>CM076241.1:33307225-35809225 GCA_038380155.1 Pseudococcus jackbeardsleyi | reverse complement strand
ATACTCGAAATTGAATGATGAAAAAACCATTCCACAGTGCTTGATGAGAGGATTCCGAAAATGTATTAGTGTTTGCATTTTGAGCAATTTGCGTCTAAATCACAGACTTTTTTCTTCATCAACTATCCACACAGAAAAAATCCATCTTTCACACAAATTCTCGAAATTGAATGATAAAATACCATTTGATTAAGCAATTTATTTTCAATCATTTTCTATTTTTTTTTTTAGTGTTCGGGAACCACTTCGATGCTGATACCCATTATTCATGAAGGTATCTGGAGGTACATTCGAATATACAGCCGCCAGAATGGCCGTAAAAATCTCTACTGCCCCGAAGGGACCGAAGTGATTTGTTTCCAAATTCCAAGCCTCATTTTGCACCTTCGACGTTCCGGATCGCGTAAGAGGTACGACGTGAATTCGGGGAAAAAATTCCTAACTTATTGCAAAACCGAAAGCATCGTGAAATTTGTCTCACTTGGACGAATTCAATTAGGTATACATTCATATTTAATTTTTATTCTATTCTTGCAATTTTGACTTTTCCAAAATTAAGACTCTTTTATACTAGCTAATAACTGCTCACAACTCGTTCACGAGTAAAAGGACCATTATGGTTTATGGAAAAAGGAAAAACACGGTTGGCTCCCATAGATGTCAAAACTTGAACGTTAACAAAACTCGAAATGTGATCATCTCAGATATCAAGTAATTTTAGGCACTTAACATACTTAGTTTGAATGTAGCATGTTCAATTGTTCACATATCCAATTTTATGAAAATATAAAACAAAAATATAAAAATATTCAAAAATTCTTTAGGTAAATTGTTGACAAATAAAATATAACGACTCCAATGTTCGTTTTTTCAATCACCACGCAATCGATCTATTTTGAATTTACCAACCAGATGTGTTCAAATAAAGAATTCGACATTGGGGTACTTTTTTTTAAACACACGAATCGTAATCGAACGAGTACCTTCATGCAAAGTATTCGCGGTCCTTTTATCATCAATCATCGCCGATCTGATTGTCGGCTATATTTCCATTCTGAATAAAAATCATTTCAAGTGGCAAACTACCGTAAACCGAGCAACTATTATTGATATCACGGTACCCTATCCTATGCACAGCACTTCATATAATAAGCTTCCACCCTACTGCAGCCAATTACAGTGATGCATCCCTTCATCGTCTCTTAGACAAACGCTCTGGTACCACACACGTACATCTAGCAGGTTATATTATCTTTCTCCTCCTATCCCGATAGCAGAGATGAGATGATTTCAAAAATTTAAAATTCAAAATCCTCACTCTGGTGTAGATTTATCATACGTCTCGTGTTGGTAACTCGACTTCATAAAAAAAAAACACCGTATTAGCTTCGAACCCCTTACTCATCTCGATGTCAGCGAAAGCTAAAAGTAACTCGAGTAAACATTGAAATATTTTTTCAAATAAATACGCGCAAATATAATGAGCGAGTACATGATAAAGCGATTGCAACCCTCTTCGTGTAAGAAATGCAACTCTGTCGAGAATCCTGGTCCTCAAGAGGTTCCCATTTATCATCACGTCTCACGGTAGCGAAATGCGCCACTGAGAGAAAACTCACAAGGTACAATCGAAACGATATTATACGACGGTTCTATATTGTCAAAAAGACATACTTTTGCGGTTTGTGCTACGACAACAGAAAGGTATCCAGCATCAACCCACGGTACATAAACATAGCTCATTATATTCTCGATATTTTAAACATCACATTTGGCGCGCCTTTAAATATAAATAATCGAGTTAAGGTAGTTAAATGCTCATTAACGAAGCGTGAAAACGCTTACCGAGTGAATCTTTTATCAACACCATTACGCAGAAACGGTTTCGCTCGGCAATGGCTTGACAAACAGAGCACGTTATGTAGATAATATAAGTTGTGCATAGAGAAAAGGCCGCGCATCTGTACAAGAGGTTACTTCCATACAATCTTTCTTATCAAGCCATCTTTAATTTCCGCCCTTACATCGTTAATATGGCGTAAGATTCGTCATTTTAACGTTTCTCTCAGCGCTCAAAAAACCGATACGACCGAAATCGCTATCAGTATTGCTTTCTTAATGCAGCTCTTTCCAAAACGATGGATGCTTTTTCAAGCAGCCGTAAACGTAGGACTATTCGCTGGTTCGTTATGAGAGAGATGAAAAAGAATTTTTCCCATTGATGTGGTGGTCGTTTTCCGAATGAGGAAAATTTTCATTGGGGTTTTTCGAGTTGATGGAGGTCGGAAATGTTTTCAGAAGTGTTTTTCGTATAATGACTGATTTCAACTGAATGACGAGTTGATTTGACGAGTTGTTTGCTGATTGCCTAGTAGGGTGAGCCGAAAAAACAATATTTTCGATTTTCAAAAACATACACTCACAAAAGTTGTTGGCTGGTGAGACTTGAATAATAAAAATAGAAATTCAAAATCGATTCATATCTTTTGATCGCGCATTGGCGTTAAAGTTTTCAAAAATTCAAAAAAAATTCAAAAATTGAAAAAAAAACTCAAAATTTTAAAAAATTAAGAATAGACTGATTAAAATCAATTTTAGAGCTTATTTAGTGACCAAATAGACCGAAAAACACTTTTTCTTTCCCGAAAAAATCAACGTTTCATAATTTCTTTGATTTTTCTTCATAAGTGAAGAAATAGCAAAAATTATAAAAAGATGTAAAACATGATTTTTTTTCAAAAAAATTCTGGTTTTTGGTTTGGATAATCACTAAATGAGCTCGAAAACCAATTCGAATGAATTTCAATTTTTTTTTTCAAAATTTTCTAAATATTGAATTTTTGCCAATTTTTGAAAATTTTAATGCTGATGCACGATCGGAAAATTGTTTTTTCGGCCCACACTATTGCCTAGTAGGCTAAGTACCTATCTACAGATTTCAAATTCTTTTTTTAAAAAAAAAAATCAAAATCTAATACGTATGAATGAAGCTAATTCATAATAGAAATTGAGAATTCAACGTAAATAAACATTTTTCAACTGAAATAAACATAAAAATATAAATTACTCGTGTTTCCATCCAACGATGAAATTTCGAAAAATTATGGTTTTAGAGGATCCGTAGAGAATAAAGCTCGACTTACCTTGACCTTTTCGAAGGATTTTTTTGACTTCTGTATTGGACACTTTTGCCCTCCCTCCACACATAAAAAATATCAATTTTTACAATAACATTTTTGAACAAATATTTTTAAAAAAATCAAAACGTGCTCTTAAATTTAAATATTTACAAATGACTAAAAACAAATATGATTCCACAAAAAATCAAAATGAGCTCCTTTTTCATTTACCTACTGGAACTAAAACTGAACAACCGGAACTGGAATTGAAACTAGAAAAGAAATGATGAAAACTGGAAACTAGCAACTGAAACTGAACTAAAATGGATTTCATTTTTATACCAGTTCCAGCATTTCTTTTTTTTTTTTTTTTTTTGAAAAATGCAATTTTTTTCAATTATACACAGTTGAAATTATCTTCTCTTCGTTCATCTCTTACATTGCACAACAGTTTTTTTTTCCAAAAAATTCAGGGTTTTGTTAGCAAAAAGGTATAGTTGGTTGAGTAGGGTGTTTGGCCTTGAAAACCGATTTCGACCGTTCCTATCCTAAAAGGCTCCCTTATCCTGGCGAATAATTTTTGCAACAATTTTGGACCCTTAGCTCAAGTATTTTCAGGGGGAGGAACCAAAATATGTGTTTTCTCTTATTGTAATCTTCTCATTTTTCGTCAAATGCAGAAAAAAAATTCGCGTTTTTTAGCTACTTTCCAGAAGGCTAAAGGAACCCTAAAAATTTTTTTTCAAAATTTTTGAGCAATAATTCGCCAAGTTATGTTTTTTTGAAACCTTTGAAATCACCTTTTGTATTGAAAGGTCAAAGGTGCAATGGAATTTTCTCCTTAAAATTAAGCGCTATTTATCAATAAGCATACTACAAAAATTTTGAAAATTTTGAAGTGGTGGAAGTTTGTGAAAAAAAATTAAAACTGACATGACGCTCCGAGCAACAAAAAAAAACGCGTATTTTTACGTTTGTTGCATGCACTTCAGTAGCATTAAAAAAATTTTTCATCACTGTAAGTGAGATTTACGATGATATCTGATATTAAAATCGACATAAAATCATAATCGAGGGATTCGAACTCTCGGGACCCCATTTTGGGCACCCCTCCCATTTTGAGTAAAATCAAATCAGGCAATATGGGTGTCGATTTCGCATAAATCGAACCTTCTGGGTACGAATATGAAATCAAAAATTTAGTTGGAGCCTTCCATATAACATTTGAAGGGATGAGAATACGAATAAAGTTACGAATTTCGGAAAATTGTACTTTAATTGATCAACTAGGTCATTAATAATGGTAATCCGTGATTATAGGCGTTGAAGTTCATTTTGGCCGTTTTTATGAGCTTTTCTCCAGAGTTCAATAAATTCTAAAATTTTATGGTGGCTCTGAAACGTCCTGAAACCATTTCCAATCGACTTGGCAGGTCAAAAATAGGGTGTATACCGAATTTCAGTTCTTTTTGTTGATCAGATCAAATTTTCATGATTTACAGGACGATGAGGTAATTTTGAAATTTCAAAAATTCGCCATAATTTGAGAAATGCACTGAGACACTTGAAATTTTGGAAATGGAATTTTTTTATGATGTACTTTCAATTTATGACTATTTTGACTCCAAGGTTTATTTTGAGTTAGGATACCTTTGCTTGTCATGACACCAAAAAATTTTTAATTTTTTTTTTGAAAATTTCAATACAAAAAAATTGGGAAAATGCGAACCGAAAATTTTCAAAAAACTCTCATTCTTACTATCAGGTGAAAATTTCAAACTTTTTTATTCATTCCTTTCCAGAGATATCGCGTGTCGAAATTTCGGCATTAAAAGTGCGATAATTCCAAAAGGGAAGAAGGGTAAGGGGTGTCAAATTTTTTTTGGACGTTTCTAGACCATAAGTAACATTTTGGATCAATTATGATCAATCCTGGATCAATGGCCATTTTCAACCCTTATTACGAAAAGCTCTTACAATTCAAAAATACAAGTCTAACGCCTGCGTAAAATTATAAATAGCAAAATATTCCACTCTTTCGATTTTTTTTCCAATCTCCACTCCATTGGAACCATCTGGCCAATAAATTTGACCCAGATCGATGCCATAATTGAAAACAAACCCTGCATTCGCGTAAAAATAATTCTCCCACTAAAATCTCGCACCGAGTCACCTGAGCACACGACTGCCTCATACCCGATGCGAAATTCGTATTCACGGCCGCATTCACATAATTAAACGTTATTCAACGGTGAATTTCGCAAAGTGAAGTAATTTTATTACAGCTCTGGCGCGGGAAAAGTATAGAAAAGAAAAGGGGTAAGTTTATGCAAAGCAAAGGCGAACCGTTATTAAACCATAAAAATGTCATTTTTTATGGTTACTACGAGTATTTTTTTCCTAACGCAAAAACGCGCGCGCATTTTTTCTCAAACTCCAAAAAAAAACCTTTTATAACGGTGAACTTTTTTAAAAGCTATTTTTATTAGTTTTCTTTTTGTTTATGGTCATCCGATGAATTATAACCAATTACCGCGTTGGGTACTTATGGGAAAATGTTGCATACCCAACGATCCCGCTAATTATCAGATGCTGCGAGACCACAAACACCTGAGAGGATTAACACCATAAACCCACGTCTTGCCGAGTACCCGAAGCTTCGGCGATATTCAATTATTCGCGAGGTGAAAAACCCTCTCGCGATGTTTATTCGAGGAGCACGACTTCATAGAAAAGTTTTCTCTCGCGAAACGAAAACAATAATAAAGAATAAAACCGAAGAAAAACTCGTTGGCGTGACATTTTGGCTTTGTTCTCGCACGATACGAGAACAGATTTTACCCTCGTGCATGGCTCCGGCCAAAGCAACGCAGCAACGTGCGAAATTAAATCGAAAAATCTTTATTATAAAGAATTTAAAGTTTGTTAAGCTACTCATTGTAAATTTTTGCATTATCTGGTTTAAAATTGCTTTTTAAGGGCGGGTCGATTTTAATTATTCTTTCGTCTCCCGGCTAAGGCCGGCAGCGTAGCGCAATTGGTTAAAGTGCTTCGTGTTTGCCCGTTATTTCAATTTTGCTGTATTGAATTTCGCATCGTCTCTTTGAGATCTCTATTATACTATTTTAGAGTATGGAAAAATTACTCCCTCGGAGACGAATTAATTTCGTTTCACGGAGTATAATAAAGATAAGTATAGAGTCACACCTTTCCGGTATTATTTTCGTATTCTTTGGTTTCCTGGCCTTGGTTATTAAATAAGTAAGAATATTTAATATTTGAATAGATGATAGAAAATGATACGACCCTATTTTAGCATTCATTGATTCTTTTAAATTCGTGTCAATCAGCTTTTCCATGTTTGTCAACGATTTTTCAATGTAAAATAAATATTGAAATTGACGTGATATTTATCAATGTCTTTACATCTAAATTTAACAAAAATTTCCACTTTTAAATTATTCATCATCGAATGGAAATTTTCCAATGTTTTTAAAGCTATAGAATTTGAAATATTGAGAAATCCATCGATATGAAAATTCCATCTGTACGTTTTATAATTCATTTCAAAAGTTTTTCATTTCCTTTAAATTTTCCAAATTGTAGTACACCACGAAAAAAGTTCTGCTTGTAATTAGAATTCATCATTCTTGAAAAATTTTTCCACCCTTGGTCTCGCCAAGTAGATAAATATACACATATAAATATTCAAGTATATTTTTTTCACCTTTCCACAATCCAACTCGAATAATCTAATTTCAGTGTTTCAGAAAAAATATGCAAGAATAACAATGTATTTTAGGGTGATGGAATATTCTCGGTAGGGAGAATGAAACAACCGGAGACACGAGACTGGGTGGTGTAATCACAAAGGCGGAATGTTGAGGGCGAAAATGAAATATAAACTTGTAACGTTGGGTGTTGGCAAAACGTGAATCATTTTTCAAAGTCTAGGTACTAAGTAAACTGCAACGTTATATGAAACATATTTAGAGGAGTTTTGGTATTTTTCAGAATTTTTCTAAATTGGATTATTTTTTGTCGCGAAAAATTGGTGATGAACCGAAATAAAAAGGTGGAGAAAATTCGATTCTCGTGAATTCATTCCTACAGTTCTGATTTGAATGAAAATTAAATTTATGCGAAATTTATGCTTCAAATTGTTAAACAACCGAACACAAAATCTACAATCATCCGCTGGAAGAATAATGTGGGAACGGGGGAAGGGGTTGTTACACTTCCACACGATTTTTTGGGCAACAGTTAGGCATAGGCACATTCTGTGAAAATTATTAATTTCCTGTGGGCAAAATCGAGCAAAAAAAGGACGTATTTCTATTTTATCATGTTGGAAAAAAATTAAGAAATTTTTTTAAGTTATCAGAATTTGAAGCATGGACAAATTTTGAAATTAATGAATAGATAGATGAATTTTTTTTCAAAAATCAACGAATTTAAAAAATTGAAAAATTTTAAAAATTTACAAACTTCGAAAAATTATGTGTACAAAATTTAGAAATGTGCAGGAATCAATTTGAAGAAGTCTGAACATCAATAATAAATGAATTTTTAAAAAAAAAAACAAAGTGAATAAAGAAAAATTAAAATGATAAATAAAAAAATCCTTAATAATTTAAAAAATGAACGAAGAATTTGTTAATCGTTAAAACTTTTGAAAAATAAAAAAAAAATCGGAAAAACTGACCGATTTTTGAAAAATTTAGAACCTTAAGAACCCTTAAAAATGGTACAATTTTATGAAAATTAGTTCGAAAATTTCGAAAAATCAACAAAAAAATTATGAAAATTAATTGGCCCAATTTTAAGGATCGTTGAATCAATTCTAAGAAATAGTTAGAATTTGAAGAATTAAGGTACCCAAGTTTTTTTCTAGAAGATATAACGAAAAAAAAATCAGAAGTATTTCATTTTGAGGAGTTGCCTATGGGTAGGTTTTCAGGGAGCAACACACACACACTGTGCTTAAAATATTTAAAACTGAATTAATTTGAAATATATTAAGTTACCAACTACAAAATTGAAAATTCTTGAATTCAAAAATATTTAAAAACTAACATGGTCAATTGGCCATGTGGTAGGAAGTGGTGTGGGGAATAAAAAATGTGACATGCGTGTTTTACCAAACTCGACTTTTGAAGGGACAATCGGCTTAAAAAAAAAAAAAAAGTATTTAGAAAATTGATTTTTGTTTCACTTTTTCAATTCCTGCTCCTTCAAATGCCAAGCTAGGCAAAATATGCATAAATCTCCAAAACACTCCATACCACATGCACATGTTGGTTTTCATTTATTGTAAATTCAAAACTTCTTTTTATCAATTTTTAAATGTTGGCAACACTGTATCTTTTAAGCTACAAAATTACTTACTCTTTTAAGTGTACTTCCAAGTCTTACAATGAAAATTTTTGACTAACCTGAAACAAAAAAAAAAAATATTTTTTCATTAAGTTAAAGGCAATAAAATAAAATATATTTTCTCAGCTTGAGTTGAGTTTTTCTAATCTTGTTTGCAAATTTGGTATTTTTAAACTTTTAAGACGTTGTTATAAGGAAATCTCTCCCCCTCCCTCCTCTCCCCCCCGAAAAAACCGAAATCCGCGAATATTCTCAAGACTGATAAGAGAAGGAAGACTCAAATCGTGAGCTGCGATTTTTTTGAGTTTAGTTTTTGTGAATAATTTTTCTCTCAACATGCTAAATTAAAGAAAATACTCTTTAAGTTATAGCTGAGCCAAGGCCGGCTGATCTACATGATTTTTACAAAATAAATATTTCTAAAAATAAATCAGCAATGATCAGTTTTCTAATCAAAGCATCTTCAAGCACCAGGATTAAAATAATTCTTAATTTCTGCGACTTCGAATTTTCGAAAATTGATACCTACAATGAAAGATAATTTAAATGAGGGGGGACAATTGTTTGCCTCAAGTCAAAATAGAAGAGAAAAGATCATTTTGAAATAGGCGCCCAACCTACAAACGACGACCCAGAAAATACAAAATTTTTGTTTGAAATCGATTTTTCTAATTTTTTATGACTATTCCATTTCCCCTGTGGTGGTATGGTAAGCAAAATAATTTCAAAAAACTAATATTGCATTAGACTAGAATACACTAATACTCGAAAAATTACCCCTCTTTCATTCCCAATTCCCCTTTTCGGTTTTTTTCTAGCATCGTTCTCTCAGCCACATGCCATACTTCAACCCCTCCTCTTCATGGCACCACAATCAATCGTCAACTATACGCTACACGATTACTTAGCGATTTCTCGCCAACATTTGTCTATGTTATCGGTGATCGTAATTTTAAAACGAGCTTTGTCACTATTTCCTCATTGTTCAGCAACAACACAGTCGCGCTCAGACATTGACAGATTATTGTACACGTAGAAATAGCGCAGTGTACGCGAATATCAACATCGTAGCAAACAAAGCGACGTCTTGTTCGCCATTCATTTCATTTTGATGCATTTTGGTGTATATAGGTGGGTACATATTACAACGTAGCATTATATTTACCATACGTCTTCGTACCAATGATGTACACGAATTAGAATCAATGTGTAGGTAATTTATTAATGTTTATGTTTCGGAGTAATGCAATATGGGTTTCGAAGTGAAAACCCTAATTCAAAATTATACAGAATACAATTTTATCTCTGAAAAGGTAGATACCTATACATTTAATGGATTGGTCCTTGGCTCCTCGCCCACTCATATTTCTATAAAAAAAATTGGTAAGCAAAACAATTTTTGGAAGTTGGCAAAATTTTACCACAAATTGGTAAATTTTTTGAAAATATGCCGATTTACCATGAAATTAGAATTTTTTTGGAAATATGCCTATTTAAAATCAAGGCAAATTTTATTGCAAATTAGCATGAAAAAGTATTTTTAAAGAAACTAAAATGTTTTCCTTTGTACGGGCATGAAAACACGAAAAAAACACGAAATTACTCCATAGAATTCTTTCAAATGAACTATCAAAAAATTAAATACTGATTTTCTCTTTGAAAATTATTAATTTTCCAAATCTTGGCCTTAGCTCACATTTCTCTGTAAAATTGAGAAAATTTTGATTTTTAAAAATGAAAATTTTTCAGAGGAGACTTGTGATGGTCTCAAATGAAGTTTGAAAATTTTTTCAATTTTTTCGGAAGAGGAATAAGTAGGGTTTTTCATTAAAAAAAATAGCAAGAAAAAATCACGAATTTTTGCTTTCTGATGATTGGATGGAAAATTATTTTTTTTTAAAAAAAATATGAGCTGGTAGATTCTTCATTTTCACTCTCCAAGAATTTTAATCAAGTTTTGTCTCCGTCAAGATTAAAAACGACCTTGATTTACGAAAAGATGGAAATTATACCCATACCTATTAGGTATATATTCATTGAGATTTTTTCATCAATAACTCAAAAAGTTGTACACGGTTTTCCTTTTTACGAATCAATGTACCAAACACCATCTGCAGCAAATGTTTTGGAACTGTATAATAAAAACTTGAATGATTAGATGGCACAACTTTTTCATAGAAGTTCGGTTTATTTTCCAAAGAGTGCGTTAAATGTGTAGTTTATCAACGAGCACAAATCGTCATTGCAATTCAAAACATTCATTTTACTTCAGAATTATTGAAATTTTATAATTTGTTTACTTTTTTTTTTTTTTTGAATGAATTCAGTCAAAATCCAACTTCTTTCATTATGGTTACAGAGATGGTAATAAAACATAAATTTTTTGAATTTAAATAGGAAAATAACACTGGTTTTGATATATTGAATGCTTGAAAATTTACTCAGCTGTCATCAGTTTCATTTTCAAGTCATATCGTGTTGAAAAAGGGAAGAAAGCAATTTGCCTCATCAATTTAACAATAATCAAGAATTGTATTTTTAGTCGAAAAAATTATCATGCTTGAAAATTCAAAATTCAGAGAAATACCTAGATGACTTTTTCAACAAAATAAACTACATATCAGTTGCACGAATTCCAGGAGATTCTTTATCCTAATTCGTTTTTTCGAAATCAGGAAATGCAAAATTAGCGAATCCTTGATAAGTTTTCGGCCTGAATAATTTTCGCGACGTGACGTTCAAAGAACAGTTTCCCACGAGTGATGGATTTGCACTGTACGAAATAGAAAAACAAGCATCCTCATCCTCAAAATTTTACAATGGTTAATGATGAAACAACAAAGATGAATCTCAACCTCCTAAATAATCCCACATTTTTTTACCAGCTTTCGAGGCTGTGATGATTTTTTAAATTTAAATTAATCTCACAAATCATTCTACACTTTTTGTGGAAGTACGATGATGTTGGCGACGAAAATAATTTTCACAAATCTGCCCACGATTTTTCCGAGTCTGTAATTTTTTTAGATAAAAAACATTATGGGGAATTATTCCACGAATTTTTTTTGCATTTTTGAGACTGAGACGAATTTTGGGTTGGTTTTTCATCCTAATAATCATCCAACGATTTTTTCGAGCCATGGCTGACGTGAGATGATTTACAGTATGAGATGTGAGTTTTATCTCAAAAAATAATTTCACGATTTTTTCAAGCTTCCGTCCCTAGGATAATTGATGGAATGAATTTTTATTCCGAAAAATCATTCCACGACTTTTTCTGGGCTTTTGAGGCTTGGATGATTGTTGAGATTAATTTTTATTCCAAAATCTTTTTAGATGACTTTTTCATCCCAATAATCATCCCACGACTTTCCCCAGATTTTGAGGCGTGGATTGTTGGGATCAATTTTCATCCCAAAATCTTCCCACGATTTATTCTAGATTTCGTGGCTGGGATGATTTTATGAAATGAATTTTCATCCCGAAAAATCATTCCACATCTTTTCCAAGCTTTAGAGACTTTAAATGATGGTTGGGATTAATTTTCATCCCGAAATATTCCCAAGGTTCATTAGAGATTTCGTAATTAGGATGAATTTTTTGATTACTTTTCATCCCAATAATCATCCCACAATTTTAGAGCTTTTTTGAGGCAAGGATAAAAAATCATCCCACGACTCAGCTACTCAAACGGTTAAGGCTAAGATAATTTTTAGGATAAATTTTCATCTTCAAAATCGTGCCACAAATTTTTTAAGATTTTGAGGCGAGGATGATTTATAAATGAAAAATCATCGAGGCACCCAAATTCGGAAAAATTGCGGTAAGTATAATTTGAGAAAAAAAAAGGTCAGAGACGACTTTTACAACACTGAAATCAGTCAAAGTAAGACATGGTAAAAAAAGAGTATTTTTTTGAATCCACTAAAAAAAATTTCAATACTCGCTACCTCTAATTAGCCCAAGTTGATACCGAAACATCTATCGCAATTCTGGCGAACGCAAAAAATGGCAGCTATACCGTTTCGCGGGCATATCACGATAAGCTCGGTTATCCCCTTCAATACTAGGTACACAGTAACGGTCCACCATGGCAATATATTTTCGGGGCACCCGGAATAGTCTAGTCAAAAACAGATATTGCCGAGTGTAATTAACGTTAACAGAGTTTACATTCGCTGTCAAACACGCACCATCGTCCGCAATCGGACGCGGACGCTCTTCGCCTGCACTTCGGACTCGCATCTCCGAAATACAAAAAGGGAAACGGAAACATATTGCGCTTTTACATTGAACGAATTGTTTCAAAATACGCGCTTACAACATTTATTTCGCACACCGAAAGGAATTAGCTCATATTTTCAAAGTAAAACTTTTTGAGTGGCATTTAAACCCTTTTCGGCGAGAGCACTGTGATTGACAGAATCAATTAAAGCGACTAATAATCGCCGCTATACCTCGACGATAAACTCGCGCCATTCGGGGGTTAAAACCCGCGGCAGTGATTCTTCTGCTATGACAGGCCGCACATTGATATCTATAATGTTCTTTTCAACCGTTTGTCATCTGTACATATCGAATCGAGTTCTTTCGGTGTTCTTTTTTGATTCTATGTATCGTTTGCATCCTTGATTAACTTTTTTTCCCCATTATTTTTGTAATAAATTTTTGGTAGGGGTTCGAAATGATTTTCAGAAAAAATAAAATTGGAAGTCCTTATATATTTTTTCCTCCAAAATGAAAATAATTGGTTGAATAACATGAGGATGGATCAAAAACAAATCATATCCTCAATTTTGACGAAAATTTCATAGGTTATTAATTTACTTACTTCTAATAGGAAACCTCGCAAAAAACTTTAGCTCCTCCACTGCCCAAAGAGAGTGGAGCTGGGAGACATCGAAGTAGGATCATCACTTTTTTTGGGGCTCTTTTGGGCAGTGCCACAAGCTAGGAACTCCTCCCCCAGGAAATTTGGAAATTTGGAAACATCAAAGAAAAAGGTCAAATTTTGAAAATTTTTAACGCTCATCAAAATTTTTTTATTTTTCAAATCAAAAATCTGAATTCGATGTTCAGTTGATTATCCCTATCAACAAAATTTTCTAATTTTTCGAGAAAATGAGCAGATTTACAACACAATTTGCCAACTTTTTGAATTATTTTTTCATTTAAGTCAGCAAATTTGAATACAAACATGCACGAAAATTTTTAGCCCATGTAGCAAAAAAAAAATTTAAAAAGCCCAGCCCATTCATTAAAAAAAAAACTTTGAAAAATATGTAAGTAATCAATTTTCTATTATTTTTAAAGTGCTCAGAATCCTAGTAGAATTATTTCAAGCAATAAACCATTAAGAAATGAACTCTGTCTTTCTGAAAGTCATCAATTTTTCAAATTTTGACCCTCGCTTGACTCGGGCATATAGAGCCTAAAAAATAAGAAGTACGGATTGGAGAAGATTCTATTTTGTGGATTTTACCCACTCACCCTCCAACAAAAGTGAAGTTTTTTCTTTGCTACTAACTACACTTTGAGTCACAAAATTTAATTACTTATCCTATATTAAAATTTCAATTGGCAGCACTGCTATAAAAAATTTTCAAAAAAGTAATAAAAATTCATCTTGATGACCAAAATACTTTTTGACCAACTTTTCATGTGACTGAATAAGGAAAATTTCCTGGAAAACGCATGAATCAAAATACAGTTGGCAGTACTTCCGCAAAACTTTCCAAAAATGACAAAAAACCTCGTTTTTGTTCAGAAATGATTCCACTCTGAGATCTCTTTGATCAATTACACTTTTGGCTGGAAAATCATAAATTTTTTCCCAAGTTTTAAGGAATATTTGTGCATGATTTGTGGAAAATTGAAGGGTTGGTGAGGGGAAGGAATTTAAATCCTATTATGTGACCATGGCCAAAGGCATCCGTACCTAGGTACATCTGAAAAAAAAAAAAAAAGAATTTCAAGCTGTTTCACAGAATTGTAAAGCTATGAAATATAACTTTTGAATCACTGAATTTCTCCTCAAGTTTTTTTTTTTAATCAAATGAGCAAATATTTTACAGAGTGGGAGAAACTTAATTTACTCATGCTGTTTGGGGGGGGGGGTCAATGGGTCAAGTGATGAAGAATCCAGAATAATGTGTTTTTTCGATTTTCTAAAATTATGATTCAATTCAAGAAATAATCATAATCTCTGAATGACCTTGTTCTTTGATTGAGGATAAAAGCTTCTTTCAAAACAATTTGTTGTGTTTTCTAAATTTTTCCAATAAATTTTTTCCAAACTTTCCAGATTTTTTAAGAAAGTGAACTATTCAATAGTAAATGAGAGGAATAAAATTTTTCTGTTTAATATGGCAAACAAATATTAAATAAAAAAGTCATATCCATTAAAGAATAGAAGAATTTGGTCCAAATGAAGTGAGGATTTTTTTTTTTGAAAAAAATTCATTCTCATAGACCACCCAGAAATTAATTAGGTAAGGGAGGGGCTGAGATTTCAAGGAAAAAATGAGAAAGAGGGTTAAATTTCAAATTAGACATTTTTCATTGATCTTTTAGTCAAAAATCAACAATTTTTTCTGACAAACGAGGAATTTATTGAGAAAGCAGTGATTTCTAACGGAAAAATCAGTCAAAAAGTATTAACTTTTGAAACAAAATGATTAAAATACTGCCCGAGCGAGGAGAGAGCGAAATTTTTTTGAAAAAGTAAGCACCTATTGTTTGAAGAGCAAAAAATGCACTTTTTCAAATTTTGGCAATAAAAAAATATTTTTTCAGAGCTTAAGGAGGGGGCTCGAGCCTCTTAAGCCCCCCCTTGGGTGCGTCTATGACAATTCTTATTTATTTTTGACAAAGTTCTAGCTAAAATTTCAAATTTTCCAAATTTTCTAGATTTCCTACAAATTAGAATTTTTTTTTCAAAATTTAGGATTTTTGTTCGTCTATATAATGTTCATCAAATTTTATCCACCTTCAAAATCGAAAAAAAAATAAAAATTTAATCTCCTCGCACCCTCTTCCCATTTCATATTCAACCCTCAAACACCATCACAGACGATACTCTGACCAAAATTCCACTTTCTACCCAAATTGTTACATTTCTCAGGCATTTCGAAACACTCAAACGATGCATTCCTACGTTCGCGTTCCTCGAAATAATTAAATTAGCCTGCAAAAACTACATACGCTCAAAAGTACAAAAGATAAACACACCGAATTACTTTTCGAAGTCGATGAAAGGCAAATACAGACACCAGACCAGTGCATACATACATTTTCCCATAACATAAAACACTTACGTACGTACCTAGCAAGCAACCATTTACTCAGTGTTTCGCACAGTTAAACGTAAAACGCGATAAAATTTTGAATTTCAAAAGCCATTTTCTTGCAGTGTAGTTTTAATTTTGTTACACTTTAAAGCATAAAGGAAATATCGTCGAAACTTTGACTGCTTTTTATTGTTCCGTAGTTAGTATAATAACAAAACCTCTCCTTTATTCTATTCCACAACACACATGGTTCGTTTTTCAATTATCTGCTACATACTGGTTCTGTAGAAGAATAAATGCTACGGTTTGTATACTTTTTCATGGTTCTTTTAATGTGTTTTTTGAAAGAGTTAGCAAAAAAACGACTGAGAAAAATTTCTCGGGAAATATTGAGCTGCAGGAAATCAAATAATGTCGCTACCAACAAAATATTCATTCAATAGTACTCATTGGTTTTTAATATTTTACGTATAACTGGCACGTTATCGAATGTCACCACAACATTTCACGTTAAAAAAAATCATTTTTCGAATTTGTGGTTCGATTGGGAAAAAAATACTGCGAGTTTGAAAACCTCATTTGAAATAATTTTTCAAAAAGTCGTTGCTAGTTCAAGGACCCTTTTTCAATATAATTTTAAAATTTAGAAAAAATTCCCAAAAATATGATTTTTTAAAATTGACCTTTGGTGGGCATAGCATTTGAAAATGATGAAAAAAATTGATATGAAATTTTTCTCAAAAAATGGAAAATGATTTATCACTAATTTGAACTGATTCAGTACCTTAAATGTATTGAAACCATGACAATTTGAAATCAATACCGATCACATATCATTTCCCCCTTATTTTTCCATCTCTCAAACATCCGCATATAAAATTCACCCATCAATACTGGAAAACTTTCGAGCGAGAAAATTCAGCTTTTTTGATCATGTTTAATCACGCGTAAGCTGTATAGCGAGACCTTTTCTAAACAATACGCGTAATCGTTAAATTTTATATGCGTTGAGGGGCATTGGACATTGAGAAAAAAAAACCACAGGGGCTAAAGTTGCGTATTTTTACGCACAGTTCAGTTCAGCTGAGCTCGTATCCCATACATCGACACCATATTGACAAACATCCCTCGTCATCGATGGACGTCGAGCATATCGACTCGTAAAAGTATCCGTACGCGTCATTTAACGGCAATTATGCGTCAGAGACATGGCCAACGTGTACATATATGCGGCAAAAGGTACATTATGGCGCGAATTGAATAGAAAATAATGAGTGACAACGCCACGTAGCCGTCGACGTATCTTTCTATTGTAATTATGATAGATTACACGGTCAATTTCAACTTGCAAAGTTGGATTTATCGTTTTTGAAAGAATCGGTGTTGCTTTTTTTTTTTACTCGAAAGGCACAGATATGTGAATTTTTAATGTTCGAACGGCAGTTCTACATATGTATATCGTCATAGGTGGAGAGAAAAAATGCGAAGAGATTCTATTTGCCAACATACCTATGTAGGTACTAGGTAGGTAATGTTCTTGAATACGGGTTCAACAAAAATTATGTAGTTTGTTCGGGAAGAAGGAATCAGAAATCGACATCAACATACAGAATGTATCAGTCTGAATGATATAGCCTCCAACTAAGAACATAGGCAACTTTTATTGAGTTCAAGTATAATTGTTTGAGTGTCCATCGAATTGCAGGAACTAATTTCTTATCTGTGACTAGCTTTTAAGTACTTTTGCCAAAAATGAAATTTTGACAATCCAAGTCCCGAAATGATTCAAAGTTAATTTTTTTGAATCTGATTTTTTTTTCAAAAGTGTATCTAGGTATCCAAGTTTAATTTCTTTCAACTGTAAATTTTTTCAATTTGAAATTTACTCAAAATTTTTCCAATTTTGATTTTTTTAAATTTTTCTAACTTTAATTTTTTAAAATTTTTCTAATTTTAATTTTTTGAAATTTTTATAATTTTAATTTTTTGAAATTTTTATAATTTTAATTTTTTGAAATTTTTATTATTTTATTTTTTTGGAATTTTTTTAATTTTGATTTTTTTTAATTTTTCTAATTTTGATTTTTTTAATTTTTCCAATTTTGATTTTTTAAAAATTTTTCCAATTTTAATTTTTTGAAATTTTTATAATTTCAATTTTTTGGAATTTTTTTAATTTTGATTTTTTTTAATTTTTCTAATTTTGATTTTTTTAATTTTTCCAATTTTGATTTCTTAAAAATTTTTCTAATATAATTTTGGTTTTTTAAATTTTTTAAAATTTTGTTCAATTTTTAAGTAGAAAAAAGGTAAGTAAGTAAGTGTAAAAAATATAAGCGCAAGTAATTTTTTTAAAATTCATTTTTGGGAAAAAGTTGAAAAAAAATGAAATTGAAAAAAAAAATGAAAACTGCAGGTATTCAACCTTGAGTATTTAGAATTTCGCACCATTTTCTGCGAAAATTCTCTGGAAAATTTCAGATAATTCAGCAAAAAGTTCCCGAGATTTTTTCTCAAACATTTAAGATCAAACATTTTCGAAAATTGCACAATCATATCAAAAATAAATATAATATGATTTGACTGATTAATTTTTTTTAAAAAATTTTAACCATCATTGAATTTGGAAAAAAATTAAATAGGTACAATAGAAAAAACTTTTAAAGAAAATTTCAAGTTGGAAAATCATCAGGGTCCAATTTCAAAAGTATGGGGGAAAGTGTTGAGAAGTGATTTTAAAAAATCCTAGAGTGAAAATATTTTTTGAAAATCACAGTGTTTCTTCAAAAACTGTAAACGATTGAGAATTCGTCGTTTGCTGTCTTTTACTGCGGTATCTTGAAAAAACGACAAAAGGTAGCCTTTTTTCAATCTTCAAAAATTAAAATATTTAGATCTGGTAAGGTTGTTGTTTCCTTCTGGTGGATAACGTAATTTTTCAAATGAATCATCTTAGTCTCAAATCAAACTCTTAATTTCTTGACTAACATAGTTTTTTCTCTTAATTATAGTTCCTTTCCTAATCAATGTAAATTTGTTTCAGAATTATCAAGATAAAGAACCCCCTACTCCCAAGGGGTTGAAATAAAAAATGGACCTGATTTGTATTTTTTACGCAAAATTTCAACTTATTTTAATAAGGTTCATCGTATTGATATTTTTGATGAAAAATTACAAAATAAAAATTTGGAATATTGAACCCCCTCCGAGGGATTGAAATGGAAAATCGATGTGATTTTTAAATTCTGCGCGAAAAGTTAACCTACTACATTGATTTGATAAGTCTCGCGGGTATTTTTGATGAAAAATTGCGAAATTATAATTTAGGATGGTGACCCCTCTTCCCTCCCCTGAGGAATTGAAATGAACAATGGACGTGATTTTTGGACTCTGCGTGAAATTTTGACTTACTTTGATGGGTCGCAGGGAGTTTTTGATCAAAAATAACAAAATTAAATTTTGAAGAGGGGGTATCTCACAAAATCTACTCGGAGCTAATACCCATCCTTGTGCTGGTATTTTTCAACCGTTTTTTCGAATTTCGGTTCAAAATGACCTTACTTAATATAATTTGTAAGAATCTTTCGCTTGCTGATCGTGCTTATGGCTGCATCAAGTACACATCACTGTCAATAATTCATAAAAACTTCACTCAAATTGCAATAAAATCCGTTTTTAAAAAGTCTCAGAAAAAAAATTATATATTTGATATCTGTCGAAGGTACCCTGTGTGACCCTGTTAAATTTTTCTGCTCCGACCCCGTTCGCAAAAATACATATTTGAGGCTCATTGATGAAAACAATTTTGAAAAGAAAATAGAATAAAAGAAATCGAAAAGATATGATTTTAGGTCGTTGTATACGAATGACGAAAATGAGGAAGAGGGACTATTTTCAGCCCACTTCTTCCACTCAAAAAATTACATTCAAAATTCAGCAAATCTCAGCGTGATTAGCTCCAATTTTGGAAAATTTCTACCTCGCTTGGGAAAAATTTCGAAATTTCACAAAATTAAAATAATTCACATTCATGCAAAATTTTCGGTAAAATTTCAAAATTAACAAATAAGATTATTTTTATGGCCAACAACATAAATAAAGACGCGAACCTTACAGCTTTGGTAATTTTTATTTTCTGTACTTCGAAAGTTTCACATCAAGGCTTAGATTTTGTATGAAATCAGAAAATTGGTTAGAAAACTACTTCATACGCTGAAATACCTCAAAAGTGGTCACAATCCTCAAAAAATTCGAGATCATTTTTCGATTTTTAATTTCCAAATTTTTGGGATTCGAGGCACTTCAAGGCGTAATGATCAATCATGAAATCAATTATTTTGAAATACCATTGTCTGGTAATTTTTTTTGTCAAAATGCAATCAATATTTTCAAAAATATTTACTCATTTGTTTAAAAGTAATTTTACAGCCTATCTCTATTTTTTTCTATGTTTTTTTTACAGACATTTAGAAAATATATCTCAGCAGAGGTCTTGAAAAATGTTTAAATTCTGATACAAAAGTTAGATGTCAAATCGACGACTGTACAATTGTATACAATACAGAAACAAGCACCATAAATAAATTATTACCTACTTTTTTCCCAACCAGCTTTAAATTTCACACTAAAAAATCACCCAATAACACTCCTTCAGCTTAAACCCATCACACAGCGCAGCACCCCAACCCCCCTAAACGGCTCACCATATCACCTATAATATCGAAAATTCATAAAAAATTCTCCAACTTCGATGTGCGACGCCAACGCCACATACCATTTCACCCTGTTCGTTTCGAGCAGAAATACAATAATCGTAAATTAGTCGTTCACGTATTCGCAACACGAGACGGGCGCGACGCGACGGATCAATCCTCGGGGAAATTTGCCAGCCGATGTTTCAGTTTGATGATGCGGTTTTAACGACACCGTAAAAGGCATCATTCAAAAGTGAATTTCCTATCCGATACCTTGATATACTATAAAAGCCACCAAACATATTCCTCCAAATATTTTCATCGCCCCAGCTACACCCATGTTATGCCATAGGTATCTCTATATCTCTCTATTACGTGAATTTCCCAACGGTGAGTAGACGAGAATTCTGTGTACAAACGAGATATAGTTCTGTATACCTAAACAGATACCTACATATATTCTCGACTCGGATACTATTTTGCTACATCATATGTACATATAGGCCAACATTATTAACTAGAAACTAGAATTTTTCTAGAAGCAGTTTTCCCACTGTAAAATTCTCTATTTAAATCAGCCAGCCAGCGATTGTATTATTATAATTGTATAAATACTTACTCGACTAAGGTTTATTCTTGAATAGCGTCGCAGTATCTGGACGTTGAGTACTCCTCAAATAATACCCGACTATTAGTATATACGGTTCGATGTTGGTGGCTGAATAAATAAAGTCGGCTCTTTCTCTATACAGACTGAACAATGAATGGTACTTCTTTAAATGACACAACAATTGAGACTAATTAACAAGCCGGTCGCGTATTAAATGTAATGCAGGTTCTAGAGAGAATTTTCCAATTGGCGTTTCGCAAAGACTCGGATAAAATATTTTTAATATGAGAGATCAAATATTACAGTATTTTCAAAAATTTGGAAAAATTTTACATTAAATTCTCAAAAATAGGTCTCGAATTACTCAAAATGTAGCTAGAATTTTTGAAGCATTTGAAACATCAAAAAAAGAAACAGAAATGACTTTTTACAACATAATTTTTCTATTAATTATTCTATGATTTTTCAGAAGAAAGATAATCGTTCAAATGAAAATCTTTTTCACAAATTATCCCATGCTTTTTCAGAGCTTTCAAGTTCGCAAATCATCTCATGATTTCCAGGTGACAAGTTTTATTTTGAGTAGGGCTGCCAACATCGATTTTGAAAAGTCACCAAATTTTTCTCAAAAAAAAAAACGGTCAACATTTTTTCATCTTTTTTTCAACTTCAAAATTTTTTTCCGACAAGGTCAAAATTTTTTCCACTATTTTTTTCGAATTTAAAATTTTTCAGACGAGGTCAAAATTTTTTCCTCGTTTTTTCCAGCTTGAAATTTTTTTGACGAGGTATAAATTTTTTTCTGTATTTTTTTCTGGCTTCGACATTTTCTTGACAAGGTCTAAATTTTTTCCTCAAATCTTTTTTCCAACGTCGAAATTTTTTTGACGAGGTATAAATTCTTTTTCAAACTTCAAATGTTATGTCAAGTTACAATATACAATTTTTTAACAAAATGTTTTCAAATTTGTAAAAAATCCCAAGTCAATTCTTCTTAAGCCAAAAATTTTTCCCAGCTAATTTTTTCACTAATTGAAATTTTTAAAAAAATGGGGAAAAAATTGGCTGGGAAAAATTTTTGACTTGAAGATGAAGAATTGATCTGGGCTTGATTTACAAATTTGTCGCGACGTTGAAAACATTTTGTAGAAAATACGTATGTAACCTTGACAAAAAATTTGTAGTTTGAAAAAGAATTTATACCTGGTCAAAAAATTTCGAAGTTTGAAAAAAGATTTGAGGAAAAAATTTAGACCTCGTCAAAAGAAATTGATGTCGGAAAAAATACAGGAAAAATTATGACCTCATGAAAAAAAAATTTCAAGCTGAAAAAAAAACGGAACAGGTAAAACCGAAAAACGTGCGAACTTGAAAAAAAAAACCTATGACTAAATCTACACGAAAGAGGCTTCGGGCACGAAATTAAAAATACCCTGCGAACGACTGAATCGTTTTTTTTTTCAACTGTTTGATTCGAGTGGTCCACTTGCTTTTATCCAATTTCGAAATTTTTTATTTTTTTTCAGAGTTCGAATTTTTTTAGATTTTTTTTTCCAAATTAAACATTTTTTCCAGAGTTTGAATTTTTTCTCCATCATTTATTGAAATTTTTTGCAGAGTTCGAAATTTTTTGCAGAGTTCAAATTTTTTCTTGACTACTTTTTTTCAAAATTAAAAATTTTTTTCTGAGTTTGAATTTTTTCTCCATCATTTATTGAAATTTTTTTCTGAGTTCGAAATTTTTTTTCAAAGTTCAAATTTTTATGACTACTTTTTTTCAAAATTAATTTTTTTTTCACAGTTCGAATTTTTTCTCGATTTTTTTTCCAAATTGAAATTTTTTTCTGAGTTTGAATTTTTTCTACATCATATTGAAATTTTTTCCGAGTTCGAAATTTTTTTCAGAGTTCAAATTTTTTCTCGACTACTTTTTCTCAAAATTAAAATTCGAACTCCGAAAAAATTAATGATGGAGAAACAATTCAAACTCTGGAAAAAAATATAATTTAGAAAAAAATGATCGAGAAAAAATTCGAAATCTGAAAATATTTTAATTTTGAGAAAAAGAAAAACTAGTCGAGAAAAAATGCGGACTCTGAAAAAAATTTAATTTTGAGAAAAAGTAGTCGAGAAAAAATTCGAACTCTGAAAAAAAATTTAATTTGGAAAAAAATAATCGAGAAAAAATTCGAACTCTAAGAAGAAATAAAATAAAAAATTTCGAACTTAGAAAAAAGCAAGTGGACCACTTGAACCATAGAGTTGAAAAAAAAAAACGATTCAGTCGTTCGCACGGTATTTTTAATTTCGTGCCTGAAGCCTCTTTCGTTTAGATTTAGTCATAGGTAAAAAAAAAATCGCTCACCAACCACTTCGAACCCGTAAATAGGCTCACGTAATTTACCAACTCTGGGAACATTAATTGAACTCTTATCTGGCATTTTTGAAAAACTATGACCAATTTTTTCAGAAAAATTACAAATTTGTCAAGTTAAATTCATAGAACGAAGGAAAGTATTGAAAAAAAACAATCATTTGGTAAATCTGGAGAACACAGATCAATGTACCCACTTTCGATGACTTTTATTCTCGCCCTAAACCCAACAAACGTCAAATTCTCGCCCACAAACCATAGTTCAAAACACAGTTTCAAACTATATACAAGACGAGACGCTCAACTTGGATATTATTTTTTCATAACACCGCCTCGAACACGTGCTGCGTCACCTTCACAAACAGACGTTAATCGTCCGACTTGCGGCGTTGGTGGAAATTTCTCACAAGCACAAAGGGTAGCACGGAGGAGCATGCCGAACTCTCGCCATAAAAAATTCTTCGTTAAGAAAACTTGTGCTCGGTAAGAGCGCGTTCGCTGTAGTACACGCTACTACCAACATTTGTAAAACGAGTTTAAATTACAAAATGCAAACTTTTCTCAGCTAATCGAGGAAGCAGTTATCTCGAAGAAACAAAAATCTCTGCAACAGTATACAAGCGTCGAGTTTGTGGTAACTCGGTATAAAATTTTATTTTGTAGCCGACGAATAGTTGCTTGTATAAATATACACAAAGAAAGTTAAATTATGAAGGTACACGTTTCCTTCGCCAACGTCTTGTACTCGCATAAACCGTATTCTTTTGAAGATGAGATTAATGTTGGGTCTTTTCTTTGTCTTATGTTTCAAATATGTGAGAGAGGTATAAGGGTATAACTTTGGAGTTCGCAGATTGCATCGTGTAAACTATATCAATATGGAAAATTCGATATACTTACAACTTATTTTCACACTCGTCTTCGTTTCAAACTAATTCTCGTATTTTCATTTCAAATTGAGAAAAATGAACGATATCGGTGGAAAGCCAATTTCATTGCACGACTGTTTCCATTTCAAAGGGTATTACGTATTATCGAATATAGAATATCCGGAGAAAAAATGGGGATTTTTCACTTCCCTTGTCTCTTCATATAAAATCACATCGTATGGGTTAAAAACATCGAAAAAAAATTTAATTGAACGGTAGGTCCTGCACTTTTAATTTCAAATCTCCCGCATTCTGTCTGTCTGGTATACTACCACATTATCAAAAAAAAAAGTCAGCGTGCATTTTATTTTCAAAAAATTTTCGCCCTCGCTTTGCTCGGACAGTATTTTAATCATTTTATTTTAAAAATTAAAATTGCTAATTTCTCAATGAATTCTCTGTTTGTTAGAAAAAATTGATGATTTATGACTAAAAGATCAGTGAAAATGGCCTAATTTGAAATTTGACCTCCTCCTCATTTTTTCTCAAATTCTCAGCCCCTCCCTTAATTAATTTCTGGGTACACCTATGTAATCTGAAGACTCAGTTTTAGAAATTTCTATACCAAGAATTTAAAATATATGCACAGATGGTAAATTTTTATTTTAAAATGCATTAAGTATATAAATTTTGAAAAAATTTTATTCAGAGCTGGCAACTATCTAAATTTACTACTTTAGTGAGAAAAAAGTAGAAACCAAGAAGGGCTAAAAATATTTAGTCAGATTTTTGGAAGGGAAAAAATGGTAATGGGAATTGTAAATTTTTTAGAGATAATTCCATGTATAGAGCTACACTTGTATCCGAATTTGAAAAAAAATTGGTCGAGCCATTCTTCAGATAAAAATTTGAAATGATTTTTCGATTTTGAGTCATAACTCACCAGTCACCAAATACTCAAAATTAAGGTTCAAAATTATGGAAATTAAAGCATCTTGGAGGTCAACTCTGACAGTCCTTCGGGCCAATCAACTATGCTCGTCTGGGAAGGCTAAAGCTGAAGTGCATTTCTTGCATTCTGGTAAATTTTCAAAATTGTTGAGATTTCAAAATGGTTGAAATTTTTTATTTTAAGTACCCTGTTTTTGACCTCCCAAATCAATTACTCACAGTCACAGGCGATTTCAGAAAATTTTGGAATTTTCCAGTGCGGAAGAAAAGCCAGTAAAAATGGTCCATATGAACTTCAGCAACCCTTCTTTATGATCCTCGCAGCAAGTTTTCAAAATTTGTCACATTTATTTACTAAAAATCGTTTTTTTTTTTCAAAAAAAATTTTAGCCAAAAATAAGAAGTCATGAATTTTGGAAAATTAATTCCATTTTGAATTAGGATACCTTCCTTGTTTGGAATTTCTGAAGTAAAGTAGTGAAAAATTTTTTGGGGAGTGGAGGGGAGGGGAGGGGTATTTTTCAAGCGTGTTGCACTCAATTTTGGAACCCGAAATAAATGCTGGGTGTATGTTACGTATTGAGTGGACGATGATACTTCATTTTCTGGATATAACATGACTCTATTAAGTAGTTGATTCATTTTTTTTTAAGAAGTAAATTTTTTTAATGCCCCTGCAGTTTTAAAGTTGGGCGTAAAGATTTTCAAAGTACTATCCATTCCTGTGGTTAAAAAATTTGTTAACGAGATTGTTTTCAAATCCCTTCAAGGGCTTTTCAGGTATTTCTGTAAAAGCATTTTTTTTTTATTTTTGTGCCTGCCAATTTACATTTTAGGCCAATAGGATTTTATAAAATTGACAATAACTCGAAATTAGAGGAGACCATAGGCGCACCCAGAAATTAATTAAGGGGGTGAGAATTTGAGAAAAATAGGGGAAGGGGGTCAAATTTCAAATTAGTAATTTTTAACTGATCTTTCAGTCTATAAAATCATCATTTTTTCTGGAAAAATTGGGAATTTATTGAAGAATTTGTAACTTTGGTCTGAAAAATTAGTCAAAAATTATCAAATTTAAAATGAAAATGACCGAAATACTACCCAAGCGAAGCGAGGGTGAAAATGTTTTGGAAAAAATTCAGTATGAAAAACAAAAAAATGCACTAATATTTTTGTAATGATGTAATTTTTTTTTCGAGCTTTAAGGAGGCTCTAGGGGCTTGAGCCCCCCTTGGGTGCGCCTATAGATGAGAATGAGACTGATGAAATTGGCTCAAATTTGAAAATTGAAATCTACCTACATTTTTAGATGGTCTGTAAAAAATATTTGATCTAAGGGAAAAATCTTACGTGAAATTTTACAGACATTTCGAAAAACGTAGAATTTTTAAATGTTGTTTCAAGGAGCAGCTTGGGAGATTTGGAAAGTTGGATTACCTATATTCATATTGCAATAATTTTGCAGATCAATGAATTAGTAATTTTTGGCCTCGTAAGCCTCAAAAAGCCCTGGGAAGCTTCAAATATTTCATTTACGCCCTGAAGCTTGAACAATAAGCTTTGAAACGTGAAACCTGAAATCCAAACCAAAAATTCTCAAGCCCCAATCCAAGCGTAAGCCCTAAGAATTTTTCAATTAAAAGCCCAAGGCCCAACACCAAGAAAAAAATCATTTGGGCATTGGGCCGCACGGGGGCACCCCTCTTTCTTCTCTCAGGCGGAAAGGCTCTCCAATAAAACACAGTTCTTCAACTAGCACTCCACACGACTGAAATAGGAAACCTACCTCTGTAATTTACACCGGGTTCGAGTCGAATAACTCTGTATGCTTTTTATCAACGAATGATTCACACATCAGCTGATAAGTACATAATATTACTCGAAACACTAAAATTTTGATGTTAACTCGTTCATAAAAATGTCGTTATTTAAGAAATTGTTTTCCAAATCGAGTGCATCCGAAGAACCGGACGAATTCAACGGATTACTACTGAAATCCCACTACATTCCGGAAGAAGTCCTCACTCACATATTGAGCTTCGTTGATGCCAAATCATTGGTGTTTAGCTGTCGACGAGTATGCAAAGTTTGGAAATATTTAATCGACGAGGAAGTATGGAGGATCCGACTGCGTACTGCCAAAGAACGCAGTCTTTCCAAACTATCGCCAAGTGAGAGAATTTCGTTAAAATTACCATGGTACGTTCATTACAGCATCTTTAATGATGATCCTTTTGAGAAAAATCTGGTCAAAAATCATTGCGGACAAGGTAACTACTCTCATAGTTCAACTTTTCGAACATTTTCTATCACTCATTATACTACTCAGTGTGTGAAATTTTCCAGAACGAATGAAGTATTGGTTATCAGGTCCTATGGGACAAACTCCTATAGTTCGTGACGGGCAATGGGAAATTGAAACTGTACCACAAGGTGCTGATCCTTTACCCAAACACGAAGATTTCAATGATTGCACCAGTTGTTTTGCAACTTCGTATCAAAAATGTAAAAAATATCAGATCATTAATCTGAAGAGTAATCGTATTACGAGTAAAATTATGGATGAATTTCAACCCACCATAATTGCCAGTGAATGGTACGTATAGACATGAAATTTTTACAAAAGATATTTACATTTTATAACCGATATTCAATATCTAGAAATTTTATTCTGCTTTTTTAGGTACGCCGGTAGATTCGATTGTGGATGTATATATATCTTGACTGTAAGTCTTTTAGATAAAGATAAAAATGTATTATGTTCTAAGCAGACCCCGCAGCAGAGGATCGAGCAATGGGACGGCCATGCGTGGGAAAAAGTTGGTATTTCTTTGGTAAAAATTGTATGATTTGATCGAAGTATAATTTTTAAACATTGCTTGTCTCAGGTGGAACTCACTTTCGATAATTACGGTCCCAATGTAAGATTTATTGAATTCAAACACGAAGGAAAAGATACCCAGTTTTGGGCAGGTCATTATGGAAGTAAAATGTCTGGAGCAGTGGTGAAGATTTCTTTACCGAAGCCAAAAAAACCGATTCGGAATAGCTCATAGATTTTGTGATTTTTAAACATCGTGGTGATTATTTTTTATGCCTTGCTTATCGTATTTTCTATTTTATTTTGTTATTGCATTTCTTAAATTTATTTATTTATACCAAGTACCAAGTCTCGTTACCTTTTATTGTAAATTTAAAATTTTATTTTATTTATTTAATATTATTGGAGCTGGAACATTTCTCTGATGGTGCCAATTTTATTTATGAATGATATATTTAGTTCGAACAAATACATTCAATGATCCCGGTACCTACCTAAATTTTATTTTATTTTTAAATATTTATTTAGATTTTTTATTTTTAATTACTGGGCAATTAATTCAATCTACTTTAATTTTTGGCATTTATAGATCAACTAATTAGCTACCTACTTTCGTAACCAATTGTGAAAAATGTTTTATTTATTTTAATTTTAAACGAATTTATTTTCTATGTGTTTCTTATATTGTCATAAAAATATTAATTTAAAATAATAGTTGTGATTTATTTTAAAATTTTTTACTGCTCTGAGGTTCGAAGTATCTCGTAATGTAACTTATGGGCCAAATATGCCATCTTTGCAATTCCATCGATCAAAAATCCCACCATATGGCCTGAAAAAATCCTCTCTCGTACTTCAACCAATTAATAATTTAATTTCGCAGCAGTACGTTGAAAATTTGGAAAACAGACGAGACCCATGCGACTTCATAGAAAATACAATATTTTATTTCTCTCATTGAGGCAAGTATGTATATCTAAGGTTAGCAAAGAAGCCGGCAATGGCGGCCGTTAAACGCGAATTAATCATTATGAGCAGAGCCTTTTAAAATTCTCGAACGCTGCAGCGTCGAATATATCGCGTATAATATATCTTATCGTATATAACTAGTTTTTAACCTAACTGTTGAAAATTATAAAAGGGTAAAACGTTCACCGGCATTTAAATTAAATATTCTGCAGCTAATTAATTCTACACAGGGTTCCGGATTATTGTTTCATTGTATAGAGGCCGTCTATAGATATACCTCGTGTGATGTGCTGCTCTGCGCCGGTGAAAGAGAGAAAGGCTTGCATAAAGGGAGAGAGACGCGTGGCACGACGGTGTATACAATACGAAAAGCAACAACGTTTATCCTTTCAGCACGAGGTTTCTGTGCATTAAGCCGATCATAATTCACTGCCGAATTTAATATTTCATTTCGAACGTAGATATAGCATTTTTCGGTTTCGCGTCGAATTAATATTTTTGATGATGGGAGTAATTTGTTAGGGATTTCGTCTCGATCTAAAATAAGCCACGGTGCGGTTGTAAGAGATTGCTGGTGTGCCGGGTTTTCTTTTATGACGATGGCGGTGTTCGCGTTGTTGAGAGAGAAATGGGAAAATTAACGCGAGCTCGTTTTGTAGCTTTAGCCATAAAAGGAGTTTCGAAAAATTATCAGCGGATTGGATGGTGGATAAGGAGGCAAAAGAAGTCGGATGCCAGGATGTTCTCAAATAATTTGGATTTTTGATACTATTTTTCAAAAAAATTATCACAGATCGATTCAGAAGAACAGTCCTATTTGTCAGTCTCCTCCCCTGTCCCAATTTGAATCTCGGTTCTTTCATTGATGACTATAGAATTTGACTCAAAAGAATGCAATCTATGAACGAAAAGAAATCTGTGAAGGGGAGAGGTGAAAGAAGTAGGTATTATTCCTCCACAAGACTGGAAATTTTTTTCCTACATGTCTTTCGATTTTTTGACACCAGCTCCTAAGTAAATATGTAATCTTAATGCACATCGGATATCAACGATTCAAGTTGAAATTTATTCCAAGTTGGAACTTTTTCAACTCAAAATTTTTTCAATCATTTTTTCTCTGATTATAAAAATTTTTTAAACTTATATTTTCTCAAAATATGTTCAATTTTGAGCACCTACTTTGGTAGTTTTTTTTTCAATTTCATATTTTTAGAAATTTTTTTTTCACTCGGTTTGGTTTCAAATTCTGAAAAATTCGAAAAATCAAATTGTGTATCGAAAATAATGAAATTACTGATTTTTTGAGGACAACATTGAAATTTTAGCAGTTCGTCTAAATTAGCAATAAAATAAAATAGGATTAAATTTTTAATTGCAACCAAGTTTGACTGTCTTTCCAAATGAAAATTCAAATTATTAAAAATTTTAGGAAACTTGGAATATTTTAACTAATTTCTCAATCAGGTATTTTCTGATTTTCAAACAAAATTTTTCCAAGTTCTAAAAAAAATGTTATTCTCTTAAACAAGAATTTTCATTTTTATACAAGTTGTCACTTTTTATGGGGGAGGGGAGGAGGTTCAATCCAGGCGGTGGCACTAATTTATTTGGTGCAAAACTTGCTATCCAACCCGACCCCTTTACCGTAGCTTGAAAAGGTTTTCGAAAAAAATTGTAGTATTTTAAGAAATTAGTAAATTTTAAAAAAGTTGTCTTTTTTTGAAAACAGTTTTCTTTTTTTTTTTTGGAAAAATTGATCATTTTTTTGAAAATTTGCCAATTTTTGAAAGTATTATTCATTTTGAGGGAATTTTTTACAGGTATGCTCCCTGATGAATGTATCTACCAAGTATTTCAAATTTTTTCGGGCTCAACGTGCTAGACACATTTTTTGAGAATCTTTTGGACGGCTCCATATAGTTCAGAATGACAAAAAATGGTATATTCAAGCAATATAACTCTTCAAATGTAAGCTTATCTTAATTTTTCTTGAAAAAAGGGACAGAAAAACACTAGCCCTAATCCCAGAATTCATGTAGGTATCTGTACCTACTTAATTACTTATTTCATTCTCGAAATTTAAATTCTCATCACATCTGACCAACATTTACTTTTGCATATTCAACTTTGTCAATACTTTTTTTTATTGTTTAAAAGTGACATCAAGCAATTTTAGGTAGGGCATGGTTGGAATCGAATTTTTCAACCAATTCACTCAAAATTTTCCAACAAATTTTCTAAAACCGTCGAAATTTTTACGAAAAAAATATATGCTCGATACTAGGTAACTAACATAATTTTTTCAATCAACTTCTATTTCACCACCATGTTAATTTTTTCAATAAATTTTAAGAATTTCAAAGTAGGTACCTACTACCTACCTATTAAATTTACCTGAACGAAATTTTGAAAATAATTTTACAATTTTAAATTAGACTTTTTTTGAACAATTTTTTCAAAAATGTTTGGAATTTTTTTTAGGAAAAAAACGAATTTTTGTCCAATGTGAGCCTAGATGTAAAAACTGCCCTTGAGATTCAGAAATGGATTTTTGAGTTGAGGTTCTCCCTTTTATTCTACCCCTTCTGAAAAGTCCTAAATCAAAGTCAACACAAAAACCGATTTTTAACCCCTAAGGATGGATTCTAGTATCCAGGCTCGCAGATAAGCAGTGACCCTGCCGTAAAGAAGGGATCTAGTGCAAAAAAACGATGTTTTCATTTTTATGAGTTTAGCCCAGATTTGGTGTCATTTGGACCAAAAACGTGAAAAATGAGACATCGTTTTTTTTTTTACACCAGGTCCCTTCTTTACGACAGGGTCACAAATGTACATATGTAATTCGAGTTTATGACATTTTGGATGTAAATTTTCAAGAGACTTTGGGCGATTCTTCAAATGAGAGCTTTGATATTGAAACCTCCTCAGGTGTAAAAATTGGTTTTTGAGTTGAGATTTCTCCCTGATTTTACCTCTTTTGAAAGGCACAAGATGAATATCAACTCTAAAACCAATTTCCGACACCAAAGGAGAGAGACAGTCAAAACTCAAAAGGTCCTAACAATAAACTTCAAGATTTTATCTCTGAAAAATTTGAAATTGATTTGAGATTTTCAGTACAAATCAAAAATGCAGTTCCAAAGATAATTATGGCAAATTCTGTCGCCTGAATATCTGCCACAGGCGCACCCAGAAATTAATTAAGGGGGGCTGAGAATTTGATAAAATTATGGGGAGGGGTCAAATTTCAAATTTATCATTTTTCACCAATCTTTCAATCAAAAATTATCAATTTTTCTTTCAAATTGGGAATTGATTGAGGAATCAGTGATTTTTGATTGAAAAATTAGTCAAAAATCATTAAATTTTAAAATAAAATGACAGGGCAAAATTTTTTCGAGAATAATTCAAAATTTTTCACGATGATCGTTCACATTCTACTAATTTTTTTTAGACGCCCAATTCAGAAAAAAATTCCCAACAATGATACCTAAAATTCAAAAAACTTTGAATTCCTTGGATCTTAGAAATATTTTGATTTTTCTTTTCAGTTTTGTAGCCATGGGACTAGTCACATAATTCGAAAACCATTTATGCCTTCAAGTAAAAACACTTGATAATATTCCCCATTTCCATTCCACATACTTATTTTATTTTTCTAATTTATGAAATTCAACCACACATGGACGAGAGGAAAGTGAAAAAATAAGGTAAACACTATAAGGTTAACAGAGTTTACTTAAGCGCGTCGATGAATAGGTGTAATAAATTATACCTCTGGTATAAACCGGTAATAAATTTATCCACGATAGTAATTCTTATACGAAAGGTAAGAAGAGCGATAAATAATTTCATTCCAAATATTATCGATGACTTCCTCGGTTCTGCTGCAGGTACCTTAGCTCTTATGTGTTTGGAGATAAAAACTCAGCGTGGGAACACAAGGTCTGCATTTGCGTGACCACCGTGCAGACACATTTTGTGTTACGATTCATATCCATTATACCTATATTTCGCATTTTTCTCTCTCACTCTCGATTACCCCTCGCGTGTGTTTTATTTATTTCGAATACAATTTTTTTTTCATTCATTTTTTTTCCTCTCTTATTCAGGTGTACGTATCAATATACATAAATAACCGCAACAACTTCATCATGAATATTGGCATACTCTGATTTTTTTTTATTTTCCAAACCGTAGGCGTGTTCTTTGCCATATTCTAAGTTATTAATATTTAAATTAAGCATCTCTACGGGTTGATTGTACATACGATAGAAATCTACATTGTTTAGGTGTATTTTATCAGCAACTACGCTGGTTTTGCTTTTCATAAATGGTTAACTCTTTTACGCAGTCAGAGCCCGTGCGAAATGGATGTTCCACGCGATCAAGGTATCAGACTGTACAAAAGAAGTGCCTCGCCATCACGAATGTTATATTTTTTAAAAAAAAATCATTCCATACGTATAAATTGCTTCGGTCATAAATTACACAAGTATTTACTCAAATAGGTAGTAAGTTTTTCTCTCATTTTTTTTGCTGTTTTTTTTTCTTCTCTCTCTCTGTGCCAGAACATTTTCTTCGGTTGCGTGTTGGCAAATTTTTTTTTAAAGGAAGGCATAATTTGACTTGATAAACACACGGTTGTAATAATTTATTGGGTCCGAGTAACTGGTCGAATTTGTTACGGGTTTTTATTTTCCTAATAGACGAATCAACCCTGTGACCTTCGTGTTGTGAATTTTTCACCAACAGTGCAGACGGCTCGCCTAGTTTTCATGGTCGTAAATTGGTTCACCGCCAATCAACTATTAGGTTAGGTTTTTCATTAATGGTAACACAAAATGGTCAAATGGCGTGATCGAACTGAACTCAGCGGGGTGGTCGTTGAATTTAGGGTATGAAAATCGGCATATGAATCGATTATTAAGAGCCATGCTCTGGCCACCTTGGTCAGATTTCACAACCCAGACAAAATTAAAACGAATCAAAAAATTTTGGATTTTGATAAAAATTGGGAGAAGTAGTTCGATTTGTGAGAGAAGGGGGAGGAGAATCTTCCAGAGAAAATTCGGTCCCTTTGACGTGAGGGAAAATGCTATTAAAAGTCATGTAAAAAGGAGCTGTTCTTGAAGTGATATGGGGGGGGAGTAGGGTGGTCCTTATTTTCACTTTTCTGAGTAATCTCGCGTACCCCCTCCCCCCCTCCAAGTTGTTCCTTTTTATGAGAAAATAATTCCCTATTTTTAAAAAAAAAATTTTATTCAATATTAACACGTGCCTGTAAGCCCCTCATTAGCTCTCATTATCCAAAATATGAAAAAATACCAATTTTCAACAAAAACTTTCAAAATTTTCATTTTTGTGCCCAAATCTCTTCCAAATTACTTATTTTTCATAAAAAAGACTTGAGATAACATTTTAGCCCCATTTATGATAATTAAGGGAGTCCTAAAAGTGGTAAAGATTTGACCATTTTCTCTATAATAACATGTAGTCAAGTAGAATCGACATTCTGTACCGAATATTGCAAGTGGCAATATTTTGGCAGATAAGGGCTAAAAACTTGATTGTGGAGAAAGATCAACAATTTCGGGACCGGACACCTTGAATTCGTGTTCTGGGCATGAAAATGGATCAGCATACAAAAATTCAGCTTGCCACCTCAATTAAAATCATCTCCAACATAACATCTCACACCGAAATTTTTTTCGAAAAATTCAAGGTTTTGCCAATAAAAAGTTCCAAAATGGAGTAAAAAACATTGAAAATTTGAGTGAAAAAGTAAAAATTGTAGTTGCAAAATGCACAATATTCATCTCAAAATTTTAAAAAAAATTACTAAAAATTGAAAAACAAAAACGACCTCAAACGAACCTCAAAAATTGATGTAGAAAAGCGAATAAAGAAAAAATGTCCCGTAAATTTGAATATTCCATTAAATTAAAAACATCCTCGCACACATTCTACAAATTTCAATTTTTTTTATTGAAAATTATACAGGACTCAGGAAATCAGGACCAGAAGTCATAAAATTTCTAAAAAAGATTATTGCCCAGGTTTTTTTTCAGAAATCTTGTGTGTGGAGCTTGAATTTATGAAAAATGAAAAAAATTGTACCTTAAAAAGAAAAGGAAAAACAACAAAGTTCAACTTTTGCAGAAAATTTTGGATTTTTTTCGTCTCTCAAAATTAATTTTAAAAAAATGAATTTTGGAACTGGTATTTAGAACTGGAACTGGCATTGAAAACTGGAACTAATAAGGGTAAGGTGCCCTATCTCCGACCCCTGTCCTAAGTCCGACCCCCTCTCGATTTCGTCCGTTTATGATGCAACCTACCGGAAAAAAATTTTTTTGTATTCCTTCATTACAGATAAACATAATGAGACCAACCCGACGGCTCCAAAGCCGAAACCTGTTGAGAAAATCGAGAAAGTTGAAAATTGAAGTCGTCAAACTGTCGCGCGCTGTAAATGTTACGCGCTCGTGAAAAAAAAGTTTTTATCATAAAAATTTTTTAAAAATATTTTTTGAAAGTTGAATTAATTGCCTATCGATTGGTGCAATTGGTTTTGGAGATTGATCGCAGCAAATACCAAAATTTTTTGACTCAAGTTTTCGTTTTATGGTGTCCTAACTCCGACCCCCTATATAATCTGTTGTTTTGAACGCGATTTTGTTTTTTTCAATTTTCTCCGCGAGTTTTCACTGCAGAGTTCTCGTTTGGGACTCATTTTGTTCATCTGTGAGAAAGGAACCAAAAAAAAAGAAATTTCGACAGATTTCATCATTAACTGCCGAAATAAGGAGGGGGGTCGGAATTAGGAACACAAATTTTGAAAATCGATTTTTGACTTCCTTCGGGAAAAAAATCGTAAAAAATATTAAAAATTATTTTTGAGCCCCAACCTTTTGGGTACTTGTAGTAGACACTTCAAGGTATCTTTTAAGCCTATTTCGAAAATTTTTGACCCAACCGGTTCGGAGATAGAGACAGTTTTTCAAAAGGGGGTCGGAGATAGGGCACCTTACCCTTATCATTTCAGTTTTCCATCACTGCCAATTTTAATGGAAAAAAATCTTGTACCATTCAGGTCTACGATGTGTTTATTCGTTCCTAAAACGTACATCTTGAGTTATTTGAAAAATCATTACAAAAATTAATAATATTTATCTAAAGAAAGTCTCGCAGGCCGCAGCCCCGTCACATTGCAACAAATTTGATACCTAATTTTTAATCATACTCGTTATCTGTTGGTTAATCGTACCTACTTTATTTGCCCAGTTACTAGATAATATCATCAGATATTGCTACAAGAATGCTTCTAATCTCATTGAAATATGTTCAATATTCATGTGGACGTGGAAGAAAAAGCTCTACCATGAATATGCGCGTCACATTACGGTATCTGTTTTTCTTTGTGAATATCCATTTTTTCAAAATAGCTATAGCAACCGATTCATTAGAAAAATTCAACTTTAATGCCGAACAGCGCGATTATATCTTTAATTTAAAGTTGAAAATCGCGAACAAGGATGTTGAAATCGCGCGCAAAAAAAATAAAATCGCGGACAAAGATATTGAAATCGCGGGCAAAAATATTGAAATCGCGGGCAAAAATAATGAAATCGCCCAATTGAAGCCGTATGTGGTAAGTCTGCAGTATTAAATTTCTTCTGATTTTTCTCTTAACATTTTGTTTTATAATGTATCGATTCCATTTCTAATAATTTTCAGGATCAACACTTGAAATACCTATGCTGTTCTGTATTTCGTGGGAGATCATTATTGGTTGAAAATTTTGTACACACTGCGAATTTCCTATCACACTGCCCTCAAGTGTTGCAAACGATAAAAGATTTTTCTAAACAGTTTGAAAATAAGGAGTTCGCATATGAACATATACTGAATGCTATTGAACAAAAAGAAGAAAATAAACCAATAACTATTAAAAAATTTCGTTTCACAAAATTACAGACATGGAGACTATGCATTCACTGGATATTTTTTCGTATGACTACTGAGGAATATACATGGCTGCAGAACAATAACAAACTTGTAGCCGGCATATGCACAGAATTACAGGAAGTGTTTGATTGGAGAAATGAGAGAGTCGCGCTGAAATTAACTTTAGAAAAATTATATCAAGATCTTTTTCCTTCTTCATCAGACCCGAAAGCCATTATGAGTCAATTAGTAAAAAAATTTCCAACATTACAAGGTTATATCGACGAAGCTCGGAAAAACCACAACCAAGTTAAAAATTACTATTATGTTCAAATTCTCCTCCCAGATCACAGCCAGGATTATGATTTTGTTGGATTAGTTCAGTGGTTGACAACAGGATTAAGTCTCAAAGAGCAGGGGGATCTTAAACAAAGTAATGCCATATTATCAGACTTTGTAATGGAAATTGATAAAATATTTTGTAATGCTGACTCCTTTGCTAAAAGCATGGTGAAGACATGGGAAGAGGTATCCTACTTGGTGAAAAAAACTGATGGAAACTCTGTTATTTCGGATTACCAACTCAGACAAGTATATAACGCATTTTTAAAAGACGCATTTACAGAGAAGGATATGGAAGAGAAATGCTTTAATGTAATCTTAAACGCTCAGCCCTATATTGTCACAGTCATTGAAAACCCAACAGTGACAAAATCTCATCAATAATCTCAGAGTACATAAATTTTAAGCACTTCAATAAACAGAAACAGATCGCGGCATATTCCTACCACTAGTGTGGGAAAAATCGATAAATCGAACATCATTTTTTTTCAATTTTCGATTAGGTAATCGACAAAAAATTGCAAAAAAATGACCGATTATTTTTGGATTTCATTCGCAAATGTTCTTGTAGTGCTTGGCCAAACAAAGGGTGTCGAAACTAAAAATTTTGTAAAAATTAAAAATCAAAATAAATTATTCAATAAAACGATCAAGTGCATTCATTCACATTTTGAACCAACTAAAAACAATCAATTTTTCCGATAAATTACGTGATATCTTTGTAAAAAAATCAGGGATCAATGCCCCAAAAAATCCTGCTTGGGATATAATGGATCTTCAAAGTAGAAAATTTTGCAATACTTATTTACAATGAAAGGATTTTTTTGAAGAATTTGAAGTGGAGTAAAATAAATACAGCAATGAGAAGTTTTTTGGATTTTCTTTATTCAATAAATTTTTCTATTATTTTCACCGATTAGTTACAAGGCGGTCAAACCTGGAACTCGAATAACTTCATGACGTCACTACTCATGACGCTGAATCTCGTTTTTGTCTTTTCTACCTTTTTTTTTTCGAAGTCCAGAATATTTACGGCATTTTTAATCAGCTCAAAATTTTTTGATGAAGTTTTCCAATTTTTCCCTCGTCATTTTTTCAAATCGTAATTTTTTTCGCAGAATTTTCTCAACTAAAATTTTTTCTGGCGTGATTTTCTCTACTGAAATTTTTTTCTAAAAAAAATTTCCATTGTTGAACTTTGATTTTTCTTTTTGAAAAGAATGATTTCTGTTTGATTGGCGTCATAGAAAAAATTTTCTCACAATATTCACATCTGAAAATTTTTCCTAAAGAATTTTTCCACGTGCAAATATACATGTGACCCTGCTGGAAAGAAGATACCTTGTGTAATAAAAATCGATGTCTTTATTTTTATTTATTTGGTCCAGATTTGGTCTCAATTAGACAAAAATTTGAGAAAAACATCGATTTTTTTTACATAAGGTCCCATCTTTCCGACAGGGTCACATACTTATATATTTTAAATAATTTTGAATTTTTTCACCTCTGCCTACTTGAAAACTGGAATAAGTTTCAGAATGGTTTGAATTTTCAAGGGATTTTTTTTTTTTCAAATTTTCATAATGAACCAAATGCAAGTACTTACTTACTTCTTTTAACAGAAAACAATCCGGAAAATTGTTCAAGTTTTCAACTGGAAAAATATTTAATGATTCAAATTGGCTGATTTTCTAAAAATTGTTTGAAATTGAAAATTTCAATAGAAATGAAAAAAAATCAGTTAGATTTACAGGAATAAAAACATTTAAATACCTATGAAAAAAATATTGAGATTTTGTTTAAGTACTTTATATTACCTAATTTTATCCCTCTTGGAGAGAAACTGCTCAGAAAAAATGATGGTTCCTCAAATAAAACGCAGAACTTCATAATGGGTCAAAGTCAGTTTTAAAAAAAAAAACTTCAAAATCTGTAAACAAAAATTTGAAAATTTTTAATTTTATAAAAATCTTTTCAGCCATTTAAAAAAATTTGATGAGATTTTCTGAAAAATTGCAAAATATTCTGAATTTTTATAAATTTTAAACACTGTTCATTGAAATGTAAAAAAAATCAGGTAATTCAAAACGCAGATGGCAACACTGCCATTAATTTTACACTCAAAAAATTCTTAGCATCCAGAAAAAATCTCCCACCTTTATCTTGAGATTTTTTACCTAAAATTTTGACCAAATCCTCGAAAAAAACACCTCATTAGTACAGCAACGATTTCCATACCAAGATACCTACCTAATTAAAAAACTTTCCATTCGTTTCAACGGTCTTACCATTTCTAGGGCTATTGTGCATACAATTGACATCTTACGCAATTACTCGGGTGTTTTCCTCCTTTTGGTCGTCGACTTATTCGCCCGTAACGTTACTTTCTCCCTCGACGATGACGAAAGAGTCATCTTAAACCCGCGCCTCGTTTTAAACATGTATCTCGACGCCAAGTACATAATTTCACCGGTACAATCTTTTTCGCGCTTAGCGTCATCATTAAATTTCTCCTGCTCTCTTGAAAAAGTTACGCTTTTGAATTTTTCACCGATTCCAGCGAAAACATTGATGGTGATTTTCAACGGTGTGCTCGTTAAGTGAAAAGGAGAGAAAAAAACGCAAAAATAATAAGCTGCGAAGAGTTCGAAACTCCGTATGTTGTATTTTATTTTACGAAAATATTGTCATTAGAGTTGTTTTTCTTTGCAATATTTTTCTACAGGAAATAGGATTCGACTACGAGTGGATGTGAATTTGAATTGGATCGTTGAGAATGAGATACGTATCGCAGCCACTTCGTTTTCTTTGTAATTAAATCATATTTATTGGAAGCGTAGAATTTGATGAAAGGAATCTCCCAAGTGGAAAATTGCATCGATGCGGAGGAATTAGGTTGAAAAAAAGAACAGAATTGATTTTTAAACCTATCCTATATTTTAGGGGGAGAGAGACGAGATGATACAAAATGAGGAAAAAATTGCACCTCGAGTTGAGAAATTATTTTTAATATATGAGGTAAACTAGAAGTTCATCTTGATATCAACTTTGTTCTCAAATTTAGCAACATTCAGCACTCCACAGCATAAAAAATTATGTCTATGGTCTATTTGGGTTTAGAATCGATTCCAAAATAAAATTTGTCCCGAAATTCAGAATCAGCGTCCCCAAAACACATGAAATCGATATGCGTGACGATATGTTATCATTTTTCAAAATTTACCCCTCCCCAATGCTCCCCTTCCCCTCAACTCGTATCCAGTTTTCAATACATACATATAACTCATGAAAATCAATCACAACGAACTTGGAATATATTTCAACCATCAAGAAATTGTTTTTTTTTTACCCATTTTTGGTCGTTTATCAACCAATGAATAATACAACAGAGGGGGGCAGAGGGGGGCAAAATTTTGAAAATGATAAAAATTCTTCATGGGTGTCGATTTCAAGGGTTTTAGGTACGCTGAGTTCGAAAAAAATGTTAATTTTTTGATTAGGGATGCTTTTGTTAAGAAAATGGTTCTCATAAAGACATTTTTACAATTTTTTCACATTTTTATACTCATAGAGTCAAATTAAGACTGGCTTTGGATTTTTCAACACACCTTGCTTGATGGGTGAAAATTTGGCAACCAGGAAAAGAAGGGAACTCAGAGAGCTCGAGCCGGCCTTCCGCCACTGAATTTGGAAAGGAGACTTGGGTAGTTATTACAAAAATGCGGAGAAGCGCGTTTTTGTGATCTTTAAAGAGTATTTTTCAATAAAACGTCGCCCGAGCGATAAAAAATAATGATTTTTCGCTGATATTTCAGTCAAAAATCACTAATTTCTCAATCATTTTCCAGTTTGGAAGAAGTAAAAAATGACTTATTTGAAATCCGACCCCTCCCCTAATTTTTTCTCGAATTACATTCATTTTTAGAGCTGTTGGCTCTCTCTAGAGATTTTTTTCTCGAAAAAACTTGGTCTTGAGTTACTGATCTGAAAATTATGAGAAAAAAATAATACAGTAGAACCTCGATTATCCGACCCTCGATTATCCGATTTCTCGATTATCCGAGCATAAAATTCTATCCGATTCTACTCGGTTATCCGACTTTCAAAAGTCGGATAATACTTTATTATCCGACTTCTTTTAAATTTAGCTCTTTTTTAAGCTCGACAAACATATTTTTCAGCTTGAAAATATCACAAAATACATTATTTTCTGTCCTTCAACTATGATTTTTCAAAAAATAATGAAAAATCCTGAATCAGATAAATTACTTACGTGAAATTCCTTTCTTTTTGAGTGACTGAAATAAATTTCATGAAAAATTCATGATTAATTCACCACAGATTTCTGAAGAAATGCAATTTCTCATCAAATTTTACTGATTCAGATTTGAAAAATTAGTACCTAAATTGATTGCTTGTCCTGAAAATCCTGCATCTCGCCAATTTTTCTTTGCTCAAAATCTGTATTATGAAAATACATCTAACTACACCACTGAAATTCTTACTCTATGATACTGTGTTTGTATACTCGAAGTACATAATTCCTTTTCGATTTTTACGGATTCTATTTTTTGAATTTTTTGTTGGGAGTTGTTTTTTTTTTTCAAATTCGGGGTTTCATATCTTATTTGAAAGTTCATGCATGCCAAAAATGTTTTAAAAATTTCAAGTAAATTCATTAATTACATTTTTTTCTGAAAAAACTAAACTTTTTGATTATCCGACTTTTTCGCACAACCGAGTTTTCCCCGCCCCAATTAAATCGGATAATCGAGGTTCTACTGTAATTAAAAACTAAAAAATATTTTTTTTGGACATTAAAAATCCAATTTTTTCAAACCTTGGCTATCACTTCGCTTGGACCTAAATGAGTCGAGAGGGTCAAAAAGGTTCATTTTTTCCTCCCTCCTCCAGCCCTCCTATAATCTTTTTGGCATTCTTAATAGTCTCTTAACCATAGGCGCACTCAGAATTTAACCAAGCGAGGGGCTGAGGTTCTGAGAAAAAATTGAGGGAGGGGGATCTTTCAAATTAGTCATTAGTTCAGTCAAAAATCATTGAGTTTTTCTGACAAATTGAAAATTTATTGAGAAACTGGTAATTTTTGACTGAAAAATTTTTCATTTTTAAAATGAAATACTTGATTAAAATACTGCCCGAGCGAAACGAGGACAAATCTTTTTTTGAAAAAATACTGTTTGATTTTGCTCAAAACTTCAAAGGGGCTGCAGGGGGACTCAAAATTTTCAAAATTTCCATGATGGGTATCGAAATACATGTTTTTGAGCCTCCAGATTTCGAATCTGGCATTGGTTTTACTCGAAACCTTAAAGGGGCCTCATCAAAGGTGGGAAAAATTCAAAATAATCCAATACTATTGAAGAGTGAAAAAATGCATTTTTATCGCATTATTGTAATGAAAAAATATTTTATCCGAGCTCAGGAGAGGCTTCAACCCCATGAGTCCCTTTGAATGCACCCCTGCTTTTCGCCCACTTTTCACTCTCCCAAAAAAGCATTCGACACCACTAAAAGATTATTTTTTTCTAAAATCCATTTGTACGATTAAAATTTGTCAAACAGCTCGACCTTGTATTTTAGGAAACTGACTGAAATGACATTAATGAACCCTGCAAAAAAAACCACTCGAAAATTTTGAAAGATTAATTATAAGTCACTCATCTAAACTCCCTTAATAGAAATTTTTAATTTTCAGGTATATTTCCAACGTGTTACGATCCCTTTACCTATCCATTTCGATATTAAAAATATACACAGGGAATGCTAATTCGTCATAGATTGACGTTTTTTAAACAGTACAAAAATAGACATTCGTCAGAAATATTCGCCATCCGAAGCTCGCCAAGGACATCTGTAATTAAAATTGGAACCCAGTTTTTCCCTACACACGCGACACTCCGCCATAAAATTCATAACGACATCGTCGAGAAATAATTTAACGAAATGAATTCTAAATCATCATCGAAGGTGATTCGAAAGTTTGCCAAAAGATAATTTTCACCTCTTCTAAATGGAATAGCTGGTTTAATATTTTTAATTGTCGATATCCATCGGGTTAGGTGATTAGTGCAATGGAAGCTTATTGACTTAGTTTATAATTATCTCGAATAAGTTATTTTTCATACGGCGAAAAAAGCCATTAAAGTTGAGTTGATGTTCGTTTGAGTAAATAAACTCGAGTACTCGAATTAATTGCTCAAATAATAATTGCGTTTTGGAGCTAGGCACAATCTAGGTATTTAAAACGTCGACTCGGGAGATTGATCGGTGTATAGTGATTGTTCTGTCGTTATTCGAAAATACCTAGATATTCGAAATGGAGAAAATTACCTTGTTCGTGATCTGCGTCTTGGCTGCATTCGAGGTAAGGATCATACGATTATTAATTTTAATAATTTAGATTTAGCTCTGTGTGATGCTTTGTAACTAGACCACGACGTAATTTATTTAGGGATACGTGGCCGACTCGCAGCCTAATGTAGGCAACTTAGCCTCATCCATGCCATCCATGCCCAAGCCACCCATGCCCATGCCATCCGTACCCGAGACCGATTCCGACGGGCTCTCGGTGGCTGACCGGGCCGAATTACAAATAATTAATCTCTGCACTGAAGTACCTACTTTCTACGACGAGTTGATCTCCAGCTACAGCAGCGAACAGCTCGGATCGACCGAAGGTCTGCAGAAAATACGAGAAATCGAGGAGAAATTGAAATCGTTGACGGACGAATTAAAACAACAAGTGACTGAATACGACGAAAGCAACGAGGCCACCGATCCAGACGCAAAAACCATCCAAAATTTAATGTCTTCCGCTGTAGACGAGCTCATGCAATCGGTCAACGAAATCAACTCCGAATTGAATTCGGAAATCAGCCAAACCGCCGAATCCGGTGCCGAAATCGTCGAAGATCGGGCCAAACTTTTGCAACAGCGAGTGAAACCAGCTATGGTGAAATTTGAGGAATCCTGCCTGCTCCAGACGAAAGACATTTTGAAAAACGTATTGCAGGATTACGAAGCCAGTTTATTATCTTAGTTTGGCTCTGCGTTTAAAAAGCCGTCTCGTATGTGTAAACATTTATATGGTAAATCGTGTTCGATGATGGACGTCCAAATCCACTAGTTTATTTCATAGAATACGATTATTATCGAAATATATAATGGGTCTAGATGTACCAGCCGATGCAATTATTTCGTCTGTAAGGAACCGCAACCGTATTGAGTAATATTGGTGCAGCGAGTTGGTGATATTTTCGCCCAAATTTTATTACCCGGCGTTTCGACGACCGAAGTACGTATTTCATCGGTTTCTGCTAGACGGATTTTATGACGGGAAATTTTACCCCGAATAAGGAAACGATCGTTTGCCTTTGCGGTTTGAACAGCTTTCTTTTATTTTTTTGTTTTTTGGCTTGGAAAAAATTATTATTCGGTTTCATTCGAGTTTGAATTATTTGTGTCGTCGTCGGTCGGAAATAAAAAATTTTAGGCGAGAAAAGGAGAAACAGTCAAATATTTTCAATAATGGCGGCTGGAATTTCATCTGAAATGCTGAAGTATTTAATTTATTAAAATTCAACTTACGGTTTTAAAATTCGAAATGTTTAGTTGTGAGATTTTGAAGGCTTTGAATTCGATTTTCAGATCCATCCTTTCCCCTCCCTCTTTCCCTTCAGAAGCACACCCAAAAAATTTTTCAAGGGAGAGACTACGCCTCGGAGAAAAAATGGGGGGGGGGGGTCAAATTTCAAAGAAATCGGGAGGGGGGGTCAGTAAGAAAATGATACTCTTTAAATCTAAATTAGTAAAATTTACCTATTCGAATCAGCGAAATGAATTTAACTAAAAATCAGTGCTTCTTCATTGATCTTTGAGACGAAATTGTTGATTTTTTTCAGACAAATTGGGAATCAATGGAGAAATCATCAATTTTCAATGAAAATCATTTTACTGAGAACTGATTTTCAAATGCAGAATATTCTAATTTAGAGAGTTTTGTATTTATTTCAGAAATAGAATTACCAAAATACTTTCTGAACGAAACAAGGGTGGAAATTTTTTGAAAAATCATGTTTGAAGAGCAGAAATGCATTTTTTTTTACATTTTTGTATCAAAAAAATCAGGAGGCTTCCCTCCTTTCTCCCTTACCCCTCTCTTGATTTTCAGAATTCCCCTTCCTTCGATTTTCAAAATCATCTTTCCTTCCTTCCCGTATTATTGAAAAAAAAATGATCGAAATTTTGAGAAAATTCAAAGGTTTCAAAAAGTTTTGAAATCAAAGTACATTTCAGATGGAAATTTTTAATAATTTGAGCGGTTTCCCTCATACAATGCCAAATTTTGTTTGTTTCGGAGTTCAATGTGGTCTTAAAATTAGATAAATTCAAAAAAAATATGTTTTGAAATGAAGAAATGCAAATTTCTAGAAATTGATCAGTGAAATGAAATTTGCCATCAACAGCGATGAATTTTTCACTTTTTGAAAAATTAAGATTTAATTTATAAATCAGTTTTCTTAAATCGAAAAATTTTAAGATCAAGTACTTTATATTTTGTTTTCAAAGTTGAAAGCCAAATATGACTATAAAATTGGCACAGTTTCACATTTTAGTTCAATTTTCGAGATATTCAAAATTTCGGGCTCGATATTGTAAAACATTTCAAAGATTTTGGTTTTTTATCAAAATTTGATAAAAATTTAAGCTAAAAATAAATTAAGTAAATTGAATTCGAGTCAAAAAAATTATAAAATTCTCTCTAAATTGAAAAGTTTTCTTTTTTAACCTATGAAGTCAATTGTTATTTTCCCCAAAGGGGATATGATTCAGGTATTTTGTTTCCTCAAAGCAAATTTTCTAAGCAAACATTTTTCAAAATTAAAAATACCTAGATAAGTAACTATTAAGTATTTAATTAGGTGTTTTGGTTTTTTTTTTTTTTTGAAAGAACATACTTTTTTCTAATGAAAATGAACAAACAAATAACACGACAAAGAAGAGAAAAAAAAATTTAATTGAACTTGGAGAAATTTCCTTCGATTCCTTCTCCCTTTCTCCTTCCCTCTCCTTCATTTTCAATTTGTGGAAAAATTATATTTCGAGAAAAAAAATTAAATTCAGTAACAAAAGTTGCAAAGGTGGAAACTGGAAACTTCGTGTTAAAAATGTTTTTAATGATATTTTTAGTCAAAAAAATTGACCAAAATTTTCAATTGAGTTGAAAATTTTAAATTTTTACCTAGTTCTCCTTTAAAATTTTGATCTCAATTTTCTTTTAGTTCAAAAAAATTTTCCATCGTCGCAAATTACAATAATTTTAAAAAATCTCAACTTTGAAACTATTTTGCTCTGTGTCTCTCTGAGATGATAGACCGGATGATATCACCTCCCCCTCCCCCTCCCTCTCCCCTCCCTCTCCCTCCGAAAAATCACAAAAATAGAACTTTTCACTCTAAGCCAAGACTTTTGAGAATTCTGTGCCATATAAGAATATTTCCTATAAATTCGATTTTTTTTTCCATATGCCCCTAGATAGTTATTTTAGAATTTTTCAATTTTAAACCAAATCGAATCCGTCCGACTGTATTTTTCGAAAATCTCCACGTTTTCCCCAATTTTCTCAGATTACCTAAGTAAACTTTCGAGAAAAAAAGCTCACGTACGTAGATCGAACAAACATTCGAAATTATAAAACTTATGAAATTTCCTAAAAATTTTCCTCTAAAAGGTACAGCACTATACCTAACAAAAACGCAGGAATTATTCGCCGCACTTTTCGAAGCGAAAATATTCCAAATCCGTAGTCAAATAAAATGAAAAATTTTACCCAAAAAAAAATCATTTCACTATGAAAGCCCTTCTAAACGATTTATTTTTACGAGTAAAGTTCACTTCTGCACTTTGAGCTAAAATTGAATAAAGTTTAACTATAAAAACTATGTACTCGTATCATCTCATAGTTCAACTCTAGGTGGATATTTTCGCCGGCAGTCTCGACTATTTTTTTTTCAAAATACCCGACCAACTATACGTGAAAACTTTAAACTGACAGATTGCGCGCTATCTAGTTTCCCAGCGTCTGGGTGCGAAGAAGGAAAAAAAAAATCCCCGGCGATATTAAATTATGTTAGCAAGATAAGACTTTAAGTTCCATTTCCTCGAGTTTCCGGAACGCGTGCGTATTTTTTTATCAATGTTTAACGTTAACTAGATGTAGGTACTTTGGAGAACATTAATTTTAAATTTTCACGTTGAATTTTTCATCGTCCAAAATCTGCTAGCTGATGCTTTAACGCGACACGGGAGAAGTTAAACGTTACGTGGCTTTTTTTTCGACTCGCTGCAGTTTTCACAGCTTCCTTCTACAGTGAAAATAATTAATCTATGTTGAGACGAGGCCGAGGTTTATGTATATGAAGCGAGTAGCAGGGAAGAAATGATGCTAAAACTCAATATTTTTTTCGGTATTAAAGAATATAATAAGACTAAGATAATACCTTCGTATTTTACAATTAATTTTATTAAAAAATAAGGGGTTGATGTTTGAATGGGAAGTTGATGCGCGTAGGAGGTCTTTATCTTCGCCACACCGCAATCTCTTTTCTTTTTGAAATTAATTTTTTTTTTGCCAAGGCCCCTTCTGCGGTTTATATATTAAATGCCAAAGCTAATGATAATAAATAGTTGCCGAGTACAGTTTAACTCGTCGACTGCCACCGCGAAGCGTTTGTACGACACCACGAATCGATGTAATTGCAAATAAAGTATATATTTTTTGCGACCATCGAAATGAGGGTTATCGCCATGTGGAATATTAGACGACGCGAGATTCGTTAATGATGGCATTGTGTTTCCGATTCGAACGAGCTTTTTGTCCCAACTTGGAATATTGTACGCGGAGATGAAGGAAGGGAGACGAAATCTCGTATGCCAATGAGATTTCATCATCTGTTGGATTATCGCTATAGAAACCCTCTTCCTCATGTACGAAGGGGCAAAATACGACGTACTCGTACAACACCGACATTTGTAGCTTATTAAACTTTCATTTCAAATTCTGCAGAATAACTTTTGGTTCGGACATTTTGGAACAATAAGCTTGAAGCATTTTAACGCAACAGAAAAACTCTGGACAAAAAAAACCATTCCGTCAAAGTATTAGATTTGCGTATTGTAGAATTATTTAAAACAACCTCGGGGTATTATTTTTCCTTTACCTGAACTCGCAGCAGTAATAAACAAATTCAGCGGTGAAATTTGGTTTTCCTTTGAGAAAAGCATTAAACGTTGTCGTTTGACATCGCGTATACATTTGTCCACAATAGAAAAGGCCACTTTGTATAAGTTCACTTACCTTTTGCCAACTCTCCGGTGAAATTAAATTTTTTACATAAAAGAAAAACGTCGAAATGACAAGAAAAAATATACCATGTAACGGTAATGTTTTCTTTGTGCGACGATCAAAAACACAAAGGTATTTCGACAGCCTGACTTGCTTCAAGTTTGCATTTCCCTGTGAACCCGTTTCTCTTCTTATGAATCCTGCAATTTATATGCAGAGGAATTTGGCAAAAAAACAGCATATGAAAAAGGGAAATGGAGTTTTTATTTCGAAAGGGTAGAAAAATAAGTTTCCCCAAAGTAAACTCTTAATTAATACGTAAAGTACATACGAGCAGATATACGTTTGAAAAAAGGGTGATATGAAAATATATCTCGGATTTAAATACCTACCTAACTTTACCTATGATTCCGGTGAGAAAAAATCCGCGATGCGAAGTTTCAAATATAAGGTATCAAGGTATGTATAGAAAGGGTAATTAAACTGAGGTGAGTATATATATTTTTTGGAATTGTTGAATGCAGATCACGAATATTTTCAGATTTTATGTGGGAAAATAATGAAAAAAGGATTGTACAGTTTTTATCAGAATTATTAACGGAATATTTTAAACTATTCATAACTAATTATTTTCCTTTGCGTGGCATAAAATAATTTTGGGTATTTTTTAGGTTTTAGTATCCATCTTACAGGAAATTAGGTACGTTTCTAACCATCAAGTATAGGAGAAATTGCAGATTTTACCTTTCGAAAATTTTGAAATTATTTTTGGTCAAGATTTAAAATTTTTTTATACTTTGATACTTTTTTAAAAAAATTTCCAAGATTTTGAAAAATTGATCAAAAAAATCTGAAATAAAATTTTGAGGAAGTAAATCTTCAATTAAATGATTCTGAAGAAAAAAAGATTTTTGTTATCATTCATCGTTTTAAAATTTCTGGAACGTTTAAAGAATTGGAAAAATTGGGGAAACAATCCAATTTTTTCGGATGAGCTGATGAAATGATTTTTTTTACGTTCTGTTCATGAACAAATCGTTTTTACTTCAGAAGTTCAGATTGATTGATTCGTGTGTTCTACGTTTTTGCAAGAAAGAAAACAAATTTTATCGTTCTATAAAGATTTTGTTTGAATGCGCTCATTTTCAATTTCAGCACAAATAGGTAGATTTAAGAAAGAAGCACAGGGCAGTGGGTATGCAATTAATTATGTGATAATTAAAATAGGCCAAAGTTTTTCATGGGCCAACATTTTTTTCAACATGAACAACGATTTTTTCAACGCTGACCTACGTTTGTTGAAAAATTGTAACCTTGACAAAAAATTTGAAGTTTGAAAAAGAATTTATACCTCGTCAAAAAAAATTGGAAGTTGGAAAAAAGATTTGAGGAAAAAATTTAGACCTTGTCAAAAAAAATTTTGATGTCGGAAAAAATCATGAAAAAATACAGGAAAAAATTACGACCTCATCAAAAAAATTTGAAGTTGGGTAAAAATGGAGGAAAAAATTTAGACCACGTCAAAAAAAATTTGAGGTTGAAAAAAAAACGATGAAAAAATTTTGACCTCGTTAGAAAAAAATTTTGAAGTTGGAAAAAAACGATGAACGTATTTTGACCTCGTCAGAAAAAAATTTTGAAGTGGAAAAAAAAACGAACGCGTAAAAAGTGTGGACTTGGAAAAAAAAATCGCTTACCATCCACTTCGAATCCGTAAAACAGGCTCACGTACATTACTTCCAATACAGACCAACTATTTTCTCAACACAGACCAACTTTTTTTCAACACCGGCCAATTTTTTTTTTTTTTTTTGAACACAGACCAACGTTTTTTTCCAACAGACCAGCGAGTTTTGAACAAAATTTTTCTTTCACCACGCAACGTTTTTTCCGACACAGGCCAATGATTTTCGATTTTCTCAACACACACCAATAAGTTTTGGATCAACATTTCTTTTTTTTTTTCAACTGGACCAACGTTTCTGTCATCCGAGACCAACTTTTTTTTAAACACAGACCAACGATTTTTCTCTCAACGTCTCAACACAGGCCAACGTTTTTTCCAACTTGGACCAACATTATTTTCAACCCAGAGCAATGTTTTTTCCTACACAGGCCACAGGTTTTTTTTTAACAAAGACCAACGTTTCCGCCATGATAGACCGATAATTTTCTGAACATCGTCAACATTTTTTCCAACACAGGCCAACGTTAGAGTGGTCCTTATTTTCAATTTTTTGAATAATTTCGCGTACCCCCCCCCCCCCCTCAAAGTTGTTCCTTTTTATGAGAAAAAAATTCCCTATTTTTTATTTTCTATTATAAGTATTCAATATTAACACGCGCCTGTAAGCCTCTCATTATCTCTCATTATCCAAAATATGAAAAAAATACCAATTTTCAACAAAAAATTTCAAAATTTTCATTTTTGTGCCCAAACCTCTCCCAAATTACTCATTTTTCATAAAAAAAGATTTGAGATAACATTTTAGTCCCATTTATGATAATTGGGGGGGGGGGTCCTAAAAGTGGTAAAGATTTGGCCATTTTTTCCTATAATAACATGTAGTCAAGTAGAATCGACATTCTGCACCAAATATTGAGATGGCAAGTTGAATTTTTTTATGCTGATCCATTTTCATATCCCGAACATGAATTCAAGGTGTCCGGTCAGTCCGGAGCGGGCGTTCCCCCGAAATTGTTGATCTTTCTCCCCAATCAAGTTTTTAGCTCTTATGTACCAAAATATTTGTTCTAGAGCAAAAATGAGATCAATGAAACGTATGCTACGAGTATGTCAAATTTACAACCAGATGACTTTTGCTTTTTGGGGCTTCAAAAACTCAATTTTTTCAACGCTTTGATCAGGGATGAAAAAAATTATACTTAAATGAATTTGAGGTAGCAGAGCCAAAAAATGCTTCTTTTGCCCCCTCCCTTGGAAATTCTACTGATATTCGAAGTCTTGGTTCTCATTTTGTCCCCCCCCCCCCACACCAAAAAAAACTTCCGACGCCTCTGTTTGGACCAACGTTTTTTTCCACACAGACCAACGAGTTTTGGACAGTGCAGGGCTGTAACATCGATTTCGAAAAATCACTAAATTTTTACTTATTAAAAAAAAAAAAAACACCTTTAGTGATTTTTAAGAAAATGTGGCAAAAATAGCCTAAATTGACAAGCAAAAAAAAGGTCCTCAGACGGCTATAAAACCATAAGAAACGACGAAAATCTATTATTTTTCAATTTTTGGCCCAAAAATCACTAAAATTGCTACAAAAGCAAAGAAAAACCATGTACATTTGCTGAAAAAGTATCAAAAACATTACTGTTCTGGAAAATCAACACTAGAATCACTACCTTCGTTTTCAATGGTCAAAAATCACTACTGTTAGCAGCCCTGAGACAGTGTTTTTTTTTTTTTCTATTACATTCCAACGTTTTTTCAAACGCATGGCCAACGCTTTTTTCCACTCGGACCAAAGTTTCTGTCATCGGAAACCAATGTTTTTTCCCAATATTGTTTTCAATCCCGACCAATGTTTTTTCCTGTACCTTCGCGCCTCAAAATTTCTCTTGGCGAGGTTTAAATTTTTTACGAATTTTTTTTTGACTTCAAAATTATTAGTGACGAGGTCGAAATTTTTTTTCAACTTCAAAATTTTTCTCTATCAGGTCTAAATTTTTAATTATTTACAAAATTTCTTTTCAACTTCAATTTTTTGACGTGTTCTAAATACTTTTCCAAACTTCTAATTTTTTGTCAATTACAATTTTTTAAATTGTCTGGGAAAAAATTTTGACTTGAAGAATTGATCTGAGCTTCTGGGCTTGTTTTACAAATTTGCATTTTGCAGTGACGTTGAAAACATTTTGTTAAAAAATTGTAACATTGACAAAAAAATTGAAGTTTGGAAAAGTATTTAAAACACGTCAAAAAAATTGAAGTTGAAAAGAAATTTCGTAAAAAATTTAGACCTCGTTACAAAAAAATTTGAAGCTAAAAAAAATGTCGACCTCGTCAAGAAAAATTTTGAAGCTAAAAAAACATTTCGTAAAAATTTTAGACCATGTCAAGAAAAATTTCGAAGTAAAAAAAGAAACGAAAAAAAAAATCGCTCACCAACCTACGTAAAACAGGCTCACGTTGAGAATCTTCGCGAACGGTGCTTCTGATTGGTGGAGTGGCGCAAAGTTAGTGTATCGAATAAAATCGCCGGACGCATGTTTTTTTCATCGTAGACCAACGTTTTTTTCAACACAGAACTACATTTTTTTCAACCCAGACCAATGTTTTTTTCAACCAAAGCACAAGGAATTTTATTACAGATCGACTAAAGCTTTCAAATCTGAAATTTCTAACAAGGTATTTTTCACCAAATAAACCTTCTCAAAAGAAAACAAACTAGTCAATCAACGATTACCAAGAATAACCCACCAAAAACCTAATTACTCACCCCACAATATGGGCGACAAACAGACCCACGCTCATCTCCAGTCCAAATAATTCACTCTCATAACTAAATAGGTAGATCACTGAATTATGAAATATTCGTCACCTATCAAGGGTCGCATTTACAATTCTCCAAAGACACGACGACGACACCGCAAACTAGGAAAATTTCCCCGACACCGCGTTTAACACTTTATAACTTACTATACCTTCTAAGCAGAGCCCATTAAGTATTCGTGAATACACGACTGTGTTGCGCCAGCTCGCCGGAGCAATATAATTTTAGACTCTAAAGCCGAGCTAAGAACTGTCATAATTTCATAATCAAGCAAATTATTAGACCAAGTCTGAGGCGCGTTCTACGGCTCATCTTTTGGTGAAATTTTTACATCCGTTAATTACGATCATTTACAAAAAGGCTTGCCTTTAAAAAGGCAAACAAATTATCACAGGTTACCCCAATCATTATACCACGAAGCTGCTTACTTTTTACCCGTGTTAGCAACATCTCCGAATCATACACTGGTGCAATGCAAGGTGTGTGGGGCCGTAGGGGTGTGTACCCACGACACCACTCATTTATTATAACTATTTACGGTGACTACTATGTACATACATAACGAAAAGATATACACAAACGTGCTATTATAACATGCTCTTAAAAATGTTTTATATTATGATATCCTTTATCCATGCACGCATCCGTATTCCGCAGCTTCTAGCGAGTTTCTTTCTTCGAGCGATATATCTTTGTTATGATACGCAATTAGTCACGTCTGTAACTCATTAAGTCATCCTTTTGCCGGTTCGGCTAATTTCTTGTATACTCTTTTTACCGTATAGCCCGAGTTTAATTTGTTGACGAGAGTTTTGTTTACATTCGTATGCCAACGTTCTACGTACATACGAGCGCGAGCAATCTGCACCGTGAATTATGAATACTTAATAAAGTAGCGAACCTTTTTCACCGTGAAAGTGTTTTTTCTATGGATTTTTTTCGAGTTAAAAAACCTCTCTGTGCAGGATCTGGCAGAAAGAGGGGTGGAGAGGAAATTACCATTCTTCGACGTAGATCTTTCAACGTTCAATTTTTAATTGAGAGAATTTACAATTTCTACTCATATTTTTTCAATTTGGAAAAATTCGTCAGTTGTACTTTCATTTTTTTGTTCCGGAATTGGGAAAATTTCGTATTTTTCCAAATTGAAATAGTTTCTCTTATGTAGGTGCATATTTTTTTCCAAATTGGGAAAGTTCAAGAAAACATTGGTGACAGGCATTCTTTGGTTTCATATTTCAATTTTTTGACCAACTTGAATTACATGGATTATGAGAAAATTATACAATATACCTGAGGATGCCTCAAAATTATGGGAAAAATCGAGCCATATTACCCCCTACCTCCCTCCCCCCTCCCTCCCACCCAAAAAGAGAAAACGATCAGGAGTTTTAAACATTTCAGAGGGGAAAAAAATCAAGAAGGGAAGTATCCCAATTCAAACCAAAATTTTAGGCATGCACGAATAAAAAAATCAAAAGAGAACCATAAAAGAACTTCATATCCAAAATTTCAGAAGCTGAAGTTCATTTCTCGAATTTTGGCGAATTTTCGAACCTTCCAATCACCTCACAGCTTGAAAAATATGAAAATTTGATCTACTAAATAAACCAAAAATGCTGAAATTTGGTAAATATTCTATTTTTGACCTGCCAAATCGATTTGAAACGGTTTCAAAAAGTTTTCAAGTTGGTATAAAATTTTGGAATTTACTTAATTTTTCTGTGGATCAGAGAAATTAATTTTTTCCGGGTAGATGTGGGGGGAGGTGGGTGGATTCACAGCAGTAGTCGATATTCAGCTATACTTTTTCCTACCTACGACTAAGTCTACTCGAACGGACTTCAGCACGAAATTGAAATTACACTGCGAAGTGCGAACGACTGAATCCTTAAATTTTTTTCCAAGTATCTATTTTTTCCGGCAAAACAGGAATGAAATGATTTTAGATGGACTTTGACTATGTTTCAATTTTTCTTTTTTTCTGAACGCTTTTTTTTAATGTCTATTTTTCAAGTCCAAAATTTTTTCTTCAATTTTTTTCAAAACATCAAAATTTTTACGGACTACAATTTTTTTCTTAGAATTTCTTTCAACGTAAATTTTTTATGTAAAATTTTTCAAGAATATCAGTTTTTTATCAAAATATTTTCGACGTCACGAAAATTTGGAAAACAGGCCCAGATCGATTCTTCCAAGTCTAAAATTTTTTCTGACAACTTTGAACTTCACAAAACTCCATTTCCCAAGCGTAAATTTTTTTCCTTAATTTTTTTAAAATTTTAATTTTTTTTTGTAAATTCCTCAAATTTGGATTTTTTTACCAAATTTTTCCAATATAAAATTTTCAAGGTCTCAAAAATTTTTCATTATTTTCTGCAACATTTTTCAAACTTTAACACTTCGACTTTAAAAATTTTATGTTGGAAAGGTTGGTAAAAAGATTTCAATCTTGAAAAATTGAAAAAAATCAAGGTAAAAAATTTACACTTGAAAATGGACGTTGAAAAATTGTTAGGAAAAATTTTAGACATGAAGAATTGACCTGGATCTATTTTATTATTTTGCCGGGACGTTGAATACATTGTGATAAAAAATTCTACTCTTGAAAAATTTCATAAAAAATGAAAACACATTTAAAGCCCATCTAAAATCACGTTATTTCTGTTAAGCTGGAAAAAATTAATACTTGAAAAAAAAGATTGAAAGGATTCAGTCGTTTGCAGTGTGATTTTACTTTCGTGCCTGAAGCCCATTCGGATAGATTTAGGTAGTCCTAGGTCTTTTTTCTCAATGAAACCAGGATTTCCAAATTTTAAAATTAGGTGCGTTCGTTGTGGCTATTTTCCATACAAAATTTGGGTTGAAAAATGAAATTCAAAGTAGATTTGTATTATGAAAGGATTTTTAAAAAAGTAACTGATGAAGGAATCATAATATGTTGTTGAGAAAATTGAAAATTTGAGTTGAAATTTCCACAGGTTCTTTCCCTTCCACCTACAAAAAGAACTTTACCACCTTTATGTAAAATTTATCCCAATTCTATTAACTCATAGACGACTATCATTTTTTCCCTCAAACAAATCGATTCGTGGAAACTCACAAAATACTTGGACGTTTATAAGACATTGAAAAATACCACTTTTTTGTTCGCGACCGCCTTGAAATTAAGTCCAAAAGTACATCTACCTACGCGAATAAAAGAATGAAGAAAAAGTAAAAAAAAAACACGCGCACGTGAAAATACCATCTTTTATGTCCGCCGAGATGAGAGTCGAGCAGCAAGGGAGAAAACTAGGCTAAAAGGGACAAACAACGCCGAACAAGAATAATGTTTATCGAAGACGTTACCTAAGGTTTTCCCGAACAAGTCTCATTTCGTTACTTAACGATCGAATAAATTTCTCCGCTGGAGCGTTATCTCGGTGCACGCGGAGATGTCGTTATATGTGACGTTTCGTTCGATTCCATTTATAACGAAATGTAAAATTGCAACTTTTCGCGAGCTTTTCCAGGAGCAGTCGTACCGGTAGCGATAAGTTAGCTGGGTACGTGGGATTCTCGGTATTCAACTCGTATTTTGTTTATCGTTTCGGTGGAGTGTTGGAAGAGAGAGATGAAGAGATGGAGAATTAATGAGGTTGAAGTATTTTAAATTGATTGATGGAACGAACGGTTTTATTACCAATATTTAATAATGAAAAAATTGAATAGTGAAAATATTGTATTTTTAAATCGTCAAAATTGTTCAACATGATCAGATTTCTTCAAAAATTGACTTTTTTTTTTTTAAAAAAAAAAAGAATTTTAAAGTTTCAAAAACTGTCAACTGTTTTTACAGGTATCAATTTTTTCAAAATTGGTGGGTTTTTAAAAATTGTTATGGTTTTTTAAACAAGACACTTGGTTAAATTTTTTTGACCAATTCATCATATTTTTTTTCGAAATGATAAATTTTTTTCCATATTATTACATTCCAAAATTTAAAAAATTCTTCAATATTCCTCAAAATTTTATTTGATTATGGAAGTGATTAAATTGAAAAAAAATTGCACAATCGTTATTTAGTATTTTTGAAATCTTGAAATTTTTGAATAATTCATCTCATAGAGCGTTTTTCGATGACTTCTCAAACCATGAACGACTTGAACGAATTTTTTCAGGTAATGTTACCATTGCCCAAAATCACAATTTTTAAATATAATCATCTTCATTTTAGGAGAAAATCATAATTTTTGAATATCTCAGCAGAAAAAAAATCACCCATTTCCAGATATACATAATACGAGTAGTTACACTTTTCTTTTTAAAAAAATTATTTTCTGAATAAAAGTTTAATTTTGAGTCACAATTATAATTTTTGTTGAAAATTTTTATTTTCTGTATTTTTTTCAACAACAAAAATCCGGAAAAGTGCCAAATTAGGTAGGTATTTTTTTCAAATTCAATCAAAAACAAAGTATCAATATTCAATTGGAAATTATTTCAAAAACTTCTAAACTTTAAAAGTTTTTATAAAATTGGACCTATTAAATTTTCTAAAAATTTCCCTGCTTGCTGAGAATTTTCAATTGAATCTGAAAAATATTGAACGGTTTATTGTTTTCAAAATTAAATAAAAAATTTAAAAAATGCGATAACTGTACTAATAAACATTTAAGCAAATAAGTTTTCAAAAAAAAACAGGTATCGACATTTCTGAAAAAGTTCAAGATTATCAACATCTGGGGAATTGGTGAGTTGATTCTTCAATTTCAGAAATGTGTGAATTTATTCCCACTTTTTGGAGAGGGGAGGGGGAGTATGTACGAATTGATACCCATTTTTCTTCAAGTTGAGTCCGAATTGATTTCAAACCTCTTTCAGACTATTTTTATAGAACCATTCATGAATCAGGAATTACAACAAGGAGATTGACCATTGAATTTTTTTCAAAAAAAATTCATGTTTTTTAATTTAGCAAAAAATCAAAAAAAAAATAAAATTTTCCTCGTGAATATTTCAAATCAAACTATTAGGGGAAAAGCAAGAAAATTTCTACTCTGGATATCATTTAAGGGAAAATCCTTATCAATTTTTCTTTACAGTTTGGCTATAAATTTGTGCACGGTGCAGGGAAAAGGTGCCTAAAGTCGGATTTTTCAAAAATCAGTTTTGGCTCAAATGATAGGGGAGACTATGAGAAACATTTTAAGACTTTAATGAGCATCCTAGGATAATTTTTCGATGAGATAGAGGCATTTGAAAATAAGAAAGTCGCGACTTCCAAAAAAAAAATCTAGAAAAACACGTTTAAAGCTGCGTAGAGGTTTGAACTGCTTAAAAATGCCCCATCCTCCTCCCCCCCCCCCCTCCAAAAAAAGGGAAAAATTTCCAATTTTTCATATTTTTGACTCAAGCGCAAAATTATGTTTTCCAATTTTAGATACTCCCTCCCTGTCCGGGACACATTATTTTTGAACATATGTAATAAGATTTTTAAGAGTCCGTAAGGAAGGGTAATGTATCAGGGGGGTGGAATTTTCATCTCATCATTTTGAGATCCGAAGTCTAAGCATAATTTTCTGGCCCTTTATTTTCTTCAACTATCAAAAAAAATTGTAAAACCATCACCCCAAAAATTCCAACCTATTAAATTTTGATATTTAATATCAGATATTTGAATTTCGATTTTAAATATTCGATTTTTAGTCTCAAACATAGAGAATAATCATTTCACAATTTCACATGTTTCGTTGAAAATGGACTTCCTTAAAAGCTAAAATTTGTCAAAATTGTTCAATCAGTTCTTTAACTACCTAGTCTTTTTTTTTCTAAAAAAAAAATTGTAAAATATACCTAATCAATATTTTAATGCTTCCAATATTTCGACTAAAAATTACAAAAATTCTAAAAGGCTGAACAAGTTCTAAAAAATTCTTCAAACTCCTACTAAACCCCTCAAAAAATTTTTAAAAATGGTCAAAAAATTGCAAAATCAATAAAAATTCTTTATTTTAATAAAATTAAAATTTTAAAAAATTTTCAGAAAATTGTTGAAGAAATAACCCCTCTCAAAACTTCAGCCACGAACGTAAATAAACCCACAAAAACACCTCAAAATAACAAAAACCAATCGAACAATTACTTTATCAACATTTCCACACCAACAAAATTGAATACCACTAAGCAACTCATAATTATTACAACCTGCATTCGCCTCTAATGAGATTTCTCATCACCATTATCATCGAAACTCCACCTCACGTGTACAGAATTTATTCGTACACCTAAAAAAAAAAGTAATTAACGAAAGAAATTTTTCACTTTTGAATATACCTTCGGAGAGTTGAACACGTCGAGAACAAAAATAGCTAACGCCATCGTAGATATCTAGTTACCAGAATTCATTAATTTTTTCGGCATCCAGAGCACACAGCACACACGATAACGAGTATTCTCAGTCTCAGTTAACACGTATAACCTCTCGACTCGCATTCATCTTTTATTTGGTCATATATCGTAAGAAGAAAACGATATTACGAGCTTCGAATGAAGTTTCCAAACGTTACAACGATAAATTAAGACTTTAACTATAATGTAAACACGTAAAATAAAAATGGAAAGTGTATTACGAGATAGAAAGACCAAATCACCAACTCATATTAAAAAAACGCTTAAACACTAAGTAAACTGTTTAATTAAATGGTTCGAGGGGTTACAGTCGCTCGTTATACGCAGAAAAAAAAAGAAAAAATGGCGGAAAATACACGCGTTCGTCATCATTAAGTTGTTCGGCTTAAATTTCAATTAAGCTCGGTATCCATATAGGTACCTAAAACCTATATCTACGTATGTTATAGGTACGAAATCGTACACGCCGCGGAATATCGTTTTAATAAATCAACCAGCCAACTAGTGTGCTTGGCATTCGAGAAACAGCAAGTATAGAGGTATATAAGGTGGCTCGTGAACCGATAAATAATATTTAGCCGACGCACGTGTGTTGTAAATAAGTCAAAGGTACATTTCAAAAGAATATATTAAAAGTATACCGTATACATTTTAAATAGGCGAGATGTGTGAGTTCAAAAAAAAAATCAGAATTGTGTAATTTTTCCTTATTTCCAATCGCATTAACACGATTAAAAGGTTATTCAAAAATATCCACAATCGAATCGCGGTCACGTTTAATTTCATCTCCACATAGAAGCTTTTGAAACCTGATAAGCGATTACCAGCGGTGTTGTGGTTGGATCCTCGCGAACATCGTACCACCAATTTTTCAACTGAAATAATCCTTTAGTCAGACAACGACAATTCAACACGGGCAAACAGATCGCGAATTTTAATCCGTGATATAGCATTTGGCAGATGTTTTCGCATTCGTACAGACCACGCGTCAAGCTGAAATTTTTCAATCGCTGGAAACCGGACGTTCTGGATGGTACGAAAGAGCAAGGAGCGTAGTGCAAGTCTACCGGATGGCGATCTTTAGGTGGAGAATTGGAGATCTGTGTGGTGTCTGGGAATGATTTGGCGTAGGAGGTTCCTACGGGGCTGGAGTCGTAATGAGGTGAGAATGGAGTGCCGGAGGAAGGTTTCGGTTCGGGTGGATTTTCGATGTGGTTTTGGTCGTTGGCGACGCCTGAAATTGGGAGCTTTTATTAGTGGAGATTTTAAGATAAGGGCCAGTGGCGTAGCCAGATATTTTTCATAGAAGGGGATGCGAATTTTCATATTTTTATTTTCTTTTAGAAATTTTGAGACCCCCCCCCCCCCTCAGTAAATTTCTTTTTACAATTAAAAACACAAAATTCAAAATTTGAATTATTTTTAAAGATATTAATAGCACAGGTGTTTCAGAGTGAATATTTAGGGCAGAAATGATGAAAAATATAATTTTGGACTAAAAAACTTCCATACTGATTATTTTGAACCTGAGAACCAAAAATTATACCCAAGAAATCCAACCATGTGACGTCGGAGCAAGCTTTTTTTTGAGAATGTGCAAAATAGGTATGGAGACTTGGAACACCAAAAAGGAGTCTTTTTTCGCTCAGTCATCTAAAATAATTCATAGAATTGTGTTTTTGTTCATGCCTGAGCCAAGCAAAGGCGAAATTACGAAAAAATTTGATTTTTAATGTTTCAAGAAGACATTTTTTTACAAAATTTCTGGACCTCTTGGGAGGTGAGGTCCAGACCACCACTGGCTACGCTACTGATATGAGTTTTTAGACAAAAGGTGCATAAATGGTTAGAAAGTCATTCTTCTGCGAGTGAGTTTAATATGTACCTTTGGCATATTTAATGAAATCGTGATTTGCAATTGAACTGAGGTGCATTGCGAAAGATGGAGAGCAGCTGTGAAACTCCTTGAATCAAAAAATTTAAATTATAGATTTGTTGCGAATAAAATGAATTAGAAACAGATGAAATTCAATTTGGAATTTGCTGGTTGAAAAATGAATAGAAAATTTTGGCACTAATCTTTATTGTGCCTATAAATTGGACCAGAATGAAGATTCGAAGGGGTTCAAAATTGAAAATGAAACACTTCTCAAGTTAGGAGGAGAATCAACTGAAATGAGTGTTGATTTTCCAAGATTTGACTAAAATATCAAACTTTTAATTCAATTATGAATCAGTTTTCATTTTTTTATTCTTTTAAATGGGGAAAAAGTTATACTCAAGTAAAGCCTTATTGTTGGTAAGCAAAATGTGGCACATTTCCTCCCCTCCTACCTTCCTCCATGAAAAAATTGTAAAATTGCTCATTAAATCTGCTGTGAGGACTTCAGTCAACATTGGTACTGAAAAAAAAATCTTAATTAATATCTGCTTAAAACTTCAATTTTTGTTCAACCCTATAAAAAATCAAAAAAATCAAATCGTGTACTTGATAAATAAGAAAATTATAATTATTTGAAACCAAAATTGAGACATATTTACTTTGGTCAAAAATTAATAATTTTTTTAATAAAAATTCCTTTGATAGGTATACCTATTTAATTTAATTCATGATCAAGTTCAGATTCTTTGTGATTTTAAAGATTTTTTCAACTTACATATGCCCACCCCCCTTGAAAATGAAGATAAAGTACGAGAATTTCAAACAAAAAAAACAAAAATCTCATGCTTTAAGGTAAGAAATCAAAAACATTTCTGATTCCCTCTCATTACAATTTTTTCTTTAATCAATTATCTATTCCATTTGAGCTAATTAAATTGCATAAAAGTGCAGTAAGTTTATAGGTTCTTTGGATTGAAACAAATTAAACGAACACGTTAAAAAGCACCATCAGCCACTACCTCTGTTATGGGTCGTACTTTATTACGTATTTAATACCAATAGGTGATTTGAATTTATTTTACGGAAACCAAAACAATCAATTACCATCGAAAATTTATATACTTCAATTGGTGATTTGCCAAAGAGTAGTATTTTATGGTGAATCCAAGGGACAATATTTGTCGTTGCACAACTCATACGGCTCAACATGATATACCTAGCAAATTTGTAACAATCTGTAGTAAATAAAATATCTACAGTATGACAGAAGTCTCATCCACATGAAAAACTTCTCCATATCTCGAAGCTGAAAAAAGACACCGATGAAACGGTTCAAACAGCAATATGGTCCTAGTGATGAGAGGATTGAGAATCAATGTCAAATTTTCAACCCCACCCAGGAAACCCACCCCTTGAAAAACTAGTTTTGGTCAAAAATTGAAAGTCCAGTGTGTTTTTTTTTGGTAGAAAAAATTCTACACACTCAGGCGATTAAAGGTTCGCTGATTAGCAACCATCAGCTGTCAAAAATTCCAAAAAAAATTAAGTTACAGAAAATTTTGTAAGACAGCATTTGTGGAACTTCGAAAACCAAATATCAGTAAACTCATATTTTTTAAACCGGTTCATTACTTGGCAACTCGTTATCAATTTCAACAAAAAAAAAAGAGATGCAAAAAAATGTATAATAAATGTTGTACTTGGAGTATTAAAATTGATAACCGGTTGCAAATTAGAAAACCGGTTTTAAAAACAAAAAAACCGTTACCTAAGTTTAAATTCTAGTACTGACTAGGAATTTTTTCGCACCTCTTTTTTTCTGAAATCGATAACAAGTTTCCAAGTAATGAACCGGTTTGAAAAATGAGTTCACCAATAATGTTTGGTTCTTAATGCTCTACAAAAATGTTGTCTGCAAAAAATTTTTATAGCTTCAATTTTTTGAGAATTTTTCACAACTCGTTCTGGTGGCTAATTAACGAACCGGTTTCAGAAAAATACTGCATTTCAATCGCATAAATGTTCAGAGTTTATTTCGCAAAAAAATAGGACCCCTCTATTTTTTTTAATCATAACCGGTTTCAAGGGGTGCCCCTCCTGTGGGTGAAGCTGAAAATTCAACCATCGGTCCTCAATGCTCTCATCACTGGAAACCTCGAAATCTCTTTCCACTTTTTGAGATATTAAGAAGTGTTCAAGTGGACAAGATTTTTCTGTGTCATATCCAGGAGAATGGTGCCATGGTGTCCCCTTCATCCCAATTTTCCAAGCACGCCTCACCCCATTTTCACTAATGTCCTCATTTTTTTTAATAAGCTTTAATATATTATTTATAAAGAAAGAAGTGGGAAACAAAAAAATATTTATCATTTTTTTTTTTTTAAAAAAACTAATAAATAAAATACTATTGCCTGAGGCGAAGCGAGGTTACATTTTTAAAATAAAAGATCACATTATTAGAACTGTAAAAAATTGTTATGTGCATATTTTTTTCAAAAAGTTATAATCAGAGGGAGGGGTCTTTTTTAATCAATTTTTTTACAGTTACAATTTTTGTTTTCATTAATTTTTTTCCGTAAAATTTACATTTATGATTTATAGGAACTTGATTTTTTATTAAATTTTAATTTTTAGCAGTCCAGTAGATACAGTCCCCGAAATTTTCAATGAAGAGTAGCTCGTCAAGAATATAATGGCCTCTCTACACCCTGGGTCATAATTTATAGCAATACCAGAACAATCGCCCAAGTTGTTTTTTCTTTCTCCTAAAAAATTTATCACTTATGGCTCCATCTTTTTTGCTCTCTTGGGCAGATTTATGTAACTAAACTATAATTTTACCTCCAAAACACTCCAGGACCTAAAAAATTGTTAAAATTTAAAGCCAGCCCAGCGACGATTTTGGAGAGGAAAAACTGAGGAAGTCTAAAAACTCGAAGAAACTGAACATTTTTCAAAATCAAAATTTTTCTAATACGAATTTATCAAAAAACTGCTCAAAATTCGCATTTAAGTTCACGTCTAGAGTATTTTCATTAGGTACTTTTAAAAATTTCATATAATTACTCATTGCACTAGGAGGAAATTTTGAAAAACGTGATGTTAAGAAGTTTCTTTAAAATTAAGTAATTTTCGAGTAGGAATTTTTTTAAACATAGATTTTTTAAAAAAAAATTAAGAAGAAATCCAAGTTGGAAATTTTTTGGTAGATGTCTACAATAAAATGTGTTCCAACTGTAAAATTATTTTAAATTCAAGTTTTCTCAATTTCAACTTGGATTCAGAAAAAAATTAATATTTCTTGAAATTTCTTCTAGTTCGAAAACTTTTTCGAATAATTTTCATTTTTTTTTTTTTTTTTTTCAATTTCAACTTCATGTACCTATTTAAACATTTATTCTCGAGTCAACAAGTGCAACGAATTTTCAAGAATATGAAATTGAAAAAAGGTGGGAAAAATCAATTTTAGGTTTGAAGTAGTTTTACTCAATAAAAAATTTAAAATTTAGAAATTAGATGCAATTTTCAAAAGAAAAATACAATTGAAGAGATGAAAAAAATAACTTGAAAAATTTGAACTCTAAAATTGGAATAAATTTATAGACTTAGATCATTGAAATGATGATTGATTTGCCTAGCTATTTCTCTGGACACATTTCAACAAAAAAATTAGTCCTTGAAAAAATCTCAATCTTGGGGAAAAAAATCAAACTTCTTTTAGAAAAACACCTCTTTTTAAAACAATGGTTATTTGAAACGAAGCAAGCAACAGAAAAATCTATAAATTGAAACAAAAAGTACCATAATTTGTTAAAATTTATACCACAGCTTACGAAAAATTAAAACACACCCATTTCAATAACTTATAAACAGATCACATTGCAAAAAAAAAACACACGCAAAGCTGGTAGAAAAAAATCATAAATTAGGTAACTCTCGATATTCACGTCAGCTTTATGAATAATTTTCAATGATGCAGCACAATCCGCATCCAACCAATACCCCGATATTTAAAAACAATAATAGGTAAGCACACTTTCACCAAACCAAGCACTTCCAACGACACCGCACACCACAAAAGATCAATAAACAGAAAAAAGTTCGGTACCGTACTAACAATGCAACGAATTAACAAAAAACGAACAGAAGAATGTGATCTGAAGATACGTTAAATGATGAACTTTCATGGCGTATTTATCCAAACAAACACGCATGCAGTTACACAGTAGGAAGGTAACAATGAGGGAAAATTCTCTAGAAAATATTTTTTTCTCCACTTAGAGTACCGTATCGAGTTGGCATTTCGGAATATTAAAACGATCCGTAATTTAACTCCTTTTTATTTCGTACGATATAATTTATGGCACTTCTTCGCCATAAATATAATTAACCATTCATGTAAATACCTACAAGGCGAATGGATAATACTTTATGCAAAACGTATGCGAAAATATTTTACATTTTGGGCGTACATCGCGTCGATTTCCTAGTGTTGATATTTCTCTACATTTTTCAGCGGAATCGTCGAGAAAAAAGAAAGAGAATAAAAATTAGACTTTCGAACCGAAACGACACCTCGAATTAAACACCTAAAAGGCCACAGAAGCGAAATTCCTATCACGTTTTGTCGTCTTTCTAGCTCACATCGAGTCTTTTAGGAGATGTTTAAAAAGCCGGAACGATTCCGCCAACGGTGTGAATACAAGTTGTACGAGGGGGCCTAGGCAGATATCTGATAAAAGGGAAATGAGCACGATGCCAGAGTGTGCCGAAAGAAACATTGGGTAAAGTTTCGTATCGAGGATAACCGAGAGAATGTACACGAGTCGAGCTAATTTTCGAATCCGCAAACTCGCTTTCTCGCGTGTTTTCGCAACGCCTGACTTGAATTTTCCATACTTCGAGGATTAATTTTTATAAAAATTGAAACCGCGAGAAACGCGAGTTTATTTCCAATAACCGAATGGTAGATGAAATTTACGATAGGGTTGAACTCGTATAGGATTGTTTTTCAAATACGAGAATTCCGAATGGTTACGAGGTCTATGGATGTTTTTTTATATTTCTGTTACATAAAACAGTAACAACATTTCGCGTTACGTAGGTCTCTCGTAATGACGCCAAGGTAAATATTTCTCATATGTAGTTTTGGTGGTACATAAGCGTGTGTGTTTTACCGGGACACCTGATGCTATTTAGTAATGACGTCAGGATGTAATGGCAGCTCCAGCTAGACGATCCCTTTCCAAATTGCTCCGCTGGGAAATCATTTGATTGGAAATAGACGCTTGATACCTACTGGAGCGACTCTACATGTGTACCACGGACCATAAGTATTGGATTTTGAAATTTGCCTTTGCCTACTCGACTCGATGCCTTTTGCTGGATCCTCGCGGTAAAGAGAATGCGGGCATCTGTGATGGTTTATTGAGTGGAATGAATTCGACGATATGTTCGGGGGTAGATGGAGGATTTTTTATTTTGTTTAATTAAAGGAGCCGAATGAGGCGTTTTTATGTACGATAGGGTTAAAATGATCTGGTGCGAGGGGGTCGCAAATACGCGTAATTTTTCATTCGGTACGTGTGTCAAATTAGAATTTTTTAGGGGTGTGAAAAGAATAGTTTCAGATACAATGTTAAACGGCTATAAATATTTTAGATGGTGTAAGTAGATAAAGAGGAGGAAATGCAAAATGACATATTCTATGTCTATCTACTTTCTACTCTCGCAGTAAAGAATATTAATTTTTGTGAAATTGAGGGAAAATTTTCAAAAATTCAATAAAAATCAAAGATATCAATTCAGCAGGTATCATGAGTAACGATAGACGAATTGATTATAAAAATTGAATTTTTTTATACTTTTAATATTATTCAGGTTTTCAGAAAGTAGCTTATGAATATTCCCAAGTGTATTCGTCATTGGCCATTTTTTCTGAAAAAAACCCATAGTAAGTACCCCTTGCCCCTTTGAAATTTCAGAAGGTCAAAATTTTGAAAATTTGTTCATAGGGGTTTTTAAGGCCACTGAATTCATTTTCAACATAATTTTGACCAAAACTAAAAAAGGGCTCCAAGAAGAATGGACAAAGTGCCCAAAATTCAAAATTTTTGAGTTTAGCTAGTTGTAAATCCAAACTTTCAACTTTCGATTTCTATTTTTTTTTTTTTTTTTAAATTGTACCTAATTTTAGAAATTTTCCTGTTGTCTTTTTTTCAAATTTGAATTTTCTAAAATTATTTCTAATTTTGTTTTTTGAACTTTTTTTTTTCAAGTGGCAATTTTTTCAAAAAATTCAAAGTTGAATAAAAATTGAGAAAAAGTTTCTGAATTGTTGGAAAAAAATTCGAATTGGGAAAAATGTTTAAGATTTTTCTAGTGGAATAAAATTATACCTTAGCGTTAAAAATTCGTCTACAGCTTTGATTTCTTCAAAATTCATTGATATCTAAGAAAATTTTCCAACTCGGGAATTTTTTCCATGATGAATCGCAAAATTTTCTCTCAAATCGTCGAAATCTCATTTTAGCCAAAAATAATTAGGAGCCAGTCTGTCGATTTTTCGGTTCTAGACTAACCAAAACGACCAAAATCGACACTAAAAAAAAAAACATGATAGGTACATTTCTACAGAACGCATCACATATGGCTTCGACCTGCTGATTTCATTTTCAAAGTGATTTTGGCAAAAAAACCAAAAAAGGTCTTTTCTTCTCCCCTCTTGGAATTTTTTTTGATTTTTTCGTCAGAATGACTTTGAAAATGATCTCAACAAATGGAAAACCATACATTTTGATTCTTAACTCCCTAAACCCAAAATTATTGAATTTTGCCCCAGTAAAGCCTTTTGAAAAATTCGTTTCTTCAAACTGATATCAGAAATGAGCTCAGTAGAGTCAAATATCATAATTTTAATACTCAACTGGCTAATCAAACGAATTAGAAAATTTCCCCATTTTAACCTTTCTCGAGACCCCTTTTCAGTTTTTGGCCAAATTGATGTGAAAAATGAATTTAGCTGCTTTGAAAACTTCTATTCAAAAATTTCTTAATTTAATCAGACCTAAAAACTGCCTTGATCTGAGTTCGTCAAATCAAATCAAATAATTTCTAATTTCATCAATTCGTGAAAGAGAAAACGTTGAAAGTTCTGATTACCTTTGCTATACCTAATTCAATAAAATTACGTCCGGAAAAAACAATAAAATGGATTGGTCGATTCTGAATGAAGGAATTTGAAGGTTCAAAAAAGTTTGCAAAAACAAGTCCAAAAAACACTGCGGCTTTTAATTATTTTTGGTTGAAATGAAATTTCGACGATTTGAGAGAAAATTTTGCGATTCATCGTGGAAAAAATTCCTTAGTTGGAAAACTTTCTTAGATACCAATGAATTTTGAAGAAATCAAGGCTATAGACGAATTTTTAACGCTAAGGTAAGTATAATTTTATTCCACTAGAAAAATCCTAAACATTTTTCCCAATTCAATTTTTTTTTCAACAATTCAGAAACTTTTCCTCAATTTTTATTCAACTTTGAATTTTTTGAAAAGATTGTTACTTAAAAAAAATAAAAAATGTTCAAAAAACAAAATTGGAAATCATTTTAGAAATTTTAATTTTTTAAAAAAAGGCAGCAGGAAAATTTCTAAAATTAGGTACAAGTTTTAAAAAAATATAGAAATTGAAAGTTGAAAGTTTGGATTTAAATCGTAAAAATCTCATTTTTGGCAAAAGTAAATTCGTAGCTGGTCAAAAAAAGATCAAAATCATTGTAGTATACTCTACTTTCGAGTTGGTTCAAGTAGCTACCGGGGGTGATGATTTCGTGACTTTTTCAGAAAATTGAACAAAAGTTGTATGTACTTAAAGTTTTAAACTACGAGGTAAAAATTTTCCTCCAACTCTACATTTATTCCTCTCCAATAAACCTCGCAATCTGTTAATGGTTAATGATGGAAATTTTTCATCCCTGTTTCCTGTTTTGAAGGGCTTTTCAAATTATCCCCCTTTTCATGTAGGACTCCAAAAAATTTCCATTTGACCCCTCAAAATTTTCATAAGCCTCCTAGATGGCAAATAGGGATGAAAAATTACCAGGAACAGTTAAAGAGAGGAAAATTCTTCAAAAAATCAGTGATATTTAATTGAAAAATCTGGGAAAAATCATTAATTTTTAAAATGGAGTGATTAAAATACTGCTTAAGCGAAGCAAGGGCGAAGCGAGGGCGAAAAATTTTCAAAAAAATGCACTTTTTTACATTTTTGTGCTAAAAACAAAATCTGCCCTCTTGATGATTTAAAAATATTCGAGCCCGGTACATATTTATTCCTCTGACACCCCCCCCCCACGAGTCTGACAGCCCGAGCACAGTGAGAGCGAATTTTTTTTTAAAAAAAGGACATTCAGAATCTAAAATTTCATTTTTAAGCAAAATAAAATTGTGCTTTTTTAGTGATTTGTTTTGCCTTCTAAAAAAACCGATACCTATCTAATTATCTATTAACTCAATAACCGGATCTTGCAAAAAATCGAAACATTTTTAAAAATTTCAATCGAGATCATCATACCGAGTCCTTTGATAAATAAGAAGGGACTATTTTTTCATTTGAAAATAATGATTGTTTGAATTGGATTTTGAAAATGAAAATTGCGGCAATTTACTGGGTCCGAGCGAAGCGAAGGCAAAAAATTTTGAAAAAAGGGATTCAAAAGTTGATCACTTCTTCACTGTTTGATCAACATTTCAGTATTAAAAAGGAGGAAAAATCTTCAAATCTCTCATTTTTCAAGGGTAACTGGGATTTTTCGGAATTTTTAAATGCTGAGTGATCAACTCTTTTGAATAACATTCTGCAGGACCAAGGATTAAGATTAAAATTTCTCAGCTAAAAAAAAAAAAAAAAAACGAAAAAAATGGCCAGTTGAAAAATTTTTTAGAAACAAATACTTACAAACATTTGTCCTTTGAGTCCTTTGGTCCTTTTTTGTGACACGAAAATTTTCAAATTGACATCACGATCTACCAAAATGGATTCAGGGAGTAGGGGAAGGGGGTATACTTGATTTGAAGTCCAGGACTGGCACGGAGACCAAAAGAGTTGTGAAAATCTACTGAATGTAGGTATTTTTCATTTTTTAGAAAGAGAGTCTGAATTAATTTCAGGATCTAGAATTTTCTTCCATTAATTTTCTAATTTTATTTTTAATTAAATATTTAGATATAATTTTATACTTGGGCAAATTTAATTAAATCTAAGTAAGATTTTCACAGATTTCCCTCACTTCCCCCTCTCCCCAAATTACTTACCTTTATGGCTGAAAAATTCTTCAATTTTGAACAAAACTTGAGACTTTGATATTGAACTTGAAATATTATTCGTATTGCAAAAAAATAGACATCGCAGCCTGACTCTGAAAAATATTACTCCGCCGCTTACCAAAAATTGAATTTTCGTCTCCTATTGTTCACATCGAACGTTCTACGTAATACGCTTCACTCATCACATCGAATATCACCTGTACCTGAAATAATACCCGCAAATACGTCGATCTAGAATAAAATTATTTACTCTCGCATTTGTCATACGATATTACGACACATCGCAAAACCTAAAAAATACTCAGAATAGGAAAAAAAAAAACAATACGAAATCATACTCGGGCGTAACAAATGAAAGAAAAATAACGTTAGGTACAATTTTTCCTACGCATTCGCATACAACCAAAGATCTACCTACATTCTACACACTCTGCTGGTATACAAATACTACAATATCTCGGCTTACACGAGCCAGCGACTCCGACTGGGGAAAATATAAAACCGAATTTGCAACGAAGCGCGAGCAAAATAAATTGAAAAGTAAAACAGAAGGATCATCTTTTTCTCAAAAGTATTAAAAAGACAGTGACGCCGGAATCTGCGAAACGAAATACCCAAAGCCAGGCTGAAAAAAAAAAAACTCACCAGCCTTATACAAAAACGCATCTCGTACAAAACCCCCTCCGGTTTGGGGATTCTCGTTACAAAATTGTATTCAAATCCTCCGGAGACCAAAAAATAACCTAAATCGTTCCACTTTGGCACCCTCATTCGCGATGATTCACTTTACTCTTAAATACGAAAGTTGGTCGGGCAAAGGGTCAGTATCATTGATTGGGTTACTTCGTCATAATGTTTATCGTTGCATATTGCTGTAAGTTAACATTGTATCGTCGACAATGAGCCTAGGCCAACTTAGCTGAGTTATTCATACAACCCTGTGTACAAAGGTACTCGAATTTAAGCAGCAAATTTTGTGGCGCGTGTTTGTGGAAATTTCGTGACTGTGTTGATTTTACCAGTCGAGAGTATTTGTTAACCGAAGTACAAGACTCGAGATTGTTTATTTTGTGTCAGGCGGCGCCGGCCCTGCAAAGAGGAGACGTTACGTCAATAAGATGGATTGGAAATCTTACCGATTATGATACGCAGAAACGAGCAACCATGCTCGAAAAAGGGATCCCGGCACCATCAAAGTTGAGCTTTACCTAGAAATTATTTCGTTCTCATCCCTGCTCCCTTTTCCTTGCATCATACTGCGGTATTCTTGTTTCACAGCACCCGGCTAAATGTAAAATTGTAATTTTCACACCGGATTATTATTTAATGGTCCATTTTCGCGTTGTTTTTTTTACGCGAGTCTAAATATGCGCACGCGAAGGACGATTTCTCTCCGTGCGGTGCATTTTTCATTTCTCGTGTCATGTCGGTCGCGTCCAATACATGCAATAAAACAAGGTTTTTTTTTCAAACGACTTTTCAACTAATTTTTTTTTTTAATTTATTTCGACTCGAATCTTCTTCTAAAATTTTTTTCCAACTCCATATTTATCGAAAATAATGTTCATCAACTCCAATTTTTTCAAACATTTTTTCAATTCCAGATTTTTTTCTAAACGATATTTCAAAATAATTTTTAACAAATTTTTTCAGCCCAATCAAATTTTTTCCTCAGGCAAAGTTTTCAACAGTTCCAAATTTCTTTCTTAACGATTATTCAACACACCTTTTTTTCTGATTTTTTTTTTTCAAACTCATTCAATTTTTTTCTCTCAAAATTTTTATCATCAAATTCATTTCAAATATTTTTTCGATTCTGAATTTTTTTAAAACGATTTTTCAATACATTTTTCTTCATTTTTTTTCTTTTTGATCAAATTTTTCTCTCGATAAAAATTTTTCTTCAACTCCAGATTTTTTGCTGAACAATTTTCCCACTCAATTTGAAAAGATCATTTTTAGGTATGTTGGATCCATCGTTTCCTGTCGTTTCTTTGAAAAACGACAGTTTGAAAATTTTTCAACGCACTGAAACTAAGGTTTCGACTCGAATCTTTTTTATTCTCAAAAAACGACTAAAAACGATCATTTTTAGGTATGTTTGATTCGTCGTTTCCTGTCGTTTCTTCAAAAAACGACAATTTGAAAATTTTTGAACACCCTGAAGTCAACTCACATCTTTTATGTTTTAGGAAAACGACTGAAAATTATTATTTTTAGGATAAAAGAAAAAACTCTCTCCTTATTTAAAACGTTTATTGCGAGGTGCTTCTCAAGCACTTACTTCTATTTTTTTTTTCAGATTCATTCAAATTAGCTTCTCAAAATTTTTATTAACTCCAAATTTTCTCATCATTGTTTCATTTCAATTATCTTTCAATTTCTAATGCTCAAAATTTTCAAACTACACTTCTTCCGATTTTTTTTCAATTCCTCAGTATTTTGAACTTGATTGTTTTCTCAACATCGTTCGACCGAATTTTTGGAACTGATAAAAACTTAGTAAAAAAAATTGGTGTTTGAAAGAAATTAGAATAGAAATTAATTTTTAAAAAAAAGTGATTAAAACCGATTATAAAAAAATTCGTAGTTGAGAAAAATTTTGATTAAAAAAATGAATTAAAAAAAATTAACAAAAAATCGAATGTCAAGAAACGTTAAAAAATTGTTTTATAAATTTTGGAATAGAAAATTAAATTGAAATTTAAAGTAATGAAGCGATTTGATGGAAAAATCTGTGGCTAAAAAAAATGAGTCGTAATAAATTGTGAAAAAATTGAGGTCACAAAACATTATGGAAAAAATTTGGAGATGAATAATTTTGTCAAAAAAATTTTAGTTCGAAAAAATTTAGAGCCAGAAAAATTTCGACAGAAAAATCGAATTTGAAAAAATGTTGAAGAAACAAGTTAAAAATTCAAGTTGAAAATGTTTCGGAAACGAAAAAATTTTAATTGAAAAAAATTGACCTAATTTGTCAGAGAAATTTGTAGCTGAAAAAAATTGAGTCGTTATTAATTTTTAAAAAAATGGAGTTGAAAAAACATTCAGAAAAAATTTAGAGCCGGTCAAAATTTTGTCCAGAAAAATTTGGAGTCTAAAAATTAAAAAAAAAAAAACATTCAAATGAAATTTAAAAAAAATTGCGTGTTCAAATTAAAAAAAAATTGATGTTAAGTATAAAACTATTATTGTTAGTAAAATTTGGAATAGGAAAGGCGTTGAGAAAATTTTATACTGATTAAAAATATCAAAAATATTACGAACTTGAAAAAAAAAAAGTTCTATGTATCTTACGTCGGATACGAGAAATGAAAAGTTCACCGCCCGGACAGAAGTCTTCCTTCGCTTGAGTATATTTAGACTCACGTTTTTTTTCACTCTACCGAAATTTTTTCCACCTTTTTATCGTTGAGAAACACCACTCTTTGAATTACAGAGCCAGAGTACCCAAACGTGGCCAATTTTTGGCTCATTTTGTACTCACAAAATACCCAAATGGCAGGGAGGAAAAAATTACGAGGCGATTCGCCGTACACGATGCAACAAACCGAGGGGTCAGCCCAGTTGACGGATTTTCTTAAGAAATATTACGGTACGCGAACAAAAATATTTAGGTTAAATAACACGGTTTAGCTTTTAGCAGACCGGAAAATAACTAATATAGCGGAGTAAATGTTTAACACTTCCCGCTTAAATGATCCTCTTGAGGGTTGCATAATGCTCTTGTTTGAAGGCGTTCTGTGGGAGAATGTGGCTAATTAGGCTTTATGAGAGTCATCTCGTACTGGGATTCATTATTTTATACGGACCTCGCCATTAATAGTATAAGACTGTAAATGCAAGTAACACTCCCTCGTCTCCGCCTCGCTCCGTCAAACCCAAAAAAATAATCTTTTATAACGAGTTATCATCGCGTTATTATAGGTCCAACCCGAAATGTAGGTACTCGGAGTAGAATTTGAGCGAGAGCATTGTACAGTGCACGATTTACAAAATGTTTTCATTTTTCTTGCCGAGAAATCGTCGGTGGCTTTTTTCATTCTTTTGTTAGCCGTGGTCGGAGAAACTTTGGCTGGTTTTACGATCCGATGAGGGTTTTTTCGCGACGTTGCTAGCTTTAAATGTGAACTTGAAAGGTGATCGTTGAAGGGGATGTTTTTATAGGAAGCGGGTATCAGCCTAATCCATGGGTTGTTTTTGGTGGTCACGTAATTGGCTTTTAATATCAATTTGCGGATTTTAGCGGTCAAATGGGTTAAAGAGAAAAGGGTGTTTTGTATGAACGAGAAAACAGGACACCGATGTTGGTGATAAATGAAGTTTTATTCGTGTTTTATTTTTATTCGAACTTATTCGAACGTTAATTTTTTCGAGTTTTCAAGAAACCAAAAAAAAATTGTATGAAGTATGAAAAAAAAATTTACTCATTTTCTCACAAAATCAAAGAAAGCATATTACTAATGCAACGATAAATCAAAATAACTAAACGATTTTTAGAATGAAGACCAAAAAAAGAATGAAAGCAAGAATACGTATCAGTAGTATACGGGTCACTTGGGTGCACCACAGTCAGTCAGTCAGTCTAGTGTGAACACTACACTGACCGACTTAACTGACTGTGGTGCGCCAAAGTGACCCATGTAGTTTTGGGGGGACAGCAGTCAGTCAGTCGGTCATTCAATCGGTGTGTGACCAATTTGACTGGCTGGCTGGCTGGCGTCAGGCAAATACCACAAAAATTTTGAATGTTTTCCAACACGTCGAGCACGGACTCTTTCGAAATATATTCCGAAAGAGTCCTTGCTCGACGTGTTGGAAAACATTCAAACCCTATGGTGGCGTTCAAATGAATTAACAAATTAAAGGAATAATCGTATGCTGTAGTATTGAATTTGACCTTGGAGTGAGCGAAATAATGTCTTAACTCCTGGAACTACCTCATCATGTTAAGGTTTTGATCAGTTCCTTTCGCTGTGGTAAGGACTATTTGTGGCACCGGAACGGTCCACTTAATTTTATTACTATTACTCGCATAATTTCTTGGATCATTAAGCTTACGAACAAATTCTCCTATTTTCGTCGCTGTTGTTTCGAAATCAGCCGTCCACGAGTTGCATTCTAAATCCTATTAACAATGAATTGTTATTAAAAAAATTGCACTTGAAGAAATACATAAATCGTATTTAATTCGAAATTAACTTTGAGTAGTAGGTAACTTTAATATGGAGGATTATCGATCTAAGTATTCGATTCTGCTTTTGATTCTTGAAATTGAAATAAAATGATTTTAGAATATGCCACGATTGTAATGAATCGAATTGTAGATATACCATACAGATATAAGAAAGTCCCAATTTCGACTTCTAAGTATTTTGGTAGCCACCACCCCCTGCCATAAAAACTTTATTCTAAAAAGATTAATGTCAAGCAGCCCACAAGCCAGCTGTGATGCTGCATTGCTGCTTAGGGTGTCCCTTAAAAAAAAATCGATTTTTTGATGGGACCCCCCTAGTTTGGTTCCACTCCATGAGAAAATAACACACAAAAATTTTCAGCCCGATTGATGAATGTTAACCCGTGCCTCAGAGCCCATTTCGAAAAATTGATGGAGCGCGCCCGAGCTCATATTTTTCCACTACTGGCACGCGGCAACGAAACGCTAAACTTACCCCTACTGACTCGGCAGCTTAAAACTGACGCCGAAGGTGTCCAAATTAAGATAGAGCGTTCGGGTTTGCGGCATTCGATTCCTTATAAGTTTCGAATCGTGCAATATTTTTTTCAAATTTTTTGCGCCCCCCGGGGAAAAAGCGCGAGGATATTGAAAAGTGTGATTGAAAATGACAAACCAACAAAATTGATGCAGAATATTTCAAACAGATTTTTCGAAGGAAAAAAATTCCAGGAGATATTCAGAGGTTCTGAATCCATTTCTGGGGTCATTTTGACTTTAAACTACATTCATGACCCAAAATGGGCCCATATGAGGAGGGGGTGGGGAGGGGCCAAATTGAAAATTTTCCATCATTATCGAGTGTGGTATCAAAATTCATGTTTTTTTAACCCGGAGAATTCGTTTCCGACATAATCACCCGAAATGGGCCCACATGGGGAGGGGGTGGCAAAGAAGGGCCAAATTTGAAACTTTCCATAATTATCGAGTGGGGTATCAAAATTCACGTTTTTTACCCCTGTATTTCGTTTCTGATTTCTCTTCGCCAAAACTTCAAAATGGGCCCAAGGAAAGGGAGGGGGTGGGTTGTAAAATATAGAATTTTTAATAATTATCGAGTGTGGGATCAAAATTCACGTTTTTTCATCTGTGTATTTCGTTTTTGAAGTCTCTTCGCCAAACCTCCAATATGGGTGGGGTGAGGGGGGGGGGGGTAAATATTAATTTTCCATACTTACTGAGTGTGGTATCAAAATTCATATTTTTTGATCCAGGTGTCATTTACCGATGTTTCTTTATAAAAAAATTCAATACGATAAGAAGACAGAAGAAAAATGATACGAGATTTGATGTTAATTCTAATCCACCTGCCCAAATACACACTTATCAATATTTTTATTTAAGGGAGAGGAGCTGAATATCATGTCCCAAAAGATCGTGGTTTAAGTTACGAGTCATCATAACCTTAAAAAATGGGCTCGGAGGTCAAAAAACATCATATATTTTGAAACCTCACGTCAGTAGATATTATAAATTTCCAATTCGGTACCCCCTCCTTCAACAGCACGTGCTCTATGGCCACAATTATTTTAAGAATTTTTTTTTATAAAGGAACATCGGTAAATGACACCTAGATCAAAAAATATGAATTTTGATACCACACTCAGTAAGTATGGAAAATTAATATTCCCCCCCACCCCACCCATATTGGAGGTTTGGCGAAGAGACTTCAAAAACGAAATACACGGATGAAAAAACGTGAATTTTGATACCACACTCGATAATTATTAAAAATTTTATATTTTACAACCCACCCCCTCTCTTTCCTTGGGCCCATTTTGAAGTTTTGGCGAAGAGAAATCAGAAACGAAATACAGGGGTAAAAAACGTGAATTTTGATACCCCACTCGATAATTATGGAAAGTTTCAAATTTAGCCCTTCCTTGCCACCCCCTCCCCATATGGGCCCATTTTGGGTGATTATGTCGGAAACGAATTCTCCGGGTTAAAAAAACATGAATTTTGATACCACACTCGACAATGATGGAAAATTTTCAATTTGGCCCCTCCCCACCCCCTCCTCATATGGGCCCATTTTGGGTCATGAATGTAGTTTAAAGTCAAAATGACCCCAGAAATGGATTCAGAACCTCTGAATACCTCCTGGAATTTTTTTCCTTCGAAAAATCTGTTTGAAATATTCTGCATCAATTTTGTTGGTTTGTCATTTTCAATCACTCTTTTAAATATCCTCGCGCTTTTTCCCCGGGGGTGCAAAAAATTTGAAAAAAGTACTGTACGATTCGAAATTTTATAAGGAATCGAATGCCGCAAACCCGAACGTTCTATCTTAATTTGGACGCCTTCGACGTCAGTTTTAAGCTGCCGAGTCAGTAGGGGTAAGTTTAGCGTTTCGTTGCCGCGTGCCAGTAGTGGAAAAATATGAGCTCGGGCGCGCTCCATCAATTTTTCGAAATGGGCTCTGAGGCACGGGTTAACATGCATCAATCGGGCTGAAATTTTTTGCGCGTCATTTTCTCATGTAGTGGCACCGAACTAGGGGGATCCCGATAAAAATTCCAAAATTTTTTTCCCTCAAGTATAAATAAGGGACACCCTATGCTACACTGCAACCGGTAACTAATTTGAAAAACTCCACACATATAATCGCTCGGGTAGACCTCGGCTCTTTTTGTTTTGTCATAATTTATTGTCAAAACTCTCACCCCCTGGGATAGTAAAAAACAAAATTGTCTATTCATAACATCGTAACTGCCCTGTCAATTTGATTAGACCACGTCATAATCTTCGAACAACGTAAGATAGGTAAGCGTTATTAGTGTACCTATATGTTACGCCTTACGCCTAATCTATGCAATTGCCTAATTCATGAAATAGGCAATTACATCGATTAGGCCTAGGTAACATATACTTTACTGTATAGGTAAGTCTAAATACTGAAGAAAATTACTTTTATTTTTTCCCCCAATGCCTTGTTACTGGCTTTCAGGTCTGCAATTTTTTCCCCAAATTCCTTGTTACTGGCTTTCAGGTCCGCAATTTCTCGTTTAACTTCCTTCCATTCATCTGGTGCCAACAACACGTACTTAAACATACTTGGAGCGGCTGCGGAATCCAGTTTTTCTTCATTGACCTTGTCAATATGGGATCCACTAGGTGGTAAACTGATCCCAACTGGTCGACAAAAAAATGATATTACATTTGACAAGTAATTGAAAAAATGTAGCTTTTCAAAATAATTTAAGTAGGTACGTACCTGATACGAGCAGCGCTAAGCTGAAGATTTGAAAACAATTATTCATCATTTTAAAAATCACCAAGCTACATAGAAGCTACAACGCACTAATTTAGGCACTCGTCAGCACGTTGGTAATGTAAGAATGTACGCGAGATTCGATAGTGTGTTATGAGATTGTGCTCTTCGCCGTGAATACCTATCGATCGAAGTATGCAGTAATTGGAAATTTTGTTATAGTCTATCTAGGAAAATCATCTACTTTCGATTAAACAGTACATACTATTGCATATCTTATATCATCGTACTGTCTTATCATCGGAATAATATTAAAATTTTCGATTGATCTTGATAACAGTAACTAATATCCATCAACGTGCTACAAACTTTGATATCTCAGTTCTACGTTGGTAATTTGGTACATAAAGTATGTTGGTGAAGTTAGCTTGCAAGATAATCTTTGACTTTGGATTTGGTGAAGCGTATTTACACGGTGCAAGTATAAGCCGTAACTCGTAAAAATGAAGTTTTACGTTATTTCCAGTGCTGCCAACTGATAGCCTGGACTTCTTATTACTCCGATGACTTTTTTACACATTTTCCAAACACAAAAGGGAGGGGGGGGGGGGGTAAATTTACGCATACTTATACCTTTCTGTACTTTTCGATTTCTGCTGAGTCTTGTCGACCGAGTGCCACAATACCAATACCGGTACGTCATAGAGGACCCTCAATCTTACATTTAAAAAAACAATTCAGAATTTTTCTATGCACAGATTCGCATAGATATCAATTTTCAAAGCCTAAAGTAAGCATTTTTCTACAATTTTTCGATTCTGCTGACTCATCGCGGCCGAGTGCCGCAGTACCGATACCGGGACGTCATAGAGGACCCTCCACCTTAACTTTAAAAAAAATTCAGATTTTTTCTATGCGTAGATTCCGCACTAATAATTTTCCAAAAAATTTACAGCACTTGAAAACAAAAAACAAAGAAATAAAATAATTTAAATCTTCGAAAGAATCAAGAAAAAGAAAACAAGGAACCCAAAGTAGGTATAATAGGTAGGTATTTAAAAAAATGGAAGAAATCCACAGATTATTTGCAGAATAAATGCAAAAAGTTGAATAATTTTCTACAAAGGGAACCAAACAATTCAAAATCATTTCTAAAATGAAATTACAGAAACTAGAATTTCAAAAAAAAAAAAAAAAACACCAAATTTTCTCACTTATGATCATGGCTGTTCAAGAAGAAATTGCTGTGGCTTCACTCGGGCAGTATTTTAATGAATTTATATTTTTTAAATGGACTATAAACTTTTTTAATCTGAATCGGTCAAATTTTATGAAATTCTGATTTTTTGAATCAGTAAAATATTTTACTAAAAATCAGTGATTTTTTTACAGTTGCTCAATTAAAAATCACTGATTTCTCAATCAATTTTAAATTTGTCAGAAAAAAAAAACAGTAATTTTGATTTTAAAAAAATCTGGAGAAAATCACTGATTTTTTAGTTAAAATTCACTTTACGGATTTTAAAGAACAAAAGGGTCTAGCCAAATAAGGGGTGAATTTGGCCCCCGCTCCGATTTTCACTCTAACCCCCTTAAGTGGTGCCCCTGGATGCAAAAACAGTCTAAAAAAATTTTGACCCCACAAGCCCCTCCCTTTCGGAGATATGGCCATTTGATTGGCTGATTTTCAAGAATTTTTAATTCCAACGGAAATGAACGAATTTTTCTGTTCTTTAGCACAAAGTTACGTCTCGTATAGAGGTGTATTTCTGAAAATTTTTTCAAAAATTTTGGTGCACTTCTTCTTCTTCATGTCTTTTCGGCTATTTGAAGTTTTCAATCTTAAAAAACAGCATATAAGCGAAGAGCGACCAACTTGGAAAAATTCCTAAAAAAGACGTTTTTTTATGTAGAATTTCGCTGTACATTCGGTTTTGGCCGATTCCTTGAACTAAGGGCCGAAAAATGCGAAAACCCGTACAGAAACGTTGTTATTTTAGCAGATTTTTCAAATTTTTAGCGTTTTATATACAGAAAGAAAGGATCATATTTGTGTTCAGCAGGTCAAAATACCCCGATAGACACCCTTTTTGCAAGCGTTTTACTTGAATTTTCAAAATAAACTTTTTTCACTGATTTTTCAGGATAAAAAAGCTGAAAAGGGGTGAATTTCGAGACCTCGAGAGGAACAATCGCGAAAAGAGTGTTAATCGGGGTATTTTGACCCACTGAACACGAATATGAGATTGGTTTTTCATTTTCGGTTGTATCTCTTGCATCAACACCCTCTGCTCCCATAATCAATAACGAATGAATTAATTTTTTGAGGCGCAATAAGATGCCAGAATGAAAATTAAAAATTTGAAAACAAATCCAATCATCGTTTATGTCCTGCTCTTGTTCTCGCGAAATTTTTTCGATCTCGATCTTCTGTGTTGCTGCTGGTGAAAAATTTGCAATAAATGTCTGTTCAAATTCTGGTCACGCAGCTTTGTAGGTATCCCTTTGGCACGGTTCAATGTCGAAGACCTAACAATGTAAGTGCGATACATAAAAATTTGGCATATGTAATGCAACTCTATATATAAAATCAGAAAAATTCAATTTTTGACCAATTTGGGCTCGTAGAATAAGAATATAGCATTAATCACTTTGCATTTTAATTTTATTGCTCAAAAGATCCGATTTGAACTTAAAAATGGTGAATTTTCAGGGAAGAAATGACTAAATGAAAAAACCAATCCCATATTCGTGTTCAGTGGGTCAAAATACCCCGATTAACACTCTTTTCACGTTTGTATTCACTTCTTTTCAGCTTTTTTATCATGAAAAATCAGTGAAAAAAGTCAATTTTGAAAATTCAAGCAAAACGCTTGCAAAAAGTGTGTCTATCGGGGTATTTTGACCTGCTGAACACGAATATAGTATTGGTTTTTTCATTTGACCCATTCTTTCTGTATAAAACGCTAAAAATTTGAAAAATCTGCTAAAATAACAACGTTTCTGTACGGTTTTTCGCATTTTTCGGCCCTTAAATCAAAGAATCGGCCAAAACCGAATGTACAACCAAATTCTACATTAAAAAACGTGTTTTTTTTAGTAATTTTTCCAAGTTGGTCGCTCTTCGCTTACGATATATGCTGTTTTTTAAGATTGAAAACTTCAAATAGCCGAAAAAACATGAAGAAGTGCACCAAAATTTTTGAAAAAATTTTCATAAATACTCCTCTACAAGATGTAACTTTGTGCCAAAGAACAGAAAATTTCGTTCACTTCCGTTGGAATTAAAAATCTTGAAAATCAGCCAATCAAATGGCCATATCTCCGAAAGTGTGGGGCTTGGGGGGGGGGTCAAAATTTTTTTAGACTGTTTTTGCATACAGGGGCACCACTTAAGGGGGTTAGAGTGAAAATCGGAGCGGGGGCCAAATTCACCCCTTATTTGGCCAGACCCTTTCTCAAAATTTGACTGATTGAAATTTGAAGAATCGATTGCTTGTTCCAATAGAATGACAGATCGCAGTGATCGCACAATACTTACATTGATTTTTGACCATCCCTATTTAAGGTCAAAATGACCCCAGGAATAAATTCCAAAGCTCTATCCCCTCTAAATTTTTCCATCGCTCTGTCATTTATTATTTTTTTGTTCAATCGCACTGGACTATTTAATCTACTCCTTCGCCCAACGTCCTCCAACTAAATCTGCCTCCTCGCCGGCGAAATTTCCATTCCTAAATTAGACATTACGAAAAAATTCTCAGCAAAGGCACGCCAGCGTAAAAAAGGATTATTTATTTTACCGTAATGAAACCCCGGCCTATTCGTATAATAATCGTAAAAAAAAAGTAGCAAAAAAGACAACCATAAACACCCAACAGAAACGGCATCGCGATTCCATTAGTATTCTCATCTGTTGCTATTCGCATCGAAAAGTTGACAAAATAAAAAAGGCCTAGATGAGGCGGGGGGAGAACAACGACGCGTTACAAAAAACCCTCATCCTGGCGAAAAAATATAATTCAAAATTCTCGCGACTATTCTCGGTACATCTGTCACTGTGACGTATTTTTCTCATCGTACGTAGGTATTTTTTTTTACACCGGCGGAGCTGTGCAAGGCGAGTGTAAATTTTAATATCCTGTTTTTAATAAGATTTATACATATAAAATGAAAACGTTGTAAATCCTATACGTATATTTTTAGTATACGATGCGTAAACCGTGTATAACGTGCGTATAAACCCATACCTTGTATCTGCGTCTACGTATACAAAAACTCGCGACTAAAATATGAATTTATATCTACGCGGATTTCATTTCATATCCCTCGAACTACTCGATATTCGCCAATATTCGGCGATTCGTCACCATTCGCTGGATACAGAATTCCAGTACGGTGTAACGAATCGTCGGCATCTATTCGGAAGGCTCGAAAAACGTGTCGATTTAATGAAAAAAAATACCTAAAACGATAATGAAATCACCGCATGCCAAAGCTACCGATTCGTTTATCGTGTCACCCTCTCGATATGCAATTGCTTCTCCATCGGGACCACGATGGGGCTGTTTTCTTTAACCGAGTTAGGTCAGGGTGTTTATGAAAACAGTATTTGTGTTATTGTTAACTACAAGGGTGTCCCCGAATCAGCCAAATTGGATTACGTATCGGCATGCTGGATTAGATGAACGTTTGCGAAAGTACTCCCTTGAATCGGGATATCCAAGGCCTTCAGCCTTCGGTGAGAATTAAGCCGTTGACTCATACAAAAGCAATTTCCTTATGACGCGTTACCCCGTTTAATATTCTTTTCGTTACACGGCTAATTTAACGTTTTTTTTTCGGATGCCTTTTGTTCGATCCAAATGGAATTTTTAAAAAGCCTGCGAAAAAAAAGTTATTAATTCGATACATAACCGCATTTTTGTCGCGAACGGTGACAAAAGGGTGAGCTCTCGGGAGCGAATGTATCATTTATCATGAAAGCTCCAGCGAGTTTCGGAGCGTCCCTCGTTCTATAGCAGATAAGAAAATTCCGAATCAAAAATTCCGTCATCTCGTTATTAGTCCTTTGATGACGAACGCTTTCCAATTATTTATTTAATCGATATTAATATCCGAGCCGTGGCACACGTGCCTTTCGATAGGCTGAATTATTAATCCTTCTTATTCATGCATAAGCACCATATCCGAGTATGTAGTCTAAATCCTCGCTGACTACTAATTATTTTTGCCCGAGATGGGATTTCGACGATATTGGGTTCTCGGTTCAAATTTATTCGGAGTTCAAATTTTTCAACCTGAAATTTTTTTCAATCTCTTTACATCTCAATTTTTTTCGAAAATGTATTAATTTTCAAGTTTTTGACCCGAGAGGGGAGATTTTGAAAAGTTTAGCGTTTTAGCATCAATTTGACGTATTGAATGACTTTTTTTTAGACTTGAAAAAAGTTGCAAAACATTTTTATAACCGCTAGCACTGGCGTAATAGTGAAAGTCTGTCGTACCGCGCGCACTTGAAAAAAAAAACTTTGTAAAATTCTGATCATTCAATTTTTTATTACTTAATTTAAAAATAAATTAATACGTCTTCCATTTTTTCCATTTTTAAAATTTCAAAAAATTTTCATGTCTTGATTTTTTTTCAATTTTTTCATGTAACAATTTTACATAATTTTTTTCAGGGTTCCCAAACAATTTTTTTTTTAAATTCTGAATTTTTGGCGAATAAATTTGTATTGTCAGTAACGTTGCTTACTTGAATTGGAAATTTTGATTTTTTTTTTCAAGTGCATTGACATTTTGACTGAAAGTTACAAATAAAATAAAGTTTGATTTAAATTCACAATATTGGCAATTCTATTTTTTTTCATAATTTCGAAATATCCAACAAGGAAGGCATCTAAACTCGAAGTGAAATTTTGAGTTCAAAAAAATGAATTGAAATACATCATTTGAAACCCCATTTCCCAAAATCAATTAACTGAAGTTCAGTTCTCAAATTTTGGTCAATTTTTGAAATTTATTCATCTCTTCGCCCAGAAAAATATAAAAATTTGACCTGATCAACGAAACAACCTGAAATTCGGTAAATACCCTATTTTAGACCTTCTAAATTGACTTGAAACAGTTTCAAAACATTTCGGAGCCACTAGGAAATTTTGGAATTTTCCATGGTCCATACGAGCTTCAGAACACACTTATAATCGGGAATGTACAATACTGATGGACTACTTATTTGATCAATCAAAGAAGAATTTCCCAAAATTCATAACTTTGATTTGAAATCCATATTTTTTAGCCAACAAAATTGTATTGGAAAACACTTGAAAATACCTCCACAGCGCAAGCATCGAGATAGAAGCTGAAAGTTGTTAGATACCTTTTTTGACCTCACGAGTAGATTGGAAGCAATTTAAAGACGTTTCGAGGCCTAAATAAAATCATCGAATTTTCCAGTGCTGGAAAAAAGACGATAAAAATGATCCATATAAACTTCAGTACTTATAATCATTGGTTACCAATTTTGTTGATCTATTTAAATCTGTTAAAGCAGAATTTCCCAAAATTTTCAATTGTGCATTCAAATTATATTTTTGATATAAAATTAAATTTTTTCTAGGAAAATTGTTTGCCAAAAAATATTGATTTGAAATCAAAGTTACAAAAAGAAAATTTTTCTTCGGTCGATCAAGAAAACCATCATGTCATTAATTAGTGATTTCTGATTATTGAGTACTGAAGTTCATATGGACCATTTTTATAGGCTTTTCTCCAACGCTGGGAAATTTCAAAATTTTCTGAAGGCTCTGAAACATCTCGAAGCTGTTTTTGATCGATTCAAGGGATCTAAAATAAGGTTGTATCAGATTTCGCGTTGTTTCGTTGATCAGATAAAATTTTGTATTTCGCTGGGCAATGAGATGTATTTGAAATTTCTAAAATTGGTCAAAATTCGAAAAATGAATTTCAGCATTTGAAATTTTGGATAAGGAGTTGTTTATGAAGAATTTTCGATTTATTTTTATTTGTTGGGATGATTTTTTATTGAAAAAATGTTTTCAGTTCCGAGTTTTCCAATTTTTTTTTCGAATTCATATTTTTCAAAATTTCTTCCTGGTTAAAAATGTTTTCCAATTATTTTTGAATTTTTCCGTAACTTTTTTCAATTTTCCAAAATTTCTTTTTGGTGAAAAATGCTTTTCAATTATTTTTGAATTTTTATCCCACTTTTTTCAATTTTTCAAAAATTTTTATTGTATGAAAAATGCGTTTTAATCACTTTTGAATTTTTACTCCACTTTTTTTATTTTTAAAAATTCCTTTCTGGTGAAAAATGCTTTTTGAAAAACCTACTTTTTTTATTATTCAGAATTTCTCCCGGGTTAAATAAAATGCTTTTCAATTATTTTTGACTTTTTACCCCCACTTTTTTTAATTTTTCAACATTTTTTGGGGGAAAAATGCTTTTTAAATATTTTTGAATTTTTACTCCACTTTTTTAATTTTTCAATATTCCTTTCTGGTGAAAAATGTTTTCCAATTATTTTTGAATTTTTATTCTACTTTTTTTCATTTTTCAGAATTTCTTCCGGATTAAAAAAAATGCTTTCCAATATTTTTTGAATTTTTACCTCGTTTTTTTTTATTTTTCAAAATTTTTTGGGATAAAAAATTCTTTATAATTATTTTTGAATTTTTTCCTCGCTTTTTCCAAGTTTCATTTTTTAAAAAATTGATTTACAATTCAATAACCAAAAGGAAATGTTTAAAAATGCCTACAATACCAATTTTTTTTTTTTTTTTTAGTGAAAAGTTTTATACATAATCAACACTTAAACAAATTCACAGTTGAGAAAATTTCAAAATTGAACATCATTTTTTGGAAAAAAATCTAGAGTCAAAAAAATTAAAACTTGGAATAAATTTGAATTCAGTTGGTAAAAAATCCCATTTTTGGCAAAAATAGTTAGAAACTACGTAGTTAAATCCTTTACCTACACTTCAAACAGAAAATCTTATTTTCATCAACGTCTGGCGGTTCTGTATCTTATGATAATACTTGGCAATACGGTAAATAACACGTATACAGCTTAATATTACCATTTAGCCAATTAAAAGGTCTAAAACGTGCGCCATTACAAACGTCAGCAATAAACACATCGTTTCCGTACTCGTGTCGATGAAAATCTCGCGCTTCAACCCTTTTTGCCAACGTCGCTCGTCGTGTGCGAACGTAAAACTTTGAAAATCCACCAGAACGGCGGAATTTATCGCGAATGATAAACAACCCACCGAGTCCTAGTTTCGATATTGTTTATACAAAAACTATGCAGTATTAAGGCCTACAATACGATAAAAGAGTATATTAAACGTGGTTCGTGGCCTGCACGCCGAAAGGGCTGCAATACCGTACCCATAGCCATGAAATCGCAACACACGTCAACAACACGTTCCATCCTCTTGGAGAGATAAAATCGCCAACGCCAACACCGTCGGTTTCTACGGCCCAGACCGGAACAATGACCAAATGTTGGAAGGAGTAGACCGGAAATTATGCTTTTTCGTTGAAAAGGGGCCCTCGTGAGGAAAAAATCGATACAAGAGTGTAATCAAAATAAAGCTAAATATTTACATGGTTGGAACGACGTGAAGACGTAGAATTTTATCGTGCAACTTAGATGCAGTTTTGTTCCGGTGTGCAAGGATTGGGTGGAATTTTTCGAAGGTAAAGGGTGCGACAATGAAATGTGAGTTGGTTGAATGGAGTAGGAAAATATCGTGGTTATAAATTGATTTGAGAGAAGATAAAAAAGTACCTATAAGCAGTAAAAAAAAGTCTTTTTTTTAAAAAAAAAAAAATCTAACAAGATGACGATGTCGGTGTATTTTTAAATTTTTTCAGAAAACTTTTTGCCAAAAATAAGATTTAGAAACTGTTGTCATGAGTTTTTTTTCTAGTTCTGAAAAATTCTGAAATTTCCTGGAGGTTCTGAAACGTCTCGAAACCACTTTCAATCAATTTGGAAGGTTGAAAATATCGAATATATCAAATTTCTGTTGTTTTTTTTTTTTTCGTGAATTCAGATCAAGTTTTAATAATTTTTAGAGCGATGAGGTAATTTTGAGAATTCAAAAATTCTCCAAATTTCGAAAAATGAACCTCGGCAGCTTTGAGCTGGAATACGTTTCTAGTTAGTTCGTTTTCACATTGGAATAACTCCCAAAAAAACTCAAAAAAAAAGTCAAAATCGAGGGAAGTTTAATTTATTTGAGTTTCTGTCATACTCGACCTAAGAAAATATACTTACTTGATACATTTTTTTGGGGCTCCACAAAAAGGAATATCGTTTTCAATAAGGTCTTAACTAAAAAAAAAAGTCCCTTCACTAAATTTTAAATTATTTTAGAAACCCCTATTTTTAATTCAATTTTAGAGGGATTTAAGTTGAAACGGACTTGAAGAAAAAACGAGTTTTTTCCAATATGAAAGTATGAAAAAATAAAAAATTGTGATTCTAAATTCAAAAAAAATGACGCATCGATTTTTCTATTTTTGTGAATGTGTAGGTATTCAATTCAAAAGTTTTAGTTCTAAGGAGTTCCTAAAATAATTAAAAAGCCAAAGAAGAAACTTTTTTGTTTTAATTGATATCATCATCAGCGTTTTTGAAAATCGAACAAGCTATTGCTCTAATCTGCTCAAATATGAGGAAACATTTTGTAAAAATTTGAACAAAATAGGAGCAATTTTAACGAAGATCATGAATTCTACATCAGTATTAAAAATTTTCAAACTAAGCGTTTAAAATTTTTAGTGTTAGTTGAAAAAAATGAGTTATTTTTCAGAAAAAAAGGGCACGCAATTTTTCAAAAAAATCTCACAACAGATCTGAAAATTTTTTCTCAGTGATCCATGATTTTAATAACCCAAGAAAAATTAACTTTCGTAAAAAATGAAAAAAAATCACCAACTTACAGACATTACAATGATGAACCGCTAATATGGACAAAAATTGAATTATCTTCGATGTATTTTGAATAACGATCGGATAACACCACTGACAATTTGTTTTTCGAAAATTGAAAATGAAAATCTTGACCAGTTTAAAAAATTCAACATCAGAAATCAGAAACGAATAATTCATCCAATAAAAAATAGATACGCATAATACTGGTCAATATTTACGGCGAATCGTATAGGCAAATGATTGTACGCGACTACACGAATATTCGATGCAATCGCAACAGGCATCCGTGAACTAAACCAGTCTCACGTAAAAAATGCAATTTTCGTTCCTATCGATGAAATAAACGATTTTTTTGTTCACCCTCCTCCTTCCATTCCTCCCTCGCTCTCTGTGTTCAGACTCCATGATCTGTCAGCCCATTCTTACAAACAAAATTTCAATGAATACTACTGCAATCATCTTTCAAGGATTCATGCAAATCCGCAAAAATTTTCGGAAAATGTTAAAAAATGTATTTTTCAAATTCCTCTACGTGATACGTCAACGAAATCATCGCACATTCGCCATCAAATCACGTTCATGAAAAAAATCGAAAACCTCGTAAACAGGTGTTTAATGTACATTAATCGGTAGTCATGAACTTGAAAATTTTTCCTTCTCAGCCGAATTTTTTCCCCATCTAACGTACATACGACCGCGAAACGACTGACAAATCAAACACAACTGTTTTATTCCCCATTTCAAGGTTTCACAACGCAAAGACATCGATAAATAATCGAAAATTGTAACGATATTATGTAAAAATTGACACAATTTATCGACTACGCGATTTTCTGACGTTTTCGGCAAACCCAAGTGCGTAATATTTCTCGCTGATGAAATCAGATTTCTTTATAGTTTCAATAGCGATGGAATATTCATTTTTTGATTTTCGACTTGAAACATTTTGCGTTAAATGAGATATCGATAGAGCAGTATATCTGCAGATAATTGAAAATGAACTCTTTGGGGTGGATTAACCTCGCGGTGGTATTTTTTTTATTCGCTGTGATACACGAAGGTTCCACTCAACGAAGTAATAATTTCTTTTTCATAATTATTTTCTTCAAATTCTGTTCTCATCTACTTTAAAATATGTGGAGCTGTTTTCTTTTCCTTTTGTATCCAATATTAAAATTTTTCAGCAGTTGACTCCTAAATTTTCTCAAAATTTACTCTAAGTATCCCATTTTGATTTTTCAAAAATTGTTTTCAATTTATTATTTTTCAAAATTTATTTCAATTACTCGAAGAAATTTTGAAAAACATGAAATTGAACATTTTTTGTAAAATTTAACATTGAAAAAAATCTGAGGAAATTTTTTTGGAAATGTATTGGAAAAAATGTTCGAGTAGGAAAAAACTTGGCAATAAAAATTTTTCCAACTTTGAAAAAAAAATTGCCAACTCCATAACTTTTGAGATATTTTAGAATTATTTTTCTTTTTTTTTTCAACTTTTGATATTAAATATTCAAATGAAAATTTCGAGACATTATTTTCCAAATTCCAATTTTTGAAGAAATTTTCGACTACATGTTTTCAAAACTTTTTCCAACTCAATAAACAAAAAATTTAAAAAAGTAATAAAAATACTTAATATGAAATCAGAAAAAATTTAAAAATCAAATTTAGATAAAATTTTAAAAAATTGCAAATGGAATAATTTCAAAATTCGATTTAGCTTTGAAGGCAAAACAAAAATTGAAGAAATTAAAGATTTTCTAATTTGAAAAAACTTTATCCAGTATTTTTTTTGTTTTAGGCAGTTGGACGAAAATAATTTTTCGAGCACGACAAGCAGAAGCGAGGAGAAACCGTATAAAATACAAGGATGTGGAATTATCGAATGATAATGCCCTCTTCGCAAGTTTTGTTCTATCTGGCCAAATCGTTAACGGCTTCAAGGACTTCGTTATGCCTGAATTAAGCGACGATGGTAAACTAGAGCAAAAATTTCAAAGAACAGACAATGAATTTTTTCTGATGTGTAGAAAAAAGGATAGACCACCATTATGGATATCTCCACAAGAATTCGCTCTGGATTATCTGGGAGCAGGAAGGCCGTTTTTTTACAGTGCTGCTGACAGAAAATCTCGAGGTGGTCCAGAACATAATATCTTTACTTCAGTAGCAACGCCTTTATCAGCATATGAGAGAGCGTTTCACGAAGAAAGAAATCCAAGAAAATGTTATCTGTGTTCAAATTTACCTATGCCGGGGATACGTATGCACATGTACAAAGCTAGATCATTAAAAACTGGTAGACTTATTGAGAAACCTCTTAAATACGGATACGGTAAAGGCGCTTTATCTGAATGCGTTTATTTCGAATTCGGAATTGAGGTAAGACAAATTTAAAACATGAAACTACCAAAAAAAAAATCGGGTAGTTTTTATCTAATTACTTGTATTTATTACTGCAGTCAGTTCCATACGATCAGAATGGACGTGAAGCCTTGAAAGACAGGCTAGCAAATGTAAAATAATTTGAAATTAAATTAATATTTAATTCCGCTAGAAACACATTCAAAGGGTATTGATTGAATTTCAGGGGGAATGGGCAATAATGTACAATATTTGTTACGATAAAAAAAACTTCGTCACGGGATTCACAAAACATACGATTTATTCGGGTTATATAACGGAACGAAAACTCAATTTCAATTTGGATTTTTCCCGTTTTGAAAGCCAATACATTAAAGGTATATCAATGGAGAAACTTTACGACTTGGTAAGTAGGTATATTCCTCATTCCATTTATTTTGATAAGTCTCGAGCCTTGATACCATTGAAGAAATTTTCGGGCCTCGATGTGGTCCTCTGTCACATTTAACAACATTTGGATAAAGTTTCTGATGACCGTCATGGTGCAAAATCGCAGAGTGTCCATATAATTATGGACACTGTGTTTTGTTTGTTTGTTTGTTTGTTTGTTTGTTTGTTTTTTAGATTGACTGGGGACTGGGTAGTTCCTCAACATTGACAATTAAATGCTATAACTTTGATGAGATTTCAAAAAATTGATTTTTTTTCGTTTAAAAATTGATTTTTTTCGTTTAGAAAATTGATTTTTTTCGTTTAGAAAATTGATTTTTTTCGTTAAGAAAATTGATTTTTTTCGTTTAAAAAATTAACAATTTTTTTCAAAAAATTTATAAAAATCACAGTTTTTGGAAAATTTGTTAGGAAAGTGGACAATTTTTCAGGGGTTAAAACCGCTTATAACCACAACCATTAAAAACCACCACAACCAGATTTTTTGAAAATTTCAAATGCTTATCACAACCAATTGGAACCGTTTCAAATATTTTGTAGAAAACCACTAAAAACCATAACCAACAACCAACTGATTTTCAACTCACAAAAACCACCAATTGAGTCAAATTTTTCAATTTTTTCAATGATAAAGTTACTTTCTGTTTCTTTTTTTATTTTCAATTTTGAATCACTTTGTAACTTGTAAGGCAAGTATTCATACATTCAAAATGCTAATGTTCAATTTTTTCCAAAAAACTACCACAACCAGATTTTTTGAAAATTTCAAGAATGACACTTGTGTCAGAAGATGAAAGTTTTTGGAAAAATGACAATTTTTTAGAATATGACAATTTTTTCAAGAAAACTAACAATTTTTTTGAAAAAATGGCAATATTTTATTAAAACGACAATTTTTTATTAAAATGACCATTTCTTATTGAAATGACAATTTCTTTTTAAAATTAAAATGACTATTTTTTTTATTGAATTGACCATTTTTTAAGTTAAAATGAACATTTTTTTATTAAAATGACCATGTTTGGAAAAAATGGATTTTTTTTGAAAGATATCAATTTTTGGAAAGGACAATCTTTTAGAAACATGGCTTTTTTTAAAAAAAAATGACAAATGTGACGCCGCCGCGCCGGAAAGAAGGAACCTTGTGTAAAAAAATCTATATCTTTATTTTTACGTGTTTGGTCTAGATTTGGTATCATTTAGACCAAAAACATAAAGAAAGAAATATTGTTTTTTTTTTTTTTTTAACACAAGGTTCCTTCTTTCTGGCAGGGTCACAAATGATGGGTTTCTCAGAAAAATTACTTTTTTTTTTTTAGAATTATGACAATTTTTCAGGCAATTTTTTGAAAAAATGACAAGTGACAATTTTTTATAGAAATGACAATATTAATAAAAAACTGTCATTTTTATAAAATTTTTATAAAAATGACAGTTTTTTATTAAAATGACAATAATTTTTGTATTAAAATGACCACGTTTAGAAAAATGAAAATTGTTTTGAAAAATATCAATTTTTTGGAAAGGATAATTTTTTAGAAACATACCCGTTTTTGAAATAGATTTAAACAAATGATGGGTTTTTCAGAACAATTACAATTACAATTTTTTGAGAAATATAACATTTTTTCGAAAAAAAAAGAAAAAATAATTTTTTTTTCAGAAAAGTTACAATTTTTAGTTGCCAAAAATCGAGATATTTTCCAAGTTTTTGAATAAAATTTCCACCAGGTTGTTTAGAATTGTGAATCTGATCTCGATTACTTCAGAACCTAAAATAAATTTTTCGCATCACCTAATTACGATCATATATTAAATGCTACAGAAAAATCAGCAACGATCCTTTCACTTACATCAGGCAGCTTTTCCCCAAGAATTCAAGTCATTCAACCTAGAGAGCAATTACCTAGTGAGAACACGTCTTATTCCGGAATTTGATGTGCTGACCGAAAGTTGGCAGCACGGGATCAACACCTATTTCAACTATGCTCCAATGTGGCGCTCAGTCAACATGGGACAATGGCTAAAAGTCGAGCAAGATATCAGGCACATGGCCTATAAGGTAAATAAATTACACTTGATCGTTGACTTATGACACGAAATCACCGATTACATCAGCTTAATACAAATTACTCATTTCAGTTGAATAAAGAACTTTTAACCGTATACACGGGAGTTTATTATAAAAAGGATCCACCTCGGTTATATTTCATCGACGACAACATTAGAGACCGACCATCAACGAGTAAAAAGAAGACCACCGATATTTATCAATCGATACCAATACCCTCGGTATTTTATAAATATGTCCATTCCAAAGAAGCTGGAATTGTTTTTATAACTGCAAATGGTGTAAGCGGCGCGTTGAATGATATTGAATGTAAAAATGTTTGCGATCAGTTCGGCTGGCATTTTACAGAAGATTCCCATAAACATAGAAATGAGGTAGAATTTGGTGAGACTAAATGCTGCAGACCGAAGGATTTTTTCAGCCAAGAAAAATTCGAATTATTTATCCCCGATCCGCCTTCAAAAAAAAATTCACCGATTACAAAAATTTTAACAGCTGGTGGCCTACAATTGAAGCCAAACGAAGAAGTGGTACAAATTGATATGAATCAGTTGTTTGGACAACATTCAGGACAAGATCGGGATACATTTGCTTATGGTCCAGATCGGCCTGTGCCTGTACAGGCCACAAATTATGTCATAGGTGGAGAATTAACGGCATAAAATTGTTTGTTTTTTTCTGTATTTCTTCGAAAAGAAACGAGCTTAGAATTCGATCGATTTTATGTTTTTTTTTTTTTTTTTAATTATTGCTCGCCATAAAATTGTTCGTAAGTCTTTACTGTCTAGATGGAAGTTTAAATTTTAAAAACTTTATTGTTATCGTGTAATGGGTCATTTTAGTAAGATAACTGTGGCTATCAATACCTCTGTCTGAATTTTTTACAAAATGTAGCCCTACAAAAGTTACAGAAACTGGTTGGCAAATCTTTTTCTGTTTTTAAGAAAAGAAAAACAAAGCACACATTTTTGCAGATTTCTAAATCTTAAATGTAAAAAATGGAATCAAACGCAAAAAATTCATCAACTTCAATTGTTTTTCAAAATTTTGTGAATTTTGTGAGATTTGAAAATAATGGAAAAATTGTGAAAAAAAAAATTTTTAAGTAATGTAAAATATATTCAGAAATATTTTTAAAAAATGCTGTCAATCTCAAAATTGTGTTTTCAAGGGCAATTTGATAATTTCAGTCAAACTCAAGGTCATTAAAATGGTAAAAAAAAGTATCACTTCATCCATGCAAAGTTTGAAAAAAATCTGTTTAAAAACCACGGAGATAGATTTTTTGAAATGTTCAGCTCAAAAATCATATATTTTGGGACCTCAGTCTCCTCAGAGGAGAGATAAAAATTTTCTCATGTGCTCTAAAATCATAATCATAATGTAAGGCAAATAATGACATAATAATTTTGACCAAATTCCACCTGATGTCAAATGACCCTTTACCACACCATAGCTTTTCCTGGCAATAAAGATTTTTCAATTGAAAATTTACTTAATTTCCTACCGGTATCAAGTATTTTGACGAATTGTCCAATATTGTTTAATTTAGAAGCTGCAAAATTAATGAAACATTTTTTTGGGGGAAAAATCATTTCTATGATTGTAATTGTGCTACCCACTTTCAATATCTTGGTTTATCAATTTAAAAAAAAAATATATGAGATAAGTATTTCAAAATAATTAAATAGGTACGGAATAATATTATAAATATTTGAAAATTCAGGTACTTACCTATCATTTGAAACTACCTAAGCAAAAAACCCTACTGACCTAATTTTCTTCAAAAATTAATATTTCTTTTCAATTTTCATGTTCGACTCATTTTTTTAAATCAACTTTTCTTTTTTTTCAGAAAATTTACGCTTTAAAAATGTTGAAAGTCATCAAAAAATTCAGCCAAAAATTCATTAGCATTTTCTATATCGATCTGCAATTTGTAATGTGAAAACCATTTCAGAAAATTTTATTCTATCTCCATCCCAATTGGTCAATATTTATAGATTGAAGGAATATTACTTACTTTAAAACCAACTTTTATTTTTTGGGTTCGTGAAATGAAGCATTCGGTGTGAAAATTTCGAGCAAAAAACAGGCCGGAGTAATAATTGAGAATTTCAACTGTAATGTTTCTCAGTTTTGAGTCATTTTTCAATGTTTTCGGTCATTTTTTAAAATTCTTTTGCCATTCATTAAATATTTTTTGTTATTCAATTTTTTTATTATTTTAAATTATTTTTTATCACTTTTTAATTTTTTTGCCATTTTTTTTTGTAATTTAAAAAAAAACAACGTTTTTTTCAATCTAAAACGTGTTTCATAATTTTTCAAATATTTTTTGTCAACTTCTAAGAGCTTTCACTGCCTCAGGGTAAGTAAATGAATAAATTCAAAAATTTATACTGTACCCATGGGCGCACACAAGAGGGCCCCCCTAAACTCGAAGGAAAAATTTTTTAATACTAAAATATAAAAAAGTGCATTCTTTTGCTTTTCAAACAGTATTTTTTCAAAAAAATTTCGACCTTGTTCGCTCGGGCAGTATTTTAGTCAAAATCACCAATTAGGTACTCAATAAATTTCCAATTTGTCAGAAAAAATTAATGATTTTCTACTGAGATGATCAGTAAAAAATGACTAATTTGAAATTTGACCCCCTTCCTCTATTTTTCCCGAATTCTCAGCCCCTTCCTTCATTTCTGGGTGCGTCTATAACTGTGCCTCAACTCAATTCCAGAAATTTGAGGAAACGGCAAAGAAATATTTACCATTCCATGAGCACATCTCCACAGCTCTTATCCTACATTCAACTCGCGATCTTACAAAACTTGAAACGAAGCTCAAAATTTAAAATCAAAAACTGAAACTGGCAGTACCATATCCGAATAGTTCAAGATTCAGCTAAGGACATCATGTCCCAAGTAATGTAATTTGTGACATCTTGTCCCCAGATCATTTCATACAAACCCCATCGATTTTTTTTCAACTTCCCAACCACTTTTCTTCCCAACAAAACCTCATAATCCAAAAACTTCCCTCACACCCCTCCACCGATATCCTCAGCTGAGGAAAAACCATCCCGGAAACTGCAGTCGATAAAAATTTTTATATTTACCTTTTTCCAATATAAACACCGATACGTGCGCACGCATCTGTAACGCGCCGCCCCATTCAATCCACGAGAAAGTTGTTTACACACGATTCGTATATACCAACGGTTCATCAGTTGGAAAAGTTTCGCGGTGGTGAGATCCATACGGTGTGTGTGCGGTTCCCGAAACGATTTTTAATTTACGTAATCGAAACTCGAATCGTATAATTGTGAATTTTACTTCGACGTCAATTTTTTCCAATTCGCTTATCAGTGATTTTTCTCGGTATTAATTATCTTCGGTAAAACGTGGAAAAATTATCGTGTAAAAAAAATTCGCTCAATTTGTAGTGCAGTTTGAATTATTTCTTAATTGTAAATTTAATTCGTGATTTTTAATCGAAAACACGTTTGTTGTGATTAGTGTCGGTGATTTATTTTGTTCGTTTTTCTGTGAATTTATTAATTATCTGTTTTACGAAAGAATTACGAAAATTGGAGAAATACTTTTTTCACGGGATTCTGACAATTTCTGAAGACGGTTTAAACATTTGCAGGTGAATGTGCTTATCTAATATGATTTTGGAGAAATTTAAATATTTTGTAATTTATTGGATAATTCGATTGAATTTTCTTAACTTTTGAGATACATTCGTATTAAATCCTCATTCAAAAAACTTCCACATTCGTGACCAGAAAACTACCCACGAACGAAAAATTACCCTTAAATTAGCCAATTCGAGGAAATCACCTTTATCAACCACCGCATCAAATAAACTAACACTTCAAACAGCGAAAATTAAAAATTCGTCCGAAATTCGCCATTTCCTCGAATATTTGCAATCTCGCCGCCTCAAAGACAAATTCAAACAGAGAATTCGTCGCAGCAATAAAAAAAATCACTTTGATATCGTCCGATTAGAATTCTACAAAGTGGCATATTTATTCGACAACAGTATTATATTTCGTGCTGCCGACAAAAAACCGACGTTTAGAATTATCGAGAAAAATTTTTTTACAAACAAACTCGAAGACTACGCCTTGACAAATAAACGAAAAATTATGCATTTCGAAAGCACATATACTCTGTTCTCGTATCTATAGCACTATTGGGATACTAATGAGCGCGTAATAAGTACCACAAATCACAATATACCTAGACCTACTGCGTATATTTCAGCGAAGGAAAAAAAATACCAGAGATATACATATGAATAGGTTACCGAACTTAGTAATCAAAATGTATGGCGAGAAAATGAAAAATACTGCACGTTGAGCCGAATAGATATCTATGGGTATTTATTGGAAACAAATATGTACATAAAGGTGTGTATTTTACTATTTTTTTTTTTTTTTTTTTTTTTTTTTTAAGGTGAAATACGCATATAGGAAATGAAACGATTTTTTGTGTCAACATTTTGAAACTTAATCGTCGCGCTGATAATCAGATTACGAAGGTTTTTTTCACCTTCGAAAACTCGCGACAATGAGACTTTATTTTTAGAGGGAATTTCGGTCGCGAGGCGACGACTCTCGAGTGCTGAAGTATACAATGTGTAGATGTACATATTTGAACAAAATTTTGTACGAGACTGATGCTACAGTTTGAATTTGGTTTAATTTCGACGTATTCTTAATGCCTGTGTAATCTGCAGTGAAGATTGGACGAAACTGGCTGAATTTCTGGGTGGGAAATTTACTCAGATGGAGATATTCGAGTGAATTCAGGGAACGAAGGTGTTTACTTTGGTCAAAAATCAAGAAATCCAAGATCATCGAATCTAATACCGATACAAAGTTGATCTATCTTGAGGCAAAGTGAGAGAAATATGCCAAAAAAAAAAATCCTAAAAATCTGTAATATTTTTTCCTTTCTCTCTTTTTTTCAATCAGAATTTGCTAATTTTTGGTAAAAAAAGCAAAGTTTTTTTTAGAGACGAGCTGAAAATGAAATTGAATTAGAACCCAAATAATCAGAATGTGGAAGAAAAAAATACAGAAATTCTGGATTTAAATAAGTTGCAAATTTTAAAAACGAAGGGAGAGAATTTCATAATCCAGCAAAGATCGCTAAAAATTTCTGGCGAGTCTGGTGTGGATTTTGAATAAAACTAAAAGACAACACGTGATGAACCAATTAACATTACATTAGAAATGAATTTGAGAGAAATATGTAGAATAATGAATTTTAGGTTAGATCTCCCCCCTCCCTTCTCAGAAAAAAGAGAGAAGAAAGTCAAACAAATTAAGAACGCGAAGGATTAGAAAGGGATGAAAAAAAGTATATATCAATAGGTATAAATTTTCAATCATCGAAACTGATTTTTCAATTTTTGTCGAATTTTTAAAAAAATGACTGAAACAGGCAATTGATACGCTATTTTTTCAATATGGAGAGAATCTAAAAATTAGTTTATGAAATCGATCTGCCAAATTGATTGTGATTATTTTTGAGTCGATCTGTAGTCACCGGCAAAATTTTCTATGGAATTGCTCGAGAAAGCAATATAATAATTTTTGGCAGCTCGAAATTCGATTCTGAGGTGTGTAGGTTGCTTTTCCAAATTGAAAATTATTCAAATGCTATAAAATCGAAGTTTGTAGTCGAAAAAATTTCAAATTTTCATTTCAAATTTGAATTTTTTGATTAAAAAATGTGAGGCAGCAGTGTCCCTCTGTCCACTGTTCGTCTTTCTCTAATTAAAAATCAGCACCACAAAAAAACAAATTGTAAAAATAATACCAAATAATTGAAATAAAAAAATCAGCTTACACACTGAAAAAATTCAGGGTAAATCGATGTTACTGGGTGCTCGAAAAATTATGACCCCCTTCCCCCTCAAAGAATTTCTCGTATAAAATCATTGGCTATAATTGATCAAAATTGCCAATCTATGATGATACAAAAATTTCAAGAAGCCAGAATTTTCCGAGCACCCGGTACATCCCCATTTCATTTTTTCAGTTGATCTAAAAATCGCATAATATTCAAACAATTTCGAAAATTTTAATCAGTAAGTTTTGTTTTTTACTGTAGAATACCAATTTTCATCTATTTTTGGTCTTCAGGTACATATTTTTTCGAAAGTTTTTGAAAAATATAATTTTTTTATCGTCGAAAATTTGAAAATCAAGGAAAACTCAACACTCAAAGTAGAAATTGAAAGGTTTGAAAAACAAAAAATTGATTAGGTAGAAAATACATTTGTCAAAAATTTTAATTTGCCAAAAAATTTGAACTGAAATCATGAAATGTTCCCACTCTCTCATTTCGAATCAGTGAAAAGTCACTGAAAGAAAAATCAGAATTGCAGAACAGAGGAAAGCAATGAAAATTCATTTTCACTTTTCAACAATTTTTCACTTATTGCTCTTCGTGAAATTCTGCCAATTTTCTAGTGATTTTCGATAATTTTCATTCATTTATACGTCAAAATTTCTAAAAGGGAAGAAAAATTAGTAAAAATGAAAAATTCATTGAAAATTCTGCTCCATCAAAAATTATTATTTAATGTAAAAAGTATAAAATTCTGGCAGAACGAGTCTCATTTTCGTACTCTTTTTGTTTCTTTGAATTTGCACTCTTTCTACATTTTTTGGGGTGATCAACTTCTCTGCCAAAAAAAAGCAATGATTGGTAACAAAATAAGAACAAAAACCGTATAAAAATAATCTACTCGTGAAAAAAATTTTCAACTCTTTCAATTTCAACAATTGAACGCGAATTGACGTATTCATGTCTGTGTTTTGACCTTAACGCATGTATTAATAATTTATGTATGGGTCTAATTCGCGCAATGTTGTCAGACTGACATTGTGATAGGTATAAAAAAGTACGATTTTTCATACGTTTAATTAGATTCAATATTGAAATAGATTACGATTTTGTAATCTGCGATGATCTTTGTTCACAATGAATTAATCAACATTGTGTTACTCGAGGATAAAGATAAACTCCCTATCAATTCACCAGCTTGCCGCAGCTCTAAAAAATTCTCATTTTTTGCAAATTCATTATCAATTTACTGGGTTATCAATTCATCAGAGCGAATGCTCCACTGAAACGAATTTTTTTTCGCTGACTTTAAATCAACTGCCAGTTTGCATGGAACCTTTCATTAAACCGATCTTTGGGGCCAGTCACCTTACACTCGTACGTTAGCTTGCCTACTCGTAGCTCGTAATTAGAATTAAATTACGTTAGCGGTCCAGAAGCGAGCAATAAAAAAGCGTGCGGTAGCTAGATGCGGCATATATCTTTACCTATGTACTCTTATGGAAGCTCATGTGTTATTAATCGAGTCCAAAAATTACAATTATCGCGGATGCCGCCACTGTCCATATTAATCATCCCAGGACATCGGCGGAGAAGCCTCAAGGGGTGACGAAAGATCATCCGTGTGAAAAAAAAAATACACAACTGTTCGCAATCGCGGTGCTGGGTTAATGGCGACCTACAGTCATATACGGATACTCATTCGTCGTCGTATTTGTAAAAATAAGTGCAGCTCTGGTTCCGCGGAGCGCGCGTAGTCATTCGGACAAACTCACTGCGATGATAAGTGATTAGTTCGCAGGTAATTAGTACCAGCGGATGGTTATTTTTGTACCGAGGCGATGCCAGATTAAAGGTTCCGCGATATAATTTAGCACGTTGGTGTGCTCTTTGATGCTGTGCGCGTTCGTAGACGCAGCGAAGAGAGGCCGGAGGAGTGTTAATTGTTGGTTTTCAAAAGTGCAATAGAGGATGCTGTGTTGAGTCATTGCGGGTGCGAATGATCATTTTTTTTTCTCTTCCATGTACGATGAAACAGCATTGCCGAGATGTGGCAGTCAAATGAGATTTTGATATGTTTTGAATTCGAGCAGTGCTGGGAAGATGCAAGTATGTAGATGTGTGTTTGATGGAGCGAAAGAGAGCGAGATATTTTATTTATCTAGATGAAAAAAAAAAAACCGAGAAATTGTTTTTCGGAGATTGACGTAGTTTCAGTTCTTTGGTCGTTTGTTTGCTATTTTTGGTAGGTTTGGAAGATTTCGTCGGTATAAGTTGAGTGAGCAAACGAGTTAGAGTAAGTTTTGATTTCAATAATCAGTTCTGCATTTATGAAGATTATTTTTTTGTGTGCCAACTGTCTGAATTTAGCCACTCTTTTTCTCCCTTTCGAATCTAATTCTGAAGTTTATCGACCTCTGAACAATAAATCGACTTTCTGGGCTGTGGAGAAAGATATAAGGGTCAAAAATTGAAAACTATTCAGCAAAAAGTTTTCAGTTTTTGGTTCTCTTTCCACTGTGAAGATCATATTTCAACTTCGGAGCCAAAATAATCTTCAGAAATGGATTCAGAAAGTCAAAATCATGTATTTCAATACCCAAATCGTTTTGGTACACCCCCCTCCCCCCCACCTTCAGCGAGGGTCAAATTTCAGGTTTTGGGTCAAAATAAGTTCACAGATGATTTAAAAAGCTTTAGAATGCTCCTTGAAATTATTTTTAAAATAAGTTCTCCAACTTATTGTTTTTATTAGTTACAGTTTTCTTATTTGAAATTCAATTGGATCGGTGGATATTTTTACCCCCTTCCCCGCCTTTATTTTTTCAAACGATGGTTTATTTTCTATCGATGAAATTTTATTTTTACGGATTCGAAAATGAAAATTCACTGATTTCTACAATGCCATGATTCTGTCTATTTCATCAGTCAATTTTGACTGATTCAGATTCAGAGAGAAGAGTGATGACTTGTTTGAAAGAGCTGAGGTTAAAATTTTTTATTTCAAACTGAAAAATTTGGAAAAAATTTGTTGAAATCGGGAATTCCAGATCTTTTATTCCTTTATCCAATTACTCTCTCATTCTGAACCAGTGATGAGTCACCAAAAAATAGTCAGAATTACAGCAGTGCAGAGAAAACCAGAAACATTCTTTGATTCTTTTAGTGTATTTTTTCTGATTTTTTCAGAAAATTTCGCCAATTTTTCAGTAAAATTTCACTGATTTTCTAACGATTTTTCCACTGTTTGCTTTCAGTGAATCTTTTCGCTGATTTACCTATTATTGAACTGCAGTTTTGACCGTTTTCCAGAGATTTTCGATAATTTTCATCGATTAATGAGAAAGTAAATAATAATTTGGGTACATCCCAACCTTTTTTTTTTCACCAATAGTTTACATTTCAATTTAGTCTACTTGAAGGACGATTCTGATTTTTCTTTTTGTTTTAACCCTTTCTTTGATTCAATTTGTTTCATTTTTTTTTTTTACAATCAATAAATTAGAAAAATTCAATGGGAATGGAGTCGAAAAAAAAATTCTCGCCCAGATCTAAATTTTCTGATTTTTTTCAATTCAAGATGTAAGTACATTTAATTTTACTAATTTTTAAGTCTTCTACTGGCTTGATCAAATTTGTACATTTTCTTCATTATTTTTTCATCCAACTTCCCATTGTTATTTTTCCATTCAATACTCATACACGAAATAGAAAAACTGTCGCTCATGAGCTTTCTATTTCCAATTCATATAAATATATCTCTGCATCCTGCATTTATGCCTTTACATCACATTACGAAACGGCACCGCATACTTCATGGAACAGATTACGTCAATTGTAAAACCTCACGCTCGAGGCTCAACCCGCCATAATTTTGGCCGCCAGTTCCACCTCGGCCGGAAATTATTTTCGTAAAATTTTACGATCTTTTTGAAAAGCAGTTATTATCCCATTCGCCGCAGCCGCTCACCGTTCAAACGATAAACGCACATGACACGTCTACTCGACGTTTGCGAAAAAAAATCACATCCTCGACGGACACCCACTACGCGCCGAGAAGAAAAATTCGAATACACCTGGCGCGATAATTACTATACCAATATACAATCCGCCAAAAAAACGCGCCTGTTGTGCAGAAAAAACTCCATTCACTCTCTCGCGTTTATTTAGCTACAGGCGACATTTAAAATCTCCACGGATTCGAGCCACGTTCGTATTAAGTGGCCCGTTTTGTTGAAAAATGTCAAAATAAAGTATTCCGCGTGTCTTTCGCAAAAGGTAAACGGTACGGTTTTAACGAACCAACACAACAGCCAACAAAAACCATCCGACCGATCGAACTGAGCTGAATAGTTTCAAACAATAGAATGAGTTTTTCGCCTTCGAAGAAAAAATACTTACTTAAATGACCGTCTTTTGGGAGTAGAAATGCCTCCGTAAAGTATAAGCCGAAAGTGATGGTATCGCTTCTTTTCTTCGCTGGGTATACTTTTTCCTTCGATATTTTTATTTGAACTAGGGGGCTCCGCCCCCTAGGCCGCTACGCGGCCTCAACCCCTGGCTCGCGCCCTCGCTTCGCTCGGGCTGCTCGCTCAAACTACTCTCATTTTCAGCTGATTTTATCGAAAAAAAATTAAATATTTAAAAAACAAGTTTTTTTACGCTGTGCCTTTGCTGCGCTCGGTCAGCCGTATCGTATATTTTTTCCTCGAATAGGTAATCATACCTTTTATGAGTAAAAATGGTCCCTTTTTTTATTCAGATTGTTTTTTTGCGGTTTGAATTTAAGGGTTTCTAAAACTTTTGCCTTTGCCTTGTTCCAGCCAAAAAATGCTCATTGAAACTACAAAATTTTGCCTGCAAAATTATACTTTTTTAAAGAAAATTTTCGGCAGTTTTAAAGGAGTAAATGAAAAGAGGAAAGGGTTAACTCAATTGAAATTTAGTTCGGTCTCAAATATGTATCATCAATCCTCTCCCTTCCCCAACTCAAAAAAGTCTATCATTTTTGTAGCTAAATCAAAATGAATAAATTTATTTGATCGACTTCGACTACTCCCATACTCAAAGGGTCGCCTTGGCTCAAGTAATTTGAGGTAGAGTGGTCAAAATACGTTTATTGTTTTATTTCATATTTTTTCTGATTTTTCGCTTAGTTTTTGCTTTTTTGAAAATTTTGAACCCTTAACCCGTTTTATGTGGGATATTTTCCCTCAAAATACAATCAATGGAAAATCGTAATCGAGCCTTATGAGTACAAATATAAAATTTAATATGTAATGCGAGCAATTGAGGACTTTTCAATTGTAGCTTAGCGAATGGGGGGGAGCAGGTAACCATGCTAGTAAAAAAACTTGTTAATTCATCTGGCAAATTTGACTGAAAAAATAAAAATTAATGGGAAAAATTATCCCTTTTAGTAATATAATAATTTCAACCCATTTTTTTAAAACTGATTTCTTTGGCATTCATTCATAGTAAGCACTTATTTCGGATCAAAAATCCTACGAAAACAGGTTTTTGTTTCGTTTCTTACCTCCAATTTTCTCAATACTTTAATTTATTTTCCTTGCTTGAAAATTAAATTTTCTGAAAGGGTTGACCTCACTACGCTCGGCCTCGTCATAGTTTTTTTTAAAAAAAGGCCATTTTTTTATTCGAGGTTCTAAACATGAATATGATTTTATTGCGTCTGAAACTTAATTTTTCTCAAAATTTTCCACCCTTACTTCGCTCGAAACGAATACATATTTTCTTAGTTTTCATAGACACATCCGAAAGGGGCTCAGCCCCCTCCTTACCCTCGGAAAACAGATTTCTTTATTACAAAAATATTTGAAAAATGCATTTTTTTTGCTCTTCAAACAATATTTTTTTCAAAAATTTTCGCCCTCGCTTCATCATTTTATTTTAAAAGTTGATAATTTTTTTTATTAATTTTTCATTCAAATTTCACAGATTTCTCAATGAATTCCCAGTTTGTCAGAAAAAAATTGATGATTTTTGACTGAAAGATCAGTGAAAAATAAAAAATGACTAATTTGAAATTTTACTCCTCCCCCTATTTTTCTCAAATTTTCAGCTCCTCCCGTAATTAATTTCTGGGTTGCGCCTAAATGTTTTTTTTTTTTTTCACTAAAATGAAATTACACCGAAAATTAATCAAAAAATTTAGTTTTGTCTGCGAATTTGTGTCATCCATCCATCCTCATTCCCAAAACAGACAGTCTGTTTCGTGTAATTTCGTAGCACTGGAGAAATTCACATAAACCTTGTAGGTACGTTTAATTTGTACGGAGAGTGAGAAACGTGTCCACATGCGTGGTCGATGTCGATTTGCGTGTAGATAGAGATTGCTTCTGCTACCCCTTTACCCCCAACCGATAGTGGTAGATTGGCCCTGTATTGTCAAACCACCCTCACCAGCTCACCACTACAAACACAACGCTATGTGTAAATCGGATACAAACGTTCTTTCTGGCTGGAAACTGGTTTCAGCACTAACACAACACTTGATTTCGTGTAAATACAACACTAACACATCTCCGACTTCGGAAACATTTCGCGACTGTCTAGACCGTTTTGATTTTTTAATATAGAGGGATAAGTATGGAGTATGGAGTAGAAAAATAAGGTAATTCAAGTTTTACTCGGTAACCTTGACAGATGATGGGTTCAAAGGAGATATTCCCTAATGAGGTGTGAGTAAAAATGATAAATTTTTGACATTTTTGCACATTTTTTTTTTGGTTTTGGGACCTGTAAGGTATATTTTTTGAATTTGATTTGAGTTGGTCGTTTTCCAAGATTGGATCGAAACGGCGATTATTTCTTCATTAGAATACCTATCGAGGGAAACCAGCAAAAAAAAAGTTGAGTCAAATTGGAAGATCCAAGTTCTAAACCTGTCAAATACTCCAAAAAATGTCAGATTTTTCTACAGTTGTCAAAACTTTTCAAAATTGCCAAATTTTCTTACGATCATCCGATTTTTTTTTAATTTTTCCAAAAACGTCAAATTTTCCTGAAATTTTCATCCCAAAATTACAAATTTTCTCTAATACTGTCAAATTGTCTTGAACATTCTGAGAAAATTGTCACATTTTTTGTCAGAGTTTTCAAAAGTTGACTAATTTTTCAAAAATTGACAGATTTTTTAAAAATAGTCAAATTTTTCAATAATAGTCATATTTTTCAAAAATAGCTAGATTTATTAAAAATGGTTAAATTTTTCAAAAATGGTCAGATTTATCAAAAATGGTCAAATTTTTCAAAAATGGTCAAATTTTTCAAAAATAGTCAGATTTTTCAAAAATAGTCAAATTTTTCAAAAATTCTCAGATTTTTCGAAAAGTCAGATTTTTTAATAACAGTCATATTTTTCAAAAATAGTTAGATTTTTCAAAAATAGTCAAATTTTTCAAAAATAGTCAGATTTTTCAAAAATTCTCAGATTTTTCGAAAATAGTCAGATTTTTCAAAAATAGTCAGATTTTTCAAAAAAATAGTCAGATTTTTCAAACTTTATCCGATTTTTTAAAAATCATCAGATTTTTGTGAGAAAACTTGGTGTCTAATATGCCAAAGAAAACAATTGTCAAATTTTTTTAAACATTGTCGAGATTTTTCTGAAACTGTCAGATTTTTAATAAATTGTCAGATTTTTCAAAAATAGTCAAATTTTTCAAAAATAGTCAGATTTTTCAAAAATATTCCGATTTTTCAAAAATTTTCAGATTTTTCGAAAATAGTCAGATTTTTCAAAAATAGTCGGATTTTTCAAAAAAATAGTCAGATTTTTCAAACTTTATCCGATTTTTTAAAAATCATCAGATTTTTGTGAGAGAACTTGGTGTCTAATATGCCAAAGAAAACAATTGTCAGATTTTTAATAAATTGTCAGATTTTTCAAAAAATGTCAGATTTTTCAAAAAATGTCAGATTTTTCAAAAATTGTAAGATTTTTCAAAAATTGTAAGATTATTCAAAAATTGTAAGATTATTGTTCGTGATCTTGGTGTATATGCCAGAAAAAATATTCGTCAGATTTTCAAAACACTGTCTATATTTTTCTAAATTTGTCAGATTTATCCTAACATTGCCAGATTTTTCAAAAATTGTCAGATACTTCCTAAAATAGGTAGTCAATTTTATCTTTAAAAAATTTTGTTTTCAAAGATGTTAAAGAAAACAATAATTATTAAATTCAAAATTGTTCCATTTTTTAAAAAATGTTGGAGTACTTTTTGAGAATGGACATTATGTCCTACCAGTGATTTCTCTCACAATTCCATCCAATTTCACAATAATTTCACAGATAGACATCCACCCATCAAATACCTTGTACAACGAACCTCTCTGAATGCAAAATTCCATCCCAACGCTCCTCTTCTTCTCACATCCCAAAATATCAAACCCTGCAATCTGCATTTCATCTCCTCCGATGCATTAACCAAACAAAAAACAAAAATAAGAAGCACTCCAATCTCCGCACACCGACAAAAAAAACCTCAACGACTCCCAAAAGCTAGCACGTGAGCCCGAGTATAAAAAAACGCTCGCGAACAAAGGTGCTGTGTTTAATTTAGCGAAAACGGAAACACGAATAAGAACGAGGTGGAAAGGACAGAGAAATCGAATCCATTGTAGTCGTTAGCAGTTCTAATGGGCTCGCCGGTACGTTAAATGAATATAAGCAAAGTCCCCGATAAAAAGCATCGTCGGCTGTACGGCGGCAGGGTCATGGTGGAAGGGGCCGCACAACTCGACTCTAATATAGTAAAATTTATCGCAAACGATAACATGAAAGAGTTGTGGAAATTCGATAAGCTTTCAGACGAATTTGTAAAAAGGGATAAATAAAAAGGCGAGTAATATGACACCTTATATAGATTTTTTCGTATGTAAAACAGCTTTGAAGGCACCACGGTTCCATTACCATTACCCAGCAAGGTCCGAGTACATTTCGAGTTTCATTTACCATATTCAAAGTGTACTCGCGGCGGTGATTGAATGGCACTTGAATAAGGTTTTTTCCCTTTATTCGTTTTATATGAAGACGTTTTATTTTGATACGAGTACGCGTCATTTGGTCGAATGTCAGTGCTTTATACGTCTTTGAAGCGGTTCTGGGTGGTGTTTGGAAAGCACTGTTACCAAAGGCAACATTTATGTAAACAGTGAGTGAAACTGATTAATGAATACATCTCCTCTGTCGACTTGTACTCGATAACGAGTTATCTTTAAAACAATGTTGAGTTTTGTTGGGATTTTTTTTTTGTTCGTATTTTAACACACACAAGCAAAAGAAGAAAAAGTAAGAATAAGATTAATAATGTTAACGCGCCTTATGCCTCTGGTAAGGTGGGAGTTTGATGTTCCGGAATGGGGCCGATTGTATTGCCAGGTTTTTTTTTCCACCAAATGTTATTATTGTATCATCTTTGCTGGGCGAAGTGGCGTGTTGAGAAATCGTGTAATAACATCGAATCGTTCGTGTTTTACAATTTAATGGAGTTTACGAGACAAAAAATATAGGAAATCTGGTTATCGCGTAGATGTACTTGTATACAAAAGACCTAGGTGTATAAAGTCGAATTGAGAACATTATTGGAAGACGATCAGAATAAAATTCCGGTATAGATAGGTTTTCGAGCGATCGTAAAATTTCATGTGACAACCATTCCAGAGGCATTTGGCATCGAGTTCCATAATACCAGTAGGTCTGTAGGTATAAAATTTACCTGTTTAGGGTTCTGGAAGTGGAAGTTGTTCGTTGTCGAAGGTTTATACAAGTCGATGAATTTTCGACGATACAGTGTATCTGAAAACGAAAATAAATTAAAAAGGTGTTATTAGAAAATTTATGGCGAAATTCGAAGAAAAAAATTAATGATAAACTAATAAAAAAAAAAAGCAATAAAACATGAGCGAGCAAAATTTTCGAAAAAATTCTACCACCTTATTCCATAATATCTTGCCATTCGAGTTGAATGCCGTGAAATATTAGACATATTTTGTAAAGCAGCATGATACAAAATTTTAAAAAAAACCACACACACACAAAATTTCGATGGTATAAAAAATCATTGAAAACCTTGAGTTTTGTAACATGTTAAAAACATAAGACTAATAAATCAAGAAAAATGAAAAAAAATATGGAAAAATGACAATTAATTATTGAAAATTTTTAAAATTTGCAAAGTTGACAGAATATTCAATTTTTAAAAAAATTAGATTCTTTTAAATTTGAAATTTTTTAAAAAATTGAAAACATTGAAAACAGAAAGTGTCGGGAAAAAATGAAAATTGAGCAAAAATTGTGCAAAACTTTTGAAAAAACCAATACGAAGTAAAAGTCGTCAATCTCATGCCAGTTTTATCGCAAGAGATTTTCTGAATTTTATTTGCGTGAGGTTGTGTAGCAGTGAAATGCAAAAGATGTGCAAATATTTCTTACCTAAAAATTGTACAAATAATTTTGAAGCATGAAAATTTTGCAAAGAAAAACAACTTCAAAAAAAAAAATTCAGAAAAAAATTCATCAAAGTTCCCCCAAAAAGTGAAAATTTTAAGGAAAAGAAAATGTGCGAATTAGAGCAAAAAAACGTTTAGAAAACTTGGTATCAAAAAATATAAAAGTTGAATAAAATGAGCAAATTTGAAGCGAAAAAAAATGAAAATTCTCGAAAGAAAAATTTGCAAGTTTGGAAGGAAAAATTGGCCAATTTTGAAGCAAAAATATACCAAGTTTTGTGGCAAGCAAAATGTGCAAATTTTAGAGCCAAAAAATTTATGCAAAAAAAATGAGCAAGTCTCGAAATGAAGAAAATACACAATTTTTGGAACGAAGAAAAATGTGCAACTTTTGCAGCCAATAATTCACACACATTTTGATCTCAAAAAAATATATATACAAATTTTGTTGCTAGGAAAATGTGTAGATTTTGATATCAGAAAAATGTGTCAATTTTATGGTCAAAAATAAGCCTTTTTGTGGGTAAAAATTAAACAGATTTTAGTACTTTCAAAGAAATGTTCCAATGCAAATTGTTTTACATCTGGTAATTGTACCAATTTATTGTCAGGAAAGAATGCACAAATTTGATGCCAAAAATTGTGCAAAATTAGCGCATTCATCTGGTATCAGGGCTGGCACTATTTTGGGTCCAGCATCAAAATTGTTACATTCTAGTAAGGTACCAGAAAAATTGTTCCAATTTTTGTGCCACAAATTGCGCAAATCTTACTTCCAGAAAACTGAATCAATAAAATGTGCAAATTTTGATCCAAAATTGTGCCAATTTCATTCATAAAAATCATGGCAAGTTCGGTTCCAAAAATTGTGCAAATTTTGTTATCAGATAATTGAGCAAACTGTAGCACAAAAAATGTGCAAAAATGATCAAAATGTGCAAAATTAAAAAAAAAATAATTAAAATTGTGTCATTTATTTCTGATACTGCGAAAATTTTGTTATAAGTAAAAGAACAAATTTTGCTGTGGAAAGAATTTTATACGATCAACAAAACCTGTGCAAATGTTGTATTGTTGATAATTTTTTGTAAAATTTACAACAATTTCAAGTGAGGTCATTTCAATCGAAATTTTTCCTTGGATTTTTCCATGTTGAAAAAATTTCTCAAAAAATTGTGCAAATAATATTTTGACAAAATTTTCGCAAATTTTGCCGTGTCAAGAAAATTAAGCTATTCTTTTCATAAAATGAATAATTTTGTTCAAACTAACAAATATTTACCCCTGAAACTAAAATATAATGCAAAATTACGACAAAAATGAGCAAGACTTGATCATAAAATCCCAAGGAAAAATATTTCGTCCCTTTAATAGCATTTCGAAACTCATAACTCAAGTTGAGATGCTCGTTGTCTTCTTCCCCCACCCCAAAATTCATTTTCTCCCAGCTCTAAAAAAAAAAAATACCTTCAACATCAAACCAACCTCAAAGGATTCCATCATTCTCTCATTCGCACCACAACAAAACGTAACTCGCGACCATCCAGCACACGAACGTAAGACCCAACCGCTGGAAAAATTTTCGCCGAAAATTCCCTCGAACCTGAACAAACAACGTTCCGATGCTCCGGAGCTCCGGAGCCTTTATAAAGTGCGCGGAGCACCACACGTACGCATTTGAGAACCGCCACGGGGAACCTACGATTACGAAATATGGTTACCGATAATTCTGCGGTTAGCGTCCTACGGTTTTTGAGCTGCTTATAACAATAGATTCGAGATTCTGTACGTTCGCGGTACGTACTACGTACGTATGCTACCTACGGTGATATACACAGCGACGTGTTTGGTTCACCAGGTATGACGTGGGTTACTAATTAATTGGGGATTTAATTAATAGCGTAAACGTTGATGGGAAATAGGAAAAATAGACTGCGGTTCGCAGCTGTCGGCGGTGGTATTTTCTTCTCCAGCTGGTTAATGGGGCGAGCCTGGATGATCGAAGGCGGGGGCGAGGATGAACGGGCACGTAGAGTAATTTTACGGATACGCTGCATTTGCGATGGCTAGATTTTTACTCAATGAAAGAAAGTAAATCTCAGGATGAAGCTGGTACAATATGTACACGAGTAATTCTTCGAACTGGTTTGTGAAAAAGATTAAGTCGTCCGGTATACCGTGACTGGAGCACGGTAGTGGATTTGATACGGGCCGCCGACGCGAGAGCAGAGATTTTGGGAAAATTGCCGTCGAAGCGCCTGCCGCTGCCGTCGGCGGGATTTTTTACGATCTGGCTTTATCGTCGAGTCGGTAATTAAAAGTGGTTAAAATGATGGCGTTATCGGTGCACCGCTTTGTACCAACAGACTTGAACAGAGTATTGTGTTTGGAAGAGGGTATGGGATGCGAGACTGGGTGAAGTACGTTCCCTTCATCTACCATACAACAGCCATATGCGTCAACTTTTACGAGTCTTTTTTTAAAACTATAAACGATTATAAATATTTTCATTTCTAATGTACACCCAGATATAGTTCACGAGTTAACGAGATGACAGAGATTTGAATATTAAAAAAACTAAAATATCTTGGTTATTTTGAAAATGATGAGAAAAATTGGAGTTTTTTCAAAATCTAAGAGGAAGGAGATGAAAGTGGTGAAATATCGTGCCCAAATTCCATTTCCACTTTCTTTGTCTTTTTATCCAATAAAAAAAATTACAAATCTGCTTGAAGTGATTTCAAGTCTCAAAGATCAAAATTAAAACCAATTTTGGGCACCGAAAAGGGAGTGCTAGAGGCTATAGAAAAGAGGAAGAGGTGAAAAAAAATTATTAAGGTGTAATACACATGTCTATAAATCTACGTTTTTAATGTTATATGTAAAACACGAGTTTGGTGATATTTTTTCGTTTGGGAGACCAGAGGATAACACTGAAAAAAAAATAATGAAAAAAAAATCCAAAAAAATAATAAAGTGTCCCAATTTTCAAAATAAGTAAAATTTATTGTTTTTTTGACAAATTCCATCATGTTTTCTGATGAAAATTATTATTTTTTCTGATAAAAATTATTACTTTTTTCAGATAAAAATTATTACTTTTTTCAGATAAAAATTATTACTTTTTTCAGATAAAAATTATTATCTTTTCCGATAAAAATTGTTATTTTTTCTGATAACAATTATTATTTTTCCTGATAAAAATTATTTTTTCTGATAGAAAAATTATTATTTTTTTGTCTAATAGAAATTATTATTTTTCTGATAAAAATTATTATTTTATCTGATAAAAATTGTCATTTTTTCCGATAAAAATTGTCATTTTTTCTGATAAAAATTGTCATTTTTTCTGATAACAATTGTCATTTTTCTGATAAAAATTGTCATTTTTTCCGATAAAAATTGCCATTTTTTCTGATAAAAATTGTCATTTTTTCTGATAAAAATTGTCATTTTTCCCGATAAAAATTGTCATTTTTTCCGATAAAAATTGTCATTTTTTCTGATAAAAATTGTCATTTTTTCTGATAACAATTGTCATTTTTCTGATAAAAATTGTCATTTTTTCCGATAAAAATTGCCATTTTTTCTGATAAAAATTGTCATTTTTTCTGATAAAAATTGTCATTTTTTCTGATAAAAATTATTACTTTTTTCAGATAAAAATTATTATCTTTTCCGATACAAATTGTTATTTTTTCTGATAACAATTATTATTTTTTCTGATAAAAATTATTTTTTCTGATAGAAAAATTATTATTTTTTTGTCTAATAGAATTATTATTTTTCTGATAAAAATTATTATTTTTTCCGATAAAAATTGTCATTTTTTCCGATAAAAATTGTCATTTTTTCCGATAAAAATTGTCATTTTTTCCGATAAAAATTGTCATTTTTCCGATAAAAATTGTCATTTTTTCTGATAAAAATTATTATTTTTTAGAACCAACCTATTGTGTGAATTGAGACATATACCTATCTTTTTTGAATAAATTTTTATCATTTTTCAATTAAAATTTATTATTTTTGGGGTAAAATGTAGGTATTAATTTTTGTAACTTCTATTTTTTCCGTGTAAAGTAGAAGAACGAAAAAAAATCGAAATTTCCTCATTACCAGCAGCCTTTGCTCCCAAAACAAAAAAATATGGTCAATTCGTATTCTGCGACCTTAAAAACGGTAAATTCTGACATATCGCGTGCTAAATACAAATACATATTTCCACCCCTTCCCCACCCTCATCTCTACCTATTTCTTCAAAGATGGGGGTAAGAAATTTTTCGCGTTGAAATTACAAATTTTAAATTTTTAATCCCTTTTACCCTCGTTAGGTACCTAGTCCTGTTGACCTCTTCAACGAAAAAAATAATCCTTCACAATTCTTCCTCATCCCCTCCTTAGAATGCAGATGAATGTAAAATCTGACTTCAAATTATTTTGTGTTCAACACTTCAAAACGAAGACCTCACAAAATTGTCCTCAAAACCTCCCCTTACTCGAGGAGAAAATTTTTTGCCAATTCGAATTCTATAACCCAAAATACAAATAAATTGACAAGTTTTTCTAAAAGTTACTGAACAATTTTTAAAAAAACAGTGGACAAAAAAACTGATTCTCACCCATTTTGACTGGATAACTTCATGGAATAAACCCTCAGAAGTCTGGTTTAAGGCAGAGCTAGTAGAGCAGAATAAAACAAAATAAAAAAATAAAAGCACTTCAATTTTTGAATTGGCTGAACAATGAACAAAACTGAACGAAATGATACTTGGAGAGCTCTGCACAATATAAATGTACCAACGCAACGGTTGAATATCATAACGTATCGTATAAATGAAGAATACAGGTTTCTGATGTCATAGTGCACAGAAGTATTGAAGATGATTAATTGATTATACAAAGTCGCATTGTGTTACATTAGGAAACGTGAAACGATTCCGATACATAATATTGTAAATTTTAATCAGAATATGAATAGTGAGCTGTGCTACACACCACATATAATATGATCACTCACTTTCAAACTGCCTGCGACTAATCAAGTAGATGAAAAACATATTGCTGAGATGAAATAAATCATATCTCATTTTTTTTTCAATCAATTGAGGCATTCGCGATTCCAGGTTTCTGCACAATCAGAGATGATCAGAGTCCATTCTAAAAATGACTCTTGAGTCAGAATAGCATGGACTCACAGTCACAGGTCCAATTTTAATGATTTAGAAACGAGGCTTTTTACGAGCCCGAGTTCAGATGAATTAAGTCCATTAAATTTTGCAATGCTGAAAATAGCTGTCATTGTCCAACGTTAATTTTTGTGAGTAGTTCAGAATGTAAATCCACATTTGGTGTCATTTGGACCAAACACGTGAAAAATGAGACATCGACATCGATAGGTATTCTTTTTATATGTACTAGGTCCCTTCTTTACGGCAGGGTCACATTATCTTAAATTTTGACCAAATTTGGAGGGAAAGTTCACTTTTAGTGGGAGACCTCCGAAAAAAAATCTGAAGCCTCCAGGTGAAATGGAAGGGGAGCAGGGGTGCCCAAAGTGCACCTCCTTTTAAAAACAGATGTTTTTTGTGTTTTTTAGAAAATAAAAATTCCCAGTTTTCACACTTCTCTAAACCATCGCCATCCTCCTCTGATCAAAATTCAGACTGCTACCAGGGGTTCCAAAAGTTGCAGATCGCAATTATCCAATAATACAAAATTTTCACTAAGCTGGAATGATTTTTTTTTTCATCAAATAGTTGAACTAAACATTTTTTTCACTCACTGAGAGTGAATTTTGAAAAAAAAAAAAATGAAAATTCATAACCTTACAACAAACCAGCCAACAGCGAGTCGAAAAATTTCAAAATAGGTACAGAATTTATATCGACTTCGAATTGATTATTTTTTCGCTTGAAAATATTGATTTTATTTTTAAAAAAAAAACAAGTGGAAGGCTCCGATTTTTTTGGGAGGTCTCCCACTCAAAGTAAACCACTAGTGAGTATAATTATTCAAGATCCGTGAATCTATTCATTTTTTAAAAAAATACAATTTGTTTTGATGATTCTGTTTGAATGCATAATTACCATGACCATAAACAGCACTTTAGCGAACTGTGAAATTGTGAAAATGACTGTCAAAAATAGTTATGCCAAATATCAATAATTCAATATTTACAAACTAGCAACAAAACAAATTAACTTCAAATGAAACCAAAAAATTAAAAAAATAATTTTCTCTTAAACCAAACACCAGACCAATCCATTTATTTTAAAAGTGATCTAGGTATTTCTGAACATAGCAAAACAATTCGACATTTGCGTTCCAAGGAACCATGCGACCGAAAGATCTGTTTTTGCGATATTTTTACTTACAAAAATTGGTTGGTTTCAGATCGTAAAAATCAAAAATTAACTGCAAACAAACCCTGCCAAAAGTTACTTTTGGTCACATGGTCCCTTCTATTGAACACCGTCACATATTTTAAAATATAACCGTCGATTCGCGATTCAATTCGAAAACCTATCTGAAACAGAATCGAGCCGAGCTGGAGAAAAATATGCAAATTTTAATTAACCACTATACGGATTTAGATATATCGTAGTTCGCTAAAAGCATAAATAATTTCGGTTGCCAACGGAAGCATACCCGTACACACGCCACGTTCATATGTACATACCTTCGATACACATTTATGAACGAATGGAGAACCTCGACAAGCGAGGGAGATTATTTAAATCTTGACCTTTTTAAATATTCAAAATTCGCCTACCTTATGTCAATTCACGCGTCAGTTTTTATTTTTACCCGACGCTGGGCTGCGATATAATACGTGTCATCGTAATACGGTCATTTTTCACGTCATAAGTGGTCACTCGAAGAGTAGGCTTTCATTTCCCCGGCGGCCAAAGCTGCCGAGTATGAAAGACAGATATGGAAAAGTTCGTTCATCATAAATAATATATTGTTTTTTCGTCAAATACGTCAAAATTGTTTAGTGGTGTAGGTTTTTTTCACGATTTTTTTTTTCCTATCGGTGTGCGGATTTTTTCCCCTTTGGGTGGACGCGAAGTAGAGTAAGCGAAGGTTAATTCTGTAATGAATTTGTGATTATGAAAGAAAGCGAAGGATATTTAATCCAATTCGCAAGTTGTCAGTCGTGGTTATGAGTTGGGATGCAGTGACCTATAATTTACCAACATTGGAATTATTTTAATTTATTATCATTTTTTTTTTTTTTTTTTAATTGAAACTTAGGCACGTATATTAAAAAATGATATTTTTACCTAAATCAGAACATTGAGTTTGTTAGGGGTCTAATATGAAAATTCTGCAAGATATTGGAAATGAATTTAGAAATTTTGATGCTTTTTTATTTTAAGAGAGAGACCTTCCGAAAAATTTCAGCTCCCAGTTCAATAAGAAACACAACAGGGAAACCTAGAAATGGTATAATTTTTGAGGGGGGAGGCAATTTTTGTCATTTTAGTTACTGTTTCCTCCTGAGGACCTTATCCACCCTCCCTCGAAAAAGATGCACTTTAAATTTGTACATTTCTGAGAACCATTGACTTCGAAATTGGATCGTAAAAATTTTACGATTTTCCTATTTTCGTCGAAGTAAAATATTACTCATTCAAAAACCTCGAAATTGAACCAAAAATTGTTTGATTACCCTGAATCATTTTCTATGAAATTTTTCAAAAAAAAAATTGCCAACTGCATTCTAACTCTCGCAATTTTCAAATTCAAAATGTTGATCCTGTGATTTTTTTTGAATTAGATTTTTCAAACAAAATTTGATTTCATAATTAAATTTGAAATAATATTTTCGAATAGTTTTTGCAGCAGTGCTGCCAACTGAAATTTAATAAGAATTTTGTAAATCAAAATACAGTTATATTAGGTAGCAGCTTTTGTTTGAATTTTTTTTGAAAAATTTTACCGAAAATTATTCAAAGTGATCAAAATATTTTTCGGGCTGGATTTTGAGTTTACAGAGTAAGTAATTCTTTTGATTTGGTAAAACTCAAAAAATCTTAAATTTCTAAATCTGCAACTTGCAACTTTTGAAATATCAAGATGAATAGTTCAGAGAAGTGTATAGAAACTCAAATATTATAGCACCGGGGGGGGGGGGGGAGAGATTCCTATCAGATGACAATTATCCCAAAAAAGGTGAAAAATCGCGATTTTTTCAAGACTCGGCCCATTTTGAGATTTTCTAGCTGGCACGAGTCTCATTTTTTAATTTCTTTCAATTTAGCATGTTTATATAGGTATGTAAGTTGTAAAATTATTTTAGATTGGTACATTTTTTGATCAAGATTAAATAGAGAATAAATCAAAATCATGAACGGTCAATTTTGCTCAGATCATTCGATGATTTCAAGCTTTTCCGGCATAAGTTTAATAGGTATTTTATTGATTTGGGTGAGGAATTTTCAAAATATTAGGTAGGTATACCCATTTTTTTTAGAAAAATTAATTCTGTAATTACATGATATGAATAAGAATCAGCCACAAATTTTTTAAAAGTTATTTTCACTCTAAAAATTTATCCAAAAAAATAATAACGTGTCCCAATTCACAAAATAGGTCAAATTTAGTCTTTTTTTGAATGAAAATTTTTTTGGTAAAATTTGTTCATTTTTTGAAAAATTTTATTATTTTGGTAAAATTTATTCATTTTCTTGATAAAATTTATTATTTTTTAAAATAAAATTTATTATTTTTTTAAATAAAATTTATTATTTTTTTAAATAAAATTTATTATTTTTTTAAATAAAATTTATTATTTTTTTGATAAAATTTATCATTTTTTTCGGTAAAATGGATTTTGTTTTCGTAACTTCAGTATTTTCCGTATGGCTGAATCCGAATTCTAACTTCATTTCTCCTAACGGTATGGCCAAAGAGGTCCAGGAGATCAGGACTTTCCTCCTCATCACAAGAACGAGAATTTAGTGAAAAATGTTTCTTTTAGCATTAAAAATAAAACTTTCTCAAAGCTTCACCCTCGCCTTGCTCGGGTATAAACAAAATTATTCTTATAATAGGTAAGCTATCTGAGAAGACCATGCAAAAAAAAAGGACACCCTTCTGAAAATCCACCCCTCCCCCCCCCAAAAAAAAAAAAATTAACCTCGGATTCCATACTGTTAGAATTTGATATCTATCCTTTTTGATTTTTAAGATCACAGTAATCAGTAGAAAAGTTTTTGTACCAAAATTATACACTTTCATCAGTCTTTTTCCTAAATATTCTATGCAAAATGCATAAAAACTCAACACTTTTGCAACACTTCAATATTTTTTAAAATGATTCAACTTCTGAATTTAGTATTTTATAGTAAAAGGAAACTTAATGAGAGGAGGGGAAGTTGAACTCAAAATTTCTCAAAAAATTATGAAAATTTGGACCCCTCCTCCCCCTATGAGAAATTTCAGGATACGCCTGCCACTGAAACAGAAAATTCGAAAAAAAAATTAATTCGATCTCTAGCGTTAAAATACATCCCATGAACATTTCCCTCTCCCAGTAAATTCCCAAAAGATTGATATCAATGACGAGCAAGTTCGATAAAAAAAATCAACAATTACTACACGAGCTGGGAATTGCTGATTGAGTTCACGCCATCGATACTCTGTACCACCAGGAAGCGTGAAAAAAACCCAAACAACTACAAAAAAAGACAATAAAACGCTGCAAAAAATTTTCGTACGTGTCATCATTTTCAGCACCGATCTCTAGGTATACTCCCTTCTGGATTTTTTGACGTGTCGAACGAATTCGCTATAATGACTCGTCAGGGTATCCGCACACTGCACAGCGCCGAGCTTCGTGTGTAAGCAATTTATCGAAACGTTAATTTTTGTACAAACGAGAAAATTAGTTTTGTTTTTGGCCTAGTCGGGCAACGAAGTGGGGTGGGTTTAATCGATATACGCACTTAAAAGCTCCAGTATCGGTATAATTTAGCCATTTGGCTCGCGAAGTTTTTTTTTCGTCTATTCGTTCGACCATTTGGGTAGTATTTTTTTCTTCACGGTTTTTAGACTCGAACAGAAATCGTAAATAATGGCTATTTTGGGAAAAGTTGTACAAGCAGTTTTTCTTCCTTCATTGATCGAAAATTTTTATACCAGTGGAACCACGAATAACCGTAGACGAGACGGAAGCCAGTTGGAAAACAGGGAGGAATATAAACAACCCTTATTTTATTCTATATGATCGAAAACCTTTCGAATTTTAAAACAAATATCGTATTTAAGAATTACAATCGCTTGGAATGATGTTTTACTATGGTGATAAGATAATAATTTCTTGCTCGAGTCATCACAATTACATCCTCTTGTTTACCAACATTGACGCAGGCGCCAATGACGAGACTTTAAGGTTCGATTTATATAGATTCAGGAGTCGATATACAAATATAAACATGGCAAGGAGAGAAATGATGCGAGATAATGGTAAACGATGTGTTAATGTTATGGTAATAACGGATACGTACAATAGAGAGGTAGCTCGATAGGTTTTCCGAACCGTAAGTATGTGATGTGTTTTTTTTTTCCTTACCCCATAAAAAACTGCCTAACCCACCATCGATAAAGTCCAACGAATTGAAAAAAATTCAAACATACAAATTTGTTCCCCTTTCGAGAGGAAAAAAAGATAATATTACGAAGAATTTTTCTCTCTGTTTGTAGAGTAGCACTCCTCGTACATTTTGTTCCCTTTTCTCATTTATTTCTTTTTCACGTGTCACAGTCGAGAAAGAGACGAAGCAAAGGGGTGAAGTCGAAACTCGACGAAATGTAATAAAGGTACACGCGTGCATTTTGTCCTCATCGTCTTCCATACCAACTTATAACGTTTCCATTGAAGGGTCCAACTCAACCATATACGTTGGGTAGATACACTAGATGGATTTAGGTACCTACCTATGGGTACCTAGCTTACTCAAACAGCGAAATTTTTTACACTCATCTAAACTGAAGTTTACTCGTTAATAAGCATTTTTTAAGCAAATTTTTACGCGTGAAAAGCTCGAAAAAAAGAAACGCTCGTTAGAAGCACCTTACGAGGAGAGGTGAAAAAAAAACAAGATGCACGTTGTTGTAGATTTTTTACTCGTTAACGAGTGTTATCGTTGGATTCCCTTTGGTAATATAATTATTACGCGTGTTTTATATCTGGTCTGAATTTTTCTTTAGGTTTTTTCCCCCTCCGTGTTTTCCTTTTTTAGGCGCATGGTGTACTTTGACGCGAAACGTGACAGTAGATTGAGGTCTGGTTTAGATGACGTTGGTGTATCGTAAAGTACGAGATTATTTTTTAACTAATTGATGTAATGTTGAGAAAAAAAAAGTATGAGAAGATCCATTCTTTGCCCTTGGTTTATTTCAAATTGCGAAAGAATTAAGGTAGATGGAGTCTGTCATCGTTGGTATGTGCAATTTATACCATCACGAGTTGTAGCGAACGTATAGTGTTAGAAATTAGAAAAGAAAACGAGCGATGGGAAATTAAGATTTTTAGACGAAGGCCAAAGTTTCATTTCCCCGAAGATACGTTCAAGTGTACGAATGTAGAATAATAAATTTTGACGGATCGATTCAACTTCATTTTCAAGACGGCTTGAAATTTCATATGGGTGGATTTTATTCTTTCGATGGGACGAATGAGTATGTAATGCAAATAAGATGAAAGTTGATGAAATTTTAATGAGAAATGAAATTCAGTTCGATTATTTTTATTATATTGGGTGGTATGTAATTGGGGATGAGAATTTGAGTTTCTGAGAAATTTCAAATTGGGTCATACGGTGCACCCAGAAATTAATTTAGGGAAGGGTTGAAATTTTGAAACAATAGGGGAGGAGGTCAAATTTCAAATTAGTCCTTTTTGCTGATCTTTCAGCCAAAAATCATCAATTTTTCCGAAAAATTGGGAATTTATTGAGGAATTGGTGATTTTGACTGAAAATCTAGTCAAAAAAAATTTCGAAGTCCCCTCCCGTTCTTAGGATTTCACAAAAATTTCTCAGGCTCCAGCTCCGGCTCCGAAAAAATTATCCAGAGGGAGCCCTCCTCCCTCCTCCAAAAATTAGTCAAAAGTACCAAATTTTAAACGAAAGCGAGAGGGAAATTTTTTTTTTGAAAAAATGCTGTTTGAAAAGCAAAAAAATGCACTTTTTAAATATTTTCGCAGTTGAAAAATATTTTTTAAGAGCTTAAGAGAGGTGGCTCGAGCTCCTCCTGAGCCCCCCTCCCCCCGGATTAGCCTACGAATTGGTATCAAAATGTAAATATTTTGGTATCTTAAATTCAATTTCGAACTTGTTTTCACCCTCTCTGATGACCTAAAATTTCTGAAAGCGGAATGAAAACTCAAAATTTTCAACAATTTCGTGCTGGGTGTTGAAATACATAAATATGTTTTTTGAGGTATTGAGTTCAATTTTGAACTCGTTTTCATCAATTCTGATAATTTTGAACAGGTTATGAAACATGAAAACTCCAATTTTCAAAAAATATTGTGTTGGGTGGCATAGTCAATTTTTTCGAAAAATTTGAGTTTTCATTCATCACCACAGGAAATGGATCATCAGAAAATATAAAAACAAATTCGAAATCTAATTCATCATAATTTCCGACTTGAAGAACTTCAAAGCCTCGAATGTTGCAAAACTCAAAATTCAATCTTTTTTTTGTATAGGAATGTTCGTTTTGGGGATTTTGAAGATTCTGAATCCATTTTACTGGTATTTTTTTGAACTCAAGCTCCAACAGCCGACTCCCAAAGGAAGAAGAGATTGAATCAAAATTTAAAATTTTCAAGGTTAAAATTCTATGTATTTTTGAACCATCTAAATACTTTTTTTTTAGGGAAATTTCCAGTCTAGAGTCTAGACGAAAAACTGAAATATGGAGAATGCAGAGGGTGACCAAAATTTAAATTTTTTCGGTTTTTTCATTTTTTTTGGGGGGGGAGGGGGGTGTTGGAAGTCTTTTGGAGAGGTGGGTACAAAATAACGGCCAAGGTTTGAAATACTAGATGAATTTTCGAAGGAGGGAGCAAAAAAAAAGCAAAATTTCTTGATTTTCACCTTAAATAATTCATATTGTTCAAATTGTTCATGTCCTAGCGAAGTGAGAAAGAAGCTTTGAAAAAATTGAATTTTTAAATGCCCCAAAAAGCATGTTTTTCTCATGTTTTATTGCTTTGAAAATGCCTACTATCAGATGGGTGATGGGAGGGGGGACAAATGATACTTTTACCCCGTCAGGATGGGGAATTGGCGAGGGGATAAATGTACTACTCTTCGATGCCACAGGATTTCTGAATCAATTTTTATTTTCATTTTTATGTAAAAAAATGGAAGTTGAAATTCAGGAATAGTAGTGGAACTAAAATTGAAAAAATTATTTTGAACTGATTTCATCATAAATTTTCAACATCAATATTTTTTCTTCGCCGAATTTATTATTTTTTTTTCAAATTTTTCCGCAGTTTTTTTTGTAACGGAGATTCAAATAATTATTTATATTTATTTTATCAAGTACGTGCCAGTGTCTGGTGTTTCAAAATTGTCATCGAATTTTATACTTGGCGTTTTCACGAAATCTCCTGACATTCCATATCTCAAAATAATCTCAGATCCATTCAAATGTTTTCAAATGAAGCAACGAGTGCTGTTGTAATTGTATCATGTTCTTGAGCAATTTTGAAAAATTTGATTTCTGTCCATTTCTCAAGAAACTGTCATGTCAGAAAATAAGTTTTTGGGTAAACTTCTTGTCATGCCTATTCCTTGTTTACATCTCTATCGACTTATTTTTAGATTAATTAAGACGACTTTTTAATAACTTATTTTCTCAGGCTAATTCAATTAGACTTGTGACTCAATTTAAACTCCCAGAGATTTCACTGAAAATTGAACTTACACGCCTCGAGGCTCTCTAATGGCCTTTCTTTTTCTGCATTTTTGTCAAACAGAAGGAAAAAACGGAACACGTACACGAACGCAAATAAAGTTTTCTTTTTTTTTAATGCGTACACATACAAGTGAACGTTACAAAGTGATAAATTTTAATTAGAGGTTGTATTCTGGCGAGCTGGCGTATAGATAGTTTAGAAGTTTGACATGTTTATTTCTTTTAATACGTAACGTATATATATTCGGCGCGGAATTAACACGTTTCTTTTATTTTATAGGCCTTGTACGGGAATAAATAATGGACCTTAGGCCTTCGCGTTGCATCGCATTTTGGGAAAACAGCATTTCTAACGGATATTGTACTATTTTGTTGCATTAGCTATCGCGTATAACATTGGAAAGGGACCCCTTCGTAAAGTAATACCGACGATCGCGTTTAAATTGAAAGTGACGCGAGACGAAATCGAATAATGTTGAATATTTTTCGCCGTTTAAGAAAAACGCACTGGCTGGCATTTTTTTCGTACTGAAAAGTAACGAAGGGTGCGAGATACAGGAGACCGAAGATAGTTTTAAATTGATACGTTTTAATATTGCGGAAATAAGACGAAGGTGTTTATTTGATTTGGTGCGACGAAGAAGACGAAACTGAGATGGGACTTTCGAAGCATAGAGAATTCAAATTTTTGTAAATAGTCGAGTCTCGATTTCACAAAAAATAGGTGCGCTCGACTGAGCAGTTAAAAGCAGTCTAGACATGGAAATGAAAAAATTTTCAGACCAGAACCAGATGTCTTTCCCTCTTCTCATTTTTCGAGAATCATCCTCTTTCAATCTTGAAAACTAGTGAAGAACACAAAAATTCGATAATTTCAGGCAACAAAAGTCAAGAATTCGAGATACCAAAAATCAAGAATTTTAGGATGCCAGAAGACAAGAATTTTTAGACATCATAAAAGTCTAGACTAGAAGTCTGACTAAAAATTGAGAATTTTAGCAAAGTCTAGAACTTTGAGACATCGGAAGTCAAGTATTCGAGACACCAAAATTAAAAAAATTTGAGGCATTTTTCAAAAGTCTACTGAGACATCACAGATCGAGAATTAGAAACACCAAAAGTCAAGATTTTTAGGACACTAGAAGTCAAGAATTTTAGGAAACCAAAAGTCAAGAATTTTGAGACATCAAAAGTCAAGAATTTTGAGACATCAAAATCAAAAGTCAAGAATTTTGAGACATTAAAAGCCAAGAATTTCAAGAAACCAATAGTCTATAATTTTGAGACATCATTAGTCAATAATTCGAGACATCAAAAGTCAAGAATTTTGAGACATTAAAAGTCAAGAATTTCAAGAAAGCAATGGTCTATAATTTTGAGACATTATTAGTCAGGAATTCGAGACATCAAAAGTCAAGAATTTTTTAGAAATGTACCAAAAGTCAAGATTTTTAGACTACCAGAAGTCCAGAATTTTGAGATATCGCGCATCGTGCAAAAAATGTAGACTAGAGTTTTGAGACAACAAAAGTCAAGAATTTTAAGAAACCAATAGTCTATAATTTTGAGACATCATTAGTTAAGAATTCGAGACATCAAAAGTCAAGATTTTTACTTTTTTAGACAACCAGAAGTCCAGAATTTTGAGACATCTTGCAAAAAATCTAGACTTGAGTTTTGAGACAACAGAAGTCAAAAATTTTAGAACACAAATAGTCTTGAATTTTGAGACATCATTAGTCAAGAATTCGAGACAACAAAAAGTCAAGATTTTTAGACCACCAGACGTTCAAAATTTTGAAACATCGTGCAAAAGTTTGGACTGGAATTTTGAGACATCACCAGTCAAGAATTTTCAGACTCCCAAAATAAAATATCCCTAGTCCAGAATTTAGAGAAACCAAAAGTAAAAATTTAGTCATCAAAAGTCAAAAATTTTAGGACATTGAAAGCCTAAAATTTGAAGTCATCAGAATTCAAGAATTTTGAGACACCATTTGACCTCTTCCTTCTACTGTCTCATTTTTCTTGAAAATATTTCTCTTTTTTTTTTCATTCTAATGGTAGGGTGGTGCCTAAACATGATAGAATAAATTTTGACGAATAGTGAGGTAAGTAAGTCAATGAGTAAGGGAGTCAACTTGATAAACTTGAAGTGGAAAACCAGTGAGAAAAATGGTCACCCTCTCCTCACTGCAAAAAGAGCAGAACTAGGCTATCTCAAAGTGGGTTTTAAGGTCAAAATACATTTCACTTTTCTCATTTTTTTTCAAAAAAACCTCCTCAAGAAGTAATTCTAAATAAACATCTGATCCCTCCATTAATCTGAAAAATCCTTTCGAAAAAAAAACAATCCTATTCAAAAACTTATTCACTTCCATCTGCCTCTATACTGAAACCCCAGCCAACTTTCGCCAAACATTCCATCGCTCGAAATTCTTTATCATAATTAAAATCACTGGGTCATTTTGGATCACATTATGAGTATGACACAAGAATAACGCTACTCAACTCCAACCGAGTCCTTAATAACACCAGATCAGCCATTCGCATTCATAATATTTCGCCCTTAGGGCATACACCCATCTCTCATCTGTTTTGAGCCATCTAATAGGCTCATGTAGAACGACAAATGACAACTTATTTTCGACGTCGATGAATACTAAACGCAGTTGTGTTCTCGCCATCGACGATGGTCACACCTTGATACCTTGATACATTTCGTAATCTGGTAGTAAAAAAAAAAATCTCACATGGGTAATTCTAGCATATTATAAATGTAGTAGGCACGGTCTAGGTACGCGTGTCGTTCTATCTCTTGAAAAATCATCTACGGTACAATGTCGAAGTACGATGTGTTTCGATCTTTGCCACGTCGTCAATGCTCATATCAATATTTACTCTTTGGCGTGTGTGGAGCATTAAATAAACCGGATAAAATAGACGAATATTATGTTTACTTGTGATATACCTACCTATACCTATACTTAATATCGACTTTCGTATACCTATAAATCAAAACGATTCGAGATTTAGGTGTGGTTATGAGCACTTGAAAAATCGATACATTGATATTTTGTATCAGATTTATTTTGCATTTCAAGCAGAGTTTCAATTTCACAAAAAAAAATACGTCCGCTCGATTGAGCTGTTTGAAAAAATTTCATAATATTATGCATTCATGTTCTAGACTTATATTTTGAAAAAAAAAATCAGATCCGATGCCAGTGGTATCGGAAGTTTTTTTGAGGAGGTTTTGCGAGGACAACGTTTTGAAAAAAAGTAGTGTCAGGAGTAAGAGAAACCTGAATTCTTGAAGATCAAGAGTATTTTCATGTTTTTTTTTTTTTGTTTTTTTTACCAGCTCCCTCATTTTCCAGGTTTTTTTTCAAATTGATCTCTAAATTTTTTTTTCAATTTTCTTTTTCATATCTGACTGAAAACTATTTTTGGATATTTTACAAAATAACATTGAAAACGATCACCCTTCGAAAAATAAAATCCCAAATTTTTATAAAACCAAAATCAATAATTTTCAAAATTCAAAACACTTGGGCAAAAAATCAAACATGACTTTGATCCTTTCTAATCTGCTGCATCCAAAACCCTATCTTCTCTTCTCGATCTTAAATCCCATCAAGTTAGACATCAAAGACGAAATATTTCAGTAAAATTTTATCACAAGGGGAGGATTTCGTTACCTCTTCACACCACCTCTTCGTCACCTAAATCCAGAACATATTGGATTCATCAAACATTCATCAGCAGACATAAAGGCGAAAAAAAATAAAGGACCAACACGGACGTATCCGCCACAACGCACCATCTCCATTGAAAGTACCTTCTGAAAATGATTCATCACAAAAATGACAACAAAGAATACATAGAAACTGCTTTGTAAATAAAACTGTCAAAAAGTTAGAATTAAAAAAGACGCGAGAAAGGGGATGAAAAATGCATAATACTTGACCGTGACACTGATGACTTTTAATTTCGCTCGTTTTGCCATTTGTCAGTTTTCGGGTAATGCTTTGATCTCCTACATGTTTATAATTTAAACCAACGACAACGAGCATAGGGTGAGTACAAGCAACTCGTTACAACAGAAGTGATTTTGGAAGGGGAAATCTAAGGATGTATAAAAGTTCAAAAAAAAAAAAATGAATATTTCTCAAAATCTTTCTCATACAAATTTATAGATTTACATCTCTTGTATTTTTAAGGTACTTTTTAAAATTTCTTCCAATTACTTATTCATTGTGTTAGGAAAAAATTTTGAAGAACATGAAGTTGAAAACTTTTTTAAAAATTCCGTTATTTTCAAGTTAAAAGAAATTTTTTGAAATACAAATTTGAAAGAAATTCGAAGAAATCCAAGTCAGAAATTTTTTTAATGGATAAGTTACTGCATAAAAAGTGATTTCCACCTGTAAAATTGTTTTAAATTCAAAATTTTTCTAACTTGGATTAGAAAAACAGGAATCATATTTTATGGAATTTTTTCTAATTCAAAAACTTTTCCCATTAATTTTAAAATTTTCCTTATTTTGAAAAAATTTAAGCTTCATGTTTTTAAACATTTTTCCCGACCAAATTGAAAGGAATTTTCAGGAACATAAAATTGAAAAAAGTGGAAAAATCAAAAGATTTAAAAAAAATTTACCGATGAAAAAAATTAAAAAATCAGAAATTGGATACAGCTTCGAGAAAAAATTTACAATTGAAGAGATGGAATAAATTTAGAGATGAAAAAAATTGAGCTCAGAAATTAGAATAAATTTGGGCAATAGATCGTTGAAATTTCGTTCATGGCAAAAATAATTAAGAGCTATTTTTTTTCTAAGATGGAATTTATTTTAATTTTCTCTAAGTACCTATTTTTCTGAGCATATTTTAGCAAAAAATTGGTAGTTACTTGAAAAAATCCCAATCTAGATAAGTTATTGCATATAAAATAATTTCCAATTGTAAAATTGTAATAAATTCAAAAATTTTCCAACTTGGATTAGGAAAAAATCAAGATTCTTACTTTATAGAGTTTTTTCTAATTCGAAAACTTTTTCCAATAATTTAAAATTTTTCCTCATTTTGAAAAAAAATTAAGCTATGTTTTTAGAAAAATTTTCTGGCCAAATTGAAATGAATTTTTAAGAACATGAAATCGAAAAAAATTGTAAAAATCAAAATGTTTGAAAAAATTTTACCGATGAAAAAATTAAAAAATCAGAAATTGGATACAGCTTTGAGAACAAATTTACAATTGAAGTGACAGAAATAATTTGGAGTTGCAAAATTTTTAGCTCAAAAATGGAATAAATTTGGGCAATAGGTACCTTGAAATTTCGTTTATGGCAAAAATAATTAGGAGATATTTTGTTCTATGATGGAATTTAATTCAATTTACTCCATTTTTCTGGAAATATTTCACCAAAAAATTAAAAAATTGATACATGAAAAAATCCCAATCTTTGAAAAAATCAATGGAAGTCTAACTTTCCTACTTCCTTTGGAATATCGCCCTGCGTTACAATACCGAACCATTTTCAAGGGCATTTAAACTCCTATCTGCATAATTCTAATATTTTTTTAAAAATCCGAACCCCAAACCTTCAAAATTTTCCAGCTTAAAAAAAACCGACGCCACTATTTCAACGCTCCCTTCCGTTCTCTCTTATTTAGACCCTGAAAAAAAAATGGAAGCTGTTAATTTTCGTCGGAAAAACGTAAATTTTCATTATGCTCTCGTTAAATTGTCGCTGGTTTTTTCGGTGCCTTTCGCACGAATCCATTAAAACCTCTCGTATCTCGTGGCTGATCGATATCAAAAAAAAAGAAACAAACTATTATACAAGCAAATTAGCAGCTAAACGTGCTAAATTTCGTTTCCACTCGGAATTTGGCGTCCAGTCGTAAATAAAATTTTCGTCTCGCCTTTCGCAGCTCGACAATTTTTATATGTAAACGGTTTACGGCGATGGAAAAGTGTACATAACGAGCTGGGTTATTTATGCGATGCCATTCGTATGTCGTGTCGTGTTTTCACACGCGAATACACGAATGGCCATGGCCATCGACCGACGATGGCGCCGAATCGAGGAGGAAATTTTTCCAAAAAAAAAGGCTATTTTTAATCATCCTAAGCTAAATTTGATGTAGACCAATTTGTTAGCAACGTTTCGCCATCAGGCAGTGATTTTCTCCTTGGGCGACGTCTCCATCGACACATGTGCTATTCGACCCTCCTCCATTGTGCTTTTCGTGGAATTCTCAGCGAGTATTTTAGTAATGTCTACAATAACGCTGCTTGTTAGGTACCTTCCGAGGTACTCGAGCATTTTGGGTGTTTACCTCATTCGTCAAGACGGTGACATTTTGACTTTAATGAAGAGAAATGTATCTTTTCTATTTAAATAGCGTCTTCGTTATCCGATGATTGAAGCGTACGTATTGTAGAATTGACACGCCACCGATACGCGCAAACACTACAATATTGACAAATGGCCATCGTGGTTTTTCCGCCGCCTCATCTCGTCCCTTCGCTTCTTCACCGGCTTTTCTCGCTGTCATCGTTTATACTTCGCCCGTTAACCACCTACTGCGACGAAAACACGTAAATCGACATTAATTCGAAACTCAACCTAATTCAATTTACACTCCGAATGCATCCGCAAAAGTCTCTCGAGTTCCCTTCGTATATGTTTTCAACGAAATACATTCGCCAGCCATTGAGTCAAATACCACATCGAACGGTCCCCTCCTTCCAGGCTCCGGCGTCGAATTCCTGTACTCACTTAATTAGTGGTACTTGAGAAATATTCTACACGACTCGTGTGCCACAAAAAGAAAGCAAAAGTGGAGAAACAAAAAATACAGCACGAGAGAAAGAAAACAAGAAACTATATCGTGTCTAGACGCCACAATGGGTTCGTGCCTCGAGATGGAAAAAAAATCGCATCCATATTACTCACCATGTTTGAATAATGTTTATGGGTGTTCGACGATAACGCGAAATTATCGCAATAGCCAATGGCATATCTGGAATATTTTATCGTAACAGGGGCAGTTTTTCCGAATTGACCAACCGTTTTTTGCTCGATGGGTATGCCAGCGCCGCCAAAGTTAGAGGGTAATTTACAATAAGAGCGGATAGATGGGCAGATGGTATGGAGTCTTTATGGGTAGTTTTTCTCAAACGTCTCAATTTTCTTTCGACGTACTTACGTAGATGAAATATGTTACCATTTGGCCGCAGAAGCGTTCGATATGAGGATATTTTTTTCGTGTATGAATTTTCCGGGCAGTTGTATCGAGAGGGGTGTTTCGTATAATTTTCTCATCGGTTGATTGATCGAATAGGGGGGTATGGTTTGAAATTGTGTGCTTATTTTATGTCAAGTTTTGTTTACTGCCTTTTTTTTAGAGGGGGGCATTTTTCGAAAAAATGAAAAGTCTAATCGGGAATCAATTCTTTTCACCATTAACAAAAAATACATCTGAACTATAAATAAAATGCTGGGTGAACACAAAAAAAAATTTCAGAGATTCGTTCATTTTTTGAATTTTGACGAATTTTTGAAATTTCAAAAATATTTCATCGCCTTGAAAAACATGAAAATTTTAACCTAACCAACAAAAAAAAAACTAAAATTCGGATATGTTTGATAGCATTTTTGTCCCATTTTCAATCTTCTGAATCAATTGAAATTGGTTTCAAGGGGTTTCGAGGCTATGAGAAAATTTTAGAATTTTCCAGTAAGTACTGAAGAAAAGACCATGAAAATGATCCATATGGTGCTCAAGTTCATGTGACCCTGCCGTAAAGAAGGGACCTTGTGTAAAAAAAATCGATGTCTTCATTTTTATGAGTTTGGTCCAGTTTTGGTGTCATTTGGACCAAAAACTTAAAAAATGAAACATCGATTTTTTTACACTAGATCTTTTTTTACGGCAGAGTCACGTATGAACCATTTTTGGGAACTCCCAAAATTTTTTGAACGCTTTGAAACGTCTTGAAATTTATATTAATTGATTAAAGAGCTCAAAAATCGGGTACATATCAATTTCAAATTTTTTTCGTTGATGTCAAATTTTAAAATTTTGTGGGACGACGCGATAAATAGGTAATTTTGAAATTTCGAGGAATAAACTTTAGCACTTGAAATTTGAATATGGTTTTTTTTATGATTAAATTTCAATTTACTTGGCTTCGGTACAAAATTTCCCTAATGACTGGAATACGTTCTTTTGTAAGAGATATGCTTCAATCTCGAGGCTCAGAGTCTTAGGAATTTTTTGGAGAAAAAATCTTGACAATTTGTAATTTTTCCAAAATTGATACCGAAAAATTGAAAAAATATCGAGAAATGAAAAAATTGGACAACGTATTTTTCAAAAATAAAAACTTCAACCCTTGAAATGAAACTTGAATTTTTGAAAAGTGCATGAAGCTGAACTCAAACCCATGATGTTTTTGGTTGTTCCAAGTGATTTTTTTATTTTTCGTGAATTTTTGAAAAATAAATGTGCAGTTAATGATACAAAAAAACCGAAAGTGCTTTAAAAAAAATAATAATAAAATGTTCAGAACCTGATTCTCTTTTCGAATCAACTCCCAAGTTTTGTATTTCCTGGTTGATCCGAAGCCTCCGACGAGAAATCAATTTTTCCATCAATTTTTAATGAGTCATCGAAATGATAGAAAATGGAATTGAGAAACTAAAAAGCAAAATTCAAAGTACCCTCGAGATGTGTAGTCGAATAATCCACAGCTCCACAGTCGAAAAATTTACGTCTAATTTTTTTGCTAATTCAATTCAAGAATCGCGAAATTTTAAAAATAATCGTACCTCAACAAAATTGAAAGAGTTCATAAAAATATTATTTCTACTTCTTCTCCACTCCCTGCTCAGATTACAAATTTTAAAAAATTTTTAAAAATCCCCCCCAAAAAATCACATTCATTTTTCTCACTAAAATGCATTCTCCAATTCGTCGATGACGAAAATCACTCGTGAACATTTTTGCAATTTTGGAATTATTTGGCGTCTAATGGAAAACGAATATAAATAAAATATTCAATTATCTATGTTGATTCCTACCTCCTACGTGCTTTAATATTTATAATTTGAAAAATCAGGAGAAATGTTGAAATTGATTTTTGGTTGAAGACCCTTCTAGATGAGCTTTAAAAAATGAAGTATAAATTCTGAAAATTGATATCAAGATCAAGGAGGGTTTTAGTTTTATTGATTTTCGATCGAAAAAACAGGGTTGAAAAAAATATTGAATTGTATATTTTTCGTCATTCAGCCCAAAGCTTTTCAAAAATCAACAAAACAGCTAAACATTTTATTTTCAAGTTTTTTTTCTCAACTTTTCCCCTAAAAATCAAAGTTTTGTTAAAATTTAATGCCGAAATAAGCATAATTTTGATTTTTGATCGTCACAGTGTTTCAAAGCATTAAAATTTGTATCCATAAGAGACAACACACTAAAAAGTTTTCCTTCAATTGTTTTTACTCCGTATTTTTGGGCAATTAGGCATTTGGTGGTTTTTTTTTTAGGCAAATATTTTCTATTCTAAAAAATGGCGTATTATTGAAAATAAATTAGATTTACTTGGCTGAGTGAAAACCTTTCTATTCACGTACAATGTCGAAGATGATTCATTTTCAAAAAAACTGATTTTTCGAGTCCCTAATCCACATACACAGAAAGTTTTAGATCATGGATGAACCAACAATTAGTTGATAAAAAGTGGAAACACATAGGTACGCAAGGCTTACACCGAATATTACAAACCAGCGATATTACACAGTATACTACACACTCGTTCCTATGTACTAATGTATGACTGTTCACCAAACACATAAGTATTAACACAATTTTGAGATTTTTTATTGTTATAGGTGAATAAAAAACACTTGTGGGTATTTTACTTTTCAAGTTTTCGATGATATCAGCACTTTGTTCAAATAGTGATAAAACGTGCAATGGAATGTTCGTTCCCAACAACCATCGATATTGGTAGAATAAACGCGATTAAATGTGTCATTAATGAATTTCGAAACAGGGCTCGTCGTTCCAAGAAACAAAAAATTGTAAAACTTATTAAAAAATTTTTGAAAAATCATTTATTCGAGTTTATTCTCACTATTTTTCAAAAAAGACCTTGAGAGGAACTCATTTCATATGTTTTAAAATATAATTTTTGAATTTGTTTCATTTAGGTTGTTTTTTTTCAGTTTTTTACAGACTGAGGTGAGTACGATGCGATGTTGAGAATAAAAAAATTTCGAAAGTGTAATTTTAAAAATAGAAATGCTGGAAACTATGAATTCTCTTCTCGTGACAAACTCTCCTAAATCGATCAGGAGCCCTCAACGAAAAATCAATCTTCAGCAAAAAATCAAGTTTCTTCTGTTAATCGAAATGATTGGACCGATTTTGTTTTTCAGTTTTCTAAACCGTAGCCAATAATCGCTCGCGAATCGTTCAACAATTTAGCTAAAATTTGATTTCAATGAAAATTATTTCCATTCATTCGCACTATTTCAAATAATCAAAATCTAAACACAACTCTACGTCAGCATTCAAATAACCCGCGACCCAGATCATCAACCTCGAAGGCTCGTACCTCAGCCCAGCTTAAATTTCCACCTCGTGACACAGCCCAATCCATTTCCAAACACATAATAAAAATCAAACCTCATCGTATACCAACTGCGTGAATCGATAAACGCCACACATTATCGCCTTCTCTAATTACCCTCCGGGTTCCCTCTTCCTGTCACATCCACACGGTGTACATTCGTATCAATATTCAATTCAACCGCGTTAATACACAATTAAATTTTAACGCTTTTAAAAATCCAAATCCGATTGAACGTTTTCAATTGTACGTGCATTGTGTGCAGGAAGATGCCATATGTGTTCTTTTGGTTTATCATTAATTCCGTTCTATTGTTTCGAATTGATCGGAAAATATTATTTTTTTACCAGCTCCTAATTAATTTTGGTATGAATTAGATTTCCACCATCCAAGTTCAAAATTTTTTCTGAAGTTGAATTTTTATCAAAACTGAAATTTTTTCAGAGGTGGATCCAATTTTAAATTTTCTCAACATTTTTCCAGATTTGATTATTAATATAGCCTACTTTTAGAAAATTTTCCTAAATATTTATACCTATTAAATTGAGAGAAGTTTTGAAAAATAGGTATGAAGTTGGAATTTTTTAGATAAATTTTAAGTTGATAAGCATTTTATAGTTGAAATGAAAATTTTAGGAAACTTTTCCATTATATTGGAAAAATTTTTCTAGTTCAATTTTTTTTAATATGAGAGGCTTGACATAAAAACCACCCCGGGGGGTCAAAAATTGGTTTTCGGGTTGACACGGATTTTGAGCTTTTCAGACGGAATAGAATTAGGAAAGAACCTCTTCCAAAAAGTCAATTTTTGACCTGTAAGGGCCATTTTCCAGCTTCACATTGGAAGATGAAAAAAATTGAGGAAATAAAAGTTTGAAAAATCCTCGTCTAATTTTTTCTGATAGTTTGAAATTTTTCCCCAATGTAAAATTTTTTCAATTTCTTCCCCTTCGAATTTTTCCAATACTTGATTAACAAAAATTTTCTCAATTTTTTTTCAACTTTGGATTTTTTAAAAAAGTGTTAAATTCCACGTTTTTCAAAATTTTTTCAACTGAATATTCTTTAGAAAAAAATTGAAAAATATAAAAAAAATTAAAAGAAAAAAACAAATCAAAGTTGAAATTTTTTTAAAAAAATTAATTTGAAAAAATTCAAAGTTGAAAATTTTTTGGAAAAATTCAAATTAAAAAATCTTTGAAAAAATTCAAAATTGAAAAATTGTTGACAAAAATCCAAGTTGAAAAATTTTTGAAAAAATGAATCAAAAATAAATTTTATTGAAAAATTCATTGAAAAAATGTGTACTTAAAAAATTCGAATAAGTTAGGACTCATCTTCAAAATCTCATTCGCATCAAAAATAATTAGGACCCATATTTTTTCATCGAGTTAGATACCTTCGATAAACACAGATATCGATACCGTTCGCTGGCACACAACCTGTCTCCACCTCAAGTACTTTTTCCAATACCTATTTAATTTCTTTTACAAATGCATACAATTGATATAGTTCAAAAATAGACAGGGCAGAAGTAGAAGAACAATCATACTGCGACCAAGGTCATATTCCTTCATTCAATTACGTATCCGTAGGATTATTTCTTCGGTTCACGGTTCGCGTGTTCTGGGAAGGAAAAATACCATCATTTTTCGTCCTAAGGTCCCCCTCCTCCCTCATTCCCGGTGCCTTGACGGTGGCGGTAATTCGACCACCCTTTTGGAAGAAGGAACCGACATGTACAAGTGAAAAAGATTGATTATATGCGATCGAGCTGGGTCGTGATGGTTGCAGACCCATCATAAAAATAAAGTTCAACGTTCGTGTCGTGTTGTATTCGTTCATCCGGTACACGAATACCACGTACGTCTTATTTTATATAAATTTCGGGTAAAAATTAAGTCGTATCGGAGGTGTAATTCGTCCTACGAACGAGCACCAAAAATATCGAATTTTTTCTGCCCAGAAAAGAGGTGGGAAGGGGGGTACACCCAAACCAATGCATTGACACGATGTAGGCAAGGAAAAAAAACAGGTTCGACGAAACGTCGTCTACTACGAAAAAAAATCTCGTAAAATTCAACGATCGTAATAATTCTAATCCTCCGGTGAAATTTTTCAGAAACCGGAAAAAAAAAAGCGCAGCGGAGGAATCTCTAGAAAACACCGTCAGCCGTGAAAAACTCGACAGAGCAGAGCACCGGCACCGGGTAAATATCAAATTTTATAAAATGTAATTTAAAAGTTACCATCATAAAGAAAATTAAATAGCTTTACAAAATAATAAGAGAAGAACTTCCGTTCTTTTTTCTTCTTCAATTAATTAAAATCCACTTACAAAGGGCGAGAGAGAAAGTTGGAGTTACGTCGACGAAAAACGGCGCGAATTTCAACGTGGTATAATTTCCATTGCTTGGGCTATTAATAACGAAACTACAAGAAGAAAAAATATTCGCCAGAAGAAAATCCGCCGTTATGCTTTGTCGGCTTAAATTAAATAAAGAAAAATATTACGCGTAGTTTGCAACCAGCCGTGTCACCTGCCACCCTTTTCTTCGCAGGTTTTAAAACAAACATCCGAAAATCTCCACTATTCAGCTACAAATCGCGAACGAGCACCTCGAAGATGGAGAATTTCGAAAAGATGGAAACTCGGAAATGAAAAATTTCCAGCCACTATCGTCATCGTAGTCGTGTACTTGTAATCAACTAATGTTTTCCGTCAGCTAAAAAAAAAAATCGATTACGGTATCGTACACCTTCGGGGCCAACTCTCTGTAACACGCCCATCATCGAAGATTAATGGTTTGTGTAACTTGTGCACCGTGTTCCGTTTTTACCTGCGGTTTTATTTTTAAAATCGTAAACACGAGTTTGAGCCGAAGTGACGATGAAGATAACGCCATCGTACCATTTTATTATAATAATTTTCCAAATTGGGGAAAAAAATTGATGAGGAATTTCGCGTCGATTTGGACATTAAGTGATATTTGGCGGTGCGATTTTGAAGGTGAATTGTATATTAATGTGTCCACCTACACTCTCTATTGCTTTGTCGAGAGTTTCTCGCGCCATTGCCCTGATATAATTTCATTATCGATGCATGTACATAAACTTGAAGGTATATTTCCTTTCAATAATAATAATTCGGTCGTAAATGACCGACAAGCTCGTATATAGGTGCTATATCAACAGAATATAATGACGCCAAGTGCTGGTCGGTATTAATGTTGCACAAGAGCTTTGCGTACTTGTATAGATTCAGGTATATCTACCGGATTGCTATTGTACTTCCTGTTGAATGAATTATCATAATTCGAATCGAAATCGATCGTGTTGAGTGAATGTGGTATGAAGAGGAGGGGTGAGTGTGCCTTAGATATAGACCTTGGTTGAATTCAAATTCATATTTTCCAATTTTTTTTTTACTAGATATGAATTAGGCTGAATGAAAAAAATCTGAATTCTGAAGAAAATTGGCGAGATGGTTTAATTTGAGTACGAGACCTCACCCAAAAATTTTGAGCCACTAAACTCAAAGGGAAATGGAGCTAGAAGACCTCAAAGTGGGATCATTTAAGAGAAATTAAGGCTTTTCTCAGTGATGAAAAACTGAAAAAAATTCTAAAATATTTCCTATAAAATTGAACTAATTGATTTTCTCTTTTCGATTCGAACTATAATTTTCCCCTGCTTCAAGCTCATGCCAAAAATTTTCCAAAAAAAAAGGATACTGAATCAAGTCAAACGTTTCAAAATTTTTTCGGCTTAATCCGATATTTTTTAACAAAAATTGAATTAAATTCAAAATGATCGATTCGAATGTTTCAGGAACAAAAAATCTGATTCGCTTCGTGTTTTTTTTTTCAGACAAAATTTTGATTTTTCAAGACTAATTTTGACGAAATTTTTCAAAAATTTCCTCTCATCTTGAATTCTGATGTCAAGTTAATTTCAAAAAAATATAAAAATTTGTTTTAAAAAATTTTTCAGCTTTTTGATATTTTTCCTGTTATGTATTCTGACTTTCTAATATTAAGTCAATTTTCAGCTTCTGACTTTTTGATAAGATAAATAATAAATAAATTTGGGAAATACAAAAATTTATAAATTTTTGACTTTTGGATGAGTTTCTGACATTAAGTTAATTTCGAAAATATAAAAATTCATAAGTTTTTTACTTTTAGTCACGCAAAATTTGGTGTCGCAGAATATAGGGTCATAAAAAATTTTTGTAATAACCCCCACTTAAAAGGAAAAATTTATAAGTTTTTGACTTTTGGTCACGCAAAATTTGGTGCCCCAAAATAGGGGCATAAAAATTTTGGAATACCCCCCCCCCACCTAAAAGAAATTTCAACTTCTGACTTTCTGACATCAAGTTAATTTCGAAATTATAAAAATTTATAAATTTTTGACTTAGCGTGACGCAAAATGGCGCGTGTTAAAAATTTTGGAATCCCCCCCACCCAAGAGGAATAAACATATCAATGTTAACAAACTCACAGCAGCACTACCAACTAATTTTCATAGAATTCAATGCTCGTTCAGTACTTATGCTTGCCTTGGAAAAATGAACCAAAATTACTTTATGATTACCTAAAATAAATTTAAAATAATAATTTTTTCAAATATTTTTTTTAGCAGTGTTGCCAGCAGAGCTGAAATAATGTGAAAATTGAGGGAGTCAAAATTCAATTGGCAGCACTGCGATGAAATTTTTGTTGAAAAAATTTCATCAAAAACTATTCGAAGAGACTGGAAATTTTTTTTGCTCGATTTTGAGATTTTTGAACGAGCTTGTAATTTTTAGGGACGTATCCTGGGCGGGGTTGTCTGAACCCTCCTCTTCCCTCCTCCCTTGAAGTCAGAAATACGCGTAAAAATGCCTTTTTTGGACATTGAAAAATTCTTTTCTCAAAGCTTCGCTTGGCCATTAACGTAGATAAAAATTATATTACTTTATTTATTGTGACTGCAAATGAAAAGTCTCCCATTTTCTCCTCTTTTGATCTTTAAACCAACTTTGTATCCTTCCAAAAACCTTCCTTTTCCGAGGAAGGAGGCAAAACGAAATCATTTTCCACAATATCGCCTCAAATGGTTCATTATATGTCACTGTAATTTTGTTCACACTTGAGCGAATCACATGCAAAGTTTTTCAAAAAATTTGTCTTTTCAAAGCATCAAAACATTTAAAAGAACGAAAAAATGCCTTTTTTGGGCATTAAATATCCAATTTTTTCAACACTTCACCCTCGCTCCGCTCGAGCATGAAGTAAATCACAATTAATATAAATTATTCAAGACTAAAGAGCGAAAAAAAAACTTTTTAATCCCCTCCCCCTCCCACGCCACAAAAACTTTCTGTTTCTCCGTATTTGAACTCATTTTGCACTCACCCCAAAAAATGGTTCCCCTCCCCCCATAGACGTCTCTGGCTACTCTACTGGTTATTTTAATAAAGTAAAAATAAAAAATTCTGAAAATTTTCAACCATTTTATGAAGAGGAAAAAATTGTATCTGATCTTAAGGTCGATGGTTCAATGAAGTTTAGAAATTGAAATCGTTTCTTTTAAAAATGACTGTAGTTTCAACTGTCTACCTGTCTAGTAAACAGCAATCTCTAAAAAAGAAGGAAAACAAAACATTTTCAAAAATTATCTCATTTTTGAGGTTCCCAACTTCTATCAGAACTTGGGCTGGTGAACTCGAAATTTTTTTTTGGATATCTTCCACTGAAATATTTTATCAAAATCCTGAATAGGTAGTTTTTTCGATCTGCCCTAATATAATACTTTTTATTTTTCAAGTGAACGAAGTAACGACTAGGTACAGCAATGACAAGTCGTTTTTGTCACGTAACCGTATTTCAAACTAGGAAAACTCGAGCTCGGTGCGATTACATATTTTCAATTGTTTTACTCAAGGCGCCAGATAGATTGATAACGTTTTCGTAGAAGCGATAATTATGTTTTGTCAAATAGCCCGAATCAGCTAGAAAATTTATCTGAACGTAAACTGGCATGGTATGTGCTTTCATATGTGATAATTATGTACTTATTACTCTTAGTTACATAGGTTTACAACAACAATGTAGCTCTATAAAAGGAACAAAAAAGTGACAAATTCTTAAACGTAATCAATCTCAGAATAATCTGGATACATTATCAATTTGGGGGGGGGGGGAGGTGCCAACATTTATTTAAAAAAAAAATGTAGAATCATTTGCTATTTCAATGGCATTGTCAAGATATCCCAAAAAAGTGGATTTCGAATCTGTAAAAAGTCACTTTAAAAAAAGTCAGAATCGCAGCATAAGAAAAATCAACAAAATTCTTTGATTTTCGGTAAATTTTTGTTAATTTTTCAATTTTTCAAAAAAAAATCGTTTTATTGACTGACTTTCCAGAATTTTTTACACGATTTTATTTCAGTGGATTTTTTTCACTGGTTTATAACTGTGCTGAAATTTTGTCTGCTTTCCAGTGGTTTTCGAAAATTTTTCTGGTACCTATAGTTTTTCAATTTTGGCCTTCTCTTGACTCTCGAGGTCGGATTTATTCCTAGTGTGCGATGATTATACAAATCAGCGAATACTTAGATTTTATTTTAGAACTTTACTTTTTAATTCAAAAACTAAACTCTCCTAAAATGGATTTGGGGAGTCAAAAACAATTCGATACCTTACTCGATTTCGATTTGATTCCAAAATTTTCTGGATCTCCCGAGTTCCGAAAATTCTTCAAACCACTTCCACTCGATTCAGGACTTTAAAAATAGTGAAAGTTTTGTTAATGAGATCAAATTTTCATATTTTTCAAGGCCAAAGGCCATGGTCCCCATGAGATGATACTGAATATTCAAAAATTCGTAAAAATTCTAGATGAACTTCAACTTTTTTTTGTAAGTAGATATTAAAAAAAATTAGACCAGTTTATCTCTAAAATAGATTTAGATTTCAGTAAAGATTCGAAAAATCACTAAAAAAAAAAAAAGGAAACACCTAATTCGACATTTCTTTCACCAATCCTACCACCCTTGCACCTCGTAAACGATTTCGTGGTCAAACCAAGCTCGCAAATCAATCGTCGCACCATTCTAGGGTCTAGCATCCGACCCCGAAGCGTCCACAGCGGGACTACCATTAATTTCAGCGGGTCCCTGGTATTCTCTTTTATCTAATAATCGATCGAAATTAATCGTCAAGCAGCAGCGCCGGGCTTACAAAGCCTCAAGTTATGGTACCCGAGCCACACAAATCAATCGCCAGTCAGCTCTGTCATCCCGGGAGTCTTCAGAATACGCCGCCGCGGATCCCCGCGTATCACGCAGCGATCGGAGATCAACGCTTAGCGTGCCGATTCGGGACTGAAAATGGACGGTAGGAGCAAAAAAAAAAGAGTCTAGGTACCTTTCGAGTTGATTTTTTTTCTTCGGCCTTTCATTTTAATTAGAATAAACTGCGCGAAACGGTAATAAAAATCGCCGACCGATACGAAAAGATCGTAAATCACTATTGCAAGATTGGTTTATATGTTTCAACACGCAGCACGTTGTTCCTATCAAATTATTACATAGTCGCTATTATAGTCACGTCTTTTAGGTTACCCCCTGTGGCTCGAGACTGGAACTTCTTCGGCTGTACGCGCCGGGCTGCTGTTAACCGATATACGGGCGTTACCGGAAGCTGCATACACATAAACAGAAAAACCTAGCTGCGTACTTAATGTTTACAGTGATTTAAACTTTATTTTCTTCTCTTCGTTTTCGCTGTTTTACTTTTTCTCTTTCTTCCCATTCTGCTTTGTTTCGGGGTTGAAAAGTTGATCATAAAATATGATTCGGACTAGACGCCTCATCGTGTCATGTCGACTCGTACAAACGCCGCGAACCTTTCCAACAAGGCTGTAAATTTTTACTCGAACAAGACTGGGACGAGGTATCATTCACCAGACAGCGAATTATATGAATAAATCGCGGCTGGAAATCGTTTTTACGATCGAATTTTCACTTTTATATAGTTTTTTTTTTTTTGGACTGAAGATGCACCAGTCGATTCCGCTACTTGACTTACGCTCGAGCTAACCTTATGGCCGGACGTGCAGGGCGGTTATTTTTGGATAAAGATGTCGTCGCGAATAAGATGGTGCGCCAGGCAAAACAGAACGTCTAATTAGTATACCTCGTGTGGCGTGTAATTAATCAAGAAACCTTTTATACGCTGATGATAGAACGCTGCGCTGTGATGCGATGCAACCGAATGGCAACGCAAATGTTGCGAAGGCAAGTTTCAAATACGTTGGCTCGATCGGGGTTTTGTTTGCTTGTACCGAATGTGACATAACGGTTAATTACTGATGCGTTCGTAAGGGTGATCAAAAGTAAATTCGAGCGGATAATTTGGTATTTACTAGACGAGTATGTTGGGTAATTAGTCTTCAAGGAGGAGTATTTTAAGTTTTAAGGGTTTGTAGAAATGTGTTTCGGATCGGTGGGTTGATGCGTTGATGGCTGAATGTGAAAGAATTTGAAGATATCGAGCGACTCGAGAGCTCAGGAAGGGATTTGATCACCCCCTCCTAAGCTTAACGAGGAGATTTTTTATCGTGAAATTTCAAGAAAACATTGCCAAAAATGAAGTAAAGTTTCCTCTGAAAGGAAATGTTAATAACATGGATGTTTTTTCTTCTCATTCTGACTTCTGATACCAAGTTAACTTCAAAAGTATAAAAATGCTATCGAATTTCTAATATTTTCCTTGTAATTCTGACTCCTGATACTTAATTAAATTTCTAAAATGGCGTTGAATAAAAACATATCGATCTATGACTTTATTGACTTTTTGACATTAGTTTAATTTTAAAAATATAAAAATTTATGTTTTTGACTTATGGTCTTTCAAAAAAGCCTTTCCCAAAATAGCGTCTTCAAAATTTTGGAATGACCCCCCCCCCACCACTCCAGAGGAAAAAATACATCCACGTTAAAAAATATCACCTGGTCTAAATTAGTCGATTTTATTAAGAATTGTGCCTTTTTAAATTACAATCAATTTGTCAGAAAAAAATCAGAAATTTTTGAGTGAACAAACAGTAGGGCTACCTTGATTTAAAAGGGCAGAATTTCACCGAATTTTACCGATTCAGAATTAGAAAAAAACAGTTTTCATTTTTCGTTTCAAAAGTCCAAAAAATGTATTAATTTTTCTTGGCTCAAATCATTACCTACTTACGTAATCTTTCATTTATCATGAATTTATATGAATATTTTCCTTAAAAAAAGTGACTTTCGTGACTTTTGGAGGTGAAAAAATTGGCCAAAAAAGTAAAAGTGATCACTTTTTTTGAATTTTTGATAATCAATGATTTAAAAAAAATCCCTCTCGATCGAATTATTTTTGCCGGGTCCGGAATCTACAAATTACCATCTAACATCAGGTGAAAAAATATTTCATTCGTAATAGAAAAAATCGATTTTTAGGAATTTTTTAAAAATTTCGAGCCCCATCCCCTCGAAGAGGACAGGAACACGGATGAATTTCGGTCTAAAAAATTAATTTTATAATTTTGGCCCCATAATTCACCGTAAAAAATGTTTGCGTCTTTTATTAAAAATACACTTTTTCGTCCAAATATAGTGTTTGGTCCCAAAACATTTCAATTCAATAAGTTCCTTTTTTGAATTTTTGTCAATTTTTTTCAATACAAAGGATACATTTTAAAAAAATCAATTTTTATAACCATTTCAATTTTTAAAAAATTACGTATTAAGAAAATCAAAAAGTGATTTTTGAGAGAAAAAAATGATCAAAAGCGACTTCTGATGGAAAAAGTGATCAAAAAGTGACCAAAATTGGAAGTACTTAACCAAAAGTGATCAAAAGTTTGATGAAAGGAGTGACTAAAAGTGACTTTTGGTGAAAGAAGTGACCAAAAGTGACTTCTGATGAAAAAACTGATCAAAAAGTGACGTTGACTTTGATGAAGAAGTGACCGAAATTGACTTTTGATAGAGTCGTGACTAAAAGTGACTTTTGATGAAAAAAGTGACCAAAAGCGACTTTTGATAAAAAAAAGTGACCAAAAGCGACTTTTGTGAAAAAAGTGACCAAAAGTGACTTTTAATGAAAAATGTGATCAAAAATGACTTTTGAAGAAAAAAGTGACTAAAAGTAATTTTTGATTTAACAAAGTGACTAAAAGTGATTTTTGATTTAAAAAAGTGACCAAAAGCGAATTTTGATGAAAAAGTGACCAAAAATGAATTTTGATGAAAAAGTGACCAAAAATGCATTTTGATGAAAAAAGTGACCAAAAGTGACTTGATAAAAAAAAAGGTGACCAAAAGCGACTTTTAATGAAAAAAGTGACCAAAAGTGACTTTGGATGAAAAATGTGATCAAAAATGACTTTTGATTTAAAAAAGTGACTAAAAGTGATTTTTGATTTAAAAAAGTGACCAAAAACGAATTTTGATGAAAAAGTGACCAAAAATAAATTTTGATGAAAGAGTGACCAAATGTGATTTTTGATTTTTAAAAAAAAAGATAATAAATTGTCAAATTGTCAAATTGATTTAAAAAAGTGACCAAAAGTGACTTTTGATTTTAAAAAGTGACCAAATGTGACTTTTGATGAAAAAAGTGACCAAAAGTGACTTCGGATGAAAAATGTGATCAAAAATGACTTTTGATGAAAAAATTGACCAAAAATTGACTTTTGATTTAAAAAAGTGGCCTTGCTATGTTGCCTGTAAAATTCAATTTTTAAATTGATATTTTCATTTTTAATTTTCTGCCTTTTTTGTGGACAAAAAGTCACAACCTCGAGTTGGAAAATTGATTATTTTGGAATTTGTAGTTTGCATCTTCAAAATAATGTTGAAACGAAGGGTGGAGGGGGTCCACAAATTCTTGGGAGGATTTCGACACTACCGTCTCCGCTAATTCCTCTCTTCCTTTTACTGTAAATAATTTTCTAAAAACTTTCCCCTTCTCAAAAAATTGTGTGACTTTGATGCGACTAAGTTCTAATGTGATGCCTACTTCGGTGTTAGATTGCACGTACAATTTTTTGGAAAAATTTCCGCAGATATTTTTGTTTTCAAAAAATGCATTTTGGCTGGAAAAACTTGAAAATTTTCTGAAATTTTCTACCTTTGGGATCACGACACCTGAAATACCTAATATCAATGTTGGCTGATTTTTTATAGAAAATCATGGAAAAATTTGAAAAAAAAAAACGAGAATCCAAGAACACAAATTTATACCACAGAATGTTTTCTTTTCAATTTTCAAACTCACTTTCAAATATTTCAAAACACCCACGTAAAATTTTCAATTCATTTAGACTTTCTCGCACTAAATCTCCGGGTAAATACGACACCAGAATTTTCATTCTTTGCCAGACCTTGTGTTTTCTCCTTACTCTGCCAAACACGAGCCAAAGATTAACGAAAATGAAACCTATCAACCGGTTAAATTAAACTCACGACATGATGGTTCCAATAAAGGCTGCTATCTGTAAACTTTTCTTCGCCGGATGAGGAATTTTCATTTTGAAAATTCATTGCGCGACGATGACGGCGGCGAGAACATAGCTCGTTGCGGAGTTTTGACGTGCGGTAAGTCTCATCGCATAGTCTTTGTTTTTGAGAGACTTTAACCGTTTCGTGAGGTAATTTCCAAAGTACATATCGGGCCGGGCTTTAGCTATAAAACGACGCCGATGATGGCGGATTCTTTGTAATTGACAACATCCGAATAAGAGAAGACGGTCGCTGATCTGTCAAAAAGTTGCCTTCGCCGGACGAATTATTAATCGCGTTACAAAGTCGACATCGTTTTTACATTACCTACATCTCGTTTCTCCGGCGTGCTCTATATCCCGAGTGTAATGCTACCTTATACTTATAGGAGAGCAGATGCCAAGGATGTAGTTTTTGGCTATTTCACGTCCGACGCATACCTGATATCCGAAAACCGGAGACCGGAGGTAAGGACACGTGTAAACCCAGCATCTGTACAGACGCGAAATTCGCGCGATGACACGGTACCGTTCTGCCTCTGCTTAAAACTACTATGTGTCGTGAATTTATCACATAAACCGTTTCGAATTTCATTCGTTGTACACGGCCATTACTGTAGGAGTTTTTATATTTATTGACGAGGGCGGCAAATGACCACACACACGAAGCTACTCGTATTCGTTTGTACATGGTGGTTCGTCGCCAGTCCAGAGGCCAAATTAATGGTAGAAAAACTGTTGCGTTTTTATTTCGTCTGCCCCGCGAAACCCCCGGAAGCACCTTTCCCGTAGCGTGTCTTTTTCCCAGGTGAGCTATTTGGCGTTGGAAATTGATGGTGGATGGGGATGATTTTCTGATACCGATGCCAATTAAAGGTCTAGAATGGTATTTCATTTCGGAAAATTGAAAATATATGGGAGTTTGAGAGCGACCCTTGTTGAACTTGAATTAAACAGGCTGCAATTGATCGGGTTTGGAGTTTTAATCGAATATGAAATATTGGACGTTGGTAGGAAAATCGACGAATTATTAAAAATTCCGGGGACTTCACCTCTCCTTGTCCTCTCCCCCACCCCCATATTTGCAAGTTTTCAAAGAGTAATTTTCGAAGTTTTCCTAGAGAATGAATCGATAATTTAGGAAAATGTTGATTTTTCTACCACTGGAAATTGTTTAAAAATTGAAATTGTAATTTATAGCCAAAATAAAATTGATTAAAGTAGGTAGGTAAATAACTCCAGTTCCAGGAATTCTAGAGCCTCCAACTTCAGGCAAGATTTCAGTTTTCTCCAATAAAATATATGCTCTTGGCATATTCACTCGGTTCCCCCTTCCTCTCAACTACTCATGCTATGCATCACTCTGAATTTCAACTACCCCCTCCTCCTTCACCATCCATAAAAACATTTATATGTAATTCTGATTTTTCAGGACTAGAACCCTGGAACAGTTAATCTGAAAGATCTTAGATTCCTATTTCCTTGTTGCCCATTGTTACTATGATAATTTTCACTGGAAAATGAAAAGGTCATTTTTCACTGGGAAATGAAAATGAAAATTTTTCACTGGAAAATGACAATTTTTACTGCCAAATGATAATTCTCAATAAAATATGACATTTTCCACTAGAAACTGACATATTTCACTAGAAAATGACATTTTTTTACTAGAAAATAAAAATTTTCACTGGAAAATAACAATTTTCACTGAAAAATGGCAATTTTCACTGAAAAATGGTAATTTTTACCGAAAAATAACAATTAAGGTATCACCAAAAAATGACAATGTTTACTAAAAATGACAATTATTACTAAAAAAAATGACATTTTCACTAAAAAATGACCATTTTTACACACTGAAAAATGACCATTTTTACTGGAAATGCCAATTTTCACTGGAAATGCCAATTTTCACTGGAAATGCCAATTTTCACTGGAAAATGAAAATTTTCACTGAAAAATGACCATTTTTACACACTGAGAAATGACCATTTCTACACACTGAAAAATGACCATTTCTACACACTGAAAAATGACCATTTTTACTGAAAATGCCAATTTTCACTGGAAAATGGCAATTTTCACCGAAAAATAACAATTATCACCGGAAAATGACAATTTTCACTGAAAAATGACAATTTTTACTGAAAAATGACAATGTTTACTAAAAATGACCATTTTTGCACAGTGAAAAATGACCATTTTTACTGGAAATGCCAATTTTCACTGGAAAATGAAAATTTTCACTGAAAAATGACCATTTTTACACACTGAAAATGACCATTTCTCTGAAAATGACCATTTTTACACACTGAAAAATGACCATTTTTACTGGAAATGCCAATTTTCACTGGAAAATGACAATTTTTACTGAAAAATGACAATTTTACTGAAGAATGACAATTTGCATCGAAAAATGACAATTTTTACTGAGGAATGACAATTTTCACTAAAAAAAATGACAAAATGACAATGACAATTTTCACTGGAAAATAACAATTTTTACTGAGAAATGACAATTTTTACTGGAAAATGACATTTATTATCACTAGAAAATTACAATTATTTTCAATATTTTCACTAGAAAATGACAATTACTTTCACTAGAAAATGACAATTACTTTCACTAGAAAATGACAATTATTTTCACTAGAAAATGACAATTATTTTCACTAGAAAATGACAATTAAGGATTTTCAATTAATTTTACATTTTTTTTCGATAAATTTTATACCGATATTCATTGAGGGAATCAATCCCTGTAACTATTTCAATTAGGCATCAAGTACTAACTTACTCGTGCTTGATTTTTAGTTTTCCTTCTAAATTTTTTCATGGGTACGCATATTTTTGCATGGATTTCAATTTGAAAATTTGGAGAAAGGATCCGCAATTATTAATAGAAATTTTCATAACAAAAAAAATCAAATTTCTGACATCCAACTGAAAGCAAAATTTCTCTGTTCATTGCCTCCCTAAACTTTATCTTTCCAGGGCGTATTCTAAGAAAATTTTGAAGCTACACAATCATAGTTTCATATAGAAAACTTTTTTGCGTTTTACTGCTCTCTTAATTAAGAGGGGGAGGCTCAAAATTCGAGGAAAAATATGGAGGAATGGTCAAATTTCAAATCAGTCATTTTATATTGATCTTTCAGTCAAAATTATTAATTTTTTTGATAATTTTGGAACCGATCAAGAAATCGAGAGATTTTTTAAAAAGACGTGTGAAAAATCATCAATTTTCAAAACAAAATGAATAAATTACTGCCCGAGCGGAGCGAGGGCGAAAATTTTTTGAAAAATATAATTCAAAGAGCAAAGAATTGCACTTTTTAATATTAAATATTTTTGAGGTAAAAAATTTTTCGAGGTTAAGGAGGGGGCTCGAACCCTCTGAGCACCTCCCTTGGGTGCGCCCTGAACCTTTATTTTTGATGAGGTCAATATAGTGGAAGATGGAGAGGTCATTGACCAGTGGCATCATCAAAAGCTTGTTTTGGGTAGGGACAAAATAAGTATCAAGCTTGGAATAGCAGAAGGATTTTCGAGCCAAGGAGCAAAAAGTACTTTCGCCTTTTCACCTAAAATAATTCATACAACTATGACTTTTTTCATACCCGAGAACAAGGGCGAATTTTTTTTTTTAAAATCAAGTTTTCAATGCCCTCAAAAATCATTTTTTTTCGTGCTTTGAGGCTTTGAATATCCCTATCTGAGGTGATTTTCTTTAAATTTTTATGTTGTCACCTCACATAATTTTGCGATTTTTTTTCTTTTTGTCGTTTGAGTAGGTATAACAAAAATTGTTGGAATATTCAAATTTTTCAAACTGCACAATTTTTTTTGGAGCTGCACAAAATGTGCGGAGCTGCACGTTAGAATACGCGCTGTATCTTTCTTTATGGGAAAAAAATTCTCTTTTTTTTTGTCAATCACTACCATTCCAACTTCATCTTCGTGTATATTTTCATTCCACTTATGGCATTCAGGAAATCGAACAAAAAATAGGTTTCAGGGAAGGTCACCGTCGTCGTCTCCGCTCAACCGACGCTTTATGCAGATTACGGTTTTTAAATACTTTGGAAATAAGAAATCAACGCAACATGAGGTAGCGTCTCGTAATAATTGGAGTATTTATTCCTAGGGCTAGTTATGGCGTAAAAACCAACACCGCGTGAATATTACGCGGTGCTATATGCTATCTGAACCTATAATAAATTAACCCACGCGAAAATTCCGTGTAAAAAAATTGCATGTCTCGATTTCCATTTACATGGGTATACACTTCTGAAAAAACAAAACGCTATCGGCAATGCGCACAAACCCATCACCCGCATCGGTATTAATTTTTTTTCCAAAACTGGCGCTCCAAGTTGAATATGGTTACCATTTTGGTGTCTAAAAATGGGTAAAAATAACCTCATATTTCAAGGTATTTAAATTCACCATACAGTATGTACTTTCATACACTACGGTTCATTTAACCGCTATTTAGCGCGTATTCCAGGAAGTAATGAATCACACCGATGATGGTGGCTTTTTTTGGGTAGAAATTTTACGTGTAGGTACGTTCAAACCGAGCATGTATTCGAAAAATAGGCAAGACTGCTGGGAAGATACCGAGATGACGTAGTTTCATAAATTCGATCAAGCCGGCGTATTTAGACAACGCCAAGATCCCAAGTTGACTGATGGCGATTCGGTTACGGTGAGATGATCATAGGGCGCAGTTCTCGTCACTTTGGGAGCACGACTATGCTTTGATTTATGCAACATGTTCCACAGTACACGAGGTAAAATAGCTAGAAGAGTTGGCGCAAGCGCGAGATTTCTACTCTCAAATAAACATACTTCCTTCGCAGTCATCTCAATACGTATAAAAGATGCTTGAAGTGTATAATCTCGTATAATTAAACCATCAAGTATGTTTATACGCACGCGAACTTTTTAAAAAAAATCTTTTTAAACAGCGGGTTCTTTGAATTTGTATCAAAAAGAAAACACGGAGTTAGTTTTTTTCGCCATCATCGAACGTTGCCGCGATGCTGTGATCTTTTGCCAACCAGAAATATTATTTGTTGTCTTTTGCCCTCTTCTACGGGCGTCTGTGCGGTAATTGAAGTAAAAATGCGATAACGAAGGTACCTATTTTTGAAGCGACTCGGGCTCGATACGCAGCATGAATACGCGACGCGGCGCGAGATATGAATGACGCCGACTTAATCGTCGAAAGTGACTTAATTAATTTCGTGTATAGTTTGTCGCTGGATGTGGATGTGAATTTCGGCGCGAGACATGAATGGGGTCCTTTTATCTGCGAGAGCAGATGATTGAATGCTATGAGTGATTAATGGAGTGTTCCTTTTGAAGTGATGGCATCCGATGCAAGGATTTCAGACTGAAGAGTGGAATATGTTTGTGTGTCGAAATTCGAAAAGTTTGAAATCGAATGTTTGGGTAGGAAAGAGGGATCTTCGATATTGTCAAATTGGAGTATGAGGGGGGGGGGAGTTGAAGATATTTTTCTTATACGAAGTATCTGACGAGTGCCTTCAATTTTCAACGTTTGGATGTACTCCGCACTGAGTACTAAAAAAAAAGTTGGATCAACGCAGTGTCTGTTTCTAAAATTGAAAGTAAGTATTTATAATTTTCAAGAAATTTAGGCCAAATAATTCTTACAATTTCTTTTATTATGGGAAAGTATTCAGAATTTCAGTGTTCAATACTTACTGCTCGTTTTTTTTTTCAAGTATCCTCAATTGAACATTATCAGAAGGTTTTTTTAATTGAAGTGAAATGAGAGATAGAATCTTGATTGCGTTAAAAATGCATTTCTGAGGTGAAAATCGGTCATAACTTGAGATTGAAGTTCCGATACAAAAAATGGACCACAAAATTCAGAATCAGCGAACTCAAATTAGTTGTAAATGGCACTTCCTCGAATTTTTTGAAAATGATAATTTAGAAGTATATTGACTCAAAAATAAATAACTACATAATATGCACCTATTATAATTATAATTGCCATTTTCAGTAAAAATTGGCCATTGTTAGGCCACAAATTATTCAAGATCGGTCTTTTTATTGCAGTTCATAATTTTTGGTAAAAAAATTGATCATTTTCAAATGAACAAATTGGCAATTTTCAAGTGAAAAGTTCGTTATTTGTACTAAAGAATGATATTTTTCAATTAAAAAAAAAAATGATTATTTTTAGAAACAAAATTATTGGTTATTCTTTGGTAAAATAATAATAGGAAGTCTTTCAGCGAAAAAATGGTCAATTTTTTTAGTGAAAATTAGACGATTATTAGTTTAAAAAAATCTATATTATTTAAAAACAACATTAGTCATTTTTAGTGAAATATTAGTTACTTTTTTAGAAGTGGAAAATTCTTCATTTTTAGTGATAAAATTAAATATTTCATAGTAGGTAACCGAATTTGTAATTTTTTTGTAAAAAATGATCATCAATTAGTGAAACAAATTTATCATTGGTTGGTGAAAAAAACGATCATTTTTTAATGAAAAAATTGCGATTATTTTTAAGGGAAAAATTGATGATTTTTTAGTGAAAAATTGGATCATTTTTTGGTAAAAAAAAAAGATCATTTCTAGTGAAAAATGTGGTCTTTTTTAGTGAAAAATCTATTATTTTTCAAAGAAAAAATCCGTCATTTTCAATGAAAAACTGGTAACTTTTTAGTGAAAAAATAAGTAATTCTTCGGTAGAAAATTGGCAATTTTTTATTAAAGAAATGAAAAAATTGATATTTTTGTGAAAAATTGAAATATTTTTTATTGATTTTTCAAAGAAAAAATTGATACTTCTTCAGTGAAAAAATTGATAATTTTTCAGTGAAAAAATTGATAATTTTTCAGTGAAAAAATTGATAATTCTTCAGTGAAAAAATTGATAATTTTTCAGTGAACGAATTGATAATTTTTCAGTGAACGAATTAATAATTTTTCAGTGAAAAAATTGATAATTTTTCAGTGCTAAATTAATAATTTGTAGGTGAAAAAATTAACAATTTCTTAACGAATTGATAATTTTTCAGTGAACAAATTGATAATTTTTCAGTGAAAAAATTGATAATTTTTCAGTGCTAAATTAATAATTTGTAGGTGAAAAAATTAACAATTTCTTAGTGAAAATAATTGACAATTTTTCAGTGAAAAAAATTGACAATTTTTCAGTGAAAAAATTAACAATTTCTTAGTGAAAAATTGACAATTTTTCAGTGATGAATTAACAATTTCTTAGTGAAAAATTGACAATTTCTTGGTGAAAAAATGACAATTTTTCAGTGATAAATTCACAATTTCTTAGTGAAAAAATGGCAATTTTTCAGTGATAAATTAACAATTTCTTAGTGGAAAAATTGATAATTTTTTAGTGAAAAATTGACCATTTTGCAGTGAAAAATATGACCATTTTTAGTGAAAAAGTTGGTATTTTTTTAGTGAAAAATTTGTAATTTTCTAGCGAGTGAAAAAATTGGTAATTTTTTAGCGAATAAAGTGGTAATTTCTAAACATATTTTTTGATGAAAATTGACATTTTTTAGTGAAAATTGAGAGGTCTATTAAAAATTGGCAGTTATATTATCAAATTGCCAATTTTAGTGAAGATCGTCATTTTTGGAAAAAGTTGTCATAATGGAAATTGTGCTTTCTCTTTAATAATTGATATTTTTAGTAAAATTTGCCATTACACAATACTTTCACATGATGTTATCTTTCACTCATACCGAAAAAAATTTGAAAAAAAAAAAACCTTCAAAATCTAGTACATAAATCAAATTATCTGTCATTCCTACCATTCTAATTGAAACCCCCGATCAATTCATTTCCCTCAAATATTATCCACAATCTTCCCAGATTCACCTTCTCTATACTCTTCTAACCTACTCACGCCACCTACACCACCCCATCCTTCATATGTACCTAAACAATTACTCGATTGAAAAAGAGCGGTCAGCTATTCAACTACAGACGATTCATCCCCTTTCATTACGACCACTTAAGGGCCTCTCCAGAGTAGGAAAAATTTAAACAACATCGTCGAACGTACCCATAGCCGGAAGGCTACTCGGCGACTACTACAGATGTTTTGAAGATCCGGCGGAGTTGCGAAACGCGATAAAGTGGCTGGTTTGTACGTTATTGAATTCACGCTCGAGTAAATTTTCACTAAAAACCTCGCGATTGAGCGAAGCGAGCGAGGCATTTTCTGCGTCGAATAAAGGTCCACCGAGTACCCGACGTAGTATATTGAAAAATAATAAAAACGTCGGTGCGTTCCCATTCTAATTACGTTAGTTTTTATCGCATTATGTAGCGTACAGCGTACAGTAAATTTTTTTTATCCCGCACTAACAGCGACCGTGGGAGTACGTGGTAGATGCAGTTAAAAGTGGTCTGAAAAAAAAACCTAAAATAAAAACAAAAGCGTTCATTATTTTTTATTTATTGTTATAGATATTTTGTATATAAACCTGTTCCATGGAAAGAGATAGCTCGAGAGAGAGGCAGAAAGAAAACCCGGAGAATATCACGAAACCCACGTTATCAATTATCACAAAACAAAATAGCGTATAAACGGCGGCTCACGGTGCTGTGCGGTTACACCGTAAGGTATTTTTTTCCGAAGCGTTTTATTTATCGCATATGATACTCGTACGAATAAGCCAGTATACATATTCAAACACGAATGTATGAGATTCGATAACGAAGGTAGAAGGCGAGCGGCGTTTATACGGTCTCGGGGTTAATTTTTATTGAGTAATCATATAAATATTGTTCGGGTTGGCGTTTTTATATTCAATTATCGCGTATTACTTTTTAATTTTATTTATCACGCCGGAGAAACGTCGGGCCGCGTGTTAAAAATACCCATCGTCGAGGGTTTTCGATCCAGAATCGAATGCGGTTCTCATGGAGAGCGTGAAAAAACCAGAGAAGGAAAAAGGGTACCCGAAACCGATGTAATTAGGGAGCGAAATATAGAAATAATTTTCTACGGTGTTAAAAATCATCGATCATGAAGACCTAAGGCGAGGTGGTGCCGGTAAAGTACCGAGCCGGAGATAATGCGCCATACAGAGTCGAATCTTTTGTACAGAATGAACGAGAGGCAGAGAGGGGAGTAAAATCGTACCGTACCGTGGTTTTTAGGCTGAAGTGTCAAAAAATACGCGTATCGAAATTGACACGTGCTGATTGGCGATGCTGACGAACGATAGCATCGTTCTATGTGAGAGTATAAGATGAAGAGCAATGATGGATGACAAAAATTAACTTAATGAAAATGCCACGCTGAGGCTGCCGTTGCTACAGCGTCATATCTTTGTGGAAATATATAGAGGTTGGATGGATAGGTGATTTTTCGTCTCGTTGTCGTGTTTTTTTTTTTCAGGATACGGATAAAAACAGTTGGTTTTTTAATTCTGCTCCGGAGCAGCGAGAATTTTGAAATCGGAGATGATTTTGTACGCTGTGCTCGGTTCAGGGTGAAGGAGTTGGATGATTGTTTCCAGATGGTATGACTAGACGGTGTGAGGTTTCTGGGTCCATGACTCGGATGGAGTGGCAGTTGGAAGGGAAGAAATGTATTGTGTGATGTCTGGACAGATTGCGAGTTCGTATTAGAGAGGAGCTAACGAGCTAAGAAAACGAGTATGAATAATTTCAAAATTTAAAAAAATGATCTACTTATTCGTAAAAAAAATCACTCTCGATTTCATTTTGAAAAATTAAAATACCTCAAGTTTTTCGAGGATAAGGACCATTAACAGAGAAACCTTCTAATGGTGTCGAAGAGGGAGGAAAACGGGCAAAAACAAACTTTCTAAATGAAATAAAAATTTTTCCAATTTTTCTCACTCAGAACAAAAATTTTTCTTAAAAAATCTTTCACTTTTGAAAAATTTACTACTTTAATTCAATTCTCGACTAAAAGATAAAACAAAGGGAGTGAGGGGAGGAATCCACTCAAGCTTAATTTTTTCAAAAGGTCGACAAGTTTTATCATAAATCGGCAAATTTGTAAAAATGTGTCAATTTACAATATTTTTCGAATTTCCTGAGAAAATTTGATTGCAAAAACCAGGAAAAAAATTATAAAAATTAAAGGGATAAAATTACGAAATTTTTTCAAAAAAAAAAAAAAAACTTTCTATCCCAGCTGATAACTAAATATTTTGAAGCAAAAAATTTTCATTTTTCGGAAAACTTAGTGGCAATTTCAAATGAAATTTTCTAAAATTTTAGATTTTTTCAGGTAGGGGGCGATCATTAAGGAATTATAGTTTTTTTTAGAAGTCGAAAAAGTAGCACGATAAAAGTAAATATGAATTTTTGTTTTTTGATTTTAATTTGTCAGAAATTGTTTATCCCCCATCCCTACCCCAAAAATATTTTTTTACAAATTTTCCTAAAGCCTCTTCGCTCATCCTCGGTCCAACCCTAATTCATTTCAGTTTCGAAAATCACAACTGCGTGAAAAAAATGACTCGAGTAAGATAAAATTTTATTAAAATGCATGAGAACGACTGTTATAAAACACAAATTCAATACCTACTGAACTACTTTACTTTCATTCAAACATTCATGATTTCTTTGAATGGGCAGAAGTGGCCATAAACCGAAGTAAAGGCATAATTTTCTAGGTATCTGGATCAGGTTTTGGATTTTAAAAATTGGTTTAGGTTTTATGTTCAGTTTTCAAGTTTTGTTTTTTCGCAAAACTATTACGACCTCGATGATGCATTCATTATTAAAATCAAGACAGGGCGATTTGAAAGATGGGTTATTAAGAAGTGAAAAAAAATCAACTGAAATTACAATTTTTCGAACTCATTGTACAATTGAGGAGTTTCGTTGCAAAACGCAACAAAAAATTTGTTTCGTTGCAAAACGCAACATCTTTTTTTTGTCCCCCTCTCCTCCAACCCTCCTAGAGGTACAAGTGCGAAATAACCCCAAAACATGTAACTGGGGTCCTAAGCTTTCCAATGAGACCGCCCCGAGCCAAAACCCCCCACCCAATTTTGAATGACAGTTTTTTTGCGATTTCCCAAAAATCAGGTCTTCGGAGATGTTGCGTTTTGCAACGACACTCCTCAATTTTTCCATTTTTTTTGACGAAAAACAAAATTTTTTCAAAAAAAAAAAAGGTAAAATTTTCTGAAAGTTTCAGATTTAACCTCACATTTTAAACCTGAAATGCAATTTCACTGTTGGTAGAAGTTAAGACTGTCTTTCTCAGTTCTGTGTTCCATCCAGCCCTGAATTGAAGATTTTTGATGTTGGTGAAAAATCAGCACGGTTTTTAAAAGATTTTGAATTTGAAGATTTTCATACAGAATTTTTATAAAAATATTGAAAAAAGAAATTATAATTTTCGAAAAAAAAAAAAATGGTTATCCATTTCACCAGATTTTGCAACTTTTCGTACGTAAAAAATGCATTTTTGATCTTTTTTAAAAAACAGATACTCCATGTGAGGAAAACTGAATCAAATTTTACCCCAAATTTCAATGAAAACTCAATAGGTAAAACACAAAAGAAATTGAAAAATTTTGAGGACATTTTTAAAGCCAGAATATGCATATAATGTGTGTCTGGAGTCTGGATATAGAAACCACCCTTAGGTGTCAGAAACTGGTTTTTGTGTTGACACTTACTTTGAGACTTTTAGAAAGTGCAAAATCGAAGGGAGGGGGATCTTAACTCAAAAGCTGTTTTTCTACCTCTAAAGAGTGGTTTCTATATCCAAGCTCACATATTTGTTCTGTTGGCATTTTACCTTCTTTCGAAAAAAAAGTGTCATTTGGACCAAAAACGTGAAAAACGAAACATCGATTGTTTTGTTTTTACACAAGGTCCCTTCTTTCCGGCAGGGTCACATATGGACCATTTCGGCTTTAATTTTTTGTTACTGTGTTCAAGTTTTGAGGATTCTCAAAAGTTGCCTTCCAAAAAGTTTCTATTTCAAGACTTCAGGTGAAGTTTAATTCTCCATTAAAATCGTTGAAATTTCCCAATTCATCCAATTTGATACAACGAATTAATAGAATCAACATAAAATCTCAGTTTTACACTTTCCAATGACCATTCCTGCTCACCCAGCAATATTCTATTCATCAACGTCTCAAAAATTCTTTTAAAACCTGCAGACATACCTGAAATTCACAAATTCCACAAAAAAAACCCTCCCAATACTCCTCAATCAACTACAGTCTCCTAACGAGACCGATTTTTCAAACCTCTTCCACACAAAAAATTACCCGCACATTCGAGACAAAATTTCACTTTCTTGCCTACAATCAACATCACCACACAACCAAACATCCAAACAATCCAGCAAAACCTTCCTCCAGCTCCTAGATTAATTATCAGCCTGGAGTTTATTTACATATCACCATTCCAATTACGTCTTATCCTCTTCCCCCTCCTCGCCAACCCAACCACAAATTATAATCCGGTATACATTTATACATAATCGTTGCACTAAAATCACAATCTGAACGGTAATAAATTTCCAATTTCTGGTACCGTTGGGCGCTCGCTTCCATTTTAACGCATAGCACGTCGTTCCAATTAGCAGTCTGGCTCATTATCAGAACCCAAATAAGGGAATTTTAGGAATCGGCCTCGATCTGTGGCCGGCACCGTCCACATGCTCAAGAGAACTGCCATAGCCGCAGTCTAATCCATTTACATAATCCTATTCTCGATTACGTTTTAGGGCAAACAATACGAATATGTTTTCGAATTAACGACAAAAAATATCCATGTAGTTTTACCGCACCAACAACACCGCCGAATTACACCGAAAAAAAAAGCAGGAGGAGGAAAAAACCATCATGTTTTGTCGAATTCGTATACCGAAAATAAATGTACCTAGATGTACTTTTGCAGATGCATATTCATTCGAACATGATGTAGGTCCACAGAGGTCAACGCGACTCGCATTATCGCTAATAAATCACAAAAATCATTCGATAAAGTTAACCTAAGCATTGTGCACGATGGTGCGAACGAATAAAGGCCGATTGTGTCCTATATTATGTTGCCAACGGTATTATCCCGGATTGAAAAAAAAAGGAAGCGAGGATGGGGGCAACAGGGGGCGCGACATTAACACGCTAATATAGGCGATGCCATCATGAGCACGCTACTGAGACGCCCTAGCTCGTGCCATGTCGTAAAGGCAGCTCTGCATTGTCCCCGGGTACCTATTATAGGTATATGTGTCAATAGCATTGTTATCAATGGTTTCAATATTAGAAAAACCTTTTGCTTCAGTATCAGCACTACCGCTGACCATAGGGTTTCTTTTTAATTCGATATATGCAGCTCCCTGCGCCCGATCGACAGTTGCCTTCTGCGATGCCCTACAACTAATTTCCTCCGCTTCTGGCCGCCTCTACCGTACAGACAATGCGACCGCGACCAGACAGATCACGCGTAAGGCTAATCTCGGGCATACACAGCGTGCGTCACGCATTTCCGCCGCCCTCGCCGATGCCACGTCGACGCGATGACGACGCTTATTAAATACGCGAGTACAAAAGTCGTCTCGCAGTTCGCGAAATGTATTGTGGCCCTCGGTGTATTCATCGCGCACCTATAAAGACTTGTAAACGATATAAATTGAAAAACTGTCGCCACAGTGAGCCCGCCCTCGCATAATGAAATTTATTACGGTCTTGGTTTTACACTGGTTCTCGTTGGTAAAAGAACTGAGCTGTGGTGAGCATATGTCGGTGGTATACAGGGTGTCCGATGAGCGATCATTTTATTTAATGTATCTAAATTAATTTTTTGCAAGATTTTTTCCAAATTTTTGAGCGTTTTTATGTGAGAAATATGAGCAAATGTGTTGAATGTGTTAAATATCCTGAATATCCTGATGAACATTTTTTTTTTGGATCATTTTGATCTGTGTGGATTCTGAGATTTTTTTGAAGCTCCTCAAACGTGGGAATTGATGTTTTTCACAACTTTTTCCATACCTGGCTGCCATCAGGCCCCCCCTCCCCCTCCGATAAAAATATGCAATCTTATTTTAATTAATTGTTCGATGTGCAATATTTTCAAGCTTTTCTCAAGCTAGGTACTTTTCTGAATTGAGCACCAAAAAATTGAAAATTTTTTGAAAATTCTATGTTATGATTGTCACCAAGTCCTCTGATGGATAAGAACAACTTTTTTTTTTTTAAATTTGAAAATATTAGTTGGTCTTGACTAGAAGAGGAAGAAAGTTCATAGCATCTGGATTTTCTGAGTAGGGTGTGCTAAAAATTAGGATCCTTCAACGAAATCAAAAAATTTTATATTAAAACGAAAATAATAATACATATTGATTGAATCAAAATCGGAATTGAAGAGATCAGAGCTTTGAAAAAAATGAAGTTTTAACGTCCAAAGAAGTAATTTTTTCATGTTTCAATGCTTTAAAATTTAAATACTCCCATCTGACGTAATTGAGGTGGACTCAATGGATCTCTCACCCTTGTACCTCATTTTTCGACGCCACTGGTGCAGAAAATTGAAATATCTTTTCAAGGAGGGGGGAAGGGGGTAAAAGAAAGCCTGCTTCCACACTTTTATCTTGGAAATTATTCATGCCCATGCCAAGCAAAGCGAGGGCGAAGCTTTGAAAAATTATTTGATTTCTGATGTCCAAAAACGACAATTTTTTTAGGTTTTAAATCTGACAAATTATTCAAAAATTCCGTTACCCAACTTGTAGATTTTTTCTAAAATTATATCTAAAGAAAGAAAAAAAATAGAAAAATCCAAGAAAAGTAGGGTGGCACACTCGACAGTCTCGCCTATGTTTTTGAAAATGAATTGTGTAAAATTACCGACTGTGCCTGGGCAGAGCAAGTGAGAAAATTTTTCAGGAAACCCTTCTAATAGCAGGAATTTCTTCGTTCATTAATAAATATTTTAGAACCGAACGGAACTTTTTTTCAGAACTGCTCAATTTTTCTTGATCTACCCGACAGATTTTTGAAGCTACTCATCTGCATTTCTTCAATTACCTATGCATGAAAAAATTGAGGGTTTTACAGACAAATTCGAGGTTCGGGGGGGGGGGGAGGGAGATGCAAGAGCAGAAAAAGGCTTTCGAACGTCGATATCACACATTAACTAATTTTAAGTCCGGAAGGAGAAACTCTCCTGGCACAAGTCAGGGAAAAATCGATGAATACTCGGTGAATTCCGCCCAGGCAATCATTGAGTGAAATGATCGCTAAAACAGTGTACAAAAGAGGTTGTTTAACCTGCTGAATATGAATCCGGGACTAATTTTTATTTTTGACCATTTCTTCTCTTGGTTTAATTTGATGGACATTGAAACAGAAAACATTTTGAAAATTTTTAGAAAGGCCACAGCTCCAAAAAAAAATCTGAAAAAATTCGAGTACGTTTGAAAATCCATCTAAAAATGCTGTTGTTTTTTTTTTAATTTTTTCGCCCATGTTTATCATTATAGAAAGCTTTTGAAAATTGAAAACTTTGTTTCAAGGTAATTTTGAGGTCAGGAAAATTAGAATAAATTTACCTATGGATATTTTTATCAACTATCCCTGTTTGCTCACAAAAGTTCGATTGAATTAAGTGAATAATGTTAAAATTTATTTTTCAAGGTCACGGTTTTTTTGTTCAAAAGTCATCTTTTATGGTACTAAATGAATTTTAAATTTAAAAATTTGAAAAATTCAAATACTCATGCCTGAGCCTTTTATTTTGAAGACTTCTCGTCCAGCATGAAAAATGAAGAGACCATGAGTCATTTAGCATTGAAAAAAATCGATTTTTTTTTTTGAAGCTCATTGTTTTGATGGTGGCAAAAATTTTCAGAACAAAATTCTTTCAGTTTATTCCTTTGAATATTTTTTTCTCAATTTTTTGAACTTTTTTGTAATTTATTCCTTCAATTTTATGAATAGGCAAAAAGACAAACGATGAAAAATTATTCCAGTTTTCGAAATACTACTTTTCCCGTAGTCAGAAATAATTTTTTTCGGAGTTCACTCGTTAAATACTCAGAATGGCTACGCAGTAAAAAAAAAATATTGAAAAAATTTCACTCAAACATACTGTGAAAAAAATTGCTGATTTGGACAAAAATTTGTGAGAAAGTTTACTTTGAGTGGAGGCGTTTTAGAAAAAATTTGAGCTCCCTGGCCGAAGGTAAATCTGAGTGGGAAAACCTAAAAGTAGAGCCATTTTTGAAAAAAAAAAGATCATCAGGGGGTTGAAAAGTTGTAGATTGGTGTTTTCTTTGATATTTTCCACCGTTTTTGATAAGTTCCTGGAAAAAAGTCAGAATTATTGCAGCACAAAGAAAAAAAAATCAACAAAAATTTTTTGATTTTCATTGAATTTTCCCTGATTTTTTCAGGATCTTTTTTTTAATTTATTGAATCCATCTCACAAGGTTCATCTAAAATTTTCTCTGTGACATCCGAACCTAAATTTTGACCTACCACTTATCGAACACCCTGTAGGTCTAGGTATATTGAGCTTATAAAATCGTCGATGTTTGGTTTCCGTGTGCATTTTTTCCTCCTCAGGCTCACAATCGGACAAATTAATCGGTACGGTTTGTTCGCGCGTATAAAATGACAGATTTACTACACAGTCTATGTTTACTCAAGTTTTTCAAAAAGGTATCCCTAGATCACGTCGACTTTAAACCCAACCATCATTGTATTCGTGGACCATTCGTCATTCCATTTATGTTGCTCAGTCGTACGTTGATTTGACGGACGGCTTATTTGTGCAAATATTTTTCAAACACGTCATATTATACACTGTCGCAGCTGCTAGCTACTTGGTACAGGTCTTGGAATAACGATAACAAAGCCACCTCCGTATCTAGATAAGTATACGTTTGTGTGTAGCAAAATTCTACACTATGGTGCGATTTTAAACAAATCAACTCGACCTTTAAACGTGCGCTAATACATATTGTTAGCGTTAACAAAATAATAACATTTTTATGGGTGTTTCTTTTCGTTCTCCGGTACTTTTTTTTTCTATGTATTTTGTTTTCAATAATCGATACAGCGAGGTAGGAAGCTAGGTACCTAATTATGGAACGATATCACGCACAAATTGCCCTTCACCGATGCGCTCTGCAATCGTAAATGTCTGTATAGTGTTTCATTTCGCTGGTGAATCATATTTTTGTGGTTTACGTGCTAGGAAATACCGATGGTATGATGAGAACAGGCCAGGGGGGGCATTTTCAGACACGTACGGGTGCTTATTTTTGCAAGGGTTAAGAGTCGTAAAAATTGCAAAATTGTTGAAAAAATTACTCAGTTGATTACTATGTGACTTGTAGAATTATCTCTGAGAGACGAAGAAAAATATGGCGATTTTTTTTTCAGGCAATGATTTGATATTGAATTAGGTTGGAATTTTTCCTCTTGAATTCTTGAATGTGTCATTAAGAATTTGAGAACTTGGAAAAAATGGTTCCTCGTATAAAAATATAAAGAAGAGGATGAGCATCAAAAGATGGTAATTTTTGCCAAAAAAGGTATTCTGATTATGAGTCAACTTGAACAATGAAACAAACTCCTATATGAGACATAAAAAATTGAAAATTTTGATTTTTCTCTTTAGTTTTCTATTTTGCGGAAATATTTTAAATTTTATTTTTTATTCGAGCTGAAAAAAAGGGTTCCATGGGTAAAAAGTTACTTCCTGGGTAGGTCTAGGTACTTCACTTCGATTTCAAAAGTACAAAATTTATCGACTATCTAATTATTTTTCCATTTTGTAATAGATTTGGGAGTGATGGAGAGAATGAGAAAAGCGGTTAAAAATAAAATCATTTTCTACATTCATGAATTTTGAAACATTTTAAAACACAGGCAACCAAATTCAGTATTTTTTTGATGCAATTATTTCTTATTTATTGGTCATTTTTTGTGAAAAACGACAAGTGCATGAAAATGCGACTGTTGGTGAATTTTCGGAGGAAATTCCAAAAAAATCAACCACAAAACAAGCTCGTATTTTAACTATTTTTTTTTTTTTTTTTCAGAGAATAACAAAAAAAAAATGACGAGAAATTTTGAAGTGGCTTGGATTTCGATCATTTCACATTTAGGAACCAATTTACCTACTTTTTCATTTTTTTGGATAATTTTTGGTGAATTTTCGGAGGAAATTCCAAAAAAATCAACCATAAAACAAGCTCGTATTTTAACTATTTTTTTTTTCAGAAAATAACAAAAAAATGACGAGAAATTTTGAAGTGGCTTGGATTTCGATCATTTCACATTTAGGAACAAATTTACCTACTTTATCATTTTTTCGGATAATTTTTTCCAAAAGTCACATTTTTGTCACCATTTTCCCTTACCTACCTCAAATACATATTTCTATTTTTTCTTAATTGAGCATAAATATATTTTCTTTCAAAGTCAATTTTTGTCTTGATTTTCTACAAAAGTCACTTCTCGACAATATTTTCTCAAAAATTACCTTCTGTTCGTATGCATTTTCTAGTCATTAATTGCCACTTCATTTTCTCTTAAACCACATTTTCTCACTACTTTTCAAAATTCACTTTTTGACAATGATTTTTGGGACAATTTTGTCAAAAATCCTCTTCTTATCATCATTTTTTCTTACAAAACTCATTTTTTGTCAAAACTTTCTCTAAAAGTCACTTCTGTTATACCAGCACTACTTTTCAACACTTAATATTTGACCTGAGTCGAGTCGTAAGTCTTGAAGCTACTTTTGCCACAATTTCTACAAAAATCAACCACTTGTCAATATTTCTTCATATCAATGTTGACTAATTTTTTTAACATTAATTTTTCGTTAATATTTTTTCTCAAAAGTCATTTATTTTCATGTCACTATTTTCCTCAAAGGTCATTTCATGTCACTTTCCAAAATAACTGTCATTATTGTCCTCAAAAGTTTTTTTGACATTATGTTTCTCAAACGTGATTTTTCATCGCCTATTTTATTCTCAACTCACTTATTTTCTCAAAAATCGTTCATGTCTCGTCAAATTTAAATCAAAAAGTTTTCCAAAAGTCACTTTTTAACCTTTTTTTTTTTCAAACCCCACTTTTTATTAGAATACCATTTTTCGAATTCATTAGGTGTTTATCAATTATTTTTCCCAAAACACATTTTGCCATAATTTCTTCGAAGTCAGTTTTTGGCCCTATTTTTTAAAAAAGTCACCTCAACTTCTGTCACCTTTTTTCATCCCAAAAACGATTTTCGTCGATAATTTTCCAAATACCTAATGAGTGAATGTTTTGAAAAATAGCTTTTTGAAGAAAATTCAAATTTCTTGGCCTGAATAATTTGTTACTTTTTTAGTGTAACAAATCTCTTATATTTAGGAAAATTGGAGTAAGATGCCAACGATTGCACGAAAAAAAATTAAAACCAGACCAAAAATTTTCATATTTTAAATGCCTGAATTTTCAAGTGATTTTTTCAACTCCTTATTTCACTAAAAACTTTCCATGAAAGTACATTTTCATCATTTTTTTCTCAATTTAAGATTTCGGGTTGAAAAATAAAATAAACCAATCGTCTTCTATTCATTAAATCAAGTCAAAGATTGAGTAATGATAAAGACTTAGTAAAAAATGAAAGTTCTTGGGCTTGTTTTTCAAAAAAAATACTTTTTTCTCGTTCAAATAGGTTTTTGAAGTTCTGAATAATTTTCTGTCCCATTAATTTCAAAAACATTCAAAAATCACCTGCAATAAATTTTTTAAAAATAGTAATGAAAATTGTCTCAGGAAGGAAAGGGAGAAATGATGGGAGGGAAAGAAGGGCAGAGGAGAATAGGATTGTTCAATAATTAATCACAAGTCGATTAAATAAAAACACGAATTAAAATCTGTCTACGAATAAGAACTTCATACAATAAGTTCTTTCATTTACCTCCTGGTTGCAGTTTTACAAAAAAAAAAAAAAAAACTTTTCACAATCACCTAAGTACATAATTATAATGATGTTTAGGAACATCCATACTTTTCCTTTCAACCGTAATTTAATCTTCTCTCGACAAAAAACCCGAAATACCCAGCAGCTTTGGTACGAATCCATTCAAAATACCTATACGAAAGAACTGAAAGAAGCAACAAAGAATCTATACCTTGGAATCCGTACACAATGACCCAGAATCATCAAACCATTCGTTTCCGGACATCGATCGACGTCTCAACGAAAATAAGAAAACCGAAAACGAAAGAGAGAATCTATACGCAGGAGAAACGATGGCAAAAAAAACCATTCTCACACCACCATCCCCATCTTCCGCCACCGGTTAAAAAATTACCTCTTCTTAAGTCTAGAAATCCCCGCAGCAATCGAATTTCTTTCTCGGCAAAACGTAAAAATCCATCGCGAGGTATGCGAAAATACACGAAGAGAAGAGAAAAGTCGAAAAAAAGCCAAGCTTATCTTCGCTTTGGAACATTTGTTGCGCTCTTTATAAAACAAAAGAGGGTTAAAACAGCTTAATGGATGACCTTCTTTTAAAATTGTTTCGTTCTTTGTTAAGGCCCCGGTTAAATGATTCTTAACTTTAAATGTGCCCAAGAAACCCTACCGAGTAAACTGTCAGCGCGCTTCGCGTTCTCCAACTGTTTCGAAGATGGATGATATAGAAGCAATTTTAATTTTTTTTCCTCCTTGTGCGAAGAAGAAAACGAAACGAACGAAAAAAAAAGCAGAAAAGACATTAAAAAGCAAATTAAAACCGAGTATTATGGTCGTTTGAAAAAAATTTTATAACATGCTGCGATTTCAGTTCAACTGCGAGCAGACTCCGTAAGGTATTCGTCTTTTTCGCACCGGTCACGCGAATAATTCCGAAAATATTGCAGACTGCGAGGAAAAAAAACTAACCTAGTTTTTTGTCTACGCAGCTATTTAATAATTGACGGGTGTTCTTCGTCAGTCGACGCGACGTCGTCGAGAAAGGTCACTAAACCGTAGCCAGCGATTTTTATTAAATTAATTTCCTTTTTTTTTACTTCGTAGAGAGGCTTCTTTGAAACCTTTTTTTGTTCGATGACGAGCTGTTCGCCTCGAAAATGTCTCGCGATATTAATTTCCCATTTAGGGCACCTGGAAACCTTTCCTTTTTTTAGGGAATTCCTACCATCAGAGTGAAGGCAAACAGTAGGTAAAATGTCTACCCAGGTGATATCATTAATGATCGATATCGTCTCAGAGAGGACACTTGTGCTGGTGCATCAGCAGAATAAATAGTACTCGAAAGTCAGCGATTACCAAAATACACATCGATGTCATCTATCTTTATAAATGTTTGGCTGTTTGGTTTAAAGAGCACGAAAAAATGTCAATATTTTCACTTCCTACACATACAGTGGCCTTATCGAATCTATTATTTGATAAACAGCCGAAAGACGCCGGTGTATTATTTTTACACGATTAAAATCGAAGGCACAAGCCAAAAGAAGCTGATTAGTGGCATGATGATTTTTTGGAGGGAGGGGGGGGGGGGTATTTATGATTTTTCCATCCTTGAAATTGAAATTTGCCAACTTTAAAGATGAAATTATGAAGAATTATTTTAGGAAGGGGCTGAAAATTCGAAAAAAATAAAAGTAGGGGCCAAATTTCAAATAAAAAAATTGAATCAGTGATTTTTGACTGAAAGATCAGTGAAAGGTCTTAAATTTTCAATGAAAATAATTTCACTGACTCTTATAGGCAGAATTTCATCAAAAATACTCATTCAGATTTTGAGAAGTATATTTTTTTATGAAAAAAATATTGGAAAAAATTACAAGAAAATATTTTTTTTGTTAAGAAAAAAAAAAAGGAGAAAAAATATTGAATCCATATCAACGATAAACACAAATTTTATTCAAATAGTGATTTTGAAAGGGGTTTCTCTTAAGTGCATTTCATCTCAAATAAAACTTACAAAATATGTAGTAAGTTGATAATCAATCGAAAAACAGACGTTTCAATTGTTGATTTTGAAAAGGAAACGTCAAAATAACCAGTTCATCATTTAAAATGCCAATCATTTGCTTATACCTAAAAAAAATCTGAAATGACAACCAGTACTGATAAGGTTTTAAAAATTTGATATGATATCAAAATTTTATCATTTTGGAGAGGAATGATAATTCATCTTGGCCAGTTACGATTTCCTCTGGGCCAATATCACCATTATCATTAGGTCTTCCAATTTTAAAATGACATTTCCTGCATTAGCTGCATATTTCCTTTCAAAAAAAAAAAAGATAATTTATCGATATGAAAAGAAGATTATATTTCACGCCTCAAAATAACCCCTTTTTTTCAACTCAGACAAAAAAATCCCAATTTTACTGTTTAATTTAACGAGAAAAACGCAGCCACTTGAATCCAACCTACTAATTCCATCTTGTAAAAATACAAAAGAGAAAAAAAATCAGATAAAAATCAACACCAATTAAACCTCCGGTAGCTAAACCGCCAATGATGGTAAATTAGCTTAAAACTACACCACTTTTTTCTGCACCTATTCAGCTCGAATCGTCTCGCATATACAAAGCATCCTTGCCACCCCCTTCCTCTCCTTTGGCGGCGTCGTCGACGTCGAAATTTATTATTCATTTATGCGTCGATTTTGAAAACGAAATTTCGCCCGTTAGATTTAAAGCATCGTTTATTTTGCAAAGCGGTCGTTATTATTCAAAACACTTCAACTTTAAAGTCGTTATTTTTTCAATTTCTTACTTTTGTCGCGCCTCTTGTAAAAGTATAAAAACCACGCCGGAGCTCGATTCGCGTCTTCGTTCGCGTTCATTAAACGGAGTAATTTTTTTCTGACTCGCGAGTGAAAAAAAAAATCCAAGCGGCGAAGTTCGATTAATTATACGAATACGCCAGAAGATACAACGTCTTGGAATACCCGTCAATATCTGGAGGGATGAAGAAATCGCTGAGAAGGGAAGGACCCTTAGAAGAACGTAATTAGGTGCGAATAAATCGTCATTATTTATCGAGTTCGTCGATAGAGAGAAAATTGAGTCGAAAAAATCATCGACGAGGGTTTCTTTTTCGAGGTGAAAAAATGAAAAGCTTTTAACTCATTTTGTGGGTGCAGCTTTTACATACAAAGATGAGAGCGTTATCATTTTTTTTGAATGGAGTTTTTGGTTAGCTATTGAAAATATTGCGGTATGAGTTCGTTAGTTTCAGAAAAACAGATGTCGTTTTACTTCCCATCTGAATTTTATTTCGTGGATATTTTTCAATGAGAAAGAATCCTTTCTTTTTGGTATTTTTTTTGAAAGGTTTTTTATTCAGTTTTGTTTGATAATTCAACGAGACAAATTTTTCGAATCTGTTTTATGGAAATACAATTTTTCTAACATCTTCATCGATATTTTTCCAGCAAAAAAGATTGACGAATTCGTCTCAAATTGAGAAAATATGAAAAATTCGAACAGAGTAAAAAGAAAATTTCGGGAAAACCGTCTCTCAACTCCAAAATCATCTGCCAATTCTAGAATTTTCAAAAACTTGGTCTCCCTAGATCCTACAAAGTAATTTTTTCCCAATTTTTTATTCAGATTGATTAATTTAAAACACTGATTTATTGCTCCTTAAACTTGAAGTTTATTGAAATAAATTGAAACTAAAAAAATTTTTGAATTAAATCCGGTAGGTATAATTTTTCTTGAAAATTTTCACCTTTGTTTTGCTGGGGAGAAATTAGACAATTTCAAGGTTTTTTCGACCAAATGCAATGAAATTACTTTGAGATTGAAAATCGATGAATCGAATGAAAAAGAGAAGAAGTAAAAAAATTATTCTGGGCTGCTAATTTGTGCCATCCAATCCTGTGCCTAAAAAAGTAAGTCTGTTTCGTGCCTGAAAATGATCATAGACATTTTTCAAAAATCAATGACGGAAATATGAAATTCTGAGATTTTACTGGCTCAATATTCGGACTTCGGCACTTCACTAAAAACTTCGCAATGTCATTTTATGAAACAAAAATTTTAATATCCATAAGCTCACAGTAGGGGCTCAGAGGACTCGAGCCCTCCCCCCCCCCCTTAGCTAGGAGAATTTTTATAACAGGAATGTTAAAACAGTATTTTTTGCTTCTTTAACATGATTTTTCGAAAGAAATGTTTTCCCTCATTTAGCTCTGGCAATATTTTAATCATTCAATTTTTTGAATAAACGTAATTTTCGGTACTAACAAGGGAAGTGTGCCCACTTGAAGAAAAATTTCGAACCCAAGCAAAAATAAATCGAGGAAAGTACACCATTGGGGAACCTCATATCCAAAATTTGAAATAATGAGGTGCATTTCTTGAATTTTTCGAATTTTTAATTTTCAAATTACCTCATACTTAGTCGTCAAAAGATGAGAATTTGATCTAATCAACGAAAAAATCTGAAAATTTATATATACACTGGTTTCCAGCTCCTAAATCGATTGGAAACGGTTCCAAGAAGTTTCAGAGCCACCAGGAAATTTTGGATCTTTTCAGCCCTGGAGAAAAACCTATAAAAATTGTCCATGTGAAGTTCAGCACTTAAAAAAGTGGATTGCCGATGCCAATGATGGTAACCTAAATATTTAATTGATTGGAGCACAATTTTCAGAAATTCGTAATTTTGAGTTTAAACCTACATTTTTAGGTGAGAAATTTTTCTGAAAAAAATGTAAAAATATGTCTCAGACGTCAGACCACACTTAACAAGGTGAAGAACTAAAATTTGATGAATATTCAATTCAGACATATCGAATCGATTGGAAGCAGTTTTGAGACGATTCGGAGGAACCAGAAAATTTTTGAATTTTCCTGTCCAAAATTGCAAATTTGAACTCGAAGTTATGAATTTTGAAAAATTACGCTGCTGAGTTCTTTTCGGGTGTACTTTCGATTTATTTTTGTTTCAGCTTAAAATTTTACTTTGAGTGAGAATTCCTTCCTAGAAATTTAAACTTCTAAATTTTGAGCTCACATCACATAATGACTGTTTTCCTTAATTAATTTCTTTCAAACCTCCAAAAACTAATCACTAATAAATTTTTCGTAAAAATCATCAGTTACAATCTTCTATGAAAATTTAGTCATAAAAAGTACCCAGGTATAGGTTGAGTAGGTACCTCAATCCAACGCATGTTTTAGGGGGATATTTTTAAGGCTTCTTTTTTCAAATTTTCACAATATTTTTCTCAATCACGAATTCGACGACCTCTTCGATGGCTTCGGTAATTTTCGATAACTTATTAATACCTACTTGAGAAGGGAAAAAGTTTCACTAGATTTTAGTACTGTTTTCATTATTTAAACATAGGTTGGTACAAGTCTGCAGGTACTTTTTGATTATATATTTTGTGTAAAAGATTAATTTCCGTGTTGGAAAATTTTTCAAGGGTTTCTTACGGCTCGAGTTCTTTGTAATTTGAAAGTAGTTCTTATTTTTAATTAATTTTAGGCACCTACAATTTATTATTGTGGAGAAGTTTATAGACGGAAAAAAGAAATTGGGTCAGGAATTTGCAATTGGCACATTTCTCGAGAAAACGAAACAAAATTATTCCACGTACATCCAAGTTTTACTATTTTTCACTCCTTCGCCCCGCCCAATTTTTAAATTCAATTTTTTCCTTTGGAATGGAAAATTTTAGAATTTTTACACGCTTAGTATATCAATTATTGTGTTATTCTTTAGAAATTTTATATGACGATATGAGTCTAATCGATGTTTTATTTTTCTAATTACAGGAATAATTCAAAGAACTCACCAAAAACATTGATGAAGTCTGGTACATGGTTCTAATGCGAAAATTCCCTTCGCTGGATTCAATTCTGATGTAAGTTTCGCCACAAAATTTTAACATTATTTAATTTGTGTATCTGAAAAAAAAAAAACAAAAGCACTGATGAGATAAAAATATAATAATAAAAATTCAATTTCACATCAAATTCGTTAAAAATTACACCCCACCGCAAAAATAAGCCCTCCATCACCACCCCATCAATTTTTCTGACCTCTTTCCACCCCTGCTAAAAAACACTCATAAAACTTGAACACCCGCCAAAAAAGCTCTCCAAAGAAAGAAAGAAAAAAATAAAAGCACGAAACTCTCAACGTCTCACATTTTCTCACTACGCCAGGCAACGTCGTCTCGCAATCATTTGGCGGATTTGCGTCTAAGGGATGTCAATTTACGTCTAAATTTCGATATAAATTTTACCATTAGTAACGGTATAGATTTTATATAAAATCTCGTTACCGTATAAAACGTCTTATCACTTTTATCGCCGCCGAAATGATACGGAGTACTTCAGGCAGACAGAAAAAATCAATTTATGGGTACGTTAAAATTCAATGCAATTCGCTCGCGTACGCAATTCACGTCATGTCAGATTACGCTGGCTCACAGTTTTAATAAACGATTAGTTCGCATCGTCTCTTTATCATCTCGAACCCTGGCAATCTTTTGAAATTTTCATTTCGACGTCTTTATCGTCTTTCTGTTTACCCGAACTAAGTTTTCGTTTCGTTGTCATATTCTGCTCCAAGATTATACAATCTCATCGACCGGAATACTAAATTAACAATACTTCCAACGACCCCAGCTGAGTATTTTCAAGATGGTAATTACCGACACGCCACACGTCGCTTTTCATCTCGATCCGGGGTAAAAAAAATGCAAAATCAGCTTCGAATTAATTACACGTGCCCAAATCGAATACCATCGCTGGGGTAAAACTAGCTAATTCATTACACAACCTCCGCACTGCCCATACCTATAATTTATATTTCGTCTTGTACCTACATAAAGGAGAAAAAAAGACCCCAGCATCCGCACATCATCGCTTCTTTTCACACCCTAAAAGTGTAAAAAGACCAGCTAAACAATGACAAATAAAAATTACCACCTCGGATTCGATTCCTCTTTGGTACGATGCCGACCATTATGTAATAAGAATAGACTCGGGAAAAGAATTAATGAATAGCGATAACTCAGATCACAGCTTGAATAAAACTTCGTTACAAATTTACGTTTAATAGCTTCCCGAAAATAATTTATAAAAATCCAAAAATACCGATTCTCGACATCCACGATTGTGCATTATTTCAGCAAACTACAAAGATACCAGAGATCTCCGAAATTACCAGAGGAACCAGTTTGATACATTTTATCACCTTAGATATTGCTTTTTTTTTCGATTCCCTGGCCCCTTTAGGAAGATCACACAATCACTTAGACAGGTATACAACAATGGAAAGGGAGAGTAAAAAATATCAGCGATACTTGACTTTACCAGTACGAAGCACACGATTTTTATATTTCCCTTTTCCAAACCCCTGACCCAGGATACGTTTCCATTTGTATGCTAATACGAGACGTACGTACGGTAAAAATAATACGAGAATCGAGAATGGGCCGGGGGCAGGGGTAGCTCGTCTTTTATAAACGCCACAGAAAAAGTACCCCTCTCTCCGCTGAAAAATTTTCAACGCAGCTGTATCGAGGACCTAAGGGATCGAACGTTTTACTAATAACGTATAATATTTCAGCTGCGTTATCCCTTCTCCTTTCTAATTCTACTCAGTCGATTCATCGACCATCGTCACAATAACCTCGAATCCCTTTCGCCAAAAAAATCTTTCATTTCCGTTCGTAATATTACATATTGTGCAGTTCTGTACGTTTCATCTCCTCGCCTCTCGGACTAGCTCATTTCGTAGGCTAATTCATTAATAATAGATCTGACTTTTTATTACCGCACGTATTCGACCCCCCTCCCGAGCCATCTTCCAGGCATCGTGAAAAAATAACAAATCATTTGGAAATCCTCTATGTACTCTCTGCGGTGTACTAGTTCAACGATACCGGAGTTTTGCTAACAACATATGAGGCCACTTGGGAATCGTTTTATGCTGCCATGATCCTTTGAGAGGCCGAGCCGCAGCCCAGATAGGAAAAAAACTCCCTATTTGTAATATTTTCTCATTTACGCCGAAAATAATCTCATTTAAGTATTCGACTCGTGAGGAGACTGGCTCGTGTTGTGAATTATCGGTCGATTTTTTTTTCGTCACATTTGGGATTCTGGTACATTTGAATTAGCTTTTCGAATACCGATGTGATTAGGCCACGTGGCTGGGTTTTTTTCGACGTTTAAATCGAATTACAGGTTTAATGAAGGAAGACTGGCTGATTCTCTGGTCTACAATTATCATCGAAGAGATCTCGATGATGACTTTGACGACCTTTTTTCTTCTCCTGGTCTCTGTTGGTTTTTTTCCGTGATTTTTTTTTCGAGGGTTATAAAATGCACCCGAAAGAATATAATCTGTGATGCGATTGCGCTCGCACAACAGTAATAATACAAAAGAATGGAAAAGGTATCGAGACGTCAATAAAAACCAGGTCAGGAAACAATATGTAGTAAAAAAACAGATCGTCGTGATTGTATATTTATAGTATGAGATCTCTTCTTTTTTTTTTTTACCCTTGAAACGTATCTTGGAAATTTTTTTGTATAATAAATCTTTCCTCGGGTATACCTAGATACCACTTGTACATAGTGGACCTATTTAAGTTAATATAACAATGCGTCGAGCTGTTAAACGATCCCATTATGGAGCCAAATCAACAGTAAATTTCTGGTCAGAAGACGTGGTTTGGAATGGAATCCTTTTAACGAAGTCATAAAATCGTGTTAAAGAAAATAAAGAAATCTTTAACCACAAAAAAATCAACCCTTTTGTCCAAGGGATCGTCGATGACTAGCAATGTCTCGATAAAAGGAAAAAAAGGATGCGTAAAATCAATAGAACTGGTGTAACGAAAAAATTAACGTAGATGTGCCGGGATGTTTTTTTTTTTGCCGAGGGACTAAAAAAAAGAATGTGGTGAAAAGAGAAAAGGATATTTTACAGTCGTATAAGAAAAGAATTATTTAGGAGTTTAGATACCTTCGTAAGATAAATAATGCTGCGATGTGCAATATGTTCGATGTTCGTTGGTATTTGAATACGCAGTAAGATTCTTTTGATTGAAGTCCTGGATTCTTGAAAGTTTTTTGTATCGAAATCTCGAAGAAAGTGAATTAGCGTTATTTCAAGGTTGTCAACGAGGAATGTAGTGGTCGTCAAATTATTGTTCGAGTCTGAAGGATTACCAAATGAAAAGAGCTCTATTTCAAATATGCAATATTCCATGGAATTAAGAATTCGACGTAATTTCACATTTGAAAAAGCAAAAAATTGAAAACGTTGATTTTGAAGTTCAATTTTTTTGTATACAAAAAAAGATCACTACTTTTGCAATTTTCTACCCTTGAACTTAATTTCTTGGACTATACATATCGTATTTACAAAGCAATTTCGTATTATGCAGAGAGAGAAGAAGGAGAATGAGCTTTTTTAATACAGTTTGGTTCGAATCTGGGTATTAAAATTCGGCCACAAATCGGTAAAAATTAATAGAAAAAAATATAACAATAATTTTTAAATCGATTAATACTCTTTCATTTTAAATCAAATAGTATCACTGGAAAAAAGTCAGAATTCCAGACCAGAAGAAATCGGCCAAATTCTTTGATTTTCAGCGTATTTTCGCCAATTTTTAAAGAATTTCACTGATTTTTTTTTCTTGGAAATTTTTTGATATTTTATCAACTTTTCGGTGATTTTTCACTGATTTTTTAAAAAAAAATTTCATCGACGATCTATCACTGTGTTACAATTCTGCCGGTTTTCCAGTGATTTTTGATCATTTTCGCCAATTTGTAAATGAGAGAGTAGTTCCCAAGCGAATTCTCATCAATCCATAATTCATCGAAAAATGAAGATGATTTTTTTTCATGACCTACTTATGTACCTAACTGATAAATATCTTTTTCCCATGGAAACTGTCAAGCATCCAAGTAAGTAGAGGAAAACTTCAAAATTGAAAATAATGGATTTTTCATTGAAAATTTTACTTTCGATCATTGATTCAGCAAATTTTCTCAATCGAACGTCCAATAAAACCGAAGTTACAAAAAAAAATCATTGTAAGTAAATACAGAAAAAAAAGTTCCAAAAAAATAAGACATTCAATACCATTTTTTTGAAGATCCAAATGCGGTAATGTAAAAGTTGCAAAAAAAATACCAACATTTCGAATGTTGAAAAAAATATTAAGATTTCGTTTCCAATCGGAGAAAAATTTGTTCAAAAAAAAAAAAACTTAAACTTTGTTGAAGTTTCAATAAAATTAATTTTAAAAGATTTTTTAAATGATTTTTGAAATGGCCATTCAAAACAGCTTCATCATGCGTCGTAGAAATAGTAAAAAAAAACGTGAAAAATTTGCAATTTTAATAAAATAAAGGACGGGTTAGTTGTCAGAATTATTGAAAATATTGATGAAACAGCAAGAAAAAAATTCAGAAATGAGTAAGTATTTGAAATTGTTAAAAAAATTTTTCAATTTCACGAAAATTTCACAAAGAATGGAAAATTAATCGCTAAAATTGCTCAACAAGTAAATACGTTTAAAATGTTACGAAAAATATGAAATTTTTTCCTGAAAAATCCTCACAAATGTGTACAAAAATCGATGATGAAAGTATCAAAAAATGACTACATTTTATGTCATTTTCAGACAATTTTCATTAATTTCGTTTTAAACATTTCCAAGATATTTTAAATACAACTCACTTAACTTTAGAAAAAAATTGTAAATTTTTACCGATTTTTTAAATCAATTTTTACTTACCTTATATTAATTTTCATTTCTTACTTACCTAATTTAGCATTTCACAAAATTTATATTCGGTTTCAATTTTTTTTTGTAGAGTATCTGCCAATTTTATAAATTTTGAAATATTTTTCAACTTTTTTTTTTTAAATTTCAAGTTTTACACCAAAAACCAACCCTGTTTGTTATTAAAAAGTCACAATACACCCCCCCCCCCCCCCCCTCGATGAACACCGTTTTTGCAGTCGTTCTACTGAAGTCTCAAAACTCACTTTTTCTCATTATGAAAAATCAATGAAAAAGGTAAATGAAACTTCAAGCAGAACAATTGAAAAAGAAAAAAGAAGTATTCACTATTCATGATTGTATTTCGACCAGCCAAACACAAAAATGAGATTGTTTTTTTCATTTGATCATTTCTTTCGTTATAAAACGTTGGAAATTTTAACAGTTTTTCGTGATTTTCGGCCCTTAGTTCAAATAAATGGCCAAAACTAAGTTGGAACACAGAAATATTTCGCATAAAAAAACTTCTTTTTTAATAATTTTTACAGGGTGGTTACTCTTTGCTTACCTCATGGTGTTTTTTACGAATGAAAACTTGAAATAATCGAAAAAAACATGTAAGATTGCATCTAAATTGTTGAAAAAATTATTTTTATTTTTTTTGGGGGGTGGAGGGGTTCACTTTTACGAAATGTAACTTCATTACTTTTGTTCAAATTAGAAATTCTTAAAAAAAAATTAAAAAAAACATGAAAATGCCATAACTTCGAAAAACAGGTAGTATAGAGATCCAAAATTTTTTGAAATTTTTTTCAGTCGAAACACGTCACTTGAGGTACTTGACTTCGGAGCTCAAAATCACCAAGAATCAAATTCAACCCCTTATTCAACCATATTCTTTTTCTAAAATGGAAGAATTTCAATTTTTTAAAATCTGCGCTAGAAAATCATATCACACCAATACTCTCAAATTTAGAAAAAAAATCTCGCGTATAATCGTTGAAATCATTCAAGAAAATTCATCGTCCTCTAATTGGAACCCCTTCTCAAGCAAAATTTCGCACACTTGAAATTTTTACCCTCTCGAGGAAAAACTACCCCGCAATAAATAAATTTAACGTGCACACGAGTCACAACACGGGCGACATTACGGTTAACACAGTTGTCGCCATTTTCGACGCTGAAATTTCATCTTACTTCCGAACCACTTAAACATTCAACAGACATTCTGAAAGGATTATACAACGACAACCCACTCGCCAGAATAAATTCACGCTTTTCTCGATTAAACGATATCTTAACTTGTTTTGACGTACTAATTCTTGTTTATTGTTTCCATGCTCTTTTCATAGCACCATCCGCCCAAAAAAAGAACACCATAATGTTCACTCGTCTTAAACGAAACGACCAGAATTTAAAGTAAAAAAAAAAAGTACTACTCTTGAGAATCATATACTTAAACCTCGTATACCTCCAACAGACCCATCAGCATATAACATAAAACCGTCAATCCACCTGTACATACGTCGGATCTACCGCCTTCTTTTTCTTCTTTCCATATCCACAACTCTAAAGCTTTTTATGGTATTCATTTATTCGATAATTCGCATCGCTAAAACGCGAAGAAAAGGGAAAAAAGGAAGCCCGACGGTAACGTCAAATTCTCCATATCATCACGTCAACATTTCGGGTCCTAGGCAAACATCCTAAAAGACACGATATGAATAACGAAGCAAAAAAAAAATGTTACTTTTCAAATCTGTTTATAAAGGAATCCTATACTATTAGAAAAGGAAAGGGGAAAAAAGACACTGGATATTTTTTTTACAGCCTCAATGTATCCGTGTCATGTCCTTCAGCGATATCCCAGCAGATGTCACGGTTTACAAAATGGGGGGCCATATTTATGCGAAAAATTACACAAATTCTGTAGTAATTTATTTCCGTATTATCAAAGCACCGATCCGGAGGATCAGTGGATCAAAATCGATTCTCAGAACTGGCTCGTTTGATTTTCCATCTTTTCTCCGAGATTCGGCCACCTATCACTTAACAAATCAATAAATCACATTGCATCTAATCAAAGGTTACTCTTCAAAGAAATCCACCAAAAAAGAAACCGATTTTAATTTATTATCTCGGTGTTTGCGGCGATCTCGGGTATAAACAAACCCATCATGCGGCTGTTTTATTTTTAGACAATACCTGTCCCCTCGACAGATCCACGAACTTGTATTATTTCGTTTCCATTTCCAATCTAAGCAATTGCTTTGTTTTTCGCCATTATACGTACACCCATCATCGTGCTTCGAGTGTACGTCGATTAAATCGACACGTACACGTAGTTCAGAAAAGTCAACGAGCTTAAAAAAACTTTCTAAACGCTATCGCCGTTAAAATATCGCCAACACGTAGTGTTCTATGTGCTCGTGACAATGAACCGAAAAGCTACAGTGTCAGTGCAGTCGTAAACCGCACTGTAATTTTCAAAAGCTTTCTTGTAATTTCTCCGCTCCGACCCGGACACAAAACCACCGATAAAGAATTAGCGAAGGGGTTGCCTCGCTGGTTGGCGAGAATACGTTTATCATTTTATTAACGTGTGTCATCTACGACGTATTTTTTTTCTCTCCTCTCTTTTTACAGTTTGAGCAGATGAGAATGGTACTTGAAATCTTGACACATACCTCTTGATACGTATCCTTTTACATGTCTTCGAACGAATTACGAAAGCGGGCTGATAATTGCCGATGAAAAGATGCTGCGAGGAGTTTTCAACTTCCGTTTTTTTTTCTTCGGGTATTCTCTGAATCTTTGTGTCTTTCTTTTTTTTCTCTCGGATTTTTTTTTCAAGAGATGTTGGTACGTGGTTTTGGTCTTTTTTTTTTGAAAAGCTCGATGATGAAATGACCATTAAATTATTGAACTGTGGTTTGAATCGATTTTTCCAGATTTATAAATTTTTTTCTCCAAAAATCAATTGATTTGAGAAATAATATCTCAAAATATTTTGAACTGTAATTTAAAATTTTGAGATTTTAAGATCGCATGTAAAGAAATGACATAAATTTTGGATTATTCGAACATATAACATGCCAGTCTGAGTTTAAAAAGTAATCTTAGGTATCGAAAATTGGTTTTTGAGTTGAGGTTCCCCCTTGATTCTAGCCATTTTTAAATGCCCAAAATCAGTGTCAACTCAAAAACTAATTTTTGACACCTCAGGAAAGTTTCTATATCTATAGGCTCACAAATAAAGAAAAAAAAAATCACGTGCTTGTTGGAGCCATAAATTTTCAATAATAGAAATGTTCCAGATTTTTTTTTAACATCAGAAAAATAATTCATTTAAATTAGTTACCATTTATTCCAACAATTTTAAATTTTTCCATTCTAAAAATTTTTTGGTATTAAGTTGAAATGAACTTTAGATTTTGGTCTTTAAAATTTGCCCTTGTGGTAGGAGGGGGGTGTAAAGGACACTGAAGGGTAAAATTCAAAAAATAAGTAAATATTCGAACTCAGTGACCTTAAATACCTAACAAACGACAGAGGTCACACGTTATTTTTCATTTTTTTTTTCAAATTTTGACTCTCCCAGGGAGAGAGGGCTAATAAGGAGGTTCAGAGGGGTCAGATGAGAAAAAACCACGTACATACTCGAAATCAGCGTCTTTGAATTAGGAGAAATCTATGTACTAGGTACATTACTTTTTGAATTTTGGTCAAAATTTTGAACCAATGTCCCCCTCCCGCGGGTCTGGAAATCCCATCCTGAAAATTGGTTGAAAAATAGATTAAAAAGGCTACTTACTGAAATTTTTCAAATTTTTAAATGTAAGCTTTCATTTATTGGGATCATCATTAAAGTGAAGAATTCATCACAAAAGCTCAACTTTGAGCTTTTCAAAATGTGATAATCGTTTTTAAATCTCTTATCGATTCTCTTTCGGACTCCACTTCCTTCAAGTATAACCTATCTCGAGATTTGAGCCTTCAAAAATGGGTAATTTGGCAAAAAAATTGCAATTGCCTAAAAATTACAAGGCTCACCTCCTAGCCCCCTTGAAAGTTAGAAGGGAAATGACCATAGATTCATGAATATGTCGCCAAGGAGAACTCTTGAAAAAAAAAAGGAAAAAAAAAGAGCGAAATCGGAAGACCCAACTAATTTTTGGTACTTTTTAGCATGGAATAGCCCTATTTTTCTCAATTGGGACACGTGTCCCGGAGACACCAATTTGAACAATATTTAGACACGATGTTTCAGAAAACTTCAATCTGGACAAAATGTCTCTAAAAAGTAATTTGCATGTAATTTCTGATTTAAAAACAAAAAATTTGGAAGAGATCATTAGGTATACAAATTTGTAAAAAAAAATTAGTGGGTTGTGAGGTCGGATCTAAATGAATGAGTTTGGAGACCAAAATTATGAAAAAAATGCAGGAATCAAGTTTCAGCTCAAAATTCAATTCTTTCATGGACAGTATTCAAAAAAAAAATCAATATTTGGTTCTAGATTTTCTCGAATTGACGTCATTAAGCGATATGATTTTGTAATTCGATGTCATTTCAAAACAGTTTGAAACTCTCTAGATAATGATCGATTTTCAATGATTTACAACTGTTTTTGGAACTTTTTTCTGTTCTTGGTAATTTTTTTTTCATCATTTTTTTGTGGTCCGTTGAGAAAATCTGCAGAGTAAACAATGGAAAAAAAGTCGATACAAAATTGAAATTGAATATGAAAAATCTGTCGTTTTTAAATTCCAATTTTTTCTCTACCTACTCAGATGCTTGACAAACTCTAAATAAACCAAGTCCATTTTGGATCTAAAAAAATTTAATTTCTTGCTATTTTACAAGTTTTTCTCGCCATTTTCATGTTATTTCTCCGATTTCAAAATCGCCTTTAAAAACAACTTCCCATCCTACGATTAAAAACAAATTAAAGAAAGAGATTGTTGGATTTTTTTTGCAGTTCCAATTTTCTCCTCAACATCGATCAAACAATGCACATGAATATTTCATAAAAATCCTGTAAATGCGCAGAAATCATTCAAAGACCCAAGGACTCCTCCCTTAAAAATTGGAGATTTTTTTTGTACCTGCCCTTCGAAATATAAATTCTGGGAATTTTAGCTTTTTTTTTGGGGGGGGGTGAGGTGGAAGTGAAACATTTATTTAAAAAAAAAAAAAACAATTTCTACATTTGAGATTTTTCACAACAATTTTTAAATTTTTCACTGAATTTCATCAAAAACCAAAGGTACAACAATTTGCCTACCCGTGTGCTGCAAGGAGCAAAAAATGTTGAAGCAATTGGAATCACTTATGGATTTTTTTAGAAAAAAGTTTTGTCCCCTAAAGTGAAATAAATAGGCAATACACTATTTTAAAATTTTTACCGAGAAGATGATCACTTACGATGACTTCATCAATTTTTTATTCGGGACCAAAAGACCAATTATTACACCTTGAATATTCCAAAATTGTGATATGATAACTAGGGCAACCCAATATATTTTTTTGAATATTTTTTGTAGTGTTCCGATTACAAAATTGATAAAATAATTTTCCGTTTCAGAAAATTTCCTTAAAAATGAGCCCAACTTCATTTCACCTAAAAATGAATATATTCCCATATTTGATTGCTATTTGAATATTTTCATCAATAATTTCCAAAAATTTCCCCCTTTTCCATTTTTTTTTAGACTTTTCCCAAATATTTCCAAATATTTTTGGAATTTTTCACGTTTTGCACATTGTAACACTGGTTTTCACGGGTAAATCAATTAATTAATTATATTAATACTAATAATAGTAATTTACAATTTTTCATGTTTTGTTTTTGCTCTTAACATACTTTTGATACGAAAATTTGCTAGTTCTTTTCAAGACGACTAAAATGTATTCGAATATTTTTGAATATTTTCAGGATTTTTTGATTTTTTTTGGCAATATTTTATTGTATTTGAATATTTTCAAAATTTTTGAATTTTTTTGGCAATATTTTACCTCGTGAAAGCCAATAAATATTGAATATTTTACCTTCTCAAAGACCATATTTTGGGTTGCCCTAGTGATAACTTATGATCTCGATCCTCCCCAAAAATATCCTCGGACTCGAGAGGTGAAGGAGGGTGTCAACTCTGAAAACACGGAGTATATTTCGAAAAAATCAAATATTTTTTAATGGAAAAAGTAAACATCTCAAAATCCAGCTTTTCCCTCTGTCAGATTTATTAAACACCTCGAACCATTTCAAAAACCACCTCACACAATAAATCATTCGATCGAAATTTCTGAAAATATGTATTAAATGCATACCTAGACCTATGCTGGGAGGTGAGAGGTGTCTCGTTATCACAAATTTTTCATCTTTTTACAGTTCAGTTATCAGTATCAGTAAAAAGACACATGTATAGGTAAACATTTGAAAAACGTTTCCAAGAAGTCAAAGAAAAAAAGGGAACCAGGGGGGCACGAAGAGAGAAAAAAAAACCTAAAATTTACCCAAGGTAAAAATAACGTACAAATATTTAACTACCGCGTGCGTAGTGTACGTATTAGGTGATATATGTTCTATGTACATGTATTTTATCTCTGGCACATGAAAAAAAAAAACCATCTCGTATACACTATTAATTCTCCAATAGAAGATCCTTGTCGTATATCGATTATTTCTTTATCGAGAAAATCCACAATCCACCCTCTATTTAAATCTTTTTTAAAAAAGAACGTAATCTCCAAACGAACCTGTTAAATCTACGACTGTGAAATTTCAGTATCAGTAAACACGCCGATGAGACCAGCGACGACGTATTTTACGTTTCGAAAACGCGGTATTTAGTCGTAAATGTAAATAAAAATTTTGTTTGACGTGTAATAGATTTATTATACGTATAAGGATTCTAAAGTCTCGTGTACTTTTCGTTTTCCTATAGGCGGTTTTTGTTTCAACGGCCTGGGGTCTCTCTCTGGTCGCGTTCATAAGAAATTGAACCGAACGCGTCTTAGATTCGAAATATTCTTCCGTTACGAAGATCGTTAGTCGCAGCTGTGCTGGGTTTAAAAAAACTGACGTCTTTATAATCCCTTCGTAATAAGCTATATATAAACTTACTTTTTAGCGGCGCTGCGGTAGAAAACCCAACAAGTTGGGAGTTTTTTTATGGTCTTTTTCTAGATTTAAAAAAAAATTAATACGGATTACACGTTGGAATTTTTTTTCATACGGTGGATTAGTCATCTCGACCACGAGGGCGAAAATACCGTAAAATTATTTCTGCCAAGATGCAAAATTACAGGACGAGGGTGGAAAATGGGATACACGGGGGAGGAAAAATCTAAAAATGTGCAGATGCTGGATATTTTTTCCACCGGTATTTTCAAACCGAAAGGAGAAAAAATTCAAATGTCACCTAACACGTTGCTGGTAATGTGGGCGAATGATATATCAGAAAAAAAAGGGCCCAGGTTTAATTTTTTTCCTACAGCGAGAAGAAATACGTCGTGGAAAAAATTGCCACCCTTGATAAAAACGAAGCTACCGGAAATGTATAAAACTCCATTAGGTTTCGCCTTATTCGTACCGTATCGTCATAAAGGACGAGAAGGAGAAAAAGAGGTAGAAAATGGTGAAAGTACGAGGTATGGATCAGGCTGGCAGCACAAAAAAGAGGTGAAACGAACCAACAAAGCATTCCGCAACAATAATGAACTGCTACGGTCTAATGGGCCATCTTTCGGTCTTCCCCTCGATATTTTTTTCTCTCTATGCTGTTGTCCTTCGAAGGATGTCCAACAGGCTTTCTTTTTCGGCGTCGTGTTTTTTTCTCTTCCCTCCCCGTCCCCCGCAGGGTGATTTTTATTACCGTCGAGGCACGCGGGCGTGCTTCGAGTGAGAATTTTATCACGTGCGTGTATTTTGCAGTATGTTACGAATGACTGAGCTGGAAAGTACGGAAGCGGCGAGGATTTCGGGGTGAAATATGTTTACTGCAGTCTGCGTGCAGGACGATTTGTGATCGATAAGTAGACGCCACGGTGAGCTTACGAAGGGGAGATATTTGTACACCTTTAATTGAATCCAGCATTTTCAACGTGTTTCCGGATTACCAACTGAGAACCACCGGTACACAGGTAGCTATTTCATTGATCCGAAGGTGCGTACATTGAAAAACCACGAGCTGATTTTGGGCTCACCGGTGGAGCAAAGGAAACCATATGTGTATAAAATCGTTTGTATAGTATTTGTTATTCTGTACCATCGAGGTTTGTGATTAATGATGTGCAACATTACCAAAGTACACAATACGAATGTAGGAGAGCGTGGGGTGGAAAATATTCTTTAATCGTTTTTGATAGATTACATCTTTTTATTAACATATACGGTAATCAAATTGTAAGATATCAACATTTATTCGTTTCGCCTTCGCTGGAACGAATAAATCATCCGAGGAGTGTTTAGCAGCTACCAAACAAGCTTTCTGGATTTTATAATACGTCTAATAATCTGCGCTTTAATATTCCGATCACGATAACTTTTCATATGCAGAATGGTTTATGTTTAGATGTGTTATTAGTCTCATTGTATAGTCGTTATTTACGTTTATGAGGTTTAAGAGTATTTTTTTTCTATTTATATGTTCGGCGGAGGTGATTAGGAATTTTGGATTTTTGGTGATAGAATATTAATTGGCGTAAAATTTCGTAAGCACAAATCTTCCTTATTTTTTGGATTTGAATTATTTTATTGATGATTTTTTTGATTGAACTTTTCTATACCTGCAAAGTTCAAAAATGCAATTTTTTGTTTCGAATGAAAAAAAATATGATTATTTGGGAAAATTTCATATTGCAATTCTCAATAATCAACTTTGAGATTTTTTTTCAAAACTGCTCCAATTTGACCACTGGAAAGAAAAACTCAATCAGCATTCAAGAAATTGACCATTTTCAGACAGGATGTCGAGCTCGTGATGCAAAAATATAGGTGGCGTAGAAAGGAAACGTTCACCCTACGAGTCAAAAATTTTAACCCCGGCCCCTCCTCCCTCCTCGAATTTTAATTTGATATTTCTTCGGGATATGTTTCGATTGAAACTAATAAAGGAACATACTTAAATTTTTCATTCACTAACCAGGACGGTTCCTCAAAATGAAATAAAATTTTGGGCTTAAGCAAAAATAAATTGAAAGCACGATACCAAAAAAAAAACCACATATCTAAGATTTTAAATGTCAAAGCTCATTTCTCGAATTTTGGTGAATTTATTTTGAAATTTTGATCGCTCTACAGAATCAGAGAAAAAGCAGAAATCAGTTCAGACTGGGAATTTTTCAGCTCTGGAAAAACCATAAAACCATAAAGTCTGCCTGAACGTTTTGATGACCTAATTGATCGGTTAAAGAACAATTCTCCAAAATTCTCAAATTCAGGTTCAAATCCAAATTTTTGGCAGAAAATTTTCATGAAAAAAACAAAAGTTAACTACTAGAAGTTGGTAAAAATCATATTTCCGACTCCTCAATTCGATCGAAGTTGGTTTGAGACGTTTTGGAACCTGCAGAAAATTTTTCTTGATTTAGCACCAGAGAAAAGACCATCAAATTGGTCGATATGAATTTTAGAAAAATTGTACTTCGATCGATCAAATAAGCTACCAATATTGGCGATTATATAGGTAGATGCTTAAAGTCCATATAGACCATTTTTATGGGCTTTTCTCCAGTATTAGGACATTTCAATAATTTCTGAAGACTCAGAAACGTCTCAAAATCATACCGAATTGATGTGAAAAATCTAAAATAAATTATACCCCAAATTTGAGATTTTTTCGTTGATTTTATCAAAGTTTCACATTTTGCAGGACAATAAAAGTAATTTTGAAAGTTGAAAAATTAATCAAAATTCGATAAATGAACGTCAGCGGCTATAATTTTGATAAGAAATTCTTGTTTTGGCTTAAAATTTTACTTCAAATTGAGATACCTCCCTTTTTGAGTGAACTCAAGCAAATCCCTTTCTATTCTCAAGTTTGTATTCTATTCGATCCTAGATCTATCAAAAAATTTAAATAATTCAAAGTCGAAAATTTTCAATTTTTTACCGATCTTCAAATTCTGTGAACTTTGATCTGATCAAGTCTTAAGAAAAATTAATCACCTGGGGAAGGGAGAGCAATGAATTGATTTTCCCCAAATTTTTCTCAAACGTGAAAATTTTTAAAAAGAAGGTCTCCATTTTAAAAAAAATTATCGACTCAATTTTCAATTGAAAATTTAATTTAGCCATTAATAGGAAGCGAGCTACCCCTTTTTGCCCTTGCCCCTCTCTCATTTAACCAAGCTTCAAACATATTATTAAAACCGCGAAAAGTCCTGAGAAATTGATTTTAAAAAATAAAATTTTCAAAACCTCATCATTTTAGAATCATTAAAATTACAAGCTCAAAATTTCGATGTACTTATTACAGAGCAATATTTAGCTCACGAGGGGAGAGAGGAGAGGAAGAATTGAAAATTTCAGCCCGGAGTGGATTTTTTCTCGTGGAATCCAATTCAATAGACATCCAATATTTTCAATTTTACTCAATTTTTTTACATCTTAAAACGAACATTTCCACAAAAATTGCCATTTTTAAAAAATTTAGATTCAGTTTCAACTATTTTGACTATAGAAGGCAATTTTGCCAGGCCAAGAGTTACCCCCTCCCCCTCCACCCTCCCTGTACGGAAACATTATTTGTCATAATCAACCATATAATTCCATTTACATTTCACATTCTTTAAAAAAAAAAAAAAAACTTTTCGACATTTTTGCACCCTTCAAAATCTAAAAGAAAGGAAACAATCCTTGGGATGAAACAAAATTGGCCAAGGGAAGGGGTGGAGGGTGAAAATTCTTTCAATTTATCCCAATTTTTTCATTTTTTCTACTTTAAAAAAAAAAAAAAAAAAAAAAAACTCCAACTGAAGCATCTATCATTTTTGCATATCCATCAAGATCAGATTGTAGTCGATAATGTAAAATTACTGGATGAATTTCATTTCAAAAAAATTATTCAAGAATTTCCCGCACTTTTAAATTGAATTCGATGGAGGGAGTATGCAAATTTTCTCTCTGTATGTACTTTTTTGCGTTCTGCACGTGAGAAGAATTTACCCACTTCATCGACTCTGGCCAGTGGCGTAGCCATAATCGTCTGAAGGGGGGGGGGGGTCTGGACCTGTGAAATCGGTTGCTATTTTGGGTGGCTGCAAAATGAGTACAGAGACTTGAAAAACGAGAAATTTTGGAGGGAAGGGGAAGAGGGAGGGTGAAAAGGAGCCTTTTTTTGGCACTTTAGACTTAAATTGTTCGTATAATGGTGATTTAATTCACGCCCAAGCGAAGCGAGGGCAAAGCTTTGATAAAATTGGATTTTTTATGTCAAAAAAAGACATTTTTTACAAAAATTCTTGACCTCAAGGGGGAGGCGGGCTCCAGACTCCCAAAACTCTCCTTGGCCACGCCCCTGGCTCTGGTTCAAAATCAATTTTCGTAGACATTCTTCCAAGCCCTAATTTTCTTCAACCTCCTTTTTCAATCTCCACTCAACTCTTAAAATTCTATGTACTTTCGCCGTCCAAAAATGAAAATATGCCGCACCACTTTCGAGAAAAATTCCACCGAGTCTCACCATCTCGTAATACTTATTGATGATGCAACGTCACTAGATAAAAAATCCGCAAGATTGATATTATTACTACGAGCGTCGAATATTTCACGCACGTTTATATCGAGAAAATTGATAATAAATCGTGTATTGTTCGCTCTACGTAGACGCTTTTGCGCAAATTTTTCAGCCTCTTAGAAAAAAAAGAGAAAAGAATCGAGAATCTCGAATAAAGAACACGTGCAAGATTGCGTTTTAAAAAATATTACGTTTTTCGTGCCAAGTTCGACGGCGGCTTTAAAAGTCTCGCGATTTTTTTGGCCATTTTATACCTTACCCATCCAGCAAAAGCGAGCGGAGGTAAAAAGGGTGTTAAAATGAGAAACACGGCGAAAACGACGATGAAAAAAGAAAACAACCATTCACCTATATCGTACCCGAACATCGACGCGAACAGGTGATCAAATAGAACAATATACTACACTCGAGTACGAAAAAAAAAAGTTGAAAAAAGATGATGGAAATTCGGCGGTAAAGAATAACGACGTCGTAGCGTATCATGTACTATATTGCCTCGGGCGATAAAAATTACATATTTTTCGTAGCCGCGAAGAAGAGGGGGGGGGGAATCGTCGAAGAGCGAGCTTATGTATACGTAGAAACTATAAATTTACCAGCGAGATGATGGCGGAAGAAGGCAGAAAAAAAGATATTCCGACGCCGTCGTCGGTTCCGCGTCCTCTTTCGTACCGTTTGCGTGCAATATAACCTTACCAAGCCGAAGGTTCAACTGGTGGAAGATATAATATCGTAAATTTGGCTTTTATCGTAACAACTTTTTACGCGGTTTTACGACTCGGCAACGAAAAAGATGTTATATAGATATAGCGAAAAAAAGATGCAGAGAAAAACCATCGCGAATGGCTGAATTACGCCAGATACGAGACGACGACGGTGGCCTGTTTATAGCAACGCTGGCACACAGGTCAAATGCAAATTAGCGCCGTTTTAAGTCGAAGGAAATGTTCATACGAGAGAAAAAGTCTCCCGACAATGTGTGTCGCGTTCGCGTCCGCAAGATACGAGCTTAATATACGAGGTAATTTATTCGACCGCTGGTCTTTATAATATATCTATATCTGGCGGCGAATTTTCTTCACAGAAAGATATTTACTTTTTTCTTCTTCAGCCGACTAATTCACAGAGCTTCCCATATTTACGTAATTAAGATTTACGAGAATGAGAGCGGATTGTGTATGCGAAGAGCGAGCTCGTGCGCGTTAATTCGTTATTAATTATTTTTTTATAATGGTTATTTAAGAATGATGGAAACTGGTTGGCATTTAGGACTTGTTTTTTTTTTTTTTTATAATTGACGGCGGAGTATATGCGATTGGGTCGACGATACGTGCGGCTTATCGAAATCAAAACCATAAATTTACTACGAAATGGAAGTGAGATGAAATGTTGTGACGGTGCGATTTGCTAAGGGCTTTGTGTGGTAAGTGGTGATCCTGGTTTTGCGGGAGTTCATCTCGACCGGATATGAAACAATCCTGGTTTGTAGCTCATCGATCGATCGAAATTTGTATCGGTACAAGAAATGGCCATTAGATGGAGAGTGAACCGATATCGTGGCGGAGTGATTAATTGGAGTAGGTGAGTTTAAAGGATTCGGGGGATTTTTTATTCTACATTTGGTACATAAATTTTGTCTAGCCTGAAACTAATTCGATTCAATCATGAACATTATTTTATTGAAAATTCGTACTATCTTTTTTACCAATAATCAGCGAAAATTATCGAAAATAACTGGAAAATATCAGAATTACAGCTTAGTAATTAATCAGTAAAATAAATTTCAAATTGCTGGAAAATTAGTGAAACTTCATTTTAAAAAAAAACAGTAAAATATCTCAAAAATAATTTGTTGAAAAATCATTTTTTAAATCTTTGAAAAATTGGTGGCATTTCTTTGGAAAAATCAATAAAATTATTCGAGAAAATCAGTAAAATTCTCTGAGACATCAATGGAAATTCGCTAAATTTGCAGATTTTTTAAATGCTGAAATGACTTTTTTCAATATGATTTCTCACAGATTCAAAATGAGAATGTATCAAACAAAGTCGAAATCAGAAGATTGACTGATTGAAAGAGACGGAATCATGTCACAGATTGGCGGTGAAATTTCCTCGATTCCACAGTTAATCAGTGAATTTTGACTTGTTAATCAGTGAAAAATAATAGATTCAATAATTTGTAAATTTTTATTCTTGAATTCGTAATTTTTGCTAAAACTACTGTAATGAAACAGTGAAAATTTTAATTTGCTGGTTGAATCAATAATTTTTACGATTGAATCAGTAATTAACTAAATCGGTGAAATTTTATTTTTACAGATTCAAAAATGAAAAATTCACTGATTGAATCAGTAAATTTTTCACCGGTTTCTGTGACATGATTCTGTCGATTTCATCAGTCAATTTTGACTGATTCAGATTAAGAGAGCAGTGACCTTTCACTGATTTTCCAACAATTTCTTTTTCCTGATCGCTTCCGGCTGCTTTCATTGAATTTTTTCACTGATTTATCAATCTGCGGAAATTTTGACTGTTTTCCAAAGATTTTCCGATCATTTACGACAGGTTATGAGATAGAAATGAGTGTCTTTTCTCATTTTTAGAAATTCATAACTTTTACCTAACAGAAGAAATTAATTTCTTCTGATTTTGATATTTTCCACAATATTGATCATTTTTTGTAAATTTTATGTTGAAAATTGTCACTTTTTGAAAATTTTATGTTGAAAATTGTCACTTTTTGAAAAAAAAAAAAGGTAATATTTATCATAAAAAATTGTAATTTTTTCAAAAATTCAATTTAAAAGATGCCAATTTTTCAAAAAATGGTCAATTTTTGAAAAATTTGTCAATGTTTGGAAAATTTGCCAATAAAAATTTGCCAATTTTTAAAGTTTGTCAATTTTTAAAAAATTGTTTTATTTTGGTGATATTTGGATAAAGAATGAAATGGATGGACTTTTCTTTTCAATTTTTTTTGTGGTTTAGATTTTTTAAGTTTTACTATTCATAATTTTTTTGATTTTTCAATATCTTCCTCGGATCCAAAATTCAATCATTTTTTAATTCATAATTCCATAAATATTTAAATAATTATCGAAGGAAAATTGGCGAGACTTTGTTCTCACGTTAAATTTAAATGGCATAAAATTCATCAAATTTTATGATTTTCACAACTTCATCGATTTTGTTTCTCGGTGGTTCATCATTTGATTTTTTGGGATGAGGAGGAAGGATAAGAAAGGACTCTCTCTCTCAACAAAATAATAAGAATCAAATGAAAAAAACGCCAAGAAATAGAATTTATGAAGTTGTAATCATCTTAATTTCATCCCAACTCTCGCAATGACAGAGTTTAAAAGCTGAGATTATTCATTGATAACCTATTTGATGGATTAAAGCATAATTTTCTAAAATTAATAACTGTCGTTTGAAATCCATATTTTTAGCAGAAAAAAAATTTAAGAATACACCAAATACGTACGAATCGAGTTAAAAATCCTGAAATTGCTAAATACCTATTTTGTTTTTGACCTCCTAAATCGTGTTGAAGTCCATGGACCATTTTTAGGGGGGGGGGGTCCTTATGCTGAAAGAATCCTAAATTTTCTGGAAGCTCTAAAATGTCTCGAAACAGCTTCCCATTGATTCGGAGGGTTTAAAATGGAGCAGGTAAATGTAACCATTCAGGGAGAAGCGACCAAATGTGCAAAAAAAATTTTCAAGTTTTACAATCAATCCAAAACAACCAAAACAATGATACAATTTCAACATTTTTCGTTCATTAGATCATATTTTCAAATTCTGCGAAAAAATTAGGTAAGTATATGATTTTGAAGTTACAAAAATTCGTTAAAATTCGAGAAATAAACTTCAACACCTCAAACTTTGGATGTTGGCTTCTTTCAAAATGTACTTACTTATAATTAATTTTTGTTGGGGCTCAAAATTTTACCACTAGTTGAGATACCTTTCTTGTCAGATAAATGGCAATAAAAATCAAAATTTCAGCCAGAAATTTAAAATAATCTCAATATTTGATGGGCCAGAGAATTTTGAAAAAAAATGCCATTTTTTCTTGCTCTCTGAATTACAGTTGATTTCTCAATTTTTAGACAGCTAACTTACCTACTGACACGAGACCAAATTTTTTGTACATTAGAATGTCATTGTCATATTTTTACCAAAAATTTTAAAATTAATAAAATATTCAGTTCAAAAATAAAAACCACATCATTTATAAAAATTTTGCATTGATACAAGACTTCAAAGAGAAATACAATCGACTTATCTACACTCGAATTGCATAATGTACACCTAACTCCCTTCAATTCATTCAAAAAATGGCTAAATATACGACTCAATGCAAAAAAGATACATTTAAAAAGAATCTCCAAGCCCAAAGTCTACTATCTAAGCCTAAATTCAATATTGATACAGCAACCTTCTATCATTATATGATTAATGAAAAACATAAAAGGGGAATAGGCAAATGAGATACATTCTCATTCCAACCCTACCACTGGCATATTTCGTAATACAAAAAGGTCATTTGAAAACTCGTCTGCTGCATGCGTAATATCGAATCGAAACCGAAAATAAAGTAACCTGATATTCCGAGGTGTCTTACCTCTTTTATTTGTATTTGTACATCGAACACGGACAAAATATTTACGCAACCTTTTTTTTTTTTTTCATTCTATAGCTATGCAAACACACCAAGGGAGCTTTTTTGAGGCATACGAAGATAAAGCTGGTAGAATTTTTCAATATAAGTTTCGCTCACGTTTAGGTAGTATAGGTATACATACGAGGGAAAAAAGCATACGTATGATAAGGGTTACTCGTATATAAAAATCATTGCTTATGGTACGTTGCCTAATATACGAAGGCTATAACGAGGAGTAATTTAAAGTACATATACGACGACTACCATTTGGTACATCAATTTGGTATATATGCGATGGAATCGGTACACAATATACTGGCTTTCTTCTACATGCACGTCGGCGTTTAGTTTTGTTTTTATGATTTCATTTCTTTGATTCGAGCCATATGGTGTTATTCGAACGATGACGACGGATTGGTTGGTACAGGTGTTCCGACCATAGATTTATTCGATTTTATACCCTTCTCCGGAGCTTTTTTTTCAAAACCCAGAGCCAGAATACGTTTCTACGATTCGCGAGCATTTTATTCCAAACGGTCATCGCCATGCTGGGCGAAAAAGGGGCACCAGCCAGGGTAATTTCGCATCGTCAGATTATTCGCTATCGTGTATCGGGTGCCAGACAAAAGGTAATTACTGTAAAGCAAGAAATATAGTATATCCAGTTTGTAATATAAGGTTTCCGATATAAATGTGCCCTGTGTATTGTATACATAGTATAATACTACGTGTATACGTAATGCTGCATCCATATCCCCTTACCCTATCCCATATGTCGAGTTTTCCTAAAACACAATACACCATTATGGTTGTTAATGCCCTAGACGTAGTAATTTTTTTCATCTACGTCGACCTGCTCAGTCGTCGATGATTTCCGATGTAAGGACGACTAAGCGGAATAATGCGTGTGGAGATGAGTACGCATCGAGTAAAATCTCCAGTACAAATAGAGATCAATTGTGTTTCAGACTTATGGGCGAATCTGGTGGTGGGTTTTTTTGCATAAAAGAGGGTGGTTTGGTATCAATTTGGTGCTGATGTTGGATGATTAAAAGGTTTACGAACTTACACGAATTTTGGGTACAGTTTGAGTATTGATTCTTGGATTATATCTATGACTAAATCTACACGAGAGAGGCTTCAGGCACGAAATTAAAAATACCCTGCGAACGACTGAATCGTTTTTTTTTCAACTGTATGATTCAAGTGGTCCACTTGCTTTTTTCTAAGTTCAAAATTTTTTATTTCTTTTCAGAGTTCAAATTTTTTCTCGATTATTTTTTTCCAAATTGAATTTTTTTCAGAGTCCGAATTTTTTCTCGACTAGCTTTTCTCAAGATTAAAAATTTTTTTCCAGAGTTTGAATTGTTTCTCCATCAATTATTGAAATTTTTTCCGAGTTCGAATTTTAATTTTGAGAAAAAGTAGTCGAGAAAAAATTCGAACTTTGAAAAAAAAATTCGAACTCGGAAAAAATTTCAATAAATGATGGAGAAAAAATTCAAACTCTGGAAAAAAATTTTAATTTGGAAATAAAAATCGAGGAAAAATTCGAACTCTGAAAAAGTTTGATTTTGGAAAAAAGTAGTCCAGAAAAAAGTTGAACTCAGAAAAAAATTTTGAATTTAGAAAAAAATTTCAATAAATGATGGAGAAAAAATTCAAACTCTGGAAAAATTTTTCAATTTGGAAATAAAAATCGAGAAAAAATTCGAACTCGGAAAAAATTTTAATTTGGAAAAAAAATCGAGAAAAAAATTCGAATTCTGGAAAAATTTTAATTTTGAAAAAAAATAGTCGAGAAAAAGTTCAAACTTTGAAAAAAAATAATCGAGAAAAAATTCGAACTCTGAAAAAAATAAAAAAAACTTCAAACTTGGAAAAAAGTAATGTGGACCACTTGAATCAGACAGTTGAAAAACAAAACGATTCAGTCGTTCGCAGGGTATTTTTAATTTCGTGCCTGAAGCCTCTCTCGTGTATAGATTTAGTCATAGGTGTAGAATATATTGAATGGTAATCTCTGTTCTTTGTTTCATTTTTTTGAATTTTATTTTATTTCGCCAAGTTGTAGGTATCTTATGATATTTTCAAACCTCTAACCGGTCTATTTAAAAATTTTACGAGCCAATTCGACAGTCGAATCACGTTTATAATTGTTATCGTGTAATTATCAGCAAGTGTACGTGTTCGATGATTTTTTTCTATTATCATTGAAACATCAGATTACACCTCTTGGCCTTTGCTGATTTCGTTTATAGGTTCTAATTGTTCTTTGGTTTTGGGGTTTTGGTCATAGTGTTGCCCTTGAATTCCGTTTATGGAAAATGGCGTCGATGTAGAGTAATTATCTGATCATCGCGGAAAATATTCACGAAATAGATGCTCGATTCGTAACGAGCTGTTTTATCCTTGATGATTTATCGTTTAGAATATTTTATGGCGTGAAATTCAGTTAATTTATCAATTTGTAATCATCGATAGGTCAATTCTTTTAGAGTAAGCAGAATAATGAACTTGAATGGTCATTTTGTTGTAATTTTTTGGAAACTTATGAACTATGAAGATTTAAGCAGCTTTTGGGAAGAAACTGAGAACTAAAAAAGAATATTACCATTGATTTCTTCTCAAAAAAAATTTTTTAATGTTGATTAGTTTACATAAAAATCAAACAAAGAAAACTGAAAACTGAATTTTGACCCTCTACTGACTTTTCAGAATAATTTTGATACTTTTGATTTTCTTTGATCAAAAATTGTGTAATTATATACGGACAAATGAGATGAAGGAGAGACTACCTTCCTCAGAAGAAAGGCATCCCAATTGGAAGTATAAACTTTTGAACCAAAACTAAAATAAATAGAAAGTAGGTGAATATCTTCAAAAAACTCCAACTCTTAAATTCCAGGTGCTAAAGTTTATTTCTCAAATTTTGACCAATTTTTCTCGTTACCAAATCTTCAACGTTTTAATAAATACCTATATTAATTTTTGATGACTTTTGCGTTGCTCAATTTTTTAGTGAAGAATGCTTCAATTTTTAGAAAATTTCTTCAATTGAAAAAAAAATAGGTTGGCAAGTGAATTTCAAGTCATAATTTCAATTCTTAAAAATTTTCAGTCAACATTTTTTTAAACTGTAATTTTTCTTTATGAATTTTCAACTCTTTCATGGAAACTTGAATATTTTGGGGGAGGGAGGAGGAGGAAGGGAAATTGCTGATGAGAAATCATAATATTTGGGGTGTTTTCACAGTTACACTTGACATTTAAATTTGTGGTATACCAAAAATTTAAATGTCAAGAATAACTGTAAAAACATCCTAAAACCTATAATTTCTCATCAACAATTTCCCTTCCTCCCCCTCCCACCAAAAAAAAGTAATACAGATTTTTTGAATTTAAAAAAAAAAAAAAAAAAAAATGAAAATCATTCTCCAATTCAAAACCACCTCAAGAAACCAAGATCGTACCACAAAAATAATGTCAAGTATAACTGTATAAAAACACCCCAAAATTATGATTTCTCATCAACCCCCCCCCCCCCCCAAAAAAAAAGAGGAATAAAGATTATTTGTATTTAAAAAAACCTATTATTTTTCAAATTTTAAATAAAAAAATATCTACCTACTTAATTTTAATTTTTGAAAATTTTTAGAATTTTTAATCAAAAATCATTGAATTTGGCGATTTGTTTTTTTCTTTCTGTCAAGAAAAATGTGAGCTTTCAACTTTTAAACGGAAATCAAACCTTTTTATTATCATACTCAATTTTTAGGAATTAATCGAATTTTGATTTTTTTGAGATATTTTTTAATAGGTATAAGTATCGAAGAAAAATTATTCCAGATTTTTTTTTCTTCATAAATTTTAATTTTCTAAATTTCGGATCATTGATAGAAATCATAATTCGGGATTTTTTCCAATGCTTCATCTAACGAAACGTTTTAGTTTTTCAGTCAAAATTCTTTTTTATTTTTTATTTTTTATTATCAATAGAAAATTTATTTGAGACATCGATTTTTTATACTAGGTCCCTTCTATGCGGCAGGGTCACATATGTGAGACTGAATATACCTGGAAACCACCCTTACGTGTCCAAAATCGGTCCTCGAGTTGATTTTGAGCCTTTCACAATGGGTAGAATCAAGGAAAAACTTCCAACTCAAAAACCAATTATTGGCACCAAAGGATGGTTTTTATATATCCAGGCTTTCATATGAATGCTAAATTTTTCCACATAAAATTTCTGTACTTAATAGCAAAATGATAAAATTTTATTGACATGAAAATAACCTTGATTTTTGTGATTTCTTCATTTTTTGCAAAAATCACGACTTTTTGATTTTACGAATCAAAACTTTCATTTTTTTTTCAAACTTTTATTGAAATTTTAAGTTTTTTGCTTAAAATTATGTTTTGTCTATTCGATAACATTTTTTTTCACATTCTGCTGAAACGAAGATTTCCCTATAAATATTAATCTGACACTTAGGGGAATCTATCTTATCTTTTTAAATTAAAATTGTGACATTTTCACGTAAAAATGTACCTTTTGCGTAAAAAATTAAAAAATCAACTCATTATTTTTAAATTTCATAACTTTCGAACACCATTGATCATAATTTCCGATTTACACAACGAACAAACCAAAATAAATACCAAAACACCTCGAACACTTTCCACTCCCGCAGATTCGAATGAAATACCTCCACGTAAAAAAGGAGATCAAGAAAACAACGAAACTTTTCTCTGCGTCATCGATCACCCAGATCTATTCCCAACACCAAAACAAAATCCACTCTTCTATTCCATTATTTTCTCCATGAGATGTTGCGGTAACCACGAAAGTGTTGCGGATACCGACACTCCGCTCGCGAGATAATTATCGTCATAATTTTACTCTCGCGCCATCATCGTATCGTATCTTTCGGCGATTTCGTGCAAATGCATATCGCTCGGTAATAAGCACGTTGCGTGTAAGGCAAACAATCTACAATAACTGCGACTCCAACCACTGTATTTAATTGGTTTTGAATTTTTCAACGGTTTCACTATTTGTATAGCGGAGCGTAAAATACGTTCAATAGTCGAATTTACATATTAAATGGCGGGGCTGGAGATGGCAAGGCAATGGCCGGATCATTCCATAACTAAATTTCGTTAAAAGTTCAAGTCGTCGATATAATTTCATCGCTGGTCGAGGTGTATATGGTGCGAATAATTCAAATCAGACGTTGAATTATTTATGGTGCCGATTCCTATTATTTTCATTTTCCAGATTACCAAACTCTTCGACCAGAATGCAATTTGGGCTCAAAAAAATACCCATATCGCCCACCAGCCGTATAAAATGTTAGCCCTCGTGAATCTCCAATGGCTCCTTCAGGTATATGCGGGAGAAATTTACATGATTGGATATAGATCTACCTGTTTGTTTCGTATTCGTATAAAAAATGAATATTGAGCACGCAATCAATGGTCAATACTGGTCAAGAAATCGAGCGTTTCTTTCTCTTACTGGCAGGTACCTAAATCGTAAAATAAAATCAAAACGATACCTGCTGTTGAGATGATGGTATTGTATGGTGCACGTTTCGCTCTTATATCCTTGCGGAGTAGAATACGAATGGGAAAATTAGGTATTCCGGTAATGGTTCTGATTGAATAAGCAGAAATGAGCTATTGTATTATCGAATTCGTATTCCCGAATACAATATTATCGAATCATCGGAGACGTACACATTTTATACCAAATACGACCGATCTGAAACAATAATAATTATACAAAGCCATGTAGAGATATTTTTACAACCAAACGAGCGAATTTGTATCTGTGAAACAATTGCTGGTACAAATAAGAGTAAATTAGCCGGAGAAAGAAATAATAAAGACCATACCTCGAAAACTTTTAATAAAAACGATATATTAATACGTCTTCTTGGCCCCGACGAGCTTCGCAGTAATGGTAAGACTTACCGGAAGTGGAGGCTTTGGCGAGCGTGCCAGGATGTGGTAATAACAGTTTAGTAAATACGCGCGTCCGCATTCGTATTAATAAAGGCTCGACTTAATGGACCAAAAAATTATAGTATACGTGTTTTGATGACGAAGGATGTACTGTTTCGGACTTGACGAAAATTAGTAATGAAAAATTTCTCCGTATAGTTTGTGAATCGCCACACATACCAAGGAGGGCGGGAACGGGGCTGGCTGTGGGAAAACATCGCATGGCAGTAGCTCTTTTAGTTTAAGCGCACGCCAACGATTGTCGTTTAGAAATATGGATAGGATACGTTTAGAAGCGTGTCCGACACCGAGGCTGCTCGTTTCGAAAATGATTTGTGACTGTTTACAGATGTTTTTAAAAAATATTTTTGTCGTATGTGTGGCTGATGGGAGGGTATAGTGGAAGTAGCGCCGTTACGTAGACTGTACCTAGAGACGAACGAGTATGAAAGATCAAGTAGCTATTTTTCACATCTGTATACCTTTAGGTATGCGTATGGTGAAGGTAATGGGGATTTGGATGTATGAAGTATGATATGTGGTACGTATGGTATTACGGTGATGCATTTTAACGACATTTACGTGCGTATTGCGACAAGTTGTAATTTTCAAGCGGATAAATTAACGATATCCTGAGACCAGATGTCGATGACGGATGCGATTTCGAATCTTGCGGGTGGAGTGACGAATGTGGCCAAATTTTCATAATTTGGGTATGAATTTTTATGTTTTGAATTGTTGCATTTCTAGACTGATATCGATATTTGCCCCTTTATTTTTTGTGAAAAATAATAAGTTGCATGGCTTCGTGTGATGACAAAATTTCATGTGACACAAAATGTGATATTGGACACATGATGCAACAAGTGACACAAAATGTAACATGTGACACAAAATGTGACATGTGACACAAAATGTGACATGTGACACAAAATGTGGCATGTGACACAGAATGTGACATGTGACACAAAATGTGACATGTGACACAAAATGTGACATGTGACACAAAATGTGACATGTGACACAAATTGTGACATGTGACACAAAATGTGACATGTGACACAAATTGTGACATATGACAACAAATTGTGACATATGACAACAAATATGACATGACACAAAATGTGACATATATATGACACAAAATGTGACATATGACAAAAAATATGACATGTGACACAAAATATGACATATGTGACACAAAATGTGACATGTGACACAAAATGTGACATATGACACAAAATGTGACATGTGAAAGAAAATGTGACATGTAACACACAATGTGACATGTGACACATGATGTGACATGTGACACACGAGGTGACATGTGACACACGATGTGGCATGTGACACTAAATGTGACATGTGACACTAAATGTGACATGTGACACTAAAATGTGACATGTGACACACAATGTGACATGTGAAACAAAATGTGACATGTGAAACAAAATGTGACATGTGACACATGATGTGACATGTGACACACGATGTGACATGTGACACCAAAATGTGACATGTGACACCAAAATGTGACATGTGACACACAATGTGACATGTAACAAAAATTTCACACGTGACACAAAATGTGGTGTGACATGAATTGTAATATATCACAATGGGCCAGATGAGAAATCTAGCGTTTTAAAAATCAATTTCATAAATTCCAATTGAAATGAAAATCCAAAAACTTGGGTCTAGGGGTAAAAATTGAATCGGGTTTTGATTCTTTCCATCATTTTTGAGCAGACCCCAAAATAAGACCCCTCAGAGAATGGTAAAAATCCAACATTTTTAAAAATTTCCAAAAAAATTTCCAAAAAATAAAGATGGGTGTTTAAATATAGGTTATTGATCACAATGATTTCAAATCTTTCAATCATGTTTGAGTAGGACCCAAATTGGGCCCACAAGGGGGTAAAAATCCAAATTTTTTCAAAATTTCAAAGTTGGGTATTGAAATATAGGCTTTTGAATGCGCTGGTTCCAAAATTTTCAACCATTTTTGTGTAGGACTCAAATTAAGTCCACAAAGGGGGATGAAAATCCAATTTTTTTCAAAATTCTAAAATGAGTGTTAAAATTGAGGTTATTGAATTCGCTGATTTCTATCGCATAATGTTGCATGAAATGAAAATTATCCCTAAATTATTCCTAAATATATGCTTTTTCATTTGCACTAAAATTTTTTTACAGCCAGTTGCAGCTGGATTTATAAATTCAGAATTTAAGCGTGGAATACTTATAAACTAAAGGGTATACCTATGGTAGAATAAATGGTGAATTTAGCCCAAAGTAGGATGAGAACCTGAGGTCAAATTCACCATTTTTCCTGCCATGTATCCTTTAGTTTATACCCACGTATTTTGTACTTTTTTTTTTTTTTTTTTGTCTCTCATTATAATTAACCTTAAAAACAAATATCGACAATAATGCAAAGAATAAAAAAATGTTTGCAGAAGAAAATACAAAAAAATTTCATTTGATTGTTTTTATTTTGCACCTTTATCAGCTTCAAGTTCAAAAAATTGTTTTGTGAGAATTTAACACCCCCTCCCCCTGGAAGGTGTAGTAACATGATGCAAATTTAAATCGAAGTTAATTTTGAAGTTGACTCTGTTTCTCATATGTCTAAGTCAAAATTTTAACAATGAATTGCCATTTTTGTCTATAAAAATTGCTTCAAAAAGTTGAAAGAAGCAGATTTTTACGTTAAGAATTTTCAACGATTTTTAATTTTTCGTAGTATCTTGCGAAATCATCTTCTTTCCAACAATATTTAAATTTCAAATAAGAAAGTCTCAATTCAGAAATTGATATGAAAATAATATTCATTTCGAGTTTCTCCGAAAATTTTCAATACATCAGTTTAGATATAGAAACCTGCCTTAGGGGTCAAAAATGAGGTTTGAGTCATACTGATTTTAGACCTTCCAGTAGTTAATCAAGGGAGAGACTCTAATCGAAAACCAATTTTTGATCCCTAAGGTTGGCATCTATATCCAGGCTCAGAGATGAATTATCACGCCACTCAAAAATTTCTTCTGAATTGAAAAATGTTCAAAACTTATCGCCAGATTTCTCTCTTTGGCTTCGAATAGGCAAAACAAAGAATTCAAAATTTTCCGGGCACCACTTAAAAAAATCTAAAATACGCTTTCGAAATTCCGCAAAATTCAAACTGCAAAACCACAACATCCCGTCGTATTATTCTTTTCATTTGATAAATCACATTACGCGACCAGATTTCGCACATTCCTCCGTTCCCCTCCAGCCCTCTTTTTCCTGAAAAACTCGGCCGACGCATTAAAAACCGTACACACAATATCCGCATCACAGAAGCGGAATACCCCGAGGATATTTTAATTCTCGCTCAACTTTTACACGTCATATCCATTTATTCATTTATTACGATTCTGTGTTTTCACACCGCTGCGAAAGCGACAGCGGCAAGCTCCGCAGCGCATTTCTGGAAAAACAGACGACCGACGACGTTTTCGCTCTACAATACAAAGCCTTTCGACGGCGGCATTTTATGCGCCCATTTTTTCGTTGCTCGGTTTGCGCCGCATCGCAATGCTACGTACAGCCTACGAATTCTCAGCGCACCTCGTGGCACGAGATAATTTCCTCTACGAATCAATTCGCCGGCATTAAGGCGGCTTTTCAAATTTCGTCGAGTTGGTCTTTAAAATTAAATTTGTTTCACCTCCGGTGAAATTATTTTCCGGCTTATTTCGCGCCACCACTGCCGCCGGGAGCTAGTTTTTTTTCCATCGGGGCGAGGAAGAAGAAGTAAAATTAGAAGAAAAACTTAAATAACGAGTTGTTTATTTTATAATAGAACCGAACTCGAACGTGGCGTACTCATTCCAAAAGTTATTTTTTCTTTTTTAGAGGTTCGTTATACCGAATGCGTATTTTTACCATAATAACGCGTACTGGGGTAAGGAATATGGTGACAGAGAGAGATAGACGGAAAGGAAAATCTAATGTAACAAGTTATAAGCACAAAAATACGACTACCTTAAGTCGGCGTCCGAGTTAATTTATACGGACGAAATTGGAATGCTTTAAATTTTTTATACACACGAAATCATGGTACTTTCGTTTCCATAGTGACGATGTTTCTTTTACTTTTTTTTTACCTTTTTAATAATAATAATGGAAAAATAACTTATAAAATAAGTGCCGCGACATACGCACACTAAAAACGACGCTCTCTACCTACGCGTAAGCCCTACTGTACCATATACGACTGAGTACTTTTCACAAACTTTAACATATATACCGACGTAGCTAGGTACTATATATTCATAAATCTAAACAACTAAAAAATATTTTTCAGCCAGGTTTACGACGTACGCGTATTTTTCGTGTAAGTATTTTTTTCCTTCCTTGGTCGTTGTGCTGTTTACTTCGACTCTGCCTTTACATCTACCTCGTCTTTTACTGGTATATTTTTGTTTTATATGAAAAATTACCTAATAAAATATACGCTTTTCGTGTCTCCTCGTCTTTCTCACAGCGAGTTATTATTTTTTAAGCAACTGCGTCGCATACCTGTTTTCCTTTTTCACGCTCGACTTGAAATTTTTTCTTTTCAACGTTTGATGAGAATGTGAAAAATGAGGGAGAAATGCTGCTGGAAAAGGAGAACGAAGAAAAGAATTTTTCGATTGTAGTTATTTCTGATTGGAAATGAAGAAAACGAGAGAATAACGGGTATTGTGTTGGAAAAAAAAATCATTATTTCGAGTCATTTGCAGTCCAAAATGAATTTTACAAAATTGAAACAAAAATTTCGTAGTATCTATCTAACTGGAAAAAATTATTCCATATCCATACCTACATCAAACGAGGACATCACTCAAAATGATTTCGCTTTGAATAAATTCCTTCAGAAATTCATTTTGGATCTATGCTCATTTTAAAAATTACATTGAAAGATATACTAACTTCTTCAGAAGTCATTTTTTGTTCAACAATTGGGTAAAATTTTGGTGGAATTTGGTAAAAGTTTCAAAATGAATTTCAAGATGATTCAAAATTGACAAAATTTTAAGAAATTATGAATTTCGCCAACAAAATTGAGCAGTCGAGTGCTGGAACATTAGGAAGAGAAGCAACTCGAAAATTTAGAATAGTATGACATATTAATTATTACTCAAAAAATTGTAAATTTGACTTCATATTCAAAAATTTTGTCAAAGTCTTTTTTGAAGATAGTAGTGTCAAATTCAAAAATAGTGAAGAAACACGAGGCCAAATTCAAATGTTTTGAAGATCGTATTAAATTCAAATATTTTGAATACTTATTGGATCAAATTCAATAATTTTGAAGATTGTATCAAATTCAAAAAATTTTGAAGATTGTGTCAAATTCAAAAATTGTGAAGATAGGGTAAAATTCAAATACTTGGAAATTGGGTCAAATTCAAAATTTTGAAGATAAGGTGAAAGATAAAATTTTTGAAAATCGGGTCAACTTTAGTCATTTTAAAAATTTGGTCAAAATCAAAATTTCTGAAGATTTTGACAAATTTAAATTTTTTGAAGGGTGTGTCAAATTCAATAATTTTGAAGATTGTGTCAAATCCAAATAATTTGAAAATTGAGTCAAATTCAAAATTTTGAATACAAGGTGAAATTTAAATGTTTGAAGATCAGATCAAAATCAAACATTTTTAAAATTGGATCAAAATTGAAATTTTTGAAGATTTTGTCGAATTTAATTTCTTTGAAGAGTGTGTCAAATTCAATAATTTTGAAGATTATGTCTGTTTCAAAAATTTTGAAGATAGAAGTCAAATTCAATAATTTTGATGATTGCATCAAATAAAAAATTGAAGGTTGTATCAAATTCTATAATTTTGAAGATTGTGTCTTTAAAATTTTGAAATAGGGTAGAATTCAAAATTTTTGAAGATCAAGTCAAAATCAAAATTTTTGAAGATTTTTGGTCAAACTAAAATTGTTTAAAGGATGTGTCAAATTCAAAAATTTTTAAGATAGAGTCAAGTTCAACAATTTTCAACATTAAGTCTAATTCAATAATTTTGAAGATTGTATCCAATAATAAAGTTTGAAGATTTTATGTCAAATTCAATAAAGTTGAAGATTATGTCTGTTTCAAAAATTTTGAAGATAGAGTCAAATTCAATATTTTTGTAAATTGAGTAAAATTCAATCAGTTGGAAGATTGAGTCAAAATCAAGAATTTTGTAGATTTTGTTAAAATCTAAATTTTTGAAGATTTTGTTAAAATATAAATTTTTTGAAGATTTTGTTAAAATCTAAATTTTTGAAGATTTTGTTAAAATCTAAATTTTTGAAGATTTTGTTAAAATCAAAAATTTTGTCAAATTCATTTTTTTGAAAATTGTGTGCAATTCAGATTCTTTAAAATAAATTCTCTCCAACATTTTTTTCAAAGGAACCAAAATTATCTAGGTGGTCAAAAAATAGCCAATAATCTGTGTGAAGATTACATTAATGCTTTAAGAAAAATCTGCTAGAATGGTTTCATTCTTTGCATGATTGTTTTGTCAAGTTTCAAAAATTCAATTTTTGCTGGAATGTGTTGATTTCTGGCTCTGATTTCTTCTATTTTTTTTTAAAGAAATAAAAATACTATAAAATACCTATTAAACTAGTGCAAAGGCCATTTTTCAAGTTGAAGTTTGAATTTTTCAGCGTAGAAAAGTTAGTGACAAGTAAAAGAAAAAATTCAAAATTGCAGCATTTGCAGCACAAGAAAAATCAGCAAAATATCTTTGATTATCTGCACATTTTTTCTGATTTTTCAACGAATTACCGTCTGACCATAATATTCGAGTTCCAATTTTTTCAGTGGATCTCTTTCTCTTTCTCTTCTTCCTCCTCGCCAATCATTTTATTATTTTTTGTAAAAATGTCACAAAATTTCAAATACCTATATTTTTGTTCACCACAAAAAAAATTCTTTTTACCATTTTCATAACATTCAAATCAGTTTTTAATACGCCTTATTCATTCATCATCGTCTCGTCTCCATCTGATAAATCCCCAACACTCCACGTCCTCGATCAAATACGTCCCACACCACCACATTCGTAAATACGATTACACCTGTAACAGCGAGAGAAATTGTCTCTTACATAACAAATTATCAACGTGTAACGCTTCGTGGTAGAATTAATGGGAGTATCTCGCATCTCACAGTAGCTCACCTCACCGTCACGATGCTGGAGTTCGGCTGTGCGTCGTACTGGAAGCAGAATCTCTAATCTAAACGGTATTAAGAGTATTGTTACGTGTGCCGTTGACGACCGAGATAAATTTAACGTGAAAAAATTTCTTCAAAAAGAAATAGACCACACACGGTAGTAAAGTTGACACAGTTGGAGTTTATCATTTTTCTCTCCCTGCCTTTGACCACTCATCCTACCTCATTCCGCGCGTCGTTTTCAAGAAAGTGTAACTATGTGTAGAGAAGAAAAAACGCGTCATTATTAACAGCTTCTGAACTTCAAAAACATATTTTTAAATCTGCTGGTTACATTCGGCATGCCCTTTGAACCTATGTACTCTTTGTTGTCACAACGTCATAAAGTGAAAAATTACTATAACGAGTAAGGTTGTTAAATCGATGTGTTCGGTTAATAACACACAATGTGTATAAAGTGGCATGCTAGCAACCGTATACCCGGCACAAATGTGTAGCTGAAATGTTTTCCTTTGAAGTGAAAACTTATTTTTTTTTCTCTTTTCCGAGACAAATACCTACGTAGTGCGATAAGGCGCAGGAAAGGAGGTCTTTTCAATTCGTATGTATCTACGTGGAATACCTTTGTTTATAGCTGAAGAGAGAATTTTCCAGGGTTTGAGAATTTTTTCCATTTTTCTAGCTGTTTTCTCTATGACGATGTGTTAAAAGTTGAAAATTTTCGATGTCTGTTGGAAAATTTATTTGAAAACTGGATGAAGAGGAATTGAAATGGGATGGAATAATTTCCTAGCGATTTTCCAGAAATACAAAATGTCAAAATTTTGCATTGAAGGAGTCTCTAAATTTCCAATTTTTGAAAACAGAATAAAAAATCAATGGAGTAGGGACGATTTTGAACAAGGTAAAAAATTGATTCAAAAAACTCTCTAAAATTGGTTTTACGACCATGTCATGTCATCTTTTTTCGCTCAAAATTCAACAAGAATAAAATCTTGCCAATTTATGGTAATGAAGGGGCCACTATCCTTCAAATTTAGTAATGAATTTTTTTAGTTTCTCGTTTCTTCGATGTTTATTTTCCGAGTCTGTTTTTTTTCAGATCCCCTCTCTCCTCCCCTCAGACCAATGTCCCAATAATTACAGACAAATGTAAAAATTGATTTTTCTGCACTAACAATAGGTGTTCAAAATTTACCAGCAATTTAATTAATTTTTTTTCTTTCAATTTTCAGATTTGGAGAAAACGAGTACATCAGCAATCATGCAGTTGTTCTAAATCATCTTTTCGGTAAGTACATTCAGATGATTATCGAGTAAATTTAGTAAGTAAATTGTAATGCTTCAGAGTAACAAAATTTTGACTTGGAGTAAGGGAAGAATAAAGTTGAAAAACTGAATTTTAAAATTGATAATATGGAGTGAAAAAGTATTATAATTTCGAAAAATTGCAGAAGAAAAATCAATTTTTCCAAAACTAAAAATGAAAAAAACTGAATCAACTTTTTTTCGTAGCTGGTTTCACTGTTTTCTTGCACAGTTTGAACGTTCAAACTGTGCAAGAAAACAGTGAATGAGGTACCTCAAGTCCATTTGAAAAAAGAGAGAAAAGGAAGCTGAAAATTAAAGGAATTAAATTGAAAAAAATTGTCAAATGGCAACCTTAGAGGTAAAATATTTGATGAAGATATCAAATGTATTTTAAAGCTTTATAAAAAATTCCATGTCCAGGAAAAACGAATGATGAAAAAATAACGGATCTAAATATTTTCACTTCAGTTCTTTATTAAAAAAAAATTATCAAAGTACAAATTTTGAATCAAATTATCTGAAAATCATTTATGAGATAGATGCAGCTTTCTTAAGGCAAAATTATCAAATTTTGTTATTAAAAAAAAAAAAAAAAGAAATACACAAGCAAATTGTCAAACTCGAGAGATGAAAATTGATATAATGAGCTAGAACCATTCAATTGCTTCAGAGCTCTTAATAAAGCCACTAAGTATGGAAAAATCAAATCATCAAGCATTTTAAAAATTTTTAAAATTGGTGTTATTTTTGTACTTTCAACATTGCGTATCTAAGGGAAGATTCGCCCTCTCCCCCCATAGGCGCACCCAGAAATTAATTAAGGGAGGGGCTCAGAATTTGAGAAAAAATAGGGAGGTGTCAAATTTCAAATTGAGTCATTTTTCACTGATATTTCAATCAAAAATCATTAATTTTTTCTGACAAACAGAGAATTTATTGAGAATTTGGTGATTTTTGACTGAAAAATTAATCAAAAATTGTCAAGTTTTGAAATAAAAGTATTAAAATACTGCCCGAGCGAAGCGAGGGCGAAAATTTTTTGAAAAAATATACTTTGAAGAGCAAAAAAATTGACTTTTTTCTCATTTTTGAAGCAAAAAATTATTTTTTTCTGGGCTTAAGGGGGGCAAGCCCCCTGAGCCCCCCCCCTTGGGTGCGCCTATGCTCCCCCCCCAAAAAAAAATTGGGAGAAAGGTGCAAAAAAGCTCTCTAAAAAGCAATGGTATTTCATCAGACATTTAAAAAAACAACATAGAAAAAAATATATCATCGAATTGTAGTGATAAAAATTTTAGTTTTACAAAGTCAGATAGACTGCTGCAAAGTCACAAAATTGTCAAATTTAGGTATTCTTATCAAAAAATTTGTTTGGATATTCCAGAATTGAGAAAAAAACAAAAATACATTTCCTTTTTGAAAAAAGTTTGTATATTAGGTTTCAAATTCGGAAAGAAAATTTTTGAGCCGAAATTTAAAAATATTTTTCTTTGATTCGAAGGTATTTTTAACAAAAAGTTGTGCGGCGGAGGAGGAGAAGGAGGGGTAAAATTGAAATTGTTTTCTGCTTCAGTGAAGTAATGTTATCAATTTTTTTTAGAACTTTTCGATTTGAACCCAATTTTTTGAGCTGAAAATTCGGAGATAGACTAAGAAGAAGAGGCGAATTTTACAAATTTTATGAAAAAGAATATTCAAAAGCCATTTTTTCCTTGGGGGGAGGAAGGGGAATATTTAAAAAAATCTTCATTTCAAAAATTGAGAGATTATGGTGCTTTAAAAAATTCATAGAGTAAAAAGCTAAACTTCACTTGACCTTTTTACATAGGTAATTTTTTTCAAGTGTCCAGGCGATCACCCCCTCTTAATAATAATTTTTACAAATAGCTTCAAACAAGTAGGATTTGAAAAAAAAAATCAAACACCGTCAATAATTTAAGACAAAAACTCATACTTAGAATCTCCAATTAAATTCGAACAAAATAATCTCAAACATCTACCTTCGTTTTCCACCGCAAACAATGCATTGCAAATAACTCATCTCCTACCTCACCACCACTCTAGAATTCAATCTTCACAAAACCCATTACAATCGCAATCCGCTCCCATTTAAATTTTTTACTCCGACGAATAAAATAACAAACCTCGGTAGGGTAAAAAATAAAAATTGAAAAACCTCTACATAAATCTGGTATTCTCTAAACCCCCATTTCCCAGCACTGTCTGGCGTTAAAATAAAAAACCCCCGGTTTAATTAACATCCCGGCTCGAATGCTCTGCCACAACGTTAAAAAATTTCGCGATTTCGTCGTCGTGCTAAAGAAATACACATTCGGAGAGAGGAAAAAAAAACACAACACGAATAGAAACGATTGCTGCGGCGCGGAGAATATTTTCAAACACCTGATGCCATTTTATAAGCGCATTATCGTTACAAATGCTTTGCACAAAAAGCTAATCCCACTTTCGTGTACGAGGTCTCTCTCTCACATACTTCTCTCGGCAGCGTGGCGTGTTCATCGAGGCTCGTGTATGTGCTCGGTTATTCTTCCTCTCTCTACCTTTATTCGCGGTGGTACCGCGATTTTCGCAGAATAAATCCGACGTACTTCCTGCGTATTTAAGTAAAGATCGTAACGATTATAATCCTCATTTTGTTACTAGTAAATGACGGATTAAAGCCGCAAACATTTGCAAAAGCTTCATTTGTTTACATAATCTATACCATACATATACGCTCCAGAAGCATAACCACATTGCACGCTTTACATCGTATTAGTTTTTTTTTTCAGTTGCGAAACGACTGCGAAAAAAATTTTTTAATTACCGACGAACGTTTTAAAGTGTTTTGTTGTAAATCCCGACAAATAAACTCGATCGTTTTATTTTTTTTAGAATTTTTAGCCCAGCACACGCGCCACTAGGATTAATGCTCGAATATACGAAAGCTCTCTGCTCGTATTAGGGAGCTAAATGTTTTACATCGGTTTTAATGCTCGAGCCATTTTATACATTGGAAATTTCCAACAATATTATCAACTCGGCGTGAAAAATTATCGAATCCATTATGTACGAGGTACCTAAAAGTACACGTATAAAATGGTCACTCATTTCCGTATCCTTCGATATACCGATGAATTATTGAGAGGGAAATATCATCGGACGAGCTGTCGCGAAAGCTTTAATCTCGATTGAACTATAAAATGATTTTTCTGAGGGGGGGGAGGAGCTTGGAGGGGGGATCGTTTGGCACTGATTTCGCTCATATTCGCGTGAAAGGTTTCTCATTTTGTTTTAGGCTCCTTTAATTGTCAAGGAGATGAGTCATCGATTCACCAAGTAGGTACCTAGGACTTTTTTGGCAAAAAAATGACAAAAAAACTAATTTTTCGAATAAACCACCCTCAAAATTACATTTTTGAAAAACATCATCATTCAAGGTGTTTCAACTCTTCGAATGCCAGCTCTTGGAAAATTTACGGATCGAGATGGGCGATTCAAAAGTGAAAAAAAAATTTTTGTTTCAAAATATTTCATATGACAACCAGAATACCTAAGTGGGGGAAAGGCTCCACTTTTACACTGAAAAAAAATGAAATAAAATTTATACAAAAAAATAATAACGTGTCCCAATTCTCAAAATAGGTAAAATTTATTCATTTTTTTGACAAATTTTATCATTTTTTCTGATAAAAAATATTATTTTATAGAACAAATTTTACCTATTTTCTGAATTGAAACACGTTATTATTTTTTTGAATACATTTTATTATTTTTTGATTAAAATTTATTATTTTGGTAAAATTTGATACAATCTATCTTTTTTTTTGATAAAATTTATTATTTTTGGGGTAAAATGTATTCATTTTCGTAACTTCTGTTTTTTCCGTGTATCTCATGTGCTTTTCGCTGGAGAGAGGGTGGTTAATTGAAATTTTCCAAAAAAATTGAGTTCTCGATTCGTACAGATTTTTCTCGAATTCGAATTCAAGAGAGAGGTCAACACCTCCAAAAAATTTTAACTTCCTCCCCCCGCTCCCCCGCGACATCATAAATCAGAATCATTGCTTTTCAAAGTCAGAAATTTTTGTGGAAAATTACAAAAATTATCATTTTTTTTTAAACTAGGTACCTAAAAGTTGTTTTTAAAATGATGAATTCGACTGATAATTTGACCAAAAAATTTTCAAATTATGTTGTGACAAAGGTCATTTGATTACAAAAAAAATAAAAAAAAATAAAAAAAAACTGTAAAAATTTGCCTGCTAGATTTCTCGTACCTAGTTTCAAAATTAAAAATGTTTCAAGGAAAAAACCTGAAAGTTGGTAGATACCCCATCTTCGACCTTCCAATATGGATAATTCACGTTCACAGGTGCCGAAGTTCATATGGTCCATTTTTATAGGTTTTTCTCTAATAATGCTGAAGAATTCCGAAATTTTCTGGAGGCTACGAAACATTTTGAAACTGCTGCCAATGGATTCGGGAGGTCGAAATTAGGGTTTACATCGAATTTCAGCTATTTCCATTGATAAAATCGATAACGTAACTTTGAAATTTAAATTCTCCAAAATTCGAGAACTGAATTTCAGCACTTGAAATTTGGGATAAAGTATAATAAACATAGTTTTTTCATGATATATTTTCGATTTATTATTTTTTTTTTTGAGCTCAAAATTTTACTTCAAGTTGGGAAGTGGGAACCCTCCGAATAAAATTATAAAAAATAGTAGGATTCAAGTATAAGCAATATTTAAAACGATAATCGCTAAAAATTGTAGTATTGAGGAGACTTTTCGAAATTTTTGCGTATGTTGAGTCAAGGAAAAGGCTTGAAAATTTCAATTCTTCTTGATATAATTATATTTTTTGTTGGAATTTTAACGCAAAAGAACTATTGTAATAAAAAATGATTCGATTTGTTTAGTTATTTCTGCTTTTGATGTTTGTAAACGAATTTTCATCTTTAAAAATTTAATATTTTGTTGTTTCAAAAAAAACTTTAAATTGCCATATTTTTTTTACATTTCTCAGATTCTTTATAAAACGTATTTTAACGGGGGAAAAATAATAAGTGTAAAAATTGAGTAATAAATAATAAATATATTTTTACCATTTTTTTTTTTTTTCAAATGCTTAATAAAAAAAGTGAGTTTGTGTTACCGTTTGTCCAGAAAATAAAATTTTAAAAAAATTTCCAAACTTTTCAACGTTGCTGGGGAAAATTTTTTTGTAATTTTTGATGTTCATAATTCAAAATCTTGATGATTTTTTTTCAATTTTGAAAGTATTTACATTGATAACAGAGGATTCTTTCTCACTCTCACGAGAACCAAGTTATTTTTGTCTTCACTTTTTGATTTTCTTCTCTCTTTTTTTTTTCATCTCTTCCAGAAAAATCGAAATAATCATCCAATACTTGGCATAATTTCGGTCTACACTGGATCCTAATCCACCTTCATACTTCTCCTACCCACAAAAACAGGTCCTCTGCAGAGGAAATTCAACAATAAGTCGAGCTATGGAGTTATTTCACTTCCCAAGGAAAATTAATCTGATTGGCGTGAAGGAAAAAAATTGAGTTGGTGAAATTCTAGATTTATAGTTTCAAAAATATTGTTATCTATACCTAGGTATTACTGGAAATTTTCCATTAAACCAATATTTTTTGACAGATTCTCGTGGAGAAAAAATTTCAGGGGAGCATTAATTTTAAAGCTCACATAGATCATCAACAGTTCTATAATTATTTCTAGAAAAAACAGTGATTTAAATCACTCATAATATTCTCCGATTATGACCAAAACAAATTTCTAAAATCTTCAATCATTATTGACTTATGTAATGCTACATTTTCTATGTATTAGTTATATTTCGGATTCCGATTTGGCCAAGGTTTTTACGACTGTAGTGCAGCGGTATTGGTAGCTCGTACGTACTTACGATCGTAAAATATTATCACTTAATTATTTGAAAATTACCTAAGATTCTTTGAAAATCATACGTATGGTTTATTGCTCGGCTCCTTTGAAGTATGTTTGAGAAACCGCGACCTACTCGAACGTAAACTTTATTCGAATACTTGAGCATTTTTTCATACCTCCGTGTATGTGTATACGACCCAAATGTAACCAGGGTTAGCATTACTCGATAAAAAAAATAAACCAACAAGTCGAGTACTACAAAAAGGTGAATGTCACCATAAAAATACCATCATGTAATGTAAGCATTTTAGCGAGACCACATCGAGCCAAGATTTAAGCTTAATACGTTAAAAAATAAAAAAAAAAAACATCGCTAGACTGATAATTATTCTTGGTTTTTTTGGCTGACGTGTTATTTCTTTGCTGCGATGGTATAAAATGCAACGTAATCATTTACACAGCTTCTCTTATTCATACAGCACAGTGAACTTATTCGTAGCCAAGGGTGGCTTTTCAATAGAAAAATAACACCGACAAAAATAATTATTATTCTTCGTCATTCATCATTTTTCCATCAATTTCTTAAGACTTCTTTCATCACAGAAGTGTAACAAAGGTGTCAAAAAAGGGAGACAAATGATTTGCGCAGAAAATACACTCGGATGTGAAAAAAAAAACTTTACCAAATACGTCGAAACTTTTTGCATTCGAATTACAAATTTTAGGGGAAAAAATTAATACTGATTCGAATATGTGGATTTTTTCACAAATCCCAAGTCTCGAGAGAGGCAAGCTGTATATATGAAAAGTAATCGAACTCGAAGTAGGTAATCGTCGAGCTGTTTGGAAAAGTATTACTCGTAATTTTCGTCTGTTGACGTCAGATCTGCTTCAAATAGTTGTCGTTTCAAATTTTTAGTGACAGATGCAGAATTGTGGATAGAAGGGGGAAGAAAATTCATTAAAATAAAAATATTTGAGAAAAGATAATCCGAGGTAAGCTGGGTTGAAGGGATGAAATGCAATAAAATAGTATTTTGAAGTACAAAAAATTGAAATTCACACTTGAAGTTTTCATTTTTTTTTTTAGCTCCTAAAATTTCTCATTCTAATTAAAATATGTACAAATTACAAACAATTGAAATTTAAAAAAAAATGAAAAATTTGAAATTTCTTTCACTCCATTTCAGAAAATACGAGTATTTTCAATTTTTTGTCCTTTGCTTTCTCAATTTTCCAACTCCAAATTGGATTTTTCAAGAAATCAAAGTTTCAAGCTGATTTCTAAATTTTTGGCTAATTTTTGAAATTTTATTTCAAAATAGATAATTAATCAATATTTTTTTAGTAAACTTTATAAAAATTACAGAGCCAAACTGAACAGAACGCAAAGAAGGCAGCATGTCCTCTTTCAATCTTGGTAAAATTGCATTTTTTATTCAATATTTTTTCCGAAAAAATTGAAAATGAGGAAGAAAAATTTCATCGCAGTCTGAAAATTTTTCAAAATTTTACCCCCTTCAATAATATCAACTTGACTCTATTTTTCGAAGTATTTACCAGACTCCATTACTCCTCTCTCTCAAAACTGAATTTAATCATGTATAGCCATTCTAAAGCCTTCAGTACGATTTTGATTTTTTCAAGCCCCCCCCCCCAGAAGATTTGAAAATCAACTTGAGCCAATAAAAATTAGGATCTCAATTTATTTTGTTCAAATTAACAAGAAACCCCAGCAAAATATTTCAAGAGTAACAACGGCGATTTTGGAACGGAAAATTTAAGGAAGTTCAAAGAAATTGAACATTTTTCAAAAACTTTCTGACACGAATTTATAGGTTCGCATTTCTGGTATTTTTATTACGTTTTTAATTTTCTTTCGATTAACTATACCTACTCATGGTGTTAGGGAGAAATTTTGAGGAAGATGAGGTTGAAAACTTTTTTCAAAATTCAATCATTGTCTAGTAAAAAGAAATTTGAAAAAATTTTGAAGAGATCCACGTTGAGATTCTTAAAAATAATAAGTAATTACTACGTATAAAATATTTCCAACTGTAAAATTGTTTCAATTGTTTCAAATTCAAGTCTTCTCAAAAAATTTTCCAAGTCCAACTTGGATTAAGAAAAAAGAATCAGATTTATTTTTTTGGAACTTCTTCTGATTCGAAAATGTCTTTCAATAATTTAAAAAATTTTCTTATTCTAAACAATATTTCAGTTGTTTTTTGAAATTTTTTCTGACCAAATAAATTTACAATTGAAGTAATGGAAGAAATTTAGATTTGAAAAAATTTGATCTCAGAAATTGGAATAAATTGGGCAATAGATCGTTGAAATTAATAATTACAGGAGCTTTTTTGTTCTATGATGAAATTCAATTTAATTTACTTACCTCTTTTTCTGGATAATATTTTGGCAAAAAATTGGTACTTGAAAAAATCAATAGAAGTCTGACTTCCCTAACTTCCTTTGGAAAACCGCCCCTGAAGAGTAAATACTTTTTTCTAGCTAGTTTTCGAATTCCAACCACCCAAAAACCACTGATTGAAATTGGGTTAAACGTGTCATTCTCTATGCTAGATTTTTCCATCTCAATGTCACTGAACCAAAACTTTAGTACTTGTGTTCTCCGCATCTGATAAGAGGAAATCCCCCATCCATACTACAGAGGGATGATTTGATTGAACGTTACAGCTTCGATAAAGTCTCACCGGTCTCATTAATCATGAAGGTTTTTCCCCAATGTCTGACCTAAAAATTTACTCCAAATACGACGCAGAGCTAAACAAAAAAAAATCCCGAATATTTTTCATCTCGATACTCTACGAGGTTAATAGTATTTATCAAAAGGTACACAAGAGGAAAAAACTTGATATGTATACGATTTGAGCAACAAGTTCGTCGAGTTCGAATTGAATAGCAGGTTGAATATCTCAGGTCGACGTGTGGTTAGTTTATCGTGGATATACACATGTAATAGGAAAAGGATACGGGAAGGTGAAAACGAGGAGGCAAGGGGGAGATGAAATTTGTGCGAAAATTTCTTGGCACGGAAACGTGTACCGAAGGTTTAAAGTGGATCAGGGATAAAAGATATTTCTAATTTTAATGGCATTTTCATTACTCTTGTTCGGAAATAACGTAGAAGGGGGAATGTAACGCTTCGACGTGAAATTTATTTGATTTTGAGGAGGAAAAACGGTCTCGCGGCGGAGATTTGAGCCCGATGGGGCAACGCGGGGTATTTTCGTGTCGGCAGTATTCATTGGGTGTTGTATGCCATACTCGTTCATTTGTGCGTGTGCAGGTTACTGTACGAAAATACTATAAGGTACGCCGGAGAAGAACCGAGCCGAAGAGAGTCTACACTAAATCACCAAGGATTATAAGAATGCCGTTCGTTTTAAGTTATAAATTTTATTATTACCTAGCGTTTTACACGGAATTCCAATACTAACTAAATTCTATTTCTTCGTCCGCGTTTCACAAAATGTTACATTACCGAGGATTTAAAATGATTTTATCCGCCTACGAGGCGCATTGCGCGTCGATCTATTCGCCCTCTCCGATTCAGGCCTCCGTCCAAGTGCTACGGATATTTTCCTTCTTCTTTCTCATCGCCGTACAGTCAAAATACCACAAAAAAGGCAGGTAATATTTCCTAATAATCGTTCACCTGTTTTCGATATCTCACGTTCCAAATTGGATTTATCGTTGGCAGGTACCTTTTTTTTCCTTTCTGTGTAACGTGGAAAACCTACTATATCACAGTCCTAATGGAAATATATTTGTATTATTTTAGGATGTTTTTTGTGTTTTTTCATTCGCCTCTTCTAGGATTGTAAATGCGTATATGTGGTTTTCTTCTTAAAGCTAGAGGAGGAGAGAAGGTTTGTCCTAGTTTTTCCAACCGTTAATATAAAGATATGGCTGCTAAGGTGCAGCATTGACGTGAAACATTGAAAGTTTTGTTGTGCCTATAATACATACAACATACTTACCTACCAAGGTACCCGAATAAAAATTTTAAATAGATTTCTAGTTCTACTTTAACTAGTTGTAGATGTTCCAATATGCGTTCTCCCACCGTAGGTAGGTATTTTCATTTATGAAAGGTATGATTCATTTTTTATGTGATTTTTGCGTCGAAAAAATCACTAGATTTCTACCTCGAAAAAATCACTAGGTTTTTACTTGAAAAAATCTAGTGATTTAACATTGAAAAAAAATCAAGTGATTTCTTACTTTGAAAAGAAATCTAGTGATTTTTACCTCAGTGATTTTTACTTTTAAAAAATCAAGTGATTTTCCTTGGAAAAAATCAAGTGATTTTCACTTTGAAAAAATCTAGTGATTTATTACTTTGAAAAATGTAGTGTTTTTTACTTTGAAAAAATCTAGTGATTTTTTACATTGAAAAAATCTAGTGATTTTTTACTTTGAAAAAATCTAGTGATTTTTTACTTTGAAAAAATCTAGTGATTTTTTACTTTGAAAAAATCTAGTGATTTTTTACTTTGAAAAAATCTAGTGATTTTTTACTTTGAAAAAATCTAGTGATTTTCAATTTGAAAAAAATTTTAGTGATTTTTACTTTGAAAAAATCTAGTGTTTTTTACTTTGAATAAATCTAGTGATTTTCAATTTGAAAAAATCTAGTGGTTTCTAATTTGAAAAGGTCTAGTGATTTTTACTTTGAAAAAATCTAGTGATTTCCACTTTGAAAAAAATTAGTGATTTTTACTTTAAATAAATCTAGTGATTTTTAATTTGAAAAAAACTAGTGATTTCTAATTTGAAAAAAATTTAGTGATTTTCAATTTGAAAAAAATTTAGTGATTTTTACTTTGAAAAAATCTAGTGTTTTTTACTTTGAAAAAATCTAGTGTTTTTTACTTTGAAAAAATCTAGTGATTTTTACTTTGAAGAAATCTAGTGATTTTTACTTTGAAAAAATCTAGTGATTTTTACTTTGAAAAAATCTAGTGATTTTTACTTTGAAAAAATCTAGTGATTTTTACTTTGAAAAAATCTAGTGATTTTTACTTTGAAAAAATCTAGTGATTTTTACTTTGAAAAAATCTAGTGATTTTCAATTTGAAAAAAATTTAGTGATTTTTACTTTGAAAAAATCTAGTGATTTTCACCTGAAAAATTTAGTGGTTTTTATCCATCAAAAAATTGGTGATTGTAACCTAGAAAAAGTTGTGGATTTTTCCCCTACAAAAAAGTTGGATATTTTTTACCTACTACTAAAATTCCACTGCATAGGCGCACATAAGGGGTGAGCTCGGGGGGCTCGTACCCTTAATCTCGAAAAAAAAACATTTTTTTATTGTAAAAATACCTATAAAAAAATATAGTACATTTTTTCGATTTTTCAAATACTTAGTATTTTTTTTAATTTCGCTCTCTCTTCGCTCAGGCAGTATTTTAGCCATTTCTTTAAACTTTGATAGTTTTTGACTAAGTTTTCAGTCAAAAATCGCCGATTTCTCAATAAATTCCCAATTTTTCAGAAAAAATTGATGTTTTTTGACTGAAAGGTCAGTGGACATGACTAATTTAAAATTTGATCTCTCCTCCTATTTTTCTCAAACTCTCAGCCCCTCCCTTAATTAATTTTTCCATTAAACCACCGCACCAAAGTATTGGATGAAATTTTACTTAGTTTATAAAATACTTTTCAGAATTTTCTTCATTTTTTGCGTAATAATTTTTTTCTCAAAAAAACAGACTTGAAAAATGAAAATTTAATGCTCGACAAAAAATTTTTTCGATTTAAACAACCGAAATTTTCAGCACGAGTAAGTTTCTCAGAAAGTACAATTTTCATCATTCCGCACCACTCTCTGTTTCAATTTCCAAATTCCGAACCAACCTAAATTTCGTATTCAGTCTCCCTCCTCTGTTAACCCAATTACCTATCAAATACCACTAGCACCACTTTTACCCTCTGTTTACATCACCATCGTCCTTACAAAACCCCCAACACAGCGAAGATCACGTGTCCGTCGTTTTTTTTCTCTCACACTTTGGCAAACCTAATGAAATTTTACGATAATTTTCCACCATCGGAGCCTCCCAACCTGCTCTCGTCTCACATCGGCGAAAAAAAATGCGCCCACTTATTTTTCGAAACGAAAAACGCGAACGGTACCGTAGCCATTACTCGGAATAACGAACAGCCAAGCTCATTACATTAATTTGAAAGTCGTGATTCAGCGCTTTTTAAGTATAAGAGGGTCAACTGCTAGCTACCGCGCCGGATTGCGCGCTCTTTTCAGTTCAGCTCGGCTGCCGCGCACATCTCTTCATCTTCTTGCCAACGTTTGATCCGTATAATTGCTCCTTTAATTTTTCCACCGCTCTTCGTTCCCATACTTGGGTAGGTATAGGAAAACACGACGATGAAAAACGTTTTTTTCCTCTCATTCTGGCAATCGACTCTTTAAATCAATTTTTTCGTTTCTTCGCATCAGGTGTAGCAGGCTTTGAGTAGGGAAGCTGTGGCAAAGCACCGGAGTGCATCATTTTCACAAATATAATCCGGGAGCTTATATATAGGCAAATGCACCGCAACCGTGTCTAGCATCGGGGCACCAGTCGCAAGCGGTGTTTATATCCGCCGTGGTACAAAACGAAATATACTATCAAGAGGATTTGCATATATTAAACGTGTGCGACTCTGTCTGTCGAGAGAGGGTTCACTTTACCGCAGCTTCACTTTGTTGCTTCTGGTGGCATATAAGAATACTCCACCGATACCCGAAATGAAACGTGAGTACGTCTTAGTCCCATACATACGCATCGATTCGTCTCCTTTTTGGGCTCCGTACACGTACATACATTTTTACCATTTTTATAGCTTAGTTCGGCGAGGTGTGGGATGTTTCTTTCTCCAGAGTACGCTTAGCATTTAAAATTGAAAGCACCTCAGATGCGGTCGGTTCGGAGGTAAGAAAGGAAGAGCAGAAAGCTTTCGTAAAAAACTCAATTTAAATACCTATCGTGCCGAACGACGAACCTTGCCTCAGCTGCACTTCTACAAAAAGCTTCGACAATGCTAATCTCCATAATCTAGAATTTCCCTAAATTTAATTTCTATTGAAATGAAGTATCTTCGTATCGTCTCAAAGCAGCTGTTAGAGGTGGAAAAAAACTCGTCCACGTAGTCGACGAAAAAAAATTGAATATTTTTTCGCCTTATCTGTCATCCAGCCTAAGGAAACTGTGATGTTTTACCTGAGGGAAGAGACAATTTAAAGTGGAAAACTTTCATCTCGCATTTCACAACAAGATTCAAGTTTGTCATTGCCCGGTCAAGGTGAAGCAACATTTAGATTCGTAGGCAGAGGAGGTGGAGCAAAACATTTCTGATTACAACCCAAAATTCGCTGGGGTTGTTGGGTGGTGATAGGAGATAACCCCAAAAAAATTGAAACCCCTGGTGAAGTGAGAGGGAAGCTAAAGGCTCTTCAAGGGTACCTAATTTTGAAAAAATGCGGTTTTTTGTGTTTTTCGAATCGAAAATTAGGCATACTAATTAGGTAGAATTAATAAAAATCACTAAATTGTTTCAAGGTAAAAATCGTTAGATTTTTTTCAGGGTGAAAATAATTCAATTTCTTAGGGTGAAAATAACTCGATTTTTCAGGGTGAAAATCATTGGATTTTTTCAGGGTAAAATCACTAGATTTTTTTCAGGGTAAAAATCACTAGATTTTTTCAGAATAAAAATCACTAGATTTTTCCGGGTAAAAATCACTAGATTTTTCCGGGTAAAAATCACTAGATTTTTTCAGGGTAAAAATCACTGGATTTTTCAGGGTGAAAATCACTAGATTTTTTCATGGTAAAAATCACTGGACTTTTTTCAGGGTAAAAATCACTAGAATTTTTCAGGGTGAAAATCACTAGATTTTTTCAGGGTGAAAATCACTGGATTTTTTCAGGGTGAAAATCACTAGATTTTTTCAGGGTAAAAATCACTGGATTTTTTTCAGGGTAAAAATCACTGGATTTTTTTCAGAGTAAAAATCACAGGATTTTTTCAGGGTAAAAATCACTAGATTTTTTCAGGATAAAAATCACTAGATTTTTCAGGGTAAAAATCACTAGAATTTTTCAGGGTGAAAATCACAAGATTTTTTCAGGGTGAAAATTACTGGATTTTTCAGGGTGAAAATCACTAGATTTTTTTCAGAGTAAAAATCACAGGATTTTTTCAGGGTAAGAATCACGGGTGAAAATTACTAGATTTTTTCGGGGTAAAAAGCGCTAGATTTTTTCAGGGTAAAAATCGCTAGATTTTTTCAGGGTAAAAATCGCTAGATTTTATCAGCGTTAAATACGCTAGATTTTTTCAGGGTAAAAATCACGGGTGAAATTCACTAGATTTTTCAGGTTAACAATTACTAGATTTTTTCAGGGTAAAAATCACTAGATTTTTTCAGGGTAAAAATCACTAAATTTTTTCAGGGTAAAAATTACTAGATTTTTTCAGAGTAAAAATCACTAGATTTTTCAGGGTAAAAATCACTAAAATTTTTAGGGTAAAAATCACTAGATTTTTTCAGGGTAAGAATCACGGGTGAAAATTACTAGATTTTTTCGGGGTGAAAATCACTAGATTTTTTCAAGTAAAATTCTCTAGATGTTTTCAAGGTATAAGTCATGGATTTTCCTAGTAGGTGAAAATCCCTGATTTTTTATTAGGTGAAATCGCTGATTTTTAGGCAAACTATCACCAGTTATTAGTTATTACCAATTTTTCATAAATTCTTGTTATGTTTGAAAAAAATTGATGGGTAATTTTTGATTGAAAAATATTTGAACAGCCTTTGATGATTCATAAAGATGAAATTGCACCATATCCAACTGATTTAGATTTATAAGGTTAAGTTTGGTTGAAAACGGTAATGTTTTCAAGTCATAATTTGGTCAAAATATGATTTTTTAGTAAAACTGAACACAAATTTTTGAATCGAAAACTCGACAAAAAATAATAACAATTTTTGCAGAAATTTCAGATTTTTGCCGCTCCTGAATGAACTTAGAAAAGAAAACGAAAGTCAAAATTTAAATTCTAACGTCCACTCGAGTCTCATTCAATTCGATAGATTTCACCTTACTCCCTCGCATCACGAACTCTCTATCCCTATCCCAGCTTTGTACCTACTCGATCAATTTTTCGGTATCAGATGTTACAAAAATCCTTTCGATTATTCAAATTCCTTCTATTTGATATTCTTTCAAACAGAACGTCTCCTATAACTCAAACTTCTCCCCTATTTCGATAACGAAAACACTCGATTAAAGATTCTTTTTTCTTTATTTCCCCAGCAATCTTTTAATTCTCATGCCATTGCCTTTTTCCTTCCCAACTCTAATATTTCGTTGGGTACCTCGAATTTTCGTAATACTGCACACTGCACTAATGGAGGCATCGAGCAGGTCGCAGATGCACAGCGTGTTGGAAATATTCGAAGACTTAGTTAATACACTAACGACTACAGCAGCGTCGCGAAATCTACCGCCTATGAAATTTAATCGTTACAAATGGCGGCAATAGGCATTTCAAAAATTCCTAGTACGATACGACACACCGAATCCTTTAACCGAAGCACGGTAAAGTCGAACCCTTCGCTAAGTAATATATGAGAATCAAAATAGAGCGACACACGACGACGAAATTAACGTCATAAAAATCTCAGAATGGTAAAGATTTTACTCGGCGTGGCGACGACGCAACCTACGGCGACGTATATTTCACACCACACTCTCTCCACACGTAAGGTCGTAATTAACAAAATGTAAATATAGTACGCGAGAAAATGTTGAAAATTTGCAAAACTCGCGTATAAACATAGCTACTCTTTATATAAAGTTTCCATTTAAACGCCAAACAACTTTTTAATTAAGTAAATAACTTCGGAATTGCAATGCTCACCCCTCGGTCTCCAGCTCGTATACTCGAAACCCCTCTTCTATGGCAAATCTAGTCCTACCTTTAGGTATACGCCAGGATTTTCCAACTCTCTCGTATTAATCGTCTGCATATACGAATAAAATCACAACGAATACCACGTTTAACTAAATTACCGTTGTAATTCCAAAAATGCGAATTCATTTCGTCTATACCAAGTTGAAAGACTACCCTGATGTACTGTAGAATTTGCAGCAATCAACTCCCTTCGATGTAAAACTACTGTAGGATTGCATCTCGTGAAAAAAAAAAAAGTGAAAGAGGAGAACCAGAGAAAGAACTCGAGTCGAGAAAATTAAGTTTGCCGTTTTGGAAAACGTTAGATAGAATTCACCAAGAATGACAACTACGTTACATAGAGAACGTATGTTGAAACCGACAATACCCCGAACCTCGATATTCGGATTGCAGAGAGGGTCGTCTTCGTCCGAACTCCAAATGTTATGTAGATGTAGTTTTGCGAGAAGGACTTTGGAATGTAAAGTTTATAACCATTTCGCGTGGAATGCAACGAATGCCTCTATCTTTCATATCACGTATATTCCGAGAGCTTGTACTATTTCACCACCTAGCATCTGTATGGCAAAGGAGTAGATATATCGTTGCGAAGACTCGACCAAAAACCATATTCGAGCAAGAATTTCACTTTATGTCGACGATGTATCAACCAGCCGAACCAAATATGAAAAAAAAAGTCTTTAAAAATCGATTTAGGTAAACGTGTGCTGCGCTGCCTACCTACGCCTATGAGAGTTTTTTTGTTTCGGAGTTGTCTCGAGATGAAAGTTTAATGCGGAATTTTTTTATTATTTTCATTGGAATTGAGATGGTTTTTGTTGAAACGAATTTACGTCGAAAATTTCAAACAATTTTGAAGAAAAACAAGAAGAATTTGTAAAAAAACGAACATTTGAAAAAGTTTTCAGAAAGATTAAAAAATTCTGAAACATGAATTTTCTAAAAGAAGTACGGTTGAAAAAATTCAAAGTGTTGGAAAATATTTTAAAAGTAGGTACCTACATATGATACATACAATAATAGTCCCAAACAAAAACGAATTTTCAAAATCTTAAAACATTGAAAAATTTTTTAACGATTATGCGAATTCAAAGAGACCTTTTGAGAATTGAAAACATTCAACACTCATGCAAGAAAAATTAAATACATTAAATTTTTCAAGAAAATCTGAACGATAGTAAAAAATTTTAAACCCAGCAAATTTAGAAAATTTGTACGCTCAATAGGGGTAATTGACTTTTCGAATTTTCATGATTTTTTGACCTTCTTCTCGTTCTGATTTTTTTGTCCCCCAATTTTTCAAAAAAAAAAACCACCACAACTAAAATCGAGAAAATTTTTTGAAAATTTTAAAAGATTTTAAAAAATGAAACCCCTGCAGTACTCCAAAGTACAAAAGTCTTCAATTTTTTTCTAAATGTAAATCAAGTTTTGAAAAAAATAATGAAAAATTGATTAAGTAAAAAGAAAAATTTTTAAATACCTAATTTGAAAGAGTAAAATTTAGATCATTTGAAAAATTTAGAAAATGTGAAAAAAGAATTGAACAAAAATTTCCAAATTGACAAGACAGAAAATAAGAAAAAGTTAATTTGATCTGAAACCATGTAAGATCAACCGAAAACATTCCTCCTTGATTTAAAGAACTGCAGTTCTGAGAAAAAATGAAAAAAAAAATCAAATTAGAGAATTGAGGAGTGCAAAAAAGTTGGAGTGAATTTGAAATAGGTAATATAACTAACCTGAGTGCAAAAAAAATTTTGGGCAAAAAAACTGAAAACATTTTTAAAGAATACTGAAAAAGTTCAAAATTGTTGCACAGGGAAAATTGGTAAAAATTTTCAATTTTCATCAGATTTTCGTTGATTTTTTAAAGAATTTCACAGATTTTTCAGAAAATTTCAGGTGCTTGATGAACTTTTCAGTGAATTTTTATTGATTTACCAACAATTTTTTCACTATTTGATTTCAGAAAAATTTTTTACTGCTTTATTATTGTATTGCAATTATGACTGTTTTCAGTGTTTTCTAGTGATTTTCGATCGTTTTTCACTGATTCATAAATGAGAGAGTAATTCTCAAAAAATGAACAATAAAAAATTGTTTGTAAAAATTATATACTCAACAAAGAAAGAGGAAAAAAAAAAGATTATGAAATGTGAAAAAAGATTGACAGTTCAGAAAAAACTATATCCAAGGAAGAACAAAATTTTCAATTTTGAGAAAATTGAAACGTACCTAGGAAATGAAAAATTGAGAGGAAAAAATGTTCCAGAAAATCATAAAATTTCAAACCATTTTTCAATAATTAGTTCTTTTTTTGAAAAATTCAAATTACAAAAAATCTTTAAAAATGGAAAACTTGAAAAATTATTAAAATTATTGTGTCAGGAAATAATGATAAAATTGAGACATCAACAGTTATTTGAAATTTGGAAAAACAATTCTTCCAAAAAAAAAAGATTTGAATGTTGAAAAAAAAATTGAAAATAGATTCATTGAAACAGTTTGATAAATTTGAAAAAAAAAATTAAAAACTTGAAAAATTAAAACAATAAATTATTTACAAAAAAGAATTTTCGATACAAAATGAAAATTCTGTTTTGAATTCTAAAATTCATTTCAATTTATGAAGTTTTTGAGTTTTGTTCATTTGTAAGTTGAAAAATTTACCTAGATAAATGATTACGAAAAATATGGATGTTTCTGTCACGAAATGCTCTATTTCTTGAACCGAGAAATTTTTTAATTGAATGTGGCGATGGCGTATTCAGAAAACAAAAAAACAACACCTCTTCTATTTTATGTTGTCGTCTTTTAATACATATAATTTTTTGAAAAGTTATCATCCTATGAACTGAAAGAAAATAAAATCTTATTATTTTGACTAATGAATGATTTCGTTTTTTTTTTTTTTTGTTTCAGGTGAGTTATGAATTTTCATTACTAGGATAGGAAGAATAAAATGAGTAAGTAATTTTCCGAAAATTTATTTTCAAATCATCGAATAAAATGCCCTCAGTTATTTTAATTTTTTCAAAAATCATTCAATTTTTTGTTGTTTTTTTTTTTGTTCCAAACCTCCTTTTTTGAAATGATCAGCCATCCTCGTATTTTTTCCTTCTCAAAAAATTTTAAGACTGTTCCTAGATTTTTCAGAAAAAATACTCAAGAGGGAGGGGGACTTCGAATAATGATCAAAAGCAAATAGCCCGAACTTTGAAAAAAAAAATTGGCACAACTGTTCGAATCACCTGCAATTCTACATCTGCCAATGTTAAAGCACAAAGTTCATACACCTCGTTCCGCAATAAAACAACTCAGAACCCACAAAAAGGGCAACATTTTTCTTTTTCAAAAAAAAAATCGAATACCTACACGCCGTACACTTAAAACCCACACCCCAACATGAGGGAATTTTTTCATTTCTTGAAATCTCGCGGGATATCGTTTTAAAGATTCTTCGGCGGTAACATTTAAATAAACGAATGTTTCTCTCCCCAATATTCGCGGTACCTTATTTATGACGAGATAAAAAAGCGACTTAATTTAATTATTGCAAAACGCTCCGCTGCAGAGGAACTGCACCATTGAAAAATTTAATTCCGAAAATTAATTTTTTTCGCAAATAAACGACCAGTAGTGTTTTAGAGACTGGAGATACTTATAATAAGATGCAAATTTTTATTAGAAGAAAAAACTCAGCACTGGTAAGTAATTAGACGCGTATGCGTATTTTTTCCTCCCTACTTATTCGATTCCATTATCTCTAGAGTCGAGAATTATTTTATTATATTGAAAACCAAGCAGACATTTTTTCTCTGACTCTGAAAAATGGAAAGAATTTCTCGGTCGTTAATTTCGTTATATTTTTTCCTCCCCAAGGCGGTACTTTTAATAGACCGTTTCCAATGTTATCAATTAATTGATTTTTTTTTTCATTTTTTAAAAGTGCTAGATAAGGGAAGCCCGGCGAAATAATTTTTTCTCTCAATTTACACGCAGATTCGCCTAACTGAATCTATTTTCCAGAGATGTTTACATTATAAAACGATATTTTCTCAAGATGGTATTTTCCAGAAAGGAAACTTTTTTATTTATTTTTCACATGGAAGAACGAATACGCGTCTATTATTTGAAATATCTCAGCATTCGGATTCTGTAGCGAGCGAAAATTTAGAAATTCCGAACACGAGACAAATCTGAAATGAAAAAAATGTCGATGTAAATTTAGCAGCAGAAAACGAAATAAAAATAATTCCAAATATTTCCAACGTATTCAAAAGTCACTGCCATATGCGTTATAGACAAACTATAAAGCAAGCTGAGCTTTTTTTTTTCACGAGACATTCGAATTTTGGAAAAAAAAAATCCGAAAAATTCACTCGAAACGGTACCTTTTTTAGTATTTCTTTTGCATAACTCTCGAAACATACTCGTACATTTATACGACGAATATTTCGTTTTACAACAGAAACAGATATTCGAGATTTTTCTGATCGTTTGCAACAGAAAAAAAAAATGGCAGAAAAATGACATACGTTGAAAATTTCGATATATATGCAATAATCTAAAACCATCTTTTCAACGAAGTCCAGAAAGAAGAAAAAAGCATTGTCATGAACATTGGTTACCATATCTGTATCTTATCCCATTTTCAACCCATTCTTCGATGCTTTTAACCTTTTAAATCCTTTGAAGGTTCAAAGTCGTTTGCCCTTTACGTAAAACGAATCTAGCTGGAATATAACTACAGGCCAAACATCCAATTTGTAATAACCAACCGGAGAAAAAAACTTTCCAGGGGAAGTAGGCTACCACAAAATTCACCACATCTAAATCGACACGAAGAAAATCTTTAAACCATTCGGTCTTTGGTATTGAATTTGGGGCGTTATTCGTATTTTAAAACCATTTGAAGGTTTTTCTCTTTCTGGGCCATGAACGAGGTAAGAAGTGCGACGACCACGACCAAATTCAAACACAGGGTTAAACTTGCAGCCGAAGAAATTGCGTGGTCGATTTTGCGGCCGCATTGTACAAGATGTAATTATCTTAGGGGAGAAGTTGGCTTTTTGGAAGCGTGTACTGGGTCGACTTACCCGCGTATTCGACGTAATCAAAACGTTAACTTCTCACCAACGGATTACCAGGTTTTAAAAAAAGATAAGGGGGATACAAAGAAAGCGCCAGGATGTTATAAAATCAGTCGGTTATGTGGTCTTCGTGGCTTGTAACACGTTGCTTGGAAATTAATTTTTCTGCTAGGTGGATTTTTGTACCAGATACATGGAGAAGAGATCCTCTTGGTGAGGGTGTTAACCTTACAGGGGTTATAGATATCTTATGCAACAAGCAATGCTGAGATGGAAGAAAGCCTTTGAAGGAAAGTTTTGAAAAATGGATGGAAAAATGATCGACTGACGTGATAAGTACGAGAATCTGGGTCAAATTACACAAATTAAATTTTTGCTTCGATCATTCGATCGCCGTAATTTTAAGGATAATCTTCAACTTTCCTCACGACAGAGGAGGAAGAAGAATAACTTATTGAGAAATAATTCCAAACATTTTCGAAAATTTTCAATGTTTCATACTTTTTTTGTTTCTTATATTTTTTTTTTTTGCAAAATTCGATTGAAGCCAGTGAAAAAACTAAAAATTTTCAATGTCATTTTCTCGTAAAAAAAAAGATTGATGCACAAAGAGGTTCATTTTCAAAAAAATTTCAACTTCGAAAATTTTTCATTTTCCAATAGTTTTTTAATTTTTTTGATGAGTTTGTAAATTTTTATGTCTCAATTCAGTAAGTTGAAAAATTTTACACTAATTTTCTGGTACAAAACAATACATTTGTGACAACATAACTACCCTGAAAGTGAAATGAGAATCAATTGATATCGGTGTGTATTCCAAGACTTTTTTGGAGCTGCTCAAATTTGAAAATTGATGTTTTTCACGATTTTTTTCAACTTGACAACTTCTCAAGGGGAGGGGAGATGAAAATGAAAAATTTTCCCACTAATGTTATTTAAAAAAGAAATTGATGACTCATACTGAAACAAAAAATGAAAATTTTCCAACTATTGGGACTGAAAATGAAAAACAAAAATTTGTGCTTTTTTGAGCTGCTTTTTCAACTTCTAAAAAAATTAATTTTTTTGATATAGCCACCTTCTTTTTTAAAAAAATCAAAAGGGACCAGTTTTTAACATTTCAAAATATTCAATCATCTGGCATGATAAATGTAGGTATAATTTTGAGAATTGATTGTATGAAGTTATCGAGCCAAAGCGAACCGAGGACGAAAATTTTTGAACAGAAAAACATCCAGAAGTTGAAATTTTTAAATTAAAATTTATGCTTTTTACATAGGTAGGTACTACTTTTTTGGATTCCACGATTCCAGACAGGACAGTGTTCTTTAATAAAGAGCTCATTTCTTTCAACTTTTTTTTTTCAATTCCATTCAATAGATTGTCATTATAAGCTCCCATTAGGAATGGGAAGGACGATTTTTTTTTCAATTTAAAAGAACCTATTCAACTGTCTGGATTAGAAGGGGAAAAGGCTCATACCATTATTTTGAAAATTAAGAAAATGAATATCGTGGAAAGTTACCGAGCCCAAGCAAAACGAGAGCGAAAATTTTTCAGGAAAAGGCACCAAGAAGCAGAAATATCTTCATTTAATTAATCAACATTTTAAAACTGGAAGGAACAGTTTTTCCAGAACTTTTTTCATGAATGCCCAAATTTTTTTGATGCTGCCCACAGATTTTGAAGATACCCTCAAGGCACAAAAATGTGTTCGAATACACACTGTCAAAAAAAGGCCCAAAATGGGATTCAATTAAAATTATCCACATATTTCACCACACATGAAACTGTGGTTAATTTGGTAGATAATAATTATCCACAGATTTCACCACACGTGAAACTGTGGTTAATTTTCTGGAGAATAATGATCCACATATTTCACCACACATTTAAAAGTTTTGAACATGTGGAAAATTTTGTGGATAGGTATTTCTTATAAAAATTATCGTTTCTAGATTCCGGGGAAACCCATAAAACTGTGGTGAATTTTATGGATAAAATTATCCACATATTTCACCACATATGAAACCGTGGGTAATTTGCTGGATAATAATTATCCACATATTTCACCACACATGAAACTGTGGTTAATTTGTTGGAAAATAATTATCCACATATTTCACCACACATTAAACTGTGGTTATTTTTCTGGATAATAATTATCCACATATTTCACCACACATTTAAAAGTTTTGAACATGTGGAAAATTTTGCGGATAGGAATTTCTTATAAGAATTATCGTTTCTAGATTTCGGGGAAACCCATAAAACTGTGGTGAATTTTATGGATAAAATTATCCACATATTTCACCACACATGAAACTGTGGTTAATTTGCTGGATAATAATTATCCACAGATTTCACCACACAAGAAACTGTGGTTAATTTGCTGGATAATAATTATCCACAGATTTCACCACACATGAAACTGTGGTTAATTTTCTGGATAATAATTATCCACATATTTCACCACGCATGAAACTGTGGTTAATTTTCTGGAGAATAATTATCCACATATTTCACCACACATTTAAAATTTTTGAATATGTGGAAAATTTTGTGGATAGGAATTTCTTATAAAAATTGTCGTTTCTAGATTTCGGGGAAACCCATAAAACTGTGGCGAATTTTATGGATAAAATTATCCACATATTTCACCACACATGAAAGTCAATTCACACCTTTCCAAATTTAAAAAATAAACTCACCAAATTTCGAAAATTTTCATTGAAAAAAAAATACGCTGACTTATTATAGATTACTTTTGTGGGATTTTCTCCCACGCAGGAAATTTTTTCAAATTTTTTGAAGGCTTCGAGACATCTAAAAACCATTTTCAGAATGGACATCCACTTAATTTCAGCTTTTTTCATGAATTAGATCTAATTTTCGTAGGTAAGTAATTTTGAAAATTCAAAAATTCACCAAAATTCGAGAAATGATTTCAGTAAGTACCTGACAGTTTAGAAATGGGATGCTGGAATATTTCAAAATTTGTTGGAGGCTCCGAAACTTTCTTAAAACTTTTTCAATTATTTAGGGAATCGAAAGTAGGATATTATACCAAATTTCAGTATATGATAAAGTAATTTTGAAATTTCAAAAATTGTACAAAATTCAAGAATTGAACATCAGAACCTGAAAGCTTGGGTTTAAGGTTCTTTTATGATGTTATGTATTTTCAATTTTTTTTTTTTGTTTCGACTCAAAATTTTACTTCGAATTGGGATACTTCTCTTGTTGGATGGCTGAAAAAAGTTCCTAATCAATGAGAACCTTGGATTTCTGAGTTTTACAGAGATTTTTATTCAAGGCTAGAAAGAAATGGAAGGGTTAATAAAGTAAAAAATGAAAATAACTTAATGAGAATGAGAATAGGTATTACAAATGAAAGAGTGTAATTTGAAAAAAAATCACTAATTTCGAAATAAATTCAACTTCTTTCCCCCTTTTCAAAATTCAATTTCTATACTTACACAAAAAAAATCAACCACAAAAACTCCACCATCAACGTAAATCGTCTATTCACACTCATCTAAATCCATCTCCACACCTTACATTTAACTCAATTTACACCTCAGACATTCGAACCTCCGCACACACGAAACCACTCTTCCAAATCGTCTACATCATAAATCATTAAGAAAAATCCACGTCGGCTCAGCTTTCGAATAAGTAGCACCGAAATAATATCAAATTTCCATCGTTTAAATCTCGACACTAAAATTTGTCGAAATTCTGTGCCTCGCCGTAAGCCCAACGTCGACGTAATTACCCAGGTACGGTTTTTAAAAGCGGATTTTCGTTGCCATTTCTTCGCTTCTCGACGAATAAATTTCCACCGGCGAATTCTCTACTTGAATTTCTCTCTCGGAGAGAAAAAAATGCTTGAATTTGTGCGATGGTATCGGGTTTAAATGGAGGCGGGTGGGAGGCGTGTCGAATGTCGATACCCATGTAGCAGTTACCGGTTCAAAGGAACACGCTGATATGCATAAAAACAATTTTACTTTTACAAGAATAGTACACGAAGAACGCATTGTCGATGATAAATGTTCGGAATGCGCTGAAAGCGTATTACCTACATATTCATGTCATGAACTTTAATATAGATTCGATGTTTTTCTAATAACATTTTCGGTATTTGTGCGCGGTTTCTTTATACCTCCTTTTGTCGTATGGATCTTTAATATAAGTAGTATCGTCGTCGGTGACTTATCGTTATTATTTTCGATACTTGATGTACGATAAAGTTGAGAGAAAAATTCAACCAGGAGAGAAGGGAGGAGGGAAAAAAGCGCCATTATCGAATAAAGTAAATACTCTCAAGGTAAAAAGTTGAGAAATGTAATTTTTCGTTATAAATGTTCGAATATAGATTCTTACTCGTAAAATGTAATTTATGTTATTATTTTGTATACAAGTTGGTATTACATGAGTGAGAAGGAAGCAAGTTACTTGAAACATGTCGTACGATGCATTGTTGGGTAAAATAAGAAAGGATTTAGTGTACGTCTCGTCTCTAATTGGTATTAATTTTAATTTTGTGACTGGAAAGATTGTTGTAATAATATATGTTTGTCTGGGTACGTACGTACACGAGTCACATTACTAAATCCTCGAGAAAAAAAAAGGGGTTAAAAGATGTTCTTCAGCTGTGGAACTTATTCCATTAATATACAATTCGACTGTGGCAAGCTACGTCGAGAAAATTTCAGGGTACGAGAGAACAAAATGGTTAATTGAATATCGGAAGATGTAATGGCAACTATCGGTATTGTTTTGAATAATTCACAATACTTAAAGGTACTTACTACTTGGATAGAGAGAAAGAGAGAGAGGAGGGTAAAAACGTATGTACGTAAACTGGGTAGGTACACGTTAAACGTGACAATTTAGCTAATACGATAAAACTCGATGATATCAGCTGGGCTGGGTGCACCCGCACGGTCGTTTAACGTGTTGCAGTATTACACACACGTGTACCAAATACAAAATAATACAGGCGAGCGTGGAATAATGACAGGATGATGTTCAAAAAGTGATTTGTTTGATTGATCGGTGCTAAAGAAAATTATCGGTAATCGATCTTCCATATTAATGAGAAAAGAATGAGGAAATTTTTAATTTCCTTTCAAGTATATTTCATTTTTACGAGCGAATCGCTGGAACTGGTCGGAGCAGAATTGGACGAGAAGTGAATGAGATGAGGAAGCGGATTGAAAAATGAGTAGTTTATGAAAATTCTTTTAAAGTAGGAGTATTTTCAGGGGCGTGACAATTGAGGGATGGCAGAGAGGAGAGTAGAACATTCCAAAGTTGCAAAAAGTTGAAGAATCCTATATTTTTCCCAGCTCATCCTAAATTTTTCCATATTTGAATTTGAATAAATTGAAAAATTGAGGGAATTTGAGAATATCGCAAAAAATTTTGCTCTTTTGCTCCGATCAGGTTCAGTAACCTTACTCTCAGTCATTTTCAAAATGATGGAATGAATCTTTTTGCAGAAATGAAAAATTTACCCTCACTCTCATCATTCATCAGGGTACTTTGTGACACTCTTAGATGGAATTTTCAAACATTTTTCATTTTTTTGGAAGGGGAAGAGCTTATCAAGAAATGTTGAACCGGTTTCATTTGGTCTTTCATTTATTCTTTTTAAACAATCTGGATACTAAAAAGAAAATAAAACCTAGATAAAACACTATAAAAATGCACTTTTTAGCTCAATTTTTTTCTTAAATTTTTTCAACTCAAAACTGTTTTTTACTGTTTTTTTTTTCAATTTTCTGGAATTCTAATTTATTTCCACTTTAACTCGTTTTTTTGATGTTTTCCCAACTTAAATTCTGCAACTCGAATTTTTTTCAAATGAAATGAATTTTTTTTTTTAAATTGTCAACTTTCAAATATTTTAATGGTCTTACAATAACTTAATAAGAAATGATAATTTTCATGAGTTGAAAATTTCCATGGAAAATTATATTTAAATAATTCTGTAAAAAATTTTAAAAAGTTGTAAATTGTAAAGATTTTTCCAAGTCAAATCCAATCTTTACTGGATTTGAAACCAGAAAATTTTTTTAAAAATTGAAAAATTTGATGAAATTTAATAGGAGGTTTTCGGGAAAACTGAAAAAATAGTTCGACAATTGTTCAGAAAATTTAGCTAAAAAAATTTGAGATTTACCCCCCCCCCCCCCCCTTCATCCAGAAAAAGATCATGTTGTACTACTAAGCGAAGTCTCAATTTTTTCCTCAATGTTTTCCTCGTGTCTGAATGTTTAAAATTTTCAACAAAATTTTTTCTCAAAATTGAAATTTTTCCCTCCCCAATTTTTGTTGTAATACTTAAAAGACTCTTTAGAGAAATTCAAAGGAGAAAATTTCAATGTTGAAAAAAAAGTAGAAAAAACATCGAAAGTACACCATAAGAGAACCCCTAATCCGAAATTTTCAGGCGCATCGAATTTTTGCAGATCTAAATTACCTTTTAGCCCATTTCTGGCCAGGATATTTTTCTGCAAAAAATTAACTAACTAAAAATGACGTCATAGGCAGAGATAAAACAGGAATGAAGGGAGCAACCACTCTCTAAAAGTTGAATTAGACATCTTAAATTATTTTTGAGCCTACGTTTCACTCAAAAAAATTCTTAGATACTCTCTAAATTTGAATCTGTTAAAATTCACTAATTAATAAGTCAAAAATGTGCAACTGAAGAACTCGGTGAAAACGTTACCGATTTAAACCGTGAATTTTCATTTTTGAATCGGTAAAAATTTTAATTTACTGATTGAATCAGTAATTAATCACTGATTGAATTAGTAAATTTCAATTTTCACTGATTCATTTCAGTAGTTATAAAAAAATTACTGATTCAAAAATGAAAATTCACCAATTGAATCAGTAATTTTTCACTGATTGACAGTCAAATTTCACTGATTAACAGTTGCACACTTTTTGCTGTTTAATCAGTGAATTTTCAATTTTTTGACTGATTCAGATTCAGAGATTATCTAATTTTTGAGGGTAAAAAATCAATATGTGACGAATTTCCTGTTTTTTTTTTTTTTTTTTTTTTTTTTTAAAGCTACTAAAATGGTCCCTTTAATAAGAAAACGAATAACCCAGTTGCTTATAACCAGCTTTGGTGGACATTTCTCAAACTATCAGCAAATTGAATTGCAAACTATCACAAAAAAGCAGGAAATACTAATAAAAAAATATATTGTTCAAAAATACAAAAAAAATCAAGGAATTTTCGGTTAAAAAACTTTGAAAAGAGCAATGAAAGTTCAAAGTAAAAGAAATAAGGACTGAAGATTTTTCTCTCTTTTTAATGGATATTGAAATATTGATTTAAGAGATTGCAGTTTTCGAATGATTTTTTTTTTCAAAATTCTTGACATGATTTTTTAAAATGATGTTTTTTTTTGGAAGTCAAAAAATAGTAAGTACAAAGAGCACCAATTTATTTCAGGACCTGAGGGAGGGGTCAAAAATCAACATTTTTTTTCTCGTTTCCTTATTTTTAACGCTCAAGCCTTCCCCCCGAGTTATGGTCTATCTCTGCCTATGAATATCCAACGTCGCTATTTCATCCTCAATTGTGACCCAGCCGTGAAGAAGGGACCTAGTGTAAAAAAAAATCGATGCCTAATTTTTCACGTTTTTGGTCCAAATGAAAATTACACCAAATCTGGACCAAACACATAAAAATGAAGACATCGATTTTTTTTTAGAAGGTCCCTTCTTTCGGACAGGGTCACAATTATTGCATTAAAAAGTGCTTAAAAATCTCACTGGGGGAGGCTCCAGAATGAGTCCAAATAGATGATATTCAGTTTTAAGTGTCAATGGATCAATTTTTAATATTGAGCAGGATAATGAGGTAGGTAATTTTGAATTTTTAAAAATTCGCCAAAATTCAAGAAATGAACTCCTCCCTCCTTTTGATAGTAAAAAAATAATCATTTTAAAAAAAATTTCTACTTTTTGAGAAATTCTCCTCACCATTAGATTTCTGGATATTAATTCGATTATTTTTTCACATCCAATATCCAACTTATTCGTCTATCAGGTACTTAGATCACCTGTTACACATTGGCCAAGTCTCAATTACCTAATTATCCAAACAACCAGTTCTCATATCAAACACTGATGATATCCTCACTATCAAAATATATCCAATTACGGTACAAAGATAACAATATTTATAATCTTCCTAACCTCCGAGGGCTCTGACGAGATAAATCACAAGCCAATATGACGCACGCGTCACAAAATCAAAGATATCATATAATATACGAGTCGAAAAAGCAAATCCTAGAATTACTTGGGTTAATTCGAGCTGCAACTCTCGGGGTACTTGATAGTACATGGAAATTTGTAATACCCACATCCGGAAATACGAACATTCGAGTATATTTTTGTAAAACCACGCCGTTCGTCGTACAATTTAAATGGTATCGTTTTAGAATTCTCCATCTCTCTCATTCCATATCACAGATACTCTGTACTAATACACCAAGTATCGAGTTCATTCTACATGCAATAGCCTCACTGGATCTGAACACAGCCACAGCACGTACAAGAGAGAAAACCCATAGAGCTGGAGAATATATCTATACGTTGTATACATACTCGAGTATATATTATATTCCTTTACCAGTTAATTAAGCCAAGTACGGGTCATGAGGGTAGCGTTTAGCTAATTTAACCAATTTTCTGGTCTTTCGTGGTATAACCTTGGCAGTCCCGTTGGTTTTAGCGGTAGGCAATGCTGTATACAGCTCACGTATTGTTTATTATCGAGATTGGTCAGCTCCTCTGAGGGATTTTTTCCACCCAGTTTCCACCTATGGCTTCTTTAACGAGATGTTAAGACGTATTTTTTCTCTTCTGCTCGAGATTCGAAGCATCTACAGTGAAAAATTGGAGGCGAAAAAAACTCGTTACCGAACACCTTTTTATCTGTTGCGAGATGCAACTTACATTGTAATTTGGCGAAATAATTAAACTAGCTGGATCTGGACTTCCATTTACGAGCAAATTGATAAATGGGCTGGCGGCCCGGCCAACTTGTCTGAATACGAGTATAATGATATGGTAATTATCCAACGGTAGTGATTGGTTATTGGCTGACGTTTACACGTGTTCGCACGTCGCCAATGGTATCGAATTTTTTTGGCATCCAAATTCAATGTTCGGAAAGAACGATGAGAAAAATTCGGAGAGTAATTATCGTCGTGTGGAAGTACATAAGACGAAAAGATAATAACGACGAGGGGAGAGTTGGGAATTTTACGAGGAGAAGAGATGCGAGTACGTGATGTACACGAGTATATGTATAATATGTTATGTAGAATACAAATTTGCTTCGCTGAGCGCATGATTAATGGTAATTACGGTTGTACGAAGAGTACGATGATTGCGTATACGATAGAGGCGGAGTCGTGTGGTCGGATTCAATTAAGATTAACGACTTGGTTATGTGATCGGCGGTGATGCTTGTGACATTTTTCAGGCGATTTGTAAATTTAGCCGAAAATATGTTAACCTCGACGAATATCAAAAGGTCGTATACGGATTTGAGAATCGGAGATGGGTGGTGGTTACAGAGATGTGTATCTGAGACTGAATAAGGTTCCGTTTTTGTTGCTCGTCTATGGGTCTTGATGGTCGAATGCAGTATTTATTTATTCGTTGCGTTGTGCAGCGTACGAGGTTAAAGGGTTAATGATTTGTTGTACTGTGGCGTATGTGATTGTTGACCTTTTTGGACAAAGTTGAATGGAATTGATGGAATCGTGCCCGTGGTGGAGTCGGATCGTGGCAAAGGAGCCGAAGAATTATGCCTTGTTTGCGGCTATATTGTCGAGATTGCGGTATCTCGATTATGCGGATTTTACGATTACGTAGGTATATTTGGATAGGGATTATTTGGATTGCCTAATTAGCGTAATTAGCTAGAGCCATGGGAAGTTCAAAGAATTGTAAGTAAATTTTAATAAAAAAAAGTTTTGTTATTTTGAAGATATGGGGGAATGGAAATTTTTTGAAGATGTTTGGAAATGGTTTTTCAAAAAAATGTATTTGGGTGAGAAAGAGAAAGCGGAGAAGATTCGGGTATTATTCGAATTTCTAAGATTGGAAAGAAAAAAAAAATTGAAAAATTTTATCGTTTTTTTTCCATACCAAGTATACATTGAAGCTGAACTGAATTGATATTTTTTGAAACTTTTAAAGGCGTAGTTCAAATGTTTTGGATTTTTTTTTCATTCGAGAGAGAGATTAGAAGAATTCAAAACGTTTTTCCTTTCTCGTTTACATTTTAAAATTATTTGTGTTCTTTCATTTGATAATTTTTGACTAAAGTCGTTGGGAAATGTAGGTAAAGAAATTTTCAATTTTTTTCTGGTTTATTTAATAACCGCTTTGCTAAATACACTGAAAAAAAAAAATTATCCAAAAAAATAATAACGTGTCCCAATTCTCAAAATAGGTAAAATTTATCATTTTTTTGAATAAAATTTATTCTTTTTAGTAAAATTTATTCATTTTTTCTGATAATAAATATTATTTTTTAGAACAAATTTCACCTGTTTTGTGAATTGAAATTTGAAACACGTTATTATTTTTTTGAATACATTTTATTATTTTTTTGATTAAAATTTATTATTTTTGGGGTAAAATGTATTCATTTTTGTAATTTCTGTTTTTTCCGTGTAAGAAAAAATTATTAAGTATAAAAAATTCGAATAGGAAAAGAGCTGCCCAACTTTTTTGAACGAAATACGGATAAAAATGAAAAAAAGTCAGAAAAAATCCATCTCAGTCAAAGATTCTCGATTTTTCACCCTCTCCTCAGCATATCCTCTCCTTCTGAATACCATTTCGATTCATCTACGATAAATAATAAATGGAAAAATAATTTGTCAACATTTTGTGAAACTGAAACCAAAGTAGATATTTACACTGATAAATTTTGAGAATTAAAAAATAATAGTTTCGTAGTTTTCAATATCTAACTATGTATCAAAAAATTATTTTCAAATCGTTTACAAAAAATTCCTTTATGTTTGTCTAATTTTTCAAAATTTTCAATTTTTTTTAATCAAAAATCTTGAATTTTGTATTTTTAATCCTTCATTCCTTCTGCTCGTTCTTCTTTGGTGAAGAGGGGGCGAATAGGAGAAAATGCAATAGAAAAATTCACTCTTTTCAGAATTTTAAATTGATCAAAATTTTAAGAATTTTTAAAATTAAAATACCTAGGTAAGTACCTACATATCTAAATATCAGAAAAATTTTAGATTTTTTCTTGTATGTTTTTTTTTCAAGCATATTAATATTGCAACAAAAGTTGTTTTTTTTACAATTTTTGATAATTGTGGAATTTTGGTATCAAAGGAAATACCTATTTTTTTAATGAAAATTCTAAATTTCCATTTTTGAGATTACTTACGTGCAAGGGAAAAGTAAGATACAATTATTAAGGGCATACAATCTACACAGTTGATTTTTTTTTTGAATTTTTACAACAAAAAATCAGGAAAGATGATCAAATTTGGAGTCTAAAAATTTAACTCGAACAACTTGGAAACCATTCTTTTTCTTTTTTCTTTGAAAGAACAAATTTCAATCCAAAAAATTCAAAATCTGAATTATCAAAAATAAGAACGGATTAAAAATGAAAAATTTTCGACTTGAATGGAAGTTTTTCAAATTGGCCCTCAAATCGCAAAGTTCACTAGATTTTCTCAAAAAATGCGACCATTTTCGAAATATTTTTCGACTCAAATTCACAATTTTTTCAACTAGATACTCTCTCATTTTTAAATCGGTGAAAATTATCGAAAATTACTGAAAAACGGTCAGAATTGCAACTCAGGAGAAAATCAGTGAAAATTCACTGAAAAGTCGGTCAAAAATTCATGAATTTACTTGATAAATCAGTGAAAATCTTTGAGAAATCAGCGGAAATTTTTGGAAAAATCATTGAATTTTGCTGATTTTTCCTCTGATGCAATTCTGACTGTTCGTTAGTGACTTTTCACTGATTCAGAATGAGAGAGTACAAAACCATTTTGTCAAACTATCCCTGCTCTTGCCACTTGGTCGATTATTTCATGTAAATGATTAAATTGTACTTCAAAATTTTCCAAAAATTGTCATTTTTTTTCAAAAAAAAAAAAAATACATGCTTCTTGAATTTTGACTTTATTGTCTCGTTCAATTTCCATAATTGTGTGAGGATATGAGGTGAGTGAAAAGAAAAATTCGTTCTTTTTCAAATTCTTAAACGAATCGGATTATCTGAATTTTTGAAATGTATCATCGTTGAAGTTGGTAATTTTTATTTATTCTTTAATTAAAAATAAAAATATGGAGTCCCCCCTCCAAAAAAAAAAATTGTTTCGAGGTAATTTTTGGTACATTGACACAGAAAGAAATAGAAACGAATAATCAAGGAAAAACTGAAGTCCGAATCGTCAAGAAAGGACTGCAAATTAAAATTTCTGATTCATGAGTTTTTCCTAATTTTCTCCTCTGTCAGCCTAGATATAGAAACCACCCGTAAATGAGCCAAAAATTAGTATTTGGTTGACACTGATCGTTGAATGGTATCAAAGATGAACTTCAACTCAAAGCCCAATTTTTCAGGCTTACATAATATGTACTTTTTTCTTTCAAAATATCCACCACATACAAATTTTTTAAATCGATTTAAATGGAACAAATTCTGTTAAGCGATTTCTATCCCTCGTCTTTGTACACTCCATTCTAGCGAATTGAAAACTGCTTCAAAATAGAATTTGAGCAAACTTTGTTGCCACATTTGCAATTCGTTGATTTCAAATTTCCAATTACATAAATTAAAAATTTAATACATCGGGGCAAAAAATCCACCTACCTTATTTAAAATTTCTTCTCCATTATCAGCCAACTTCAGCCATCATTTGAAAAAACAAAGAATTTCCATCACCTGGTCCTTCACCGCCGACAATAATCCTGCAAAAAAATAATATCAATACATTAAACCCTCGCACCATCAATATTATGAATTTTTAATGAAAATACCCTATCGTTACGTGCCTCAGCATCAAACCAGATCGATTAATTACCCCTATTTCAAATCCAAAGGTAAACAAACGCACCGCTTTATTAAGTTTGAAACGAACTCAGCCAGATTTAAAAGCTTCACCGGGGAAAAACTTGGCGCGTGAAGTTACCTCGGATGTACAATTCACCAAACTCATCAATGGCAAGGTGTATAGGTTCAGATAGTCAGATACCTATTTCGCACACGAAGCAAATTCGTAAATTTAATTTGTTTCAGTATTCAATATACGAGTATTAAGTGTTTTTGGCTGTTGATAATGTACTCCGAAATGATGATAATTTTAGTCACGATTTTATATGGTAACACCCGAAGCATATCAACGAATCGTACCACGTGCTTATCCTTTTGAAGTTATTTCACATAGGAGATGGCATAAGCAACGGAACTACTGTTAATTCTGATTCGTAGGTGTTTGGTCTGAAGTTAACAATCTGCATGAAGTTTACTTTGAACGGGAAAGTTCTCGAAAAAATTATCGAGTAAAGAGATTTTCATTTTTTTCAACCATTTTTTGTTCAAATCAAAAGTCAACTTCAAGCTCTTAAATTTTTCTCAATCTGAAATTTTCTCAGAATTGTTTCATCTTTACATTTTTTTCAAATTATTTTGTTTCAATTTCAATTTTTTTTTTAAATAGAAATTCAATTCAACTTCGATTTTTTCTCAAGCATTTTGCAATTCGAAAACCAAAATTTTTTCGAACTAAAAATTCTTGATTTTTTTTCAATTTCATATTTCTTTCCAATTCAATATTTTCAACCAATTTTCAACTTTTCCAAAAAAAAAGACACAACAATATTTTAAATTCTAAAAATCGTTCTAAAAATTCCATAAAAATAATTTCAGAGATGAAAAAATTTTGGAGAAGAACGTTGGGGCTCAAAAAAATATTCAAGAAAATTCGAAGCTGAATTTCAGATTTGGAAAAAACTCGGGAAAATTTTCAAAATTGAAAACAATTTCAAAAAAACATTCAAAAAAGGTATAAAAATGAGAAAAAACATGAGAAAATTTTAGATTTTAAAATAATTTGGCGTTGAAGAATCCTGCTTGAGAAAAATTCAAACAAAAATGAAGTTCAAATTTAGGGGAAAAATCTTGGAAAAAATTTGAGTCAAAATCAGAGTGGAAAGAAATTTTTGAGGAAAAGTGGCAATCAATTCGTCAAAAAATTGAAAATTGGAATCAATTTATCCATCTTTTCATATGAATTTTTTTGTTGGGAATAACTCAGCTACAGCTGTTTCATTGACCCTTCCAAAGTCCAATCAACTTAGGCAAAAATTACGATACTTCGATCGTTCGAAAAAAATCCTCAAAGTTCAAGCACCTTCAACCTGTCACATAAATACTCGAACAATATCCGTGTAATTTCACATCGACCAAAAAATACATCCGCATTTGAACTCTCTTAATCCTTTTTCAAATCGCGTACGTAATTTCCATCACATATCTCAACACTCGATTACGTATAAAAATCTCGACGAACTTTTCAACTCGACTGCATCTCGTGCACTTGCCTAAATCCACTTTCAATTTCCGAGCAACTAATCCGCTCGTAAAAATTTCCATTGAGAAAAAAATCTCCAATCTATCATTCACTCATTACACACCTTGCACCTTTTAGTAGAGGACGATTAACGCATAATACACGTATTATCCAAATCACATGCGCTCTTAGCTCGTAAAAAAAAGATTACAAATAATGTTACCACTTATAGCGTACCTCGCCTATACCAGAAATAATTTCTAATCCGGCGACGTTTTTATATTCAAAAAAATGTTAAACGTTATTTGTATCGTTAATTTTGATTCATATCTATAATCGAAAATACCAGTTTACGGTACAACACATCTGGTACAGTATACTAATCTATAAACGCGTTATCTGATAAAAAACCATCGAACTACTTTTTCAACTCTTATTCTACGGGTACGAGGCGATGTGCGTTTCATCTGACATCGCGTATAGTCAAACTAACACACACGCATCTGATAAATAAAACTCTCCGGTATAGCGAGAAATTTCGAACTTGAATTTGTTTTTATGGTACCGAGTACTCGTAAAATCTGCGTAAAATACGCGATATTGAATTTTTTACGAGGAATGTAATTTGTTGGGGTGGGTTTGATGTCAGTTTACGTGGGCTTTTTCTCCCCCTTTGTAATGATTTTTTGACTTCGACGAAGTAGGGAGAAATCGTAATAAAATGAGACGATTTTTAGCAGAATTTTTCCAAGATGATTTTCAATTTAACCCCCCACCCCTGTCTGCCTCCACTCTCTCAAAAAATTGAATTGTAAGTAATACAAAAATTAATTAGAAACTTCATCCTTATTTTTTTCTAATCACACCTCAAGTTAGCTGCATTTGAATTCCTAATCAATCCATACCAGAAATTTCAATATTCTGGGACTATAAGAATGAGTTCTGAAAAAAAAGGTGCAAAATTGGAAATTCTCAACTCATATTTCCCCTTACTTTTTTCTTCCAAAACCGTACTGAACGCAGTCTGTGCTTCCTTCAATGGCAAGATTACATTTTTAGGTGGAAAAATTCTATTACGATAGAAAATTTCCAAAAATTATGACTTGGTTTGTTGAAAAATCAAAAAAAAAATCACATTGGTCAAAAAATTTGAAAATTTTCAAATCTTTGCCCTCCACCAACATTATTCCAATTTACAGCTTTGGTTTTTTCCCTCCTCTTTCAAAGAAACCCTCAAATGAAATAGGTACTCGCTTACTCTGTTTGCAAAAAACACCACCTAAATGATTTTTTCTTCTCAAATTATACAGAATGAAAAAAGTAAGCTAAAAAAATTTACCACCCCCTTCCCTCCAAGAAATTGATTTTTTTAGATTGATTTGGATGAAAGTCAAAATTTTTAGATAGTAGTTCTTGAAGAAAATCTAGATACATATGTATACGAACTAGTTTCAATTTTTTCACCTTGAATTAAAAGAATAGGCAAATTGTTGTGCATGAACCAAAAGAGCACAGATAAACAAATATTTACCAGGTGGCTATTTTGTCCCCCCTCCATTTTTCATTCGTATTAAAAAATATCAGTAAAATACCTACATACGAAAAATACAGTTTTTTCTCTAAAAATTTTTCCCCTTTACATAGGAAATTAGGCAGTGTGTCCAACAGGAGAAATGAAAAGTTGACCATTTACGGACATCACCAACAATTTAAAACTTCATACCAAAAAATGATTTTTGAGCCGAGATTCTTTCCTGATTCCTGATTCTACCTCTGCTGAAATACCCAAAATCGGTATTAATTCCAAAATCAACTTTTCACACGTAAAGGTGGTTTCTATTAGGCTCACATGGATTAGTTTTTTTTTTTTGAAAATCGAATTCAAGAGGTACATTTATGAAAAATCTCAACAGATGATTTTAATATTTCTTCTCTCTCTCATTTCACTTTTTAATTTTTTATTAATTTTTTTCAGAATAGAGTGGTAAAAATACGAATATAGAAATAAAATGGATTTAGAACTGAAAATTAATGTGGATTTATTAAGTATTTTAAATGTTAATTTTAGAGCACCCCCGATTATTTTCTGGACTCTTTCTTATCTCTGAATATTTCCCATACCTTTCAGTCCAAAACAAAAATTTCAAATGGTTCCGCATCCTGGAAAAGAATCTAATTCTGTTGCGGTTCTTCTGCGATTCTTTTTTATTAACGTAGACAACGGTAGTACGGGTTCGGATTATTTTTTTTTTTAGCGAATTCGGCTCCCAAATAAAGACGTCATCATATCACTTCAAATACAAAATAAAAATTGTACCAATTTTTGTACTTTTTCAAAAGGAAGATCGTCGAAAAAATCAACATTGTCTCTTATAGAAGTTCTATTGTTATTTCAATTTTTTTCAGTTTTGATGCGTTGAATTTTTTATTTTTTGATTAATTTAACAAGTTAGGTCCTTAAATTGGCCAAAAATTATTAAAACGAAAAGAATTCAACGAATCAGAAATGAAAAAAATTGGAAAAACTACAGAACTCCCACAAGAACCAATGTTAATTTATTCGTCAATCCCCCTTTTGGATATGTGAACAAACTGATGTGCATTTGTGATAGTAAATTTGATGTCACACTTGGAAACTGAGCATAAAATTTCAGAATGAACGCGTGAAATCGTAATTTTGGTACAAATTGCAGAATGAAAATAAATTTCGACGCACGTGGTTGGAGCGGGATGGGAAGGCTCCAGGGATATTGAGCTCTCTCCTCAAACTCTCCTCGTCTCCTCTACAGTCTACAATAAAAATTGATTTTTGATCTATTGATTCGGCCTGGTTTATTTTAAAAAAATGTTTCAATTTCTCATTTCTGTAATTTTGAAACAAAACACTCGGGCATTGAAAGTTTAAAAATACGTAAAGAGAGGGGGGAGTGACCAGTAAAAATAAGATTTTTAGTTGATTTTACCACCATGATTTTAAACTTTGAAGAAAAGATGGAAAACGATCGAAAATTTAATTTTCATTTTCCCTTCCCTTAAAAAAAAAATGACAGTTCTCTTTTATTCATTCCCTTTCCATGTTCCCTGTTCCTTCTGCCAGTTTACTATAAACATGGTTTTGTGCTGCTGGGTCTGCGAACTCGTCGTATTTTTTTTTAACAATCATCTCCATATCATGCGATGAAGATACCATCTTATCCATTTGTATCACATCTTGCATATACGGAATCACGGCCCAATCTGTTATTTGGCTATTTTTATTCTTCGAAAAATTGATCGCCGTGAGGTATAAAGATGATGTGAGGTTCAAGGCCTTTTGTAGCGCATTATTATGGTTTATATAGTTCATAAGTTTTTCAACGGCAAATTCCCGGTCTCCAACATTAATTTCGATAACGTAGTTGATCGCCAAATCGGTTGTGAATATATTGACATCTCCTTTATTCGTCTTACCAGGATCCTGCTCAGTTGATGAAATTATCTGCGCATGATTCGTTTTTATACCAGCCAAATTTAGAACAATCGCCATTCTCCTTGTAACATCATATTCCACAATACCTGTATTGAGCGGATGAACGAAGTGTGGAAATCCGAGTCTATTTAATTCTGCCACCAGGGCAGTTAAATTGGCATTGCTGTTCATCATTTCATCTTGTATTAATTCGAGTCCTATTTTTGAATTTTCAATAAAATCATTTTTACTTGGTACATATCTTTCATATTGATAATACATGTATGCTTTAACGTCTTCGTTAGGGAAATTCAAGGTGTACATCACTTTAGAGTCAATATAGCTGGATTTTTTAATGGTGAGGTATCCATAGTGGAACATGAGCAAGGGAATCCAAATTGTTTCAGAATCTGGTTTATATTTGGTGATTAAATCATCCTGAGATGTTTGGTAATCGATACATTTTTGTAATGGGTAGGCATGTTGGTACATTTTCCCCACGATGTATGCAACTGATCCGGTTTCTGACCAATACGAAGAAAATTTTTGTTCTTTCAAACAATTGATTACCGAAACAGGATTGTATACAGTTTTCTCTGGATTATAATTCTTCACATTGAAGGTGTACCCATCGTACCAGTTTCTCATTTCTTCCATGATCTCATACGGTTGTTTATTCAGAGATTTCGCAAAATTATTGATGTATTCGCCAAAATATGAATCAATTTCTTCTGCTGTGAAACCAACAGCTGTCGCATAATTATCGTTGTATGTGTAGTCCTCGAAACTATTAGGACCGCCAGCCAAATCTTTCATGCCGATGTCGTATCTGCTAACTCCAGTAATCCAAGCTAGTTTGATGGACTGAGATTGAGACTTTATTTTAGAAAAGACATCATTAAAAAAAACTACTAAATCTTCTATCAACTCTTCGTTCTTAATTTTCATTGTCCCTTCGTTTAGTATCATATCATACTCATCAATTAAAACCACAACTGGTAAACGAAATTTTATCTCTAACAAACTAATGAGTGACTGCAGGGTTAAAGGAGTAAACAGTGAAATATCCAAGTTATACCTGTTGGCAATTATAATTAACATTTGACGAAACGTCTTTCTGACATTACTGACTGTCGGAATTTTTAAATCGTCATCGCCAGAATCGTATAAGCCCAAATCGTTGAACTTTAAATGTACGACAGGATATTCTATCCATGTGCCATTTTTGCAATTTCCAAATTCAAAAATGAATGTATCATTGAACCTATTTTTTTCACCTCGAAAAAAACTTTCCATCATTTGCAGATGTAGGGTTTTACCGAATCGGCGTGGTCTGGTATAGAATATCAGTCTGCCAGTCTGTTCGATGAATTCGAATAGAAAACTTGTCTTGTCCACGTATATTGCATTAAAATCTCTCATGTTGTACCAACTAAAATCACCGGTTGGTAGGATCCGGTAATGTTTACTTATTTTAGTTGCAGATTTTTCAGTTTTTGATTGTTGCTTGACGTTTTGGGGTGACATGTATGTTTCCGCGAGGGTTCCACTGTGAAAAAAAAAAAATAGGAAAAGGATGTAAAATTGAGAAAATTAAAAATAGCAACGAGTCGTAATCTACGCGAATTTCTTTTTTTCACCGATTTTTTACCACTTCTTGAACCTGAAGCGGCAATGCCAACTTTAAATTTAATCAAAGTTCAATTTTACGGCTCAAATTTCTTCAGTTTCTTTAATATTTTAAACTTTTATTAAGATAACATCAAATTTTAAAATTTGCCCTACTGTAAATTAACTTTTATTATCTCAAAATTTGTCCCATTTTGTATAAAAAATTTTACGTAAGCATGTCGTAATTTTCAAAATCTTGTTCCAATCATTTAGTTGAAAGAGAAAAAATCTATGTCGAGAATATGTAATTTAAATAATAATTTTTAGTTGGAATGATTTCGATTTCCTCGAACTTTTAACAAGTTCGCAATTCTTGCCCATAATTTTGATGTTTTCCTTCAATTTTGTCTCATATACAAAATTTATCGAAATTAAAAAAATAATAAAGATATAAAATTAGAAAGAAAAAAAATGAAAAGGCGATAAAATTGTAAAAATTTTGAGAAAATTGTTGAAAAAAATCACTGATTGAAAATTATTTTTCAAATACCTAAGATGCAGCTTTGAAAGATATTTAGAAGTAAAGAAATGAAAAAAAAAAAAAATCAAGTTGAAATATTAATTAGAATTTTGTACAAACAAATTTGGACTCCGATCTTTGATCTCTCCAAAAATGAAAATAAGAACCTAGGCATTAAGTATTATGAAATACTCACTCGACTGTGCAATTTTCATCCTCGGTATTCTGGTGTGAAAACTTCGGATATGTTGTTTGAATTGTTTTGGTTAACATTGACGGTGATACGTTGGCGGGATTAACAAGTGAAAAATTTTGAGGATAATTTGGATAGCTGTCACAGACATTGGCATTCGTCCTACAAAAACATAAAGTCCAATACTTCAGTATTTTCGGCAAAGAAAACTCGTTAATCGCACACGAACAGCACTTGATAGGATTATGTGGTCTTGTGGTCAGATAGAGGAATACATAATTTTTTTTTGAAATCAAAAAAGTAGTATGAAAAAATCGACAATAAGAAAATGATGAACATTTGAAATAGGAAATAGGTATATGTAAGTTAGTACTCACTCTGATGAGTAAATTTCGTCCTCGGGATCGTTGTGGGGTGGAATCGCCAGTTTCATATCACTGGTTCCTGTATCGGACAACGTGGATGTAAAATTATTCAATTCCAGCTGCAGTGCGGTGACGGAACTGGTCGATGAAAGATTTTGGGCATCATTTTGATAACTACCGTAGATATTACCGTTTGTTTTGGAAAAATATAAAAGTCCAATCATGGAACTTATTATTTTTTTTGAAAAGAATTTCATAATTTTAATCGCACACGAATAACAATTGACACACAAGATTATGTGATCAGATATTGACCAAGTATAGTAGGTAACTAGGTACTTCGACGAATAAAACTCATCTTTAAAGCATCTACCAAAGAAAAAACAAAATCCGATACAAACTTGATAGCTTCATATCTGCAATAGATTATGTATAGATTATCAGCTCGTCGGCTCGTTTGCATTTGAATTTTATTTAAATCGAAAAAATAATAAATGATTTCTCGAAAGCAAATTTCATTATTCATACTTAGATAAGTACGTACTAAGATATTGAAAATTTATCTTTGAATTTCTTCATTTAGATGTTAAGGTGATATCATTAAGGGCCATTCAAGGCAAAATTTTTTGATTATTTGTCGATTTATTTATAGTTTTTAATTTCAATTTAGTGGTGATTTTGATTCATCTCACTCACAATCAATGCTGAACTCGTACGAAGAGAAAATTTTTGAAAATTTTAAGAAATGAAAATGAAATATGAATATGAAATCTGCATCTCAATTTTAGTCAACTCAAATCCCAATTTTTTTCAGTCGAGTCCAAAATGAATTTTTTCTTAAATAATAAAAATATTCTGATTTCAATAATTTGAAAATGAATTCTTATAAATTGGAAAATTGAAGAGTCAGATTTTTGCATTCTTCGCTCGTTCAGTTTGAATCACCTCCCCTTTTTTCCCAACACAAATTCATAGTCAAACACAAATTTTTTTCATCAGTGCACAGACTATCTGACCTTTATTTATTTATTTATTTATTTATTTTTTGTAAAAAATCACTACTTTTCGCTTTCTCTAGCTTTTTACAAAATTCTCAGAAACCTTTCAACTTGGCCCCCCTCTCCCCCCTCAAAAATTCAAGGAAAACAAATGTATTAGAGTAAAAAAATTGCTGTCAGTGTTTTTATCAAACAAAAAATTATTTAATAAATTTTTCAAATTTATATTTCGTGTGTCTTCGAGGTTTTTTAATTTTTTCGTTATGTACTTTTTCTGGAAATTGTGACTAAATTCGCCAATTTTCACTACTTTCATGCCAATTTTTAAAATCAGTCAAATTTCATAACATTTGCCGCTGCTTTTTCTACCAACTTTTCAGAAACCTTTCAAATCGAACTCCCCTCCCCCCCCCCAAAAAAAAAATCGACAAAATCGAGAAAAAAATTCACAGTCACGATTTTATTGAAGAAAAAACAATGCTTTCGAAAATATTTCGCGTCTTTGAGTTTTTTTGTTTTCATCACTTTTTTTTTGAAATTTTGACTAAATTCGTCACTTTTTTCACCATCCCATCCCCCCCCCCCCCTATTTCTAAAACCATTATTTTTTCACTACTTTTTAAAAACCGAATTATCAGTAATCATTCGACTCGACCCCCCCCCCCCCCCTCGTGCCACCAAAAAAAAACGAGATCAAATTTACTACAGAAAAATTTTACTCTTTTTTTTTGAATCAAAAATATTTAATTTTTTTGGTATTTTTAATTTTTTTATTCATTACTTTTTAATGAAATTTTGACTGAATTCGCTACTTTTTCACTATTTTTACTACCTGTTGAACTTCAAATAAGGCAATGAAATGAAACAAAGGATTAGATAGATCTAGAAATGACAAATACATTTTTTTCCAAAGGTAACAAAAATAATTTTATTTCCTCTTTTCTTCAAAAAATCGATTTGTCGTTTTCACAAAATCAAATTTTTTAGCAGAAAATTCTCAGAAAAAATGCAACTCGCCAATCACACCGAAAAACCCATAAAATTCGTAACTCTTATCACGTTCGATCCAATTCTTCAAGACTTTCCGAACACCGTATAGTTCGCTAAGTACCCGTAATTAATTGATATCTTCCTCTTTGATTTTAGTACAAGCGTAAGCTTCGCTACCTACAGTGTTTTTGAATTAATGACGGTTATTTTTTTCATCTCGGCTGTTCGATTCTTTAAAAAAAAAAAAAAAACTCCAGCGTGCGTGGCCATTACAACAAACAGCATTTCTCCGGCCTCAACACGGCCCAGAAGTTGTTTGAAAAAGATCGAAGATATTAAAACACGTTTCCATTGCTTTACATCCTTTAATCGCTGCGTTTGAATTATGGGTGTATTATTTTTTATACGTATTTTTTCGCCAGCATTATTCTATATATAGGTGAATGATTTACATACGTAATCGTCTCTGCGGTTCTGTCTGCGCGCTGGGTAATTATAAATCGTACGTTTGATTTATACCGAGCAATTTAATTTTTTCGCTTTCTTCCAAACTCCAGCGACCTTTTTGGATCATGAGCTCGCATTGATGTATGAAAATCTCACCCTGGCGAATCGACATCAACACTCCGGTTATCAATAAAATACATCTTCGCGAATGAAAAATCTCGCCGACTATGTTCGCATTGTGAAACAAAATCCACCGCAGATTCTAATTCGGCGTGAAACTTTTGCCAGCAAGATTCGTACACTCAATTAAGCCCGATTAGCAAAACAATTACAAGGCTCGAGATATTCACCCCTTTCCCCAGTCCGCCTTTACTTCCGCGTGTAATTTATACGAAGGTTTTCAGAAAGAAACACGTTTTGGGCAAGGAAGGTCGAGGGGAATAAACAGACACGACGAAATCGATCTGAAAAAACCAAACCCTTTCGTTTTATAGGAATCGAGAGACAGGATACGTGGCCACGGAGGGTAAATTGGAGGAGGGTTCTATACAAAAAACAATTCTTTCATTAGTCATCTAAAAATCGCCTTCGTTTTGGTCGTCGAGCTTTACTCTTTCGCTCGCTGCATTGTTTCGAGTTTATTTTTTTGTCTCTGCTGCGGGGCCACGTATAAGCCGAGCTTTTGTATCATTAAACAACACTTACCATACACTCATGGCCGATGACGACGAATACAATACGAACATGGAACATATACCCGCTCGCGGATACATTTTTACGCCATCGAACCCCATACAATTCTGGAAAAGGTGGAAAAAAAATGGCTGGCGGGGTCTCCCATGCCCCTTGCGTTTAGTCGTCGCAAAAAGCTCGACATTCGAGTTCCCATTCGACTTTTCGGCAATTACCTTTTAATGCCGGAGCAGCGGAGTCGAGGTTAACAACGAAAATACCTGCTACCGCGTGTGCTTTTTGTACGTTCGCCTTCGCCTTTCGCCGTCCATCGTCTCTTTTCTTCGACGTGCTCGCAAACTGCCGAGATTTTTGTGTCGCCGGGCGTGAAATTATTCTTTACAGACCATTTAACTTGTATTTTTCTTGTAGCTTGCCTACACCGTCATTTACAAGACGTAGCGGACATAATGAATGGTGTAAACTTCGCCGTGTAAAAACGCCTAGCTTTATACAATGTACCTATACTACAGCAGCACTTTTCGGCCTGGCGCATGTTCTGCCATTGTTGCCTTTACACCTCTTCCAACCTCGGCTCGTCTACGGTAATTCTAAATTGTCGGCGGCGGCGAAACATTACAACTGCTAAATCGCTTCTCTTTCGCTTCGTCAATTGAATACGCTTTAGAGCGAAATTCTACTGAGAGAAAATTGCCTACGAGAATGGACCTTCGTCGCACGTCTCCGCGTTTCTGGATTTTTTTCCTCGTGCCTCACTTTCGTTTGGTAGATCTCAGAAATGACGGATGGGTCTTGGGTTTATTTTTCGATGGATACTTTGTATGCATTAGATAACCTCCATGGATAGGCATTCCAAGTTTATAGAGGTGTTTTTTCGAATCACGATTAGTTGCAAAAATCGCTTAGGTGAGCGGTAATTCGATTTGTACGCTGAACGGTGTTTGAATTGTGGCGCAACGTGATTGGCGAAATACCACGGTGTGACAGGTGTTTTCACGAGAGTTATTTGGGATGGAAGTGGGAGATTTGAATGGTGAATTGGTCTGGGTGGCCGAAGAGAGTGTGACGAATTTTCGAATGATAATTTTATGGAAGTTGAAAATATTTCATCGATTTTTGAGAGATTATTGGGAATTTTGAGAGGATACTCGACTTTAACTGAGCAAAGAAATATTGGAGAAGAAATCCACTGTGTAAGAAATTCAATGAGGAAAATATGGTTGCTTATGAAAGAGAAAAGTAGAAGCTTGTGGTCTTTGGTGACAGAACTCATTATTTAAGTCACAAAAGTCACAATTATGATACATGAATTTTAAAAATTGCAGCTTCAATTTCAGTAAAAAATATTATTATTTTGAGTTGAAAGTCACAAATTTTATTTTGATCTAAAGCATAAAAATTTTTCTGCTAAAAGCCACAAAATATCAATCTTGTGATTTTCAAGTCACAAAAAAGGAACTAGGAAACATAAATTAATAATTATCATGATTAAAGTCATGAAAATAGTCACAAAAATTATTCTTGTATTCGCAAAGTCATAATTTTGATCCATCCAGTAAATCAGAAAAGTTACAGAGTTGATTCAATCAAAAATGGACATGTAAGTGCCTAGTATTTTTTTTGTCAAATTAAAACTGCTACTATTTTTGTTTCATGGAATGGAATAGATCAAAATGGTGAGTTTTGTTACTTGAATCATCATTTTGGTAGCTTTGTGACTTAAAATATCATTTTGGTGATTTTTGTGACAGATCACAATTTCAGTTTCTTTTGTGACTCAGAATGTCAGATCATAATTTTGGTGACCAGGTGACAAAAAATATCATTTTGGTGATTTTTGCGACAGATTATCATTTTAGTGACTTTTGTGACTCAGATTGTCAGATCATCAGTTTGGTGACAAAAAATATTATTTTGGTGATTTTTGTGACAGATTATCATTTTAGTGACTTTTGTAACTGAGATTATCAGATCATGATTTTGTTGACTTGGTGAAAAAAAATATCATTTTGGTGATTTTTGTGTCAGATCATCATTTTGGTGACTTTTGTGACTTGAAATATCGTTTTGGTGACTTCTGTAACAAATCATCATTTTTAAGACTTATTAAATCATAATTTTGGTGACTTCTCTGCCGTATCATTATTTTAGTGACTTCGTGACAGATCATCATTTCGGCGACTCTGTGGCTTAAAATGGCTTAAATCATCATTTTGGTGACTTTGTGACTCAATATCATTTTGGTGACTTTGTGACTCAATATCATTTTGGTGACTTTGTGACTCAATATCATTTTGATAATTTTTGTGACAGATCATCATTTTAGTGACTTTTGTGACTTGTGATAACGTTTTTGATGACTTTTGTGATAGTTCATCATTTTGGTGACATTTGTGACAGATTATTTTGGTGAATTTTGTAACATATCATCATTTTTGTGACTTTGTGGCCTAAATCGTCATTTTTTTGACTTTGTGACTCAAATCATCATTTTGGTGACTTGTGTGCAATATAATCATTTTGGTGATTTTTGTGACTCAGATCATCACTTTGATGATTTTTGTGACAGATAATCATTTTGGTGAATTTTGTGACATATAATCATTTTTGTGATTTTTTATGACAGATCATCATTTTTGTGACTTTTGTCACTCAGATCATCACTTTGACAATTTTTGTGACAGATCATCATTTTGGCGACTTTGTGACTTAAAATACATATAATTTTGGCGATTATTGCGACAGATCATCATTTTGGTAAATTTGTAACTTGAAATACAATTTTGGTGATTTTTGTGACAGATCATCATTTTGGTGACTTTGTGACTTGAAGTATAAATTTGGTGATTTTTATGACAAATCACCATTTTGGCAAATTTTGCAACTTAAAAATATCACTTTGGTGATTTTTGTGACAGTTCATCATTTTGGCGACTTTTGTGACTCGGGTCATCACTTTGACGATTTTTGTGACAGATCATCACTTTTGTGGCTCAAATTGTCATTTTGATGATCACTTTTATGGGCTCGACCATTTTTTGATAGTTTTTTCGACAAATCATTATCTAGGTGACTTCTAAAATTATAACTGTTTTTATGACTGTTCAAAAAAATATGTACTTACCTATTTTTGTTTAATGAAATCATCATAAAAATGATACAAAAACAAAAAATAATGACTTTTTGTGACTTTTCATGCTTATAAGTATGAAATAGGTATTATAGTAATATTTTGTAACTAACCATAATCTCAAATTGTCCTAGATTTTCGAAACTCAGTGTCTAGATTTTTTATTTTGAAATCACTCGGTCTGGACCCATCCATTGTTTTTTCAAGGTTTCATTTTACATAAGGTTTTTTAACATGACTCAGACTTCTAATAATGTACCTCTGAATTAAATCAAGTACCTCTGAATCAAAATGATGATTTTTCATGACTTTTGAAATGACATTCAAAATTTTTGACAATTGTTAAATTTTAGTTTCTTTGTGGATTTTGAGTCATAATTTTGACTTTTTTGAATCGCTTTTTAAAATTTCCAATTCATCACTCAAACTTTTTATTTTGTAATTTCATTCCGCGAAGAAAATTTAACCTATTTTTGCATCCAGAATCCAAATTTCTATCCTCTTTCTTCCTACACATTACCAAAATAATAAAAAGACACTTCCATCAAGTTAATCTTGCATCGGGTATTTCAACGATATTTCACACACCGAAATAAAATCACACTGCAACACTTGATTGAATTATTTACATTGAACCCATATGCGATAAACTACGCGATGGTGGGTTCATCGGCCAAAAGGTTGTTATTGGCATTAGATACACAGTATATGCCAATATGTGTTGAGCGTCGAGTGTATAAATTCGGCATCGTTTCTGTCAGCATTAAATTGTCTCCTTTACTTAACCGAGCAGAAAACCAAGTATTAGATTTGTGACAAGTGAACGCAAAAAGGCGACTGAACGAGAGAGACAGAGCCAGAAAAAAGACAACCGGCACATCGAGGCGAGTTTCTATATTCTTATCTTATACAAGAACGACGAAGACGGAGAGAGCAAAAATAAAAAAAAAATGAAAATGCATTTGAAGAATTCTCCCATTTACATATTCCATTTATTTTTGTGTAGTTTATTTCACGCAGCCGGCAATAATACTAAGTGAATTTATAGCGGCAACTTTGCCAATGTTGGTAACATTAATGTCAAATATTAGCGTGCGTAAAATGCAAAAACGTCGTCCGTTCGTTCATTTTTGAACGGCACTTTTCTGCGGGTAAGGGAAAACACTCTTGCAGGGGAGAGTATTTCTAAATAAACTGCTCGTATTTCACATCGGTGGAAATTTTATCCGAGTTGATATATTGTTGTTAGTCATATACATACCGGTAAAGCTCTCTTACTCTATGCACATTTCAGTTTGTATTTCACCTTATTCCATGTAACGTCTGTTTGAATAATTTAAATTGTATTTTGCTTGCTTTTTTTTTCGTTCTCTCCTTTCGTAGGTACTTTTTTTCATATTTATATGCTATATACATATACTCTTACCTACCTACTTATTTATATTTTCATGCTTTCGCGGTGGGTATATTTCTTTACACACGAAGACGCTTTTTCAGTTTTGTATATATCTTGACGCTTTTAAAACTTAATCTGCTTTTATTTTACGTTTACTTTTTGGCTGGTACGTCGGTGTGTGTTTATCTTCGGTCGGGAAAATGCGAAATGGTGAGCATTAAGCGCCGCACGAATATTCTTTTAGTCGTTATTACGACATGAAATTGTATATTAAAATGAATTTTTCGCCGGCGTTGGTACAGGCGGCCGCGGTATCAAGGCTAGAATGGAATTTCATTTTGTAAAGGTGTAATATTTTTCGCTGTTCTAAGATATTATAAATGTTTTTTGACGACGAGTTTTAATACGCTTTTTCCGAAGTAATGGCGAATGTTTACGAGTAGAAATTACCGATAAGAGATTATGTGCCGAAAGCCTCTTTATGCCCGGTGCTGCAATGGCTGGCAGGAGATGGTTTCAAATTGGGGAGCTAAGTATTCTGAAATGTTCTTTGGGACGATGAAAATGCAACAGAGGTAAATTTGGAAGAGGAGGTAGAAGTTGAAATATCTCGAGTAAAGGGGTTTTATGCCTGAAAATTTTCAGTTTCAATTTAGATGAACTTTTTACAATTTTTCGACTCAAAATTTGATTTTTCCAGCTTAATTAGAATTTTTTTGACACAAAGTCGTTCCTAATTTTTTTTTTCTTTAAAATTGATTTTCTAAAGTTACAAAAGTGATATTTTATAACTGGAAGGAAGGAGAAGGGAAGATCCCATCCTTGATATATTTGGCACTGAATAACTTTAATGTTTACTTAATGCAAAAATTGATTGGGAAAATGTCAGGATCGAATTTCCTGAAATGAAAAAAATTATTGCTGTGGTTATTTTCTCGGATAGATCAACAGAGATGAAAATCTGGGTAAAAATTTCGGAGGAGAGGATGAAAAGTAAAGATTTTTCGATCAATACTACCGAAAAAAAATTATCCACAAATCACACTACAAAAGCTAAAATGAAAAAAAATTGCACAAATTTTTTGAATCCCCCCCCCCAAAAAACATTTTTTAAATAGGAAATAGAACCAATTTTGCAAAAATTGAATAAAACTTTGGAGAATTGAAACAAATTTTGTGGAAAATTGAAACAATTTTTGTGGAAAATTGAAACAATTTTTGTGGAAAATTGAAACAATTTTTGTGGAAAATTGAAACAATTTTTGTGGAAAATTGAAACAATTTTTGTGGAAAATTGAAACAATTTTTGTGGAAAATTAAAACAATTTTTGGAAAATAGAACCATTTTTGTAAAATAAAACCTATTTTGAAAAATTTAACCCATGAAAAGACTAACAACTTTTGAAAAAAAAGAACTATTTTTAGAAAATTGAGTTATTTTTGAAAACCTGAACCATTTTTGAAGAGCTATGAACCATTTTAAAATATTAATCAATTTTTGGAAAAGTGGATCATTTTAGGAAAACCAAACCATTTAGGTATGAGAAAAATAGAACAATTTTCGAAAAATTAGAACAATATTGGGAAAATTGGAACCATTTTTGGAAAATAGGACCATTTTTGTAGAATGAAACCAATTTTGAAAAATTGAACCAATTTTAAAAAGTTGAACCTTTAGAAAATTTAACCATTTTTGAAAAAAAAAAGAACTATTTTTAGAAAATTGAGTCATTTTTGAAAAACTGAACTGTTTTTTAAAGAACACCATTTTAAAATATTAAACAATTTTTGGAAAACTGGACCATTTTGAACGATTTTAACTATTTATGTAAGTATAAGAAATTGGAACAATTTTTGGAAAATTAAATTTTTGGAAAATAGAAGTAGAACCCATGAAAAATTTAACCATTTTTGAAAAAAAAAACATTTTAGAAAATTGATTCATTTTTGGAAAACTGAACCGTTTTTGGAGAACTATGCCATTTTAAAATGTTGAACAATTTTTGGAAAACTAGACCAAAAATCATCATTATCATTTGGAAAATCAAACTATTCAAGTACAATAAATTGGAACAATTTTTGAACAATTGGAATAATTTTTGGAGAATTGAAATGATTTTGGGGAAAATTGAAATAATTTTTGGAGAATTGGAATAATTTTTGGAAAATTAGAACATCTTTTGAAAAGTTAGAATAATTATAGGAAAATTAGAACAATTTTTGGAAAACTGTCTTTTGGAAAATTGATGTTTTTCAATAAATTGTCCAAGATTTGAAAAAAATTGATCGCGATTTGAAAACTCGTCCAATTTGTGGAAAATTCCTCTGGATTCTATTTCTAAGATAATTTAAAACGACTTCCTTCTCTCCTTTCCTCCATAAAATTCTTGTAAGATGAATAATTGATATTAGGTAAATTACGAATTTTCTAAATTTTTTAGGAAAGCTTTGCTGTCTCGGATTCACAAGTTTTCCATTTCCTGAAATGTTACCGATTACCTATTCTCATGATTATTATTATTATTATTTTTTTTTTCTGAAATTCCATTTTGGCCCCTGACTTTGAAATCAGATAGACAAAAATTTCAGTTCATTTTAACCCAACAATAGGAAATTCACCGTCGCAAATACACGAATTGAAATTGCACTCGGAAAAAATCCAATCCAACCGCACAATCGTCGCACTTCAAACGTCGCAACGGTCGATTCCAGCACAAAAAAAGCCCCATCTCCGTATATTTTTGAAATATCGATACCGCACCGAGGAAAAAATAGCTGATACAGTATTTCCTACCCGAATTGAATTTTTATTCCCGATACATGTATTGCTTCGACGACGAATATGTCGACGTTGCTATTTCGTCTCCTCTTACGGAGCGTTATTTCGATACACGTAGTCAGAAATCTCGATTCGTCGACTCAACCTGTAGAACGAAGAACGACAAATGTACGGTAATATCTGTCACTATGTGAAAAGCCACGCGAGGCGAGGTGACGCTACGGTGGAAAAAAATTCGTTAAAAAACGACATAAGTTACGAAGTACGCGAGACTGTGCGCTGTAACCGAGAAAACTTATCGAGTTTGCTAGCGGCGTTTTCTTCAGCTAACAAGTTTTTGCCAACTATCTCTCAAGTCGCAGTCGCACTCGCTTTCAAAAAGTCTTTTCTAATGAAACACACAGCACAGCCGAGAAAGCAGAACGCCGAAACAAAAATAAATACTGCGAATACAAAAGAAATAAAAGGCAAAGGGAGAAATCTAAAATCGCCTGCGAAGATATAAGACCACCAGATAAGGGTTACAGAATTTTCTGAACTTTTCGATGATAATAAAACTTTTACAAACGAACGCGAACTCGCGCGAATACGAAACTGCCAAGTGAAAAAACCAACCCCAGCCTATTCTCATAATCTATCCGATTGTCAGACGAATTTCGTCTCGAAAGAGTTAAAGTACCTTGTACCTATACAACATTTTACTCTGGGAAACGAGCTCTCGCAAATGTAAAGAAGAAAAAGGTATTATGTATGTATACCTCTTTAGACGAAGGTATATGATTTTTGCGACGTTTCTTGTAATACGTTGGTATTTCCAAGTTGTTGTAGTTTATATAACCCTTTTACCATAATTATATATAAACGAGGTAAACTTTTATGATATATTGCGGTAAAGTAATCCGAACCCTTGTTAATATACGAAGGATCAACTATGGCATATCAGCTTAAAATATGCCACTCAATTTGAAATCATTTAGAATTTATACAACCGAGTTTAATTCTTGGTAATCGGTTTACCGTGTTTGGGTAAATTTAGCTTTACCAAAATAGGGCTCAGGTATTTTTCAAAATTCGTATCATACCTGTCCTAATTTTGGGAGTTTTGACGTGAAGTTTCACCGCAATTATCATATTGTGGGAAATATAACGAATGAGAATATTTCACCTGTCTAAATATTTGTTACGAAATTTCAGCTCAATTTTCTCTTAAAATGATTCGTCGAAGAGTTCGCAAATGAATTTCCAGGTTTATCCAGTTTATTTTCGGGAAAAAATTAATTGTGGGTGAGTTGGTTCTCAACGAAATATTTATGCGAATAGATGGAAAAATTGATTCCTTTTTTGAGCACTCATGATTAACTCAATCGATTTTTTTTCAAACTTTGATGTAGTTAGGAATATGTAAGGACTTTTCAAATATAAATTTAGGGTTCCTCCCTTCACTTTTTCCCTCTTCAAAAACTTGACTCAATACTTTGAGGCTCTCTTTTGTACTTACCTATGTGAATGACTTTGAGCAATATTTTCAAAAAAAAAAATTTTCAGGAACCTATCTTATTAGTTATTACTCCTAAAATGATATGCAATTTTTTCAATATTTTTGCCTCACAAGGAAGATATCCCAACTCAAAGTAAAATTTTGAGCTCAAACAAAAATTAATTAAAAGTACATCATAAGAGGATCTCGCAACCAAAATTTCAGCTGCTGAAGTAAATTTTTCGAATTTTGGCGAATTTTTGAAATGTCAAAATAACACCAAATAGCCTGCAAAATATTAAAATTTGAGCTAATCAACAAAAAAAGCTGAAATTTGGTACATACCCTATTTTTGACCTCCCGAATCGATTGAAAGTAATTTCAAGACGTTTCGAAGCCACCAAAATTTTTTAGGATTTTCCAGCTCTGGAAAAAAGACCATAAAAAGGGCCTATATTCACTTCAGCACTTATAATCGTGGATTATGCATATTGGTGACCTATTTGATCGATTAGAGCTCAATTTTTCCAAATTCGTAACTTTGAGTTCAAATTTGCATTTTTTGGGCTGAAAATATTCCTCGAAAAAATTCAAAAGTACGCCACTCCAAAATTTTCTGGTAGCTCTGAAACGTTTCGAAACCGCTTCCAATGGATCTGGCTGATTAAAAATAGGATATATACCAAATTTTAGAATTTTTTTCGTTGATTAGATCAAATTTTGATATTTTGATGGTTATGAAGAAATTTTGAAATTTCAAAAATTCGCCAAAACTCAAAAAATGCATTTCAGCAGCTGAAATTTTGGTTACGAGGTCTTCTTATGGTTCACTTTCATTTTATTTTTGTTTGGGCTCAAAATTTTAGTTTGAGTTAGGATTCCTGTTTTGTCAGGCTGGCCATGGTCAGAATTGACCAACTATTGCATCAAATAATGAAAAGATGGAATTTTCTCAATTTTTTCCAATTTCTCCAAAAGTGACTCAGGTTTTGGTCAATTTTTACCATGGCCCACCTTAGATAAAATTTTGAAAGAATTCTAATGTTATTCTAGAACTAACAAGGTATCTAAAAATTGTTTGTTTTTGAAAATTTTGCCCAAAGCCTTCGTAGGTAAAGAGGTTTTCAAAATATATTGGATTGATTTATTTTTTGTGGGAGGTGGGGGGGGGGAGTTGTAAATTTTTTGGTGAAAATGAAAAGCTCTCACCATCCAACTCGAAAAAAAATCAAAATTAATTGATATTCCAACAGACTCGACGAAATTATAACCTCGCTCAATTTAAAAATCTGAAAACCCAATCCCCTTAACTCGGAATCCTATAAATAAAGAAAATTCAAACCGAGATTTCCATGCTCGAAGAAAACAATAACCTTGTCGCCGACCTACTTAGTAACGGCCGAATAAAAACAAAAGAAATGGAATTAATGGTACACTCCGTGATACGATTTTTCATCCGCTTAAATGCCATAAAGCCATACCCCATTCCCCTGTTTTTAAATTGGAAAACAAACCAAACGAAAAATACCACCAATCGAATATTGATTAATGATAGCTACGTATTGATTTTAATATTGTTTTAAAAAGTGGACCTCCTTCCGGACCATACGACGAGATGATATATCATTAGCGAGTCTCGTTGGAGTACAGAAAAAAAAATTATTTCATATTAATCAATATATTCAAGCTGAGCTGGGATATGGTTAAACTGCGTGTGTGGTGTGGTGGTAGGGTACCACTAACCCAGAACTTTGACGCCAATAAAGTTCCAAGGTGGTTTCAATGGGAGACAGGGGTTCGTTTGGGGGAAGTCGTATATTCGTAATATGTCCCTGTGCGATTTTCAAGGCTATATTTTTCAACTCGTAAGCTGTTTTCGGGGAGTAGAATTTTACTCGATTATTTATTTCTCGTGAAATTTTTAACGAAAAAGGGTTTTAGAATTGAATTAAATGTCAAAAAAAACTTTACCACCCTGTATGTGTACTGGGATATGTTGCAAGACATCTGACATATAAAGTTTCAAAATGACTCATTTTCAATTCTACGAAGCGCAATGAGCATCTAGGTAACGAGAGATATTTTTCAACTTGACTTTTCATTTCCATTAGCTATAATATTTGTAACATATTGCGACGTTTCGATCTAAGTTTTCCATCTTTTATCCAAAAACGAGGTAAATTTTTAATTTGACAATTTCAAGTATTTCTTGGCTTCTTGGATACCCGTACGTTGGAAAATTATGCGACAATAAGGATTGAATTCTTTCGAAGTACCTACCTAAAAGTTTTGTGAAAATTGATTTTTTTTGTGACTATAAAAATGCAATTTTTTTCATGGCTTTCTAACCAATAAAATAATATTTTTTTTGGAAAATGGTGTTCATAATTTTTTTTTTCTACAGCTACATAAAAATTAATTTTTTGGGTATATTTTTCAAGACTTTTCGACTTTTGTCCCAAAATAATGGCTTAAATAAATTCAACCTCTGAACCAGTCGGTTGACAACACGAGACCTTGAGATCAAAAAATTAGGGTTGAATAACTCAGTCAGTGATTGAACAATAGGATGGATCTAAAAAATGCTTCACTTTGATTGGGAGCCCGACCAAAAAATTTTGAGCCTAATGAGGTAGGTACTTGGTCTAATTGAAGAGAGAGTTGAAAATCTCAAAGTGGGATTTTTTTTGAACAAAAAATCGGTAGTGTCACCTGTTAGGAACCTCAGTAACGCGAATTTCTTCCTTCCACTGACTTAGTGCCATTTTCAGTGTTGAGTTGAAAATAATGATGAAAAATCTATGTCCAAATTTATGTAAAATATAAATTCTTTCAACTCGAATTTTTTCAATTTCTCTACTACTAAATTTTCTTCTTTTAAAGCTGCATCTAATTTAAAAAATTTTCTATAAATGATTTTTTGAATTTAAATTTGTTTGGAAATGTTTACAACTTTATCCTCTTCAATTTTTTTCTAATTTTTTATTATATCTCTATTAGTATCTATTTTTTGAAATTCCCTATTTAAAAAAATTATTTCCAACATGAGAAAAATTGAAGAAAAATTTTAAAATTATGGGAAAGAATTTTAACGTTGGAAGAAATTTTTAGAATACGAATTACGAACTTGTAAAAAATTAATTTAAAGAAATCAAAGTAATTTCAGTTTAAATACCAAATTGAATTTTCTAGAAAATTTTTCGAATTGGAGAAATTTTAAAATCGGATATTATGTGCATAAAAATTTAAAATGAAAGAAACTAAAAAAAAAAAATGGAGTTAGAAATTGAACTTTGAATAGATTTGAAGTTGGAACAGCAAACTTTCAAAAAAAAGGTCAGAATTTTTTACGATTAAAAACATTAAATTCAATATTCATCTTCATTAAAAATCAACAAGAAATTTGCGCTGCCATGTGCGATGACCGAAAGCTTCACGTTCGCTAAGTGGCACAAAGTCAGTGGAAAAAATTAATTCGCCTCAGGGGGACACCCCCTCCCCCACGTTTTGTACACTTTCGTGAACCATTGACCTCAAAATTCCGTATCAATTTTTGCCTTTTTCCAGGGAGCTGAATACCACTTACAAATTGCTCCACAAAACACCTTAAAATCAAACCTAAATTTTTTTAATCAGCTAGAATAATTTTTTATTAGATTTTTCTAAGAAATTTTATGGCCAAGCTAGAAAAAGTGCAGTCTGTTTAATACACATTATTTTCATAAAATTCAAGTTGTTCTTTATTCAGTAGTTTGAAAAATGAGTCAATTTTTTTCGGCCATTGAAAAAAATTAATTTTTCAGACTTTCTCCGCAGCAGTGCTGCCAACTGAAATTAAATGAAAATTGTAAATTCACTCACCATCTATGCAGTTGGCAGCAAAGTCATAAAATTTGAAGAAAAAAAAATCCAGGATCATACCAGGAATCTAAAATATATTTTTCATTCTATTTTGAGATTTTTTTAAAGGACTAAAAAATGAATTTCGGTATAATAAATTTGATAACTTCATGGGGGGGGGGGGAGTTGAAAGATTTCTAATAAAAAAAAAATAGTAAAAAGATCATAATTTTTCAACAAAAAAAAAAATCACTACATACCTACACACCTGGTTCAATGAACATCTGATCAATTAAAATTTGGTAAAAATCTTCAAACTCTCGATCTGTATTTTCCATCCCCTTTTCAAAAGGCAAAAAGTCGAACTCAATTTTGAAGCTAACAATTGAGGAAATTATTGAAACTCAAATTTCACCTTTTTCAGGGCATGTATCAAAATAATTTCCAAACTTTCCCATCTCAAAAAAAATCCCAGAAAATTATGTCGGTAGCTAGCGATATATTTTCTCATTCTTTTCATTCGCTATGTAACGTAATCAATTATTGAAATTTTTGCACACCGATAAAAATGATTCAAATTGTTCCTCTCGATACGAATTCCACCATCGATGAAATTTCTCCCCAAATCTCCAGAGAGAACACCGAAAAAAAATCAAACCTTACTTTTTCGCAGCTAGTTCCCCGAAATAGAAACTTTTCACGTTACACCTTTAAATAATTCCAACGTTTATTGGAATTTCGTAGGAGCTTGAAATTTGCATACATGGGACCGTCGCTGAAACTGATTCACCTTTCATATTGATCATACGATATCGAAACTCGGCGGAAAATGCAAATCGCCGTCGGCGGAATATTTTTAATTAATTATTTCCGCGAGGCACACGTCGTATGGAATATAGGTTTGTAGGTAATTAAGGGAGACTATAGGAACAATTCAAAGGGATGTGACAGCTTGGTCGATTCCCTCCATATATATTCATTAGTAATGTAAATGAAACGCAGACGCGTAGGTACAGCTATGAGTAGGCCAATTCGGTGTGATTTTTCGCGGCCTGCCCTGCGCGTTTACTTATGCAAATGGCAGCATTCTTCGACGATGTAAATTACGAAACGGGGAAAATAAAGCGAACGAGATTGCTTCGGTTGATTTTATTATAAAATCTAGTACCTGAAGGTTTCTGGTTGGTTTTTGTGGTCTTCTTCGATACAGAAGTTGGTGTTTAACTTGGGCCTCGTTTCGTGTATAAAATTGACGCTGTCGTTAACCCGCCCGAAAACCTAATACTTTGTACGAAAAAGAGAGAGAATCGCGGTGTAGTCGACGAGACAACGAAACACCGGGCGACGCGACGTGTTAAATAAATTCAGAATTCGTAATGTATCGCGTAGTGAATTACGTATATACGCGAATTAGTGGCACGTGAAAATTTGCCGAGTTTTATTTACTTTGGACGCGAAAATGCGGGTTGATGCGCTTTGTAGACTCCCTTTCGTTGTCTGTGCGTTGTTTTCATGCGAACGTAATATGAAATATTCATCTGTACGCTTTGGTACTAATTGCGGTGTACGCTTTGGACTCGAAAAAAAAAACAACGTATTCGGGTTAAACGGCGCCTTGCCTGAAAAAACTCCGCAGAATGGGTGAAAAAAATACGATTGTTGTGTTTAAACAATGTATTCGCGTTGAAACAATGGCGATTATGTTGCGATACCGAACCTGTTCTGATAAAGCAGCGAAATTCTTTGCCGAGTTGGAAAATTTTTTATCGGCGGAATCAGCAGCTGGTATGGGATCACGAACGTTGAACCGGTACGAGGTGCACTCGTTAAAAAAAATGGATTATTTCTAGCTCGTAATCTAAGCATCGGTATTGCTCGGATTTCATGGCGTACAATTTCGAATAGATTTTCATAAACATTTGCCTGGGAGGATAAATCACAATAGGAGAATCGAAAGAAAAATGTCTTGGATTTTGACAAAAATTGGTGTAATAGTTCATTTTAAGTGGAAGATCTCGTGAAAAACATTTGATCTTCCTACCTCAAAAGGAAATGGAACTGAAAAGTCTCAAAATTCGACCATGTATTTAAAAAATCTCAATTTTTACCATTTCTGGACAATGATCATTTTTTGACGGAAATCTTAGTCACCTCCCTTCCCCCAGAACGATTTAAGTTTTCACGACTCCCCAAACTTTTCCCCTAAAAATTAAATACTACTTTTTGGAGGTTGAAAAATTGCAGATGGCGAATTTAATGAGTTTTTGATTGTCACCAGGCTCAAATTGGTGAATTGAACACCTTAAAGTCGAACCAAACTGGAAAGCTATAAAGAATTAATGATATCCGGTTTCAGTTCTCAAAATTTTTTAGTTTTAGTTTCAGTTTTCAGTTCTAATTTTCAGTAAATTTTGATATTTTCATCAAAAAATTACAAAGAATTTACTTACTTTTTTTTCAAAAGCAGGGTGTCTAACAAAATCTCAAACTCCAAAAAAGGACCTTAGAAGGACTTTCGGCATTTCAAAATTAATATGTTACCCCCCCCCCCCCCCAAAAAAAAAATCGAAAAAAAAGTAAATTCACTGAGCCTAAGCGAAGCGAGGGAGAAAATTTTTAGAGAAAAGAGCATTCAAAAGATGAACTTTTTTCATTCACCCACATCATCTTCAATCATCTCACACAAAGTTGCCACTACAGCGGCAGTTGAAATTAGTGATTCATTTCAGATTTTGACGGCTGAGTCTCAAAATTTGAAATGGGAAAAACTTTTTACTTAATATAAGGACTTCGGAAGGAACGCAAGGACTTGTTAGGCACCCTGTAAAGTTGTTGGATTTTAACAGTTCCAATTTTCAGTTATCAGTTCTCATCATTTTAGTTCCAGTTTCAGTTTTCCATCATTAAAGCCAATTTTTTTGGCCTCTTGGTATAATTATTGATGAAATTTTTCGTAAAAATTTAATGGTAGTGCTGCCAACTGCATTTTGATTGATGCAATTTACGTAAAATTTCAATGCAACAAAAAATTTTCAAACAAAATGAAAAATTTTAATTTATTTTAATGACAAAAAAATTAGCTGTATTTTTCAAGTCGCTCAATGCATAGTTTGAATTTTTTGAAAAATTTCATAAATCAGGATACAGTTGGCAGCATTGCTGCGAGTATATTTTTTTGAAAAATTCCATCAAAAATTATTGTTGGTGAATAAAAAAATTTATGGCTCGATTTTGAAATTTTTCTGAGAACAATTTGTATGGTATGGTAAGGGTTAAAATTTTTTAATTCGTCAAATTTACAATTATTTTTCGTCTCTTTCAAAGTGAAGCAGCCAAGAAGAGTGCAGGAGGTCTAACACCCCCCCCCCCCCCCCACCAAGTAAAAATCTTCATGTAAAGAAAAAATGTCCTCTGGGGTTATTAAAAATTTAATTTTTTCTAATCTTTGCCTTCGAGGCTACAAACCATCTCACTAATTTATCTCAAAATCCATATTGTGAATTTTTGTTGCGACCCTCTTTATACTAAATTCCCCTTCGGGTGCCACGTGAAGTATCAAAAAAAATTCCTACTCAGGTATGTTGTTAATGTGCAAAATTGACAGAGGAGTTTAAGGTAAGTTTGGATAATGGAAACATGAAAAATATTTCGACGAGATTCTTCGTTTACTAAAATTTCCAATTGCTGAGGGCAAAGTTGCAAATTAGCGTAGAAAAAAATTCTGAAAAATTTTACCCTTTAGCCAATTTTTAGACGATAAATAATAAAATTCCATAATGCATAGAAATTTTCAATGATAATTTATCGAGTCAAATTACTCAGGTACCTTAGAAGTACATACAAGAGAAACTCCACTAAACGTACCGAAGCGTGGTATTTGGCCAATTTTTTCTTTCGAAAATCATGAAGTTCAATTCTGAATCTCCCGCTTCTCTTTGCCAGCCGAAAAATTGCAAGACTTCAATTTATCGCTAAAAAAAATCAAATTAATGGTGATATTCTTGAACTCTTTTTATTTTTTTCACATTTCATTGCCTCCCCTTCTGTATTTGTACATCAAACAAATAAATTTCATGCAAGCTCCTGCTATTTTTTTGGTTTGTATAACTAAATGTGACCCTGCCGTGAAGAAGGGACCTAGTGTAAAAAAAAAAAAAAAAAAAACGAGTCTCATTTTTCACGGTTTCGATCCAAATGACACCAAATCTAGACCAAAACACATAAAAATAAAAACATCGATTTTTTTTATACAAGTCCCTTCTTTACGGCAGGGTCACAAATAGAAATTGATGAAGGGTTTTTTGCAATATTATTTCATTATTTTTGCTGAGATATAACAATTTATTGAACCCAAGTGAAGGAGGATGAGAATCTTGGAAAAAAATTCACAAATTGAAATCGATATCACTTTCCCCATTATTTCAATTACCAGAAAAAGTTTTGTCTTAAATTCATATTTTTTTCTTTTTTTCATAATTTTTTTTATTGAAATTTGGACTGAATTATTCATACCTTTTTTTCATCACTTTCACATACCTGTCAGACAACTTACAAAGTCTGAGTGTCTTATAAAAGTCAATTTTAGACCACCAAAATTGTTGACAAATCCGGCAGTGGTTTCTTTTGAATTACGTTCAAGAAAGTTGTAAAAGGTTCTTAAAAATGAACAAAGTGGACAATTTTTGGAACCATTGCGTGAAAATATGAAAATTTGTATCTAAGACTCGGATGAATAAAGTGAAAAACAAATTTCTGAATACTGAACAATTTTGAGCTTCAATTTTTCAAAAAAAAAAAAAAAACATTAGAATTTTTTCAAAGTTTTTTCTACTCCTTGGAAAAGAGTCGCAGACAAAATTTAATTATAAACGAAATATTCTCGGTGCAGTTCGAAAATTCTGTCTGCAGGGCATACGGCAACGGAAACCAGCCTTAGAATTCTGTCATATCTGCAGAAAAAAATTACTCGGTGAAATTACGAAACTGCATCACCTTTTAACGCTTCGCATACATACGTGATAAGTTTATCGAAACGAGCTCGGAAAAAGAAAAATAAAAAAACACAGACATTACGCTTGAGGGAGGGAAGTTACCCTGATAGAGAGCATTATAGAAGACGCGGTAAGAAACCGAAATCAAAATTGACAAAAGGATAGAAAGGATGGGTTTCTTTGTATAGCGATGAGTTTAAAGATATTCGTGGATGGACTGCTCCGGTAAATAGCTGCTTTAAGTTCCCATTTTATAAGAATCGAGTTCAACTAACGATTAAAGCCCTTTTTGAAAAAGCCTTCTCTCGTGCTATCTCTCTTTCTGTATCACTGATACACTCACACACTGTAGTATATTCAAGCATAACAAAAAGACCGCTCCTACGAATACCCTAAGAAGGCAATCTCCGGCCATTTACTTTAATCAAATTATACATATCAATAAAAGGATTTAGATACTAATCTGAAAACCATTGTACTGATTTCCAAGTTTCAACCGGAGGCAACGTAATGCGGAAGGTTGAATCGTATACGTATTATGGACCGACGACGACCAAACAACGAAATGCAGAGTAGAAAAAGTGTAAGCTCTTTTTGACTCGTCCATTTTCTCTTCTCTCGTTCCAGCCGTACGTAGAAAAACCTCCCCGCTTCTTTTATACGCGTCGCGTTTTTCTTTAAATGAAGATTGCGAAGTAGAATAGCGAGAAATTCTTTTATCTTTAAGATACGCATAAAGGATTCTCGCCGGCCTTTCAACCCGGTACAATCGGATTTTCTAGTGCTTTTAAGTGAAATGAAATTAACAGAGAGATAGGTATGGAACTGGTACCTCTTCGGTTGGTATTGTGACTCGTATTTTTCATGCTTTCGTAACACGGTCGACGACGTTGTATCTAATGGCAAATGGTCGTAGGGTTTTTTTTCATCTTTGTAGATAAGATAGACCTAAGACTCTGTACAGGTAATAGGTGTATTATCAATTTAGTTGATAAGTCAAGATTGAAAAATACAACTTGTTTGAAGAAATAAAATTCGTCGTATTGGAAATATTGATTACCTATTTCAAATTTTCAAGGGTCGTCGTCGTTGTGGTTTAAAAATTTATGAATTTTAAATGAAAAAATGAGCAATTTTTGAGAATGGAGCCTTGAGAGAGAGAGAGCATTTTTTTAACGCCAAAACTTTTTTCAATTTTTTTAAGGAAAGCTGAAAGGTTGAATGTGTGGAACAAAAACAATTCTGGAACAGAACAAAGATGAAAGACAAAATTTATTCAAAACGCTTCTTTAAAGTTTGAAAGGTGAAGGCCTGATTTTTGAAAACAGTTTTCAGATGGTATGAGGGAGAATTTTACTTTTTGCTCATCAATACGAGGAGGAGTAAACTTATCAAATCGTTGCATTCAAATGAAAATTTCAAGTACTAATACGTCAACCATGAGCACAGATGATTTTTCAAAAATTGCTCAAAACATAAAAATTTGACAAAATTTTCAACGAAAATTGTGAGAGGATTTCTTTAAAACAATATACAAAATGTAGAAAAAGATGTTTGAAGATGTAAAAAAAAACAATCTGTAAAATAACAAAAATATCCTAAATTAGGGAAACTAAAGAAAAAGTTTTAACATTTCATCGTTTGATTAAATCTTAACTTATACTTATTCATCAATTCGTGTTTTTTTATTTCGGATTTATGTCAAAAATTTGAGATGTTTTTTATCATCTTTGAGATTTTTCATCAAAAAATTTGAGATTTTTATACTATAAATTTGAAATTTTTCATCAAAAAATTTGAGATCTTTAATGAAAAAAATTTGAGATTGCTCATCAAAAAATTTTATCAAAAAATTTGATCTATTTTAATAAAAAATTTTAGCTTTCTTGCAGAAAATTGAGTTATTTTACAAAAAATTGAGCTTATTAAATAATTTGAGATTCTTCATCAAAAAATTTGAGATTTTTCATCAAAAAATTTGAGATTTTTATACTAAGTATAAATTTGAGATTTTTTTAACAAAAAATTTGAGATTTTTTTACAATAAATTTGAAATTTTTCATCAAAAAATTTGAGATTTTTAATCAAAAAATTTTATAAAAAAATTTGATCTTTTTTAATAAAAAATTTCAGCTTTTTTGCAGAAAATTGAGTTATTTTACAAAAAATTGAGCTTATCAAAAAATTTGAGATTTTTCATCAAAAAATTGAAGATTTTTTACAATAAAGTTGAGACTTTTCTACAATAGATTTGAAATTTTTCATCAAAAAATTTGAGATTTTTTTACAGTACAATAGAGATTTTTTTACAATAAATTTGAGATTTTTTTACAGTACAATAGAGATTTTTTTACAATAAATTTGAGATTATTCATCAAAAAATTAAAGATTTTTCATCAAAAAATTTGAGATTTTTCATCAAAAAATTTGAGATTTTTCATCAAAAAATTTTCATCAAAAGATTTGAGAATTTTTATCCGAAAATTTGAGATTTCTTTATCAACAAATCTGAGATCTGAGTTTTTTTTATGAAAAAATTGTAGATTTTTCATCAAAAAATTTGAGATTTTTATACTAAGTATAAATTTGAGATTTTTTTAACAATAAATTTGAGATTTTTTTACAATAAATTTAAAATTTTTCATAAAAAAACTTGAGATTTTTCATCAAAAAATTGAAGATTTTTTTACAGTAAAGTAGAGATTTTTTTACAATAAATTTGAGAAAAATTTCAGATTTTCCATCAAAAAATTAAAGATTTTTCATCAAAAAATTTTCATCAAAAGATTTGAGAATTTTTATCCGAAAATTTGAGATTTCTTCATCAACAAATCTGAGTTTTTTTATGAAAAAATTGTAGATTTTTCATCAAAAATTTTCAAGTTCAACCTTTCTGTCTAAAAATTTGAGGGTTTTCATTTTAAAAAATCAAGAAATTTGAGATTTTTCAAGCATTAAAAAATTGGTATTTTCATCAAAACAATTGAGATTTTTCATTAAAAAATGTTGAAAATTTTCATCAAAAATATCTTCGATTAATTATTTGAGGTTTTTTGATCAAAAACCTAGGAGGATATTTAAAATAAAATTTGAAGATTTTTTGATCAAAAAATGGCGAGTAGATTTTCCATTAAAAAATGTCGAGCTTTTTTTGATCAAAAAATGTTGAGATTCTTTTAAACAAACAAAAAAAAATGTTGCAATTTCTTAAAAATGATGAGATTTCTTCATCTAATAATATTGCGATTTTCTTGATCAAAAAATGCTGAGGAGAGTTTTTGATCAAAAGATGTTGAGATTTTTCCAAGTAGGTACTTGGTTAAAAAATATTGGAATTCCTTAATTCTAAAACGTTGAGCTTTTTTATCACAAAATTTTCAGAGTTTTCAAATACCTATCCAATTTTGTACTTACCTACAATATATTAGATATCGACTTCTCGAATTGAAATATTTTTTCTTCGATTCGAATATCTTTCTGTCATGAAACAGTTAATTTATAGTTTTACCGAATTACACGATCTCATCAATTTTACTTCTATTTTACATCAAAAAACTTCGTCAAACTAACAAAAAAAATCTATTTCTGTTTCAGATTTTCCCACCTTCGAAAAGGAGCGCTCGTTAAACCGCAAATTATGCTCAACATTTAGATCGCAGTAAGTACCAAACACAAAGACATTATGCCCATCGCCCAAATACATATTCCTTTATCCATTCCTCGATAATCACAAAGCACCTCTACATCAAAGCATTCCATCGCACATCGAATCCCCAGCCGCAATAATTCTGCAGCCAATTTCCAAAAGCTCGATCCAATTAGACAGAATATCACAAAGCATAACTCGTTATCCGGTGTACATCTCGCAACGACAAATTTCCTCGTATCGCCGCAGCAAACACCTCGACCCAGTCGTCCAATAAGATACCGCGGAAAATGTTGTCGTTGATGACGAAAAAAAAAAAGAACAGGCTCCGGACCATAAAGGAAATCCCAGCCATATAGAAAAGGTCTACGATCCACAGACACGCCGATACGAGTTTTAAGGATAACTGACGACTCCTAACAAACAATAATGTGTCAACGAAACCCAAATAAGAAACGTTAAGTCTCTCCAGAGCGCCATAAAATACGACATTTATTAAACCATTTAGAAAAACCAACGGCTTACGATTCGCCTTACGTTTTGCGAGCCATTTTTACAACCTTGCCGAGTCTCTTGTATAGTTTTTTCCCCTGCCTGCTTCAGCCGTTGCAATGCCTTTATCTTAATATTCAAACCGACGTTTTATACCCCAAGCAAACACGGTGACATCTTAACTTCCCTCTGTCTGCGGCAAAACCCCTATGCATTTCGACTTTAAATTAAAAATAATCTTTTATTAAAAAATATTCAAGTTTTTGAGGGGCTGAGATTTCCTTCTTTCTGCTGCACTTTTTTTTCAACGTTTGTTTTTAATTCAACGCTGAACGTATTCGTTAAATGAATATACGTCAAAAATTTATGTCCTCGATTTAAAATCACTTTGCTAAAATGTTGGTACCTTTTCGTTAACGTGAAATTGTTCACTACCATGATGAGGGAGACGAAAAGGAGAAGATCGACGGCAGAGTAAATACCAAGGGAATTCATTCTGGGTTTCGAAAAATTCATCTATAAGGACTGCTCGGCATTGAAATGTAAATTTACCAATTCTCAATGAAGCCCACTGTCATTTTAATAAAAACACAAACCAATTTAACTTTAACGATACCCCACCTTTTTACCACTTGTGCTAAAAATCGATTAAATTCTTTCTTGGAACTGCTCACTTTGCCAGTTTCGGTCGACATACTCAATCTCGTGCGGTTAAGTGGTTCGATGTAATTTTTGGGCGAAAAATTCATTCAATAAACCCCCATATACTTAATTATACACCCCAATTCGAAATGGCTTTATTGCCACGAACAGCCTTATACTCGTTTTCGACATCGATATCATTTTTGTGGTCTTGTTATTGATTTGGCCAATACAAAAACCGACGACTGTCGTATAAAGCCCACAATAACGATACAGACTCTCCCTCTTGTTCTGTTCCAGAGTAATGGAATATTCATCTGACCGAATGCAGTGCAGCGGTGGCCTTTCTTAAACGAGGGCTAAATGTGTAAAATTATACGTTGTTCTGGGAAACTAAACCATACTCTGGGTGTATTTTTCACGCGGTCTCGACCGAGATCGGGTAATTAATAAGAAGAGGGTAATCGAGGGTCGAACACATGGCCGTAATCATTCGCGATGACTAACGTAACTCGTGCCAGAATGTAGGATCTGTCAAGTTTTCGATGCATTTGCAGTGGTAATGCATTTTGCAGAATTATTGCGGCTGCAGAAGGTATTGAAATATTGGGTTTTTTAGGGGGTGAGTTTCGGTTGTGTGGTTGAAGATGTGGTTTTTATATCGAGGGAGGGAGCAGGGAAGAAAAGAGTTTGATCTGAGGTAGAACTGATGAGAGAAATATCCATTTTCATCAATGAAATTATCAATGTCTAGTAGACATTCTTGGGCTGCAAAAGTAGAGAAATTTATCTAGAAATTATCAATGGTCATCGGTTGAAAATTTCTTCAACTGAACATGGAAATTTAACATTTTGAATAATTTGATAATCCATGATCAAAATTATTGAAGATAAACATCGGTTTGATCACAAATCAATCTGGATATGAGAAAAATTGAAAGAAAAATTAACGTTCGATTATTTGTTTTAATTTCAATCTTCAAAGTTTTTTTTTTAATTTGAGGCCAACAGTTGAGTAATATCTCAAATGGAGAAAAAACTGAGTAATTTCTAATAATGAAGAATACTTTTGAAAGATTCGCTTTCGCTTTTCTGGCTAAAAAAACACACTTGGTCTCAGCCTCTGATTTGAACCAGATGAACGTTTTTGGAAAGAGTAAATCCTTGATTTTCCTCCAATCTCTGGCACTCCAGTAACCAATATTTCAACTGCATAAATTGATTTTCCGATTTTGGGAATTTTATAAAAATTTAAAAAATTGCTGTTGACCCCCCCCCCCCCCTCCCTTGAATTTCATCATTTTGAACTCATCTGGGCCTTTTTAACTGTTCTCGAAATACAAATTTTCAATTTTTCTGTGAAATGTGAAAATTAATTTCGCAAAAATCAAATGCGTTCTTCCTTACAAAAATTTTTTCAAAAAAAATTGCACTCACGATTTTCAGTTTGGCAAAATCTCTCAAGATCATGAGTTGAATTTGATTTTTTGAAAGCTTCGAAAGACTTGACAAAACCTCGAAAAAATGCCATTAGTTTCAATAATTGTATCTTCGAAAAAATTCATTATTCAAAAAAGTAAAAAATTTCAAAATTGCCAGAAAACGTTCACTTTAAAATACACCCCCCCCCCCCCCCCAAAAAAAAAAAAAAATCAAACATAATACAAAGTTCATAAAACATTAAGCACCAGATTTTTGTGAATTATGAAAAATTGAAAAAAAAATTGTTTCAAGATGAGATGATTTTTGTTACACTGAGCAAACATTGTAACAAATCAATTGAAATTTAATAAAAAAAGTAAAAAAAAAAATGACTTCAAACCTTTGCCAAAATGTAAAAATTGTTTGAAGTGCAAATTGCTATAAGTCGTCATCTGCATCGAAACATTTAAAAAAATCGCTGGCAAAATCAAAATCAGCGAAACAATTGTGAAAACTCAACGTTTCTTTGATGTTTTTTCTCCAAATTTTGAATAATTACAAGACAATTTCTGCTTCCCACGAAAGTGCCGTGGAAAATGTGACATCTAAACGGGGTCAATGCAACGGAAGGTCTTTTTCATATTTTTGACATCGTTCCACCACTTCAAAATTTTTAAAATTTTCATGATACATAATTATATTTATGGATAAATAAGAACACATTTTTTGAGTGAAAAAATTCCATCCCACCTCTGATAATTTTTGCAAAATGGCAAATGGCTGCCTAATATTTTTGAAACAGCATAACTCAGCGAAAAATTAAGTTGTCCTCTCCAAAAAAATTTTTGGTTCGTTTCTTTGATTTTCTAGGACACCCCCCCCCCCCAAAAAAAAAGAGAAAAAATGAAAAATTTCAATCCACATCTGGCGAAAAATAAAAAAATTGAGAAAAACCACTCATTACCTTGAAAATAATTGCGCTAAAGATTAAAAATTTTTGTCGAAATGTTTTTCCACCTTTATTGACCTTTTGGGGCAAGCTTTCTTCGCAATTTCAAAACTTTTTAGATACCTAAACTAAAAAATATTTTTACAACAGAAAAAAAATTCAAAATTCTAATGATATACATAAAAAATTTTGCATTGAGTTTTGGAGTTTTTTTACAATTCTGTGAATTTTTTCTTCAAATCTGTACTACCCACATTTGCAAAATTTGATAAAAATGTAGAATTTTTGACGCTACGATACAATTTTTTCGCCATGTTGAGCAATTTTTAAAATACATATTGATTTTTTGAAAATTTTCATTAAAATTTTTGTAATGTACTAAGAATTATTGGAAAAAACGAAAATTTAAAAAATCAGATTTTTCCAATATCCTTAAACTTTCCATATCAGATTTTCAAACATCAAAAAACCAAAAAACCAAAAAGTTCAAAAACTTTCCATCACAAACCATCTTTCAAATCCTTTTTTTCCCACCCAAGCAATAAAACTAATCTTAAAAATGTATCTCCTACGTTGCATCAAAGCTGCGGACCACTTTTCAGCCAAGATTTCCATCTATTTTCTGCACAAACACGACCGTCGAGATAGACTTTATCGAGATGCTCGCAGTTGGAAATTAATTATGAAATATAAAACCGTCATTGTTTGACGAGATGAAAAAACTACCGGAACCGAGCGGATGAACTTTTCGCAGCTGAAATTTTATATTGAAATCTTTTCTAATTGAAAAAGTTACTGTAGCTTTTCGTTTCCGAACCCCGAACCTCCGGCCTATTCCGAAGTGATAGCTGCAACTGCGATGCTCCGCTGTCTCGGAGATAGAATGAGAACGGTTTTCGAAATGTGTAAAAGATAACGTTAGATCTATTTACAACCGCCAACTGAACAGTAATTAACAAAGTTCACTGTTAAGCGCCGGCATTGGTCTCGAAAAAGCCCTAGCACATCCGTCAACCTCCCCTTCCTTTAATAAAACGTAACAACGGTTATTAATACTTGACTGAACTCCCTTACCGCTACGGTTTCAATATAAATAGTTTCACATGATTTATGACAATCCTGTTTCAACTAATCTTATATTGTTCGCTAGTTTGGATTGCTCGTTCGTCGGCTCGCCTGGGCACGCATTCCTTAAACTTTTGGCCGCATCTGTAATGGTAGAAGTACGCCAAGTGTTTCTGCAGAACGCCGTGGCGAACATTTGTACAATAGAATTGGCGTAATTAATGGACGTGCTAGCCTCTTGCGATTAACTTTCATAACTATTCGGGAAGCCCATGATGTCATTTTTTTCTCCCCCCAGATCTGCAGGTATCTTTCTCAATACGATGGTATTTCTGCAATTTCTATCACCGGAGAGAGGATTCGAAATCGACCGAATACCGCAATATTATCGAATATTTTTCGAAAAACAGGGGAGAAAAAACCTTTCAACGAAGTCTGAAAAATTTTTCGTTTATTTTAGGTAAATTACTCGTCCAAAATCCCAACTAGATACTTTCAGCACAGTACCTCTCTGGAAAGATAATTTACTTAGCGGTGCGTTCGGCAAAAGCGAAACAAACTTTCAACTTCAATTTACGAATCGTATGAACGAACTTTTTGAACTTCTAACATTTAAGTTTACGGAATACGTGCGAATGCGAATGGACTTTACAAAGTTGACCTTTTTTTTTAATACTCGTATACGTTGCCAAGCTACTCGTAAAATAAAAAAAAAGCTTGTCGAATTTCAAATGTCAAAGACCACATTGGTCGGCATCATATTATATTTTTGTTTTAACATTTCATTCTGCAATATGAAATCATACGCTGGAAGAATACAGAGAAAAGGAATATTATCACGAATTTCACACTCGAATATTTCACGTTCGCGTACGAATACTAAACTGCTCTCTTTTAAACTTCGCAGCCTCCGAATAAAATATAAAGTTTTTAATATGTACTTGGAAAAACGACCCGATGACCCAGATTATACGGTACACAACGTCGTACTAATTTTAATAAGTCTATTTGAAAATATTTTCCGAAACGTATACTTCAAAGAAGATTACACTCTTTTACCATATTTTTATGAGAATTTCCTCCTTCGAAGATTTATTCGCCCGAGAATTTTTTTTTTCATTGGAAAAAATAAGTTATTTTCTTCAACTTCGCCAAAAGAATATTTTAACTCGATATAATTTTTACATGAAATTTCGTTGTCTGCTTCGATGTGCGGATTTCACGTGCATGGCATTTTTTTTTTCTTCTTCTTCTTCTTCGGGTTCTTTTATTATTCCGACTTATTCGATGGGAAAAAAACGTATTTTTGCGCCGTATTATTATTTATTAGAAAATTACAATTTTTTCCGGAATATTTTCCTGGTTGAATTTTTTTCGTTTCGTTTCGAACGAGGATATAGCCTGCGTATCATTTGAGACTTCCAGCGTTGTTTTTTTCCAGCATGAATATTTAAACGAATTTTTACTCGGGGTTGTCCCTTGATGAATTACGTCGATGGAATTAGGGTAACCCAATTTGAATGTTTCGTTGTTTTAATAAAAAAAAAAATTAAATGCGATATTTGACTCGGGGCGAAATATGAGTCTTTTGAGGAAATTGAGGCGACGAATAGAGTTTTTGGTTCAAGAAATTTCAACGTGAAAAATTATGAAATTTTCATAATTTAGTCATAGAAATGTCAGAAATTGCGTCGAAATAAAGTGATAGATGGTTGGAAAATCAGTCAAGTTCAACGATGACCAAAGTGACACATGTAATTGAGTCTCACTAACAAATGCCACTGTTTACAGGCAAATATCCCATATTTGTAGAGGAACAGTGACATCTGTTGGGGAAAAATGGCATATTTATGCAAACAAATCGTTTTGAAATTTTCAAGCCTAAATATAGAAACCATCCGCAGGGGTCAAAAATTGGTTTTTGAGTTGACATTGATTTTGGGCCTTTTGGAAGGAATAGCATTAAGTGAAAACTACAACTCAAAAAAGTAATTTTTATACTTACCCAAAAATAGGCATTTTCACCCCGAAAAAATGAGGATTTTTGAAAAAAAAAAATGAACTTATATGATAGGAAATTTCACGTAGGTAGAACAAAACTGTTCGTAATAATTTTCCATTTTTTAGGCTCCTTTGAGTAGTTTTGTGGAAAGCCGATTTTTAACAAGTATTTGCCCTGGGAGGGGGGAGCTCGTATTTATTAAATTTTCAGAAACATAAATCAATTAATCAATGACAGTTTTTTGAAAATGTTCAACACAAATTTCTAAATAAATTATTTATGTACAATTTTTTTCAAGTTTTCTCAGATATTTTCATTAAATACTCTTTTAGTCAGAAAAAATGTCTAAATTTTTTAAACTTTTGAGAAAATTGTTCTGTTTTGATTTTTAGTTGATAGCCCACCTATGCAATTTATTTGGTGAAATTTTCTCTATTCTTGACATACTTGGGTCGGGTATGCATTACCTGTTTTGCTGTATTTTTAAAAGAAATTTATATTCTTGGAAAATTGGATGATTTTTAAAAATCGTCCAATTTGCTTACAGCAAATTGTTCAAGTTTTGGAAAAGTTTCCCATTCTTGAAAAAATTGTTTGAGTTTTAAAATATTCAACAATTGTTCAAAAATTGACCTGATTTTTTGAAAATTTTATTATTTTTAGAAAACATGTTAATTTAAAACCATTTTTCAAATCTTGCTTTGATTTTTTAAAAACCAGCAAGGTTGCGGAAAAATTACTCAACATTTCTACTAATACCACCCAGACAGACTTTTAAAAATTTCTCCATCTTTTAAAAATTTTTCAATTTTTGAAAAATTTTTAAATTCTTAAGGAACTGTCCAAATTTGGAAATCGTACATTTTTTACACGGTTGTTCATCTTTTGTTTCCTTCAATTCTCGAGAAAAGGCCAAACTTTAAAAAAATTTCCAGAATAGCAGACACTTCGTTGTAAAAGGTATCTACTTACCTACAGGAAATTTTCTTAATTTTTTAAAATTGAATAATCTTACTAATGAACTGTTGTCCATTATTCATAAAAATATACTTATCCAAAAATCGTTTTTGTTTCTGTGGGAAAAATCGTTTCAGTTTTGAAAAAATCAGTAATTTTTAGAAAAATTTTCAATTATTTGAAAAATCCTCTGATTTTCAAAAACTCATTGATTTTTGTACTTAATACTTTCCAATTTTTGAAAAATTCTTCAATTCTTGGAAAATTCTTCAATTTTTAAAAATCCTATTTTTGAAAAATCTTTTCAATTTTCAAAAAAACTTTCAATTTTTGAAAAATTCTTCAATTTTTGAAAAATTCTTCAATTTTTGAAAAATTTTTCAAATTTTAAAAAAAGTTTTTGATTTTGGAAAAATCCAATGTTTAAAAAATCCTTTGGTTTTTTGAAAAAATTTTCGACTCTTGGAAAATCTTTTGATTTTTGGAAAAATTTCTATAAAGTACATATTTATTTGAAAATAGGTAATACTTTGATCCTGTCATATGTACCTCACACACAATTCTTCAAAATTACAAAATTGAAGCAAATTGATATGAAATAGTTTTTCATTTCCTATCACTTACAATTGCAAAAAAAATTCCAAATCAAATCCGTAAAAAATCCGCGAAGAATGCGTAAAAAAATTAAGTTAGGTGCATCAATATTAATTCACCATGCTCTTGATGAAACAATCTGTCCTAATCAAACCGGAAATACAAATGCAAAAATATTCGCCCAAAACCGCATCTCCACTCGTATTAACTTTCTCCTGACAGTTTCCGTTTCCAACATCCAAACTCCAAACAGCACAACAGCAAAAAAAAACCGAATTATCACATTCGAACAGCTCGAATGAGTTATCAAGTCTGAAAATAGTATCAGCATCACGCCGAGTTCATCGTCTACAACCGCGTCATTCATTTACCATTTCACAGGTGGTTGAGATTCTTCCGGTATACGCAGACGACTCGAAGGAGTGAAAAAAACCCTCGAAGAAGAAAAAAAAATAATAACCTGTCAGTCGGTATATAATGAAAATAAAACATTGAGGCAGGACTTTAGGGACTGCTTAAAGGGCTACGTTGCAATCTAGGGACAGAAGAGTGAAAAAAAGAGTTCCATGCGACTCGAATTTATTTAATATTCACGCTGATGGATGAGTTCCAACAATTCCAATGCAATAGTCGTCAAATTCAACACATAAATAAGTAACATTCACCGAAGATAGACCCTCTCTGGCTGGATTGCCGGTACCTATTATACATTCGCATACGTAAGTACATATATCACGGAGATTGTATGTACGCGGAGTTGGAGGTGTGACAGTGGTTATAAATCAGTTCTCACTTTCAGGTAAACTATATACGGCTATGTTCGTGTCAGTTTCAGTTTCCAATGTTTCTGTTTTAGTTTTCAGTTACACATATATGCATTTATACGTACGAATGTATGGTACCGAGAGTATGCTAGAGAAATGGGGGCAGAGGGATAGAGAGACACACACGTTGTATAGACCGCAGACTGATTAACACATCGAGCCTATAAGGTTCTCCGGGGTGTAACCACCTTTTATACACAATGATCTCGTTGTTGGAAATATTTCTGGTAATTTGTAACGTTATATACCATGGGTTTTGCCTCCCTGTGCTTTGGGATGCCCTCGTGGATACCTAACACACAGATACACATACCGGAATGTAATTTTAAACGCTTTCTGTAGCCTAATTAAGGGAGTAATTCGCATTATCAGTAACACGCCCCGATACCATGTTTCATTTTTCGAATAATTTCATAGAAAATTTACCTACCAAGCGAATACATCGGTACTCGAATGAAAATTGCGCCAGAAATATGGCATTATCACGTCGTATAATTCACCTCATTTACAACCGTGTTACGTGCTCGTTAAGTTATTCGTTTAATATACAATGCCCCCCCTCCCGTCCCCATCTAGCCATAATTTTCAGCATATCTTTCACGTATGCGAAATATTTACAGCTGTGGTCCTCGCATCTCATCTCGTCGACGAGTCAATGGATCACCAACCCTTGCATACCGTCATAGAAATTTATTCATGTTGAACATGCATAACTGACATTATACCAAGTCCGTTTACCCTCATCGTGGTGAAAAATCTCCAGCTCGTCGTCGTTTCATAACAAATCGTTCGCTTTGTTTAAAACTACACTTTACGTAGAGTTTTTAGAAGAAACAAAACATTGGGAAGAAGGAGCAGCAGCAGAAGAGTAAATACGTTACATATTGTCGAAGAGTAAATTTTTCAAGCTTGTCGGAATGTCTGGAATAAAAAATAGCATAGCTGAAGACTACAAATCGTCTACAATTCGATTGCAGCACGAGCTTACGAAAAACCGTTCAAATTAGTCCAACTGTACGAGTATGTGATGTGCGCGGCGCATTCTTGAACAACGTTCAAAGCCAAGATGAAGTATTTACTCGGGAGCATTCTTCTTTACAGCTCTCGCCGTTTTCGTACGCGAATTTCCAACGGAACGCATTAATTACCCCGGAGTTGGAGTCTAAGTACAGAATGTGTTTTTAAATTACGTCGATTTCGGGCGTATAATTATTACCAAAGATACTATTTTCGAATTCCGAATGTGTGCCGGATGAATGGCGTTGAAGATGTGACGACTCGTTCGGGAGAGCTTTCTCGATTTTCGAGTTGGGGTGCGAACGAAAGCTTAAAATGGGTAATTGTAATAAATGTGAGATGGCGGTGAAGCTGGGATACGTATATTTTAAGCTTATTAACTAATTGAGTCTCTGGAGAAATATAACTTCGTTTTGTCTAATTCACGATTTAAGAGTTAATGGAAGATTTCAGCTTAGAGCAGGAAAACACCTAGGTATATTATTCGATGATTTGGGTAAGGAAGGTGCAAGATTGTAGTGATGTCATAGTGTGAGTGACTGCGATAATAAGGCATCTTAAAGCCTATTTTGAGTTTTTTTTTTTTTTTTTTTTTTTTTTTAGAATACTTCAGTGTTGAAAGATTTATCTAATTACTTGAAGAGGAGTCGTAGTCTGCTTTCTGTAGTTGAGTACTGTACCAAACCTTTGAAAAAAAATTAGAGAATGGGAGTCGATTCAGGGATCTGAGTCGAATCGATTCCAAATTTACTCTGACTCCAGAAGGATACAAGGTTATAAGATTGACTCGAGAGTCGAGAGTCAAGGTCATCGAATGATTCGAGAGTCGAGAGTCGAAAGTCAAGGTCATCGAATGACTCGAAAGTTGAGAGTCAAGGTCATGTAGAATAACCCAAATCAAGAGTCAAGCTGACAAATTGACCGAGCAATCGATTCGCATTCAAGAGTCAAGGTCATAGAATGACTCACGAGTAGAGATTCAAGGTCATAGAATAATCCTAGGGTCAATGTGACAAATTGACCCCGAAATCAATTCGCATTCAAGAGTCAAGGTCATATAATGACTCAAAAGTAGAGATTCAAGGTCATAGAACCCAAAAGTCAAGAGTCAAGGTTGAAAAATTGACCCCGTAATCGATTCGCATTCAAGATTCAAGGTCATAGAATCACCCAAAAGTCAAGAGTCAAGGTGAAAATTTGACCCTCGGAATCGATTAGCACTCAAGAGTCAAGGTCATAGATTGACTGCAGAGTTGAAGTGTAGTCAGGAGTCAAAGTGTAAGTTCGGTTCCACGAGTCAAGCCGGAGTGAAGAGTTAATATGAAAGTCGACTCTGGACTTCTGGAGTCGGAGTCAAACAGATTTCAAATTGACTCCGACTCCGGTTTGACTCCGAAGGACGTCAAAGAATCAAGGTCATAGATTGACTCAGGAAGTCAAGATTACATCATAGATTAACTAGAGAGCCAAGTTAGATTGACTTTGGAGGTCAATATTCAAGGTCATAGATAAACTACGTTGTCAAGGTCATAGAATGATTCAAAAGTTGAGAGTCAAGGTCATAAATTGACCCCAGAATAAAGGTTCAGTCAGGAGTCGGAGTGTGAGATCGACACCGCGGGTCAAGCCGGAATCGAGAGCCAATTATGTAAAGGAAATAGAAGTCGATCCTGGAGTTGGGAGTCAGACGGACTTCAAATTCACTCAAGACTCCGGTTTGGCTCCGCCGTAAAGGAATCAAAGTCACAGATTGACTCGGGAGTCAAGATCATAGCTCAACTTGAGAGCCAAAATTCAAGGTAATGGATTGACTTGAAGAGCGTCAAGATTCATGGTCATAGATTGACTTCAGGGTCAAGAGGCAATCAAGAGTCAGAGTGTGAGTTTGGCAATGCGGGTCAAGCCGGAATCACGAGCCAATTATGTAAGAGAAATAGAAGTCGGCCCTGGAGTTGGAGTCAGACGGACTTCAAATTGACCACAATTCCGGTTTGACTCCGGCATCAAGAAATTTGGGTCATAGATTGACTTGAGAAAGAAGATTCAAGGTCATAGATTGCCTTTAAGGTCAAGTAAAGGTCGTAGATTGACTTTGGAGTCAAGAGGCAAGGTCATAGATTGACTTTGGAGTCAAAGTGCAGTCAAAAGTCAGAATGTGAGTTTGGAGAATTAAGAGCCAATTATGAAAGGAGAATAAAAGTTGACCCGGGAGTCTGAGTCAAATAACGGACTCCAAATGGAATCTGACTCTGGTTTGACTCTGGATTCATGGAATCAAGCCTATCAATCAACTTTGGAGTAAAGATTCGAGATCATAGATTAAATTGAGAGCCAAATCAACTTTAAGATCATAGATTGACTCAGAGGTCAAGAGTCAACGTCTTAGATTGACTCCAGGGTCAAAGGTGAATATCATAAATTGACTCGAAGAACAAAGAGTCAAGGTCATTGATGGACTCCGAAATTGACTAAATAATCTTCTGAATTTCAACTGATCTTTTTCAATATTTGTTTTCCATCCAATTTTCTTTTTTTTTTCAAATAATTTGCAGATTTTTTTCAAAAGTTTAGTAAAATTTCAAAAATAGTTTTATGTGATAGGTTTTTGGCATCACTTGGGGTACTCTTGATTCTCTGAAAAAATTTTTATAAACTCTGGAAACATAATTTCCATCATTTTATTGAATGAAGATACAGCAATATTTTATGAACCTAAAACAAATGGATTTTCGAAAAAAAATACAAAAACTTATGAATTCTTAATGAAAATAAAAGTATCGACCTTTTAACTGGAAACCCAAAACTCGAAACGTTTATCGTCTTACACCAATTTTAAACCGTTTTCTCCTCCAGTACCACCAAATGTATCAATAAAAATTGAAAAATATGGCCACATTAAACGACAGTAGAAAGAACCGAGTCGCGGTAAAACAACGAGCAGGAAACACCGACATTAAAAGCTACTTATGGTTTTTGACATCGTTACATTTTAGCGCCCAGAAAGAGTACTTTTTTTCCTTGGCTGGAAAATGAATAAGTGCGAAATCAACGATGCGTATGACTGCTTACACTTTATAAGTAAAAAGGAGTCGAACACGAGGGTGGTAAGGAACGCAACAACGGTGTAAGGTGCATAGAGCGAGAGCGGATCGGGTAGCGCGAATTTTAAAGCTCGCCTTTTACTACTCAGACAATCAAGATCTTTACTTTTCTGATAGTCTAGTTCAAGTTACAGGCGCGTTTACTCGTTCACTTAATAAGCTTTCTATATTTCGAGCAAGATAGACGTCGAAAACGAGCAAGAAGTGCAGATAAAAGCAAGGCAAAACCTTTAAGCGAAAAGTTTAAGGGGGATGAAAGTTCAAATATGTTTTCACTTTTCTTTTCTATAAACTGCACCGTTTAAGGATAAAAGTAATGCCTTTCATTATAGGAGACTCGTTTTTGAAGGGAATACGCCTTTCGCCTTTTCTTTTTTCCCTTGACGCGTATATATGATTTTGTTCGTCTCGCGTATGGAGTTTTCTTACCAACAATGAACACAATAAACAAAACAAACATATACCTTCGTCCCGTCAAGGCTTTTATTTTATTTACCTAATTGTCTATTTGTTTATTTGGTGCGCTTTTGTTCTTATCATTTTGTGCATCGTGCGAGAAAGACAACCAGGGTGAGGTTTTTCCGCTTTTATTGGAGTTTTTCTCGGTGTGCAATGCCGTAGAATCTCCGAAGCATCCCTGAAGTTCTACGAGTAGCTTCGAGAAATACAAACGTTATAACGTGATTTATAGTTGGGAAAAAATAATACGCGCAACGAATCAGTTCCCACTCGATAGATGCTATCGTTTTATTTGCGCTTGGCTGGAATAACTTATAAATTCGCTTTCAGGAGGAGAAAATTTTTCGTCGCGTGGAAAATGTATTACGCCAGAGATACACTTTAGCTCGCTTCGCTTTGTCGACGTTATTGATGAGTGTGAAAATGAATATCGATAATGGAGACTTTATCGGGGAATCATTTGTCTCGAGCGTGATTTTTGAGAACTTAGAATGACGAATCGGTCTATGGAAAAAGTTGCAAGTTTTTCCAACTTATTGATTGATACCATCTAGACGAATCGATTAGAAACGCGGTAGTTGGGCAATTTGATCGGAAATCGCGCACAACTTGCCATCAGCACAAATATTGCATTAGCAAGAGCCGAGATTGGTCGAGTTTTATTACCGTCGAAGCTATAAACCAACCATGTCACGTACTACTGGGCGAAAAGAAATCAAATTGGAGTTCTCAGCGGCGATGAACGTCTCGCACCGTGGTTTTAATTTACCCACCAAGACCATAAAATGCCTTTTTGCCGGTGCAATCGTTAAATACGTTTAATTTGCTATAAAGTAGCTAGATTGTAAATTTTATATCAGTTCGAGTCGTGTGTGTGAATCGATACACGTCAGTGGGGTCCGTTAGCCCGTGGGTAGAGTGACTCGAGTACCGCAGACAGGACCGAAAAAAGGGGATGTGGATGTTCAAGTGCCCTGTTGTATTTAGACAATCACATGTTCCATGTTGTGATTTCGATAATATCGCGAATCTCGGTTGGAAATAAATCTGCGAGGTAGTGCAGTTCAACGATACCATGATCGATTTATTTTCACTCGAGAAGAAACCTATTTGAGAATTCTTCAGGTAAAAGGATGCGGCGCTGAAACGAGCTTTAGTGGAAATCGTATTACGCTAATATTACTGTACCTTTTAGTATGGCATTTGAATGTGAAATCAAGGTAATCTGTTTTGAAATTCAGTCTGAACGAGTTGAATAATGGAGCTAAACCGCTCGAAAAGACGTTAACGTTTTTTTATAAATCGTTAATGGTGTTCGCATTTTTTATTCTTTGTTGAGTTTGAGCTTTTGCTTGGTCATTACCTTGCATGCTAATTCGGCCAAAGTATGGTTTTTGAGTCTTTGAATGGAGGTGGTACATGTGTTCCTGTGACTGCCACCTGATTAATTTCAATTTTAGTTTGTAACAATTTTCTGGTTACCTGTTCGTCAATTTAAATCATTATTCCTAACCGGTTGGAAAATGAATAATTATTTCGAATAGTTTTTTAATTTCCAGGAGAATATGAGTTGACTGTGTCAAACTGACTCCAAAATCAAAAGTAAAACTCCTAGATCAACTCCAGAATTAAGAATGAAGGTCATAGATAGACTCTGAAGTCAGAAGTCAAGGTCATTCGGAGTCAAGAGTGAAGATCAATGATTCAAGTTGTAGGTAGTCAAAAATCAAAGTCATTCAGTGTCAAGAATGAAAGTCATAGATTCACTTTGTATTCAACAGTCAAGGTCATTCGGAGTTAAGGGTGAAGGTCATAGATTGATTTTAAAGTCAGCAGTCAAGGTCATTTGGAGTCAAAGAGTGAAGGTCAGAGATTGACTCCGAAGTCAGAAGTTAAGGTCATTCGGAGTCAAGAGTGAAGGTCATAGATTAATTCTTAAGTCAGCAGTCAGAGGTCATTCATTCGGAGTCAAAAAGTGAAGGTAATAGATTGACTCTGAAGTCAGAAGTCAAGGTCATTCGGAGTCAAGAGTGAAGGTCAAAGATTCAAGTTGTAGGTAGTCAAAAGTCAAAGTCATTCAGAGTCAAGAATGAAAGTCATAGATTCAAGTTGTAGGTAGTTAAAAATCAAAGTCATTCAGAGTCAAGAATGAAACTCATAGATTCATTTTGTATTCAACAGTCAAGGTCATTCGGAGTTAAGGGTGAATGTCATAGATTGATTCCAAAGTCAGAAATCAAGGTCATTCGGAGTCAAGAGTGCAGGTCATAGATTGATTTTAAAGTCAGCAGTCAAGATCATTCGGAGTCAAAGAAAGAAGGTCAGAGATTGACTCCGCAGTCAGAAGTTAAGGTCATTCGGAGTCAAGAGTGAAGGTCATAGATTGATTTTAAAGTCAGCAGTCAAGGTCATTCGGAGTCAAAGAGTGAAGGTCAGAGATTGACTCTGAAGTCAGAAGTCAAGGTCATTCGGAGTCAAGAGTGAAGGTCATAGATTGATTCTGAAGTCAGAAGTCAAGGTCATTCGGAGTCAAGAGTGAAGGTCAAAGATTCAAGTTGTAGGTAGTCAAAAGTCAAAGTCATTCAGAGTCAAGAATGAAAGTCATAGATTCAAGTTGTAGGTAGTTAAAAATCAAAGTCATTCAGAGTCAAGAATGAAACTCATAGATTCATTTTGTATTCAACAGTCAAGGTCATTCGGAGTTAAGGGTGAATGTCATAGATTGATTCCAAAGTCAGAAATCAAGGTCATTCGGAGTCAAGAGTGCAGGTCATAGATTGATTTTAAAGTCAGCAGTCAAGATCATTCGGAGTCAAAGAAAGAAGGTCAGAGATTGACTCCGCAGTCAGAAGTTAAGGTCATTCGGAGTCAAGAGTGAAGGTCATAGATTGATTTTAAAGTCAGCAGTCAAGGTCATTCGGAGTCAAAGAGTGAAGGTCAGAGATTGACTCTGAAGTCAGAAGTCAAGGTCATTCGGAGTCAAGAGTGAAGGTCATAGATTGATTCTGAAGTCAGAAGTCAAGGACATTCAGAGTCGAGAGTGAAAATCATAGATTCACCTTGTAGTCAAAAGTCAAGGTCATTCGGAGTTGGGGTGAAGGTCATAGATTGGCCCCAAAGTCAAAAGTTAAGGTTATCCAGATTCCAGAATCAAGAGTTAATAAGGTCAAGATCATAGATTGACTCAAGGGTCAACAATCAAGGTCAAGGTCACACGATTCCAGAGACAAGAGTCAAGGTCAATGTTATAGATTGACTCCAAAATCAAGGTGGAGTTGAGAGTCTTGGTGTGAGTTTCGCTCCGGAATCATGCCGTGCAACGTGTAAGTTTTGTTCTGAGGTTATGGTGGAGTCAGAAGTCAACTTTTGGTTGAACAATTTCACTTAAATTTTTTAAAACGAACGTTCGCTATGTCTCGTAGTATTGTAATAAATAACAACTTCTCAGCACAAAAATCAAGTTTTATGGGCAACGTTCATAATTTTTTCATGCAACTAAAGTATTATTTTTTTGTTGTTGACCCTAAAAAGTTCGAAAAGCTTACTAAGGTGAAAAGATCATCCGTGGAATCGTGGAATTGTCCCTGAATTCTCTGGAAATATTTATGAAATACCTAATATTATCTTGATTATCATTAAAAAATACACATTTTGTTTACATTGTCCTTGCGTGTCGCGATTGATTAAAATTGATAATTTCGAATTGGTCTACTTTTAATAGGACTACCAAAGTCGTACCTAAGAGAGGGAGGAGCTCAAGGAACGCAATCGTCCCCCACCCCCCTCCCCCCCAGCAAGCTCTCCAAAGAGATTTTTCATCATAAAAATGTCAAAAAGGTACAATTTTTTTCTTTTCAAATTTGATTTCTCAAAAAATTTTGCTTTCGTTTCAAAATAGTCAAATTTGGTGAAATTTTTGCCTTCGGTTTTTCACCGATCTTTCAGTCAAAAACACAAATTTTGAAGGAAATTCATCTCATGGATTCAAAAAATCAGAATTTTCTAAAAAGCGAATGTAATTCAGATTTAGTACCCATATCTATTAATTGCCTGTTCCAAAAATTTTACAATTTTTTATTTATCTACATATTTTTTGCTCAAATCTGTACGTACATGTATCACACGTCAGTTGAAAATTTCTGGCCACATAAAATTGAATAATTTGGTATTTCAAATGTGCATCATCTTAAATATCAAATTACTCAATTTTTTAAAACATTTTTGACTCTTCGTCCATTTTTTTCTTCAATGAAGTCCTCCCTTAGGTACACAATTTCTGGAAGCACTGCACAAAAACCTGAAAACAAGCAGCCTGATATTTTTCTAGAATTCACACCGAACTACAAAAATTTCAACAAGAGCTCAATAAGTTGTACCACAGTTATTCGAATAATCTTCATGAAATTCTTTGAAACCATCAGAATCATCCTCACCACTTTGCTGAAAAAGAAGCCAATGAAAAAGTTTCTCCTTCATTGGCGCCACTATAAGATGCATTTTCAACTCAAAACCTGGCAACTTTCTCTCCGCACTGGGCGTTGAAAAATTCAAAAAAGCTAGTTTTTAATATTTAATATACACGCGCCCCGAGACCTTTTATTTTTACACCTCATTTCTCCACGACGACCTCATAACGAGCGAGTTTATTTGCCATGATTTACGAACGTTTCATACTTGTCATATTTTTCATAATTTTAGTTTACTTTGTGAATGGCAACACACATTCAGGACCGGCGACGTTAGGAAGGTAATTTTTTAGCCACCCTCTTGTTTACCGATCCGAATCCAAAATTTCGTGTCTTATTTAGAAAATAACCGTTTACCATTTCTATATATAAACGTATTTAATTATACGTTAAAAATGTACATAAGCTTAGAACGAGACGCTTTCGACTATAAATAAATTCCGTAATCGTACGAATTGCCATTTAACATCATCGCTTTGTTAAATACAATCGACGAGGTATTTCTTTCCCCGACGTGTTAATTGATTAGGAGTAAAAAAATTCCCCGCTTTGGATGTACCTACGGACCCGATGCACTAATTAAGGTAAAAATTTCACCCAAAGCGAAAAAAAAAAAACAACACTAAGCTAAATTTACATAACCAGCACTCTAAGTAATTGGAAACACGCTGCGATATCATCACCAGAAAGGAAACAATTAATCGCCGAATTATATGGAGGCGCGATGCGCGCGCTTCAAACTGCGTAAAATGCATCAAGATAGCCTCTTATCCATTAATTACACCTCGTATATGGCGAATTTAATTAGGCGTTAAATGTATTTATGACTAACTTCCCAATGACCTGAGACGTATTAGTATAACAATTAATCACCTTTGAAAATTCTACCAAAGCTGCTGGTTGAATTAAGCAGCACTTTTGCAGCATCCGTATAAACCCTTAAAACGGTTACCTCGGCTGGCCCAGCATGCAGAAAAAAAACTACCCAGAAAACGTAGTGGATCTCGTATAAATCATACTCTAAGCTTAATAGCGTCCGCAACGGATGGCATAAAAATAATCCGCACAAAGAAAATAATTCTATTCGAATCTCTTTCTCGCAAAACTAGGTTATTGCTTTGTGCCAGCAAAAAGACACGCATTTTTTCAGTCCGGGCTGGGGCGAGAAGGGAGGGTTTCAAAATAAGACATTTTTTTCGCCTCTGTGCTGCACCCGTTGCGTCGAAATTACCTTTTCGTAATATCTCTTCACATATTCTTCAACAGAAAGGGAAAAGTTTTTCGAATAATTTCCATTGCCTTTTGTGAAACTTGTGCGAGAGTATTTTTGGGCGAATTTTCTTTCGGGTTATTGTGCCGAGATTATGGGTGTTAGGGGGAGCAGATGTGGTGCAGAAGGGAGGAGTGAGGGTGAAGTTCATTGTGTTAGTGTTACAGTTGAATAAACTGATAGGTGATTTTTATCGGTACATTTTTTGTATTATCCGTTCATTTTCCCGAAAGTCAATTCCCCGATGGAGAAAATCCCGAAATTTTTTTACCTGAATTTGATATCTCGAATGATTTTTCCCCGAAAGACAAACGCCCGAAAATTTATGAAAAAATTTTCTTTACAAGGTACATACATACATGATATTTTCTTGCAAGGTTAGGTATGTTATGTCCTAAAGTTGTTGCAGCCAAGCTTGAGACAAATAATAAGCACATATTTTTTTTTAATAATTTGATAATCACTCTCGGATCTACATTTTCTATCGAAAATTAGATTGAAGTAGGAAATCAGAGCAAACCGATGACTTTTTTTTTTGTTTGGAACACTTGGGAGTGCGATACGGAAAAGACATCGGCTTTTGACATTGATTTTCAATTCTCGATTTTTGACGTTCAATTTTTGATTTCTGAAATTTTACTTTCGATTTTTAACTTCTGATTTAATTTATTTTAATTCGGGATACACGCGTTTGGAATTCAAGTAAGGTGCCCGATCTCCGACCCCTCTTTTGAAAAACTAACTCCATCTTCGAGCCGTTTGGGTCAAAAATTTTTGAAATGGGCTTAAAAGATACCTTGAAGTGACTACTACAAGCATCCAAAAGGTTGGCGCCCAAAAATAATTTTTTATATTTTTTACGATTTTTTTTTCCAAAGGAAATCAAAAATTGATTTTCAAAATTTGTGTTCCTAATTCCGACCTCATCTCTATTTTGACAAATTAACGGTGCAATCTGTCGAAATTCATTTTTTTTTTTGGTTCCTTTCTCGTAGATAAACAAAATGAGTCCGAAACGACAACTCTGCTGTCAGAACTCGCGGAGAAAATTGGAAAAAACAAAATCGCGTACAAAACAACATATATGAGGGAGGGGGGGTCAGAGATCTAGGACACCATAAAACGAAAACTTTGATCAAAAAGTTTTGGTACTTACTGGGATCAATCTCTAAAACCAATTGCACCAATCGATAAACAGTTGATTCAATTCTCAAAAAATATTTTTAAAGATTTTTTCGATAAAAACCTTTTTCTCACGAGCACGTAACATTTAAAGTGCTTAAAAGTTTGGCAACTTCAATTTTCAATTTTCTCAATTTTTCCAACTGATTTCGGCTTTGGAGCCGTCAGGTTGATCTCATTATGTTTATCTGTGAAAAAGGAATATGAAAAAAAAAAAAAAAAAAAAAAAAAACGGTTCAAGTTAAAAGCATTCGGGTTATTGGATTCAGGTTCGAAGACTTCGGAATTTTTTCCTTCGGGGAAATGTCCAGTAACTCATCCCATAAGATCTCAAAGTTGCAAAAAGTTGGGAAAATTAGGAAAAGTTTAGAAAAATTGGGTAAAGTTGAGATTCTCAACTTTTTCTCAACTATAGTTCTAACTCTTCCCAAGTTTGGATTTGGGATATTTGGAAAACTTGGGGAAAGTTGAGAATGTTGTAAAAAATTTTCGCTTTACTTCTCTCTAGGGTTCAGTAACTTTACAGCTTATTTCAGAAATGATGAATATGAAACTTCTTTCCTCCTAGCCAGGGCTCTCTTAGTCCAAACCATTGAATATTTTTGAATGAAAAAAATTATCCTTCTCATTTATCAGAGGACTTCGTGACAATCTTGAATGAAATTTTCAACAAATTTTCGATTTTTTTGGAAGAAGAGGAGCTCACCAAGGAACGTCACTTTTTTTCTAGTCAAAAAGTATGACGAAAAAAAACATGAATTTTAATGAAAAAATTTCAGCTTTTTGATACTATATATTTTTTAAAAAAAATTTCGTCATTCGCTTCACTCGGACTCGATAAATTCACCCTAATTCTCAAAGTAATGCCTTTCAATGACGGATAATTACCCAAGTTAATTAAAATCCATGCTTTTTTCACTCTAATTTTCGACTTCCAAAAAATCGGCGTCTCTTAATGAGCTTCTCTTCTCATAGGCGCACCCAGGGAAGGCTTAGGGGGCTCGAGCCTCCTCCTTAACCTCGGGAAGAAAACTTTTTATTACGAAAATAGTAGAAAATGGTATTTTTTGGTTCTTTGAACTGTATTTTTTAAAAAATTTCGCCCTCGCTTCACTCGACCAGTGTTTTAATTACTTTATTTCAAAAATTGATGATTTTTCATAAATTTTTCCGTCAATTCTCAATTTTTTAGAAAAAATCATTATTGTGAGTGAAAAATTGTTTTTGAAAAAATGACTGATTTGATATTTGACACCTCCTCTCATTTTTCATCGAATTTTCAGCCCCTCTCTTAATTAATATCTAGGTGTGCCTGTCTCTTATTCCAAAAAAATTAAAAAATTGTTGAAAATTCCATTGCTACAAGAGTGGCTGCCAAAGCACTCTTTAGAAGTACTCCTCACGCCTCATTATTCTTCATTCCCATTCCACTCCTACTCTCACTCCTACTCCTATATTTCTTTCAGAATTGAAACAAAATCACCAGTAGTATTTTTTTTTTTCAATAATTTTGAAAGAAGGAAAAAAACTAATTACATACCTTTTTGCCTTCAAAATGTGTAAAATAGGGGGGAAACTGGAAGTGAGGAGTATTGAAATTTTAGACACTCCCATTTCCACTTTCACTCCTTCGTTATGAGAATGCCCCCTTGCAACACTGGAAAATTCCATTCAAGATTGTCGCGAAGTGCCCTAATAAATGATTAAAGATAATTTTTTTTCATTCAATTAAATTTTGGAATTTTTTAAAAATAATAGTAAATTGGAAATATTTTTTCAGTCGAAGTCAAAAGCAATCTTTACCTACCTAATTTAAAATTAAAGACATTGGGAAATTTTTAAAAAGAGGTTGTAAAATTTTTAGAAAAATAGTTGGTTTTTTGAAAAAATAGGGAAAATAGTTGGAAATTTTTCGGAAAATTGGTTGGGAAAATTCGAGGTACCCCCCCCCCCCCCCTCAGAACCTCAGAACCCATCTCTTCGTCGTGTCTTTGACTATAATAAGAAGGTTGTCACTCCTGATAGGTACTTAGATCTATTTACCTGTAATTTTGTCATCATCTCAAAAAAATGCATCTTTCAAAACCTATTCCACTCACCCTCACTTCATTTAATATTTTCACACAAAACCATTTCTCAATCCTCTCTCCCATTCCTTTACCAACACTAATCATACATTACTCGAAAAAAATCTCCCAGTCTCCTTTAATCGTATATTTTAAAATTACGACCATCGCATTAGTTTCCAGCCAAGACACACCGCGTACCAAGTATGTGGGTACACAACCAGTACTCCGGCCAGGTCTTCCACTGAGAAACATTTTATCGAAGCCTAATCAGTAACCACAGGCGCGACATCGCATCAAATCTAATTTATCAAGTCAATTAATTACGCCTTGTTTACAGGTTGATAATGTCATGTTTTATACTCTGCTAGCACGGCTTATACTCCATCTACGTACCTTGCATTAAACATCAATTAAAAAACAATCAGCAGACAGCGTACACGTAGGACGATAATGACAATAGTTGTATACGAGTACACTGTAGAAAGCTTAACGAGTATCCACCTTTTATACTGCAAATACCCATCGAATCAAACTCTCCACTATTTTTTTTCCTATCTAATCCGAGTATACCGGCGTATATTTTTAATTATACCGCATTCGCTAATGAAAACTCGTCCGATTCGATGGTGGAAAAAAAATGCACGGTGCACCTACGCAGAGTATAAAGAGGCTACATACGTTAAAGTCTGAGCGAATTTAGCTACCTGTATAAAACAAATGGGTATCGAGAATCGAGGATTACTCTTTTTCCATTTTATATACGTACGAGTACACTCGAATAGATACGTTCGGATGCGGAAAATACACCCTAGCTGGATACCTCGGCCATACATCGTACCACCCTTAAAGCTTAATTAAAAACTAGTAAACAACTCCGCAAAACGATTATTTAAAATTAAACCTCTCTCGCGCTCCGGATAACCATCTCGGTACCGTCGGCATCAAAAGATCATCCGCCCAGCACTCGACGAGTAATTTCATATCTGCTGCGTATCGAAAGCGGAGCCGACGCAGCCAGCAATTAAAACCCAAATCTACAAACGTTTCATGCAACGTTACACATACAAAATAGCTGAAAAAAGAACTAGGTATAATATGAACTCTTACGTCAACAAAACCCCGGTATATTTTTATTGAAGTCTATGCAATATTGTTTATCTTTATCTTTGATCCGTTTACGGCGTATGTCTAGGACAGAAAATAAGAGAGCTCGAATATACATATAAGGGTAGATGTAAATACACAGATAAAACGCAATTGAGCTTCACAAATCGTACAAATACAAATATCATACCTACATCCGGATCTCGCCGCATCCAATACCATTCTTTTTTTTCCACCGGCGCAAAAAATACAACACGAGTACTAAAAAAAAAGGCCACCGAGTTTCTTTTATCGAAAAATTCGAACACGCTTCATCGTTTACATAAACAGTTCCTTTTGTGCAATCACTCCACCTACCTATGGGGGTTTTTTCTGTTCGAAACTCCAAACCGAGCAACGAAGAAAACCCCGGTAAATTTTAATTAAACCTCGTGTTTATTTTTCTTATTTCTGGTACGAGGAATCACCTCGGTGGGGGTTTTACTCCCTTGAACGCCCTCGACCAACCAGAAAAAAAAAGAACCTTACGTAATTACTCGATTACCCTATTGGGGTTTCATTTTGGGTCAAATGCAGGTTAAAAGTATACCTCATTTTTCACGTACAATTCGTCGGTAGAAGAGAAAAAAAATCTTAGCACGGTATTCGATTACGTACCCTTTTTTTCTGCCTATCTCTCTTGACCGAGGACCTTGTTCGGTGAGGTCGATGAATGAAAAATGCTTATCGACCTATGAAATACGGCGTGAGTAGTAATACAATCGTCAGATAGATTCATGTTTTCAACGTGTGCTTTTCTAGTCTCTAACGAGCTTATCTATTAACTATTTAATTACTCTGTGGTCTTTTACGTATTATACAGATACTCGTATCGTGAATACGAATATGTAATTCACAACACTTGGTATAATTTTAATCGCGTCATTTACTCTCGACTACGATAGACGAATTAATAAATAAAATTAGGCATTTATTTTCGCCGTGCGCGTGTTGCGAAGTCGTATATGGCATACGTATTAAGGAGTTTATGAACGCAGTCGATGGAATACGTTCGCGATGAGATAATATTTTAATTTTGAAAGTTTCGTTTGTCAGTGACAAATATTGAGACGTGATGTGCCTGGCGTGATGATGAAATCGTTCAGAAATTGTAAATTGCCAGGTAAGAAAAGACGAACGGTTTCCAAAATTTGGCTAAGTGATTAATTCGAGCGAGTTGGAACGTTTTTAAGGTGCTGGGAGCTGAATGGTGGCAGGAGATGAAGTATGGTTGGGAAATGCGGCGATAAATTGATTGAGTCGTATGAGCGAGTAAACAGAAGCTCGAGATAAATTAAGAGGAGATGAAATAAAACCATGGAAAAATTTTTTAAATTGTGGAATGTACAAAAAATGCGATTCATCTATTCTTTTTGGTTTTATCCGCCAGTTTTTCGATAATTTCCTGGGAGAAAAAAGGCAACAAATTTCATATTTTCCAAAAAATAAAATCCAAAATTCCAATCAACGAAATTTCTTAGAATTTTTTCATTAAAGTAATTGATGAAATGACCCACGTAGAAGGGAACAATGAACTGTGCAATTTTTTTAAATAATGGTTTGAGATTGTGTTCAAAAAACTCAAAAAATGATTCGATTACTTGATTACTTATTTTCAAAAAAAAAAGAATGAAAGTCGACGTCATAATACAGGGAGAAGAGTAGAAATAAAATTCAAATTTGCGAATTCCTGATATCAAAACATATCAAACGCAGTCACAATCATTTGTATAACAAAAGCCCCAAACCCAACTGTCAATTTGGCAATTATGAACCTATCACCACACAACACACGTTTTTTCACATGAACCTGTTTTACGGATCTCCGTAGGTTGGTGAGCGATTTTTTTTTCAAAGTTCACATTCCGACGTTTTTTTCTAAACTTTTTACGAATTTTTTTTTCAATATCAAAATTTTTCTTGACGAGGTCTAAATTTTTTACGAAATTTTTTTACTTCAAAATTTTTCTTAACGAGGTCTAAATTTTTTTTGAAATTTCTTTTCAACTTCAATTTTTTTGAAATGTTCTAAATACTTTTCCAAACTTTAAATTTTTTGTCAAGGTTACAATTCTTCAACAAAATGTTTTCAACGTCACTGCAAATTTGTAAAACAAGCCCAGGACCAGAAGTCAGATCAATTCTTCAAGTCAAAAATTTTTCCCAGACAATTTAAAAAATTGTTACCTGGCAAAAAATTTGAAGTTTGAAAAAGTATTTCGAACGCGTCAAAAAAATTGAAGTTGATAAGAAATTTCGTAAAAAAAATTATGACCTCGTTAAGAAAAATTTTGAAGTTGAAAAAAAATTTTGTAAAAAAATTAGACCTCGTCAAGAAAAATTTTCAAATTGAATAAAAAATTCGACCTTGTTAAGAAAAATTTTGAAGTTGAAAAAAAACGTCGGAATGTAAACCAGACTCAGTAACTGATATACAGAAAATCATACACCTAATCAAAACACCAAATTTGAAACTCTTCCTCTCACCCTCCTCCTCATACTGGGTGCAAAAGTCTTAGTAATTTCACAATACACACTCTCAGTATTTAAAAAAAAACCTAATTTAAAAAATTCAAATTGAATTTTTCCCGATTTTCTGATTGAAAATTTAATGTTTTTCAAATTTTTCAAACAGAATCCTCGAAAGCTTTTCCCTTTAAATCGAAATCTAACTTTTTTGGGGCCAAAAACGCGATTTTTCCATTGAAAGGGGGGATACCCTCGACTTATTTATCGTGTTGAATTCATCTGTTGAAATTTTCAAAATTGATTTGAGGACGGTGAATTCCAAAAAGATTTTTTTGAATCAACCAAAAATTTTTCATTCGTTCAAAATTTGTCCTAAATTTTTTTTACACCAGTCGCCATCTTTTCGAAATTTTCCCTATGTTAATATGATACGTAGATTTGTTATTCAATTAGAGAATCTTTAAACAAGAGTCTCTTTAAATTTGAGATCTGAAATGCTCTACCTGATCTTTTTCTCCTCTCGCCAGAACATTCTCGCGTTTGATGAAATTTTGAAATTCTCAATTGCTAAGGCATTAAATCAATGAAAAGAAAGCTTTTTTTTTGGGAATTAAATAGGTACCATATTTTTTGAAAGCTTTGCCCTCAGTTTGCTCAGCCATGGGGAAAATTACAATAAAAAGAATAAAGTATTTGAGGCAACAATACGAAAAAAATCTTCTATCCTTTTTGATACTCATGTCTTTGTATTCATTTTGACACCCCCTCCGAGGGGGTTCTTCACCATTGAATTAAAATGAGCTAAATCTTGCCCGTTTCAATTGATTTAGCCAAATTTTAATTTAAAAAAATGTAACTAATTAATGTATTTTTAGTGGAAACAAATTAGACAAATTTACAAATTTCAAAAAGAGGTTTTATGAAGAAAAAAAAGACGAATGAAGGAAAAAAGAAAATAATCTATCCAAGCATCAAACGACGTAAATAAAACGTTGAATTCTCTACTTTTCTCCATCAAACTCGAATTTCGACCGAAAAAAAAAACAGATGTTAATTCTTCAACCGTCATTACACACCAATTAATTGGCATGAATAATAAACGAAAACATCCCTCACAACCACTTCCCAGCAATTAATTTTTTCCTAAAATTACCACTATCGTATCGGTTAAAAAACTCCAAAAAATTATCAAATTAAAACAAAAAACCATCACGCTATCTTCATTGAAACACACTACACAAGCAAAGGATTTCATTACTTTTTAATGTCTTCGGTGGTACCCCAGACCAATACGTGGACCAATCCAGACATTTCTCTGTAATGATATGCAACACACGCCATTCGTAGATTAAGTTGAACTATAATGCAGTGTAATTCTCCGAAAATACGATGTGGTTGCTGGCAAGTTCAAAAAAAAATGTACAGCGCAGAATAACTTTGGCTTAATGCATATACCTGTACCTAGAACTTCGACAGATTTAGCTTATGAAGTACTTACCCGTTTAAAAATTTATCAAAATTAAAAAAATATTATACCATTTGAGCGCAAATCGTGACCTGGCTATGAAAAGGTTGCGGTCGGGTATGAATTCGCCCATTTTAATATTAAAAAGGACGAAAGGTTAAATAAATAGGTACCCGAAGTTACGTGTAAGTATCAAAGAAAAACTAGTCGTAATTCCTTTAATATTGACATAGGTAAAAATTCCAACGAAACGAACCCATTAACTCTGGGTATATGATCAAGATCATTCTTGAACTTTTTTTTGGAAAAAAAAATAGAACCTTCGAAGAATTTATCCCTATTAATTATTCAAATGCTTAGGATTGGGATTAAAAATTTTGAATAAGGTCAAAGTTCTCTTTATTCTTAAATTTATAAGTAAACGAGCGAACCTTCACAAACTAATCTTTGCCAACTGGACTGTAATTTGGCTCTTTGAAAGAGCATATTGTCAATTTCAGTTATTTTCAAAAATTCGCCAAAAATTGAAAAATTAATTTCAGCAGTTTAAAATTAAGTATCGAAGGAAAATTTACACAGAAAATGCATCGGGCACGAAAATGAAAAATATTACAAATGACTGAATCTTTTCTGTTTGAAATCTTCGATTAGATAACTCGATTTTTTCCAAATTCACTTTAATTTACAGGATTATTTCTGACATAATTTTTTCTCAACCCAGAAATTTTTCGCATTTTTTTTTTCAATTCTGATATGTTTTCTCTCCAAATATTATTCCTGCTCTAAAAAATTTTAACCTCTAATAAAAATTTTCCCAAACTTTGAAATGTTTTTCAACATTTTTTCAACCACTAAAATTTGTTTTCAGTTCTGAAATTCAAAACATTATTGTTGCATGTTTTTCCAATGGGGGGGGGGGGGGCAAATATTTTCTGAAGACCTTTTAGAATTTGGAAGATTTTTTATAAAAATTAAATACCACTGAAATAATAATATTTTGTTAGACTTGAAAAAATCGAAAACAACTTTTCGAAGATCTAATATAATGAAATGCGATGAACCATCAAAATTTTATAAAAATGTAGCGGAAACGGTTGCGAGAATTCAGACAAAATATGAGAAAGTTTGGAAAAATTTTGAATAATTTATTCAATGACATTTTGTTTGACTATTTGAAAATTTGGAAAAACATGAATTTTTTCTCTAACTTTCCATTTATAGTATTTTTTCCCCATTCTAACAACGTTTTTCATTTTAATGAGATTTTTTAATCGACTATTGACTCTAAAATTCTATTTTTTTAAAATCTGAATTTTCTATTTTTGGTGAATTTCAAGTTGATATTTTTTGAAGTTCATCATTTCTTTTATTTTGAATTTTTTCGAATTTTTTTCCAGATAAAATTTTTTCAATTTTTTTTCAATTTGAAAATTTTTTACACTAAAATATTTTAGAGCTGAAAAATAGTTTTAAAAAAATCCAAGTTTCCAAAAATATGTGAAAAAATATATATTTACCGGAGTTGGGTATTTTTTGGAAAACAAACTTCACAGATGAGAAAAAATTGAGAAGATAAATTCATGAAGATTGAAACTGAAATTTGAAAACATTTTGTTGGAAAATTTCTAGAGTTGAGAACAACTAGTAGAAAAATTTCGAAGTTAAAAATATTTTGAAAATTATTATTATGAATTTGGAATAAAATCGGGTATACACGAAGCCCAAAAACCTTTACTAGTCAGACAGAATTGATTCAGTCGTTCGTAGCTCTTTGGAAGTCCTTTTTTCGAGTATATTCTATTCTTTGGTTTCAAAATTTGGTAGCATATTCCTCACATGGCACAAATTTTTGACTCAATCAATGAAGATGAGTTGTATCTGAAAGTTCTTTTCTACCCTCATTTCACAAAATTTCACCAAAATATTTACAAATCAAAGGATTTTTCCCAAAATTCAATCGAAAAACTTACTAATTAAATAGATAAAATCCAACCCTCGACACACACCTCTCATCTTCAGACCAATCCAACTCCATAAATAATAAAATTTCACCTCATCACACATCCACACTTCTCATACCCATTCGACCATTCGATACACTCCACTTACCATCCAAAACCGGTACACCACTCTTTTCTGACAAATTCGCCTACGTCGGCATCCCAAACCATATAAAATCACATATTTACACCGCCACTTGTCATCATTTACACCATTAGTTCGCAATAAAATAAAGACGTAATCTATTTACACCAATAATAACACACCAAATTCGTACCCAGATTGTAAATCTCATCACATATCCCAATCTTCAATCCTTTACTTTGGCAATCTGCATTCAGCATGACTCACAAATTTCCTGCTTTTATCATCGATAGAAGAATTCGCACATCAACCTGCAATCTCGAGGATTTAAAACCGAAACCGATAAAGTGCCGAGGCTTATTTAAATTCGTCTAGAATTTCATATAATTTCGACATTTACGAGGCACTCTTGAGGCCAAGGTGGGCGATACCGCCACAGCGAGGATTGAATAACCTGTAATAGCAACAAATATGATAAATTGAACGAATTTACTTAATGCCAGATTAGTAGGTATACATAAGAGTTTTTATAAGTACGTTTAGCCAGCTTGAACCATATATAAAGATAAAGCAGATGTTTTGTCCATTCTTTATATGGTGTTTTTTCGTGTTAAGTTTCTTTAATGGGGCCATTATCGTACATGTAAATGCTACACAGTGTTTTTTTTCCTCTCCTTACCTCCTCCGCTTCTGTTATTTTTTCTCGAACTATACTTCGGTTCATTATATGTATCGTCGATCTAAACCCAAAATTACCAAGAAGGTCGAATAATAATAAAAAGTATAATTTTATACGGTTTTATGGTTTAATAAAAATATGTAATTTATACGAAAACAGAGGGGCTACTTCTACCTTGCTGAATCAATTTGATTATATAAATTTAATCGACTAATTGAAGAGTAGAATTATTCCCCATTCTGGATCCTTTTTCACCTCCCCACCTCGATAATTAAAAAAACCACGCCCAATACCAAGTCTCTAGCTCAATTAATACAAAATTTAGATAAATTTTTGACACGAGCAATCAAAAAAATAATAAAAAACTACAAAATCTTATCCAGACGGACAACTCTATATCGTATAAACGCACCGAAGGATGGACAATCAGTCAAAAACTTATTATGGAAATGAAAGATACCGGAACGGTGCTTTTGATACGGGCTAATTATACAGAAAAACTTTATACGAGTAGGCGTCGGTAATACGAAGTAGGTGTTAGAATGAAAAATGTTATCACCCAAAGGAACGAAACGAGACGCGGGCGCCCTTTAATTAAGCTGCTAGTGTAATCGCCCCGGAGCAAAATGGTAAAGTACACCGATCACTATACCAAAGAAATTCCACCAATTTCTTTGGAAATTTACGCGATACCATCACTACCGTCTTTATCGACTCGGCGAAGCAAACTTCATTAATGTTTTTTTTTCTCTCGAAAAATTCACCTAGTTAGTCCCCTAGCGACTCGAAATAGGTTTATGTTCCAAACCTACCTAATTTGCTTTAGGGATCTGTGGGATCTCGCCCACAATTCACAACAGCCGTATATGCATTTTTTAACCATTATAACTTTCCACAAGAGTATTGCATTCGTCAACTGCGTGCAAACACGAACATTTTATTTTAAATTTTTTACTCGGTAATATGTATTTCGGAATTACGTGCGTGTAGTACCCGTATTCCATGGCAAGACTAAATAAATATAAGAGAAAATGCATACCATTTTTCCCAACTCGACTTTTTTTTTCACCACACAAACGAGGAAAAATATGTAATGACATGGCGTAAAAAAAACACAGTTAAAGTAGACGAGAAGGGAAGTTGGAAAAAAAAGCTTTACGACGGAAAAGTTATATCGCGTGTTCGCATGACGACGACGACGTCTATTTACATCGTTTAAAATCCTCCACTCTACTGGCTCGTTCGTCGTATTCGCGGGAATTATCTGGTATAAATTAATTTTTACAAAATATGCATACTTGAGCGGAAACACGTTGGAAAAAATTCCGGTAACAAAATGTCGGAAATGGGTGTTTTTGATTTTCGAGGTCTTTTTTTTGTTGTACAACCAAAGTGAAAAAAATTTAATGGGTTTATTTCGCAGAATGCGAAAGAATCGAGGGGGGTAATCGAGCCAGGTATGGCTTTGTAAAAGTTTACAGAGTGATATTGGCCAAGGTGTGGGAGAATTTGATGAAAAACATAGGATATCCATTACCTAAATGAAAACGAAAGTTTGAAGGTATTTTTGAAATGTTGGGTACGATTAATGGGCGGAGAGGAGTGCGGAATTCCCTGGGATTTCAAAGTGGTTTTGAAAGTGAGGAGATTTTGATTCGGTGGGTTTAAAATTCCTGGTACGGATGGTCCTTTTCTCGGTATTATTTGAAAGGATAATTAATTTATTAACTTTAAGTGTGATATTTTTCACGATAATTCGAATGAATTAAGCATATTGAAGAAGGAAATTGTTCGAGAGTCTGTTTGAGAATGATTCAAGGTTGATGCCATGGAAAGGAGGCTAAAAATAGAGTTTTTTTTTTCAATTTTAGAGGACCTTTTTCGACTCGAAATACAAATTCTTGAAAATTTTCGATAAAAAATTTCCATTAAGTTGAAGAATTTCCTGATTCAAATCCTATTTTTCAGATGTAAGAAATATTTTCTGGAGGGGGGGGGGGTGTAAAAATGACTCAAATAAAAGTGAAAAGAAATTAGTTTCATTTTCACTGAGAAGCCAAAATTGGAAACCTAAATTCGAAAATTTCACAAGTTAGACAATTGTCATTTTTGACATCCACATACAATTTTTTCCAATTCATGTACTCAATTCGTTTTAACACAGAAAAAAGTTGGAAAAATTGAAAGAAAAAAATTAATAAAAAAATTTTCAGCCATGACACCCCCAAATGTTTTTTTTAATTTTTTTGAAAATTTAAAAGATTAAATGAATACTTGATTTGTTCTTAAAAAAGTGTAAAATCCAAACATTTTCAAAATTGAACACATTTTTTTACATCTTATCTCATAATAATTAGAAACTTTTTTTGAATCCAACGTGACGGAATTTAAATTTTCAGCTGAATTTTATTTAATAATCGTAATAAATTCCTTCCCATCAGCTCCTTCCCCTCAGTCTCTCGGCTCCTCCTCTTAATACCAACAGAATCGACAGAATCGCATTTACGATTCTAAAAATCGTGTTCAGAATAGGAAATTTGAAGTTGTGATCATTCATTTTTGAGAAAAATGATGAGTTTGAGTTGAAAAATCTTCACAAGAATATAAAACTTCAGAAAATTTTCCAGCCCAATAATGTTGATTTAGATTTTTTCCAATTCAAATTACCACTTTACAAAAGGATCAAAAAGTAGTTATTTTCTGTTTAAAAAAAAACAACAACCCCCCCCCCCCCAAAAAAAAAACAGATGAAACAAACACTTTTTTGATCTCATAAAATTATTGTTTTCTGTCGTTTCACATACACAAAAAAATCAAGAAATGACCATTTAACAATTTTGTAAAATCATTATTTCTTATTATCGTTTCAAAAAAAAAAACCGACCATATTTTATTTTTTTATTTTATTGTTTCTAGTTAATGCTTGAAAATCACAAAAAACGATCAATTTCTAATTTTATGAAGTTATCGTTTCCTGGTGTTACTTGAAAAACGACAAAAACGCATATTTTTTGATCCTCTCGAGAGATCATTTGAAAAAACAACGAAAATGACAATTTTTCAATTTTTTTATTTCATCGTTTCTGGTCAATTTTTGAAAAAGGCTCTGGTGTGGTAAGGGGGTCATTTGGCCTCTGGTCCAACTTTGGAAAAATTCTTGCGCCATTCGATTTGCCATGGTAAAAGATGATTTTAGAGCGCATGAGCGAATTTTTACCTCACCCCTGGGGGGCTGGGGGGCCAAAATACGCGATTTTCAAGCCAAAAACTCTTAAAAATTCTATCTCCGCGAGTTTTCGACCGATTTTTTCCAAACTTGGCACAAAGGTAGTGGTACTAGAGGGGAATGCCCTGAAATTTTTTCAGATTTTTTTGACCACTTTAATGACCTTGAATTCGACTTTGAAGATTTCAAATCGCCCTGGGGGGCACAGCTGGGGGGCTGTCTGAAAAATTTTTTTAATTAAAATTTTTCAATGTATTTTACATTTCTGAGAATTTTTTCAGATTTTTTCAGGTGGTGGAAAGTGGTCAAAAGCTCAAAAAACCGCCGTAATTCATCATTTTTATTGCTTAAAATCAACGTTTTTCTTCAAGTTTTCATTTTTAATAGTTTCCTGGCAAAAATATTATTATTCTATTCACTCTCCGTGTCCCATTTTGACCTTTGTTTGTTCGTTTCTCATGACTGTTATCAGTTATGTTCAGAGCAGAAATGAATATCTATGAAAAAAAAGCCTCATCCGAGGATTTTTGGCGTAATTGACTCACAAATAATGTGACAAAAGTAATCCTACCTGTTTTTGAAGTTTGCCTGATTCCCCTGAGATTATTGGCCTTCCTCCCCGCTCAGTGGAGGTTTTGCTTATTATTTGAGGAGATGGTATTCCATGATTTTACGTCATAGACGGAATAAAACGACTATATTCCCTCTCGCGATCTCATAATTTTCAAAAATCACTTCATCCCCCTTGTTGCACAATATACTATTTGACTATTGGTACATACATTCAACTTTTCTAAATTGAACCCAGACCTCTTTTTTCCTTCTCTCTTTTATTATTATTTTTTTTAAAACTATTGTGCAACAAGGGAGATGAAGTGATTTTTGAAAATTTTGAGATTTTTGCCCGAGTGAAACGAGGGAAATAATTCAAAATTGCCGAAAATCATAGGCGCACCCAGAAATTAATTAAGGGAGGGGCTGAGAATTTCAGAAAAAATGGGGAGGGGGTCAAATTTCAAATTGAGTCATTTTTCACTGATATTTCAATCAAAAATCATCAATTTTTTTCTGCCAAACAGAGAATTTATTGAGAATTTGGTGATTTTTGACTGAAAAATCAATCAAAAATTTTCAAGTTTTGAAATAAAAGCACGTACTAAAATACTGCCCGAGCGAAGCGAGGGCGAAAACTTTTTGAAAAAATATGCTTTGAAGAGCAAAAGAATTGACTTTTTTCTCATTTTTGAAGCAAAAAATTATTTTTTCCGGGCTTAAGAGGGGCTCGAGCCCCCTGAGCCCCCCCCCCCTTGGAGCGCCTATGTCAAAAATAATTCATTACCCGAGTTGAATACGATATTATAGGTACACGTACGTCATAGAGGGAAAAAACGCGAATTTAAGTACTTGAGCGATTAGCGAGAGCCGCGAGAGGGAATATAGTCGTTTTATTCCGTCTATGATGTAAAATCATGGAATACATCTCCTCAAATAATAAGCAAAACCTCCACTGAGCGGGGAGGAAGGCCAATAATCTCAGGGGAATCAGGCAAACTTCAAAAACAGGTAGGATTACTTTTGTCACATTATTTGTGAGTCAATTACGCCAAAAATCCTCGGATGAGGCTTTTTTTTCATAGATATTCATTTCTGCTCTGAACATAACTGATAACAGTCATGAGAAACGAACAAACAAAGGTCAAAATGGGACACGGAGAGTGAATAGAATAATAATATTTTTGCCAGGAAACTATTAAAAATGAAAACTTGAAGAAAAACGTTGATTTTAAGCAATAAAAATGATGAATTACGGCGGTTTTTTGAGCTTTTGACCACTTTCCACCACCTGAAAAAATCTGAAAAAATTCTCAGAAATGTAAAATACATTGAAAAATTTTAATTAAAAAAAATTTTTCAGACAGCCCCCCAGCTGTGCCCCCCAGGGCGATTTGAAATCTTCAAAGTCGAATTCAAGGTCATTAAAGTGGTCAAAAAAATCTGAAAAAATTTCAGGGCATTCCCCTCTAGTACCACTACCTTTGTGCCAAGTTTGGAAAAAATCGGTCGAAAACTCGCGGAGATAGAATTTTTAAGAGTTTTTGGCTTGAAAATCGCGTATTTTGGCCCCCCAGCCCCCCAGGGGTGAGGTAAAAATTCGCTCATGCGCTCTAAAATCATCTTTTACCATGGCAAATCGAATGGCGCAAGAATTTTTCCAAAGTTGGACCAGAGGCCAAATGACCCCCTTACCACACCAGAGCCTTTCAAAAAACGACCATTCTGCTTCGTTCTTGAAAATGAAACGACTTTGATTCTTCCTTAATTTTTTTCTTGGTAAATAGGCTATGATTGGGAAGTGGGAACTTGAAACATATTTTTTTACGACTTGTTCTTATCAGAAGAAAATTTTAAAAAATTATAAATGTTCAAAAAAATTATTTTTTGCTTTCCCAGCTCCATTTTTAGAAAATTTTCTCTCATTCCAATGAGAAAAATGAAAACCAAACCAATCAACCTTAATTAATTATATTATTATTTTTTGTTTCAGGTAAGTGAAAGATCGAATTTCCATCTGTAGAATAAGAAGTATGAATGAGTAAGTTATTTTTCATAATTCCAGGGGAAAATCTTTTTTGGATGTTTCATTCTCCCTGTTAAAAAAATCATCCATATAAATGTAGATATTACTTTCTATTCATAGATTTCCGAAAAGTGCATTATGGAGATAGGGGAGGGGGAATTTAAATGATGTAAGTTACCAGAAGTACTCTCTAAACTTGAATCAGTCAAAATTTGAAGATTGACTGATTGAAAGAGACGGAGCAGTGAAATTTCCCTGATTCCACAGCTAATCAGTGAAATTTGACTGTCAATCAGTGAAAAATTACCGATTCAATTGGTAAATTTTTATTTTTGAAACCGTGATTTTTGCTCAACTACTGAAATAAATCAGTGAAAGTTTTAATTTACTGCTTGGATCAGTAATTTTTACGATTGAATCGGTGAAATTTTATTTTTACAGATTCAAAAACGAAAATTCACTAATTTCTACAGTAACATGATTTTGCTTATTTCATCAGTCAATTTTGACTGATTCAGATCAAGAGAGTCATCAAAAAAACATCAAAATCAAAATAATTCAAAAATTACTAAAAAAAAAAAAAAAAAAAGGTATTGAAAAAATGACCAAAAAAACAAAAAATTATGAAAAATCATCAAAAAAAACTTTCCAAAAAATCACCAAATATTACAAATGAATCAGCATGTATCGAAAAATCATCGAATAGATTTTCAAAATCCTCTAATGTCGTCAAGATCTGACGTAAATCTTTGAAAATTCTTACCTAGAACAACAGCATCCAATACGACCTTGATTTGAATCGAAAACTCCGGTATCAATTTTGGCGAGAACTTCTTTTAAACTTTTTGAAACCATTATTCTCCATCATCCACTGAAAATAACAAACACACTTTAATTAGATCACTCCAAGCTTCCAAAATAGAAAACAAATAAACTCGTTCTAAATTCGGTAAATCGGTACTGGAAACTTTGAAATCTCACGAAATCGTTATTTTTATTCGATACTTTGCGATGGCAACATCTGTCCGGCCAATTCGGCACTCGGTACTTCAGATCGATCAAACTAATAAATTCGTATTTACGAAACATTCCGCAAATACACATTCGCATCATGGTTTGTTTACAACATCACCAAAATGATGATATAAATATTGGCACAACTTCAAAAGACAGCCGTATTCTCGCATATAATTCGTCCAATCATCTCAGCACTTCACACATGTCCAGACCCCACCTCTCGAGAGAAAATTTCACACCGCAGAAATTCATTAATAATTTCAATTTTCAATTTAGCACTGGTAACAAATTTCTACCACGAGCCTATGAGTGAGATTAATCATAGGTATAGCGTTAAAGTTGTCTGAAAAGTCTTCAAGTTTATCACACACGCTGCGGATATTCGTATAGACGACTACGAGAAAAATCTTTCAAGGCAACTTCACGTTGGAAAACTTTTCTACACTTTAGCGACCCAGCAACCGTGGTATAAATACTTGTAAAAGTTTAGTAAGGTACTCGACTGTATAGAATCCAACTTGCATGGGATTATTTCTATAGAACCAGGGCTGTTTTTTAAAAACTTGGCTAAAAAATATGACAAGCTCGTAAATTATATTTAGAATATACCTGAGCTAGCTCGATTCTATCTCCTAGACCAGTTTCACATCGCACCGAGAAAATAATAATTTTACCAAAATATTCGGTCCTAATTAATCAATAAAGTCATTATAGATTGGTATCAGGTCGACTTCTTCGGGTTGACTAATGAGTGTCATAAAAATTGAGCGAAGCTTCCTTTTCAACTCAGCACCAAATAGAATAAAAAGTCAGAGAGACCGGAATTCTGAGCCATATTTGTAGGTAGACCTATGTAGTAAAACGGTGATTATACATTTTCGTTTGGTTCTCGTTAAAAATACAATTTAGCGCTTGGTTTTATCGTTTACGTACAGTACACATATCGTATGCTAAGGCAATACAAAGGCCAGGATGCTATCTGATACATCTCCGTTGGCAGGCTCATTTACCACACACTCGAAATGTTCCTTCTCATTAATTAACCAGCCAAGATTGTATCGTGGATTACCGAGCTGAGTATTAGTCAAATTCTCGTACAACCACGTGTGTTAATGCTACAGTTCTTGTACCATCTTCGCCATACGAGCATCCAAATACATGTTCGGTGTACTAAATTTTATCCCAACGTCGAGCATTACGAATACAAATTGCTTGACACCATGTTGACGTACTGATGACGAATCACCTTTAGAAGAGTCGACTTTTTCGTCATTTTTTCATCCATTATTATCAGTCGTTTCCATAAATCTGACATTGTTGAGATTTTGTCACACATTTGCTTATGGAATCCATTTCGATGTGTTTCATTTTCCTACCTGCAGGGTATAATTTTGACACGATGTGAATCAGCTAAATGAAGATGAAATACTGTTACACTTTTTTTAAAAAATTTCTTTAAAAACACAGAAAGTTATTTTTTTCAAAAAAAAAAAAAAAAAAAAAAAAAAAAAAAAAAAAAAAAAGGTTTTGAAGATCTAGGTCCAAATTTATTCCAAGCAGAGGCGATTTTTTCAAGAGAAGTTAGGGAAGTCAGACTTCCATCAATTTTTTCTTCAAGATTGAGATTTTCAAGTACCAATTTTTTGGTAAAATGTGCCCAGAAAAATGGAAAATCGAATTAAATTCTTTTCTGAAACCAGACCATAAACAAGATTTCAACGATGTAAGTTCGAATTGATTTCCATTTTTTGAGTCCAAATTTTTTCAAGTCTAAATTTTTTTCATCACTTCAATCATAATGTTTTTTTCAAAATTTTACCTAATTTCTAATTTTTAAATTTTTCTTCAACAAAATTATTTAAAACCTAAATTTGATTTTTTTTACTTGTTTTTCAATTTTTTGTTCTTGAAAATTCTTTCCAATTATGTACTCAAGATGATAGGAATATCCAAATATACGTACCATACGAGAGAGAGAGAAAGAGATAAATAATAACACAGGTTCAGGTACACGAATGAATGTAATGAGTGAGTGAGAAATACACAAAAAGTCAGTGTCACGTAGCAACGGATAGAGACCGAATGATACGGACGAGTTCACAACCGTAGGTATAGTGTGCAGTGAGAGCGAGCGAGTCGGCTGCGCTGCTCTATCACCACTTCCACCACTACTGCTAGGCGGAGCAGTGTTGCCACATACGTAGCCAGAATAGAATATACTTAACACTCCCTCCTTTTATTTTAAAGAGCAAAATTTTACAATCTTTTTGGATGGGAGGTAAAAGGAATAAAAAATATACAATTCAAATTTATCGATCTTATCTTCACATTCTTAGTTCTCTTCGCCTGCAACAGATTCCATCTGGAGTTATTCAAAATTCTTCATCGTCATTTCAATTTCAAGTAAATTTCTTCCATGTGGTCTCTTCGATTTTGTGTATACAGTCTAATATTTACAGTCGTTCTATTCCAAGGTTTGGTCAACTAATTCGATCTAATTTTGTAAATTTTGTGAATTTAAAATAAAACATATTCTATATGCGATCTACTCAGAAAGCTCGGGAATTTTTGAGACGATTTTCGATCTTAACAAAGTGAATAGTTTTTCGGTCAATGGTTTTGTTAAAATATCAGCATCTTGCTCTTTTGAGCTAACCCAATCTACTATTACACGTTCGTTTATTACTTGGTCTAAAATATAATGAAATTTTATATCTGGTATATGCCTCAGGGAAGTTACACCAGGCTTTTCACTGCATTGAATCGCTGGGGAGTTATCTCCAAACAGTCTAATTGGTAGGTATTCTTTTCCAATCGCTCTATTTACAGTTGCATTAGTTGCAGTTGCTTCTTGCAGGGCTGCATTCATTGCCACATATTCTGCTTCACAGGTAGAAGTGGATACGTTCCCTTGTCTTTTTGATGACCATGAGACAACGTCTCCATGCAATCTAATAATTGTTCCAGTTGTGGCTTTCCTAGTGTCTACATCATCTCCATAGCTTGCGTCAGCATGTGCTGTTAACGATCTTTCTTGGCTCTTGTATTCCAATCCATAATCTTTCGTTCCAACTATATATCTAAATACTCTTTTTACGTTCTCCCAATCTAATCTTGATGGATTTGCTTGCTTTCTACTAAGCATATTGACAGCATAAGTTATATCCGGTCTAGTGCCATTGGCTAAGTACATCAAGCTACCTATGGCTTCTCTGTAAGGAAAAGGTGCTTGTTCATATTGTTTTTGTTTATTCAGCTTTTTCAACGCTCTACGTTCTTTACGGTTCTTTGGTTCAACTCCTTGTAATAATAAGGCGGTCAAAAGTCGTTCTTTATCATTTCGATTTTGATAGATCATCGGAATAGGATATGAATTCGCTCTAAACATATTAAATCTTTTCAAAATTTCGATTGTATAGTTCTTTTGATGTAAATAATAAATTTGTTCCGATCTTTTACGTATTATTTCTATTCCAACAAATTTTCTAGGTTCACCAAGGTTAACGATCTCAAGGTGTTCTAGTAACTTATCAATCAAATCATTCATTCTAGGTATATCATTTCCAGCAAACAGAATATCGTCTACATAAAGAATTAAAAATGCTTCAAAATCATGATCTCTAATCCAATAGATACATGGGTCATTAATGTCTTGTTTGAATCCCAATTTCTTCATCACTTTATTAAAATGTTCGTTCCATTTCTTTGGACTTTGTTTCAATCCATAAATTGCCTTTTTCAATAGTAAAATCTTCTGTCTCTTAATTTCAGGATTTACATTCATTGATTTTGGAATTTCTAAATAAGTAATAGCGTCTAAGTCTCCATGTAGAAATGCGGTCTTTACATCTAGGTGATATGCTTCTAAATTAAATTTGTTTATTATGCTGAGTGCAATTCTAATCATAGCTAATCTCGAAACTGGTGAATATATTTCCGATAGTGAGTAAAATCTTTTATCTTTGTAACCGCGAGCTACTAATCTCGCTTTGAAAATCAATCTTCCATTCTTATCGATCTTAGTTTTCAAAAGCATAATTGAGTCTACGATGGTTGGTTTTTCTTCAGGTTTCAGTCTATCTACAAAAATATATGTATTGTGTCGATCATGAGATTTAAATTCATCACTAATAGCTTTTTCCCAGTGTTCACGGTCTGGTCCAGATAGCGCTTCTTCTACAGTTATAGGATCTCCAACTAATCCAGCCATTAAAGCAAAAGTTTCTAAGTCTTCATTGTCGGCTGTTAATGCAATGTATGCTCGAAGTCGTTCTAATTCTTTCTCAAAATGTTCCTTGATAGTAGTCGCTCCTTTGTCAATTTCAATGTTTTCATCAATCTTGAGTGCTGTTTCATTATTTTCAATATCGCTTTCAATTTTGATTCTCTTCGCTCCCTCCGATTTTTTCTCTCTGTTGAGGGTTTTTCTTTTCTTCGGTCTTCCTCTGCCTCTTTTCTTTGGCGGTTCGTTCTTATTTTCAGTATTAGGCTCAGTGTCAGATTTCTGCTCATCTACTCCCTCCGATTCCTTGATTTCGATAGGGATTTTAAGCGGTTTATCAGGCATTGGTGTTCCATCTTCGTTTTTTCTATAAATCATTCTAAAGTCTTTTATCCAATCTTTTTCCTTCATTTGAGATTCAAGATCATCATCTGTAGGTAACCCGGTCAAATGCTTATATGTTCTAGCTTCATATGGTCTGACATGTTTCGTTCTAACAATGTTCTTCGATTTTGGTAACATAACTTTATAACCAGTCGGTGTATAACCAACTAAGATTCCATAAATACCTCTTGGTTCAAATTTCGATACAACGTTCTGTCTTTTCAAAAATACAAGACTTCCAAATCTTCTTAACTGTTCAAAATTGATCTTAATTCCAGGAAATACTCGTTCTAAGGGGCATTCCCATCCAATTCCGGCATGGGGTTGTCTGTTATATACATGAACTGCTGCTCCGAGAGCTACATCCCAATGATACGTGGGTAATCCAGAGTCTACCAGCATCACTCTAATTTTTCCGGCGATCGTTTGGTTGAATCGTTCTACAGTGCCATTGTGTTGGCTAGTTTTTGGTTCTGAAGGTTCATGTTCGATCTTATTTCGCTCTAAAAATTCTCTAAACTCGTCTGACGTGTATTCGCCACCATTATCAGATCTAAATTTTCTTACAAGGTATTTGCGTTCTGAATCTGTAATATTTCTAATATGATCTAAGTACATCTTAAAGCAATTTAACGCCTCGTTCTTTTTATGTATTACATAGCATACTGCAAATCTACTATAGTTGTCAACAAAGCTAATTATCCATTTAAATTTATTTTTGTATGAGAGAGGTGTAATAGGCCCAATAATATCGGAATGAATAGTGTGAAATGGTCTTTTCGCTCTTTGTCTACGTACACTAAATTTCAACTTTTTCATATTTGCGATCTTACAATCTACACAATTTTCAATCATTTTTGGATTTAACTTAACGTTCTTTAGTAAATTTGTTCTAATTTTTAGTTCGATCATTTTCTTATAATCCATGTGTCCCAATCTTCTATGCCAGATCATGCAGTTTGATTTATTTTCAACATGTTCTTCTGGTGTTACATCTATGGGTTCCATTCGAGTGATTTCGTTCTTATGAATATTCGAGTCATGCGAGATCTCATGTTGAATTAAAATATCATCTATACACTGTCGCTAGTCGACATTTTTATTGTTTTGATCTAAGTTTGTGAAGGTTGAGCCAACTTCTAGCTCATCATCGCTCTCATTTTCCATTTCATCTTCAATCTCATCTACATTAAATACAATCTTTTTACGTTTTGGTCTTTTCTTAAAAGGATTTGGTACTGTAGGAGGGTCTAGATTATCAGTATCGTTCTCGTTATTTTCAAATATATCATCAATCTGATCATTTGTGTAAATTCTATTTCTCGTTCTTGTTACAAAAGCAGTTGTAGGTTCACAATTTATGAGAAAATACCAAAATGGCGATCTATAAATACCTTTCATAATCACATTCTTTCCATTCATTATCTTGGCGTCTCTATTATTTAAAATGATTGTATATCCTAGTTCTGCAAATCTTCTAAATGACAGTAAATTTTCAGCCATGTTGGGAACATATGTGGTATCAGGCATACCGATCTTATTATTACAATATTCAGATTTTCCAATTATCGTTCCTTTCATGTTGGAGTACATTTTTGAGTCAGATTTAGCTCCATCGATCGTCGATTCACATTCTATTTTATCTTGCAAATTTATATTTGTATTAACAAAGTGTGATGTCGCTCCAGTGTCGCCAATAAATTGTAAATATTTGTTAGTGTCTTCTTTCGCAAGATTGGCTCGTTCTTCTGTAATGTCACCATCTCGTTTTGCAATCAAGGTACAGTCTAATTGGCAGTCTTTATCCATTTGAATAGTCAATCTGGGATTTTCTGTCTTAGGGTTATCTGTAATTCAATACAATTCAATCACGATCTATTTATTCTCTTTTGTATTATTTGTTTGTCCATCATTATTCGTATCAATATGTTTATTTTTATTATCATTCTTATTGTTTTCAGAGTTATCAAAGTTCTTATTGAATCCGCGTCCGCGTCCTCGTCTTCCACCTCGTCGAAAATTGCGATTTTGTCTATTATAATTACTTGCATCGTCTTGATAATTTGCTTGGTGGTGGGGGCGGTAATCTTCATTATAATTATTATTACGATCATTATTGTTATTAAAATCTCCACGATTCGATCTTCTACAATTATTATTGCGGTACCAATTATTATTGTTATAAGAATCATTACGTTCAAAGTCATTTCGTTGATAATTCGATCTTGAATTAAAGTTTCTATTTCTTTTATAGCGATTATTGTTTGATTTGTACAATCCATTGTCTCTATAATTATTTTTATACGATCTAAACATACGTTGGTTCTTATTCGAATTTCTACAATATTTTGCATAATGCCCATTTTGTTTACAATTATAACAGAATTTCGGAAAAGTACAATCTATTCTTTTATGCCCAAATCTAGCACAGCGATAACAAGGTTTTTCATCTAACAAATTATTTCTTGCACGATTCGATCTAAAATTTGAGTTCGATCTGTTCTTTGAATAATTCACTCTTTGAGGTTGATTGTCTTTCGCTTTCGCTTCTTGTTTCAGCAGAAAATTCTTGATTTCACGAATGCTAGTTTTAGGATAACCACCTCCATATTCTAATTTATTATTGACTTCGGGATAAACACGTTCTGTACCATATACGATCTGATCGAAAACATCTACTTTCGGTATATTTTTACCTACAATTGTATGATATTGCGCTCTAATTTTACGTAATCTTTGAAAGAATTCAGCGATCGTTTCAGAATTATACAATCTTAATCTAGCAAATTGTTGTTTTATTGATCTTGACGACTGATTAGATTCTGATCTACGAGTTTCTTGTAAAATTTTAATAGCTTTCTTGAAAGTTTTACATTGCACGATCTCATCAACATACATCTTATCAATTCGCATCATGAGTAAATTTAACATATGATTATTATCTAATTTCGTCTGTCGATCTTTTTCGGGATCTAAGCCCATACCCTCAAGTTCTCGTTTAAATCTAGCATACCAGTTATCATAAGATTCGTTCTTTGTCAATTTATATTTTGCATTTGAAGCAACTGTTCTAAATTGATGTATTTTAAGTAATTCAAAATCATTTACATTCGATCTAGATGGTATTTCATTATTTGTTCTAGAATTATCTGAATTTCTGGTCTTCTTTTTCTTCTTATTCAATTTCTTGATCGGTTTCTTTTTCCGTTTATAACAATCTTCTTTGTCAGAATCACTTGAGCTAGAGGAGCTTGGTGATGACGGCGGATCTCCATTTTCTCCAGCATCCGAAACGGAGTCAGAATTCGATTCGTCCGAAATATACTGCGGAGAGTCATTTTGTAAGGCGTTCTGATTGATCTCAATTGGCGGTCTATTTTCAGCTTCAAAATTTTCATCTTCTTCGTCTGAATCTCCTTCAAAATAATCGGAGTCAGATTGCCCATCGTTCTCAATTAAGTTTATTGTTTCAAAAGTTACATTCTTATTAGTTCTTCGATCTAATGTTGCCGTTTTGAACATTCGTTTGTTTGATTCTATAATTTTATTAACAATTTCTTTTTGAATCCGGTCTTCAGATATATCTGCTCTAATTTGAATAGGTTTATGCTCGGATATCGGCACTCCAATGGGGGAAAAGATAGGAGGCATTATTAAACTTTCATTTTCGGTATCCGTCTCTGATTCACTTCTAATATAATTATCAGTTCTTTCTAATTTAATATTCGATCTTTCTACATTTTTATTTAGTTCTAAATCAATAGGTTTACAATCTACATTTAATTCGGTTCTATTTGTCGGAATTACTTGAACAACATGTGGTTTGTCTGGATTTGGAGTAAATAATCTCAGTCTAGTATTCGATCTTTGAATTTGACATTCTCTAGGCACACCTGACGTGCAAGGTTCAGGCTCAGTATCAATAAATTCGATCTCATCTTCTTCAGAATCTGAAATAAATATTCTCTGCACATGTTTAGACTTACTTAGGGATTTCGTTGCCCTTTTCTTTGGCTGTTTTTCACAATCTTTATTTGAATTTGTGGTTGACAGTCTTTTATCGGCAATTTTATCAGTATTGTTCGATTTTCGATTACCCTTGACTCCAGCATTCCCTTCAGACAGAGAAGCCGACGTGGCAGAACAGTGTTCTCTTTTTGAAGTTGACTCCTGTATTGAAATATGCAAGCAAAATACAATCATTTTATTATCATTCGTTTCAGTTTATGAACATTCTTCATCTAATAATCAAATTACTTCAATTGTCACATCTAGATCTAAATTCTTTTTCTTTGTATTATTTCGATCATCATCAGAGCAGCCAGAATTACGACTGTCTTTCTTCATCGTTGCTAAAACAATAAGCAAAATTTCATCTATTTCAATAACAAGTCATGATAAATTGAACAGGAGCAACTCCATTATGGCAAGCGTAAGTCTGTATGGAGTACTTCCAAACTTACGGCGATATAGATCAAGTGGCGTTACGCAAACACTTCACCTATACCCACTGGCGTGCTTGAGTCAGACGATAACCTGGACCACACAGGACTACCATTGTACTCAAACAAACCACCTGCGAACCTCAGTGAATTATCTCAGTATCTGGTCGACTGGCATACGTACAGATCAACCTTTAGATACAGTAGCATAGTAGCAGTATTTCATTTTCAAGATCAACAAACTCAATTTCTCAGGCATTGTTTTAAAAATTTGTCATTTTAATTTACATCTAACTGAACAGGCCTATATGTGGAGACCATTCCAGATGGTTTTATAAACTCCACTTGTTCAAGATATAAAAATCCATCTAAATTCATTCTAAATTCATCTAAAATCTTTCAAAATCCATCTAAGATCATTCTAAATTCGTCTAAAATCAATCTAAGTTCATCTAAAATTTGGAAACCACTCTTTAACTGGGCATTACTCCATTTAAAATCCGATCTAATATGGTCAAGTAATTTTCAGACCAATTTTCAATCTACAAAGTTCTTCTAATAATAAAATAAAAATCCGCCACTCTATAACTGGGCTTTTATTCACGGATGCCACTCTATAACTGGGCCTTACTCCTTTCAAAACAAATACGATCTAAACTAATTGCGGAGACCACTCTATGACTGGGTTTTACCAAACTCCAATTAAGAAACCACTCTATGACTGGGTTTTACATCTAAAAAAAATTTGCGGATACCACTCTATTACTGGGCTTTACTCCGATTATTAAAAAATAAAAAGCCAATCTAATTTGCGGAGACCACTCTATAACTGGGTTTTACTAAACTCCGATCATCTAATCAAAAAGTATACTGAAATGTTGCTATCTATGCATTCACTGAAGTCCACCCTTGCAATTGGGCTTTTTAAATATGGATAAACAATGCAAAAACTCCATTTTTCCACGTTGGGTATTAATTTGTAAATATTTGTATCAATCTAACATTATTGAGCAATCATTAAGCACATTAACTATTGAATGGCTAATTCATCTAAATGCAATGTCAATCTATGCCAGTTTTGTCAGGTTCAAACTTCTAATATTCATCCACAATTCAATATCAGTCATATTCATTAATTCATCATCGATCTAAAATTCTATTCGCCATCATTCAAGACTTATCAGCGATCTAAACCTCGTCATCATGTAGTACCAATCTAAAATTCCAATAATGTTCATCGTCAATCTAAAATATTACTCATTGTTCTAAATTCAACAAGTGTCTATTAGTCATCGATGTAAAATGTTCATCATGGAACTAAACTTAGTCCTCCGATCTAAAGTTAGTCCGAGATCTAAAATTAGTCATGAATTTGAGATTAGACATAGTCTATGCTCAATCATAATCTAGCATTAGTCATCAGTCTAACATTAGTCATTGTTCAAAAGTTAGTCCAGATAAAATTCTAACGTCTTGGCCATGAGTCATTTCTTCTAAAAAATTTATCAAAAAAAATTCAAGTCATTCTATCAATATGTCCATATACAGTCTACAACAGATAACATTCAAAATTCAATCGTAAGGTTTTTATCAAATCCAGCCACATGAAATTCTCCGACGTCTCAATCTATTGTATTCAATTCCAACAAGCAAAGCATGATTCATACGTTGGATATTTTTCCGATCTAAAATAACATTCGTCACCCTTCGGTGCTATTGTATTCATCTAGCAGGTATAAAAAAGTTGGCGATAAGGGTTTACGTAGCCCGGCCAGTATTTCTTATCTATTACGTGCTTCACCATTGATATGGGTTTTTCCATACGATCTAACTCAGGCGGCATGATGTCATCGCCTAAAAAATTCTTTCTAAACTCACTAAAGCTTGCAAATTCTAAAACAATAATTCGTTCTAATTCAATGTCAATTTTTACCCCACTGTATTTTCCAGATTTACGGGCTTATCATTCTAATTAAATAAATATATTATCAACAATCTATGTTCAACGATCTAATTACATTTTATTATGCCGATTTTACATATTATGACATTCTATTGTATGAATAAACAATCTCTAAGCAATCTAATTTTGCCAATAAAATATAGAAATATCAGCTCACTAGTACAACGATCTCGTAAATAACCACTATCAACCATCTACTAAATACACTGTCCAATCTTCAAAATATTGGTCAATATCTTGCTGTATAAATTTAAACTTACAGGTTTAAATATTCATCCGTTCTAATAAATCAATTACATTCTGTGAATTCGATCTTCATGTCTTTATCATGTAATTCATAAAAAATATTGCCATTGAATTCGTTCTCAATCTTCACCTAGCTGTATAGAACAAAAACAGAGCTTTTATAGGTGTAAATTAATGTATAATTCAGTCACAATCTTCAACCAACTGAATAAAATCAGCAACATTTTACAGGTACCAGACTAAATAACGATCTAATTCTCATATTTGTGACTATAAAATTCAATCTAGCTCAACCTGATAACACAGGTAAATAATTTTACAAGCAGCCATTAAAATAAAATAATCGTTGGCAAAAACACTTCGATCTATCAAAATTATTACTTCTTATTAACAATCTAAAATAATTCGACATGATTCAGCATTCTAATCAAATATTCCGGTCTAAATAAATTTGGCATAATAGCTCAACGATCTTCAATCTCAACGTTCATCAATTTATTTCATCATTAAATTACGCGAAATTATTTATCATTTAAGTTTAAGCCACTTCAAAAAATATTCACTGATTAAAAGCAAAGATAAAAATAATGCAAACGATTGTCAGAGGTGAGAATCATCTCCCGGCGACTAAGGCCAGCCGGAAAATCGTCAACTCAAACGCTCTGCTTACCATGATAGGAATATCCAAATATACGTACCATACGAGAGAGAGAGAAAGAGATAAATAATAACACAGGTTCAGGTACACGAATGAATGTAATGAGTGAGTGAGAAATACACAAAAAGTCAGTGTCACGTAGCAACGGATAGAGACCGAATGATACGGACGAGTTCACAACCGTAGGTATAGTGTGCAGTGAGAGCGAGCGAGTCGGCTGCGCTGCTCTATCACCACTTCCACCACTACTGCTAGGCGGAGCAGTGTTGCCACATACGTAGCCAGAATAGAATATACTTAACACAAGAAAATTTTTTAAAAACATGAAGTTGAAATTCATTTTTTAAAAAAGGAAAATCATTTCAAAATTAAATTGGAAAAAAATTTCAAAGCTGAAAAAATTTCAAGGGAAAACATTTTACAGAATTAAAAAAAAATGTGTTCAATTAGAAAATAACTCACTTCCAAAGAGTTTCTTCAACATCATGTTTATCAAAATGTCTTCCAAACAAAATGAATAATTGAAGAAAGTTTCAAAAAGTACCTAATAAAAATACGAGAAACGAGAACCTATTCAAATTTTGAGCAGTTATTTAATCAATTTGTATTCGAAAGATTTTGAAAAATGTTTAGTTTCTTTCTATAGTTTCAGACTTCCTCAGATTTTCCTTTCCAAAATCGCCAATAATTTCTAAGTTTGAAAATTTCCAATTTCTATCATTCTAATTTTTAAAAATAACACAAGTCGACACGATTGTCATGTCTGGGTTCTGATTGCCAAATTTTGGTTACTTTTATGTATGAAGAAAAAAAATTTTCTTCACCAAAGTTTGTTTTGGGGTGTGGGGGGGGGGGCGAAAAATTAGTTTTTTCAAGAAAAATAAACATGCACAAGCTTGAGAATTTTTTTTCATTTTTTTGCTCAATCTGATGCACAGCCCCTCCCTCCTCCTCGACATCAATCTACAATAATTTTTCTGTTTTTGACCTTTCGACCATAATATGTCATTTCCAATCACACCGCTTGATTTTATAAATAAAAACGGGATCATTCTCAATTTGCTATACCAATTCAAATTACGTCCGAAACAAAAAATTAAATCTGAGCCCCGCAGCCATCCTCTTTGTACTCGAATATCGCCGTGATAAAAAAAAATAATTAATTTGTCAGAGAGAGATATACCGCTCATACGAGCCCGAGGCTGATATAATCCGTTCTCGTATAAATAAAAATAGACATAAACGTTTGGAAATTAAACATCATCTCCGACATCTCATTCTACTCACATATCAGTACACTATTCGGTGGCAAATGGCATTGAATCCTTATTTAAAATTAATAAATTACGTTCGCTATTTAGGTTAATACCTCGTCAACATTTCGATTCTCATCTTACAAATACACCTACCCGAGAGTTGAAAAATTACGATGACCGCAGCGGTAGAAAATTTTTTAATTTGATAAATGGTGCTTCTCTACACTCGACAAATATCACAATGCGGACGTGATGCCTGCAAAAGACAAAAATCTAGCTTTTTTGTAACGAGTGTCCCCCTGCTATGACAATGAAACCGAGACTCTTGAGAAAGCCAACAATGCTGTAGGTGGAAAAGAAAAGGAAAAGATACGACGTTTCATTTATATAAACACTGCTGATACAATTAACGTTATAAGCCAATTGTCCTGTTCTGTAAAGGTACCTAGTCCTACAATTGATTAGCACAGTGGCAAGGAATACCTTCATGAGGGATCTGAGGGGAAGAGGTCTGTAGGGTTTTCTGTTGATTAGATTCTGATTATTTTTCAAAAATGAAATTTTGACGATTCCAGCTCAAATTTATTTCAAAGCTCGACTTTTTTCAAACAGGTAAAAATTTTATCAATTTATTCAATTCCAATTTTTTTTTTGAAATTGTAGCCTTTTCGTACTGTATTTTTTTTTATTTGAATTTTCTCAATTTGGATTTCTTCTAATTTTTTTCAATTTAATATTTTTTAAAATTTCTTCAAACTTTTGAGTGAGACATTTTTAAAAAACACACAGGGGAAATTTTTTGAATTGGTAAAAATTTTAAGAACAATCTAATTTTTAAAAATTTCCTGATTAGGAAAATTTTTAGTGAATATTAAAAATTTTTCCAATCTTGTTTTCTTCGATTTTTTCTCAACTTTTAAAAATGTTTCAAATTCGAAAAATTTTCAAAAATTACTTACCTATTTTAACTTTTTTTCTCAATTTTTTTCAACTTATAAAAAAAGTATTCCAACTAAAAGTAACTTCTTGAGCCCCCCAAAAAATAAATAAAAAATATTTCATAAATTTTAGAAACTTAAAAATTCATTTTCAGGACCTTTGGCTGATTTTTGAGATTTTGAAATTACTTTCTCGCCTTGCAAAGTATGAAAATTTATTCTACTCAATCGAAGAAAATAGTTGAAATTTGATATATGTACCTCATTTCCGACTGCCCCCCCTCCCCCCACGAATTGATTGGACGCGATTTTCAGAAATTTCATAACCTTTAAAAATTTTGGAATTTCCTGGAGTTGAAGGAAGGCCCATTCTCATTTTAATCTTCATTTCATGCTAAACTTCAGCATTTGTAATCAAGGATAACCAATATTGGTGGCTTATTCGATCGATTAAAGTAGAGTTTCTCGAAATTTGCAACTTTGGGTTCAGCTTTAGATCCATATTTTCTGGCTGGAAATTTTTCATTTTCTAAAAAATAATAAGGATTTGAACTCAAAATTACGAATTTTGAAAAATTTTGCTTCAATCGATTAAATGCTACCAATATTTATTTAATATCCGCAATTATGGGTGCTGAAGTTCATATGGACCATTTTTATGGATTATTTTCTAGCACTGGAAAATTCTAAAATTTTCTGGAGGCTCTAAAATATTTTGAAACTGCTTCCAATCGATTCGAGAGGTCATAGACAGGATATATACCGAATTTCAGGATGAGGTGTAATTTTGAAAATTCAAAAAATGAATTTCAGCATCTGAAATTTTGGAGATGGGGTTCTTTAGCGATGTACTTTCGAATTATTTTTGTTTGAGCTCAAAATTTTACTTCGAGTTGACTTTCATTTGAAAATTTTTTTTGAGAAAATTTCCAACCTTTTTTTTCAGAAAAATTGAACTTTATAAGGTCTTCAAAACTTTTTCCAACCTAATAAAATGGCAAAAAATACCTCATAGATTGAAAAATTTTCAAAATGTTAGTCAACATGAAAAAAAAAATTACTTCAAAACTATTAATACTATTCTTTAGTCTGATGACTTTTTTAATTTATAATTTTTCAAAAAAATTATTCCTAGTCATGCATATTTCTTTCAAGGCCAAATTGTAGGTCCGAGATCAAAAGAATTCCAAAAATGGATTAATAGGTACCGTAGTCAATAAACATTTTCAATTTTGATTTGACCTTGCTTCCTCGAGGCAAAAAATGGATTTAGAAGAGTGAAAAATATGGATTTCGATACCTAACTCGATAAAATTGAACTGGTCTTACTTGCTCACTCCTATAAAAATAGAATTTCGAGTCAAGAATTGAATTAACCTTCAGAGCTTTAAAAATCAACTTTAAATCATTCCAAATTTTTTCTCAATTTTTTGAGTTTTTTCTTCTCAATTTCTTCTAACGGTTTGAAAAAATTAAATTCATCCCGTCCCGGGGCAAAAAAATCGAAAAAATATTTTCTGACTAGAAAAATTCCAAAGAATTGAATGTTATGAAACAGGAATCAAAATAAAAATTTAAATCCAAAACTAGTAAGTAGATATCTTAGGAAAACGACTCGAATTAATTTTCTTTTTCTTTTTTCATGCTGGAAAGAAAACGAGCGACGATAAAATTAATGCACAACAATTCTCAACAATCAAAAACTTTTCAAATATTTACTTTCCGATTAAACTTTTCGAAAATCAAACTAAAAAATTCTGATTTCTCAGCCACCTTCGCAAAAAATATCCTCACCACCGAAACTTCCGCAGCTCTTCATGGCACAGGTAATTTCAAACCTGCCAACTCGTTTTCTCGCCTATCGATTACTATTAACGTGCCAGCTTTAATTTCGCTTTTCTAAATTGGCGCGTACGACTAGCACCAAAAAAGAAGACGTTGAAACCACTTAAAAACTCGCAGAAATGTTGAATTTTTCACGCTGACCATCATAACCCATTGTATCCCCAAGAGAAATCTTTCAGTATTAAGTTTTTTTTCCTCTCTTTCACCGTACGCTTCAACCGAAGGTATAAATATAGTTGCGAACACGGATGAAGATGTTCGTTTTAAAATCAAGCTACGGTGATACCCGCTCTCTTAGTAATTCCCGAGAGATTTTTGCATCGTATTTTGCGGTTACGATTCTATAAGCTCGCAAAACTGAGGGGTTTCGTATACAGGAAAGAAGTATTTTGTAATACAAGCTATTTTCAACGAAGCAAACCACTTTCTTTAAGACTAATGTACCCTTAGGTTATCCGCATTGTATGAAATATGTATTGCCTTGGTTTGTTGTCGGTTTGGTAATACGTTTCTAACAAACATCTCTTTCACGTCTGCGCTGCTGTTGCTTCGATGATATTTTAAGCTAAAATCTTTCCATTTTCGGTTGCTGTTTTATGTTTTTTTTTTGCTCGAATTTTTTTATTTCATATTTAAAAAAAACACGAATCTGCAAATTGTCGCGGATATTTTCGATTTTATTATACGCCATCACCCCCACAAACCATGACCAATGTGACAAATAGCCAGTCGTTATCGGCGAAATTCATTTCTTAACAAGAAATTCCACTTTAACATACGCCCGTCGAATAGGCCATTCATACAAGTGCAATAAGGGTCATCTATTGTCTTCTCAATAACCCTCTAATATTTCCGTTAGCTAGTTGACTCGTCTCATTAATCATTTTCGCGCGGCGGCCTCTTCTATCGAAACGTTTAAAATAAAGGTACCCGAATTCGCGCCAGCATCCTCTCTATTCCGAAAAATGTCCAAATAATGAGCTCGCAACGGCGCTGGCGACACAATAAGTACATCTTTTCAACCCGAAAATTTCCCAGAGTCGGGTGCAAAAGGCAAAGCACACGTGGTGTACTCCTCTCTCGTTCTCCGGAGGCTGATTCTGTACGTACCGTGTATTCAGGTTGTCATTTACAAATCGAACTCTTTGTAGGAGAATCGCGTTGGGTGGTAGGAGCCCGCGTGCTGCGGCGTTGATTAAATAGGTATACTTTTTAATACGATTCGTTTCGCAGTTATCGACGGTGATTCAGGTTTGATGTAGAGAACGATTTGTTTTTTTCAGCTTCCCTTTTTAAACGAGATGAGGCGGATGAAGATTCGCGAAGAATTGATGGGGTTTTAAATGATGAGTATCTGGATAATGTTGAAACCGAAATTCGAACTGTATCTCCCTCCTCATTCCTGAGAATGAAAGTAAAGTTGAAATCGAATCAAAAAAAAATTAAAAATGAGAAAAAATCAAAAATTAAAAAAAATAAACAATTCATCAATGATGTTATCAGTCAGAAAAATCACTATATGGTATAAAAAAATCATAATCAGCAGATTCGTGTTAAATTTGAGAAATTGACAAAGGTATTTTAGGAAATTTTAAAATTTAGGAAAAATTGATGAACTCAAAAAAAATTGTGAACTTGGAAAAACCAGTCAGTTTTAAGAAGTTGAAAACCTTTGGAAAATGGGCGAATTTAAAAAGTTGATAAAGTTTTGGAAATGGACGAACTTTGAACTTTGGAAGACTGAAAATGTTTTGAAATTTGGCAAACTTGATAAAATTGAAAAATTTGAAAAAATTAGTAAATTTTGAAGAATTGAAAAATTGTTTTAAAATATGTAGTAGACCATTTTTAGCACAATAATGCCTTTGTATGGCGACATGCGATCTAGTGCGCAAAAAAAATCAAACGCAAAGTACATATACCCAGATTCATTCTGCATGTAATGAACCACAGAAAAATTTAGAGAAAAACGGTTTGCACAATATGTCGTGGTGGAATTTCAAAATTGAGAAAATAAGTGATTTTCACCTCCTTTCACCATAAAATGACTAAATGAGTTATAAAAAATTTTCCAAAACTTGAGTTACAACCCATCAAAATGGGTTGAAATTTTACGAGCAGAACGAAATTATGAGTGAAAATTGAATTTAAGCAGTTTTGAGGCTTTTTTAACCTCAAATTGAACCAAATTTTTGAATATGTTTCAAAAATTGGCATGTAACCCATGAAAATGGGATAAAATTTCATCAAAAATTTAAAAATGTCATGCAAAACTTAAAATAATGTCATCCAAAAAATTTTTGAGAAACTTTCAAGACAAGAATTTTGAGCTCAAAATGGAGTCAATTTTTGAGTATTTTCAAAAAATTGACATGTGACACATGAAAGAGGGGTAGAATTTTGCCTAAAAATCAAAAACGTCGTACAAAACTTTTTTTGAGCAACTTCAGAGAATTTTGAGCTTCAAATGGGGATAATTGCCGAGTATTTTCAAAAAATTGATATGTGACCTTTGTAATCGAGTTGGAGGAAATTTGAAAAATTCAAGTTAGAAGAAAATTCTCAGTTAGAAATATATGTTATGAAAAAATTTTCCATTATCAATTAGTTCAATTTTTTTTCAACTTAAAGTATATTTTTAAAACTTTTTTCTTACCCTAAAATTTTCCTTCAATTTTTTTTTTCAACTACCAGCATGGAATTTTTCCAGTGATTTTCTAAGCATTAAAACGAAATTTCTTAGGCATTGAAAATTCAATTTTTTCAAAACTTTGCCCTCGTTTCGCTCGGACATAAATTAATCCAAAAGAGAGCTCCTTTTTTCTCCCTTCCTCTGAATTCCTTTTCGTATTCCGAGTCGCCATACCACTCTGAGCCATTCCTAACAAAAATGCCTACGACCCCACTGAATGGTCTTCAATATTGAAGACCCCAATTCCAAAGTGACGTAAGTCCAAAATTCGTTCATAAGAAAAAGGACATTAATCAAATTTTTTTTCACACTCAAGCTCATTTTTTCACTTGGATTTACGCCGTTTAGGAATTGGGGTCTTCAATTAATTCAACAATAATTTTTCCTCTTCTAACTGGAGATTCTCACGGAAAATTATCATTCCACTTTTTTTTTTTTTTAAATTCCAGGTTTAAATCCTGGTAATTCCAAAATTTCATTGGAATAACTCCTGGCTCAAAAATTGTTCAATTTTATCTTTCAATTTAAACCGTCGAGTATTCTGGAAGTACATACCTCATTTTAGGTTAAATTACTCATTAGCTTGAGATCTTTTTTCTGCAAATTCAGCTTTTATTCGAAGCTCAAAATTTAACGAACTGCAAAGCAAGAAAATCACAAGAGATAAATGATTGAAAATTGTTGAGATGATGAATTTTTTGCACCCTTAAAAAAAATCAAATCAAATAATTTTTAAAAGCTTTGATTTTCAATCATACAAAATCTATTTCATCGAAAAATCAAATTTAACCTCACGAAAAACTATCTCTCCCATTCTGAATCAGTGAAAAGTCACTGATGAGCAGTCAAAATTGCAGCACAGGAAAAATCAGCGAAATTCACCGATTTTTCAAAAGTTTTCACTGATTTTTCAAAGGTTATCACTGATTTTTCAAAAGTTTTCACTGATTTTCTTCAGCAAACTTCAAAAATTTAGCTGATTTTTCGGTGAATTTTCATTGATTTTTCAGTGTTTTTTGTCACTGATTCATTTTCAGTGAAAATTTTTTCATTGATTTTCTCTTGTGCTGAATTCTGACTGTTTTTCAGTGATACCTATTCGTTAATTTTCACTGATTTATAAATGAGAGAGTAGACCACCTTATTACACAAAACCATTAAATCCTCCAAAGAAATTTTAATTTCAAGGCAAAATTCTTCCTCCACCTTTTCTCATCCATCACCACAAAAAATCCTCTTCTACAGCTTAAATTTTTAAACACACTTTATACTAATTCCAACCTTTTCACTCAGTTTTGAATTTTAATAAACCTCTTCTCAGCTTTATTTCTCGTACTTTTAAACCCCAATACTTGATAAAAATTCCGATTAAAAGGGCTACACGGACACGCGAGCTTTTATAAAATTCTATTTACTCACCTGTTCGATTATTTATATTTTCAAAAAAGGTTATTCATAATAAATTCGGGCAAAAAGGCCTCCATCTACGCTCGCAGGTAGGCAATATAGCCGAATTAATAATCAAGTACCTACGCTCTACATAGTTAAACAAAGGCCCCAAAGTACACCGTACACGTAAAGGTATACTTAGTATACAAACAAGAGGGTGCGGAAAATAGCAACAGCGGCAACAACATCGGTATTAAACGCGTGTTTTAATAATCGATTGTTTCTCCAAAATGAACCATAATTAACGAATGTTGTTTCTGTGTCCGACACTCCCTCTATATTGCTAACAAATAAATGTACCAAATCGCACCTTCGATTTCAGGCCTCGGTTCAATGTTGGTACCCAACTTATTCCCATTCTCTTACGAGTTTATTACGATCGAAGCTGCAAAAAGGAGCAGCACGTGCTAAGGGGTTGCGAAAATGAAATTTAACACGAGCTGAGGCTCGTATGGTGGTGTTTTTTCCCACTCTCCTTACGTATAAGTAAACCCTCCTGTAGCTCGACGCATATAAGGCTAAATTTTTACGACGCGGTTTGGATAAAATTTACATAGAAGTAGATTTATGCGAGAGGAGTAAAATACAAGGTAATTTCGCGTACGCTTAACAACACCACTACTATACAAAATACCGCCTGTAACGTCATTCTTAGAGGCTTTTGCGCGTCTTTACTCGTCAAATATGTTTTAAACTTTATAATTAGTTTTCATTGAAACTTTAAAGCCGTCAGGTCTTCAGGTGAAGCAATAATCCGGTTAAAGTTTATAAATTTAACATTTCGGTCGAGTGGTGCCACCGATGTCGCTACCATCGACCGACTAATTTATTATAATAAAATTTAAACTCGCGCCTTGTAAAAATGTTAACAAATTGGCTTTTTTATTACTCGATGCTGTTCGACACTTTGAAAATAAGTTAAAAAGACGAGTCGTCTCGAAGCTTGGTGTATTCGAAAGATCTCTATCTGAGCTGGTAATGTATTTAGATGACCATTCTTATTTAGAAGTTTTCGATAACGCTGTAAAATCGAATCAGAGACTGGAGTCTGGGCAGAAAGTGGCTGGAAGGGCATAGTAATTCTTTTTAGTAGTTTTATGTAATGCAGATACCATTAACCAGACGTTGTTTATCGGGTACCGTTGCTAATAAGATTAACAACGAGTATTCTTCTGGTCACGATCAGCTATTTTCTTGATTTGCATTCATTTGTTTTGAAAAAATTCTTTGTATGGAAATTAGAAAACAGACGCGATTGTTCCGGTTTTATTTCGATCTATGTAAGTGCATAAAATCGCGAGCGATTTTTTTTCCTCTTTCATTACGGTGTCGTACCTTGGGCTTAGTATACCTTTCGAATTGGAAATTATTTTCGCTACAGGGCTAACGCAGCAGCGTTATAAAAGACCCATGTACATATAATAAATTTTCGATTCGAAATGAAAGCTTCGTCTTGTATTGTTTATTGATGTACGAGTGTTCGGCGAATATGCGAACGCAGGTTGGTAAATGTGATTTTACATTTTCTTGTCGTATATAGTCGGTTAATATTAGCTGCTAATTTAGAAAGGATCGATGATTTCCATTAACCTGTGGGCTTGTGTGTGAGCGAGACTGAAGCGCCGCGGATACGGAGGCAGTCAGCAGCGTTGAAATGCGTGCCAATGGAAAGGCAGGGTGGCGAAGGCGGTGACGCGTTCCTTGGTCACGATCTTGTAGTCTTTAGAGATAATAAATATCGAAGTGATGAATTAACTCGATGAAGCAAATGTTACTACACAATCGTTTATGCTAATTGTGTACCGAGATCGATGGGTTTTTCTGGAGAGAGGGGTGCAGAGAGAATGGCGTGTTATGGGATGGAAAATGAAAGGATTTGAATGTTCGACTCTTTTCATTGAATCGAGTGAGCTCAGAAAGGAGACGAATGATGGTGAAATTTTAGATCGAGAGTCCAGAAAAATGAAATTGTATAAAAATAATTCCTCATCCAAAATTCAACGTGTCCCTAATTTTTCAAATGTGATTTTTTTCCGATTTCTTCAAGTTTTCTAGACCTTTTACACTTGGAATTTGCGAAACATCAGGAAGATTTTAAATTTTGTCATGTGATAACTGATATGATTTTATAACGATGGAAAAATGAATTTCATCTCAAAAATCATCCGATTTCAAAATTTTGGGATTGATTTTAATCCCAAATGTCATCTTGTTTGCAAATGTTCAAAAATTAGCGATGAATGATTTCTGAAGTTGCAATTCAGGATCCATCATCATCTCAAAGGTCATGAAAGCGATCTGTGAAAATGATTTCGAAAAAAAGTGTATAAGATTTTAAAATGGTTTTCATTTCAAAAATCATGATCGATTTTAAACCCAAAAGTCATCTTATTTGCAAATGTTCAAAAATTAGCGATGAATGATTTCTAAGGTTGCTACTCAGGATTCATCATCATCTCAAAAGTCATCTCATCCTTGAAAGCTCAAATGATTTGTGAAAATTATTTCAAAAAAAGCCTGTGTAAGATTTGATGATTTTTGGGATGGAATTCATCCAAAAACTTAGCCTGGTCTCAAATTTTGGAAAAATCGTAGGATGATTAGTGAGGCTGATTTTAATCTCAAAAAATCATCCCAGCCTCAAAATTTCAGGAAAGGTGTGGGATAATTTTTGAAATGAAAATTCATCCCATAACTCATCTTGATACTCAAACTTTGGAAGAATCGTGCGAAAATTGATAAGATAGATTTATGCCTCAAAAAACATTCCAGCTTCAAAAGCTCAATTGTCGAATGATTTTTTGATGAAAATCAATCCTATGAACCATCCCAACCTGGAGCTTGGAAAAATCATGGAAAGATTTATGAGATTGATTTTAATCCCCAAGTCATTTCATTTTGCAAATGCTCGAAAAGTCGAGGTTTGATCTGTGAAAATTATTTCACTTTGTAAAAATTACCTCGAAAAAAACGGGGGATCATAGTCACAAAATTTCGATAAAGTTGTGGGATTGGGATGATTTTTGAGATGAAAATTCATCCCAAAAATTACCACAACTTCAAAAACTGAAATTTTAGGATGATTTTTATAAGATGAATTTTCATTCCAGAAACCATTTGAGCTTCGAAAACTTGGAAAATTCATGGAATGGTCAGCATAAATCATTTTCATCGTGAATGCAAGAAAATGTGTGGGACGATTGATGAGATTGAATGATCATCTCGGCTTCAAAAGCTTGGAAAAATTTGTGGGGTAATTTTTGAGATTGATTTTTATCCCAACAACCATCCAAGCCCCGAAAACTTGGAAAATTCGTGGGATGATTTTGTGAAAATGATTATCATCGCAAATTGGATAATTTGTGAGATTGATTTCATCCCAAAAATCTCATCAATCTCACAAGCTTGGAAAATTTTCGGAATGATTTCTGAGAATAATAATGATGATTCGTATAAGACTGGTTTTTTTTTTTTCAAAAATTATCCCAACTCTCAACCTTAAATTCTTGGAAGAGTCATTCCAGCCTCAAAAGCTCGAATAAAATTTGGGATATTTTTCGGGATCGGGTTTCATCCCATTCCCAATATTCATCCCAAACCCTTCTCAGTACCAGGAGACAAAGGTAAAATAAGCTTGAGTGCAGTTTGAGTAGACACCATTTTAAACATTCTAGAACAAATGTGGAAATATGTACCGAAGTTTGAGAAATATTCGAGAACCTTCTGGAATAATCTTGAACCTTCTCGAATATTTGAGACTTCCCTCGAGCGGTTTTGGAAATTCTCAGTTTTAGTTCTAGTGTCCTGTTCTTCACCTTTTTGTTCTTAGTTTATACTTTCGTTTGGTTCTTTTGATTTTCAAGATTTTGATTTTGGTTTTGTTTTGGTTCTTCCCTCGTTTTTGTTTACTGTACTTTTGTTCTTTTCGGATTTTGTGGTTTGGAAAGTTTTTTTTTGCTCGTTTGTGTAAATTAAATTTCAAAATTTCTTCAATTGAAAATCTAAATCAAATCTCTGTTTCACCCTTTCCAGAAACTAAATTGAGACAAAAGAAAGAACAAAAGAGAAAATTTTGTTTCCATGTTGTTTCTGGTTTTTCTAAATTTCAACTTTTTGTTCGATGGAATTTTTTGTTCCCCTTTTCTCGATTTTGATTTCGTTCTTTAATTTTTTTGATCTCTGTTTCTGTTTATTCCATTCTATCCTCAAAATAATTAGGTACACTAAAAAAGTAGAATTTTGCATAAAAATTGTTGAAAATTGTCCAATTATACTTTATAATTGTCTCAGGTTTTGTGAAAATGGCAAAAATTTCAAGTCATGTTTCATTAAGTTTTCACAAAATGATTTTTAATGCTTCAAATTTACAAAAAAAAAGACCTAAAAATTCTTGAAAATTTGTTCACTTTATTAAAATGACATTTGATGCAATTTGAACTAGGTACCTACCATTTTTACAAATTAAACCCCAATTTTTTACAATTTAGAGACCATATCTTTCCTTTTAAGCTCGTATCTCATTCTTATAACATTCAAAATTGCAACTTTTCTAGCCATCTCATTCGCGAAAAATTCACCAAACATCTCAATTAACGACTTTTTCCTTGGCCATTACCACCTCAACACCACGTAAATTCTCAAATTCGTCAATGTACTTGTAAATAGATCTCGTCCTACTTATTCTGTTCGGCAGAAATACCCCAAGGGTTATTTCAACTTCTTACCATCCATTTAAGAACCTATGCGAATAAATTCTTAATCATAGCCTGTGACAATTTCATGGTTTTGTCACCACGTCCGTAACTTTGTCGAAGCTCATTTGAAGATTAGTGCGGTTATAATGCACTGCTACGCTAATAAGCTTCGTACACAATAAGCACGCTAAAAGCCTGCAGCAAAACGGAGACTTATTCAATAATTCAAATTCGAGAGATATTTCCGTTAAGTATAACATCAGCAATCAAAGTAACCTGAATGTTAATCTTGAAATGGGTTCTAGAGAACATGGCAAAGTGTCGCTCTTTCGTGTCGTTGTACAGAAAGGGACAGTCCCTGGCTCGTTCTAGCGTAATCGTATCGGCTAAGTAATTTAGAAAATTGTCGACCGAGGAGAACGACAGAGATGCACATTTGCGGCGAGATATTAAATCTATGAAAGGCACAACTCGGCTTTTAGCTCTTTTCACTTCCGACTGAGAAATCTGAATAGGTCTGCGAGCAGATTAAAAGAGAGAAAAACTGCAGTCGTTGTTGCTTTTCAACAATTACTCTCGTAACCGACGACATCGTTGTTAAAATAGCGAAGCTTTTTTCATCACAGAGACCAAAGTCGAAGAATGAATTTATCTCGAACACATGTTTCCCATTCGCTTCGGCGATATTAATTGTCCTTGAAATCGACATTTTAATAAATACACAAATATTCTCCGCACCCCTTTACATTTGGTGTAAAATTATTCGTACAACGGTCATCTGGCTTTTTTATTCACCGCAACCGACCCAAGACAACCAGTTCGGCACACTCGGCAGCTCAGCCGCGATAATTGTCTCATTAAATATACGTGTTCGTAAAATTAAATGGACGATTGTTAACATTATTTAAATCGTTCCAACAGGCATTTATTTTTTTCGCATTTGAGAAAAGAATGCACGTGTATTGTAAGTTTACAAAGCAATCAACCATTGTTTAAGTTGAACCGGTTGCTGGACACATACACCACAATTAAGCTCCTACTTGTTGCTTCTTTTCCTTATACTACGTCTCGTAATATATACGAATATGCTTTTAAAACGTCTGCTCTCCAAGTGCTGGTAATTTTTCAGAGTCTATTTCTTTTTTTCGTATAATCGATTTTATATGCATTCAGGCTGCCAAGTGGGCGTATTTCTATATGTAGCTCATCTGGTAATTATTACACAGAATTTAACACCGACGCTGCATCTTGGATATACCAGCGGATCCACGTTGATTGACAAATATCCGCCAATAAAGCGGCGAAATTGATTCACGACCAGTTCGAAGTCACCGTGTGTTCGGTTCGGTTCAGTGGTAACGTTCGAAACGATACACACGCGTAATATGCTCGCTTTCTCGGAGGTCTTTCGGGTTTCAAAATGATTTACAAGCTGGACCAGTATATAGAATTCGATTCGGTGATTCGAAATCCCAACGTGGAAATACTGGTCGTCTATTAATTTTATTTTTATCGAATTATTCGACATTTTCCACAATCTTAAATTGTTTCACCGATAATATTTCTTATCGAACAATCATTCCGGAGATGGTCGAATTAACATTTGAATGCAAGCGTCAAGTTTATTATCTCGGCCAATCGTATATAATTTCGGTATGGTAATTATTTTGTCGTTTTTATTTTCTCTGCGGACTGTTTTTTCATTGTATATAGTTTGGATGGGATCGGATTGGGAGGTGATGGTAGAGTTGTGGAAGAATTTGGCAGTGTGGGTGATTCGGGGGTTCTTTGACGTTGAATCGAATATTGGGCAGGAGGAGATGTGACCCTTGACAGGTGGCAAATTATTATAAGAAGAGTTCGAGAAATTTGATTTTTCAACCTCTGAAAATTTTTATGGATATTTTAGTGGCTTTATAAGATTTAAAAAAATCAAAACACAAGCGTATCGATTTATACCAAATCCATTTTTTTTTTTTTTTTTTTTTTTTTTAGGATTGAGATGAACGTGCTGTCCATTTTGAAAATTAAACGGATAAATTTTAGTCTGAAAAAATCACGTTACAATTTTTTTAACCATAGAAATGGATAGTACTTCAAAAACTGAATGAATTTGCACTTCTTGATTTTTGCATAATTTCAAAAGTGAACAAGAAACAAAACAAACATTGAAAAAAAAAATAAAATAATAACCCAAAAAAAATCAAGATAATGGAAAGAACGTTGAAAACTGAAGTAATTTTTCTCAGTAGGCTTTTTTCCCCAACATCAAAAATGAAGGGGGCATAAAAGTCATTCAAAATTGAGAAAATTTAAACGTTTTTCGAAGCCATTCATTGTGGCCTCTTCATTTTTTTGATGTTAGGTAAAAAAATCTACAGACCAAAATTACTTCAGATTTCAATGTTTTATCCATTTCCTTGTGCAGTTTTTAAAAAAAATTTTTTTAATAATTTTTTTGTCGCCCCTTCAATTTTGAATTAGGAAAAAAGTTCGAATTGAAAACGTATTGAAAATTCTCAAAAATGGAAAAAAATAATTGAAAAGTGAATAATAACAAATTTAAATTCTAAAATTTTTTGAAAAATAGAAAGCCGAAAATTGAGTGAAATAAAAGAAAAGTTTTTCAAGATTACAGAAAATTTTCTCATAGCCATTCGAATGAAAATCAGTCAAATAGTATCATGAAAGTTGTTCTAGAATATCAAAAATTGTTCAGAATATTGTGCAAATTCTTTAAATCTTGAAAACAAAAGTTGAAATTTTCGTAAAAAAACTTATGTTTAGGACTAAAAAATTAATGAATTATTGCTGATTAATTGAAAATTGAAAACGAAATAAAAATTTAATTGAAAAAGAAAAATAATTAATTTTTGAACTGTATAAAAATAATGAAACAAGTGATGAAATTTCTTTAAAAATATGTAGATGTTTTCATAAAAGGAACTCAAAAAACATTATAAAATTAAAGTACGTACCTACGAAAAATTACTGAATACCAATGAAAATTAATCGAAAATGAAGGGGGGAATGGTAATTACGAGTATTTTGATATTCGAATTAAATGCTGGACATATTTCGAGTAGTTTTCAGAAATTTTGACTATTATTCAACACATTTTTAGAGCATTTTTCTAAGCAATTTCAATTGTTTTTTAATGTTTTTGTACAATTTTTACGGGATTTCAATAATTTCTACTCTGCTCAGATCTCAAAAAAAAAAAGAGAACACTTTCAATGCAATTATTTTTAAAGTACTTCAAACGTATTTGCAAATCATTTCAATAATTTTTTCACTTTTTCGAAACAATTTCAAAATAATTTCAAGAACGTTCATTGTATGATAAAAGTTTTATTCAAAATGAAACTAATTATACATCATAGGCCTTTTTAGGCCTTTGAAAAAACCAATTCAAAGATTCAACGATAAGATTAATCGAAAATAGCAGTTTCATGGGCAGTTCTAAAAAGATTCGAGGCTATTTCAAGACATGGACATTCAAAGAAATCTTCGAAAATTTATAAAAATTAAAGGTCTGAAAGTAGGTGAAGAAGGATTTGAAAGTGACACCCCCCCCCCCCCAAAAAAAATGTGTTTTTTTTAAGATAAACTTATAATTTCAATTTTTTTGAATATTTTGGTAACTTTTTTAATTCTGCTGTAGCCAATGTTCAGATAGAAATTTTGAAAAAATTCCGAAAAAATTTTATGATTCCATAATAAGCATTTTTACGGTTGAAAACTTCAAATTTTAACCAGTAAAACTTGAAACAAAATTTTTTTGTGATCCTGCTGTTTTAGTAAAGATTGGCGGAGAGAGGAAATTTCACTCAAAAATGAATCGAAAAAATTCTTGAGCCTATAAATGAAATGAATACGAAAATTTTTTCAGAGAACAAATGATAAAACTTGAATTTCAAATTTTTTTCCAACTTGTTGAGAAGATTTGAGATTCAACTTTCCCTCGAATGCTCTTTTGAATTCTCATTGAAAAACAAAATTCTAAAAAAATCTTCATCTTCTTTCCTTTAATTCATTTTTAGATCGTAGAAATGTATGTGAGCGAAATTTGAAAAAAATTAATTTCTTGCCACCAAATTGAAAAAATATAATAATTGTAAAGTTTTTGAAAAAAAAAAAAAACGGATATTTTTATTCGGCGATAAAACAGTAGGTACGGGTAGTTTTGAATAATTTAGGGATCGTCAGAATACATTAGAGAAGTTCGTTTCATTTCTGCAATAGAATTTTTCAACCCCTTACAAATCCTGAATAATTTTTTTATTGGTGTTAATAAAATTGCATAACCGGTTCGCCGTAAATAATTTATCATCATACATCGTCAAGACAATCATATTGGCATCTTTTGATGAAAAAAAATATATATCAACTGTATTTCTGAAGTTTTTATTACACATTTCTAAGGATTTTTATTTGGTATTTTCAAAATCTACCCCCTCCCCCTTCTTCGTGGAAACCCCTGCCCGCAAAATCTTTAACAACATTAAAGATGAAATTTTCCTCTAAAATCTACAACCTTTTTCATCAACTTGAGTCAACTCAAAAATCATTTCGATCATCCCCATAACCGATCCATCTTTGTAATGGAACCCACGGTCTGATCGATTACCATTTTTTCACACCCCTTCATACGATACAATCACTCCGTACATCTAAAGTACGAATATGCTGAAAAGCAACAGATGTTGAACATTTCTATCGATTACAAAGCAAATCGTTACGATTGGAACTGCAATCACACTCCAGGGACATGAGCCACCTACACAATTACCCTACCCCAATATCTACTCCAATCTAACACTCCAGACTTCATTTCTTTCCCACATCAATTTACTTAATTAGAAAATCACTAAATTTCGCATTTCTCTCTTCTGCTTACAGAACAAATGCAAATAGTGGCAAGTGAAAAAGCAGCAGCATGATTTGGTCATGTTTTGCCACCGTGATCGCAGTCCTGATGATCCTATCATCCGATGGATTTACCGTTACAGCCATCGAATTTGGTAAGTCTGAAAAAAAGCTCGTATATAAATTAAACTGTGAAACCATCGATAACGTACTCGTAGCACACGTGAACCCCCTCAATGCAATAAATCATGCTACTTGTCGGCCATCGACATTGGCGACGAATTAAATCACCCTCCGAAATTATCATATGAATGGAAAAGAAAAACATAATCTTACATATTGAAATCCAAATTACCGACAACTTTGGCATCAGCATTACGATACAGAAACCGCGCCCTTTGCAAACCCTCCCAATACTTCGCTACGACTAACACCCTCGACATGGCGATGTGTCGGACTTCATATGTATTTGGACACGAAATACCCGAATCTGGAACTTAGCCATTGGTATGGAGTTTTTGTTATCGTTTTTGGGCGATCAGGCTACTATAGCGACGGCTCCAACACGCGCCCGTGGTTTAAATCCGTTTGGTCAATATTTTTGTTTTCCTTTTCCAGGGTAAACAATGAAATAGTAAAACTTCGCTAGGTTCTTCATAGCTTTTTACAAGGGATTGGATGCAAAGGGGTTTAAAAAATCCATTTATCGACTTCGTATAAATAGTTTTACGGCTATGTACATAATTTCACAAGCATGAATTTAAATACACCTTTAGGTCTATGGTGGGTGGAATCGGTGATTGGAAACGATTAAGGAAGGTTTACATGAAAAAGAATCTTCTTATGAGGAAATTTTTAGTAATCGAAGTTGTAGAGGAGAAAATTTCCTACCAAAATTTGTCATTAAATTTTTCTTTTAATTTAAAAAAAAATTTGGAAATTCAAAATTTTTTTGGAAATTAAAAAAATTGAGGTTTTTTATTATTGGGATTTTTTTGCTTGAATTGAAGGTAAAATATTACATTATGAGTGATTTTTGATAACAAATTTCCTCATTATCATTTTTGTAGTTAGAAGCTTCATTTTTACATAACGTTGTCAAAATCCTGTCAAAATTTTGACCCCCTCCTGCCCGCATTCCCTTAAAAAAGAACCGCTTCAGATCTACGTCTCTGATTAGAAATGGAATTTGATTTTTAGAAAGAGCTAGTTTTGGAAATCCCAAAGTCAACTTTCAGTTACCCAAATCAATATCTAGATTTTTGAAAGAATTTTAAAATTTCAAAAATTGAGATTTACGGCAAATTATAATTTTTTTTTCTGGAACGAATTCACAAAATTTCATAAAATTCAGGTTTTGTTGAACATTGACCTCCGGAATCCCAATTTGACCATTTCCAATCATTCAGAAATCTCCAATGCAATGTTGATTTTCTCAAGAACATATTTTAAAATTCCTCTAAAAGGCTTCAGAATTGAAATTGACTGATAACAATCGGGTTCTTCCTTCCTTTCGACTAATCCAACAAAAAATCCACCTCTGGATTTTTTTTTCAATTCAACAGCTGTTCTAAGAACACAAGTACACATTCGAAGAATCCATCTGAAAATCAAACCAAAGTTGAATTTTGGGGTAAAATCGCTCGAAAACGGCAATAACTCAATTTTCAGTTATCTAGTTCATTTTTAGTGCCTTTCAGACCACTTTGGGAGTATTAAAAAAAAAATCAAAACTGTCATGGAGGTTTCAGATTAGCTGGGATAACCAAACTTGATTTTCAGAGTTTATGACTTTTCCAAGAAAACAGTTACATTAAATTCAATTTTTTCAAGAAAATTCCCCTAGAAAAATTAATGTTTTTTGAGTTTTATTTCAAGGTCATATCATGATCTAATTCACTGACAAAAAATCCCCGTCGACGTGTAGGAGGATTCTTCAATTTATAGATCCCCTCATCTGCATGAACAATTTTTTGGAAATTGCAAAACGCCTCAAAACCATCCAATCGATTTATGGATCATAAATGAGATAACGTCTACCAAATTTTAAATTATCAAGCACCTTAATAAAAATCAAAATTTCATATTTTACATTTTTCCAAGACGCCAAAACCATACAAAAATAATTTTAAATTTTCAACAAAAAGTCACCAAAATTCGGAAAAGGAACTTGACTCAAATTTTAGCAGCAGTTCAATTTTCAGCAACCCACATAAATTCAACCCTTTTAGATTGTTAATTGCATTTGAAGGATTTCGAAAAGACTGAATATGAAATTTTGGGTTTGAGAGGTGAATATTTGGATCAATTAAAATTTTATCAAGTTCGATTCCACAAGATGGTATTTTTTCCTGTCACAAAAATATCACATTTTTGCAAGAAAATTCGATTTCTAAATTTTCAAAAATTTTCCAAAAATCGAGATACCTTATCGACTTAGAGAATGGAAATTCAAGCTACAGGAGTTGATCAAGTTCTGATCTTCCTAAAATCCAAGTCCTGTCCCATTTTATTATCGAACACTTCAAGGGACTGCTAAAGGACAAAAATATTTCTCAGATTGAAAATCCAATCAAGTTCACAGGAGGACGTGAAAATCACAAACTTTTTCTCCATTGTCACGAAGTATCTGCCAAAAGACAGAAATGAAAAATTCTAATTTTTAAAAGTAAAATCCACCCCCCCCCCCATTCGCCACTTCATGGTCTGAAATCGTGAGACATCATATAATATGGTAGATTTCCATTGAAGTTGAGATTCTACCATTCATTGGACAAAAAGGAATTGAAATTCAAAATCCAAAGTCTTTTAAATTCAAAATCTGGATAAACATGAAAAAAAAACAAAAACAGATTGAAATTCCGCGATGCCTGAACCTGAAGTCTGAACATCAGTCACAATTTTTTTAATTTTAAATTGAAGGATTCTGAAAAAGTAGGATTTCAAATCCAAAATCCGTTGCAAAAACAAAATTTAAATTCGAAATCGTAATGAGAGTGGATTTAAATGTAAAATCGGATTTTGATATTTTTTGAATTTTAAATGCTCCCAGCATTTGATTTCACCTCTTCTAAAAGGCTCAAGATCAGTGTCAACTCAAAGAACTAATTTTTTTGGCACCTATAAGGGTGATTTCTCAAGTCAGGGCTCACATAAGTACATTTACTTAAACTACTCTACAGAAAATCGATTTTTCAGTTCTCCAAATTCACATTCCAAATTTTTGAAGAGATCCGAAAATACTGAAAAAAGTCGAAATCTCGTCGAAAACTTCTGAATATAAGTGACAATTAAGAAAATTTGATTTTAATAAAAAAATAATTAATTCTGTTAGGAAAACCAAAAAAAAAATCTCGTTTTTTTTACCAAAAGGTGTAGGTACAGGTAACTACTTTTTTTGTACTTTTTCGTACTTTTGAACTTGATCAAGAAAATTCGTAATTTATTCAGATCTTTGTATTTTTTGTACTCAAGCTGACAGCTTACGCCAGGTTGAGGACGATCCCCCCCCCCGCAATAAAATGTTAAAAAACATTAAAAAACACCAATTTTCGAAAAAAAAAAAACTTTTTTGGACCCCCATTATTTCCACTTCCAAGGGTCAGAGGAAACCAAAACTTCACAGGAGTAAAATGTAAATTTCAACTTAAAATATCCTCAAGCCAGGCAAAAAATTGCCAAAATCCACGACATTCAGGTTCGTTTCCCTCTTCCCTAACACCCTTTCCGCACAAAACACAAAAGACGCAAGGTGCGAAATTTCTCATTAACGCGAACGTCTTATTTAGGCGCAGAATGTGTTCCGGTAAACAAAATTTAAACACTGCGGTATGTTACGTACAAGCCATTATATCCGTTTAGGACATTCAATTTCCGAAAAGTCAACCGTCCGGTGCCTTCAAATACAGCCATATTAAAGCCTATACGATGGAGATGCTTTTTAGTAGACCGAATGACCTTTCCCCTCGACCATAATTCACCATTTTATCACCATTGTGTCGCCACCTATGTCCATACCTTTATATAATTAAACAGATATGTCCATTGTTTCCACTCAGCATTATTTCCTCAACCGCATTAACCGTCGTACCCTTTCTTTCCATTATCCAGACGTTATTACGTGGTAAAATTGTCGTCTTTTACCTGACCTAGCATCTCCCCCCACACCTATCACTCCAATTACTATCTCATCTTGTCTTCTACTGCAGCAAAAGCACACGACCGACTCGATATTTTACAGTGCTCGTAGCACAGAACGTCAACATATCTCGATTTTCTCCCAATCGTTACCAGTTTTGATTGTAAATCACCTCGAACGTTCGCTCCGGCTGTGGTTTTCCAACGCAATTTCGACTCTTTTCTTTTACCTACGATATTCCGACTGGAACACGAAAAACGAATCTATTTTCTACAGCTACATTCGATCGTCGAGTTCCAATAAGAATTTCAAACACCTTTTTTACTTTCAATCTTTGACGTAATTGAATGGAAATTTTGTTGCGTTGCTTTGGGGTGCGTTTCCTGCTTCGAAAATTAGGAGGTTAGTGTTTTCCGGCCACCGCGCCTCGTATGGGACTATATTTTCGGTACTCGGCTGCTTCTTCCCCAGTGCTTTTTTTCCCTCCCTCGCGACTTCGAGTATTCCGAACTGAAAACCATTCTGGTCTACGCTATAACTTAATCGGTAGCACCATTTGATAAAGTTATCGCATATATACACCTCGTTATTACGCTACGTCAAAAGTTACCGTGGCAAGGCGAGATGTTTTACTGGATAAGAGGGTGCGTTGACCTTATCGTGAATAATATTTCAACTTTATCAAACAACATTTTTGGGCGAAGAAGTGATGGAGATTTTTTATTCCGACGAAAAACATCCCTTAAGCACGAAGAACGCAACTGTATCTGTGGGTTTCGTGTATGGTTAATTGTAATGCCATAGAAGGTATTAAATTATACGAAAATGGGGAAGAGAAATGGGTAAGGTTTATGTTAATTTAAATTACGACGTGGTATATCAATTTCATTATCCGAAATTGTGTTTGTTTCTTGGGTACGGAGGAGGCGATGATTTATTTTGATAAATTATGATGAATGAGGTTTTCTGAGGTGATGAAAATGGGGTTTTGAATGGGTTTAGTGAAAATTTGAAAATATATAATTTCAAAAGTCTCAATTCAGAATCTTTACTCGAAGAGTTGAAAAATTTGATTTGATTTAAATCAACGTAAGCTGATGTTGGGAAATTTTTCTAAATTAATGTTTTATCTACATGGCCGAAAAAGTTACTTTGAGAAGCGATTTTTTTGAATTTTGGAAAATGAGACATTTTTAGAAGTTAATCTCTCTTTTTTTCTAAATTTTCATTTCAGAAGTTTTTTAGAATGTAAATTTAAGATCAAGCAGAGAGGAAAATTTTAGATTGAGTAGTGAAGAGGAAAGAATGAGTAAAATATTTTCACTTGTAGCACGATTTTTGGCATTAAAATTCTGTTTTTCGTTGAAATTATTTCATGCAAATAAAATATTTTCCATTAATTATTTCTTTTTTTGAAAAAAAATTGATAATTTTTGATTTTATAAAAAAAATAATTTTAATATGAACGGAAAATTTTAAGATCATCAGAAAGAGTCCGCAGTCTTCCATTCCCATAGAGAGCATGGAGAGAATTTCAGTTTTGAAGCATTCTCCCTTCAACTTTCAGGTTGAACAAATTTGGCATTTTTGATGTAAATTTCATAAATAAGCAGGTCTCATTGAACATTAATATGCCATTACTTTCAAAACTGAAACTCAAAAGTGCTCCAAACTAATAAAATTTAAAATTCTCAATTTTTTAAAATTTTCGAAAAAAAAACAACTGAAAATCACTGTTTTTATCTCTCTTTTGCTATTTATTTTTAAGATTGTGGATTTCAAATTTGTAGAAAAATACAAAAAATTGGAATTTTATAATTGTGGTGTTCGGTACCCTTGTAAAAACTCAAAAATTCAGATTTTTGAAATCGTAGACTCAAATTTTCACTTAACCCTCAAGAGCATAAATTTTCTTCAAAATTTTCAGAAAATTTTAAATTAGAAAAAAAAATTTCGGTAAATTATAAAACCTAAAATATGAAAATAAATGATGAAATATGATGTATTGGGATGTTCATAAAACGTTTTAAGTAAAGTTTTGTTGATATTTCAATTTTTTCGAATTTTTTTGAAATTGGGGCATAGCTGTGGTCATATATGACCACAGCTATGCAATAAAGGGATTTTTTATAGTCGTCAGAGGGGAATTCTTTAGAGTTGAAAAGAATCCAAATCACCTTTTGAATGATTCAATCTCATAGAACACAGAACACATCCTACACCTCAGATGAAAAAAAATGATGTTGAATTCGTATCTTATTACCCCAAAAATATGAAGTTTGACATCTCGTGCACTACAACAGCAAAATTTCATATTTTCCTTTTCTCATCTCTGCTCTCGGTCCTTAGGGGAATTTTTTCCCCTTAATTTGAAGTCTGCCATTTCAAAAGCATTGATTTCTTCCCCTTCTGTATAGAAATTTTCGATTGTTACAATTTTAATAAACCATCTAAACCCATAAACTCACCCAAGAGAGCTCAAGGGGCTCGAGCCCTTTTCTGAAGCTCAAAAAGTAGATTTTTCAAGTCGAGAATAGGAGAAAAAGTGCATTTTTTTTGTTCTTTATGCATGATTTTTTTAAAAAAAAAAAATCGAAAATCCAATGGAACGATTTTCAATAAAAATTAGAATTTTTTCATTGATCTTTCAGTCAAAAATTACTTATTTCTCAATCAATTCCCAATTTGTCAGAAAAAAATCACCGACTGAAATATCAATTAAAAGTCATTGATTTCAGTTAAATTCATTTTAATGACAGAAACAGGTGAATTTTACTCATTCAAATTTGAATTGTGTACTGATTATTTGCTCCAAAAAAATCAGATTTTTTATTTGGTTCAATGCTGTTTTTGTATTTTTAGTCTAGGTATTGAAAATATCCTGAAATAAAAGTTTATTAAAATTGTTTATTGAAATTTGACCGCCCCCATTTTTTTCAAACTATTGATTCTCAAAAATTTTTCAAATTGAAAAAAAATGCCACCAATTCCAATGTTTTGTACGTCAGAATAACACCAAAATTGAAAAACTTTCCCTCACACATCACCAAAGCTACAAATCCATACCTACCCTTAAAAATTCTACAAGACAAACAAATTCAATTAAAAACTTGTAATTTCAAAAACCCAACCCAGCAACATCCACCTTCGTACAAAACCAGCGAAAAAAAAAGGAAATCCAATTTATAAAAATAATATAAACAAACAACCACCTTTTTGCATTTCGTACACGGTGGAAAAAATTAATGAAAAAAATTGTTATAAATTCGCAAGTAATTTCTCTCCAGCAATTTCAACCTTTACGAAAAAATAAACACTAGAAAAATATAATAAAAACAAATATTATTACGACGACGACATCGAGGACGAAAAAAAAAACTCGCTAAAAATTCACCCAAAAGTACCGAAGTCTCGGCTCAAGAAATAAAAACGACTTGTAATAAAAACACAGGAAAAATTTATTTTAAAATCCAAACGCGCGATTGAAAAATAGCCCGGATAAAAATTCACCCTTTTTTGGACGCCGACGATCACGACGAAAATATTAAATTTTAATTATTCACTCCGGACCAATATCAAAAAGAAAATTCGATCATGAAACGAAACTTTCAACGGGTAATATTAAACCTTTTGCTTTCGCGAGGTTATTTTAAAAATCCATTATATTCAAATGCGAAATGAAAGGTAAAGTTTACATTCGAAGTAGTTTCTGTGTTATTTTGTAAACGAGCCGAGAATAACGTTGAGAGAAAATTTTTCGTATCTACGACTAGAGTAGGTATACTATATGTACACTATATCGTTAGTAATAAAACGTATACCGGTAGAAAAGGTGAATATTATACATTTTGAAAAGCCCTAAAGATAAACTTCAATTGTAATAAAATACTGCGACAGGGGAGGCAAAAAAACGGCAACGAAAAGAAGAAAGGAAGCCGAAAGGAGTATTTGCGAATGTTGAGTATTTTTTTTTTTTGGAAAATAGGATGTTCGTAAATTGGATTTAAAACACAAATAAAACTCCAAAGTATGTATTTTTTCGGTCACATTGGTAGGTACCTACTCGAACGACGAAGGAAACCCCCAGCAACAGCGAGTTCACTTCAGTGGATAGAATATCGTGACATTACGATTCGAAATGTTGAGCTCGCCGATAAATTAAAATGTATACAGGGTGTCCATAATATTACATGAATGATTTTCCCTGACTTTGCCAAGTTTTCTATTCAATTTTTTAAAGTTTTCCATACATTTTCCATACCAAAGGTATTCATGAAATAAACAGGAGAGGGGTAATTTTTTCAAGTTGTTTAAAATGCACAATTTGAAATGTTTCTCAAAAATTACAATTTTTAAAAATATTTTCAGATTTTTTTTACTCATCATTCTGAAGATTCATAACGCCTACCCGACCCCCTCTCCTCTCATCAGGCATAAAAATCTGAAAACTTGAATTTATTGCAGAGAAAATTTTTTGTAAAAAAATCTACTTGAGTGAAAATTTTGAATTAGGTAATAAGAGTTTTTAAAAAATGGAAAAAATTATGTCAGGGAGCCCACCAGATTATGCGAATGAAAATCAGAATTTTTTCAGACTGAAAATTTGAAGATTTCTTCGTCATTAGAAGCTCCCTTTCCTCAAAAAATATAAATAAATAAACACGTTCCTCAAAAATTTATAAATCCCACGCTAGCCCCTGCAATCTTTTTGACTTTTCCCAATTGGGGCTTAGCAAAGGCGAATATTTTGGCAAAAAAGGGCCTTAAAAAATTGATAATTCATCGCTTTTCCCTCATTATAAAGTTACACAAAACGTGAGCAATAATTTCACTCTCCCCATGAAATTTTAAACATCTAGAAAATTCAAAATATTCTGAAAATGTAGTAAAGTCAGGAAATTTTAAAAACCTGGAAAAGTTGGAAAATTTTGAAAATCTAGAAAAGTCAGAGATTTTTAAAAACCCTGAAAGCTTGGGCAATTTTGATACCCTCAAAAAGTGAAGGAATTTTTGAAACCTGGAAAATTTGAGGAATTTTGAAACTCTTGAAAATCAGGGAATTTTGAAAACTAGGAAAATCAGGAAATATTGAATACCTAAAAAAAATCAAAAAATTTCGGAAAATCTGGAAAAGTCAGGAAATTTTGAGAACCTAAATGTGACTTAGAATTCAGAAACATTGGGGAAGTTTAAAATGTCTATGTCACATCGAATTATGAATTTTTCAAAAAATAAATTTTTCTTTGCTATACTCAAAGATGACATTAAAAAATTAAAGAAGATTTGTCTAACCTCAATATCATTTTGATTATAATAGAGAGAATTTTTAAAAGGAGAGGTGAAAAAAATTGTCATCAAATGTCTTGCAAAGATACTGAATCTACATATTTTTAATTTTTTGGAAAAGTACTTTTTAATAATCTGTGATGAGAAAGGAATGCCATAATGTCTTTGACCACGGTTTAAAAAAAGGGGGAGGGAATGGGATGGTTAGGTAAAGGTTTTCAGAATTACCTGACTTTCCACATTTTCAAAATTTTCTCAATTTTCCAAATTTTCAGAGTTTCTTGACATTTTTGAATTTTCAGAATTCCCTGACTTTTCCAGGTTTCATAATTTTTTGACTTTTCGAGGATTTCAAAATTCTTCAACTTTTCAGAGTTTTTAAAAATCTCTGATAGTTTTTCTAGATTTATAAATTTTCCGATTTTCCTACATTTTCAGAATTCTTCCACTTTTCTAGGTGTTCAAAATATCCTGATCCTGACTTTTCCAAATTTTCAATATATCTTGACTTTTCCAGTTTTGTAGAATTTCTTGAATTTTTGGAGTTTTTTTTAGAATTCTCTGACTTTCCAGGGTTTAAAATTCCCCAACTTTTCAGGGGTTTCAAAAATTTCTGACTTCTCTAGGTTTCCAGAACTTCTTGACTTTTCTAGGTTATCAAAAATCCCCTACTTTTCTAAGGCTTTAAAATTCCTCAACTTTTCAAAGGATGCCAAATTGCTCAATTTTTCGAGGATTTCAAAATTCCTCGACTTTTTCCAAGTTTCCAAATTCTCCAAAAATTGGACACCCAGGTATAACGGAATGTTTTCAATTTGAAAAAATAAAAATGCTCCGATGAAGCGAATTTTCACTCGCGACGAATAATTTATTTTTCTTATTGCCAACCTCTCCGGTATTTTTCCACCGAGATGTCTAGGTAATCTTCCGATAGAATTTTTACGTTTATTTTCATTTCGTTTTTCATCGCTTCTGGGGCAGTTCATACGTAACTCGGATAGCAACATCCCATACCTTGTTACGAACTCTCGAGCTAATATTCTCACAAGCTCCGAAGTACCTCTTCACTTCATAATTTATTCATCTTCGAACAAACGTGTACCATTCGATGAGAGAAACAACAAAATTACAGCTTAAATTTTTAAAAAGACGTTTTACGAGCACCCGGTATCTATTTATGTATGTGCGAAGACGACGCGACGACGACGAATAAAAAACCCAGCAGAATTTCGCCGCAAATAAATACCACGCCGGATAAATGAAACTCGAGCTGGAGAAATATAAAGAGACGAAAGAAAATATGGCATTTCCATAGCGCAGAATCCATAATAAAGCTAATAATTCAAAATCAACGTGCTTCGTTGTCTTTGGGAGAGAAACCGCCAAGGTTTATTTTTGAAAAAAAAAGGGCGAGAATATTTCCTTTTTGTGGTATCATCGTGCAGTTTCATATATTTACATAGAACGTTATCGATACCTCTCTGCCTATCTCATCTGAAACTTTTCTTCGCACTTCATCGTACAAAAAATTTCTTTCATTTTCGCGCCCGTTTTCAAACAGAAACCAATCGAACGTTGCAGATTATTAACGCTTTGACGATACCGAGACCGACCACATCGCGGAAAACCCAACTTGGTTTTGTTGACTTTATTTTACGCGCCGAAAATTCTCTCTCTGCGGCATTTATATTCGACGAGCTGCCGGAAAAAATCCATTATTACCTTGGTTTCGGAGTATTCTGCTGTTTTCCATGTGCACGTTGCACATCGACGTAGGGGCCGATAACCTTAAGCCCTTTTTCGACCGTAAAGCTCACGCACTCCGATGACCGAACGCATTCCTCAAAGGTAGAGCAACCCCTAAGCCATACCGATGCCATGGACGGGCTTACCGTTTACGTGTTTATTAAGTCGTTAAACCGAGACGCGGTAAACCAAAACATATGGTAAACAATGGAGCTTAATGATACAGGCAACTGTGTATCAACTAATCGATGAATTACCCGCAACCCGAATGAAAATAAACAGACCGAGGCATGAAAATGTCTAACGTTATTAACAGCTCATCTTCTATACTTACAATTTTCGTATCAAAAAATTTTATATTCCTACGTTTGTGTCTTGTCGCCGACTAATAGTTTAGACAGAAAAAAAAAAACCGATCATTTTCATATAAACAAAACAATATTAGGTACTCGTTGTTATGTATCTTTGATAAGTTTTATGCCGCCAAATAAAGATAAGTTGTATTGAAACGTTCGTGAGGCTATTAAAGGATAAAAAAGAAAACAAAAAAATGGGGGTTTTTCGACGTCTACGGTAGCAAAGATGGCACCTTAATAATAAAACAGACTTTTCGTGTTAGTAATTAACACGTCAACGATGAGACGAACGAATTTAGATTCCTGTTCTATTCTATCATGTTATTTTGGTAGTTATATTAAGATCACGTGTTATATTGAACGAAACAAATTACTTTTTATGTATGAGCTGGAGCAACTCGATTAAAAAATTATGATAAGGGAAGTTGACGTCATTTAGACAGCATGTAACATCAACATCAACATAGTACAGAGATTTCAGTTACTGATCGGAAGAGAAGTATAGCAGAGACTAATAAATGCTCTTAGAAGGTTGAAAGATGATTGACAATGATTATGATGCGTTGTGGTGAGATATTTTTGTTCGTTGGGTGCTTTTGTGGTTGGTAGGAGGAAAATCGTGCAGTTTTTATACAAAAATTAAAATTTTTCTTTAATCCAAAAGGTATACGTAAAAGATTCTCCTTATGTACATAATAGAGCAGATCTTGAAACGAATTTCGAATTTGGGAGGTTTTACGCCTTGGAGGGATCCATTTCTCTTTGAAACAATTGTTTTTCTGATCAAAATACGATGCATCCTGAGCAACTCTGCGTTTTTTTCGAGATGAAATATACGTACCCAACATTTTTATCGAATTTCAACTTTCCTTTTAAGTATTTTCAAATTCAAGATTTTTTTTCCAAATTTTGTGTTTCTCTGCGTTTTATTCTCCTAGTCAATTTTTTTTCAATTCTGAATTTTTGCTCCATTTTTTTTTTTTTCAAATTGGTTATTTTCCACTATTTTTTCAAATATTTTTCGATTCAAAATTAATTTCCAATAAGGCCAAGAAATTTTTACGTAAAAATCATCAAAGGTAGATGTTTTTGAAGTCCAAAATTTTGAAAACAATTACGAAAATAAAAAGATTTTTAAAAAATATTGAAGTAAAAAAATCACACTAAAACATATGAGAAAAATAGCTAAGTACTAAATTTGAGAAAAAATTTCAAGCTGAAAAAATTAAACAATAAAATAAAATTTAAAAAAATTTAGACGTTGAAAAACTTGAAAAAAATTCATATCTGAAAAAATTTTTCTAGAAAAATAGTTCTGTACTAACCTACAAAAATTCTAAGAAAAAAAAAATGGAATTTGAAAAAAAATTCACTTAAAAATAACTAAAGTTGGAAAAAAGTGGGAAAAAATTTCAAGATGAAAAATTTTTCAAAAATGGAGATAAAAAAAATTTTGAAACAGAAATTCAAAGATAAAAAATTCTTTCAGAAAAATTTGAACACGAGAAAAATGTTGATAATTTCGTACGTAAAAAAAAAAAAAAAAGAGTTCATCCCCATTCCTTAAAAAAAGGCCAATAAACCAATTTCGGAAATTGAGAGGGTAGAACCCCTTTTTAAACCCCTCTTCTGGGGTTTTTCTATGGCCTTCTGGGGTTTTTCTATGGCCTTTTGGGCTTAAAAAATTTCTTACGATGTCTTTGTTCACCATACCACATCTTTTTTTATAGCGATAGAAAATGTGATTTTTCATCTCGAAAATCATTCAACGATTTCAAGGAATTTTTTGAGACTGGGATGAATTTTAGGATAAATTTTCATCCTAATAATCATCCCACACTTTTCCCAGATTTTTGAGGTTTGTTAAGAATCCTGATCCAAACATCATCCTATCATTTTTTCAGGCATTTGAAGCAGGGATGAATTTTAGGATGAATTTTTATTCCAATGAAATGATCATTCTATAATTTTTTCAGGTTTTTGAGGCTGGGTTGAATTTTGGAATTAATGTTCATCTCGAAAATTACCTAACAATTTTTCCAAGTTTTTGAGTCTAAGATATGATTATTAGTCATACCAAACATTTTCCTGCGATTTTAACGATCTTTTGAGGCTGGAATGAATTTTAGCATGAATTTTCATCCCACATTTTCCAGGTTTTTGAGGCTTGAATGATTATTAGGAATTACAATCCAAATAATAATTTCACGATGTTTCCGAGTTTCTGAAGATGAGATGAAAATGAATTTTCATCAAAAGGTTTCGACTCGAAATTCGACTGAAAATGATCATTTTCAAGTATGTTGGACCCGTCGTTTCCTGTCGTTTCTTTGAAAAACGACAGTTTGAAAATTTTTCAAGATACTAAAATTGCAGTTTCAAAAAGATTTTTTTTTATTTTAAGAAAACGACTAAAAACGATAATTTTTAGGTATGTTGGATCTGTCGTTTCCTGTCGTTTCTTTGAAAAACGACAGTTCAAAAATTTTTCAACTTGGTGAGATAAAAGTTTTGACTCGAATCCTTTTCATTTTAAACGAACGACCAAAATTGATCGTTTTTAGGAATGTTGGACCCGTCGTTTCCTGTCGTTTCTTTGAAAAACGACAGTTTAAAAATTTTTCAAGACCCTGAAATTGCAAAAGATTTTATTATTTTAGGAAAACGACTAAAAACGATCATTTTTAGGTATGTTGGATCTGTCGTTTCCTGTCGTTTCTTTGAAAAACGACAGTTTGAAAATTTTTTAACTTAGTGAAATTAAAGTTTTGACTCGAATCTTTTTAATTTTAAAAGAACGACCAAAATTGATCGTTTTTAGGAATGTTGGACCCGTCGTTTCCTGTCGTTTCTTTGAAAAACGACAATTTGAAAATTTTTCAAGACACTGAAATTAATGTTTCGACTCGATGAATTTTCATCTCGATAAACATCACAAAAAATTTTCGGGTTTTGAAGCTGGGATGAATTTTCATCCCCAAGAATCATCCCACGATTTTAACGATTTTTTAGGCGGGGATGAATTTTTGGATTGGGTTTCATGCCTCAATTTTTTCGATTTTTTGAAACTGGGATAATTTCAAGAATGAATTCTCGTTCCAAACATCATCTCACGATTTTAACGAGTTTGCCGGGCTGGGATCAATTTTAAGCCCCCCCCCCCCCATTTTTCAAGTTTGAAGATTTTGATGATCTTGGTAAAACTTTTTTCTCATTTGATCGCGATGACAAATGTGAACTAAAAAAAAATGATAACATGGGACCATAAATCAAATAGTGTTGGAATTCGGTTACGTAATGAAGATTAAAAATGATGACTGTATCAATTAATAATTTATTGGCTCCAGCAAAATCATTTAAATTTTCAATTTTACGAGCTTGCACTGAAAAAAAATATAATAAAATTTATCCAAAAAAATAATAACGCGTCCCAATTCTCAAATAGGTAAAATTTATCATTTTTTTGAATAAAATTTATTTTTTTTGGTAAAATTTATTAATTTTTTTGACAAATTTTATTATTATTTCTGATAATAAATATTATTTTTTAGAACAAATTTCACCTATTTTGTGAATTGAAACACGTTATTATTTTTTTTGAATACATTTTATTATTTTTTGATTAAAATTTATCATTTTGGTAAAATTTATTAATTTTTTTGATAAAATCTATTTTTTTTTTTGATAAAATTTATTATTTTTGGGGTAAAATGTATTCATTGTTTTTTCCGTGTGTATGAGTTTTGAAATTCTCTCACAACACAACGCAACAATTCTTATCATTTTCAACAATTTTTTTTCTTCAATTGTGAGAGTTTTTCTTACCTTTTTACGTGATATTTTAAAACGTTTTTATGATACTTTCATGAATCAAGTTTACTACTCGTATACTTATTAGGTTTCTACACTGAAAAAAAAAAAAAATGAATAATTTATCCAAAAAAATAATAACGTGTCCCAATTCTTAAAATAGGTAAAATTTATCATTTTTTTGAATAAAATTTATTCTTTTTGGTAAAATTTGGTTTATTTTTTTGACAAATTTTATCATTTTTTCTGATAATAAATATTATTTTTTAGAACAAATTTCACCTATTTTGTGAATTGAAACACGTTATTATTTTTTTGAATACATTTTATTATCTTTTTGAGTAAAATTTATTATTTTGGTAAAATTTATTAATTTTTCTGATAAAATCTATATTTTTTTTGATAAAATTTATTATTTTTGGGGTAAAATGTATTCATTTTCGTAACTTCTGTTTTTTACGTGTACTGATCGGTTTTTCTATTTTTGTAAAAAAAAAAAAAAGGGCTATTATTTCCCCATATAACTTGAACCCAATTTTTTAAATTTGAACAAAATTTTGTGAATTTCAGGGTAACTCTTCACCAGCCTTCTCCCCTATTCGATTCAAGATTGCTACATCAATATAAACTAAACACCAATCTCACGTACTTCTAAATCTAATCCCTCTATTTATTTCCACAGCTCAGTGCACTGCTGCTCTTGGAATGCAAAGCGGTAAAATCAAAGATGAAGACATAACAGCAAGCTCTTCATTCGACAGCGGCAACGTCGGACCTCAGCATGGCCGGTAAGCATCCAAACGTATTAATTTTGCAACACTTGAGACTTTAGTACTTCGCCAATACATCACCACTCCGTTGTACCATTTTCATAACCGCACTCGTAAAATTATTAATATCTTCCTCGAACGTAATAATTCACCGGAATATACCGTGGTCAACTCTGATTCTGAGTCAGCAAACCCCCACAGTAATTTAATCCTCGATGATTAAATATTAAAATAATTCAGGACCGTTATATTAGTACATAATATATTTTCCCTCACTCTCTCCAGCTGATCCTGCTTATTCTATAGTTTCAAGTTTTGTTAACAATAATAACATTTCCTACACCCGTTCCCTTCGACCAAACGTATTGAAAAATGAAGAAGAAAACTCCGGGATACAATGAAGTATAATCCCAACGTAACCATATATTTTGAAAATTCTCCCAACTAGAAACGTTTACGTCGTCCACGATACGACAAAGTTTTATACGTAATATATAATTTTAAATCAATAAAATACGTTTTGGAATTATGTGAAGAAGAAAAAAAATACCAGCTACGAATACAAACACGTCTCTAAGAAAGTTTTCCTTTCAAGTTTTTATTTGCCAAGTTATCTAGTGAATAGTTCTCATCTTCTATAAAAGTATCGATTTTTTTTCAAACATTTCAATATTTCCGCTTATCATTATTCGATTACAAATCGAGATGACTGCGGAAACCGTTGGAATGTTTCGGTCACTTGCACATCTGTGAAAATAGCTCCGGTATCGTTCCCGTACTGAGCTGTTTTCGGTGTCAATCACCGTTACGGTATTTAACGCGAAGGGGTAATTTACATTAAAGGGATTACGAATTCATGGCAAAAGGGTAATAACGACTGCGAAAATGGGGGTCCGTATCGTATCGTCGATTAAAATATTAAATTTCAAATGCCTAGAGGAAGAAAAAAAGCGAAAGAAAACGCTGCCGAGTAACTTGTTGCGAATATTTTCTTACACGTTTTGCCAATCGATTCGAGTGCAGAATTGGGCGTCGCTGAAGCAGGGGAAAGTTCAATTCGGCTGCTTTTACGGGTCCAAAATGAAGAAGAGCATTGCCCTTCAAATAATGTTACGAGAATTCAAAAATAAATATTTTCTTTACCTGGCCAGCTCGGTTTTTTTCGTTCGTTTGAAAGGCCTCCGTCCAGCAGCACGTGTACGAAAAACGACGATTCTCCTAATACGATACACCGCAACGAGAAACAAATTTCCTTGTTCTTGGCAAAGCCTACAATAGCATCATAAATATTAATAACAAGAAAATGAAAATACAAAAGCAAAAGAAATTACCGAACAGCGGTAACACTGTTTTCTCTCGGTTCCCTTTCTTCTTTCCGTCTTTTATTCCAACTCTGGCCACCCTTCCATCCACGAGCAGTTGTAATTTCAAATTTAGATTTTGATTGCAACGATTCCGGCCGAACACGACTCGGTTTCTTGCGAAAAAACCATTGTCGCGAATAACTTCGGGTACTGCAGGACAAATAATTTCATTTATCAGAACACCCGACCGGCCCACCGAGCGCCCTCGCACTTTGCAAATTAACGACGGGCGTTCGTCCGTAAAATACCTTCCGTTCGTTTGTGCTGGCTTTTTAATTAGGTTTTTGATACATCATGCAGAATGCTACAGCCGCGTGCAATTGTTACTACTTATACTGGGAAAATACCGCCAGATGAACGTACTGCTGTAATTAAAATACTGCTGGTCAAATGGAACGTGAATTAGGCGAGGGTTACGTCGAAGGGTGGATTTTAATATTTCGCCGGATCGTTACATCGGCGAGTATGGTTGTAAAAAAAAAAAAACAAAAACGTTGGGAAATTTCTTACCAGTGGATGCGGAATGAAGGTTTGCAATTTTTTTCATTTCAATTAAAAATGCCAGTTAGGGTTTTTTTTTTGGAAATAAATTTTATAAATGTTGCTCGCTTGGTTTGAAGTGCAGATTTTGTTGTAGTGAAATTTAACGGGGAGGGAGGTTAAAAACGGAGAAATAAGTATGTCTAAATTAAATTGTAAAAAAAAAAAATTATTGAATGGTCAAGACGAGGGAGAGGGTAGGGATTCAAGACGTGGAAAATTGTTATTTTACATTCTAGTGAAATGATGCAGTTGTTTGAAAAAAAAATTGGACCACTGACATTGATTTTTTCATGTCTGACAAAATTGATTGAGACTGATTAATATTTCATTCTCACTTACTTTGAATCAATCAAGTCAAAGGTACTCATATCTTCAGAAAAATTGAGATATGAACAGAAAAATGAGCGATTACTGACTACAAGATTTTGGGAAAATCATAAATTTTTATAGGTAATTCATTGATTAAAAACCGCAAACTTTCCCTCAATTTAATTGATTCAGATCCAAAAACTTCGAGTAAAAAAATTAATTTATTCCGAATAAAGTTGTGCGTGAAGACTCGTGTGACATTAAATCACAAATAAAAGTACTATACCTATTTGATGAAATTGTTTGTGAACGATTCATTTCACCAGATGATAATTTGATCATTTGTTAATTTGTTTCTAAACGACTCATTTTGGGTAGAATAGTTCATTTCATATGGAAATTCGATTTTTTTTGGTAAAGTTGTTTCCGAACGATTATTTCGGGTGGAATCGTTCGCGAACGATTCATTTGAACGATTCATCACAAGGAAATCGTTTGTGAACGATTCATTTAGGGTGAAATCTTTCGTGAACGATTCATTTTAGGATTCGAGAAGAATCGTTCGCTCGTTCGCGAACGATTCATTTGAACGATTCATCCCAATGGAAATCGTTTGTGAACGATTAATTTTAGGATTCGAGAAGAATCGTTCGCGAACGAGCGAACGATTCATTTCATGATTCAATTCGAATCGTTCGCGAACGATTCATCTCAAATAGAATCGTTTGTGAACGATTCATTTTGGGATTCGGGGAGAATCGTTCACGAACGATTCATTCCAAGATTCGATTGAAATCGTTCGTGAACGATTCATTTCATTTCAGGATTCGAGAGGAATCGTTTGTGAACGATTCATTTTGGGATTCGGGGAGAATCGTTCACGAACGATTCATTTCAAGATTCGATTTAAATCGTTCGTGAACGATTCATTTCAAGATTCGATTTAAATCGTTCGTGAACGATTCATTTCAGGATTCGAGAGGAATCGTTCGTGGACGATTAATATCGAGATTCGGGTGTACTCGTTCGGAAACGATTCATTTCAAGATTCGAGTGGAATCGTTCGTGAACGATTCATTTCTAGATTCGGGTGGAATAGTTCGTGAACGATTCATTTCGAGATTTGGGTGGAATCGTTCACGAACGATTTATTTCAGGTGAAATCGTTCACGAGCAATTCATTCCAAATAAAAATATAATTCAATTTTAGTAAATTTGTGTATGAACGATTCATTTTAGATGAAATCATTCGTGAACGATTCATTTCGGATAAAAATTTGATATTTTGTGAATTTGTTTCTGAACGATTCATTCCAGATGAAAATATAATTCCATCTTTAGGGAATTGAAGTATGAACGATTTATTTCAGGTAGAATCGTTCATGAACGACTCATTTCAGATGAAAATTTGATATTTTGCGAATTTGTTTCTGAACTATTTACTTCTGGTGGAATTGTTGGAATTTTCCATCAAAATTACCGTTTCCAGAGTTCAGAGAAACCCATAAAACTGTGGTTAATTTTACGGGTAATAATTATCCATGTATGTATTTCACCACACATGTAAAAGGTTTGAACAGGTTGCAAATTTTGTGGATAGGACTTTTCCATCAAAATTACAGTTTCTAGAGTTTGGGGAAACCCATAAAACTGTGGTTAATTTTATGGATAATAATTATCCATTCATTTGACCACACATGTAAAAGGTTTGAACATGTGGCAAAGGCTCTGGTGTGGTAAGGAAGTCATTTAGCCCTTGGTCTAACTTTGACCAAATTCTTATGCCATTCAATTTGGCATGGTAGAAGATGATTTTAGAGCGCATGAGCGAATTTTTATCTCACCCCTGGGAGGCTGGGGGGGGGCCAAAATACACGATTTTCAAGCTGAAAACTCTTAAAAATTCTATCTCCTCGAGTTTTCAACCGATTTTTTCCAAACTTGGCACAAAGGTAGTGGTACTAGAGGGGAATACCCTGAAATTTTTTCAGATTTTCTCGACCACTCCAATGACCTTGAATTCGACTTTGAAAATTTTAAATCGCCCTGGGAGCACCGTTTTGCCACGGGGCGGGGTATAAAGAAAAAAAATTTTTCGTGTTTTCCACTTCATTTTATACCACTCAGAATTTTTCAGATTTTTTCGAGTGGTGGTTTACATGTGGCGTCCGAAAAACTGATAAATCGGTCGTTTTATTACTTTAAAATTATGCCTTTCCCATCAATTCCGTATTTTTCATTTTTTTTCTCACTAAAAATACATTCATGCTCGCTTTTTATTAAATTTTGATCAATATTCACCCATTCCCCATGACTACGACATTTTGAACAAAGGGTATCCCCGGATATGATAGGCGAATCGGCCCAAGAGCTACTTTTTGAAACTAACCAGCAGACATTATTAAGGACCCCAAAAAATGATTTTAGAAAATTTTTTCCGCTCCCTTACTCACCTTACCCCTTACCCCCACCCCCAAAATAGCGAATTTTCGTCAAAAAATCGTATCTCGGAACCTAATGGACCAAAAACACCGAAATTTATGTGGTGTATATAGGGAGTGGTGACCAATTTTTGAGAATTTTTTCAGATTTTTTTGCGATGCATTCTATTCTAAAAAACCATCTTAAAAACTTTGAATTGCTCAAAGGGTCTGGCCGGATAAGGGGTGATTTTGGCTATCATGGGTTGGATTTTCGCTTTAACCTTCCCAAAGGGTACCCTCTGATGTAAAAAAATCTGAAAAAATTTTCAACCCCCCCCCCCCTTCTATTTCTGAGTTATGGCCATTTTATTGCTAGATTTTCAACAATTTTTTAATTTCAACTGTCGTGACGGAAATTGAACCCCGGGCAAATTATGTGGGTAGAAGTTAGCCATTAAAATTACCAATTCTACAAACTTCATAACACCACGATTAATCACATATATACCTCAATAACATTTTCTATACTTGCTAATGGTATATTTGAGTTTGAATTTTGATCGATTTTTGTCCAAGTTATGGGTAATGATTTGTAATGGTTCAAAAAGTTTGCCAATTTTAAATTTTGATTGATTTTCGCCCTAATTATTGGCGATTTGTTAGTTTTAAAAAAGTAACACAATGATATAATAACTTTTCCAAAAAAACAACAACAGATTTTTCTGAAGGAAATGGTCAAAATTAAGAAATAAAAATATATTACTTAGAATTGTCTTGACGGGACGCATCTAATGATAGGTATATTTGATTTTGTTCTTTGATCGATTTTTGTGTGAGTTATGAGCGATTTTTTATTTTTAAAAAGTAACAAAAAACATAATTTTTGGAAGAAATGGTCAGGAAAAAAGGGGATATTCGATTTTGAATCATAATCCATTTTGGGCCCTGTTATCAGCATGAATGTACTGGGATGTTTGATTTTTAATTTTGATCAATTTTTGTCAAAGTTATGGGCACAAATCTAATATGTTACTCGACTTGGAATTCTGATACAATTTTTTCCAGAATTATAGGCAGAAATGTAATGGCATGTTCGATTTTGAATTTTGATAGATTTTTGTCAAAGTTTCAAGTTCAAATGTAACGGGATATTTGATTTAAAGTTATGATTAATTTATGACACAATTTTCCATTTTAAAAAAGTGATGCGGCTAGTTATTGATAAAAATTACAAAGCTCATTTTTTTCATTTCAAAAAAACTCAAAATCTAGGGGAGAAAATTTTGTAAAATGATGAAAATAATTTCAAATTTTGAAAATTATTATTAAAAATTATACAAATCTCTTTTTTTTTCATTTCAAAAAAATTCTCAAAATCCATATCCAATCATTTTTTCTGCGATCAATTCAAATCCAAAATTTACTCCTCTGATCATCGACCAATCTAGACTCAATTCATCCAAAAATAAACCACCTCGCTCATTTCCAATCACTCGACGACTAATTTGAAACCTCATCATTAAAAAAGGCGTCCAACCGGTACAAAGGTACTCGATAGATTTGCGAAACCCATCCACAAAGACCAACCCATTAAGATTTGTTCAGTTGGCCGAATACAGACGAGGAAAAGGTTGCTTATATTCTATCCTTTTTATACGTTTAAAATGAAGTCTGCAAGTAAGTATCGGTTCAACAAAAGCTCGTCGGGGAAAAGCTGGCAGAATGGTCAGGTTAAAATAAGCAATATCTCTTTTTTTTTTACTTCGGTCCACGCTTTCCCTCGTTTCGCACGGTTTTTATTGTTTCGGTGGAAAAAGCGTGGAAGCGACGGGAGCTTGAGAGAGGTCTGAAATAGCCGGAGGAATCAATAAAAGGAGAGAAAATGGAAAGTGAGAGAGCGCCCAAGGTGAACTGAACAAGAAATAAAGGTAATGGCGAAACGGACGCGAGGAGCTGGTAAAGGAAGCCGACGAAGGGTAGGAAAATGCTTTCACAAAGCTTTGTAATAATGCATGGCGTTAGGCGCTAGTCGAACTTGAATAAACTGCTCCCTCGAGCTTTCCACGTTCACAGCTTACGGGTACCGCTGACGGCGGCCAACAATTTAAAGTCGACCTACCCCTAGCCCCTGGACCCCTCCGATATCGGCCATCGAATACGAGTTGCAGTGGTCGTTGCCTCCTATTCTTAAGATCGAAACGTGATATGACAAACCAAATTACTTTTTAATTTTCTCCTTTTACGTGCAATTGTGTGTACCACCGATGCCGGGCCCCGTTAAAACTTTTGATATCTTTTTTCGATACTCGAGCATCGTAATTTGCTTCTGTGTACTTTTTTTTTACCTCCTTCGCAGCTCTTCGGTAGCTTGGAAACTTTTTATTTGTTTTTTCGTTCGCCTTCTATTTGCCAAAAGTAATTCGGACAGAGTTTACCTGTTACGTGTAAATAAGCGTCCGTTGTAGTCTACAAAATAACTCCAATGGAGATATTCGGATACCTATTCGAGTTGTGTAATTTGCGCGTAAAAACCTTCCGGCTGCGGCCACGACGAAAGGGAAAAAAATCCAGAACCCCTCCATCTCGATTCTGTGTAAATACGTAAGAACATCTCGACTTTTTTTTCCATTTCAGGTACCTATTTTTTTTCTTCCATTTACACAGTAATTATAACTCGACTGCGAAACAATGTGAAGGTTTTTTCGTACGACTTTGTTCATTTGGGTCGTATTCTGGTACACTTGCTTTGGTCTTAATCAAATACGCTGCCGGCAATTCGTTATATACTTTTAATTCAAAAAGAATAACAAATTTTGAAGTTAGTCTGAAAAACGCGACGACTCCGGTAAACAATACTCGTTTAAAAATTCCTTTTTGGCAAATTCAACCTCTTACCTTTGAACATTGGTTTTATGCAATTTCAAATTGCAAAATTGCCTCAAGACTGTACTCGAACGTCACCATAGAAGTGTTGCCACATCTCGAGGCATTTTCTCCATTGCATTCGGCAACAAACGGAATAAAAAATTATCAGCGAGTTTCAGGAGTGAACGAAGGCATTAAAATGGACAGGTCTGAAATTGAGATTACTTTTAAAGAGAGTGCGAGATTAAGTTGGACGCTGCGAGGCGCGTTATTACGGCGTAATCGTGGAACAAGCAAAGGAAGTAGTAAACAAGCCGTGAATAATTAATCATGCTTAATTAGCAAGATGTAACTTTGGAGAGTGAATTGTGCGAAACAGAATCTTCTATTATTACAGTACGATATGGTGGGCGGTCGATGTCGTTTTTTTTCCCTCTTTCGTAATGTATTCCTGTGTTTACTCGTGTACTCGTACTTGCTCCTCATAGTCTGTCATTCGTCGGTACAAAAAGCTCTTTCGCTGTAATTGTCGGAAAAGCAATGTGAATAAAGACCTTTTTTATATTCGAATCGAGTTAGCACGACGGTATCCTTTGCAAACCATTTTCGTGATTCGAATCGACCAATCGAAATTAACCTCGTTTGTTTAACGATAAGGCTAATGCTTTTTTCCTAACACTTGTTTACCACCGAATAATGATACGGTACGGTTGAGTACCTACGCCGAATTATGTACCTACAAAACGACAGTGAGAAAAAGTGAAAAAACGAATTCCATCGTGTATTTAATCATCGTCGATGAACTTTGCGACCTTTTTTCGTTTATTTTTTGCCGGAGTTGAGGGTAGAATTATCCAATTGTTTATTCGTAGCGAGAATGGTGATGATTTTTTTACCATTGGTGGTATTTTGGTGATTGCGGTGAGGTCTGGTGGATTTTTCAACGAGTTGGAATTACGAGAATAATTGGTATGCCTGAATGAGTCTGCGGGGGTGAAGTTTGGTTTTGAAGAATTGGAGTGATTTTCGATATCACGACTGCACGAGGAAGGAACGCAAGGGAAAATTTTAAAATGAGAGTCAAGAATTTAAAAAAAATACTTGGAGTAGATATTCAAAGTTAATTCAAAAAATGATTATAAAATTATTAAAAGTGATGAAAATGTTAATAAAATTGAGTAAAATATCGTGAAACTGTAAGAAAATGATACGTAAAGAGCTAAAAAAAAGCTGAAAAATTCATAAATTGGCAATAAAATTGTTTAAAATTATATTCAATCGTTAAAAATAGGTATCATCAAAATTTTTCAAATCGTAAAAATAAGGCTGAAATTTTCATTAGAAATTTTAAAAATTGCTTCATATTTTATTTTTCTCTTTTTGAAAAAAAAAAATGAAATTTCTATTTTTCAAATACTCACAAAAGCTATAAAGCATCAATAAATTTATTTCAGAGAGCTCCAATAATTATTTCAGTCTTTGTTTAAAACTCAAAAATAATTAAAGTTGGCATTAAAATTTTCAAATACGAGAAAAATCAAATCAGGAAATGAATTATACAAAGTAAAAGTTTGTTGTTGAATTTTAATGAAAATTAATTGAAAATAATGTAGATACCTACTAGGTAATTTTTGCCACATTTTGAATATGAAGAAGTGTAATTTTAATTCGTTTTACTTTTTTTTTGACTAATTTGATACCCCTTCCTTAGTTATGGAAACATAGTGAAAACTATTTTTTTGGTATTGATTTTTTTAGATTGCATTCAATTTAGAAATTCAAAAAAAAAAATGATGCATGGCCACTTCACAGAAGTAATAAAAAATTTCTAGCCATACCCTCTCCCCTCCTTCCCCTCCCAAAAAATTGAAATTTTAATATGTAAAAAGTAGAAAAACGTGAACCGAGAATTCTTACAAAATTTTCATTCGTGCAACCCAGCAAAACGTAAAATCTGTGAAAATTTCAAAAAAAAAATTGTCCAGGTACCTAGACCTAGACCTACCTCTTCCAGAGATATTGCTTGTTGAATTTTCGATACGGAGGTATGAAAATTCCGGAAGGGGTAAATAAAGGGGTCAAAAATTTTGGAGATGGTTCCAGACTTTAATTGAAATTTTGAGTAAATTTTGACCGATTCTGGGTCAAGGACTATTTTTGAACCCTTATCAGGAAATAAAGTTCTTTCTTTTGAAAAGAGTTCACATTGAATTTCGATTTCAAAATCGGTAGAGTTTAAATTTTTCGAGGAAAAGACAATACAAAAAATCAAATTAATGGTCATTTTTAATTGAAAAATATCTTCAACTTCTTTTTTCCATTCGTGGTATTGTCTTTTGAATGGTCCTATTAAGTAGCCCCCTGGCTCTAAAAAAAAACTTAAAGAGTAAAAAAATTTCTGAACAGAACACTGAAATTCACCACACTTTTCCAGAATTTTTATACGGTTTTTGGCGAAATATTTCCACCATCTCCCTTTTTCTCCATTTTATAAAAAAATGAAAAGATTTTAATGTATTGTTGCTCAAATTACTTTTTATTTTTGAACTCGAAGAAAAAACTTCATTTTTTCTCTTCCAAAGATATATCGCGAGATTTCGATTTTTTAAATGAAAATTTGTGATTCTACTTACTCATGAAACCAGGTACCCCCCCCCTCATTCTCAATGAAACTAAAATGAGTTCTACCACCCAGAAAACGTATTATGCAAGACTTTGTTGATGCCATCTTATTTCTCCCCTCCCCCCCCCACCATATGAAAATTTTATAAAATTTTGAAATTGAGAATCACCTCTATGAACTTTTTTCAACTCAATTTTTACCAAGTACTTCTATTATCAAAAAGATTCAAATTTCTCGAATATTCTCCCCATTTTATCTAATTTGCTGAAGCTTAAGCAGTTCTTAAGCGTCAGCAAACCCACATATTCGGATTCAGGGCAAAAAATCCTGTAATTTGATACCCATTTTGACCATTAATAATTTCGGTCAAAAGTTTATAAAAATTGTGATTTTTTCGAGTTTTTTCAGTGCTTGAAATCAGCAGCTGCGAGTTGACAGACTGATGGTTTTTAAAATAGAGAGGGAGGGAGAGGGTCATAAATCAATTTTTATATAGATCCAATCCTAGACTTCAATTGTTTCATCCTATTTTTGCTAGGTCAGCGTCAGCTGTTTCACTAAATTTAATTATCTTGAATTTTTTCAGTCAAAAAATCAATTTCCTGTTGGAAAACTGAAAAAAAGCAGAACTCCAAATTTTAAATTTTTTTGAAATTGAAAATTATCATTTTTCTAAAGATCTTAATTATAGCCTTTTTAAATCACAAATCAGCTTAGGATTTTTACTTTTGGGTCTACCCTGCCTTTTACTCCTTCCAAATAATTTCAACTCGTTCGATACCCAGCCTCGAAAAAAACCTCATTCCAAACAAAAAAACCTCTCGATTTCCCACCTCTTTGTTGATAGATACAAAACTGCATGAGGAACTCGCAACAATGAAATACTTATCCGTTGATAATCCTTCACAGAGAACGTGCATCCTGATGAGAAAAAGTATTACCCTCGATCAAAAACAAAGACCGAAGACCGCAAATCCGTCCCAGAATAATCCACTAAAAAGGGACTCTTGGCGAACAGAAATTACACCACCACAACGTATAAAACTTTCAATGCTAAATGTTCACATTGGACAATACCGAAGGAAAAAAAATACTGCCCTTGTTTCCTTGAAAACTTTCTGCAGACTTCCTGGCGAATTTTTTCCACACCAGATTCGATGAAATATAAAAATGGGGGGGCTGGTACCCTCGTTCTTCGGCTGTTAAATATTTCCACGTTAAACGCGTATCTGCGCGAAATTGGGCGGCAGGAGCAACTACAATGATGTAAACATCGCGTGTGGCGTCAACTTGTGACGAGCAATTCCGATTCAAAATATGTCGACGCATTAACTGGCAACTTTAACGACGTGACCAGAGCATTTTAACCACGATGGGCGCGGAAATTACGCTAATGGTTTTACTTTTACGACTGCGGTGCTTCCATTAAAAAAGGAAGGGTTGAGGGGGAGGTGGGTAAGAGGGAAAAAATGTGTTACCGGTAATTTTCTTCGCGATGTAATTACTTTTTACCTGTGTGCGAATTCACGACGTGGATTTTCGCCGCACAGAGCAGAGTGGCTGTTAAAAAGTCGTCAACGGAATCTCGATTGGTGTAATTTCAACCTCATACTCGTGTTAGAGTTTAATGAAAATGTGTTGAGGTTGATGAGACGAGAAGAGAATGAAATTGAAACCTTAATGCCGAGTGTGATTTTCGATATCCATTTTAATATCCTCGAATTGAAATGAAAATACGTTGGATAAATCTTGGTAAATAAAAATCCTCCCTATCTTTTCGCAATTCATACAGGTAATAAAAACGATAAATTATAAAGTGGAAAATTATCCTCGATGACTTTTTCAAGCATCTATTAAACACCCCCGTTAATCTATTAATTTCAATTTATTTTCGGTAGCTTTTTAAAATCGTACTATTACGATCGTACACAGAAGCCTCGTATACGTCGACTGGATGACTTTTATAATCGTAAAAAATCTAAATTGTGACTGAAGTATTTATGAAGTTGGTACGTTTTATCGTTGTATCATTGGTTATCTACTACGTTTTATAGATCGTTATTTCATTTCTGGACATAAAGAATTCGAATCGTACCCGAATAGTAATAATATTTATTAGCGTAGGTATTACTGTACGAATCCAGGGGTTATATTTTTTTTATAGCGTACTCTCGATGGTTTTCTGTTTCATCTGCTCCATATATTTACTTCAACCTGCTCGGTAAAGGGTTGGTATGGTACGTCAAATCGTCAAAACCGAATTACAAGTCGTTCTTTTTTTATTGTTTTAATCCAATTTTGTCGTAATATCTTTTGTTTTTCCATCGGGTTTGTGTTTTCGTACTGTTGGGTATGAAAAAGGTTGAAAATTTTCCATTTACGTAGGTTGTACTTACCATAAGCTGTTTTTTCGATTAAAATAAACATAGAGAAATGTTTGCTGGAAGGTTCAATTTTTTGTTTAATTTTTTCTCGGAGACTATTTACCTTCATTGTTTTCCGAGAAGAAAAATTTTTGAGCTAAGTGTATATTTTTTTCGAAAAAATTCGCTTCAATTTCAAAAACAATTTTTTCCTTTTCTGTGAAGAAAAAAAAATCGTTGGTACATCGCATTGTTTTTTTTTTTAACAAAATAAAATTATTGCCCTGGAATGAATAACTACCTACTGAAAAATTTTATTTTCGCAAAATATTTTGCATACCTACAGCTGAAACTTGCAGAGGAAATTTTTAGAATTTAGTTTTTCTCGATGCGAAAATTTTAAATGGAAATTGAATTTTTCTTCGCATTGCTGGCAATGGCAAGCAGAAAAAAGAGACGTTTATTCCAAACTCCTGACTTTAGGAATTCGAAAAATGGCAATCATAAAAAAAATCAATGAATTTCAAATTTTGCGGTAGGTAGCTATCTACATTTGTACAGAAATGTTTCAAGGTACTCAAATAGGCGTCGGGAGTGATAAAACATATTTAGCTTAAAAATTCTGTTTTTGTTTTTGTTGGTTTTTTTTAAACAGTTTTTCAATAATAGTAAAAAAAGAGTGAAACTTGAACCTTGAGTTTTTTACTGGTTTATTTCTCGTTCATGTTCATTGCACCTACCTACTTACTTATAAAACAATACTTTCTAAAAATTTTAAGAAAATTTTCGTAAGTCCAAAACGTTTTTTGTGACGAAACAAGTTTTGTTCCAAAACGTTTTAAAATCTTTCAAGTTTAATTCGAGACTTTGCGCATTTTTTTCCTACGAATTATTCAAGTTGAAATTTTCAAAATATTTTTTTCAAGTTAAAAGTCGGAAAATTTTTCCTATTCAAAATTTTTTCTATGATTTTTTTTACAATTTTTTGCCATTTTTTTTCAACTTATGACTTCTTAAAAATATTTTTCAGAAATGATCTTTAAATTTTTCTGCACGTAAGCATTTCAATTATAAAAAAATTCCCAAAAAATCCTAGCAAGGAAAATATTCCAATCATAAACAGCAGAATTTTAGGCTTAAAAAAATTTGAGATGCTCCAAAGTTCGTTTTTCGAATTTTGGCAAATTTTTGAAATTTCAAAATTTCTTACTGCCTTGTACAACATGAAAATTTGGCCCAATAAACAAAAAGAAAACTGAAATTTGGCGTGTACCTTATTTTTGACTTTCTGAATCAATAATAATTAATAAAAACGGTTTTAAGATGTTTTAGAACTTCCAAAAAATTTTGGAATTTTTCAGTACCAGAGAAAATCAAATAAAAATTCTCATCGCAATAAACGAAGCCGTGCTTCTTGTGCGTATACGAAGCTACATGCTCTGGGAGGGGGTGAACCTCAAATTTTCGCAACTTAATTTTCTGAAAAATTCTCAATTATTTTTTCTATTATCCCAAAAAACCCCACAACTTTTATAAAATTTTCCAGCTTCATTTTACCAACTACCCAATTTTTAAAAATTTTTCCAGTTTTAAATTCAGGAAAGATTGGTTCTAACTGAGGAAAATCTTTCCAATTTACAACTTTTTAAAAAATTCTATAAAATTTGAATTTTTGAAAAATCATTTTCCAAGAAAATTTTCAATGCATGGAAATGATTTTCTCATCCAATGCAAGAAACAAAGATTTAAGAGTAAAATTGAGTTGAAAAGTCTGAATTTTGAAAAAAAACTGACAAGAGAAACGTTTAAAAAACAATCTGTGTAGAAAAGGTTTTGAAAAAACAACTCAGCTTAATTGGCGAGAAAGGGTTGTAAAAATTCCCTTATTAGCCTTGAATATTGCTGATTGGAGATAGGGGAAGGAGATGAAATGACCAAAAAATTTTCTCAAACTGAAAATTCACAACTCTCTTTCAAAAATTTAAAAAAACTGAATGAAAAAATTAATGAAATCGAAACCCTTTAATTATTCGAGGAATCGTAAATTCCGATTAATATTAAATTCAAATTCAAAAAAATAATTTTCGAAGACGTTACGAGTAGGTAATTTACACGAACCAAATACACGAATCGATGTCATCCTCCCATAAATAATATTTTCGCGGTCACAGGTCACTGCTACGAATTCGTCTTCCCAAAAGCTAAATAAACGTAATATTTTCATGTCTCCGACGTGCTCGCTTTAGAAATACCATGTCTTCCTCCTTCGCAGTCATTGACATACCGGATTCAATAAATTTACTGTAATTTGGCAAGAGAATCAGACGTAACACGTGGTGGCAAATTTTTCATTTAGAAAATTTATGAAATTTTTTCTTCGCCTTGAAACGACTCCAGTATTTTTAGACGATACCGCCATTTGTCGCGAATGAGACCCGTATCTACAGCGACCATTTCGAAAAATAACTTCCACAGTCCAATAACTTGGAACGAAAAATTTCGCAGTATTTTTACGACGAAATATAGAAAAACTGCTTAAATTGAGGGATATTCATCGCACACCGGTGATTTCATCATTTCACGGTTTCTCATTTTGGGAAAAAAATTCTGTTCAGAAAAACCCACACCGTATAATACGAAATCTATAAAAATAAAAACAAAAGCAAAAGTTCTATACTTCGAAACAACACTACATCATATTTTAGTTGAAAAAAAAAAACACAAAACAAAGTATACGGTTCGCCCAAAGCGTAAAATTTCTTCCAACGCCGTTGCTTTTAAAAAATATTTCATAATAGTTTTTTTTTTTCTGGAGAAAAATTCTAAAAAAAAGATTATTCAAGTGTTCAAAAAAACGTGAAATCTGTAAATCTGTTAGGAAAAGTTGATGGCTAGAAAATAAAAGTATTTATGAGGGAAGTTTACTCGACAAAAGTTTATTTTTCAGGTGGGAATTTCCGGCTGCGTTAAAAGGAATTCCTTGTTTCCTTTTTAGCGAGAATTATCTGTTAGATTTCTAAATATTCCGCGTTTATTTCCATTACGGATATTTTCGCCTCAATGATCGCTGCACGATCTTTTCGCCATTCTTGGATTTTTTCGCTCGTGTAGAAAATGGTATCTGCGAAAACCGCATTCGCCAGCAACCGGTGTTAATCTTTTAATACGGAATTTTTAGCGAAAAATATTCACAGCTCGAAAACAACCCGTACGATTGGCTGGGGAAACTTGCCACGTGTTTTTGTAAAGAGCACATATCTCGACATTGTTCTCAATACGTTGAGTAAATCCGATTCATCGCGTGCATTTTCCAAGTACCTGGAAAAGCCATTATACGAACATCTTCGATAAAAAAAAATTCCCATGCAACAGTCTGAGTCGTTATTCGCATTAAACCTAAACATGATAAAATTGAATAACTAGCTGTATAAATAAACCTGAAAAACTTTTCACTTGTGCCAAAGTTAAATTGATTCGAGCAAAGGAAGAAAAAAAAGACGGTGTTTTTAAAAATACGCTGCCTTTTTTTTCTCTCTTCTTCGTCGATGTTGGAAGTCCTTAGGGGTTTTAGATAATTTAGGGGTTAACGTAGTTGTCGATTTTTCTTTCACTATTACGATTAACTCGGTTTCTTCTCGGAAACGATAGGATGGTACATGGTAGACGACAATTTTTACTTTCCATTTACTCGAGTTAACGGCAAACTTTTGCCGCATCATAAAAACCACGCGTCCGGCACTATTTCCCAACCGCGATGTATTACTTCTATGATTGGAATTGATTGGGCGTAATCCTAATTCGTTTCCGAGTTAGGTAATACAAGGGTTTATGTCGGCACGTTCTTGTAAAAACGACAAATTAAAACCGAACACGTCGTTAATCGTAATGTATTTTTTTTGCAGAATACGAACCGAGAGCCATGGCGGAGCGTGGTGTCCGAAACAGGAGGCTACCACCGAACCCAAAGAATGGCTGGAGATTAATTTACAACAAGTACACGTCATTAGCTCGGTCGAGACTCAAGGAAGATTCGGTAATGGGCAAGGCCAAGAGTATACGGAAGCTTATCAGTTGGAGTACTGGAGACCTAAGCTGGGAAAATGGAAAAAGTATCGGAATTATAAGGGAGAAGAGGTAAGAGATATGATGATTAGAATTATGATTTTATTGAATAATTTATTGGCTGAATTATTAATTAAAGTTTGGAAAATCATGCTTTGAGAAATGAAGTTTTAAAATTTTTTAAAAATGTACCTAAAATGGGTGCATCAAATTGAGCTATTTCAAAAATTTTCCGAGTGCAAAAATCGTCATTTTGGGGACATAAAATCAAAATTTTCAATTTTGGGTGTATTTTTTTCTACTGTAAATTTTTTGGTCAATAGTCATCATTGGAAATGATTTGGGTCATTGAGACAAAATAAATGGTACAATAATCTACCATCCAATATTGACCAAATCTTGAGTGATAAAACCTATATTCTTGTATTGAATTTTGAAATTGTTTTCAAAAAAGTTTTCAATCAATTTACCCCCCCCCCCCTCCTCCTCCTCCTCCTCCTCCTCCTCCTCCTCCATTCTCCCGAAAAAAAGGAAAATCAGGAATTCTATTTGCTCCGCAATTATAATGGTATGAGACTTCAGAAATGTGTGTCAGCAAACAATTAAAAGATGGTGGATTCTTTAAATTCCAAATTCTTAAATTTTCAGCTTTCGCCGGAAGAAAGGATTGAATATTTACCAAAAATCCCAAAATTTCATCAAGTTTTTTTCAAATCATTTCACAAAAATTTTTCTCAAGCCCACGAACATTCAGAAACAGGTGAAATGAAATTACTCTTGGACTATTCCGTATTTACTAACACGGACCAAAAATGAAGTCACGTTTTCCGATTTTGCTCGAATTTTTTTCACAAGTTCTTTTTATTGATGGTCTATTGATAAATCCATGATGATTTTTTTTTCTAACCTTCAAGAGAGCTGGGGTGGAGCTGACCTGACCTAGTACCTAATTTTTAGGAAATTGCGATTTTTCGTCAAATTGCCCAAATTCGAAGGCTCATAACTCGAGATAGGTTATACTTGAAGGAAAACCGTTTGTGGGGTCTGAAAGAGAATTAATTGGGATTTGAAAACGATAATTACATTTTGAAAAGCTCAAAGTTGAACTTTGGGAGAAAACTCAACTTTCATGATGATCACAATGGATGAAAGCTACTTACCTACAGTAATTAGCCCTTTTCACCCATTTTTTAGCCAACAAATTTTCAAGACCTAATCTCAGACTCTTAAGGGGTACAGAGGCTTACAATTTTGACCAAAATTCAAAAAAATTGATGAAGTACCTAAAGCAACACATCGATTCCTACTAATTCAAAGGCGCTACTTTTGAATATGTACTTTTTTTTTCATCCGACCCCTCTGCCCCCCCCCCCAATTGTCCCCCTTGATGAGATTAAAATTCGAAAAAATGAAAAATAACATGTGACCTGTCATTTGTTAGGTATTTCAGGGTATTAAGTTGAAATATTTGCTAATTTTTTGGATTTGACCCCTCGGTGCCCCTCACCTCCCAATTTTGAAGAAAAATACGTTGAAAAATTAAAAATGGAGTGCGAACTATCGATTGTCACTAATTTGAGGGCTCGTAGAATTCGAATATGGACTTACTTTTTGATTTTTCCCCTTTCCCCGCGCTCTGAACGACCCCCTCCTGAATTAATCGTACATATCTTAGGCAATAGGTACCTAGACCTACCTCCTAATATAAATGTATCGATGGAAAGAGAATTTTCTTTTGAAAAATGATCATAATTTCCTTATATTGGGTTTGGTTCTAACTTTCTCAAGAAAAAATTTTCACTAAATTATTTTTCAAGTAGATACAAATTTTTAAAAATTTTTGGTTTAAACATTTTTTAATTCGAATTTTTAGGTATAATTTTCTTAAATTAGGAATTTTAATATTTTTTGAGATTCAATTTATTTCGAAAATCAATTTTTTTTCAAATTTAACTGTAACCGTTTTTATTATTTCCTAAGAAAATTTTCAGTTCAAAAAATTTTTCAGATTGAAGGGTCTGATCTAGATAAGGGATGAATTCCCTGCTCCCCTCCAAACGGTATCCTTTGATGAAAAAAATTCTGAAAAATAGTTTGAGCCCCAAGCCTCTCCTTTCCGGGTCTGGGAAATTTTTAAAAAATATTTTCATTATTTTTCTTTCAATTTCAACAAATTTACCTTGCTCCTCATGGTGTTCTTCGGTAAAAATGATGGGAAAAAATCCAGACCCTCTCCCTTACCTCTCTCATTCCTCCATTACGGCGCGGTGACCATGTTATTATGTACATCATATTTTCATGAAGTTTTAATTTTAACAAAAGTGAAGGAAATTTTCTGTTCTTTGGCACGAAGTATCATCAAATTTCAAGAGTGGGAAAAAATTGAAAAATTGGATCAATTTTAACTGGGAAAATTTTTTTGGGAGAAACAAAGTTCAGAAAATTCCAATTTGAAAATTTTTCAAATTTAAAAAAAATAAAATTTTTTAGAAAATCAAAACCAAGAACCAAGTTGACAAAATTATTTGTCATTTTTCAGACAAGAACAAGAAACTTCCCTCCTCCCTTTCATTACCTTGAACTGGAATTTCAAAAGCCCAAATTGAGAACTTGAAAACTGAAACTGAACCCAAAATGAACGACGTTTGATGTTTTCGTTTAAAATTCGTAATAAACTACCAATATTTTTTCAAATGTTGTTAAATTTTAGGTGTAAAAAAAATTGCAATTCAAAATTTTCAAAATTCCTGTGACCTGACTACTAACTAAAATGGAAAAGTAAAACTGGTATCATTTTAGTTTTCTAGGTATCGAATAGAATCAAATTATGCAATAAATTCATAAAATTCACGCCAAATTAGATCAAATGATGCATTTATAATTGCACAACTTCAGTGAAAAAAATTTTATTTAAAAAATTTCTCAACAAGAATCGCAAGAGTCTCTTTGAAGTACACACAAAAATTTGAATGAAATAAAGAAATTTTCAGAAATATTTTTTGATTTTCAAATATTGCTGAAAATCATACAATTGGCATTTGAAAATTCCTTAATTTCATAAATCTTTTTTTTTTTAGTCCTTGGATCATCCAAACGAACTAATAATCAAACTCGAATGGATTCTAATTCTTCACTTTTTTCCCAACAAATTTCTAAAATAATATCGAAAAATAAACTATCGTCATAATATGCTGGAAAAGTTGCCTACCACATATTTTGAAGGCAATACAGATACTTTTCGAATCACCCTACCTCCTAAGGCATATTTCATTCATACACAATACAAATTTGAATTACTTGAGAAACAACAAAAGCCGGAATTGTAATCTTGGAAACGTTTTATGACCAAAGTTGGGCGCAGGTGTTTGAAAAACGCCCAGGCATGGAAAATCATCTCGGAATTAATTACCTACCGATGGCGGCGAAACGAAGGTATTTTTTGTACACCGGAGTTGTTCTCAAGCACGATTCTTTATTTTTCAAGTTTCTCGTTAGAAATTCTTCTTTTTTTTTGGGCGGGCTTTATTCTGTGCAACCACACTTACTCATCTGATCTCTTTTCGCGCCCTATTTCAATACAGACCATATATTACTCGGGTTGAAAAACGAGCCGAGTATATGACGTGAAAATGAACGCTGGTACAAAATACATTTATGTTTTTCACGCGAGTATTACCATTACGCACGGTGCGATGCCGGCGGTTTTTGAAAGAGCATGTGGATCGGAGTCGTGTCAGTATCTATGTTAAAAGCGCAGCGCAGAAAAGCTCGTCATTAATCTTGGCGTTGTTTTTGTTTTGCCACAAGAAATGGTTTCCGGTCAGTAACCACTTCATTTATTATTGGTAATGAGATGGTAGATATGGCTATCGGGATCAGCGTATTTCTCTCTCGATGAAAATTAGTATACGTCGAAAGGTGACAAATTGGCGAGAAACGTTTCGCCGCGTCGGGCCACAGAGAGCTTCGATAATTAAATTAAATGTTAGATTAAAGGTGAGACACTCCCAGTTATTTGTTTTTTATTACGGCGGCGCTAATTCAGTTTGCCAACTTGGAGCTCGGTCGTACGGAAAGTTTAAATTGGCAAGTGGTTTCGACGTTTTTCTTTCGGTTCGACATTAAATATTAAAAGTTACAATTCGATTCCATTTCGCTTGAGAAATTCTTAATCCTTTGATTGTTTATCTTGCTTCAAACTCGCGCGCATCTATTGAAAGAATAAGAAACGTTTTATACGGAAAACGATCGGATTTGCGGTTTGATTTTTTTTTCTAATTGTTTTCCTCTTTCCTCCGGTTATATTTTATCGATTTGGAAAAAATTTCGCCCGATTTGAGAAAATGAAATAGCGAAAGTTTACAGAGAAATCCGACCTTAATTTGGTTTCTTTTTTGAATCGTCTGGAAATAGGTAAATCTACCATTCTCGAGGATTACTAGTTAAATAAGAAAGCATTTCGAGAAACAAATAAAAAAAAAAAGCAGAAAAGAAGATTAGAAGGAAAAAAAAATCGAATGCAAGGAAGTTGTAGATACCTCTTGTAACCGAAGTACTCGAGATTATTATTTATCGTTGCTGAAGTTTTCCTTTCGTGTCTGTTGCCGTTGAAAAAGTTGAAACGTTTAGAGAATGACTTTATGTAAAATATTGCTTGGTAAGCGTTTTTTCTTGGGTTATTAAACATTTTATCGGATTACACTAAATGATCTTAAAATTTACATATTTATTAAGTTGTCGTACTCGAGAAAATGCATTTAAATAATTTTTACGCTATGGAAGGTGTTAGCAGTTGATTTTTATTACTCGACGAGTATTTTTTTTCCTTCTTGGCTTTTTTTCCCGTAAGGTATCAAAATATCTCGGGGTCGTAATGGTGCTCATTTTAAAACCTATTTTTCATCGTGAATTGATGCGCACTTCTTCGAAAATGTTATTAAATTAAGAAAATGGTCGGGCGAATGAATGGACCGAGATGGCATTTGATGGAGATGATAATTTATGCCGAATGGTGAGATGGCGAGAATAGGCTCGAATTGTCTATTTTAAATTGAAGAGAATTAAAAGCTGATTTTTTTTGTTTCGTAATTTTATGAATAAATGGTGAAGAAGAGGAGGTGTGGTTTGAGGAAGGAGGAGGGAGAGGGGTTCAAACGTATTTTCATTTCTCCCTGTTTCTTTTTTTTTCATTTCTTTTTTTTCAAGAAAAGAGAAAATTATCGAACGGAAAATAAAAAATCCAAATAATAAATTATTAAACTTCTCAATTTAAAAAAAAAAAATCGTTGACTCAAAACCATTGATGAAAAACTGAAATGATATTAGTTCTAGTTCCAGTTTTCAATATTTTTTAGTTCTATTTCCAGTTCCAATTCCAGTTCTTAATATTTTTTAGCTTCAGTTTGTTTTGAATTCCAGTTCCAGTTTCAATTTTTTTTATTTTTAGGGCCAAAAAAATCCAAAATTTTCCGCAAAAATTGAACTTTAGAGTTTTTAATTTTCTTTTCAAAGCACAGTTCTTTCATTTTTCATCCAAGCTCAACAAAAAAGATTTCTGAGAAAAACTGGGAAGTAATCATTTTTAGAAATTTTATGACTTATTCTGACTTCCTGAGCCCTGAATTTTTCCACAATAGATGAGGATATTTTTAATTGGATGAAATTTTCAAATTTACAATAATTTTTCTTCATTCACTTTTCCATGTAAATTTTTTAAGATCTTTTGAGACGTTTTTGTTTTTAAGTAAAAAATTTTCAATTGAATATTGTGCTTTAGTAAATTTCAACACCTAAAATCTCTACTTTTTCAAGTCAAATTTTCAAAATTTTGAATTTTTACTGTTCTTTACTCCATTTGAAAATTTGTTGACAAAACCCAGAATTTTTCAAAAAAAAAAAAAAAGAGGTGTGTAACAGTGCGTAGCTAATGTAAGGGAACAGCGAAGAGAAGGTGATTTTAATTGGGTGAAATTTAAGGTGAAAAAAAGAAAAAAAATTTAGATTTTAAAAAATGTTGGAACTGGTATCAGTTCCAGTTTTCAGTTTTCATCATTTCAGTTCTAATTCCAATTCCAGTTCCAGTTTTTCAGTTTTAGTTCCAGTTTTTTTTTTCAGTTTTCAGTTCTAGTTCCGATTCCAGTTTTCCATCGCTGCTTAAAACTGAATTTTCAAAATTCGAATGTGATATTGGTTTTTTCATTTAATAATTTTTCTTTTCAATTTTGGGAAAAACTGAACGGAAATTTTATTTTGGAGAAATTTTGAGAGTAGCACCTGGTCTAGAAAAATTTGAAAAAATTCAGGTGGCAGTAGTAAAATTTTTTCAATTTTTTCTAAGTACTAATATTTGCCACTTTCACAATTTTTTTACAAGTTTTTCAAATTTTCAAATTTTCAAACATAATTTCTTCAAGATTCATTTTTGGGTAAAAAAATCAGAAAATTTTTCGGATTTTCGTATTTTAATGTCTTATGAAATATAAATTATTTTTTTTTGAAGTCACCCAACGTTTCTCTCTCTCATTTTGAATTAGTGAAAAGTCACTGATGAACAGTCGAAATTGAAGCACAGGAAAAATCAGCGAAATTCACTGATTTTTCAAAGATTTTTACTGACTTTTCAAAGGTTTTCACTGATTTTTCAGCAAACTTTAATTTAGCTGATTTTTTAGTGAATTTTCATTGATTTTTCAGTGAAAATTTTTTGTTAAACTGTATTTTGTATACGACATTCGTAGCCGCACTAGTGGCAACACTGCACCGCCTATCGGTTGTGGTGAGAGAGCAGCGCAGCTGTCTTGCTCGCTCTCACTTCGCAGAACTACCTGAACTCGTCCGCATCTCTCGGTCTCCGTCTGATACGTGACACTTATGTATTTCTTTCTCGTGCTCAATACAGTGATTATCCCACGTTATATTGGTGTTATTATTTCTATTTGATATATTTGGTATGTATCCTACTACAAGTCTATCATGGTAAGCAGAGCGTGTGAGACGGTTATCCGGCTGGCCTTTGTCGTCGGGAGCGTTTCTCACCTCTGATAATTATTTATTTATTTTTATCGAATTTTTATTGCTTTCATCAAGTGGCTTAATTTAATTCTCGCGTAATTAATTCTATTCTGTGTGATTTTTCATGTTTCCATGCGCGAGTCAATGCCGAAAAATATGCCGAAATGTGCCGATTTTTTATTGAATAACTGTGAAATTTTTCCGAATTTGCTTACACCAAAATGCCGATTATTTTTCTTGAATGCCTGTAAAATGTTTCTGACGTAATTCAGTCGGGCTTGGCTTAGATTGATTATTTTTTAGCACGTTTGAAACGTTGATTATTTTTTTTGTACGTTTGAAACGTTGATATAATTGCTTAGATCGATATTATGGCATTAGAATATCTGTGAATTTTCCTTTTCAAATATGTACAGTTTAATATTGTTATCACTAAATCAAATAATAGTTTAGATCGGCTCCAGTTACATACAGTTAATTTGTTTTGATTATGCCAATGAATAGTTATGTGAATATACATTTAGATTGAAATTTATTAATGGCAAGTTATTAATTCGGCAAATATTATCAGCTTAGATCGTTTATAATTAACGGATTTTTATCGGCTCAGATTGTCAAGAATCAATGAAATATTATCAGCTCCGAACGTTTTTCAAATGGATATCACATCGGCTTAGATCGTTCAGAAATAATGGAACAGTATTAACCCAGAATTGTGTACAAGTAATTAAATATTATTGGCTTAGATCGTTTACAAATAAATTCAATATTACTGGCTTAGATCGTTCACATTTAATAATTACCAGCTCATATCGTTCATAATTAGCCAAATATTATTTTAGATGGTTTAGAAATGACCGGACATTATTTGCTTAGATCGTTCATAATTGGTCAAATATACTGCCAGCTTAGATCGTTAATGAATAATATGATATTAGATCGTTGACATGTGATAATATCGGCAGACTTTAATAGATACATGATGAAATAATACAGCTTAGATCGTGACTACTGAATAATTTGATTTAATGTTGACGTTTTACCATTTTAGAAAGAATTTTCTTACACCTTGGATAATTAGCATATTGGCAAATAGATCGTTGAAAGATAAATGGACCATACCAATGAAGTATCAAAACAGATTATCAAGAAATGGATTATTAGCTTTGATCGTTAACACAGGTTTACCTCAATTATTAGCTTAGAACCAATTATTAATATCTGCAAAGTTCCTTTGTTTTAGATCGAAAATTAAATACTGGCGAATTCTTATCAGTTTAGATCGGACCTCAAATCCAAGGAGGCGAAGTTTATCATATTAGAACGGATTTCAAACTTTCAATATGGAACAAGTTCAGTACCACAAATGAAGTCCAAGTACAACAGTCAAAATTTATTAGCTTAGAACGAATACCTGTGTGGTTCATAATTAAATTTAGCTTAGATTGAATGAAATACCTGTGTGGATTAGAACCAAATTCAACTTAAACCGAAAATTTGTGTCAAAACCCTGTGTGGATTTAATAAATGAATTTGCTTAGAACAGAATATATATTTAATAACGGCGCATTTTAGACCGGATTTCTTGGCCAACAGGATAAATTTTTCACCATCTTAGAACGAATTCCAATCACTCAACAGTCAATGACGTCATACCACCAGAGCTACGTTGCCAGGAAAAACCCACAACAATGATGAAGAATGCGAACGTCGGCCGAGCTACGAGAACCCTTATCGCCTGCTATCTGTTACCTGCTTCACGAGTACAATGGAACCAGACGACGACGACGGAGTTATTTTAGATCGGGGAAAAACCCAATGAATAAATCCTGTGTTGGCTTATCAAGTAGATAAAATTAGATCGAGACGCCAAAGTATTTTATTTAGACGTGGGCAAAACCCAACGAATGAATTTTATCCTTATAATGTTATCTTTCAAAGCCCTTATATGGAATCATTACGTTGATATTCTAGATCGGTGGATGTTTCCAAACCTTGATAATGGAATTTTAGTTTGATGACTCAATACTGAATAGTGCCAAAACGTTATCTATTATAATCCTTATATGGAAATCATATTTTAGATCGATGGAGATGTCCGAACCTTTATTGAAAATTTTTGATCGATGACTCATACTAGCAATAGAATTTTAAATTGATAATGAATGTCTTTTGATGACTAATACTTTAGAATGATGTATATACCTGCTGTAACCTTTGTAAAGGTGACGTTGAAATTCCAGAATTATGACTCAAAGCTTAGAACGATGTATATTATTTTGATTTAGCTAGAAATTTTAGATTGATGACTGATATCATTTGAAATTTATACATGCTTAGATTGGTGACTCATTTTTGATATGCTTAGAACGATGACAAATATAGTCGAAAGACTTTAAATTATTTATGAATTGGCATGTTTTAGCAATGATTATTTAGATCGATATTTTGAAATAGTACGCTACCCAATGTGGAAAATGGAATTTGTGCATTGTTTATCCATATACTCAAAAAGCCTATTGCAAAGGTGGGTTTCAGTGAATGCATAGATAGCAACATTTGAATATTAAACGAATATTAAATCAGCTATTTAAAAGCTTTTAGATCGATTAGTTGGAATTATTACTGAATTTTAGACCCGCTCATTAAAGCGATTATTGATTTTAGATCGGAAATTTGAAAATTATTATTGAATTTTAGATCGAATGAATTGGAGTTTATTAAAACCTTTCATGGTCTCCAGTGGATCGAAAAATTGAAAATTATTGAATTTATTGCTAATTACACAGATCTTAGATGTGGAGTTTTCTAAAACCCTACGTGGTCTCCAAATATAGGCCTTCTAGATCGTAAATAAATATTTAAATTTCTGAAAACGATGCTAAGTTGATACGATTTGCTATCTGATGCTACTGTATTTAAGATTGATCTGTACGTACGCCAGACAATCAAATATTGAGATAATTCACTGAAATTCGCGGGTGGTTTATTTGGTGCGGTGGTAGCTGGGCGAAACGCAGGCTATCAGCAATCCAAATAAATCAGTACAGTATAGAAACAGTATGCGAAACGCTACCTAGTATATACTTGCCGTAAGTTTGGAAGAGCTCCATACAGACTTACGCTCGCCATATTGAAGTGACTCCTGTTGTACTGATATTTTTGAAAATGAAATGCCTGTGTGGACCAAAAATAATTGGATCAGTAGGAACGACTGAAATCGAACAAATGAAATGATCTATTGACATTTGAAAATTGACTATTATTACTTTATTTACACAGGAGTCCACTTCAAAAGAGAACTCTGTTCTGCCACATCGACATCCCTGCCTGAAGGGAATGCTGGAGCAAAGGGTAAGCACAATGTTGAAAGAGTCATAAATTGTGATAAAACTGATAAAACCAAGCTTAGATCGAAAGTGCCAAAAGAGAATTTAGAATATGAAAATGAATCTAGAAAATGGGCAATTAGTTCCCTCGTTAGAACGAAATATGTACATAAAGCGGTAATATCTGATTCTGCTAAAATGATTAGATCGTAATTAATGAACATGAACCTAGAGCTAGTACCTCAGGTGTACCTTTAGATCGGCATACTCAATGATATAATACAACTCCACTGTTATTAGTATCAAATCCTGAAAAGCCTCATGTTATTCAGCACTTGGTTAAGAAGAAAAAGGTGGTTGAAAAATTTAGAACGGCACCAAACGCTGGAAATTTAGATCGAAAAATGAACTGAATCCTCAACAGAAGAAGACTCGATTGCTTTACTGTCCAACAGAAGTACCATTTAATTAGCATAGACCGTTTCAAATCAAAAGGAAATAGCTGAGAGCGAAATTCAGAAGATTATTGTAAAAGAAATCATTGAGGTGAATAAACAACTTAGATCGGCAAGAATCGACCATCCAAGTGACCAGACCTGTTCAACTGAACCTTAGACTGTTAGTAATGCGCAAACTGACTCTGATTGTTTCAAAGGTGAATCTGAAGAAGAAGATATAGATTTTGTACCAGAAAATAGATCGTCTAATTCTCCACAATTTGTATCTGATGAACCCAACTCCAATTCTCACTTAGAACCTGAAGAAGATGGAGACCCGTCATCACCAAGCTCGTTTAGTAACACAGAAGACAATAAAGATGATAATAAGCGCAAGAAGAAACAGAGTATTAGATCAAATTGCAATAAAGAGAAGCTTAGAACGTCAAAAAGTACTGAAAAAGCTCAGTCATCAATGATGAATGATACATTTTAGATCGGCTCGAATATTATAGAAACTCGCCCGTACAAAACCAGAAAACATTGCTTAGATCGGATATATACAAGAGACATTACTTTAAATTTTAGACTGGCTCCTGAAATTATCAACAGGTTTAATTATTGCACCTTAAAATGGAAAGTATTTGAAAATGCAACTCATCTTAGACCGGCTCGGTTTACATTCCTTATCCTAGATCTGCTAGAATAAAATAGAAACGATTAAATCAAGAAAATACAAACTTTCATCTTAAATTGGTTATAATATCAACACTGTCAAAAGTCGGACGAATATATTATTTTTCTAATTCCAAATTGATGAAGAACTTGAAACTTAGATCAGTTATTCCTAGTTATAGCTTGAATTGTGACTTGCTTAGATCGGCTCATTAAAAGATTACAACTGAGAATAATTTGCTTAGATCGTCACTGAGCATACATCTGAAGAAAAGTTCCAGACTTTTAGAAAATAAAAGCTTAGACCGATATGCTAAGAAAAATGCCAAAATTAATGGCTAATTTAGATCGGAATAATTTTTGGAAAAATCAATCAAAACGCCGGAATAAAAATTATATAAGTTGAATACTTAGACCATAATTGAAATATAAATAGCTTAGATCAATAGTCTGGAAATTATCCAGTAGCTTTGACTGGAAAATATTTTATACTGACAAATTTTAGATCGATTATATTGCGAAATGCGTAACCATAAATGGCTTAGAACGGTGGAAATTTTTAAATCTGACGTTATAACAACAAAAGCATGGATCGTGATATTACAAACTGGAACAGCTTAGATCAACATGCTATACTTTGATACATCTCAGCTAGCTACACTTATTGCAGACTTGCCACAAATTATCTCCTATCTGAAAAATTGGAATCCTTTAAATCAACGACTTGTCATTGGAATGGAATATTCAACAAAGAAGTGTATTTACCAGCAGCACTTAGCCAAGCAACCAAATTCGTGGATGTTTAGATCGATAAATACTTAACCCACACAATGAAGAAATGAAAATAATCAATATTGGGCCATTTTTCCTTGGATTAGTACTCAACACTTTATCATCTTGATTGGTTTATTTTGCAGAAACAGCGTAAATTAGATAGAAATGCCCTGACAGCAACAGTTAGCAACGAATCAGTAGCCATCGTTAGATTGTATGTCAGTAATAGCAGCTATAAATTTGAAATACTTGGAATGCTTCATAGCTTAGATCGTTTATGAATTGTCAGAAATATTGTCAGTTTTAGACCATAGACAGAAGTATGATATATAAATCAAATTCAAATCAACAGTTAAAACATTATATGGCTTTATTAGTTTGCTTAGATCGTAAATTGGGCCAAGAACAAGGATCATAAGATTTACCAATAATTTTAGATCAGTACTCCATTGCAAAAGTTAGAAAGTATTTACCAAATTAAATTAGATCGACTGAAAGTAAAATGAATATTTTAGATCGTTACTGTTAAACTATGCTTAGATCCAAACATTAGAAAATGAATGCCACCATTTTAGAACATAAATGAAATAATTCAGATTGATTAATATCACAAAATACAAATTTAGAACGATTGAAAAGTTGAATTATGCAACAATAGCCAATGATTTAGATCATACAATTCGGCAAAAGTTATTTAAGACAGACAGAAGACCATATTTTGAATGGAATAGAATTTTGAATTACACTGTTTAGACTGAAATAATGGAATAATTAGATGGCATACGGAGAAAATTTAGATAAATGGTATATTAAAAATGTGATGGTGAAATAAAACCCTAATCGATTATATAAATGGAAATTAGAAAGTTATAATATTAGATCGATAATCTGTTAAAAGACTACATACATCACTAAATCGTGAAGAATCGAATACAAAAATTTAATACCAGACTTGTAAATAGAGATCACACAACATGATACTAAACTTGGAAATTAGATCGTCACTTGAGTACCTGTGAAAAATTGAACGTTTATCAAAGACTATAAACAGATATTTCATCTTAGATCGAATTTCAAATTTTTATTAGATCAACAAATAGACCCAGAGCTCTTAGACGATTTTACACTATTCATTTCAACATTATTGGGCCAATTACATCAGCTTCTTATAAAAAATAAATTTTGATGGATCATCAGCTTTGCCAATTTACTACCGATAAATGGATCGATAAATTTTTTTGAATTGGATTGACACTGGAATAATGGCTGATTTTAGATCGAAATCGTTAAAAATATATTAATATGCCAAAATAAGAAAAACATGGAAGTAATTATTGGAACATAAAACTGAAAACTAGAACACCTTAGATCGGAAATCATTTAAAAGTGGAACACCTTATATCAAAAACATCTTAGACAGATAATGCTTTGTTTCAAACATTAAACGCTCGTACACCTTAGACCAATAATTTTACTTAGGATGAAGAATAATTAGCACAGAATAATAGCATTAGATCGGATATGGAAATAAAACATGTAAATTGATTATTAAATTTAGAAATGAGCAAATAGAACGTCACCTTGTTTTTGCCATCAACCTAAATCGTAAATGTGACCAATAAATATCACCAGAGATTACTTTATTTAGAAAGCTCAGACTCGTTGAAAATCCAGACATGATAAGATCGAATTACAATTACAGAAATTTAAGAATTGGAAATTATTTATCTTGGATTAGACCGATTGACAATTAATACTCTAAAAACCTGGAAACGTTGGATGGAATAAACAAAATTAGATTGGAGGATAATTTGAGCAAAATGAAAACGCTCCAAAGATCGAAGCTGACACAGACTCAACAAAAATTTATGAACACTTTGAAAAACAATTAGAACGGCTTAAAGCGTACATTGCTTGGACAGCAGACAATGAAGACCTTGAAACTTTTGTGTTAATGGTTGACTTAGAAGGAGATCCTATTACTGTAGAAGAAGCCTTACTTGGACTAGATTGTGAACATTGGAAAAATGCTATTGGAGAAGAAATGAAATCACATGATCGTCATAATACTTACATCTTTATGAACAGACCGATACCTAAAGAGAAGCCCACAATTGTAGATTTGATCAAAAGTAACATTAAATAAATTTATACTGATTAGAACGATGCTAATATGAGATAAATCCTTTTTCTGATATAAACTGATAAGTATGAAAAACTAAAATCTTAGACCAATGATCAATTTTAGACCTGTGGCTAATTTTAGATGAATAACAGATAATCAAATGTAAAATGAACAATTTTAGATCGTTAACAAATTTTTAGAGTAATAAAACTTGATAGAGTTGCCAAATAATAGACTGTAACATGAACACATTGGCAAAAGTAGAACATATTTCCAGATTATAAATAATTTAGAACGACTACATGATATTATAAAATCTTTGATATTAACTCATACAACACCTTAAAATAATGATGAATTTATACAGACATCTTAAATTGAAAACAAACAAATCTTTTATAAATAGATCAACAATTAGAAATCCATCTCATCTTAGATCAATAAGTAGACATTTTTTTCACTGATTTTATCCTGTGCTGCAATTCTGACTGTTTTTCAGTGATATTCGTTAATTTTCACTGATTTATAAATGAGAGAGCTGTGAAGAAAGAAAGAGATGTCCTTTTAAGGTGAAAAATTATCTTTCAGAGTTCCGAAACAATTTTTTGAAAAAATTTAAAAAACATGATAGACCGATTCACTTATGTTATTTTTCTACATCCACTTCATTCATTTCAAGACCACACACTTCCGCAAGAATGTTTTACTCGAACGCATAGATAATTCAAATATCGGATTATCAAGTATCACCACCCTTTATACCGTCATCCTTCCGAAATTCCCAACCGCATACGTTAAAATCAGCTTAGTGCAGTGGAAATTTGAATAAATGGCCATCAAAAATGGTAACGATGAAAACACATGTTATTTTACCCAAACTCAAAAAGCACCGCAATGGGCACTGGCCAGTGAAAAAAGAATAGTTAATATCACGTTTCCAATGGACGTCGAGGCTTTTAAATCATAAACCTAGCCATCGGGGTAGGGTGACGATGAAGCAAAAACAACACCGAGGGAGGCTTAGATTGAGGCGAGGATTACACGTCAATTTATTCTTTAGCAAAAGCGGCAAAAATAAGATTGGGGATGGCGCGAGAAGAAAACGAAGACTAGACCGAAATCCGCAGATGGGCTTTTATTGAAAATGTACACACAAAAAAATCACCACAGCTATGCGATGGTTTTTGCAAATAAACGTAATTGAATTTCTTAAAGATTAATTAAGGTTTGAATTTTCCCTAATCTGCGATAATACATAAAGTTGCTGGTGGCAAACAACAGCAAAATGAATAATATAATTAAATTCTTTGTTACATTGTAACTGCCTGCGTTTTCTTAACAGCCGCGCAAGAACTCTTTGAGATTTCGAATTAGAAAAGAGGGAAAACGGCTGCGGTGAAGTTTTGAATAGAGAATTAAACTCGCGTTGAATTGAATGTTATCATATGCGACAGCATAGAGTGGAAAAACAATTTCTCGATAAACTTGACAAGTTAATTTTTCAATTCGAACGTTTCTCGAGAGAGATGTATGAAAGTTTCCTTCCCCATTGCCGATAGATAAGTTTTTGCAGCGTTCTGTAGTAACCTTATCGTATGTGAAGAAGATGAACTTTAATAGCGAGCTTTTCAGTTATTCAACAACCCACGTTTATTTTCGAATACATAATGGATATCGGAATTTGAAACGTAATTTTATGTTTATCCAGAGGTTGGTGCATGGGGAAAGAAAGTGACCTTGTGTATGAAGAGTACGTTTTACAAGTGACAAATCATAGAATTTGAAAAATTTTGTCAAAGGGAACCAACGGTTAAGATAAGCGAATCTGCCCTCGAGCTGAAAAATTCGAAATCAACCGATGGAATTTAGTTTGTAGGATCTGAAAACCACGTGGTAAAAATTTTGGCCCCTTGCCCCTCTTCTAGTCCAGTTATGGGCCAAAAAGGTACTTTTTCAGCTTTTCCATTAAAAATTTTCATCTGCGCGAGTTTTAAATCAAATTTTTTCAAATTTTCGTGAGTCGTACATTATGAAAAGGGAGGTATCCCAACTTGAAATGAAATTTTGAGCTCAAACAAAAATTGATCGAAAGTACACCATGAAAGGACTCTTTCACCAGAATTTCAAGTTCTGAAGTGTATTTTTCGAATTTTGGCGAATTTTTTAAATTTTGAAATACCTTCATAGCCTGAAAAAATACCAAAATTTGATCTAATCAACAAAAAGAGTTGAAATTTGGTATATACCCTATTTTTGACCCGCAAAATCGATTGGAAGCGATTTCAAGACGTTTCGGAGCCACCAAAAAATTTTGGTTTTTTTTCAGCGCTGGAGAAACGCCCATAAAAATAGCCCATATGCACTTCAGCTCCTATAGTCGCGGATTACCCATATTGGTGACCTATTTAATCTATTGGAGCGCAATTTTTCAAAATTCGTAACTCCCAGTTCAAATTCTTATTTTTGGACAGAATAGTTCAATGAAAAAAATTCAAAAGTAGGCTCAAAGCACACGTTACGCGATAGAAAGCTGAAATTTGGTAGATACTCTATTTTCGATCTGCCAAATGGATTGGAAGCGATTTCGAGACGTTTCGGAGCCACCAGAAAATTTTGGACTTTTATTTTGAATTTTTTCCGGGAAAATATTCTGCACAAAAATGCAAATTTGAACTTAAAGCTACGAAGCTGAAGTTTGAAAAATTGCATTCCAATCGATGAAATAGGTCACAAATATGAGTAATTTTCGATTATAGGTGCTGAGATGGATATGGGCTGTTTGTATGGGTTTTTCTCCAGCGCCAGATAATTCCAAAATTTTCTGGTGACTTTGAAACGTTTTGAAACTGCTTCAAATCGATTCAGCGGGTTGAAAATAGGGTGCATACCAAATTTCAACTCTTTCCGTTAATTAGATCAAATTTTGGTATTTTTCAGGCTATGAAGGTATTTCAAAAAAATTCGCCAAAATTCGAAAAATGCACTTCATTACCTGAAATTTTGATTGCAGGATTTTCTCATTGTGTACTTTCGGTTAATTTTTGTTTGAGCTGAAAATTTTACTTTGAGTTGGGATTTTAGAGTTGTCAAAAATAGTTATCGATAATTTTTCCATGGAAGGAGGTGTTGAAATTACTTTTTTTTTCACGAAAAAACTTAAATAATATTTATCTTATTAAATTAGGGTACATTCAATCACTTTTTTCACAACTTTCAACGCAAGACCACAAAAATAAATATACGATTTAGTGGAATTACAATTCATAGTGTTGCCGTTCTGAAATTCGAAAATTCTCCGAAAATGATCACAAAATTCTCCGGGGAAATGAAAAATGAAAAAAGTGAAAGCAAAAAAAATGACGTCATTACATACATTTTTGCCGGAATGAGGTGAAAATCTTTCAAATCTTCGTATTTTTTTGGCCGAAATTAAGTAAAATTTGAAAAAATATGATAGCTTGAGCGAAAATTTTGGAATAATACGTATAAAAACTTGAGAAATTACCTTTTTCAAAATTGCTTGATTATCGATAGCTATCGATAATTTGACAACTCTAGTAGAGATACCTCCCTGAGTCCCTGGGTAGTTTGAAAAAAAATTGATGATTTTTTCTAGCCAAAAATCGCATTTGAAAAATTCAAATCGAGTTTTCTACAAGTTGTTTCAGAGGGGTAATTATGAAAAAAAATCTTAATGTACGACGTGATTTTTTGCAGAATTTTTCAGGCGGTAGAACACCTTGAAAAATTCAAAAAAAAAACCTTTTTTTTCCACAACGCTTTTCAATCAAAAAAATGATGATTTTTTTGATCGAAAAAATTTTTTTATAACATGATCCGCAAATTATGAAAATTAAAATGTTTAATGGTCACGATTCCCAGGAGAGAAAAGATTTAATTTTATAGTCAAAAAATCAAAAATTATCGCAGATATGGAGGGAGGCGGTCTGGTCCCTCCGGCTCTAATTCGTGCTCCTTAATTTTTAATTGAAAGCCTCCTGGCTCTAGGACTTTCTAAAAAAGTGCCTTCGGATCCCTGAAACTTAAATTCATCTTTTACTGCACCAAACTGATGCTTAGAAAAAATAAAAATTTAAAAAAATGAAGTAAAGTTTCCTCTGAAAGAAAATTTTGATAACATGGACATATTTTTTCCTCTCATCTTGACTTTTATTATGCATTAAGTTAATTTCAAACATATAAAAATTGGTTTCTAAAATTTAAAAATCGGCTTTCAGCACTCCGATGTTTTTCCTGTCATTTTGACTTTCTGATATTAAATTAAATTTCTAAAAATAGGGGTCTTAAAAATTTTGGAGTGACCCCTTACCCCAGAAGAAAAAACATATCCATGTTAAAAGACGTCTCAGCCCACAGACCGATTCTTCCACCTAATCTATCAACATCCTTTGCTATTTCGGTCAAAATACCATAATTTTCACTGGAACCCCACCGCTAAAGCAAAAAAGTTCGAAGATCTCCGCACATGTTGAATAACCCGCTTTCGGGCCGAGTAAAAATGATAAATAAATCTAGTAAATCGAGAGGGAAATACTCCTTACACGTGATAATTGGCGATACGTAAACCACGTCCATTTAATTGGCATCTGGCCAACGTACAAGAAGAAACCTCGCATTACATGCCCGGTAAATGGAATATTATTACTCGTATAAATCACCCGAGTAGAAAAATTGTCAACCTAAACACTTGTTCTGTAAATCGAGTAAACAAGAGAATCCGCATTCAACGCGAACAATAAATTAAACCATTAGCTCTCGTCTAAGTATTCCACTCTTTAAACACTCATCTCGGGTACAATTCGCGACTCACCAGAACCGAAACTTCCACGACTTTTTTTTCGCGCTCGTATTCTACGAGTATATCCAAAGTTTGCCAATTTTCTACACCGCTGCGAGACGATTTTCGCAATGAATTTTAATAAAAGTCTGACAAAACTAAGGACCGATGCCGTTAATCATTTCGCAAACGAGCGAAGTGTATTTTTCATTTTGTTTTGTTCGCGAGAATACGCGCACCAAGGTAGGTTATAATTACACGGTATTTTTCTGCTGCGGATGGAAAGTTCGCTTCGTCGAATCTGCCTCTTTAATTAGTTCCCAAGTATCGACCAAACAACTTAAGCTCGCCAATTAATTGAAATGTTTGCTCGGTGCTTTGAAACCGTTCATTTTCATTTACCGATATCGAAAAGAGCTATTAAGCTGGGCTCTTCGTATACGTGCCGGAGGAGTGGAGAAAAAATACACGAGGCAAGAAACAGAGACGAAAAAACTTTTCTTTTCCAGTTCTTCGAGCCGATGAACGTCGATAGAGCTGTATTAAACTTCGTTCGGCGACATTTTTTACCAGCAGCTTCGACAAAAATTGTCTTTTTTTTTTGTCGAGAGAAGCTTTTAAAGCACCTCTGTTCGGTTCGCTGTTTAACTTTACAGTTAATTAATCGCTTTTCTCTCTTCCGTTCCGTTAACGTTTTCTCTCTGTTTACATTGCTTTTAATTTAATGAAACGATATCAAAGTGTTTTATACGGAAAGTTACTAATTAAAATTATTTACCGTCTTAGTACCTCACGCAAATTCCGTCTAAATCGTCGCGAAATATCTCCATACCAGATGATTATTGTACTTTGAATAGAATTCGATTGTGTCGATGTTCCCTATTCCTTAAAAGCTTCGGAACGACACGATTCCGTCGCGAAACGATTTATCCCTCATTTTCGAAACACAAAATACTCGTATTGTGTAATTTTCCAACATATTTTGGATACGTAAACGCGATTTTTCGCCCAATTCTGGCGTCCCTAATGAATAAATACGAATAAAAAAGGAAAGACAATTTGTGTGAAATTTTCAACAATACTCAGTACCTAGTCTGGATCCGCCAACGATCAACAAAAAAATAATACAACGTTTCGGTATAACGACCATATTGCGATACTTGAATACAGTCCCTTATATTTCCGTGCATGCATCGTATAACCGTGATGTTAAACCTTTTGCATACTCAGTTTGCCGTAAAAAGCAACGAAGGTCGTTAATGAGGTCTAGTGTAGGGTACGGAATACACAGGCGATCTTATTTACTTGCTCATGAAATGTATCTCGCTATTCATTCCGTTAGCTGGGTTTTTTCTCGTTTTGCTTTCCTCACTCGATGGTTTAAAGTTTTACGTTTACGGATTCGCGATTGTTTATTTGCCTCTCTATACTGTAGATCTGGATGTATGGCTTTCTTCGTATTTTATTCAAATATTTTTTTTTCAGGTTATTTTTCTCGTGGAAATATTTTTTAAACGGGTATTCAATTTCGAGATTGCGAGTTGTATTGAAGATTTTATGGGTGGGTTTGCGATGAATTTTTCAAAGAGTAGGAGGGTCAGTTTTTAGAATGCTGGATGATTATGTTCGGAATGAATTGGTTTAAAATTGAAGAGAATGAATGAGCTGAAAATGGGAAGTAGAGAGTTGGAGTCGGTTGAATTTCAATGGGGTATTATTCGGGGTCAAAAAACTTCCAAAAAGCGCGAGGGAAAATTTTACTTTTCAATATTGAAGTACCCATCAAATCGACAAATGTAGGGAAATGTTTGGTATTTTTGATTGATTCAAAAATTATTATCCGTTTCAGTCAATTTGACTTTCAATATTTATTTAAAACGATCATATTTAGGTATGTTGGATCCGTCGTTTCCTGTGGTTTCTTGGCAAAACGACAGCTTGAAAATTTTTCAAGACACTGAAATTAAGATTTCGACTCGAAACTTTTTTAGTTTAAGAAAACGAATAAAAACGATCATTTTTAGGTACGTTGGATTCGTCGTTTCCTGTCGTTTCTCTGAAAAACGACAGTTTGAAAATTTTTCAACACACTAAAATTGAGGTTTCGATTCGAATCATTTTTTTCAAAAAACGACTGCAAACGATCACTTTTAGGTATGTTGGGTCCGGCGCTTTATGCCCCTCTCCCAACAATAAAAAATATTTACCAAACAGAAGTATCAGCCTGACATACGATGGCAGAGTAGATCCTCTGACCTCTTCTCCCTTCTTTATATCATGAAGTACTCTCGTACTTATAATAATTCCAAATTAATGCAAAATGAATAGAAGATTATATTTTTACCGAAATAAGATTAAAGTCAGAAAAAATGGAAGAGAACAAGTGGTGAGAGGGATTTCTACTTCAAAAATTCAAATTTTCATGAAGGAACAAGCATTATGCTCTCTCATATCTCTCATTTTAACTCAACGAAAAGTCACGGGAAAAAGCTAAAATTTCAGCACATGGAAAATCAACTATAAATTATTCAATTTTAAGGAAATATTCTCTAATTTTTCAAAAAAATTCACTGATTTTTCAAGAAAATGTTACTAATAGTTTTTCAAAAAAATTCATCAATTTTTCAAAAAAAGTCACTATAATATTATTAAAAAATATTTACTGGTTTTTCAAAGTTTCACTATTTTTTAAAAAATATTACCGTTTTTTCGAGAAAAATTCAACGATTTTTAAAAAATTTCATTGACTTTTCAGTTGATTTTCACCGATTCTCGGCAATTATTTCATTGATGTATGGCAGTGATGCAATTCTGACTGCTTTCCAGTTCATTAAAAAAAAATTCAGCCACAAAGATTTACACAAAATGTTCTTGTAAGAGTTTAAAATCTTATATTTTTGAATATATTACTTCCTCTTCCCATTTACTGACTCAGAATCTTATACTTGAATTTGAATGAAGCTAAACCTAACATAAGAAGAATCCTCCTCCCATTTCACCATTTTCTTCTCATTTCAATACACTAAAATCAGTGCAATTTCAACTTAATTTTAAATTTCAAAATTTGTAAAAAAAAAAAAAAACACGAGTGACATAATCGTTTAAAAATCACGAAAAAAATTTTCCTGATAAGCAATTCAAATGAGAACGAACTCTAATTTTCAGCTGCTCAAGTTTTGTCAACTCTTCCTAAAATAGGAAAAATATCAAAATCACACTGGAAATCCGAGATTGGTGAAAAAAAATTATTCGAGAGACCAATTTAGAAATTGTGGCGAAAATTAAATTTTTGAACAAATCGCTGAAAAAGAAACTGAAAACCCCAATTTTTAGCTCTTTAAGTTGATTTTCTGCTTTGTAAAGAAATCAGACACTGTCAAAAATCGTCAAAATGTCTGAAAATGTTGACATTTGATTTCAAACATCGATGGTTATTGGAGAAGCATCTTCATTTCTAAGAATTTTTCCGAAAATGATAATATTTTTACTTCAAAATAAACTACCAAGGAAAGTTGAAATTTTTTAGTTCAGGACGTATCAGAATACCTACGATGTTTCTAAAAAAAAAATTCGTTCAAGTCAGTGGAAGACATTTTTGGCCTCTTCTTCAATACTGCACGATTTTTCTTAGAATACCACGAAAAAAAATTAAAATATTGGAAAATTAGGAGAAAACAGAGGCGTAGCCGGGAGGGGTCTGACCCCCCCCCCCCCCTTTGAGGTCAAGAATTTTTGTGAAAAATGTATTTTTTAGACATTAAAAAATCTAATTTTATCAAAACTTCGACCTCGCTTCGCTCGGGCATTAACAAAATCATTCAGAAATACCTTTTTTGGACATTAAATATCCAATTTTTTCGAAACTTCGCCCTCGCGTCCGACCCGGACCCTCCTTTCGGAATCTTCTGGCTACGCCACTGGGAGAAAATTATCATTAAAATCACCAAAAAGTTTTTTTTTTAAAAGGCCAAAGATTTGACACAATCAAACAAGTAGAGGCGAATTTGATCATCATAATGTGCTTACATGTATTTTGAAGTAGGAAATTCGAAATTGAAATGATCCCGAACCTTTATTTTTTAGGCATAAATTATTTTCTATCAAGTCTAAATTCAAACTTAGGAACTTACTGAGGCAAATACGCGAGAAAAAAATGAAAATTTTTGAAATCAATTCGCAATTGGACAGTTGAACAGAATCGTTGCATTCATCAATGTTACGCTGCTATCTCTTCGGAAATATTTTGGTACAAACCTGAAAAAAAAAAATCAAAACATTTTTTTTAATGAAAATTATTCATAAATAATTTCACTATTAATAAGCAATATTCAATATTAACTGTCATAAAATATTTAGATATCTCCATTCAGAAAAATATATATTCAAACAAGCACGATTTCCTAACACAGCATTAAAAAAAACAACTTCAAACCCCGACGATGGATGTTTTATCTAACATTCATAAAATATTGAAACATTCCGTGATAACGTCTTATTTATTAGAAAAAAGGCAAGAGAAAAAGTCGCCTCGATCACTAGGCATAGACACCTCTTACCACGCTGCTCTGCTCGGCATTCGGTTCGCATCAGGCGGAATAAAATTTCCACATAAATCGAGAATACGTCGTCGTCGAGCAAGCGAAACATTCGAGTTTGAAAAAATAGTAGAGTAACAAAAGAAAAGCCCAAGTAAAAGTTACGGTTGACATAATTATACAGTAGGTTACAATACGTAGCGGTCTCGGGATGATGGATGAATATTATTTATAAAAGTGTATAGTGTAGCGAAGGGTAGTGGAATGTTACTTTTCTGATATCGACATAGCACGCTATTTCGAATCGAAAAAGGGACACACTTGTGCGGTTATTTCTAACAATGAGGAAAAGCCTTCTTCGTTTCCCGCGCCGTCGACGACGCGGCGTTATCGTTACGTTATTAAAACGGGTGTTGCGTGAACAAATAACGCCGCACTAAGCGTGACTAAGTTCAATGAATTGTATATACGTGAAGCTTTGTGTGTATGTAAGTCGTTAAAAAAAATAAATTTTTATTAGTTTATCTACTTTATAAAACAAGTTCACTCAGACGCGAGTTAAATTCGTTCGCCTGGTAGGAGATCTAATATGCAGAGGTGCTTTATCCAGGTACCTGTTTGTGTAGCTATGATTACGCACATCTTTGTCTGCGTAAAGTTCCACCAGCACCCAATCTTCATCTCTTTCCTTTGGGGTTTTCATTCTCACTTCGTCATGCTGTTTTACATGTGCATATGATCGATATTCCAAAGATGTACCCTTTTGAGCTGCGTTAACACGTTATTCGAAATGAAGTATGCGACTTGGCTTGATACACGTTCCCATCGTGTGCTCCCCCCAAGGGTTACAGTTCGTTTTGAATATGCATATGGAACGAACGATTCCATGTTGAATTCTATTCTCCAGATCCGTGGAGATTTGCTTTCATATTTGGTACGTGTAATCGCTCGAATCCATATTGCCCTCAGTCAACTGACCTCGAAGAACGTATCGGCGATGAGTTTTTTTTTTTTTTTGCCAATTTTACCTGCAATGTTTGTTAGTACATTTTTCTTGAAGAAAGAGTGGTTCATTAAAGATCTTAAAGATTAAAATATTCAAAAAAAATGGAAATTTTCTAAACAAAATTGAAGAATTTTGTAAAAATAGCAAAAATTTCTAAGCAATTGGAAAATTTTCTAAAAATTGAAGAATTTTCTAGAAATTTAAAAAGTTTCTAAAATTTGAAAAATTGAAGAATTTTTCAAAATCTGAAAAAATATTGATAAAATTTTCTAAAAAAATTTTTAAAACTTTCAAAAAAAATTGAAGAATTTTCTAAACAAATGAAAAAAATTTTTTAACTTTGAAGAATTATCTAAAAATTGAAAAATAATCTAAAAATTGAAGAATGATCTGAAAATAGAAAAGTTTGAGAACTTTTTAGAACCTGAAGAATTATTGGAGAATTTTCTAAAAAAAAAATTGAAGAACTTTCTAAAATTTAAATTATGGATTTTCTAAAATTCAAAACATTAATGGATTTTTTAGCATCTGAAAAATTCAAAATTTTCTAAAAATTAAAAAATTTACTAGAAATTGAAGAAGATTTTAAAATTTGAAAAATTGTTGAAGAATTTTCTAAACAATTAAAATTTTTTTACATTTGAAGAATTTTCTAAAAACTGAAGAAGTTTCTAAAATTTAAAGAATTGAAGAATTTTCTAAAAATTGAAGAAGTTTCTGAAATTTGAAAAATTGAAGAATTTTCTAAAAATTGAAGAATTTTCTAAAAATTGAAGAATTTTCTAAAAATTGAAGAATTGTCTAAAAATTGAAGAATTTTCTAAAAATTGAAGAATTTTCTAAAAAATTGAAGAATTTTCTAAAAATTGAAGAATTTTCTAAAAATTGAAAAACTTTCTAAAAATTGAAAAATTGAAGATTTTTCTAAAAATTGAAAAACTTTCTAAAAATTGAAAAAATTGAAGATTTTTCTAAAAAAAAAATTGTAAAAATTGAAGAATTTTCTAAAAATTGAAAAATTTTCTAAAAATTGAAGAATTTTCTAAAAATTGAAGAATTTTCTAAAAATTGAAAAATTGATGAATTTTCCAAAAATTGATGAATTTTCCAAAAATTGATGAATTTTCCAAAAATTGATGAATTTTCCAAAAATTGATGAATTTTCCAAAAATTGATGAATTTTCCAAAAATTGAAGAATGTTTTAAAAATTAAAGATTTTTTAAACATTGAAGAATTTTCCAAAAATTTAAGATTTAAAAAAATTTTTAGAACCTGAAGAATTATTGGAAAATTTCCAAAAAAAATTGAAAAACTTTCTCAAATTTAAATGAAGGATTTTCTAAGATTCAAAACATCAATGAATTTTTTAGAATCTGAAAAATTCAATTTTTTTTAAGGAATTGAAGAATTTACGAAAAAATGAAACATTTTCGAAAAATTAAAGAATTTACAACAACTTGAAAAATTTTCAATAAATTGAAGAATTGAAAAAAAAACTGAAGAATTATTTTAAAAATGGAGAATTTTAAGAAAAATTGAAGAATTGAAGAATTTTATAGTGATGAAAGAATTTTCTACAAAATTGCAGATTTTTTTATGTACAAAATGAAGAAATTTTCTAATATTGGAGTATTTTCCATTGAAACACTTTTCTAATGATTGACGAATTTTCCAAAAAAAAAAAATAGAAGAATTTTCCAAATAATGAATAATTTTTGCTGCTATTTTCCAATGAAGCATACTTGATCAGCCACCTCTTGTGAAAGATGAAATTCTGCCTAGCAATTCATCACATTTAGCAATGCTGAGTCTGAAAAGAATTTACCAAATGTAAGGTACTTTTTCATAGCTTCGACCATTTTCTCCTATTTTATCATCTTTTTATGCTCCCCAAACGTATGCATCATCAATGAAAAAGAAAAAAAAAACATCTAAAAAAGCACAAGAATATTTTTACTTTTTAGCCCTGACGAATATCACTAAAGAAACGCCCTTCCTCCTCAGCACCTCCGCGTAAATCTGAATTCTAAATTGGCTATAGACTTCATAATATCACACTCAAAGCACCACATTTTGTTTAAATTCAAAAGACGTTTGAAAATTAAACCCCATCGACCCACCCTCGATGCGGTAATCTTGAGTTAGTTCAGCGAGTCGATACACCCGTATACGAACTCACAGGAGCATGTAAATTTCGAGGGCTTTTTGAAATTATATAACCCGAGTATAATATCGAGGTATCTTGATTTTTAATCCATTAATACGACAGTCCATCTGTGGCTGGCGTTTTTCGTAGCTTTATGCAAATTTCGCACATTCGCGTAGTTGATTTTCGATTAAATATTTATATAAGTTATACGAAGCAATACTCAAAAGGGTTGCGGGCATGCGTTAATACCACCAGGACCAGGAGGTACGATCCTAAGCAGACTACGGCGATGGCTATGGCTGCGACGAATAATTTATGGTGACGTATTCGACTCGGCGGTGTCGGATTTTTGAGTTTTTTTTTATTTTTGCCATTTGGGCGCAAATACCGAAGACGGAATCGGTACATTGAAATTCTGCTAGTTGGTTTGAATAATGAAAATGCGATTAAAAGGGATTAAAATGATGCCGGAATTCAATATGAGGTGTTTTGTGTGAGAATTATGTAAAGCGAGGTAACCGCGCGGTAGGGTATAGTTTTTGAATATTCATGACATTAATCCCAGGAGAGTAATTCGGTTGTCTTCTTATCGAATACACAGACTATTGGTAAAAAGTGCTTAATACGATTGCCATGTAGTTGGCTTATGAGATATACCATTGCATTGCTCAGGTAACCCCTCGAACTTGTTCTACAAAAGCGATGAAATTCGACGTCAGACAATAGATTCCCTTTAGGAATTTCTATACAGTCGAGACGTTGCCTTTTTTTTCCAAAACAAAATATTCAATTACCACAGAAAATTTTAATTTCACCGGAATGAAAAATACACCGGTGGAGTTCGCGTGCTCGAAAAATTCCCAATAGCTTTTGAAACCCGCAATTAAGTGGGCGAGTAAGCGTCACTTTTGTCGCAAGTTTGAAAAATTCACCGATAGTTTTTTATTGTTATGATTTTCCCGATCCTTGAACGTATAAATTATAGAGAATCGCGTTTTAATGGCCGTTTAATAAAAAAACCCACAATTACCGATGTGATTTTCTTCCTTATGGTTTCTCAATGTTAATTATGGAGCTAGATGAAATTTATGGCGTTCAATTTGGAAATTCGTGCTCGTGGCTGGAAAACTTGGGGCGTAGGAGGAAGTAAAATGTACTGTGATGATTTGATTGGTATGCGAGTTTTTATAAAATTGGGCTGAAAAAATCCAGAGTTCCTATTTGTTGATTTTTTTTTTCAGATGTTGTAAATACCATTATAGTTGGAATTTATCCAAACAAAATTGTAATCCCCGAGGAAAGGTGAAAATTTAGAAAAAAAAAATGAACTAAAAAATTGTCCAAAAATGCAAGAACGTAAAGCCAATTTGATCTTTCAAATCTAGATCTAATTGATATGATCTTATTATGATCTCAATCATATCGATATGATCTTATGTTGATCTCAATCATATCGATATGATCTTATTTTGATCTCAATCACATCGATATGATCTTATGTTGATCTCAATCATATCGATAAGATCTTATTTTGATCTCGGTCATATCAATATGATCTTATTTTGATCTCAATATCATATCAATATGATCTCATTTCGATCTCATGATCTCAATCATATCAATTTGATCTGTTTTTGATCTCATGATCTCAATCATATCAATTTGATCTCATTTTGATCTCATGATCTCAATCATATCAATTTGATCTGATTTTAATCTCATGATCTCAATCATATCAATATGATCTCATTTTGATCTCAGTCATATCGATATGATCTTATTTTGATCTCAATCATATCAATATGACCTCATTTCGATCTCAATCATATCAATATGATCTCATTTTGATCTCATGATCTCAATCATATCGATATGATCTTATTTTGATCTCAATCATATCAATATGATCTCATTTTGATCTCTTGGTCTCAATCATATTAATACATATGATCTCATTTTGATCTCATGATCTCAATCATAATATCAATATGATCTTATTTTGATCTCAATCATATCAATGTGATCTTATTTTGATCTCAATCATATCGATATGATCTTATTTTGATCTCAATCATATCAATATGATCTCATGATCTCACTCATATCAATATGATCTCATTTTGATCTCAATCATATCAATAATATCTCATTTTGATATCAATCATATCGATACAATCTAGGCAATCACACCTGAGATTTCTCTCTTTGCCACAAAGCCATATTGAGTCTCTCTTACATGGATTTTTATCTAATTTCCTCTCAATTACTGCATTGATGATTGATAATAATAACTTCAATTTTTAAAAATTGTCTACACAGTCTCCAATACTATATTTGTGACTTCAAAAAAAAATCTTCAAATAAAATGATACAACATTTAATGACAATGAAAATTTTCGAATTATGTCATGGTGGAGGGGAGATGAAAGGGACCAAAAATAGCCTCTTCTCAAAAAAAAAAACCACAAACATCCAATTTGAAGAAGTCTATTGCTCCACTCTCGGAAATTTTAGGCAACTTGAGATTTCAATAAAAAAATATTCCAACTTAAAGATTTCTATAAAAAAAAAAATCAAGAATATTTTTATACTAATCCCCCCCCCCCCCTGCATCGCCACGCCAACAGAACATTATGTAATATAAAGAAGATTGATAAAAAAATACTGAAACTCGGCAATAAACTGAAAGAATTTCTATATTGTAGAATGGATAATTATGAAAACGATATCATTTCAATTTAGCTAAATCCCCTCAATTTTCAAATACATTAAAAATCTTTTTTTTGTTTTTGTTTTCAGATCATAGCCGGAAACGAAAACACATATCTAGAAGCAAAACGCCACCTTGACCCGCCAATATGGGCCAGTCGAATTCGTTTCGTGCCTTACAGTTATCATCGTCGAACCGTATGCATGCGAGTGGAAGTCTACGGCTGTCCATGGAGCGGTATGTACCTTATCTCGAAATAATTTCAATTACTTTATTCCCCCGATTCCAGCCCCCTACCCCAAACATTCTCGACCTCTACCCTTCACATGCAAAGTATAAAAAATTCAAAACTATTTCAACCTACGTCTTGTGATCCAATTACACCGATATACGTAGATCGGGCATGCAAAAAAAACGCCCAACGTCGGCTGCCATTTCCACACGCGTCTGGAAACCCTTTCAGCTTCAATCAAACTGCCACTTAAAGGCATCTCGGCTAGTCATAACAACCCACAACCCTAGTTTATAATCGAGTAAAAACTTACAAAATGTAATATTCTCGCAATTGTGTAACTTTCTCCGCAGACGGTATTGTAAGTTATTCGATGCCGCAAGGCGATAAACGCGGAGACTGGGAATTTTACGACGCAACGTATGATGGTTATTGGAACGAAGAGCTGCAGCGCGGTTTAGGACAACTAACCGACGGTAAAGTAGGACCGGAGAATTTCAAAATGAGCTACTACGATTACGAGAAAAGTAAGTATTCTCAAAATACCACCTACGACCCGAGACAACGTCTAAATAATTTCACCCCTAGGTCAAGGTTGGGTCGGCTGGAACAACGAAACGAGAAATGGTCAACCGGTCGAGATAAAATTCGAATTCGATCGAGTACGTGAATTCACATTCGTCCATATCTTCACCAACAATCAATTCTCCAAAGACGTACAGGTAAGTTGGCACTTGAAATTTCTGCTACGTTCGCCCCATTTGCCCAGATCGAGATAACCCATCATCCGAGTTGAAAAATGATACTCGTCGGATCGCGACGACACCCTTAATCAATTTCACCACGTTCGAAAGTGCCAAACCTCTATTCCGGTAGCAGGAAAAAAAAAACCTGAAAAACTTTCGAGATCCCTTTCCTTATGTAAATTACCAGCCTGAGATCGGTACTTGGGCTGGAAAGAAGTGCTATTTTAATCTATCCGGCGAATTCGCATTGTTAACGAAGCACGTACCGTCAAAGCGTAAAAGCAAGGGCGGGGGGTGACCTAAAGTGTGTAACGTATATACATAATACACGTTAAGAACACGCCATAGTATCTCTTATGTAGTATAGCTTCTGTACTCTCTCGTTAACCGGGCTCTCTCGTTAAAAATACACTGCAACGAGAAGGGACTGATAAGCCACGTTCCTTCGAGGGACCTTTATTAGTTTATACGAGTTATACTCGGTATTCGGGAGCCTTCGTGTAAAAACACTACAGCAGCGAGGGACGTTGGCAAATACATAATACTGTACGCAGCTTTGCATCTCTCCGAGGGATTTCGACCCGAATATTACATTAATATCGCGCTGTATATCTTGGTGCCGACGATACCGACGAACGCTTATAATACGTCGAAGCCGAATGTGTTATTAATTTCTACTTTATTCGTACAGATTTCATCGATAGACGTATGTTTGCAAAATTTACATATTCATCGTAGCCGTATATTTTGTACTAATATCGCGAATATGTGGAATACGCCGAGTGATTTTTTTTTCCATGTCCTATTTTTTTTTCCGCCGTCGATGCAAAGCTATATTGTATCTCTATTCATCTTCATCTTTTCTGCTAATGAAGGTAGAAAAAATGGTTCGATGGCAGTTTTTTAAATGGAAAAATATCATTTGTTTTCCCATGGTATTAGCCGAGGGAAAAATGTAGAAAAAGAGGCAAAAATTGATTCTCAAATGTATTCCGAGTATAAAAAGGACGTGCCTTGTAATTTATCAAAAATTTCTACCCCTTGGTTTTTGATTGTAGGTTGATAGGGCGTAATTAGGTTATCGTATTTTGTAAAATGCGTGACTGCTTATCAACTTTTCAAATATTTGGTTGAAATCGATATTCAAAAGTTTAAAGAAAAGGTGGGGGAGAAGGTGGGGTAAAATGAAAAATTTCTCAAGAAGAATTATCAAGCTTTTAAAAAACCATTAATTTTTTAATACCAGACTAGGTATACTTAATTGATTTCCAAAGTGGAATTTTGAAAAATACTTGGAATTTTTTTCGTTTTATTAAAAGAAAATTGGCTTGAAACTAAAAATTAACTTTTTAATTGAATGAAAAAGCAACTCCTTTATTCCTAAATCAGTGAAAATTATCGAAAATTACTCGACAACAATTGAAACAGTAGCATTGAAATAAATCAGGGAAAAATTTACTTACAAGCGAAACAGTGACAATTTTTTTGGAAAATCAGAAAAATTCGCCGAAAAGTTCTTACTTACTTGATGTAAAATATCTAAAATTATTTGAAAATTCAACAAAAATTCTACGAAAATCAAAAAATGTTGCTGATGGTTTTTCGCGTGCTGCAATTCTGAATTTTTTTCAATAACTTTTGACTTTACCGGTTCGAAATGAGAGAAAAATTCGAAAAAATTATTTAAAAATCCTTGACAATAGGCAAAAAATGTAAAAATCAATCAACATTTTGTTGTAAATCGATCGAGGAGCTGAAATTAGCAAGGTGGTGGGGGTTGAAATTTAACCAATGATAGATACAGAGAGTCTACTGGTTCAAAAAACGTACCTAAGTATAAAAATACGAAAAAAGCACGAGAAAATCTAAAATGATCATAAAAAGTACGAAAACCCATCAAAATTGTACAAATAATATGAAATCGTGGTTCCCATCCATTTTTCTGAATACGTTTTCCCGAACGACCAAATTTCCAAAAGGAAAAAATCCCGAAAAATTTATTCCCAAATCCGTTTTTCCGAATGAAATTTTCCAGAATGAACTAGAAATGGAAAATTGATATATTATTCGTTTCACAATACGAAGAACCCAGAGCTGTATTCGCCATCAAAGGAAATTTTGTCAATAGATCTTCCGCGAAGAAGCTAATTTTTGAATTTTTTTTGTTTGGAATCCAAGTGTTCTTATCACAAACTTATATCTTAAAATTTAAAAATTAAAATTTTAGATTTTTTCAAAACAAAATGAATTCGGGAATAAATTATTCAGGACTTTTTTTATTCGGGGAAACGCATTTGAGAAATTGACCCGGAATCGATATCAGCACAAAATTTTCAAAAGTGACCAAAAATGCAGTTTTTTTTAGTAAAAATTGAAATTTTTTCTTAAAATTTCATCCTTGCTCTGCTTGGGCCAAATTGTTATCTCTCTTCTGCTCTCTTCTCTGAACTTTTCATTTATAATTTTTTGCTGACCTTGATGTAAAAAAAAAATGATATTAAATGCATGTGTTTGTCCATTAAATTATGAATTTTTCAAGCAAATTTTCCTTTTCTTATTTCTACAGAATGTGCTACATAGAAATGAAATATAAATTTTCTGTTGGAAGCGTATTTTTTGATAAACTGTAATGAGAAAGAAATGCAATGGTGCCTTGACCACAATTTTGAAAAAAAAAAAATAGAATAAAAGGGAATTTGAAATTGTTGATTACGTTTTGAAAAATTTAAATGAAGGAGAAGTAATGAATTTCCAATTGTTGAAAATTTTTAAAATTTCACTCCAAACTAGTAAAAAAAAAAAGTAGAAAATCCAAAGAAACGATTTTTTTGCGAAAAAATACCAAATGATTCATTTTTGATGGAAAAGCATAGAATGCGTTCAATGCGTTCATTTTTTATAGTTTTGATTTGAAAAACAGTCTTTTTTTCCTCATTTGAAATGTTTTTTGTAATAAAAATCGTTTAATTTTTTGTTGGAAGAGATAATTACCAAAAAATCCAAGTAAAACTATACAAAATATTATTACTCAAAAAAATTAAAAACGAAAAAAGTATGAAACTTTATTTTTCTCGAGTGGTACTGAGATATTTTTGAAGGAATTTTTATGGTAACCAATTTATAGGTAATCAAATTCTCTGATAACGAATTTTTCGTCCACTTTGTGTGATTTCTAGCCGAAATATTTTCCTTGCAGGACTTGATGAAAAATCGTCAAGTTATCCATTTTTTTTTTTTTTTTTTCACCAGCCAAGAATTTAAAATAGGACCACGGATCAACTATTAAAGGGTTTCCACCCACAACAATCTCAAATCTAACCGATCACCTTCATTAAAATACTCGCCTATTAAAAATATCCCATCGGTTTAAATTCCAAATTCGAGACAAAGCACTGTAACTAAAGGTACAGTTGACTTCCAACGACGAATGTTTTTTCAGCATTAGTTAGGTCGGCTTAAATTCTTTAATTAATATTTTATTGTGTTGTTTTAAAACGCGGAACAATTTTTAATTAATTTTTTCGAGTCTGCCGGAAGTTTCGTAGAATAAAAAAATAAAGGAAAATAAAGGAGATGTTTTATATTTTGTCGGAAATAATTGAGAACGAAGCGTCTTAATATTTCGCTTCGTTTTCTCGCTCTTTCTTAAATTAAGCGTTATTTGAAATCTCAAAGCTGAATTTTAATTTTTGCGCCGCCGGTTAAACTTCGAACAAGAGGGGTGGAGGGGGAAGGGCAGCGTTGGCTGATTTGGACATTTTACTTTCGCCTTGAATCATTTAGCTAAGATTGATGATTTTGATTATTTTTACGGAATTTATCGCGATGTTCTCATTTTTCTCGAGTCGGTTTTTTCTCTCTTTCTCTCGTCTACTCTTTTTTTTTTTTTTGTCAAGTTTTCTAACGAAGGGGTTTACCCTTTCTTATTGTTTGAATGCAGATTTCCTTTTAAACGGATTTTTTTCCTTCTTAGTTGGGTTTTATTATTTACGAAAATGGATTAAGTTTCGAATTTTTTCTCGCAACTTTTTAATATGTAAGTTTTTTTTCTCGAATATGTCTGCGAGGCATTGTTTACGTCTATAAATATCCTGTGTTTAAATTTAATATCATCATTTTTTTTTGGAAAAAAACAACGGTCGCGGTATTCTTAGCTGGGAGGAGTGAGAGGGGATAGAAAAATCGCGGAAGGGTAAAGAGTTTTAAAAATTCGTTTCTTTTACAACTTTTCATCGTTGATAACAAAACGAGGCTTTTCATCCGTTTTCAAAGTGCTACGTTGCTGTATCGGCGAGAAAAAAAGTACGTCGAAATATTAAAAATATTTTCATTAAAAAAAAAAAACTTCTAAGGAAACAAAACTAATCTCTTCTCAAAGCGTACTAAAAATGGAAGCGAAACGAGTTCGTATTTTTAGCAGGTATCTTTTTTAAACTCGAATAATGGAATTCATCGATGAAAAAATAATTATGAATTTCGATACAAAGCGAGCTGACAGAGGAAAAAAAACCTGATAGATGAAAAGATGTCGTTGCTTAACGACGATTTCGCACAAACGACGAGTAAATTCCATTGCTTTATGTATTTTTTTTTAATCTCGCGAATGAAATTAATTCTCGATATCGAGAAGCTTTTTTGCATCGCACGAGCTCGCCAAGAATTTCAAAATGTGTTCGATGAATAGAATTATATTAATTTTGAAAAACCGTCTTGTTCGTAATTAATATACTTACCTAGGCGAGAAATTCGACGTTAATGAGCGAAATTCTCATCTCGCTGTGTTTCAAGTACCTAGATGGATTTTTTCCTCGCTTTGTTGCCAACCTCGAGTATTCTTGTTCTACGAACTGTATCAATTTTTAACGCGAATTTTCAAAAGAGTCGTGATGAAAAAATGAAAGAATTGCGAATCTTGTGGCGGAGATGTACACCAAAGAAGGTGTTTTTTAAATTGCAAGGCTTCTTTTTTTTTTTCAACGTAGGAGAAAGAGTCACGTAATGATACGAGTCTCTGAATTCACCCGAATGAGTCGGAGGAAAAAAAGTTACTCGGAAGGTTTAAATTAAATTTACAAAAAGCGAATATTTAAATGCATATTTCTAACCGAAATGGGAATATAAGCCATGCAGAATACATCTTTGGTATACTCGAAGGCATTTTCAACCACAAAAAAACGAATTGCGAAAGGGAAAAAAACTCTGAATCAACTTACAAGGGAAGAGAACGTATCTTGGCATTTATTTGAGACGAGAAAGTGATATTTTCTCGATTATTGAATATATTAGTGGTTCCCCCCATATTAACCATGTGGGTGTAAGGCTGAAAAAAAAAAGGGCAGGTACGTGTTTGGAAATAGGTGCAGAACAAAAGGGTGAAATTAATTTACGAATGCTCGGTGCGAAGGAAATTTCGCTGACGTAAATTAAACGATGGCCGTTAATTAGGTTTTTAGGCTTTTAGAGTAAAAACTTGGGTGGTAATTCTCGCAAGAGGCGACGATTTACAACAAAATGTACTTAACCGTTGAAATTATGACACATCAATTATCTAATTTTCGCACTCGGTTAATAGAGTTATTAATCTGTTTAGCGAGTGGAAAAAAGTGGCCAGAGAGGGATCTAGAATGAGAGATGGAAGAATGTTTACGATGAAAACTCACGCTCGTTTGTACGTATACGATTCGTAGGTAATGCCATTTTGCCAGATTCTTTCTTTCCTTTTTTTTGGTCTGCCTCTTTCTCGTAATTCAAAGAATAGTAAAAATTTAACTAATATAAATTTACAAAAGCTGGTATAAATTTCGGCTCGTTTCTCTAGAGATTAACCCACCGAACTAAGAATTCGGCAATATTTCAAAGCTACGAGTAAAGCTCGTACATATACCTGCGAATAAATCTTGTATTTTGTTATAAAACGAACAAACTGTATTGTATGCGATTCCTAAGCTCAGCTATTTTTTTTCTCGCTGATTACAAATCTCGAGTGCCCGTGGTCCAATTTGTTTCATTTGCTCGCGTCACTTTCAATTTTACGAATAGTTTGTATTGCGCCAGTACCCGAGTTTTTCTGCCTGGGTTTCTTCAAATGGTAGCGATTTTTTTACGAATTAGATGGCTCGTGCTGTGCGATACTGGGCGAAATAAGTGGAATGAAAAGTGACAGGGGTACGAGCTCGAAGATGTTTTCGGTGTTGCAGACGAGGAATTTTATTTGTTTTTAGAAAATTGTATGGTATGAAAATTTAAAATTTTGGTAATTGAATTTTCATACTTTTAAAGAAGATTGAATTATTGAATGGGAAAATGTATCAAGTTTTTGTTTTCATCTGAGAAGATTTTTTAAAAAGAGAGGAAATGAGAGCATAATGTTGGAAAGAAAGTTTAAAATAAGACATTTCGATTTTTTAAAAAATTTTCTGGCTGAAGATGTAAAATTTTCTTTAAAATATAGGCATTCAGATTTTAAAATTCCAACGAGACCCGTATTTTTTTATTAGAAATTTAATTTTTTTCGCAAAGGAAACAATTTTTTCAATTTTACCACGCCAACTCTGTCACTAAAAGACAACGCAAAAAAATTTTCCTTTAAATCGAAAGAAATAGAATTTTTTAGGAGAAAAAATTGGAAACAGCAAAATACCCACAGTTCTACCCATCTTTTAGCATAATTTGCGATGATAATATTTCAAAATTATTATTTTTAATTCTTTAGCGAAGAAAGCAAGTATGCAATGTTTACAAAATTTTCTGATTCAAATTTTTAAAATTTTTGTTCAACATTCAAAAATATTTTTCCAACCTTCTTCCCTTATTTAAATTTTTTTTTGATATAAGTTTCACTTTTTTAGGTAGATAAGTATATCTAGGTACATACAAAAAAAATTATTTTCAAATTTTTACCCGGAGTTGACTTTGAAATATTTTTCAGTTTTTTTTTTCAAATCCTAAACTTTTTATTTTTTGTTTTTCAATTGATTTATATTTTAAAAAAAAATTAAATACGTACTTATACTAATTTTTTTTTAGATTCGTTTCACGTCGTTTTGAAATTTTTCATTTTTTTAGTTGCAATGTCGACTTTTCTTTTGTCATCGAGAAGTGACTGAGTGTAGTGCTAGAAATAATTGAATAGAATAATAATTGAAAGACTTGTTTTGAGCGCTAGAATTCAAAAGTTTGAAAATTTATATAATTTTAAACGCTGAAAATGATACGAGAGGGAGAAAGAAGTTGGAAAATGTGTTTTATGATTTCGATTGAGAAAAATTAATATTGTACTGACTTAAAATATGTAGTTTTCAATCAAGTAACTGGCATTTTTGTCTCTTTCTCTTGAATTATGCAGGGGAGGGTGGAAGTACTTTTATCATTTACTTATTTTTAAAAAATCGATCAAAAAAGACAATAATTTGGGCAGTAAAATTTTATTAAAAATAGACAAAATTTCATTCACAATAAAATAATGTGAGAAAACGCATTGCTAATTTTGCTCCCTCCTCTTCATTTGTATCAATGATCAATCACAGAAAAAACGATTCAATAATTTAGTCAATGCAATTTTTTTCTATTTCCCTGATTTTTACGCTCTCTTTGGGATATTCCATTTTGAATACCTCCAAAATCCAAATTATTTACAGGTCATCCCTTGACCCTCCCCCTTGCCCCATTGGTGGACCAAACTGATTTTGTAGTAGGTTAAAAATCATACCGACCTAAGTTCAATGGAAAATAGATCTTAAAATTTCGGTGAAGAAATATTTTTTTGAAGGTTCTGGTATCTATTTCGACTCTGTTTTGCTCTCAGACTTGAAATAGGCACCTGATTAGGAAAGGTTCAAAACTCAATGGACGTTTGAATTTAGATTTGAATTTCAAATGTTGATTTCGAGTTTCATCATATTTTGGTTCTTAGGCCCAAAATGGGCTCCACAATAAGAAAATTCGAACTTAATTGCCGAATCCGAATTTCGCGATCAACTCGAACAAAAAACTCCCATTCGCAAAAATCAGGACACCATTGAATTCCTCTCGTCGAGACGAATATTTTCATATATTCACTTTTGAATTTCGATCAATTCCAGCGATTTTGGTTTTCACAGAATTAAGGGGGATTTCCCTCTATTTGAAGCCCAAAATGACGTTGAATAAGTATTTGAAGATGCTAATTTTAATAATTTTAATCATCGAATTGAAAATTTTTAATCCTATTCTGAAATTCATTTTGGCTCAGAGGGAAAAATGATACAAATCAAAATCAATGTCTTCAAATACCTGTTTGTGATTTTCAAATGATGGAAACGTTTGTGATTTTCAAATGATGGAAACATCGGGATAAGAATAAAATTTCTGAAAATTTTTAGGAGTGTATTTGGTCGACTATAAGAATACTTTTGGTATTCAAAAATTCATCGAATGTATTTACGAAGATGATCCATTTTTTCAATGAATTTCGTCAAGCTCTGTGTAATGCTAGGCAATATTTTAATTAATGTTAATGAAGTTGCATAACCGGTTTGCCGTAAAAACCATTTAGTTTGAGATATTATTAAGCCTAGATTTCATTTTACCCATCCATAGAAATTTAGGTAGAAGTTCGTCAATTTCTGATCATCTAAAATTTCCTTCTGGTCCATTGTGGCTTCTTTCAATCAGATTTTTTTATTGCTGTTTCTCTGTAGATATAGTTTTTTCCACAAAAATGATTTTTTGAATCATTTTTTTACAATATAAACTAGTTTTTTCAATTATTGATTTCACATCAGCATGAGAAATTATCAAACTCCAAACTTCTTTCTCAGGGGTCGGAAAATATACTCGAATGGTATATCCAAGGATTAACTAAATCTAAAAAAAAATCAGAAGCTTACCCCCCCCCCATAAAATTTCCTAATAATGTGAAAAAAATGAAAAAAATCTTATGTGTACGCCTGTGTAAGTACATACTTACTGATTATTTTTTGAGAAAATTCTGGACCATTCCCTCCAAAAAAATAAAATATTTAATTTTGGTCATATAAGTCGAGTGGGGAGTGAAAGGTCCAAACTTTTTTGCGGTGTTTTGAGTACATCAAGACTGATTTTTGAGGAGAATTTCATTCCAGTTGGTGAAGGGGTGGATTTCGCCATCTTATCCAAGAAGGCTCTTAATACTTCTATTTTCGTTAAAGAAAACACAATTTTCGAAACTTTCAACTAATTTCTAAAAAAAAAAATCCAAGCTGAAAAAAAACCATCAATATCTGCTTTCAACCTCATTCCTCTCACCTTTCAAATATCGAGCATTAAATAAATCTACATAGATTCAAACGAAATTTTTTTTGTAAACTATCAAAGGCAAAATAAAACTTACTCCTTTCGTAGTACCCGGAACATAGAATTTTAATTTACGCAGAATTTCGAGTTTATTTCAAAAAAAAAAAAAAAAAATACCAGACAAATTCTAAAACACGACGACTTTCAAAATGAAAAAAATAAACGACCAAAGCATTTCCCTATATCGCTCAAATATCCGTATAAAAATCAAGAAGCGAGCACCGAACACATTGACGAAAAATTACACCGACATAGAACACAAAATCGAACCCTAGACTCGAGAAGAATATCGGTGAAAAGAATTCGGTCTAATTTTACTCAGCTAAACGGTTCGGTGGCATCGAAAGAACATTCGCCTTTGAAATTTACCTTTTTACGAATCAATTTAGGTATGGAAAATTTGCCTCTGGTAATAACGCGGCCGAGGTTATTCGACGTTTAATCAAGATCCAGTTTTATCAGATATTACAGAGAGAGCTTCGTTTTATAACATCAAAAACTTGTCCGGATCCTTCGACAGTCCTCCAAAGAGGTCGTAATCGAACGAAGCTTTAATGAAACAAACGACCGTATAAAGGTACAAAACGATACCGAAAAAAAAAGAGGCGTACCAGGCGAAAAAATACTATTCGAGATACGAAGCAATAGACGAAATTCAACGTCGAACATCATTATTTCACACAGCAACCAAAGTTTCCAATAAGAAAATTCCTTTTAACGAATGACTTGCAAAAATTTTTTTAATCAAGATTATTAATTTCGAACGCGACCATGTTTTTTTCTCCATCGTCACTCGAGCTCCTTCTATTAATTCTCGTAAACTCGGGCAGCCTTTGAAAATGGGCTCGTTTTTCGTCTTCCGGAATGGCCCCGGGGAGGAGGGTGGTTCAAAACTCGCATCCGAGATTAGCACCAACGTTGCTGCGGAACGGAAAGAGAAATCTGATTTTGTAGTTTGGCTCGACGAAGATGCAGCCGGAGAACGGCCGGGGGATGCGTATTTTATTATTATCTGCAATTAATAACGCAACAAAAGGGGAAAATAGAGGAATTTTATCTGAAAGGGATGTTAAGGTGGCGAAGAGACGTCGGTGAAAAGGTACGTGTATAGGTGCTTACAAGCGACCGCGTTCTGGTGGCGACTAATAATGGCGTAAATGTCTCTTTTCCTCTTGAATGGCTTTCCAAGTGACTTTCCCGATCCCCCTTTTCCCTTACAGCTCCATCTCGGGCCCGGTGCGTTTATACGGGTTCCCTAATGTTTCCTCTTTAGCAACACCATCGCCAGAGCCACGATTACGAATTATCAAACGATAATCGTTTTCGAGGGGCCAGGGGTACAGACGAATTAAAAATTTAAACCGTTTGGAGTCGTAATTATCTGATATAAAATTTCAATAGTCCTTAATGCGGCCAAAAATTGTAACCATTGTCGTTAAGATTTCGCTCAGCCACGAGCCAAAATCCATAAATATGTCGGGAGCTGTGGCACTTTGAATTTTATAAGAAACAAGACAAGAACGCGTATTGACCCTTTACCAGAGTCTAGCTGTGTTTAATTCGTCTACATAATAATGGGGTTCGTTTATGAACTCATTAATGGCTGATGTCGTTTTTGCGGTCGTCTCTTCGTAATACCAAGACACGTTTTATTTAATCGCCGGTGACCTTGTTGCGTCGAGTCAGCTCCAATTCGCCATAATATAATTTTCAATTTTCTCCAGACAATATTTCCCTTTTACTTGCCAGACTGAAACACCTCGTAAACAAATAACGAAAAACACTTCACGGTGGCCAAAAAAAAAAAGAAGCTCCTCGAAATATATCTTTTTCCATTATAAATACGTTATTTCACGCGTCTCCTTGTTCTCTCCCTGGAGATCAGACGTATACGAATTTAATGAAATGAAATTACTATACACGTTTTCCAAACACCAGCTTCTCGCAGCTGGCTCAACTTTATTACAACGTAGGTAACGTTACCGGGAAATGTCAACGTTTAATTGTTGTCACGATGGAACGAAAATTTTCCAGACATTTCTCGTATAACCTTTCGAAACGATATTGTATTGTTATAATGCACCTTTTTGCATTAATTCCTTTTTATTATTATACGTATGGCATTTTAATTTGCCTCCATGGCCGGTGAAAAAATACGAGAAAAATGGTAAATTTAAAACGACCTCGACGATTAACGAAAATATCCGGATAAAAAAACCATTTGAACGGGTGGAGAAAAACCCTACGTACGAGTTCACCGAATCAAGAAATTCTTTTGACGTGTTACCTCCGCTATTACGAGTTCGAAAAACAAATTTATTTTTATGGCTAAATGGTCGAGGAATTTTTTGCCTCTTTTTTTTACGTGCAGCCGGTGATGTTTACTTTGAACAGATTCTCATGCAAAGATTTGCTCGATGTGTTTTTTCAATGGAAGGGTTTTTTTCCTGCACATTTGGTCTGCAAATGTACTTCTATACTTTGGAATCGAATAAATCGGAAAAATGAAGTTGAAATGTTGCAGGTTTATAACGTTCGATAGCAAAAGCTATTCTGGTATTAGTATTATTGGAAATTTTTTACGTCCGAGAAAAGCATAGGCGAATTTTCAAATGGATTAGTTTCATAGTTGAATACCTCTCGAATGTAATGTGGAATTTGATATTGCATTGTTGGTTTGAATTGTAAATACCGAGTGGAATACGGGCTGAGGAATGGATCGAAGTGAGCTGATGTGATGTGGTGGTTTTTAATATAGGTATGGCAATTTCTTTTGGTGATCGGATCAAATTAAAAGCTAAATATTGTTTATATGAAGTGAGATGAAAATACTGGTTTGGTGAATTTTTAATAAACAAATATTTTTTGTGGAGCAAATTGATAAACAGGGAAGTTTTTTTTTTATTAAGAATTAATCTCATACTAGAAAAAAATTTAGAGCTTAAAAAACTTTGAAAAAACAAATTTGAGAAACTTGATTGGAAGAATTGTGGAAATTTGAAAACCTGAATTTTTTTCAAAAATGATTAACTTGAAAAAAAAAGTAGAGAAAATTAAACTTGGAAAATGTTTTTAAAAGTTTGAAATAAAAAATCATGAGAAAATTCGAAAGTGTGAAAAGTTTTGAACAAATTGAGTTTAAACTTGGAAAAAACATCAATGAAAATTTTGACCAACTTTGCTGTTTGAAATTTCAATTGATTATATGTAGCTATTTTTTTTTTTTTTTTTTTTGAAATACATACCCATACTTATTGAAATACATAAATGATTCAATTCGCTTCAGCGAAGCGAGGATAAAAACTTTCTCCCTAAAAATTTATCTACTTTCAAATTTTGAATCTGTGAAGTCGCTGAAAGAACAACCAGAATTTCAACGCTGGGAAAATAATTAGCGAGATTCTTTGATTTTCAGCGGACTTTCATTGATTTTTCAATGAATTTCACTGATTATTCATAGAATTTCCGGTACTTTACCAATTTTCAGAGAATTTTTATTGACTAACGAGAATTTTTTCACCGATTTTTCCAGAAAAATTTTTCACAGATTTTTGAAGAAAATTTTACAATGATTTTTCAGAAAACTTTTCACGGATTTTTCAAAAAAAATTCACCAATTTCCCCCTCTCAAAAATCACTGATTTTTTCAGAAAATTTTTCACTGATTTTCCCAAAAAATTTCACTGATGTTTTCAGAAAATTTTTCGCTGATTTTTCCAGAAAAATTTTTATTGATTTTTCCAGAAATATTTTCACTGAATTTTCCAAAAAAATTCACTGATTTTTTCAGAAAATTTTTCATTAATTTTTCCAGAATTATTTTCACTGAATTTTCCAAAAAAAATTCACTGATTTTTTCCAGAAAATTTTTCATTAATTTTTCCAGAATTATTTTCACTGAATTTTCCAAAAAAATTCTCGATTTATCCAGAAAATTTTTTTCACCGATTTTTAAAGAAAATTTTGCAATGGTTTTCCAGAAAAGTTTTCACTGCTTTTTTGGAAAAATTTTACGGATTTTTCAAAAAAAAAATCACGGATTTTTTCAGAAAATTTTTCATTGATTTTTCCAAAAAATTTTACTGATGTTTTCAGAAAATTTTCATTGATTTTTCCAGAAATATTTTCACTGAATTTTCCAAAAAAATTCAGTGATTTTTTCAGTATTATTTTCACTGATTTTCCCAAAAATAAATTCACTGATTTTTTCAGAAAACTTTTCACTGGTTTTTCCAAAAAATTTCACTGATGTTTTCAGAAAATTTTTCACTGATTTTTCCAGAAAATTTTCATTGATTTTTCCAGAAATATTTTCACTGAATTTTCCAAAAAAATTCACTGATTTTTCCAGTATTATTTTCACTGATTTTTCCAAAAATAAACTCACTGTTTTTTTGGAAATTTTTTTACTGATTTTCCAGATTGTTTTACAGATATTTCAAAAAATTTTCGCTGTTGGCTTTCAGTGAATATTTCCATTAATTTATTATTTTGCAAATCTGTTTTTTGTGAGTGATTTTCGATAATTTTCACTTCTGAGAAATGAGAGAATAGGTACTTTTTGCGAACTTTATGTTTTTGAAAATTTTATAACTCGACAAAAAAAACACTTTAAAAATCGAAAATGTTGCTTGAGTGATTGAAAAGGTTGAAGAAAACATAACGTTTACATACATATTTTTAAAATATAGTGAATGAATTTTGCAGGGTAGGCAACCCAAACACCTTAGATGAAAGTAGATTTGCCGAATCTGCGTTTCTTAGAAGCTTCATAATCTTGAGTATACGATTTCCATAGACAACCTCATTTCATTAAAAATTATTATTTTTTTTATAATTCAACGATGCTCTTGCTGTAAAAAAAAGTGCCAAAAACAATAACATTTTTTCTGGCCATTATATTCATGGATCTTAAAAAATTCTACATTATCTTGCCCCATCTTCAAAATTGAAAGGAAACTTGAATTTTTTTCAATGATTGAAATTTCACTACGTAAAATTAAAGAAACGAAACTACATTCAATCAAGGAAATTCCTACCCAAAATTCAACCCCCTCGGAATGCGTGAGCGACTCTCTCCTTCCCAAGAGAAAATCATACCCTCAAGAAAGCATCTACATACGAAAAAAAAAAAGTGATTTATGAATGTTTCACAACAGCGAGGAATTCTTAGCGCAATAAACGCTATGTAAATTAGCCCGAAGGTACGTTCTACCTACGAAAAATATGTAATGTCGAAGTACCACGATATTTCCAGATAGGAGGGGGGGGGGAGAAAAATGCTACATATATTGAATAGGCATATCGATTTTGGCGAGGCTTCTTTATTACATAGGGGGAAAGTAAGAAGTTTGGGGGCGTAAGTGCTAAAATGAGATAAACCTTGGTGTAAGCGGAAGAGGAAGCATATTTTATTTCTCACGCTTGCGGCATTTTCGGGTGCTGTGTGTTGAAACCAACGACGACGTGACGGTCGCCGTACACTCGAGATCATGTCGTGAATACTTAAACGGCAAGATCAACAGGAGTCAATTGAATATTCCGAGCTACATTCCCCCGCAATCTACCCCTTTGTACGTTGTTATCAGTTTCTTATAATATTAATTCGACGAAATTTTTTTTTTTGCAATCCTGGGTATCATCTAATCTGCTCTTTTTTTCGTACTCTCGTCGTTGTATTATTCAATCTTAGGATAATATTTTTTATCGAATTCTTCTCTGGCATTTATTACCTTAGAAGGAAAAAAACATCGGGTAATTTTTCTCCGAGTCGTTTTCGCGAATGTACAATTTTGGTAAACGATACCCACGTTTACAAATACCCTGCTGAGTTTCAGGTACGACGAGTGAATTTTAACGAAACCAGATGGGGGATGCGAAGTAGGACAATTAAAAAAGCTCCAACGGTTCTCGCAACGCTAAATTTGTAGCCAGCAGGGTTTGCGAAAAAGTTGGATTTTTATTGCGGCGCGAAATGAAAATTTATTCATACGTTAATGTCGACGATGAATTTTTCAACTCTCGGTATCCGCAATTTTCTCTCCGTTATAACGTATAAACGTCTCGATAAAGTATTCAATAAAACGAATACTGAATGTTGACTGCGAAATAACAGCTTCCTTATTTCGCAGGCGAAATTTATATTCGAATTTTTTCCTAATGTTTAGCACATTACCACCGTGTTGGGTGGATTTTTATGGTAATGAAAAAAGATTCGGAATTTTGCGCTCTGTTTGTCTTATGCGTGTGTTTTGCGAGTTTGCTGCGGTGATATGGGTGGGAAATTTGAATGATTGCTTGGCTGGGTTGATGCGATTGATGGGATTTCTACATGGAGCCAGCATAGAGCAGTCTTGCACCACCACCCCCCCCCCTCCAGCGATCCTCTGGGATTTTTTTTTCTTAAAAGAGGAATCAATCCTAAAGAATATTTCTAACGGTTGCCCTCAAAAAATATATATATTTCAATTTTCTTGTTCAAAATACCCGGATTAACACTCTTTTCGCGTTAGCTTTACTTAAGGTTTCAAAATTGACTTTTTTTTAGTTTTTTCATCGTAAAAAATTAGTGAAAAAAGAAAATTTTGAAATTTCGTTCAAATCTACTGCCAAATTGGTGTTGATCAGAGTATTTTGATTCGCTGAATTCGAATATGGTATTGGTGTTTTCATTTGGTCATTTCTTGTTATGTGAAACGCTCAAAATTTGAAAAATCTACCAAAATTACAACAATTTTGTTGGTCCTAAGGTTTTTTTTTTTTGGCAATTTTCGGCCCTTAGTTCAAAGAAATGGCCGAAATTTTTTTTGAAGGTAAATTTTCAGCCAAAAAATGTGGATTTGAACTCGACGTTACGAATTTCACAAAATTGTACTTTAATTGATCAATTAGGTCACTAATAATAATAATGGTAATCCACAATTACAGGTGCTGAAGTTCATTTTGATGAGCTTTTCTTCAGGGCTGAAAAATTCTAAAATTTTCTGGTGACTCTGAAACGTCTCGAAACTGCTTCCAATCGATTTGGCAGATCAAAAATAGGGTATATATCAAATTTCAGCTTTTTTCGTTGGTCAGATCAAATTTTCATGATTTACAGGACGATGAGGTGATTTTAAAATTTCAAAAATTCGCCAAAATTTGAGAAACTCATTTCAGCCCTTGAAATTTTGGAAATAGAATTATTTTATGATGGACTTTCAATTTATTCCTATTTTGGTGCAAAATTTTACTTTTAGTTGGGATACCTCGCTTGTTACTATGAAAAAGTAGTGAAAAAATCACGTGTTTTTTGTTTTTGATTTTTTTTTGAGCATGTTCCACCCAATTTTAGAGCTCCAAAAAAATAATAAAATAAAGTTTCCTTTGAAAAGAAATGTTGATAACATGGATATGTTTTTTCCTATCATGCTGACTTTATATTAAGTTAATTTCAAAAATATAAAAATTTGTTTTTAAAATTTAAAAATTGGCTCACAGTTCTTTGATATTTTCTCTGTTATTTTGACTTTCTGATATTAAGTCAATTTTCAACTTCTGACTTTTTGATTTATAAGAAGTTGATTTCGAAAATATAAAAATTTCTAAATTTCCAAGTCAGCTTCTGACTTTCTAATATCAAGTTAATTTAGAAAATAAAAAAATTCATGTTTTTTAAAAGAAAATGTTGACTTTCTGATACCAAGTCAATTTCAAAAAAAAAATTGTTTTTAAAATTTAAAAATCGGCCTTCAGTTCTCTAACAATTTTTTTTATCATTCTGACTTTCTGATATCTAATAAGTTCGAATTTGAAATTATAAAAATTTGTAACTTTTCAAAAGTCAGCTTCTGACTTTCTGACATTAAGTTAATTTCAAAAATATAAAAATTCATAAGTTTTTGACTTTTGGTTACGCAAAATAAGGTCTTGAAAATTTTGGAATGACCCCTCCCCCTCCACTCTAGAGGAAAAAACAAATCCATGTTAATAAAATATGTAGGTATTCGATGCTTAACCAGCTAATAGATATAATAAAAAAAATTTCAACCATGTATCCCCTAAATTTTTTTTTCAAATTTCAAAATAAAAAAAAATGGAAAATGTAAATCAAAAATTTTTAAAAAATTCCCATCGCGTGTTGAAATTATTAGGTAAAAGTGCAATAATTCCGAAAGGAGTGGGGGTAGGGAACCAACATTTTTTTTGGAATGTTTTTAGACCATAAGTAACATTTTGGGCCAATTTTGACCGATTTTGGGTCAAGAGCCATTTTTGACTCTTATTGGGAAAAGCTCTTTCATCAATTCTAATAATATCTAGGTAATCAATCCATGTTTAAATCGATAGAATTATACGTATTTCCGATTCTCTCGGCTAAATACTGAAAACGACCGAAAAAACAACCATTTTATTCCCTCAATGTACCAAAGTAATCACCGAATGATTAAAAATGACAATTTGTTTTAATTTCCCAGGTATTCTCCAGAGCAGAAATAATGTTCAGCACAGACGATCGCCCATACATCGGTAATCCCATCACATACACCTACATGGAAGACAAAGTATTCGAAAACAGTCGAAACGTAACCATAAAACTACACCGAAGAGTGGGTCGTTTCGTAAAACTACGATTGCACTTCAGCAATCAATGGATAATGATCAGCGAAGTGATATTTGATTCAGGTACGTTTTACGCAGCCTCTCAATTTAGCCTACATTTCCTCCAAAGTCGAGTCTTTTAAAACGAAAGAAACGAAAATTAAAACACAAATATTTTATCATAATCGTATCTTCTCGGAACCTACATTACCATTACAGCAGCACACCTTATCTCAAGCGTACGATGTCTTGCTGCATTATTGAATTTAATTTATTTACTTTTTCGCTCCCGATATTTTCCTTATTTTAGTGAGAATATTAACGTTTTATGTGACTAGCAAATGTAATGAGATGATACAAAATAACTGAATCTATTATATGTAGCGGCAATATTTTACATAAGGGTGGAATGGAATTCGTGAATTATTAATATCAGACAGTTCGCCATTTTCTTGCTGGCATTTTTTTTCCTCTCGCTAACGCTCTTTCGTGTTTGGTTAATGTTGCTCGCAATTTTATTAAAAAAATTTCTCTATCTGGATTTCACCGGACGACGTGAAACGCCACTGCCGTACATTATAAGTACTTTTTTTTTCAATTTACCGGGGTCCATTTTTCTTCGGCAATTTATTCGCGTATAATCGTGTTTAATTTATCTCGACATTTATTTTCTACTCTATGTTTTACAGACGTTGCTCATGGTAATTTCACATTCGATGTGTTTCCAACTAATGAAATAACTCAGAATGATGTTAACGAAAAAGAACGAGGATCGTTTCATCAGCATCCTGAAATTCCTGGTAAGCAAAATGTCGACGAAATTGTCGCCATATCTCGATGGTATTTTATGTAGTTCTGTATTCATGATTTGTTTTTTTTTCGCAGTATCAACAGCTCAACAAGAAGATCAAACTTATATGGCGATCATAATTGGAATTTTAATGGCTGTAATAATATTATTAGCTTTTGCTATTCTTTTAATCATAGCTAGGCATAGGCAACGTAAATGTTTCGCTAGTCCTCTTACTGCCAAGTCAGCATTGGCTGAGAATCATCCTCATATATCGGCTGGTAGCAGTTGTGGTACTTATAGTGGTAAAGATGGCACGTCTTCGTCGTCTGGATTGACTCATCCATTACAGAAAGGCGCCTCGACACATTTGGTCAATAGATTGATCAAAATCGATGATTATCAAGAGCCATATCAGGCTCTGAGATATGCTCCTTACTACAGTTATAGCTCTGTGGTGATGGAGATGAGAGATACTCTCAATAAAACTGCTGTACATGCAGGTAAGTTGAAATTAATTGAAAAATATTTCAATTTTTGGTAAAAATTTTATCGATTTTTTTTTTTGTAGATTCGGCATACGATTATGCAGTGCCCGAGACTGGCACGATGCCTTTGTTGAGTCCAGATATAAGAGATACTCCGCCATCCATATCTTCCTGTAATAATTCTATTATAGCTGATAAAGAAAGTTTATTCACTAGAAGTTATTCTTCGGATGAAAATAAAAACAAAAAAGTAAGTATATTTTTGAAGAAAAAAATTTAATGGTGAGAAAATCCGGAAACAGCCCAAGAACGTACGCCTCTGTTGCTTACCTTCTGATACAGTTTCTCGAAAAAACTCGGAGAAAAATTCTCAGAGAATTGGATGAGGTTTCAAAAACACATCCGTTCTATTTCAAGGAATCTTCATTACTTCGTTCAAAATACATACCTTGCCATAAAGTTCGATTTGAGTAGTGCTTTTATTAATCGAAAAATTGTATTTTTGATAGAAAAAATTTAGCTCGAGTCCAAAATTTTAGGAAAATGATGACCCTATAATTTAGAAAACTAGCAGTTTGAGTCGGAAAAATTTGGAAAATTTTGAATTTGCATTTCAAGTCAAAAATATTAAAGAAATATTCAAGACAGAATTTTGATATTCAACTCTTCAGTAACATTAATTTTGATTTGACCCAGATGCAAAATCGAATATAAACTAAAGAGATAGCTATTCCCCTCCCCTCCCTCCCTCTCATCCTTCCTTTTCCTCTCTCTAAATGAAACATTTCGAAGTTTTAATTGGGAAAATTAGAACCTACAAATTGAAAAAAATTAGAAGATAAAAAAACTTTTTTTAAAGCTTGAAAAAATGAGAAATTTGAGTTGAAAAAATTGGGAGAAAATCAATATCATTCAAAAAATTTTTGGTTTCTTTCCTTCAAAACCATAAGTTTACTTATAAATTGTATAAGGGAAGGGCTGAATTGGAAAATAATGGGTGGGGTAAGGAGGTCAAAAATTATAGAAAAATTCGGAAATCTGAAATTTTTGGAACAAACAATCAATGCACTGAGGAATTCTTTTAATCTGAACATAGACGCACCCAAGGGGGGCTCAGGAGGCTCGAGCCCCCCCATAAGCCCGGAAAAAATAATTTTTTGCTTCAAAAATGAGAAAAAAACCAATTTTTTTGTTCTTCAAAGTATATTTTTTCAAAAGAATTTCGCCCTCGCTTCGCTGGGGTAGTATTTTAATACTTTTGTTTCAAAACTTGACAATTTTTGATTGATTTTTCAGTCAAAAATCACCAAATTCTCAATAAATTCTCTGTTTGTCAGAAAAAATTGATGATTTTTGATTGAAATATCAGTGAAAAATGACTCAATTTGAAATTTGACCCCCTCACCATTTTTTCTCAAATTCTCAGCCCCTCCCTTAAATAATTTCTGGGTACGCCTATGAATCTGAATCAGGTAAATTAGGGTGAAATTTTGTCTTCGTGATCAGTAAAATAAATTTCACTCGAGGTCAATGATTTTTCGCTGATCTCACTAAAAAGTAAAAATTATCTACTCATTTTTTTTTTTCTGACAAATTGAAAATTGATTAAGAAATCTGTGGACGATCACTGACTTTCAGTAAAATTTATTTCACTTACTTACCATCTTACATGATTCAGATTTAATTGGAAAATTTTAAATTTGTATTTCAACTCAAATCAAAAGAAATTAACTGCAGAAATTTTTTTTTGAAAAATCAAAATTAAAAATTGATGATGCACTTCTTCCTGACATTTTTATAATGAAAATTTCCCTTGGTGAGTTGGGAAGGTGGTACTCGAACCCCGGCCCCTGAGCCTTCCTCTAGGGCGCACCTATGCTAAAAAAAAAAACTCACTACGAATCGTTTCTTTTCGCCCCAGATCAGCTAGGTATCTTTATCTTTCATGCAAGCCATACAAATTTCCAAAATCACTTCATTCTCGAATTATGGAAAAAATGAGACGCCACAAAACACAAAAGTAAAATGCAATAAAATTTGGTAAGTTTTGTCGTACGTAAAAGAAGAGAAAAAAGCTAATTTTTTCAATTGAAAAAAAAAATAGTTCCTAAGTATTAATTACAATTTGTAATAAAATATTGCAAAAACATTTCAAACGCAAAAAAAAAAATGACATTGAAAAAAAATTGGACTAATTTTGAGAATTCTTTTTTCAAAATAAATATGTACTATGACTTTTTAATGTGTCTTCAGGATTTAAAAAATGAGAAATTTTCAGGATTCCTGATGAAATTAAAAATCAAAAATTCGTATTTTTTCTAGTACCTTTTTTGGACTTGAATAATTTTCCATGACTAAAGATAATTACCTTCTTTCATCAATCAATTTTTAAAAATTTTTCGAAATGGGGTTCTTCACATCTGGACCAAATACATAAAAATAAAAACATCGTTTTTTTTTACGCAAGGTCCCTTCTTTACAGCAGGGTCACATCTGTGATTTTTTGCGGGAAATTCGTACTTTTTCAGTAAGTGCATTTGCACTATTTCTATTTAAAAAAACAAATTCAAGATGAAAAATATTCAAAATTCTTCCTTTTACTTTGAAATTGTTCAAGTAAAATTTTATAATTTTTTCTTCCTTTTTTTGCCAATCTGGATAAAATTTTGCTATTATATTTGTCTTCTTTATATTTAGATACCTTTTCTCTTAATATTTAAAATAATTTTCATATTATTTCCGACGATTCGAACCCCATTTCAGATTCTTCAATTGTAAAAAACTTCGACAGCTCGTCTCATCGCATTTTTTTTCATCCCACGTAATCCTCGTACTTACGCCATAAATCATAACTTCCTTAAATACCGACTCCAAAACGAATTCTTTTCTTCCACCTTCCACATAGTTTGAAATGATTTGCACGTGAAAAATATCGAGAAAAATGAAACATCATTATTTTTATTACGCTTGTAACGAGCGTGAAAAACTTTGTTCATGAAAATTCTTTAATTTCGCCAAAAATGGGAAAACTTTCCTTTTTTTACGCTTTCTTTGGTTTCTTTTTCAAAACCACACAGAGAAGCCACAAAGTAAAGAAATAAATTATAAAAAGAGAATATACGTTTTCTCTTCCTTCGGTTGTGCAAAATAAAATGAAAAAAAAGGGGGTTTTATGCATCGAGGGGTGAATTCGCTAATGTACCTTCGATTTGTGGTAATGATAAATCCACTTTCATGAAAACGCTTCTGTGCACCGATGCAAACGTCAAAGCAGTGCTACGGTAACAAAAAAGGGGTAACTGTCTCGCTTATTTTCTTCCCACCACCGCCACCTTCGATACACAATTAAAAACTTTTTTTCCAAACAAAAAATTACTTTATAAGAGGATTATGACAGCGAAAAATTAACATTTTTTAATTGAATATTTACTTCCGAATGAAAACGTTCGCATTGGTAAAAATTTGCTTCGATTTGTATACCTATCTAGATATTGGGAGGGAAAATCCGCGTAAAAATACCTTTTTGTTTTTATTGTTTAAAAAAAAAAAAAAATCAAAATCAATACGAAATATACAGGCGCGTTTGGCGTGAAATTCGAACGAATCCGATTTTCCAATTTCGTTGAGAAAGTTCTTTTATCGTTACTGAATTACAAATACCTATGAAAACATTGTACTCGAACCATACTGGATATATAAGCTTGTGGCTAGAAGACTTGGGAAACTTGTACGAAAAAATATTTTCCATTTTTTTATACCTTATTTGCGAGTAAATAAGGTAAAATTTGACACTTTTTTCTTTTACTTTTGCAACTATACGCACGTTTTTGTCGTACAACAAACAAGCGTCGAGTTTTGTTTGAAGACGAATCGTAAAGGTAAAATTTTTCTTTATGTTTCAGCAGAGTTTAAATCCGCAAGAAATACTGCACGCTTTGAAAAGAAGACTGGAACACACGACCGTTCCGGAATTTCCAAGACATCGGCTACGAATGCTTTCACGTCTAGGAGAAGGAGCTTTCGGAAGGGTAAATATTTTTTCTAGCGAAAAATTACGTACACGTTGCCACTTTATTTTCCCAATATACACGTACCCGTCATACCGCAGCTGTCACACCTGCGAAAAAAAATAATCATTTTCCGCGACAACAAATTCTCCTTATATACGTAATTTCCTGATATACGTTTTGGTAAGCTGCCTCCTCGCCTTCCATCCTTCGCCCCTATTCAAATCACACGCTACAATGTAAAAGCCTAAAATACGCGTAAATTTATCAACTTTTACCCGAGACTAGGCGAAATATGACATTGACGAGAATTAAGCGACGTACGATGTCATACGTCATTTGACAATTCCACCTCTCTCGCTTAAGGATTAATACACTACATAACGCAAAGGCCCTGGGTACCGTTGGCGTCGCGAACAGAAATATTTACTCGAGCTTATTAATAAATTATCATACCAAATGTCACACTCATATACGTTCGCCATATTGTATCGGTGAAATATGTCAACTCTGGGTTTGTTTTTTACAAAAAAATTTCAAAATAACCACGTAATTAATACCTCGTTGCGGTAAAATGTTTCGAAATGTAGGATTAATACCCACAGACCCTTCTTGGCACCGGGGGAGGAAAATGAAAAAGAAACGTTGATAAACGCTCTTGTTTTGAGGAAATTTCGAATTTGTACGTGTCATATTTTTTTATGATTTATTTGACGTGAACGAACGCGGAGTGATTGTTTTTCGGCATTAACATGCTGGTAATATTCGAACAGGCGTAATTTAATGAAAAAAAATACCGAATGTAATTTTTTTCTCCTTCGTATATATAATTTCTGCGGTTGAGAGAAAGCAATACTTCTAGGTCGACGTTTCTTTTTCCTGATTTGAAAAACATACGGTTTTTTTGGTATCAGCTCGAACGATTCGGAGTAAAAATTTTTGCCTTTATGGAGTTGCCATGTGAATGTATGCGACTTCGAGATGAAAATCAAAATTTGCTGCCTTATTTTTCATCTTGTCAGATGTTGCGTTTGGTATAAAAAATTTATTACGTTAGTCGACTTTGGTGATCTCTTTATTCGATATTACAACAACAAAAGAAAAAAATACTGTAAAGGATGACAATCTGGATTTTATTCTTTTTTTAAATTGAAAAAAGTATTCGTTTTGAAATGACGGGCACTTGCAGTGGACAACTAAGGTAGGTACCACACTGGTATGACGTTTTTAAAACACTTCACGAAGCACGAGTATTTCCTGGTACATCGTTGCACAATTTTCAAAGTTATAATGGTGAAAAAAGATTTTATGGGAACTTGGCTTCTTTTTTCAAGTTGGACAATTGCATTGTAAAAATATCAAAAGTTTTAGTTTCTGCCTAAGAATGTGAATACTTGACAAGAAATAGTTTCACTGGATTATTATTGGTACTTCAACTTTTGATACTTAGAGATTATTTGAGGCTAATATTTGGAAAATTTTGTATCAAAAAATATTAAAAGTGCGGGTTCAATTACTGAAAATTTTCTTTAAGCATTTCGGAAATTTCAATGAAGGATATAATAAATAAGCTCTCACAAAAAATTGATAATAAATTAGTATTGCCCAAAAAATTAGTGATAAGTGTTTTACTAAACTAAAAATTACCAATGATTTTTCATTGAAAAAACAGCAAAATGATGAAGCACGGTCATTGATGAATTAACTATCACTTTCACTGAAATTTGATATCAGGGCCAACTACCTACTTACCTAAAAAAAATTCAAGTGAAAATAAACAACAAATTATCATTGAAAAATGTTTTTAAAAATTGAAAAAAATTAGTAAAAAATTTTCACGCAAAAAAAGTAAAAAATGTTCACAAAAATTGATGAAAATTTTTGCAAAAAATAGGTAAGAAATATTTGATAAAATTGAAAAGAAATATTTACTGATATTCATAAGAAGTTTTCACTGAAAATTGATGGAAAATGTTCAATTGATGAGAAATTATCAGTGATAAATGAGAAATTTTCAGCGAATATTGATAAGACATTTTCAGTGAAAATTGATGAGACATTTTAAGTGAAAATTGATGAGACATTTTCAGTGAAAATTATCAGATATTTTTAGTGAAAATTGATGAGACATTTTCAGTGAAAATTATCCGATAATTTTAGTGAGAATTGATGAGACATTTTCAGTGAAAATTGATCAGACATTTTCAGTGAAAATTGATCAGACATTTTCAGTGAAAATTGATGAGACATTTTCAGTGAAAATTGATGAGACATTTACAGTGAAAATTGATGAGACATTTCCAGTGAAAATTGATCAGACATTTACAGTGAAAATTGATCAGACATTTTCAGTGAAAATTGATCAGACATTTTCAGTGAAAATTATCAGATATTTTTAGTGAAAATTGTCAAGACATTTTCAGTGAAAATTGATCAGACATTTTCAGTGAAAATTGATCAGACATTTTCAGTGAAAATTGATCAGACATTTTCAGTGAAAAGTGATCAGACATTTTCAGTGAAAATTGATCAGACATTTTCAGTGAAAATTATCAGATATTTTTAGTGAAAATTGTCAAGACATTTACAGTGAAAATTTACAAGACATTTTCAGTGAAAATTGAGACCCATTTTCAATGAAATGTTTTCAGTGAAATCAATAAGTCAAGACATTTTCAGTGAAAATCGATAAAAGATTTGCACTGAAAATTGATCAGAAATGTTTTTTATGATTTTTTTGCTGAGATTGATGAAAAACATGTTCGGTAAAATTAATGAGAAATTTTCACTAAAATTGATAGGATAAATTTTTTCTAAAAATTGATGAGACTTCACTGATACGAGATTTGCACTGAAAAATGAAGAAAAGAATTTTCGTGAAAATTGATTGAAAATTTTCAATCAAAATTGGTAAGAAACCTTTCACTGAAAATTGGTATGAAATTTTCATTGAAGAGTGGTAACAAAATTTCATTATTCTTTCTTTCTCCAACATTTTAGTAACAGCTTTTTGCTGAAAAGCCATTGCATTCTTCATCGAAAATTAGTAATAGTGTAGGCAAATAAGAAAAAAAAAAACATTTTTAGCCAGGAAAGGTTTTATTGCGAAAAATTGTTGGGAGGGGTCCCCTGACCAACCTCTAAAAAGTCCGCACCCCCTAGACCCCGTGCTTCATTTTTTATGGGGTCCCACCCCCTCAAAAACGGTTTTTCGCGAATAACTCCTCAGGGTTTGATATTACGGCAAAAATAACTTCGTATTTGGATTCTACACTTAATTTCCTACAAATATTGTCCAGAATTTTTTTTTGAACGATCATTGGTGTGGAGGTGGAGAGTCCTGAAGAAGGGTGGTTTTGGAAAACACGTTGTAATACGAAGTTTCATGTTTGACATCATTTCAAATGATGGAGGAAATGTATTCTACGATATTTATTTGAGGTATGAGACCTCCTAACTTACGGCTAAATCGCACCCTCCACCCTCCCCCCTCCCCTCCCCCAACCGCTTCCTGAATAACACAATTACTGAACTAATTCAAATATGGTATAATTTTTTAAAAATTTCTACGACATTCATTTAGAGTATGAGACCGCCAGATTTGAGTGTAAGTCTCACCCCCCCCCCCCGCCCACAATTATAACGATCGTTTGAATCACATTAAAGGATGAGAAACTATTTACGCCATAGGCTTACATATGTATTCGAATGATGCCTGAAAAGCTGAAAAAAGCTAGAAACAAAAGGTGGATAGCAGAATTCTGCGTATTTTTCTTCACGAATCAACATACCTATAATTGAGGAAAAAAACTCACCAATTTTTTGAAATTCTAGATTTCCGAGAATATTTACTCGTATTTCTCTCTCATCAAGTCAAGTTGATTGTATGTATTTTTCAAGTTTTCAGCCACTATAATTTATATGAGTAGGTAAATTCATCTACACTTTGAGTGACGAATGAATGGGAGGAAATTTTCTCGAAAATCTGAGGAAATCTGAAAAATTGTTGTTGAAAAAAATACGTAAAATTCGATATCGTTTACTCGTTTTATTTTTTTCCTTTAATTCTTTCGGATTTTCTGTGACCAGTCTTGATGAGTATTAGGTATACTTTTAGAAGTTTATGCAAGGCGAGGGAAAAGCTTTGAAAAAAATTGATTTTTGATGTCCAAAAAATTCATTTTCGAAGGGTGCCTGGCGGGAAGTTGTCCTCAACCCTCCTCCCCCCCCGGATTTACGCCACTGCAATCTTTGCAAACTGATTTGGTGAGGAGGGGTGAATAACCGCCATTGGAATGACGCACTCAACTTCGGACAAACTACCTTCTAGAAATATGCGCGAAAATTGGAGACAAAAGATGTTTACAAACAGTTTCTCATCCTTTAATGTGATTCAAACGATCGTTATAATTGTGGGCGAGGGGGGAGGAGGGTGGGTGGGTGAGACTTACACTCAAATCTGGCGGTCTCATACTCTAAATGAATGTCGTAGAAATTTTTAAAAAAATATACCATATTTGAATTAGTTCAGTAATTGTGTTATTCAGGAAGCGGTTGGGGGGAGGGGAGGGGGGAGGGTGGAGGGTGCGATTTAGCCGTAAGTTAGGAGGTCTCATACCTCAAATAAATATCGTAGAATACATTTCCTCCATCATTTGAAATGATGTCAAACATGAAACTTCGTATTACAACGTGTTTTCCAAAACCACCCTTCTTCAGGACTCTCCACCTCCCCACCAATGATCGTTCAAAAAAAAATTCTGGACAATATTTGTAGGAAATTAAGTGTAGAATCCAAATACGAAGTTATTTTTGCCGTAAAATCAAACCCTGAGGAGTTATTCGCGAAAAACCGTTTTTGAGGGGGGTGGGACCCCCATAAAAAATGAAGCACGGGGTCTAGGGGGTGCGGACTTTTTAGAGGTTGGTCAGGGGACCCCTCCCAACAATTTTTCGCAATAAAACCTTTCCTGGCTAAAAATGTTTTTTTTTCCTCAAAATAGCGCTAATTTGCCTACACTATAACAACTATTCCCTAAAAAACAGTGGTCTTTTTCATTGAAAATTGGTGATAATTTTTTTACTCCATAGTTGATGTTTTTATTGAATATCACTGAAAAATGATGAAAATTAAAGACTATTTTGTTCTAGACATGCATCGCTATAATAGGTAGAATGAAAATTGGCAGCAAATTTTATTTGAACAAGTTTTAATAATTAAAAGTTTTCGAATAATATTCTCATAAAAATTCAATTTACTCGTTGCATGTGATTTGTTACAATTTCAATGTTCAAAACTGCTTCTGAAACTCCGAAAAAAATCCCCCAAGATTACTTTCAGATCACCCTATGGATAAACATTTCGACCCACTTACAACCTTGATGAACACTCCTACATTTCCAAATACATTTAAAAAATAATTTAATTCCGAATCCTCGAGCGCGTCAACGTAAAATGAAATTTTAAAATACTCGCTCTCGAACCCGAAAAAAAATGCAAAATTGAAAACAAACACGCTAAAAATTGAACAACCCGGCGTGTTTATCTCTCGGTACAGAATTTCGCAAAACACTAAAAAATAAAAAATACACAAAAATTCAAATCCTTAGGCAAACTCTTGCGAATCCCATCTATCGTCGGTGACGAAATACAATGGCGTACAAAACGGTATACCTCGTTCGAGCGAATACTCTCGAGCGATTATAACGTGTTCTCGTTTTCATTTAGTGGCAGGATTAATTATCAATTTGAGTGAATTATTCGATTTCGCAGGTCTACATTGCGGAAGCCGATGGTATAATGGAATACGGTGCTTCATCCTCATTAGGAAAACGCTTAGTGGCTGTTAAATTCCTCACGCAAAATGCCAGCGAGAAAGAAAAGTAAGAACGTAAACGATATTTTCATCGACTCGATATAAAACCCTTGTCATAATTTGCCTTCACCTGTATCTGCTATAAATTTCCCTACTTATGTACGTTTTTTTTTTTTATTATTATTATTTTAGAATCGATTTCCATCGAGATGTCAGAATTCTGGCCGCTTTGGAAGATGTAAATATCGCTCGAGTCCTTGGCGTCTGTACCAGCGAAGAGCCACTTTGCGTAATTATGGAATATCTAGAACACGGCGACTTGAATCAATTTCTTAAAACGCACGTCGCTGCTGAAACCACCAGATCTCATCCTGTAGGAGTTAAAACGCTTAGGTACGTACTTTGGGACATTTATACCGGTAATTAAAACCCGCAAGTGTACAAATTACCGCATGCTTTCTCGTATTGTACATGTAATTACGACGCACCTGAATGTAAGGGGGTTTACAAGCTCCACAAGCGTCGAGTTTTGTTAATGGTATTTCGTACGCATTTGTTGCAGTTTCAACTGTCTCTTATACATAGCAACTCAAATAGCTTCAGGAATGAGATACTTGGAATCTTTGAATTTCGTGCACAGAGATTTAGCCACGAGGTTTGTACTCCATTTGTGGTATTTCGTTGATTAACATTGTACCGTGCGTAGTATTTCGGGCTTCTAATTAATTTCGTACCGTGTTTACGTCACATTTACAGGAATTGTCTGGTTGGCAAAGCATATCAAATCAAAATCTCAGATTTTGGTACAGATAACGAACTGTATACGTCTGATTATTACAAAATAGACGCCAACACTTCGTTACCCGTCAGATGGATGGCCTGGGAATCGGTCTTTTTGGTAAGTACAATGTAAACCGAAGAGCTCGTGTAATTTTCAATTAGTTGCCTTAGTAATCGTACTGTCTTGTAAGGAAAATGACACGAGAAATACTGAAATTTTGTTAATTACTCTTCAGCATACGTCAGGAGTATAGGTATGCAATAAATATGATACACCTTCACTCATGGGTGGAGAAAGTCGTGTCACGCATGTCACAGGCTGGATTTCGAAGGTCAATTTGTGGCATGTGGAATTTTCTAGGGAAATGGACAACATGCCAAAAATACAGAACATCAAATTTTTTTTAAAAAAATAATGAAAAAAAAAATCAAAAAAGGAAATTTAAATTTAACAAAATAATGGTTGGAAAATTTTTAATAATGGAAACAATTTTGAAAAAAAAAATAGAATTGAAGAAACTCAAAAAATACTTACTTTAGGGTTTTAAAAAAATGGATTTATAGACTAAATTTGGACTTGGGTGATTGAAATTTCATTTTTGGCAAAAATGTTGAACTGACGGAAAAAGGTTCCACCGGCCGGGAGAAAAAGACATATTGAAGAAAAATTTTCGATTCCATTGAAAATATTCAGGAGTATGGGTTTAATTACAATTTTTTTCGAAATCCCTACTCTTTTTAGGAGATGATTTTTACCTATAGATTGAATGGGGGTGTTTTTTGAGAGAAGGTTGTTTGTTCGGGGTGAGGGGGGGACTGATGTAAAAATTTTGTGAAATCTTGAAAAAATTTACTTCTCCGTCTCTGCCTTCACTAGATCAGACGGAAAAAAATCTACTTTGAATTTTGGCAAAAAATGGATCAGATAGTTCATTCTGAGTAAGAAATCCCTCTTCCCCCAAAAAATTTTACTTAGGTTTTCCAGATGGGGGCGAAAGAAGCCATGCAAGCTGGATTTTAAAAATTAAAATTATTGCTTTTGTCCCATTTGAATTTGTTTTCCCAAAAAAATTAGTTATCCTTCCATTAAATGATTAAAATGTCAAGAATGCAGGCTTTTTTCAGTAAAATAATTATATAATAATTCGTGTCATTTTCTGGTTTTCTTAATACCAAGGTGAAATTCTAGCTATTTATGATTTTTTGTTTAATTTTTCTTGTCAAAAAACACCATGAGTTGCATTCAAAAAAAAAAAAAAGATTTTTGGTTTCAACGCCATTCATAGAGACAATGAAAAAGAAAATTTTCTAACGCAGCAATAAAGATTTGAAAATTCGAATCCCCCCCCCCCTAAGTTGAAAATTGCAAATCTCGAAATTTGAGAATTTATTGAAAATCATGTTTATTTTGATCATTCGAACGCCAACAAAATGGAAAAATATTTTTTTGTTCGCTAGAAGTGAATTTTGGCAAGTAATTAAAAAAAAACGGATAGGGCACACAGCTTACTCAAATTCTATTAATTTAGGTAATTCAAGTGTATTCATCATTTAATAACCTAAAAATAAGTCAATTCAAAAAAATGTTTTAGTTACAAATTTTATTTCTTTAGAAAATTTTCACAGCATTGCAGCTTAGGAACTGAAATTGCATAAAAATTCTATCCAAATTTATTCGTATCAAATAAATTTTTTTGGTTCTTTTTTAAAGCGTGTAATAGAATTGTCGACTTAAATTTTGGTAAAAATTGAGACTCAAATTTCACTTTACCAAGAAATGAAAGAGGAACCATTACAGGTTTCACAACTTTAAAAAAAGCAAAAAAGCTTGTTTTTATGAGAATCTCGCCTGAATTTTTTTTCCCCAGCGAAAGTTTTCATCAATTTTTTGTAAAAATTTCTCAATATGTATCAGAAAAAAATTTTCAACAATTTTCAATCAAAATAATTTCCTTAATTTGTAGGTAGTAAAACCAAAATTTTATGATTTTTTCAAGAAAATTTTTTTACTGACATTTTTGTGGAAGCTAGTGGGTTTAAGAATGCTCTAAGAAGTCCTCCTCCTCCCTCCCCTCCCCCCCCCCCTGGAAATTATATCCCACCAATTCGGATGAAGTACATGTTTTAAAAACTGTTTTCCCTATGAAATCCCAATTTTAAATTCTAAAAATATCTGAAACGATCGTTCCAAAAGCGTGTAGAAATTTCATAATAGTCACATAATTTTTTTCTATACGTAGAAGTTTTTTTAAAAATTGGTTTGAAATAAATTGAAGTGCCTACATAACATTTTTTTTATCATCGTCGTTATTAAAACCCGCTAAAATACTTATCTAGTAAATTTCACTTCGATCGCCTTTTATTCTTTTCGGATTAATCGATAAAAAATTTGACAAAAAAATAAGCGGTGGGCATAGATATTGCATTCAACTTATTCTTCCTTTTCCAATGTTGATTAGAAAAAATTCAAATCACATCCTAATAGTAAAGAATGTTCAGACTTTCTCTTCTCCTCACCCCACCTTTTTATGAGATTTACTGAGAGAGCTGAAAAAAAAACCAAAAAAAAAACAGAAATATGGTGTGATGTATCGTTTTGCGATGTTATCTGAATGTGGAATCCAAATTTTGATTCCGATTCTCAATATTTTACTCCTTACTTTCCTATTCTCAAACTTTGTGAATTCAGATCAAAAAATCGCTTATAACTACTCAAAAAATTTACTAAAATTCAAAAAAAAAAAACGAGGATACCATCAAATTAATTTTGTCGAGACGAAATTTTGAAAAACTGCCAATTTTGAGCAGTTGAAGTATGGCAAATCTTGCAAATATCAAAAAAAATGAGCTAAAAATGAGCATAAATCATTAGCTCGCTTACATTTCATACTCTAGTCTCTGATTATGATGATAAATAACTTAATACCTACCAAAATCATCATTTTAATCGCTGTATTTCACATTACAGGGTAAATATACGACAAAAAGCGACGTCTGGTCTTTCGCAGTTACCTTATGGGAGATACTAACTCTAGCCAGAGATGCTCCCTACCAAGAATTAACCGATACCGAAGTCATGCAGAATTTATCGCATTTACACCACGAAAACGGTCTCTTCGTTTACCTAGCGAGACCTCCATGTACCAAAGATATCTTCGACCTGATGTTAGAATGCTGGAGGAAGCAAGAAGCCGAAAGACCCACCTTCAGAGAAATACATTTATTCCTACAACGAAAAAATCTGGGATACGCTCCGGTATCGTAAACGTATCGCATGAACCATAATTTCCTTTCTCCTCACCAAGCAATATAAAATTATTACTTAGTACCAATTTTTTTGTTATTTTGTTAGTACCTATACTCTCGTATTGTGTAAAAACGTTACTTTTTTTAGAAGGCTGATAACGACATTCGTTCATTTTTTTTATTTTTTATTTTTATCCTTTATTTCAATTTTTCTTTTTTTTTAAAACCGCTGTATTTGTAATTCGATGAAAGAAGAATTGCCCCCAACTATGTATAGAAACTCTTTTATGTGATAGTTTTTTTTCTTTTCACCTTTCCTATGTTTAGCGAATTTCGTGAACGCGGTAGTATAAATTGTAAGTAATGTTATTTATTTTTAGATTTCGCTGTTATCTTCGACTAGTCATTTGTGTTTAATTATTTTAGCAAATATGTTATTCGTTCGATTGAAATTGTTGCCTAGAATTTTAAGAATGTGCACAGCGATTTATTCCAATCAAAAAAATTACTCGTGTTTTTTGGTATGAGAAAAATTCGAAAACTTTACGAAAATATTCGACAATACGTAAGAATTGTTATTAAATAATTTTAATAGCTCCAAATGAAATTTATTAAGATGCCCTACTTGGGAAAAAATCGCTTTTTTTACCTTCAGCTTTAAACTGGCATTGCTACTTATCTACCTTTTGTAAAAAAATTTCTAAAACTTTCAATGACAATCTTATTTAAATAATTGTAAATATTTATTATTAAACGTACGAAAAAATTTCGACGGTCTGCCACTTGAAACAATTTTTTTTCGATTCACAACTTATCAGCATTTTTTTCATCGTTCTTCATCCTCTTCTCTGAACAAACCCTAGATATTGTGTTTTTATACTTGATTTTTTTTTTTTTCAAGTAATCTTTGTTTTCGGATCTCGAATCTATCGTTATATGTTTTTAATTCTCGCCTTGAGCCAAATCGATGGTAAAATTCAGCTTTTGTTATTTAAGAAAAAAAATTAGAAATTTTTTTCAACTGAAAAATTTGAACCAAACATAGTCAAAATTTGTGAATTTATGATTTTACCATCGATATGTCTCAATGTGATGACAATTTACTGCGTTAATGAAGCTAACATTTTATATTATACGTATATTTTTTGCTACCATATTCGAATATGAAATCTGTACGCGATGTAAATGACTCTACGTAGAATTTTTTATACCTATGATTATTATATTTTGTGTACTGAAAATCAGTTTTTTTTTGGATGGACCTTGCATGGCCATAATGTGTTACAGCATCGATAATTTTGTACAATTTTTATGTAATATATGTTTATTAATTCCGATGAATTTGATTGCGTAATGGATTATGAAAAAGGTTTGAGAAAATTGAAGAAAAATGACAAATTTTGAGATTAGTTTTGATCTAGAGCACTGAAATTCACAAAAATGGCAATTGGTATTTCAGTATCCACCGGTTAAAATATTTCGGATTTCTAATTATAATACCTAATTAATTTCCAACACAGATTAATTTTTTCAAAAATAAAAAAAAAACATACTCCGTAAAATAGAAAAAAATTATAATTAGCTTTTTATCATTTTTCAACCCAAAATTCATTCTTCAAAATTTTCTTTTCAAAAATCCGATAAATTTGAGGTTTGAAATTTCTATATCTCAGTTGAAAATGCTGAAAATTATCGTCAATAGACATTGATCTGACATTCCAAGTGTCGATCATTTCAAATGCAACGAAAACAATTCTTCCAATAATACTTATCGTCATAAACTGAAACCATTACCGAGAGATGGCAGCACAATGTCGAACTTAGCAGAGCCACAGAAGAGCAATTTAATAGGTACAATAGGTCTAGGTAAAGTACACGACTATTTGGATAGTACATGCGTATTTTTCGTTCATGTTTTTATACCGCCGTTACAAAGTTAATTGCTGGTTTTCACTTTTTATTGTGTAAATTTTACCAGCCAATGTCAATTCAAGTTGCAAGAATATTTAAAAGTTGAAAGGTTGATGAATTCTACGTAGGTACATTTGATCTCGACTGCTAGTAGATTTTCGAATTTAATCCAGTTGCAGTATTCAGAATGGTTTCATCTCTCAGAATATCGATGTAAAGGGTACCCCCGGATAAGATAGGCGAATCGGCCTCAAAGCTACTTTTTGAAATTGACCCCCGAACATTATTAAGGACCCAAAAAAATGATTTTAGGAAATTTTTTCAACTCCTCAACTCACCCCCCTTTACCCCCACCCCCAAAATAGCGAATTTTGGTCAAAAAATCGTATCTCCGGACCTAATGGACCAAAAATTCTGAAATTTATGTGGTGTATACAGGGAGTGGTGACCAATTTTTGAGAATTTTTTCAGATTTTTTTTGCACTGCCTTCTATTCTAAAAAACCACTTTGAAACTTCAAAATCGCCATAATTCTGAAACTAAAAGATCTGCTTTTTTTTCTTTTCGGTACAAATATAGTCCTACCATGGTACAATATCATGATATTTTTTTCAGATTTTTCGAGTTGGTAGAACGGACCTAAAAATGCGATTTACTGCTCAAAAAGACCAATTTCGCTACTCACGCAACGAAAAATTTTGAAATTATTCACGTGGTGTATACGGGGAGTGGTGACCAATTCTTAAGAATTTTTTCAGATTTTTTTTGCAATGCCTTCTAGCCAAAACCCACTCTCCAACATTAAAATTGTTCAAAGGTCTAGCTGGATAAGGGTTGAATTTAGCGCTGGGTTAAATTTGCGTTCTAACCTTCCCAGATGGTAACCCTTTATGTAAAAAAAATCTTGAAACATTTCTGGACTCTCTCCTTTCCATTTTGGAGTTGAGAACGTTAAAAATAATGTCGAATTTGTATTTAGCTGGTCGAAATACCCCAATAAAGATTTTTTTCGCGATCTCAAGAGGTAAAAACATATCCGTGTTAAATAGAGTGGATAATTTTCGACATAAACTTCGAAATTTCAATAAAAAAAAACTCTATGGTGCCTTCAAGGCGGGTCTTGTCTGCAAAATTTTTTCATAAAAATCCGTTCAGCCATTTCCGAGAAAAATTCAGAAAACGGGTCATGAAAGCTTATTTTTTATAACATTCCCCAAAAGTAATCACAGCTCCAAATGTGGAGTAATAATAATGATTTGAATTTCCAACGATTTTATTCGATTAATTGTAACCTTATCATCGATCTCATTTTACTTTTCAGGCATTGCTTATGCAGCCACAAAACACTCGAAGAACCATACCTTTGAAAAAATCTCATTTCTATTTTAGAACCCAAAAAATACATCTCAGTGACTCAGACCGAATCTAAGTGCGAAATTTTGGCAGTCAAGTATAGACATAGGCGTGCCAATGTCAAAAAATTATCATAAAAATTCTCGTTTTTGAGCCCCGAATAAACCAGGGATAAACCCAGAGTTGAAAAGATAATTTCAGGTTTTTTTTTTCACAAGACGAAAAGTTAGATGAATCTTACAAATCATTTTTTTTTTCAAATTGTGACATGGATCATCATATTTTTGGTCAAAAGGAATAGAAAACTGAAAAAAACCAGTCTCGATCCTTTCTTTCAAATAAGATCCAAAAGCCATATATTTTTTAAAAATTCGATTCTAAAATTCAGATGAATGAAATAAAAACACAACACAACAGAAAAATCCATAGATCAGTTTTCACACGATGTTTAAATAAATAAAAAAAAAAATTATATACAAAATACAAACAAGATAAATGTTACTTCAAAAACAAAAATCTTACTCGTAACCTACTTAACCTATCAAATGAAATGTTCGCCTAATTCTGTATAATTCAAAATAAAAAAATACTGCGTTAAGGTGAAAAATCAATATTAAAGACTAGTTAGGATTAGTCATATACACATTGGTTTAATTGATTATTTTTAAAACAAAAAAATAATACCTAATAACAAAAAAAAAATGAAATGAAATAACGTACGAAAAATTGGTATAAGTATTGCCCACTTCACTTAACTAATACAAAAAATAACTTAATCATATTCAAAATCATTCCGGATTTTTTTTCAAATACGTAAATAATTTGTTTTTTTAACAAATGAAACGTAAGTAGGTAAATATTGACAAAAGTTATGCCTAAATAAGGGCTTAATTTTGATATAGGTGCTTATTCCAGGTTTCCAGGGACCTATACAAATTACCATGCTTCGTGTTATGATTAACGCGAGACAAAAATCACTCTAGGTGCTTGAAATATTTCCAAGTAACCAAGGTATACGACCACACAAATCACAACACAAAGGTGTAAAAAAAAATTATTAAAGCTACTTCGCTTCGATATTCACTCATTCGATAGTAATATCTAAACTCCGAACAAAAATATTACATCTTATATTAATTAGATTGAGCAAAGCTCTATGGCCATTTCACTATAAAAGTAGGAAACTAAAATTTGTTCGCCTACTTTTTCATACGAATTGAACGAGAGAACGGGGGACTATATGAATTATTCTCTCAAAAAAATCCCATACCCATCTTCAATCATTTTTACACCGATATCTTTTCACATCACAGTTTCCAATGTTGAACAATACGAAATCAATTCTTGGGTTTCACCTTATCAACGCGTTTCTTGATTTCGGTGGGATAGACGACGACGGGCGCCGGTAATAATTTATTAATTGGCATGACCGGCGTTTGTAAGAAGTTATTCATCGGTACAACAGGTGTCTGTACGAGTTTGGTGGCTGGTAAAACGGGAGGAATTACGTTCGGTTTGATGAACGGTTTAAAATCGAATACTGGCGCTTTGACTGCGTAAGGTTTAAAATCGAATACAGATTTTGAATCGAAGACAGATTTAGGAAATAGAGGAACGTTATGTTCGGGGAAATTCATAAGCCAGGTATTTTTCTGGCCCAGAGCCGGTGGTCTCATCACCCCTAGCCTTAACATAGTGTTTGAAAAATCCAAAAATCGTTTATTATATCTACTCCGATCGGCGAATTTATTCTTCGGTAGGAAATAATTGAGATTGTTGTTGATAGGTAACACATGAGTATTATCGCTACTACCGGTCGCGTAATTACCGTAAAACGGATCGCGATTACCTTCCTCGTGCACCTGATACTGGTGCTCTTCGCTATGCTGCGGATAATAAAACCCATTATGAGCATTATGAACGTTATTCAATTCTCCAGACTCGTGATGATGGTTCTGTTCGGAAAAATCGTATTGCTGGTGCGGATCACCGCCGTAGCTTTGATGATTGGCGACGTTCAAATGGTTATCCTGGTTGTAAAAATGATCGTGTTGATCTTGATGATTTGGTAAATTTAAATGATTATCGTGGTTGTAAAAATGCTGCTGGTCGTGTTGCTCTTGACTATGACTGTGGTCGCTGAAATGCTCCCCGGAGGCGCTCGACTCGGTGGTGTGAAAATTATGGGTTTGTTCGGGGTCTGGTTTGCTATGGTCGTGGTTGTTTTCGTATACCGAGTATTGGACCGGGTGGACGACTGGCACGTAGATGTGCGGGATCAGGTGTAAATGAATCATGTGATTTTGCTTCTTGGCCTGGCGATCCCCGGAATGAATGGTGGGATGAAGGTCGTTGGGCAGATCGTGGAGTTGCTCTTGGGAGTCGTGAAGTTGATTGGCTAAGTGGTGCAGTGATTCGGGATCGGGGAGATCCGCTTGAGAGGGTTTGAAGAGTGGTCGCCAAGGACCTGAAAAATTGGCCAGTTTAATAGCGGGGAGAAAGCTCGAATGTGAGTGCAGATTGGGCGAGATTAAAGTGCAAATTGAGCGGGTGAAATGTGCAGATTTAAAGTTGAAAGTGGATAAATTAAAATAATACATATTATCTCGTTTCTGAATCCATGGAAATCATAGAAATGCAGCACAGAAACGAAATCAGTGAAAGAATCACAAAAAAATTGGCAAAATCGGCTAAAAAATCAGAAAAATTGAAAAATTTGTAAAATTATGGAAATTTACAGACAAGGGACCAAACGTAAAATACGTGAACCTGTTTTACGGATTCGAAGTGGCTGGTGAGCGATTTTTTTTTCCAAGTCCGCGTTTTTTTTTACTGTTTTTTTTTTCACGACTTCAAATTTTTTTTTTTGACGAGATCGTAATTTTTTCTTTCCTCGTTTTTTTTCTCAACATTTTTTTTGACCGGTTCAATTTTTTTCCTCGATTTTTTTGCTCAACTTCAAAATTTTTTCTCAACTTCAAAATTTTTTGACGAGATTAAAATTTTTTCCGTAATTTTTTTATCAACTTCAAAATTTTTTGACGAGTTCAAAATTTTTCCTCAATTTTTTTCTCAACTTCAATACTTTTTGACGAGATCAAAGTTTTTTCCTCAATTTTTTTCTCAGAGGTCATAATTTTTTCCTCGTTTTTTTCTCAACTTGAAATTTTTTGATGTGTTCTAAATCTGAATGCTTTTCCAAACTTTGAATTTTTTGACAAGGTTATGTTATTATTTTTTAACAAACTGTTTTCAACGTCACAGCAAATTTGTAAAAACGAGCCCAGATCAATTCTTCAAGTCAGAAATTTTTCCCAGACAATTTTTTCTACATTTTTTCAATCTCCAAATTTTTACAGCATGAAAATTGAAAACTTGAATCTTCGACTCTTCTTTTTAGTTTTCTTCTTTCTTCAGGAAAATAGCTCGTTAGAAAATACAAAAAAAAATTTTGACCATGTCAAAAAATTTTGAAGTTGAGAAAAAAATCTAGGAAAAAATTACGATCTCGGCAAAAAAATTTGTAATTGAGAAAAAAAATTACGACCACGTCAAAAAATTTTGAAGTTGAGAAAAAAATTGAGGAAAAAATTTTGATCACGTCAAAAAAATTGTGAGAAAAAAAATTGAGGAAAAAATTTTGATCACGTCAAAAAAATTGTGAGAAAAAAAATTGAGGAAAAATTTTTGAGCTCGTCAGAAAATACAAGAAAAAATTTTGACCTCGTCAAAAAATATTGAAGTTGAGAAAAAAAATTGAGGAAAAAATTTTGATCACGTCAAAAAATTTCAAGTTGAGAAAAAAATTGAGAAAAAAGAAAAAATTTTGAACTGGTCAAAAAAAATTTAAGTCAAGAAAAAATAGAGGAAAAAATTACGACCTCGGCAAAAAAAATAAAAAATTTTGAAGTTGAGGAAAAAAAACGCGAACTTGGAAAAAAAAATCGCTCACCAGCCACTTCGAATCCGTAAAACAGGCTCACGTACTAAAAATAAATTTAAAATGCATCGTAAAAGAACGCCGTATCAGAAATTTCAGGCGTGGAGGTTCAATTCTCAAATTTCAGCGAATTTTAAAAATTTCCAAGTTGTCTCATCATTCAGCAAAACATGAAAATTTTATCCAATCGACAAAAAATTCTGAAATTCCGTATAATACTCTATATTCGACTAATCGATTTGAAGCACTTTCGAGACGTTTTTGACCCTACATAAAATATGGGGGTTTTAGGCGCTGCAGAAAAATCCTTTATAAAAATAGTCCATATGAATTTTGGCACCTACATACATAATTGCAGATAACCAATATTGATGACTAATTTGATCGATTATACCAGATTTTGTCGAAATTCGCAACTTTGAGTTCAAATCCAACATTTTTGGCAGAAAATTATCAGCCATAAAATATGAATTTGAACTCAAAGTTACAAATTTTGAAAAATTCCATATCCTACTTTAATCGATCGAATAGGTCTCCAATATTGGGAATCCACGATTGTAGGTGCTGAAGTTCCTATGAACCATTTATAAGATTTTCTCTGATGTCAGAAAATTTCAAAATTTTCTGGACTCCTCGAAACGTCTTGGAAACGTTTTCATTCGATTTGGCAGGTCGAAAATAGGGTATATGCCAATTTTTTTTTCATTGATTAGATCATTACCTAGGTAATTTTAAACTTTTCAAAATTCGCCAAAATTCAAGAAATGAACTTCAATATCTGAAAATTTCGATATATACATTTTTTATTCATTAGTGTTGGGATTCAAAATTTCTCTTACAGTTGGGATATTTCCCTAAAAATCTTGATGGAGATCTTTGAAAATTAGATACTTACTTGATTTTGCTGGTTTTTTTTCTGTACTCGAATTCATACTGTTTAGTGTTTATCAATAATTCAGAATGAGAAAATATTGACTGTGCGATCCGAAAATACCAAAAATTAGCCCGTAAAGCCAGTGTGTTGATAAGCATTTTAAAAATGAATATCTATCCTACATATTTAAGGTAGAAGCGCGAAAAAATTTCTATTTTTCCGCCATTCCTTCGAAAATATTTCTGATTTTCCAAGTCTTTGAACTCATTTCGCACCCACCCAAGAAAAGCATATAAGCCTTTGAAATGAATACTTCATAAAGCATTTTATGAATAATTTTATTTCAGAATTCGAAACTAAAAGCATACAATTTTGAACTTTTTTTTTCATCATTTAACACACTCAAATAAAGAAAGAAATGCTTTCCGCTTCCTTTGATCGTTTCGAACGCATTCTGAGACGAAATCATTAAATCAACGTTATTTAATTATTTTCATGAGTTTTCGCCATTTCTGGAAAATAATTTTAAAGGACAAATTTTCTCCTTTCCCTTCTCTAAAAATGAAGTTATAAAAAAACTGGCCAAATGAAGAAAATAATGGGAATATAGAACATTTGAGTAGGAAAAAAATTGATCTCACAAAAATTTAGAGAGGCGTTGGCCCCCTCTCTTCAGCCCAGACCTTTACCATATTTTTTAGTGTTAAATATGTATTGAAAAAAAAATATCGCTGATTGTTTCATGTTTCGAAAATTTTTTTCAAATTGAAAAAATTGTTTTTCGAAAATCGTTTCTGTCAAATGGTCTCACAAGAAAAGTATCTCGACTAGAAATAAAATTTTGAGCCAAAATTAAAAAAAAATCGAAAATGTCTGCACCATCAAAGAACCCCCAAAATTTAAAATGCTAAGGTTCATTTTTTGAGTTTCGGCGAATTTTCAAAACTTTAAAATAATTTTTTCGGTGCCTTGCAAAACATAAAAATTTGATCCAATCAATAAAAAAGGCTAAAATTTGTAATACATCCCATTTTCGATCGTTCGAATCGATTGGAAGCGGTTTAAAGACGTTTTAGAAAGTGCAAAATTTTTTGGAATTTTCCAGTTTTTGAGAAAACACCTTAAAAATGGTCTATATGAACTTAGCACATACATTATGTACTTGATTATAATCGAAAATTGTTCATTTTCATGATTTTGTAAAATATATCGGTCGACACGATTTTTGTTTCGGGGTTCCAATTGCCAAATTTAGGTTGCTTTTATGTAACTAATGAGGAAAAAAAAATTTTGACCATGTTTGCTTTGAGGGGAGGGGGCGGACGGACGGGCGGGGGCCAAAAAATCTGATTTTTCAAGGGCAATAAGCCTGAGCATTACAAAAAAAAAATCAATTTTTTTTGGACCAATCTTACAGAAAATTTTACGGCGAATCCAGCCACTAACTGCAATCCTCCATCTCTTTTAGAAAAAGAGTTACAGCTCATTCTTTCCAAAATTCTGTGAAAAAATCACATTTCCTTTTTTCGTGAAAAAGGCACAAAAATGCGAATTTTTCGCAGAATTTTGGAAAAAATGAGCTGTAATTTTTTTCTAAAAGAGATGGAGGTTTGCGGTTTGCGGCATTCAATTTGCCATGATTACCTGATGCTTTTTTTTTCACTTTCAAAAAATAATCTAGAAGAGGAGTAGTCGAAGAAAATATTGTTGTTTTTTTTCTGGCGAAAGTATTACATTTTTTAAATTAATTTTAAACGACAAAAAGTATGGTTCTATTTAATAAATATTTCAATTCTTTTTTTTTTTTTAAAAAAAAAAATGATTGAATGAAGATGGTCAAATTTTATGGGCAACTGAATGGTTGTAGAATGTAGATATTGAATACGGAGGTGGAAAGGTGTGACGATTTTACAAGAAATTCTTCTCGAGGTCTCAATACAACTTCCTAGCTATACCCTCTCCTTCTTGTATGAAATTAAAGTTGAAAAGAACTAGTGAAAAATTTTATCTGAGCAGTATTCCATTCAACAATATGAACCACTCGGCAATTTTTTCCTTTGTTTTTTTCCATTTTTATTACTTGTATGAAAATTCTCCATACTAAATAAATCATCTCATCGATTTCTAGCAAAATGAAAAAACAGATCAATTACATTTTTTTTAACAATTCGAAAACAAGTACATCAAGGTTACCCTGACAACCAAATTCGAAACATATTTTTTCCAAAAATAGATACCCTAATGCTAGATCAAATTTCATCCTAACGCTTCTATCAATATTTCAATAATTCATCGTCACCGATACTCGTCAGCCTTTTACTTCAACGTCATTCCTTAATCGCATCATTACCACCAATAATTTAGAAAATCGAACGCACATCTTAACCGTCTCCATAGTCATTATAAAAACACAAAAAAAATTCCAAACTACCTTGAGAATTACAATCGCAGTATCCATCCTCGTGAAAATGATCATGTTCGTTAATATGATTATGAGATTCATAAAACGGCGTATGCTCCTGACTATCACTCTCTTCCAAAGCGCCGTTTACCACCACGACGCCTTGCATCCATAATAATTCGCTAACCAAAAACAACGTTACCTGAAACAACGACAAAAAAAAAACAAACATCATAATCCAGCCTCTTAATTAGCAATTAATTATCGTACCGTTTAATGGTCCTCGTTAATTATAAACCTTTTCGCGGTTTCAAAAATAAAGATGAAAAAAAAAACGTATCTGCGAAATAAAAATCGATAATTAAGTCGAATTTTTTACCTATACCGTACAATGACATAATAAATTTTTACACATATGTTTGCTCGTGATAATAAACGTCTTCATTGTCACTATCACTTTTTTCCTTTTAGTCGCCGCACCGAGCGAACAATGGTGATTGGCGTTCCATCGTCGAAGTATTTAATGTAACCGGAAATAAATGCATAAAATGTGAGCGATCGTAAATTTTAAAATTTCCAAAAAAGACAGCCTGGGAATCGAAACGTAAAATGGTTAAATCGACTGATTGTACCGACCAACGTGAAAGTAACGTGTCGAGTATTCGTAAAGGCCAGAAGCTTGATGGGTTTATTGCAAATGCACGTTTTGCTTTTTGGCATATTTATCTATTTAGGCAACTGAAAATATGATAATCAGTACGGTAGTTAGCTGAACACGATATTTCATCGGCTATAGGCTAAATATCGTATGTTCACCTTTCACTAAACAGGGACCCGTGATAAAATAGAAATTACGTAGCAATGTGAACTGAATTTTCAAAATTCACACTAGGTTTTAAATAACCCAAGCAGGTTGGTTTGGATAATGATTGATGGATCCTTCGTAGGTATTCCTCGAAGATATGATATAACTCGATTATCATTTCATCGACATTTCACTACAACCATTAATCATTTCCAAGATACTTTCAATCTGGCTGATGATCCAAGCGGGTAAATAAAATCATCGGCTATTTATATAGAAAATAAATACAGATATTTTTCAGATCCATCTGTCAAAAAAAAATCTACATGCGATATCGCGTGAAAAATTCATCTCCTTTAGATTTCATACACCAGCCATTCGACTATATAATTACAACGTTGAACCGAAAACTTCACCTTTGATTATTCCAACAAAGATGGCTTTCAAAATTAGGTTAGATACAGAGAAAGCAGCATATGTACGTTTACAGCATAGCTGGATATTCGATTCTGTACGATTTTCATCGCTTGGTCGCCGTTATAATTGAACTTTTGATACTTTGAATGCGCCAGTTAAATCATAATGATTAGTTTTACCGGAGAAAAAGCCCTATGCCCGGACGTGGCCAGAGATGGGTTTGAAAATCGCCAAATCGAACTCGACCACCCATAAAAATCATAATTTCGAGTTTTAAATCGGCGTAAAATCGTCGACACCTCGAATACGCCGTGAATTTCGAATAATCGTCGTATAATTTCATCGTAAGTAAATATATTTAAAAATCCATAATCGTGGATCGATAGTATTGGAATTATCGAGCTGACGTCATGAATCTGTGAGCGATTTACGAAGCCACGTATTTTCATCCGGAGAATGTCTAATGCGACGTTTCTTGGATTTTTTTCGAAAAATTTTCTCAATTTTTTTTTTCTAATTTTAATTAATTGAAATTGTTTTCAATTTTTATCCAAATTTTCTTTCCGAGTTTACGTTTACTTCTAAAAAAATTTCCACTTCTTGTCTCAAAGTTCGCATTTTCTCAATTTTTTTTTCAAGTTTAAAATTTTTAATTTATTCGAAATTCATTTCAACCATACAATTTACTCGGTGAACTCCCACGTTTCAAATTGTATTGACGTCAAAGAAAAATGAAAAATTAAGCATTAGATATTGATTTGACCATTGACGTCTTTTCCAGTTGGAATGAGAGTTCGACAGTGTGTCTAGTTGAATAAGTTTTTTTTTTATGAAAATTCCAACTTGAAAAATTTTAGAATTAAAATCGATATTTTTTGAAAAATTTAGCCTGCAAAAATTTTGAAATCAGATTGAAAAAAATGAAATAAAACGTACAAACATGGGATTTTTTGAAAAGTTATGAACTTAGAAAATTTTTGGAGGTGAAATTTAAAAAAAAAAAATACCAATGATTTTTATATGCATCTCATCTAATATTTTTAATTAATGAATGAAATTAAAACATCAGATGTTGGTGATTTTTCTTCTTTTTCAATTTTCAAAATTGCTTTCAAAAAAGCCTGACAAAATGTAGAAAAATTACAGACATTTAAAATTTTTAAAATCATTTTTCATTTACAATTGCTTGACAACTGAAGAAAAAAATATAAAAATATGTATCAAATATTGTAAAAAAAAGTGATCAATTGTAAAAAAAAAATGTGAGTTTATAGGAGCTTTGATTACCCCTTCAATCGAATTTCCAGAAATTTTCGAATTAAAATTTAATTCAACAGAATTTCATCAAGTCAGCGATCAAAAAAAGTGATGTGAAAATGAAAATTATATTTTAGATAACATTATAACATCTGAACAGACATTTTTCCACCTACAAATTTTTAATGTTTCATTAGTCGTCATAATTATAAAATTTCTTTTGCTTCAAGTTTAAATTTTCAAAAGTCGTAAAAAAAGGTCATATGGAGAGGTCTATTTACGAAGTTTTTTCAAGTCTGAAAAAGTGTCTCATGTCAGCCTTTGTAATAAATTGGAGAGGAAAAATTTGGAAAAGTTTGATGCATAATTTCATAAATTATCAGTTTATCACTCAGTAAGTGCTGCAAATCCATGGAGAAATTCCAAGGAAATAAGAAATAACAAAAGTTGAGAAAAAATTTGAATTTGAAAGTAATTTTGAACATGGATATTCGTACACGTGAAGTTGGAAAATATTTTTTTTTTTAAATTTGAAGGTTTAAGCTGAAAGAAAATTGAGTTTGTTTTAGAACAAAAGCTCCTAAATTATAAAAAAGTTTTGAAGATGGATTCATCATTAGGCTCCCAGATTTTCGATTTTTCAAATAAACTGCGTCTCTTTCAAAATTTCATAAATCCAAGTTCAATTCTAAAATTTTGGTAAAGGGTCTGTCCGGATGGCGGCCCCCAACCCAAATTTGGTCAAACTTGGTCTATATGCTTGCCTGGATGTAAAAACACTCCCAAAAAATGTTGACCCCCCACCCCTTCCTAAAAAAGTTTGATTCTGGTCTTCTCTGAATTGGGTGGATGAAATTTATTGAAATTTTCACAGATTGTAGACACTATGAAGGTACATTCGTGGAAATTTTTTCAAATTTTTTTATTCATATTTTCCAATTTTTTTTGCCCTTTGAAATTTTCAAAAAATTACATCCGGACAGACCCTTTTTAAAAATTCAAAATCAGCAAAATGTAAAATTTTATTCAATTTGACTAAAAAAAAGTTATAATTTGGTACATAACATAACTAACCTGCCCTATTTTCGACCTCCCGAATCGATTGAAAGCGATTTTAAAACGTTTCGGGGCCTTCAGAAAATTTCGGAATTTTCCAGCGCTAGAGAAAAGTGAAAAGTCTATAGAAATGGGTCATATGTACAAACTTCTGCACCTAATAATCGAAGATTATCTATATTAGAGAATTTAGAGACTAAAATATGATCGATTGAAATACTTAATGCCAGTTCAAATTCACATTTTTGGCAAAAAATTATCTAAAATACCTATGTTATTACAGAGCTGAAATGTGACAAATATCATATTTTTCAATTTCCAAATTGATCGAAAACAATCTCGAAATGTTTCAAAGCCCTTCGAAAATTTTGGTGCTGCTTTCATTGTTTGTGAAAAAAATTTTCTACCAAAAAACACATAATATTTGAACTGTTGGAAACATTTTTGTAGTAATGGAATCAAAACGGGTCATCAATACAAGTAATCCACGTTTCAAGGTACTCAATATGATTTTTTTTTCGAGTATAAAGGACCTGAAACGTCTCGAAACGTTTCAGATCAATTCGAAATAAGAAAATAAAATGTATATCAATCCTTTTTTTTTTTTTTTATTGAAAATCAAATTCTCATACTTTGCAGGACCTTAATAATTTCAAATTTTCAAAAATTAGCCGAAAATTCGAGAAATGAACTTGAGGGCTGGAAATTTTGGATATAAGATTTTTTTATAAAGTACTCTAACAAATTTTTGTTTTGTCTCAAAAACTTGCAGGTTAGAAAACAAAATTCAAAAATCCAACAAAAAAGTCGTATCAATCGATTGAAATTTCATTACTTTTTTCAAATACTGCAAATTAAGAATCACTATGTCAATGGTTTCCAAAATTTTACACGAAAAATTTTCTGTGAAAAATTGGCCTGGCTTTTCATGGATTGACCTCCAGGACAAGCCATCAGAACTAAAACACATTCATACTAAAATTTAGGAAAAATGAAAAATTTCGTGTTGAAATTGGAAAAAAATCAGAACTTCAACTGGTTGAAAAATTATCGAAAAAATAAGAATGCTTAAGGAAATTTTTAAATGTGAAGTTGAAAAAAAAAAATTAGTTGAAGTTCTGATTTTTTTCCAAATTTCAACTCCTAATTTTTAATTTTTTCACATTTCAACTCAAATGTGTTTATTAGTAATTTTTTGAACAAAAAAAATATGGGACTTCGGAACCTTATTCACACGATACATTCTTCTCGTGTGCTTTTTCCATACTGAACGTAACACACAGAAGAAAGTGTTTAGTAACGTAATTGCGACAATACTTCTTCTAATTACAACGTTTACCGGTCTAACGTAGGTAAATACGAATTCAACATCTCGTTGAACGACGTTTCCCTATTTTTCTAGTCTATTTTACCGTCACAAAATGCGTCATACGATTCCATAAAAAAAACACTCTACCATATAGTTACTATCAGTCTATCGAACGCGTAATAAAGTGCACGCGTGCTGTGAGCTGTCAGAGAGAAGCTGGCAAAATTAGCAATTCCGCGACGCGACGTATATAAGAAAGTTAATTGATCTCCCGTGCTTTTCGTGATTATCGAGGCACTTGAGGAAGAAGGAAAGCAAGGAGCCAGTCGTACCACGTTATCATTTTAATAACGCCAAGAATCATCGTTTCATATATGTATCGAAGTTCTTAATCCTTGTCCAATTAAAAATGAGAAATACCCTTAAAAGAAAACCGACCGTATCGGGCGCCATTTATCAAATTTACAAAAGCAAAATGCCCGAATAATGAGCGCGTGTCTGTTGGATTGCGGCGGCAACCGGTCTGTGGAGCTAAATACGTCGAATACAAACCGCGATTATATTTCTAACAACTGTCCATGTCAACGAATCAACACAATGAATGAAGAGTTGAGTCTCGAGAGGTTTAAATACAATCTTGATGTCTCACTTGAACCATTAATGGCATTCTAAACATTACAAAGAGACGTAGCGCGTCGTACACTTTGAAAATATTTCAGAGTACCTATTTTAAATGATGCGAATAAAGTATAAGATGTGATGACGTCTGTGTATGCGCTGTATATGTTCCGATTTACTTTTCAATAGATGGACTATAATATTAATGGAGGTATTGTTGTGAAAATGTTTTCCCCTGCGAATTACGATGACAAGCCGACCTGCTGATACACCATAAATAGATTGATTTTTAATATGTATCGATAATGTGTTGAGAAATATAATATTATTGGAGTATTTTTGCATGTAGTGATATTCAAAGGTATTCGATGACGATGTGAAAATTTTAGTAAAAAATAGGTCCAAATTTGGCCTGCACTGAAAAAAAATAATAAAATTTATCCAAAAAAAATAATAACGAGCTCCAATTCTCAAAATAGGTAAATTTATTTTATTTTTTTTTGGTAAAATTTATTCATATTTTTGACAAATTTTATTATTTTTTCTGATCACAGATTATTTTTTAGAACGAATTTCACCTATTTTGTGAATTGAGACCCGTTATTATCATTTTTGAATAAATTTTATTCTTTTTTGATTGTTTATTCATTTTTTTGATAAAATTTATCATTTTTGGGATAAAATGTAATTTTCGTAACTTCTGTTTTTTTCGTGTGAGCCATATGAGGTATTTGCATAAACGGAGATGGGGACGCTTCTTCCTAACATTTAATTAGCCTACAAATCATTTTCGTCTGCAAGTTTCAATCATTCGAAAAAATTTCGCACATGCTCAATTTTCAAGGAATAAACCATCAATATGTGACGAACTTCCTGATTTTCTTTCAAGCTACTAAAATTATCTCTCGAATAAATAAAATAAAAAACAAGAAATAGGTACCCAGGGAAAAAACAAAAATTTTTACTTTAGTCTAAAATCACGAAATCCTTACGTCACAGTAATGGATTTTTTTCATACGACAAACTATTAAAAAACAACTCATTTTCTTTCCAAAAATCATGAATTTTTCAAATTTTAGTCTTCGCTTCGCTGAGGCACATGAAGGGGACTAAGGATTTCCTCCTTTTCAATACTAACATTAAGTGGTCAAAATTATTCAACAGCAGAGACGAAAAATACGTTCAAAAGAACAAATTCATAACATCAAATTTGCTCTTTCAATCCACTCCTCCAAGGCTCCAACACAACCAATAATTGAATATTTTGTGGCGAGAAGGTAGGTCCTCCTCGTTGATTGAGGGACTTCGTGTAGATCTGAAGGGAATTTTTCAATTTTTCTTTCATATTTTTGGAAGAGTAAGGGGGGTGTCATTAAGGAAATTTTTTTTATTTAAGTCAAAATGATAGCTCAAAAAAAACATCTATTATTTTTGTTTTTTGATTTCAGTACTATACGACTGGTTGAAAATCTCTCTTTTTGAAATTTTCTTTTTTTTTTCGACGATAACTTATTAGTCAACAAATTTCACGCCTTCAAATTTTTACCCAAGTTTTGTCTCTGAAAAAGGATTAAACAAAATGACGAAATAAAAGCAGAAAGATTTTCCTAAGAAGGGGAGGAAGTAGAATGAAAATTTCTGTTTCGTATTTTTCTCTTTTTAAACTGTGACCAGCCCACCCCCCCCCCCCATTACAGCCTATCTCCGCCAATGGATATTTGCAAATTACAGAATTTCAGAAAATGAGAAAATTGAAAATTGTTGGAATGTCTAGAAAACTCTTAGAAATGATGTTTATTGCTTCTTTTGATTCAGCACACTCATAAAATCATACTCAACCAACTACATCTATTGATGCACCCTCCCCCTTCTAAATGTACCATATTCACGAAGACCTATTTTCAAACCAGATAAATAAAATTTAATTTTTTAATTTCATTTTACAAAAATTAAATTAATTTAATTTATTTTTATTAATTAGATATAATTTTTTTAAAAAACTATTTCTTTTTTTAAAAGAAAAATAAACTAAATAAAGCTTTTGAACTCATAAATAAGCTCAAAAATAGCTCGAAAATATTTCTTCAAAATCATGAAAAATATTCTCAATTTTATTGAATTTTTTTTACAAAACATTATTTTTTTAAAATGAATAATTTTCTTTGAATTTAGTACCCAGAAATTCATCAACTAAATTATACAAAATTCTTTCCATTGCCTTCTATTTCTCCTTGAAAATAGTTATTTTTGGCTCGATGCAAACAATGATTATGAACCTTCCTTCCAACCATACCTAGGTAATCATTCTTTACTCAAACAAATCGTTAATTATGGAATACGAATTTACCAATTGAACAAATATTTCAAAATATAAAACAACATGAATGCTACTTATTCACTACAGTCTGTACTAAAACATGCCGAGGGAATTTCGCGGATCGCGCGTTATAATCGCGAATCCTATTTTGGGATACTGGAGATCTTGGAAATTGAAATTTGAAAACCATTTCAAAATATACAAAGATGTCCAAGTGAATGAATTTTTTTGGTCTTTTTGTTTTCTCGGCGGATGTTTGAAAACAAAAAAAATCAGCAAAATATTCAAGAAGATATGGGTGATATGGAACATTTCATCACTGATAATCCTGCTTGGCATAAACATAGCTTGTTTGATCTGGTACGAGGAAAAAAACAACACAACGTATACGAAACTTTCAAGACCGATACTATCCATGATATCAGTGTTCTCTGGCCATGCACTATGCTATCTGAGCACAGATTCGATTGAGAAATACATGGACAGCATGGACAAACGTATTGAAACTGAAAGCATGGCATTTGATAAAGATGCAGTTGAATATAATGAGAAAATGGGTATGATTGAGATTTTATTTTTGTAGTCTTTCATCCCAGCATTTGTTTCACCATTGCCTTATTCAGTAAATACTTTCTGCCGGATTTTGAAATTCTCAATCAAATTTTATCATTTCATTATCCTTTGAGAGATGATTTTCAAACTTTTTCCACAGTTACATTTGTGATCATTTCATTCATTCAGTTTTTGACTACTCTGAAAATAAGCATCGCAATATATTGCATGGTAAATATGATGATAGTTTATATGAGCATGGGAAAAAGAACCTTTGGTTGTTACCTAAAACGAATCGCAAACACTGGATCGTGGACATTACAACAAATGGAAAATAATCATAACGAAGAACTTCTAATGGAGCAAAATGAATCTCATGAAATTGGTCGTACATCTGAAGAATTTGCCAAACAAAGAAACGCAATTGAAGATAATTTTGAAAAAGAGATGGCATATTTCGCTAAGCAGATGTGGAGCTTGATTAGGTAAATTAAATTTTATTATTGTAAATTCTTCCTAAATTTCAAAAAAATCTCAGCCAACTTCTTCAAACAGAAAATTTTTTACACCGAATGAAAAATATAATAAATTTATAAATTTTATAAATTATGCCTAATTTAAGCATTGGGCAAAAATTTTGCCAATTTCATGAATTCGATTACAAATATAAGAGATTTTCAACTTTTCTATTTTTACAGGATCCATGAAAATTTACGTGAACTGTTCGAAAACGGATGTACCGCATTGCTTTTCACATTGTATACCATCACACTACCAATGGCTGGTCAATTGATATGGGTAAAAAAAAATTGTTTGCTTTGCTTGGAAAATATATTGAATTGTATTAGCCAGACAAAAATGATAAATGCATTCCCAAATGCTACATAGAATTAGAAATACCTACCTTAGGTACATATTATCAATAATTTTTTTTTTTAATAGGTCGTACATCATCCTTCAGATCTTTCGGTTTTAATATTGAATGCGGCCACACACATATTCATCAATGGATACATCTTTTATAAATTTTGTTGGGTCGGTACACAATCATCTGAAGTAGTAAGTACTTTTCATAATAAATGATATTAGGTACACATGTCGACAAAAAAATTTCTGCTTTGTGTTTCAGTTCTAATACCTAAATGTGACCCTGCTGTAAAGAAGGGACCTTGTGTAAAAAAAAATCGATGTCTTCATCTTTATATGTTTGGTCCAGATTTAGTGTCATTTGGACCAAACGTGAAAAATGAGACCGATTTTTTTACACTAGGTCTAGGTCCCTTCTTTACGACAGGGTCACAAATTCTGATTCCAAGTATCAAAATACATCAATATACTCATTCGTGGATTTAAAAGTTTACTTTGGCAGAGAGGGTCAAAAAATAAAGTTTTTTGAGAACAATAAACACAGGAGTGAAAAAATTTTCAATTTTTTTTTTTGATTCGGTCTTACAGAAAATTTCATGGCGAATCAAATGGAGCAAACCACAAACTTCTATCTCATTTAGAAAAAAAAAGTCAAGTACATTTTAAACTTTCCGACATTTTATGAAAAGATCTCATTTTTCTGTGTTTTGCTCACAAAAAAGTGATTATTTCAGAGCAAACTGAGGGTCTGCATTAAAAATAACCAAGCAAAAATTGTTGAGAAAAAAATTTTCTATCTGGTAGAGACAGTAAAATTTGTCTGAGAGGCATAAATTTCAAAATATTTTCGAATAAAGTTGAACATTAGTGAAGAAAAATAAAGGGAAGAAACGGAAATTTCCTCCATTAATATTCAACTTCATACTCGAAAATATTTTGAAATCTGTGTCTTCCTGGAAAATCTAACCACTTCTACCGGATAAGAAATTTCATTCTCTACAATTTTTGCTATGGTTCTTTTTGTTGCCAACGCAGTTTGCTCTGAAATATCACTTTTTGGTAGACAAAGCACAAAAAAAAAGAGATTTTTTACAGAATTGAGGAAAGTCTAAGCTGTGACTTTTTTTAAAACTGATATAGAAATCTGCGGTTTGCTCCATTTGATTCGTCGTAAACTTTTTTACAAAAGTTTGGGCCAAAAAAAATTTCTCAAGCCTGTGTTTATTGTTCCCAAAAAATCTCATTTTTCGACCCCCCTCCCCCTCAAAAAAAAATTGAAAGCCAGGAATGAATATATTGGTATATTTTGATACCCAGAATCAGAATTTGGTCATTAGGACTGAACCACAGAACAAACTTTTTTTGTTGACTTGTATTTTTGATTGGCCTGAGATACGTGACATGAGAAACTCAAATTGTTTTGATCAGAAAAAAATTAGTTACGTCATATATAATAATTTGATCAATCAGAAAAATTGAAAATTCATCCCCGATTAATCAGAGAGAATAATCAAGGCTGGTCCGATTATTATAATCGGGAGATGAGAATCAATTAAAATCATAACCAGTTAATCCCTTCCTTCTAACACTTTAGATGGATCGATTCCCCATTGAAATTTATTCCACACCTTGGTACATGATGTCGAAGAAAACTCGCCGAACTGTTTGCATTCTGCTGGCTCAAACTCAAATCGAGCATCGTATACGAGTTTTCAATACAACACCCATAAATGTACGTCTATTTTATCGATTTGTCGACTCCTTATATTCGAATGGTTCAGTCATACACAGCATTCTGAACAGTCAAAAATGATTTATAATGGTGCAACATTCGACATGAGTAAATTGATGTATTTACTCTCATAAATTAAGAAACAAAAAAATTGTATGAAATTTAGAATTGGATTCATTCATTCATTCTTTCTACTTTCCTTTTTTTTTTTTCAAGTTGAAAATTCAAATTGTATAGTTCTCTGGCTTTGTTTTATTTCCTTTTTACTAAACTTATGTAAAACTAATTAGGTACTTAGATACTTAAATGTATTTTCATTTTCTAATCTCAAACTTCTGATAAAACAAAATTTTGCATACGAGGCATAGGGATATTTCCACCAAAATTTACCTTTCTTTTAATTTTTTTTTCTTTCTTTTCTTCATTTTTTTCAATCATTTCTAATGAAAATGTACATCTAAAAATTTTATGTTTACTATTTTATTGTTGTTTTTTTTTACCAATTTTTCATTTTTTATTTTCACAATTTACAGTTTGTTTTTGTTCCAACTAACTTTAAAATTTATCAAAAATATTAAATTTTCATCAAGTACTACTATAGATTATTATCATAATTACCCACAATGAAAAACACTAATGTAAAAAGCACATGCACCCAAGAATCCGAAAAAAAATACGAGTATACTTATTCGAGTTTTTGTAAGAAAAATAATTTTATAACTTCTCTTGAATTATACCTATAATACTTTTGGATAAAAATATACGAAATGAAAAATGGCAACTTATACTTTTTATTGGGTGAAGATTCATACTATTTATTTATTATGAAACTGTTGTTATTATCATTTTATCGAACTGAACGGTCTTGTTTGCTGTCAATTTTTTAAAAAATTAGTTACAATGGAATTTGTATTGCTACCTGTCTGTGTACTTACCCCTTTTTTTTTCTTTTTTTTTGTAATTCGACTCAATTTCAAGACAATTTTGAACTCCTTAACTAAATGAAAAACTGGTACGGCATGAGAAAAAATTGACTCCCATATTATGTTGATCAAACTTCGTTTTTTTTTTCACGTTCAGTTTTAAAACAAAAGTAAAGAGATGAAATATTGTAAAAATTTTGAGCTCTTCGTAAGAAATGAGGGTTAGAAATTGACTTAAAATTCTCATTTCAAGTTTTTTTGTAGTAGTAGTTTCACAGATTTTTTTCCAAGGTCAAGTAAATCAGTCTTTCCATAGATTTCAGGGCCCACACAGAAGGAGCGAAGAAGCGAGATATTTTCCAACTTTGTTCGAATTAAGATGATCTCTGAAATAATATGTAAAATTATTAGGTACAAAAAACGTATGAAAAATCTGAGAATGTTTGGTCGCCAATTCTCATTTATTACAAAGGGTTCAAAATTTTTACAATCAATTTTTTTTTTATCAAGGAGTTCAAAATTGCCTTAAAGTGATGTCAAATTAGAAAAGAAAAAAAAGACAACCTAGGTACAGAGACAGATTATATAGATCCCGACACTGCTGCAGTAGCAAAAGAAATTCCAGAGCGCAGCATTTAAAAAAATCAAAATTAATGGGCGAGATTGAAATAAAAGTGAAAATACTTTGACGGAAATCTCACAAAAATTTGAGAAAATTCCACAGAACTGATTTAGATATTTTGATCGACATCTTGAAATCATTTAGGTAATTCTTTCATAATTCACATTACATGAGTACGTATTTACATGAAACAAATCGAATTGAAAATACGTCATTTTATTTGGAATCGATGTAGAAAATATTTCAAAAAAATCGTTATGAAATTACAAGACGAATAAAAGTTTCTAACAAAAGTTATAAACACAAAATGTTGCCATATGATCGATAGATCCTTTTACATTCCATTTTTTTTTTTTCATTTAATTTTGAAAAATCGGTTCTGTTTATTAAAAAAAAATCTGTAAGTTGTACAGTTTCATGAAATTCAGGTCACGGATTTGAGTAGTGACTGAATAGTGAATAGAAATGTATTTTTTATGATTTCTTTTCTACTTTTCGACGTTTTTTTGTACCTTGTTTTTTAGGTTCGTGAATTTTTCAAAAGTTTGTCAAATCGTAAATACAACTTTTTTCCATTTTGAATGCTTGTTCCAACTTTTTTTTTTTTTAATTGAGGTATAATTTTTCTGCCAATTTTAATTTTGATCTAAAAATAAGTCCCACGCGATCAGATAATAAGAAGCTTCTTCATGATTGATTTTTAATGATGTCTCTCTGTACACGTACAGCTGGTGTTGGATGATGAAATTACGTTAGAAGGGGGATATTTTTTAAAATTCCCAATTTTTCTTGATGATTTAATTTGTTTAAGTACATGGTTTTGAAATTTAAAAAAATCAAATGAAGATCGAATTGTGTGAAGGGATCGAGTGGAAAAAATGAAGTAAATCAGGAGTTTACGAAAAATATTTTTTTCATTGCACATGTATCTACCGTGAGCTGTTATTGTAAATAAAATTTTATTTTCTCAAGTCGATTTTTGTTACATTTTTGGTAAATTTTTCTTATTTTTTTGAAAGCAAGCATAAAGGCAGCCCCCTTTGAGATATGACATCTCAAGAAAATAACCGAATCAGTACCATATTTTTGAGTGTGAAAAAAAAATGCGCAGCAAAATTGTAAATTATCGGACTCATAATGAGGAGCTTACGTATTCACTAAAAAATTCAGTCATGATCTTGTTTTTCATCATTGAATTTTCAATTAGTCTTTTCAAGGTGCCCTTTGATTGAATTTTGATGCTCTGCGTTTTATTTCAAAACCTACGTCAACTAGATTAGGAATACGTAAACGTGAAAATTGATTGAAAACACGAAAAAGGTCCATTAAAATTCTTCGAACTCGAATTTAGTAATTTCTGGTTGTCACGGGAGCTTCTAGCATAGATATTTTTGATATTTTGATTGCCTCCAAAATTTTCAAATCTCCAAAAAACGCTGAAATCAACTTGAACCACTGAAAATTGTGTACCGTGCATGAAGAGGGTACCTAAAGTCAGAAAACATAATTTTGCGCGACAGCCAAACATATAATAAAATGGCGATTTTTTTCAATTTTTTTTTTTTTGCATTTTCAGGCATTTTAGTCTCTCGATTTTTTTTTGAAAGTCATGATTTTTTTTATTTTCAAATGCGTCTATCTCGTCGAAAAATTGACCTAGAATTGATTTTCCAGGGTTGAGTAGAAAATTCACTTTCGCAAGAAATTTTAGTCGAACACCTGTTAATTTTGTCATTAAATATTTTTTCACATTTGAAACTAAATGGTAAAAAATACACCTCAATAGTTTTCTTAGAAACTGCAATAAAGACAATTTTTTTGGTTAGACTCCTTGAAAAGTGACGAAAATTCAATTTCCAGCTACTCAAGTTAATTTTTAGCAGACTTTCTACCAATTTTATAGAAAAAATATTTTTAAAAAAATGATTTTCACAAAAAAATGAAAAATATGTATGTACTACACACTCACACAACTGCATCCACAAATACAATTTCTATGCTTCAATTAGCATTGCCTAAAATGATGTAATTTTGTTAAAATTTGATATAGGCAAAAAATTGCCTATTACAGAAGAAAAAAAATTAGATTCATGGAATTTAAAAAAATAACACAAAAATATCCTTTGCATTAACAATATGTAGGTAGGTAATTTTTTCATTATTAATTGTTCATTTCTTTCGCTAGGTATTTTTCGTTTTAAATGAAAAAAGAAAATATACATTCATCACAGAGAAAAAATTGAGACCAATATATGTGAGCCCACGAATAAAATCTCACGAATAACTAATACATATAATAACGCATTACTCTGAAAATACAAGTAATCATTTCATTATTCATACCCCTTCTCTCTTCAGAAGATTCGGTAATTCACAAAAACATGAACCTAAAATTCAATTCAGATGTTTCAATTTAATTTTCAATAAAAATTGAGACTACTTTTACAGCAATAATTTTAACATCTTTAATGATGACAATAATTATAAATGAATTCCGATATTTTCAGCAATTTTTACAATTCGTGTAGAGAAGATAACAAGCACCTCCGCAACCGTTCTTTTTTTACGAATTTACACACAGAGTGAACCAAAACCGCCTATCAACCTTCTTACATCATCCTCAATCACCAATAGTTATGAAACGTTCATATTTCCGAATAAAACCACCAATAAAGACAGTTCCAATCTACTCGACAATAATTGTATTAAAATCAGTAAACGAAAACTTATCTCACATCATTTCTACTGCTTCCATAACTACCTCACTCTGCCTAAAAAAAAAAACAAAGACGTATAAAGAAAATATATCCGCGATAAAACACATCTCTAACTAGATAATAATCCAACTCCAACATTCGGCTTCAATATTTAATGATACCGCGATGGCGATATTACCCATGCAATCCGATCCACATATCGGATAACCGTTATACGGTAGAGATACTTTCAAAATCAAAAAGTGATCCGTTATTATCATCAAACCGCAAATTCATAATAAGAATTTTCACATTAGGCTACACACACGTATGACATAATACCCGCGAAAATTCTTATTATTGCAATCACAGATTCGTACTGGGTCCTGATAGCTGCTCGTAAGTACGTATTAAATCTGTTTATCCAGCCAGCCGCAAAATTCACCATGCGGTCGTTTATAGAAGTGTTTGCTCGTTGCCGGATTTAAAGACGACCAGGTGTATATTTAATGCTTTGAAATTAACGATGGACAAGCGTTCAGCACGTTGTCGATTGTCAAGGAAGAATGGAAGAAAATAAAAGAGTGGAGTAATTTCATAAACAATACCGAGTTATGCAGTTTAAATTTTCATGTGCACGAGGAAGGAGTGGCGGAGTAAAATTTTCTGCAGTTTAGCTAGAATTTTACGGCACTTTGGTTGAAGAAATGATGCTCATAAAAGAAATACCCTGCCTTTCAATCCGATAGTAGTGCTCATGCATATTTATATTTTCTCCACGTATTTTAACTTCGAAGAAATAACGAAAACCAGAGAAAAACTTTGAAGACGTGAGATGACGAGCGATAAAAAAATTAAAATTTTTAAAACAATGGAAACATGCAGCATGCTAAAAACATTTACATACATAATGCTGTTTCAAAGTGAAAACATTTTTTTTAAAAAAATCAATTTTTCAATTCATTTTCATTTTTGACTTCAAATGTAAAAATTTCAGAAAATTTTTATGTGTAAGTGTAAAAAACGGTTTATTAGGGTGTAGCAATTGAAGGAACTGAATAGGTGTTTTGAACAACAAGAGCTCTGAAAAAATCCAAAAATTCCGAAAATCGAATCAGCCAAGCATAAGTATTGTAACAATTTTTTTTTCAAAATTTCTTATGGCAGATTTCGAAAATGAAACCACCAGAAATTCGAAAAAAATTAGTTAAAGAATGACTACATTATCTCTACCACCTCAAACAAAGTAAACTTCCAAAAATTTAGAAATTTTGATTTGTTTTGAATTTTGGTCAAAATTTTGTGAAGTATCTAAAAAAATTGGTTGAACATTCATATTCATGCCACCAAAAGTCTCAAAAAGGTTTCCATCCTCAAAAATTTGGAAGGCACTGGTGTGGTAAGGGAGAGGATCATTCGATCTGGTGAAACTTGATCAAAATTTTTATACCGTTTGATTTTTTGTAAAGAAAAAAATAATTCGAGAGCACATGAGCGAATTTTTAGTTCACCTTTGGTGGCTGGTGCCCCAAAATTCGCAGTTTTCAATAGATTTTATTCAAATTTTGCACATAGGTGGAGGTGCTAGAAGGAAATATCCCCAAAAAATTGATTTTTTCAACCACTTTAATGATCTTGAATTTGACTTTGAAAATTCAAAATCACCCCGGGAGACACAATTTTAAGACGGATAGAAAGATAATTTGATTATAATTATACAAAGTTTTTCAATGTATTTCACACCTTTCAGAATTTTTAAAGATTTTTTCCAGCGATGCAAGTAGGTAAATATTCAAAAAAAAAAAAAAAACCGTGAAAAACTGATGAAAAATGATTAAGTAATTACGCTAGATTTTAGAATATCTGACCAACTTCCACCTGTTGAAAAAATATGGAAAATTTTTCAAGAGGTATGAAATACATTAAAAAACTTGGGAAAAAATTATTTTTCAATCCGTCTCAAACTTGTGTCTCTCAGGACAATTAGATTTCAAGATCATTTAAGTGATTGGAAAAATTTGAAAAATTTTCAGGGTATTCCTCTCTAGTTTCTCTACCAATGTGCTAATTTTGAAAAAAAATCGACTGAGGTGAAAACTCGCAGAGATGGAATTTCTCGCATAGAAATTACGTATTTTGAAGCGCCAGCCTTGCAGGAATCAGGTAAAAAATTTTCCATGGACTCTAAAATTATCTTCTAGCAAAATAAATCGAATAGCATAAAAATTTTGATCAAGGTCAACCTGAGATCAAATGCTTCCCTTACCAGCTTTTTGAAAAAAAGAAATCATCATTTTTTTCATTTTAGGAAAATAAATAGTAGGTCCTTCAACTGATAAATTTTTCAAAATCCGGACGGAGGGGAGGATCTGAACTCAGAATATACATTGGATAAAAATTCTGGGTGTTCAAATTACAACACAACATCACATTATAACTTTTTTCTATCAATCGAGTTTTAGCAGGGGTGTACTCGAAAGGAGGGCAGGGGGCTCAGGGAGCTCAAGCTCCTCCTTAAGCTCAGAAAAATTTTTTAATTACTAAAATGTGAAAATGTTTTTCAAAAAAATTTCATCCTCGTTTTGTCAGAAAAAATCAATGATTTCTGACTAAAAGATTGATGAAAAATGACCGATTTGAAATTTGACTTCCTCCCCAATTTTTTTCGAATTCTCATCCTCTCCTTTAACCAATTTTTGAATAAAATTGAAAAAAGTTACTTTTTTCACAAAATGGCATTAAGCTTAGAACAAATTCTTGGCTACATTTTTTTGTAGAATTTCAGGTAGAAAAACTTACTCATATCTAACTCGATGGCTTGAGTGTTAAAACGATGAAAACGATTTCTGAAAATTCATCTAAATTCGTTTTTCTCAAAATTATGACCATTGAACAAAACATGAAAAATAGATGAAAATATTTTTTCCTATAATCGTTCGAAAAGAAATCGTAAAAAATTAGGTCCAAGTTGATTTATTTGTCATTCTGTCACTCAAAAATGATTTTAGCCCTAAATTTTTCCATTTCCTTCATTTCTAGGTTTTTAAAAAAATTTTATCCAGCATTTTTAAAAGTTTGAACTTCTATTTTCTGAAAAATCTACCAATTTTAATTTATAAATTTTTTTTCAGTTTTATATTGTTCAAATTTCTTTCAATTAGGTATTTATTTAGATTTTACTCGTAGAAAATTTTGAAAAACACGAAATTCATTATTTTTCAATTCAAACTGGGGAAAAAAATTACCGGGAAAATTTTTTCTGACGGAAAAATTTTAAGAAACAAAAAGTTGCCAAGAAAATTTATATTGAAAAAAATTACAACAGAAAAGTTTTAGGTACACTTCAATTTCTTCAGTTTTTCAACTTAGATTTTTTCAGAACTTTGAACTTGTATAACTTTTGTTCGGCTGGGAGGTATGTTTTTCTTAATTTTTCACAACCAAAAATCTTATTATTTTTCAAAATTCAATTTAAAATTTGTAAACGATATGATGAAGTTTATTATTCATCTAAAATATCTAAAATAAAAAAAGGAGAACAAAATCATTAAAACAAAAAAAACAACTTTGAAATTGATTAATTTTCCAATAATGAATTTTTAGAGAAATTTCAAACTTGATATTCTTAGAAATCCATTCCAACTCAATAAGTATATTAGAGAAAATTTTAAATTGTAAATAAATAATGAAAATAAAAATATGAAATCAAAAAAACTTGAAAACAATTAAAATCAGACAGGTACCCAAATTTTGAAAAAATTGAAAATAATTTTACTAATGGAAAAATTTAATACTTGATACAGCTTTGAAAAGAAAAAAAAAAAAAAGAATTAAAGAAACTGAAAAATTGTGAATTTGAGTATTCAAAATGATAGGAGCTGCAATGAGGCTTTCTAATATCTCTACATGATTTTATTTTTTTTAGGTACACGTGCAATGTTGAACAGATACGAATAATTATGTAGACTGCGAAATTTCGTCAAACTTTCATAATAGGTAGGTCCTAGAACACAGACAAGTAAATACTTATGTAGGTTTTTTAAAAAAACCGTGATTATAAGGTAAGTACCTCTAAGACGAGCTAAATTATCATGGGCGTATTTCATTGTTTAAATCGATTAATCGATGACTTTCGGGTCAATCAAATTCACGTCAACTTTCTCCCATCGAGGGGCAATACGATTCGCGACAATGTTGACGCGACCTCCAAGCTACGTTTTACATTTCCGCGTACTCAGAGCAAATCACAAGATCCTAAGTAAAAAAAAAAAAAAAAAAATACACAACTAGTCTACTGACTAATTAACATCTCTTCGTTGGGTGAAAACTATAACACGCGTAAAAGTACCAGCTCCAGCAGAATGGTATTGGTCGTGAGAACAGCACGGGCGCTTTGTTTGAATTCAATTCGAATTAACGGTATTCCATATAACTGCAGCTCTTGTTATGTCCATCAAGTGTACACCTAGGTGTATAAGTGAGATAATACACGAAGGTCCGCGGAGCGCCGGTGGCCATCCATCGGCAGCTTAAATTTCTCTTTTAGTAAAAAAAAAAGACCATTAAGAAAACCCACAGCTTGCGACAAACGTCCTCACCTTGTCTCTTTTCCAAAGACACGAGAAAAATCATTTTTACCGACACGTACGTGTCTCTGTATCTTCAAAGAATAAGACAAATCTCTTCACAAATAAACGATCGTGAAAAGCAAACAGAAATACTCGGACGAATTTTTATTAATCGTTCGGACGCGTGGTCCATTGGCGTAAATTTTCCCATTCGATTTATCCAAAGTCGATGTTCCATTCACCTATAACGAGGATTATCGTCACTTAAACATCAAACGAGGTATTTAAATCACTTTCGCTGATCCGTCAACGACGTAGGCTATTAGCGAGCAATTAAATCATCTTCGACGCCCCCTTTTTGTTCATCTCGTCTTTTTTTTCTTCTTCTTTTTCTTTATTCGCATGGCACGAATTAACTCTAAATCGATCGAAATACAAACGACAAGAAATTCCTCGTGTGCATTTATCATCGTATTATAAACATTGGCACGAGAGTATAAGCACGCGAACGTGAAAAATGGATTTAGTCGACAGAAGACCTGTGTGCATTGCGCCTACCGCAGTATTATTCCAGATTTATAATGATACTGTTACAGATGCAGAAAACATCGTTGGCAATGTACGTCGTGCTGGGTACGATCGAGACCTGGGCATATTCTTAGAAGATGTGAAAAGTCGAAACCGTTAATTTACTTTTCCGAAATGTATTTATCACTGGCTATTATTATTTAATGAGATTCAACTGCTGTGTATCGTGTATACGAGCCTGAGTTAGAGTTTTGCGCTTAATTTGTCCGAAAGAAGAGCTATTGTTGTCGATCGTGACCATATTTTTCATACGCAATTTCCAATTTCCAATCCATTGTGGGTTTGGAAATTTACCTGTATGATGTTAAAGTATCTGCTGAATGTGGATAGATGTGGAGATATAAAAAAGCTAATTTGATACACACGTGTATTTTCGGGTGAAAATTATGCAGCTGCATTATTTTTAGAAATCATAATTTTGGTTGATCATTTTCGTATAAATGGTGGGTCTAATTTGCTGTGTAGGTACACAGAAAATTTTTACTGTGAGAAAGAGTCAGTAATGGTCTTTGGATGTTTCTTATAACTCAGTGAATTTTTTTTTTGAATTTTGGAGGTTTCACTTTTTGAAATGGATTATTCATTTCCCTAAAAAAAAATGATATTTTCAAAATTCTGGCCTATTGCATCAATTAGGAGCCACGAACTTGGCTTCCTTTTTTAATAAGATTTAAGATAAAATGAAAACAAAAGAGCCTTTCCTAATAAGATGGTGAAATCCGCCCCTACACCGTTTGGGCTGAAACTCACCCAAAATGTTAGTCTCAATGTAAAACATCCCCAAAAAATTTTTTGGCTCGATCCCCCCACCCCAACCCGAGTAAAATGGCCGTAAATGCCCGAAATTCAAAAATTCGTAGCTTTGAAAGGGGTGGTTCAAAATTTTTGAAATTTTCACAGAAAATAGTTGATGGATAGGTGTATATGTGAGAATTTTTTCAAATTTTTTTTCGCACATTTGGGGGGGTTTCGTGGGGTTTGAAAATTTCAAAAATTCGTAGAAAAAAAATCGGGGGGACCCCTCGCTGGAATTTTTTTTAAAAAGTTGGTATTACCCTTAGGTATAACATATATTTTTTTCAGGCCCCGTGAGGGGGTGCAACATGGTCAAAAAAATCAAAAACTATGAAAAAAACGTGTTTTTGACGTTTTTTTCGCCATTTTCACACCTCTCAAGGTCAATATTTTGGAGACCAATTAAATTTGGTTTAATAAGGGGTCCACATATACAAAAATTACATTTTTGTATAATCGAGCCTCAAACAGATGATAATAGCGTCGCGGCGCTTTTGATTTTTAATGATACATCAGTCCAGTGCAATTAGACAAAAAAATGGTGGCGTACGGAAAAAATTCCGATCCAAGTTTTTTTTGGCCCAATTGATTCAGGGTACCATACCGAACAACATGATGAGACTTTTTGTCTCCCCCCAAGTGCCGGAGGCACCTGAGCAAGGGGTTAAACCCCCATCTAAAAAAAAAGGGGCGTGTAAAATATTTATTTACGTCGTTGAGTTTAGTTTAAAATAGAAATTTTCACTTTTTAATGCAGAACGCAAATTAAGTCTACTAACACCCCGCGAAATACCCTTAGACATGCAGTCGTATTGACACGATTTTCTGATTTGCGGCATTCGATTTCTTGCAGTATATTGATCCGGAAAAGCTATTCTTTTTTTCGTCCATTTGAGTGAGGGGCGTGAGCCGAAGTTGATGACGAGTGAGACTGAGAAAAAAACGAGCGAAGATTGATTTAATTTTCTGTTCTGAATTTTCTGAAATTCTTGAAAATATCGGGAGTGGTATCAACCCCCCTCCCCCGAGAAGGTCATTTCTGATGTTATTTCTTCCAAAAAAAAAAAGAATGTAAAAGGGCTCATACGGAGGATGTTTGGGAGTGAATGAATGGGAAATTTTTTTAAGCGTCAAGTATTCACGTGTAAAAAATCTTGGGATTTTATACCATCCTCGAAACCTCGATATTTTCAAAAAAAAATTATTCGTCCTCTCTCTCTCTCACTCCAGTGAAGTCTGCTTCAAGTTTGAGATCAAAATAGCCTCGAACGGGTTTTTTGAGGTGTGTAGCGCCACAAAAGTCACTGATTTTCCTTTTCGAGATTTTAGAAATATTCGGCCACCAAATTCAATTTGGATTTTTGGTTTGAGTTATTTCAAAAATATTTGGCTATTAAAAATTACGTTTTGATCTCTTTGTCAAAAATATGCGGCCACCAGAGCCAGTTTGGAAATTTTGAAACTATAAATACTCATGCAGACGAATTTCTCGTCACTTCTTCCAGTAAGTCGCCTTGGCGAAGCATCGCTTTAGGTCGGCTTGCTCTTTGTATCTTTCTTTTCTTTTTTAATACATCGCCTTATTTTTTCTCTATATTTTCTTTTTTTACTCTTGGCGAATTTTCGCTTTAGAGTATAGTAGACATCGTTGGCGATTCGTCGCTTTACGATTTTAGATATTTCTACTGTTTTTATTTCAAGCTGTTGGCGATTTTTCGCTCTACAGCATTTTCTTCATTTTTAGACATCGTTGGCGAGCCTCGCTTTACGATTTTGCATTTTTATTCGTTGGCGATTCGTCGCTCTACGAAAATTGGTAGATTTTTGCTAGTAGATATCGTTGGCGAATTTCGCTCTATGATTTTGAGGTCTGTTGGCGAATTTCGCTCTACAGACCATAGTAAAAAGTTCAATTAATACCCGCCTAACGGAGTTGGTGAGTAATCGCTTTACTCCACTAGGGAGTAGGTAGGGGCAAAAATAAGTGTTCTGAAAAATAGACACTTCGTGTGTTTTCAGGTGGTGTTGAGTGTTGGAAGGCATAGTTTGCATTTTGCACAAAAAAGTAAAAATATCTACATAGTTTGCTGCAAACTCAATAACAATTTTTTTTTAAATTGCCTTGTCGGCGAGTTATAAGGCGAAACCAAATTTTTGGGGGTTTAACCCCTTGCTCAGGTGCCTCCGGCACTTGGGGGGAGACAAAAAGTCTCATCATGTTGTTCGGTATGGTGCCCTGAATCAATTGGGCCAAAAAAAACTTGGATCGGAATTTTTTCCGTACGCCACCATTTTTTTGTCTAATTGCACTGGACTGATGTATCATTAAAAATCAAAAGCGCCGCGACGCTATTATCATCTGTTTGAGGCTCGATTATACAAAAATGTAATTTTTGTATATGTGGACCCCTTATTAAACCAAATTTAATTGGTCTCCAAAATATTGACCTTGAGAGGTGTGAAAATGGCGAAAAAAACGTCAAAAACACGTTTTTTTCATAGTTTTTGATTTTTTTGACCATGTTGCATCCCCTCACGGGGTCTGAAAAAAATATATGTTATACCTAAGGGTAATACCAACTTTTTAAAAAAAATTCCAGCGAGGGGTCCCCCCGATCTTTTTTTCTACGAATTTTTGAAATTTTCAAACCCCACGAAACCCCCTAAATGTGCGAAAAAAAATTTGAAAAAATTCTCACATATACACCTATCCATCAACTATTTTCTGTGAAAATTTCAAAAATTTTGAACCACCCCTTTCAAAGCTACGAATTTTTGAATTTCGGGCATTTACGGCCATTTTACTCGGGTTGGGGTGGGGGATCGAGCCAAAAATTTTTTTGGGGATGTTTTACATTGAGACTAACATTTTGGGTGAGTTTCAGCCCAAACGGTGTAGGGGCGGATTTCATCATCTTATTAGGAAAGGCTCTTTTTTAAAAATAATAAAATTCATAGGAACCTCATTTTTATACGATAATTTTAACCGTACGAGAGGGGGGCAAATCCAAGGTTCGAAAATTTAATTCAAAACTCGCTTTAAATTATTAAATTTCTTAAGAATTCTTTCCAACAGTATTCTACTTTTCCAAGATAATTTCAGCAAGATGCAATTTCAGAAATTTTTCAATTAAAATTATACTATGTATAATTTTTTTTAAATAAAAAATCATTAAAGTAGGTATTTTTCGAGTTAGGAACGCAGAAAAAATAATGATATTAAACTCCGCACTCATAAAGATTGTATTGCAACCTTGTAAAAAATTAAATTCCAGAGATCATAAATAATACTGAAAGCAAAGCACTTTCATTGAAGACTTTATACGTATTTACGAGTAACATCAAAAACAGTTTAGAAGTAATTTATAATTGCTTTTCAATTTATAGCTAAGATGTCCTCCTTTTAAGATTCATTTTTCTGAAGAAATTCTTTTATATTGTAGTTTAGTATGACAATCGAAAAAAATTTTATACGAAAATATTCTACATCACGTGAGGTGTTGTTTTGAAACACTTATTCAAATTAGATCCTTTTTCCATAACCTATCTTCAATAATTTTTTTCAAGGTGCCCTCTAATTGAATTTTGATACTCTTGTTTTTCATTTCAAAACCCAACGTCAGCAAAATTAGGCATATTTGAGGCTGAAAATTGATCAAGATCACGAAAAGAGCTCATCAGTCTAGGAGAATTCTCAAGTCTAATGGTCAATTTCCATGAAACTCCTGATGCCTGATGTGTATTTAATTAATTTTTCATGAATATACCATAACAACTTCAAAATTCTTTCTCTTACACATATTGTTATTTTTTTCATTGCCATGCCAACATCAAAAACTAAAAACAAATTCAGACAAAAGTAATCCGAAAAGTTTTAAAAAATTAATTTATTATACCAAACGTTTTCACAATTTGTTTTTTCAAGGTGCCCTTTAATTGAATTTTGATACTCTGCGTTTTATTTTGAAATTCAACGTCAGCTGAATTGGGCATATTGGAACTTGAAAATTGGACAGAATCACGAAAAAAGTCCATTAGTCAAGGTGAATTCTCAATTCTGATGGTTAATGTCCACGAAACTCCTGAAGCCTAATATGTATCTAATTGATCTTTCACGAATATATAATCACAATTTCGAAAAATTTTAGCTAGGCACAATGTTATTGTTTTTCATTGCCATGTCAACGTTAAAATATAAAAACGTATTCAGACAAAAATAACCCAAAAAGTTTTAAAAAATTTATTTATGATTCTTTTTTCACAATATTAGTCTTTTCAAGGTGCCCTTCAATTGTACTTGGATATTTTGGGGTTAGATACATATTTCAAAATTGGTAAAAATCATGAAAGAAGCGAATTAGTTGAAATGATGATGGTCGATGTTCTCGAGACTTTTGAACAACCCTTGAAATTTAATTTCGAATAATGATTCTTTTTCGTGTGTTTAATCAATTTTCACTCAAGTAATTCTCTTAATCTAGCTAACGTGGGTTTCGAAATAAAACGCAGAATATCAAAATACAATGAAAGGGCACCTTGAAAAAACTAATTGAAAATTGAATGATGAGAAAAAGGATCGCAGCTGAATTTTTAAATAAATACGTGTAAACTTATCATAAGTTCGATAATTTGAAATTTTGCTGCGCAGTTAATTTTACATCGAGAGATATGGTATTAATTTGGTCATTTTTTCAAGATGAACTACTTCGGGAGGGAGAGGGGGCATTGTCTTCATAAATTTGCCAAATAAGTCTCAAAATTTTGTTTTTATGGCAATATTCGAAAAAATTGAAAAAATTTTCTAATTTGATCAAAACTGAAAAAAAAAATTGCCTTCAAGTTTAAATAATTTGATTATACCTTATATTGATTTAAAAATCGTAAAGAAGGTACCTGCTTACGTGCTTAGTGCTTACACATTTTTTTTTGTGAAAATCATTTTTTAAAAAATATTTTTTCAATAAAATATTGGTAAAAAATCTACTAAAAATTAACTTGAGTATCTGAAAAATGAATTTTCGTTTCTTCTCAAGGAGCCTAACTAAGAAAATAGTCTTTATTGCAGTTTCAAAAAAAACTTTTGAAGTGTATTTTTTTAACCATTCAGTTTCAAATGTAAAAAAATATTTAATAACAAATTTAAAAGGTGTTCGACTAAAATTTCTTGCGAAAGTGAATTTTCTACTCAACCCTGGAAAATCAATTTTAGATCAATTTTTCGGTGAGATAGAGGCATTTGAAAATAAAAAAAATCATGACTTTCAAAAAAAATCGAGAAAAACACGTTTGAAGCTGCGTAGAAGACTAAAATGTCTGAAAATGCAAAAAAAAATTGAAAAAATCACCATTTTTTAATATTTTTGGCTGCAGCGCAAAATCATGTTTTCTGATTTTAAGGTACCCTCTTCCTCCACGGAACACAATTTTCAGTGTTTCAAGTTGATTTCAGCGTTTTTTTGAAGATTCGAAAATCTTGGAGGCAATCAAAATATCAAAAATATCTAGATACTGGAAGCTTCCGTGACAACCAGAAATTACTAAATTCAAGTTCGGAGAATTTTAATGGGCCTTTTTCGTGTTTTTAATCAATTTTCACGGTTACGTATTCCTAATTTAGCTGACGTGGGTTTTGAAATAGAACGCAGAGCATCAAAATACAATCAAAGGGCACCTTGAAAAGACTAATTGAAAATTCAATGATGAAAAACAGGATTATAACTGAATTTTTTAGTGAATACGTAAGATCCTCATTATAAGTTCGATAATTTACAATTTTGCTGCGCATTTTTTTTCACATTATGTTTCAAAAAGGGGTCTGCCTTCCTGCTTGCTTTCAAAAAAAAAATGAGAAAAATTCGCCAAAAATGTAACAAAAATCGACTTGAGAAAATGAAATTTCATTACAAAAGGAGTTCAAGGTAGATAGATGTTCAATGAAAAAAATATTTTTCGTAAACTTCCAATTTACTTCATTTTTTCCACTCAATCCCTTCACATAATTCGATTTTCATTCGATTTTTTAAAAATCTCAAACCAAAAGTGTACGAATTAAATCATCAAGAAAAACGAATAATTTTAAAAAAATTCCCTTCTAATGTAATTTTAGCATCCAACACTATTTGTACAGGGAGATATCATTAAAATTCAATCATGAAGTAGCTTCTTATTACCTGATCGCGTGGAACTTATTTTTGAACTAAAATTGACAGAAAAATTACGCCTAAATTTTTAAAAAGAAAATTGGAACAAGCATTTTCAAAATGGAAAAAAGTTTTATTTACGATTTGACAAAATTTTGAAAAATGCACGAGCCTAAAAAAAAAATCCTCCTTAACTACAAGCTGTACAAAAAATAGCGAATCGCAAAAAACCTAAAAAAACCTAAAAAAAAAAAAGAAAGAAAAGAAATCATAAAAAATACATTTCTATTCATAGTCCGGTGGCAGATTGCATTTTTTTGGACATAAACGGCAAAAAATGATAATGGCGTGAAATTTGGTATGATGAACAAGGACACCAGAAGGAATTTTTTGAGCCCGGGAGGCCATCGCCAGACCTCATAGGAGGGGGAGGGGGGAGGTTCAAAGGGAGGTTCAGCCCCCCATTTTTCGAAATTGGGTCATCGGTCTTGTTGTGGTGTCATTTCCATATAATTGAATCCCGCTGAGTTCAAAAATGCCATCAGTTTCAAAATTCGAGGCAGAGAAGTCCCTCAAATTTGAGATTTCTCAACCCGTGTTTTCGTATTTTTGCTAAAAACGGCCCAAAAACTACGTTTTCTCAACTTTGCACAACCTGTTGACCTCCCAATCAAATTTTTATTAAGATTTTCGAACTCTACGGGTAAATTACCACCTATAATCACCTTTTACAACTTCCCATACCCCAACTCTGAGTGAGTGAGGGGGCCTAAAGTTGCTAAAATTGAGCCAATTTTTCACATTTTTGGGTAAAAATCACGATTATTTTATTATATACGCGAGAATATTTATCGATTGAGGTTATTTATACGATGTCTGAGTAGTATAGGTCCCATACAATAAATACAGGCCCAGAGGCACTCCGTATACCCCTCCTGGAGGGGTGAGGGGGTCGTTTTTGGCTGCCGTTTTGCCCAATTTCGACTACTTCGAAAGTTGGATCAGTTTTCTAACTTTTTTCATCACCTACTCGAGGAATAAACTACTGAATAATATTTTTTCTCGATGTACCTGAATCCAGATTGTTTAATAACTTGCCCCTAAATTAAAGTGGGAAGGGGTGACTATTTAGGGGATGAAGAAATATTTTGATCTAAAATATATACACATATTGAAATCTGGGTTTTCGAAGACGCTGATTTCAAATACGTTATCTATTTTCAGATTAAAGCAAAGGGGTGAGGAGGGTGAACCTGTTTGGGAGGGGGTGAAATGTTGACAAAAAAATCGACTTACATATCGCAATCTATATATTTGAGGGCGCCGATTTCAAATTCGGTACCGATTTTTCGATTAAATCTAAGGGATGAGCAGTGGAGGAGTGAGCCCACGAGGGGGGAGGGACGTTTGCTTTTTTTTTTTTTACAAATACCTATATTACATTCAGCTACTCACAAAATGACTTGATAAATTCGATGGCTTTTTCTGCCGTTAGTCCAAAACGAATGAAAACGTAATTATTTTCTGCACATTTCAATGAAATGAAACATCTGTAAAATGAAAAATTGATTTTTGACTATATTCCGAACTCAACAAAACATGACTGCAATTTTTCTTCGCATTGATAAAAAATTGGTGCAGTACCATTTCAGTAATATCATACTCCTCATGTACAAAAACCAAAATGTCCATCCTTCCAATTTTTTTTTACCGAAATGTCACCCCTTCCCTCAAATAGGTTCTCCACTGCTCAACCCTTAGATTTAATCGAAAAATCGGTACCGAATTTGAAATCGGCGCCTTCAAATATATAGATTGCGATATGTGAGTCGATTTTTTTGTCAACATTTCACCCCCTCCCCTCCCAAACAGGTTCACCCCTCCTCACCCCTTTGCTTTAATCGGAAAATAGATAACGTATTTGAAATCAGCGTCTTCGAAAACCCAGATTTCAATAATATGTGTATATATTTTAGATCAAAATATTTCTTCATCCCCTAAATAGTCACCCCTTCCCACTTTAATTTAGGGGCAAGTTATTAAACAATCTGGATTCAGGTACATCGAGAAAAAATATTATTCAGTAGTTTATTCCTCGAGTAGGTGATGAAAAAAGTTAGAAAACTGATCCAACTTTCGAAGTAGTCGAAATTGGGCAAAACGGCAGCCAAAAACGACCCCCCTCACCCCTCCAGGAGGGGTATACGGAGTGCCTCTGGGCCTGTATTTATTGTATGGGGCCTATACTACTCAGACATCGTATAAATAACCTCAATCGATAAATATTCTCGCGTATATAATAAAATAATCGTGATTTTTACCCAAAAATGTGAAAAATTGGCTCAATTTTAGCAACTTTAGGCCCCCTCACTCACTCAGAGTTGGGGTATGGGAAGTTGTAGAAGGTGATTATAGGTGGTAATTTACCCGTAGTGTTCGAAAATCTTAATAAAAATTTGATTGGGAGGTCGACAGGTTGTGCAAAGTTGAAAAAACGTAGTTTTTGGGCCGTTTTTAGCAAAAATACGAAAACACGGGTTGAGAAATCTCAAATTTGAGGGACTTCTCTGCCTCGAATTTTGAAACTGATGGCATTTTTGAACTCAGCGGGATTCAATTATATGGAAATGACACCACAACAAGACCGATGACCCAATTTCGAAAAATGGGGGGCTGAACCTCCCTTTGAACCTCCCCCCTCCCCCTCCTATGAGGTCTGGCGATGGCCTCCCGGGCTCAAAAAATTCCTTCTGGTGTCCTTGTTCATCATACCAAATTTCACGCCATTATCATTTTTTGCCGTTTACTTACAGTTTGCCACTGGACTATCAGTCACTAGTCACTACTCAAATCCGTGACTCAAACCTCATGAAACTTTACAACTTACAGAAATTTTTTTTTGAATAACAGAACAATTTTTTAGAATTGAATGAAAAAAAGATGGACATGTGGCAATATTTTGTGTTTATGACTTTTGTTAGAAAAATTTTTTCGTCTTGTAATTTCGTAAAGATTTTTTTAAAATATTCCTTACCTATATCAATTCCATAAAATGAGTTTTTTCATTGCAAATTTCTCTAAACATAATCTCTGCTAGATGTAGAAAATTAAAATTGGATTTTTTGGCTGTTTTCGTAGAATTTTTCTGGTTTTGAATTTTACAAAAAAAAGACGCCCCCTACTCGTAAAATTTGAATGAAGAAAAATTGCATGAGAATAGCTAGAAAAATCCAGGAAACAGCAAATCAAAATTTATGCTGTTTTCTTGTTTTCCTTGCCCAAACAAAAGGAAATAGGTTTTCGAAAAAATCGTGGAATGAATATTGAGATGATGAGATAAAAATTCACCCCAAAATTTATCACAGTCCCAAAATCTCGAAAAATCGTAAGATGAATATTGGGATGGAAATTTCATCCTAAAATTCCTCCCAATCTAAAAACTCGAAAAAATCTTGGAATTAAAATGGGTATGATTACTGGAATGAAAATTAACCACAGCTTGAAAGTTCGAAAGTGAAAAAATAATGAAAAAATATATGCCTAAAAAATCGTTAAGAATGATATTAAAATTTTCTTCGAATTATTAAAAAAAAAAAATTTGAGGATTAATTTTTATTAATTTGGAGAGAAGAATAAACAATAGAGAATTTCAAACTCAAAATTATATTTACCTATTTTTCAAATTTCACTATATTTGCAGAATTTCCAACCCAAATCTAATTTTTTGCCTAAAAATTGAATTGTATTTTTTTTGTGTGTGTGGGGGGGGGGGGATATTTTCTTCCTCCGTTTAGAAAGACTCTTACATTACAAGTTTTCTAAACCAATGCTGAGCCACCTCAATATCCAATTTGTAATGCAAAATCATTTTCTCACATTTTATTATTTAAATGGTCACGAATTAAAGAACACGCAGCAGTCACGATGGAAATATTTTCATATCCGTTGATATATGAAAGGAAAAAAAACGAAATATTAAAAACAGTACCGTATGTAACACTCGGTAAAATTCCACTGCATTAAAATTCACGATCAACGTATTTAATGAAAAATCACGACGTTTTATTTCGAGCGGGGTTCCGCTTTTATCGAAGAAAGATTTTCAAACTGATATGGTATTTCTCACATGAGTTAGCTTTATAGAACGACCAATTTCGAGAAAATTTACTATATATCTTCATTGCCAAGTTTTTTTCAATTTGAAAAAAAAAGATCTCTGGTGTGGTAAATGGGTTATTTTTTTAGCCTCCATAGCAAAACTTGATCAAAATTTCTATGTCATTCGATTTGTTTTGGTAGGAATATGATTTTAGAGTAAATGAATAAATTTTTATCTCATCCCTGGAGGGCTGGAAACTCAAAATACGCAAGTTTCAAGCAAAAAATTCTCTCTCAGCTAGTTTTCACTTTTTTTTCCAAAATTGGCACGTAAGTAAAAGTACTAGAGGGAAGTAGTTTAAAATTTTTATTGATCTCAAATTTGACTTTGAAAATTTTGGAGACAATGAGACAAAGTTTTGTGATGGACAGAAAGATTTTTTTTCAACGTGTTTGAGAATTTTTCCAGATATCAACATGGATTTGTTTTTTTCTCTTTTAGAGGGGAGGAGGGGGGGGGGGGTGTCAATCCAAAATTTCTATGACCAAAATTTTAGGATCAAAAGTCACTGACTATAAAAAAACAATTTTTTTTCCATTTTCGAAATCGACTCAAAAGTTGACTTTTGAAAACTTACAACTTTTTATATTTTCGAAATTAACTTTATACAAAATATCCGAAATTCAGAAGCTGAAAATTGACATATCAGAAAGTTGGAAGCTGATTTTTAAAAACACATTTTTATATTTTTGAAATTATAACCTAATATCAGAAATTGAGGATAACTGGAAAAAACATATCCCTGTTACCAACATTATTAATTTGACAAGGAAACGTTACTTCATTTTTTGGAAATTGATCATAACGGCAAATTCAAGGTCAATAATGTGGTTGGAAAAATTTGAAAAAATCTCTCCGTTGGTACCTCTCTGGAAAAAATAGAATTTTTAGCTTGAAAATCAGATTTTTCAGGACTCCACCCCCCCCCGCCCCCGAGTGAGATGAAAATTTACTCATGAATTCTAAAATCATCATCTACAAATACAAATCAAACGACATAAAAAAATTATCAAGTCCCACCAGATGCCAAATGAACCCCTTACCACGCCAGTCTTTCTTCACTTATCGAGATGAAAATATGAAAATAACAGAAACTGAAACATTCGCCCTCAAAATACAATTTAATTTTCAAAATCCAAATCTTGTTCAAATCTACGACTGACATTTCAATGAATTCGTATTCTTCGTCATAGGTATAGATAAAAACTTCAATGATTTATCAACGAGATACCTACGAATCAAATTTATTCAAATTTAATGAAACGTCAAACCTTCTCAATAAATAGGCTACCTCTTCAACCTACCAATCAAACCGTAAGTAACATTTCTCCAAAACATGATGCAAATAATCATTCGATCACGATAAAGACTACGACGAGGAGGACATTTCGAAAATACGAATACCTAGGTCTGCCTTCAGATACTCATGAATATCGTATAATTATAATCGCAACATACGCGTACTGGAAAAATGAAAACTCAAAAGTCATTACAGGTTGACAATACACGAGGCAATCATTTCCATATACAAAACTAATGGCTTTTTCATTGTCAACTGAGTGCGTACGCAGGCAAAACTACATCAATACGATCATTATGCAAATGAAAAGTAAGTATAACAAGACAGTAGCCATTTTTTTGCATAATGTCCCCGTCCTAGCAATACGTCTCCGTATATAAATCGGAATTAATCAATCTATTTCGTAGATCCGGTGTTAGCCAGTCATTAAAAACAGGAAACGAAGGCGGTTTTACTTCTCAGATATAATATTTTCTTACAAGCCACAAAAAAAAACCTCGAGGAAAAGCGGGAAACTGTCATTTTGACGAGGAAAAAAAGAAAATATCCGCCAAATACGCGTATTTTTTGCTTCCTTTAAATCGTCATGACACTTCTGTATCAAATTTTCCATGCGTTTGCCATATTTACAGTATCCAGATTTCTTGTATTTTTCATCATTGGTCGATTTTAATCTCATCGTATAGTTTACAATTTTCAACGCGTTATCTGCGTGTAAAGAATTTGTATGACATTTTGACATGTCACAACAATCGATATCCGTCCTAAATATAATCGTTTATTTTTCCAACGTTTAAAAATTAACCAGTCGGCCGTAAATGGTACGACGATTCAATATGGGCAATTATCCATCAATTCTTCTCCCTTTTGCCAGTTCGGAAAAAATTCCTAATGATCGAGGAAAAAATCACCTTTTGATCGTTTTTATTCGTGTTCGATTAGTCGAGAAAATATTCCAACCAATTGTTGAATTTTTTAACGCGATTTTTTCATAGTCTTTGAAAATTAGACTTTTCCTTTTTTCCAAGTGTAGTCTAAACCTATATACTTTTGTCGTTTATTTATTGTATTGATTTTTTGACATAGTTAGGAATTTTTTCCGATGTAGAGTGCTATTGATTTATTGCGAAAGGAAGGAAATAGTGATTAACCTCGAAGTATTTGAAATTACGTTTCTTTCGAAGAGAGAAATTCGATTGATGGTTACCTTGACAAAGAAATAAAACCCAGAGACACTAACTATTCGCGAATACCATCGATTTGATTCATTAAACCAAAAATAACCGATTGATGAGAAATATCCGTACTTTCGTCCGTATTTCGAATACCTTCGACATCGACGAATTAATCACCAACGACCACAAAAATTCACCTATTCGAAATTAGCCATACTTACGAAAACGTTCACTTTCACTAATCTCAAAAAAAAAATTCCCTCCGAAAAACACCCACACACGAAAAATTGGTAAAATACTCACGACACTGTGCACCAACGAAGGAACCGGTGACGATTTGAACCCCATTCCATAGGAAATATTTTCTAATCACTTTTAAGCAGAGGAAAATGAAAATTCTCAATTGCACATGCAACTGCACTTTTTGCAACAAAATCGTATTCTTGGATTAAGATTCGCACACGACACTACCGGCGGCGGAGGCGTTTTCATATTCGGCCAATTCGACGCACCAACATTTACCAAACGACTGAAGCCGACGAACTTATCAGCGGTGCACCTCGAGATGATGTGCACCGTGCAGCAGCGAACTTCTCGCGTTACGTCGCGGCGAGGAGGCTCGTTATTAACCCACTTTTACTATCACTTCGTCGAACGTCGCAGTCGCTGGCAAATCTTAGCCGCGTATTAATTCGTTCCGTATATTTATGCGTGTGTCTTTTTGATAATAGAAGAGTAACATATTGGTCAAATATTGTATTCTTTGAAATATACGAAGACGTATGTGCCCCGTAGGACTGTGGACGGGACGCTTTCGCGTTCCATTAGACGTATGTCTTGTGTGGGAAATATAGTTCCGGTTTAAATGACAATGCCAATTTGACGATGCATGACGTGAGATACGCGAGGCGAGTATTTAGACGTGCGAGGTATTATAACTCGGACGTGTGTGGGTAATTTGTATTAAGAGGATTTGGATTCGCGAGTTTTGGAAATTAATAAATGATCGGGATTATAATGCATCTTTTGAGGTCATTTTACGACGACGTGCAGCTTGAATTTACTCTCTTGTTTATAAATCAGTGAAAATTATCGAATATCACTGAAAAACAGTCAGAATTGCGGCACAAGAAAAAATCAGTGAAAAAGTTTTCACTGAAAACGAATCAGTGAGAAAAATCACTGAAAAATCAATGAAAATTCACTGAAAAATCAGTAAAATTTTTGAATTTTGCTGAAAAATCAGTGAATTTTGCTGATTTTTACTGTGCTGCAATTTCGGCTGTTCATCAGTGACTTTTCACTGATTCAGAATGAGAGAGTATTTACGTCGAGGTAAAAAGGGTTTAGAACATGGAAAACATTAGATAGAAGGGGATGGATCAAAAAATACAACAAATCTGGGATTTTGACAAAAATTAGTGAAAGTAGGTGCTCCCTCAACAGCGTGTCAAACAAAATTTTTCGAGAAAAAAGCTTGACTTTTTTCGAATGACTTCTTCGACATGACAACCAACCCGAACACCAAATTTTTTGAATCCCCCCCCCCCACTTGGGTATATTCGTTTCAAAGGAGATTTCAATCATTTTTTTGTCCCTCCCTCAAAAATACTCTTCTTTTTCATAAGAAATATAAAATTTCATGGATTTCTTCATACCAAATTACATTTTAAGGAAAATTCATTCAACACTGATGAAGAGAAGATAAAAATTTTTTTAAAAAATCGAAATTGGAAGGGTAAATGTTTTTAGTTTCAAAACATTCAATTATCTAGAATAGAAAAGGGAAACGAAAGAGTCCATAGTATCATTTTTTGGTGAACGTAACTTTTTTTCAATTATCAAAATTGAATGAATTTTGAAAAACTTGAAAAATGTTTGGAGTTGTTAGGAAATATTAAGACGTAAAAGTAAACCAATTTTACTCATTTGAAAAAAATAAATCAGGAAAAATTGCGCTTTTTTTCATTTTTTTTTTCCTATTCATCAATGGTAAATGGAATTTCTATGTTTTATGAAATTTTCAGGATCAGCTTGACCGCAAGGCAAAAAGCTTGAACTAAATCAATCAATTCTCACTGCCCGATCAGCGGTTTAAAAAAATGGCATATTTTTTGCCATTTTGGCAAACCATTCCACTAGTTTCACTGAAATTTTAGCGCTGGTGTCGATTATAATTTGACAATTTGACAATTTGACAAAAGGGTACCTATTCTCTAAATTTGAATCAGTCAAAATTGATTTAAATCGACAAAATGGAGTTATTGTTGGAATCAGTGAAAAATTTACTGATTCAATAAAGAAAATTCACTGATTGAAATCAGTAAATTTTGACCGATTTCAATCAGTCAATTAATTTTTAATGATTCAATGGTGAAAATTCACTAACTGAATCGATAATTTTTCACTGATTGGCAGTAAAATGTCGCTGATTAACGGTGAAATTCGATTGATTTTCAGGGACTTGACTTTCTCTATTTCATCAGTTCAAATTAAGAGAGTATGGTCGGATTAAGAGTTGAATTTTGGCCCCGCTCCGAATTTCACCCTAACCCTTTTAAATGGTGCCCCTTGATGTAAAAACATTCCAGAAAAATTGTTGATCTCCCCAACCCCGCTCCTTTTCGGAGATATGGTCATTTCATTGGCTGATTTTCAAGAATTTTCAATTTCAACGGAAGTGAAAGAAATTTTCTGTTCTTTGGCAAAAAGTTACATGGGGAAAGGCTATTTCTTCGTCATAAAAAATCATCGTTTTAAACCAGAAGGTAAACCATAAAATTCACTTTAAAATTTTTTTAAAAATGAAAAAATGCTGCATTAAGAACCCGAAGTAGTAAGGGAGGGAGGATGAGAAGGATGAGAAGGTAATAATCCCTATATTTAACATTTTGAAAAGCTCGATATCAACGATGACAAAAAAATTTTTCATCTGAATCAATCATGAAAAAGTTTTTGAAAAATATTTTTAGGCTATTCTTGAAACATTAGGGAATAATATCTGGCTTATAGCTATTCGAAGATTCCAGCTAATTTCTTATTCTCAATAGGAATAAAAAAAATGAAAATAATTTTTTTGGGTCAAGTATTTCCTGTTGTCCATTTCTTTCTGTATAAAACGCTTAGCTCCCAAAACCTGAAATTTCATCATTAAAATTCGCGCTTTTTTCTCTCTATAATTAGCTTCTCTCCTTTCAATTTTCTGAAGCTCCCTGATAAATGAGCTACATATTGCAGAAAGGGCGTAGTAAGTCTAAAATTTGAAATTCAAGTCTACAAACTTTGATCGCGTCAGTATCGGACTGGGCGAGCCTTTGAAAAAAATTTCCTTTTATTTGTGGTCAATAAAATGGCGCAATTCATTTTTCCAAAAAAAAAAAATTCATATTGAGTGTAATTATCAGATTTTTGTTACTTTCTCAAAATTTCAAATTAAGACTTACGTCCTTTCTGCATTGTGGTTCAAAAATGAGAAGCACATTTTTTTTTTTCATTCTGCATTCATTTGTTTGGGCCACAATACAATAAGAGATGGGGATTCATACAATCAGTTTAAAAATGTATTACGTAAAGGCCATTTACTGCGCCCAAGCGAAGCGAGGGCGAAAATTTTTTGATACTTGTATTCTCAGAATTTTCCAATTTTTCCAACTATCTAAACTCAAATTTGGTAAAAAAATTGGTAAAAGTTGAGAATCCCAATTTCACCCAACTTTTTGCAACTTTGGAATGGGGGGGGGGTTTACGCCACTGGTAATTGATCACACATTTTCAATTGATGGAAAGTGGCACTTTAAAAAAAAAATACTTCAACCATGCAGAATGAAAAATTCAAATTTTTTGTAATTCTGCACAATTGAAAAAATAATTGGGAGAAAATATTTTTGTCATTCCAAACTCCCCTACAAAAACAACGATTCAAGTCATAATCTTTTACATTTTGGCCTCACCTTGGTCAAAAGAAACAAACCATTTCATTTTTTTTTTTTTTCAACGAAGATAAAATTGCTAATACGTACATTTTAGAAAAAAAGACAAGTTTAGAATAAGTAATGAAATCAATGGGAGGGATAAAAGTACAACATCTTTAAAATTTAATTTAGTCAGCAAATTTGGGACATCTACCTGAACAACGAGAAGGTGATTAGGTATATTTAATGCTTGAATAAGCTGATTTTCAACATTTTCAATACACAAAATGCTTCAATTAACCTCTGTTTCACCTTGGTGACAGTTTTTTTGGTTCTGATGTAAACAATCATTACGAACCTCCTTCCTTATCCTAGGTCATTATTACTCACTAAAACAAATCATGAATTAGAGAATTATGAACATACCAATTGAAAAAATGATATAAAATTAAATTTGCTTCGTTCTTTTGAAAACATATTCCATGTGATTTATTTTGACCAGATTTTTGCATTACTTTCAATTTAAACGTGAAAAATTGACACACTGGATGAAATATCGAACTTTGGGCCATTTTTTACATTATCCTTTCTGGTAAATTTCAACCTTCATTGCGCCACCACTTAGCATAATTTTTTCGGGCTGACATTTTTATGGGGGTCTTTTCTCAACAAAAGGAACAGAATTAGGAGGTGGCACCGTCAAATTTAAAAAAAAATGAAACTTGACACACCCTAGTGTGCGTTTGTAAACGCCGTGTAAACGCTCTCGTTTGCTATGTTACTTATCAAACGAGATACAATCACCAATGCGCGTACACAGTAACACAACAATAGGCTGCGGTTCCTTACGAATATCTATCTACTTATTCACCACAGTCTGTATCCAAACATGGCTGGAGAATTCCGTGGATCGTGCGTTTTAATCGCGAATCCTATCTTAGGATACTGCAGATCTTGGAGATCAAAAATTGAAAACAGTTTCAAAATATACAAAAATGATCGAGTGAATGAATTTTTTTGGTGCTCGTGTTTATTGGGTGGAATTTTGAAAACAAAAAAAGTCCCCGGGATTCTCAAAAAAATATGGTTGGGATATAATATTTCATCGTCTATCATCATGATTACTTTAAACTCTGCTAGTGTGGTTTGGTACGAAGAAAAGAACGGAGAAACATTAGCAAAATTTTCTAGACCAATCCTCACCATGATGTTGCTATGGTCTGTCCATTTTTTATTCAAACAAAACATGGATCTGATTGAGAACTACACAGACAATATGGATACACGTATTGAAAATATGTTGTTTGATGAAGACGTATTAAAACATAATGAAAAAATGAACAAAGTGGAGATTTTTGTATGTACTGCTCCCAGCTCATTTTTCATCATTGGATTATTAAGCACATATTTTCTACCAGATTTTGACATTTTCAATGAATTGTTATGCTTTCACTATCCCTTCAGGGGTAATTTTCAAACTTATCCTGCAATGATACAAGCAATAATTTCAGTCATGGAATTTCTCACCACAATACAAGTGAGCATTGATGCGTGTTGCATGTTCAAGTTGACAAGGCTTTACGTTGCTATGATGAGAAGTACGTTTGATTTTTACCTAAAACAAATTAAAAACATTGGATCCTCGACGGCACAACAAATGGAATTCAATCACAATGAAGAACTACAGATGGAGCAAAATGAATCTTATGAAAGAAGTCGTTCATCTGAAGAATTTGCCAAGCAAAGAGATGCAATTGAAGATAATTTTGAGGCGGAGATGGTATATACCTCAAAACAAATATGGAATTCAATAAAGTGAGTTTTCATTTTAAGAATTCGTTTTCAGAGATTACACTCTCTCTGAGAACAATTTTTATAATATTGATTTTTTTTTTCTTTTTATAAATGAAGGATTGATCTTGAGTTACAAGCACTTTTTGAAAGTGGATGTACTGCATCACTTTTGGCATTATATGGAATAGTGATACCATTTGGCGGTCAAATTTTATGGGTAAGAAAAATTAAGCGAAAATATAGAAAATCACATTCGAAAAATTTACTAATAATTTTTTACGTAGGCTATTCACAATCCATCCAATGCCACCTCTCTGGTATGGAACGCTTGTTTATTCTTTTCCATCAATGCGTATTACTTTTATAAACTTTGTGGGGTTGGCACACAACTATCTGAAAAAGTAAGTATTCTTCACTTCTAGATAATGTATGTTGTACCTAGTGTACTCATAATATATTTTAAATCTGGTTTCTAATAAAAAAAATTGAACTTCACCCAGCTGGACCAATTTCCCATTGAGGTTTATTCCACACCTTGGTATATGATGTCAAAGAAAACTCGTCGTACTATCCTCATTATCCTCTCTCAAACTCAATACGAACATAATTTACGAATTTTGAAGACAGTGCCCATAAATGTGTGTCTTTTTTACCAATTTATGGACTCCGTGTATTCAAACAGTTCATTTATTCACAGCGTTTTGGAGAGACCAAAATGAGTTATGGAAGATAAAATGTTTGCAAGTAAATCTAGCAATGATAAATTCTGTATTTCATAAATTTTGTCACCTCTGGTATTACACTTAAGGATGTTAAAATAGGATTACGAGAAAAATTTTCAGAAAAATTTCATACCTACTCATTGCACTGAAAATGCTTACCTAGGTACACTTATTATGCTAAATGTATCCAGGAATATACTTTTTTTAAAGTTATAATCTGTGTTTTCTATTGAGCCAAACTTATACTATCAAATATTTCAATTTGAAATATCTAACAGGGAATTCCTCAAAATTTTTGAGCTAAACTACATTTTGCACTTGAGTTTATTTCATTAAGTACATCTCCTCCTCCAAAAGAAATACATTAAAAAGGCAATGAAAATTACAATGTTGAAAAATCATCGTTGTGACAAATGATGTCTTATTTTTCGCACTGATTTGGCGGATTGAGATCTCTCAACCCATTCCAGTCATAAAATATTACACAGTGATTCAAAAAATATTGATCGATTGAATTGATATCGAATGAAGGGGGAACTACAAATTTAAAAAAAATCAGCCTGGAATTCCAATTGAACAAAAATATTTCACATTTTCAAGAAAAAACAAATTATCAATTAATGAGAAGGTCATTCAAAAAATGATAAGTCGACTTGAGATTCATATTGAATAGAATTATTCAATTTTTTAATTCAAGGAAGAAAATTCAAACCAAGAATTTAATTCATCTGGCATACTTATTCTTTAAAAAAATGAATTCGCCCTGTACTTGAAAAAAAAAATTAATTGATAATTGATGAAATTTCTAATTAATGGGATGTGGTATTAAAAAAATTAATTCAACCTACGTAGGTTGAAAAAAATTCAAATTGTTTGTAATTTTGCATAATTAAAAAAATAATTAGGAGAAAATTTTGCAAGTCAAAGCAAGGATGGCAGCATTTATGGGAATTTTGTGCAATCTTCTGAAAAGGTGGGTAATGGTGGATGTTTAGAACGACATGAACGTGTTCGTTCGACTTCGTTTCAATTTTTTCACAATTTTTTCAGCAGTCACAGGAGCTTTGACTTGCAAATTTTCATCCCTTCTACAAAAACCACAATTTTAGTCATAATCCTTCAAGAAATAATAGTGCCTTTCAGCAAAACAGACGCAGGGGGAATGGGGATGTAGACAGTTTAGTTCTGTGTATAAAATTATCATCAATTTTTCCCCTCGCCCCAACAGAAACAAACCATTTCGGTATTTTTTTTTAACTAATAAAAAATTGGTAACAGATTTGGAAAAAATGACAAAATTTGGAATAAGCGATGAAATGAATGAGAGACGCAAGATATCAACTCCTTTAAAATTTAATTTGGTTGGAAAATTTGTGACATACACCTCAACCACAAGAAAGGTGGCATATCTTGTGCATGAAGAAATTGATTTTTGAAAAATTTTCCCCCTCATGGCATAATATCATACCTTAAAACAACACTGCCTTCAATAATTTCACAAAAAACTAGAAAACGCCAACTCAACCTTTTATTTTTTTAGGAAAAGGTACTTTGTATAAAACTTTCAGAAGATGATCAGTAAAAAAAGGATTTATACATATGTAAAAGAAATGATTTTTTATTAATTAAAAAAATTCGTCAGGATATAACAATCTTGAAAATATCAAGCCTATTAGGTACAGAAATCATCTTAAGGCACCAGTTGACGCTGATTTTGGGTCTTTTAGAGAGAGTAAAATCAGAGAGATCTTTTTTTTTTAAAATCAATTTTTGACGCTTAAGAGTGGTGTCTATATTCAGGCTTACTTGATAGAGTAATACACAAAATGCTTTCAATTAACCTCTATTTCTCCTCGATTTTTTTTTAAAAATTTAGCATGACAAAAACAATGATTATGAACCCTCATCTAACCATAGGTAATCATTCTTTCCTTAAACAAACATAAATTATAAAAGTATGAATTCATAAATTGATGGAAAAAAAAACTTCAACAATATAAAACAATGCTGACATTTACTCATCACAGTCAGTACCAAAACATGGCGAGAGAATTTCGCGGATCGTGCGTTTTAATCGCGAATCCCATTTTGGGATATTGGAGATCTTGGAAATTGAAACTTCAAACCTCTTTCAAAGTGTACAAAGATAATCGAATGAATGCATTTTTTTGGTGCTCTTGCTTATTCGGCGGAATCTTGAAAACAAAGAAAGTCCCTCGGATTCTCAAAAAAATATGGCTGGTATATAATATTTCATCGGCTATCATCATGATTACTTTGAACTCTGCTTGTGTGGTTTGGTACGAAGAAAAGAACGGAGAAACATTTGCAAAATTTTCTAGACCAATTTTTTCAGAGGTGTTGTTATGGTCTGCTTACTTATTATTCAACCAAAACATGGATTTCATTGAGAACTACGCAGATAATATGGATAAACGTATTGAAAATATGTTGTTTGATGAAGATGCATTAAAACTTAATGAAAAAATGAACAAATTAGAGATTTTTGTAGGCATTGGCCCCAGCTTATTTTTCATGATTGGATTATTCAGCAAATATTTTCTACCGGATTTCGACATTCTCAATGAAATTTTATGCTTTCACTATCCCTTTAATGGCAACTTTCGAGCGTATCCTGCAATAATACAGGCGATAATTTCAGTCGTTCAATTTCTTACGACTATGCAAATGAGCATTGGTGAGTATTGCTTGTTCAAGCTAATGAGGGTTTTTGTTGCTATGATGAAAAGTATGTTTGGTTTTTACCTAAAACAAATTAAAAACATTGGATCCTCAACGGCACAACAAATGGAATTCAATCACAATGAAGAACTACAGATGGAGCAAAATGAATCTCATGAGAGAAGTCGTTCATCTGAAGAATTTGCTAAACAAAGAAATGCAATTGAAGATAATTTTGAGAAGGAAATGATACATACATTGAAACAGATATGGAGTTTAATAAAGTAAGTTTTCATTTAAAAATTTTATTATTAGTGAGTACCATTATCGTAGTATGATTCCTATCATGTACAATTTTTGTTGAATTTATCTTTTTTTCTTTTCAAATTGAAGGATTTATTCCAATTTACAAGTACTTTTTGAAAGTGGATGTAGTGCAACATTTTTGGCATTGTATGCAATGGCAATACCATTTGCTGGTCAAATTTTATGGGTAAGAAAAATTGAATGAAAACACCAAAAACTATACTTAAAAAATAAACCAATCATTTTTTTCAATACAGACCATACACAATCCATCCAACGTCAACTCTCTAATATTGAGCGCCTGTTTATTCTTTTTTGTCAGTGTGTACACATTTTATAAAGTTTGTTGGGCTGGTACACAAATTTCTGAGAAAGTAAATATTTTTCACTTCAACATGCATATACATATTTTTTATCAGGCTTTTAAATAAAAAAAATTTGAATTTTACTTAGCTGGACCAATTTCCCATTGAGGTTTATTCCACACCTTGGTATATGATGACAAAAAAGACTCGTCGCACTATCCTCATTATCCTGGCTCAAACACAATACGAACATAACTTACGAATTTTCAAGACAGTGTCCATAAATGTAAGTCTTTTTTACCAATTTATGGACTCCTTGTATTCGAATGGCTCGTTTATTCACAGTGTTTTGGAGAGACCAAAATGAGTAAGCGAGTAAGAGTGTAATATTTATACCGAAATGCATATGGGAGTAAATTGTTCGATGATAACTCAGCAATTTATTACAACAGAGTTTATTGTTACTTATTATTTTTTACCTCAGATTTTAGAACTAAGAATTTATCAAAAATATAATTATAAGAGAAAAAATTCATAAAAATGTGCTTTAAAAATTGTTCAATGATAACTCAGCAATTCATTACAATAGATTTTATTGTCACCTATTTTTTTTTATCTCAGGTTTTAGATCTAAGAATTTATCAAAAATAGAGGATAATTAAACTAAGCATAGATATAAATATTTTTTTTGCAAAAATAATATTGCACTGAACAATAAACACACTTTACACTCTTATGTATCCCAAATGAACCTATCCAGGAATATATTTATTTAATTGATGCAGTTATTTCTTAAACAGTAGATCTAATTGAAATATTAGAAGGAGAACTTCACAAAAATCTGAGAAAAATTGGTCAATATATTAATCCTAATTGGTAATATTGTAAATTATCAATGACAATGAATTTTATGATACATTTTCTCAATAAATTTACCACTCCAATGAAAAGTACAGAGGTCTAATTTTTCATGATGACGTTTATACATTGACATCCCTTCCTTTGTTCTAGCTACAACATATTTACATCAAAGGCTACGAAAAATTTCTTTCTCCAAGCCATAGCCACACCCATGAGGGCTCAGGGGGGTTGATCCCCTCTCAAGCTCGAAAAAAAAAATTTATTGCAAAAGAAAACGCATTTTTTTGTTTTTCAAACAGTATTTTTTCAAAACAATGTCGCCCTCGCTTCGCTCGGAGGCTCGGACAGTATTTTAGTCCTTTTATGTTAAAAAATGATGATTTTTGACCAATTTCCGAGTCAAAAATCACCGATTCTTCCACAAATTCCCAGTTTGTCAGAAAAAATCAATGATTTTGACTGAAAGATCAGTGAAAAATGATTCAATTTGAAATTTCACCCCTCTCCGATTTTTCTCAAATTCTCAACCACCCCTTTAATTAATTTCTGGGTGCGCCTATGCTCCAAGCAAATCGATGAAAAGCACAAGATTTCCTCCGAAACTTTCTGTCGCCAATTTTTTTCCTACTTGCAAAAAAAAAAATTATGTCAATTTTTATCCTCTCATAGGTATAAAGTACATACATTTTTGGTGGGCTATAAAGGGTACCCCCGGATAAGATAGGCGAATCGGCCTCAGACCTACTTTTTGAAATTGACCCCCGAACATTATTAAGGACCCCAAAAAATGATTTTAGGAAATTTTTTCAACTCCTCAACTCACCCCCCTTTACCCCCACCCCCCCAAAATAGCGAATTTTCGTCAAAAAATCGTATCTCCGGACCCAATGGACCAAAAATTCTGAAATTTATGTGGTGTATACAGGGAGTGGTGACCAATTTTTGAGAATTTTTTCAGATTTTTTTTGCACTGCCTTCTAGCCAAAACCCCGCTTTGAAACTTTAAAATCGCCATAACTCTGAAACTAAAAGATCTGCTTTTTTTTCATTTCGGTACAAATATAGTCCTACCATGGTACAATATCATGATATTTTTTTCAGATTTTTCGAGTTGGTAGAACAGACCTAAAAATGCGATTTACTGTTCAAAAAGACCAATTTCGCCATTCAGGCAACGAAAAATTTTGAAATTATTTATGTGGTGTATACGGGGAGTGGTGACCAATTTTTAAGAATTTTTTCAGATTTTTTTTGCAGTGCATTCTAGCCAAAACCCCACCCTCAAACTTTGAAAATTGCTCGAATTCCAAAATTAACGGGCAAACGTTTGTTCTATTTTTTCAAAATGACCATCGGACATAATTAAAAACACCAAAAAAGTCTTGGGTGCATCTCCCACCTTTCACTGCATCCCCCCTCCCCCTCCCCCCAATATCGGATTTCGTCTAAAAATCTCATCTTGGTACCTAATGAACCGAAAATTCTGAAATTTACGTGGTGTATACAGGGAGTGGTGGCCAATTTTTGAGAATTTTTTCAGATTTTTTTTGCAATGCCTTCTACCCAAAACCTCGCTTTGAAACTTTGAAATCGCCATAATTCTTTTTCTTTTTGGCACAAATATAGTCTTACCATGGTACAATATAGGTATAATATTTTTTTCAGATTATAACAGATTAAAAAATGCGATATACTATTCATAAATACCCATTTCGTCATTCGCGAAACCAAAAATTCTGAAATTCATGTGCTGTACGTGGTGAGTGGTAACCAATTTTCGAGAATTTTTTCAGTTTTTTTTGCAATGCATTCTAGCCAAACCCTCACCCTCAAACTTTGGCAACTTTTTTGAATGAATTTTCCAAAATTTCCATTTCTGTACCAAGTTTGTGAGAAATTTTCGAATCATTCTTAAGAAGTGAGGAGTGTCGTTGCAAAACGCAACATCTTTTTTTTTGCTGCTCTCCCCTCCAACCCTCCTTGAGGTACAAGTGCGAAATGACCCCAAAACATGTAGCTGGGGTCCTAAGCTTTCCAATGAGACCGCTTCGAGCCAAAATATTGCTGCACTTGTAAAAATGGCCGACGTACTGTAGGTTCGTGTTCGCATGTAGCCGCGATCGTTTACTATTTATCTTATGCACGATTTTTATCAAACATTCTTAAACCTGCGGAAATCCTGACTCGATTATTCGACTTTGAAGAAGAGAACCCAGTGATTCCTGATGAAAGCGATGACGATGATTAGCTGCGTTTTTTTTTTTTTTTTGCATATTTAAAATTGTCATACGTATTTGCATGTATGTACTTGAATAAATGACAAAACGATAATTTTTTGAACAACAGTGCATTTTTTTTTCTGTGAGCTGGGAAATAAAAAATAGAAAAGTATGAAGAATATTGTACCTATCAAGGCAGGGTTGTGTATGTGCTAAAAATAAAGAATCTATAAATTTTTTAGTTGGAATTGGACCGATTTCATAGCTTGAGGATGGGTTTTGGGCTAGAATGCATCGGAATTTTTTTTTAAAAATCTTCAAAATCATTTTTCACTGATTTTTTATGACAGAAATAGCCTATTTCATGGCTTCAAGTAAAACGATCGCGAAAAGAACTTTTATTGAGGTATTTCGACCAGCTAAATACAAATTCGACATTATTTTTAATGTTCTCAACTCCAAAATGGAAAGGAGAGAGTCCAGAAATGTTCAAGATTTTTTTTACATCAAGGGTTACCATCTGGGAAGGTTAGAACGAAAATTTAACCCAGCGCTGAATTCAACCCTTATCCAGCTAGACCTTTGAACAATTTCAAAGTTTCAAAGCGAGGTTTTGGGTAGAAGGCATTGCAAAAAAAATCTGAAAAAATTCTCAAAAATTGGTCACCACTCCCTGTATACACCACGTAAATTTCAGAATTTTCGGTTCATTAGGTACCAAGATGAGATTTTTAGACGAAATCCGATATTGGGAGGGGGGGGGGATGCAGTGAAAGGTGGGAGATGCACCCAAGACTTTTTTGGTGTTTTTAATTATGTCCGATGGTCATTTTAAAAAAATAGAACAAACGTTTGCCCGTTAATTTTGGAATTCGAGCAATTTTCAAAGTTTGAGGGTGGGGTTTTGGCTAGAATGCACTGCAAAAAAAAAATCTGAAAAAATTCTTAAAAATTGGTCACCACTCCCCGTATACACCACATAAATAATTTCAAAATTTTTCGTTGCCTGAATGGCGAAATTGGTCTTTTTGAACAGTAAATCGCATTTTTAGGTCTGTTCTACCAACTCGAAAAATCTGAAAAAAATATCATGATATTGTACCATGGTAGGACTATATTTGTACCGAAATGAAAAAAAAGCAGATCTTTTAGTTTCAGAGTTATGGCGATTTTAAAGTTTCAAAGCGGGGTTTTGGCTAGAAGGCAGTGCAAAAAAAATCTGAAAAAATTCTCAAAAATTGGTCACCACTCCCTGTATACACCACATAAATTTCAGAATTTTTGGTCCATTGGGTCCGGAGATACGATTTTTTGACGAAAATTCGCTATTTTGGGGGGTGGGGGTAAAGGGGGGTGAGTTGAGGAGTTGAAAAAATTTCCTAAAATCATTTTTTGGGGTCCTTAATAATGTTCGGGGGTCAATTTCAAAAAGTAGGTCTGAGGCCGATTCGCCTATCGTATCCGGGGGTACCCTTTCTTTAAAACAAAATTTTTCTAAAAGAACTGTATTTTTACTTTTATATCATCACAATGGGCCAGGAAGAATGATTTCCAACCTCAGTTGCACAGATCTACATAAAAAGTACCTATTTGAAGTTTAATTTAAAATTTTATGGCATTTTTACGTTGATCGAGGAAAAAGTAATAAATAGATTCCATCACGAAAGATTTTTCACGATTTCAATTTTTTATTGAACATTTTTTTACTTTTTTTGATAACTTTTAGCACTTGAAGTAAACTTTAAGGACAAACAAAGGTTGAATGAGAAAATTAAAAGGTTATAGAACAAAAAGTATAGAGCATAAAATTTCCTTTCTGCTGAATCCAATTGGTTTATTGTTAAGAGTCTTGGTTTTTGAGATGATTTTAGTTTTGAGTTCAACTCTTTTTTTTAAATTGAAAATTGCTCAAAAACTAAGCCATTTTTTAAAAAAAACTAATCAGGAATCTTATGCATAAAGAATTTTAAAAAATGAAATTGAAAAAAAAATAGAATACTTTAATCATTGCTTAAATTGGTAGAAATTCATTAATTATCTTACAAAGAATATTTTCAATTGCCCTCTATTTCAACTTGAAAATGTTCTTTATTATTCAATTTGATGCCAACAATGATTACGAACCTTCGTTCTAACCATACGTAATTATTCTTTACTCAAACAAATCATGAATTATAAAAACAGAATTTGAAAATTGAAAAAAAAACAACAATATAAAACAATGTGAATACTTAGTCATAACAGTCAGTACCAAAACATGGCGAGAGAATTTCGCGGGTCGTGCGTTATTATCGCGAATCCTATTTTGGAATACTGGAGATCTTGGAAATTCAAACTTGAAAGTAATTTCAAAATATACAAAGATGCTGAAGTGAATGAATTTTTTTGGTCTTCTTATTTACTCGGAGGATTTTTGAAAACAAAGAAAGTGCCCCAAACATTCAAGAAGATATGCTTGATATGGAACATTGCATCAATCATGATCATGCTTGGTTTGAACATAATTTGTTTGATTTGGTATGAGAAAAAAAGCAGAACAACATACAGAAAATTTTCTAAACCAATACTATCCTTAATATCGGTGTGCTCAGGCCAAGTACTTTGCTATCTGAATACAGAATTGATTGAGAAATACACAGACGACATGGAAAAACGTATTGAAACTGAAAGTATGTCATTTGATGAAGATGCCACTAAATATAATGGGAAAATGAGTAAAATTGAGATCTTTGTGACTTTTACTCCAAGCATATTTTTCGTCGTTGGGTTATCAACTAGATACATTCTGCCGGATTTCGGAATTATCAATGAAGTTTTCTCATCTCACTATCCTTTCAACAATGATTTTAAAAATTATCCCACATTAGTATTGATGATCATTTCATTCATTCAGTTTTTAACTACAATGAAAATAAGTATTGGAGCATACTGTATGCTAAAACTGATGAAACTTTACATCGCCATGATGAGAAGAACTTTTGGTTGTTACCGAAAACGAATCGAAAACACTGGATCATGGACATTACAACAAATTGAAAATAATCATAACGAGGAACTTCTGATGGAGCAAAATGAGTCTCATGAAATAGGTCGTTCGTCTGAAGAATTTGCCAAACAAAGAAATGCGATTGAAGATAATTTTGAAAAAGAGATGGCGTATTTTTCGAAACAGCTTTGGAGCTTGATAAAGTAAATTAAATTTCATTATTCATAAGTTAACATTTTTTGTGTGTTGAATTGTAATGCAGCAGAAAAGTTGCGATTTTACATGACCAGGTGAAATAGCATATGATATTTTTCATTGTAGGTAGTGTGAGTAAAAGTGCACTTTTACTCACACTACAATGAAAAGTATTTTTTTTATAAACAATAATTGAAATAATTTCAGAATGTAAGGAATCATTTTGCTCATTCAATCCAATTCAAAATCATAATTAAAAAAAAAAAAAACAGGAATAGAAGCAGGAACACAAAAATCCCATATGAAAATGAAACGACGATTTTTTTTTTCTTATTGGATTTATGTATGAGTAGGTAGGTCTTTAATTACAAACAATTCGATTTTGAACAGAGTCTGTAATATTATTGTTTTCAAAAAATTTCTCAGTTTTATCCAAAATTAATCTTTTTTCCAATAGGTACAATATTTTTCTGCGAATTTCTTTTTTCCGCTGAATTTGAGCAACTCAACTTTGCGAATGTGAAACTTAGGTCATCGCACCAAAAATAAAAAATTTCGAATTCTCAATCTGTAGATATTTGAATTTATTCAAAGTTCAATACTTTAAACTCTAAATTTTTCAGTTTATTTAATTCTAAATTTTTAATAAAATAATGTCCCATTTTAAAATTTTGCGATTTTCTCAAAATTTGTCGAATTTTGTTTTTAAATTTTTTTACACAGGTATCTACATATATCTTGTGTTATAAATTTCCAAAATTTTATTCCAATCATCGTCAAAAGAAATTTTAGAAAACAAATAAAGTTGAAAAAAAAATTCAAAATTTTCAAAAAAATTTAAATTTAAAATAATAATTTTTAGTTAGAATGATTCATTTTCGATTCCTTCAAATTCTTTACAAGTTCGTAATTCGTATTCTCAAAAAAATATTTTTCAGCGTTGAAATTCTTTCCCATAATTTTAAAGTTTTTTTTAAAATTTTTTCCCTGATGTAGATTTGTTTTGAAATTTTAAAAATGATGAAGATTTTCAATTTAGATAGAGCTGTGAATAAAATTGAAAAAAAAAAATCAAATTGAAATAATTCCAAGTTTGCATAAATTTGACTCGGATCTTTAACGTTTCCATCTTAGCAAACAAGAACTCAAAAATAGTTGGAATCTTGGAATGCGCGTACTTGGCACGAAAAATGATACAAAGTCAGTAGAAAAAAGGAAATCGCTGTTTGCGAATTTTCTAAAATTTTATCCCAAAATTGTGTCCCACTGTAATAGTTTTTTCACAATTTCTTTTAAAATTTCAAAATTAAATATAAAATAAAATTTTTTCTTTACTCTACTCAGTAAATAATATCTTAAAATAAGTTGATCAATTTTGAATTTTTTGGAAAATTTTAAAAAAAAAATCGAAAATATCTACCGTCTGAATTGATGACAATTTTTGAAGAAACAAAAGCTCCTTGGGCCACTGGAAAATATTAGGCGATTTTCATTTTTTAAAAAATTTTCCAGACTCCACAGCCCCCTTCTTTACAAATCGCAGTAGGTATTGGAAGTCAAAAATGAAAATTTTGAATTTTTGACCCCCTCCTCATTGTATAAAACCTCTTTTTGCTGTTCACATTTTCTCCCGAGCACGAATTTTCTCTGCACGGCCCTGATTCCAGGACACTCACTTGAAAAAAATATGAAGTAGAGTTTCCTCTCAAAAGAAATATTGGTAGCATGGGTATGTTTTTTTCCGTCATCCTGATTTCTGATATCAAGTTAATTTCAAAAATATAAAAAATTTGTTTTAAAAATCAGATTTTAGCTCTTTGATATTTTTCCTATCATTCCGACTTACTGATATTAAGTCAATTTTCAGCTTCTGAATTTCTGATATTTGGTAAATTGATTGCAAAAATATAAAATTTGTAAGTTTTCAAAAGTCAGCTTTTGACTTTTTGATAGCAAGACAATTTCGAAAATAGAGTGTTTTTAAAAGAAAGATGTTGACTTTCTGATACCAATAAATCAATTTCAAAAATATGAAAATAATTTGTTTTTAAACGTCAGCTACTGAATTGATATTTTTCCTGGAATTCTGACTTTCTGATAATAAATTAAATTTCTCAAAATAGAGTTAAATAAAAACATATCGATCTATGACTTTCTGATTTTCTACATTCTTCTAAAAAAATTTATTTATAATTACATTATTGTTTTTTTTTTCGATTTCAAAAAAAAAAATTATTCAAAATTGCAACTTTTCTACAGTAGGTATTACGACTCGAAAATCGAAACTTCCTACTTTTTGATCTCAAGTGATTGAGTTAGGCATAAGTAATCTCACCTTTTTTATTTATACAGGATTCATAAACATTTACGTGAACTGTTTGAAAACGGATGTGCTGCATTGCTTTTGGTGCTGTATGCCATTACAATACCGTTGGCTGGTCAATTGTTATGGGTACGAGAAAAAAAAATGCATTTTCGTTGTCTAAAAATGATAATAATATTATAACAGCAAAACAGATAGAAAATAGAAATCCCATTCCTGACACATCCCCCCCCCCCCCCCAGAAATATGAAATGTTGAAAATTGTTTTCTTTTACAGATAATACATCATCCTTCAGAACTCTCTGCGTCAGTATTAAATGCAGTTATATACTTGATCCTCAATGTGTACTTGTTTTATAAATTTTGTTGGGTTGGTACTCAGATATCTAATATAGTAAGTCCTTATTATCTTTCATAATAGATGCATTTAATCTACCTTCTTCTAAATCAAAAATTATACTTCAGTTGGATCAATTACCCACAGAAGTTTACTCCACACCGTGGTACATGATGTCAAAGAAAACTCGCCAAACTGTTTGCATCATGCTTGCTCAAACTCAGTGTGAGCATCCGATACGGGTTTTCAATACAACATTTATTGATGTACGTCTATTTTATCACTTCGTCGACTCCTTGTATTCAAATGGTTCAGTCGTTTATAGTATTTTGGAGAGACCAAAATGATTATTTATCATAGTATAGCTTTCAATAATCATTAAAAGTAAGTACATGGGAGTAGATTGTTTGATGAGAAATTCTTAATTGACACTGAGGTATGTAAACCTGAGCATTGCATTACCTATACGTAGATATAACTTTAAGAAAAATTTAATCACGTTAATGGGTATATCTTATATTTATCTACCTATACTATTTAAATTAAAGAGATTGTTTGCTTAAATTTTAAATGCAGCTTCAAGTTTCATAATAATTAATTATATTATGAGGTTACTTACCAGCGTAAGTACCTATGTATCATTATTATCTGAATTATTATTATTTTTTATCAATTATTTTTAAATCTATCAAGTATTATTCAATCTTGATAACAGATGCACAAGCGCTTAAGTATCTAAGAAATTTATAATTTGTAAAAGAATTTCATCACAATAAAAATATTTGAAATGAAAAATTATAGCCAGTTGTTTTTTCATTAGACAACATACAAGTTGATCTTAAAATGGGAAAACTTTATTCATCATTTATCTCTTCTCAGAGTTACTTATCAATTATGCTTTTGGCTCCCTCGCTGAATAGGTACAATTGGTACTTTACATACCGCATAACATACTAAATGGGTAGGTATAATCAAAAATTTGGTTCCTGAAACATCTTTTACGCAAGTCTGTCTATTCTCACACAGAATGAACAACAGAATGACCGAACTATGCGCGATCTCGCTCATTTTTTTCGTCGTCATCTTCACTGCTACTACATTGATTGTCTCATTATCTCAGCTGTTAACTGTACATACCCATTTCTCAAAATTTTAAGTTTTTTCAGCTTTGGAATTTTTTTCTCATATCAATTTCAATTTTTTCAACTCCTTCAATAAATTCGCCCCCCCCCACCAAACTTCTTTTTCAAAATTATTTGTAAGCTCTTCAGATTTTTTTTCAATTTCTTCGATTTTCATTTGTGCTAAAATTTTCATTTTATAAATATTTATTTTTCAATTAACAAAAATGTAAAATTCCATTCGTTGATCTTGAAATTTTTAAAATTTTGACATTCTCTCGATTTTTTCTCCTATTATTATGTTTCATAAATGTTTTTCAACCCAATTTTTTCAATTTTTTTTTACTCTAAAAATTTCAGAGCTAGAAAATAGTCATAGAAAAATATTCGAGCTGAATTGAAAAAAATTGAATTTTTGAGAAAAAAATTCAAAGGTGTAAAAATTGAATTTTGAGAAATAATTTCGAGGGCAAAAAAATTTGTGATGAAATTTAATTGCGAGAGAAAATTCCTAGAGTTGATTTCAATTTTTTCAACTCCTCTAATAAATCCCCCCCCCCACCCATCAAAATTTCTTCTTCAAATTTTTCAGTAAGCTCTTCAGATTTTTTTTTCAATTTCTTCGATTTTCATTTCTGCTAAAATTTTCATTTTATAAATATTTATTTCAATTAACAAAATGTAAAATCCCATTCGTTTATCTCGAAATTTTTAAAAGCTTGACATTCTCTCGATTTCATCTCATATTATGTTTTTCTTAAAATGTTTTTCAATGCAATTTTTCCAATTTTATTTTTATTCTAATAATTTCAGAGCTAGAAAACAATCTTGGAAAAATATTCGAGCTAGGCTGAAAAAAATTCAAAAGGTGTAAAAATTTAACTTTGAGAAATAATTTCGAGGGCAAAAAATTCAAGATAAAATTTAATTGTAAGAGAAAATTTCTAGAGCTAAGACATGAAAAATATGTATTTTTAGAAAAAATGACGAAGTTGAAAATTTTTTTACCTATTACTTGAAAAAAATGAAGGAAAAATTTTCAGAGATGGTAAAAAATCATTCCGGATAAAAAATTTTTAGAGTTGAAAATATCTGGAGAAAAGAAACTAAAAATTCATGATTTTTCACATTTTTTTTACATTTACCTAAAATGGAAATTGACTGTGTCAAAGCATGGCCACATATTTCTCACAAAGTCGCTACCTATTCCTATTTGTTAAAAAATTCTAATTCCTTATTCCTTCCTTTTGGAACCCTTGAAAATAGATGGCCATGCTTCATAGTTATGAAAGCTATGTAGAAAGTCACTATTTTTTTTTCATGTCTTGATGTGTTTTTAATTTGCACTCTTGAGTAACTGCGTTTTTATAATTTTTGGGAGAGAGGGTCAAAAATTAGCATTATTTCGCTCTTTCATGCCGCTTCAAATGATTCATTCAATTAATGGTGATAGCAAAACGAGGGTTAAGTTTTGAAAAAATTGAGATTTTGATGCCCAAATGCTTAAAGAAGCATTTTTTTCGTGTTTTAATGTTTTGAAAATCCTATGCAATGTGATTGAGGCGGGAGGAGGGGTGTGAAAATCTACCTCTTTGTACCCTACTCAATTAAATCCAAAATTTCGTGCGAACAACGTAAAGTATAGTTGCCGAAAATCTTGATTTTACGGGGTAAAATAAGTTTTACAAAAGAATCATGATGATCATTTCGATTGGAAATTTTGTGAGGAATGATCTTTTTGTTTGTAGTCTTCTTAATTTATGCAATGCGATTACTCAAATAAAAGTCAACCAATCTGACTAAAATATTTATTACCTATGTAAATAGACACGAACTGATTGAAAATTTTCAGTAAAACGTGCCGCTAAAGCCAGGAAAACACCAAAATTCCCGTTTAAAAAAAACCTAAGAGAACCATGCCCTTTGGGGACGAGATTTTGAGCAAAGGATTCTATGAGGACATCTAATGTGGGTTTGAATAGAAAAAAAACCTAAATTATGTATTTCTTGAAATTGAAATTTTGACCCGGTACCAAAGTTTAAAATCTTGAGCCTCTGTGCTTCTATGTCCGTAGAAGGTCAAAGAGGTTTAAATCGAAAAAATAAGACCAAATTTGAAATCAGACACCTAAATCACATAATGATATCTATGCCATTTTCCAAGTAATTACTCAGAATTGAAATTTTTGCCTAGTGAATATCAAGTTCAAAAATTTGGGCTATTATGCCCCATGTCCGTGGGGGTATGCTTGAGCCATTTTATAAAATAGGTAAGTTGGGGAAATTTGAATTTCACCATTTTACCACACATTCTTTTTATTGGGCCTCGACTTCTAATGTAAACATTTGTAAATAAAATATCCTTAAACACATTCCACATTACGAAAACAAGGTGACATTTCATATTACCCTTCATTTCTCCTTCAAAAAAGTAACATTTCTAGGACTAACGAGAGAATAATGATGGAATAAACTGAATCTAACGATGATTCCTTTGTACACAAAACATTTCAAGCACGAATCGTAATCACACAACTCCAAAAAATGAAAACACAACATCAAAAGTCGAAAACAATAGAAATCGTTTGTTGAAAAACATTTCACAAGTGTTTCGGTAGTTAAAAGAGTCAATCATGAATTGTTTTTTAAAATTGAAAAATTTTGTGGTGACCAACTTAGAATCTATGAAGATTTACGACGATCCCGAAGTGAATAAAATCTTCTGGTACTCGAGTATGTTAGGAGGGATTATGAAAACGAAAAAAATCAAACCTGTGGTGAAAAAGATATGGTTAGTATGGAACATTTCATCGATTCTAGTAATGTTCACAATGAACATTGTATTTTACCTTTTTTACGGCGAAAAAAATATTCGAGCTGCGTTAAAACTTTCTCAGCCATTACTCGCAATGACAGCCGCTTACTCCACTTGGATCACATTCGCGATTTATCAAAAAAATATAGAAACTTTTACTGACGATGTCGATATATACTTGAAAAATAACATTTTTGACGAAGAAATTTCAGACACTCGCGCCAAAATTACATTGCTTGAGATAATTTTAGGCACGATGCCAACTTCTTCATTCATGATCGAATTGTTGAGAAAATTTTTCCTGCCAGATTCGGGTTTTCTCGGTGAAATTGCATCGTTCACATATCCTTTTGCGGATAAATTTCAACCCGATTCCAAAACGATTGCAGTAGCAATTTATTTCGTTCAATTTCTCACAACCTTGTCACTGTCGATGACTATTTTTTCCATTCTAAATTTACTAAAATTAAATGTTGCTCTGATGCTCCGAAATGAGGAATTACTTCGAAAACAAATCCGTACTATTTCATCATCAACGATGCAACAATTGGAATCAAATCACAACGAGGAGCTGGCGATCGAACAAGACGATTTAGGGGAAAGAAATCGTCTTGTTGAAGTATTTGTTACTCAGAGAGACAAAATAAGCAGAAATTTTAAAGAGGAAATGGAATATTGGGGTAAAAGATGGCATCAAACAATAAAGTAAAGTATTTACAAATTTTATTTCGTTAACAAAATAATTTATAGGTGACTCATCAGTTTATTTTATTGAACAGAATACAAAAAAATTTGTATCCATTATTTGAAATGACTTCTTCATGGTTTGTTGCTTTGATACATGTGATGCAAATTCCTTTGGGAGAACAAATAATATCGGTACGTCCAAAGATCAATTCTGCAAAGTTGCAAATCTACATAATGATTTGTTTTTTAATTTTAATACAGGTGATGTACGACCCATCGGAATTCACTGCCTCAACTTTTCACGCCTTTTGTTTTTTCATTCTAAATACATACTTCTTATACCAAATCTGTGATATTGCAGAGAAAATAAATTACCAAGTGAGTAAAAAAATTATTTTGAAAAAAAAATCTATCAGTTGATTCAATTGATGAAAATTTTTAGTGGGATGAATTTCAAACTGAGGTATATTCTACTCCATGGTATTTGTTATCAAAAGAACATCGCAAAGACATCTGTATTCTGTTGACATTAGCATCGAATCTCCAATGCCTGCGTGTATTTAAAACAAAACCAATAGGTATGCCACTTTTTTCTGAACTTCTCGATTCATGGTACTCTAATGTTTCGGTGCTACGAGAACTGCTGAACAAATTTAGAAAATAATTCTAAGAGCAATTTTTTTGATCTGTAACTGTTTAGGAGGGGATCACTTTTTGTACGTATTTATTTTCGCCAATTGATATATGTTTGGATTTATTTAAATATAAGTGTTGGAATGAAATCTCATAATGTAAAAAATTTCACGGAACACAATAAAATTTTGAAAAACCAAGTCAGCGAATAATATTTATATTTTACGTATTCGTAAAGAAATTAAATAACGGTAAGTTCAACACCCTATCAAACGGATGGAAAATCTGAATCATAGCATCAAAATTTCATATTTTCTCCATTTTTGTGTAAAAAAAAATAGATGCAGTCTCGAAAGATTTTGGCTTGATAAATTACGACTTCAAAAGCATAGAAAGAAATATTAAAAAATAAAATTTTTCAAAAAGAAATACTTTTGGAAAAATAATTATCTTGCCAAAAAAAGGGACCACACACAAAATTATTAACCTCGCCTTTTCCCCTCTAGAAAGAATCTATAAAAGATGAGTAGGCAGATGCAAGACGTGTAGGGATTCAAACTTGGAAATTTTGAATCGAATTGAGAAAATCGAAAAGTCTTGGGGAACATATAAAAAGAAAATTGTTTAAAAATCATGAGAAATCCGTTCAAATTTTTTTGAGCACAGTCAGATTCTAAGGCTCAGAAAAAGAGATGATAAGAATGTCGAAGAAAACCGTAACAGTAAAACTTACACGAAGTTTTGAAGTTTCAGGAACGACTTCTTAGCAACGTTGCCTTTCAACTTTCAAAAGAGTAATGTGTATCTTCCATGGTTGCCATGGTTTTATTTGTACACAAGAAATGGTAACACAGAACTAATTCTTCATGTGATGCAATCATTTAATTTAAGGATGATCAATTCTTTTTGGTTTTTTAGTTATAGACGAAGATGAACTTACCAAAATATTAGGAAACTGTGTGTGGGTTGAATCTATTTTGAAATTGATTTTAGATTAACCTTCGGTTCTCCTTCGCAGAAAATCATCAAGTAGATCCTTCAAAATTTTACAAGACAAGAGATGTCTTTTAAATGAAGCAACAACTTAGAGCTTGCGAAAAGCGAAAGCGACCAGGGTTGAAAATTTTCCAAAATGAAGATTAAAAACTTAAATTTATCTGGTTTTCAACATTTCAGCTCTCATAAAAAGATCTCATGTCCTAAAAATGAATATTACAATTTTCAAAAAAGATAAAAAATCGCAAAAATTGGTCATTTCTTAAAATCTACCGCCCTGAGCATATAATTATGCATGGTTACATTATAATACCTATACCAAAGTGTCTAACAAACTTTCAAAACCCCAAAACAGGACCTTCACAGGATCTTCAACAAGACCTTTTAAAAATCGGTACTAATAAATTTCGTGTCCTCATCTCAAAAAAAAAATTAAAAAATCTATTGAGAAAAAAAAAATTGAAAAAAAAAAAATTTTCTCTCAATAATATTGCAACAAATAAGTGTAAAATTATTTTAATTCAAGAATAAGAAAGATACATTGAAAAAAAACTTTTGTAATTCATAAATTCAATAAGCTCTATCGAAACGAGGGCTAAGATTTCGGAAAAAAGGCACCCAGAATCTGAAATTTCCCCATTTGGTAAAATTCGTAGGTGCTTCTTTTTTTTTTTTAATATTTTTTTTTTCTAGCAAGATTTTTACGCCCAGTGTCGGAAAGGGTTAAAGTTTTGTTCTGACTTCCAAAAAAAAACTATATCCAAAGACTCATTTTCTAGTTTCCTTCCAAAAAAAAACGAAACATTTTTGAAAATTGTAATTGATACCTATCGTTACTAGTTCTTTGATAAATGAGAAGAATGATTTTTGTCACTTTGAAAAACGACTTGTCTGGGCTGGAAAGGAAGGTTTTTTGTAGGTACCTACTGCCTACTATAATTTTGAAAATAAAATCGTGTTAATTTATTGAGCACGACCGAAGCGAGGGCAAACATTTTTGAAAAAAAAAGGCATTCAAAAGTTGAAATTTCTTCAGACACCCTGTATCATCTCTCATAATTTTACACAGTGTTGTCACTGACGACATTTCAAATAATAGCTATTTATTTTGGCGGATGGGATCTCAAAATTGTTACGAAATAGGACTTTTCAATGAAAAAGCTGCAAAACAGGACCTTAACAGGACCAACAAGGCCTTTCAGCTCGAAACAGGACCAACAGGACCTGTTAGACACCCTGTATACGAAATACGGCTATCGAATCTGAATTTTCGATTATCAAATTATGATCTCATTTTTCAAAGATTGACCTTCAGCACTTCATGTTGTTTTTAATACGAACGTGCAGTATAAATTAAAATCCAATCACAAAACTTAGGTAACGAGACACTTCATTTTTAGAGTGCAGATAAAAAATTTTTTTTGAGTCCTATTCCGATATATTTTTTAATTAGATAGGACTAGCCTGCCAGAAAAAGAATTGACCAAAAACGATGCCATATTTTTTTTTGTTTTTTCAAATAGGTACCCACACTAAAATTAACGAAAACAACTGTAATTTTTATAGTTACCCTACGTACATCATATTTGCATTTAACCGAAGTATAAAGGAAAAATTTCCCAAAAATAAGCTAATGTTTTTTGAAAAACGCCCTTTTAATTATTTTATATAAAATTTTTCAAAAAAAAGAAGTATCAAATATACAAATAAATTCACCATTTAAAACAATAAATATTTTTTCTAATAATTCAACTTTGAGATCTTCTAGCTTTGTTTTTGTTTGGGCTCGGAAACCTTGATATTTTGAACCAAAATTATGTCAAAAATCAAACAAGCTGATAATTATTTTTCCATTATTCATTTTTGCGCTATAAAAATAATTTTTCCGCGTCCTTTTCTAATATTTTCGAATGCACGGCCATTAAAAAAAATTTCCCCCACTAATCGTACTTTTGAAAGATTAATAAGATATTATTACATAAGAACTGCCCCATTTCGTAAGAACTAACGACCCTTAAAATGAAGATAAGTATTAAAGATATCGACTTGAAACACATTGCATCAAAATTATCGTTTTAGTTCGCAACTTCACATTGTCGATTTCGGATTTTGATAGCTGTTACACCATCGACAAGCTAAAAAATATTTTACTTGAACTGAAGAGCATTCCTAATTTTTCAAGGACAACAAAAACACTATCAACGAAAAAAAAAAAATATCACACAATAACGCAAAATACCACCAAAAAAACACGAATATTATAGTTGACGACTACAAAAAAAATAATGGCAACAGTACTTTGCAAAACACGTGTTACAATCGTGCATCAAATCATGAATTATTGGGAATCTAAAAAACAAAAAATCGGAAACTACTTGAAAGTTTATAAAGATGTTCAAGTGAATGAATTTTTCTGGTACACTTGCTTATTGGGCGGAATTTTGAAAACAAAAAAAGTGCCTCAAAGACTCAAGAAGATTTGGTTGATATGGAACATTTCATCAATTATAATCATGCTTGGTTTAAACATGGCTTGTTTGGTTTGGTATGAGGAAAAGAACAGAAACACTTACAGAAAATTTTCCAAACCGATTCTCTCCATAATATCGGCGTGCTCCGGCCAAGCACTATGCTATCTGAATGCAGATTCGATTGAGAAATACACGGATACCATGGATAAACGTATTGAAGCTGAAAGTATGCCATTGGAGAAAGATGCAATCAAACAAAATAAGATTGAGATTTTTGTATCTTTTATGCCCAGCATATTATTCATCCTTGGGTTATCAAGTAAATATTTCCTACCGGATTTTGAGATTCCCAGTGAAATTTTCGCATCTCATTATCCTTTCAACGATGATTTTCAAACGTATCCCACAGTAGTACTGGTGATAATTTCATTCATTCAGTTTTTAACTACTCTGACCATAGGCATCGCAGCATACTGCATGCTAAAATTAATGATACTTTATATCAGCATGGCAAAAAGAACTTTTGGTTGTTATAAAAATAGACTCGCAAACACCGGATCTTGGACATTACAACAAATGGAAAATAATCATAATGAAGAACTTCGGATGGAGCAAAATGAATCTCATGAAAGAAATCGTTCATTTGAAGAATTGTTCAAACGAAGAAACGCGATTGAAGATAATTTTGAAAAGGAGATGATGTATTTTTCGAAACAGCTTTGGAGCTTGATAAAGTACGTAAATTAAATTTCATTTATTATCAATGTTTAATTGTTTGTGTTGTAAAATGGTAATGCAGCAGAAAAGTTACTATTTTAGATGACCAAGGTGCATGATTACAGAAAATATCTTCAAAGCTATGCACATATTTGTATTTTATAATTTTTTTTTTTCCGGTCTCAAATACTTCAAAAATTGACAAAAATTCATAAAAGTTTCAAAAATGATTGAAATATTCTTCAGAGTTCGTTTTGCGACTACCTATTTGTTTTGAAAAAGATTCTGACTATTTTTGGATTTTTTTAACGATTTCTATTGTATGCCCACGCAAAATCATAAAATTAAGAATCCAAAAATTGCAAATACAAAGGAAACACAACGGAAACTCATGGTAAGAGAGAAATAAACCTCGAACCGTTGTCTTAGGATATGTAGCATGCATTTTCAACAAGAAAAATTCGCCACCCTTGCCTGGGATCGAACCAGGGTCTCCGGATGCCGGTCCAGTATGCTAACCACTACACCACTAGGGCAGCGAGATTCTTCAGCCGTTAATGCATGCTACAATATCCACAAGTCATTACAGACCCGATAGTAGGCGTGTTTGTGATTACACACAATCAGAGGCCTGTTCCTTTGATTTTAAACCAGTAATTTTCACGATAGCTTGTTTTGTAAATCGGAGTCGGTGTGGGTGCAAATTTTTTTCTCGTTTTTTCGCCACGTCCTTATCTGTGACGTACTGACGTGTGCCTGTTTTACGGATTTCTGGTGGTTGGTGAGCGATTTTTTTCGAATTCTACATTTTCTGACGTGTTTTTTTTCAACTTCAAAATTTTTTACGACGAGGTCGTTATTTTTTACGACTTCAAATTTTTTCTTAACGAGGTCGCAATTTTTTTTCAACTTCAAAATTTTTCTTAAGCAGGTCAAAAATTTTTACGAAATTTCTAATCAACTTCAATATTTTTTGACGTGTTTTAATTTTTAAATATTTTTCCAAACTTCAAATTTTTTGTCAAGGTTGCAATTTTTTAAATTGTCGGGGAAAAAGTTTTGACTTGGAAGAATGAACCTGGGCTCCTGGGCTTGTTTTACGAATTTGCAGTGAAGTTGAGAACACTGTGTTAAAAAATTGTAACCTTGACAAAAAATTTGAAGTTTGGAGAAGTATTTAGAACACGTCAAAAAAAAAATGAAGTTGAGAAGAAATTTCGTAAAAAATTTCGACCTTGTCAAGAAAAATTTTGAAGTTGAAAAAAAATTACGACCTTGTTAAGAAAAAATTTGAAGTCGTAAAAAATTACGACCTCGTCGTGAAAAATTTTGAAGTTGAAAAAAAAACACGTCGGAATGAGGAATTCGAAAAAAAATCGCTCACCAATCACCGAAAATCTGTAAAACAGGCACACGTCACAGATAAGGACTTAGCAAAAAAACGAGAAAAAAATTTGCACCCACCGGCTCCGGTTTACAAAACAAGCTCTCGTGTAATTTTCCTGCAATATTATCACTCAAAAAACAAAATTTTCAATTTTTTTTGATACACTAACTATGAGATTTAAATATGAAAATGAAAGTGTTTTGTCTTTTTATTCGCAGGATTCATCTGAATTTACGTGTATTGTTTGAAAATGGATGTACTTCATTGCTTTTTGCACTGTACGCCATTACACTACCTTTGGCTGGTCGATTGTTATGGGTAAAAAAGATTTGCTTACCTGGCCTTAAAATAATCATCACTTCAAAATAAATTTAAATAAGAAGCAAGGCAGCTAGACAAACTACGTACAGAACCCCTCCCCCCACATTACGGATTTGTATTATTATTAATTATTTCTTTTTTTTTTTTAGGCTATACACCATCCCCCAGAATTCTCAGCTTCAATACTAAATGCAACTATATTTTTGATCCTCAATGTATACTTGTTCTATAAATTTTGTTGGGTCGGTACACAGATATCTGAAATAGTAAGTTATTTTTATTACCTTTCATAGTGAATAATAAATTTACTTTTTTCTGATACAAAAACTGTTTTTTAGTGGAAACAATTTCCCCTTGAAGTTTACTCCACTCCGTGGTACATGATGTCAAAGAAAACTCGTCAAACTATTTTTATCATGCTGGCTCAGACACAGTACGAGCATCGTATATTGATTTTCAATACAACACCGATAGATGCAAGTCTTTTTTATCAGTTTGTCGACTCCTTGTATTCGAATGGTTCGGTTGCTCACAGTATTTTGGAGAGATCGACATGATTCATCGTGGTATAGCTTTCAATATATCAGTAGAACTATTCAAAAGTAAATTGGTTATGGATAAATTTTAACAATTAGCTATTATATTCGGCACCATATTAAAATAGATCCAAGTATTACATTATTCAACTTTAAGAGAATTTTCACATTGGTGTACAATTGCACATTTATCCAGAGAGATCATTTACAAAATTATTTATGTTTTATGAAATAATTTCATTACTGTTTATTAAATTATATGTACCGACTTATTGATGAAAATATAGGTAACAAAAAATTACAGTTTGTACGTTTTATTCGACAAAGATGCATAGGTATCTTTTGATTTTGCAACTACCTACATAAGTAAATGGTAGGTATTATAGGTACTGATGATACTTACATTCAACTGTTCCAAAGGTATGAAAGTATTTTTAATATTGCAATTTATATTGTTTTGTACAAAACTTTCTGAAAAAAATCCATTAGTTTTTACGAGACACAATTTTTTAAACAATACCTTGATAACAAAACTATTTCTTCAATTATGTAGAAGATATCAAATCGATGAAGAGTAGAAATACTTGGAAACTCGAATCGCAGCTTTTTAGGGAAGGTGAAGATCTCACAAACGCCACTAACTAAACACAAAAGTGGTAAAAATCTTCTTTTTCTAAAAAATAATTCCATTTTGAGAATTCCCAACTTGTTTCCCTTTTCGGCTTGCAGATCTGAACATTTCTTAGAAGGCCCCCCACATTACCGAATTTTGTCGATTTGACGAAATTTAAAAATTAGTAATGAGGTAAGTATAATTGCCAACTGAGATTTTAAAAAATCACTATTTTCGGTTAAAAATCGCATCACTAAACATCACTACGGTCACTTTTTAACCGTAAAAACCATCAAATGCAAAGAAAATATTCGAAAACATGGTGTCAACTGGATTGATAAAATAAAAATTCATGCTATTTTTGTTTTTCATGAATTTCATGCCCGGTAGACACCGTGTTATAGTAAAAATTCGAAATTACAATAAATATTTCAGTAATTACGATAAATCACCGTAAATATTTTAGTGATTACGGTAAATTACCATAAATATTTTAGTAATTACGGTAAATTATCGTAAATACTTTAGTAATTACCGTAAATTACCGTAAATAGTTGAGTAATTACAGTAAATTATCGTAAATATTTTAGTAATTACCGTAAATTACCGTAAATATTTTAGTAATTACGGTAAATTATCGTAAATATTTCAGTACTCACGGTAAATTACCGTAAATATTTCAATAACTACGGCAAATTAACGAAAATATTTCAGTAATTACGGTAAATTACCGTCAATATTCTAATAATTACTGTAAATTATTATAAATTATTTCAATAATTACGGCAAATTACCATAAAAATTCCAGTAATTATGGTAAATTTCCGTAAATATTTCCGTAATTACGACAATAGTATATTATGCAGCTATACTAGGGAGATGAAGTGATTTTCAACGAAAAATTTTCAAGAATCACGATAGGTTACGGTAAATATTCTAATAATTACGGTAAATTACCGTAAATATTTCAGTAATTATGGTAATTTATCTTGAATATTCTAATTTCGACATCATTTGGCAGATCATTTTCAACATTTCGACTTAAATTTTGATCTTTCTTATTTGAACCTGAGCCATCGTTGTTCGGCTCATTTCTATTGGTCGTTTAATTCAATTTTTTAATTTTTTTTCATTCGAATCCGAATTAATGTTTCATCCCTACAAGAGAGAAGCGAAGGCAGAAAATTTTTAATGAAAAAATGAAGTTGAAAAATGATTTAAAAGCAATTCTTCAATTCAAAAATTGAGAGGAAAATGTTAAAAATTCATGTATTTTGTGGAAAATAATCAAAAATGCATGCTATTTTCACGTTTTTCATGATTTTCATGCCCGGTGGATATCATAAAAAATCACTAAAATTCCTGTTTTCTCTTCTGATATTGTTTAAAAATCACTTTTGTTATTGAAATCATTCGAGAAAAATCATGTTTATCACTGTTTTACTCCTGAAGGTGTTGAAGAAGGAGATAGATAACGGATAAGTAAAATATTGTCAGATATGGCTGGTTTTAAATTATTCTATTAAAAATATTTTTCACGAAAAATCACAGAAGTCGCTGAAAATTGAAAAGCAGACCTTGAAACCAGAGTGAAGAAAGACCTGTTTTTCTAAAAGTGAAAAATCATAGATTTTAGTAAGAAATTCCAATGTGGGAAAGGCGACGCTTATGACTAAAGTATCTTTGGAGTGTAAAATTACGAAAAGTTGTAGATTTATTTGAGAGAAGTCGAAAATATTGACGATATTGTAAATAAGTTAGGAGTGAATTTTGCTGGATCTTCCTACCACTGAGATGCAAACCTTCAATCTTCTTCAACTGCGTCCTTGTAGCAAAAAAATGAAATGTTCGTTTGGCATTCGCCTACAGATACATCTTCTGTCGGCATGAATGGGTAAATTTTAAATTAAAATGAATGAAAGAATTATAAACATTTTGAATTTAGATTTTGTGTAGAAGCCAATGAACACATATAACATGAACTTTCAATAAATCAAAATACTCAATTGTAAGAAATCAAAATAACTGAATGTAATTGCACACTTGCACACATTAGATGGTGAAATCTCTCTGAAAAATTGTTCATTTTGACCTGCATTGGTATAGGTATGCTCAATTGATATTTTTATATTACCTTTCAAATTCAATTCAATGATCATTTTTTATATCCATGTTTAGTGTAGTAAGATAATCATTTAGTCTAAAGTGAAACTTTGATAAAATTTTCATGTCATTCTATTTGTAATGATAATGGATGATTTCAGAACACGTGAAAGAATTTTTAATCACACCCAACAGGGGTGGACCCAAAAATCCGAGACTTCCAAGCTAAAAATTATATCTCTGCGATTTTTTTTTTTTTCAAACCTGGCGGGTTGGTAGAGGTACTAGAGAGGAAAACCTTGAAATTTCTTCAGATTTTCCGACCATTATACTGTTGGTCTTGAATTTGATTTTGAAAATTTCAAATCATCTGAGAGAAAACAATATTTTAGTGTGGATAGATTTTTAAAAAAAATTTCAATGTATTCAACACTTTCAGATTTTTTGTAGTGTTTTGAATAAATGGGGGTTTGAACAAATAGTCATAACGTATTTATAATTTTTATTCCTAAAATTAATTATTCTTCATAATTGGTTGATTTTTCATAGTTTTCTGTCAAGAATTCAACTATTCCTTATCAATATCTCACATCGGTGCACCTTGAAAATTTTCTAGGTTGGATGAAGGGATAAATTTGAAACAAATAAGGTCTTAAAAATATTATTTTTTATACGGCCATTAGAGTAAAACAATTTTGGTAATTTGCCGTACTATTAAAAGATTAATGAGAGATTATTACATCAGAAATTCTCTCATTTCTTAAAAACTAACTACCCTTAAAATAAGGTTAAGTACCTACAGTGCCAACTTAAAATACGTCGCATCGGAAGGATCATTTTTAGTTGGTAACTTCGCATGGTTGAATTAGGATTTCGAATGCTGTTACATAGCTGAAATCTTAAAAAATATTTTGCTTTGAATGAAAAGATCGATTTCTAATTTTTTCAAGAGTAGATACAAAAATACAACCTACAAAAAAAAAATCAGAAAAAACAAAAACTACAAATATTTTTAGTTGGCGAGTGCAAAAGACATAATGACAACCATACTTCGCAATTCAAGTGCTATTTCAATCGTGCATCAAATCTTAGAATTTTGGGAATCTGGAAAACGAAAAATCGACAACTGCTTTAAAATTTACAAAGATGTTCAACTGAATACATTTTTCTGGTGCACCGGCTTGATGGGAGTAATTTTGAAAACCAAGAAAGTCCCCCAGACATTCAAGAAAATATGGTTGATATGGACAATGTCAACAATCATCATCATGCTTGGTTTGAACATAGCTTGTTTGATTTGGTACGAGGAAATGAATCGGATAACGTTGGTGAAATTTTCAAAACCAGTACTCACGATAATAATGATGTGTTCTTGTCAAGCACAATTTTATCGGAATGCTGATTCGATTATGGATTACTTGGACAACATGGATAAGCGTATTGAAAATATATCGATGGATAAAGATGCGTTGAAATTTGATGGAAAAATTAGTAAGCTTGAATTTTTTATATCCGTTGGTCCGAGCTTATTTTTCATCATCGGATCATCGAGTAAATATTTTCTGCCAGATTTCGAAATTATCAGTGAAATTTTCTCATCGCATTATCCTTTCAACAGCCATTTTCAAACTTATCCTACAATAATACTGATAACTATTTTATTCATTCAGTTTTTATCCACCATACAAATAAGCATTGGAGTATATTGCATATTGAAATTACCGATGCTTTTTGTCAGTATGATGGAGCGTACCTTCAATTTTCATAAAAAACAAATTGCAAATATTTCGTCATCAACGTTACAACAAATGGAAGGTAATCACTGTGAGGAGTTACGGTTTGAGCAAAATGAATCAAGTGGAGAATATCATACATCTGAAGAATACATTGGTCAAAGAAACAAAATTGAAGATAATTTTGAAAAGGAGATGGTATACTGCTCAAAACAAATATGGAGTTTAATGAGGTAAGTACCTAAAGGATATTCTTAAAATTTATTTAAATTTTTTCCTCGTTTCAAAATTATAATTTTTTTTAAAAAAATATTTTGTATTATGAAGGATTCATTTAAATGTACGAAAGTTGTTTGAAAATGTCTGTACATCGTCACTTTTTGCATTATATGGAATCGCAATACCATTAGCTGGCCGATTATTGTGGGTAAGAGAAAAATATAAAGATTAATTTCAATTTCAAAATCCTCAACTCCCATAAAAATGAAAGAAAACCCCACCAAAAAATTAATAAAAATAATTTTTTGATAGGTTGTACATAATTCTGACCAAGACTTCATTACTGGTCCAGTAATGAACGCGAGTTTATTATTCTCTATCAACGTGTACTTATTCTACAAGCTTTGTTGCGCTGGTGTACATGTATCTCTGATAGTAAGTTCGATCGATTAATATTTATTTTAAAAAAAAAAAATCAATTTAATTCATATTAAAAAATTGCAATTTAGTTGGACCAGTTTCCATTCGAAGTTTACTCTACTCCGTGGCATATGATGTCAAAGAAGACTCGTCGAAGTATCCTTATCATCCTAACTCAGACACAATACGAATTCAACTTACGAGTTTTGAACACAGTACCAATAAATATGAGTCTCTTCGCTCAATTTATGGATTCCCTGTACTCGAATGGTTCGATTATTCACAGTATTTTGGAAAGAAAAAAATAAGTAATGAAGCATTAAGTACGGTCTTTATGTTAATTTTTAAAGCTTTTTTGGCTGAAAAAATGTATTATTCTTGTAAGTTGATTTTTTACGTTTTTTTGTTAGTTTTACGACACAGTTTTTTTATTTGTGTAGAATTAATCGCATCTTATATTTTTAATGATTCATCTTTCCCACGCTTATAATTCATAAATGTAGGTATTCTCTTCGATGGATTTTAACACACTCCCCCCCCCCCCCAAAAAAAAAAAGATCAATTTTTTATGGAATCACAAACTACTTACTCAAAATAAACACAATTTTTAGATGGTTTTTTTTTTTTAAATTTGGCACATTTTGACAGCAACTGATTTTTATAAATTAATTTTCAGCGTAAATGTATCTATAAGAATAATCATTTTTTTGTCGTAGGTAGGTTATTCAATTTGTGAACTAGTTTTAGTAGTATTCAAATATCTCAGTAGAAATTTTATATGATAAAACAATTTTACTTTTGGTCATTAATAAACGTTTGATTTGAAATTGCCTAATCATTTGGGTCTTAATAAATCATAGTAACAACTGATGGGATAAGAACGGAACAGAACGTAAAAATGAATTTAAAAATGAGATCGGATCAGATGAGAACAAAACTGAGAAAAAAAAAGATGTAATAGAAACGGAACAGAACGATTTTAGATTTTTAAATCCTATTACACAGTTTTGCAGGGAAAATGTTGTCTACGAGTAAGTGATGATTTCTGTACTATTTTTCGCGCTGATCATGAGAAAAATAGTGAAAAAGTTCCATCACCCAAGTATTTTTCACGGTTTTAATTTTTTTTTTTTCAAACCATTTTTCTTCCTGATTTGATAACTTTTGCCCTTGAAGTCGATTTTATGGTGAAAGAAAAAGTCATACGAAAAAAATGAATAGAACATAAATTTATTTTTAAGCATGAAATTTTCTTCCTTTTTGTAAAGTCCGATTAGGTTTTTCTTGAGCGACTTTATTTTTGAGATATCATCAATTCAAAAAATTAAGTTGAGCTTTGAAGTTTGAACTTTGAAGTGCAATATCTCGAAAGTCTAGCCTCCTAACAAAAAACTGATTGGACGGCACAGAAAGGGAATTTCATGCTCAACAATTTGTGATCTATTCATTTTCCCCTTAGAACCCTTTCTTTTCGTGTAAAATCGACTTCAAGGCGAACAGTTATCAAAAAAAGTAGAAAAACTGAGCAACAAAAAAATCAAATTGTGAAAAATTCTGGGTTATATAAATTTTTTTACTGCATTTTTCGTGATCAACGTGAAAAATACTATTTAAAAATCACTCATCACTTCAAACATAGCACTTCAAAAATTTAAAAATGCAGACCTGTGTTCAACCTTTATTTCGGAGTTGGCACAGGCCGGCTGTACAGAGTGTCAGTACTGTCCGAACAGAACGCGGAGGGTTCGGTATTACACGTACGTATCGCGATTTGTATGTACATTGATCATCGTACAAAGTCCGATAGTTCGGACACTGTTCGAACACTTCGCGGTTGGTACAAAATCACCTGTACCAATCGCGATACGTACTATTTCGGACTTTGAGTCTAACATATATAAAGAGAACTACTGTTTTCTTTGAACGAATCAACTCCGAAGATCCTTCATGGTTAGTGGAGTAAATCAAAATTGCACTGGAAACTTCAGAATTCAGAATCAGAATATGTGGTTGAAAATTATAAAAAATTGGTTAGAAAAGTTGAGATTTCGTAAGCAAAAGGAACCACGTTTTTTCAATTCCGAATCAAACTTTTGTTGATGCCTTCACCTTTTGATAACCAATCATCGAATTGGGGGGAAATCATTTAAAAAGCTAAGAAAAATTGATATTATCGTGCATCGATTTCAAAAAAGTGAAGATATCAAAAAAATTGTGAAATAAAAGTTATGGGGAATAAAAAACTGAACATTTCACGTTCTGTAATTTTTTTTTTCATCTCGCAATGAAGAGGAGTTATGGCTTGAAAAAGAAAAAGTTACACTCCAACCTTTTTTACGACAACTTCTTTCCATTCCAAGACGAAAAAAAGGTCACGGGACGAAAAATTGATGACTTTTTACTCTACATAACTTCTGTTTCAAACTTTATTTTTTCACATTTCCAAATTTTCTGGATATTGTCGACAACTGGCAACTGGCTCTAAACTACTGAACTGGTTTCAAAAAAAACATACTAAATTTTACTTGAGTTTATGTATAGAGTTCATTTTTTAAAGAAAAAAGATTCAAATTTTTCACTCGAACTAGTTTTTTAATTTGTGGATATTTCATAAGTAAGACGGAAAGTTTGATTACACAGGTCGACGAAAAAAAAAGTTCAAAATCCTGTGAAAAAAATCACATTTTTGTGCCTTTCTCACGAAAAAATGAAATGCGATTTTTTCACAGAATTTTAGAAAGAATGAGCTGTAACTTTTTTTTCTAAAAGAGATGGAGGTCCGCGGTTTGCGGTATTCGATTCGCCGTGAAATTTTCTACAACTCTCATCATGGCCATTATGGCCTTAAAACTCTTATTTTTCTCTCAAATTTCACTTCTTTGCGAAAAATACCCCGAAAAATACGATTTTTTCACAAAATTTTGGAAAGAATGAGCTGTAACTTTTTTTCTAAACGAGATGAAAGTTTGCGGTTTGCGGCATTCTCGAAAAATCAGTTTTTGCCCCCCTCCCCCCAAAGCAAACTTGATCAAAAAAAATATTTTTTCGTTCATTAGTTACATAAAAGTAACCCAAATTTCACAATGAGGACCAAGAAACAAAAATCGTGTCGACCGGTGTTATCGATCTTCAATGTCCTCATCGCGTTGCCAATAGCACATTGATGTTCGAAATATTTTGGCATCTCTTTTCAATTTTAACATGTTGAGAAAAATATATCATATACCCATACAAGATTTTTGTATGTACCATACTGGGTAATTACGTAGGTTATCTGAATATATAAACAAACACATATATAATTATTTCGCTGAGAATAACCAAATCAGCAATTCAAAAAAATTCTTGATCATTTTATTTTTCAATTACACATTTGAAAAATTAATCAGATGATTAGGTAGGTAATAGTATACTTCTCACGAATTATATTTCTGAAACACCAACCGTCTTGACTGATTATATTTAAACTGTTACATCAAGCGAGTCACTTTCAATTTACAACTTCAGTTTTCGCGAATCAAACGATGAATCGGTTGGAAAGTATTCTGCTTCGGGTGAAAAAAATCCCAAAACAGTTCAAAGAACCATTCAAAATTTACGAAGATCCGCTAGTGAACGAATATTTTCTCAACATCTGCATGCTCGGAGGAATTTTAACAACGAATAAATTCAACGAAAAATTAAAAAAATATTGGCTGATTTTTCAAATTTCATGCACATTCACGATTGTATCACTGAACACGATTTTTTATTTGAGGAGCAGAAAAAGCGCTACTTCGACGGAAAAAATACAAATACTGGAACCTTTGATAACGAACCTGATGATGTATTCTTTTTACATCATATATTACAAATACGAAAAAAGCATCGAGAAATTTACCGACGAGATGGACCAGTATCTGAAAGCACATCCGAATCACGAAGATTATGAACGTACAGTCATCAATCCTATTTACGACATCAGTGCTTTGGTATTAACTTTACCAATAGTGATATTTATTCTGAATGTGGCGGAAAAAATGTTGATATCGACTTCGTCAAATTTCACGCAATCACTGTTGGTGAATTTCACTTTAGTAGACACGTCAGAAATACAATCAAAGACATTGATCATCATGATACTTCTGCTGCAATCAATTTCCTCGCTGCCACTTTACATTTTAGCTTACTGTGCGCTAAGAACAGATCGCATAATTTTAATACAAATAGAATGCACTTATGGCACGGTGGAAAAAACACTGAGAAAAATATCGGATACCGGTTTAAATCATTTTGAAACCAGCCACAATAATGAGCTGCAACTTGAGCAAAATGATCCGGAAGAACGAAATAAGCAAGTTCAACAATTCATCGCGCAACGAGAAAAAATTACTGAAGAATTTGAGAAAGAAATTGCATACATCGCTCGACAACAGACAAAATTGAAAAAGTGAGCAGCAATAAAAAAATTCATCTCATATTTTACATTTATTTAGGTAGTTGAAGTTATTTCTCATTTTTTTTTTTTTGCTGTTGCAGAATTTTTATAAATATTCAAGAATTTTTTGAAGTCGCTTGCATGTGTTTGATCATTCTTTCATTTGTGCTGTATACGATTAGAAGTGCCGTAATAATATCAGTAAGATAATATTTTCATATGCAAATTTTGAAAACCTGTTTTCAAATTTAATCGAATTTTGTTTCAATTTAAGACACTCAGCCATCCTTCGCAAAGTAACACCATGAATTTTCATACAATTACCGCATCTATCGTTAACGCGATTATAATTTACAAATTATGCTGCATTGGCACAGAAATTAAAAAAATGGTGAGTCGTACAATGGTGACGATTGTTTATAATTTTTTAAAAAGCTAAAGAAAAATAAGTATTTGGGGAATAGTGACTTGACAAAACAATCCCGTAAAAATTTCATCAGTCTGACTTTGATTTCTCTCGTTTTCACTTATCTGTTAAAAATCCCCCTTTACAAAGGCGCCATCTCAACTCAATGCAAAAAAAAAAAAAAAAAGGAAACCACCTATATCAAAAAAGAACACTATATCCAAAATTTCAAATGCTGAAGTTCATTTCTCGAATTTTGGCGAATTTTTAAAATTTTAAAATTACTTCATCGGCCAGTAAAATATGAAAAATTAATCTAATCTATGAAAAAAGTTGAAATTTGGTATATACCCTATTTTTGACTTTTTGAATCAATTCGAAACGGGTTCCAGACGTTTCGGAACCTCCAGAAAACTTTGGAATTTTTCAGTGCTAGAGGAAAGAACTTCAACACCTCCAATCTTTAGATGAACAATATTGGAATTGACCAACTAAAGCAGAATTTTCTTAACTTTTTTATTTCGAATCCGAGTCCATATTTTTCAGCAGATTATTTTTCCCCGAAAAAAAATTTTGTGCCAAAAAGTATAAATGTTAACACAAAGTTACGAATTTTAAAAAATTCTGCTTCAATCGATCAAATCGGTCACCAATATTCGTAATTCACAATCATACATAGGTGTTGAGTTGAGGTTCATATAGGCCATTTCTATGACCTTTTCTCCTGCACTGGAAAATTTCAAATTTTTTTGCAAGCTCCGAAACATCTGGAGAACGTTTTCAATTGATTTAGGAAATCAAAAATAAGGTACATACCAAATTTCAACTTTTTTCGTCTATTAAATCGAATATTTATACTCATATATTTTGCAAAGCGACGAGGAAATTTTGAAATTCAAAAATTCGTCAAAATTCGAGAGCTGAACTTTACCATTTGAAATTTTGGGTATGGAGTTCTTTTATAATGCATTGTTGATTTATTTTTCTTTGGAGTCATAATTTTACTTTTATAATTGGAATATCTCCATTGTCAGTGAAATAATACAATACCTACTTTAAGAAAATTTCATCCTTCAATTTTATTTCGAAACCTGCTACTTAATTCAAAAAAAAAAAAAATTTGAAAACTGTTTCTTGAAAATGTCTTTGAGGGTACTCAGGTATTTCTTAGATGAAATCATCCAAACTATAAATATTTTCATTCCCCCCCCCCTTTTTCCAAAGTGTTTTGAACATTGCTGGATTTTGAAATTGAATGCAAAAAGTTGAAGATAAGACCAGGGGAATAAAATTTTCATAAGATTATTTCAGATCTACTCATACCTTCTTACCTATTCTTATCTCTAAATTTTAGAAAGAAAAAGTGCAAAATGCCAATGATACATTCCTACAACCAGATGAACAATAAACCGATTATTAAATTTAAAAATTGTGAATTTATGTTTTTTTTTATAGAGAGAAAATATTTCTGTTGAAGCGTATAATACTCCTTGGTATTTTATGTCCAAACGCGGTCGTCAATTTATTCATATTTTTATGCTACAAACACAATACATCCGTCCGATGAGGGTTTTCAAATCCATTCCTGTGGACATGCCGTTGGTGTGGGAGTTTTTTAATTTCTTCTACTCAAATTTTTCAGTGTTGCAGAAGTTGATAGAGCGTAATGAAATATAATGTAAAATTTTTGCAATTCTGTATTTTACTTACACATAGTATAAGTATGTCTATGTTTAATTTTCAACTACTTACACCACCACACTGATAAAATTACTTCTATCACGCAAACTGAACAGTGGACACCCATCTAAATGTTGATAAACTTTATATTTTAAGGATTCACAATTTCTTAGGTACCTAGTTTCGTGTTTTATTCATAGTATCGCCGTAATAAAGAATATTCTTTTTTTGTTACGAGCATTTTTTGAAAAAATTATGTGTTGGATTTTGAAAATGGGTTATGAATAAGAAAGTGGGCTGTAAACGACTGTTTTCGAGTCCAAAAAGGCTAATTTTGACTTTGAATAGCATGAAAAAGAAGGTACGTACAGTCCAAATTAATAATATTAGGGGTTACTTCCTTCAACATGCTATCAAGATAATGATCTTGGTACTTCAAGAAGAAACATTGAAAATTACATTTTTACTTCGGGATACTTACCTACTACATACTAAATGACCATTCGAGTTAATTCATTGTTGGTAATTTTGTTTTTTCGACTATCGTCCTTTTTTTCTAGCAAAGGAAAAATGAGGCGGAGATGTTTTAATTTTTGAAAAATGTATTCAAAAATATTTTCGTTGAATAGCTCTCTTGAAATTTACTATCTCTGAACGGTACTCTGACTTCGAAAATTAAAATTTAAACCATGTTTTGTTGGTAGTACCTACTTTGAAAATTATTTGAAATTGATAAGAAATTATGATCGACGACAAATGGCTCCTTTCTTTCAAAGGAACGTCTTACCCTTTTACCCCCGATTTCAATGAAATTCTGGTTTTTGAAAATGAAATTTTCAGCGACAGTAGTGGATTTTCACATTTTTGACAAATTTTCAAAAATTTAAACATAGGTACGCTCAAAGTAAAAATACAAAAATTTTAAAAATACGTTCTTTCCAAAATAAATGACTAAAAACAGAATTTCCTGCCACTAATTTCGACCTTCAGATTACCAGAACTTGTACTTCGAAATTTTCAGTCAATCTAGAGCCCTCCTTACCTCACCAGCAAAAATCCCTTTCTTCCGAAATTTCTTACATCTTTTAATCGCAAAAACTATTAAATCAAAATGAGATTTATTCAGAGTGTGGGTGGGAAAATGTAATTTCTACCCTGAACCGACCCCCCTCCTCCCCCATCATAAAAATTAAACAATTTTTTTAGTGATGCTGTGCATGCTGTTCAAAATAAGGTTCTTAAATTCATAGAAATTTTTTTCTTAAAATAGAAACTAAATTTTTTGAACGAAAAGAAGATATGTATGTTTTGCATCAATAAGTGAAAAAAATACATGAAAAAATGACCAATTCAATTTAATTTGTTCCAGCTGACATTGACTCATCGAAAACTAGGTACACAAGTTCAGAACTTGAAAAAAGACACGATAATTCTCATTTGAAAACAAATGTAAACAAGAAAGCTCATTTGAGCACGCGATCGAAACCCATTCAGAGAAACTCCATAATATCTTTATCATACGCTCCAAAAAAAAACTCACTTTTTTTTCAAATTCTAACAAAATTCTGTAGAATACTTAAAACATGAGCGATGATGCTTTCACGATTAAACGTAAACTGCGGCGCAGAAGATATGGGAAAGTATACCCGAAAGCTTCCGAAGAAAAAGTCACATGAACCAATCAGAAAAGAGTAAGGTAAATATCACTAACCATATTTTCATAAATTATCAAAAAAAAAAGAGTGAAATTAAAGCCATTATAATTTTTTTATTCCTCTCATTACTGTATTTGTTGTCGAAAATATTCGATAATGGCCATTTCGGGGTATATAAGCAACATACTCACTCGAAAAAATACATTTTTTCGGTCCAGTATTCGTGGTATATTCGTTTGATTGTTTCGTGCGACATGCCGAGAAAATTCGAATCGTCCGAGGAGTATTGGAAATCCGTGTTGGCAAAATACATCGAAACCCACAAAACTTTACCAAAACTTGACGATGGAAAAGTGAATAAATTTCATTTGTGCTGTTACGTGGGACTACAAATCATAACAAGGAATAAGGTTAAACCAGGATACGAGAGGATTTGGTATATAATCAATATTGTAGGATTGATCATCACGTTGTTCCATATCACGATGATATTTCACATTTGGTACAGAGATGAAAAAGGAAAAGAAACATACACACTTATCTCATTATCGTGCAACTTATTCTTGATATTAATCATGTGGATTTCAGCTGCTGGAGAATTGAAATATGATGGGAATACTGCGGAGTATGTTAAGGAGTACATTAAAAAAAGATATTCTTTGGAATAAAAGTATATTTTGAAAACGAGGCGTACAAAAATCAAAATCATGGAGATCTTTATTTTTTCTACATCTTTATTTATTGTGGAGCACAAAAGGATTTTTTTGGTATGAAACATCTCGAGTGAAATTTTATCTGATTAGCACCTATTTTAAATGTGAATTTTTTTCTAGTAACCAAACAAAAAATATAGGTATTTTGGTTCTCTAATTTTATTCTTGAATCACAGGGGAATTTTTTGGTTGAATTTTAACACCCCGAGAGAAACTGCACTTATAGTTTTAATGATTTTTTTTTTTTTAGTAACCAAACAAAAAAATATGGGTATTTTGGTTATTCTTTAATTTTATTCTTGAATCACAGGGGAATTTTTTGGTTGAATTTAAACACCTCGAGAGAAATTTCATCTGGTCTGCACTTAGTTTTAATAGAAATTTTTTTTTAATAACCGAACAAAAAATACGTGTGTTTTGTTTCTTTAATTTTATTCTTGGATCACAGGAAAATTTTGAATTTAAAAACCTCGAGAGAAATTTAATCTGGTCTGCACTTAGTTTTAATGGGATTTTTTTTTTTTGTAACCAAACAAAAAATTATGGGTATTTTGGTTCTTTAATTTTATTCTTGAATCACGGGGGAATTTTTTGGTTAAATTTAAACACCCCGAGAGAAATTTCATCTGGTCTGCACTTAGTTTTAATGGAAATTTTTTTTTAATAACCGAACAAAAAATACGTGTGTTTTGTTTCTTCAATTTTATTCTTGGATCACACGAAAATTTTGAATTTAAACACCTCGAGTGAAATTTAATTTGTTTTGCACTTATTTTTATTAAAAACTTTTTTTAGTAAGTAACCGAACAAAAGAATATGTATTTTATTTCTTTAATTTTATTCGTAAATTACAGGAAAATTTTTTGTTGGATTTAAACATCTCGAGTAAAATTTCATCTGTTTTGCGCCTATCTATTTTTAATGGATTTTTTTTTCAGTAACCAAACAAAAAATCATGTGTATTTTTTTTTTTTTGTAGATTTAAATAAAATAATCGCACGTACTGTTTATTTCCTTTAGCACTATACGAGTTAAAGTTAGGTGGCACCTTGTAGATTTCTCGATTAAAAGTTTGATAACCAGGAGTGATCGTTTTGCACTATTTTGTCTAAAATTGAAGAAGTAGCTATAAAAATTATGCCTAGAACTTCAAATGACGTTGTAACAGTTTCAATAATACGTCTTATTTGCTTAAAAATACCACTGGAATCCATTCTTCATATTTATTCTTTTTTTTTAATGAGTCCTTCAAAAAAATCAAATTAATATTTTTTCAATATGTACTGATTATAAAAAATTAAAAACAAGTGAAATGCATTTTTCTTCATTTTGAAAAAAAATAGCTTGGAGGGGGCAATAGAAAATTGCAATCGATAATTTTTATGGTAAAAAATAGTCGTACCAGCATCTAATCTTTTAAATATGGAAAAATTTTCAAAAACAAATTCCGATTTTTACTTATTAAAAATTTGGGGAAATATTTTTACCACGTGGTTTTCAAGTCCAGGCACAATTCCTATCGAACCACTCTTCAATTTTCGAAAAAAAAAAAAAAAAAAAATACAGAACTATCACCCTTACCGAATACTCTAATGGTTGAAATTGAAGTATGAGGGAGGAGTGGGTGCAAAAATGCGGTATTTTTCGTATAAATTTTTGGCTTGTTTTTTTGTATTTTGTAATCCCAGAACAACTCGTTTTTTTCATTTTTTTTTTTTTTTTTTTTCATTGTCTGCAATACATCAACTATCAACCGAGTTCGATTTTTTTGGATAAATTTTTACCCAATATCCGAGTAGAAATTCTCGCAGTTTATCCCTAATTCTATTAGGTATTCCACGTTAGATATTATGTAATTGTTATGATCGATAAACATGATAGGTACGTTATTCATTTCCAAAAAATTTATAATGTTTCTCAATACGACGAATACGTTAATAGGTAAGCTACTTTTTTCAGGAATTCTTACAATAAGTATTTAATGAGTATTTGTATTCATTTTCTTTGTGTTATTATGTAATCGAAGAAATTTTCAAAAGAGATGATGATTTTAAAATTTATCTACTAAGGAATTCTGTACGTAATTTACTTAGCTATAGACAAACTGAATCGTACCAATCCAAATGAGTAACAGAATCAATTCATTTTTAATTTGGTACAATACCTTATACTTAAAATCAGTCAATAAACTCGCCTAATATTCCATTTTTGAAAATCAATACTCAATTCTTATTGAAGAAATAAAATTGATCCAAAAAACTGGACAGCGAAAAAATAATAAATTATATAAGTTTTTAGATAAAAATAAATCACAAACGTGAGTTCGAATATAGAAACCACCTTCAAGTGTCAAAAATTGTTTTTTGAGTTGACAATGATTTTGGGCCTTTCAGAAGGGGTAGATTCAGGGGGGAGGACCTCATTTAAAAAAAAAAACAATTTTTGACGCCTGAAGGCGATTTCTATAACCAGACTAGCTTGTGATTCATTTTTTTCTTTTTCTTCGTGATTTTTTGTAAGGCAGTTTGTTTATATTAGACACTGCCTTTAAATGTTTGCTTTTTAATCTTCAACAAGAGATCAACTTAGAAAGAATCCAAAATGAAAGTGAAATGTTTTGTTGAGACAAAAATTAACCGAAATACATTTAGAGGAACCCTCAAATCCAAAATTTCAAACGGTTACGTTCATTTTTTGAATTTTTACGAATTTCTGAAATTTCAAAATCACCTCGTCGCCTAGCAAAATGTAAAAATTTTATACAATCAACGAAAAAAACTGAAAATTGGTATCTATGTGCCTTATTTCTGACCTTTCGAATTGATTGGAACCGGTTTCAAGACGTTATGGAAGTTCCAGAAAATTTGAAAATTTCTCAGCACTGAAGAAAAGAAAAATGGACCATGCTGATTGAGGTCACTTGCAGTTCACTAAAATGGTGTTAACTCATTTCGCACAGAAAAATTACTCTAGGAGAGGCAGAAATTCCGAGTTTATCTTCAAGTTCTCCTTTGAAAAATTATGTACTTATTATTCGTGATTAATAATGCTAACGTGTTTTTCAACGCAGGTAATCGAAGATCCATCAGTAATCACATTGATGAAATTTTTAATGAAGAAAATTTGAGTTGTCAATTTATGGTACCACAATAAATCTGTGCTTCAAGAGCTACTCGGGAAGAAAAAGGTCGTGTGATTCTTACAGTACGACTTATTTCTCGCCGAGAAGCCCTTAAGATACTCATCATCGAATCAAGACGACTATACTTGGAATCTTTTGCAGTATTATACAATTGCTAAGAATATTTATTTTAAGCGAATCGATTTTTTGTTGATTTTTTATAATTACTGCACTTACTACTTATTGCCACATATGCAGATATTTTAATTCAACTATTCGACTATATTCAAAATTTATTTTTATTATTTTATCATTCAATAACCATGTTGCATATCTGTTGCGTATGTAATATTCATGTCATGTTTAGATTAATCAAGTAGGTATATTTCATTTCTTAGCTCCAAAATCACAGCTCCCTATTTGGATATTCAAAAAAAAAAAAATCATTACCTATTTAAAACTTTATGAAAATTGAACAAATTCAATGCATAAAAAACGTGGGCGAAATGTGTTGGAAAATGTAACTTGACAGCCTCTTCACTCCATCTTCTATCATGCATCAAAAACATTCGCTGAATAAAAAATAAAAAATTGTGATTTCAATCAAAAAAAAAAAAAATTATCTGAAATCTCAGCCATGAATAAGACATTGCAGATCAAAAATTGGTTGAAATAAATTGATTCTTTAGAAAAGAGATTTTATTTGACAATGTAGCCCTTTCATGACCGCTCTTAAAAAAATTGAAATCTGTATCAGGAATTTTACAGGAATTATTCTCAAATTAAAAATTGACTTTCCAGAACCATTCCACTTGAAAAAAAAACAGGGATGAGGAAAGTTATCAAACTCATCTAATCTTCAAATTTATTTTCAAAATTCTTATAATAAATAAATTATCCATTCTTGGTTCCAATATACAGGTAGGTACTTTAATTACTCGTCCTTTAAATGACTGAAATTTTAAAAAAAAATTTTAAATAAGAAGAAAATTCGATTTTTTTATTTCAAAAAAAAATTTACACAGAAAAGCAGCTATCATGCCCAACATTTGAGAAAAATTCTTTCAAAAATTGCAATTTTTGTGTCGAACTGAAAATAAGAAAGAAAATTATTTGTACTCTTATTTCTCACACAGAGCAAATGAAAAATTCCCACATTCAGCTCAATTTCGCCCAAAGAATCACCGATGAAAAACGCTATTAGTAGACTAATTTGAGCACTTACGTAACCTCATTGTGACATTTATTGATAAAATATTAAACCAATACCAAACTGAAATTCTGTGACAAATTTGAAATGTTATTTCGCTAATTTTTCTTTGGATATTTTTCACTTTTTAGTTTTTAGTATTTAGTATGATCGAAATCACAAAGAGTCGAGATGAACATAAATAAAAATTATTCAAATAGTGATTACTTCAAAATATAAAAATCATGGAGAAAATTAATTTCACAAAAACTCGATATATTTCGAATTAAATTCGAAATATATCGATTTTTTGTGCAATGGAGAGTCGACAGCAAATTCAGGGTGTCTACCAATTTTGGAAAATCGAAATTCGCGACTTTTCGCGACCTTTTTTCGTGACCTTTTCTAGACTTTTCACACCGTGCTCCAATTTTGCCCAAAAGACCCCCCCCCCTTGCGTATACTCGTTTTAAAGGGAATTTCAAGCACTTTTTAGTCCCTCACTTGCAAATACTCTTCTTTTCACGGGCTAGAGTCACTGATAAACTTCGCCGATTCTGAATCTAAAATTCAGAACAAAAAAAATCATGGGAAGTCTACATGTGAAGCAACATCATGGAGAGGAAAAACACAATTTTTAGAGAATAATGTAACAAAAACTTGAAAAGTAGGAGCATTTCAGTTCCGAACGGGGCGAGGAGAAAAAATTTTAAAAGACCTTGTATTCAAAGCGCAATAAAACAATGTTTCAAATTGATAAATTTACGTAAAAATTGTTTACTTTTACTTCTTAAGATTACTGAAAGAAAAATATGATTAGGCCGAGCTCAGCGAGGCCAAAGCATTTAAAAAATTTGATTTTGAAACTTCGAAAATGATTTTTAAAAAGGGAAATTCAAGTAATAAAATTGGCAGAAAAAAATCACTTTTGTAGCATTTTTGATTCATTTTAAAATCATGAAAGAAAAAAGGGAATAAGGCCGAGCGTAGCGAGGCCGAAATTTTTGAAAAATTCTGATTTAGGGAGTAAGTAAGCCATTAAAAATTACCAAAAGACCTAATTTGATAAAATTTCCAAAATTTTGTCGGGTTTTCCGAAATTGAAATTGGCGGAGGGAATTAATTCCTTCATTTCCCCATCGCTCCCCCTTGAGTATAGGGATAATGATTTTATTTGGCCCGAGCGAAGCGAGGGCGAATTTTTTTTGAGAATTTATTATAAAAACAACAAAAAAACGCATTTTCAAATGATTTCTCCTTATGAATTTTCAAAAAATCCTAGTGAAATCAAAAAAAATTCTACAACTTTTCTAAATTTTTCAAAATATGGATACAAAATATTCATTTTTTCAAAAAAAAAATTGTTGAAAATTCCAATCGCGATTGTTACCCAAAAGAATCCATGTTTCGCTTCAAAATATTCAATTGTCTGGAATGGAGGGAAGGTTTGTAATAAATTTAAAAATGATTAATGAGAATTTATGAGCCCGAGCGAAGCGAGGGCGAAAATTTTTAGAAAAATGTGTTCAAAAAACTAAAATTTAAAAAGGAATTATAATTTGGGAAAAATTCGCGACTTTTGTGCCAATTTCGCGACTTTTTCGCGACTTTCGCGACCGCCTTCTAAATTCGCGACTTTTTCGCGACTTTCGCGACTTTCGCGACCGGTAGACACCCTGAAATTTTGCTGTCGACTCTCCTGACTACAAAAACGATTTAAATGCGAAGATTTTTTAATCATTCTATCTCGATCTCAACTTTCAATTTTTCACAATTCAAACAATTAGGTCAAAAAAGTTTGAAAAAAATTATCCTGAGATCCTTCGAATAATAATGAATAAATCTGAGTAATTTGAGAATTCGAATAATTTTTTTTACACATTTATTAATTTATTTCAGAGATTAAAATTTTAAAAATGGGCCAGAATTCGAAAAATGAACTTCAGCATTTGAAATTTCAGACATGGAGTTCTCTTCTGATGTATTTTTGATTTCTTTCTGTTTCAGCCCAAAATTTTACTGCTGAATGGAATACTTTAAATGCGAGAATATTCTTGGATTCAAATACCTGATCTTCTCCTACGAGTTATTTCTGTTTTTTTTTTTTAGATAACGAGGTCATTACATAACAAAACTAACTAGTAAGAAACTAGAAAATTGTCCGACACATTATTCCATTTTGAAGCGTAAACGTTTTCACAGCAATTAGCAAATTTTCCAAATCATTTCTACAGCAAACGTTTTCATAATCGAGGAAGAACGAATTCTTACATAATCAGCAAATCACCATCATTACCAATAAAATCATATTTTTTACTCAATTCCACACCAACGAGTAAGTGAATCAAAATCGTAAATTAACCCAAGTTTAATAAATAACTCGCACTGTTCAGACCCCTTTTCCTATAATCCACACAGTTATGCTCTTGTTACAAATATCTTCGACATACCGTCATAAAATTGTCACACTAAACGACCAAATCGATCAGTCAAATTGTAAAAATAATGATTACGCCTCCAATACGTGTGGAATTTATGGTTTGAGTATTTTTCGGCTGGCGTTAAGTGATAATGTGACAAGATGGATAATAAATTGGCACAAGACTCGGATCGCTTTCACGTTCCAAAGTTTTTACTTTCTTGGTAAGACCTACCTATAAGTTGAAAATAAATTGTTGCTCTTTGTTAAGTTCGCAGGTTCTTTGAATGCATCGGTACGATGGTTTTTTTTTGTACCAGGTGCGAATAATTATCATAAATTATAGAAAGATTACGCAGTTAAAAAATAAATAAATTATTGATAACGCGTGAAATTCGATTCGCATTTTTTTTTCACCTAATTCATCATTTTATTGGAAAAAAGCATCCGTAGTGTATAAAAAGCAGCTAGAAAAAATTAAAAATAAATTACTACACGACCGTGAAGACGGTATCTTATCAACAGACTCGTTTATTTTTTCTGGTTAGTTTGAGACAATGTAAATTCCAGCTGCTGTCTCGGAACGAGTATTTCTTTATAAATTAAATCTGAAAGGTTCCTACGGAAATTCCCTAACGTTTTGAACCATATGATCTATATGCATTCAAATTCCTCGCACCTCCCAGTCGATGACCATATTCTATGGTCGTACAACTCGCCACATTCGTATGTAACAAAACGATGTACAATGAAATGGAATACAAGAAAAAAACACGTAAATGAAAATCCATTCATAAATGAAAAAAGAAACAAGAAAACAATACGGGTGCCAGAGAAATCGCATCATTAAAAATTTATTCAGTTCACATTGCGAAATATTAAAAGTAAAAATGAATACAGAATACACACGAGCATTTTTTTAAATACGTGTGATTACTTTTATCGAGAAAGTCATAATTAAAACTAATCCGACGCCGAATGACATTAATGTGACAATTATTTTGCCACCGAAGACGGTGTCGTCTTTGAGATATCATAAAAGATTTTGTTATTGATAGTGTGGCTGATAGTAGATTTAATTTTAGCATTTATATTTAATTGAATTCTAAATTGAAACGTGGACAATTCAATTTTGGCGAATGAAAAAAATTAATTAAGTACGTGTTTTAATTTTAATTAATCAACGATTATCTTGTCTCGGTTCATTATGTAAAAAAATCAGTGACGTAGACAGGAGGGAAAGGTTTTGGATCCGGATTCCCTCCCCCTTCCCCATTTCAAGATAAACATTTTCAAAAATTATTTGAAAAAATAAATTTTTAAGCATTGAAAATCCTATTTTTTCAAAGCTTTACTTTTCCCTCTTCTAGTATTTCAAGAATTCGTACCTTCTCAGAGAAAAGTTTCCGAAACCACTTTATCATATTTTTTGATTTTTATGGTCAAAATGCTTGGCATGAAATTTGCTCGTTTCAAAATTACATTTTCATCAGTCTTTTTCTTGAATATTCTATGCAAATCACATATATGCAAACACATAAAAGCTTTCTATAACATCTCGGTAATTTAGAAATATTTATGAAAATGATTTTAAACTGAATTCATTCACAATGAAAATAAATTTTATTAGAAAAAAAGTAAGGCTGGATTCAAAATTTATGAAAAATTATAAAAGTTTTGACGTCTTCTTTCTTCACAATGAGGAATACTTGGCAGCATTACTGGCCAGGGAAAGAAATTGTGACCATGTCGGAAAGAAGGGACCTTGCATTAAAAAAATCGATGTCTCATTTTTCACGTTTTTGGTCCAAATGACATCAAATCTGGGTCAAACATATAAAAATAGAGACATCGATTTTTTTTATACAAGGTCCCTTCTTTACAGCAGAGTCACAGTGGGCTAAGAAGTATTCCATACGTTTGACAAAAAAAAAATCTTGAATAAAAAAAATTATCAACTGAGGGAAATGAGACAATGAAGAGAGAAGAGAGGAGTAAAATCCCTTTCCACCACCAATAGTTCCAAATTTGAAAACAAAAAATTATAAAATTAGGATTCTGAAGTCTCTTCTGAAAGAAATGCTCACTTTTTGTGTCACTTACAAGGAAGGTATCCCAATTCAGAGTAAAGTTTTGAGCCCTAACAAAAAAAAACGAAAGCACATCATTTGAAAAATCTCACATATCCAAAATTTTGGATGCCGAAGTTGATTTCTTGAATTTTGGCGAATTATTGAAATTTCAAAACTAACCTCATCACTCTGAAAAATATAAAAATTTGATCTAATGAACAAAAAAAGCTGCGAAATTTGGTCTATACCCTATTTTTAGCCTTTCGAATCGTTTAGAGGTGGTTTCAAAACGTTTCGGTGCCCCTGGAAAATTTTGGAATTTTCTAGCACTGGAGAAAAGCTTGGAAAAATGGTCCATAAGAATTTCTGTGTCTATAATCTTGAATAACCAATATTGGTGACCTACTTGATCTATTAAAGCAGAATTTTCTGAAATTAGCAACTTTTAGCTCAAATTCATATTTTTTGGCAATCAATTTGCCTGAGATGAAAATAAAAATACAAATAGTTTTAGATACAACACCCAAATCGAGGTAAGGAGATGAAAATTTATAGATACCCTAATTTTAACCTTCCAAATCGAATGAAAGAGGTTTCAAGACGTTTCGAAGCCTCCAGAAAATTTTGGAATTTTCCAGGATGTAAGAGAAAAGCTCATAAAAATGATCTATGATAAACTTCAGCATCTATTCAAAAAAAAAAAAAAAATGGGTGAACTAACTGACCGATTTAAAGTATAATTTTTCGAAAATCGCAACTTAGAGTTAAAATCTATTTTTTTTGGAAATTTTCCGGGAAAAATTGTTGTATCCTGTTGCCAAAAAATATGAAGTTCAACACCAAAAGTCAAATTTTGGAAAATTCATCTTTAATCCATCAAATATGTAGGTCGCCAATATTGGTAATCCATGTTTAAACGTGCCTAAGTTCATTTTGACCATTTTTATAGGCTTTTCTTCAACACTGGAAAATTCAAAAATTCTTTGGAGGCTCTAAAAGTCCTGAGACCGTTTTCAATCAATTCCAGAGATCGAAAATTGTACATAATTATGTACATTGAATTTCTTTTTTTTTTTTTTTGTTGACTAGATCGAATTCTATGCTTTGAAAGAGTTAAAGGGCGATCCAGAGATTTTGAAAATATAAAAGGTCTCCAAAATTGGAGAGATGAAGTTCACATCTGAAATTTTGGATTTAGTGTTTTTTTATGATATACTTTCGATTTATTTTTTGGGGGGGGGGAAGGGGCTCAGAATTTTACTTCCGAGTTGGAATATAATTTTTGTGAAAAAAATTGATAAAAAAAATAAAAATTCTAAAATTCGTCTCACATAAGAGTTTAATTTTAACGCTACCGCTATCTGAGAATTAATGCACAACTTATCACCTGATTTGATACCAATAAAAAGCGAAATTTTCGCATCCGCAACAATCAATCACGTTCCATTTTGAAAAACCTCTTGGATCTACTCAAACACTTACATAACAGTACCGATTGTTTTTTCTAATGCGTTTAATGGTTTCGAATTACAACTCCCTTCCTCTCACTCTCACAAAGAACGGATCTTCCACAGCACGCAACAGAGAGCAGATAGATATTTCTAAACGTTTCTAAATTGTCTCCAACGTGTTATCAGTATTAATCAACCATACACGTACAATAATAATCATAACGTCGTGAAAACTGAAGTAAAAAAAATTTTCATCGATTCAAATTATAACATCTCTATAAGAATAATTGTTTAATTGCGTTCATTCCATTGGTGTGGTATACGTACAATAGTTGCAATATAATATACCATTCGCATTTCTAAAGTTGATGAAATACAAGTGTATAGTTTAGACTTTATATACCGTTGTGAAAATTAGTTGAGCGTGAATCGAATGTTGAGGTACTCGAGATAATAGTGGCTGGTTTAATTGCTTAATAACCTTTTAAATGCATGCGGACGCGTTGAGGCGTTTTCTCGTCTCGCAATCTTTTATATTATTTTTTTGTTAGATGAACGATTGATTTATTAATTTGGAATGCGATAAGAAAAATTCATTACGGGCAGGTCGCAGATATCATGGATGACCGTGAAGTAGACAAAGCTTCTTCGTTTTATTATTAAGATAAAAAGTTTTAATTTATCAATCGTTCGAAAAATTAGTAAAGGTATAGGAATGAAATACATATTGAAATATGTAGGTGTGAAATTGCATAAAATATCACAAAAAAATGTTCAAAATACGAAAAAATTCATGTTTCCTTATGAACATCGAAAAAATGGCAATCAATTAATTGAAGAGTTCGATTTCAAAGTGTGTCAATTTTTCAGGTCTACAATTTTTCCTAAACGTTTTCTCCACAGTTGATTTTTGAAGTGAAATTTTTCAAGAGTAGAATTTTTTTATCAAAATGTTTTCAATGTCACAACAAATTCGTAAAACAAGCCCAGGTCAATTCTTCCAGTCTAAAATTTTTTCTGACAATTTTACAACATCCATTTCCCAAGTGCAAATTTTTTCCTCAATTTTTTTTCAAATTTCAAATTTTGTTTGCCAATTTCTCAAGTTTGAAATTTTTTTCACCCAAATTTTTCAACATAAGGTTTTAAAATTTTTTTGTTTTTTTCCTCTAGGTACATTTTTCAAACTTTAACACTGTTCAGATGTTTAGATATTTTTAAAAAAAATAAAAATTGTTACTGTAGATCGATTTTCGTAATTACCCGTAATTTCCCTCTTGTGTGATTGTTAGTATAGCAACACCCTTTTCTTTATCAGTAGATACTTCACAAATATTTTAGATGACGTTTTTTTTACAATTATGAATTAATGTTATGCTTTGAATTTAATTAAAAACAATCAAAAATGAACTTGTTATACTTTCATAAACAAACACTCCGACTTTAAAAATTTTTGTTGGAAAAGTTTGGTAAGTAAAAAAAATAATAACTTGAAAAATTGACAAAAAATTATGAAATGAAAAAAATTACGGAAACAAATTTACACTTGGAAAGTGGACGTTGTAAAATTGTCAGGAAAAATTTTAGACTTGAAGAATTGACCTGGGTCTGTTTTACAAATTTGTTGTGACATTGAAAACATTTTGATAAAAAAATTCCAATCTTGAGAAATTTCACTCACATAAAAAATTGACGTTGAAAAAAATTTTCAAGAGAAAATATTGTAGACCTAAGAAAATTAACGTAAAAATAAAAATTTTTAAGTTTTTGAAATTGAAACTTGAAAAACCGATGTTGAAAAAAATGTTTGCTTTTCATTACCTCACATAACAATAAAATATTGAAAAATCAAAATGACGTTATTCCCCTCAGGGACATCTGAGGTGTATATTCAAATCAAAAAACCATGGCCAACGATCAGATACTGGAAGTGCATGAATTTTGGGTCTTGTTAAAATATGTCCTTCAAGAATGTTGGGGGGGGAGGGGGTGTCAAATCAAAAAACGATGGCCAAATTCGAAATAAGAAACTCAAAATACCCAAACTACGGCCGCCTTAAGTTTCAGAACTTTGGATTCCCCATGTCCCCAATATCCCTTCATGTCTTTTGGAACATCCAGAAAGTTTAAATTGAAATTTAAGGAGAAATTTTGAAATTAGCGACCCAAATCACGTAATACCATTCCCCAAATTAGTATTACACGAAATTAAAATTTTGGACCCGTTATGCTCTATATTTTATCATGTTCTTGGAGACGCCCGGGGGATTCAAAACGAAATACAAATATCAAATTTGAAATCAGGGATATCAAATCATTCCATTTTACCGACTTTTTAAAGACAGTATCTAAATTCTGAGTTATGAATACCAATTATGCCCTTTGGAGGCTGTTTTTTGGACAAAGGAAGCGTACCTAGAAAAAAGGTTGCGGTAGGAATTGCAGAGAATTGAATTTTCTTTCGTTACTAAATTGGTATATCATTAGATTTTTTTTTTGAGAAAATTCAATTTTCAATTAAGTTATTTTGCGTTCAAAATATCGATGAAAGTTCATAACAGATGTTTATAAATTTTGAGCCCTTCGAGGAACGACACACCTCAATTGAATTGAAAATTTCACCATAGGATTTCCTAACCTCCTTCTCTCAACCTCAAAAATTCCAGCTCAGTCCATGAGGGAGGGGGGGGGGTGTCAAGAAATCAACTTTTCTGCGTTCTGCAATTTTTTCAAATTCCAATTTCTCTTCACTTCCTCTTCCACTAAAAAATATATAGGTACAGTTTATTTAAAAAAAAAAAAAAAAATGGATGACTAAATCCCAAGGTTGGAAGGGATTCGAATCCATATCTGGATATGAAAAATTGCATAATTCGAATTCAAAAAAATTACGGATTCGAATTCACGAATTTACTCGACGATTCAAAATTGGATTAAAATCAGGAAAACGCGAAACACAATATTTGAATCCGAAAACCTCGATGATTCTTGGATTTGAATTCACTATTAGGATTCTTTCTAATTTGGTCAAATCCTCAACACCACTTGGTTGCCCTACAACTTCTGAGATTTCTGTATCTAAAAGTTCGAGCTTTCAAATTTAATTGCCCCAAAAAATTGATACTTGAATCTTATATTCATAAATACTTGTTCAAATTCTTCCATAATTATCAATAACATTTTGAAATTATCCATTTTAATAAAAATTGACATCCAATCAAAACACTCTTTTCCACGAGAATAATTTTTCGAATAAACTACATTTTGCAGATTTTTGTGAACACCCTGTACCATATATAAAATAAATTTTTTGCATATGCCAACCGGTGGATATTTTTTTTTATCCCAGGAGGTACGTAATAAATTAATTCATTTTTAATATCTATTTAAAAGGGAATGCTATCGTCGGTAGTAAAAAAAATCAAACTTGGAAGCACAGTTGTTTTTTACAAACATTTTTACGTTAATTATCAGCTCTTTTCGTTACGCAACGTACACAGAAAACCTCAGCAACCACTTCATAAACCAACGAAAATAAAAATGCAAAAAAGAGCAATTCTACAACTACAATTCTACATCCATTCATAACCTACGACAACTGGAAAAATAAACATCACAATTACACCTCCATTTACCTACGCACGCGAACCTCAAACAAATCTATTACATCAAGATTGTACAGTTAGCATCTTCAAGATGAAGATCTCAAACGCTCAAAAAACGGTACAGCAAAGGTGAAAAGTCATAAACCAAGTCATCATCGGGTTTAAAACAATAAACATGTACCTAATAAACAGTTAAGAGGGCATAATGTCCACATTCAAAGCTCGTAATAAATGATGCAACTGATACACAATCCGAACTCGTAAAAAAGAAGTCTTATTGTCATTGATATGGTAATGAGTCAAAATGACCGGAAAAACATTTACGTAACCACACCTACGAACGCTGAGAAGAATAAATTTTACAAAAAAAAAAGTGTAAAACTGTTCCTTTCAATTTGACTTTTACTTTTTTTTTTAGCTCGTTTGATGAAGAACGCCGTTGTTCGTTTAATTAATTTAGCATACGTATTTTATGCATTTCTCGTTGGTAATTAATTTTAGAAACTGGTTTCGTTTTCTGTCGTTGTGTTTACGTTATTTTTGCGGAAGAAAGCAAATAAATTGAGAATTCACAACGCTGCAATGACCTAATGATGGTATTCGCACAATTATGCCTAGGTTTATATTTCTCACAATTTTTTTTTTTAAACGATGGCGTATTTAATTATAGGTTGGTCTTGGCCGTGATTCGGGTTCGCAAATTCGTTTTTTTTTATATTAATATGCGAAAAATGGGTAATATTTTATAGGGCGAGAATCGTATTTTGTATTCGAATATTTTGTAAAGAGTTGACCTGGTATTATTCAGTAACTGGATTTTAATCGTAGAATTCCTTGATTCGTTTTTATTTTCTGGATCAATACAGCGAATGTATTTTCACTTTATCAATCCTCGTTCAAAGGAATTCGTTGTCCAAATCCAACATCTTTTCAACGCACTACTAAGTACATACACAGCTAATTTAAATACATATTTCTCATCTTGAACGATGTAATGAATCTACGATGGCTTTGGGTCTATGCTATGCGTATACTTATTCAACTTGTACTATCATTTTCAACCTTAATAGAAAGAAAATATTGTCTATTACAATCAAGCGCCGTCAATCTAATTTAAAATATTTTTCGTCTTCGTTTCACTGTCACTGAAATCATGACACCTGATGATTGTCTTTTACGTTGGCGTTTTTTTCTTGTTTTTTTTTTTTTTTTTTTTTTTTTTTTCATTCACAGTTACACCGTAAGCAAGACTATTATACACTTCGGTTGGAAAATATAGATAATGAATATGGTACATCAGCGGGCGGCTGAAGAATGAAATGATATTAAAGACCACCCGGAGTGCCGGAAAAACATTCCCTTTCTAAGGAAAAATGTCCCGTTGGGGGTTTTGATTGTTGGTCAATAACATTCAATAATTTCGATTTTATGTTGTTAACTGAAAACATCTTGAAATACTCAAATATATAGAATCAATACTCACATGAAAATATAACACCAGTTCAATGTCCAAAACGAAATATATTCTTGAATAAATATGAACAACACAAAAATGAAAAAGTCAGGGTGAAAGAATTCACAATGTCAAAAGGTGAAGTGTACTCTAATACAGTCTTCTATAGAATGAAGTAAGTTGTGAGCCTATGACTCAGTATGACTAATAAAACACAAACACTTGTAGAAACTACATATAAATGACAAACATCGGTGACTGGATGACGGACACATTCATCTAATGATGATATCAAAAGAAACGATATGAGTCCAAAAGGACATTAACTCTAAGTACAAATAAGGAACCTTTTTCACTCCCTCCAAAAAGCTTGAGCGGAGCGGTTAAGTAATATCACAAAAGAAAAGGAACATTTAAATAAATTCACAAAATCACCAGAAAAAAAAAAAATTTTCAGGCTCAAAAGGCACAAAAAAAACTTATCATATTATTGGTAAACCTTTCATATTTCAAAATAAATAAACTTCGGTTTTAAATTTGTTCCAAATTATTAACTATATCATCTTTCGATACGAAAGGAAAATGAACTTATATAATAAATACAAAATTAAATAACAACGAGAAAGGAACAACTCACACAAAAAAAAACTTCGGTTGTTTTGAGTAATTAATTAGAAAATAATAAAAAAAAATACGGATTTTCCCGCTGCGGCGACTGTAATAATTCGTCTTCTGCCTGCGCGTCCATATCGTCTTCAACTCCGTCATCATTGTCATCGGTCGGTCGTCGGTTTTGCTCTTGCTGAGCTTCACGCTGCTGGCGTCTAAAAATCGCTCGTCGCCGCCGCGCCGCTCGAGCTTTTTCACGGTGCTTCTCGCGTTTCGTCTTTGATTCGAATATTAATTTGTTGTAGACGCGATTCACCTCTTTTAATTCCTCGGTTTCCGTTTCGGTTATGTCCAGGTTTTCAATTGCTAAGAGGAGTTCAGACAAGACATCGAGGACGCGAGTCATACTTCGAATTCCTGAAACAGATATATGAAAAGAACACTGTCATCGATTACGTAGTATTAAGCAAAATTTGTATTCTATTCGGTTCTTGTACTGTTATTCATTAATTAAATCATCTATCGGTAATACTAATTTGTTTCGTAATTTGTTAAATGATTCTTTCGGTAAAGGTTTTGTTAAAATGTCAGCATCTTGCTCTTTGGTGCTAACCCACGTAACGGTAGCTTTTTCGTTGATTACAAAGTCAAGTATATTGTGAAATTTAACATCGGGTATATGACGTAACGACGGTGTGCCAGGTTTTTCGGTACATTTTAATGAAGATGAATTGTCGCCAAATAAATCGATCGGTGAAATTTCGGTTCCAGTCGCTCGTCTCAACGTAGCATTGGTTGCGATAGCTTCCTGTAATGCTGCATTTAACGCAACGTATTCAGCTTCACACGTAGACGTAGATACATTACCCTGTCGTTTACTAGACCACGCAACAACATCACCAAATAAACGAATAATAAATCCTGTCGTAGCTTTTCGTGTGTCTAAATCATCGCCATAACTGGCGTCTGCGTAACCAATTAAATTACTTTCGGTGCTGCTAAAATGTAATCCATAATTAACCGTTCCAACGAGGTATTTGAAAATTCTTTTAACTTGTTCCCAATCGTATCTGGAGGGGCTCGTTTGTTTCCTGCTAAGGTAGTGCACTGCATACGTGATGTCTGGCCTTGAACCATTAGCTAGGTACATCAAGCTTCCAATAGCTTCACGATAGGGAAAAGGTGCTTCATTGAACTGTCTTTCTTTTTCCATAAGTTTAAATTGTTTTCGTTCCTTTCGGTTTTTCGGTTGTGCACCTGCTAAAAGTAAATTCGTCAAAATCTTTGATTTATCGTTCCTGTTTTGCGGTATCATCGGAATTGGATATGATTTTGCCTCGGCCATATTGAATCGTTTCAGTATTTCAAGCGTATAATTATATTGATGTAAATAGATGATGTTCTCAGGTCTTTTTCTAAAAATTTCAATTCCAACAAACTTTTTCGGTTCTCCTAAATTTATAATGTCTATTTCTTTGATGAGTAGGTCTAAAATTTTGAACATAAATTCTTCGTCGTTTCCAGCGAATAATATATCATCGACATATAAAATCAAAAATAGTTGTACATCTTTATTTCGAAACCAATAGATGCATGGATCGTTAATGTCTTGTTTAAAACCTATTTTCTTCATCAATCGGTTGAAATGTTCATTCCACTTTTTAGGGCTTTGTTTTAACCCATAAATTGCTTTCTTTAGTAGCCAAATTTTCTTCTTTCTTTCGTCTGGGCTCATCGGGTAGGTTTTTGGTATATCCATGTAGGTTTCTTCGGTTAATTCTCCATGTAGGAACGCTGTTTTGACATCAAGATGTATTGCTTCGAGATTGAATTTGTTTATTATGCTAAAAGCAATTCGAATAGTGGCAACTCTGGAGACTGGTGAATATAGTTCAGCAAGTGAATAGGATCTTGTGTCTTTATAACCTCGCGCAACTAGTCGTGCTTTAAATCGAACACGTCCACTCGTGTCTATTTTCGTTTTTAACAACATTATCGAATCAACTATAACCGCTCCTTTCTTGAGTATTTTCCTATCAACGACTTCGTATGTGTTATGTTTTTCCAACGATTGAAATTCTTCGGTCATGGCTTGTCTCCAAAATTCTTTATCTGGCCCTGATAATGCTTCATCAATCGTAATCGGGTCTCCTGCAAGTCCTGCCATAAGAGCAAAAGCTTCTAAATCTTCTACGGGGCCGTTAACGCAATATACGTTTTTAATCTTTCTAATTCGCGTTCAAAATGTTCTTTTATTCCCATCGCATTTTCATCTATCGGTATTTCGCCTTTCGATAACAAAATCATTTCCTCATCAGGTTCTCCCTCCGTTTTATTGAAATTAGCAACCGTTTCTGATTTTCGAGGTCGTCCGCGCTTCTTAGGTGGGGGGTGAGTAGAATCCGACGAATGGGAAGTGGGTTGTGGCAGCGAGCTGGGCTCAGTGCTTACATCTCCCTCCGTCTTTTTGTCTACCACCTTATCTCTGCCAATGGGAAGCCGGTTTCCTTGATCATCTCGACGGTAAATTGAATCGAATTCTTTTAACCATTGTTTTTCATCTACTTCTGGTTCTAAATCATCGGTTGGGAGACCAGTTAGGTGTTTGTAGGTTTTCGTTTCTCTCGGTCGTGCGTGTTTAGTTCTGATGATTTTCTTCGATTTTGGGAGCATTACTTTATAGCCTGTAGATGTGTAGCCAACAAGTACTCCGTAAATACCCTTCGGTTCGACTTTACTAACTCTTTCTAACCGTTTGACGAACATTAAACATCCAAATCTACGAATATGATTAAGTCTAAGATTAACATCGGGAAACAGTTTTCTTAAGGGGTACTCAAAATTTATTCCCGCATGTGGTGTTCTATTATACACGTGAAGAGCTGCTCCGAGAGCTACATCCCACATATTAATCGGTAAGCCCGAATCTACTAGCATTGCTCTGACTCGATTCATAATAGTCTGGTTGAACCGTTCGGCGGTGCCATTGTGTTGCTTTGTTCTCGGTGCTGACGGTTTAAATTTGATTTTATATTCAGCCAACGTATCCTGAAATTGATCAGAAATGTACTCTCCTCCATTGTCTGAGCGAAAAACTCTGATAATGTGAGGATTATCACAATCTGTCATGTTCATGATAGTTTCTCTGAATTTTAAAAAACAATCGGTAGTATCTTTTCTATCGTGCATAACGTAGGCAATGGCAAACCGGGTATAATCATCAACGAACGTAATAATGTATTTATAGCCTTCTTTATACGACGCAGGTGTTATTGGACCCATTATATCTGAATGTATGGTATGAAAACGTCTAATTGCACGTCGTCTTCGTTCTTTGAATGGTAGGTTTTTCATATTGGCTATTTTACATACGTCACATCGATCGATTTTCTTTTTATTTAGTTTTACACCTTTTAGCAGTTTACTGTTTTTACGTAATTTACACATTTGATCGTAATTCATGTGTCCTAATCGATAATGCCATTTAACACCGGAGGTTGCAAAATCTTCAAGGTCGTCTGGTATGCCTTTAGGTTCTATATAAATGCCTTCGTTCGGTTTCATTTTATATTCACGCGAGATTTCGTGAGCTAACGGTATATTATCTATTCTTTCACGTTTATCAATATTTTCAGCTTCATCTTCGATGGCATAAATTTTATATAGTTCTTTTTCATCGATTTGTTCTTCGGTTATAGTTTTAGACTTCTTTTTCTTGTTTTTCTTGTTATTTTTCTTCTGTTTCTTCGGTGCTGGGTCATTAACCTCTTCATCGTTCTGTCTTTTATAACATTTACGATTTCTAGTCTTAGTTACCAAAATTATTGGGTTTTTCTCACAATCAATAATAAAATACCAAAAAGGAGATTTATATTTTCCTTGAAGAATTACTCTTTCAGTTTCTTTATGTAAAACTTTAGCACATCGGTTGTTTAATATGACAGTATGACCGTCTTCGACGAAGGTTCGTAGAGAAAGTAAATTATCAGTTACGTCGGGTACTAGTAAAACGTTATTTAATTCTACTCTATTCTTACAAATAGTACTTTGCCCTCGAACGGTGCCCTGAATACTCGTATGTAACGAAGTGTTAGGGTCTTTATTTATACCGTTGATGGTCATCGAGCATTGTGTTCTATCTAATAAATAAATATTATACTTAAGCAGGTGCGTAGTCGCGCCTGTATCACCAATAAAAACTACTTCCTTACCTTCGGTTGCCTGCATGGCCTTTTCGACGTTCAATTCCGACACTACTGTGTCGAGAGCCAGATCTATTTCGACGCCGTCGTCTTCAAATTGACGTGACTGCGCCCGCGCAATTCCAGCTTGAACAATATTTAAGGCGGAGTGAATGACTGAGTCGACCGTATCCACCAGAACTGACTTGTAGCCATCGTAAACAAAATTTGGCCTGGGACTGTCGCTGCTTTCTAAATCCCAGTTTTCTTCGGGTTGGTTTGGCGGCGCTGACTGGGCTGAACTTTCGACTTTTTCGGGTTCGACTGTTTTATTCGATTCTTTGGTCGTCTTCGTCGATTTCGTGTGAAGTTTATCCCGATTTAATTTGGTGGCCTTTGTTTGATATTTCGGTTTCGGAAGGGGCCATTCCCATTGTTCAGTCGCAATAGCCGCCGTTGGATCCGTTTCAAATTGATCGACATTCATAGACGACGAGCCGGCGATGGATGGATTTGGTACTGGTCCCGAGCCCATATCTACGTGCGTGTCAAAATGATCGATAGGAAAAATAATTTGTTCATCGCCATGTTTCTTTTTCGGCTGCTGCGAGGAGTCGTCGACGTTTTGGCTTTTCATTGGGTCATCTTCGGGCGGATAGTATTCTAAAAGCGGTGAATTACTAAGATTAAATTTTTCGATCGGGCACCGCGGGGACGGGAACTTTTTAATTATAACTTTACCTTTAGTATTGACGTCGTTATACTCAATCGTTTTAAGCTCCATCGGTGACCGTTTTTGACCTTGAATACGAGGTCCGCCGGGTGGTGGTGGGGGTGGCGTTCGTTCTTTCGGCCTCATTTCGACGTCTTCGGGTTGGTCATCTTTCGTGCTTAATTTTCTGGCTTTTTCCATTACTCTATCGAATAACTTTTGAGTGATGGCTCGCGACATCTCTTTATTTGACGGTGGACCTTCGATTGACATTAATTTTTCTTTTTCTTCGCGTAATTCGTCAGCGATTTCTTCAGTGGTCAAAAATTCGTGAAAACATTTTCGTAATTTCGTCAGTTCGTCGTGACATCTTTCGGCTTCGTCCATTTTGCGCCGCGCTTCGTTCGAAAGTAAAGCATACTCCGCTGCCTTTTGTTGTAACTTCTTTTTAAGCTCGATTTTCTGCAGCCCGAATCGGAGTTCATCGTCGCGGATCTTATTTTCTTCTTCTTCAATTTCGCGCTTCCTACGACGTACTTCCTGTTTGCGCATTTCGATTTTCTTTTTCAGTTTTAATTTTTCCTGCGTAAGGAAGCTCTGTTCTTCGCGTCGCTCATTTGGGGACAGCGAAATTGGGCTGATACTGCGACGTTCATTTAAGATTATGTCACGTTGGAATCTTCGGATATTTTCGATACGATCTTGGGCGGCGTTTCTCCGTATGTCATGATAGAACTGCCTATCCATCGGGTCTTGAACGGGTGGCGAGGGGGGAAAGACAATTTGTTCCATTTGTCGAAGTTCTTCTTCCCATTCGGGATCCACCTCGTTATCGTGCGGGAGGGGATTTCTTCCTATTTAACAACAAAAAAAAAAAAACACTTCGGTTTAATAAACTAAAAACTATCTGTGATACTAAATAAAATAAACGACTGTGATAACATAAATGGCTGTGATATTATTCTTTCGGTTGTTGTTTCGGCTGATCCGACTTATTATTCTGCTGAGCAGACATATCATTATTTTTAGGTTTTCTTTTATTAAAACGACCACCACGTCTGAAATTGTTTCCACCTCGGTTGGAATTATCGTACGACTGATTATTGAAATTTTGCCCTTGATTAAAGTTTTGACCATTATTCTGATTAAAATTTACATTCGGTTGGAAATTCTGATAATTTTGAAAATTTCGGTTGTTATTATTATTATAACCTCGTGACCCATTAAATCTACCTCGTCTGGCTGTGTTTCTAAAATTGTACCGATTATTTTGCCCACCTCGGTTTTGATTACCTCGATTGAACGAGCTCGACTGGTTATTGTTATTGTTATTATTTCCTCGATTTTTATTCTTACCTTGGTATCCAAAAGGGATCTGCTGTTCGGGCGGTACTGGGCAATTTCTCCTATAATGGCCGAACTGCATACAGCCGTAACATTTCACTCCCGTTGGGCAGTCTTTCGCAAAATGAGAAGGAGAGTTACACAAATAACATCGTACGGGTCTGTTTCCAACGTTGTTCGATTGCCTTTGGTTTCGCCCTGGTAACCTCTATTCGACGGAAATCTTCCTCGGTTGGATCTGTTATTTGCAAACTTTGCCTGCTGCGGGCCTCTCTCACGAGCCTTTTGTTCCTGTCGGAGTAAAAAGTTTTTAATGTCACGTATGGTTAGCTTAGGGTAGGTCCCTTTTAAATCTACATATTTTTCTAAATCGGGGTAAATACGTTCGGTTCCTATCACAATTTGGTCAAAGATTTTTCTTCGGGGAATATTTTTATTTACTACAGAAAAGTACTCAGATCTTAACCTTTTAATACGTTGAAAGAATTCGGCTACGGTCTCATGGCGAAATAAACGTAGTTTACTAAACTGCTGTTCAATAGTCCTAGACGATTTATTTACTTCGGATCTTCGGGTTTCTTTTAATACTTCTATAGCTTTTTGAAACGTTTTACAATTAACAATGTCTTCGATATACGAGTTGTCGATTCTAGCCATTAATATATTTTTCATTTGTATATTGTTTAACTTCGATGGATTTTTATCATGAGGGTCGTAACCCATACCTTCGAGCTCGCTAACTAACCTAGAGTACCACGTATCATAGTGTTCATTTTTCGTTAACTTATATTTACCGACCATCGGTGCAGTTCGAAATTGATGTATTCTTACTTCATCTTGTACTGTCGGTTGTTCAGGTTCATTATCATTATCGTCAGGTTTATTTTTCTTCTTCGGTTTCTGTTCTTTATCGGCGTTCGTTCTTTTCTTCTTCGGTTTTTCACTGTCTGATTCTGTAACTCGATTTTCTACATCGGAATCATTTTGTAACGATACATCTGAATCGGATTCGTTCGGGGTAATGACTTGGAAATTTTCATCTTCTTCTTCGGACTGTCCATCAAAATAATCCGAATCAGTACCACTTTTAATGTGTTCTTCGATATCAGATAATTCTAATTCATCATCGGTTGGTTTACTTTGTTTAGGTTTAGATTTACTTTTCAATTTATCATCTTTAATCTTCTTTTTCTTCGGTTTAGTGTTATCGTCATGTTCAGATTTGTTTTCGTTCGATTTTAGCTCATTTATTTTGCGTTTTATTTTCTTCTTCGGTTTCGACACGGTTTTGGTAGCGTCTTCGTCTTCATCATCAGCGTTCTGTTCATCTTCATTCGGTTTTTCTTGGCTTTTGAGAAAATTATAATTACGTAACGCTAACGCTCGTTGAGCTTTTAATTTAGCTGTCAGTTCGTTCAATTGTTTTAGTTTGGCAGTTTCTTCGTTTAATGCATCGATTTGATCTTGAATCGTTGATTTATCGTCTTCAGTTTGTAAATGTTCATCATCATCGGGTCTGTTTTCAATTCGTTTTCTCATTACTGGTTCATCTTGATTTTTAGGCGTTGATGACGAGCTGCCATCACTATCGGAATCGCTACTACCACTAGAACTAGGATCACCGGGTGAAATTACCTGTTTTGCTTCTGGTTGAAATTTGCTACTCGTCGGCTCAGCTGAAGGTTCATTGAGTACCGGCTCAGCTGACGGTTTCTTACTTACCGGGTCCATAGGTTTCATAGTAATATTTTCTTCGGTTGTTTTTAACGACTTTTTCTTTTTATCATCGGTTTTCTTTTTATCTTCGGTTTGTTTTTCAGTAACTTTATTCCTATCAATAGGTTTTTCCGATTTCGAACTACTTTTGGAGGGATTCTTACTAGACGTATCTACACCTTTACTAACAACGATTTTACTTTTAACTATCGGTTTATTAGACGTTTTAGCTCCACCTGAAGCCGCAGCTGGCTCCGGCGATGTGGCCGTGCGTTGCACGTTTTCAGAGACATTATCCTGTTTTAATAAAAAAAATTTTACACATGTAACTAAATCGCTATAGGAACCTTACGTATTTCAATATTGGGTAAACAAATGACACAAATTATAAATGAAACACAGTATCTTACGTTCGACCAGTAGTATCTATCGCCATAATTTCGTTCTTCGTCACTTCGGCGTCTCCGACGATCGCGAGACCGTGAATCGGAGCGCGATCTCTTTCGGGAACGACGTTCGTCTTTGTTGTCGTCTTCTCTGCCCATTTTGGCAATTATTCAGCAATATCTAAAACATACGGTTTCAGAAATACATTAAATTTTGTTCTCGGTTCGTATTTGCCTGCTTAATTATCATTAGAATATATTACTTCGGTTCAGGCTTATTTACAATTAGGATATGTCTCATTGGCAGGTGTAGTTATCATATGGAGCTCTTTAATAACTACAATGATATAGCATTATGCAGGGACAACACATGCGAATACTATACCATCAACTTACAGTTTCCGTACCGCATCAGGGACAACCGATAATGCTAACTTCCACTGTAAGCCGCCTGCGGATTGAACGAACTTATTTTCGGCCATCTCTATACGTGCATACGTACATTACACACAGAGTTTTGGCTATATCAGACACAAAAGACTATGTTTCAAGCTTAATTCGTTTCAAATAGATTAACCATCGGAATTCGTTTATTTTGGCCATTAATGGGAGACCGTAAGGTTTTAAAAACTCCCTCTCATAATAAATTTATCATTTGCTTTTCAAATTTTCACAAATTTACAACATCGGTGCCGGTTTTAGCTTGCTTTTGTGTCTGAAGTTCGTCCGATCCACCCTTGCAATTGGGCTTTTTGAATACTAGCCGAAACGAAGTAATTGCTAGTTTATACCACAAAATAGTCTAATTTTCTGCATATTCTATAATATTCTACGTATTTGATATAATTATCTTCGGTTCATATTCTATTCGGTGTGCAAGTGATCTAAATTATACAAAGTACAGAGGTGGCATGAAATGTTACATTATGATACAAACCTCGATTTTATAACGAATATTATACAATTTACATCGGTTTTGGTAGCTTTAACTTCGGTTTTTAACTACATTAACTTATAACGACACTTTTAAACTTATTAAACTTTACAACATCGGTTTTCACTTGCATTTGACGCACAATTGTATATACGGTGTTATGTTTTTATTTATTAACTTGTTGCATCGGTACCGTATTGAAAATTATCAGTTTATTCGCCCAAAACTTTCGTCTAAGGACTAACTATCGGAGTAACTATTACGAGCTTCGGTTTGCGTCATAAAAATCAATTTTTCATTTTAATTAATAAATTCATGAAATAAAATGTCTTCGGTTGAATTCTTTCGGGTTTTAGATTATTTTAAATTTATAAACATCGGAAATTTATCAGATTTTCACTTTTTCAAACTTCGGTTTAATTTTTAAGCTTATTAATATCACTAAATGGTGCTGATTATATAAAACTTCGGTAGATAATGAAATTACATACTAAAGCCACTTGTACTTGTTAAATAACTTAAATAAACTAAGAGGTTGAGAATAGGCTCACCGGCGACATAAGCCGGCCGGAAAATCTAACTCAAACGCTCTTGCTACCATGAAAACATCTTGAAATACTCAAATATATAGAATCAATACTCACATGAAAATATAACACCAGTTCAATGTCCAAAACGAAATATATTCTTGAATAAATATGAACAACACAAAAATGAAAAAGTCAGGGTGAAAGAATTCACAATGTCAAAAGGTGAAGTGTACTCTAATACAGTCTTCTATAGAATGAAGTAAGTTGTGAGCCTATGACTCAGTATGACTAATAAAACACAAACACTTGTAGAAACTACATATAAATGACAAACATCGGTGACTGGATGACGGACACATTCATCTAATGATGATATCAAAAGAAACGATATGAGTCCAAAAGGACATTAACTCTAAGTACAAATAAGGAACCTTTTTCATTAACGTCAAAATGAGCGTTTTGTGAACAATTATGATCACTTTCGATCAGTTATACAAAATGTAGTGAGAAATATTTACGAGATGTATGTTCAGATGAGAAGCAAAATTAAAATTATTATTACAAATAGATTGTTACGTTTTGAAGGCAATCCAGCAAAGTAGGTACAAAGCAAGATTGAAACGAATCCAACTGAGATTGGATTTAAATATTAATTCGCTTTTATGTGATTCGAATTCACGAATCTATCATTTTGAAGTGAAGAAAAATCAAAGAAGAAAAGAAGAATTGAAATCGAATTTAAAAAAAAAAAAAAATTAAAATTTCACACTGGATCATTTTAAAGATTTACAGAAATAACTACCTAAGTACTTATACTTCTGGCTTTTGAAAAATGCTTTATTGAAAAAAAATTTTGAATAAAAAAATAAATAATATTGAACTTTGAACACCATTATGGAGCGGTGAACCGAAATTGTGCAGAAGAATCACATTATGAGGACAGTTTTGCACGTCGAATCATCAATATGGAAAGATTTTTCATCAGATTCTCATCAATAAGAACACCAAAATATCAAACTCTCAACTGAATAGCAATTTTATGATGTCAAGGTACCGATAGATTTAACCTTTTGTTCAGCTAAAAAAAAAAAAAAAAGTTACCAGCTACCAAGAATCAAAAAATATTGTAAGTAAATCTAAATACGTTTGGAATGTTATAATATTTAATATTAAATAAGAGACCTCTCTGCGTTACACTCTCCTGTAATAATTTCGATCGAATACCTGCGATGATAACGGAGAACAGACCGAAAACAGAAATACGTTGATTTGAGGTTTGAGGTCACGTGGTTGCACATTTTTAGCCCCCTCGCCAACAGATAATTGCACTGGTAAAATAGCATCAATTTAGATGCGAAATACGATCTAAACGATATCAACTCTGTTGATGCATATTGCTATAGTAACTTTATCCCGGTAGTTCATCAAATATAAATAAATATTGTTTCATTCGAGAAAATGATGGGACATTGGTATCCTGGTGATTGCAAAACATCAGTACTTAATCCGATTCAATTCGTATAGAAAGAGGAAACTTTCTCTGTTCATCACTGTCTATTACTTGTGTTAGTCTGGAGCTAGATTCGAGTGCCTTAGTTAAAGCATTTTTGGAACACATTATACCGATTATATGCAGTTGAAGATGAGATCATTATAGAAGATAACGACTTAGAATTGGTATCGAATTACGATTATTTAGATTACAAATATCCACGTTGGTTGTCAATAGAGCAAATCGTAGAGTACTGGATCGCTTGCATTAACAAGATAATGTCGGAGAATCTGTTTTATCCGAGCACAATGGTGAAGGTTGAGGAATTATTCTTCGAATAAACTAGCGAATTAGCGGCATAGAACGTTTATATGTAGTACAATATTTACCTTAGAGTAAATTTCATTTGGGTATATTCTGAATGTAATGAAGCAGGATACCAATCGCACTAGTAAATCACTCCGATCACTGATTAAGCACTCGCGAAGTCGCGAATGAGTACATTCATGTTTAAAACGAATTATTCTAATATAATTTACGAAACACGAAACCGAATTATTAATTCTTTAAATAATTGAGAATGAGAACAGATAATAATTAAACAAACAGGACGCCGACCACGAGATAGACGTTTGTCAGTTTGATGCGGGTAGTCTATCCTTCGCCCTGAACAAAATTACCACACATAGGAAAACACACGCATCTTAAAAAGTAAACAAACATGGTCTTTCCGCTGATAAGTTCGTAACATGTAAATAACCTATGCGCAGTATTTTAGTTTAAGGAGGAAATACTACCCGCATCAAACTGACAAACGTCTATACTGGAAATTACTTCCAAAGTTGGAGTAAACAAAAAAAACTAAGATGGTACATCAATGACGTCACGAGAATTATTTCCAAAATGAACGATTTACGAGAAAAGATTCATTGATTTGAACCTAATCTAATCTTAATTTTTTATACGTTTATCAATTAATTAATTAATTATAAATAATTATTAATTATTATGATCAAGTATTTTTTTGTTTCTGTAATTTTTTTTTAATTTACATTTGTTTTAGACTATAATCAGGTATTTATTCCGAAACTGATTGATTTCGTAAATGAGTAATAAGGTTGATAGATAAAATAAAATAAAATAGTTGAATTCAAGATGCTTGAGATTTTTTGGGGATAGTAATTGATTTTTTTACACAGTTCACTTATAGTTGACTGGAGATTTCGAGAACAAAAAAATAAATCAAATTTTCATAGAACGATCTCCAAAACTCTAAAAGCTTAAAATTTTATAAAAATTGAACACTGTTGACGAAAACTGGAAACATTTTTACGCGGGTATAATTTTTCAACAGAATACAAAACAACTTTCTAAGAATTGTAAGTACTTAAGGTTAGTTTTTTAATGTTGATAATTTTTTCAAACCTTAATATGTACATGTTTTTAAAAGTTGGGCAATTGTGGTAAAAAATTCAAAATTTAATTTAAAATTTTTAGGAATTTTTTTTCAAAAAATGTTGAGAAATTTTCAAGATTCAAAATTGGTTACAAAAATGTAAGCTAGCAAGTACAGAAATTTAATTTTTCATTTTTCAAACACATAGTTTAAAATTAGATAAATAATTAATTCCCAAATTTCAAACTAACGAAAATTTTTTAACTTATTCATAAAGAAATAAAGCGTCTGCGTCTGTTTAAAAAACAACCGTAATCCAAAATCTGTAAATAGATGAGAAAAAGGACCCGGGGAGTGTTTTTTTTTTTTTTCAGTACACCTATGTCCCTTATCTCGTATACAGATTTTGGACTATGGTTGTTTTTTAAACGGACGCTTCAAATACAACTACAAGCCAAATACCTATATAAGATTTGAGGTCTTACGATAACGTTCGTTACGTTGCAACAATCTGTAGAAATCCAAATAAGTTCTTCCGCCTTCAAATATTATTGTAGACAAATTATTCAACATGTAATCCAAATGTATTGTCGAAACACGCTGAAGTTCAGGAGTGATTCAATCAAAATTTCAAGTTTGACAAGTATCCATGTGTGTATGTAGTATCTATGTAATATGTACAAAATCATAAATTAGAAGTTTTTCGCATCAGAACTGCCAACTTGAAGTTAGAATTTATGATTTTGTGGTAGGTAACTAGGTATTTTATTATTTTTATTTCTTTTTAAAAATTCAACAAAATCTATCCTATCCTTGATATTTGATATCGAAAAATTGTTGGCGTAATTGTGAGATTATCGATCATTTTAAATGAGATTTTTCCAAAAAAACACTACCTATATGTATTATTATTTTTTTTTATTTCGAAAAAATGGTCTGCATGGAAATTGAAAGTTGAAAAATGGTGAGAATTTTTCCAAATATTTTTTCCATTTTCAAGTACATATGTACTTAGCTACTTACCTATTCTTGCAAAATAGATTGGCGATGAAAATGAAAAATGATAATATCTATACTTCTAAATATTTACATCTATGTTTTTTTTTTTAAAAAAAAAACATTTTTTTCCAATTTTACAAAATTTTTTGAACGTAATTTTATTTTAGAGTTAGTCGGAAATCTTAAAATTTGTAATCAGGAGATGAAATTTTCACCACTTTTTTTTCGAGGTCGAGGCCAACTTTTCAAATAAATTGTAAAAATATTACTTTAATTTTTTACTTTTATTTGATAATGTTAAGAATCATTTCGAAAATTGATTTCGAAATTTCGATTTAGTTTAGGTACTTATTGAGCAACACAAAATCGAAGAACTAGCAAAGGTAAGGGGTTAATTATCTAGATGGAGTGATTGCGGAGGGTGATGGAATGGCAAATGATCTCAACTTGAAACTAAAATTTAAAAAACTTAGGTACTTATATTTAATTTAAATTTAGGTAAGTACATAGATATATCAATAAGCAACACATGATTTATTATTATTCGATAAAAAATAAATCTAAATTTAAAAAAAAAATAATTATTTATTTATTTATTTATTTATTTATTTATTTATTTATGACTCTCGAACGATAATACTCATCCTTTTCCTCTCACTCCGCTGTTCCTATTATGACGTCATACAGCGTTAACGTTCCCGTTTCTCCACCCTTGTGAAAATCAGTACGTTGGTGATTATGCATTATCATTATCATCAATAATTAGATAATTTGCATAAAAGACAAAAGTATTAATTAATTGAATAAAAATTATCTGAATTTTTAAAGTTAATTTGCAATTTACGTTTTTGATATTCATCTTTAAATTGTTTAATATCAATTCCTCCATTAATTATTGAGGTATGCAGTTATAAAATAAACTTATTGATATGTTAGGATAATGATGATCCATGCCAGTTCATAAAAATTAACGGAAGTAAGTAAACCGAATAGTATCGTAATTAATAGTTTTGTATTTAAAGATTGAAAATGTTGGAGGAAACAAAGCCATAACACTCCACTGCAGAAGGCAGATGCAGATTATTCGTCGGCTCGGTACACCAGAAACACATTTTCTTTCAAGTTGAAGGCCGTGCAATTTTTGCAATTCTTTTTGATTATTTTATGGATAAAAAAGCTCATCATTTGTTACGATACAGACTTCGTCAAAATTTCAACTCAATACGCAACCAACTCCATTAGTTAATAAAAATTCTTTGAAAGATTAACGAACAAACCAGAAATACTTCTGTTTTATTGAGCAGCAAAAACAAAATGCATTTAAATTACATTAAATATAGTGAGAAAATATTTTTACATTGAATATCAAACAATAAATAATTAAATTAATAAAAAAATAGTATAACTTCGTGCTAGCTCGAGTCGATTTGCGATCAACATCTACACAGTAGCCATTGATCCGAATAACGTTCAACTTCAACGAGACTTTTCGAATATCTTTTATTCTGTAACAAAAAACAAACAAAAGATTATTGATAATGATATTGTAGATAGATAATTATTCTTCGTCCAGAAAGATAATTTACCTTCTTTTTTGACAGGGTAGATGAAACTTTCGATTCTATCTTCGCCGACGGAATTTTGGGCTACGCACGTGTACGTTCCCATATCATCCCAAGTAATCTGACTGATGATAAGATCTCCGTTACTCAACACCTGTGGAAATGAATTCCAAATTAGTAAGTATGAAAAATAATTTAAATCGATTAATCAATTTATCTAATTCGATTTCAACTTACTTTGTAGCGAGGAGAGATGATTTCGGTATCGATGATTTCGTTTCTATTATTTAACCAGTAAATCTCCGGTTGCGGATTTCCGACGGCGGAACACGGTAATGTGACATCTTTGTCGATGGTTTCCAGCATAGTTGGTCCCCAGACGACAATGCGAGGAGTTGTGAGTGCGTTACGTGGACACTCTACGGAATTCGCGCTCTCTGAAAAAAAAAAAAGGTTCAATATTTAATTCGTTTTAAAAGCATAATTTTCATAATAATTATACATTAGATCTTAACTGGCCATAGTTTTACTACACGTTTCAAAAAATCACGTGTAGTCTGCGTATTACGAGCACAATTAAGATACGTAGCATTCCACTCGTCCGTGTAATGAATATTAATCGTTTAATTTGCATAAATGATCGTGTGCGCGTCGTGATCATCTTTGATACGCAAAAACTTGTAAAAAAAATTTACTACTGTGTAAGATTCTTCGTCATCTGTATTAATATCTCACCTTCGATCAGTACTGTCATAGGAGAAGAATTTTTCGATTTGACACCAGCGGTACCGGAACAAGAATAGACTCCAGCGTGATGAGGCATTGTGCAGTCGATAACAAGACGCGATTTGACTTTCCCGATGGCTGTGTTGATAACCTCGTTTTGTTCGATCAGTCCGGCCTGAAAATTTAAAACATGGAAATTACTACACGAATCTAGCTTCTGGGTTTAGAAATGAAAATCGGAGTCGATTTTAAGGTTAGAATTTACGTCATAATGATTCTCACTTGGAAACCTGTTTTGGAGCACTAGATGACCAGGTTTCCAGACGAGAAAAAATTATTGTGATAGGTCAAAAATTATTTTAATTGTAGTTCGTTTTTTCCTACGTTTTTAAATCGTTGAACTGGAGCTTATATTTTTTTTTTTCAGATTTGGGTTGAAATGGAGCCAAAATTGAATGAAAATTCTACAAGATCAGAACTGTAGGACATCCCAACTCCAAAAACCTAATTCGAGATTATATTTCCTGACAATATTCGCTGGAAGGATCAGCATAGCTCCACAATTCGAAAATGTAAGAAAAATGTGACTAATTCATCCAAAAAATCATTGCTACTACCTCTTGACTGATTATTCGAGCAATTACGAACGATTAATCGATCGATTTAATTACCTCAGTCACTAAATTGGTTCCGTGGTGCCATTTTATGCTCGGAGGAGGGCTTCCGACAGCTTCGCATTCTAATTCTAAAGTTCGTCCGGCAGGAGATGTGACAACTGGATCACTTTTCATGCTGATGTTGATCCATTCGCTCGGTAAAGGAATATAACGTTTTCCATCTGCGAAAAAAAAAATTGAAAATTGAGTTAAAAATCGAATTTCACCATCATCACTTCATCAATCCACGTACAGATAGAAAAAACGTATTTAGGCTTATCTGTACAATTCGTACGTAAAAAATCATTACACAATCGACACGTACAGCTGCTAATGAACTTTGCGCTGACGACGCCTCTTGATTTTTTTTTTTTATCAAAACGACGTAAAAAAAAATTGAAAATTAATTTAATTGATAGCTCGTATTCGGAGAAATAGTTGAGATAAAAATGAAATCGGTTCTACTCAAAGAATTCGTTAATTATCGTAGAGACGTTCTTGGAAATGAAAAGAAATTCGAAAGCGCCATACAATACGTTACGATGCGATAAGCTTAAAATTTAAGAAAAATTACGTCAGCCTGACACGAGTTCAGATCGTATGATAATGAACCTTGAAGTCCCTATGATTTTTTCCCTCTATTATAATGGAAAATCCGCGAAGACCGGCGACCTGTATACACAGGCTGACGTTGACCTTCACGTGAAGTTTTTCGTCGCGAAAAGTTTTTTCGCACGGATTGCGAAAAACTTTGAAAATGCATTGAAAATTTTTATCGAGGTCGAACTAGTTAAAATCTCACTTGAAACTCATTCGAAGATTTTTTAACGCTATTGTGTAAGAGAAAAAAATGAACTTAATGGTTGAAATTTACATTTCTCCTTCAACCAATAAAATACGCCGCATTCAAGGGGAATCGAATACGAATCGTACATAGCTCGAATTTCGATAGACATTTCAACTTACTTGGAGTTCTTCCAACTGCAGATTTCGTCTGAAAAAAGAAAGACAAAAGGGTAAACCCATTAATTCCGTGACATAATTAACAATCGATGAATGATTATACGAAAAGAGGAAAGAAAAAAACTCGTTTGATAGAATGTGGATTGGTTAAAAAAAAAGCCTGCTCGTTGCAATTTTTTTTTATTTAATAACTTCGAGATTGTATGTCTAGAAATGCGAGGCATTTCAACGATTCGAACCACGTGACTAGAAATTTTATACGATGTGGGTTTTTTTCCTCAATAACGAGATTGTATGAATTTTTCATTGTTTCAGAACCGAAAATAGAAACTGGTCGGTGGTACCTAAAGGGTTGATAATTTGGAATTGGAGATGAGCCAGTAAGTTTATGAAGATTTTTCCATCATTTTATTTAATTGTGTGGGTAGCAAATGGTTATAATTATGTTCCAGAAGTTACATTTGTCTTATGGTTGCATCATGCGGTTACTTTTAAAGCTGGCTCGAGGAGTTGGATTTTTTGAAATATTTGCCAAAATTGCTCAATGCTGGGATTTAATTAGAGATCGGTTGCGTCAGATTTTCAAAGGGTTATTTGGTGATTTAGTTTTCGGAGAATATTGATCAGGGATCCGGGATGCATTTTTACAAAATTTTGATGTTGAATTGAATTTTTCATCAAATGATCAATTTTTCGATTAAATTCTGTAAATATTTGGCACTTCTTAACGATAATTAAAGGTAAAAAAATGATTAAAAAATAAATCTAAATACATTAAACAAAAAAAAAAAACAAATTAGGACAAATCTTACCTGTTTATACATCGACGATGTAATTCTCGCCGCATCGATGACGGTGGCGGCTACGAGTAAAAGGACAATGCCACGAATAGCTTCCATTTTTCTACAAGAAATTTTGTACAAAAAAAATTACACTTTTTCAAAAACGAAAAAAATCAGGCAAAAAATTTACAAAAAAATAAATAAAAATCTTAATAAAATTTTATAAGAAATACAAAAAATTGAAAAAAAATTCGTTAAGTAATTAACACCGAAAGTTCGAATAATTTATATCTGCTGTAAAAAATTTTCGTATTTTCTTTAATTGTAACTCGCGAAAACATGTTTGAGAAAAAACGATTTGACTATGTTATTCCTTTGGCTTAGGGAAGACGCGAATGAACGTCGAGTAGCATCTACCCGACTATACAAGTCTCGAAATCCCCCCTTCCTTCTCGCATATATTCATCGAGAATGACGTAATCGCAGAACTCGATTACTAATAAACTTACTGCTAGCTTAAAGCAGAAACTTTTTTATGCTTAATTTCTCTCTGTCTCTCTTTCGATGTATCTCTTTCTAAAAAAAAAAAGAGTACCGGATACAGATTGAATCTCGTTCTTACAATAAATTATTGGAGTTGAGAGACGACCAGTTCGTTGGATATTCCAGATTTGGGCAGATCTGTTTAAAATCTTGATGAGCTACAAATCGACTTTTGAATTCTTTATATCGGTGCAGAAAAATCCTACAGTTTTGAAAATTATTAACGTGTTCATTTTGATTTTTTAATGGAAAAAAAAGACCAGTTTGAATTTAGATTTTGGAATTTTAAAGTGAAAAAAAACCTTTGCATATCCCGAAAAACTGCTTTTTGGTCTTTTTCCTAGAATGGAGCAATTAATTATAGAAGCACGAGTTACCATATTGTATTTTTTTCAACTGCTTTTTACTTTTTCAACCAGTCAGCCATTATATCTAATCAAGTGGTTATGTATCCGAAAATTATTCCATGTTTGAAATTTACCCATCCCACCTCTAAATAAATTTCATAATCCAAAAAAAAAAAATGGCGCCAAATAAAATCAACGTTTAATATCGTTGAAAAACAAAACGATTAAGATAAGTAATTTGAGAAAAAAAATAAATAGTTAACTAGGCACACATACTTTACCCATTGTTAATTTTTTTCACCGAGGTATCGGCTGATTTTTACACTCCATTTAATCCATAGTTTTTTTATTTTATCAAAACGAAGTTTAGAGTCTAACTTGTGTTTTAAAAGAATTCCGTGATTGCCACTGCGTAGAAGTTGATGAAATAGCGCGCCTTTTATTTTTCACGAGCGAATGCCCGGATATCGAAAACCAAAGTTTATAAATGATTTATTGATAAGTAAAGGAAATAATTAGATAATTGAGGTTTTTTTCAATCGAATGTATGGATAAAATTTCCATTTGCGAGATTTTGAAGAAAACGAATGAAGGAGATTGAATCGGATAGGTAGAGATAAGATTCTATTTTTCTTCATTTTTTAATTTTTTCTGTGTTTTTGAACAAAAAATATTTTGGATACCTAAATAAGGAGTTTTTTCCAAAAATAAATCCGTTTCAGCTCAAAAGTGGAGCAAAAAAGTTTCCGACTGAAATGAAAATTTTCATGATATTTTCGAATCAGGGAAAATTTTTTTTTACATTTTTTCACTTTAAATAAACCTTTCTTTCAAATAGAGGTCGTTATACTTTTGAAAAATTTTTCACTCAAACCTATTTTTTCAAAAAGAAACTAGTTTTGTATATTTTTGAGGGAGATAGGAGCAAGCTGCTTTCGCTGTTCTGCTCAGCTTTGATTTTTTTTATATTGTATTATCAAAAATTAGATAGGCATTCGATTTATGGTTTAAAATTGAGTTTATATACTTAAACAGTTGAAAAATCAATAGATTGTGAGAAATTTAGAAAAACTCAAAAATTTTTACTCTTGAAAATTTTTTAAGGAGCTTTTTTTTTTCAAATTTAATACCTTCTTTTTTGGGACGAACTAATTTCGACCAATGGAGGGACAAAGAATCGAAAATTTTCGCTCAGAATAATGTTTTTTCTGATTTTTTGCAACTCAAAAATCATCATTTTTTCGTTTTTCCTGCTCAAAATGAACGTTTCTTCTCGAAAGGGGACATTTAAACCTAATTTCTTGAATTTGAGAGAGAGAGATGATAAAATTTTGTTATCGGATCAGCATAATATTGCTCTACATGAATTTGAAAATTTGTTTTTTTTATTGTGAGAGGGGGAACTGTTTTTTTTTTTGGTTCGGTCTTGTTTTTATTTAATAATTTGATTTGTATAATAAAGAATTGCGGTAGGAATCTTCTTGAAAATGACAAGGTCTGGTTGTAAGGAATTGAAAAAAATCTCAAAAAATTACTTTTGAGAATTTACTAATCGACATTGGTTATCACTTTTTTCAATTTCAGAAGTTTCTCCTGGGATTATCAGCTCAAAGGCTCAAACGTTCAGAGGAGAGTAAATAATCTGAAATTTCTGACTGAAATAAAATTTTTTTGATTTTTTTTTTCGATTCGAAGTACGATCTATTCCATCTTAAGATTTCACTAAAAGCTCATTACCAAGGGCCGGATAAATATGTAAAAACATATTTTTCTGTGAGCATTCCTATCGCGCATATCGGTGGTTTCTTTACGATTCAAAAAATTCTGAGTATTTTGAGCCCCATATGTTAGCGCATATTTTTGCATATTTTGGGTATAAACGCATATTTTTACATATTTTGCCATTTTTGGCGCATAATTGGCCATATTTTGACCATTTTTCACGTTTTTGGGCATATTTTACTCATTTTATCTGTTTTACTCCTTTTTTTCGTACTTACCACCCAAAATTTAATTTTTTAATTTTTTTCTGTCTGAGAAATGAAAATGCCTGTTGCAACTTTTTTTTTTTGAAAAAGTAAATACTTTTTATTTTGAATTAAAAATCGATTTTATCAATAAGAAATTACTAAAATCAGTCAAAATTTCCTAAAATGAATAATATTTCAGCACTTTGAGTGATAATTTAATGACAAGATTGAAAAAAGCTGTTTTTTGATACCCATATCGTATTCACATATTTTCACATATTTCGAGTTTTTAGCACATATTTTTGCATATTTTGCCCTTTTTTAGCGCATAAAATATGTACATATTTTGCGTTTTTTAGAACATACATATCCGGTCCTTGCTCATTACTATTTTTTTTTTTTTACAGAAAATGGAGGAGAAAGTTGTACTCTCTGTAAAATTTAGCTCTGATTTTTTTTGTGTACTTGATTTATGGTTAAAAATCGAGTTCATAAAAAAAATTGGAAAATAACGGTTAGATGAATTGAAAAAAAAACCACTCAAAAAATGGTCACTTTTGAGAATTTTCAACGACAGAAATGCAATTTCAGGATTAATAATTTTTTATATGAATTTTGGGATGACTCCTTTTCTTCTTTTGTATTTCTTGATCAAAATTTCAAGATCGGGATCCAAGAAATAATTTTAAAAACACCTTATCATGGAATAGATTATGTAAATTTGAATTTTATAAATTAAAATTTGAATTAATTTATGATCAAAATGACAAAAATTTGTTTATACATGATGAATTGATGACTAAATAAAATGAGGGTGTCTTTGCTTAAAAAGAAGGAAAGAAGGATAATTGTAGAAGTATTCCAGTTATCTGTAGGTATAAATTATCACTTTTTTTGACATCTGAAATTATTTTTTTGTAAAATGATACATATTGGATCAACCTCTTCCCCCAACTTTTAAAAATCACAAAAAAAACATCAATTGAAAAAAAAAACTAAAAATTATTAAAATCACAAAAATAAAGTAAATAAAAAAATTGAAAATGATTAATTTCGTCGATTTTTATTTTGATCCGTCAAGAAAAATTACCCTCTCCCTTCTCAAAAGTTTTCTGGCTATGAATTAGAAATATTCCACAAACGGGTATTTTTTTCACTTTTCCACATAATGTTAATACTTTTCTAATCAAAATATTTATTTTCAATTTTCAATTTTGTTTGATTCTATTCACCAAAAAAAAAAAAAAAAAAATCATTCATACCCAAGCACCCCTCAAATTAATTCTCATTTCAACAACTTTCACCAAATCCAAAATCAAATTCCAAAAATTTGAACGAAAATCACGATAATTTACGAAAACGAATTATTAAAAATAATAAACCGTTAAAAATACTCAAAATGATTTCTTCCACTTACCAACACCTCGAATTATATTTCACGATTTAAGAAAAAAAATTGACAGATTAAGAACGAACTCGAGTAATAATGTCACTACCGGTCGTTACGATGAACATAATTTGAAATGTCTAATATCAAACTCATTGATGAAATGATTCTTCTCAAAAGTTGACAATTCGTGATATATGGTACATAATTTGTACACCAAAGAATAAATAATTACTTTTGTTATCAAGCATCAAATGAAAAATTCGATGGGAATTAAGCGACAAAATTATTTACTTTTGATAAGTGGCAATGTCTATGTTTATTTAATATTAAACGAATTTCTTTTCATCAAATTTACTATCTCGGTAAATTCTACTTTTAAAATAAATAGGCCGAGAAATATTTCGGTTTCTTTGAACAAAGCATCGATATTATTTGAAGCGAAAAAAATCATTAGAAGAAATCGAGCTATAAGTTTGAAAAAATAATCACATAACAACGATTCGTATTCTTACTTTTTTTTTCATAATAGAAAAAAAAATTAAAATATTTTTAAAAATCGTCTTACCATAAAAAAAAACACGTATTCGATGATAAAGTCTCTAAAAAAGTCTCGAGTCAATCAAACAACTTTATTCGATCATTTTACACTTAACCGAACTGATCAAACGCACGCGGTTGAATTAATTATGAACAAGTTTACGAGTCGTCTTCATACATCGTATACTCAAAAATCATATCCATGTGTAGTTTTTAAGATCAAAGCTACCAACACCACTCCCACTAATTATGGTCTTACGGTAAAGACGGCTCTCGGTAGTACATTTTAATGCATTTATCGTAGCCTATGATAAAAACAAATTGTTATCTTGTAAGTTCTTAACTACGATGAACCAATTACCAATATTATGGCTTGCCTATACCCATTAAGTATAATTTTCATACATTCCAAAATCATAAATCACGTTTTACTTCAATCTCGTTAAATTTTCATTAATCACCGTGTAAAAATTGTATCCCTGTTTCGTACGTGCAGTACGAACACCTGTATAGCTTGGGAGACAAAATGAACATGGATACGTGGAACCTGTCACGTAGTCAGATCTTTTAACAATTGGCACTTGAGGCATTTTTTTTTCTGTGTCAGGTACTCGCTGAATGGTGCCTTTGTACTGAAAGTCTTTGTTATGCTCGAATAACTTCGACGAAGAAGAATGGAAAACGAAAATGTTTTTGCTTTTAGAGTAACTTTGAATATTCATTCGAAACGAACGTCATTTTTTTTTCGCTCGCGTAAATGTTAATAATGAAATCTAAAATACATGAAAATCATACGCCATCGAAACGGAATTAATATCACCTATAATTACGTCGTGTGGTGAATTGACGTCAATTTAAGCCTATCGATATTTCATCCGCGAATAAATCGTTCGTAAAGGTCGATAGTTTAGGAAGTACCTAAGGAAACTGATGTTAGAATCATTTCACAATTAAATTAATCGTTTCTTGAATAATTTACAGTTTCTGGGAAATTATCGTGGGGATGGTCGGAGAAAAACACGGAGATTAGAATCGTATTCGTGTGTTTTGAATGAAATTCAAGTTACGTTTATCGGTTAGAAAACGAAAACAAAATTTCGATAAGGTTTACGAGTCAAGATGAGTTTATCTGTGAGTGGAATTGTTATTGAAATCGCAAAGTCAAAATCGGGCTAAAAATATAGACGTGTGAAAAAAACAATGAGAGAGGGAAGAGAAGAAGTTAATCGGTTTTCGAATTAATTTCGTTTAAAAGATAAGTATGGAATGATTGAAAAAGTAAAATCAAGCTAAAAATGATGGTGTACGTTTAAGAATGTAAAATTAGCAAAAAAAATTTGATGTCTAAAAAGTGAAACTCAAAATGAAATTTTCTGGGAAGTATGTTTGTTTGAATTTTTTTCGAATTTCGTTGCTCATTTAAATTGAAAAAAATAATGATGAAAGTACAAATTTTCAAATTGGATTAAAAATATAATTTCGGACAGAGAAGTATTTTATAAACTCGAAAAAGAATACCGGATAAAAATACCTTATTAATTCAAGGAAATAAGATAATGAAGTGAGGGGGAGCAGGGGAGAAGTAAACATCTTTTCTACCATTAATAACTTCAAATTTGATAGAGAGAGAAAAAATTAGGACTCTGAAAGTCTCTTCTGAAAAAAATGCTTTCTCTTGTTTTGCTTATGAGGGAGGTAGGTATCCCAACCCAAAATAAAATTTTGAACCCAAACAAAAAAAACGAAAGTACAACATAAAAATCAGATATCCAAAATTTCAAATTTTGAAGTTCATTTCTTAAATTTTGGCGAATTTTTGAAATTTTAAAAAATTACTTCATCGCCCTAAAAATATGAAAATTTGATCTAATCAACGAAAAAAGCTGTAAAATCGAAAGTACATCGTAAAAAATCAGATATCCAAAATTTTAGATTTTGAAGTGCATTTCCTAAATTTTGGCGAATTTTTGAAATTTCAAAATAACCTCATCGCCCTGAAAATATGAAAATTTGATCTAATTAACGAAAAAAGCTGAAATTTTGCCTGTACCTATTTTCGAACTACTGGATTAATTGGAAGCAGTTTCGAGACGTTTCGGAGCCACCAGAAAATTTTGAAATTTCCCACCGTTGGAGGAAAGACCATAAAAATGGTCCATATGATCTTCAGCACATGTAATCTCGGATAACCAATAGTTATTAAGTAGTTGATCGATTAAAGCAGAATTTTTCAAAATTTCAAAATTTGAATTTCAATTTGTATTTTTTAGCAGATAATTTTTTCCAGAAAAATTATCTGCTAAAAAATATGAATTTGAACTTGAAGTCAGTTCTTTTGTAATATCGTTTCGATTTATTTTTGTTCGGGATTGAAATTTTACTTTGAGTTGGGATAACACCCTTCTTAGGGCCAATAAAATTTATTTTTCCAAAATAATGATTATTTGTGCCTAATTAAAAATGACGAATCTGCGGAGGATGGTGGGTAGTGGAGACACTTTTCTATAAAAACCCTTTTAGGATCAAACCAGGGTCCTCAGATTGATAAGTGATGACTTTTATCGAAATAAGGTATAATTTTGGAATTTTTGTTTGTAAATTTCAAGTCTCTGAATAATTCAACAATTGAATATTTTCAGTAAAAACGCCGAAAAATTAATAAAAATGAAGATTTTGCGTCACAGAGCAGTTGAACATGAAATTTTCGCCCTTACTTTTTACCTTGCAGTAAGCGTCGTCAATTTTTAAAAATTTTCATCAAAATGCCGGATAATTTTGAAAACTTTCATCACAAATTTCACTTCGAATCAAATTTTTTCAATTTTTAATTTTTTATGAAAGTTTAAACTTTTTTAATTTGATCAATTGTAATTTTCGAATTTATAATTCAATATTATGAAATTTTTTGTAGAGATTTAAACTACCTATGCAGGTATTTAAAAAGCTGGGAGGACGAAAATTAAGATTTTATAGACTCGTACTACCTACTTTAACAATTACAGGGTTGGATTTTTGGCCAGTAAGAATAATTTCAAAATTATAAACAAGAAGAAGAAACGTAGATATTTCCTATTTGTACAATTTTTGATTATGAAATGATTTATGAATATGAATACATGTTTTGAAATTCCAATTTCTTATCTACTACTTTTACGTAATTCAAAATTGAGACCGATTTCTAAATAACTACTGATTTATTCAATGAATGACGTCAGAAAATCTTGAGAAATTTTACGATGTAGTAATTTCAAAAAGACCGGTCAAAGTACACGCAATTTTAATTCAGTGGAATTTTTTGGATGAGTAAATTTACCCCCTTCCCTCTCCTTGATATGGACATTTCTACCTGGTATCTCAGCCAATTACTTTTACGAATCAAATTAATGTGTAAAAAAAATTAGGGACCTTGAATGTTTCAATTTTTTTACCGGAAAAGTGGAGCTTTCCTTAAAAAAATTGATTGAATATGATTTATCTCTTTTGAAGCATATGACGCATAAGAAATTTGATATGTATGAAATATTTATTCATTTAAATCAGGTCAATGGGAAATTTCGTGTGCAATGTGTAATAATCCATACATTTTATAATCAAAATTCAAAGATTATGTAAACGGTTACGATAATGCAGAAATTCTTTCGAGGGTAAAAGTATACATTGAAAATGGTTCGATGAGAAATTTCGTAACAATGCAGATTGCAGAGTTGTATCAAGATCTCATATTGAATAGATTACAATTTTTCAAATTTATTTCAAAATACTGCAGATATTGAAAAATGTAGGTAATTCTAAATAAAAATGATTCAATAAAATATCGTTGATTCATACAAAATTTACTGATGTTTTGGTAATTTTTCAACTGATTCAAAAAAATTTTTATTGAAAGAATCGGTGAAAAATTACCGAAGTTTTTATAGTTTTTCAACTGATTCAGAGGTTTTTTTTAAAAATCAAGTAAATCGATGAAATTTTACAGATTTGTCAGTAACTCAATTCTATAGATTTTAATCAGTTAGTTTTAACTGAAAACCAGTGAAAATTGACTGAACAACATTTGTGACCTTGCGGGAAAGAAAGGACCTTGTGTAAAAACATCGATGTCTCATTTTTCACCATTTTAGTCCAAATGATACCAAATCTGAATCAAAACACATAAAAATAAAGAAATCGATTTTTTTACACAAGGTCCCTTCTTTACGACAGGCTCACATTTACAGTTGAAAAAACAACTGAAGTATTAGGTAATTTTATCTTCTGAATGAATCAGTAAAGTGCTGAAAGAAGGAGAGGTAGCTGAGAGAATTTTCTTTTTCACTTCTTCACTATGCATTTTCAATCGTAAAATTCCAGGTTTGGCTCGAAAAATTTACGATAGTTTGTCTTTCTGAAAGGTCAATTTTTTCATTTGTCTCTGGTTGAATATTGTTCGCATTTTTAAAAATGCTTTTATGAAAAAAAAAAATCAATTTTTAAAAATTTCTGGGGTCTAGGGAGGGCATTGAAGGGCCTTTATTTTTAATTTTTTTTTCAAGTTTCGATCTTATCTAGGGGACTAAAAAAGAGGAGGTTTGGAGGGATCGGCTGAAAAAAACAAGTGCATATGTGAATCTGGATGTATAAAAACCATTCTTAAGTGTAAAAAATTGATTTTTCAGTTTACACCGATTTTGGGCCTTTCAAAAGTAATAGAATTAAAGGACAACCTCAACTCAGATACCAATTTTTTACATCTAAGGGTAGTTTCTATATCCAGGCTCACATATTCAAATCTAGTGCCTTTGATTCAGTAGAAATTGATGTGTTACTCAACATTTGAGTATATTTTTATTTTAGTTAAAATTGAGGACTCCTGTATCTTTCAAAGTAGAGTTCACATTGTGAAAATTCGTTGTTTGGGTAAAGGACTCTGTTTTTCAACAATATCCTTCATCTTTTGTGCATTGTGAAAGTTGAGTTTTCATCACAAAAGTTAACTTTGGACTTTTACCAAAAAAGTTCAATTTTGAGCTTTTACCAAAAAAGTTCAATTTTGAGCTTTTACCAAAACAGTTCAATTTTGAGCTTTCACCAAAAAAGTTCAATTTTGAGATAGTTTTTGAATCGCTTATCGGTTCTCTTTCAAATCCTGCAATCGATTGTCTGATACATGCTCTCAAAGTTTAATAGCTCGACAAAAATTACAATTCCTCGAAAATTACGAGGTCCAGTCCCCTCCCCTTTCCCTGCTCCTTAAAGAAGTAGGATGAAATTAATGACGGGTATTTTCTTTGATCATCAAGAAAAATTAAGAGACTTCGGAAGACCCAACTTCATTTTTGGCTCAAGTTGATGTAGAATGATCATAAAAATTGCATTAAAAATTTAGAAAATAGACGTGACATTTTTATATGTATTTTTTTGATTTTGAAAAAGAACATAAAAATAATTGTTTGTGAAAATGATAAAAAAAAAAAATCATGTATTCATTGTTGAACAATGTAAACTCATTTTTTAACATTTCAAACAATTTTCAATAGCATTTGAACATTTCTACAAAACTTTCATCAATTTTTACTCATTTAAACAACTTGAAAAACATTTTGAAAAATTTTCACTCAATTTCTGACCAATTTTGTGACAATTTAATGTAAAATTCGAGATTTTTGAATCTCTGTTGTACTCTTTACTTTTGCAAGTTTTTTTTTTTACCAATTTTTGTAATCCTTTTGAACCAATTTTACTGCAATTTGACTACATTTTCCAGTATCTACTATAAAATATTTGAAATCATTTTCATAATTTTTGCGTTGCTTTTGAATGATTTTTATTTTATAATTATTTTATTCACCATTTTGGATCCTTTTTTCATTAGCTCTGTAATGCTCATCTTGTTGTCCCCCGCTCTGTCCTGCCTTACTCTCTTCACTACTTTGAAAATCCATGCTTTTTAATTTTTCATCCAGATATTAAATATCGTTTTATGATTCAATTACAAAACTTATCAAAAATCAATCCAGAATCCACAATTTCTCAACATACTGATCGATAAGCACTTATATGAATACCCTTGGCACGGTTCCTTCCTCCCATTGAAAAAATTCCACTAATTACAACCTATATCGAACTTTTTTGCCCGAATGGAAGAAAAAAGTCAAACACGTGGAAGGCGCTTCAATCACCTAAGGCAACACGTGTGGTACTCCATCGATGAACTTGCGTACATGGAAAAATCCGCTTCGAAATAATGAAATAATTTTCGGGTATCGATGTAGAATCTCTACGTATAAAAAAATCAACATTTTGCCCCGAAGACTCGGATTTAATTGCTGCATTCTACAGGCAAGAAATTTTTGAAAGGTGACCTTTGCGTCGATTTTACCAATCTTATGGGTGTTCTTTTTGCCAAAACTCTATCATCTTACAAAAGACCGGATGAATAATTAATTTCATTTTGTAATTGACGTAAGAAAATTTAATTTTCCCGCATTACAAATCTTCAGACGTATACTGCTCTCGAAACTAGTACGAACTGGACTCTATCGGATGTTCGAAGTTATGTAACGCTGTAAAAGGGCAAAGGTTTGATTATCGCTGGAGTCGAATTAGAAAAATAGAGGAAAAAAACTCGATGAAATTAATGTGTAATTATCTAGAAAATTTAATTTAGAAGGTCTTCGTCAACTGACGTAGCAGATTTGTGCATGTGTATGTCGTGATTGGCTACCGTATGTATCGGTTTTTTTGCTTTCGCTGCAAACGTGGTATATTGTATCACGTGGAGACCTTCTAGACTTCCTTAAGCCAGTACTCTTCTCAAGTCGCTAGCTTGGAAAAAAATTTCTACCCAAGAAAGTTATCGACTTTTTTTTTATGATCCTCTTGAGAAATTTTACTCAATTTAAGTACGAATTTATCCCCACCTCAGGCCCTAAATGAATTTATCCAAGGAAGACTAATTCTTAGAAATTTTTTCGAACTAATTGAGAGGTCATTAGATATACACCTATAATTTCTCATAACTAGATATCACCTTCCTGCGAAATTTTTTTCGGTGAAGGTCATTTTTGATTCATTTACTGGACCAGTATCACAATTGGTAATTTACCTCTCGTAAAAAAAGTTGAAACGTGAAAAAAATTCTTCTGAACACGCAAAGTGAACGGAAACCCCCATTAATAAAGATAAAATCGCTCAAAGGGTAATTTTTTTCATCAAACTTCGTTACAGATATTTTATTGAGTACTTGGGTAATTATGGTTGGGCCGAAGGGCCTCGGCCAATTCATTAATTCCTCCCTGGCACCTCGCAGCTATGGATGAAAAACGTTTAAAAAATTCTATACCTGGGTTGAAGCCCGCCAATTAATAATTTATACAAATCAAATTGTAATTATCGTCCAGTGAGGTGATTCTGATTGTACTTGCGGTCCCGTTATTGGAAAATTATTCCAGCAGGCTTATTAGTCAGTCACGTGTACTCGGTACGTTGACATGAAACGTGTAAAGAACTGGATTTCGTTCACCAGCGTTGCAGGGCGAATTCATTCCGCATGATTCATCAACGCGTTGAAAGAATTTCTAAAAAGTTTCTCGGAAGGTGGTGAATACCGAGCGGAGATCTTTTTTGTAGGCGTATTTTTCACGTGATTGTTCGAAAAGAGGAAAAAAATAATTTACGAGACCTTCGAACGAAGCAGCTACCCGCATCGAACTGGTTCGGGGTGCTGTTGTGGTCGAGGCAACCAATTAGTGAAAGTGATACGTCTCTAACGTTCGAAAGGGGTGCATGATGCAATTCTCTTCGATCGTTTACTCAGAATTCGAACGCGAACCGGAAATTTGAATCATTTATCATGGAATTTTCTCCAACAACGTTCAACGAATTTTAAAAAGGTGTAGGATACGAGAAAAAAAAGGCACCATTTCGAACCCGCTGCGATGCTAATGCTATAGGGATCCGTCGACAAGAATATAAGTCAGAGATAATTAAATATCTTGGCTATAATGACGTAAATCGTGCCACCATTTTGCCACTTGTACATGTAAAAATTTATAATTCAATTTTCTGAGAAATTCGAATCAACTCGTGGTACCTGTTTTAAAACATATGTCAAGTGGTCCTTTTTTTTTCACGAAGGTTGCAATATTAATGTTTGTTATCAAATCAAAATGTAATTTTTTTTTTCTCCGAGATGAAAATCTCTAGATCGACATACTTAGTCTAAATTTAAACTGGTTCCTAATGCATACCCTTGTTTACCAAAATTCTCACAATATTAATATAAAAATTTAAAAAAATTAGGCGTTACTTGTTTTAAAATTCGTTGGAAAATTCTACTTTTTTTTGGCGAAATTGCGCGTTAAAAATTGGGAGAAATTTTTCCATTAGTTGGATGCCATTTTGAAAAAAAAAATTATTTATAAAATATACCACTCGAGTGATAAAAACTTGCTCCCAGTGCATGAAAATTACACGTGATTTAAGCCCCCACCGAAATGATCGATAAATAAAAATTCAAATCATATGATTATTGTATACTTACATTAGCTACTTACCTACTTAATTATAAATACAGATGACCTCTTAATATTGTTATCATCTTTAATACCCTTCGATATTGTAAATTTTTATGTTACAGAAATCAAGATTACACGAATTATTCGTCTGGATGGAGTCATGAATAAATTGACAGATTTATCGGTGATTTGATATGGAAGAAAATGGAAATAGATTTTGGTTTCAGAATAATTCGACCGGGTAAGTTTTAATTTTTCGTACGATAAATCAATTAATCATACGATTAATGCCCTACGTTGAAACGAGTATTTTTTGTAGAGGTGTGTACCTAGAGAACCATTAAGGGTTATATTTTTCTTCTACTTGAGATTTTTCGATAAAGAAATTATGAGATTTCTTATTGTGGAATTTACTGCGTCAATTTTTGATAAAATTTTGACTGACCAGAGGAAAAATACAAGTACATATTTACTTTCGTTTATCGATAGGTAATGTAAAGAAAATTGCTGTAAATGGGGGAGGGGGGAGGTTGAGCTAAAAACATTTATACGAAAGAAATGTAACTCCACAATTTTCAAGAACTTACATTGAAATTGTAAGTCATAATAATATCAAGTGTGTCAGATCTACTCATATTTTGGAGTGTTGGAGCACGTGTATCTTATCAACTTTATATGGACCCAATTTTTATAAATTAGAATTTTTTCACAATTAAATAAGTATCAGAAAGAGCATTTTTTTATGATACTTTTTAAGAATTATTAGCATAGCCTTAGATGTGAAAAATTGTTTTTTGAATTGATACTGATTTTGACCTGTTAAAGAGTAGAATCGAGGGAGAACCTCAACTCAAAAACCAATTTTTGAGACGTAAGAATGCTTTTTCTATTCAAATTATTTGGAAATTGTTAGGAAAATTTTCATTTCTTTTCTTCAAAATTGAGAAATTAGGACAAATGATTTTTTCTTACCTAATTTATATTTTTTTGGATGAAAAATTCTCGAAATTTTTGTTCATACGGATCCAGTGGCGTAACATTTTTTTGGGGGGGTACTGTTTACGATTGTGCCAGCTTTAAAACTGAAATTTGCCAATTTTGGTTTCATAAAATAAGTAGTATTGCAAAATGTGCAGTGAAGTACCAAAGTCCGAATATTGAGAGGGCAAAATCTCAAAATATTCTTACTCATAATTTTTTTTCCGAATTAAATCCCTCTCCCCCCTTTTCCTTTTCATTTATTTTATTGTTTTTAGATCTCTAGATACCTAAAGTCATTGAAGTTGAAAAAACTTATGAAATTGTCTATTTGTCCCGAACGGAACGAGGGTGAATATTTCAAGAAAAAATATACCTAATGCAATTTTTCAAAAATATTATGATTTCAATGTGAATATGAGAAGAGAATTTGACGAGAGTTGAGTGAAGGCGAAAATTCGAAAAAAAATCTACTTACTTACTTACTTATTCATAAAATTAGTTGAAATAATTTTGAGTAAAAATGCCAAAAAAATCACTTCTGTAGGATTCAGATGAAATATGTACAATATGAAATCGAATGCAGTGAGGCTTAAATTTTTGAAAAATTTAACTATGTGTATTTGGAATATAGAGTTTTAATTGTGATTTCTGAAAAGGAACATTTTCCCCAAATTTTCCTTCTTGTGGTCAATTTTTTCAACTTTTTCTACTGACATTGTTTTTGGAAGGGAGGGGGTGTAAAATGCTCAAACTCTCCACTCATTACATTCCTGCAGGAGAAAAAGGACAGGAACCGGGAAAGAGGCAGTTGGTCTCCCCCCCCCCCTCCGAAATATTTGTTAGTTGAGTCGAATAACTAGATAACTTCAGACATTTTTTAAAATAATGAAGAAAATAAATGACCCTTACTAAAGAAAATTGGAAACAAAATTTATTCGCTTCAAAATTTCATGCAGTGTAAAAATTTTACCTTGCAATTTCCCATTTTCACATCACATTTCTGATCAAGCTAATGAATTATTAAAATTTTGAAATAAAGAATCATGATTAAGAAGTCGTAATTTTTATGAAGAATTCCGAAATCAACGATTTCTTCTTTATTTGAGTATGTACACTTTGCAGAGGTTTGTTATTTGTAGTTTTGAAAGTTTTTCTGCATTTTTTTAAAACTCAGTTTTCTTTGCGATATATTTTTTTTTCTAAACCAAAAAAATAAGAGTCATAAAAAGAACAAAAAAGAATTGTAAAAAGTCACAAAAAAGTTTTCAAAGTTCAAAAAGATAATTCAGTGACCAGTGGTCGCCTCTAAGGAGAAAGTCTCCTTTTTTCAAAAAAAAATTGAAATGCTTGATCACTTGATCAACGAAAGTAAGAATGAATACCATTAAAATGAAAAAAAAAAAAAAAAAAAAAAGGTAAAAGCTCAATTTTGAAAAAAAATCTATGGTAGTAAAACTCGTTTTTCATTTTGAATTTTCCATTTTTTTCCTAGGTAATAATGAGAATTTTTTCGTTCCCATTTGAATTAAATCATGGGTAAGCTAAATTTGACCGCAGTTTCATCTTTTAAGACTCCAAAAGGTGTCGAATTTTTAAAACAGTTTTCATTTTTCAATTTAAAAAAAAATGATACTAATTCTTATTCGACTCGACAAAAATTTATATTTCCTTTTGTTTAACGAAGGAGAGAGGGGGGGGGGGGTAATGATGGTGAAATTTTGATCAATTTTGGAATGGAAAATATCAAAATCGCAAGGAATTTCTGTTTAAAAATTGCAGAAAATCATTAAGTAAAATTTTTTCAAACAGTGTAGGTAGCTAGGTGCTAAAGAGAATGGCAAAAGTGCTCGAAATTCTTGAAAATGGGTAAAAAAAAATCGTACATTAATCGTATCAATTTATAAATAAAATTAGTACCACAGCAATGTTACTTACTAACTTTTCAAATCATGTTTTCAATGTGAAAAAATGATTAAAATCATATAAAAATTCTCTATTTTATAAAAATTTTTCTCAATTCTCTTAGTTCGTCAAAATTTAAAAATGAGTTTTTTTTTTAAAAAAAAAATATTAAAATTTTTGTTTCCTTGATTTTCTTTAAAAAAAAGTAGCATCTAATGTAATATTTCACAAAATAAATTCTCAATTCTCGCGTACTTAATTTTTCTCGACGTCAAAACCTCTAAATACATCACGGTTCCGATACTCGATTAAAAAATTGTGAAACTTTTTTCAACCCTTTACCTCTTTGCCATCTTCCTCCATCTAAAAAATATGCTGATATTTCATCACCACTGGATAAATTTGCATCTTTATTATCGAGAAAACCTTGAAAATCAAATACCATTATTCTTATGAAAATACTTCATCGGGTTAAAGAATCCTATACGAAAAAAATTTTCCTCTTCGTCGATTGCCTACTCCCCCTCCCCCTCCTGCACCGGTATGACTTGTAAATCCATAATTATCCGCATATTCTCTGTCCACTTTCGAGTCAGAAACATTTCGCACGATTGATGTACGATTTTCGGTATCTGAGCTAGAGAAGGCGTTACCATACGTAACGTAATCTCGTTAAAGTGCCATAAGATAGAGCAGGTAATCCTACCATACCCTTGGGGGTCTGTAATGTAGATCAAACGACAGCCACGTGCAAAACATGATTCATACCCGGTCATTCAGCGATTTGAATTGTGACTTGTGTGTGAGATTAATTTTTGTCGTATTTTACTACTGTAAAAAAAAAAGTACAAGTACTTGAGGGATTTACTCGGTGAATTTTTTTTTTTTTTCAACGTCGAACTATACTGGTAATGTGTAGGATTGGGTATCATCAATCAGTAGGATAAGTTTTGTGGCGAGGGCTTCTGTATGCGAACGAGTTTAAAATCGAGTTTTTACCAAAAAGTAAAATTCTCTCATAGAAAATGATTTATTATTTAGATAAACGTAGGTGTTGATTGATTGAATTTGCCAACAGTTGTCACAAAAAGGGGGAAAAAAATATCATTGCAAGATTCAAACGTAAATAATAAATTATTCTAGCCAGCCTATGAAAAGAAATTATTAAAAATTTAATATTAATTCGGTAACTTTTGTTATGGGTTAAAAGGAAAAACCACTTTCGCTCTTTTGTGATATTTAAAAGTACCTATTGAACTTTAAATTGAGAAATGCGTGTGTGGTTGCTCGTATTATGGGTACTTAATGGTAGGTAGGTGCGTGTGATATTCGATCTTGGTAAAATGTGCTTTTGAAAAGTTAATTGCGAATTCTCTCTGAATGGGAATGCGTAGGAGATTTAAAGGAAGCGAGCAGATATAGGCTCTGAAAAGTTAAATATGACTAAATCTCGATTATTTGCGAACTTTGACTCCATTAACTGATGTTTTTGACGAATATTTCGCGATTATTGAACCCAATGGTACCGATGGGCTGATCGCAGATGTCGAAAATTTTTCTCTGGGGTTTCGATAACCCTTCGAAATGATACAGTTCCTCACGTACATCGAATGTCGGTATTAAGGAGAAAAAATAAATATTGACAAGTGTGTAATTCGGTGCAGGTATAAATGATAAGGGCGTCATATTTCGATAAATTTTTTAATGATTCGGCGAACGAGTGTAGTAAGAAAATTGATAATACCGACAAGCAATTTATACGATAGCTCGTTTGCTGATTAAAAACTTCATTTAGGATTAATTGAATTGTATAAATCGCATACATGTGTATCACTTTCATGTAGCACATATCTGCATAAAAAGTAAATAAACTTAACGCCAGATGTAATTATGAATTATTCAAAATGTCTAAGTACATTCTGCGCGCGATATCAGACACATGTACTTACGTATTAAATGATGATGTACCCTGGTCATACCATCGTTTATCATCATTGGCCGGAAATTGATTGAAAACTGGTTATCGTTCGTTCAATATTTGTATACTATAACTAGAGTATTTAGAATTTGAAATAATTTCATCATTATTGGTAAATGTACCATTGATCTTTTTTTCAAGGTTCAATACGTTTAGGAACATGCCTAAAAATTTCTAATCCAACGTTTTATCATTATTTCAATGATTTGTATTCGGTATGACGTTCTTATCGCAGTGCATTCACATCTTGAGGTGTTGAAATAGATAGAATTATCGGAATTTTCTCAGCAAAATGATTACAAAATGGATATTTGAGATGAAAATTTTATTTTATGTTCGAAAATTTAATTACGTGCGAGTGTTTAGTCATGATAACGGTGTGAAGATAATGATGTGCGTGTGTAATTTTGTCGTATCGTTTGTAAACGAACTAGGAAAGATTTTCAATGCATAGTTTTGAATTTTTCACTTGTGTTTATATATTTTTAATTGCATTTTTGTTGGAAAAATAGTCGGAAAGATGAAAATGATCGTTTTTTAGAAAATTTTCTCATTTTAGGGCTAAAAATTAAGAAAAATGTCATTTTATTCTGGAAAGTTGGAATAAGTTTGAATTTTTAGTCTTCATTATTTTTCTGCTCCCTGTCCCTGAAATTAAGCCAACTTTGTTTTTTTCTTTGAACTCTTTTTTCATTAATTTTGAAAATAGAACTAGGTATTTTTTGTTGTAAATTGGTCGAGAAATTGCATTTTTCAATATTAAATTTTGAAAAATTTGAAAGTTTAAAAATATATGTACGGAAATTTAAATGTTGATACAATTATTTGACAATCACAAATTCGAACAAAAATGGGAGAAAAACTTTGAATTTTGAATACTTTTACAAGTTGGTAATTTTTTTTAGTTTGGCAAATTTTAAAAAATTGATGAATTTGAAAAAACTGAAAGATTTTGAAAAATTGTCAAACTTTGAAGAATTACAAAATTTAAAAAATTGACGGAAAGCTCTGGTGTGGTAAGGGGGTCATTTAGCCCTTGGTCGAACTTTGACCGAATTCTTATGCCATTCGATTTGGCATGGTAGAAGATGATTTTAGAGCGCATGAGCGAATTTTTATCTCATCCCTAGGGGGCTGGGGGGCCAAAATACACGATTTTCAAGCTGAAAACTCTTAAAAATTCTATTCCCGCGAGTTTTCAACCGATTTTTTCCAAACTTGGCACGAAGGTAGTGGTACTAGAGGGGAATACCCTGAAATTTTTTCAGATTTTTTCGACCACTCCAATGACCTTGAATTCGACTTTGAAAATTTCAAATCGCCCTGGGAGCACCGTTTTGCCGCGGGGTATAAAGAAAAAAATATTTTCATGTTTCCCACTCTATTTTACACCACTCAGAATTTTTTCAGATTTTTTCGAGTGGTGGTTTACATGTGGCGTCCGAAAAACTGATAAATCGGTCGTTTTATTACTTTAAAATTATGCCTTTCAAATCAATTCCGTATTTTTCATTTTTTTTCTTACTAAAACTACATTCATGCTCGCTTTTTATTAAATTTCGACTAATATTCACCCATTTCCCATGACTACGACATTTTGAACAAAGGGTACCCCCGGATTCGAATGGCATAAGAATTTGGTCAAAGTTCGACCAAGGGCTAAATGACCCCCTCACCACACCAGAGCCTTTCAAACGTTATCAAAATTTGAAGATTTTTTCACGTAACTGTGAAACCTCTATAGAATAACTCGAAAAATGAAATTTGAAGAATTGACGGAATTTGAAAACTCAAAACCTTTTAAGAAGTTGACAAATATTCGTAAAATGAAAAAACATCGAAAAATAACGAAATAAATTTTAAGAATTGACAGAATTTTAAATTTTACATAGGTAATTCAAAGAATTGTTGAATTTTGTGATTTTTTTAATGAGCCCCAAACAAACAGTGGTAATTTGGAAAATTTCGGTGATTTGAGAATTTTTTAGAGATTTACAACCCCCCCCCCCGCCCCCTTAATAATCCTCATTGTTCGCTTCAGATCGTTCCTGAATCAAATTTTCTCACAATCATATGAATTATTTGAGGCGACAGAGCAACAAAAAATTCTTCATTATCCAGCTCCTCCCCCCCCCCCTCAAAAAAAAATCTGGTACTCAAAGTCTTGGTTCTAAAGAAAATAATAAAATACCTGACCAGGCAAGTAATTTGGCATTATTTTTACGAAAATCAGGAGGTTCGATCAAAACGTGGAGAAGGGTGTCAAAGGAGCAGCTTCTCTGCTCCATAATAGATAATTTTTCATTCTTTGACAAAAAAATTCAGAAAGGGTCCTAATTAGAAATTATGACATTTTTTAAAATAAAATTTTCGTTCTTAGGTGAAAAAAGGAAAATGATACATACAAACTTGATTTGGAAAAATCTAAAAATTCGATTTCGACTTGTAATAGGCTAACTCTACATCGTCCCTTGCTATCTGAATTTTAAACGATTTTCCTAGATCTGACAAAATACTAAAAATTTGTACAAAAAATGTTTATAATGCAATTTTTGTGAATTTTCTTTTTCACTGATTAGGAGGGAGACATAACTCACACTTTCTTAGAAAGTTTCAGTGGTGAAAATTCTCAAAAGTGATGGTTTTATCTTTTTTTTCAACGTCGTCGTAATGAAAAATAATGGGTAGGTACGAATGATGCAAAAAAAAAATGGAAATGTTTGAATAAGAAATCGTGTAATTTTTAGTGACATTGCAATACTTATAATTTTTTTTTAAAATAATCGAATTCAAGATTTTATCCTTCTTTTTAATCAAACTGAATCGTCAAGCCATTTAAATGTTCATTACTATTCCAAATGCTTATATCTTCATAAATTTGAATTTTTTGACTTCAAGTTCACATTACATTTCAGAAATCACTGTTTGAAAACTGTAAATTCGTGTCATTTTTCTCATTTTCATCTTTGATAATTCAAGGACATGGTTTGCATAAGAGGAAAATGTAAATTTTGAATTTTAATTTCCTTCCTCAAAAGATTCGTTTCTAAAAATATAACCATTTTATTAGGTACCTCGCGGAAAATAATCTTCAAAAAATTTCCAAACTTGGAAAAATATTCGTAGCCTCGTATTCCCACTTAAATTTTTTCACGAATAAATTATACGCGATATTTATAATCATTACCTACTTCGAAAATCTGAATATTTTTAATATCAACAAAATTCAAAGAGATATTGAAAAATATCTTAATTTCTTTTGTAATCTGTAACATTATTAAGGCACCTACGTAATTTATTCGTCTTTTTCATATCGATAAAAAATTCTTTGAAAAAACTGAAACAGAAAATTTTCATATTTTGATAGTAAAGTAGGAAAAAGAAAGCGAAAAGATTTCTAAAAATAAAACTACCAAGTACGTGTTTTATGTTCTAATGAAAAGTAACATATGTATATTCTTTGCGGTTTACGAAAATCCCAAAACACACAAAAGATTATTGTTCGTAACTTAGCTATATAAGATTGCTTGTTCTCTGAATGAGTTTTAATTTCCTCTTATCATCTTGATCTTTTTTTTTATCGCCGAGTTTAACACGTATTCAAACAAATTAATAGACTACTGTCAATAGTAGTCATTAAATAAATATCGTACGAGGTGTGGATCGTATAACTGCGCACTTGTAATTCGGTTTGCTGAATTTGGGGAAAAAAGGGGAAAAACACGCTCGTGTTGAATGAAAGATAATATACAGGAATGCAGCTCGTTATCGTAAATTTTTTTTTACTAAGAAACGATAGGTGTCGGGTACTTGTCTCATTGAACGTAATTTTCATTTCCTCGTATTAATTACCTTCAAATTTAAAATGTATTTAAACAAATTATGTATTGAATGATTCAACTTGAAATTTACTCAACTTCAAATTCCAATAATGTACGTCTAATTTTAATTTCTTAAACCAGAAACTACGTATTTATCATTAATTTATTAAACGTACTTATACGAATTTATGATTATTTCTGATCATTTTCTGCATGAAATTGAAGATAAACTTGAAGATTCTGAAAATATCTAATTATTTCATCTTTCATCGTTTCTCCGAAGTATTGTTTTTAAAATGATATTCATTCTTACTCAAAGTAAAATTTTTGAATTGAAATAAATATAATTCTAGAATACGTCATAAAAGAATTTCATATCCAAAATTTTAAATGCCGAAGTTCATTTTTCAAATTTTGACGAATTTTTGAAATTTAAAAATTACCTGCTGCCTTGAAAAATATGAAAATTTGATCTAATCAACAGAAAGAGCTGAAATTGTGTATGTAACCTATTTTCGACCTCTCAAATTGAGTGAGAGTGATTCTGAGAAATTTCGAAGCCTCCAGAAAATTTTGGATTTTTTTCCAGAATTGAAGAAAATTCCATAAAAATAATCCAGATGAACTTCGATTCTCAAAAAACCCGATTTAAACAATTTTCCAAAATTCGTAATTTCCAGTTCAAGTCCACATTTTTTGGCAGGAAATTTTTCTGTGAAAAATCGAAAAATGATGAAAGTTGGCAGATTAGGTTTTTTTGACCAACCTAAAAGTTTGGAAGCGTTTGATGAAATTACATTGGATTCATTTTTGGTTCAGCCCAAAATTTTTGCATAAAAGAAGAAAATTTGTCAAAATTATATGTACTTGGAATTCCTAATTTTTTTTATTTTTGAACTGTAATGAAAGTTGCCTCCCCTGAAAGAACCTTATATCCAAAATCTCAATTATTAAAATTCATCTCTCAAATTTTGGCGAATCTTTGAAATTTTAAAATTGCGTGTTGTCTTGAAAAATATGAAAATTTTATGCAATTAACGAAAATAGCTGAAATTCAGTTTTATACTCTATTTTCGACCTCTCGAATCAAATTGGGAGTGATTTTGAGAAGTTTCGAAGTGTCCAGAAAATTTTGCAATTTTTCAGGATTAAAGAAAAGTCTATAAAAATAATTCAGAAAAACTTCAACACTCAAAAACACAGATTATTCATATTGGTGATTTATTCGATCGATCAAAGCTCAATTTTCAAAAATTTGTGAATACCCAGTAAAATTTCCATCTGGTTAATGGATTTTACAATCCTTGAAACGCCTTCAAGTTTTGGTTAATTTTTAAAAACCAAGATCCAAGATTACTCATATTGGTGACCTTGATATTTGATCAATTGCAGCATAATTTTCCAAAATTCAAGAATTTCTTTAAAAAAAAAAAAAAAAAAAAAATTTTTTGAAATTTTTATGGGCTTGGACCATTGCTGGAATTTTCAGGATTCCGAAATCTGTCGAAGATTTAAAAAGTCGAAAATGGTGTATGTAATGTACCAAATTTCAGCTCTTTTCGTTGATTGGATCTCTTTTTTCGCAGGGCATGAGGTCATTTAGAAGTTTCCAAAATTTTTCCAAAATTCAAGAAATGAACTTGGCCCTTCAAACTTTTCATATGAAAATCTTTTATGATGTAATACTTTGGATTTATTTTTAGTTCGACTCAAAATTATACTTTCCTTGTGAGGGACAGTTTTGGATAAAAATAAGAAAATTTGTTGAAATTTTGACTAAATTTTTTTTATTTTGGACAAATGAATTAACAAATGAGCTTTCAAAAAATACGGAAATTCTGAAAAAGAATTGGAATGACTTAAATTGATAATAAATTTCTTTCTGAATAAAAATTCGTAAAATTACCTCGGTAGAATGATATTCGATTGCTTACTTCTCAAAAGTAGAAAAAAATCGTTTTTGTCATCATTGATTGAGTAGGAAAAGAAATTGGAATTTTTTCAAAAACTTACCCATACCTAAAACCATGAATTCTAATTATTTCTTTTATTTTCGATGTAACATTTCTGATTTCCCCGCGAAAAACTTGTTAAAAATATCCTTATCCCTGACCCAATTTTATTTACTGGGTTTTGAGCTGTAATCCTTATGTGGGTTCTAGTTTCCGGTATCAATATTTCGAACGTATTTTTCTATTTTTTTTTCAAACATTAACGTGGGAGGTAAATATCATTATTCGAAGAGCTTTACGTTCGTACATTAGATAATTACATTGTCTTCTATAAATATCAATAATCTTCGGTCTTTTGGTTTATCATTAGATACGATAATTGGTGAAATAATAATTTCCTTCAGACTGATAAACGTACCGAAAATGATTACAACGGTGCCGAGTTTTCGTGTTTAAAAATTATTACACACGCATACGTCAAAAAAAAGGTCAATTTTAATTCTTAAAAATGATTATTTTCGAAAAATTTGGTATCGAAACCAACCTGATTCGATCATGTGATGCTTTATGGTGTAATTTTAGGAAATATATGGGCCACGTAAGCGAATCTTTAATTCACCAATTACCACATGAAATCCTTCACTCGAGGAATTGACGAAAAATTGAATTTCGAAGAAAAAAACCTTTCTTGATTTTTCTCCCAATTAGTTTCGTTGAATTGAAAACTTTGTCAGAAAATTTTGTCTATTCTTTCGAAAATCTCATTATTGGTTTCGAAATCGATTTCGAAGTATTGGATAATTTCTTATAAGCCTCATTTAAAGGTGTTAATTTGAGTGGAAACGAAAATTGGTCTAAAATTGGGTACCAATTAACACAGATTCAGAGATAAAAATTGATAAGTTGCCTAAAGATATCGTGATAAGGTTCCGGTGGATACGTAGGTGTAAGATGATGTAACACGAAATTATGTGTTTTAATTTTTTTTTCGAGTGGGTTTTTCTAATTTATAGAGGGATGACCGTGAAATTTTGAAATTTTACAACATGACGTGGTTTTAGGTTCATGTTTTTAGAAAGGGTCGATATGTGTATCCCTAAGGCTGTGATGGATTGAATTCCATGTCATGTTGGATCCATCTGCTACAAAAGTGGATATCGTTTCCTAAGGATACCTAAAATTTCGTTCGGTTCATATTTATTTTACAAGTGCTTTTTTTTTCACTTCGTTTGAAAATATAATTCGAATAAAAACAGCATAAAAGTCAGAATTACATTCGACAGTCTCCTTGTATAATATTTCAATGTCTTGGAACAACGTTTGACATTCAAGAAAAATGTATACGTGAATTTTAAAATAAGGTAGTTGATTCTAATTCTGCATAAAATAAACCAATTCGTGTGATAAATGGAAAAGAAGATTCGTCGGTAACTTTTTCTTATGTTAATCGAACCAACAACACCTCGTTCTACTGATATTGACACGCGAAATGAAACTAACCCCCCAGTACCCCTGCCTTACATGTATTAGCGGAGAATTGAGAGAAACGTTGGAGATAAAAGCGAACGATTATAGGTTTATTTGAAAAAAGGCCAATCATTTTTTTGCCAGTTTGATAAGATTTGTAAAATTGCAATAAAAAATGTTTAACATATTTGAATTATGAATCGTGTGATAAGGCTAGCGAATAAAATTAATCACTTCCGACGTGTTATTGGAGTTGCATATTCGAGTTGCACGAATATTTTGAAGGAATAATTGAGAAAAAATGATGACTCATCTTACATCAGAAGTTGAAAATTCAATTAAGTGAAAAAAATTTAGATCGTGAAAATATAGGTAATTATGTTAAATTAAAAAAAAAAATGCATGTCCGAAAAAAATGAATTTTTTTCATCGAAAGGTTCGGGCTTTACATCTGGAAAAAAGGTAAATTTCGATCGGAAACCGGTTCAAAAAGCTTCAAAATTGAAAAGTATTGATGAAACCGGTTTCTTCACTAATTTTTTTATCTGGTAAGCAAATTCAACTTTTATCAAAATAATTGGTTTTTAATGCAAAAATTGGGAATGAAAAAATCAAATTTCCCCTACTTCTTGTCCAATTTTTGAAGCTCCTGCACGGAAAAAACAGAAGTTACGAAAATGAATACATTTTACCCCAAAAATAATAAATTTTATCAAAAAAAAAGATAAGAGTTATCAAAAAAATTGATAAATTTTAATCAAAAAATAATAAAATGTATTCGAAAATAATAATAACGTGTTTCAATTCACAAAATAAGTGAAATTTGTTCTAAAAAATAATATTTATTATCAGAAAAAATAATAAAATTTGTCAAAAGAATGGATAAATTTTACCAAAAAAAATGAATTTTATTCAAAAAATGATAAATTTTACCTATTTTGAGAATTGAGACACGTTATTATTTTTTTGGATAAATTTTATTATTTTTTTTTTCAGCGTGTTTAATCACTCAATCCTGACATGAGAATATCTGTATTGTTTCTTAACAATTCATTTCGACCCCTTTTTTTGATTTTCATATTTTCTATGTATTTTTTTTTTACCTCCACTTCTGTGCATTAACGAAAATTTCATCCCTTATCGACTCATTAAAACATTTTCTGTGATATTTGGACAAATGAAGAAAAATTTTGAAAATTTGAATTTTTCATTCTTTGGTTTCAAATTCAGAATTGAAGTTATAGGAAATTGTTGGTAAAAAAATCTACATCTTTCGATTTTAAGTCTCATTTTATTTCTTCAAAAAATCAATTTCTGATTAGAATTTTTTGGACCCTCACTTTTCTGGGAGGACATTTTGGTAGTTCGATTAATAAATCATTCATAATGATTTGAGTAAAAAAATATTTTTCGCTGGGCCCAATTTCAAAATGAGTGGATTGAAATTTCATCATTAAAAATATTTAATAAATTGCATGCAATTTTTATCCCTTTTGAAAAAAAATAAAAAATTTTTTAGGTAACTTAATAAGTATTACTTTGATTAAAATTTTTGAGCCGAAGTGAAATGAAGTACCTACATCGATGAGATGAATTTTCAATAAAATTGATTACTTTATAATTGTTATTTAAATTTTGAAAATGAAAAAAATTAGAACAACGGTGTAAAAAATCAAAGATAAAAATCACTTCTACGAAAAACTTACGATAAAAAAAAGAAAAAACAATTTAACCAAAATTTTCAAAATCTAAATAAACATTAATTTTAATTATTATATATATTTTTGAATATGATAATAATAAAAAATAAGAATTACCTGCTCTCTGATTCCTACCGACGAATCGACTGTCCGGAAAAAATTTCTCTCAGGTTACTCGCAACACACAATGATCCAGAAAAAGGAATGCACAAGAGGTAGAACCCAGAAGCGGTATTTATCGGCTTTTGTTAACTAGCGACCTGCTGATTTGAGTCGGCGCGTGTGGTGTCATTATTAAAATTTATTGTTTTTTTCAAAAAACTATTATAGCGCCTCGGTAATTTCTTTTACTTTTTTCCAACTTATTAATTCAGTATCTAACTGTTCGAATTAAATAACTCAATTTCGCGAGATATAATCGAACATGAATAATTGCCCTTGTTACGTATATAAATTAATCGCATCTCGTCGACGAGGAGTATATTTCAGCTAAAAATAAGTCCATGAACGCGATAAATAAAATTTTGATATATATGTCTGGACATTTGAGGTATTTATTGAGCTCTTCTTGGAATTTTATTCATTAATTTTTCAATAGCTATTGTAGTAGTATTTGTTTCCTTTTTTTAATTGCAAATGAACGAGTTTTATGAGGATGGTTTGTCGAGAAATGACCCGGATACAGGGAAGGATTTTATCATTATGTGTGGGATGTTTCCCCTCCACTTTGCATTTGCATTTATCGTGGTTCTTTTAGGTGTATTTTATCTACGAATTTTGAACAATGGAATTAAGTTTTTTTATTTGATTTTTTTATCGACCAATTTTTCAAACGTTTGAATGCCTAATTTTTTAAATATTTTTATAGCTACTTTTTGTACCTCGAAAAAGAACTTTTCAAATTACAGTTCGAAGGAAATAAGGTTATTATGAAAACTTCGAAACCTAACGAAATTTTACCCTCCCCCCCCCTCTCAAAAAATGCATGTTTGTTACAAAAACGGAGTTAGACATGGATTTTATACTGGAAAGGTGAGGGGGAAAGGGGCCAGTTATTCGATGTCAAGATTTTTTGAGTTTCCTCAAAAGGAAGGGACCATGTAATGTGGAGATGGTAACAATGACGATCAATGTCAGAAAATCTGAAAAATGAAATAGGCTCGTTGAGCAAGAAATTTTGAAAAATGACGGGGTTTTTTGAAAGTATTTTTCTGATTACAAAATCTTTTAAGCAAATTGAAAATGAAATGACAATTTTTTTGAAATTTGAAAAGCGAAAAATATATTTTTCGTTAACAATTTACAAACTTTACACATTTTTTTTGGGCGGGGGGGGGGGGCTGATTCGTCCTTATTGGGATTCAGTTTGTTTTTTCAGCTTATTTGAATGTCCTTTCCCTTCAGGCAATAATTCAAGTTTAATAATTTTAATTTTTTCAATTAAATTTTGTTTTTTTGTTGTTGGATGGCGCCGACGAGAGAAAATTTTTTTGATAATTCCGATTCATTTTCATCATGTAAAAGGACGCTTGACCCCCATTATTTTATAGAGGATCTCAATTGACACGTTAATGTAATTTATTTATACCCAGGGCCATTTCAGAGGAATTTTGCCGGTGAAGAGTGTTAAAAATTTGTGAAACACCCAGACCTAAATTCTCAGCTTAAGCCGAAGTTCAAAATTTCAAAATTCCAAGTTTTTTTTAAAAAAAACTAATGAGGACCGTTTTTCCAAACTGAGCTAACTTGCAAAAAGTGATTTTTCAGGAAACACAAAAAACTGTCCATAGAAAAGAGTAATAATTTTTTGAAGCTGGTAAAAAGACTAATGTAAGGAGGCTACCTTTCGACATCATGTGGCTTAGGTAGAATTTCAAAATTTTCGAGTGTGGCGCCATGAGAATCGGAAGAAAATGAAAAATAACGAAGTTAGCTCAGTTTGGAAAAACGAAAAAGCATATTTTGTCTCTGAGCGCCACACAACTCGCACAAGTATCGGATTTTTTTTAAGTCGCTCATGTATGGATGGAGGAGAACACTTTCCAGCAAAAAAAAAAAAAAAACTTCAATTCCCTGTACTGAAATTATAACGATTTTCGATGATTTTCGCATTTCAGAACGGTTTTGGTCACAGAACAACACAAGTAACACAGGTAGCGAAATTTTGTTAATGCCATCTGGTGGCAGTGTATTTCAACTACCCGAATCCGTCAAAAGGTCAAAAACGTCAAAAAAAAAGTTAGCTCAGTTTGAAAAAACGGTCCTCACTTGTTTTTTTGGATCTGAGTGAAAAAAACTTATTCTTTCGATTTTTTGGGAGTCTCCAAGAATTTTGGTAAGGCCAAAAACTCAAAAACTCAATTTTTGGAGATGATTTAGGGAAGAATGAAAAAATATACACTTTGATTAAGATTGAGAGGTATAATTGAAAAATTTTGAAAATAAATTAAATCAATTATTCGTTTGGGCAAAATGACTGAATTTTTAGTAGGAAGGTTGAAGGGGAGGATTGATTGTTTAAATTTTTTGATCGAACCAATTCCAAGGAGTTGAACACGAAATTCATTCGAGGATGATATTCATCCAAAAAAAATTCCACTTTTTCCAATTGTTTCCAAGATCTAAAAAAATGGGGTCATCGATGGTCATTTTTTTAAAAACTTGATGGTTTTTTTTTGAAAATTTGGTGTGGTTTTTTTTGAAAATTTTATGTTTTTATTTTTGAAAATTTGATGTTTTTTTTTTTTAAGTACGTCCATCTAGTGTGAAAATAAATAACCCATTAAAATAATTTTTTTTCATTCGTCTCCAAATCATCTTCATCAGGAGAGTTTTTGGGTTTTTAGCCATGTATGTACCTACTGATTACTTAACCTACATCTACACACTGTCAAAAAAAGGGAAAATATGATTTTTTTCACACAAAAAAGGTGACTTACTGAAACAAAAAATCCAAAAAATTCGAATTTTTTTGGAAAAACTTTGAATTTTGAAACTTTGAGCTTCTGCCGAGGGAGGAGGAAGACATGAACCAAAACTTGCAAATTTTTACCACGTCTTTTCAAGGCCATTTCACAACAATTTTTAATGCAAAAAGAATTGAGAGGTTGCTTTTTATATAGAAAAACTGATAAGGTCTAAAGGCTCAAAGTTGAAAAATTAACAAACAATTTATATTGATTGCCTTTTTAATTTTTTCCATTTTAGTGCAAAATTTTCGAAATTTTTTAGCATTTAATTTTTTTAGCTAACTGAATTTTAAAATGTCAAGGGCATTTGCATTGATCAATGTAGAAAATATCTTCTTCTCAATATTTTCGATTCAATTTTTTTCTTTTTATGGAATTCAACATTAAAAGCTACGAGTCATAATTCCCAAAAATTTGAAAGAATTTACGAGATTTTTCCGGAAAAAATTAATTTCTTGTAAAAACTCTTCTTTGTAAAATTTCCCACAAAATCCTTCCTTCTCCGAAACCTACGAAGGACAAATATCGGATCGTCAAACCTGAAACTCCGCTCGAAAACGCATGTTACAAATTATTCAAAAAAAAAAATGGATAATCGTCGCAATCTACGTCGTATTTCATAATAATTCGCGAAAAATTGATGACATCATGGGAATAAAAATAAATGCGTAGACATTGTATATACAGTTGATTAAACACGCCACTGTCATTCATTATTTTCTTATCACTGTTCCATCAAATCAAAGTCTACTCAACTTCGATTTTACGTTTCTTTAACTGTCGGTCGTTAATTCGTTGAATGAATTCGAACTGAAATTTGAGGTAATTTTGGACGCGATTACTGTTTATCAACAGATGAGACCATGAGGCGCGACATATTACGCAACCGGTACATTTGTTAGGTAATTAATGCTATAAAAGTAACCTCGATTAGTGTAAGTTATCTGTCGAAAGTTCCCAATTCCAAGAAGATAACAAGGCGAAGCTCAAGTTTGATCGAATTTTCGTCAGGTAGCCAAACCTAGGGATTTGGAAAATCCAAATGCCAAGTCGATAATTTTAATTATGATGAAATTGTGAACAAAATTGATCATTTTTTCTCCTCTAAAATTATACCTAATTTTTTCTGTAGGAGTTTCAGAATTTTTTCGTCCTGAGGTTTCATATTGGTCGTCTGTGTGACTGATATTTTAATCTTTTCATTAAGACGTAGATTTCTCGAACATGGCGATATACCTAAGTGTCTTTTTTATGGTTCATTTATTGGATTAATTTTTTTTATCTCGTGGTATTGCGTAATTTACGATCGTAACGAATCTACGGTGAATTGTTCAGATAAAATTGGGGTTTTACCTATAATTATTCATTTTCAAAGATATGATTTTCAAAACGATGGACAGGTTTTCTATTCCAATACAAATTGGATTTCATATTGAGAAATATAGGAAACAGGAAATGGAAATTTACAAGTTTTCTAGTTGAATTACGAAGTGTAGGTTGTTCATTCGATTTCGTAAAAATTACTTCACCAAATGAATTTTCATGCTATCGAGTGCCCGTATAATTTCAAAAAAGTGAAGGAAAAAAATTTGTATAAGAAACCTCGCAATCTTTTTCCCTGGTGGATTTCAGTTTTACACCAGACAACCTTGATATTAGTAATTTTAGAAAAAACTAACATTTTATTTACGTGGGTAATTGTATTATACTCCATTTTGGAGAGAAAAAATTGTAATTTTATGTTACAACGCGATAGCTTTAGGGTCATTTGAAAAATACTCGAGAACTTGGAAAGCTCTCGTTAATTTTAACAAATAACCAAAAAATATAAAACATCTCGAAATAAATACGCTTGTATTGTTTTATAAAAAATGTGTAGAATTTATAGTTTCGAGAGACAAAATCGTTCACTATTTGTAATCTTGTAACGTGATATTTGAAATTTACCTAAATTAGGTTATATTTCACTAATAATTGACGTTTAAAATTTGTCGCGTTGGATTTTTTTGTATGAATGGAGCAAAAAGGGCATTTAAAAGGTTGCTAGAGATTTAGCTTTTTATTTTTAGATCGAGTAAGACGATATAAAAAATTTATTTTCCTTCGTACCGCAGACGTATGAAGTACGTATAATGATGTCACTTGAAGAAATCCTGGAAATGGGTTGATTATTTGCCAGCAATTTGTGGTGAGTAATGGTACGTGATAAAGAAAACTTTATGGATCAAGGTGAGAAGTTGAATGAATTGCCCCGGTTTCGGTTGTACCATGTCCCTGTATAAATGAGTTTGCCATGATGAAGGAAGAAGTGGAGAGGTACTTGCGAAAGATGGATTTTTCTCGAATAAGAAAGTAGGTACATATACGAATTTTCAACAATTTTTCAGAATCTTGAATGGGTAAATTTTTTTTAAAAATTCTGAGTTAAATTTCGCTAGAATTTTGAGTATAAATTTTTAAAAACCAAAGGTAATTATTTAAAAATTTTGGGAAGAATTTTGAAAAAATAGGGTAAGTACAATTTTAAAAAAATTGGAGTAGATGTTTTTTTTGGAAAAATTTGGGTAGATTGATTGAAAAATTTGGACAGAATTCTTGAAAATTTTGCGTAGATTTTTTTGATAAATTTTGGGTTTAATTTCTGAACAATTTTTGGTAGATTTATTGAAAAATTTGGGCAGAATTCTTGGAAAATTTTGGGTAGAATTTATAAAAAATTTGAGTAGATTTTTTGAGAAATTTTTGGTAGAATTACCGAAAGTTTTGAGTGAGTAAATTTTTTGAAAATTTTTGGGTAAGTAGAATTTTTGAAACAACTAGGGTGCAATTTCTGAAAAATTTTGGGTAGATTTCTTGAAAGATTTGGGCAGAATTTTTCTACAATTTTGGCGTAGAATTTTTAAAAGGGTAAATTTTCTGAAAAATTTGGACAGAATTCTTGAAAAATTTGAGTAGGTTTTTTGCTAAATTTTGGGTTGAATTTCTAAAAAATTTTGGTAGATTTATTGAAAAATTTGGACAGAAATCTCGGAAAATTTTAGGTAGAATTTTTGAAAAATTTGAGTAGATTTTCTGAAAAATTTGGACAGAATTCTAGAAAATTATGAGTAGATTTTTTGATAAATTTTGGGTTCAATTTCTGAAAATTTTTGGTACATATATTTAATGAAAATTTTGGGTAGAATTTTAAAAAAAATTAGGTAGATTTTTTGAGAAATTTTAGATATAATTTTTGAAAGTTTTGAGTGCCTCAGTATTTTTTTTTTTGAAAAATTTTGAGTAAGTAGAATTTTTGAAACATTTTAGATAGATTTTCTGGAAAATTTGGCCAAAAATCTTGAAAATTTTGAATAAATTTTTTGATACAGTTTGGATAGAATTTCTGAAAATTTTGGGTAAAATTCTTGAAATATTTTGGGTATTTTTAAAAAATTGTAATTCCAATTTCATTATTTTTTTTGATAAATTTTCTCCTGTTTTTATAAATTTTTTCAAAATATATTATCCTTCTTATTCTCATTTTATATTTTTGTTGTAAAATGATGCATAATTCTTTTGAAAACAATTTTTTTCCTGACATTTATGATTCATTGCTGGTTTACTGGCAAAAAGAAAGTTTAAAGATCATTTTCTATAAACCTCGTGGTACCTAATTGAGCTACATTCGTTACATGATTGCCCAATTTTATTCCGAGAAATTTAATTTTTAGTAAAATCTAGTTTATGATTATTATGGAAATGGAATTAGATGCTTAAAATACAACTAGGTAGTGATGGGCTGATATGGCAGTTGCACGTTGAACTAGGATATCTTCTTTAATTATATATATTGACGTAAGTTGAGCACGTTTACAAACGGATGTTCTCTTATCAATCTTTGAAAATTTTTATTGCTCTTCCAAAATAAGATCTAGTGCCGAGCAGTGTGAAAAATACAACGAATTTAAACTGATTAATTATATGATTACTTACTGTAGTAACGAAGAATCGATGTACTTATCAAGATAAATTACACTCTGATCATGAAAACTTTTTTTCGAACAAAAAATTTGGATTGAATGATGGAGCCAAGTTCCATGTACTTGAAAAGAAATTTTATAATGATTGCTCAACAAGTTGCCTGGTATCAGAGAGTGCTGATAAACTCTGTTCAAATAGAGAGCAACTTTATCACCTTCCAAGTACTACGTGTTGTCTACATCGCCTCGTGGCGGATGAAGTATTTCGAATTCAACATTTACTTTCAGATAATGAATACAATAATCGCTATTGGATTTATTTTACCCTCTAATTAACGTGATATGAAAAATTCCATGTCTGCTTAACACACGATTTAATTTCATTTTGGTCGAAAATTGCTTTAAAAAAAATTCTGAATAAAAACATTGAAGTTTTGATTATAGAAGATGATAATATTACAAAAAGCATGCCATTTATGAGAAATTATTCGCATAATGAAAAAGAAGAGTTATGTTATTGTTGATGTTGAAATCAAATTTTGTTATTTTACCTTATATGTATTTGATAATACTTGGATGAAAAACTAAAATTATATTAATAGGTATTGTTGATGTTGAAACAGTTTTTTTTTTTTTTTTTTTTTTTTTCAGTAAATGTGTTTCTTGATACTCGATAATTTTTTTTTAAATACGAGTATTTAAGTACTGATATGTAAAAAAAAAAAAAAAAAAAAAATGGTAGTCAATATTTGAAATAAAACACCGTAGGTACTTTGTATTAAAAAAATTGCAAAATTGAAGAGTTTATTGTTCTATCGTTTTCTGATACATACATAGAAAGCAAGGTTTAATTTTTAAAAAAAAATTATCGTAGATTATCTCTTGTGAAAAATTGAAAATCGACGACTATGTTGTTTGTATTTAATTTTTGTTTGATAAGCTTTACAAAATTTTGTTAAATTTTCTATGTTGATTTTCGTTGGAATCATTTTTATTTTTTTATTTTTTTTTTCACCGTCTAATATAAGGATCTAAAGAGAGAAAACCCATGTAAATTCAGTAAATGTGATATTTATTAATTTTTCTATTTTTAAATATGTAGGTGAATGGTGAATTTGAACTTTTTCACGTTAAATGTAGTTGGAATAATATTTCATAAAAATTGTAATCTTTTTGGTAGTTCACTTTATAAAAATAAGCATGTATTCTATTTTACTTTCCCTTAAAAAACCCAAAAATAAAGATCACTAAGAAGGATGAAGAATAAAAAATAAAGTTTTAGAAGATATTTTTTTCTGATTCAAATTTTTTCAAAATTAAAATTCTTGATCATTTTCTAGATTTTTTTCTGATGAAAATTCGTAGTAGTTTTAACCAGGAAAAAAATTTACAATACAATCCATCTTTCAATACCACTTAAAACTTGAAATTTTTAGATTTATGTTCGTACACACGAAGTAAATTCAAGATATAAAATTATTTGATACCCAATTACTGTATTACATAATGAGTACATTAAACAACATTAAGTTGATGTATTTTACATGCACTTATGGCTCTCAATTTTCGTATTCATGAATGAAAACATTAAACCTATCTACGTACTTTTTATTGCCAATAAAATTTTTCTCGATGTTAAATAGGTGCCTTTAATCATTTACAAAGTGATTATCAACATTTTCACGCAATTGAAAATGAATTCAGAAATATTTACGAAAAAAATTCTGTTTAGGTACCTACTTTTCCTGCTAGATTCAAAATATTCAAGTATCTCATTTTCAAAACTTCATTTTCTTTTTTTTTAAGGTATGGGATTGCTTTTATGGAATGAAGAAACCAGAGAACGTCATGCTTGAAAATTTGTGGCCGAATTCTCATCCTTTATAGACGAAGATGAAAAAAAAAGAAATATTGAAAATTCAACTGCAGGTAAATTGGTCATCAGTATTTTTTTTTTTTCAATTTCATTGGCTTATTTATTTTACAAGCTTAATTTTTTTAATATTTATTAAATAAATCATTAGTGCATATGAACAGTTCCCATTTTTTTTTTCGATATAAGTATAATGACCTTTTTGTTTCTAATTTGTTTTCAGTATCTGGTAATAAGAAAGTTAAGCTCAGCTATTTCAGGATTTCTTTCTTTCTTTTTTTTTTCTTTTTTGAATTCAACTACAGATAAATAATTAGATACTTACTTATTTTGAATAAAATGGATCTTATTACTTTTTTTCAGATCGTGAATTTCAATCAAATACCATTCAATTATTCAATTTTCAAAACAAAAAGAAAAAAGGAATCTTGATGAAAGATCTTTCAATGTGTAACGAAAGGAATTACAAAGGTATTTTTAATTTATTCGCAAAACAAGATTGAGACTTCTTCAATAATTTGGCAGTTTTAACAATCCCTTGTCAGATCCATTGAGATACCTTTTCGTGTAAATAATGTTGCATATTCTTGGGTATTTACGGGGCACTTCTGATAATGCAGCTCTTACTTCTTAGGTCATTTCATGATTATTTTTATTTTATTTATTTATTTTTTGAAACAGAAGAGTAACTCACAAATTAAAGTATAAATTGATAAATTTTAATTTTTTAAAACACATTAATATAGGTCTTTACAATTTTTAATTATCCACGTGTACTGTTAATTCCACCAAAAAATAGTAAAAAAAAATGGAAAAGTCACGATGATTTGGTAGAACTCTGTCTTTTGTTGAGGGGAAATTCATTTAAATAAATTAAAAAATTTTAATTCTTATTTATTTAAATAGAGGAAAAAGGCTTAGCTTTATTTTTTGTCTGTTTTGAAATTTTTTACAACTAAATTGAAGTTACTTTCATGGAACAAGGAGATCTGATACAAAAATCCTTAATTAGACGCGAAGAGGTAGATGTTTTTACATTTATTTTTTCAAAAGTTGAAAGGAAAAGGATTATTGCGAATGATGTTTGTGGAAATAGACTCATGTTAGTATTCAAATGCTGAGCTGATTGTTGAGTTGAGCGAATGAACCTCCTTTTCTTCTTTTTATTTATTTATTTATTTATTTATCAAAATTAACCTTCTATAATCGACCTCTCCCAATAATCCTTCTCCAATGTCTTTAAAAGAGTTATTTGAGGTCGTTAAAATGTAATTAAAATTTAAAGAAATAAAAAAAATTCCAAAAAAATTCTAATTCAGATATTTTTACTCAAAAAACCCGATCGGTTTCATCGCTCAACACTTCATTTTTTAGAGGTATTTTTTAAAAAATCACTTTTTAATTAAAAAAAATTAATTTCAAGTCAATAAAAATCGAAAAAAGATATTTTTGAAGAAATTTTGATTGAAATGATGTAAGGAGGGATATTTTCACTTTAAACAATCGATAATTGCCTTCTATTCAAGTTATTTTCAAAAACCAAAGAAACATATTGTGCATTTCAATAAAATTTCTACAGTAGTGGTGGGACAAGGGGAAATCGCTGTCGATGGTTTCCTTAGGATAAAATTATCCTTATCAATTTATCCAGTTTCTCAAAAATTCTCTCAGGGGTTATTTTTTCATTTTATGTTGAAAAATTAAAAAACAGGTAGAAATTGATTTTCTCAAGTGAGGACCTTTTCTCTTTAGAAAAATACGACTCCTAATAAGGAAAATGAGCCTCGATGTGTTTTTTCAGAGGGAGGGAATACCTTATCATTTTCCTCAAAAATAAGATGATGATGATGAAAAATGAACTCAGCTCAGATGTGTGTTTTTTTGGTGGGGGGGGGGGGGAGAGGTGAGGTACCATTTTTCAACATCCATTCAAAAATAACTGTCTCGAAATATTCTTTCAATTTTTTACTAAAAGTTTAACAAACACGAAAAAGTAAATTTTTAAGGTACCTACTCCAAAAATTTAATACCTAACGATGAAAATGATGCTTAAATGGAATTTGTGGGTGTAAAAAATATCTGTGCTAAAGCCAATTTTTCAAAAATTGTCTCTGTAAATTTTTTAAACATTTAGTTGAATTTTATAGATGATTAGAAAGAGATAGACAAAGCCACCTAGTTCTAGGTGGCTTTGAAATAGATGTTCTTTCATTTTAAATTATGTAGTGAAAAGTCACTGCATGTTAAACAGCTAGAATTGTAGTGGAGGAAAATTTATAAAATTCACTGCTTTGGTAAATTATTGCTAACTCTTCAAAAAAAATTACTGGTTTTTAAAACATTTCATTGTTTTTCAAAAATTTTACTAATTTGTAAAAAATCTCACTAATTTTTAAAAAATTTCATTGGTTTTCAAAAAATGTTACCAATTTTTAAAAAATTTCACCAGTTTAAAAAATTTTACCAATTTTCAAAAAATTTTACTACTTTTTAAAATTTTTACCAATTTTTAATAATGTTATCAGAAAACACTATTGAAAATTCGTAAAATTTGTAAAAAGTTTCACTAATTTTGAAAAAAATTTATTCATTATCAAAAATTTCACCAATTTTTAAAATAATATAAGATTGTTAAGTACTGAATTTTTGATAAATTCTCAGTGATTCTTCTCACTGATCTGATCTCAGTGAATTTTTTTTCACAGATTCATTACCGTGCGGCAATTCTAACTGTTTATAGTGATTTTTGATAATTTTCACGACTTTTTTGCCTTTCCCCATTTGATTTTCGAAAATAGGCACAAAAATCTCTCTGAAATTTCACTCAGGCGAACTTCATCCCATCTGAATCTTACGTCAGGCTCGACATTTCCTAATACTGCACATTTTTCTCTTCTTCCTTTTTATAGACAAATTCGAAGTACTGTTATCGTGATATCTTGGTCTTTTGATTTCACAAAATTGATCATTTAGGTAACTGATCGAAAAATAGTTCAAAGCTAATTTCACCTCAAATTATCTCTGATTTCAGCTCAAAGTTCGATCCAGCTTACAGATTGCAGAATAAAATACAATATTATAAATAAACCACGCGCCATCTATCCCTGACCTACATGCTCTGGTGACCAGTGAAACTACGGAGCAAAATTTTGCGCCAAGTGTACCGGTATGCTTTCCTGTCGCCGTCGGAAATACGCAAAACATATACGCGAGAGTACACCGAACAAAACGCCGTCTGTGAAGCTTATCTACGGCGCTGTTACGTTTTGCGTTATATCCCAGTTGTAACACTGCGGCTTAGTTGAGTGTTGTTTTGTTGTGAATGTTCGTCGATACACGATTTCTCCACAATTCAAATTTTTCTAAATTTTCACGTCCAAAATTCGCGTTTTTTTTTGGTAATTTTTACCAAAGTGTTAATTTATTTCGTCCGCGGAGTGATACCGAAGTGTCGAGCGAAACGAGCGCGTCTTGGTGATCGATATTTGTGTATCTCGTACGCGGTGTATCGTGGTGCCGCTCAGTTCCGCACGTGAGAACCAGACCATCAGCAAATTGGCAATTTATAAACCTGTAAATATTTGTCGCGTGTTTACCTGCCAGTCAATCGGGGTAAGTTGCAACCAAATTACGTATTAATCGAATGAATAATTTTTATCCTGCCGATAAACAGGCGTGTGGTAAACATTGGTGCAAAAAATCAATACCGTATTGATCCTGGACAGCTGGTGCTGTGTCGTCTCTCGACTTGACTGAGTATACAAGTATTGCGGTGGATATGAAATTCAGTACATGTGCTTTCAAGTCATTGTGCAGTGGTGTTTTTTTTTTTTTGGTATCTATTTTAATGTATCTGTAGGTACATTATTGCTGATAATTAATCGTCTGCTGTTATTTACTCGTATGAGACTGAAAATCGTTGATGGTTCGAATGATCGATGTTTGTGTTACGTAACATTGCTGTCGGTGTGTCGTATGACGATCATAATTCGGTATACGAGTAGTTAACTCGTCTCAAATGTACTAATTAATTTTAATACGTGCGAGCATACAGTATATTACGGTGAACTCGAGTAGGTGTATTATTTTTGCGGCGTACGACGTTATAATTTTTATGGATTCTATGGTATGTAAATATGATACCACATCTTAAGACGGTCCCACGTGTATTATGGTAACCTCATACTCATAGGGTTTGGAGAATGAGAAATATACTTGGAAGTGCTTCTATTTTTTCGTATTTTCAGGTGTATTGCCAAGGCCACCATTGGTAAACTTTTTTCGTAGGTGATTTTGCTGTATCAGGGAAGGTATTTTGCTGGAATTCGGCTCAGGATGGGGAGATATTTTGCCCCTTCACCTGTCTCATTCTCATACCTGATCCATAAATTTGGCAAACCTGAAATTTTATCGAATAAAGATACTAATTCCATAAAATTCATCTTTAGAAGTTCATTAAGGGGGAGATTGGAGATTCGAAAAAATAGGGAAGAAAGGATCAATTTTCAAATCAGTCATTTTCCATTGATTTTTCAGTCAAAATCATCAATTTTTTTGACACATTGAAAATTGATTGAAAAATCTCTAATTGAAAATTGGTTGAAAAATATCTGATTGAAAATTGGTCGAAAAATCTCTAATTGAAAATTGGTCGAAAAATATCTGATTGAAAATTGGTCGAAAAATCTCTGATTGAAGAATCTCTAATTGAAAATTGTTTGAAAAATCTCTGATTGAAAATTGATTGAAAAATCCCTGATTGAAAATTGATTGAAAAATCTCTGATTGAAAACTGATTGATAAATCTCTAATTGAAAATTGAATGATTGAAAAGTCTCTGATTGAAAATTGTTTGAAAAATATCTGATTGAAAAATCTCTGATTGAAAAGTCTCTGATTGAAAATTGGTTGAAAAATCTCTGATTGAAAAGTCTCTGATTGAAAAGTCTCTGATTGAAAATTGTTTGAAAAACATCTGATTGAAAATTGGTTGAAAAATCTCTGATTAAAATTTGATTGAAAAATCTCTGATTGAAAAGTCTCTGATTGAAAATTGTTTGAAAAATATCTGATTGAAAATTGGTTCAAAAATCTCTGATTGAAAAATCTCTGATTAAAATTTGATTGAAAAATCTCTGATTGAAAATTGGTTGAAAAATCTCCGATTGAAAATGGATTGAAAAATCCCTGATTGAAAATTGATTGAAAATTTGATGATTGAAAATTGGTTGAAAAATCTCTAATTGAAAATTGATTGAAAAATCTCTGATTGAAAATTGTTTGAAAAATCTCTGATTAAAATTTGATTGAAAAATCTCTGATTGAAATTTGATTGAATAGTCTCTGATTTTTGATCATTTTGACTGATCGGTCAGTAAAAATTATCGATTTTCAAATCAAGTGGGCGATATTTTTCGAAAAATACTGTTTGAAGAGTAGAAAAAAATCCATTATTTCTACATTTATTCAAGTAGAAAAATTTTTTTTCCGAACTTGGGAGAAGGGAACTGAGCCCTGTTTTTGGATGTGCATATGTTATAAATTGTTCATAATCACATAATCTTTCACTTTGAACACTTTCCCTCTTCTTCAGAGTAGAAAAATTTAACAACAGTGACGTCATATTTTCCCTAATGAAGAACCCTCATTAATTTTCAAGGAATTTTGATCAAAAGGTCCAACTGATCAACCCAAATACCATGTCAATAAAATTTTGGCCGTCATTTTTCAATTTGAGCCCTTTGTTTACAAAAAATAGCCAATTTTTAATTGAAATTGAAAAATTTTTAGTAAAGAAAGACATTGATCGTGTCCCTGGCCTGTCTCTACGTGTTGAAAACCTTGAAATGAATAAAAAGCATTGCAATTGAAATTCATAAATAATATGCACTTTTTGCCTATTGTCAATATTGAAGGAGCCAGAGGTAGTTGAAACCTTGAAGTAAAGAAATATTTAATGAAATTTGAAGTTGTTTTTTTCTCTACTCTTTCAATATTGATGGGTTGCAAAAAGTGCCTTCAGTGTTTTTCTCCTCGAGTTGAAAACTAATTATTTAATCATGATTTTTATCAAATTTTCAACTTGGAATATTGTTTTTGAAGAAAACTAAAGAATCATAAAATGTAAAAAAAAAAAAAATGAAGTAACATTTCCTCCGAAAGAAAATGTTGGTAACATGGATAAGTTTTTACTGTCAACCTGACTTTTGATATTAAGTTAGTCTGTGAAACATTGAAAAAATGAAAATTTTAATTTTTTCTGGATCAATTTTTTTTAGAGAGTATGAGAAGGAAAAGATGAAAATATCTTGCCATTCGTGCATCTCATCTTTCGTAAAAAATTTCTCAATTTTTGTATCGATTTATGTAATCCGTGAACTATGTTCATTTTTCCTTGGTTTTAAATTTCAATTTTCCCAACCAGCTTATGAAATTTACATCGAGTTGATAGAAACAAGATTTATTTACTTTGGTTTCAACCCTCGAGATAGAAACGTATACCTACAAGGAAAATAACATTACCCTTTGTTCGACTTGCTATTTGCTAAATATCGAGAAAATCGAATAAGTTGGTGCAAAGGGAATCAAATTTTGTTAAGTGTGGAATCATGTATATGGATGCCATTGGGTCGTAATTATTCCCATGAAAGTTTCTTCGAATTACCATCCCACCTATTAGGTATCATTGTGATCGCGAATTTATATCTGGCCAGAGCGGATATTCTTCTTTATTTCCTTGGAGAGTAATTTTGTAGTTCAAGAAAAGGTCAGTTATGCCCTTCTTCAATTCTGTTTTATTTCGACGTGTTGTGATACCATATTGTGAAATTTATATGCGATTGCGATACTCGACCATCGGACATCGGATTTAATTTCTGAGGGGTGGTCATTTCCTCACCTCTCGTCTGGCCTTGATGAAAAAAAAGGCAAAAACAAAGTTTATCAAAAGTTATAACTTGAATTTTCAAGGTCGCTGAAAAACATATAAATATCTATACCCTAAAACCGAATGTTGATTAGAAAAATTATGTCAGTATACCAATAGTTCAGTAAAATTGGAAAAAAAAAGGACCATAAGTGACCCTGCCAGAAAAAAGGGACCTAATGTAAAAAAAAAATCGATGTCTCATTTTTCACATTTTTGGTCCAAATGACACCAAATCTGGACCAAACACAAAAATTAAGACATCGATTTTTTTGCACAAGGCCCTTCTTTCCGACAAGGTCACATATTCCATTAAAATGATTTTTTTCCTAGTTTTTTGATCATAATGGTCCACTAATAACATATCCATTAATATGGCACCCCTTAGAGCGTCCGAAACCCCAAGAGAGGTGTCAATTTATGTTGAAGATTTTTTTTTTTAAATATTCCCTCAAATAAGCTTCGAAATTGGGAAATGATCGAATAATCATGTTCTACGTGTAATTTTCTATCAGAAATATTCAATTTTTTAAAAAAACACTCACTTCTTTGATTAAAAATTAAGGGTGAAGAATTTTTATTTTTCAAAAATTTACAGTATTTTTTGAAATACTGGGAATCAAGCAACTGAACCTACCCAAAATTTTATTTTTTCGTGGTGAGAATATTGAATTTTCAATTTCCTATACCTATTTCTATCTTCCATCTTTCATAATTTTCAATTTTTCAATAGAATTTTTAATTTTCGATGTTGGAGTTTTCAATGTTCAATGTAGGATTGAATTTTTAATTTTCAAATTCTCAAAAAGATGTGGCATAGCTAAGAATTTCTTATGGAAGGGGTCAAAAATTTCATCATTTTTTGAGAATTTTGAGTTCCACCTTCCTTCCCCCATAAAAACCACTCTTTATCATAAATTTGGATCATTTTCATGAATAGATATTAAAAAAGTTGCTCAGGTGTTAAATTGTTATCGTTTCTTTTTGTGATTCGCATAGAATATTTAATAAAAAGGGCTTCCATGAAAATAATTATAATTTTAGAACAAACAACGTCGATCCATACTAATTATTTTGTCCTTTGAACTTTTAAAATTTTGGGTAGCTTCAACTTCATAGTCTCGATTAACTCAAAAAATGCTGTAATTTTTTAAAGAATGGGTTTTCTTAGCCTTTCAATTTTTGTTGAAAAAATGGGGTTTTTTGAAAAAAAAGTTGAACTTTTTGATGTAGAAAATTATTCGTAGAATATGATTATCCAGTAATTTTCCAATTTTGAGGTTTATTCGAGAAGATATTTGCAAAATTCAACAAGCATTCGCCCTTTTTTGAAAGTAACGAACGCGCACCCTGGAATGGGCATTCTAATTATGTTGTTTGGTCAAGCAATATGAACAGAAAACACGAAAAAATCCAGGAATGCGGAGTAGTGCCTGTGAGGGGAAGGGAACAGTTCCATTTCAAGCAATTTTTTCGAAGCCGGCGGCACTTTTATAAAAATCCCGGAGCCGAAGCTGCAGCCAAAGGCATCACATTGGACCCCCTCCAGCTCTCTGATCCAAAGTCTCTCTTGAATTTTCGAAACGATCCTGTCCCCTACCATTACAGTTTGGTACCAAAAATGATGCACACTCGGTAATTCTGTGTACCCCTCCCAGCAGCATCTTTATTTTCGAACTTAATTTTTTTCGTTAATTCTTAAATGATGAAAATTTGACTTACATACGTAAACCAAAAAAAAAAAAAAAAAAAACATACGTATATTAGTTAATTACTTCACATTACTTCATAAATTATTCAAAATCATCTCAAAAACAACTTAAAATACAAAAATAGCAAATAGGTTCGAAACACCTTTGGATGCGCCTCTAGAAACCGGTTCAAACTTTTTTAAAAGTTCTGAAGTCGGAGCTGGAGGGACCAAACTTCATCCCATCATTCCACGGGATCCCTGAAAAAATCTGGCTCAACTTTAGTTTCCAAGTATACATCCAATGACCCGTTTACTCGTTTCTACTTTTTCAGGATATGATTCACTTTTTTTAAGGATCTGGATCATGTACTGCGACGCACATCCATTCGCGAAATTCCTAAACACTAATACGAGATGATGTAAGAGTTCAAATATAATGTGCTGGCGCTTCATCGACCCTTTTCCTCTCTATCTATGTTTTAGATTCACCATTCACTCATCTCGTATAATAAAATTTTTAATGAATAGTCCACCAGTGGAAATAAGTTTGTCGTAATACCTCGCTTGTATTTTAACTGCATAATTTTCTTTTTCAAGATCATCGTGGCAGTTGTCAAGGTCAGGGCTTCATCAAATTTCATTTTTGGTGTCCAAGTCAGGCCAGAATTCAATAAAATGGAGCACAGAATCGATAAATTGAGCCATTGAGGTGTATTTCGAACAAAAAATCGAAATCAGTTAGATAATTAGTTCATAGTTCGGTGTTCAAATTATACAGAAATATCTCCTAATTCGATAATTAGAAAAACTATTAACGAGTTTTAAACAACTCTTAGGCATTCTTTGTTAATATATTTTCGTCTTTTATTATTCTATCGATAAACTATAAAAATTTTCTCAAGAAAAAAAAATCCAATCTATCTATAGTAATTATCTGAAAGGTAAACGAACGAAGCATTTTGCAAAATTATGTTTAAGTACTCGACGTTTGCGTATAAATTTGCTCTAAATTATCAACTCGTGTTTCAACTTTCAATAGAATTTACAAGATGTCTATATATTCTGAATAGGGATAGTGAAACATATAAAAGAATACGTTATCTGCAAAGTAATAAATCTTTGAAAGTTTTACAATGGTATCTGTAACTTATAGAGTATGTTTTTTCAAAGTGATTCATGTGAATTAGTTCGTGTCGTGGTATTCTCAACAATCGACCACACTTACCTGCCTGTCGTGTTTCGAAAAGCAACACCAACGTGGCTCGATCATGTAAAATCATTGCGGTTTTGCTGAAATAAAGGTGATTCGCGAATCGTATCAGGGGGAAATTTGGGAAGTACCGGAAATACACAGAGGACTGTGTACCTTGGGTTTTGAAATTCTTGGCACAACTTTAAAGAAGCACGTTTTATAAATGAGCGTAGGTACGGTATTTTAATAATCGCGTGTTTTGTGCTATATACCGATCAATTTTTGACGTTTTGCAGCTGGTCTGTTCTTCGTTGGTATATGTGTGAATTTTATACAAGCGAAAATACGTACTTATATGTTTAGTTAGGTATGTGTAGTTATGCGCGCGTGCTACGTAACGACGTCATTAGTTTTTTAAAAACATTTGAATCAACGTTGCGCGGTTTTGTTTTCAATTTAGGTCAACGTTTGGCCGGAATGTTGGTATTAATTGGTATATGGGTGATATTTAATCGAAGAGCTTTTTCGAGCGTGGAAAATTTTAAATGGGGTTCAATTCGACGTGAGATTTTTGCAGCTAGGAATCAAATTTGAGTGGAAAATTTTCAAAATCGATGTAATTATCAAAAAAATTGTATTGAAATATCTGAAATTTCATTGAAAATGTTTTATGTGTTGAAAAAATAGAGAAAAATATTACGAAAATGTCATATTTGTTGAAATATTCTATGAATTGTGCTATGAAACAACCAGGAAATTGAAGTCGACATCGGAGTCGAAGTCAAACTGTCTCCAAATTGACTCACTCGGGAGTTGAGCCGGAGTCAGAGGGTCAAGGTCATAGATTGACTTTGGAATCAAGGTGGAGTCCGGAGTCAACTTTCTCTATTGACTCCGGGAGTCAAGTGAAGTCAAAGGTCAACTTTTTGGCTGACTCCTGTTCCCTAAAAAAACCAAAAGTTGAAAAAATTGTTAGGTGCCAAAATACTTGGTTGAAATTGTATTTTTTTTTTTTTTCAAATGCTGTAAAATGGTTCATGGTAAAAATCAAGAAATGAATAAAAACGTAAAAAAGAAATTGAAAAGAAATATTTAAAATATCTTATTAAATATTGTACGAATTTTGAAAAAGCATAAAAATGGTTGAAATCTGAATAAAATTCGTTCAAATTTTGTTAAAAATTGAACAAAAATTAAAAATTTAATCGAACAGAGGTCCGTAAGGGGATCATCTCCTCAAAAATAGTCACTGGAGTCGAATAAGTCGAAGATTTAATAACCTCACAAATGAATCATTTTCTTTATTAAAATTAAGCCGGGATATAAAAACGATTCTGAAGGATCAAAAACACTGTTTTTCAGTTGACACTGATTTTGGATCTTTCAGAAGGAGTAGAATGAAGGGGAAACCTCAACTCAAAAATGAATTTTTGACTCCTATAAGGATGGTTTCTGTCTCTGGGCTCACAAATATTGATTAAAATGAAAAATAAATCAAATTTAAAATTTAATTTAAATTATTTAAATTTTACTATAAATTGACTGTAGAAATAATGAAAAAATTTAAATGAAGAAATTTTTCGTAAAAATTTAAACGGCGATCAAAATATTTTGGAAAATATTACAGTCGCTCGTTTGAAAAGTTGAAAACTTAAAATAAAAACCGGTTCATTTTCTCTCAATTTATTTAAAAACTTTATAATTTCTGCTTTTTTTTTTTTTTTTTTTTTCATAGTGAGCCTGAATATAGAAAAAGCATTAGAAACCACCTTCAGGGGTCAAAAATTGGTTTTTGACTTTTTGAGTAGACACAGATTTCGCATCTTTGAGAAGGTGTAGAATCAAGTCAAGAGAGCATTTTACTTTTAACCCAAAAACCAATTTTTGATCCCTTGGGGTAATGGTTAATCGATCTTTGAATTAGTTACTGAAATCGAAACCAAATCTGAGAGAAACGAAAAAAAAATCCAAAAAACCAAAACTAAAATCGAAATGTTTGAAAAATCAAAACCATAAATCAAATCAAAAGGGTCTGGCCGAATAAGGGGTGAATTTGGCCCCAGGCTGGATTTTCGTTTTAATCCCCCCAAAAGGTACCCCTTGATGTAAAAAAAATCTGGAAAAATTTTTGACCCCCCACCCCCCTCCATTTCGGAGTTATGGCCATTTTATTACCCGATTTTCAAGAATTTTTAATTCCAACGGAAGTGAACGAAATTTTCTGTTCTTTGGCATAAAGTTACATCTGGTAGAGATGTATTTATGGAAATTTTTTCGAAAATTTTCATGCACATTTTCATGGTTTTTCGGCCATTTGAAGTTTTCAATCGCAAAAAACACCATGTAATCGAAGAGGTACCACTCTGGAAAAATTACTAAAAAACGTGTTTTTTAACGTAGATTCACGTCACGTATTCAGTTTTGGCGATATCGATGCAGCAAGGGCCGAAAATCGCGAAAAACTGTACAAAAATGTTGGGTTTTTAAGCATTTTTTTCAAATTTTGAGCATTTTGTGTGGAGAGAATTGACTAAACGAAAAAACTAACGCCGAATTCGTGTTCAGCGGGTCAAAATACCCCCATAAACACCCTTTTCGCGATCGTTTCATTTGAAGTCTCGAAATTGTTTTTCTCCACCTATTTTTCATGACTAAATAATCTGAAAAAGTGAATTTCGAGACCTTGAGCAAAATAATCGCGAAAAGGGTGTTAATCGGGGTATTTTGACCTGCTGAACACGAATATGGGATTAGTTTTTCCATCCGGTCATTTCTTTCTTGAGAATCCGCCATTTTCAGGTTTTTGCTCAAAGACTTGATTAAAACTTGAAAATGGCGGATTCTCAAGAAAGAAATGACCGGATGGAAAAACTAATCCCAAATTCGTGGTCAGCAGGTCAAAATACCCGATTAACACCCTTTTCGCGATTATTTTGCTCAAGGTCTCGAAATTCACTTTTTCAGATTATTTCGTCATGAAAAATCGGTGGAGAAAAACAATTTCGAGACTTCAAATGAAACGATCGCGAAAAGGGTGTTTATGGGGGTATTTTGACCCGCTGAACACGAATTCGGCGTTAGTTTTTTCGTTTAGTCAATTCTCTCCACACAAAATGCTCAAAATTTGAAAAAAATGCTTAAAAACCCAACATTTTTGTACAGTTTTTCGCGATTTTCGGCCCTTGCTGCATCGATATCGCCAAAACTGAATACGTGACGTGAATCTACGTTAAAAAACACGTTTTTTAGTAATTTTTCCAGAGTGGTACCTCTTCGATTACATGGTGTTTTTTGCGATTGAAAACTTCAAATGGCCGAAAAACCATGAAAATGTGCATGAAAATTTTCGAAAAAATTTCCATAAATACATCTCTACCAGATGTAACTTTATGCCAAAGAACAGAAAATTTCGTTCACTTCCGTTGGAATTAAAAATTCTTGAAAATCGGGTAATAAAATGGCCATAACTCCGAAATGGAGGGGGGTGGGGGGTCAAAAATTTTTCCAGATTTTTTTTACATCAAGGGGTACCTTTTGGGGGGATTAAAACGAAAATCCAGCCTGGGGCCAAATTCACCCCTTATTCGGCCAGACCCTTTGTTTTGGTTTTTGCCTTCCTGGACTTTTTTATATTATTTCATGTGTGAAGTTGAATAAAATGCTGGAGCAGCGAAAAAGGTCGAGAAAAATTTCGAAAATTTTTTATTTTATTTCGTTACTTGTTGTCATAGAAAATGGTTCATTTTTTATTAATATTGAATTTGTGATAACGTTGTCCTCACTTGTCATTTCGGGAATTATCAGACCTATTTTATGTACTTGAGAAATCAAAACGAAAAAAAAAAAAAAAAAAACGCAAAACGTTTGGAACCCCAAAACCACTACTTTCTGAAAACCAAAAAACAAAAACAAAATGTGGTTTTTCCCCATGGCTGCTTTGATTATTTTAAAAATTTTTGAACAGAAATTTCAATTTTTTTCATTTGGAAAATGTTTACAATTTTAAAATTAATTTTGATATTATTTTTAACCCCTAGATAATAATGATTAGGTACCTATTTTATAGATTTTTACTTTTTGAATAATAATTTGCGTAGATTCGAACTGCAGTTTGCTTATTATTTTGAATAATTTTCATCACATTTTCAAAAATTTTCTAGTGTAAGTAAAATTAATTGGGAGTAAAAATTGATAAATTTTTTCACAGTTTAAAGATTTTTTGTCATATTATTTTGACTATTATGTTACTTTATTTTTCCAAATAAATTACCCACATTCAAGGCACATTTTCATAGTGAAAAAACAGTCAAAACTCACGTCTAAGCATATCAAATTTCAAATTACTGTTTCACAACATTTTTCCATCAATTTTTAAAACGAGAAAATAAGAAAATACAGAACCCATGTTGAAAATTTGCGAATTATTCAAAACCAGTGCCATATTTTCGAGTATGAAGTCGCTCGTGTCTTTTTATTTCAAATTTTCAGTAGCTAGGCTTATCAAAAAAATTCCAAAATGAGATATTTTTCGAATTCAAATTATCACATTATAAAAACATGAAAAATATCGATTATCAGGCGAAATGAATTCCCCAACCGAAAAGTAATTTTTCCAGCTTGATTATCTACCTATATTTTTTTGTTTGAAAAATAGGTCAAATTGCAACCCAGCATTTCTCCAATCTCACGTTTTTAAAATTCATAATTTTTAGTTCGAGAGGGAAAACTAAAAATTATTTCTCGGAATTAAATAATTCATCACACGATAAAAACATGAAAAAAATCTATTATTAATATGTGAAAGCATTTCATTATCCGCTGAATAATTTTTTCGAATCTTATTACCTGCTGTATTTTTTTATTCGAAAAATAGGTACCTAAACATTTAAATTAGGTGCTTGATATTTCAAATTTCACACCACATTTTGAAATTTTCATTACAAAAACCAGCATTGTACGTAAATCCAAATTCAATCTTAAAGGAGTAATATTTGGATTCTCTCTCGGTTGGTTTTGAGAATTACGCAGTATTTTGAAACCTCGGCAAGAATAATGTTTAATAAACCAAAACCTACGAACAATTCAGTCACTTCGAATATCCGAGTAAAGAAAATATGCTCGACATTGGAAAGACTCTCGTTATAAATTTCACTGTAGTATTTATTGCAGTCTAGAGCGGTAAATAAATTAACGAACGAGGAAAATTTAGCAAACGTGTCGATTTATTGGCACAGCTAAAGATAGAATCGCGTGTAAAATGAAACGAAAATTTAAAAGCTTCTAAATTTATTAGCATATTACAAAGTGTTATAAATATGTATTCGTTGTTTTTGGTTTTGGTCGTAAACAAATTCAAACGAAGTCGTATTTTAGATTCGTTGATCCGATTTGTTATTTTAATCATTTTTTAAGGATTTTTCTTGAAGATAGCTTCTTGCTCGTTATTTTTTTTTTTACGATTTTGCTTTCATATTGAATGAGAAATACGTAAATGAAAGTAATTTCGAAATGCTTTGTCGAAATGAATTCAATATATCTTACATCTCGAGGGAAAATTCCACCCCGAGTGGATTTTAGAAAGGAGGATTTAATTAAAATCCATTTTGTTTTGTGAATTTATCAAAACGTGGTATAATGAATGCTGAAAACAATTGTTACGAAATATTTTAATGCTATGAATTCAATTTAATAAAAAAGTTGGCTGATAGGCACATTTTATTCCGGAAGAAATTGTTTTATTTAGAAAGAATTTTACGGAGAATATTTTTCTGAATGTTTTCTTGAGTATTAATTTTTAAAAAACCTACTTTTAAAAAACACGTGTACCTGCCTACTGCTCGTATTCATAGATATTTGTACAAGTTCGAAAAAAAAAAGATAATATTTATGTTACGACGCAAACGAAGAAGTATAACTCGTTTTACTTCTCGTTTATTCATTTTTTTGACGAGCCAAGTGGAAAAATTTGAAGCTGAAAAATTGAGAAAGCTTTTTTAACTGCTCAAGTACCGTACCTTTTTTTTGGGGTCGGTTGTAGTTTGTAGATATGTATTTGGAAACCTGCGCTTATTTCTGACGTCAATGAATAGAAGAAATAACATATTTTCTTCCCCAAACGAACTTTGTGAAATTTCCATCTTCAGAAATTATCATTTTTTAGAGGTAGAGTGTTCGAAAGCAATGGTGTGATAAGGGGGTGATTTGGCCTCTGATGGAATTTAGGCAAATATTTATGTAATTCGAAATGTCTTAGTAGAAATTGATTCTACAGTGCGAAAGAAAATTTTTATCTGACCTCTCAGGAGGACTGAGGACCCAAAATATGCGATTTCCAAACTAAAAATCGATATTTTTTTTCCAAACTTGGCACGTAAGTGGACGTATTAAAGAAGAGTACCCTAAAATTTTCAAAAGATTTTTCTAACCATTTTAATGACCTTGAATTTGACTTTGAAAATTTCAAATTGCCTTGAGGGACCGAATTTTGAGATGGGCAGAAAACTAATTTTTTTCCGAAATTTTTCAAAAATATTTTACACCTTTCAGAATTTTTTCAGATTTTTTCGTGTGGTGAAAGTTGGTCAAATATTCAAAATTACGTCGGGTTTTCGAATATTTGATTAATTTCCATCCCTCAAAAGTATCTTTAAAAATTCTGATAGGTGGAAATACATTGAAAAACTTTTTTAAAAATTTAGTTTTCTGCATATCCTAAAATTGTGTCCCCAGGGCGATTTGAAATTTTTAAAGTCAAATTCAAGATTATTAATCTAGTTGGAAAAATCTGAAAAAATTCAGGGTACTGCTCTTTGGCACCTCTATCTACATGCCAAGTTTTAAAAAAAAATCAGTTGAAAATTCGCTGAGATAGAATTTTTAGCTTGGAAGTCATGAATTTTAGGACCCTCTTATCACTCCAAATAATTTGACAGTTTTCAGAATGTGGAAACAATTTTGATGATTTTTTCATTGTTTTTGATTGGTTGTATTTTTGATGGGAGGTTTATTCTCATTTTACAAAAATTAAAATAAAGTGATTTTTCAAGAGATTTTTTGTGCAGAGCCAAATTTCCCTGCTTCATACAGTTGTCTTCAGTCATTTTCAAATTGGCTATTCTCATATTATGTGAATCATTTTTATACATTTCAGAAATCAATAACTCCCCCCTTTTTTATATTTTTTTATTCTCTAAAATAATTTTCTCAAAACTTACAACGAATCTAAAATAGGATATTGATCCTCATAATGACTCATAAAAAACAAACTTATAAAATGGATAAAGTTTTACGGAGGAAAAAACTTTATAGAAAATATTTAATGAATAAATTTCATACGTTGTTGATTTAGGTATTTGAAAAAGTACATACAAAAGTCATATCGCAAATCATCCCTAGCCAAAGTTTTCGAGTACTTTACAACAAAAATAATCGTACGAATGCAGTGTTACGAAAGTTTTCTTTATTTGGAAAATGTACTTTTGCAGACATCATAAATACATAGACTTCCTGCATCGTTGGATGCTCAGCCCTTCGATAATTTTGCTAGATATGGGTACTTTTGTGTAAGTACATTGGATCGATAGGACTGTCTTTTCGAGTACTTTGGTAAAATAGTATAACAGTTTCTCAAAGATTAAGTTTATAAGCTCCTTCTTAGTTTTATGGCGACTTTATACGAAGATTTGCATATTTGGAAAATATGTAGGTACCTACCTATCTGAAAAATAAGCGACGTAATGAAATAATTTGAAAAATTTCTCGAATTCCTTTCATTAAAATAACCCTTTGAAAGTAAATCGTTGGTATAAATTAGTTACGGATTCGTTTTCCAAGTTTTGAGCAGAATTAATTTTTTCTCTGACCCAGATTCGTAAATAAGTTGGAATCCGTATCAACATCGCGATGACAGGAAATGAACAAACGTAACTTTTAAACGGATATATGGCAGTTCAGTTATTGATGATCAATCGTATATAGACTGATGGTGTATCGACGAGTGAGATTTTCGCGAGAGAGGTGAATAACCATCGGGCGTATTCGTCCTAATCATAATTTCAACCCGACCGATTCGTCGAATTATGCAAGCGCGATGAGTTTATTTTAAAAATGTTTTGGATGCAGGCCATCTCATTCGCGAAGATAACGAAATTCTGACAGTAACATTTTTCTTCCTCAGCCATCTTAATTGTCTGATACGGTAGCGGCTTCGGCATGATCGATGATCGAGATGTGTGGGATTTGGAGTGTTGAATTTTTACGTCTTATTTCGATAATTTATCAAAGGTAATTAGTGGCTGGTGAAGGTGTTGGTGTGAAGGTAGCTGATTTTTTGCAAGTTGTTCAAGGTGTTGGGAAGTATAAATTTTCAAAATTAAGTATGTCGATTTTTTGTGGTTGTATTTTTTTGATATTGAAAAATGAAAATGGTCTATTATTTGATCAATACATTGAATAAAAAAATAATATGAATTAAAAAAAATTTGGGTGGGATGGAGGGTAAAATTTTGTTTCTAGTAATCGGAAAACTGAAACATTTTAATTTTCAGCTGAAACGAAATTTAAAATTTTACTTTGAAAAAGAAAAAAAAAACTGATAAGAAAATTATTTTAGTTGAAAAATTTCAATTTTTTGTTCTCTCAAAATGGGTCAACTTTTGGCATCCTTGCTCAAAATTGTAAATAAATTCTTAAACAAACAGAACCCTAGAAAAATCCTGAAGTTTGGTCCAGCCCTGATTCTCATTTATCAATAATTCAAAAATTCAAAGATTTTCAGGTTTTGTTTCTGTAGATTATTGATATGAATAAATTTTTATTGAAATGTTGGATATAGAATGTTTTCCATTTGACGAATTTTCATTAAAATATCAGATTGGTATTTTTCGTTTTTTCTCTTATTTTAATTTTCAAAATTACGAAGCAATTGAAATTTATTAAAAAATTGAAAGGGTTGAAAGAAAAAAAATGAGTTTGTAAGTATGATAAAATTCAAAGATATTCAAGTATAAAAAAATTAGAAAATTATGAAAAAATGAGCTGAAATATAACAATTGAACAAAAAATAGGTACCTAATTTGAAACAGTGAGGGAGTCTCACGGTCAAGATAGGTCAAACCTTTGATCAAGAGGTCAAGCTGGCCATTCAACGTCAAGATTTTCGACTTAAAGGTCAAACTTTTCAAATAAAAAATATTTTGGTGTTGAAAAGAAAAAATGTACCTAAAATTTTTTCCCACATGATTTTTCATGAAATTTTTTCTCTTTGCTTCGTTCAGGCAAAGTTCATCTATCAATTACAGAAAATATCTCTGTACCTATTTGTAAAAATTCCACCGAAAATCTTATGCTTTTTTGTTTTATTTTAAATGGTATTTTTTGATCTATGCATTGCGGAAGTTTTGTTAAAAACACTTCAATTGGTGCAGTTCACAATTCAATGAAAATTCCAATTTGTGAGTTCATTGTGATTTTTAAAAATTATCTTTATTTGAATTTTTTTTTTAAAAGAGGAGTGGTGGTGACTGGTGACCCATAAAAAAAAATTGAAAGGGTTAAAGCCACCTCCTTTCCATATGGGTAGAAGGTGATCGTGAAGGCCTTCCCTTTACAAGCAGGGTAAGGTAGATTCCTCCGGTAAAGGCTCCGGGTGCCGAAGTAAAGTAGAACAATAAGTTCTCCCCTCGCAGAGGGATCACATAAAGAAGACACAAGTCACTTTACGGAAAAGATATATTCTCTGGCATAGCCAGGTAAATTACACAGTCGCGGAACGACACAACGTTTACATACAAAGTACGGATTAGCTAATGGCGCTTGGTCCATGGGTTCTAGCCATGGACCTACGAGCTCCCCTACCAGCCCAGTGTTACCACCTGGCAGGTATGGATATTCCCACCGTGACATCTGCCCCTTCATTCTTTCCAGTGACTAGCAGAAGCTACTCACAGAAAAGAGTGAAAGACCAGCTCACCGCACAGTGGAATTAGCCATACCACCCAGGGGTATACACTGCCCCCACACTTTTGAGTGGTAGCAAACTGGGCATGGAAAGCGATCTTTTGACTCGCTGCGCCTAGCTAATAAAAAATAAAATAAAAAAAAAATTAAAATTAAAAACTTAACATTAAAACCTGTAACAGAGAAAAACAACAAAACAAAGAAAAAACAACAAGAAAAACAAGAAAAATATATACAAAGCGATCAAAAGATGGAAACAAGGTACAAAAAATACAGAATAGAAAAAATATGAATATTTAATCATATTGGTATATTTCTATCCGGGACATCCAACGCAGTTGAATCGCATTGAGGGGGCCCAGCCTCACCCTCACCAAGTTCAATTCGATGAAGCTGTGCTCAAAAGACAAAGACTTTAATATATAGCACTATCTGGTGCTAAATGTTACGGTTAGTAAGCATAAAAGTAAAAAAAAAATAAAAATACAACATGAATATTTAATCATGTGTTTGTCTTACGTGTGTTTCAGATTCCATGGTCACTGGAATCAAATACATACATCGTTAGCCGTTGGATCCTCTTGAAGCTGCTAACGTTCTTCAAGTACGTATTGATTTATCAAGAAATTTTCAAAACTGCTGTTTGAAATCAAAAATTAATTCTTTTGTTTAATTTTTGTTTGTTTCAGCCAATTTTTTAGGCCTCTGGTATGGAATTTGGATCAAGTTTTACTCGAAATTCAGTCACTTTTGGACTAATTCACAAAAGAATGGAAAATTCACCGAATTTTATTTTATTCAGGTCTGTTTTATGACTCTCTGAATATTTTTATTTTTTATGCAAAAATTTAACCATATTTAAGGTTATAAAACTAAAATGTTCGATTTTCCAACAGGAAAAAATACCAAACCAGCAGTGCTGTACTCGTATAACGAATTTTCAATGCAAAATAGGCCAACTTGCGAGCAAGAAGTCTATTCACACGAAAATCGAATAACTTTTACATTTTCCGTTTGGCTGCTCAAAGTATTTAACCGAAGTCGCATACTGTACAAGCCAACTGGAAAAAGTGAGTATAATTCACTTAGGTTCCAAAAAGTCGAACTATATTATACAAACTTGCATAATGATTCGTTTTCTATTTTCAGAAAAAATAGAATTTCATTTGATTCTATCTCAAAAACGAATTATTTGATGAAGCATTTGATCATCTTACATTTCAATCTCATTGCAATCACTGGACTAGGAGGAACGCCGAGGCAGAGTCCTGACTAGAGAGTGGCATGATCGAAATTTTAGGTGAATTTTATGTCGTCATTCAAATGTTTTTATTTGGTGGTATATGCTTTCAGTTTTTTGAAATATTTCTAGGTATTCTTCGCATGTTCGTATGTCCAGTCAGAATGGCAAATCACTTGACCGGGGGGAACGTGGTACGTTTTAGCATACCATCCATCTCTGGACAAAGCGAGTCCCATCCGGTGCTCAGTGGCCAAAACTAGAGCATGACGAAGTAGCTAAATTACCAAAGAAAAATTCAAAGTTACGTATTTCATTTGAATACAGCATATTTACAACCAATAATTGTTTTATATTATTGTATTGTAATTAATTTCGAGTATTATTTTCATTGATTTCAGAAAGACTTTTCATTTTTGAAAACCATTCTGAAGAACGACATTATAGGGTTGTATCCTTTTGAATACTAACGTTGTTTTATTTAAAACAACTCGTTATGATTATTTTGTGAACATCTGACAAAATAATGTGTTTTTAAAGTTCGTATGAACGAGTTCATAACGAAATTACTGGCTAATTATTTAATTAGCAATATTTATTCGTATGTTTGTAGTCGTATTTTCCAACACCAGGTATTTTCCATATCTTCTTTCTGTAGATTGGCAATTGAATCTTGATGACCAGGGTATCCATGGAATGCAGGAACAAAAATCTGAGCTGAGTCGAAGACAACTGTCGTTGGTAAATACACTTTAACATTCGAAAAGTAGAATTAGATATATTTTTAAAAATCGAAGTATTTATTTGTAAGAATAGTATTTAGTATTCTTATGTCCATATGTACCTGTGTAAATTTCATACCATTTTATATGAAAATAAAAACACAAAATTGCTCATTTGAACAAAACAAATCGTTTATATTTATTTAAGAAACGATAATATCTTCTCTTATAATTATAAAAAGAGAAACAAAACACAGATAAAATTCTTGGTCATTTTCGACCACAAAAAATTAAAAATTCGTAATACCTCTAATAAGGAAAAAGTAAAAAGTATTTAACAAATACTTTAGGAAAAATTACGATTGAAAAATAAAAAAAAAAAATTACTTCTGAATTTTTTTACAACTTATTAAATAGGAAAAAATAATAGAAAATTTTTTGGGAGTCATCTTTTGCTGACATCATCAAAAATTTAGTAAAACAGGAAAAAATAAAAATAAATTCTTTTCCGGTGAGTCATCTTTTGCTGACTTCAGCCGAAAATGGATAAAAAGGAAAACAAAAACGAGGTATCTTTTTGCTTTTTTAATATGTCATCTTTTGTTGACACTATTAAAAAAAAAAAAAAATAAAAATGAATTTTAATATCGCTTTTAACGATATTAATTCGAGACGAAATTTTATTGTATATTTTCGAATTTTTATCGAAATGAAAATTTTATTTTTATTCGTCTCTTTTGTGACGATTTATTTTAGTCGAAATCGAAATTTTTATTCGAAATTTACTTTTGATATTATATTCGAGTTTTAGTCGAATATTTTGACACAAAATTTATATTCGAGTTTTAGTCGAATATATAGGAAGCGGAAGTACTTTAATTTGTCTCTTTTGTGACAAAATTAAAGTATTAATGATAGCGAAAATTATAAAAATCGGAAAAGACTAGCTTCAACATATTTTTAATGCTCATTTGCGCATTTTTCTAATTTTCTTCTCTTCGTCTGTGTACTCTTCTGCAGGCACGCGAAGAGTGCCAACGGTGCGTTCTCTGGTTCAGAGCGACAAGGATTTCGCTAATCATATTTCCGTTGTAGCGGAGACGATTATTGACATTTTCCATGGGCGCGTCATACCGATTGACGATTTCATCGATTTCTCGATTCATCACGTAAATACCAACCTCCGGCGAGCCGGGAGGTGGTCTTACGTAATTCGCAATTGTTTCGCAGAAAAGTACCCTACTTCGTCGCTCATTTGTGTGGCGAGTAGGGTACATGAATACAATTCTTCGTATTCCTGCACGGTATGCGGCCGTCAAAAAGGCGAGTACGAGTCTATCGCAGTCTTCGCGTGATAGACCATCGTATTGTGTATCGATTTCTCCAATGCATACGACAGCTGAGTATGGCATTCTGGTAGCTCGAAGGTTGTAGATGAGCTGGCCGATGGTAAGGTCTCTGTTGAAAATTGGAGACGTCGTCGCTCCTTCAAATTGCCTTTCATGGAACGCAATTAAATCTTCCGCTATATCTAATAATACTCCATTTCCCATGAAAATGAAGGTATTGGACGAAAACGCGGGAAAAATTCCATTATTGACCATTTGCAATGGTCCCAGGATCTGGCCTGTTAATACGAACGGTAATAAATCAGCGGCGTCGTCGGCGGGGGTAGGAGGTCCAGGTGGATTGTTAACCACCGGAGCTGCAACCTCAGCGTTTACGTTTGCCACGTTAGGTTGACGTTGGTTCCTTCCAGCACGTCCAACATTACCGGCGGCACGTTCTTCTGCACGGCGCGCGTTGTTCGCATTCCTTACATTTTGTAAGCGTTGGGCAGCTTGGTTGCGAGCGGGAGCTGCCTGGTTGGGTGCTCCTCTGCCACCACGACCAGCGCCTCTTCCACCACGACCAGCGCCTCTTCCGGCAGGACCAGCACCTCTTCCGGCTTCTTCAACTCCTCGTCTATTTCGGTTTCGACGACGTCTAGGCTGATTCGCAGGTTGCTGTTGTTCCGGCTGGTTTGCAGCCGGCTGCGCAACTTGTTGATTTGCCGGTGGGTTGAAAAATTCTGGATCATTTAACACGCGTTGATTCGCCTCGTGGATGTTCATGTCAACGTCATTTTCATGAACGTTTTCATGTTCATTTGCAAGTTGATTCAACATTTGTTGATTTTCTTGCTGCAGTTGTCGATATTGTTGGACAATTTGATTCGGCTGCTGCTGCATCGGTTGGTTTACGGCCAGATTCGGTTGATTTACGATCGCATTCGGTTGCTGTAATGGCACATTTTGCATCAGCGCAGCTTGCTGCGGTTGATTCTGTTGTTGCTGGAGCTGCTGCGCCATCCTTTGTTGGTGAGCAGCTGCGACAGCGGCTTGCTGTGCTTGCAAGCTAGCAAGTTGTTGTGGCTGCAGCTGAACCATCATTTGCTGGTTCGCGGCAGCTGCGAAAGTAGCCGGAGACCGTGGCGGCGGAATATTTGATCCGCTCGGCCGCGGGAACTCTGCTGTGTTCTGGCTAGAATTGGCAGCCGAATACAAATTCATCAAAGGCGAGGTAGGTAGAGCTTTTGATCTAGCTAACTCGCTGACGTCGATTCCAGGTGGCGCGTTTGCGTGAGTTTCGAGCGCATTGACGCGCAGCTGGAGCATTTGCAATTTTTCGCGTTCCATTTTGAGCGAATTTTGCAAATCGTTATTGGTCGCTGTCAATGCAGCGACAGTATTGTTCAGAGATGCGACATGGGTTTCAGCCACGTGTGCACGGTTTTGATAATTAGAAATCTCTTTTTTAGATTCTAATTCATCATGTACAAATATTTTGCCGTACAATGCGTATTTGATGGTTTCGAATCTGATTTCGTCTCGCGATTCATTCTGGTAGATAATGCTGAGCTCACACCTTTCGGCGACACAGCATATCGGATTAGGAAGCGGCTCTTCTGCGCCGGATGCGTCTATACGCGGTTTGAACAATTGACGAATACATGATTTATGATACACATGAGGGCATAGATTAAGTTTTTCGATAACGTCGGGAACGGTTTGGTCAGTGTGCCACGGCCCATCAAGCGCTAGGGTGGTTTTACACGAAGGGCAAACGGCCATAGGCATATTTATACTGCCTTCCTGCGAAGCAATGGGATATAAGTTAACAATAGTGTCAAGTTTTTTCACAAGCACAAGCGGTTGTAATTTTTTGTCTAATTTCGAAATTTTCGAAATTTTAGCGGTCGATTTTCTCGCCACTGGAAGGGGCTTTCGAATTTTGACAAAAGTTCTCTTTTTTGTCATCGATCGCGTTACCCTTCTTTCGAGAAATTTCTCGTTTTTGTTTTCATCATCATCAGTTGAGATATTTAACTCAATTGATGAATCGTATGAAGGACGTCGTGGTGGTGGTATATAGCCACTGCCACTCGCACCTTCATTCAGTCGAGACATTTTACTCGAATACAAGAAAAATTCGAAATTTTACAACGAAACGAAAAGCAAAAAGCAAAAAAATTCACAATGAAAATAAACTATTCAAATTACTTCATTAATGTCGACTTTGGCAGCCTTCGGAATTTCAGCCATTACTTTTTTCTTTTTAAACAATTTTGGGTTCCAACACGTTATCATTCGGCTACGAAATCTAAATTAACACATTTGGGTTAAAATTCAATAGATTCGAAATATTAGGAAATGAAATTCAATTACCTGGTATTCGCTTTTGTGAATAACGCAGAATGACGATTAAAATTAGAATCCGGCTCGAAAATACAACAAAAATCTTCCGGAGATAATCTAAAATAACACATTTGAGTTAATTTTTTGTAAAATTATACGTATTTAAACAAGTATAATTATTATTATTTACCTGACTTCACTTTTGAGAAATCGAGATTAAATTGGTTCGATCAACGGACACTATAACGTTTGACAGCGTAAATACTAAATTCTTTTTGGTCATCGATCTAAAATAACACATTCGAGTTATAAAATTATCATTTTCGGTTGTCATTGTGCATAAATACGATCAAAATTTTCAATAGTATTCGACTTTATCATAAATCAGCAAAATTCAATCATTTTTGATCTAGTATAAGCAATACCGTTCGTACGAATACAAAAAGTATTGAATATAATTCACAGAAACAATCACATAATGCCAATTTTGACAAAATCAAACCAAAAAGCATCATCACCGAATGGCACACGAGGTATTTTACGTACGAGTACATATTATACCCCGCGTATCATCAGACGATCACTTTCGGTTAAAATTAAAAAGAAAATTTCAAGCCGTATTTAAAATCACAAATAAATCACAACTATTGCGTTTGAAATAGCTTACCGAAAAATAATCGAGACCGCTGTTCGAAAATAGATTACGACCGCTTGAGCTAACAGGCAGGATCGATTCGAAATACAGTATTCTGAAAGAATAACATATCTAAGTTATCTAGTCATGAACCTGGTTCAATATTTTCTAGTCATTTGATAATTCTAGTCATTATAATTTAATAACGTAATTGAATTACCTTTAACGAATAAATATCCACGTCGGATAATTATCACAGCAACGGTTTTTTAACCAACACGTTGATTTGACCATAAATTCGTATTCAAAATCGCAGGACGATATAATTGAATCTAAAAACATACACATTTACGTATGTATTAGTCATTTGACATGATGTTCAAATGTGCAAAAAGCATGCATTCAATGAATAACTAGTTCGCATTTGGAAAATAGTTGAAAATTGTACTTACGTTTTAATAAACGAGTAGGAATTTATATCGGCGAATTCCGTGTCTTTTGACGGGCGAATTTATAAATTACAAAATAAATTTGCACTAATTACACCGCACAAATTCACAATTTTCGAAATTCAAAGAGCACACTTTACGTATCGGCAAGCGCAACAAGTTAAGGAATGAAGGAAAAAGAAAAAGGGGCGACGTAGCTGGAGTCGTGTTATCGCTCACCACTACGCATACACTTATTCACACATACACGGGCCGTGCAGAATTTTCGATCGAGACGCAAAATCTTTTGTATTCGCTTATCTCTTAATACGAAAACTGAGCATCGAAGTCCGGATTTATGTTACCTACTCATTTGGGTAGGTATCCTATCGACTTGCCTATCATACGAGTATTTATTCGTTGAATATGGTCATTTATTGGCGTGAAAATATTTGTATCATTTTTGATACCTATATTTTCGGGTTGTACTGTTTGGTCGGGTGGTTTTATACCTACCAACACAGTATCGTTCGTATTTATCAATTCTAAAACTTTTTCAGTTAGATTGATTTTATTTTCAGGTACATTGTGACAAGAATTTTCACTCGTACAGATATCAGACGAGTTTAGATAGGTATCATTTTTATTACCTACCAAACTGGTATTTGATTCGTTTGAATTTGTACAAGTTTTATTTTCAATCGTTTCAACTTGGCAAGTTTCTTCTGTACCTATCAAGTTAATATTCGATTGGTTCGAATTTTCCATATCATTTGAAATGGTATTCGGATTATTTTCACACGAAATGTACAAGTTTAGCAATTCGTATGAAATAGGTTCAGGATTTTCACTCTTTTGAGGAGTGTAATCGTGAATAAATTTTAACATTGCAATTTGTAGCGGCAATTTACGCTTTTTATTACATTGTATTTCTCTAATGGGTAAATTATTCTCTTTTGCGAATTTTACCGCATTAAAGTTTGTTCTCCTACCTCTCTGTTGTAGGTAGGTAGTAGCTTTTTGTCTCAATTCGGGGTATTTTGCCCCTGTATGAGCTTTTATCTCTTGATCTAACTTTTGGAGATCGAGAGGAATTTGACTTTTACGTGGTCTACCACGGCCACGCTTAGGGGCGGAGGGGTCAACGACATTTGGGGGTCTTTGAGGAAGTCGTTTTTTCCGCTTCTTCCGTTTTTTTACGGCGTGTTGTAGGTTGATTCGTAGTATCTATCGAATCTTTTCGAGGTCTGCCCCTTGGTCTAGGAGGGGGTGCCTCTGAGTCATCGAGTCGGACCTTAGGAGGCCTGCCGCGTCTTTTAGGAGCTGGAGGAGGTTGTGATTGTTCATCGTTGTGAGAATTTTCATTTGAATTTTCATTGTTATCGACGATGGCTGTATCCGGTGGCGTATCTGGTATTGCGGGTGTGTCAGGTTGGTAAAAGTCTTCTGGCTTAACACCTGAGGTCGATGGTTGAGGTTCTCTATCATCTGGAGGAAGTGGTAATCTGCATATGGGTATTTCGTCTTCTGATGAATCTTCATATATCAGATCGGAGTCCATTTCGTATTCACAGTCCGATCCAGTTAGGTCACTATCAGAATTCAGCTCACGTTCCAAACGCCTTCTGATGCGTTCAGCTCTGGCAGCTTTTTGAGCCTCGTAAGTCATTTTGATCGATGCTTCTTTATATACGTCGTCATCAAGGTCATCTGCACCTTGAAGGTCAACGAACTCCCTGATTCTATCTTCAACAGTTTTCCTATTGAGTTTAGATTGTAAACAGGGGTTCTCAGCAAATTCTTTCTGCTGTTTGACAGACATAAAAAGTGTAATTTGTCGAATATTTACGACTTTACCGTGGGCATCCGGTTCATTTGACGGAACCACGATATAGCAATTTTGTCTTTGCTTTTTCTTAATGAGGTAGGGACCTGCTCTTTTGGCAAAAAATTTTCTACTGACACCTTTAAAATATTTACTTTGGCGATGTTCAGTTAGTAAAATTAAGTCACCTTCCTCGAATGGGTGAGTATCACCTTGACTTTTGTTAAAGGCATACTCATCGTGAATTTTTTGAATTCTACGTTTTTCTCGAATGTAATTTTCAATGACTTGTTTATCAGTCATTTCATCAATTTTCATTCGGACATCTATTGGTTGATATATTGACTTTTTTGCCAAAATATCAGCCAAGATGTGGTTATAATCACTGTCGTGTTTATAAAGATGAATAATTTTGATTTCATCAAAATGAGTCATCAACTCAAGTACTTCTTGGAATAATTCGGCATGGTGAACTGGTTTTTTATCCGAGTTTTTCCAGCCGTTTAGAATCCATTTTTCTGATGTCTTATTTATGGCTTTTGTCACATAATGAGAATCAGAAAAAACATTAGCTTTTTTAATATCATTAAAAATGAGAATCTTCAGAGCCGTTTTTATGGCTGTGAGTTCAGCTAAGTTATTAGTACTCGAGAATTTGGGGTGAAATATTTCTTCTGAAACATTTTTCTGAGTAGTTGAGTTAAAGCAAATTCCAATGCCGGCTTTTGCCCCTGGATTCCCATTTCCAGAGCAGGCACCGTCTGCAGTAACTCTGACGATTCCATTTGAATCATACATGAAGTCAGTTTCCTCCATTTTTTCAGAAAGGAGTACATCACTTGTAGTGGCTGCAACTTCATGAAGTTTCTCTTCTTCTATGAGAAGTTTCAAATGAAATCTGAAATTAAATTTAGCAGGTTTCAAGGGGAGACGTGTGAAAATTTCATTTTCAATTCCCCAAGCCTCATTTGGGGTGAAACCATGGATGGTAGGCGAATTATTCATTTCAGCCTCTACTCGTTTTACGAATTTTTGCCATCCATAATGCTGAGTGTTAGGGTCTTGTTTGGTATTTATTCGGACCCTAATTCGTTCAGCGATTGTTTTCATGCTGCGTTCAACCAATGAACTGCAAGCATTGTAAACAGTAGTATGAGAATCTTTAATCCCATATCTGGTCATCAATAATTTCCATTCATCGCTGACGAATTGTTTTCCATTATCTGTAATGGATTTTTTAATTACAATACCTTTCGATTGTATATCTTGGAGTATGTCTTCCATTGCTTTTACCACTGGAGCCATTTTAATGGTCACAGTGGGTCTGAGCCAAATTTTGGACGTAAAGACGTCTTTGGCGACGAGTAGGTACCTAGGTAAGCCTTGTTTATTTACCACAGGTCCAAATAAGTCAATTGAAAGTACATCTCCAATTGCATACGCTTCAATCTGTGCGTATTCAAGTTTTTTATGATAGCCATAAAATTTATTGGCTTTACAAACTAGACATCCATTTGAAATTTCTTTGATATATTTCAAAGAATTCGGATGGAAGTATATTCTGTTGAATATCAAACCTAGTTTGTTGGCTCCTAAGTGTCCATAGGAGTCGTGTAAAAAATCTACAGTGTCATAGAATAAAGTATTAGGTAGGTAGGGAACTTTACTACCGTCTTTATTTTTTCTATAAAGGATTTTATTTCCTTTATCATCTATGACAATTTCGAATTTCTTGGCCTTCGCAGACTTGCGATTTCTCAATTTTTTGTTTCCATCTGAAACAGGGGTTTCCAAAATCAGCATCGTCTGTCTGATAATTGGGTCATCTGATTGAAATAAGTGGATGTTATCCAAATAATCAATCAATGTATTGGTCATTGACTCGGTGAATTTCACTTCATACTTTTGCAACGAAGTATAACTCACACCTTTTTCAGGGAGAGAGGTAGGATGACCACATACAGTGAGTTCTGGAGCTTTAAGCTCGTACAGCTTCTTTTGAGCTGGCATATCATATCTGATATCAAAACCTTGTAATAGAGAAATCCAAGACGCAATTTTACGATGTGTTTTTATAAAATCTTTTTTGCACCTATTTACGTACACAAGTAGGTCAGATCTGACGTGTATGGGTGAACCATATAGCCAGATGCCTAGATTTTTAAACATCGTAACTAACGTATACATTTCCATGTCTTGAATGGTAAAGTCCTTTTGATGGGGTTTAAATTTATAGCTCGCGTACATTATAATACGTGGCTTTTCGTCTATCATTTGATAGAGGCATCCATTCATGGCGTCATCTGTCGGCATGGTGTCTAGGTGAAGGTCATACCCAGACTGAGGAGGCATCAATTTAAAGTCCTTATGGTAGGCGTCGCTTAGCAGTTGAAAAGCTTCGTCTTGTTTAGGGCCCCATACAAAGGGTACTTTATCTGACGTTAGAATATAAAGGTCACTCAAAATTTGTTGGTACTGAGGTATGAAACGAGCATATAACCCAGTTAAACCAACTAGGGCTAAAACTTCTTTTGAGTTTTTGAGAGAAAATTTGCCATTTTTTGTATGTTTTAGTACAAAGTCGTCAAATTTCTCAATTTTCTTGTTTTGTTTGCCGATTTCTTGTTTGGCTAAAACAAAACCAAGATGGTCTGTCCGAGTTTGGAAAAGTTGAGTTTTCCTCGGATTTAATTTGAGGTTTGATGCTCTTATGCGCATCAAAACGAAAATTAAAAGGTTGACCATTCCTTCGAAATCTTTTGCTCGAAGTAGGACATCGTCAACATATTTTAGTATTCCTTTTCTGTCTGGAATTACCATATTTATCATTTCGATAAATTCGGACGCTGACACATTTGTGCCATAAGGTACCCGCGTAAATTGGTATACTTGCCCCTCGAATTGAAAAGCGGTATATTTTCGCGATTCGGGGTCCAAAATCCTTTGAAGGAATCCCCACACGAAATCAAGAGTAGAGAAAATTTCATCATCTTCTCCGTCCATGATTATGTATTCAAGGGGCGGGGGCTCAATATAATTGGGCATCAATTTTTCATTTAGCTCATCTGATGCTAAAGTCCATCTTATACTGCCGTCTTTTTTCTCGACAGGGCAGGATGTATTGATAAAAGGTGAATTCGAGCGTTCAATGAGGCCAAGGGCAAGCATTATATTTACTGCTTTTCTCATACGCTCGAGTTTTTTACGTGGTGGTTTATATTTCTCACCACGCCAAGGTTTCGATTTTTCTTCTTCAGATTTAAATTCGAACTTGGACATTTTCCCATTGTAAGCCCCTGGGTAAATACTAAAACAATCCTTGAACGTAAGAATCAGCTGTCTTACTTGTTCAAGTCGTTCAGGGGTGGTCCAGTTAGGGTGTTCCTTGCCAATTCTTTCGCAAGTACGATTCCACACTCCAGTGAAAATTTCAGGACCGTTATCCCTGTCTTCTGGATCTAATAAATTCCAGCTATCTGGTTGCGAATACTTTTTTATGTAGTGCACAACCAGATTATGATCACTTTCCTCAGGTTCAATTCTTTGAACCATGAGTTGTTCTTGATATTCGTCAGCTGTCAAAAAGTTAAGTTTTATGATAGGATAATTTTGATCATAATGACATGTAGCGTGACGTTCAAGAATGAGAGGTTGAATTCTCAATTCTTGCATAGACAGTCGCCCAATTATACTAATCGGATTTTGCGATTTAATAATATAAAAGGGGACTTGTAGAGTCTGGGGCCCAAATTTGACCGAAAATAATGCCATCATGTGTAAAGTTCTAATTACATCATGATTTGCCATTTTTAGGAGCACACCCCGAGGGAGCTGAATAAATCGAATTTTATTTGGTCTTTTCTCCCAAAAATGTTCGAAAGTTCGCTCGGAGATTACATTTGGATAAGCTCCAGTGTCAAGCTGAGTCGTCAACAGCAGACCACCGACACTTAGGGGTACAACACACGTGGCGTCATCTGAGTGTTCGGATATGATCTGCGCTCTGACTGATTCAGGGAGATCTTTGAAATCTTTGACATTTTTTGTGCTAGTATTTTCTAGCGCGTCTAGTAATGCTGTTGGTAGAATTTTATTACCAAATTCATCAACTAAATGGCACTTATGCAGATCATTTTCTGTTAGGTTTTTTCCTTCAGAATCTGCATAGGCAATATTTTGCAAATTAATTTTATTTTGCTGACCAGGCACGCCGAATTTATATTCAGACGTGAAAGTAGGTTTTGAAACTATTTCTGGTTTCAAATTTGGGTTTTCGGGAGGGGCGGTGGACTTTTCAGGTCCACCCGAGTTTAAAACAGGTTTTTCAACACTGTCATTATCATTCGAAGTTTTTATAGGTGTTTTCGAATCAGAAGAAAATAGTTTTGAGGCATCACGTCTCAAAATCTTGATTTTTTGTTGGGCTGTTCTTTTGACATCCTCCATACGTTCATTTTCGTAATCAATCTGATCTTGAATCGTTAAATGCCATGACCTTAATCGACCCGTATGTTTTGGAGGGCATAAACTTTTGATTTTTCTCCAAATTTTCATACGTTCTAGAATTATAGGTAGTATATACTTATAGCTAGAGTACGATAGGTACCATCTACCATCAGATTTAGAATAGTAGAATTTTGACTTATCTGGAACAATTTTCTTTTCTCTGATTATAGGTTCATCGCGAGTACCATTTTTCATATCCGGGTATTGGACACAATGAAGAAGCTGCAGTGATGGTTGTGGCCAAAACTGAACTCGATCATCAGCCGTAAAACGCTCGAACATTCGACGAAACGTAAAATATCGGCTGCGGGATATACCGGGTTGTTTATCCGCGGCTGGTCTCGCGATTGGAAACAATAGAATAATGGATTCCATGTTCAATTCGCAAAGCAAAAAATTCAAAATATCGGAAATTTTTTCCTGAATTTTTGAAATAGGTAGGTTTGAATAATTATATTCATATTGTCCTACTGATACAATTGCGAATTTATCTGTGATTCTTGCCTTTTTCAGGTTTTTCAAGATATCATCAGCTGAGAGTTGTTCTCTCAGGTACGGAGGAAAACGGTAATATTTTTGATTACGTCTCCGGTACTTTTCACAAACAAAAGCTTGTGAATCACCTATAAAAACATAGTCGTCGATAGACGACATGTCAATATTATATCTATAAGTTTTGGAAATATCTGGGGGTCCTCTGCTGTGGACTTTCAGTTTTCCGACTCCTGAGAATCATTTGCATCCTCAATCGTCACTGGGGGTGTAGGTGACGAGGGTTTTGTATACTCAGCAGTTTTTTCCTCTCCTCCTACTTCTACGTGATGTAGTGGTATAGGTTTTGTACCAGTACTCTTAGTAGGAGGGGGTTTTGAACTCGTTTGAGTTTGAGGTTTGGTCACTTTTACCACCGTATTTTCTTTCGATGGGGTACCATAAACAGGCCAATCAATTACCTGAGGTTGAGTAGGCAACGGTAAATCAGGAATTATAACGCCTCTGGTTATATTCGGATTCACTGTGTAATCTTCTAAAGTTTTTAACTTCGCGATTAATGCCGGTATACTCACCTCATCTTTTGGCTCAAGTTTAAAAGCCAAATTTTGTGGTAATTTCGCACACGCAGTTCTAATGATATCCTTTACATCAGGATTTTCGACTGACATGAGGGTTTCAACCCACATGATTATTTCGCCGATCATTATTCTAGCTGACGTGGCAGAAATTTTGATTGAGTCAAACAGCTGTTTCGCATGTTTTTGGTAAATATGTGACCAGAATTCTTTCAAGAATTCTTTTTTCACAGTTTCGAAAGAGGTAATCGTTTGTTTTTGCTCTTTCCAACTTGTGGTTCCATCCAATTTTATACATTGGAGGAACATTGTGCACATTTGCATCTCATTCATGTCCGCGTTTTTAGCATATCTTTCAAATTTCTTTATGAAATTTGGCGGGTGGTAACGTGTTTTTTCGTCGAAAACAGCTCCTGCATTTGTAAATGCTGTTACAGATATATCGATAGGAGGTTTCAGTGCTATAGAGGGGGGGAAAGTGATGCTGGGTACACCTGCAGATTGTGGATTCTGTTGAATCGCATTCAGGGTTCGTTTTATCTCCTGAATTTCTGCATCCTGTTTGAATGCGAATTTAGCCAAGAGCATATTTCGATCATACGAATCTTTATGTGCTTCATTGACTTTCGTATTCATAGCAGCAAAATTCGTTTGAGAAACTTGTTTAAAATTCTCAAACGCATCTGATATGTCTCTGTGTGTTTCATAAAGACAATCAGTAAGGGCGCAATTTTCTCTTCTGAGAAGATCAACGTCATTGACATTATTATTTATCATTTCTCTTTGGCTTTCCAATTGAGAATATAATTTATTGTCATTTGCTGCTAGATAATTGCATTTTACAACCGCCGTTGTCGCTACCCCTTCGAGTGCTGTCATGCGTTCAGAAACTTTTCTAATTTCTTCGTTCGCATTTTCTCTAATAGAGTCTAATTGCTCTTTGAGAATGTCAAATAAATCGACAGCTTCATCATCTGCTGCGGCTACATCTTCACCTTGCTCATTTTGAGCTTTTTGCTTATCCTCAGGAAGAGGTTCGAGAGGAGGAAGCGGGGTGTAGCCGTGAGTTGATTTTATCTGAGTATTAGCTTCTTTGATCTTTTGTTCAATATAGCTTTGGCTCGGATTGGAGGGTTTTCTGCCCTCGTTGAGAAATTTTTTAGCAGTATACTCAGCATTTGGGAGTATATAGCCTTGGGTTCTCAATATTGAAGCTAGTTCAGGAGGTCGGTACTCAGAGAGTTTCCTGAGTGGCCTACTCTCTACTGTTGCGAAGGGTATAGGCGTGAAAGATTTTAGTTGTCTTTCATAAGCTTTCTTTTGTAAGCTAGGCGATTTAGGTATGGGGGGAGGAGGTTGATTAGTATCGTGGCCTAAATTAGGCGTAGGGGGATTGACCGTTGGATCCTCACGTCGAATTGCTTGGAAATCGATATGAGTATCAGCTCTTTTGGACCAATCAAACGTCTGATTCAAGGCCTGAGCCGTATCAATCTCTTCCTGCAGAGAGCGCGCTTCAAATAGTTCAGATTCAGGAATTTCAGTTGTAATTCCTTCAGGGAACGACAGATTGATTCTATCAATCACTTGAGGCGTCTTGAAAGCTTTAGAATGAGGAGTTTTATTCGGATCTCCGAGTTGCATTCTTGCATTCAGAGATTGTTGAGCAAGGAGAAGCCTTTGTTTCTCCTTGAGGAATTCCTCAGCTTTCCTAGTGGCGAGAGTAATTTCTCTCTCAAGTCGAAGTTGTTCTTCAACATCAGCCTTGTGAGCTTCCATTTCAAGCTCAGCTCTCTGTTTGGCTAACTCTGCATTATGTTCAGCAGCTAGCCGGGCTCTTTCAGCTTCTTCAAGCTGAAGTTGTTTCAGTCTCTCCTCCTCTTCCCTTTTCTCACGTGCAATACGTTCAGCGTCACCCTCTACTGCTCCAGCCATCATAAAATGAGCGAGCATTAACAGAGGAGTAAACATATTGAAAATTGACACTGCCTAATATTTATAGGGTATGCAATTCTTTCAACGTACGTGAGTACAGGAAAACCAGCGATAAGGGAAAAATAAAATCGGCAAGATAAACTCGTTCCAACTTTTGAAGGAGAACGTAGAAGTATAGGTACCTATTTCTTTTGAATAGGTAGGTCTATAAATAAGCAGTACTATTTTTCTTTCGAAACTAGTACAATGCTAATTGCCTGATAAGCACTGTACGTAATATTCGAGAAGTTTTAAACTCGAATTTACGTATGGAAAAGGATACCTATCTATTTCTTTCGAATAGGTAGGTATTAAAATTCTAACGTTTTGCTCGACGTTTGAGAGCAGAACAATAGAAACTGCAGATCGTTTTATAGATAAGCAGTGCACCACTGACGAAAATAGCTTCGTTATCTTGATAACGAAGGTTCGTTGCAGTTTTAGGCAAACTTGTAGAATTACGTACGTATGTGAACGTAATTATCTGGGCAAAATTTTGCACTTTTGGACAAAATTTTACTTTGAAACACGTCACACTTACGAAAAAATACAACTTTTGATGTATTAAAAACTTTATTTTGTGTCAATTTAAGCTTTTGAATAAATTGACAAACAAAAGACACAAATAAAATAGACAAGATAGAAAAAATCTCTCGAAAATTTCTTTTTAGGGAAATTTCCAAGATACAAAAAATACAAGTACAAAATATAAAAGAGCTCACAATCGTGAGATGCAAGTAAATGGGCTCACGAACGTGAGATGCAAGACACAAAAATAAAGAAAAAATTAGCTCAGAGAGCTTGAGAGACTGTTTACTCTCGAATACGAGAGCCGTTTTTACTCTCAGCGTGAAAAAGAAGTAGGTTCGTAAAAACTTACCCGACTCTTGACCACGATCTGGAACCGGGTAGATTCCGTACAGTTTTCCTCAAGGGAAAAGTAGAAAAATTCTCCAACTTGAGGGCGTTGGGCGCCAGTTGAAAGGGTTAAAGCCACCTCCTTTCCATATGGGTAGAAGGTGATCGTGAAGGCCTTCCCTTTACAAGCAGGGTAAGGTAGATTCCTCCGGTAAAGGCTCCGGGTGCCGAAGTAAAGTAGAACAATAAGTTCTCCCCTCGCAGAGGGATCACATAAAGAAGACACAAGTCACTTTACGGAAAAGATATATTCTCTGGCATAGCCAGGTAAATTACACAGTCGCGGAACGACACAACGTTTACATACAAAGTACGGATTAGCTAATGGCGCTTGGTCCATGGGTTCTAGCCATGGACCTACGAGCTCCGCTACCAGCCCAGTGTTACCACCTGGCAGGTATGGATATTCCCACCGTGACAAAATGTAAAAAGGCCATGCAGAGTCAAGCTTTTCGCTACAAAAAAATTTGTTTGACACTGAAAATATTAGCCAATTTTCCAAGCAATATCTTCCATTAATTTTTGTTGACAATTTTTTTTTTTCACCAAAATTTTTCTAACCCAACAAACACTCATTTTATAAAATGAAAGGACGTCGAAGAATGAATTATGTGTAGGTTCAGTTTGTTTCTTTGACGTCTCTTCATATATTAAAACAAGGATTAATTTCAAAAAAAAAATATTGAACTTGTAAAAAAGTGTGAGAAAATTAAACTCCAAGTACAAAAAACAAAAATGTGAAAAATTTGAGCTTACAAATATTTTTCAATAACAGTAAAAATTTTAGAACTTGTTGTGAAAGAAATTTTCAGAAAATTGAACTTGAAAATACATACCTACGTAATATATTTTAAGGAAAAAAGTGGGAATTTGAAAACTTGGAAATATTTTTTACCTATAAAAACGCTACCTTCCTTTTGCTAGAACTTTTTAAATAGAGCTCATAGACCAATTTTTATTCTTATTGTGATTTTCACTTTCATCCTCCTCCCTATCCTCGATCACTAGTTAGTCTTCTTGATCAGACTTCTCAATAGTTTTTATTCATGGTTTTAAATTTTTCATCAAAAAATAAACGAAATATAGGTATAAAGATACCATCATTTCAACAAGGGGGAAAAAAAACCGAGTAATTAAAAAATTTAAATAAAGAGAAAACGTATTTTAAAGCCGGATTCAAAAAGGTAGGAACTTGAATTCTATTGGTTTTAAGACCTTTAAAAAGACGAAGACGAATTTCAGCGAATTAATCGCTCAAAGATTTTTGTAAAACGAAGAAAGAACTCTTTAAGTCTATAAAAGCACGCACAGCCTCTTTACAAAATTAAACTTTAACCAAGCAAAAAAATAAAGAATGACGAATAATCATTTCCTTTGTTACTCGATTTAGAAACAAGGGTCAAGAACTCAAGATATTGCTCATCGTGAACCCACGTACTACCTATTTGTGAAAAATCCTCCAAAGAAGTTAGCTCGTTTTCTAACCAGATATGTACTTACATTGTTTATTTCTGAGAATATTTCGAAAAAAGTCACAACACATATGAATTATGTATTCGATAAGAGACCAAAAATAATCCACGAAACTGTACAATACGTCGTCTCGAGGTGATTTTTTGGTCGTAATAAAACGAAATAAAAAAATTAACGACTGCTCGCACACCCTTTCGTGCATGTCAACTGTGTGTGAGTTAGAGACGCCATACTCTAGAAATCATAAGTGTAGGTACTCGTAAATTTTGAGCCATCGGTTGTGCAGTTTATTCTCATGAAATAGATTAGCGGTATTAAAAAGCTATAACCTTTTAAGCCTTTAAGGTATTTATGAGTTCTACGACCGATGGATAATAAAATACAATTGACCGCGGCGACGAAGACAACGATACAAATACTACGCATACAATAAACAGTACCTAGTTGCTATTGTAATTGGGATATAGTTAACGAGAGTATGGAGATAATTAAAAATAATCTAATATTGGTATGACCGACCAGAACGGAGGTGGTGTTTTGATTAAATATTTACGTGGAAAATTCACGCTTGCCAAGCGCATCGGGCATCGTTTCCGATGTCGTTATCATACAGTTTTTGGCTTTTGCCCATCGACCATAAATTTTCTTATGGTTTATTAACTATACGGTAAAATTAATTTCGCGATAAATTCAGGCGACTGTGGTTTCAAAAGTGTGATTGGAAAATCTTATAGGGTATGAGAAAATGTTTCGGTTTCGTGATGTAGGTATTTCCTAGAACACATGCAGTGATTTTATTTCAAATTTTTGAGGTATTACTTCTTGAGGTCGTTTACTTTTCTCTAAAAATGAGGTTCCCTAAATAACTTTTTTTTTAACTCTTGAATGTTCATCCTTCTTTCAAAATATTTCCAAGTTACAGTTTTCACTAGATTTATTCTATTCTTAAATTTACCTATTCAGCATTTTTTGATAATTTCTTTCAAGTTTTTTAAGCTCCGGAATTATTTCCAACTCAGATATCACTGCTGTTCCAATTCAGATTGAAAAAACGTCGAATGAAAATCATATTTTAAAATATCAATTTTGATATTGACGTCTTTCCATGATGAAATGAGAGTTTGTTGAGTTGGAAAAAATTCTGAAGTTGTAAGAATTGAAAAAAAAAATGTGCGTAGGGAATGGAAAAGAAAATTGAACTTAAAAAAATGAAGAAAATTCAAAGTTGAAATTAATTCTTTTAATCTTGAAATTTGAAAGCTTGAAAAAAAATTGAGAACATATAAATTGAAAAAATTGAAAAAATAAGTCGATTCGAAAGAATTGCAGAATTTTAAAATTTTAAGAAAAATTTAGGGACAAAAAAATAATGAAAAATTGGGAAAATTGAATTGAGACTTGGAAAAAACAAGAGTGCGTCTCACCAAATAAATGGTCCTTTTCGAGGATAATCATTATAGATTCAGGTCGAAGTATCTGTTGAGGTTCAGAGATCTTCAATTTGGATTAAAATGGGTAAAATATTCCCAAGGCTTCTTGAATTTTTCTTAGGATGATCCTTTGAATTTAAAGTTTATCCCTAAAAATTAAAATTGAGTCATAACTTTCAAAATTTTATTTTGCATCATTTTTTTTTTGAAAAAACTTTTATTCTGAGGTTATTTTAATTTGAATCCTTTTGTAAAAAAAAAAAAAAAAAAAAAGAAAAAAATGGAGAAAAAACACGAACAATAATCAGGTGAGCATTTGGATCTGATTCAGTTTTTTTTTTTTTGGGGGGGGAGGGGGCATGAAATTTTTGAAATCAAAATTTTTGAAGGGGAATGCAATTAACTTAATTCTTCCTGTGGGATAAAAACCTTAGATCATGGATATGTTCCTATTTTATACTTTTTAGAGAGAATAAGTCAAAGTTTTTGCATGTAAAAAGACCGAACTTCATAATTTTCCATCAGAATAGGTATCAATGCAATTTTCATTTCTCCCCTTCTGTTCAGTGAAAAATTTAATGTTGTGACGTATGCATTGGAACAAGTTTATCTATTGTGATATTTTGAGATATTTTCAAATTTTTCCTTCAATTTTTACAAAAAATTTGGACAAAAATGTTGTTGTTTGTCCATTTTGTTCAAGATTTTTTTTTTCAAAGATGGTGAAAGAAATTTTGATCAATAGGTAATGTTGTTCCAAAGAACATGGAATTTTTGAACATTTTATTCAGCACGCTCAAGAATTTTTTCCCCCAAAGTTCACTTCAGTTTTTGAATTGAATGTATCTTGGAATTTTTCATGCGTTAGCTTGGATTTAGAAACCACCCTTAATAAAGGTCAAAAATAGGACATTTTAGAAAGAGCAGAATCGAGAGGGGAACCTCAACTCGAAAAATAATTTTTGACCCTCAAGAATGGTTTCTGTGTCCACTAGGAAACCTCAAAAAAGTTTCCGAAGATTTTAAAGAAATTTGACCTCAGCCTCAGTGATAGCTTATGGTCTAAATTCCACATCACCAAAATTTTAGCTACCAGTTTTAAGTTTAGCTCCCACAATAAGAATTAAAAGTTTGGGTTTTTGCATGTGTGACCCTGCCGTAAAGAAGGGACCTAGTGTAAAAAAAAATCAACGTCTCGTTTTTCACGTTTTTGATCCAAATGACACCAAATCTGGACTAAACACATAAAAAATAAAAACATCAATTTTATAATGGCAGAAATTTTTTATCACAAAACCATAAATTATTATGATATGACCATTCGATAGAACAGGTTGAGAGGAGAAAAAAATGTTGAATTGTTTATTTTTGATGAAAGTGAGTGAAGTTGAGAGTTTTTGTGAAATTGGTGGCACTGTCGTGTCGGAGGAAAGAATTTCCTCCTATTTGATTCATTTCTGTTATAGATTTGATTTTTTTTGTGGTGCTGAAAAGGTTTCGATTGGGGGGGAGGTCAGATTTGAAAAAAAAAATGGTGGTAAAAAAGTAAAAAATGGAAAACGAAAACATTCCCTTTTGCTCACCATCTTCAATGTTGTAGGAGCTCTGTTTGAATTTTTTTCTGAAGAATTATTTTAAATTGATAAAAAATTAAAAACAAGTATCATTCATTCCATGGAATCAAATTTTTACTCTCCCCCTCCCCAGGCCTCAAGACATATCCATGTCAAAAATAAAGTCCATTGCCTTTCAATGATGCAGAGAGCTAAATTTTTGGAAATACTTTTTTCAAAGAAAAATGAACCGCCTCCAAAAGACCCGAGACCTCGAAAATTCGAAAATTCCATTCAAAACACATCTTAAATCGCACGTCCACAATAATTATCGTACGAGACGTATTAATGCAAAATCTGCGTATCATCAAGTTCAACATAGGAATTAATTCCCCACGTAGATCGTAATTTAAACGAAGAAGGGATTTGAGCATTTGGAAATAGAAATGGCAACCGAGTCTACGAACTCTGAGATAATTCATTCTCCATTCATTTGCATGCGCTTTTTCCGTCTATGTTTACCTTTTTAAATGGCAATTTCTAAAATACGAGATACTTATTCGGACGAATATAAACAAAGCATGTACGAGAAAGCTACGTGTTCAACGTTCGATAAACATTAAACCCATCCATCGCTGTTGGTAAATTACGAGATAATATCTCTATACGGGTGTTTGGCTCTTACAATGAAGATGCTTAGCAGACGATTGTTCGCGAGAAAAAACAAACGTCGAAGCTGAAAGCTCTCCAAGTCGTTTTATAGTTCACATATTCGAGCAATTTCCTACAATGTCATCGGTCTCTCCAACTAAGTTGACGTGTTTGTAACGTACGTTGAAATTTTACCGTCTGTAGGTTTTTATAGCATTGTCGGAAGATATACGAGATTTTTTTACTGTATAAAATGTCGATATTATTTTCTCTGCTCGGGCTAGTTAAAGTTGTTTATGTTGTACCAGCATTATCACGAATTTCATGATTAACTGTAATGAACCCGGTTGCAAATCTGGTTAAACCTTTTTTAACGGTTTGATTTGGTTTTGGATCTAGGTATATTATACCGATTTTCTCAAAACTGCTCCTATGTATCATATCTACGTACTTATTGTGTAATTGTAATGTAACATATTGAGATCATATGGTATCGTCGAAAACGTAATAAATGCTTGCCAGCGAACTACGAGTAGTTGAATAATTACGCGATAATAAACCGGTATTAAGTTACCATTTATGTTGAATTTGCAATCAATGTACGAAGAGCAAGACCGGTGTGAGGTATTTTCTAAAGGTATTCAGTGTTGACAGGAATTATGAGTATTTTAATTTTTTGTTGACGTATGCTCGCATTCATATTGAGCGGTGACTTTGAAGGATTCTACGTAAATAACTGTACTTCGTCTATCTAGGTATTTCTCTGTTTTGTGTTGTGATTAGAAAATATACCTGTGCGTAGGACGTTTTGAAGATAAGAAATTTTGTAGTATTTCCTACTTCGGTGGATTTTTCGTGCACATTTTATTTTTTAAACAAGGTAGGTCTAATGAATTGGTATCTGAAAAATTCCACTGGTTTTCTTATGTAAATTTATGAGAAGATGAAAGGAGTTCCGGAGTCATGATTGATTGATACGTCGTTGTGTGGGATCTAAAAAATGAATATTTTGAGAAAAAAGCAGGACCTCTCGCCGAGGGTATTATAAGCTTTTCGTATTCTAGTTTTTTTTTTGTTTTTCTGCTCGAGTTTTTAGACGATGGAAAATAAAATTTAGTAAAAGTGGTAAAAATGGAAAATGTTTGATTGAGTAAGTCGTCGAGCGTGAATATCATCAAATGAAGAAGGAATTTCACTTTCCTAAAAGGTGTTAAAGAGCCTTTTGTATGACAAAATTCCAAACTTTGGGAAATTAATTTAGATGCAAGCCATTTTTAAATTTTGATTTTTCTTTTGTTTTATGCCATTTGCAGTGTTGCCAATACGTAGCTATATTTCGCCTTTTAAGAAATTTTAATTAATTTTGAAAAATGAAAAGTACAAAAAAAAAGATAAAATTTGGACGACAACTAGAGCTTTTCCTCCTGTTTTTTAACAAGACAGTCAAACCTGGAACTCGAATACCTTTATGACGTCACTAATCATACCATTGAATTGGCGTTCCGATTTTTTTTTCAAAGTTCAAAATTTTTACGTCATTTTTAAATAGTTTAGAATTTTCTGAAGTAGGTTTCTAAATTTTTTCCTCTTAATTTTTTAAATTCTCAACTTTTTTCTCAGAACTTATTCCATCGTAAATTTTTTTCTGGTGTCATTTTTCCCTGGTAAATTTTTTTCTGACGTAATTTTTCCACGACCAAATTTTTTTTCATTTTTTTTCAACAGCAAATTTTCTAACGCATTTTTTTTGAAAAATTTTTCCATTGTTGAACTTTTATTTTTTTGAAAAGAATAATTATTTCTATTTAATTGCCGTCATGAAAAATATTTTTCTCACGATTTTCACATCTAAAATTTTTTTCCGAAGAATTTCTCCACGTCAAAATTGTTTTCTCAATATTTTTTCAACTCGATTTTTTTTCTTAAAATTTTTTTGACGTCAATCAAACAGAAATCATTTTTTGCAAAAAAGATGCGAGTTCAACGATGAAAAAAATCTTCAGGAAAAATTTCAGGTGAGAAATTATGAGAAAAAAATTTGATCGTGGAAGAATAACATTAGGAAAAAAAATCAGTCGAGAAAATTACTAGGAACGAAATTGGAAAACTTCTTCAGAAAATTCTAAACTGTTTAAAAATGACGCAAATATTCTAGACTTTGAAAAAAAAGTCGAAACGATATTTAGCGGTATGAGAAGTGACGTCCTGAAGGTATTCGAGTTCCAGGTTTGACTGCCTTGTCTATTTTGAGGTAATGAGGTGTGCTTCCAAGATGAATAAAATTGGTGTGAGATCCCGATGAAATTTTTTTAGATCAAATCTTATCAAACCATATCTGATTTAGATCAAATTTTATCAAAACAAATGAAATTTGATCTTAAAAAATGTCCTAATCAAATTATATCTAATCACATATGATTTTTTTTTACATTTTATTTGATCAAATTAGATGTCATTTGATCACATCGTATGAAGCTGGATCTGAACCGTCATAATTTTTTCAAATATGAATTGATACAATGATATATGATTCGATAAAATTAGATTGGGACATTTTTGAGATATGATCAGATCTGAAATTTTTTCATCGGTATGCTGCATGTCCCAATCCCCACTCATATCGGAAGGGAGGTTAAAACTGAGGTCGATCGTTTTGTACTTCATTTGAGCTCCATTTTGCACATATTTTTTTGTTTGTGCATTTGTGAAAAGCAAAATTGGTTTGGAAAGTTCTGCATGTCTTCAGCTTCACCCATATCAGATTGGAGGCCAAAATTAAGCTCATGAGTTGGGAGGGTGAAACTAAGGTCGATCGTTTGTGCTTCATTTGTGCTCCATTTTGCAAATATTTTTCACGTTTATGGTTCAGCAGTGAATAAAATTATTTTGGGAGGTGCTGAAGTTTTAATGAAATCACATTTTCAAAATTTTTTTTGACCATTATAAACGTTTTTATGACTTTGCAAAAACCTTTTACAATAGGTACTTACTTCAAAATTTTTTGTAAATTTTTGGCCATATTTATGACTTTGACCTGTTTGAACATTAGAAATTTTCATTTTTTATGAACACCCTGAATTTTTTTCTTCAAGTTGTGCCCATTTCACATTTATGATTTTGAAATAATTTTTATTCTTGGATTATGTGTGCGATTTTTTCAGTCTATTTTTATATAATTCAATTTTTTTGAAATCTTCTGATGATTTTGTTGAGATTTTGAATTTTTGAAATGATTTTCAATGACCTTTACATCATTTTCACCAATTTTCTATGTCTTGTTGTCTGGTTTAAAGAAAATGTTGGCATTTTGACGATTTTTTTGTTTTAATTCATTTTTACTGTATTTAAATTATTATTTAAAATGTTTTTTTTAGGTTTGAAGAATTTTTAGTGACCAAAATAATAGTTCGAAATTTTTCAAAATATTATTTGAAACAGCGTTGTTTCAAATCCTGAAATTTGTTTGGACTAAAAAAACTTATTTTTCCAGCTGTTCTCTCATTTCAATTCGGTAAAGTCCCTGGAAAAAAAGGGCCAAACTCGTAGCAAGGAAAAAGCCAACATTTCTTTGATTTTCAGCGAATTTTTGCTGATTTTTCAAAAAAATTCACTGTTTTTTCAGCTTTTAGCACATTTTAGCGATTTAGCTGACTTTTTAGAAATGTTCATTAATTTTCCAGCTTTTTTTTACCGTTTATTTTCAATGGAATTGTTTTTCACCGGTTCATTACCTACTCTAGGGTAAGGTCGCCTAATATCGACCCCCATCTTTGTTTTTTGAATTACTCGACCTGTAATTGAGCTGGAAATGCCCACTATGGCTTAAAATGTCGAGTAATGAGTCTAGTTTAATATCCCATAGTCCCAGCCCCCAATTTTCTATTTTCGATTTTTGATGAATTTTTTTCCAAAAAATGCCGAATTTAAAAAGTGAAAAAATGGTGCCTAATATCGACCCCCTATGAAAACTAACAAAATTGACCAAATGATGGCAAGAAAAATTTTTTTTCCAATGTATTTTTCACAGAAAAAACGAATGAAACCAAATCCATAACTGTAAAGCCAAAATTCGCGGAGATAATTAGAAAAAACGAAAGTGATAAAGCCAACATCTGATTATGGCAAGAATGTGATCAATGGTATGGTAATTTTGTAAATTGTGATCAATAGCGACGAAATCAATTAATTAAAAGGAATAATTGTTTCAAAAGTCAGGTAGAAGTACTTATTTTAAATTTTTTTGAAATTGAATGCATGAAATCGTATCTCAGAGAGGGTCGATATTAGGGCACTCAGAGGGGGTCGATATAAGGGCACCTCAAACATTTAATTTCAAAAAAAAATTAAAAATACTTTCTTCTTTCAAACTTCTGAAACAATTATCCCTTTCAATCAGATGATTTCTTCACTATCGATCACAATTTACAAAATTACATTACCATAAATCACGTTTTCGCCATTTATATTTGAAAGCACCGAAAAATAATATTTTGGCTATCTCATTTTCGTTTTTTCTAATTATCTCCGCGAGTTTTGACTTTACAGTTGTGATTTTGGTTTCATTCGTTTTTTCTCGAAAAAATACATAAGAAAAAATTTTTTCCAGCTCGATTGAGTCATTAGGTGACGAGATAAGCCGGGGGTCGATATTAGGCACGGGTCGATATTAGGCGACTTTACCCTTACTGCAATCGTGATTGTTTTCCAATGATTTTCGATAATTTTCACCAATTTATAAATGAAAATAAAGGTTATTCAATTGAAACGTTTTTACTCCCATTTTATTAATTCATCATTCGTTTTTAAATTAGGTCTTCATACCAGCTATTTATGTTAATCACTCGATTTTTAAATTAAATTTAAAAAATCTTAAATTCCCAAAAGAACTAAAATTTCCCCCATCTTGTTTTAAAACTGGCAGCAAAAAAACGCCTAACTAGAGATTTACTTCCCCTTTTATTAGTCTCGCTTTTTTTTTCGGTAGTTATGACTACTCCCATAAAGATCCTCCTATTATCCTTGTTTTTCCTCGAACATTCGTTTCGATACAATATCCATAACGAAATTACATCTCGAGATATAAATAAACAACCAGCGCCGATGCAGACTACGAAGGGTCTGCAGGACGTGGGTGAAAATATACCGATGTACAAGTTCAATTAATTTACGATTCATATACGAACCTATCTTTACACGAAATTCTGAAAAAACAAGGGTAAAAATATCCGCGGTTTGATAATTTTTCGTAGGTAATTTAGCCTGAGAGAGTTGGCCATTAAACTTTGTAATTTTCGAGCCATTATAAGCACTCGAGTTAAATTACTTTTAAAGCTCTTGTTCCTTTTAATACTGAAGAAAATGTGTTGTATTTGCGAGGGGGTTAGAAATACCGAGTGAAGCATTCTCGAAGCTTTCCACCTTCTTTTTTTTTCGTTTTTCATTCTAATCTCGTGCTTTTATAAAGACGACTGCCGGTTGTCAAGAAACGTAAGGACGAGATGAAAAGTTGAATGTGTTTTTGCGAAGGGTTGAACAGAATTTCCGATGGCTTGGGCAATTTTAAAGATAACGCAGCGAATCAATACTCGAATCGTAGGGTTGATGAATTTCATTGTAACAAAGCCACGCACGTGTGTATTCATACTGGATGAAAAAAAAAAAAAATAGAATAGAATATAACAAGTGAATAGAACATATTTACTGGATATGTAACTCGGTTAGTAGGTATAGATGAAGGGTTGGGATTGAACGAGAGTGAGAGGCTTAAGTTGGGGTTATTTTTGAACGTCGTTGTGCAATTGTTCGCAGGCAAGTCAACAGTTGGTTAATAATAGCTTTGTTCGTTTTCCTCACACTTTTTACACTGGGTTAATTCAAAAAATGCACCGTGCAAGTGGTGTAGGTCTTGGGCAACTCGGTTTAGGGTAGGAGAAAAACTAACCGAACCTGCACTGCACTTTTCACACCTCCTTTTAAAAAGTGTGGAAAAGTGTACACCAAACGTACACGGTGCATGCACTGAAAAAAACGAACAGAATCGGTGCAGCTAGTGTAGGCTCAAAAAAAAACGAACAGAAAAAGTGCACACTTTTTACACCGTGTAGAAAGTGTAGCAAAACGAACAAAGCTAATGGTTTCGTGGCGGGATGCAAATCAATGATAATGTATCCGGTAAGCGATGGAATATGTTTGAGGTGACGATTATTTCAAATTGAAAACACCCAAATATCACGCACGTGGAAAAGTTTATTGAATGGATAAAAGTCTTCGGTAATTATACGAATTGTAAAGTCTTCATTGACAAAATTTCGATTGAAAATGCAATCTAAGCGAATAAAATTGAATATTGTTCTTTTACAACCGTATTCGAGTTAATTTCAAAGCCATAAAATTCAACCTTTCTTTATGGAAAGTCGTAAAATAATATCTGGTATCCATATTGCACAAAATATGCAAAGCTCGAATTTATACGTCGTCGAAACAAGTCGACCTTCGGGAACGATGTGTCATCCGATCCGAGTTTGTATTTTCGTGCTATCTTATCGGCCCCTCGAATGAAAAAATCGATCGAACACGAGTAAACTTTCTAATCTGATGTTTGAAAAAAAATTAAAAGAACACCTCTTTATAATTATACACGTAAATGAACATCCGCAAGTGCAGCTGAAGTAAACTCATTTTGTTTATCTAGTTACTTCAATGATTATCTAACCTTCAACTTGAATTAAATACCAACTTGGCAATGTAACGCATTTTTTCGTAAACGCATCGTCATCATGTGTACTTTCCTAGCCTCGTATTATTTTTCATTTGTTTCGACGTCTATTATTTATTTAATCCATCTGTAAAAAAGAAATATATTTTTTGGAAAAAAATATTCCGTTATTTGGTAAATTTTGATTGTTGATTTTTTTTTTCTACGATGTCGTATTCTTGAGAGTATTTCTGCCATGTCTGCATATCCCAATTAAAAAGTTGAACTCTGTTATTAACCGGTATGCCCATTTGTATTAGAATTTTATACCTACGAGTACAAATTAACTCATTACAATTATATGTAATAATGTTGAGCATAAACGTCCCAAACACTCGATGTGCACAACTCAATGTACAGTTAGACAGACGACGCTGACGATGACGACGCCACAAGAATACAAAACTGGCATAGCATTTCGCGGTGAATGTACCTGTACCTGAATGTACGTGTTGTAGTCTTCCGTTGTGGCTAATGCGAAAGTAATTTTTTTAAATGAACATCCGCAATCGGTTTCAAGATTTGTGTTTCTTATTAGAGAAGTAAGTATTGTTTGGAATCGTGCTGCAAGTTGGATTTTCAATGAAATTGTATCGTGATTTCGAGTGGATTATTGGGATGGATTGGATTTGGAGTGGTCGAGTTTTTGTCCGGAGATAGGGAATGGTGATCTGGTTAGAGAAATTTTTTGTTTATGGTTTTTTAGGCTGAGATTTTCATGATTTTTGGGAGTATTTTTAGTTTTTATAATACACGTGAGATCTTGAATTTTTTTGTGAATTTTGATTCAACTTTTTTTTGAATTCGAGAAGAACTTTTAATTTTGGTAATTTTCAATTTTTTTTACCAATTAGTGGGGTTATTCCTGAATTTACTGTGTTAGGTATAGGTATATGGTGTTTTTGAATCATCTCAGTTGAAAAAATTGTGAGAAAAAAATCTTATCTGATGAGAGAAGATCTGAGATTGGCCTTACTGAAAAAGGGGAATACAGAACAAAATGCATTTTTTTTTACAATTTTCCTTTCTTAAAAAAAGTAATTCCTATACACAAAATTTGCCACATGTTCAAACCTTTTACATTTGTGGTGAAATACATGGATAATTATTATCCATAAAATTAACCGCAGTTTTAAGAGTTTCCCCAAACTCTAGAAATGGCAATTTTGATGGAGAATTCCTATCTACAAAATTTGCCACATGTTCAAACCTTTCTTATTTGTGGTGAAATACATGGGTAATTGTTATCCATGAAATTAACCGCAGTTTCAAGAGTTTCCCCAAACTCTAGAAACAGTAATTTTGATGGAGAATTCCTAACCACAAAATTTGCCACATGTTCAAACCTTTCTTATTTGTGGTGAAATACATGGATAATTATTATCCATGAAATTAACCGCAGTTTTATGGGTTTCCCCGAACTCTAGAAACAGCAATTATGATGGAGAATTCCTATCTACAAAATTTGCCACATGTTCAAACCTTTTTTATTTGTGGTGAAATGCATGGATAATTGTTATCCATGAAATTAACCGCAGTTTCAAAAGTTTCCCCGAGCTCTAGAAACGGCAATTTTGATGGAGAATTCCTATCCACAAAATTTGCCACATGTTCAAACCTTTTTTATTTGTGGTAAAATACATGGATAATTGTTATCCATGAAATTAACCGCAGTTTCAAAAGTTTCCCCGAGCTCTAGAAACGGCAATTTTGATGGAGAATTCCTATCCACAAAATTTGCCACATGTTGAAACCTTTTACATTTTTGGTGAAATACATGGATAATTATTATCCAGAAAATTGACCACAGTTTTATGTTTTTCCACGAACTCTAGAAACAGTAATTTTGATGGATAATTCCTATCCACTTGCCTTCTTTATCATACACTACTTTGATGTTATGATTGGCTTTTCATTACTTATGGGCTGGTGGATGATTTTTTCTTGTATCTAAATTTTTCTTTAATTTTTTCTTTCATTTTGACTCTTACCAGTCTTGTTAGAAACCAAAAAGTTTACTTTTAGGGAAAGTGGAGCAGAAAAAAAATTCCATGGGGATGGAATTTTTTTCTCCTTTCATTTCAAAAAAGCGAAATGAAATGTCTCCATTATTGGCATCAATGGTGACAACTTGAATTTTTTCAATTTGCATGTTTTGCCAGAATTTACAAAGTTGACTCCGCAAAAAAATCAATCGTAAATCTCCTTCCACCCCCCTCCCCCCTAAAAAAGATTGTTTTTACAGTTTTACTTTGTTTTTGGTTTTCGATTTGAAAATTCCTCCAATTTTACAAAAGCTTTTAATTTTTTTTTTCATTTTCTCTAAGAATCTGAAAATCATAATTTGAAAAATAAAAAATTACACGTTTTTAAACATTCTACAAGGTTTTTTTTGCCTCTTTGGAGACAAATCTCGAATGCTCTTTCGTAAGAGAAATTAAATTTTCCTCGGTACCAAATCTTTATGAATTCTGTTGGCCTCTACTCTCTCATTTCGAATCAGTGAAATGTGACTGAAAAAAAGTCAGTTTTGTAGTACAAGGAAAATCAGCAAAAATCGTTATTTTCAACGGATTTTCACTGATTTTTCAAAGAATTTCAGAGATTTTACTGAATTTTTAATGAATTTTCACTGAATTATCAATGAATTTTCGCTGATTTTCTCATGAATTTTTTTTATTGATTCTTTACTGTGTGTATAATTCTGACTGCTTTCCAAGGATTTTTGTTAATTTTCACTGATTTATAAATGAGAAAGTACTGTAATTTCGAATCAGTAAAAAATTTTTGGAAAAAAGTCAGAATTGCAGCACAGGAAAAATCAGCAAAATTCGTTAATTTTCAGCGGATTCTCAACAATTTTTTAAAAATTTCGATGATTTCAAAGAATTTTGCCAATTTTTTTTTTAAATTCCGATATTTTATTGACTTTTTAATGAATTTTCATTAATTTTTTCACTATTTGTTTTTAATATATTTTTTTTTTGCTGATTTACAAATTAACGAGTAACTAGCTAAATTTTCAATTTTCTTTTCACATTGAAAACTCAACTTTACTCAAATTCTATTTATTTTTTGTTTGTTGTAAAAATTTATAGCTATACCTCTGATAAGTATAATTTCGTTTTCTGAGGCTTCGCTAGAAACCCTCATTCTAAACACAGAAAGCTTTTTTCTCCATAACGTAAAATATCCTAAAAAGTCATCCACACTCGGTACACTGAAATTCTTTCTCAAAACTTAAGAACGTGCTGGTCTCCATCCTCTCCTCCTTCATTTCATCTTGCATAGGTATACTTATGCTTTTATGATTTATATGGGTACACAGCATGTATATTGGCACATGTTCACCATATATCAAGCCTTCTCACTCCAATTTTGAAAAAAAAAACCTCCATCTTTTATCCGCTTTGGTATTCGATAAAAGAAGCGAAGAAAAACACATCCAAACCCGCATATATTTTGCAAAAGGTTTATTTGTCTAATCCCAGTAATACCTACTCGGCGTCGTACAGTATTTGAAAACATTTCAAAAGAATGAGACACGATTGCACCGAGTGAAGCAGAAACTTGCGGTAAAATTTATGAAAAAAGTTACCCGTCAAGTGACAAACTTGGTGGCAACTTTGGCTCCAACGAGGGCTGTCGTACCGAGCCCGAAGATAACATTAAGTGAAGTGTATCTATGTACGGAGTCGAAATGGAAATGGAAACGATATAAACGTGTAGTTTGATCCGACGTTTGTACGAGGACCGGAGATGGAAAAGATGTCAGCATCGTGGCGGTGCATTTAAACCTTGGAAAGGAATATTTTAAGATGTCGCCACCCTTCCATATACACCGGGTTTCTAATTTTATAAACGTTGTTTCCAGAGCCTTTTGTGTTGATTCTATTAGTACATTTTGGTTAGTTCATATATCGTCGTAGTATTCCTGGAGAAATAGTTATAAGCCATAAGGAGACGATTTGGCTCGTTTTTGAAACATCATTGGCGGGTTTAAATCAAAATTATATTCGAATGGGTCTACCCGAATCATGTAGTGGTGGAAAAGTCGCCTTATTCGTATCCAGTCCGTTTAATTTCGGGACTACCAAGCTTATATACGATGTTCACCCTGTTTTTTATTTCTCAAGACGTATTTCCCCCTTTTTCTTAATCGATTCGTGTTCTTTGGCTGTTTCAGAATGAAAACTCGCAAATGCCACGAAACGGAGACATTATGAAGGAGATTTACTATGAATCGAGACACTTCGGAGTTACCCTGGGCTGATTTTCGCGAACTGTGATGTCGGATTAATTGCTCGGTTTTTTTTTTTTACGTACACGATGTTGTCGTACATGGTGCCATCGCCGATCGAAGATAAACCTCCGGTCGCGCCGGTCGTTTCGAATAAAAATACTCTTCGGCTAGTGCTGGAAAATCACGTGAATCGAAATGGTAATATTACCATGGCCAGTATACCAAATGGAAACGTTATCAATACTCATAAAAAAATCATCAAGAATAGTAGCATGACTTCGGCCGAGAGTAGCAATAGCAGTTTGAATAGCAGTACGGATATCCCAAGCGTTCACGGATCAACCCCTAGTGTCGAAAAACCTAAACCTAAAATGACCAATGGAAGCGTTAAACAGGCTACTTTGAAAAGGTATGTTTTTAGTTGAACTATGATGAATCAATATGAAGCATAATACAAGTCAGCATTTTTACTGGGTGTCTAACGAGTCCTGTTGGTCTTGTTTTTGGCTGAAGGGTCCTCCAGGACCTGCAAATGTCATGTTTTTGTGCTTTTTTAGTTGAAAATTCTGTTTTTTTTAGATTTTGAGATTCATTTGCCTAAATTTACAAACACTTCTTACAATAATTATTGAAAAAATTAGAAAAATTATTTTATTGTCTTATTATCTGAAATTTGCAGGGTGTCCATTTTCTGGGAAACCAAGAAACGTCTGTAAATTTTGAAAGGAAAAATTGGGGAAATATTTTGTATAGATTGTTTTGAAAAAATTCTCCCTCGCTCCGCTGGTGCCAAATTGTTTTAACTAATTTTTCTATTCATCATTTTCTGTTGATCGTGATGTACAAAAAAACTGATATTTCAATCCTCTTTATTTATTAAATCATAAATTTTTCAAGAAAAAAAGAGATTTGAAAAGCTGTTGATTATTCAAAAGGAAACTATTCGTTTTCAAATAGTGTATTTTTTGAAAAAAATCCATTATTTTGTAATTTTAGAAGATTTTTAGTAGCTCGAAAAATGGAAATTAATTACAAATGTTGATAGCTTATCTCTTGAAAATTAGGCATTTGTGAATTTTTCAAGTGAAAAAAATACACGAAAAATGATTTGAAGGGGCTAATTTAACATTGGGGGGGGGAGGGGGGTGTCAAACATCTCGTACCCTGTATCTCTGGTAATGGATGCCCTAGATTACGATATTGAAAAAAAGAGAGAGGATAGAAGAGAATTCGAAATTATTTTCTTCATTTGGGTAAATTTCACTGAAGGTAACGTGATGAATTTTCAACTTTAGAAATTCTTTTTTTGAGAATTTTTTCTCCGTTTCGTCTCGTATTAATTTTTTATTTTCCTGCAGGGGCAAGCCAAAAAGATTTTAGAAACTTTTGTGAAATAAATAAATTTTAGGTTCGTGTTTTTTGAGAGAGGGGGGAAGGAGTAATAAATTGTAAAGAAAATTCTGAAAAATCTAAACTTTCAACTCACATATAATCTGTTTCATTATTCAAAGCTTTATATACCTAATGTTGCTTTAAAATAGAATTTTTTTTCTTTTTATTTGAATTTTTTTGTTTCAAATTGAAATTCTGATGTTTTTGTGCCAGGGAGGGAGGGGGGTCAGAAATTTTTTGAATTGAGTTCAAGTTGGTTTTGTGACCAAAAAAAATCTAAAAATCTCGTAAAAAATAATGAATTTTGAAAAAAAAATTGTAGGGGCATCTCACATTTGAATCATTCTTCTTCACAATTTCATAAGGAAACCAAATATCCCTTTCTCCTTGCTTTATACTTGAGTCTGGAAAATTTTGAAAAATTAGTCTGGTAAATCTGAAAAAAATCAGGGAAAAATCATTCCTGAAATGTACTGGACACCCTGACTTATTTTTTTAATAGGTTCTGTATTTTTTTTGGAGGGGGGGAGGGGGTACAATATCCATCAGTATCCCTTTTGAAAAGGTCATGCTGAAAGTCCTGTTTTGGGGGTTTGAGATTTTGTTAGACCCCCTGTTTTAAACTTTTGAAATGCTGTGCGAAGTTTAATGGGTGATTTTTATACTATTTTTCGCGCTGATCACGGAAAAAGCGGTGAAAAATTTCATCACCCAACGATTTTTCACAGTTTGAATTTTTAGTTGAATACTTTTTTTTCTGATACCTGATGTCGATTTTTTGAAAAGAGGATGGATTCTGTAAAAAAAAAAAATAATAATAATAATAATAGAACATACTTTGTGAAGTGTAAAATTTTCTGTTAGTAGAGTCCAATTGGTTTTTTATTAGAAGTCTTAATTTTCGAAATATTTCAGTTGAAAGTTCAAAGTTCCACTTATTTTTTTTCTTAATTGAAGATATCTCAATCATTAAGCCTCCGAAGAAAAAATAATCAGACTCTACAGAAAGGAAATTTTATGTTCTACAATTCATGTTCTATTCATTTTTTTTCGTAGGTAGTGTGGTACCTACTCTTCCTTTCCCAAAAAATCGACTCCAAAGATCAAAATTTTCATAAGAAAATGTGAAGCTAATTTTTAAAAAAATCCAATCATAAAAAATCCTAACGCGTAGCCTGGAGTAAAACTGGAAACTTATTTGGACTCAGCACAAAAAAGTAGATCAGAATCGCCACTCAAAATCAATTATTCAGAAAAAAATTGTTGATTTTCCAGTCCCCAAAATATATTAATAGAACATGAACTGTAAAGTGTAAATTTTTTTTCTGTCAAGTAATTAATTTTTTCTTAAGAGGCTTGGTTTTTGAGAAAAAAATTCAAACTTTGAACTAAAATATCTCGAAAACTAAGCCTTCTGAGAGAAAAGTAATTGGATTCTACGAAAAGGAAATTTTACACTCGACAATTTATGTTTCATTCATTTTTTCTTAGAATCTTTCTATTTTGCAGAAAATTGACTTCAAGTGTCAAAAGTTATCGAAAAAAAAAAAAATAATAATAATAGAAAAACTGTTGAACAAAAAATAAAAAATTCAATTTTCTGAAGAATCCTTGAGTGATGGAATTTCGTTCTCGTGATCAGCTTGAAAAATTCTATAAAAATCACCTATCAAACTTCAAACAGCATTTTCCATGTTATTCTGCGATAATTTACCACCCACTGCTCCGCGTTTGTAAACGTTTTGTTTGGAAGATATCCAAAGTAATTATGTTTCGATGGGTTGATACCACAACCTGTTGTTATAAATCCTCAACGATGCAAAAATTACCCATCGATGACGAAAAGTCGATTTTATCATCCAATTATGTCCAAGTTGTTTGAAAAAATTACCCGAGTCGATCTTGATTGCGAATTTCCGTGACCAAAGGGTTGAAAAAAAATGATCAATTTTGTACCAAACATCACGAAATTTTCTCTTCAAAATTACTCAACGTTCGATATTTACGTTCTTAAGGTGATGTCCTCGCGCTTTGTAATTTCACGCTATAAATAATTCAAGGTATAGTTTACATCACGAGCCTATTTCAATAACCGATTTGTACTAGACCGTCGAACGTGTGCTCGGTTCGGACGAGTATACTGCATTTTGTAGTGCGGACACATCGTAGGCTCGAAGCCAGAAATTACGTTGGCCAAAACGGCCAAATATATTGTAATATAATGAGATTTAGATTGAGATGAACTCATAGCATCGCGCGGTGTTTTGTAAAGCGCCCACTCGGCGTGTTTTTATTCGTCTATGATACAATTTGCTATTATACGTGTGTGAGAGTAACAGCACCTACAATTAGCATTGCTGGCGTTTTCGTGTTCTACCTGCTGGATCAATGCGTTAGTTTACTTTGTAAGAATGAATCCGGTTTCACGATTATTAAAATTCGTTTCCGAGATTTTTATTTGGAAAACGTATCTGAAGATGTTCTATAAATCAATACTGAACTGTGAAATGGGTAATTAAATGAAAGTTTCTCTTTGGAAATTATAAATATACCAAAACGTGACATAGTTCAGAGCTATTTGTATTGAGTGAATTGGTTTGTGTTTTTTTTTTTTTTTTTAGAAAAAAAGTGAAAATATTAATCAAAATGCTATTAAAATAATTACCTATTACAGTTGGAAAAAATCATCAGTTGAGGAGAATATTTTTTAGAAAATTTTTTGATGAATTGAATTCTTTTTCAAAAGGTCGATTTAAAAGCCTGAGGCAAGGTTTATAATTTTGATTTTAAAAAATTGCAAAAAATGCTCCTGGATTTTTACGTTTAAAAAATTGCAGAAAATGTTTTAAAAGTCATGTTTTCCAAAGTGTGGGGTAATTTTGTATTCTTTTTTCCATTCTTGAGAGAAAAAAAAACATTTTATGATTTCGATTATGCAAGATTTGGCAATAAAGCTGAGCTGATAGACCAATTTTTTGACAGAATTTTTTTTTGAAAAAATTGGTTTATTTTGAAAAATTATTTTTTGATTGATCAAATAGATCACCAATTTAGGTAATCTGAGTTTTCAGAGGTTGAATTTCATCTGAACCATTTTTATGAACTTTCCTCATTTTTGGAAAAATCCAAAAATTTTTAGAGGCTCTAAAATATCTCCAAACTGTTTCCAGGGTATTTGAATTAGATCAAATTTTCATATTATGGATAGGAAAATTTGATCTGAGCAACGAAAAAAAGCTGAGATTAGAGATTTGGTTTACCCCCCTCCCCCCATTTCAATTTGGAATTTTCCAGCATAATGAAGAAAAGCACATAAAAATGGCTTTTGTGAATTTTAGCATCTAAAAACTTGCGGATTACCCACATTGGTGATTTATTTAATTCAATTCGTAACTAATGCCAGGTCATTCAAAATTTTTTGGTGGAAAATTTTTCTAGAAAAAAAAATGAAAATTTGACCTCAAACGTAGGTTAAAAGCGTAAAGTGGATAGACATTTTATTTTCAACCTCTCGAGTCAGTTAAAAAAAAGTTTCTAAAAGTTAAGTTGCTGTGGGAACATTTTTCAATTTTTTTCAGAAAAATTTTGTGCTCAAAGAATGAATGTGGCCCAGCATTTACGAATGGATTTTTAATACCTAAAAAATTACTTTTTGAAGGGTGTCTGGTAGGAGTATTGTCTCCCCCTCCCTTATTTACACTTCTAAAACTGGTCACCAATATAGGTATAATTTGAATTTTTAGATGTTAAAGTTTATGAACCTTTTTTTGAGAATTTTTTCAGAGCTGATAAATTCCAAAATTTTCTGGAGACTTTAAAAGTCTCGAAACCGTCTCAAATCCATTTTGGTTTCAAAAAATAGGATTTCGGCTTTTTTTCTGTTTTGATTAATTTTTAGGGTATTGATTTTGAAATTATGAAATTTCACCAAAATTTGAAAAATGAACTTTATTTGGGACTTAAAATTTTGGGTTTGGAATTTTTTCATGATGTATTGAAATCAATTGATTTCATAGTCTAATAATTGATAAAATTGGGTAAAATTTATCAAAATACGAGAAAAATTGAGAAACCCCTTCAAAATGTGCAGGAAGAATTTCAGCAATCTAATATCACCTATCTATCGTCTAATCAAAACTTTTCTAATGATAAGATACGTGATTTATCAAATGTGTTCAATTCTATTTACGTTTTCGATGAATAATCTCGTGTAGTTGAGTTTGAGTAAAAAATAGATCGGTAAGGCAACTATGACTGTCTCGTGCTAAAACCTCAATTCTGGCATTATTATTAACTAAATCACAGTAATGAATTTCAATCTGAAAGTTGTTCTTTTTCTAATTATTTTAATTTTATCCGGTAAGTAATCATTCGTTTTAAACGAATATGATTCAGCAACTCAATGTAAATATTTTCCAGTTTTATGCGAAGAAAATCTGCCAACTGAATACACATTCTCTAACCAAGAAATTTACGACAATCTGCAAAAATTGCCCGACGATCAACAGTCGTTTTTCTACAATTTATCGGAGGAGCTAAAAAATACTAAATCTCGGCTAGAAGAATGCGATGAATTACTCACAGAATGTGCAAATTTAATTTGATCATTGCAGAAATGCAGATACCCAATCAATATTTGAATGGATTATATCACAATTTTAACTTTTGTCTTTTTGAAATTTTTTTTACAATATTTCAACGATCATTTAACAGTGTTTGGAATTTTGTGATTTTTTTCCCATAATTTGAATCATTTTAGCAACATGAAATTTTTTCAAGTTATTTGAAACGTACTTTCAAATCATTTTAGTAAAAATATGAACCTAATTTTTGTTACAATTTTAACTGATTTTTTTTTTTATGATTATGAATTCGTAACATTCAAAATAACTTTGATGCTATTTTTGGTAGGTACCAATTTCTAAGACCTACCTCGTAGAAATCAGTAAAGCACAAAAGTTTGAGTGAAATTTTTTCAAAACATGATATTAATAACATATGTATTTCCAAAATCGTGTTCAATATCCTAAAAAAAAAAAAACGGGTTTTCTCTCAAAGAAAGCACTTGAGAGTTCCTTTCTATTTTTTTTTTCTATAGATTACAACGTTGGAAATAACGTTTGAAATTTTCATGCATGCACCTTGCGGAAAAAAATGATTTCCCATAAGCCTTTCTAAATCAAATCCCTTGGTATATCACAGTTCATTTATTTCTCATTTATTCAAAGAAAAAAAGAAGGGTTAAAAATTGATTTGTGAGAGCTTGCAGTTTGAAGTTCTTGCCACACCGTACGTAAAATACAAATTGCCTATACTCATGTTGCGATAGAAACTGAAAGAGAAAACACCATTTTCAAAATGAAGAAATGACTCTGACGTTTGGAAAAATCGGACCTAAGTTGTCAAGAGGGATTTCCCTTCGTTTTTCTTTTACCTGTTTAAGTCTGTACTTGAATTGTTTATTTCCGCGTCATAACGATTCATTGATGGCGTGCTATGTAAATAAAAAAAAGTTTGGACAGGTTGATTTTCCTGCTTCTCACCTGTTTTTACTTTCGAAATGTGCAGTACCTATTGGGGTTGGAAATTATTTGTGTTTGAATTTCCAAGTTTTAATTTTAGTATTTCTTTATGAAAATAGGATTAAATGAGTCATTTTTTTGAATCAATGCAATTTCCTGAAGAAATTTAATCATTTTTGATGAAAATTGTTGATATCTAATTTTTTAACTTTTCATTATGGCAAATGAATTTTACCATAAAATTCAGTTTTGTGGTTATCTATGTAGTTTCTATAGGACTATTTTTAAAAAATATATTTTTCATTATTTTGAAAAACTTTTCCCATTTTTTCCCTCAATTTTAATTACTTAAGGAAGTACTCTTATCAACTTTTAAGACATTTTTTGTGTTGTATGAAAGAACATGGAGGATATTTTGAGTAAAATTGAGAAAAAAATTGAAAAATTCGAGTGGAATTTTTTCTGAAAAATATTTTTGTTTTCGAATTTTGAAATTGGGAAAGCTCTTATTATCACCTTTTTATTGAAATTCTTAAATAAACCTTCAAGATTAAAAATTACTAGAATGATTTTAAATCTCGTTTTTAAATTAAAAATTACCTATGCTGAGTAAATTGTTTCACTCACGTAAGTAAAAGGAATTTCAAGTACATACTTACATAATTCATGTTATCTGACCTCAGTAAACAAACCTTGAAATTGAATATCAGGGCAAAAATCATCGCGTGATAAAAAACATCAAACCCCCTTCTCACTGACCCCTCTCTTTACTAGAAAATCGAAATCAAAGCCCCGGAAAATCGCATGAAATGAATTTTATTGCTAGTTTTTTGAATTCGATAACACAATACCGAATAAGTTTCATTGTGATTTTTTTTCGATAACGGATGAACAACTTTGTCAAAAATACGAATTAAATCTCAGTTGAAAATCTCAAAATAATTGAATATTTTCATCATTTTTGTTTACCAAACAATATTCTTACCAAAATAAGATACTCGATCGCGAAAGATTTTTTTTCACTTTTTTGATAATTACTTGAAGTGAAAAATATATGATTTTGTCGAGTTCATTTTCGAAGTTTTCAAATCACGAAAATATATCAATTTTGTTGATGTACGTATGGAATCATCAGCGGCGATGGCGGCGAATTGTTTTTTTCACAAAGACCTATATTATTCAATTATTCTTGTATTAGAATGATACCCCAGAGCTCAACGTGAAAAGAATGTCTCAATTAGAACGGTAACGTGAATATTGTAAACCACATTAAAGAAAAATTCTCATATTACATTCATACATTTGATCTCGTATAATAAAACTTGATAAAGAGGTGTACGTCTATGAATGTGAAAAAAAATCCGTCTCGTGATTTACATATTTGCATTATTATACTTTATGCATTTGCCTACGTTTGAATGGCCGAGGAAATAAAATGCTAGTGTAAATATTTATATGTTCTTGCTGAACATACCTATATTTGTCGGTCGGTCTAGTAACGTTTAGAGGAAGGAAATTGATGGAAATTGGAGTTGATTTTCATTTGTAGAAAATGGCTATTTTTCATGGTCTAGAAAAGGCAATCGTTCCGAATGAATCTTGTTTCGTTCTTTTGATTTTGTGGATTTTGAAAATTTTCCTCCGGCGCCACTCTTTCGACTTCTGAACTTGAAAATTTTTCATTTTTTTTTTTACTAGCTTCTACTTATTTTTTTGCCGCAAATAGGATTTCGATGAGTCAAGTTTTTAATTTTTTTCAAAAATTACCTAATTTTAACATTTTTACATGCGTAAAATTTTTTTCAACTTGAATTTTCTCAAAATTTTCCAGTTTTAATTTTTTTTTTGTTAAATTTCATATTATTTTAATGTCGTTGGAAGAAATTTTGAAAAACATGAAGTCAAATGTCGAAAGAAATGAGAAATAATTTTAAATTACTACTTTACTTACCGGAAAAATTTCCAAATTGAAAAAAAAAAGGGTCTGTTGACAAATTCTTCAAATTTTGAGCATTTTATATAAAAACGAACTACCGGGCGGATTCGTGTTTGCGAAATCACAGATCAGAATACCTCGATGAACACCTTTTTCGCGATCATGTCTATACTTCAAGGATTAAAGAGACTCAAAATTCCCTTTATCACTGATTTTACATGGTAAAATAGGTGAATTTCGAGAATTCAAGTAAAATGATCACAAAATCAGTAATCCTACGTTTTTAGAATATTTTCATGAATATCTAGACAAACTCCGTTATCAAGGCTCCTTCTATAGTTAAAAATTTTAAATGGCCAAAACTTCATTAAGGAATACACCCAAGTTGATAATAAAATTATCATGAGTACACCTCTACAAGATGTGAACTAGTGCCACTGAACAAAAATTTTCTTTCATATCCGTTGACATTGAAATTTTTTTGAAAATGACACCATAAGATGGCCAATTGGCCATAGCATCGAAATGGAGGGAGTTTGGAAAGGGTTCGAAAATTTTTATGAAACTTTTTAAAATCATATTTCATCATCGGAGGGGGGAGGGGTAAGATCAAAAATTGTAGCAAGGGTTAAATTTCCATTATCTGGCCAAAAATTATCAAAATATGAAATCTGAAAAAATTAAATCTAAAAAAAATTACAATTGGAAATATTTTAGTACTGAAATTTTTCAAACTGGATTTCTTCAAATTTTTCTAAACTTCGTATTTTAAAAAATTTCTTCCAACTTGAAAATTTTCCCCAGTGATTTTAAAAGTTTCTCCAATCAAAAATTAGAAACAATTGTTTTCCAATTATGAATTGAAAAAAAAAATTAACTCAATGTTTTTGAAAATTTCTCTCCAATTCAATGGGTAATTAATCAGAAGAAATTTCAGAAACCACCTATTAAAAATATGAATAAGTTTTTTAAAAAATGAGAAAATCAAAGTTGGGAAAATTCTGAGAAAATTTAATTTTAAATCATTGTTTTGATGGGAAAATTTAAAAATTGAATACCTACAGTTCTAGAAAATGATTTTCAATTTTTTGGAACAAAGAGAAGATTTGAACCGAAAATCGATCAGTATCGTTCATTGTTCAGATATTATCCTCTTCCAGATCGTGGAAAATAACAACTCCCGAAATTATTTCCCAACAGAAAATTTTCATTCGTCATTTTCAAAACTAATGTTTCGATTTTATGGTAATTTTTTACCATTTTTTAATTTCGATCCCTTTCAATATCCCCTTTTTTACACTAAAAAATTCAAATATTGTGTTCACGTAAAATAATCTCAACGATATTGAACAGTATTGTATTAAATTTCGAAGGAAAAATACCCGTCAAAAGATACGAATTCGAAATGAACTTTATTTGATATATTCGTACAACGATAAGGAACACTCAAACACAATGTCAAGATATTGCTTTCTTCTCCCTTCTTTTTTTCCAAAGGGGAAACCATACATCAAGTGCAGGAGTTCCACGTACATGTACCAAAGCCTAGACGAGCTTATTAATTGATAAAATGATAAATAACGAATCTCGTTGAGAATAAATTAAACTCTCTCGACTCACGTACGTTCGAATTTTCCATTTCATTGAATTGATTAATTCATCGTCGAATTAAAATGTTTCGGAAATTAATACCTACATGAACTTGAAAACAATCTTGATATTGCGAAATCTAGCTCGTCGATGTATCCGTACGTGAAGTTAATTCAACTACGAGATAATTACGTTTAAACTCGACGAGCGAATATCGGTCGCCGAGCTTTTGAAAATATAAAAAAACAAATTTCCTGTTACAATTTTGCACATTTCCTCGCAGTAATTAAATAAGATTTCAGGCGTACCTCCCTCCGACGTCGGGGAGTAGGTACATAATTCAGATAAATTGTCCATTGTGTTATTTTGTTAGCGTATGGTAGAATAATAAAGCCATATCCAGCGTTCAAGTTACACCCACATTCATTTGAAATAGGTTGACCATTCATTAGCAACGATATCGTGGTACTTATGACTTGGCATGTTAGTATGTTAAGTAGCGAATGTTGAGAGAAAATCCTCGGTGGACATTTTTCACTATTAAGATGAATAGGTAGACGTATAACCAATTAGATGTAATTGTTTGCATCAATAATGAATTGGCGATTTATTTAAAAATATTACAAATAAAGTGTCACGTTTCGAGAGAGAAAAAAGTACACCGCGAATTAACCCGTTTTAAATTAATAATGAAAGTACCCGGGGGAAAAAGGGTGTGATGTTTACAATGTATTTCGTCTGTAGCCATAAAATTGATAAAATACTGGTATCTATTGATTTATACGTCTATGTGTCAGAACCTGGGGTATGTTTTGTATAGGTATCCACTATCCGCATTGTACTTACAATAAAACCATTTAGAATTCAGATAACTCTATTATTCGGTCAGGGTTTCTTAAAATCGTCCCATCACGCGAATGTTTATTATTATTTTCACGTGTACAGGAAACGTGGCCGCATCGCGTTATTAATATCGCCTGCGATGGGCGTTCTCGACATGAAAATTTTCCAGCCAGGAGGTGAAGTGGGGATTTTAACGTCCGCGGGTTGAGAAAATAACAGCTGATTGCGGTTAAAACACGTGCGAAACGATACCGGTCAATGAATACGAGCAAGTAAAAAATTACGAGGAAAAGTTTTCCATGCTTTTTTTCGGATGTTTTCGATCGATATGAAGACTGAAATGGGAGTTTTGGATTAACTCGATGGATGAAGTTGGGATAGGTGCGAGGAGCAGGGATGTTGAAAAATTCAGACACCCTTTAGCTGTTTTGTTACTTGGTGTTTTCCAGTCTTGGAAAAGTTTTGTTTTCGGTTTACTTGGGAGATTTTCTTCGTAGGTTATAATCGGGTTAATGGTATTTTTTTTCATTTCTTATAACAATGTCTCCGAAGTTTATTCGAAATTTTAAATAATTGATGGAAAATTCCAACCGATATTTTAATTTTCTTAAGTGAAGTGAATTCGAACGTGAAGGGAAAATCAGGCGTATAAATGAACGAATTCTTTTGGAAAATAGGGTCTTGTTTTGTTTCGATTTTAATATCGGTATTCGAGTGCTTGCTTTTTGTTCGGTGGAGTTTTAGTTTTTTTTTTCATTTTTTAAAATTTTTGCGTGGATTTTGCGATATTGTGATTATGACGTAAATCCATTTTCTTAGCAGAAGGCAGTATTATCTTGGATCAAAGAATGGAATTGACAGATGTGTGTGTGAAAAAACGAACTTGAATTGACGTAATTCACCATGGTCTAATAATTATTATGTTTTTTTTTTTGTGAGCAAGTATGGAGGTGATTTACAAAATACGAGTATCTGATACTTACTAATAGCAGTCCTGATTCCATCTAAATAAGTTTTTAATTGTTCGTCTCATGAAATTAATAATGCAAGTTTTATACAACAAATTAATTTTAGAAATATTTTTTAGCGAAACGTTTTCAATTTTTGAAGAGAATTATTTTCAACAGTCGTAATAACTCCATTTGTTTTGAAAATAAATTTCGAGAGTGCCTTTTAGTAATTTTTATAGAAAAAAAATTAGCAGCTGAAATTTTTCAAGTTCAAGAATTTAATCAATTATTTTCATTATTAAAACTAAATCAATTGATTTCCATGGTCAAAAATCAAATCATTTTTATGACGAAAACTGGAATCAATTTTCATCATCAATACATTGGTTTCATTATTCTGATGAAAAATTGGTTTTATTTTCTGACCAAAAATTCGTTACATTTCTCGAACAAAATTTTTTGTATTTTCTGAACAAAACATGGTTCCATTTTTCAGACCGAAAATTGGCTCAATTTTACTGACCTAAAATTAGGTCAATTTTTATTTTCAAGAATTGACTCAATTTTTCTGCCCAAACATATGAAATCAATCTTTCTATTCTGACCAAAAATGAAACCAATTTTTCTATTCTAACCAAAAATAGAATCAATTTTTCTATTCTAACCAAAAATTAAACCAATTTTTCTATTCTGACCAAAAATGAAACTAATTTTTCTATTCTGACTAAAAATGGAACCGATTTTTCTTTTCTAACCAAAAATAAAACCAATTTTTTTGACCAGAAATAAAACTGATTTCTCTGACCAAAAATCAAACCAATTTTTCTGATCAAAAATGGGAAAAAATTTTCCGACTAAAAATGGAACCAATTTCTCTATTTTGACCAAAAATGAAACAATTTTTCTATTCTAACAAACATGAAACCAATTTTTCTGACCAAAAATGGAACCACTTATTCTATTTGAATCAAAAATGAAACCAATTTTTCTGACCAAAAATGAAACCAATTTTTCTGACCAAAAACAGAACCAATTTTTCTATGTTGGCTAAAAATAGAACTAATTTTTCTGACCAAAAATAGAACCAATTTCTCTATTTTGATCCGAAGTGGAACCAATTTTTTTATTCTAACCAAAAATTGAACCAATTTTTCTGACCAAAAATTAGAATCAATTTTGTCTGACCAAAAATAATAACAATTTTTCTGACTAAAAATAGAACCAATATTTCTATTTGAACCAAAAATGAAACCAATTTTTCTGATCAAAAACAGAATCAATTTTTCTATTTTGTCCAAAAATAGAACTAATTTTTCTGACCAAAAATAGAACCAATTTCTCTATTTTGACCCAATGTTTCTGACCAAAAATGGAACCCATTTTTCTGACCAAAAATGGAACCCATTTTTCTGACCAAAAATGGAACCAATTTTTCTGACCAAAAATTGAACCAATTTTTCTGACCAAAAATTGAACCAATTTTTCTGATCAAAAATTGGACTAATTTTTCTAACCAAAAATTGAACCAATTTTTCTGACCAAAAATAGAACCAATTTTTTTATTCTAACCAAAAATGGGACCAATTTTTTTTTTAAATCTGATCAATTAATATGACCAAAATTAGGATCAATTTTCTTGGACCAATAATTGAATAAATTCTCAACCAACAAAAGAAATCATTTTTATGATCAAAAATCATATCTATTTTCATGACCAAAAAACCAAAACTGGAATCAATTTTCATGACCAAAAATTGAATTTGTTAAGCACTGACTAAAACTTGAACCAATTTCACTGAAAAAAATCTAGACAAATTCTCTGGGCAAAAATTAAGCCAATTTTTCTGACCAGAAATTAAATTAATTCTCTTAATCATGAATCAAATTAATTTTTAAGCCCAAAACTGAAATTAATTTTTTGACTAAAAATGGGATCCATTTTTTTGACCAAATCAGTTTTTAAGAACAAAATTGAGGTATCAGTTTTTTTCAATCATGACTTAAAATTTCTGAATCCAATTCTATTACCAAAAACCAAGCCAAATAGGTATGTTTTGGAAAGAATATCAGTTTTCAATCAATTTAATTAAATACTAATCGGTATCAAGTGCCATTAATTTTGAACATGAGCTCTCATATTTCATTTGAACGAACCATAAAAATTATGGATGTTGTTTGAAAGATGAGAAGTGCGAGTAACTGAGCAATAAATTAGGTAATTTTAATTTTTGGCAAACTTTCATTCTTGAAGGCCGGCCGTATGAAATTTCAGACAGTTTCTAATCCTCTATGAAAAACATTTTCAGCCTTCTATTATTTTCTTGCTCCTTTTTACGGATTTTTTTTAAATTTTAAAACAGCTTTTGAAAATTTTATTCCCTCTAGAAATTTCATCCAAAATTTATTCGTTATAAATGAGTTTTTAGAGCTAATATTTCTTACGTTTACTAGTCCTTACAGAAAATTTTTTTATACGTTGCGTTGGTGAGAATTTTTAATCAAGTTTATTACAATTTTCAACGATGACGGCAGCATCCAGTACAGCGAGAAAAAGTAAATGAGAAAAATTTGAAAATAATTGAAATATTTCAATGTCACGACTTATTCAAAACCTCGGTACAATAAATTTGAAAGCTTGCTCTGCAACCCAGCTGGATTCAAAGCTCGTAACTCGTTTAAACTCTCCAAAACCAACTCGAGATAACGATACCTGTAATAAATTAGCACCTTATGAATACGAAATTGAAAAATTACACGGTTACGTTCCTCTAGGTACCAAATAGGTATATTTTTCGTGAAACGAAATAACACCCGACTTCATAGGTTCATTATAGCATACGACTGATGCGTCGGCGAAAAGTATAATAAAACGGCGGACCTCGCGCACCGTACACACGTTTAGAGCTATCAAAATCATCACAACGCGTGAAAAATCATTTATTCTTAGCTTCGGTCTCGCGCATTTCGTGTATGGCCACTTTGCAAATCATTTAGGTAACACGGGCCGAGGATTTTTTTCACTTTTTTCACCCATATTAACAGTTATAATTACGAAAAAAAAAAAAAGGATGACCTTCTAATATCACGGTATAATTAAAGGATTTATTATTGTTATTAGACCATAACGGGTAAACTGATACGATTTATAGAGTCGCGAACAAACGCCGCTTCTTGCACTTCGTATCGACATCCTGTTCCGTTGATCGATTCTTCCAAGAGTATAAAATCACATATGAAAAATCTACCGATGTACCCATCTCTGTAACTTGTTGCGGTTAGTAAACCGTGACCATCTCGTATAGCTGCTTATCAAAGCATATAGAATCTTCGACGACGAGCTTTTTCAAAACAAGTTTAAAAGAAAAATCGAAGAAAATGGCGACCTTGACAAAGACCCGCACCTATAAACGCTCCGGTGTAAACGAACCCCCTTCCCCTAAATCTGCTGCGGTGACCTTGATGGCGAAGTGGAAAAAAATCACCCACAACAGCTGTTCCCATAATAGACGAGAACTAATACGAAAAACGACGTTGATGAATCGGCCAGAGCCAAATGTTCCATTCCAGTTACTCGGTGTAGGTATAATTTCGGCAACGGGAGCGATCAAAATGCCACCGCGACGTTTTCGGAGACGACGAGATTTGAAAGGGGGAAAAACGAATTTCAGCCCTCGCTTGGGTTCCTCGTTCAAGAGGGATGGGTTTTATCGATTGGTCTCCTACACCATTATCATACTTGGCCGTCGTTTATTCTGCCAGTCTGCTGGTATTCTTTCGAGTTTCTACTTTTTTCCTGGCTTGGAAAGTATGGAGGGGGGAGCACACCCCCAACGGGATTTTTCAATATTTAGCTGGGAAAATTCGCCATCTCTGTCCATGAGTTGGGAAAAATTACCAATTGTATTCATATTCTCCAAAGTTGGAAAAATTATAAACAATTGTGCGTACTTGTGTATTTTTTGTGATACCTGAAACAGAAAATATAATGATCATTCTCTGTAGGGAGATTTGCCATTTTGTTTTCGATTTTTTTACAAGGAAGCAAAATTTACCATTTTTATACTTTTATTTTTCCAATTTGGAGAAATATTCATTCCAATTATTGTTTCAAATTGGGAAATTTTTCATATTTTCCCAAATTAAGTATTGTAAATTTTTCATTTGTACACGACATGACATATTTTCCCAAGTTGGACAAGTTGAATATTTGTAAAAATCAGAATTAAACGATGATCGTTTTCTGGATGAAAATTCATAATTTCTATCCATATTTTGACAAGTTACTTCAATTTTTTCATGTTTTTTTTAATGTGAAAAAACGACTAAATTTTTCAAAAACTTTGGCATAGCGACGCTTGACGTCATTGTAATTCTCTCATCATACTTTTAAAATAATTCAAATCTTACCAAAATGATTTTCAATTATATGTATTTTCCCCATTTTCCCCAAAAATTATTTCAACTAATTTTAGGTATTATATTTTTTCTCATTGAATCATGGTTTTGATAATTTTTACATATTTGTCTGATGATGGGGGAGAGGGGGAAAGGGAGAGGGAGAAGGGGGAGAATTTTAAACCCTTTTTTTTCAAAAAATATATCTTACTCTTTTCAATACATATCTTGTGTTTAAAAATTGCATTTCATCAATTTTTCTCTTATTTTTCAACATTTTTATTTTAGATGATTTTTGGAATGAGCATTTGAAAAATTTACGATTGTGGGAAAATATTGACCAAAGATGCTCTTTTTATTTAAAAATATAGGTACAGGAAAAAGCAAAAATACGATTAAAAAACAGTATTTTCGTTTTCATTGTTTGTTCTTTTATCTTTTACCTGAGGAAGACAACTTTGCTTGTCGAAACGTTGTTTTTATACTCTTTTTAATTCGTATTTTTACTTTTTCCTGTTTATTTATTTTTTTTAAATATTCTCAATTTTTGGGGAGTAGTAACTTTTTAAAAAATAATTTTCAGCATTTTTCAACACTTTTTGCATTTTTTACTAATCACTTTTTTCAAAACATTCCCCAACTCTGAAATTATTAAAAAAATCTTCAAAATTTTAGGTACCAAATTTTCTCTAGTCTGACAAAACGTTGTCTACAATCATCAAAATTGAATTGTCAAAATCGATTCAAAAAATATAAGGTATCCATGTTTCTTAAAAAAAAAAAGAAAATTAAATAAAAAATTTCAACTTTGAAAAACATTGCAGTAGCCAGAAGCGTTTGGAAGGAGGGGGGAGGGGGGTCTGAACCAGTGGCGTCGGAAGCTTTTTTTTGGGTGGCTGCATAATGAGTACAGAAACTTGAAAAACGAGAAATTTTTGATGGGGAGGGGAAGGGGAGGGGTAAAGCCTTTTTTCGCACTTTAGTTTTGAATAGTTCATAAAATAGCGATTTTCGAAAAAATTGGATAATTGATGCTCAAAAAAGACATTTTTTTAAAATGATTTTGTGAAGCTTTGATAAAATTGGATTTTTTTTAATGTCTAAAAAAGGCATTTTTCACAAATATTCTTGACCTCAAAGGGGGCCCAGACCCTCAAAAAACCTATTTTGGCTACACCCCTGAACAGAAGCGACAAGTTTTTTATTCTGATTTTTCAACTGAAATCATTGCTTTATTGCCCCTTGAATTTGAGGGTTTCTAAAATTTTGACCCTTGCATGATTCGTGTTAAATTTGTCTCAATTTTTTTCATTTTTCTTTGTGGAATTGAAGAGTTATTTTCTCAGCCTTCCTCTGCTTCTTTTTAACACCAGTTTTGGTGATCTTATTTCCATCATCCTTTCAATGTGATCACAAATTTTTAATTTTGGTTTAATCTGAAAATTTGTGCTTTGCACTCTGCCTTTAAAAAGGCAGGATTTGAAGTCTATGGTCAAGGTATCACCCAAAAAATGGGCTTTGTGGAAAGATAAAAAAATATTTTGGGAAAATTCATAAATCTGAGTTTGGATTTTTACTCTTCTCGTCCCTCTTTCTCAACAAAATTTCTTTGAAACGTCTTCCTGATACAGAGTTGAGGTAAATATTGGCGGAGGTTGAATCGATCATTGTGGTGCTAATCTGTTTCGCGAGGGTGTTGGCAAAAATGTCTGAAAACCGCGACCGACGTTCCAGCGCAATAACGCACCGCTGTGTGGTAATTTGCTGAGCCATTTAGATATCGATTTTTGATACGAAATGCACCCAACGTCGTGGTAATAATTCAGGGTTACGTGTTTACTTCGCAGTGAGAACCCATCAATGCCAATTTTTCTCCTTCTTTAGCTCCACAGTCTAGAATCAAAACTCAGACTATGATTTTGATTAGCTAATTTTAACCATGACCGTGTACAAAGGGTTCAAATGAATTCAATTACCTAGTTATCTCATTAAGGCCCGAAACGAGGGGAATTTCCCAAAGTGTTGAATCTTGGTCGATTTATTCGCTTCATGCGGCACCCACGACAAACTCGCACGTCGATTAATAAGGATAGAAGTAAAAGACAGTTTGAAAGGTTGTATCCTTCTTGAACACTTTGCCTGTATCGTTGAAACGCATTAATAAAAGTAATACCTCATACATTTCGAAATGAAGTGGAAAAAGTTTACTCATCGAGAATGGCTTTTGTTCGAGCTCATCGTCACGATTCGAGGTTTCATCGCATTACATAACTGTATTATTCTTCGTATTGTGTATACTCACGAAAGAACTCGTTTTTTTCCTTCTTTTTTTTTTCCAAAAACATAATATCCGGCTTCGTCGTTGTCGAGAAAGAAAAACCAAAACAAGTAACGCGCCGAAAAAGTATTAATTCCGTATTAAGTTTCTTCCTTCTTGTAACGCACGTTTTGATTAAATTTGGGATAGTTTTGAAATTTTCGTTCATTATTTTGAAACAAAATATGGATAGAGCGTAATAGGTAAGACGAAATTGGACGAAACGATCGATATAATCGTTGTAATTACCGACAATTAAATGAATTCCATTCTTGCTTGGATACGAATTATGCTTGGGCACTTTGAAACAAAAAAAAAATGTCCAGCTTAAGGAAATAATTAACGTAGGTTTCTCAACAATCGTTGAAATTGGTCTTGAAATGTAAATAACCTAAATAGATGCTCTTGCCTCTTAGTCACAAGTCAAACGAGCAATTAATTACGACACGTTTACGATCGAGAAACCAATAATGAGAATTTTCGAGTTCTCTTTTTTCCGTAATAAGTACGTGTATTCTTTGTATACCGTTCGAAGCATTTAAATAGTCGCGATGGCGTTTGGCATGGGCGATTGAAAACGTCTGCGATTAAATATTATTAGTTTGGGTTCAATATTTCACTTCCTTTTAATTGATTTTTTTTTGTCGTTGAGTGCTTTAAATACCCTCAAAATTATGTCAAAATTTCTTGAATTCTGTAAAAATGGTTCAAAACATTTAAAGAAAATGAAAAATTCGGAAATTATTTGAAATGTCTTAAAATTTTATCAATAGAATCCCAAAAATTTGTAAACTTTATTTAATGAAAGTTTTGAAAATTGTTCTGTAAGTAATTTATTGATTTTTGCCAAATTTTGTGTTATATTTTTTGACAACTTTTACAAACTGTTCAACATTTTTGTCAGAATTTGAAGAATTTTTTACGATACTTTGATAAGGGAGGTGTCTAACAGTTTTACAGTTTCTTCCTGAGTATTTCTGATTTTTAGTCGTGTTTTGTGATGTTTTATCCTAACTTGTCTTAATTTTTAGTCAAAAAATTCAAAAAATGCTTTTTGTTAAAAAGTTGAAATTGTACCTACTTTTTTTTCAGAAAAAGAGCAAAGGTTCTGATTTATTTTGTACAAAATCTACATACATGATTTTTTTCACGCAAAGTCGTGATGTCCTGATTTTTTTTATCGAAATGTTCTGACTTCTGATTGTTTTTCAAAAAGACTTGAATGTTTTGATTTTCTATCAAAACAAGAAGACAAAATGTTCATTGCCAAAAGTCAAAATGTTCTGAATTTTCGCCAAAAGTCGAAATGTTCTGATTTTTTTTGGTAAAAAAAATCAAGATGTTCTGATATTTTGTCAAAAATCAATGATTGTCAAAAAGTCTAAATATTACAATTTTCAATATTAAAAAGTCAAAAATGTTATGATTTTCTGTCAAATAGTCAAAATGTTTCAATTTTTGTCAGAAATTTAGTCAAAATGTTCTGATTTTTTTGTAAAACAGTCTAGATGTTATGTTTTTTTGCCAAAAAAGTAGAAATGTACCTACTGATTTTTTTTATGAAACGAATTTTTTGTAAAAAACTAAAAAAAGTCAAGATGTTTGGACTTTTTATCTGAAATCAATGTTCTAAATTTTTGTCCAAATGTCAGAATGTTCCAGTTTTTGCCAAGAAGTCAGAATGTTCTAATTTTTGCCAAAAATTCAAAATGTTCTGATTTTTGTTAGAAATGTCAGAATGTTCTGATTTTTTTGTCAGAAATGTCAAAATGTTCTGATTTTTTTGTCAGAAATGTCAAAATGTTCTGATTTTTTGTCAGAAATGTCAAAATGTTCTGATTTTCTGTCAAAAAGACGAAATGTTTTAAAATGTTCTGATTGTTAGTCTAAAAGTCAAAATATTACGATTTTTTGTAAAAAAAATAAATAAATAAATAAATAAATAAAAAAAATAGTCTAAACGTTTCGATTTTCTATATAAAAAAGTCAAGGTGTTCTAATTTTTTGTCAAAAAGTTCAAATTTTTTGTTAGTAATTGAGTCAAAATGTTCTGATTTAAAAAAAAAAAAAAAAAATGTCGAGATGCTCTGATTTTTTTACCTGAAATTTTTGACAAACAATCAGAACATTTTGATTTCTTGACATTTTTGACAAAAAATTGAAACGCTTCGACTTTTTGACAAAAAATCAAAACATTTTGACATTTCTCACAAAAAATCCGAACTGACTTCTTGGCAAAAATTGGAACATTTGGACAAGAATTCAGAACGTTGTTGACAGCAGATCAAAAATCAGAACATCTTGACGACAAAAAATCATAATCTTTGACTTAGGTCAAAGGTTCTGATTTTTTGTCAAAACGTTGATGTTCTGCTGTTTTGTTGAGAAGTCAAAATGTTTGTTTTTTTGTCAAAAAGTCAGAATGTTCTGTTTTTTTTTTTTATTTTTTGCAATGAAATATTTAAATTTATAATTTATTACTCTGCTTTCATTCATAATTTTGGAATTACTTCATTTGAAATTTTTTCAAATTGGTGTTTCTTCGTGTAAAAAATCATCACCCCCTACCAATCGTAAAATATTTTTGTATAATATTTTGCCAAAGTCCACTTTTTTCTTGTTCAAGCAATTTCAGTAAAATTAGCAATTTAATTAGATCCTGTAAAATTTCCAGAAAAGTACCTCATTGCATAGAAATCTTATTTTGAGATTTTCTTCTCTCTAAAACAAAGGTAATTTTGAATGGCAAGATTTTATTCTTTTCGATCGAATAGTTTCGAAAAATGTTTTATTAATTTTAGTTTCGATCCAATACCTTTTGTAGTAACTCTTGTACATTTGATTACACGTTTCATAAAAAGGTAGGCATTTTCCTTCCCAACTCTTCAATCCTATCCAGAATAAAATTTTAGGTTTCCAGCTGTGAATGACACCCACAGCAGTAGCATATTTTTGATTTTCTCCTTAAAATAGGTATTCGACGTGATATTGAAAAATTATCCGTCGAATAATATGCAAAGGTCGCAAATGGTACAACAAAAGCTTTCAAATTTTTCACCACCATCTACTTATCGACCTGTTGAGAAAAAAAGAACGTAGGTAGTAATAAACCGAATAGGTATCTATAACCTAATGTAGGTAGCTGGGTACATGAAACCGAAATCTTCCTCTTTTCAAGCTTTTCGCTCCAATAATACGAGCAAAAGTAATAAATATGAACACATAAAATACGAATTTTTTATTAAAAATTTTTGCTCGTTGTTTTCAAAGCAGAAGAAATTTTTACTCTTCGATGTAAAAAATGTGCTCTTATTCAATACTATTCGATATATACGCACAAAAATTCCCTTTTATTGCTACTAGCGGATTTAAAAAGGCAGTCCCACTAGTCGCATTTAATCCTAAATATGCGCATAAAATGTGCTCAGCTGTTCGGTGTTCGAGATAGGAAATGCGATGTACCAACTAAGAAGCTGTTAGAAGATTGCGTAACATTTTTTGATGGAAAGAAAACATTGAAATGGGTAATCAAAAGTTTATAAATGGTTTTTAATAGAAATAAGGCATATTAATTCTTTGACGATGTTTTGAAAATCGATGTAAAATTCTGAGTCAACAAATCACTACTTCCCTCCCCCTCCCCTACACCACTACAAGTTGGAATCAAATTTTTTTACATAAATGTACGATAATATGTTGTTTCCATACTAAATTATTTATTGTATATTGAATTTTATTGTACCTATTTTAGGAAGAATGGAGAAAATTTATCATGGACGGAATATCATCTCTCACTAGAAATTTTTTCTATAAAATGCTGATTGGTTCTGATATTTTTTAATGAAATTCGATTAATTTTGAACTTTTTTTGGAAAGTGTTCTGAAATACAATTTTTTATGAATCTGAATAGATGGGTGATCTGTGTAAATTTCCAATAATTCCGATCAAAATGAGGTTTCAGAACCAACATGAATAAGTCAAATTTTGAATCGAGATGAATTATACGTACATTACATTTATATAAAATCGTATTAATTTTCAAAATGCGAGTGCCGAGTATCTAAAATTTCAGGATTTGAAATTCATTTTTCATATTTTAGTGAATTTTTGAACCATCAAAAAGCTAAAATTTAGTTGGTATGTAGCTTTTTTGACCTTTCAAATTAATTGAGAGTTGATTTGTAGTTCTTACAAAATTTTTTCGTTTTTCTTCCAATTTTTGTGAAAAAATGTTGCTGTAGAAAAACTTGAATCCAAACAGAAAATAATGGATTTTAGAAAATACTCAAATTGATTAGAGGGGCACAATTTTTGGTAATCCGAGTTTGCAGGTGCTGAAGTTTATTAGATTTACTTAGATAAAAAATTCTATTTTTTTTTTTTTTTTGAAACCCCAAGATCATGTCGAAAAGTTTTTGATCAATGGGGGGCGGGGGTGTCGAAAATATTGTGCATGTATGCCAAATCCAAGTTTCCTAGATTGATTAGATCAAATTTCTATGTTTTGCATTGGTTCTATTTTTAAAAATTCATTAAAATTTGAAACATTAAATTTCAAGACCAAAATTTTTTTATGGATATAAAGTCTCTCAATTCCTTGTATTATTATAGTTGGCAAATCTAAAATTTTTGGAATTTGCGATGGTAGTTTAACTTCAACGCTCAAAATTCCTATTATAGATTCAGACCAAAATTCTAAATAGGGGGGGGGGGGTGAAATTTTGGTACCATTTTTTTGTTGAATTTTCAAAAGAAGAGACAAAACTGTTGAAACATTGTCGATGTCAGAAAAAAACGAGGTTTGTGTGAGAAAAATCAAAGAAATTGAGCAATTTTTTTCGAAGATTTACCTCAAAAAATTTTCCAAACGAAGTGATCGACTTACATTCGTACTCCTCACCCTCCCTCCACTCTTACTCGACCCTTTCTTTTGTCCAATTGCCCACAAGTCTCACTATATCAAAAAAAAAATTGAAAAATTGAAAAAAATGGAACAGTTTGATCAATAAATATGACATTATTAAAACTGTTTCAATTTTTACGTTCGATAAGTCCAAAATAGTATCTAATTTTAAAAACACTTTCAACTATGCAGGAAAAATACTTCTCTCATACTCTTCTGATGTAGGTACTCAAATCAGTCAAAATTGGCTAATTATAGACGAAATTGAGTCGTTGTAGAAATCAGTGGAAAATTTGCTGATTCAAATTAGTGAATTTTCATTTTTGAATCCGTAATTTTCTCACTGATTAACGGCAGGACCAGTGGAATTTCACTTTCAATCCAGTGACTTTTGATTCTGTCTGTTTCAATCAGTCAATCTTCAGTTTTTGACAAATTCAAATTAAGAGAATAGGTATCTGGGTTTGAGAATTTTTTTAAATCACTTCGTTGAAAAAAAAAAATATGTGTAGACCCTCTCAGTATAATTCGAATTATTTTGTGTAGTGGTAGTGCTTAATTTTGATCATCTGAAATGACAAGGTTTTAATGAATTTGAACATTAAAAAAATCTTTCATGGCCGAATTAGTAATCAATGATCATGAATATCTAAATTTCCAAAATCTTGAAAAAATTTATTCTACGTATGATTTTTTTAATTATTATTTTCAATTCATTGGAATTTGTACCTACTCACTTGATATTGATTCAAAAATTGAGATGGCTAATTTCTATATTTTTTTTCAAACAAAAGTTCTTTTTTAAATTTGTTAAAAATTAAATTGAACAAGTTTTTTTCTAAGTAAATGCATTTTACTTACTTAATTAAGAAATAAATTTATTTCATTCTGAATATATCTGATGAAAAATTATTTTAAATGATGGAATAAGTAGGTAAGTAAGTAAATAGGTATGATTTTTTTAAAATTAAAAAAAAAAAGAATGAAAAGTGCTCAAAAAATTTGCCAGATTAAATCCGAATTTTATTTTTATACCTACACCACGAGAAGAAGTTTTTGTTTATTTTTTCACAAGTAGGTATATTTTTTTGATGAAAGCAAAATACTTATTGATTTTTTGGAATTTTTTGGGGCTCGTCCTCGTATATACCTATTCAAAATTTTCCTGATAAATTGAAATAATTTGATTTTTAAAATGAAAATTATTTTTGAAAAAGTTATTCAAATCTTTTAAAATGTATAATAATTATTCCGAACAATTTGAAAATATAATATTTTCTGATAAAATACAAGTTATGTATTTTGAATCATGCTATCGAAATAACTTTCTCTGTTCCTATTGTTGAACAAAAACTTGACAGTGTATTAGAAGTTGCCTATTCTGACAAAATTAGGGCACCAATTTCGTCACTCAGAAATCGTTTCAGTGCGTTTCGAATTGATATCATCGATTGTTTTCTAAATGTTATTTTTTTAATGGAGGAAAACCACAGGCTGTGGATTTCAAATTGATAAATATCTGTTTACACAGTCGAAATGGAAAAATTTCATGATTTATTCAATCTCCTAATCGTCTGGCGACCTGTTTAATGTCAATTATTCATCCGCCTTGGTCGTAAGAATCCATTTATCCCATTTTTCATCATTATCATTACCAAATTCGTATCAATTCTAGCCTCGGTAATTTTTTAAAAATTAATCGAATATGAAATATCATCAACAAAAATAAGAAAAAAAATCAATGAATAGGTAACCGTTCCTATTCGACATTTCTAGATAGATTTTCTAGTAATAACTTCATGAATATCATTCTAATAATACCATAAAGAAAAATAAACGTCTCTGTGCAATAAACCAAGCAAACGAAACTTGATTTGTTGCTTTTTTTTATTCGGGAAGAGGAAAAAAAAACTACGTACATACGCATTACATGTATGTAACTTTTACGTATCATCGCGAAGTAAATTTTATTGCAAATACGCATTTATATTACTTTTATTTATTGCTCAATTCTTCCTTTTGTCGGAAATGTCATAGCATCGTATTCATAGTGTTGCCATTTAACTCATAGACGTTATTAAAATTGCATACTCGTATATCATCCAGGCGAATTGTACCGGAGGCTTCATACAAAAAGGAAATTACTTTCACGAAGCCCTTTAGAAAAAAGCTTCCAGCTTTGTGAATTTTAATTGAAATCTTTTGGATGGACTTTCAAGAGGTCATTCGAGTTCACGTCGAATTGAAAGGGAAAAAAATTCCATCCGATGGAAAATTTATTCACCAAACGGATACTTTCTTCTTTAGAATAGAATTTCTATTCGTTCTCGTTCTGGGAACAACCATTCATCATCGAGTAATTTTGGGTGCATAAAGATTGCCAAAATTAATGAAACTGTTTACTCGAACTGGGCAAGGTAAAGGTTAAAACCTACTCGAAAATTTTATCGGTTATGAATTCGTACGTAATATTTTGTCAACGTCGACACGGTTCGTATCATTTAAATGAATGAATTTTGCCAACGCAAGCAAGATTGTTTATTGTAATTGATGAGCTATTTGACGTCGTCGCCCAAAGGTGTGGTTTCAAGTATGGTGCAATTTTTATTTTTAGTCGAATCAGCATCGTCTAGAAAAATGCATTGGCAAAAGGTTGTGAAAAAATAATGGGTCAGTTGGCGAGTCGAGTTTTAAATATTTACATAGATTACGTTGGAGATTTTCTTTGCGAAAGAATGAAAAAATCTTGAATTCATTGGACTTTTTTCTCCATCCTGTTTCGAAAATACCGTCGAAATAAAGATATCCATTATTTACGGAGAAAAAAAAAACATTGTGGCAAGTTTTTCGATAAACTGCGTAGAATTGAAATATCATGCACGGTTTTCGTATAACTTTTTCAACAATGGGGAAAAAATCGAAGAAAACTTTTCAGGAATGTTTTGAAATTTTTCAATAGTTGAAGGTCTTCTTGAAATCTTTTGAGTTTTTACTTCGTATGAATATGTTTTTCATCGTCGAATCTGTTTCATGTTACGAACTAATAATAAAACAGAAAATGATGCGGAGTTAATTAGACAGCTCGAGATAGATTTCGTCAATAAAATGCCTTGTTTTCTTTTACCCTTTCGATACCCTTGGCTGAGGTGAGAATTATTTCACCTTAGATAATTCACGGTTGGATAAAAATCTCACGTCATAGTTTTCCTTGACCTTAGAAAATTCCCTTCGTTTAGCATTTTATCGCCGCAACGGAAATTACCAGAAGATCTCCCTTAGGTGGTAACCGAGACCGAATCATTTTTCTTCATTTTTTTTTTTCGCCTCCGTAATACGAGAAATTATATCGTTCGTTATTGTAAAATATTACTCGATTGTTGAGACGCCGACGAGATGTTTCGATCGTAAAAAATTTTGCAACTGGAGATTTTTCTCGGAGTGAAATTTTTAGAATATTTATTACAATTTCACGGTAATTTAAATTCTCGTTAAATTTAGTTTCCATTTTACATACGCGAGTGTAAAAATATGGGTGAATTTTGCCAACAGAGCCTTAGACTTTCCTTTGGAGTGAAAAAATTCGTATTTGAGAAATTACTTTATTACAATTATCCATGGTTCGTTAATAAAACACGTGTTCGAATTGGTAAAATGACTGTATTTAATGACGAATTAATTGCTGGATTTTAAAATAGTAAAATGGTAACCGAAAATAACCACTCGATGGTTTATTATTCATCTATTTGCGTGCAAGTCGTGGAAACATCGACCTAGTTTTTTTTTATGGGTTGAATATGTACATATGAAAACAAGCAATAAAAATTTGTGTTTTTTTTTTCGCAGGGTATCATTCGGAAGTTCGAAAGGATCAATGGTGGAGACGTTAATTTATGAAACCCCTGTCCAAGAAGAACCCGAACCTACGCCATCGCAAAAATCAACTTCTGATAAAAGTGACGATACGGATTCGTATTCGACGTAAGTATTTGAATTGATTCGAGTGCTTTGACATGCGATGCAAAAGTTGACAGAATTTTTTTTCGATGTTTATACCGGAATTGAGTAGTGTGTGATTGGAGAGAGGTTTTTAGTGGCTCGAGGTTTAATGTAAATACCGCGTATTGTCGTGTCAAGTGCTCGTGAAACAGTTTGATACGAAAAATGTAAGGGATTTGGATGAGAGATGTCTCTTTAGTAGGTCTCTTGTGTTGTTAAATGTCTTGTTTTTGTGTGATTTGAGGTTTTGAAGTGTAAATGAAGAAATTATGTGAAATTTGCCATTTAAAGCGATATTTAAACTTTTTTCAAGTTTTTTTTAACCTAAATTTTGAAATTTTTGTCAAGGGAGGTAGCTGAAGTCTGAACCGACATGACAGTAAAATTTTAAGTCAAAGTAATACCTCGAAAGAACATTCAAAATTTAGTTTATATCCAAAATTTCAGCAGCCAAAGTTCATTTTTTGAATTTTGATCAATTTTTGAAAATTCAAAATTTTCCATGACCTTGAAAATTCTGAAAAATGTAAAAATTTGAAATGGGTTTATTTTATTTTCGACGTTTTGAATCAATTAGAAGCAAGTTCGAGCCAAAATTTCAAGCTTTCAAAAAATGTTGGCATTTTCCAATTTTGAAAAAAAAAACCTCATGAAGGGTCTGGATGAACTCAGCCACTGAAACTACGTAAATTATCCATTTCGATGGCCTTTCTGGTCAATTGAACCATAATTTTCTAAAATTCGTAACTGCCAGAAAATATCAATATTTTTCTTCAACATTTTACAACGAAAAGAAAAAAAAGTCAATAGCGCAAGAATAAAAGTTGAAAGTCAAAATTTGGTGCAAATTCCACTGCATTTTTTACCTGTCAAATCTTTTTTGAAACGTTTTCAAAATAATTTGGAGCTTTCTTTAAATTTTACAATTTTTATGAAAAATTTTTGCCGCAGAAAATTATAAATTTGACTCGATAATGACGAATGCTGAAAAATTGAATTTTATTCGATCAGATAAGTTATCGAAATGAGATATTCGCGTCTCTGTATGCTGAAATTTATTCGGGCCCTTTATGGGTCCTTTTTCAAACCTAAAAAAGTGAAATTTTCAGAGAGGTTTAAATGGGCTCGAATCGATTTCTAATCGATTTGAGAAGCCAAAAATTGGGTATTCTCCAAATTTCAGCTTTTCATCTTGATATTCTTGATTGGATCCAATTTCAATGCTGGTCTATTTTGGAAGGTCATGTGATGATTTCGAATTTTTTAAAATGTGCCAAAATTCGAAAAAAATAAACTTCAGCATTAGGACTTGAAATTTTCTAAATGGAATCTTTTGGGTGTTTTTTCGATTTATACATGTGACCCTGTTGGAAAGAAGGGACCACGAGTAAAAAAAAATCAAAGTCTCTTTTTTTTCATTTTTCGTCAAAATTACACTAAATCTGAACCAAAAACATTAAAAAATCTATCGATTTTTTTTGCATAAGGTCCCTTATTTGCTGCTGGGTCACATGTTTGTGCACCTTTTTTTTAGCTCAAGATTTTACTTCCGATTCGGATATCTTACTTTACCGAAATCGAAAATGAGTGATTTGCTAGAAAAATAACATATTTCCAATATGTGACGTGACATGTAGAAACCAGGCTATCGTGTAAAAACAAAACTTTCTAGGAAATGCAAAAAAATAAAATCTGTTGGCATTTACTTATAGGTTGTATTCGGTTAAACTTTTGAAGACTATTTTCACTCAGAAAACTTATTTTTAAAAATTTTCTCAACTACATCATTTGATAGAGGAGGTACCTATTTAATCGCAAAAAAAAGCGAAAATTTTTTACACGATAGCATGGTTTCTACATGTCACGTCACATATTCATCCCAAGCTGATTTTCAAATTTTTACGCTTAGAATGAATTTGAGATGAATTTCTGTTTCAATATTCATACATTTTTTTTTAGAATTTTCAAGTCCGAGATGAACTTGGGAAAAATTTGAGATGAATTTTCATCCCAAAACCCACCTCATGATTTATTTTTTCCGAATTTTCAAACCTGGAATTTTGGGATGATTTTTCATCCTAATATTTTTCCGATCTTCAAGCCTGGAATTGTGGGATGATTTTTCATCCTAATATTTTTTCCGATCTTAAAGCCTGGAATTTTGGGATGAATTTCCATCTTCATAGTTCATCCCAATATTCATCCCAAGCTGATTTTCGAATTTTTCAAGCCTGGGATGAACCTTGAAAATTGACCAGTGACTATCCCTAGCCTTTCTAATTCGTAAAAAATCACAATTCGAAAAGTAATTCACCCTTGGAATGTATAATATAAATAGGTTTTGAGTAATTTTTTGAAATATCTGTTGCACCTTCAATCTCAATAGCAGGCAACTTATTCATCCATGTTTTAACGTAAAACGTTTTTTCTATATTTTTTATTTTTTATTTTTTTAATATAGCTGACACAAAGCTATTAATATCTATTGAATTTCTTTCCGAGGAATTCTTCGCCATTTCAATATTTTCTCCTGGTAAAATCTGTTATTTTATAGTAAAATCAAACACCTGTAAAAAAAATGTTTCCAAATTCTGACAAAGAATCGATATCAATATTTTCAAAAAGTCATATCCGGCTATTTGGAACTTTTTTCGACTGATTTTTTTCGGTAGGATGGAGAAGGAAACTATTTTCAATTTATCTCAGACCTAAAAAAAATCCACGTTGAGAAAAATTGAAAAAAAATTGAAAAAAATTGGTGACAATTTCGTTGATTTAACAACATTATGTAATCTCGTAAACCGTATCTCTTCTGTTAACACTAGAGTTATACAATCTCGCCTCTATATAATCCACTTGCGCCTCAATTTTCACACTTAATTAAATCAAATTCATATCTTGGGAATTTATCGTTCACGTGTAACTAACCCTCGAATAAGGTTAAAGAAAATGTCGTTACTATAAACAACCACGCCTTGCTTCAAAACAAGTCCCTTAATGATTATAAATTTTCATGTATACCTTTAATGAGTTCGAATTGTCGAAAATTCATATTGAGAATAATCAGTGGAAAATTTTCGGTTTTATTCTAATCGTATACTTAGGTATTGAAAAAAAAACACAAAATCGGTATCAGGGTACCTATTAGTTACTTGAACAATTACATTCGTTTTGAATACTTTAACTGTATAAATCTATGTACCTGTAAATCAATTTGATTACCTACGAAATTAATTCAGGCGTGGTGTTTTTCTCAGTTTTGGTAAAGGTGTGGTCAATTTAATTGTTGCTCATTTCCGAGCAAATCGTTGGAAAATTCATTCATTCAAAACGATTGTTTACGTTCATCGAAAATTCCACTAATCCTTGGCTGTCAACTTCATTCTAAAAATTTTATCATCGTGTAAAACTTATCAAACCATTCCATATCGTAGTTTTATTTCGAGTTTTTAATTTTCATACACAAAATTCCAAATGTTTCAAAATTCTCAGCGTAAAATTTTTTTTAACTTTCAATTATCGTACGGAGTGGTGGAAACTAAACATCGTAAATCATTGAAAACGGACGAGTGAGTAATAATGAAATTTTATCCATTCCGGGGGTGTTTTTTCAACTACCAATGATAAATTTACTGTAAAATGAGCTCGTGATATAAAAATACCAGTTGATATTGCAATGAATCAAGTGAATAGGACGGCTTATTCATTCATCTGGCCTTTCTTTTGTTATATAATTTCTTTTATTGCTTTGAAAGTCGCTGAATATAAATTTATTCGATTCGAATTACTTCCATACGGAATCTAAAATCATTCATGTGGAAAAATTTTTAAAAAATAAAAAAATAGAAAAAACGAGACCTCCTGAATCCATATCCTACCTAGTTTCTCCTATTTACTCCTTAGTTACCTGTTGATTCCGCTAGGAGCGCTACGTAACGAACGTGAAATCACACCTGGCGGCCGAGTTTGGTACTACAATATAAACATTCTCTTTTCCATTTAATCCAGGTCATGGAACGTGGAATACTGAAAATAATCTAAATTTGCGTTCGGTTATTTACGTTCGCGGCTTTGATTCGTGTAGTGATTATCTAGATGATGTGAAATTTTCATTAAAATTTACGAAATTTCTTATTCAATTGTGTCCTGTGTCGCGTAATATTCGCCTTTTCGAATACTTCAATCGAGCTAGTGAAGTAATCCGATGGTTTGGTGATATCTTCGATGTAATCGGATAGGTTTAAAGTGGATTTCGAGATAAGTCGATTGGGTGAGTTTCTCAATTCAATTGAAACTTTCATACGTGTAATTAATCCTAATCGTAAAAGAAATTACGATTGGAATAGAAATGGCCCTGGATGAAGTTATTTTTCCAATAGTGTTTGAGTCGTTTTAAGTGCTTCGAATGAGGTGTTAGATTCGATGCACTTTTTCGATCCAAGATCATTCCATTATGCAATTTGTTTATTAGACTGAGCTTATCAGTTTGAGAAATTGATGGAATGTCGTAGCTTTTCATATTTTTCCTCTTTTGCATCAGATATAGGTGTTTTGTAATCTGATCTTGGATTTGTCTCATTGGGTTATATCGCCATTTCCTCATCTAATTGCATTCATTCTTCGTTCAAAATGTCTCGTAATAATAAATTTCAAAATAATTTCCCCATCTACTTTCGAAAATTCCTGAAGAAATTCATTCCCTACTCGAATTCGAGTCTTCGAATGGGTTAAATCAGCTGCATAATTTGAATAGGTACCACGAATGTAAGCCGTAGGGAATTAGGGATACGTTAATTGCTCGTAAATAAGGAAGAATTAATTATCTACGCCTTCTGAAAATACCACCGCGTTGTTTTTTCTCCTCTGCGTGGACATCATTCGGTGGCATCGAAAGTACATAGACAATGTTAATATTAAAATAACCTTGACCATTGCTTAACGATGATGTCATTCGTACCGATGTAATTGACTCCTTTGACCGAAAATTGCACGAGATTCTTGTTTACCGTTTGGGAGATGGCGTAATTTGGGCAGTTGGATCATTCGCCAGTACTCGAGGAAATCTGAGAAAAATTGCTAAGAAATTTGATACGAAGTTTCCGAGATAGCCTTGAATCTGCTGACAAATTTTGGGAACCTGTTGGGTTGATTTTTGTGTAGTTGGCGGTTCCATGGGCGACGAAATACATTTGCATGTGTTTCATGATTATTTTTACGATGATAAATGCACCCAAGATTCGCCTCTGCGAAATTTTCTCTGCAGTTTGAAATATTGACATGGTACGAATATAGGAAACGATAAAGATCCTTTGAATAAACCAACCAGTTCGCGGAATAAATCGAATCTTTCGAGCGGAATTAACGAGCTCGTCGAGTACCTAGCTACATTTAAATAGCAACTCCAGCCAGATTTATTCGATACGGATGACTTCATCGTTGAGGGAAAAAATGGTAAAGTACTTGATATGTATTACATGGAAACAAAACTGTTTCGTATCAATGACGTAACGTTGTATAAATTTCGATTAAACCATTATATTCCATTAGCATCGGGGCGTCTTAAAAATATAAATTTTAAAAATAACTCGCACTCTTGCCAAATATCATCGCATATTTAATACAAAGATTTTTTCACAAGTGTGCCCAGCTGCCCGATGTGTTACAGATTCACTCACACTCGAGCCAAGGTTGTTATAAAATCGTACAAAATTAGGTCTCTGTTGTGTTTATAACTTTTGCCCCAATTTTAAAGCTTCCACTAACTAACGTGTAATTAAAAATTACCAAACTTTGGTATGCTAATGCTGCAGATATCGAATACCTACCCTGCGGTTATGCATGTGTGGATTCATCGATATGGTGCCTATGTATAGCGAACTTGTAGGTTTCGTCGGCGAAAATTTATTCAGTTGTGGTTTTAAAACGTGTAACGTTGTCAGCTCTTTGACATTTTCGGTGTTTATTTTGAAAAATTACCAACGAGATGAAGAATGAATAAGTTGATAAGTGGCACAGCGTGCCAGAGTGTGCGACACAGAGCCCAATATGGATGCGGTTGTAACCTTCGTGTGGACTGCAGAGTTTACGCACGGTAACGACAATGACCCAATGAGAGGCTCGTATGCTTGAAATATTAAAATGATAAATACTCGGTCGTGTCAATAAGATGACCCGGTGTGCTGAAAGGTGGTCGAGATTCGAGTTTGATTGAATTAATATGGCCAAAACGGGTAAAAAAAGATCTTTTGAGGTGAGTGATTTTTTGGGGTGGGAGGGAAGGATTGGGAGCAGGGTATGGTCTTTGAATTTAATGAAAATTCAGAATTTGATTGGAGGTGGTTCAGAACTATCGACTGACTCGATTTTAGAACAAGAGAGACTGGAAATGTTGAATAAATTAATTTTTTGGTTGATGTCAAGACCCGTTTAAAAATCCCCCCCCCCCCCCCGCTAGGTAAAAGAAAATTCAGAGCATTCTCAAAGTATTATTATTTGGATCAGACAAGCAAAAATGTGAGATTTTTCGTATTCAAAGTTATGGAAAAAAAAACAGGAAATGAAGTTGATTCGTCAAAAACTGATTTGTTGAGATTAAAGTTAGTCAAAAAAAGAATCAAAAACATTCCTGGAGTCTATTTAAAAAAAAAAAAAAATCGATGGTCTCTGAACGAAAAAATTTTGGGTCTAAATATTTAAAAAAAAAACATTTTTTTGAGTTTTTGAGACTAGAGAAATTCGAGTTATTTGCTCAAGAATTTTATTCTGCTTCTTTCTAAAATTAGAGACTATCATTGTTGTTCCAAAAATGATTTATTCTTTTCGAAGTCTCAACCGGTTCTAAAAGTGATGAAAATGATTAAAAAATTTCTGCAATTGATGAAGTAGTGCTGGAAAAAATCTTCTACCAAGATGAATTCTGGAATGAGCTGGGGGAGAGCGAAAAAAGCTCATAAAGATCTTGAATGTCGGATCAAAATTTTTTTTATGCATCTTGATTTTATTAAAAAATTTGTTTTCTTTACCCTTGGAGAAAAATAAATAAGGGAAAAGGTCAAAAAATGCTTTTGATGGAGAAAATTTATTTTTGACAAGAATATTTTAGGTACCTTGATTTTTCTAAAATTTTCCGTTTCTTTGCCCTTGGAGTAAAATAGATCAGGGGAAAAGTCAAAAAATTCTTTTAATGCAGATTTATATTTTTCAAAAATTTCTGTATTCATTTTTCGGGAAAGGGAAAAATTCTATACTTCAAAATATCAATTTGAAAAAATAAGTCGGTTTGAAATCAGGTGCACTTCTTGAAGTTCTTGATGTCTTTTGTTCGAAATTTCTCCTTACTTTCAGTGAGAAATTACGTAGGATGGAGGAGGAGAGAAAATTTAAATGAGTAAAATGTTTTATTACGGAGAAAATCACGAATAATTATTTCATGGCTTTTGACTGCACATTCACTAACCTAATACATCAAGTTTTTGCGAATTAATTGTTCAAGTGATTTTTTTTTGGGGGGGGGGAGGGGGAGTTGCCGGAAATAAATACCAATTTTCTTCATTTGTTTCGAGATATATGTGACTCTGCCGTAAAGAAAGGACCTTGTGTAAAAAAAAAATCGATGTCTTCATTTTTATGTGTTTGGTCCAGATTTGGTGTCATAAGGTACAGACCAAAAACGTGAAAAATGAGACATCGATTTTTTTTACACTTTGGTCCCTTCTTTACGGCAGGGTCACATATTGTGTGCAATTTTTTCTAAATAGAAAATAATTTTTGAGTAAAATTTTGAAAACAAAAAACCTAAATAATTTCAACAACAACAAAAAAAAAATGAAATCAAATTCTAAGCCTGACTAAACCGGGACCATCCAGAGACATCAGGAATTTCTTCTCTCCTAATAATGAGAAAATTATATTTTTTTGAGGAAAAATGGATCCAAATTGAAAAATTTCTAATAGGGAAGACTTTTTTGCAAGGTTCCGGAGGTAGGGAGTCTGGTTCCTACGAATTCGGCTCCATCTCCGAGATTTTTTCAAAGGAGGTTCCGGTTCTGGGATTTTTATAAAAGTGGATCCAGCTTTAAAAAAAATCGTCTGGAGGAAGCCTTCCTTTCTCTGACTTTAGCTTCAGCTCCTAGATTTCTGATTAGTTTAAAAGATTTTTAAAAAAGTGCCTTCGGCTCTGAATTTTTTTAAAAGTGGCTCTGACTTCGGTTCCGAAAACATTGTTCCGAGGAGGCTTTCTCCCTCTGGCTTCACTTCGAATCCCTGCCTTTTTCTGAAATAATTTTCGTATCGAGTCGGAGAAAATTTTATTTTATTCAAAAATTTTCAGTTGTAGGTTACCGTTTTCCCTCTTTCTATCAATTTCAACTCGTGATTCGTTTTTCCTTTTAACTTCCAGAGAAATTCAAATCAATTTTTTGAAATGTGCACTGAAACTTATGAAGCGTTTCCTAGGTCACAAAAATTTGTGACTGTGAGATAAGCCAAAAAAAATATGTTGTCCAAAGTTACGAATTACTTGTTAGAAAACGGCGATAAAATTTCAGCATTTGTCCTCCTTTTCCAATAAAAATTGAACAAAAAAAATCACCAAAATTGAGAAAAAAATATTCATCTAAAATTCCTATACCTTTCCTTCCTCTCGGGCTCATTTTTGCATATTTCGGCAGAACGACGGATGCTTTTCACATCAGCAGAAATTTTGCTGAGGTTTGCGTGAAATTTATTGATTCAAAGTACATGTATGTAGTTTTAAAATAATATTAAAAAATCACGTAAATCAGAATTCAAATTTGATTTTCAATTGCAATAGCTACAACTGAAATGTTTGAAGAGGGATCTGACAGAAAATAAGAAAAATTGTTATAATTGAATATAAATGATACAGATTCTGTATTTTGGTCATTAAAATGGTGGAAAAAATATCCCATACTTACCTAATTGGATAGGAGGGAAAGAAAGATTCCAGAGATTTAGGGGTACAGTGAATTTGATTTTCAAATATTGCAATATTTTTGAAAATTTTGAAAAAAGAATGTTAATCATATAAGCACGTGATTTAAAATGAGAATTTTTTTCTTGAAAACCTGAAATTTTTAGTATATTTTTCAACGCTTTTAATATTTTTATACACATTTTTTGCAATATTCAAACATTTGAACCAAACAACATAATTTTCCCTAAATACCGATCTCGTTAAATTAACGTGTTCTTTTTTTACGACTGGCGTGTCTATCGCCATTAACAAATTTTTACTGCGGTGGTTTTGATGTCTGCAAGGAGTACAGAAGCCACATACAAAGTCACTTTTCGACCTCTAAATCTAGAATATATTTCTGCAAAGTGTATCGAGCTACCACATTTTGAAAATCAGACAACAGCTGAGAAAATTTGAAATGATTAAATTTTGCCCCCTCTTCTTAAACCTTGATAAAATCTCGATTTAGAATACCCCCTTCTAGTCGAGCTAACACTGAACTACTTACAAAATTTCCAACTTTTGGCTCGCAAAATTAAAGCTGTCTCGATGATTAACCACGGTTATGTCATTTGGTAAACATATGAGGCAATTATAGCGAAATTTTTCGCATATAAATTTAACCACCGTTTGCGTCCGTTTCACACACGTTGTAATTGTTTTCATATTTTTTCTTCTGTTGGAAAAAAAAATTCACCATTGAACGAATAAGATGCGACGAAAAATCGTAAAATATGTAATTATTTTCGCATTTAACGCTCGAGACGATTTGATCGTTGAACATTGTGCATTTGCTCCTGCTAAGGTTTGGGTGTTGAGACGAGACCTCTGGTAAATTTCGCCGTATGTAGCAGGTCGTATGTGTAGGAAAGTATAGGTTGGTGTTTTTTCTTAAAGAGCATTAATTTATTCGTTATTTGATGTAGTACAAGGGCAATTAACTTTTTTTTGATATCGAGCCTGCGTTAAGTGCTAAAATTAACGTCAACTCGAATTTTTTCATTGTTAAAGTAAACAAACTTATCACTGCGGTTTCAATGTGATTTCGAAATTCATCCAGACATTCGTAAGTCGCGTTTAGTACTTTAATCGATTCATCGTCGTATTGCGTTCTTCGTTGCGAGGTTCTTCCTATATTTCGCGAATCCGATATTTGTATTTTTCTTCTTTCGTGTACATAAAAATCGTGTAAAAATGATAATGTTAGAATGTTTTTTGTCTTGATTTTTGTATGACTGTGTTAATGGAATGTGTTTGTTAAATTTCGTTTTTTTCTCTTGTTTACAGATGTGAGGGGGTTAAAGTACCGTCGAGTAAAGTTCGAGTGAGTTTTTTCGAGTCGACAGAGAAAAAGTACGTGCTATCGGCGCCGGACAATCTTACCAATTCCGAAGATCTTGTAATTTATGAACAACTAATTATGTCTAGTCCTTCGCAAATGAATAATACAACTGTACATAGTTACGGTAGACAAGAAAGGTGAGTCGAGATAAATTTTTTGCATATTTTTAGTCGCGTAGTGTAATAGTTTATGCAATTTTTTGAACGTATTTTGAAGTCATTTCTATGATTTATTTTGGGATATGTGAAGTTTGGAATTTTTTTCATCTTGTTTTTTAACGAGTTTATAAATTTCAGTATTTATAAATTTTTTTTGTTGGGAAAAGAAGAGGGAAGCAGTTGAAAACTATACCTTTTCTATGGTTGAATTTTGTTTTTGTGGAATTTTTTGATGGTTTATTAGATTTATGAAACGATGATCTATCATTAGAAAATTAGTCAAAATGAATAATTTTCAAAGTTCCTCGTGACTTGGCAAATGGGTGGATAAAGAATTTTTCAATGTTGAATTTGAAAAAAATTTAATTATTGCTTTTTTTTCAATTTTGGCGTAAAAAATGTTGAAAAGTGCTTTGAACTTACAAATTCATTCAGTTATTTAGTCCAGATTTGTTTATGGTAGTCCCCCCCCCCCCCCGAAAAAATGAAATAAAATGATAGAAGGAGAGGGGAGATGCATCGAAAAAAACTCAATTTCAAATATTTTACGTTATTCTGAAATAGGTGTTGATTTGTATAAAACGCAAAATTCTGAAGAAATTAATATTCTAAAAATATAAAAATTGAAAAAACAAATACAAAAGCAAGAAAATTCAAAATTTGGAGATCTAGGAAAACATTGTGAAATGCAATGGAATGTGAAAAATTCAAATTTTGTCTGGATATAGGAAATTTTTCTGGTGTGCATTTAAGTACGTGTGTGTGTAGATTTTTTTTATTATTTTGAATATTGAACTGTTAGATAATTTTTTCAATGGAAACTTATCAAAAAAAGAATTTTTTTCTATCAACTCGAGAAAAATTTCAAAATAGCCGCTGAGCTAAAAATTGAAAAGTTATGAAATTCAGAAAATTTAATAGTTTAAAAAATTGGTAAAATGAAGAAAGTTGGTCTAAATTGTTTTGAGAATTTTAAATGGCTCATAAAAATTCGTAAATAATTTTACGAGCCATTTCATTTTTCTCCTACCATTCAGTTTGGAAATCAGAACTCATAAACCAGGTAAACCAAGTCTAAATGAGTCAGAAAATGAAAAAATCTTCGTAAAGTCAAATCTCCGAACAAAGAGCCTTTCCTAATAAGGGTCAAAAACGGCCCTTGACGCAAAATTGGTCAAAATGGTCTCAAAAGGTTACTTATGGTCTAAAAACATTCCAAAAAAATTTTGACCCCCTACCCCCACCCCTTTCGGAATTATCGCACTTTTAATGTCGAAATTTCAACACGCGATATCTCTGGAAGGGGTGGGTAAAATTTTTTGAAATTTTCACAGATTATACATCTTGTTGGGTTGTACAAATGAGAATTTTTTGAAAATTTTCGGTTCACATTTTCCCAATTTTTTTTCACATTGAAATTTTCAAAAAATTAAAAAAAAAATTGAGGGGGTACATGGCTGGAATTTTTTTTATTAGTTCGGCCAAGTGGTCATGTATCACAATTATCACATAATATTTTTTTGGGGCCCCAAAACGGGGTGCAACATGGTCAAAAAAATTCAAAACCAAAAAAAACGTGATTTTTTACTAGGTACATTTTTTTTGTAGTTACAAGCCAAGTATCCCTACCCAAAGTAAAATTTTGAGTCAAAATTGTCATAAATTGAAAGTATATCATAAAAAAGTTCCATTTTTAAAATTTCAAGTGCTGAAGTGCATTTCTCGAATTTTGGCGAATTTTTGAAATTCCAAAATTACCTCATCGTCCTGTAAATCATGAAAATTTGATCTGATCAACGAAAAAAGGTGAAATTCGATATACACCCTATTTTAGACCTGCCAAATCGATTGGAAGCGGTTTCAAGCCGTTTCAGATCCACCAGAAAATTTTAACTTTTTTTCATCTCTGAAGAAAAGCTCATAAAAACGGCCAATATGAACTTCAGCACCTATATTCGCGGATTACCATTATTGGTGACCTAATTGAACAACTGATGCAAAATTTTTCAAAATTCGTCACTTTATGCTCAAAATTATATTTTTGGGTTAAAATTTTCCCGCAAAAAATTTAAAATTTTCATAATTATTTTTTTTAACCGAGAATAACTTGAATTTTTGGAGTGATTTTTCAATTTCGTGTAATTTTATTTGTGACGTTATCATATCAACATTTTTTCATTTCTTATGGATTGTCTTTGCGTATCTCAAAAAATCAAAAATTGGGCATTTTCCTCAATTTTTTCTAAAAAAAAAAAAATGAAAATGATTTTCAAGTAAAATTGTAGGTATCTTTTTTTCAATTTCGTACCATTTTTGAACTTAGACCTCGTCGTGCCAAAAAAAAAAATAAAATGTAAAATTTTCTATTAAAAAATAATCTTACATCAATCGAAAGTTATTTTATTCTTGTTAAAAAATATTTTTTTCATTGCAAAAAATTGTTTCGTAAAAAAATAGATGCAGCCACCTCAACATGCGCAAAAAGGACGAATCTATGATCAGATTTCTATCTTTCTTATTTCTTCACACCTATTCCAATTTCTATTTTTTAAATCACCCTAACAAACCAGCTTTCTATTTTGGCCAATAATTTTATAATCTAAAACATATTAAAAAGACTAAATCTCATAACCAGTTCTATTCTTTGACGTTTGGTATTTCAAAATATGATACCTATCTTCGGTATTTATTTAAAACGAAAATATCTAGGAACGATAAAGATGAGAGAAGCAATAACGTAACAACGACCATTACGACGCCACCCCTCTTATATGCAAATTGCTCCAACGTTAGGGTACAATATCGACGTGCAATTGTGCAGAATGCATCCACCGAGCCAGCGACGACTCCGCCGTAAATGCATTTAAAACATCCCTTCTTTCGATAAATATTATCCTCGTCGTTTACGAATGTCTATTTTATTTCATGCCTTGAACTCGTATACACGACATCGCGAGAGAGAAAAAAAGGAGAGAAGAATTACATTCCCGATGATAAACTGTTCTCCGGATAGGGTCGTCCTCTCTCGTAAATAAATTTCTTTCCCGAGTATCTTTTTGATGAATTTTCTCCGTTACAAAGTGGCCTATCAGAGTTGTAATGGTGGGGAAAAAAATTCCCAGAATGAGATAGGGTTCCTAATTTTAGCATCGTTTGTTGAAGTAATCTTCGTATCGTTATTCGTGGCACGTTTGGCTCGAAAATACTGTACGTCGATACAATTGCGATTTTCATTCTAATATTGTACGTTTAACCGAACGATGACCGTAATGAACTATTGGTAATTAGTAGAACCCGTTAGGAGTCTTCGTCACTTCAAGGTACATTGTATCGTTCGTTGATTTTCTTTCTTTGAAATTTGCAACTCGGTTGGTGATAGAATCACGTGTCTGAGTACCCAGGTCGTCTTCGGAATATTATTTTGTATCGCTAGATTATAATTAATTTTGACACAGATGGATTTTCAAGTTCTACGTCCTAATTTATTCCATTCTCTGAGTGCACATTTTTTCAATTCTGTGAAGTTTTTCAATATTTCTGTAGTTGTAAATTTTTTCAAAAATTTGAATGTCTTAAAATTAAATTTTTAGATTTTTTAAAAATCTTATGGTATGTTTTTATATTTTTTCAAAATTTCTTCCAATTACGGGTCAAGTCTGAAAATTTTTTTAAAAAAATGAAATTGAACATTTTTAGAAAAAAAAATGAAAACTGAGGTTAAATTGAAAAAATTTTGTGTCTGAAAAAAAATTGAGAAAAATTTTAAAATAAAGTAGGTATTGGAAACAATTTCCCAGTTTGAAGGAAGTTTTAAAATGTAGGGTGTTGGAAAAAAAAATCAAGAAATAAAGAAATATTTTATAAGCAAATCAGTCTCATTTTAGGTAAAAAAAAAACACCCATTCCGAATCGCCCAAAAGTCACTGATGAACAGTCATAATCGCAGCCTAGAAAAAAAACAGTAAAATTCACTGATTTTCAGCGAATTTTTGCTGATTTTCCGAGATTTTCGCTGATTTCCCAACTGACTTGACAGTGAATTTTCACCGACTTTCCATCGATTTTTCTCGCTGATTTGTTTTCAATGAAAATTTTTCACTGATTTTCTCCTATTATGCTGCAATTCTGTTTCTCAGTGATTTTCGAAAATTTTCACTGATTTATAAATGAAAGAGCATTTCTGCTCAGCAAAGCTTTCATTGTAGAAAACTATCGAAGAGTCCTCTGAGTTACCCAACCTTCTGCTCTGTCCCCTAAGGACCCCCTCCCCAAAAAATCGTATTTCTGCACAGGGTCAGAGCTCGGGGAAGGAGGCCGGATCAAGAAGTAAGTCGAGATTCTAATTCTATACCCTCAAATTAGCGAGAATTGATATGCCACTTGCCACACGCTATTTTCATTTTTTTAACAGGTGGGGGAGGGAGGGGGAGGTTTGAAATATCAAATCCAAAAATTAAGCAATTTAAACTCAAGTGTCCTTTAATACCTGACAAACGACAGGTCACACATTATTTTTAATTTTTCTGAATTTTGGCCTTTTTAGGGGGGCTAAAAGGGAGATTCAGAGAAGGAAAAACTTGAGTCCATGTTTGAATTCAGCACCGTTGAATTTGTAAAAATCGATATGTTACTTACTTTATTTTTTCATTTTTAAAAAAAATTTTGGTCAAAATTGTGAGTCTCCGTACCTCCCTCCCTTCCTTCCCCCAGGTGTAAGATCTCAACTTGAAAATCTGTTGATTGAAAAAAGGCTGAAAAGAGCTACTTCCTGTGATTTTTTCAGATTTTCAAATGATCGTTTTCATCTTCTGTACTTATTATAAAAGTTGAGCTTTCGTCACCAAAGTTCAACTTTGAGCTTATCAAAATTTGCGTATTGTATTTGAATCTTTTATCAATTCTCTTTTGAACCTCGCAATTTTTTATCCCTCAAGTTCAACTAATCTTGAGATATAAGCCCTCGAAATTGGGTAATTTGGCAAAAACGCTTAAAAATTATGAGGCTCATCCCCTTCCCCAGCCCTTTACAGGATTATAAGAGAAATAATCGTGGATTTTTAAATAGATCATCAAGGGGAATTCGTAAAAAAATTTGAGTGAAATCGGAAGACCTATTTTTGGTCCGAATTAGTATGGAAAAGTCTTCGATTGAATGGGGTATTTTTGACCCTCTTCCATTTTCTACCCCACTTCGCTTCAGGGTTATTCAGAGGGACCACTCTCGACAGTTTTTGGCAATATTAAAAATCTTTTGTTGGGCAGAAATGGTTTTTTCTCCAATTTACTTATCTATATACCTTAAACCTGGAAAATTTTTTACATCTGTAAAAGTTTTTAATTGATGTTTTCCAATTTTTTTCTACTCATATTTTAAAAAATTTCCTACTCAAAAATTTTTTCTCAATTTTTTTTTCATCATTGAACTTTTTAATTAGATTTTCAATTTCATGTTTTTTCAATTTTTTTCCAACTCAAAAATTAAAAAAGAATCAAAAAATGGGTATAAAATTGAAAACGATTTTTAAAAAAAATCAATAACTAGATTTTGAGATAATGTTTGTACGTCAATTTGAAAAAAATTTTCTATTGGAAAAAATTTCAAATTGGATGCAATTTTGAAAAATTAATTTTAGAGGTGATGATCTGATGAAATTGAAATAATTTGAACTTGGATATTACAATAGATCTGGATTTATAGCTCGGAATCTCTCATTAGCAAAATTAATTACGAGCTCGAGATATTTGTGCTAGCTCATCAGTATAGTTCGGTCTTTATTTTGGCTCACGTTATCACCCTCGACACCAAGACTCAACCAACATATAACTTTCATCGAAGCGAAAAATTCTAAAAAAAAAGTACCCTATCGGTCGATCCGTCATCCAGTCTTCAATATTTCTACTTAACTCTGATATCTTTGCGGTGTAGTAATATCTCGTCTATTAAAATTTGTTTACTTGAGCGTAATAATGTGTACAGTGTACGTCCCCTTTATACACTTCGTAATATCTCGGTCTACCTACGCAAATCGACGGAAAAAGCTCATCGTACGATAGGAAAATGGCGCTGACAACGATGCGATGAAAAAATCTAGATGCTTTCTTTCTACATGTACTTACAGTAACACACCCATCTCTCTATACGTATTCAACCGAGCGTAACGTGTCGAGTGATTTTTCTCAAAACAACGACCATCGTCGACGTCGTCAAGTTCGCGTGCTACCGATTCAATTATTATAATTACTATTTTTTTTCACTTTTCGAAAAGTGTGCTTGGTTTCTCGCTTATATTGCCTGAAAAAGGAGTATTCCCTGCCTTTTTATTACAGATTTCGAGCATTTTATAATTATGAATTTACCGAGAAATATCGAAGAGAGGTTTATTCGTCGCGATAGACGCAATTTGAGTATAATTCTGTGTCATTCGAGTGCACACACGAAACACTTAAAATTGTCAGCAATAATTTTCGTATTTTTTAGTAGATAAGAAAATTTTCCATCGGGATGGGCGATGACGTAAATTTTTTTACATTAAACGAATATCGTTAGCACATTTGCTCGTATTAAATTTTTAAACAGGCTGAGCAGATAATATCGTCGAAAACACGTCTTACGTTTTTGGTTATAAATTGGAGTTGTTCGAAGAACAAGAAGAATAAAACTCGGCGTCATTGTTATAAAAGTACCTAAAGCTTAACAATTTATCAAATGTTTGTTTTGTGTTTTTTTTTCTCTCTCTGTAGGCTTCTGTGTTAGCGCGATTTTCTCTTTTTTCATAGAAGTGGATAGTTAAATAATAGGTTTAAAGTTGCTAACGTTTGTAAAAGAGTAGGACATATGAAATGAGCTCAAATCTTCTGTCTTTTTGTTTGCTCTTACTTTTGCGTTATCATATTTACCGGGTTTTATTTACTATTGTGTGTATATAAAGTATAGGGTGATACGAAAAGTCTGAGGAGATTTCTGATGGTCTGGAATTTTGAGAGTTTCCAAGCTCTGATTTTGTTTACTTTTACGATTGTTTATAAGTGAAATTAACTTAGAAATAGACTACAATTTGTTGTTTTCAATTGAAAATTATGGTTAGAAATTCCATATTGAGGAGTTTTTTTTTAAATGAAAAATTAAATGAATTGGAAAATTCGAGCTTGAATTATAGTATCTGAAAAATTGGGGAAGTCCTACATTAAACAAAATGATGATGAAAATTGAAGAAAAAAATCCAAAAGGTTCTAAATTTAGCTTAACAATTCTGCATTTTCCAATTTTTTTGAACTTCACGACGAAATGAAATATGATTGACCCTTTTTTCAACTTTTTTCAAATTGAAAATCAATTGAAAATAGGTTTGAATTTTTTTTTTACTGATTCGAGGATGAATTTAAAATTGGGCTGGAAAACGAAGAAGCTAAAAAATATTTTATATCTACTATTTTTAATAAAATGCAAGTTTGGAGATATTGGAGTTGAATTTTTTTAGTTCGAAAGAAAGGGTCAACACTAAAATTTATTCAAAAGAACTGAAAAAATGTGACAAAGAAAGCGCGAATCTTGTAATTAGAAAAAATCAGTGCTACCTTCAAAATCATTCAAATTCTCTGCTCACACCTACCGTAAGTGATTGAAATTTTCATTGAAAAAAAGTCATCACAAAACTAAAATTTTGAAATTATCGCGTTTTGAAATGAAATTTCATAATTTAACATATTTTAAGATGAGAAATTAGATTCGAATATTTTTTAATGGATTCAAATACTTGTAAAGGTTTGTAAAATTTTTATCAAATTCAAAAAAACTGATTTTCAAGTTTTGAATCATTTTTGAAAATGTTTCTTTCGTAACTCTGACTATGAATCGATGAAAATAGTATATTACAGTGTAGGAGGTGAAAGTGAACCATTTCTTGTCGAGTGCGAATATTGGCGAAACGAGCCGAAGGCGAGTGAAGCCATCGCACGAGACAAGAAATAGTTCACTCTCACCTCCTACATTGTAAGATATTTTTCTTTATACACTTAAAGAAGCTTTTTTTAAAAATTCTATGAACATTCTTGTAAGTTTTTTTTCAATCAAAAACAATCAATTCATAGAGTGCGCTAGTCTTACGTGATGAAAAGTAGTACTTTTCATCGCAGTGTGATGAAAAATACTCTACTCTACAATAGTTTACTTTCATATGCTGCGGAACGGGAGCAATGTTAAACTTTCACAGCGTGTATAAAGAAAAAAAAAAACACAATTACATATTTTTGTATAGGGGGAGGGGGAGGAGATGAAAATGCTCGTAATTCTTTTTTCGGGAGCTTTTAGAATATAGGTTTATAAATCGTCTGATCTAATCATTTAAAAAAATTGAAAAAGAAGGAAAATCTGAATTTTAATCATGATCCTATGATTATTTTTCAAAAACGGAAATGAACACAAAAATTGAACATACCGAGAACGTAATGAATAATGAATAAGTAGGTATATTTTTAAAAAAAATGGAGGAGGGGATTGAGAAACTGGAATGAAAAAAAAAAGTAATGGAAGAGAGAAAATTAAGAAACTTGAAAATTTTTTGATCGAATCTTTCAAGATATTAAACTGATACGAAAATCACAAAATTTTTTGAAAAGACATGGATTTTTAAAGAAATCAAAATGTATAAAAATTGAAAAACGATATCATTTCTATAGTTTCTTAGTTTGTTTTTAGAGAATATTATCATAATAAATTTGATGTGCCAATTTTTTTAAACTTTTCTGGTAAATAAGATCAAAACAAGCTAACAATTCAGGGGTCAAACTGGGTTACTTTTTAAGTAACTTAGTTACTTTTTTCAAGTTTGGTTACTAAAAGTTACTTTTTTCTTTCAGAGGTTACTATTAGTTACTATTTTCAAAATTTTTCCTTTAAGGCTGTACTTCAGCTTCCAAAAATATGAGAAAATAGGTATTACAAACACAAATGGTTGCAGATTTTTACAGATTTTAGTTAAATTTGCGACCTCGTTATTTTTGTAAACAACCATGTCGTTTATTAGCTAAAAAACATTAAAACTATAATAATTGGCCAATTTTTTTCGGAAATAATTGAATTTCAAACATCTATAGTTCACTTTTGTTGGTTTTGTTGAAACAAAACAAAAATATTAATACATAAATGTCAAAAAAACTGCGAATAACTTTACCAATAAAGCGATTTGAAATTGATAAATCGAACGATATTGAGCAATACAAACTTGAAAAATTATTGGCTATCATGGATGTTATCTCTAGACTCGGTATCAGTACGTAATTGTATAATTTTTGCGATAGTTTTGTGGGTCACTAAATCAATGAATTTTTTTCGTTTTTGGTTTATTCTGATCATAAAGGTTAAACTTTGGGTGTCATGAAGCCTTTTCCCCCGTAAACTGCTCTTCAAACGTGTAATGTTGGAGTGAAAACAAGCGAAAATGACGTAAGTTTGCCAATTTCAGAGTCATATAATTAATTCATATAATTATTTATTCAAAAAGTAGCTTCACGACGCCCTAAGTTTAGCTTTTCTGAACAAAATAAAGCAAAAACGAAAAAAATCCATTCATTCAGTGACCCACAAAACTTTCGCAAAAATTCGTCATTTTTACCTACTCATTTACCTACTGAAGTACAGCCTTAAAAGAAAAAGAAATAATATTGAGCTGTTGAATGCCTTTTTTTTTTCAAAAATTTTCGCCCTCGCTTCGCTCGGGCTCAATACATTTACACCATTTCATTTTCAAAATGATTGTACGAAACTTCTTCTTTTCCAACCTAAACAATTATTATTTTCAAGTGAGAAAAATTGTCCTTTCTCATATTTATCTAAAGAACACGGTACCTAATACTTTTGATTGGAATTTTCAAAAATGTTGCGATTTTTTTAGAAGGAGATCGGGAAATGAGTCAATAGATAATCGTTTTTTTAGAAGTCAATACAAACCACGAAGAAAGCACAATTTTGTTTGACCTGATAATAAAATTTCAGATTCTGAGTGCCCATTTTTCAAAAATTTTCGCTTTCGCTGTGCTCGGGCTCAATCTGAGCTCAATCAGGCCGAGAGGGAGGTACAAAGGAGAATATTTTTGTACCGGGCTCTCATTTTTTTCAATTATGAAGGAGGCAGAATTTTTTTTACTATAAAAAATGTGAAAACGTGTATTTTTTGAAAAAATTTCGCCCTCGCTTCGCTCGGGCGGTTTTTAATTACCTTTCTTTTAAGAATTGATGATTTTTCACAGATCTTTCAGTTAAATATCACTGATTTTCAATAAGAATTTTGACTGAAAGATCAGCGAAAAGTCACAGATTTGAAATAACATGAAAAATTGGCAGAAAATTCATTCATTTTTTTAAAAAATTTTACCAAAAATTTCCGCCTTGTGTGGGGGAAGGGGGATTTAGAAAAAAGGTCAGTATAAGTTAGTATTTTTGCTCACCATAATTATTCCAAACGTGCAAAAGCTTTCAAATCTTCAAAAATTTCCAAAAATTCAATATCTTCTAAAATTGCCGAAATGTGCGGAAAAAATCAAAATTTTGGTTTTTGCACTCCTCCTCCTCCCTCTCCTCCCCACGATCCTAATGAAACTCCTAAAAATGGACGATTCTGAGGTTACTTTTTGGTTACTATTTTCATGGAAAATGGTTACTAAAGTTACTTTTTTTTAAAAAAATTTCAGTTTGAGGCCTGACAATTGAAAAAAACCAAGAGATTTCGTGATAGAAAATCTAGAAAATGGCATGGTTTTTGAAAAAAATTCCCAACATGCAGAAGTGGCCAGAGCAATTTTTGCTTGAAAAATCACGTTTGCATAGTAATCAGAAAATTTTTTTCTACTTCCTACTGAAAGACTCCTTCTAAAAATTCGTGACTATTTTTAATGCTAAAAATGCCTGTATTAAACAAAATTGAAAAAAATAACTGAAGTCCCAAAATTCATTTCTTTCGTGATCTGATGGATTGGATTGTGTTGAAAGCTTTATTAATCTCTCATCCCCCCCCCCTCCAAAAAAAAACTTCATTTTTCGCTCCTTTTGATGAACTAATGTGAAATTAATTACTTAGAAATTAGATTCTTGATGAGTATAGAAAACCTTTATTTTGTAGTTAAATTTTTTTAAAAGATTATTCCTTCTTACTTCATTTTTTGTTTAATCAGGTTTGAAATTGCTTAAATTTTGGTAGAAAAGAGGGGGAGGGGGGAATTCATTAAAAATGGTAGTTGGTAAGCTCGAAAAAAGAAAATATAAACAATTTCAAATTTCTGATTTTCAATTACTTTTGATTGGAAAATTCGTTTTACTTTTCCTTTCTTTTTCACATCAATTTTCGAAACAAGCAAATGGATTTGTGATTTCCTCAAAATCTGCCGTTACGATTCAATAAAATGAGATCAAAAGAATTAATTTGTTGGTATTTGAGCCTGTTTGCTTGCATTAAATATAGTATCAGGAAATCTGTTTACCAGAAATTTTTTTTCGCTAAAAATAGTACCTTTGTTTAATGTTCGTTGAAATTTTGACTTACTTGTACAATCCTAAACCCGTAGCGAGTTAAATAATTGATTTACTGCCATAATTATTCGCGTCGATCAAAGATCGAACTGTTATAAACTTGCCCGAAAAAAAAACCAGGACTTTCATTTACGCAGATTTTTATCTCAAACGATACCAATTCTATGCACATAGTTTTTGGAATTCTTGTTATACCGCCAAAACTCCGGCCTGTTTTAAATTTCTGGAATTTTTCTATTCCAACGGCTTCGACGATGACTACGTTATTCAAACTACGTCTTTTTTTGGGAACTTATTCATGTATTTGCATTCTGAAATAATTATGCAACGTTAATTAGTATACGAGAAAAAATGGCAATACAAAGTTGGTTCTTAATGCGAAAAAAATTCTAATTTTTTTGCATTTCGCATCGAAGAAAATTCTCATTTTTATTAATTTTTTTCATTTTTTCATCTAGTCAAAGTATATAATGTCGCATTGCATTATTACCGAGGCTGATGACGTATTCCAAAAGGTTACAAATTGACATTCTGACGTCCTAATGGCCTACGCAAGAATTGTACACCGTTGTAGGCCGATTTGTAACCTCGCTCTTGACATTGTTATCTCTCGCAAACGAATGTTACGAAAACAAGCCCGAGATATCGGTCCAAATTATCGTACGTCATCGTCACCACTCTTACTTCCCATAAGTACCAGAGATTTGAAAAATTACGCCAGTTTCCAACTTATGGTTCGCCGAGCCTATTTTAATTAACTGGAAACGCGATTAATTTTTCATCTCTCGTGATACCAGCTCGTAATAATGTCCCGATCACGCATCGTTGATTTTATTATACCTCGGATACCCATTTACCAGCAGACGCGTGCATCACGCCTTGTTTTCCGGACCCGAAGTTCAAAATTGGTCTGTGATTGCGTTGCCAGGTAAATGCCTCGGAATGGGAGAAAAATCGTCCCCCTTCGTAGATCGTCCAATTTCCTATAAAAATATTTCTGATACGATTTGTATCTTATCAGAAGACTTTGGCGTATTTTGTATGTATCTTTTCGTATGATATGTCATTTCTTTTACGAGCTACCATTCGTCACAGATGAAAAATATTCGTTCGTATGTGGGACCAAAAATTACATCTTATTTATGACATTTTTATCTAAATATCAACCGTATGCGAGGAAATTAATATCTACCAGCATCTTTTTCTTATTGTACGATGAAATACGTAAAATGAGGTTCATTCAGAGAACATCTCGTGACTCGTACCGAACAGTTGAGGGAATTGATTACAATCAGATGTATCTTGGAAGTATATTTTTACCAAACTAAAAAGCCATACTGCTGCTGGAGAAAGAAAAATAATATATGAATGTAAATGTATAAACGATATGTTGTTTATATTGTATCTATCGCTATTTCCTATATATTTGTCGGTCTTAATGTATTTTATGAACGAAAAAAAAAAAAAAATACTGGGTAATCGATTATTCTATATTTAAAATAGCCCCGAGAGTTGGCGTTACTTTGAATGGAATTATTGATGGTATATCAGCGCCTGATCGTCGCTCCTCCCTCATCCTATAACTGTACATATATGTTCGTCATTTATGGAAAGGTTTATGTCGCGTATCGTATCGCTCCTCTTTTTCTCTTTCATATGAAAACAGTCAAGAATGAATTTCAAATTTCTGTCTTTGTAGTTAATGATTTCAGCCTTGAGCTTGATTTGAAAAATGATTTATTTCTGGGGTTTGAAATAACGATGGAAAAAAATTGGCAAGAGGGAATTTATGTTTTTTGTACTCGAGGCATATAGAAGTTTTACTTTTTTGAAATATATCGGTAATTTAACGTGGTGAATTAATGAAGAGCGGAACCAATTTGCAAGAAGGTCGTAGTATGGTTGATGACCGCGAGTATTTGATTTGTGATCGAAAATCCATACAATTGTAATGATTTTTAGATGAAGAAATAGAAAATTTGAAAGAAAAGTGGAGGTTTTTCTCTTGGAGATATGGAAAACTGCAAGGAGAGCTTCTATCGAAAAAAATTGAAAAATATTCGTTTTATGTATTTTTTTCGTCAATTTTTCCAATTCTTTGTATTTGAGAATGAGAATATACAATTTGTATAATTTTTTCATATCACGCGATGCTCTTTAATGTAAATTTCTGTAGTTCATATTAAAAAATGCCACGAATAAATGAAAAATTAACAATTCTTATAATTTCATTGCATAAAAATTGGGGGAAAAATTTACCTATTCTTTTATTAAAATACTTGGAAAAACCTGTGTTCATAATTTTTCTTCGTTTCGAAAATTATAGTCCGTACAACGAAAGATGGAACTTTTCCCCTACATTCTCCCACCACAAAATTTAAGAACGTCGCGTTGTGATTGGACGACATTTAAAATCAACGCGCGTCGTTGGTTTCCGCGTTTCGAGTCGAGTAGGGGAAAAGTTCCTTCTTTCATTGTACGTACTGTAGATACATTTATTTTAATTTCATTGCGTGGTGAAGGAGGAGCGGGTGGGAAAACGTGTTTAAAAATGGTAAAAGGTAAAAAAAAAACTAATGAAGAGGTGGGATTTTTTGCCAATTTTCCCCGCCGGCAAGATTTCTCTCCTCCCCCACCCAAGTAATTTTATCAAGATATAGTCTATTAAAAGCTCTGTTTCAATTTTTCAAATTTTTAAAAAAGTATGGAGTCTCAAGTTTTGAAAATAATAGGATTTTTTTTTCAAAAGAGAAAGAATGTGAATTTTTTCCCTTCCCTGGCCATATCTGGCCTCTCTTATTCTTCGACAAAATTATGTTTTTTCAGGTGCTCATTAAAATCTGTTCAAAATTTGGTTGAAAAATTTTCAATTTGGTAGAATTTGGGAGGAAAGTTGGAATTCCAAATTCGCGATTTGAGAGAAAATTTGAAATGTGAAATTTTGTGAAATTTGGGTATATTTGAATTCTAAATTTAGCAAAATTATGGAAATTTCCTAGTCAATTTTCCAGTGAACAGGATAAATATTAATAGTTGAAATAATTTGAAAAATTTTGGACAATTTTGAGAAAAATTTAACTAATAATTCTTGGAAAATTGAGTATCTAAAAATTTGAGTGAATACCTGTCTATATTTTAGAAATCACAAACAACTCTTCTTCGATGCTGAAAAATTACAAAAAATTCTGGAGACCTCAAAACTTCTCTAAACCGCTTTTTATGGGATTCAAGAAGTCAAAAAGAGGATGTAATCAATTTCAGATTTTTTCGTCAGTTAGATCAAATTTTCATTTCCTTCAGAGCCGATAGTGGGACAATTCCGAAAAACTCGCCTATTTAAGAAATTGACTTTACAATCTGAAATTTTGGATTACGTGGAGGGGTATTCTTTTATGGTGTACTTTCGATTTATTCTTCTTTCAGCTCAAAATTTTACTGCTTATTGGGATAGGTACTTTGTTTGTTAGAGTTTTTGTGTAGAATTTTTTCACTTCCCCCTTCCCTCCTTCAATAATTTCTCAAAAATTGAATAACTTCAATTTCAAATTTTTTCACAGAAATGAGAATAAATTACATCAATCATCCTTTTTTTTTTTTTTTTTTTTTTTTTGTAAAAGAATTTCAAAGTGAGAGAGGTGTCATTTATAGAATTTTTCGCATGGAAATACAAAACTCTTCTCTTTTCCTATCTCCTCGAATGTTATTTATATATTTTTTTTAAATGGGTACAGTTTTGTAAAGTACAGGTTCAAGTATTTCTTATTCAAAAACGTCATTTGAAGCATGGAATTGGAAAAGGGCCTAACTCCCATTTCCAAAATGCACTCTTCTTTGACTTCAAGTGCTAAGACAAACGGATTAAAAATTATCGAACTAGAAACTCCATGTTTGGGATGAGCACTTGACTTTATTGAACATCATTAAACATGCCATTGATGACATTTCAACGAAAAAAAAAAAAAAAAAAAAAACACTTTACACCAGTTTGCAGAATTTGGGGAGTTAGGCCCTTTTCCAATTCCATGCTTCATTTATCATTAAACCTTTAATTGGCACACTTATATTTTGTTCCATGAGAATAACATGGATTTTGGGTTAGTTGAGCCCCTATGTGCCATTTAAGGATTAATTTTGTATTTCAATCTCATTTTCTAGTAGATTATCTGCTCTCCTCCTTCCAATCATGTTCTTCAAAGTGAGTTGAAAAATTCATTTTGCTTTTTTCTTCAAAGGTGGAAGTCACGATCGAAATTTATAGTTGATGAGTTTTTTCATTTGTTCTACTGCTCTCTCATTTTAAATCAGTGAAAAGTCATCGACGATAAATAGTCAGAATTACAGCTCACAGAATAGTAAAATTTTTTATTTTAAGCTAATTTTTGACAATTGTTCTAAAAAAAATCACTGGTTTTCAGCGAATTTCAAAGATTTTACCTACTTTTTTCGCAATTTTTTTTCACTGTTTGCTTTCAGTTGAAATTTTTTCACTGATCTAATTTTTGTCTTGCAATTCTGACAGTTTTCCAGTGATTTTCGATAATTCTTGCTGATTTATGGATGAGAGAGTGAATTAAGGCAGATTAAACAATTGCGACCCTGCCTCGAAGAAGGGACTTAGTGTAAAAAAATCGATGTCTCAGTTTTCACGTTTTTGATGAAATCTGGACCAAACACATGAAAATAAAAACATCGATTTTTTTTTACACAAAGTCCCTTTTTTACGACAAGGTCACCATTATTTTCAAAAAAGGTGTTAATTTTTTTAGGAAGGGGTAGGTAGGTATTCAAAAAAAAACATGAATTTTTTCAAATTCTCAAAAACGTGAGTTAAAGATGAAAAATTTGTCATACTTCAAGTAAGAAAATTCTCTTTGGAAATTACTGGAATCATCAGTGAAAAAAATTTATAGTCGTTCGACTTTTTTATTTTTTTGGAAGTTTCCAAATTTGTAAAGAAGTTGCAATAGAAAAATGCTTAGTTGTGAGTTCAAGGGGCGAAATTTTAATCAGATCGCTTCCAGACCCGAACATAAATTTATACTGGTCCCTCCCCCATTCAAATTCAAAAAGAAGGAAAACAATCGACTCTTAGCGTTCTCAAATAGTTCGGTAGTAAAAAACGAGAACAAAAATGAAAATAAATTTCATCGCTATTTCGAACCTCCTACTTCTACGAAATACTCAGACTGCATGTACTCGCTACGTACATAGTTTCATGTACAATTGTACAATGCACATACACAATATAAATCAAATTGAAAAATATCTCGACCGAATTAACGTTGACCCGTACGAGACTGCTCGGTACAAGAAATGCATACGTGGTACGACGACGTGTAGTAATTGATACCAATGGAGGCGGCCCTAATTTCATCGTCGACGAGGCGACTTGACGGTACCGCGAATATTTCGCGAGCACTTTGCCATAAACCCATAAAGATTTTGTGTGTAAAATTTATACTGCATACAGTACGATACGTTATACCGTAATATACTCGTAATAACGGTACCTCGTCTCAAAAACGAGTACCAAGATGACGTTGTGGATATTGTTGGGAAATTTTTTTTTCATATTTTTTTTATCGTATTTACGAATGCATAACGCGAGCTGAAAATAAAAACGACCGGTATGAAATTCTGTATACGTGACGTACTGTCTATGGACGTTTGGCAAGTGGACTGTGTAAAACAGAGAAACAGCCGGTCTATGTCTATGTACGATGTACTTAGGTTTTTTCCATCGTTGAGATGCGGTAATCTTGCGTTCTGCCGGCGAAAATACCGGATCGGTGTAATCTGTGGCCTAAACGTAATCATCGGAAGCATATTATTTGAAGGAGAGATTTAACACGATGCTACGAATAATCTAAGCTGAGAGGTGCCCTGTATGATAGCGTTGTCTGTGTATCAATACTGGATACTTGTACTTGCGTATTATAACAATCAACCGTAGTAAATGGATTAGTCGTCGTGTAGATGAAGTGATGAAAAAATAAATCACTTTGAACTCGAGGCTATATTCCGAGAAACCACCTAAATGGAAAAATAACATCGCGAAGAGATTTTCCGACGGTGTGCGGTTTTTCTAAGGTAAAATATGGAATTTACGGATAGGTCTTGTTAGAATACGATAATACGAAAATAACCAGATGAGGCTCGTTATTCGTAGATTCGGCTGTGTTAAAATGAGCCAACGCCCTAATACGACTTGTATAAATTTTCCCAGGCTGAAAAAAGTGGATTGGAAAAGTTCGATTTTTTTTTTCAAAATTGTTCCAGATTCTGATTCTGATGAACATTTTTTATAGTGGCAATAAAAAGAAGGAAATTAGTCGATTGAATTAAATTTTTCATTTTTAGCAAGTTGAAAAAGATGTAAAAAAAAAGTAAAATTTATAAAGATTGGCTCATGGAAAAGTTCGATTTTTTTTCCAAAATCGTTCCAGATTCTGATTTCAATGAAATTTTTTTATAGTGGCAATAAAATGTAGGAAATTAGTCGAGTATTAATTTGAGCACTTTTCTTAAACGTGAGGAACTATTCGATGCACTTTTGAATTGAACGAAAATGCATGATATTTTTGAAAATAGCATATTTGTTGATTGAATTAAATTTTTCATTTTTAGCTAGTTGAAAAAGATGTAAAAAAAAAAGAAAGTAAAATTGATAAAGATTAGCCCCTTATCTAATATCAAGCTGTTCTGTTCCGTTTAAACCCAAATTTCACCATTTCTGGGCATTTCGAAGTTTCCAGCGTGATTTTGAATCTTTTCCAGTGGTGGGGGGGGGGGGGAGGGGGGAATTTCTTCAGAATCTTTGAAAATCATATTTGTGCAACTAAAAATTAAATTTATATTTTTTCGAGTTTTTAATCAGAAATATTTTTCCGAACATTTTTCTAAGTTTTCAATTGCCCAGATGCCCAGAATGGTCGAATTAAGTAAAACTGATGAAAAAAATTTATTTGAAGTACCTGGCTAGAATTCAGAGATAAGTTCAGCTTGCCTGCTCGAAAAAAGGCAGAAGTTTCATTTTTAGCTGCTCAAGTCACTCAATTTCCCGATTTGAAAAATTGAAAATTTCTAAATGAAATTGAAATTTGGCTGGGTAGGGAAAGGTCCAGAATATTTTTGATTAACATTTTTTGAGAAAAACGAAATTTTTCAGAAAAATTAACATTTTACACTTATAGAAATCGAAAAATTATTTCGTGTAGCTAAAAATTTGGTTGTATAAAGTTTTGAAATATGATTTTTCTAAAAATTACTTCTTGTTCAAATTAAAAATTTGACATCTTCAAAAAAATTATTTCGTGAAAACGCAAACAAAGGGAGGGGTAAGTTGAAAAATGTAATACCTGATGTGATCAGTGAAACGTTTTGAAAAATTATGATTCCAAAGAAATTGATTTTTTCAGTGATCTCTGCACCTTTCAAAAATTTCATAATTTCACATCTCTTACGAGTTAAAAATGAATAATTTTCGAATACCTAAACATGAAATTCGTTTTAGAAAATTTCAAAATTCCCAGAATACCAATCAAATTGTGCAAAATATCAAAAAAAAAAAAACAATTAGTACGTAACGCTATAAAAATTTGTTCAAAATTCTATTAAAGTTGTGAATTTTTTATGAAAACTTGGCATAAATGTTACAATTTTATTGAAATCAATTTTAAAATATAAAAAAATTGAAATGGTGATCAATTCAATAACGAACTAGCCACAAATCTTCGAAAATGATTACCTAAAGAATATAAATTACTTTTTAAAAAAAAGAAAAACCTGAAAAATGAAATTGAAGTATACCTAGAAATTCTTAACAAAATAGTATCGAGAGATAATTAATTTTTAAAAAAGAAATCTAAAATTGACAAAAGAAGATCCTAAATTTCTTCTTGAAATTAACCTCGACTCACCCGAAACATAGGTAATGGCTGAGCCCGAATAAAGAAACCATCCTTATGGGGTCAAAAATTGCTTTTCAAGGTGACTTTGATTTTAAGCCTTTCAAAAGGAATAGAATCAAGGGGGAACCTCAACTTAAAAACCAATTTTTGACCCCTAAAGACTCCAATATTTTGAATAATTTTGGCTCAATTTCATCTGTTTTTACAGTTGAAGAAAAATGAGCAATTTCAACCATCTTCTCTTGAATTTTATCATTTCCAGCAATTTTTGTAGATGATTTTGAAAACATTTTGAGCAAATTTTGTGCTTTTTTGAATGACTTTTATGATAAAATTTTTATTTTACCTACATATGAGTATGTGACCCTGCCGGAAAGAAGGGACCTTGTGTCAAAAAAACTGATGTCTCATTTTTTACGGTTTTGGTCCAAATGACACCAAATCTGGACCAAACACATAAAAATAAATACATCAATTTTTTTTTACACGAGGTCCCTTCTTTCCAGCAGGGTCACATATGCTTTTTAAAACATTTTTATCGTTTTTTCAACGAATTACAAAATTTTAAAAACAGTTTTGCTTCCTTTTCACAGCAGTTTTGTAGATGTTTTATAATTTTTATATCTCTAAAAAAAATTTCGCGATGGTCTGAACTTTTTTTAAAATCAAAATTCTTTTCATTGATATTAATCTCACTGAATTTTTTATTACTTATCTAATACTTACATATTACCCATAATTTTTTCGATTGGTATTTTTCCTTGACCTTTTGGAGGTATTCTCCGAAACATTTTGCCTACTTTTTTTTTCTGCCAATTCACATTAAACTCATGAGATTTTATGAAATGAAAAGTTACTCAAAATGAGACTGATGAAATTAACTCAAATTTGAAATCTACATTTTTTTTGAGTTGCAAAACAATAGATTTTGGAATCATCTTGATTTTTTTAATTTTTCAAATTCAAACGTTTCTCGTGTTTTTCTTTCGAATAATTTTCGCTAATATCGGGATGCGAATGGGTATTGTTTTCTTCTTCGTTATACCAGTTTGATATTCTGTAAACTTTTCGAATAGATGTTGAAATTTTTGGAATAATAAATCATTGAAATCGTGTTGATGAATATCTGTTTGAAATTGTACCACAAACCACTTTGTATTTTCGTTAAAAAAAATTGTAATAAATATATAATTAGGTACCTATGAAAAAAGAACACCTAACGAGAACATTTCGTGACCCCTTACCCTACACGACGCGTCAGTATTTGCTGCATGAAAATTATACATGCACTGATTTTAAACAAAAGATTATGGAACCGTCAAAGGAAAACCGCACTTGTGAATAAGAATAACTCCACGCGACGGAATCAGGGTGACATGATGTCTACAGGCAAGAAAAGCGAGTAAAACCAAAAAATAGTTGGAATCTCGATGATTTTATTTCAAAAAATAAAAATTTCATTTTCTTCTTTGAATAATTTTTTAATTGAAGGATAACAATCTTTTTTTGGGGGCAAATTTAAGGCAGGAGTAAAGGGCAAGAAAATAGCTTGAAAATTCAAAAAATAGCTAAAATTTTCATTTTTTAGATCCAGCAGACACCATGAATGAAAATTTCGACCATTGACGACATCTGTAGCTGTATGTACAATGTACACGTACAATTTATGTAATAAAACTGTGGCTATCTTCCAAAAAGGCCAATGTCGATATGTTTATTTGAAACATGCAGAATACAGAAAATACAGACGAGCGAAAAATTGGGCGTTTAGATTATGCACGTACGTCGTACATCCACGTTTAAAATACATGTACTCGTATTAGAGAAGAAATTGCGGCGGCGACGATGAGTTGAATTGTACATAACCGCATGATTACGACGATTACGACGATGACGGCGTCGACGTCGGATTCGTCGACAACTTAAAAGAAAGAGAAAGAGTCAAAGGCAGACCGCTATAGAGAGAGTGGGAGCCCTAGAGGAGAGCTTTGGAATAGCACATTTCAATTATACGAACGGTTGTAAAAGTTTCATTGTAGAGTTATGATGGCTATGTAACGCGTTCTCATTCAAGGATAACAAAGTTTTAATCGTTTTGTTTACCGATGAAACGTGGCCGAGTTGGGTGCTGTGCGCGGAGACGATGCAGTACGATAATTTACAAAGCGATAGTGAAGCCATGTTGTTGAAGTCGGTGCTCGAGTTATTGGAAAATTACATTTTCTTGCTATTTTTAAATCAGCGGATGTATATTTGTGCAAAAATAAGTTTTGATGGGGAATTGGGGAGGAGGGAGGGGGTATAATTTAGTTGTCGCCATTTTTTTGGTGCTAGAGCTCATCCGGCGTGGTTTAGTTTCTTGAACTTTTCATTTTCAGTGTGTAAACTTTGAAAAGATTTCAGATTTGATCTTCATTTTTTATTAATGTTGTAAGTTTTTAGGTTTTTTTTTGATACACAATTTTGAAAAAAATGAAAGATTTCAGCTATGTAAATATGTCTATTTTCAAACTGATCAGATTTACTGAAATTATTGATTTTAAATGCGAAAAAATTTCAGATCTCGAATCCTTGCATTTAATTTGCAGTAGAAATAATATTCAAAATTTTTCTGAATTCTGGGTCAAAATAACTAATAAGGGTCAAAAAAAATTATTCTTGAAAAAATCAACAAATTTGTCGTTCAAACTTGAGAATAAATCAATATTTGATTTTCAGAAGTTTTCAAAAAAAAAAAAATTAATTTTCGAATTGCAAAATTGGGTTTTGTAGTTTTTTTTGTATTGCAATCGACTCAATTTACTTTCACTAAAAAACAAAAAAAAAGTGTAAAAAATAATTTTAAAGAATTTCAAAATACATTCCTTTGAAAAAAAAATGTTCGATCGTATTTATTCGAAGGTCTAGTCCTCTTGAATCTAATTTAGAATTAAAATGACCCAAATTTCAAAAAAAAAATTATCGATTATGGTGGTTATAGTGATTCCAAAAATTGAAATTCTGGTGTCAGATTATTTGCATTTGAACCTCTCCAGTCCATATTAGATGCGCCAAATGACAAAAAAATGAAATAAAATGAAGAAAATGAAATATTTATTTACTTTTTTGTTATCATCTTTTCAAAATAGATCTCCAAGTGTTTTTTTTTTTTTTTTTTAAATTTCAAATTCATTTTTGAGGTGATTTTGAGCTGAAATATCTCGACTTTTTTCAAGAAAAAGGTGTCCTGCAAAAGGAAAGGAAAGGAAAGGGAAGGGGAGAAAAAATTCTTTCCACGTGTATAATCATATAATGTTTCTTTTAATGAGAAAAAAAATGAAATATGTACCTAGACTACCTAACTATATTTTTAAACAAGACAACACCTAGTTTATCATCCATAAACGTCACGAACTGTTGTGAAAAATTCAAAGAATTTAATTTTTCATAAAAATGTAACAACATGGCAGTAAATTGTTCATTATTTTATTTTATTTTCATTTTAAACGAAATTTTCAACTTTTTTCTCTTAGAAAAATTCCAGCAAAAATAATTGTGGTTTGAATCTTCAAGATTTGCGAGTTTTTATCTGGCGGAGAGGGGGAGGGTTCATTTATGGGCAGTTTTCCTGAATTTCTTATTCAAAGGATAAATTAAGAGGTTCTTTTTTAGCAAAATTTAAATCAAGAAAAAATGGTTAGAAAAATCGAAAGAAATAATTTTTATTTTTCAAACCATCGTAGTACTACTCTCTAAATCTGAATCAGTCAAAAAACTGAAAATTCACTGATTAAACAGCGAAAAGTGTGCAACTATTAATCAGTGAAATTTGACTGTCAATCAGTGAAAAATTACTGATTCAATTAGTAAATTTTCATTTTTGAATCAGTAATTTTTTTAAACTACTGAAATGAATCAGTAAAAATTTTAATTTACTAATTCAATCAGTGAATAATCACTGATTCGATCAGTAACTTAAGATTTTTACCGATTGAAAAATGAAAATTCACTGATTAAATCGGTAAAATTTTCACTGATGTCTTCAGTTGTACACTTTTGTCTTATTAATCATTGAATTTTGACTGATTCAAATTCAGAGAGTATAGATACCATGAAAAGGCCAGATTTTTCTCTTTCATCTCATAAAAACTTGTAAAATGTTCAAAATAAATCCAAAGTTCGCCTTTTTAATATAATTTTTCAATTTTCTCCATATTCAATAATTATAATTAAAAAAATTAATGTAATTTAATTAGGTACCCATGTATTTCAATACTGATGAATTTTTTTTTGTTTTGTTTCAGGTGAGTTATGAGTAGAATTTTCATCCTTACAGTAGAAAATGTTGGAGAGTAAGTCATTTTTATTGATTATTGGAGAAATTTCATCCTAGAAAGCAATCTCATTTTTCAAGTTTTTCCATTTTGAACTTCCTTTTTTCTGACATTGCTACCCACAGGAATTTCTTCTTATGAGAAATATTTTTTTACTTAGGGATTTTCAGAAATTAAAACAGGGTCCAACGATCAATTTTTAAAAATCATATTTTTTTGACGTTTTTTGTGAAAATTTATTTTCTTAGGTGGAGAGGAAGGGGATTGGCCTATAAAAATTCTTAAAAATCACTTATAAAGGTCAAATCAAGTCCAGCTGTTTGCTCAGCAAATTTTGTTAGACAGCTTGAAAAATTAAAGGCATAATAATTCAAAATTGAAAAAAAAATCGAGTCCCTGCTCGAACGTTTTTTTGTGTTGGAATTGGAGTGGAGAAATTGGGAATGGTCCTTTCAATCATCGAACAAAATTCGAAATTTCAACATTCATTTCGAAAAAGATACCGCATATTACGCATTTCAAATTTACTAATTTCATATTCAACATTAGTTTTTCGAGTTAGATGTTTTTCTAAAAATTTTGGAGAGTTCAATGGAGCCTTAAAATTCAAAATTGAATCATTAATGCGTTGAAATTTTTTATTCTTCGAGTTGCTGATTTCAAATTTGGCCTAGATTTTACATTAAAATTTTCTGTTTTTGAACGTGGTTGTTTTTCAAAATTGAAATCACGTTTGTCTTCACTCTCTTCATTCTAATTGACCAAATCGAAATTATTTTGAAAAACTATTTCAAAAATTGTGAATTTTCTTTGTTTGATGTTCTTCAATTATTTCTGAATTCTGATGCATTGAATTGGAATTTTGGAGAACAATTATTTTCAATCATCAGGAAAATTCAATTTGATAAAAATGATTCTTTCAATTATTACTGAGATTTTATTTCAGTTTTCTAACCCCATCCCCTTCTTCTGAATTTTTTACACTCTCATTTATAAATCAGTGAAAATTATCGAATGTCACTGAAAACGAATCAGTAAGAAAAATCACTGAAAAATCAATGAGAATTCACTGAAAAATCAGTAAAATTTTTGAATTTTGCTGAAAAATCAGTGAAAATCTTTGAAAAATTAGTGAAAATCTTTGAAAAATCAGTGAATTTCGCTGATTTTTCCTGTGCTGCAATTTCGACTATTCATCAATGACTTTTCACTGATTTAGAATGAGAGAGTAGGGCATCAATTTTGCAAAATAATCATTTCAGTGATTTTTTAAAAATTTTTAATATTAAAATAATTCGAAATATTTCGTCATTTAGTATCCTAATCTATCTCCCAGTACTTCACTTCGACCCGTGAAATTTCCAAATAAACAATCCTAATCATTATACCCTTCACTTTGGTCGAAAAATTTCATAATTTCCTATCCCATCACTTAGGTAATATTAATTACGTCCAATGATACGAACTATCTGCTATACCTCGAGCCCACCATAACCATTTAGAATGGGACTGGGCTGGTAAAAAGCATCGTGGGCTGTGGCGAATATAGGTCGGAACCGGAACGTTAAATTGTCCCAATTAAATTCTCGAAACGAACGTTTATTAGTCGTTAAATTACACGTACGATTGTGAATTTAAATCGGTTAAATACGTACCGATTATTGGGTTCCTCGTCGCGTTTCCTGCCTACGACGCTGTCGTATCGGGTAATTTAATTAACCACCTTTTTTTTTCTCGTTTTTCACCATAATCTGGGTACGTAGCGAACACTCGGGCTTTAAAATTTGTACATTCGAGTACACCTAATGAAGAGAATATGCGGCGAAGAAGAACTCGAGATAAGCAATGGAACGTGTACAATTGAAAGATACCAACGGTTGATAATGTGCAGCTTCTTTGATGTAATGACGACGAGGAGAATGTCAAGTGGTTCAACTTGTTGCCGAATCTGATGACTCGAATTTATCCAGAAAGCAGGCAACTTAAAAGGTCGTCGTGATACTTTTTCCTCTTCGGATTCGTGCGATTGTTTTAACCCTTTGTGCGCATCTATGTGCTTGACATGGATGTACGAAATTATACCGCGGTTTGAATTATAAATAGAAAATTGGATGGATGTTGTTCGGTATAACGAGATGAATCGTTATGTGTCAATCGTCTGTAACATGTAGAACATGGAAAGTACGCATAAGCTGGAAGTAAACGAGAAAACAGGGCAGAGAGAAGGAAAAAAAACACGTGAAAAAAGTCGTCGATCGTTATAGATAAACGAGGAAAAAGTATAGTTTGAGAAAAAAAAAACAGAGAGAGGAACGTTGTACTCGAGAGAAAGGACACGGACGTTACGCGAAATTAAACTTATTCGATGCACATTTAAAAATAGTGAATCAGCTGCTACGTTTAACCTTAATTACATATTTTTCTATACGCCCAAAAAAAAACCTATTCCGGTCACCTGTAATGACGTTACAATTGTAAGCAACTACGGGAAATAAGCCGGTCGTCAATTACTCTTTTTTTCAACCGTACGAAGATGGGGAAATGATTCGAACGAATCGTTCGCCGAGTCGGTTTTCTCGCGAAGATGTTGCAAAATACGTTATTTTTTGGTCGGCTTTGCGGTTTACATTGAAGAACGTCTGGTCTGAGATGGCATTGTCTGCCCGCTCGAGCCTCGAAATGATAGTAAAAGTTGATCGCGTTGATTAGCTCTATTTTGAGAATATTTTTACGACCGAGATGCCAGATGCGAATATAACAATAGAATTGATGAAAGATGATGATACTGCCGCGTAGTTTGTGAGCAGATTAATGATATGCCCGCGAAATGCCGGCACACAGCAATGTGCGAGAAGTTTTAAGGATGTTTATGAAAATTTTCGATGATTTATTACCATAGATGCCTGCGTCTGTCTTGGAAAATTATAAACTGTGTTGAAATTTCGGTCGAATGAAGATCTGCGAAACTGAGTATGTGGAGTTTTTTTTAAAGATAGAATTTAGACGTAGTTGAAATCGATAGAGAAGAGGGAGGGGGGAGGGAGAGAGTTGGATTTGATTTTGTCGTATTGCCGGAACGTAAAAATAAGAAGCTGATTTATAGACGTCTCCTTGATGTATTGATCGGGCTCGAAATTGGAATTGGTATCGATGTATCAGCGATTCGACGATGTTGAAATTGACTAACGAGTCGTACAATAATGGACTAGGTGTTGGAAATGTGCGTAAAAATAGATTCGAATTGGGGTTCGAAGCACGTACGAAAGGATTGGAAATTGGTTTTTTGTGTTGAATCTGCTATGTGTGTATTTTGTGTCGAGGAAAAATGGACGGTTACGGTGTGTAAAATAGTGAAAATGATGAGAAATTGAAAAAAGGGTGGAAAAGTTGAAGCTGCCTTCATAAATTTTCTCACTTTTCGTGCCGGTATTTCCTTTACGTTGGAAATTTAGTCGATTAGTGAATTTATCTGTTGAAAAAATCGTACGAATTTGGCGAATTTTTAAAATTTGTTCGTTTTTTAAAAGATGATGGAAAGTTACGTACTAAAATTGATATGTGTAGATAGAATGACTATCCAAATGGTTTCCATAAGATTAGTATAAATATTGTTTTCCTATTTTCAATTTTTTTCCTATTTTTCTCCCCTTTTTTAGAAATTGATGAAATGTTAAAGGGTGGAAGAAAAAAAATGACAAGGGAAAATTTTTTTAAGACTGTAATTTTTTTAGTTTTTCGAGTACTTTTCTCCCGTTTAATTTTTTAGCGCATAGTTTGCAAAATATAAAATCACCAGGCTAGGTACTTTTTGAAAAGGAAAAAAGCTGGCAAAATTTATAATAGCATAGTTGATGTAAAAAAATCAACGAGTCAGATCAGCCAGATGGTTTTCGATTTTCGATCTTTTGTATGCATCTCACGCCCCCCCCCCCCCACCACCACTCCTGCCTCTTATTTCAACATCAATGTTAGCTGTAAATTGGTCTATGAATTGAAATTCGACGAATTGCATTTACGAATTCGCCTCTAGAGCCTGCTCAAGAGCTTATTTCAAAAAATGCAAAAAATTGGTGAAATTTTTGTTGTTTATGTGAAAAATTGCGAAAAATCGATGAAGAAATATCAAAATCGGTCAATATTATTCGTTTCTGATCAAAAAAATTTTAAAAATGGTGAAATTAGTGCAATTTTTTTCAATTTGAATACAAATTACATGTAAAATTCAACAAAATTTCTAAAATTAGTTTGATGTATTACTAAATAAATTTTTAATAAAATAATTTTTTATAATTTATTATTTAAATTAAATAATATTATATATTAATTTTATTTACTTATATATTTTATTTTTTTTTTTAATTATTATTTAAATATATATATTAAAAATTATATAATAAAAATTTAAATAAAAATTATATTTATATATATATTTTTTTTTTAATATATATCTAAATATACATTATATTTTTAATATACATATATCTAAATATATATATTATATTTTTTTTTTTTTTTTTTTTTTTTTTTAGGTATCATTACTCTCTAAATTTGAATCAGTTAAAATTGACTGATTAAAAAGCTAAAAGCGTGCAACTGCAGAAATCAGTGAAAATTTTACTGATTTAATCAGTGAATTTTCATTTTTAAATCAGTAATTTTTTTCAACTTCTGAATACTGAAATGAATCAGTGAAAATTTTAATTTACTGATTGAATCAGTAATTAATCACTGATTGAATTTGTAAATTGAAATTTTTACTGATTCATGTCAGTAGTGACCACTAATTGAATCAGTAATTTTTCACTGATTGACAGTAGCACACTTTTCGCTGTTTAATCAGTCAATTTTCAGTTTTTTGACTGATTCAGATTTAGAGACTACTCGTAAAACGAGGAAAAGTGATACAAAAATTGATGAAATTTTCTAACAACTAAAATATGTAATGGGTCAAAACTTTTGTTTTATAAAAGTTGCGAAAAAAATGCACATAAAATTATCATCCAAAAAATTCATTACTTACGTAGTAAAGTTTAAAGTGCATTACTTTTTTTTTTTTAGCAATTTATCTAGTTTTAATTCTGTTTTGTGTTTTTTTTTCGTTCTAAATTGAAAAGAAAGTTGATGAAATTCTTTAAAAAAGGAGAAGTAAATTTGAACGTTATTTGAAAAAAAATTTGAAATTTTTTAAATTAGAAAGGGAAGTGGCCGAAATGAGTAACCGAATTTCCTGAATGCGATGAGTATTTTTTTCGCAGCAATAAAAATTAGGAATCAAATTTTGAGTTATTCTTCAATTTAAAAAAAATTATGGTTAGGTAGGTTTATGATTTTTTTTTTTTTTGAAATTTAATGATGAGATTTCTCTTTGATCAATAAAGGAAAAATCCCATGCTACAGGAAAATCTACTTTTTTGAAGAAAATTGTGTAAGTGAAAACAAGGAAGTGAAAGAATGATGGAATTTTAAACAATTTCTCTGTAAAATCGTAAATTTTTGAGTCAAAAAATGAAAGGTAATTTCAACTTCATTCTCTTGTGAGCAAATTTATTTCGTATGTTTCTTAAAATACAATGTTTCCCAATTGTTGAAACTGTCTAAAAAGTAAATGAAATTTTCTCGAAAACAAGTACCTAATTGTAAAGGAATGAGGAGGAAGGATTTTTTTTTAGCAGTTCTGAAGTACAGTGTTGGAAATGGTACGAAAAAAGCAACAAATTTCATTTTCTGAATCGATTTTTTAAAATAAAAAATTTGAAAAAATTGCCCAAGGAAAAGTAGTCAGACCTGTGCAAATCTGGGCTCTTATATGACCATGTCTGCACGAGGAAAACAAACCATCATTGCAGAAAATTGGCTGTATATGATCTGAACTGCTTTGTGAACAACTAAACGCAGATCTTTATTCACATTTGGCCATTTTTCCTCTAGATTGACTCTTGCTCCTACCTGATCAAATCAAATGCCATAAGACGGTGCACATCAATTTTAAAATCTGATAATTTCTTCCCAATGGTGGTGGTGAGGGGAGGGTAGAGCTACATCTTGATTATATGGTACCTGAAAAAAAAAATGAAAAAATTTTCCATAATTTTAGCTTCCGAAAATGAGGTACTTAGTTTAAAAAATTACTTCCATTTTACTACAGAACAAAAAATTTAAATCATAGAATTTTATCTTCGTGAAAAGAACCCTAGAAAATGGCAAGAATTTTACCTACTGAAAAGAGCAAAGTTTTCAAAATTTTCCTCTTTCCTTGATTTTTTCAAGTGAAAGATGAAAAGGGCTTCCTTTTTGGGCAAATTTAAAGCAGGAGAAATTATATGAAAACTCCCAAGATTTTTTTGTTTTTCAGATCCAAAGTAGACATCATGAAATGTTTCAAGGACTTGCTTTCAATTTAAAAAAAAATATCTGCATGTTTGATATTCCAATTTTTTTAAGCTTTGAAATTCTCATAACAAATTTTCAAATTTTTTAAAAAATAACCATGAAAAATTTTGGAATTTTTCAAACTTTATGAAATTTTTACAAAATCAAGACCTTCTATAAATAATCTAGAAAAAAAAAACACTTTCGCAGTTTAAAATTTCTTTACAAAAATTTCACCCAACCTCTTCTCATCCCATATTTTTCACAATTTCCTAAAAAAAAAATCCAACATTCCATCGTTTACCTAAATTCCATCGCAGTAAATAAATCAACCCTACTCACTTCGAAACACTTCTCTCTTCGCATCAATTATCCCCAATTATTCCACCGCTTTGACATGGAAAAAAATCCACGTACACAGTCCAGTATTAATTATCAAACAAAATACTACTTTGTAATCAGTTTAAAAGCTCGACGCTGTACAAAAAAGGTATAAAAGGTTGTGATTGTCGAGCCTTCATTACAACAACGAAGACCGGGTGGGTGGTAAAATTGGGGGTAAAAAAAAAAGAACACCGCACACACGAAGGTGTATACGCTAAAATACTGCTCGACTCGTACCTATAACGCAATATTATCGACAAAACTATCCTCGCCAGGGTGGTATATTTTTTAATGGGCAATTGGTCGCAGAACACGTGAAGGGACACAAAACATAATGGCTACATTTCGCAAGTTTTTATACTTTTCATAAACCAGCCGATGAAATAATATGACACGAATGTAAAACTGGAAATATCCTCGACTAAATCTTTACAAAATGTAAAATTTTTCACCACGGTATCTCTACCTTTATAAATTCGGATGGGTTTTAGTATTGTTGGTATTCTCAAGTTTTCATTTATAAAACTGAGAAAATAAGACCGGATTGGGTCTGTTTTGGAACGAGGGTAGATTTCTTGACATCTGTGGTCGTCTTTGACGACAGAGATAAACGTATTATCACCCTTTTTTTTTTTTAGCTCATTTTGTATTTAATGCTTTACTCGGCTCGAATTGGACGAATACATTAATACAACGGATTAGCATATTATAGGGATGATTATCTTACAAGTATGGGATTATTTTAGGGTGATCGAGGCAACTCGGGGTTTATTTACAAACGACGATGAGATGGTGAGAAAACGTGCCTTAGCTGGGAATAAACCACAAGGACGGATTCTCCGGCCCAACGGTGACCATATTTTGGTCAGTTTGGCCATCAAATTGTATTTTGAAATCGCCTTCGAGCTGCGTGGGTATTTTTAGAGACTGCGGAGTCATTTGCTCGAACGAAACGAACGATAGCGACCTGAATGAAGAACTCGGTTTGCCGGTATTTTACGCTGACGACGGTACGATAGTGGGGGGTACACGAACGCCGGGTACTACGCTGGTTAAAATTGTAGGCCAACAAAATCGATAGTAAAGCGCTCGGTGTGAAAGACTCGGTTTGAAAAGTTCGCTCGTATTCTTTGGATACGACGTCGGCGATATTTACGTTCGGTACGGTCGTCGGGGTGTTTTAGGTGTGTTTGGGTTGCTCTTTTTTTTTTCCTCCATCGGTTGTGTCGTAACCCGGTCTTCGAGATGATGGCGAAATTTTGGTGAAATATCACATTTCGTACGATTTTTCGGTGTGTGGGGGCGAAAGCCCTGGAAAATTTTCGCCAGCTAAGTACAAATTATCGCGAAAGTGGTAAAAAATGCCGAGTATGTCTACGTCTCACGGCGGAGTTTTATATTACGTCGTTAAAGTACCAAAACGTCAATACAGTCCGGACCGTACGCCTTCCAGTTTATTCTTAGATGAAAAAGCGGTCACGTCGACGCCGATATCCGCTTATCAGTGTCAAAAATTCGACGAGTAAGTTCAATTTTACCAAGAATTCGAGATTATGTAACGTGTGATATGATCCACCTCCATTCTGTTTCCAGTCTTATCGTTGTGTATTGATATGCACCTTATACCGGCTTTTATCCTGTAAAGAGGATGTAATCTGATATTAGGAATTGTTGTGAGGTTTCCTTATTTATCTAGATTCTTTTCAGCTCGTATTTGTATACACGATTTCGAAAATACCAACCCAAATACGTAATGACCGATATAAAGGGGCGTAAACGATGCAGAGAGGAAGCTGCGACCGTATTCTGGGTGCGGTATTTTCACTCAACTGCAACTCCAAAGTCGTCTAACTTTTCAACTGCATGGAAATGTTTGAGCTTTAATTAGAACACGATGATAATGCTCGAATGTGTTCGGAATTCCCTCATTCCTTTGGTGGATTTTTTTCTAACCCCAAATAACGTCTGAGTGATGAACGAATTAAAGGGTTCGAATACGAGGAATGAACGTCGAGAAGGTATTTTTGTCGAGTCGAACGAGTAAATATTTTCGTTCTACGTTGTAAATTTTTTTCTCGTCATGGCTTGAAGCTCGATGTCGTCGAAAGAATTATGTTTGTGTTGTGATGATGAAGTATGGTCGTAGGTAAAATACGTAGATACCTATGTACGTGATTGGAGCAGTTTTGGATAGAAAAATTTGCTACGTGGTATTTTTTTTGGCTTTCTTATCAAGTGTATGTGTCGAGTGGTTTGCACTTTGCATTATTATTCTATTTAGTCGTGTGGAATATCGAGATTGAAATTTTTTCTGGGGTTTGAGCAGTGTGACTGTGTGGGGGATTAGAGGTACGAAAATGAAAAGAATATGTGGGAGTTTTCGGATATTACGTGAATGTTTCGTGGATTGTGTAAAGTACCAGTATAGTTTACTAATTTCGTTTATAGTCGTAAAAATTTCCAAATATAATCCAACCGATATGAATGTTGTTGCCAAAATGCAATTTTTTTTCTCGTTTGAAAATTCATACGATGTTGGAAACGGTCATTTGAATTATTAAATTCGTGCAGGGGAAAAAAGGTCGTAATTACACACGTGCTCGTAAAAGCCTCCGAAAGTCATTAAGTGTAGTCTCGATTCGAGCTGCGATGAATTTTTCGTTTATGGGGCTACTGGTTTTTTTTTTAGAGGAATGACGATATTATTGGGTTGTGTAATTTGAGTTATGGCCGGTGTGAAATTATTTAGTGGTAGTTTGGTTTTCGATTTGTCTTTGGGTAAGTTTTGGATGGAATGGGGTGATGAATTTCTGGTTTGCTGGATTTTTTTTTTAAAAGAGGACAAAACAAGAACATGGTATGTGCTGCTCTCTTGATTTGAATCAGTAAAAAATGCCAAAATTGACTGATGAAATTGAGAAAATCATGTCACTGATCAAGTCACTGATGATTGGTCAACTTCCATTGATTCTCCTGTTAATCAACGACATTTTATTGCCAATCAGTGAAAAATTACTGATTCAAATAGTGAATTTTCATCATTGAATCAGTAAAAATTGATTGACTGATTGAAATTAGTCAAAATTTACTGATTCTTACAGTGACATAATTTTGTTGATTTAAATCAGTCAATTTTGACTGATTCAAATTACAGGAGTAGTTAAAAAAAAAAATCGAAAACGATTTTATTTCAAAAAAAAGAAGAATTTTCAGCATTTTGTTCTTCCTTTGAATTTTCCAATCAAGCAATGAAATTTGGAGCGGGGGGGGGGGGGGGGGGGTGAAAAAATAGCATGAAAATGGCAAGAAATATGTATCCCCGAAAAATTCTCCAAAAAAAGAAGTAGTCCCCGCCCCTCCCGACAGAAACGCAAACGAGATTGCTGCCATGAATAAATATTTCGATAAAAAAATGGTTTGATATCATAGTAAAATCCGCCCTGAGATCCAAATTGAGTACTTCAGTCATTAAGCACTCCGCAAAAAAATTTGTAGGTAATGCCAAAAAATAAAAAATAAATGAAAACAAAACAAAAAAAAATTGGGGTGAACACAGCTATCAGATTGAAGTAGAGTAACTAAGCCTACATGAGGGCTGTGTCCACCCCAATTTTTTTTGTTTTGTTTTCATTTATTTTTTATTTTTTGGCATTACTTACAAATTTTTTTGCGGAGTGCTTAATGACTGAAGTACTCAATTTGGATCTCAGGGCGGATTTTACTATGATATCAAACCATTTTTTTATCGAAATATTTATTCATGGCAGCAATCTCGTTTGCGTTTCTGTCGGGAGGGGCGGGGACTACTTCTTTTTTTGGAGAATTTTTCGGGGATATCAGTCGCTTTTTTTACGTAGTCAGCTGGGGTCTCGTAAAATGCAAACTACATTGATTGATACTTTGAAACTATTTTTATTCCTATTTTTTCAAAAATAGTTTCCAAATTTATAATGTTCAACCTATTATTAATTGAAGTAATATCACTAATAAAAGCAATTTTAAAAAAAGTAATTTGACAAAAAAAAATTCCAAAAAAACCTGGCTCAAGGGAGGCTTGAACCCGAGACCTTCTGCGTGGTGAGCCGCCGCTTAATACCAGCAGCCAGGTGGTACTGTTGGTTGCGCGGTGATTCGGACTATACACAACGTGTATGGTTAGTTCAAAAATTTCCGTTACAACAGTTTTATTCAATTACTCTCATCAAAAACTTTAAAACTGTAGACAAAGCTACAGATCGTTAGAAAGCATTAAACGTATTGAAATTTTTTACACATGTACTTTATTCAATTCTTCAATCGCCATTGCTAACCCTAATGCTCAACGAGTTACAGTTTTTTCACAATTTGAATTTGAAATTGGTTAATTTTAAACATTTTGGAAAACTTAAAAAAGCTCTAAATCGCTTTCAAAAAGTTGAATTGATTTGAAAATTTGTACATTGATGCTTTTTGACCCAACAAACACGATTACAAGGTCAATTTTGATTTTTGTAAATTTTTGGGGCCCCAAATGGGGGGGTGAAGGGGCAAATTTCAAAATTTTCAAAATTTTTTCACCTTATAACCATCAGGGACACGAATAGAGCACACACCCAAAATTTCGTGAAATTTCATCAAGCCGTTTTTTCAGAATCGTGACTACTGATGAAGAACATTTTTAGTAAAATCACCAAATATAGGGGTATTGTATCTTTGCGACTTTTTATCGTAGAAAATTCGTTTTGGTCTTAAAAGAAAGCGCTCGAAAAATTAAGAAACTTTGTCATTTAAAGTTTCTTGATTTAACCAGCACTTTCCGAGAAAAACGCGTTGGCGGCACGCGGAAAACAAAGGCCCGGTACTTTCAGAATAACAGAGTCTGTTCGCTACTCGTTGTGTCTCGATTACGTTTCTGTCGGGGGAGGGCGGGGTGGGTCGCGAACGCGACCCTGGATAAAAAATAGCTAGAATTTTCATTTTTCGGACATCGTGATTCAGGAGACCACATTAATGAGTATTTTAAAGTGATAAAAACGAGATTTCAGCAGAAGAATCGAAAAATCAGACGATTTTTGAAGAAATTAATTTTCCAAGATGTGATGCGTCCAGTGATACCAAACCAAAGTCGGAAAATTCGATTTCGATTTTTATTTCGGCCTAGTTTGAGATGGAGAGATATTTCCGTCGTTTTGAAACCTCGTAGAGCATCCCAAATCTAAAATTTGTAGAAAAATCGAATTTTTGCTTATTTTTATTCTAGTGAAATCTTAAAAATATCTGCCAACTTCATTAAAAATATGTAAAGATTGCAAAAAAAAAATCATTTTCAACAACAAAGAATCGATATTTTTTTGATCATTTTGACCCAATATTTTCAATTTCTAGTACAAAAAATTTTCCTTGTCCTTCTTTTCACCTTTTCCGATGATGTTTTGTTTCAGAATTTTTTTGTCACTTTCATTTGTTGAATTTTTTCCAGCCAGATGTTTTTTCAAATCCTCTCATAATTTTATGTAGATCTAGATACGTATAATTTTCTAAGTTGGTGAAGTTCATTGCCTTCGAGTTTGGGAGTTGAAATACTCCTTTCCTTTCTTCCTTCTTTCCGCCATCGTTAAATAAGATCCCAGAAATGATTTAATTCTCAACTTTAATTTCAAAAGGCTGTAAAACTGGCCAAAAAAAATCGATCGAAGTTTCTTTCACCTTTCAAATCTCGAAATATTGACGTTTTGATAGAAAAAGTCAAAGGAAACGATAGAAAATAGTTTCGTAGATTGAAAAAATCAGTCAATATGTCTGGATCAATAAAATAGATAAAGGGGGAAAAAATCACTTATTTCAAATTTAGAACTGACTCAGGCAACCTTTTTGGTCGTGAAATTGAAAAAAATAAATAAAAAGTTTTTTTAAACCCGTTTCTCAAAAGATAATTTTGAAATTTTTTCAGTCACGAAAATTTTCAGATTAGGTATTTGCAATCCGTGATAATTTTCCTCTGTCTTGCGAATAAAAATTTTTGAATTCTGGATTAAGTTTTTTAGTGTAAATTTTTGGATTTTTATGCCTTCTTTTTAAATTTTCATTAAAATTGTAAACAAGTAAGTACTTACTTGATTTATAATTGTGCAATAATTTCTTGGTGAATTTTTCAATTAAAAAGAATTGCCATTTTAGATATGGAAATTTAATATTTTCATCGATTTGTCATGTGACTTCATAATTTTTTTCCAATTTGATGGAAAATTATGAATTTTTGTTTCCAGATTTTTATTATTATAATTTTTATTAAATTAAAATTTTGGCAAATGAGATAATGAAAATAAAAATGACTCTTGATACAGAATTTTATGACTTTTTGTGAAAATTTCATTTGGGTAAAATTCTATTCTTCTCTGCTGAAATTATGGAACATTCTTTTCAAAATTTCGAATGGACTCTCAGCCTAAAAAAAAATCCCTGCTATCAAAAATTGAACTAAAAGTTGGCGAAGGTTCAAAAAAATCGTCGCAAAATCAAATAAAAGTGATTGGAATATTAAAGAATCTTGAAATCCACATTTCATTATGAAAGCCATTGAGAAATGTTTTCAATAGAAAATCGTCAAACAAGTCGGAAATGCTTTTTGACCAGAAGTTTTTCAATTGCAGGACAAAAGAGAGCTAAATAAATATAGTGAAAATTGTGAAAATTATTCAAGAAAATAATGAGAAATTTACTCATGAGGAGGGGGGAGAGTAGAATCTCCGGAATACATTTTTAATGTAAATTTGATAATCTTTCTGAAACGAAGAAAAGTAATCCAAGGCTTCTCTTTCCTAACCTCAGAAATATTTTCTGAGCTAATTTTGAGCCAATACTCCAAACTTTTTCACTTTACTGGTGAAATGATTTTCAAAACGAAAGAGGAAGTCAAAAAACCATATTTTGATACTTCCCTGATGGGCAGTCGCGTATGATGAATTGAACTCTGGATAAAGATCGTTTAATAAATAATAATACTTACAGAAGAAATCCAGTATGAATTGAAAAAGTTGAAAATTGCTGTTTTCTTTTTGCTCTGTAGCATTTTTTTCAAGAAACCCACCTTGAAAAACGGAAAACTTCGAAAAAAGTGTTTTCCAGCCAATGGGAGGGGGGAGGAATATTGTTTGTTGAAATAGGGGAGAAGAGTCTAGTTAGTAATACTTATTAGTTTTGTGAAGTCACGTCGTCATTTTTACTGGATTTCGTCAAATATTTTTGAAATATGCACAGTTCCAACTACACCCTATTAAGATTTATTTTTGAATTTTGACCAAAAATTGGCTCAAAAATAATTATTTTTCAATTTCATTCAATGAAATAGATTATAATTTTCAACTGGAAAAATCGTCAGTAGGTCAATAAAAGAGGGAAAGCTGGTTAATGACGATTCTCAGACCAAAAAATTCTCGAAAACTCTTCCATTTACTCTTTTTTTTTAATCAATATAAAAATTGTGAAAATTACTCCTCGAAAACTATAAAATCGCGTATAAATCGTTTCTTACTGCATAGCAACCGCAAAGCAGCCTCGTAAAGAAATTTTATTACAAAAGCGAAGCAATCAGTCTCGATGGGCCATATTTCCCCATTGACCCCCTTTTCATCTGCAAAATCGACTCTAGAAAATAACAATCGATAAGAAAAGTACTCTTGCGGAGAACCTCATCAGCGACGAATCTCGTCGTATTTAACAAGGGAAAAAATTTGAAAGAGAAAAGCTTTCCAAAACCACTTGATCTGTCATTTGAAAAACAATGAAGCTAATTTCGCAACTCACTGATGTTGATTTTCGCACTCGAACTTCGGTATGCTCTCGAATATTAAAGCATTCGCTTTCATCATTGCCGAGGCACCACTATATCGGTATTCGGTACACGAGTCGTATTCACTTCGCAGTCATTTTCAACGCCATTGATACGCACCTACCAACGAGGGAATTATTACGATTATTAAATCGTTTAAAAATCGTAAAAATAACCATCGCCCTTCATGAACGACATCGTCGTGGCGTCAAATCGAGCCAGCAGGGCGAATGTAGCACGAATCAGCCATAATGGCAAACAATCGCGTGAAAAATTCCCCTCGTACTTTCACCTCTCACCTTGCTCGTCATTGGACCGGGGGATACGTAAACTGCTCTGGTGCGAAATCAACATCCGTCCTGAGAGATGGATTACCATCATCACGGTAGAGTTAGCCAACCGCGAACAATTTTCCATATTTAATACGGTCTACCAGGCTACCTATGGGAATACACTTTAGTACGTCTCTTTATTGCCTATACCGTCTCTTCGGAACGATTTGTCTGGCCAACGGAATAACTCTCGTCTCCAGAGTTATCCAAAATGTGTACGGTGATCTTCAATATGCTGAAGCTGATACGCGTCATTTTATTAGTTTTTTCCCCATCTTTATCACCTTGACCATTATGCAGCTCAATCGATTAGTCTCGTCGTCGAAACGTCTTTTTTTTCTCTCATTTTCCAACCGCATACCTCGGTTGAGCTACGATGGCTGCAGATTTTCGCACATTTCAACCGTTACGAAAGGTGTACGTGAGCTGGTGCGATCGAACCGTGGACCGGATCGGGTCGTCGAGGTACCCACGCGTATTTAATAGCTCTTTTGGTCTATACAATTACGTATATCAATTGCCAATTGTTCCGCGATGACCGAAGAAGTGCAACAAAGATGCCCCTGCAGGGTTTAGCAAGGACGTTCGCAGACGAGTGTAATTGGTCGTCGTAATGTACGGGTAATTCGAAGAACGTGGAATATCGAGAAAAAAACGATATTTGGCTGATGCACGATGTACGTGTTGAAATATCCGTCATTCAATGCGATGTAATTGAATGTTGCGGATGGGAATGCACGCCTGGTGCGAGAAATGGAGATTTTATTGGCGAGATACTTCGATACGATGATGAATGTTTACTAATTCGAATACCTAAGTTGGAATTTTTTGGAGATGGAGTGAAGTAACTTGATCGATACGTTTCTGTGGAGGGAGGGGAGAAGGGTTCAGACGTCTGCTGACAAGGAAAAAACGCAAAATCATAGGAATTAGCAATAATTCGACCATTGCTTTAAGAAACCCAGAATGGCAAGAATTTTGATTATTTTATTATAAAAAGCAAGAATTTTTCAATATTCTTCTATTTTCTTCAATTTTTAAATCGAGGTAAAGAAAAATTTTTTTTGGGCAAATTTGAGGTGAGAAAAAATTATTTTAAAAAATGACTAAAAAATCCAGTGAAAAGCAAGAATTTTCATTTTGAAAAAGTAACTTTCCCTTCTGCCAGCATAGGCGCACCCAGAAATTAATTAAGGGAAAGGCTGCGAATTTGAGAAAAAATGGGGAGGGTCAAATTTCAAATTGAGTCATTTTTCACTGATATTTCAATAAAAAATCATCAATTTTTTTCTGACAAACAGAGAATTTATTGAGAATTTGGTGATTTTTGACTGAAAAATCAATCAAAAATTGTCAAGTTTTAAAATAAAAGTATTAAAATACTGCCCGAGCGAAGCGAAGGCGGAATTTTTTTGAAAAAATATACTTTGAAGAGCAAAAAAATTGACTTTTTTCTCATTTTTGAAGCCAAAAATTATTTTTTCCGGGCTTAAGGGGGAGCCTCCCCCCCCCCCTTGGGTGCGCCTATGTCTGCCAGTAATGAAAAAATTGCATGGTCGAAGAAGTTGAGAGTTGAGTTGGGGATTTTTTGAAAATGATGATTTTTTGGGAGGAATTTCGTTTTTAAGTATTGGGAAAAATGAAAAATCGTACTACGACTCAGAAAAATCGAAAAAAATCCCATTTTGGTGGGAAATTTTCAATTTTTAGCTCCTCACCGTCCTCCTCTCCTCCACCCATAAACCAATTTGGATTTTTTTTGGTAATTTGGAGGGACCCGAATTTTCATAAAAACATTACCTCCTCATTTTTCCTTCCTTCTTGCATTTCTTCATTTTCATACGCATTCACTATTTATAAAAAAAAAAAAAAAAAACATTGAAAAATGAAGAATTATTGAACGAATTTTGACTTCGGATTCATCTGAAGTATAATTGGATAAGATGGAATGAGAAATCAAAACTTTACAGTAAGAAAATTTGAATTTTGTACATTATTCAAAAAATTTTGATGAAATATATGATAAAATTAATTTTCAATTTATCTTGTATAAAAAGAATTGAGACTGCAAATCTTGCCATTGGCTTGATATTTTGGAAATTATCGTGAATTATCTCGATCCTGAGCAAGCCTAAATTGATGAGGAAGTGGAGGGGGGAGAGGGAAAAATTTGAAAATTTTTCTCATATGCAAGCCTGGATATAAAAACCATCCTTTAGGATCAAAAATTGTTTTTTTGAGTTGACCACAATTTTTGAGCCTTTTGGAAGGAGTAGAATCAAGGGGAACCTTTCAACTCGAATACCATTTTTTGACACCCCCCCCCCCCCGCCCCTGTAGATGGTTTTTATATCCAGGCTTGCATGTGAAACCGTTTCTGATTATAAATAAGAACATTTTTCAAATTCTTTTCCCAAAAACAAAATATTACTGAAAAATTTTCGAATTTTTGTAATCGCTGAAATTTTGAATTTGGATTTAAAAAATTCATGATGTCTAAAACTTCAAAATTTTTTGAATTTGGCATTTTTAAATAAATCGCCAGTTTCTGAATTTTGCCAAATTTTTTAAAAATATTGAATTTTTTTAGTACTTGCATACGTTTTTGGAGAGAAATTTTTTTTAAAGATCATGAAATTTTCAAGAATTACTTACAAAATGAAAATTTGAAATATTTATATATTTTTTCAGGTTGATTATTTTCTGAAAATGTTAAATTTTTTGAAATGCTCCAAATTTTTCCATTTCAGCTTTTTGTAAAAATGGTTTCCGTTTTGCAACTTTTTTTTTACTCAAAATCATTTTTTTTAAACTGAAAACAAAATTTTGCCTTTTTTTAGTGCAAGCTGATCTTCTTCTGAATGCAAAGAAGGTCTAATAACTTTTATTCTCGTGTCTTGAAAAATGTAAAGTGCTCATGGTTGCTCACTTTTCCAAGATAATAATTTCCATTTTTTTTTTTCACTTTATACATGAAGTTTTGAGTTGTTCTAGTATTGAAAATTATCAAAATAGAATAAAATTGATAGGAATTGAAAATGTCAACGTATTTTATTTTTATCCTTTGACATAATTTCTTTTGATGAAGATCATTTTGAGATGAAACGAAAAGAAAGCTCAAGCTCTCAAAAAATTGAAAAAGCGCTTGAGAAATTGATGGTTTGTTGGACTTGACAAAAATTTAGATGTAGCTGGCACAATGACATTCTATTGGGCTTATGAGTATCTACAAATAATAAAATAATAATTTCCATAACATTCTCAATATTTTACCAAAATTGGTTTTTTTTTAGTACTTTTGAAAATTGAAAAATATGAAAAAAGCATAAAATATTTTATGAAGTAGTGTTTGTGGCAACACTGTTATGTACTTTGGTGACTTTGGTACTATCTAAATATTATCTCAAAGGCAATTTCTTACCCTTCTTTCAATTGTAATTGCTTATTTTTACTTAATCGTGCCCCAATATTCTTTTGTTCATCAGTCAAAAAATCACACATCGGTCGGTTCCATTTCATCAAAGATTTTCTTGTACAAAGGATCGTCTTTTTTTCTTCTTCATTTTGAACATTTGTAATTCCTTTCTAATTTGTTCTTATTTTCAAAATATATTCCAATATTTGAATTTTCTAATTTCTTTCCTATTTGAAATTTTTTTTCGTGCTCCATTTTTTTTTTTTTTTTTTTAAATTGAGAATACCTGTTTTGGGAATAATTCTACCATATTTGAACACCATGTTCCAAGGTTTTTGTCCTGTAGCAAAAAAGGGCGTAATTTTTTGGCGATTTTCGACGTAAATAAACTGTAAATTTAACCCTTTGACCTGCAACACCTTTTTTTTTAATTTTCATCTTACGTCTTTCACTTTCCATTCATAAATAGGTAAAAAATAATTCTCGATGGTTTTAGAACCTCTGAAAAAAAGGGTAAAGTTTTTTCAAGAGTTTCTCGTGTTCATTCAAGTTCAAATTATCTTGTAAAAGTTTTTCAATCTAGAAAAACGTTAATTTCCAGCGGAAAATAGAATGCATAAAAAAATGGTAAATATTATCCCGGTTTGAGGGCAAATGCCAGGGCTGCTAAATTTTTCCTATTCCAAGCTCAACTTTTCAACTACCCTCATCTCTGACGAAAAAATAGACCTATCAGTTGGAAAATTCCACCTATCCACCTCCAAGTCGATATTTTTACGTTGAAAATTTCCGCTGCCGAGGAGGATGAGAAAGGAAGCACGATCGACCGTGGAAAACCACACTGAAATGTAACTGACATACGAGATTCTGGTTATCGAACAAGTTGGGGGGTAATATGTGCGGTATTGTTGAAAAGAAAATTATGTTTTTGTTCGTGTTCAACACTCGTACTTGTATATGCACAAGAAGAGAATACGTGTTTGTGTAACGGACTCGAGAACAGGTGTTTGCGATGTAATTAAAAAGCTACGTGCGGTTTTCATTCGACAGAAAGCAGAATTGAAAAGTACACACGAAAAAGCGGTAACGGTTTAACGCAGAATGAATTTTTACGCTGAGGGAATTTTTTTTTTCGTATTTATGTAACGTAGCTTTACGTATTTCCGGTTTATACGAATATCGATTTTCGTACAGGCGGGCTAATTCGATTACGTAACAGTAACTAAATTAAATTGATCTTGAAGTAGGTCGTAAAACACACAGGAGCTGCCTAAATGAGAATCGTAATGATGTAATGAAAAAAATTCTATGTAGGAGAAAAACCACGTTCGGATAGGTTTTGTTCGAGAGTCAAGAGTGAATATCCTGAATGAAACGAAGTAGATTATATCTTTTTGAAACGATTCGTCGAGTTGGATTGGCTTGAGCCTTGCTCGGGTTATTGTTCCGAATTATTTCGGGTACGAGAATACAACTCGAATGGTGAATTGATACCTCGGTTTATTAGATGCACATTTACCGTAAAACGTACCTAGTCGTGCACGATTTTCTTTTCATGTGCAAGGTATATAAGAAGAATGTGGTATTGTATGTGAAAGAGGCTTCGATACGCCGCCAGTTTGTGAATACTGCATTTAACTTTTATCCAATACGATTTTATTATTACACCGATCGCGAGAATGTACCGAGCAGCCAACTAAATTACCTGGCTGACTGGTTAATTGCTGTGGATGCTGGTAAAAGATTGAGAGAATTCGATTCCCAGGTACGTTCTTGAGATGAACACGAGAGAAAAAAAGATTTTTGCGAAAGTTCGAAAACTCACGCGGATTGACTCGACCCCGATGAGAATACCGGAGAAGAAAGTGAAGTATGCAGAGGTACGGACGTCGCTCCCGGACCATCTTGTGTTTCGCCATAGTAATCAAAATCGGCTTAAATTTAATTACAGCATTACGTGGTTTGTGCGCGGCTGGTATTCTTAGGGTGGCGATTTTTCTTGATTTTCGCGACCCCCCCCCCCCCCCCCCCCTTTGTCGCCATCTGTTGGATCGTCGTTGGTTGTTTCCGCCACGACGCGCCGCAACGCCTCGTATTTTCTTCTTAAAGCTTTAAAGCTTCCGATAATTAACGTCGGGAAATGAATTATTATCGTAGTTAATAAATTGGTATCGTGGCTGAGCACGAGTTTCCAAAAAGCTTTATGGGTATGGGCTAAACGAAATGAGGAAATGGAAGGAAAAGCCCGAGCTGTTTTGTACGATTTATGTAAAAGCTGAGAACGATTTTTTTTGAATTATTAATTGCTGTAATTATCGATTACGAAGGGTAAAGGGTCGAGGATGACGGTATTGTAGATTATCGAGGGTGCTTGGTGAATACATTTGGCTCGAGTGGAAAGAGAGAGAAGTGTAATTGGGGTTTATTGGTGATGAATTGGGCGTAAAAAAAGCAATAACAATCATTCGACTTTCCTTTTAGAATATTAAATTGTGGTTTTATGGAATATGGTTGAAATTTACCATAATTAAGTATTTGAAAATTGGATTTTTCTCAAAAACTTTGTGGTTGTATTGTTGGAAGATGGAAAAATAATTGTAAATTATTGAAGTTTGAGGTGATCGCCATTCATTATATTTAGCTTTTAAAAAATGATCAAAAAACATGTTTACAATTTTGCAGTCATCGTAAATTTCTAATTACTTATCAGAAATTCCATTATTGATTTCAATTTATCGAATTTTGGTCATCTCCCGGTAATCATTTCGAAATCATGTACCAAAATTACGATTCAATTTTGAATAATTATTCCAAAAAACCCAAAATTTTGGACGATTATTACCACAAGTAGCAAAATTTTGGGTAATTTCCATCGTTTCTCAAATCTCAAATTTAGAATCATGTTTTGAATAATTATTTCCAAAGTTACCTAAATTTCAGGAAATTATTTCAAAATATTAGAATTTTGTGTAATTACTCTCCAAATTACCAAAATTTCAGATGATTACCTAAAATCGCCAGAATTTTGGGTAATTACTTTCAAGATTACCAAAATTGAAGGTTTTTAACAGAAACCGTATGTTGGTAGATCATGCCAAAAATTGTGTGAAATTTTTTCCGGAGTATTAAAATTGTGAGTTATTTTCAAAAATTATCGAAATCTCAAGAAATTACCTTGATTTTCAAAATCATAAAAGAAATACATCCCCTCCTGAAAAAATTTACCATTTTCATTAATTCGTTCCAAGCATGAGAAAAAAAATCGAATTTCCAATCAATTTATCGTCATAATAAGGCGAAAAAAATATACAACGTTTATTCTTTTTACAAATCGTATTTCTATTGTAGCAACGAAATAGAGAAAGAGAGAAAAATACTTTGCGACTTATTCCAAACTGGAGATAATTACCATAATCTCTTCAAATGTTTTGGGATTGTTCTGAAAATAAGGGCAATAAACGTAATTGTGATGCGATCTGTGGAACAGGGCCACAAGACGGAAAAATCTAAATCGATTTTTTTTGGTCCAGTTGATAGAGGAATATATTCTGAGCATTTTATGAAGAGAAAATCGAAAATTGGTTTAAAAATAACAGAGGATATGGCTCTTTGAAGCTTTGATTGAAAAAAAAATTTCGGGCCAAAATTTTGTGCAAAATATTTTTCGGAAGTAGATATATTCTTTTCAAATATGGAAAAAAAAGAGCCCCAATTCCATTTATTCGTTGTACTGAGAAAATTACTTTTCCGACTTGTAGCCCTGTTTCTCAAAATGCATCACAATTTCTTTTATAATTCATGGTAATTACCATAAGTTCCTCAAAATTGATGGTAATTACTGTAATTTACTCAAAATTATTGGTAATTACCGTAAATTTCTAAAAATTATTGGTAATTACCGTAATTTACTCAAAATTGATGGTAATTACTGTAATTTACTCAAAATTATTGGTAATTACCGTAATTTACTCAAAATTATTGGTAATTACCGTAATTTACTCAAAATTATTGGTAATTACCGTAATTTACTCAAAATTATTGGTAATTACCGTAATTTACTCAAAATTATTGGTAATTACCGTAATTTACTCAAAATTATTGGTAATTACCGTAATTTACTCAAAATTATTGGTAATTACCGTAATTTACTCAAAATTGATGGTAATTACCGTAATTTACTCAAATTGATGGTAATTACCGCAATCGCCTTGAAATTAATGGTAATTGTCTCAAAATTGTTGGTAATTACCGTAATTGTCTCAAAATGGTTGGTAATTACCGTAATTTACTCGAAATTGATGGTAATATTTCCGCAATTTTCTCAAAATTGATAGTAGTTACCGTAATTTTACCAAAATTGGTATTAATTACCCGAAATTTTTTCAAAATTGTTGGTAATTACCAGAATTTTTTCAAAACTGAGCTCGATCACCTTAAGTTCTTCTAAATTGAGCCGTATTTTTTACTGTAACATTCTCAAAATCGAACCGTAATTGCTGTAATATCTTCAAAATGTAGGTAAATCCCGTAATTTTTCATAGATTGAGAGTAATTACTGTACTTTCTTGAATATTGTGAGTAATTATTAGTAGAATTTCGGATTATTAGAGGATTATGATTTCAATTTTTTCAAGATTGAAAGTAAATATGTCCCTTAATTTCTTTCAAGTAGAGGGTGTATAACGAATTACTTGGAATTGAAGGTAATTAAGGTACTTACCCTAATTTCTTCAAAATTGAGAATAATTACTGTAATTTTCTCAAAGTTGGGGTAATTACCGTAATTTTCTAAACGTGGGAGTAATTACCGTAATTTTCTCAACGTTGGCGGTAATTACCGCAGTTTTCTCAACATTGATGGTAATTACCGTAATTGTTTCCAAGTTGACGGTAATTACCGTAATTTTGCGAAATTGTTGGTAATTATCGTAATTTCCTAAATTTGAAAGGTAAATACAGTAAATTCTCAACTCTCAAGTAAGTACATTGAAGGTGAATACATACTTTCTTCAAATTTGAGACGCATAACCTTAAATTTGAGAATTTTCACGATAATTTGTTGAAAATCAGAGGGTAATGATCCTAAATGATTTTAATTTGAGGACCGCTATTCATTCGAATCTAAGGGTAATTACCGAAAATAACCCATAAATCAAAGGTAAATTCATTACCTTACCCTTTCATCGAAAAATTATAGTCATCTACCACTAATTTTAATAACCTTTTTGCATTTTTATGTATACATATGTTCGTAATACGAAATTCTAACAAATTCCTTTATTTTTCTGTCCACAGTACCGATAGCGGTTGGGACAATCCGTTCCGGCCGGACGGAGACTTATCCAAAGAAGCTGACGAAATAGTCGAACTTATCAAAGAAGGCAAACCCATAACGCCGACCCAAAATAACCCATCGTCCAAATTACTGCACGACGATCATGACGGCAACGCGACCATTACCGACAAACAAAACCTAGCCTCCAGTCCGAAAGGATCCAAAATCAACGGTTCAGCCAAGCTGGAAAATTCCGTAGTGAGCAGCGTCGAAGTGCAACACGTTACGACCGCGACGCCAACCGATGGCACGCAAGTCGAACACGTAGTCATTAAGAAAAAACCGAAAAAATGTTGCGTGGTACAGTGAATTACATTTATAAGCGAAAAAAACCCATGTACCTTTATAGCTATGTATTGTTATACGCGATATCATATCGAGATGGAAAACGAAAAAAAAAATTTCAGGAGGAGATTTTCAGACGACGTTTGTTTTTTTATAAAAAATTATTTTCATTACGAACAAAAATTTTGTTTCAAGGATAAATTACGTAAAACCTAATTTAAGCGAGCAATTTTTACGGCGTGTGCGAGTGTGTTTGTGTTTGCAAAATCGGGTAATTCATTTAATAACAAGAACATACGTTACCATACTGTGTCATTTTATTTATCTTTTTCATAACGCCAACGGCGGTTCGCAAATTCTACCCATAAGCGCCTCTCTCTCTTCTCTTCTCTTTATAGTTTTCTTCTTTATTTCTTTCTTCTTTTTTTTCTCTTTTTCAGTTTGTTTTTCGTTTTGTAAGTCTGATACAATTTAATTGTTTGGTGCAGTTCCTATATGAGTGATATGTAAATGAGCGTGTTTTATTATTTATTTATTATTTTTTTTCTTTTTCTCTCTTTCTCTATTTCGTTGCTACAATAGAAATACGATTTGTAAAAAGAATAAACGTTGTATATTTTTTTCGCCTTATTATGACGATAAATTGATTGGAAATTCGATTTTTTTTTCTCATGCTTGGAACGAATTAATGAAAATGGTAAATTTTTTCAGGAGGGGATTTTTATTTCGGATTACGTATGTCACAAAAGAGGATTTCAGCCGAAATTTCGGTTTATCATTGTATCATAATGTTTTCTATTTTTTTTTTCTTTTTTGTATTCTATTGTATTTAATTTTATATATTTTTTTTTTTTCTATCGCGACGGATTAATTTGTACGAATATTCGCCCTGTTTTTTCTCTCTCTCTCTCGAATACATAAACGTGTGTATTTTTTTTTACAATGTGTTAAAATGTAGGATACAGCGTTACAAGTGTGATTTGTATGTGATTAGTACGAATTTCGTGTGTTGTGGTAGCCGATGTGTTGAAGAGACGATGCAGTTCGTGGTTGACGAAAAGATCGATTTGTGGACTTGATCGAGACGAAACTATGTATGACGTGCCTTAAAAAAAATATTAATAAGCGTTTTTGGCGATTTGGCTTTCTTTTTTGGTCGATTTTATAAAGAAGAAAAATGAAAATAGTTGGCAATTTAGTACCTTTTATTTATTTTAGGGAGTTGTTATTTTCCATGAACTGGAAGAGGTGGTCGTTCAGAGTGGTTATGTTTCATTCTTTGAAGTTGGCGTTGGAAAAAATTTTTCGACACTTTTCTTTCGATTTTCGAAAATCAAAATTTTTCATTTTTGGCTCAAATGGAATTTCGACTTGGGTCCTTTATTCCAATTTCCAAGTTTATAAATTTGATCAACGATAGGTGACTTTTTCAATTTCTCTTATTCTATTTTTTTTTAATTTGGGGCCAATTTTAACATTTTTCCAGCAGTTATACCTTTTTGAGCTTAAATTTTCTCAAAATTTATCCAATTACAATTTTCCCCAATTTTTTCATAATTTTTAGTTCAAAGACTTTTTGAAAAACATTAGTTTTTTTTTAAATTTCAAGTTGAAGAAAAAATTGAGGAATTTGATATTAGGAGAAAAGAATTTCAAAGTAGCAGAATAAGAAGTTTGAAAAAATATGTACATATAATGAAAATCAAAGTTGGATAAATTTTTTCCACGCCTTTCTTTCAACTTTTGAAAATCGAAATTGATTCATTTGGCCCCTAATTGAATTTCAACTATCGAAGTTCAAATTTTCTCAACAAATATTTTATTTAATTTTTCTCTATCTGTTTCCAACAGTAAATTTTTTTCTAATTTGAATTTTCTCAAAATTTTTCCGATTTCAATTTTTTTCAGTTTTTGATATTTTTAATATTTTTTTCTTTTAATTATTTTGTTCAGAGACATTTTGAAAGAAATTTTTTTCAATTTCAAGTTCAAAAAAAAATGAGTAAAATTTTAAAACTATTGGAAAAAAAATAATAAAGTAATCCTGATTTAAAATTTTTCAAATTTGTATTTCTACAAATTTTTTCCAACTTTTAATTTTCAAACTTTCTCCCAACCCTAAAATTTTATTGTTTTCAATCTTCAATTTCAAAATTTTTCTTCAATTTTTTTCAATAGGTAATAAAATTTTTTTAACTTGGGAAATTTCTTCATTTTTTTAGAAATTTTCAACTTGATATACTTCGAAGTTTCTTCCTGACTCAATGAACAATCAAAAGAAAAATTTTCCAGACTCGATAAATTAATAATCAGATAAAATAAAAATATATTTCACTGATAGAAAAATTCAAAAATTGGATACAGCTTTGAAAAAAAATGATTTTTCATTTTTTTTAAAATAGCGAAAAACTGGTGAATCAGTATCGTTCATTCGATCATTATTTTTCACTCCTCTTCCAAGTCAAGGAAAATATCAACTCTGCCTATCTCATCGTAGAAAAAAAATACGAACCTACGCACAATTCTTTGATTTTTTCCCTCAACGAGAACGAGTCGAGCTTGAAATTTTGCAAGGCGTTGTACCGAAACGGTGTAAATTTAAAGGTCGTTCGCTCGTGGTAATTTTAATTTCGCATTTATGGAAGCACTTTTCATTGATTTTTCTCAGTTTTTTTCCTTTTCTAAATGTCATCAAAATAACGTCCTTTTTGTATTTTTACACGTTTTTTGTACACGAAAGTCCACCTTGAAAACACAATCGCTTATTGTGACGTATAAAATGCTTGAATTCGTACCCGAAAAAATTTTATATATATTTTTTTTGAAAATTATATCTTTCTGTACGTACAATTTTGCAGCAATTTTATATCGTAGTATGCTTCGATCCAGATTTTATATACGTAGTTTCGAAAGATTGTCTTCCAAATGCATCAGCTATGTGTTTTTTTTTCATTGTTATACCATTAATCCAGTTATATTTTGGATGGATCACGAAAGATGAATTTAAATTTAAAAAAAAAATAGTTTAAGTGGCACCTTTTACTAACAGTATCGTGTATCTTATGTGTTATCGTCTTTCTCTATAGTACGAAGGATAAATATCTATGCATCGTGTGGCCTCTCTTTTTTTTTTTTTTTTTTTTTTTTTTTAGAAAATTAGCGATATTTATTTAATTTTTTTTTTTGGAATATTTTCCCGAAGCCCCAGTTATACATTTGTTTGGCTTTTCTAGTCAGTTTTAATACAAATGGTACACGTCGTGTAGGTGTTTATCTTTATTCTATAAACGCCCCCAAGTACACCAATTTTTTTTCTACCTGTTTTGTTATTGATGATCATGAGGCAGCTTATAAATGTGCATGTTCACATCACGATGTGTATTTTTTTTTTTCTCAAACGATATTGTATATTTATTGAGTAGTGTACTCATGTAGAGTTATGTTAGTACATTCCCTTTATTTTTTGTATGTACGGTGAATGAACATTGTACATGGCAATAAGTGGATACTTTCGATCGTATTGATGAGAAATTTTTTACCTGTCGAGACAGACGAATTGTAAAATTGTTGATTTTTTCCGTCATTCGTGTAAAAGATCGAATTTGTCGTATTTTGTAAGTTTGTAAATATCATACATGTCATTAAATTTTCAATACCATATTTTCATTGTGTTGTGTTTTTTCATTTTTTGGTGAGGATTTTTGTCGTGATATGATTTCGAATGATGGAAGAGGTTGGGCTTTCAGATGTCTTAATTGAAAGTCTTTGCTGTCTGAGGGCAAGGGATGAAATTAAGCAAAAATCAGACAAGTAGTGGTGTATAAATACGTATTTCGGCATATTGTTATTGGAAAAAAATTTTCGGCCAAAAATGACCATTTTTATTTGTGAAAAAAGTTCCGAAAAAGTGGTTTTTCGCATTTTTCAAGGTCTTCCACCCACCTAAAAAATTCTGAAAAAAAATACGTTGTAGATGGGGACTACATACATGAAATATATTTTTTTCAAAATTGCACTTCTGAATAACTCGATTTTAAATTTTAAAATGCGATTTTGGGCTAGAAAAAAATCATTTAAATTTTTTTTTCAAACCATCCACTAATTCTCAGTAGAATGTATAACTCACGTAAATTTGAAAAAAAATTGGTTGAAAACTCTCGGAGATAAAAATTTTTAATGGAAGTGATTTTCGAGTTGGAATCAATTTTTAAAAGATTCTGTAAAAATTTTTCCAACTGTAAAATGTTTTCTCTCAAAATTTCTTCAACCTGGATTCAGAAAAAAAAAAAAAATTACATTCCTTGAAATTTCTTCTATACTTCGAAAAAATTTTCCAATAAATTTGAAATTTCCCTTTTTTAAAAATAAGTTTCGACTTCATGTTTTCAAACATTTCTTGTGAGTAAATAATTGGAAATATAATTTTCAAGAACTTGAAATTGAAAAATGAGTTGAAAAATCAAACTTAGGTTTGAAATACCTAAGGAATAAAAAATTCGTAATCTACGACCTTGGAAATGTATATTTTGACACATTACCAAGTATGAAATTCGTAATCTAGCTACGACTCAAAAAATATAATATTGCAGACTTTTAATCGACCGGGGGTGCTCAAAGTGCACCTCATTTTGAAAAAAACGCTGTTTTTTGTGTTTTTTTAGCCAAAAAAAATTGCGTGAGAGGCTGTCGTAGCACTTAAAAATTACGATTTGAGTTTCTACGTTTCCCTAAACCATCGCCATCCTTCTCCGATCAAAACTCAGAGCGCTACCAGGTGGTTGAAAAGTTGCGAATTGCAATATTCCAGTGATACAAAATTTTCACGAAGCTGGAATGATTTTTTTTCCATCGGGAAATTGAACGAAAATTTTTTTAAACCACTGAAAGTAAATATTGAAGAAAAAATTTGAAAATTTTATACATCAGGGTAGCCAACAGCGAATCGTAAAATTCCAAAATGCGGAATTTATATCGACTTTAAATTGATTATTTTTTCGCCGAAAAGCATTATGTTTTTTTTTTAATCACCAGTAGTATAGGTATTTTGGAAATTTTTTGAAAAATTTTGTATGTCAGTGCAGCCAGTTACAAATTGTGAACTGCAACACTATGAAATTTACTTGATAAAAAATTTAATCCTTGATCGACGGTAACTGGCTGCACTGACATACAAAATTTTTCAAAAAATTTCCAAAATACCTATAATTAAAAATCGAATGAATTATTTAAAATTATATTTTTCTCCAATAAGGCCATTGAATAGAATGATTACCAACCAAAACCTATCAGCGTATTTTCTTGAACTTTTTTAGTCGAAAGTAAACAAGCAACGATGAATAGACGGATAAATTATTGTAAAACTGTGATTTTTCTCGTCATTTTTCGTATTTTTGCAAAATCGCCAGTATAAGAATCATAAATATACATATCATCATTACCTAAATTTTTTGATTCTGATCTTGCCCCCCTTTTTTGACTGTGTTGTAGTATTTAGTGGAGAAGTATTTTGTTGCTTGATGGCTGAAAAATTGTTGAAGAGATCATTCTTTCTCCCATTTTCGAAAAAAAATCCTATTTGGTGAATATTCTGACGTCATAATGTTACCTTGAATTCTTTTGATTCAGGAAAATCGTTTAAAAAAAAAATAGAAATAATGAACATTTAAAACCATAAATGTCAAATAATCACCTAAGCGAGTAAGCGTACACTCGCGTACAAATATGTAAATTGAAAAAAACGTGCCATTTTCGCAGATTTTCACCTAAATACATAATAAGTGAGGATTTGTATGTAAAATACAAACATAAGTTTTGATATATTTTTAAGGGTTGCAACATCACAATATTTATCCATTTGGTTTTTCAAAGGAGATACGCTCGTTGTGGTGAAATGTTCAAAATCATCCAATTTATATTGATCGCTGCGTTTGTAAGTATTGAAAATTTTCAATTTCTCAAAAAAAAAATTTGTGGCGGGAGGCATTTGCGCCACTGGCCTAGTCAGTGTGGACCTTGGCACCCAGTCAACGCATGCGCCAACTCCTGAGCTACGTGAGCTAATAGTGGCTCTGTGTAGTATAATTCAGTACTAGTTTACCCTGTGTTATGTATCTACTGTATGCCGCTAGGCTGCAGCTTATCTGTAAATGTTCACGTTCAGCCATTAGGCATTTGTAAAGTAATTATTGTGTTGTTTAGCACATTGTGTAATAAACTCAGTATTCGCCACATAGAGTTGGTGTTTAAAGTATTATTTGTCTCATGGACATAAAACCAGGACTACTTCCACATTGGCGCCCGAATTTAAGAAGAACTCTTCTGCATTGGAGCAACTTTCAACAAGGTAAAAATTGCTCAAAACATCGTTTTTGTGGTTAAAATACCCATCTTGCTACGTTTTCGGAGTGCTTTCTCGATAAAGATACGTTTTTGATACGATTATGGCCAGAAAGCAGCCCAGTTATCAGTGTTTGGAGTTTGGTGCCACTTTTGACAAGTTTATCCAGTCAAAAGGTGAAGAAAATACCAACACGCCTCAACTCAGGCCAGTCAAACAAAAGGCCAGGAAAAATAACACCAGAACCATCCAGACAAAATGGTTCAGAAATTCTCAAGCTGGGATGAAAGCTAATTGCATTCAGAAGCAGAGTTTTATTCAAGACTTGCCTGATAAACAAGCGGCTGTATGTAATCCTATGTGTGTGAATAATACCCAGGCAACGGAGGTGAATTCTATGCTGCTGTTATCTACCAGTACAGATAAGCCTAATGCTACATTAGCTACGTTGGCCGCGTCAAAAAATACTTCCCAGTCTTCCACAGACGTAAACAACCAGTGTAATCTCAAGACAGCCAACGTGTGTTTAATTGGGTCAAATAGTTTGCATACCTCATTGATTGAAGGCAGCAGAGTGGACCCAAATTCAGCTGAAGACATCTATAATGTGAATAATGCTACAAATGCTACGTTGGTGTCTACAAATATTTCTCAGAACCAGTGTAATCTCAAGGCATCCGATGTGTATTTTGCTGGGTTAAATAGATTGCATACCTCATCAATTGAAGGCAGCAGAGTAGACCAAAATTCAGCTGAAGACATCTGTGAAGTGAAAAATAGGACAAATGGCGATCTTTTTAACCTGTGTGACCAAAAATCAACTGTTTTATCTTCTGACAACATCAAATTGACTCCTACCAGCTATTATTTCAAGACTACCCCAAATTTGAACACCATAAATGTGAATTTGATAGACACAGCCAGAGTTACAAATGAAATGGTTCCAAATGTTAATTTTTCGAATTATGGAGATAAATTCAACTCAGTTCCATCACATTTACCAACATCTCATCAAATTCAGCATTGTGAGCAGTTGAAAAATCAAGAACAGCAGTATACTCAGCAAAATGAAGAAAATTCCTGCAATTCAATGCAAGATGAAAAATTTGAACATAAAAAGAAGAAAAAAATTCAAAAAGCTTCAGATAAATTACTAGACAGCATTCCAGCAAAATCTGACACCAGTGCTCAAATTGATCCAGATAATTACTTAGATATTTGCAAAAAATGCTTGGGATTCTGCAACCTCAAGAAAAAAATTGAAGAAAATACCAAAGACATTAAAACTCTTCAGAAATTAGTGCTCAGTGGTATGAAGAAGATTGATAAACTTTATGAAGACTATGAAGAGGTCAATAAAGTTACTCAAAAGGTCAAAAAGGTTAAGACTATGGTTACCAGTAATAATGATGAGCAAGCTGACTTTAATAAAGCATTCCAGGAACGAATTGCCAGTCAAGAAGAAAAAATGGATCAGGTTATGAATATGCTATATGGAACAATGAAAATTGTGCATAACTTGCAGTTACGCCCACCTGTAGTCCAGAATACAGTACCCAGTGGAGAAATTCCTGGAAGAAATATCAGCATTGATCAGACACCACCAGTTACGTTTGAGATTTTGAATAATGCTGGAATTATTTTCAATGAAAGTAATGAATACCATCCAGGCTGGTATATCAAGGTGTTTGAGAATTTCACAGCATCTTCAAAGATAACTTCTGAATATAAGGCTGTGTTGTTCAAAGGTCAAATCAAAGTCAAGTCAGCCCAAATATGGATAGAAAAAATGAGCAGTGTGACCAAATATGAAGAAATTCGTGAAGAATTCTTGAAAAAATTTTGGAGTTGTGGAAAACAGAAAGCTGCAATTAAATATTTTCGCTTCAAAGAATTAATAGAAGGATCTGGTGAAGATGTGCTCTATTTATTTGAAAAATGGTATGCTACGTTATGTGAATGTGAAAAATTGTCAACTGAGGAATTGATACGAATCCTTGCAAGAAAATTGCCAGCTGAATTCAAATACCAAGTAAAATGGACAGAAGTGAAAAAGCCAGCTGATATCATGGATCAAATTCGAGAAATTGGTGAATTTATCTGGAGAGATTGTATCTTTGTGCTTCAGGCTGAAATCACACACTATGGTGATAATAAGACCAATGTTGAGAATTACAAATCCGAAAATGGGGCAAAGGAAATAATTTGGGAGCCCTTGGAAGAGGAATGGCAATTAAAAAACCTGGAACTAAGCAGGGGCATGAACAAGGAGCCAAAAATGAGTTCTATAACAACAGATCAGTTTCCAGCCTCAAATATTCAAATTGATTTTGACAAATTCGAAATAATTGGTGATTCACTTGCCTGCTTCATTGCCCGTATGTTGAACCAAGGAGAATCTCTGAGAAATTCGCCTTATCTCAGAGATCAAATTCCAGCACAAAAGCTCTGCTCACGAATCAAGGAAGCAAATTTTAAGAAGAGAAAAGCAATTCTGTGCATGGGGCAGTATGAATTGAATTACTCCAATAAATCGTTGAATACCATTAAATTTGAACTTGAAAATATTATTCAGGCCCTTAAAGAGAAAAATTTTGAGCAAATTTTCGTATTATGTCCATTAATCAAGCCAAATGGGATGGTAAATACCTATCGTTACCAGAAATTTATAGGTATGTTTTGGAAGCTACGTAAATTCAAAGAAGTCCATATTTGGCTATCACCAGCTCAAGTCACTCTTGAAAAACATCCAGAAAACGAAAATTGGTTCCAACTTGGTCCAGATCACAATATCCTCCCTAATATGGATATGTTTTACTGGTCAGAACAACAGAAACGTCATTACCTCTCATCAAACATGAAGAATATTGTTTTAAAACAACTGAATCAGGAATATGAGCAGTATTTTGTGCACAGACAACTGAAGAATATAGAAAAGAATAAAAGTACGTCAGGAAAGCAAAAAGAAGCTGAAATTCATCCCATTCTCTGTGATACTGGGGCAAAGTTAACCCCTACTGCCGAAAATACTGTGAATATTCAGCAGCCTGATACTGAAACAAAGTCAACCATCATCTCCAGCAATACAGCCAGATCTCAAAAGCTTGATACTGGGGCAAAGCCTACCTCCACCCCCAAAAGTATTGCCAAAACTCAACAACCGAATAATGGAGCAAAGTCGATAACCATCTCTAAAAATGCTACTAAACCTCAAAAGCCTAGTATTTGGATGAAACCTACTCCTTCTGTCAAAAATGCAGATAATTTCCAACAGCAATACTACCAAACCAGCACTCCAGTCACCGGATCTTTGGCTACTCATGGCTTCAAGGGGCAGGTGGCGCAGGACTCCCTGCTGCGGATGAATCCTAGTTCTCTTTTTCGAAGTCCTTCGGGCACCTGTGACCCTGTGACCCAGTGACTTCGAGGGGCAATGTGGCGGGAGGCATTTGCGCCACTGGCCTAGTCAGTGTGGACCTTGGCACCCAGTCAACGCATGCGCCAACTCCTGAGCTACGTGAGCTAATAGTGGCTCTGTGTAGTATAATTCAGTACTAGTTTACCCTGTGTTATGTATCTACTGTATGCCGCTAGGCTGCAGCTTATCTGTAAATGTTCACGTTCAGCCATTAGGCATTTGTAAAGTAATTATTGTGTTGTTTAGCACATTGTGTAATAAACTCAGTATTCGCCACATAGAGTTGGTGTTTAAAGTATTATTTGTCTCATGGACATAAAACCAGGACTACTTCCACAAATTAAATAATTTTATTCGGATAAATTTTGGAATTTTTTTCAGGTTATTGAAAATGGTGAGTGGAATTAGTCTCATGTCTTTGGTATTAATGATTGAGTGGCCCCAAATCGTCGGTACCATAAAATCATGGTATTATTGCTGAACATTGACTGCAATTTTAATTGAAAAAATTTTGATTGAAAAAAATATAGGTACGTGAAGGTATCATAATATGTTGTAGGTAATAATGTAATCAACACTTCACTTTGAAAAAAAATAATAAAAATGAATACCTATAATATATAGTTTAACGAATGGACGTTTCGAACGTAATACCGTTCATCATCAGCGATCAGCAAAATAAATAAAGTGATAAAAATTTTTAAAGGTTTTAAAAAATGTTAATGCTACGAGAAATTTTCAAAAAAAAAAAATAATAATCATTTAAATGGCTAAAAAAATTATCTACATATTTTTGAATCTATTGAATGAACGCCTTGAATTTTATGAAATTTTCATAGATCAAAATGTTTCGTCAAAAAATAATTTCAAGAAATCAAAAAAATTTTTTGGTCGATTTTGAAGCATTCGAGTGAACAATTTTAATTTGGTAAACATCAAAAAATTTTCAAAATCGTGATCTGCAACTTTCAAATCCCTTGTTGTAGAGATCAAAAATGGTACGTTTTTTCTTTGCTTTTTTGACCTCCTCTGACATTTTGGGCGGGCAATATACTCTTAATTTTTTTTTTTGAAATATTCTAGGCATCGAGGAAATTTAATCTTCCCAATCCCTTGGATGGACCTCTCGGAATAGATTTGAGAGTTGAAAAAACATAATTACATTTCCATATCAGAATGGAATTTTTTTCAATACCTATTTAAGTCGACTCTTCGCTAATTTGGGCCCATCAAATACTGTTTGAATCGAACATCTGAAGACAAAAAATAAACATTTCGATACCTTTTTCGATATCGTTAGGGAAAACTCTAAAAATATGACTTTAATAAATAGGTAGGTCTATATGAAGCTTTTTTTTTTTTTGGCAATTGTCGCATCCAAGAGAGGCTCAGATCGAAAAGATTTTTTTTTATCGCAAAAATATTAAGAAAGTAGGTATGTACTTCTTTTTGCTTTTCAAACAGTACTTTTTCAAAAAAAAATTCGCCCTCAGTACTTTAACCATTTTATTTCAAAAGTTGATAATTTTTGAGTAATGTTTTAGTCAAAAATCACCGGTTCTTCAATAAATTCCTAGTTTGTCAGAAGTGAAAAATGACTAATTTGAAATTTCACCTCCTCCCCCTATTTTTCTCAAATTCTCGATCCCTCTCTTAATTATTATGTTAGGAAAACAAGGAATTTATGAAGAAACAAAATACAAAAAACTACTTATACAATTTTTTTCTTCTTGAAGCTCACCTTGTTATTACTTAGGAATTCCAAATTTGCGAATTATATATTAAGTACAATATTATTCTTAATTTAGATACTAATTTCGAGTGCATTCGCATAGAAAAACCAATATTTTTTTCCGGTATGATTCGCAGATGGTAAATGTCCACCTACAATTAGTACTTGTGAAAGAGGAAAAATTTCTTTTTACTTCTATAAAGAGTAATACTTACCTACTTATTTAATTCGTTGTTCTATGATCCCTAATTTAAATCAATATTTACGCAATATATTTCGTTCAAAACTACCAGGTTATTGGAACCATACGAAGAGTTAATCTTGGGAGATGAAACGTCAATAAAAAATGCCAAATTTATACCAGGAGCAGGATTTAAATTGTTGATCCATGGTTATGCCGGAACTAAAGACAATCCACCGCTTATGGTAGCGATACGTAATGGTAATTTTCATCAACATAAGATCTTCAGAAATTCAAATTTATTTGACCTAAAAAAAGAGTTTCATTTTTGTCTTTGATTTGTATTCATGTGTTGACGAGTAGAATATTTGAAACAGAAGAAATTCAATATATTGGTAGTTGATTGGGGTCCATTAACCGTCAATAATTGTTACTTCGATACAGCTTTCCCTAGCATTTCACTTGTAGGAAAATGTACTGCAGATTTGGTAAACTCCATCATTCAATTGAGACCCGATATAAACGAAGATCAGTTTCATATTGTTGGTTGGAGCATGGGAGCTCAGGTCGGTGCTCGATTTGGGCTTCATTTTCGACCGAAAGTTATTGGTCGAATTACTGGTATGTATCTGCCAAAAATATTATTTTTCCATCGATTTATTCTAGAAAGAACTTCATTTGCAGTTTAACATCCCATGATGTACAGGTTTGGATCCTGCGTTCCCAAAATTCGAGCCTCCCTTCCTCAAGCCTCATGAAATACTAAATAGAAATCATGCAAAATTCGTTGATGCGTGGCATTCGAATATGGGTACATGTGGAGTTTATTTTTCAAACGCCCATTATGATATTTATGTCAATCAAGGAACAACTCAAGTTGGATGCGATTTGTGTAAGCCACGTCTCATAATCGATTTTGCTTAATTCGAAATTAAAAAATTACTCAGAGACGTAACCATCCAGAAGTTGAAAAAGTTGGGTAAAATTAAGATTTCCAACTTTTCCCAACTCGTCCTAAATTTTCTCACGTTGCAAGTTGAAAAAATTGGAAAATGTCGCGAAAAAGTTTTCGTCCTCGCTGCGCTCGGGTTCAGTAACTTTTCACAATTTATTTTCAAAATGGCAGAATGAATCTTCTTCCCTTCTAGCCCAGACAATTGAAAATTTTCAAATGAAATAAAATTGTCCTCATTTATCAAAAAATTTCGCGACAATCTGAAATGGAATTTTCATAAATTTTTCGATTATTTTAGAAGAAGAGAACTCACCAAGGAACGTTTTTTTTTGGAAGTCAAAAAGTAGAGCGAATAAGAAAGCGCGAATTTTATAGAAATTTTAGCTTTTGGATGCCACGTCTCTTCAAAAATTTTCGTCCTCGCTTCGCCCGGACTAGATAAATTTATACATATTTTCAAAATGATGCCTTTCCATGCCAGATAATTAAATATTTTGAAACAGAAAAAATTCGTCTTTCTTCTTTATCGGATGACTTGGTGGCGATCTTAAATACTTAGGGTTTTCAAAAAGTTGCTCGATTTTTTTCAGAAACGTAGTGAGGTTAGTTATTTAGGAAGTTGCTCCAAATCTCGAATTATTGTTTTTTATGTTTGCCAACGACCAGTCGGAAAATTTTCATTACTTAAAAATTTGGATTCAGCAAATTTTTTCCTTTTTTTATACCGGTAAATACGAGTACCTAGTTGGTATGTATGTACCTACTTATCCTTTTTATCTCAATTTTTCTTTCAAAACTGTTTCAACACAAACTTTTTGACAATTTTTTACTCAATTTTATTCAAAATTTTCTCAACTTAAATCCTATACCTACTTCAACTTTTCTTCAAACAGAATGAAAATTGAAAGTTTTTTAACTCTCAAAATGTTTCAGTTTCGCACTAAATAAATAAATAATTTTCATGCATTGAAAACTTCCTTAGAAAACGATAAAATACCTAATTTAAAAATTCAAATTTTGTTTCTTTTTTAAAAATTTGTAAATTGGAAATAATTTTTTCATTTAAATAGTCTTTACTGAATTTAAAATTGGAAACATTTTGAAAAATAGGTGTATGATTTTATAAACATTAGTCGAGGTTTTTTTTTTTAAGAAAACAGGAAAAATACCTGGGAATTATTCAGAAAATTGAAATGGGAAAATTTGAGACCCCCCCCCCCCCTTGATCATACATCTTCGCCACGCCTTTGAATTGAAGTTAACTGAAATCAATTTTTATTGTTTATAGTTGATATATTATGTCATCATCGTCGAACTACTGAAATGTTCGTTGAATCTATCAACTCAGATACAAAATTTATTGCAAGAAAATGCGACCACAACTGGGTTTTTGTCACGTTTAGAAGGTGCGATGGTCATTCAAAAAGGAGAATAGAAATAGGAGAAAATTGCTTGCCACCAGCTAATGAGAAGTAAGATAAAATTCATGTCAACTTCCAATCTCCTTGTTTTTTTTATAGCGGATTTTCATTTTTTCATTTTGCCTTCTCCAACCTAGAGAAACGGGGACTTATCATATTGGCACCAATGATCATCCACCTTATGCTAGAAAGTCAGACAGTGATAAATTCAAAGAAAACGAGGCTTAAATAAATCATTTTTCCTACTAATTGTTTCTAATTTTTATTCATATTGTGTGGGATAAAAACCATTAAATGATGTGATTGTCAAATCTTATACGTAGACTTTTTTGCGTGAATTTTTGAAATAAGTAAGTACGTAATGAAAAACTACATCCTTTTGGTTGGAAAGCAAGAAATCAGAAAGTCAAGAAATTGGAAAGTACAGGAATTGGGAAGTTGAGGAATGAGGAATCAGAAAGTCGATAAAGCGGAAAGCTGAGAAAGTGGAAAGTCGAGAAATCGGAAAGTAGAGAATTCTGGAAAATTTGAGAAATTGGAAAGTAGAGGAATCAGAAAGTCGAAAAATTGGAAAGCTGAGAAAGCGGAAAGTGGAGAAATCGGAAAGTTGAGAATTCTGGAAAAGTTGAGAAATTGGAAAGTCAAGAAATCAGAAAGTCGAGAAATTGGAAAGCTGAGAAAGCGGAAAGTCGAGAAATCGAAAAGCCGATAAATCGAAAAGCAATTGAAAAGTTGGGTCGGAAAATTCCTCAGAATGTTGGGGAGATAATAGGATGGGGAGATAATTGGAAAGATAGGTACTTAAATTTTTTGTATGATGTTTTTGAATCAAGACTTATTAATGTGTCGTTCCATGGGTAAAGAGCCCATTCGGCCGAATTTAGTTTCGAAGATACAGGCGCAGGCGTTTTAGTGAAAAAAGGGCAAAAAATCCCCAAAAATTTTTTTTGCGAATTTCTATACCACAGGGGGTACTCTTTTACGCAGTGATGGTAGAACTTCGAGAAACCGCGAAATCTACCGAAAAATGCGTGTTGAAGATTTTGTAGACGGGACGCAATCAACGTTTGTTGCAAAAATTTTGCAACAATAATTGATCAACACAGCAAAATTTATCGAAGGACGATTGAATAAACATCGCAGAACAATTTTTCCGAAGAATCTGAACCTAATTTTTTTTTATATCCTTCATTTTTTTAATGTGGAAAAACTTTAAAATTCATTTTTCTTAAAATTTTGAAAAAACGATTTTTGGAAAACTCAAAACTTCAAAATACCGTGAAATGGACAAATATGCATCTTAAGAGCTCGTTCCGGTCTTATTTTGTAGCTTATAGGTCACAGTATACCGTGGTGGGCTTAACTCAATTTCGGCCGAATGGGCCCTTTACCCATGGAACGACACATATAATGTTTGATTTGAAAAATAAATTGGAAAAGGAAGACAGATAGTGGGCATTAACTTTATATGTATAACTTACATAGACCTAGCAACTATGGCTAAATTTGATAGAAACATAATCAAACATAAAATAATATTTAGTAGGATAGAACGCTACTGATTGGCGGTTCAGCTTTCTTGCTAAATAAGATGGTCTGTTCAGTTTTACTGCCAATTAGTAAAAAATTACTGATTCAAATATCCAGTGAATTTTAATTGTTGAATCAGTAAAACTTAGTTGACTGATTGAAATCAGTAAAAATGTATTGATTCAAATCAGGGAATTTTCATTATTGAATCAGTAAAAAAAAATTTCACTGAATGAATTAGTAATTATTACCGATTGAATCAGTAAAATTTTATTTTTACTGATTCAGTAATGAAAATTCACCGATTGAATCAGTAATTTTTTTTACTGATTTCATACAGTAACTTGATTTTGTCGGTTTGAATCAGTCAATTTTGACTGATTTAAATTAAGAGAGTACATAGGTACATTCAAAAATTAATGTCTGAAATAGCATCAATTTTCAATTTTTAAAACCTTAGCCAATTTTTCTGAAAAACAGCCCAATTCTTAAAAAAATTTTCCAGTTCTATAAAAAATAATAAATTTCATTTTAAAAATGAAATGACGAGTCACCATTCAACAAAAAATGCTCTGCTTTAGTGCTTCAATCATCGGCAGACTTGTCATGAGGCCAAGGCGTGTTATGGTGCAAGAAAATGAGCTATTATGACCTTTCCCATGCAAAAGTTCCGGTTTCACGGCAATTTGGAACTTGAAGGTGAAAAAACGTAGTTTTGCGTTTTCTCGAAATAAACTTTGCAACAACCTGGACCCTTTTCTTATATGTAGAATGCCACAAATTTTGATTGCTGAAATTTGCCGATTTTGGTACCCTAATATGTTATAACGCCACCTTGAGCATTTTTTTAAATTTAGAAAACACTAAGTATCAAAAAAAAAATTATTGCGAAGGTTGAAAATCATAAATTTCAAATGTTCGCCTTGACGTACAATCCCGCACACATGTAAATAAAAAAAGTCTATAATTCATTATGTAGACCTCCACCTGTACATACCTGAATAAAAAAACAGAAACAGCAGTTTTGATATACATCCAGACATTTCAAACTCACAATTTATTCGTTTAATTTTTCAAACGAGACCTGCTTGTTTTCGTGAAATGTTCACGATCGTTTACATTATATTGTTCGCCGTATTAATGAGTATTGAAATTTTCAAATATTTTTTAAAAAATTTAGAAGTGTCTTTAGAATAATTTTTTTGAATTTTTTCCAGATTCCTGAAAATGGTGAGTAGAAATATTAGCTTTATCAAGTCATTCGTTTCAAGGAATTAATTTTACCTACTTTTGCTAGGTACTTGGTACTTAGATGGCAAATGCCCACCTGTAATTAATACTTGCGAAAGAGGACAAATTTCTTTTTTCTTCTACAAAGAGTAATTGATATTTTATTTGATTACCTAGCAGTTTCACGATACCTACCAAATTTTAATTCGAAATTCACGAGGCTAATTCTATGAAAAATTATCAGGTTGCTGAAACCATACCAAGAGTTGGTTTTAGGAGATGAAAATTCAATAAAAAATGCATCATTTATACCAGGAGCAGAATTCAAATTTTTAATTCATGGTTACACCGGATATAAAGACAAAGCGCCAGACATGATATCAATACGTAATGGTAATTTTTATCAACATAAACCCTTAAAAAGCTCAGATTGATTTGACCAGAGAAAAAATTTCATCCATGAATGGTTTGAATTTGTGTTACGACGAGTAGAATATTTGAAACAGAAGAAATTCAATATATTGGTAGTTGATTGGGGTCCATTGGCTCTCATGGGATGCTACTTCGATACAGCTTTTCCTAGCATTCCACTTGTGGGAAGATTGTTATGGGTAAACTTGGCCATCCTCGCCTTTCCCTCACTGCATGTGGTAACACTGTATGCCGCGCCGTAAAACGTAGTTCCGAGCCGGTACCCGTATGATACGGGTACCGAGTTCGGTACAGTTGTTAGTTGGATTCGCTGCCACGAGCATATCTCCGTATGCTCGAACGTGTGAGATAACGCGGTCATTCGGTTAAAGTGGTTATTTGTGCAGAATTGTATTGTTTCTGTTATTTGACAATTCGTAGATGTGTTTATTGTGCCATTAAAGTTGATAGTTCACATTAACTGTGTTATTTCTGTCAAGATCTGTTAAAGTATTGGGTCAATCCGGACGACTTAATCTTTACATTGGCGCCTGACACGTGTGGTTCACAGCAGCTTGATCATCTGCACCAGAAGCCACCCCTGGGTAAAGGTAATGAATACCGAATTTACCGTGAGTGTTTTTTATTGCTTTTTTGGACAGAATAAAAGTGAACTTTAGGATATAATATATCCGTGGATAGGGTCTACCCTGACCCTGAGCTCTGCCCTTTACACAGAGCCAAAACTTAGTGCTTTTACTAGCTTTTTTATATTTTATTTTTTATTTATCAGTGCAATTTCGCGAATTTTATGTAGAGATAATCTCTGACATAGTCGTTGAGAATTTTTCCAGAAATTCGCGGAAAAAATAGATCGTTTTGCTGCATATTGCATCAGTCGATCTTTTTAGCCAATCACAGGCCAGCAGCGTTCCTCATACGAGTTGAACACGTTGATGGCGAGAACGGTTAGAGCGAAGCTCCCTCCCGCCCACCCTGTACGTCAGCAGCGCCGCAGCTACGAACGCATCATACGTTCATAGCCACGTTGCCAACTGGAACTACTTGCTGTGAAAAAACGGCTGAATAATTCAACCGTCTCCAAGCACGTAGCCAGCCCGATATAGACGCGACTACCAAGCCACGCGCAGCCAATGGAATATTTTTTCTCAGCTGCTAGTATTATACTGCAGTGATAATATTAATACATAGTGCCTGCTGTAGCTAGTAGTTATATTTTTGCATGATTTATATTTTATATACTGTGCATTTTTCCATAATTTGTCAATCCTATTTGTGTCCCTCCTGTTGTGTATAATTATTATAATTATCCACCACATAGATAATTTGCATGTTACGGTGAAAAATTAAAATTATTTATAATAAATAATTACGATTTGTTTGATTTCATTGATTATCAATAAAATCCATAATCATGTCTACCGAGAATATTAACGCAAACGAGATAAGGAATAATTCCGATCTCGTATCTCAACCAGATAACATATCTGGCCCAAGACCAGCTGCCATACAAGCTCGTCAGGTTATTCATGACGTAGCTAACGCCGACAGACGGAAGCGTAGGTCTCGTGGTGGGCGAAAACATAAAAAACCGTCCACCAATGGTGACCAAAATGCGACAGATAATTCCGGGGAAGAAACATCCGACCCGGAAAAACGTAAAAATAAACAAATACCTGATAATCAGGTAATAAATAACCAACGGTTACATCAGAATATTGAAAATTCAGTTTTTGATAATCAAAACGCTGAAATTCAAAATATTCCGCACGTTGAGAACGTGAACCACGTTGCTGATAATCAACAACACAATAGCCACGTTTCAAACGCACGTAATGTGGATAGCGATGCGCCTACGAACTCGCCAAATGCAACCGCATCGACACCAAATGCAACCGTTCCAGCACAGGCGCTTGAAAAGTTGCCTAACCTAGAAGACAAGGCGTTATCAGTGGTAACCATTGAAGACGCACCTGTTGGTGACCATGAAGGTGACGATATTGAACGTAATAATGACGTTCAAGTTATAAATAGTGAATATATAATTCACACAAACACGTTACACAATTTGGAGGGTGAACCTTCATACCATTCTGGTTCTGAAGAATCAGAATCTTCCGAATACGAATCCGACCAGGACAACCATAATGGTCAACCTGGAAATGGAACGAACTCACGCCCTCAAACTCAAATTAATAATTTAAGTCTTGGTCAAGGGGCACCGAATTTTTCAGTACCCCCTCTGACCACCAACACAAGGACTGGGGTATCGGAATATCCGATTACCCCTCCCTTCAACCCAACCATGTTATCAGACACATCAAATTCTATCGATGCGAACCTGAATCAACAATTAGTACAGGTGAGTGTACACTCACCTGGAAATACATCGTCTACCGCTACCATGACCACCAGTAATGTTTCGAAGAAAGCATTAGTTGCTGGCAGTTATGGCGAATGATCGGTATACGCCCCTCCCCCTCCCCTCCCGCCTAATGCGGCGAGGGAAAGGACGATAAATAATATCGCCAAACTCCAGCAATGGATAGAGAGGGAGCGGGCAATCGACCATCAACGATTATGCCACGTCGAAAGGGTATAAGAAACCCAAGTGAAAAATTACCAAGACAACGTTGAAGCGATTATCGCTACAAAACGAACGTTAAAGGACCATAATGCGCAAATAAATGCAAACACCAGCAATATCGATAAGCTGACGGCATTTATTCAGCGCAGCACGGCAAGAATCGACCGTATGAACGCGGAACAAACTGCAGCGTTACAAGAAGTGAAAGAAGAGCATGATGCTCGCCTGAACTCTCTTGAACAAACGGTATTTAACACGAATAATGACTTTGAGCTCCGTTTAAACAAAACAACGGAAGCCACCGTAATTATGTCCGAACGAATGGAAGAGATGGAAAAACATCTCGAAAATGTTCATGTTCATGAACGTCGGAATTCCGATGAATCGCGAAATTCGAATGAAAGTCGAGACGACGACCGTCGAAGAAGCAAACGTTGGGTGAAAGTCTTGAAGACTGACACGTCCTATAATGAGTTTAAAAAACACAAAATAATCTTGGAAGGTGCGTTAGTTTACCAACCTCACGAATTCATAAAACGATTCGAAAACCACATTCGTGATATCGAAATGTCTGATCATCAGATGTGCGGTTTACTTTTGTCATTAATTCGAATCCATGAATCGTGGGTAAACGAACGTCTGAGTTACGACGATTACCGAAAATTAAAGAAAGAATTTTTCATCGAATTCTGGAGCACAGGCGAACAGGAGAAATCTGCCGCCTATTTCCAGAAAACCAAATTTCAAATGGCTGACCAGCGAAGTCTGGCCAACCATTTTATATGTTGGTTCCGAACATTCGATGAAATGGAATCAATATCGGATGAACGTGTCATCCAAATGATGGTGAATAAAATGCCAAAGAAGATGAAGGACCTGTTTGCGGAAAAACATCGGGAAAATTCCGACACTTTCCGAGACAGGCTCGAAGAAGTGGCAATGGACAGACATGAGGTCGAAGAAGATGCCGAGTGTGAATTCGTTGGCGAGAACAACGATCGTTCTCGTCAAACATCGAAAACCTGTACTTCCGATTATCGGAAGGAGGCAAATACAAAACCATATGCCAAATTCACCTGCGGCAAACCAGCCTCGTCTCAACCAAAACAGACTGAAACTAGAAACCCAAAACAAGCGAATTTTGAAGGGAGAAAATCTCCTATTTTCAAAAAAGTGAGTTTTGACGATTCGAAAGGAAAAACTCCGCCTGTAAATCAGGTGGAACCTGAAGAGGCGGAGAAAGCGACAGAATCGGAGACCGAGTCTGCCGGAACTCCGCAAGATAAAGAAACACCGTTTCAGTCTGAAAATGACCAGTCCTCGGAAAACGAGGAAAACTAGAGCATAACGGGCCGCGTTCTAGTTGTATTATCGAGCCCAACTTTCTCGAAAAGAATTTCGAAGACTACGAATTTATCGGAGATGGGATTCCGCATTTCCTGAAACGTCAAGCTGCAGGAAATGGACTGCTCCCATCTTACCTCAAACACCAAATCTCATTTCTCGATTTGTACAAAGAAATCGAGAATGTTGAATTTAAGAAAAAGAAGGCGATCCTGGGCATTGGAATGATGGAATTGAATTATTCAAAGAAACCATTCAAGGCCCTCGATAAGGAACTCAGAGCGGTCGTAGATTGTCTCTGTAAAAAAGGATTCGAGGATATAAATATTGTATTCCCGATCGTAAAACCACGCCTTAAAGACGAAAAACCAGTGGGCTGCCACCGATATGTCCAATTCAGAAGGATGTTCTCTCGCCTTACGCAAGATGACAGAATTTCTGTTTGGCATGGCCCTGCCCACTGCTATACCGAAATCGAGTGGGTGAAGAATTTCATGGATAAGAAATATCCCCGCCCAGCCATAGACGAAAAACATAACATCATAATGAGAATGGACAAATTCCATTTCTCGGATACGATGAAGAAGTACTTCATAGCGAAAGTTACTTGTCCAGAGGCAGCACACGCGCTGTTAAAGGACAAACAGAAACACGAAATGAGTGCCAGGAAAAGAACGAATTCGGGCGGATTAACAATTCGTCATGATGACGAAGACTTTTTTCAGCCGGATCCGAACGGAAAAATCAAGGCCGAACGTCGAGCGAAACATAAAGAATTTTACTGGTTTCGACCTGAAAAGCCTATGTCGCCGCCTGGCATTCAGAAAATCAAAGTCGCGAATGAATCCAGTGACAACGAACGCGACAAAACCCAAGAGCGTCCAAAAGATGATCATCGGCGTCGGGCGAAACACAATTCTGACTCAGAGTCCTCAAATAATTCGTCGGATTCTTCGTCGGATTCATCCTCAGAGTCCAGCTCGGATTCTGGCGAGGAAATGCGTTTACCCCGCAAAATGAAACTGATCGATCCGGAAGACGTTGACAAACTGACTGTAAGATTTGCGAAACGCAAGGCGAAAAAACATGTTAGTTACAAAACAGCCGACGAAAAATCCCAAACGGAAGTTTCGGACGGATTTGTCACAGGCAGTGAAACCAGTAAAGGAATAGATGTACGAATGGTAGATCCGGTCGACAACACGAAAATTCCGTTTAAAGATATTGATCCAATAATCAAGGCTCAAATCATAACGGAAGCAACGGATGATCCGACATGTATAGTCGATATGGAATTCGGCGATTCGATGTTACACCCTGTTCAATTTGACACAGGGGCACTGCCGAACGTAATTTCCCACGCGATGGTGGACGAAATTACTCGGCGCCAGCCCAACCATATAATGTATGTCCCACTTACCAGGCCTGTCAAAATGAAATTGGCCGACGGTAAGTTGGTAGACTCTATGTCAAACATCGTTCTTATCGCAATGCATTTCAACGACATACCTATGATTATGCCGTTTTATATATTAGAAACGTCAGCCAGAATAATAATTATAGGTAGATTATCTATGAGAATTCTGGGAATCGAATTGAACCTGCGAGAAGGATTTGCATGGTGCAAACCACAAGGTCGCTCGTTCAAATCTAAACTGTGGTTCAAACCCGGTGGGAACTACACCGTGGCAGATATCATGAAGCTAGACATACTAAAAGTTAACGTTCCAAAAACGTACGAGCGCGAGGCGATAATCGAAACTCGCGACCGTACACGGAAAGTTGACTGGTGCCCCTTGGACCCGGAAGATCGAGATTATGGGCTGGAACAATTTCGTGTGAAATTGCGTAAGGATCTAAACGAAGCGGTCCAAGGGGGCCACATTACGCAAGCGGAAGCCGACGAGTCATTCGAAGAGCTCGTTCCTTACGCTGACTGCTTTAGTCGTTACCCAGGAGAATTCAACGGGGTGCGAGATGAGGATGGAAGCCGGCGTGAAGTCGACTTCAACTTCATCAAGCCTCCCGAAGAATGGGACGAATGGAGAGGAGAAAAATATCTCCCCCCCAGGAAGCTCAAACTCCTGATACGAAAAACGATAAAGCTAATGTTGGCCTTGAAAATCATAAGGCCATCGAAATCGAAATATATAAACACACTCGCTCCAGTTGTTAAAAAGAACGGCGAATTAAGGTTATGCCTAAACGCCGATGAGTTGAATAAATGGCTGGAGCTCACACTAACAGAACCCCGCAACATCGAGAACATCATCCATGATGCTCAAGGAGAATGGTTCTGCACGTTGGACTTTGTTGCCGGATTCTGGCAGCTGCTCCTCAGCGCGCGTTCCACACAGTTCACCGCCTTCCAGGTCGAGGGCCAGGTATTCGAATTTAATCGAATGCCGTACGGAATTAAAATAGCATCAGCCGAGTTCATCGAGGTTATGAACGATGTAATTCCGCTCGACATGGAAGGAGTACAAACGTTCGTTGACGACATCCTGATCGCTGGTAAAACGTTTAAAGAGGACGACTCAAACGTGTCCTAGATCTTCTACGCGAATTCGGTTTGAAACTCAACCCGAATAAAACCGATCTGTTCAAACGTGAGACAAATCATCTTGGTTTTAAACTCGCGAATGATACGATCGGAAAACAAAGCGAGAAGATCAAAAAGTTCAACGACTTCAAGATAAAGCATACGAACAAAAAGGGTGAATTTGCTTTGACGAAGGTCAAACACGTACAGACCTTGATAGGACTTACCGGTCTGTACCAAAGATTCATCCCAAACTACCAACAGATCCTCGCACCAATCCACAAGCTAGTGAGGCCTGGCAAGGACACCTGTATATGGGGCCCTGAGCAACAGGAAGCATTTCGACAGCTCGAGGAGTATGTAAAGGATTTCAAACTAAAGACCATCAATCCCGAACTCGATCTGTATCTTGATACTCTAGTTACAGACGATGCAATGAACTCGGTATTATACCAAGTTGTAGACGATCAGGAATGTGTAGTTATGTTCACAAGCTATACATTCCGTCCCCATCAAAAGAATTACACGATCCTGGACCGTGAGATGCAAACGCTTGTGACGACCGTGCACAAGATGCAGTCATGGCTCCACGGATCAAAAATACATGTAAGATCGGATCTAAAACCGATCGTCAAAAAGTTCGAATCTATAATTCAAACCCACCACAAAGCGGAGGGCTGGATTACGGAATTGAACAGTTTTGATCTCGAATACAACATCAAACCCCCGAAGAAATATCTACACAGGATCAACGCACCAGAAATCACATTATGTTCGATCGAATTGGCGTTGAGATCTCTAGATTGGACCAGTATCGAACCCTACAGTGTCGAATTCGTAGGTTCGATGGTCGGAGATTTGATATCGAATTTAGACGATATCGCCCAATTTCAAGAAGACGAAGTAACCTGCCAGCGAATTCGAGAACAACTCACGGCATCATGCCCTGAAAATTCTAAAGCGAAAGCTAAGCAGGAGCGCCACAAGAAAAAGTTCGCACTGATACCAGATGATCTGGGAAGAGAAGTCTTGATGCGAACTTACGACAACGGAACGACGGTGCCAGTACTGCCTCGCGAACTGTTCTTCGACACAGTCGACTACTTGCACGATGTGTACGGTCATGCAGGGGCAAATAAATTAGAACTAATATTTAAGCGTTTGTATTTTTATACAAATGCTATAAAATATATTCGGTCTATTTGTCACCAATGTATCATATGCAAAGTAAACAAGAGTTATTCCCCCAGAAAAATTCTGGAATATGCTCAAGTAGAGGCGTATAGCATGGGTGACGTGTTGTCGGTAGATTTGTTTGGTCCGGTCGGCCCAAAATCCGGTGTACGGTTTTTGCTGGTCGTAAAAGATGTATTTACTGGGAAGTGTTGGCTCCGTCCAATACCAAACATCAACAAGAAGACGGTGACCAATTCGATGGAGGCGATAGTAAAAGATATACTAAGCCATCAGGTCAAAATAAACAAAGTTTTGACTGATAACGGGTCACAATTTACTAGCGATACGTGGAACCATATGTTGAACTCGTACGGCGCCGAAGTGCGTCACACGACAACATATAATCCGCAATCGTCGCTCGTGGAACGAACAATGAGAATAATTGGAGATAAGCTCCGAGTAAAAGTCAACGAAAGATACAATCCGAGCCAAAGTCATTATGGCTGGCATCAGTATATTCACGAGATTGAGTTAGAAATCAATAATACCCCGACGCCATTTAGTTTTACACCAAATGAGGCCTGGGGCATCTCGAATGAAATTTTGAGATGCATCCCGGCTACAACAAACTCGTTCAACTTCCGTCATGAGTTAAAGTCGATGCTCGATACTCTGACGAAGAACGAGCCAGACTTGGTGTCGTCGGAGTTCTTATTGAAGAATAAATTGAAATGGGATCCGGATGATCCGGACAATCCCGACGATTTTCTTCACGATGACGACGGTTACATAAGGGTAACCGCAGACGGCGCTTGCTCGCGGAATGGTGATTCGAATGCCATCGCGGGAATCGGAATATGCTTTTCCCTGGAAACGGTGAAAAACGTATCTGAGAGAGTCTCGGTGAAGGGTTACCCTGCATCAAACAATCTCGCCGAAATAGTCGCCATCCAGAAAGCGCTGGAAATTCTCGATTTCAACGAAATCAAAAAAGTGAAACTTTTCTCTGATTCGTTGTACGTCGCGAATGCGATGAATGAACACATTGAGAACTGGAAGGCGAACAATTGGAAAAACGCCAAAAAACAAGATGTTTTCCACAAGGAATTATTCCTTGAACTTGAAACATGGATTAAGAAGTTTGAATCATTCAAACTCTACCATGTGAAAGCACACAGCGATGACTACGCGAATTCGTACGCCGACCGCTTGGCAAAGAAGTGTGTATACACTTCAGAGCTAAGAAAACTCAAAATCGATGAAATGACGGAACGCGAAGTTATCGAGACGTTCATAAGGGAAAAGCGTCAACAACAACGTATTCATAATGAATACATTCATAATAAGACGTACCCAGACCCCCCACTACTTCGTAGAGGGGATATGATCTTATTAACGGAACATAAAACTTTGGCAGCACATTACGGAATATCCGAGAAATTGCTACCGAAGAAAATGGGTCCGTATTTCATACTGAAGAAGATGACTCATAATTGCTACAAAATAGCCGAGTCTCTAGACGATACAGTCGGAAAGGCTGTAAATATTCGTCAAATCTCGCTATTTCTCACAGTTGCACAGCAGGAGGAGCTCAAACAGGAAGCCTGTTTGAGGTCCCCGCTGGACAACAAAAAACTCAAAGATCGCATTTATGAGTATCTACATGCACACGAAAAAATTGGAAAGGAGGTATCTCCTGCCCAATTTCGCCGCCCTGTAAAAGTCACTGCTGAGCATATTGCCAGTGAAGCGGCGAAAAAATTGCATGACGAGCGTACAGCCCGCCGTGCAAAGAAAACGGCAGAACAAGAGAAGAAAAAATCGGAAAATCCGACCAACACCTCTCCAATGCAACTCAGGCCGCGGGTGAAAAAATTCACTCAAACTTCTAAGAAGTTGAGTAAATTAAAAACACCCGCTGAACTTGAGCAACTCGCCGATAATATTAAAAAAGCGGTGGTAAAACCAAGTCGTTTTGAAAAGGTTGAAAGTGCCGCGAAAACCTACCTTGCATCAAGGCAACGGCGGGTTCCGCGTGCAAATTCTCCCGACAACAAGAAAATCACCACACCGCAACCAACCGATGACGTCAAAGTGCGAAAATCGCCCGACGACGTCAAGAAAGATAAAAAACCTCCAACTGCTGACGTCACGGGCAGCAGAATGGAGAAAAACGTCACCAAAGGTACACAAAGTGTACCGAAACAGTCAGCTGACGTCACGAGCGGCAACGCTGATAGCGCCAACGCTGTGACGAAGCCAACTGGTGATGTAGATACACCTGATTCGAAACTCCGCCGCAGCAAACGAAAAAAGAAAAAACCATTGCAAATTGCAATGGTAAATTTCCTTTCACACGGCGAAAAACAGTACCTAATTAAACTATATGAAAGCGAAAACGAAAGCGAAGACGAATTTTAAAATTATTAAATTATAATAATTTGATAATTTTCAAAGTTCAATTTGCAACGTTAAGCACGGCACAACTGGTAACACTGATTCCCAACTACGCGCATCATGCGTTCGCTGGAGAATCGGTTACGTTGCTTTGTGTCTCTATCATCTCACTAACAAAATTACTCCGGCTGATAATCGAGCGGAACATCCGATAGATATTGATCAGCCGGGTGATACAAACGAAATCAACCCGATGCCGCCGGAAATACCCGCTCCGGAATGCTAGGGCAGGTACCCGGCGACAAAACGACGAAAGAAGATGATGTTTCGAAAGGTCAATGACCGGATCATCAGGCCAACGACCCATTATCACATTCGTAAATACTCTCGACACGCAATTACCGAAGATGGGTAAGTAATACCTTGGTATTCTTTTTCCTTACTCATAATTACCCACATCGAATTAAATTCTCGAATATCGAGAATTATCATTATTATTTCATACCAAAAGTCTCTAAAATCGAGAATCAATATTAATATTTCGTATTTAACGCATGTTGCATAAATTTTTACATGTACTAATATTTTCCTCCCTACAGCGCCAAATTCTATAGCTCAAAAAAAAAATATATATATATATATACACATAGATATAAATTTATACTCCGAATTATTCGTAGTATATGGAAAAATAAATGAGCTATAAGATAAAGGATATATATTTCGAATTTTTCGAAATATACAATATTACATCGAATTTTTCTTTTATAATATTGCGAATCATCCGCAATACAATCATGTTTCGAAATTTCGAACTCGATATAAAAAAAAAAAAATTTACTTCTGTACATTCAACTAAAATTATGGATTTTCCATAATTTTTCTCTAAAAAAAAAAAAAAACAACACAAACAAACCGTATTTTTCAATACGAACTTATCATGTCAATTATACTACAACGTATACATATAACCTCGATTATGTAAACCTCAACGTATCGTCATCATCGTCTCCGTACGTTTTTCACCGGATTTGTCCAACGTCGTCGTCGTCGTCATCTTGATTGTTGCGTCGTCGCCGTGAATAATAATTTTAAGTTCGTTTTGGAGCATGTCGACAGTTTATTATTTTTTTATTTTTTTTTCGTTACATCGAATAAATTTTTCGTTTATTTTTTTTATATCATGTATATTTTGTTTCGGCATGCTCCCACAAAAATTTAGATATAAGATTACATTATCATTATAAGAATTGCTTTTCTGAAGCGAACATTGCATATGCTCGCATTTTTTTTTTTCCTTTTCATTTTCGTTTGATTCTTTTTGTTTTGTTTTTGACTATTTCAAATTCGTGCGCAGAAGCAAGCGCAATTTTCATATATCGTATAAGTATTCGTTCCTTTATTTGTTGGCACATTTTTATTTTTACCTTATATTTTTTTTTGTTTGTGCCATGCATTTTGATTTTTGTGTGTTTCGATGCATTTGTCTTTTAATTTGAGCATCGTTTATTTTTTTTATCTTTATCATGTTTTGAATTTCTATTTCAATGCATTTAGTTCTCTGCATTGAATAACCGCTTTCACCAAAATTTCTTTTTCTTGTTTTCCACCGTGCTTAGTGAGTTAGTATCATACTAACTCCTATGTACGTGGCTCAAAATTCCGCTCAATATCTTCCTTATGAAGAAATACGTGTGCGTCGAGATGATCTCCGCCGAGCAGATATCTGATTGCTTGTGGCTGGATCCGTATAACTATGTACCAGTGGGTGCTTGGGAGTCTATTCGTGTACGAATAGAAGTTCGATCTCCCGATAGTTGTAACGGATGGTAGCCAAAGGTAGTCCATCTTTTTACCAGTTAGGGACCTCGGGTGATGGTATTTTACCATCTCCCACAAAAAAGTTCGTTTTGAGGTCAATTTTATTCCTTTCTAACTTGGTAATAACAAAAAGGTAATGGGTGAGGAAAGGTATAATACCTTCCCAATATTCCCCAAATTTGGGTAAATCAGCACCAGACTTGGAACTACGTGACATGCATCATGCAGTGCCAACCACTGCCCTGAGTCAAGGACGAAGGGGCAGGGGGAGACGGGGGGTGGTTCAGGTATACTTATAACGCTCGTCCTTCCCTTCTGCCAGCAGTTGGCTTGCCAGCTGTGAAGCATGAGGGGGCAAGTGTTATGGGTAAACTTGGCCATCCTCGCCTTTCCCTCACTGCATGTGGTAACACTGTATGCCGCGCCGTAAAACGTAGTTCCGAGCCGGTACCCGTATGATACGGGTACCGAGTTCGGTACAGTTGTTAGTTGGATTCGCTGCCACGAGCATATCTCCGTATGCTCGAACGTGTGAGATAACGCGGTCATTCGGTTAAAGTGGTTATTTGTGCAGAATTGTATTGTTTCTGTTATTTGACAATTCGTAGATGTGTTTATTGTGCCATTAAAGTTGATAGTTCACATTAACTGTGTTATTTCTGTCAAGATCTGTTAAAGTATTGGGTCAATCCGGACGACTTAATCTTTACAAGATGCTGCGCTAAAATGGTCAAATCTATTCTCCAATACAGACCAGATATAAAAGAAGATCAATTTCATATTGTTGCTTGGAGCATGGGAGCTCAAATCAGTGCTCAATTTGCGATACATTTTCAGCCGAAAGTTATATATCGAATTACTGGTAGGAATCTGCTAAAAAAAAAAAAGATTTTTCAATCCATCAATTCAAATTGGGTATTCATCATATGCATTTTAATACCCCAAATTTTATAGGTTTGGACCCGGCCTTTCCAAAATTCGAACCTCCTTTCTGCAAGCCACAAGAAGTACTGAATAGAAATCATGCAAAATTCGTCGATTCTTGGCATTCGAATATGGGCGTATTTGGAGTTTATTTTTCAGACGCCCATTATGATATTTATGTCAATCAAGGAACAACTCAAAAAGGGTGCGATTGGAGTAAGTCATACGTAATTTTCTTTCTTCAAAATTAAAAAATTACCATTATTGCATTAAAACTGATCATAACTTTTAATTTTTATTGTTTTTAGAAGATATATTATGTCATCATCGTCGAGCTTCTGAAATGTTTGCCGAATCTATCAATTCGAAAACAAAATTTATCGCCAGAAAATGCAAACATAATTGAGTTTTTGTCTCAGTTAGAAAATGCGATGGTCATTCAAAAAGGAAAATAGAAATAGGAGAGAATTGCTTACCACCAGCTAATGAGAAGTGAGGCAGAATTCATGCCAACTTTCAATCTCGTCGTTTCTTTAATTAATTTTTTTTTGTGTCTATTTTCTTCAATTTAGAGAAACAGGGACTTATCATATTCTCACGAATGATCATCCGCCTTATGCTAGAGCTTCTGACAAAGATGATGACAAAAGCGATTGAAGATCGAATAAATTACTTAATTACCAATTTTAAATTTCTATAGTTTTTTTTATTAGCATTACCTAACCATTAAACGATCATCAAAACTTTTCTAGGTACTTCTTTTCCTGAATTGAACAGAATTTTTTTTTTCAGAATATAACCAAAATGATCTTGGTGATGAGTAGTTTTTTTTTATCATAGTTCATAGGTACCTAGCTACCTACTACCTACTTAGATACCTTCAGTTCTCCAATGCAGATCGGGATCAAGTGTTTTCATTGGTCATTTTTCTCCAGTAAAACGTGAAAAACGTTCAAAATTTTAAAAAGGGTGCCCTCGGGTAAGATAGGCAAATGTATCCCAAAAATAAAATTCCAAAATAACCGATGGAATTTTGGTTTCGATAGTCTGAAAACTTCGTGGTAAAAAAGTTGACCCCTTACCCAACTTTTACCAATTGTTAAGGGGCAAAATGTTACTTTTTCAATTTTTCTTTTGAGAAATTCAATTTTTGCAAATTTTAGTTATTTTATTTTAAAAATTGATCATTTTTAACCAATTTTTGACTCAAAAATGATCGACTCCTCGATAAACTCCCAGTTTGTCAGAAGAAGAAATTAATGATTTTCGACTGAAATATCTATCAGTGAAAAATGAATAATTTGAAATTTAACCCTCCATCCCTAATTTTTCTCAAAGTCTCAGCCCCTTCCTTGATTAATTTCTGGGCTGAAAATCCGAAATTTTCATTTTTTGAAATAAAGCTCCACGCAAAAATTGTTGACTGGAGAGACTAGAAAATAAAATGAAAAATTTCTAAATCAATTCATATCTTCCGATCGTACAAGAGGCTTTGAATCCTCGAAAATTGCCGGAAATTCAATATTTTTACAAATTACAGAAAATTGGACGTAAAAAAAAATCAAAATAAGTGCATTTCAAAATTTTTGAGCTTAATGATGACTATCTAAATCAAAACGTACATTTTTTTAAAATGTGCATGTTTTATACCTATAGCTTTTTTTACTTTATATACTTTCTTCACCTATGAAGAAAAATTGAAAAAAATACCTAACAGAAGTAATAATTCACAGATTTTTTCAAAGAAAATATATGTTTTGGTCTTGAAAGTCGTTAAATAAGCTCTAGATTTAATTTTAGCCAATTTTAAATTTTTGACAATTTTTAAAGAATTGAAGTATCGGAAAATGTGAATCGATTTTGAATTTTTGAATTTTATTTTTCTAGTTTCTCTAGCCAACAACTTTTGAGAGGGTGTTTTTTTTTTTCATAAATCAAAAATTTTGGTTTTTCGACTCACCCTAGTATTGAAGGTAGTTTGAAAACATTTTCGAAATTTTTTTCGAGCTAAATCTCGTGTTTGAAACCTTCGAAGAGAGTTTTTTATCATATGATGTTTCAAAGGTTCAATTCTGAAAAAAATATTTCATCAACCTAGTTCATACTATAAACTATAGATATCTGCGTATGCGCAATGTGATATTTTTTCAAAATTTTTCAGGTGGTAAAATACCTTGAAAAATGTTTTAAAAAAACATTTCTCACATAGGTCGAGAAAAATGGGTCTGTCTATTCTCACACGGAATGAACAACAAAATGTAAATCGTTCGCTCATATCGTAACTTCGCAACCTGTCTCGTGACGTCGCGTTTCAACTTCGTAATCGTAAAATATTGGAAAATTTGAAACCGAAATCGACAATTTTCCAACACAATTTTTTTTTAATTCTCAAAAAATTTCAATTTTTAATTTCCTTTTCTCCAAAGATTTCTAAAAAAAAAATGTCTGAAAATCAAAATATTTTTCAACTCTGAAATTTTTTAATCTGAAATTAATTTTTACCAATTCTAAAATTTTTTCTTTCAATTTTTTTTCATTTTCAGGTAGGTATAAAAAAATTTTCAACTCTGGCATTCTTTCTAAAAATACATATTTTACATTTCTTGACTCTAGAAATTTTCTCTCAAAATGAAATCTTTTCTCAATTTTTTTTGCTCTCGAAATTATTTTTCAAAATTCAATTCTTCCACCTTTTAATTTTTTTTCTCAAAATTCCATTTCTTTTATAGCTCAGCTAAACTGTTTTTCTAAAATTATTTCCCAGCTCTGAAATTATTAGAATAAAAAAATTTAAAACATTAAGTTGGAAAAAATTTTAAGAAATTTGATGGGAGAAAAAATTGAGAGAATGTCAAGTTATTAAAAAATTTAAGATCAAAAAATGGAATTTTACAGTTGTTACTTCAAGTAAATATTTGATAGAAAATAAAAATTTTAGCAAAAAGTATAAAAATCTAAGAAATGGAAAAAAAAATCTTGGAGCTTACAAAAAATTTTAAAGAAGAAAGTTCAGTAGAGGGAAAAATTTATTGGAAGAGTTGAAAAAAAAAATTGATATGATAAGAAAAATTTAGAAAGCTGAAAAAATTTAAGTTTTGAGAAAAAGGTATAGTTAACATCTGCTGAGATCACGAGATGAGATGATCAATGTTGCAGTAATGATGGCGAAAAAAATGAACGAGATCGCGCATAGTTCGGTCATTTTGTTGTTCATTCCGTATGAGAATAGACAGACCAGAGAAAAATCAGTCAGACCAAAGAAAATTCTAACGGGGTCTGGTTCACCCAGGTCCGCCCTTAGATCCACCTTTGTATTGGATGAATTAATGAATTTTGAGGTCTCAGATGTCGCCATTGAATATCTTTGACTGCTTGATGGCTCAAAAATATGTAAACAGATTATCCTTTTTTGTATTTCCGAATACATACAATTCTTTTTGATCAATATTCCGACCTCATAACGTAGCCTTGATCTTTTTTTAAATCCAGAAAACACATTTGAAAAAAATTTAATAATTGAAATTGAAACAATTGTCAGATAGTCACCTGAGCAAACACTTTCGTATGAATAGATAGGTCAATTTAAATCCGAGTAATTTTACGATAATCACCATCTAAGCACATATTACGTACGAATAAGTAAATATTTGTAGGTATGTAAAATATAAAAATAACTTTTATATCCATTTATAGGTAGCAAAATCACAATCTATTTTTGTTTAATTTTTAAATGAGATCCATTCGTTGTTGTGAAATGTTCAAAATCATTTACATTACCTACATTGATCGTTGCACTAGCGAGTAGTGATTGAAATTATCCAATTTTTTCAAGAAAAATTTACCAAAATAAGCTTTATTGGAATATTTTTTTGAATTTTTTTCAGATTATTGAAAATGGTGAGTAGTATCAGCCTTATTGAAAATTAAGGGTTTTAATAGGTACGTACAATCATTATATTTTTCGTGCCTACTTCACTAACAAAAAAGGTATCAGTTCATTTTCCCGAAAGTCAATTCCTCTATGGACAAAATACCGAAAAAATCCTACCCGAATTCAATATTCCCGTGATTTTTCCCCTATAAACAAGCACTTGAAAATTTATGAAAAAAATTTTTATCAAGGTGATATTTTCTTGAAAGGTTATTTTCTTCAAAACTTTCGCATTGTTTCCTGTTGCATTGGTAGTGCTGAATAATCGAATAATCGCTTACTCGATGTTGCTGAAAAAATCATCATACTTTTATTATTTTTTACGTCCATTGGATTAATGATCGCTCAATTTAATCTTTCGAATGTCATCTTTGAAGTATTTACCGCTTGATGGCTCGAGATTTATTGAAGATGTCATTTTCAAAAACAATCGTTACCTCAGGTGAATATTTTGACGTCACCTTGAGCTTTTTTTTTGATTCAGAAAACTCGTTAAAAAAAATTAAATTATTGAAAATCGAAAACCATAAATGTCAAATTCTCTCACCTAAACGTATAACCTCGTGCACAAATGTAAATTAAAAAACAGTATAATTCATGCAGATCTCCACCTAAGCACATAATTTTGGTACGAATAAGTAAAGATTTGTAATGTGAATTACAAACAGGTACCCTGGTTCAGATATTCATCCATAGGTTGAAAAATTACAATTTATTCGTTTCATTTTTCTCACATCGGATGGTTCATTGTAGTAAAATGTTCAAAATCAGTCATATTATATTGATTGCTGTATTGGTGAGTAGGTTTTAATTCGAATTTTTCCAGAAAAATTTCACGAAACTTTTTACAATAATTTTTTGAATTTTTTTCAGATTGTCAGAAATCGTGAGTAGATTTAGTGTTATTAATGATGAAATACGCAGATAGGTACTTACTAGGGTGTCCCTTATTTATACTTGAGGGAAAAAAATTTTTGGAATTTTTATCGGGACCCCCCTAGTTTGGTGCCACTACATGAGAAAATGACGCACAAAAAATTTCAGCCCGATTGATGCATGTTAACCCGTGCCTCAGAGCCATTTCGAAAAATTGACGGAGCGCGCCCGAGCTCATATTTCTCCACTACCGGCACGCGGCAACGAAACGTTAAACTTACCCCTACTGACTCGGAAGCTTAAAACTGACGCCGAAGGCGTCCAAATTAAGATAGAGCGTTCGGGTTTGCGGCATTCGATTCCTTATAAAATTTCAAATCGTACAGTGTTTTTTTTAAATTTTTTGCGCCCCCCGGGGAAAAAGCGCGAGGATATTAAAAGTGTGATTGAAAATGACAAACCAACAAAATTGATGCAGAATATTTCAAACAGATTTTTCGAAGGAAAAAAATTCCAGGAGGTATTCAGAGGTTCTAAATCCATTTCTGGGGCCATTTTGACTTCAAACTACATTCATGACCCAAAATGGGCCCATATGAGGAGGGGTGGGGAGGGGCCAAATTGAAAATTTTCCATAATTATCGAGTGTGGTATCAAAATTCATGTTTTTTTAACCCGGAGAATTCGTTTCCGACATAATCACCCAAAATGGGCCCATATGGGGAGGGGGTGACAGGGAAGGGCCAAATTTGAAAGTTTCCATAATTATCGAGTGGGGTATCAAAATTCACGTATTTTACCCGTGTATTTCGTTTTTGATTTCTCTTCGCCAAAACTTCAAAATGGGTCCAAGGAAGGGGAGGGGGTGGGTTGTAAAATATAAAATTTTCAATAATTATCGAGTGTGGTATCAAAATTCATATTTTTTGATCTAGGTGTCATTTACCGATGTTCCTTTATAAAAAAAATTCTTAAAATAATTGTGGCCGTAGAGCACGTGCTGTTGGGGGAGGGGGTACCGAATTGGAAATTTATAATATCTACTGACGTGAGGTTTCAAAATATATGATGTTTTTTGACCTCCGAGCTCATTTTTTTTTTTGGTTATAATGACTCGTAACTTAAACCACGATCTTTTGAAACATGATATTCCGCTCCTCTCCCTTAAATAAAAATATTGATGAGTGCGTAATTGAGCAGGTGGATTAGAATTAACATCAAATCTCGTATCATTTTTTTTCTGTCTTCTTATCGTATTGAATTTTTTTTATAAAGGAACATCGGTAAATGACACCTAGATCAAAAAATATGAATTTTGATACCACACTCAGTAAGTATGAAAAATTAATATTTACCCCCTCCCCCTCCCCCCCATCCAATTGGAGGTTTGGCGAAGGGACTTCAAAAACGAAATACACGGATGAAAAAACGTGAATTTTGATACCACACTCGATAATTATTGAAAATTTTATATTTTACAACCCACCCCCTCCCCTTCCTTGGGCCCATTTTGAAGTTTTGGCGAAGAGAAATCAAAAACGAAATACACGGGTAAAAAACGTGAATTTTGAAACCCCACTCGATAATTATGGAAACTTTCAAATTTGGCCCTTCCCTGCCACGCCCTCCCCATATGGGCCCATTTTGGGTGATTATGTCGGAAACGAATTCTCCGGGTTAAAAAATCATGAATTTTGATACCACACTCGATAATTATGGAAAATTTTCAATTTGGCCCCTCCCCACCCCCTCCTCATATGGGCCCATTTTGGGTCATGAATGTAGTTTAAAGTCAAAATGACTCCAGAAATGGATTCAGAACCTCTGAATACCTCCTGGAATTTTTTTCCTTCGAAAAATCTGTTTGAAATATTCTGCATCAATTTTGTTGGTTTGTCATTTTCAATCACACTTTTAATATCCTCGCGCTTTTTCCCCGGGGGGCGCAAAAAATTTGAAAAAAATACTGTACGATTTGAAATTTTATAAGGAATCGAATGCCGCAAACCGGAACGCTCTATCTTAATTTGGACGCCTTCGGCGTCAGTTTTAAGCTGCCGAGTCAGTAGGGCTAAGTTTAGCGTTTCGTTGCCGCGTGCCGGTAGTGGAGAAGTATGAGCTCGGGCGCGCTCCGTCAATTTTTCGAAATGGCTCTGAGGCACGGGTTAACATGCATCAATCGGGCTGAAAATTTTTGTGTGTTATTTTCTCATGGAGTGGAACCAAACTAGGGGGGGTCCCGTCAAAAAATCGAAAAATTTTTTTAAGGGACACCCTAGTACTTACCCATAGAAAAGTATATTTTTCGTAACACGACAAAAAATCAGGTTATTACAGTTTAATTTAACGAATACCTATTTTTAATAGGTAGGTATTAAGAATTTGAATTTTTGTTTGAGAATTTCGGATACCTAGGTACTCTTTGGAATCTAAAAATTCAACATTTTTTTAACTTTTCCGAAGAAAACCAATTTTTGAAAATGGGAAATTGGGAGGAGAGTTGAAAAAAAATCACGTGATTTTTTATTGATGATACCAAACGCTTCCTATACAAGTTTTTTTGAAGATCCCCAAAAAATTTGCTCTTAAAATTAGGTAGGTACTGGTGGAATTTTTCAAAAAGATTTCATTCCATGGCAATGTTGTTATGGGTAAACTTGGCCATCCTCGCCTTTCTCTCAGTGTATGTGGTAACACTGTATGCTGCGCCGTAAAACGTAGTTCCGAGCCGGTACCCGTATGATACGGGTAAGGAGTTCGGTACAGTAGTTAGTTGGATTCGCTGCCACGAGCATATCTCCGTATGCTCGAACGTCTTAGATAACGCGGTCATTCGGTGAAATCGGTTATTCTTACAAATTTGTTTATTTGTGAATGTGATATTCGTGTCAATACAACATTATTCACGTTTCAATTGTGTTTTCGTGTAATATCTGTTAAAGATTGGTCATGACGATGACTTAATCTTTACAATGTTACCAACTGCTTTTTGATTTTTCAAAATTTCAAAAATATGACTTTTTAAAGTAGGTAGGCACTATAGCAACTATCTTCTTTAAATACTAAAAAAAAATCAATGCTACACTTGCTTGATTCAACCATCAAGAAATATCAAAACAAAATACTTTGGGCATTGTACCTATTTTTGAAAATTAATGGTTGGAAAATAAGGAACTTGTGAAGAAACGTCCGAAAACCAAAAAAAAATCGAGATCCATGTCCTTAATAAATTCTTACATCAGGATTTCGAATATGCAAATTATAATTTGATCTTAGTTTCGGTACTTACCTACGCTTTCTGAATTCGAGTGCATCCACTTCAAAAAATTAATAATTGTTTTTACTGTTTCGCATATTTGCAGATGGAAAATGTCCACCTACGATTCATACTTGTGAAAGAGGAAAAATTTCTTTTTATTTTTACAAAGAGTAATATTTTTCAAACAGCGTTTTATAATTCACATCTACACATAATTTTAATTCAAAATTCACGCGGCAAATGTTGTTCAAAAATATTAGGTTATTGGAACCATATGAAGAGCTAATTTTGGGAGACGAAAATTCAATAAAAAATGCCGAATTTATACCAGGAGCAAAATTCAAAGTATTAATCCACGGTTATAGTGGGAATAAAGATTTTCCACCAGTCATGGTCGCAATACGCAATGGTATTTTTTTTTCTAAATCAGCATAGGCCCTTTAGAAGTTTAGACTCATTTGATCAGGAATGGAAATTCATTTATTACTTTGATATGTATTTATTTTTTGACGAATAGAATACTTGAAGCAGAAGAAATTCAATATATTGGTAGTTGACTGGGGTCCATTGGCTGCCCATGGGTGTTACTTGAATACAGCTTTTCGTAGCATTCCAATTGTAGGAAAATGCACTGCAGATTTGGTGAACTATATTCTTTACCTTAGACCAGATATAAAAGAGGATCAGTTTCATATTGTTGGTTGGAGCATGGGAGCTCAGATTGGTGCTCGATTTGCGGTCCATTTTCGGCCGAAAATTATAGATCGAATTACTGGTAGGAATTTGCTAAAGCTGAAAAAATGATTTTTCAATTAATTTATTCAAGGTCATAAGCTCATCCAGAAATTAATTAAAGGAGGGGCAAGAATTTCAGAAAAAATTGGTGGGAGGGGGAAAAGTTCAAATCAGTCATTTTTTTACTACTTTTCCAACCAAAATTACTGATTTTTTTGACAAATTGAGAATTGATTGAGAAATCAGTAATTTTTGACTGAGAGATTAATGAAAAATCAATCAGTTTCAAAATATACTGCATGAGCAAAGTGAAGACAAAAATTGAAAAAAAATCTGTTGAAGAGCAAAAAAGCACTTTTAAAAATATACCCCACGATGTATAGGGTTGGATCCGGCATTCCCAAAATTCGAACCTCCCTTCACCAAGCCGCATAATATACTGAATCGAAACCACGCAAAATTCGTCGACGCCTGGCATTCAAATATGGGTTTATACGGAGTTTTATTTTCAAACGCCCATTATGATATTTATATCAATAAGGGGACTTTTCAAAATGGGTGCCATTGGAGTAAGTCATGAATCATTTTGGTTTCTTCAGAATTATAAAATTCCCATTGCTTTGCATCAAAACTGATTTATTTTTTGATTTCTGTTGTAAATTCATAGCGGATTTGTTATGCCATCATAGTCGAGCTCCTGAAATGTTCGCTGAATCTATCAATTCGGAAACGAAATTTATCGCTAGAAAATGCGACCATAATTGGGTTTTTGTCATGTTCAGGAAATGCGATGGTCATTCAAAAAGGAGAATAGAAATAGGAGAGAATTGCTTACCACCAGCTGATGAGAAGTGAGTTGAAATTCATAACAATTTTCCATCTCGTCGTTTCTCTAATTAAATTTAATTTTTAATTTTTACCTTTTTCGATTTAGAGAAACGGGGACTTATCATATTCGCACGAATAAACACCCACCTTATGCCAGAGCTCCTGATAAAGATTGAAGAAGCTAATCAGCTGCCAATTGTTTTTAAAATTTTACCTATTATTTGTTTTATTACCTTACTATACCTGCATAGGTAGGTAGTTACACTTCACAAAAAAAATCTAATAAAGTGGAGAATTACCATGCTTCACCTTGGATTGAATGGGAAAGGATCGATACTGAGACTATTCAGGGAAGCAGAACCAATTTGAAAACTGTTGATTGGCCTTGAATATTTCTTTGATTTTTCTCATTCAAAATACCATTTTTTTTTTTTTAAATTTTTGCAACTTGCCTTGTACGTTTTCTTAAAAATGAGTCAATATTTTCAAAAAATTAAGACTACCTATTAATGTAATTTTGCCAATAATTAAAGAGTGTCCGTAGACCCTGTCCTTTCAGTGGAGGGGGGAGGGGGAGGAATGGCGACAGAAATTAAAGAATAAAATGAACGCGTTTTTTGCTTTAAAGCAAAAATCTTAGAACATGGATATGTCAATAAGATGCATGAATTGTTTTTTCAGTGTTGGAGTGTTGGTAGGAGAGTACATAAAGGCATTTTTTTAGTTACTGTGTTAACTCTGTTGCACAGATAGAGAGACCCTTTTAGTTACCATGAAGGTGGTGGAACACACTAGGCACTCTGCATCTGGTGTTGTACCACACTCAACTTTTTGATTCAACATAATGTTATTATGTCTAACTATCTTACTAATGTTTTTAAGTCTTGATTCAAAAACATCACACTAAAAACTTCTTTAAACTACTTGATACAACATAATATCATTATGTACTTATCTGAAATCATTTTTTTCAACTTTCTTCAAGTCTGACATAATGACTTTTCAAATTCACGAATATTCCATTTCTTGGCTTTTAGATTTCTCAACTTTTAGATTTCTCAACATTTCAATGTCTCGACTTTTTTATTTCTTTACTTTTTTATTTCTCAAATTCTCAACTTTTTTGATTTCTCAATTTTTCAGACTTTTCAATTTACAGGCTTTCTGATTCATCAACTTTTCAATTCATTGACTTTTTGATTTATCAACTTTTCAATTTATCAAATCGACTTTCAGATTTATCAAATCAACTTTCCAATTTATCAAATCGACTTTCCAATTTATCGAATTGACTCTCCGATTCACCGAATTGACTTTCCTATTTATCAAATCGACTTTCCAATGTATCGAAGCGACTTTCCAATTTTTATCGAATTGACTTTCCAATTTATCACATCAAGTTTCCAAATTATCGAATCGACTCTCCGATTTATCAAAATGACTCCAATATATCGAATCACTTTTCCAATTTATTGAATCGCTTTTCCGATTTATCGAATCGCCTTTCCGCTTTATCCAATCGCCTTTCCAATTCATCAAATCGACTTTCCAATCTAAATCAACTTTTCAATCGACCAATTTTCGACCGACTTTTCGACTAAATACATCGATCTTATACCTATGGATACATAGCGTATACAGTGTCTTATGGGATTTTTTTCAGCAGAGATAGTCAAAGGGGAAAGGGATGACCAGTCGTCTTAACCCAGTTTTAGCTATCTGCACATCGGTGTACGCATTTGATAAGGAACAGAAACAAACCCTGAATTTAAAATAAACACTATTAATCTACTACAAACATTTTGTATTTTGTACTTGTGTACACACGGTTCAAAAACATGCGCAGATCATCGGCTCAGAGTAAGAAAATGGGTAATCTAAAAGTGGGTGTTGCCTGAATAGCTGATGGACATGCGAAGTATCCATAGGTATAAGATCGATGACTAAATATGACATATTACAATGTTCTAATTTGAAATAATTTTTTCTAAGTTTCTTCAAGTCTAACATAATGTAATTATGTCCTAATCGAAAAACGTTACCTTACGTTACGTTACGTTACGTTACACCTCCAGCGTTACGTTACGCTTTCAAAATTTTACCCCCCAGTCCTAAAGACATATCCATGTCAAAAAGTATTTTCTGGGAGAGCGCTGAATGGGTGTAAAGACCATAGGCGTGACTGAACCTTCTGAGAAGAGTGTGCCAAAACTTTGGGCCCTTCAATAAAATTTTTAAAAAATCTATGTCAAAAATTTTACATTCCAATAAAAATAATAACATTGAATCAAAATCGGAATGAAACAGGGCAAAACTTTGAAACAAGTGAATTTTCAATATCCAAAAAAATCATTTTTTCAGATTTTAATGCTTTCAAAATTCAAAATTCCCATCTGATGTTATTGAGGGGGACGCAATGCACCTCTTGCCCTTATACTTCATTTTCCGATGCTATTGGTATGAAAAATTAAAATATTCAAAAGTATTTTTATAAAATTATGTTTATGCCTGGCGAAGCAAGGGCGAAGTTTTAGAAAAATTGGATTTCTGATGTCAATAACTCAAATGCGTGGGGGAGGGGGTACCTCAAATTTTCCCGATTAAATTTTCTGAAAAATTCCAAACTATTTTTCCAAAAACAACAACTAATTTTCAGTAAATTTTTCACAAAATTTTTCCAATTTTTAAATTTAGTAAAGAATGGTTTTGACTGAAGAAAATTTTGTTCGAATTATTTAAATATCACTTCCCAAGAAAATTTTTAACGCACATGAAAATGACGTTTTTATTCAATGGAAGACCAAAACATTTTATTTTGAGAACTGGAAAAATTATCATTTCATTTGAAGAAAAATTGAGGTAAGTATAAGTACAGCTACGGAATCTGAGTTGATAAAATTTTGAAAAAATCAAGTAAAAAAACAATCTATAGTTGGAAAAGGTTTGAGAAAAAATTGAGCCTGCGTCTTTGCCAAAAACGTCCATTTTTTCAAATTCGTAAAATTATCTGAAAATTATCCAAAATTATCTTTATTCGATTTTGTATCCGTTTTTTCTAAAATTATCCCCGGAAAGAAAAAAATTGAAAATCTGGGGAAATTGGGGTGTGCCAAGGCACACTCGGCACACCCTGCAGTCACGCCTACGGTGAAGACCTGAAATACCAAGCATTTCAGGGTCAGGGAAAGCGAATCAAGGGAGCCTTCTTTCGTACTATCGCCTCAAATATATACTAGGACCGTTCAAAAATTAAGGTATTAGGCTAATTACAGAAAAGAAAAATTAAAATCAAGCGCTTTTAAAATGAATTTTTGATTTTTTTTTAGGTCATTGAAAGTGGTGAGTACAATTAGACTTACCTATCTAAAAGCAATTAATCACTTTTATAAACTGTTTATTACCGTAACACGGGGTGAATCGGGTAACACGGGGTGATTCGGGTAAATTGGGGTGAATTGGGTATATTTTAATAGAGCTTTCAGCAGTCGAAAAAAAAGTCTTTGGAGTGGTAGTAGATGTAGATTGACACCTCCTGATTATGTTTTGCCGGATGAACTGAATTTTTTTTAGTGATTTAGGGGTCATTTTACCATCTTGAAAATTAGAAGAAAAAAAGACGAACATTTTTTTTACAAAATGTGTGTATAAAGTTCAACATGAAAAATATACCGAACGTAGTAAAAATAAATCAGGTCCTATTTCACATCATACTCACTCTTGAATACCAAATGTGATTTTTGGACATTTTTTAACTTTTCATGTGGCCAAGTTATGGCAATTTTCCATAAATGTCATAATTACGCGGGGTGATTCGGATCGATAATTAATCATCGTATATACATAATTAATTCTTTCTACTTTTCTGCATCCAAAGGTCATGGTGAAGTGTGAAAAGGTCCAATACTTCCTCACCAATCGATTTACGTTCGATTTTCATCAGGATTTAAGCAAAAAATTAAGTTTAGTGGTTTTTTTTCTGATTTTTCACAGAGCTATATTTTCCTTTCTTCAGCATCTTATTTAGGGTACAATTTTGAACCCAAAAAAATAAATAAATATGTGATTGCAATATCCGAATCACCCATCAAGTTTTCCAACATTTTTAGTGAGAAATTGGGCTTGAAAATGAAATTACCCGATTCACCCCGTACCTTGGGGTGAATCGGGTACTTCTTTGAAAAATCGTAGGACAAAGACGTTCAATGATTAAATTTTTTCAACAACGCTATTCTATAGAGGAAGGATAAAGGAATAATAAAAAAAATGATTTCCGATTTTTAGATTTTTTTTCTAGGACACAGAGAACAAAAACTACGAATTTCGACTCAATTCACCCCGTGTTACGGTACTTCACTTTCACACAAAAAATTCTGAATTGGCCGCTTTTTCATTTCCCAGAATACCAATTTTGAAAGAATTTAAAAAATTAATAAACACGAAATTCAGAAAAAAAATTGAAGAAATCTGAGTTTAAAACATTTTGCAAGTAAATATTTTTCAAAAACTTTTCAACTTCAATTTTTCATAATTTTTCAACTTTATCTTGTTTGAAATATTTTTTGATTCACAATTCTAAAAAATTGGTTTAAAATTATTTCTAAATTTTTATCAGCTAGGTATAAGTAGATATATTTTTTAATTTTAAACTTCTTTCAAAAATTTCTTCCAACCAAATAAATGAAAAAATTTAAAAATATTATGAAATTTAAAAAAAAAACTCTTAATAGGTATCCAAATTGGAATAATTCTGAGAAAATTCAAATTTTGCAAAATTTTGCTATCAGAATAATTTTAAAATTAGATTAAATTTAAATAAAATTGAAAAAAGTGAACATTTTCTAGTAGAAAAATTTTGAGCTTGGAAATTATTGAAACAAATGCACCTACATCATCAAAATCCAATTTAAAGTAAAAATAATTTGGAGCTGATTGAAAAATGGAAAACATTAAAATTCAAAAATTGAAAGAATGATGCTAGAATTTTTTTAAATTCAGGAATCAAATGAATGAAGCAAGAAAACAATTGAAACGGCTGCCTCTCCAAGGTCATGGAAAATAACAAACCTACTTATTTCTGACCAGATTGCGAAGTGTAGTGAAGATAATTTTTCAGTATAAAGATGTGAAAGACTGTAATACATTATTATTATTTTATTTCACTTCATAATTTTTCCTACCATATATTTTGTGTCGTTCTCGCAACCTTTTTAATGTAAATATTTATGATTCTGAACATTAATTGCATTAAGTTTTCATTTCAAACAGGAAAGATGTACAAATCGAACTTGAAAATGAGCTTTATATACACCTATTTCTTATGGTTCAACGAATTCCGTTTTATCCATTCTTGAAATTGTGATGGGATTTGTATTATTTTTAATAAGAACTACTATAAATAAATATTTGAATTACCTACTCGAAAAACTGCCAATTTTTAGAATCAGCATTTTTCATTCGATTGAAAATTTTTTAATGATTTGTAAACAAGGTATTCTCGGATACTCGTACCAGAGGCGTATTTGAGTTTTAGGCGCCCATAGGCAGTCAAATATCGGAACGCCCCCCCCCCCCCCTAAAAAATTTATCCTGAAAAGAATTGAATGATTTGAAGATACCACCGCTTTTTTATTAATACATATTTAGTAACAAATACCTACTTATAGGTAACACAACTTTCTAAACATAGGTAACTACCTAACTATTTTTGAGTAACTTAACACCTACATAATTACGAAAAAATATCAAAACATTTTTTTACGTGATTTTAATATTGCAAATTCATCAATAATTGCGTCGTATGATAAATTTGATGTAATGTCCGAATTAATATGCAACGATACGGATTATAACTACTACCCGGTTGAAATAACTTCGCCTTCCCATGATCACGAATGGTTTTATTATTATTATTATTATTGAATTTATTGATAAAATATTTTTATTTTTACCCCAAAATTTGCCGCCCATAGGCACTGCCTATAGTGCCTATACGTGAATACGCCCCTGATATCTACATTTCACATTCGAAAAAAAAACACATAACTCCACCTTCAAGCATTCGATTATGAATTGAAATCTCCCCATACAAATAAAAATGTCTTTCATAACAAAAATTTTGAATGAATTACTCGTGCTACTTACAATGCAGAGAAAAATTCTCAATCAGTATCAGTCTCGTGAATCAACACATAACCTTGAATCATGCCATAAAAATATTCAGCAATCGAATAAGAGGGGAAAAAATTGTTTTCCCCCAAATACTGTTTGCAATTTAATATTCCAATGAGAAATTCACTTATGAAAACCTTTGTCGAAAATTTATAGAAATAAACTTCAGTTACAAGTGATTTAAAGTAATTTACAATAATTAGCATGGTAGGTATGTATTTCGCCATAGTGACCTCCCCCTCTTTGAGTTTTGGGTCAATCTAGGTAATGTTGTTCAAAGGAACCATAATTTTAACTTTTTGAAAACATATTACGATACAAAACTTCAACTGCATAAATAAATATATTTACAAGTAAGTAGGTATAATGTACAAAAAAATCCCAAGTATCGAAAAATACATTAGTCTCTATCTTTAAATCTATATAATACAAATTACAATTCATTCATAAGGAATAAATTATCATTAATCTGTATAAACATCATACAAACATTAGGGTGGAGCGCGAAAAAAAACATATCTCGGATTTGGACCAAACTCGGTAGGGTTGTTGGGTCACCATCGGAGAGTACCCAAAAAAAATTCAGACCCCTAGCTGGAAGTGGGGGGGGGGAGCTAGGGGTCTCTAAACAGCACCTCCTTTTGAAAAAAAAGGCTGTTTTTGGCCATTATCGGCAAGTAAAAATGGAGTGAGATTCATGAAACAGCACTAAAAAGGTGTGATTTGAGTAATTTTCAAAATTGATTGTTTTTAAGGCCCCAGCTCCTCCCCATGATGTTCTAGGGAAAAATGGTTAATGACTAAATTGTTCGTTTTTTAATTCTCTACAACTTTGGTCATGGTTTTGTTTTCAAAAATGCTCAATATCAAAAGTTGTGGCCGAAAAACCAAAATTTGAACCCCCTCGTCCCCCAAAAGGAGGACTTCTTATGCACCGAATTGAGGGAAGTTCGGGAATATTAATATACCTACGTGCCCTACAGAGCTTATATACGAGACTTCCCCTTTCTGCTAATCAATGCCCGTGCTACTATATTACCGTTCAATAATCAAATTTATCGTCGAAAAATCATTTCTGTCGTTCAGGGAGTTGTCGTGATTCATAAACAACAACAGTCGTTACAAAATTAACCGTTCTAACCGCCTAATTTGTCGTTACCACCACTGTTAACTGTCATAACACTTGGCTGTCGTTCAAACCTCCTTCTTTGTCGTTCGATTATATATTTCCCGTTATTTATTTTTGCTTGGGTAATTTTACCTTCTTTTTCAAAATAAATTTTTGAAGACAATTTTCAAAATTTTTCGATCAGTGTAGCCAATTGCAGAATGTGAAAGTCACATTATTGGAATTTACGTTGATCTGATAAAGTTTTATCTCACTTGTATCTTATCCCTGGAAAAGTTCACATTTTTTTTTTTTTTTTTTTCATTAATCAGAAACAAACTAAGGAGAACAGTTTTGGTACCAGTGCAATGCCTCGTAAACCACGAAACCCCTGGTAATTTTTCATTATGAAAAAATGAATTTCCAGACATGAAGTAAAATTATCACGAAAAGGGTGTTTATCCAGGTATTTTGACCTGCTGAACACGAATTTCGAATTGATTTTTTCATTTGGCCATTTCTTCCCTGAGAATTCGTCATTTATTGCTTGAAATGTTACTTGAATTTCGCGATCTGCAACTTTTTGACCCCCAGGTAGCCGTCTGAGTTTTGATCGGAGGAGGATGGTGATGATTTAGGGATATCGTCCCTCTAATGCTAAAAGGTCGTAACTCCAAAATTTAGGAATTTTTGTTTTTTTGCTGAAATGGCAACAATGGGACGCCCTCCACCTAGTAATGACAAAATTTCAGCTTAAACATCAAACAAATCCTTAAAATTAGAAAAAAGATATGTTGGCGTAACTCCATATTCTTAAAATTTAGAAACTTTTTGGGCGTAACTCCATCAAAAATGCAAGAACGTCATGACTCCAAAATTTGACTTCTTACAAAAGTGATAAAAAACGGTGTTACTTATGATTTTTGAATTTTTTGGAAGATGTGACGATTTTAATATGCTTTTGTAGTGTTCAGAATGAATTTTTAAATTATTTTGTTTCGAAATACAGATTTTGAACTTGGCGTAACTCCAAAAATTTTCTGTGTTTAAGTGTAAAAGGTCGTAACTCCACTATAAAAATTAAAAATGGGCATTTTGAAAAAATAATAGTTGAAAATTCATTCTCAACACTAGAAAAGCATAGTAAAATCAACACCTCTTTTACGAAATTCAAAAATTTCAAGTAATACAGTTTTTTGTCTCTCCTGTAAAAAGTAAAGTTTTGGAGTTACGACCTTTTAGCTTTAGAGGGACGATATGTAGAAACTCAAATCGCACCTTTTAAGTGCTACGAGGGCTTCTCGAACGACTATTGAGTGACTGAAAAACACAAAAAAACAGTGCCTCAGGGAATTACGTATAACTGAATAAGATGATTCGAATCGGGGTGTTATTCATTTTTTTGTGGTAAGTAGGTAAGTATGTCTGTACTGAGTCTGGTCATTTTTATTGTACAGGCGGAATCAGAATCGTACTACTGGAAGCGGAAGCCTTATCACTAGAAATGAATAAAGCGTAAAGAATTAGCATTTCAAAACAATAAAAAAATCAGTATTTTTTGTTGTTTTTTTAAAGGTTTTTACATAATCTACGTACTTGGTGTTTTTAAATCTATTATTTTTCCATAATTTTTTCATTTTTTGAAAATTGAATTTTTTTAATTTTTATAGTTTGAGGTATTTTTTAAAATTTTGCGTACGTATTAAGTTTTATCCAACATGAAATTATTCAGGGTTTTCAATTTGTTAAGAGTGCTTTTAACGATTTTAAAATTTGAAATTTTTTAAATTATGGACTTATTCGGGGTTTACTGTCGTTGTGATCGGTCTATATGACAACATGGGATTATCGTCGTCGTTATAAAACGTGATTCCTACATTCTGCTTCTTCACACCTTTTTGATTGTAGTGCTGCTGCATTTCATTTCTCAGCAACGCCTCAATCTAAAATAGAAGATAACATTGTGTTTGAATTTCTATAGGTAAACATTTTTCAAAAGCGTGCAGACATACACAGTACTTTAGCAGGCAGATGCCCGGTAAGATTTGTGGGTGGAAATGGGAGGAGGGTGGCTAATAGTAAAAATAAATAAAAGTTGAAAATTCGTAAGTTAATTTTTTTTGGAAGCGTTGAGACGTTTTCTACGATTTCAAAACACAGATATAATTCCCCTCCCCCTCTAAAAAAATGATAATAGATAAAAAATTGAAATATGCACTTATGCAGGTATGCCAATGCTTTGGGTTGCAGCTATGGCAATTAGTTGAAATTTTCAAAAATACATATCGTCGCACTAGAACTAAAACCAGCTGAGTGTTTTTTTTTTTTTTACAGGAAAGCCAAAAAAAATAACAAAATTTACATTGCACTTCTGAACTTCGCCAATTTCAATATAATTTTCTTAGGTGAATTTATAACTAAAATTTTTCCAACTTCGTTTCTACAAATATTTTTCAACTCGTCAATTTTTAAAATTTATTCAAACTCAAAAATGTCTTTATAATTATATTCAACACTTGAGTGCGCAATTATTGGGCTTTGCCGAACTATAATATTGTCACATATTAATAGTTACCTCTCCTGCGATGGTAGGATTTTCCTTAGTAGATGTGCAGTTGAACATCATAAAAACTGATCTCTTCTTTTCGTTGCCGACATCTTTAGTTTTTGCATGAGCCTCGACTGGATTCTCCAAGATGAAAAATATGGTGGTGTTGCATCTATTAGGACTAATGGCACGTTCAAAGAGAGGAAGTTGTTTGTCAACGGCCTGTTTCACCTAAAACATTAAAGGTTAGTAATTAATTTCAAATATGTGCTTACTAACAAGAAATAGTATATTAAGCAACTGAGGATATAAAAGTGATTTTCGACGAATTTTGAGGTTGATTACTCAAAATCGTCGAAAATCATTGACCTCCAAAGTTGCATACTATATTTTTTGTTATATAGGGAGAAAAACGCGAATTTAAGCATCGCGAGAGGGAGTAAAGTAGCGTTTTTCTCCCTCTATAACAAAAAAATATATTCTTCGATCATGCAAATTAATGTTCTTATCAGATATGATGGTGGGCACAGTATGTACCGAAGTCTTTTCACGGGTGGAGGGGGGGGGGGGGGAGATGTGAAAATTTCAATTCAAATTTTCGAAATTTTGAACTAAATATCGCTGATATCAGAGGTTTTCGGTGAGGGCAATTTTTTAGCCCTTTCGGCTGATTTCTTGAAATTTTAATGGTACTAATTATTTTTCCCGAAGAACAAGATTTTGATTTCTTTTACCAGTTTCCCTAGCAGCACAGAATGTGGTATAGATGTCTGTAAGATGTCAATTTTTAGATGAACGTGGGATGTTGTAGGAAATATGAGACCTACCAATAAATTAAAAATTGACATTAATATTAAGATGGTGTTAGCTATAAGTTAGATTAAGCGACTATTTAACGGAAGTGTCAAATATTAGACACACGTGATAATTAGATTAGACCCAAATAATTCTTAGAACTTGATACTAAATATTAAGCCTAAATTAAACTAGCATAAGCATTATTAAATAACGGTACATTATAAGCGCATGCACCTAAGTAAATCACCCGGATATCTATTCTAATATATATATACCACCTACACCTAAAAACCTCAGACCAGATTGTATCAATACTTGAAGGTGATAATACTTGATAAGATAACTATTAACACATATTACCCAATCACGATGTACATTAGGGTGGATCGAAAAAAAAAAAACATATCTTGGATTTGGACCAAATTTGGTGGAGTTGTTCTCCTAGATATGGAGTCCTCCCAAAGAATTTTGAGCCCCCCAGGTGCACGTGAGGGGGAGCAGGGGGTGCTCAAAGAGCACCTATTTTTGAAAAAATCACTGTTTTTTTGTGTTTTTCAGTCACTCAATAGTCGTTCGAGAAGCCCTCGTAGCACTTAAAAGGTGCGATTTGAGTTTCTACATATCCCTAAACCATCACCATCCTCCTACGATCAAAACTCAGACGGCTACCTGGGGATCAAAAAGTTGCAGATCGCGAAATTCAAGTAACATTTCAAGCAATAAATGACGAATTCTCAGGGAAGAAATGGCCAAATGAAAAAGACAATTCGAAATTCGTGTTCAGCAGGTCAAAATACCTGGATAAACACCCTTTTCGTGATAATTTTACTTCATGTCTGAAAATTCATTTTTTCATAATAAAAAATCAGTAGGTAAAAAAAAGTGAATTTTATCATGAAATTTTTTGGGAGGTCTCCATATCTAAGAGAACCACTCCACCAAATTTGGTCCAAATCCAAGATATGTTTTTTATTTTTTCGATCCACCCTAATGTACATTTACCCTCCAAAACCGCCTGAGTGGGTATGCAACCCGTTAATCCCAATCTGTCCTATAGTAGGTAATGAACTAGTGTTCAACAACTAACCGGATCTTTCAATTTTATCCGATTAACCGGATAATTTGCAAAATAACCGGTTCTCGAAAATAAGGGGTTTATCGATAGTTATCGATATATCGAAACTATCGATATTTCTTAATCGATATATCGAAATTATCGATAGTTTTTTATCGATATATCGAAATTATCGATAGTTTTTTATCGATATATCGAAATTATCGATAGTTTTTTTATCGATATATTGAAACTATCGATAGTGTTCTTCAACACTAGTTTCAGTGGAAATATTATCAAAAATTGGTAACCGGTTAGCTATCCGGATATTTGGATGTTTATCCAAATAGTATTTGGTAATTGGATATCCGGTTATTTGTTGAACACTATAATGAACTGCCCCATCAGTATTAATCAAAGGTACTCACGGACTCGATTCTGTTTTCAATGTCCAGGTTATTGACGTTTGGAATGTTATCAATTCGGAAATACGCTATTGATCTATTCTGTAACGGTCCTAAAACCATTTTAGAAAAAACAGAAAATGATAAACACGCGGTGGTATTACGTAGGTCTAGGTAGTTGGGTACTTAAATACCACAAGAGTTCGGTAAGGTTTTTATCAAAGATGGTACAGATGATTTGGTTCCAACATCAATGGGTCCAAACTGTTTTGAAATTTTTTATTTTGTACCGTGTTTTTTGTACAATTCACGTGGTCTACATGAATTTTCAAAATAGTTTGAACCGATCGAGACTGATACAAAATCACCTGCAGATGCTCCGATATGTGCAGTTTCGGACTTGGACCACACCATATAAGTAGTGGGTAGTAAGATTGGAAGAAGAATTGAAGAATTCAACACTATAATGTGAGGTGCACAACTCACCCGAACCAGTCGCATAGTCGGAGCCGTCAAATGGACTAATCAGGATGGTCTTAAATACCGCTTTCTCAGCTGGTTCACGAACGTTCCAGAAATTGCACACGTTTTCAATTTCAGCGTCGTCTCTTGGTTTCACCACCGATGATTCAAGTTTATGCCCAAACGCGTTGGAAATTTTTTTATAACGGTCGTCTATTGAGGAAGCGAAGTTATGATGTGAAATATCCTCTTTGCGTAGAACTTCGCGAACTTTGTCCAAATTCTTGCCAGGTAGTTTCAAGGCTATGATCCATTTTTGGTAACGAGACAAATTGGAAAATAAAAGCCAAGAGGGGAACGCTTTTCTTTCAAGTTCCTCTGTCCAGTCTCTCAGTTTTAATCCGCAGACGAGCCTATAATACTCCAAATCCTTACGTTTCTGAAAAAACAATAAAATATTGCGATTAGGAGGTTGTGTCTTTCGCGTTTATAATAAGCTTAATTAATTAGAGCAGCTCTTGTTTTGTAAGAATCTGCATGACAGCAATTTACTTTCAAAAATTGATGTCATTAACCAAAATTTCAACTTTTTTCCTACACAATTTTGAATGAATTTTGCTCATTTCGTTATACTTTTATTGGTAAATTTAAAAAAGAAATCTAAAAATCAAACATTTTAAGCCAAATAAGTATGTGAAGAGCTAAAAGCTAGCCAAAAGTCAGCTTTTAGAATTGTGAAAAGCTGAAACATCGTGACCAAAAATCAAGCTAATATAAAGCCGAAAGTTGAAAGTTTTATCTTACGGCTTCACATCCCTGGATTTTTGATTGTTATAAGCTAAGCTAGAAACCTTGATTATTTTGCACCCTAAACATTTCATTTTAAAAATGTATGCCTTATTATTCAACCGTAGATTTGTAGATTCAAAAATCAATACTTGTTCCTGATTGCATAAAAGTTGCTGCAATAGGGTTTTTGCGCGTTTCCCCTAAAAAAGTCGGTAAAAAATGAAGTCCAAATTCCGACCCAAAAGATCTCACATTGTGTCGTTTCACTAACATTTTGATGTCAAAATGCAAATTTTGAATTTTGGACCCTCGCCCATTATGACGTTTGGCAACTTACAGGATTCAAATCGGGGGAGGGAGTAAAATGACAAAGGAAGTCGAAATTTGGAATCTGCGACCAAAAAACTCCCGATTTCCATGTATGACTTGAAAACTATATTAAATTTTGCCTATTTATCTAAAATAATTAGGTCCTAGGGGGTGGGGGTGAAATGAAAAAAAAGTCACAATTTCTAAATCTGCGATCCAAAAAACATAAAGTTGACTATTTCAATTACTTTAGTATTGAATTCGACTTTTGTCCGGCTAGAATCGCTGATCAAACCACTGTGGCGCCGGGCAATTTATTCGGAACTGGAGCTGGAGGCACTTTTTAAAAAAAATCTAGTAGCCGGAGGAACTTGTTAAAGTAAAATTAGCTACTTATTATATTATTCAGAAGGTGGCTGCACTGCTACGACCATTTTATACGAACTCGTAGTACCAGACGGTGCGACGCCATTACCATAGCTAACTTGTTGCTTTGTGAACTTTTCCTTTTGAACTTATTTATTGAACTTGTGAATTACCTTTTATTTACTATTTCGCAATATATTATTTTTCCACGTTCGTGTTCGACTTTCACTTGAGTACTTTTCATCCTTCTAACAGAACTTTTATAAAAATTTTAGAGCCGGGGTCGGAATTGGAGGCACTTTTATTCTTTTGAAAGTAATATTTCAAAAATAATTATGAAATTCCTGTCACGAGACCAATAAAAGTAACATGTTCCTTGAATGTCACTCTCGATTGTATTATCACCCTGTCTGTTTTGAAAACCAGACGATTTTATGACGTAGGAGAAATAATCAGTATCTAATTTTTTATTTCCATTATGTCATATTATCTACTTTGATTTTATAAAATCAAAGATTAGCACTTCAGTCATCAAGCACACTGTAAAAAATTGCAATGATACCAAAAAATGAAAAATTATTGAAAAAAAACAACAAAAATTGAGAGCGGATGCTGCCACCAGATTGAGGTAAAGTAACCAACAACCAAGCTTAAATGAGAGCAGTGTCCGCTCTCAATTTTTGTTTTTTTTTTTTTCAATAATTTGTCATTAAAAACCGATAACATGGTAAAAAATCATTCTTACCATTTTTTCTGCCGTCAACGTGGTATTTAGTTCCATTTTTTTTCCCATGGCATCGACTTCTTTTTCCATTTTTTTTTCCATGGCATCGACTTTTTTTTCCATGGAATAGGCATACTTACGCCACTGTTGGTAATAATATTTCATTCTCTCGCTTGAATTCATGTTTTCTGTTTCATTCTCCAGTTTGATCGCAAAATCGAACGCCTACAACGAAATGCAGTTAGTTAAATTCGGAAATTAAAAAGTCCTGAAATTTTATATCACCTGTAACGTAAACCCCAAAATTGAAAAAAAAAAAAAAACTTGAAGTGTGTCGCTAATTTTTTAAAATATAGATTTCTAAAAAGTGTATTTCAAGAGCTATTCAATGGTATAATTAAGTACTCGGGTATATTTTTTTTGTCTTCAGGGCTTTTGAAAGTTAAAATTTTGATTCAAAAAATTTTCACTTCGAATTTTCAAGCAAAACAATGCCTAAATAGTAAATACACTACATTATTGCGGTTCATCTTGGTGAATTGATGTACATAACTTACAGATACCTGCCGAAACCTGAAGATAATGAAACAATGCATAGCTGACATGAATGTGGGTGGGAGTGGGGCATGGCCAGCTCCGTCCCAATATTGCAAACATTTTTACTTTTTGTTTCAGGCTAACATTCTCTGAGACAAGAGGTGAAACTTTGGGGTAGGAGGGAAAAAATCATGCAAAATTTTATCATAAATGCAATTCGGAAAATGAACGATTTTCGACAATTTTGAATTATTTCCCTCGCTTCGCTCGGGCAATACACCTCATAATTTGTCGAAAATCACTATCATAATTTGAATATTTTTAATGAATTTAGAGGACCCAAATTCCGTGCTCGAAGTATAAAATTGCCAGAAATAACTTTTGAAAATATTTTTGGTTTTCCTACCCTGCATAGTCAATGCTCTCCTTTACCCCAGAACACCATTTTTGAAATTTGTGCAGAGTTATGGGGCTAGTTTACATTATATTGTCGTAAAGGTAAAACAGGTTCACAATAAGCTACCTTACTCTAATTAGACATACAATGAATAATTTATTTCAATCACTAAGCTGTAATTATAATCTATATTATATATCTATAAAAAATACTTACAGACATTCTTGTTGTATTAATTGTCTTTTTATTCCCGTCATCGTCTCCTTTGCTACTACTCGTGTTGCCGATTACCTATCCCAAAAGTTCAACCAGGATGAGAAATAGTATATTATCCAACTAGGGAGATGAAAGTGATTTTCGACGAAGCTTGAGGTTTAATGTCCCAGCGAAGCGGGGAAAATATTCAAAATCGTCAAAAAAAACATTCATCTCCCTTGTTGCATAATTATGATATTAAGTAAAATACAAGTTTAAATACTCGAGTGATTCGCGAGAGAGAAGAAAAATAAGACTTCTCCTTCCTCTGTAACAAAAATATTTTGATTACTAGACTTGGGACCGGTGAGGGTTGTTCAATCCTTGTAACTGGCGGTTACAAACATTTTGACTAATCGATAATGCAAACTAAGAGACGGTTTTTCAGTCACCACTCAAGTTTTTACCATCATATAATCACTGTCACTTCGAACATCGTGTCGTGTTGAGTGCTAACTAGCAGTTAATGTTTTACATTTCTGCATAATTTTCATATTATATTAGTTTTTGTGTATTTTTCAGAGAATTGTTGTTTTTACCGACTTTGACTTTTCCTAAATGGAAAAGTCGGTAAAACACCGAGAACGGGGTAAATTTGATAGCGTCTACTTATGACATAATAGCAGCCAACAGTAGCGTAGCCAGGAATTTCTCATAGGGGGGGGGGGGGGTCAGAACTTTCATAAATTTTCGGGAAGTTCCAAGTTTACTTCCATGCCAATTATTTTGGCCTCAAACCCCCAAAATAATAAGAAATCCAAGCAGTAGGCGTCAAAATCTGTTTTTGGAGGGTACAAAATGGCCATGTATAGTTTATTTAATCGTGATTTTGTTCATGCCGGAGCGAAGCGAGGGCGAAACTTGAAATAAATTGTATTTTCAATGCCTAAAACATGCATTGAAAGCCATTTTTTTCGCATAATTACCTCAAATAATTTATAAAACTGCGATTTTGTACATGCCCGAGCGAAGCGAGGGTGAAGATTTGAAAAATTTGATTTTGTATGTCCAAAAAAGACATTTCGCATGTATATTTTATGTTAGTTTTCAAATTTTACCTATGGTCTCTGGCGCTTTGGGGGTCCATACCCCCAAACCTCCCCCCCCCCTTGGCTACGCCACTGGCAGCCAAACTACAAAGTGAAATGTGTTCCAAATGATGGGAGAACATTGATAGAGGGTGTACCTACACATTGGAGCCAAAAAATGAGCTTTCAAAAAGCATAAAATATCACAATTTCATTTATTTAAAAAATTGAGGTTTTTGAAAATTATCTATAAGGTTTTTTTATAAAAATGATTCAAAAAAAGGTCAAAATTGATCAGAAATGACCAAAATTAGAAAATTATCAAAAAAATGATCAAAGAAGTCGAAATATTTTCAATTTTTCCGAGTTTTCTCACGTTTAACCGAATGCCATGTCTTGATCCGAAAACGTTAAGTACGTTATTATACACAAAAACATTACCGATTTTTCAATTTTACCCTCCCCCATCACCAGCGTACCAGCACTAAAACGTATCTATCCATGTAAAATTTGAATTTTTTTCCCCCATTAAAAAAACATCAAAGTGCAAAACTGTTCATGTTTCCGAATTTGGGAAAATTTGAATACGAAAAATGATGAGTTTTCTCCACCAAATGATCATTTAATTCTGCTATCTCATTTGAAAATCTATAAAACGAAGTAAAAATACTAAGATTTCCCAATTTGGAAAAATACATAATATTATCTATCATCTGTAAAAATCCAACATATGGTATCAAAAAAATAGCTATCAAAGTGACCCCGTGTTCGTAAAATTCAAATTCCGTTCATCCGGTAATAGTACGGGTATTTTAGGTAAAAAAACGCCCAAACCCCAAAAAAATTATCAGGAAGGGGAAGTTTCGTATATAAGCTCTGCAGGACACGTATATCAATATTCCCGAACTTCCCTTAATTTGGTGCATATGAAGTCCCCCTTTTGGGGTCAAGGGGTTCAAAATTTGGTTTTTCGGCTGTAACTTTCGAAACTGACCATTTAAGAAAAAAAAAACTACGACGAAAGTTTTTTGAAAATTTTCTATTTCCACAAAAAGGGGTCAAAAATCGGGTTAATCGACTTTTGGGAGCCGTCCTTTAGCACAGTAGATACATCGCACTGGTATGTAGAATGAGGAAAACGTATAATCAAACCCTTATCTCAAAGTAGGGGGTGGACCCTCTGCACAAAAAGTCACTTTTTCCCCTTTCCGTAGGTGAGTTGCTGTGAAAAATTTGAAAAATTAATTCCGAGGACGTTGTGGAGCATCAAAAGACGAACATTTTACTTTTTTTACTTTTTTCCTACGTGCTCTTGGGGCCGAGCTATTGCCAAAATAAAAAAAAGGGACGTTGAAAAATTTTTCATTTTACCCAATAATTTCCAATTTTTCGCATATGTACGCCTTAGGGTGGCCCTTATTTTCAAAATTCAAAATTTTCAAATGCTACCCTCTAAAATGGTTACCTACCATGAGAAAATAAGTCCCCGAAAATTTCAACCAAATTGATGAATTTTAACCCGTGCCGCAAATGAATTGAAATTTTAATTATGACTTTAGCGCGTCAGATCAGTTCCATCCCTCGTGAGTCGCGTGGGGTGGTTGGTAGACAACGCGCTATCAGTATACAATAGGAAACGTACGTCGCGTCACATTGGCCAAAGTACATAACAAGTTTGAACTTTCACACAGACAAGTGCATTATGTTTACGGTGTTCCACTGCTCTGCTTTGTTCAAATGTTTCATTTCAGTCTGTGGATCCTTTGTGTTCGTTTTCTTGAAAAATTTGTCCTAGGCGGATAGGAGGCAAATTTTTCCCTGTTTTGATATGGAATAGCTAGATATCTCAGTTGGTATTGAAAGAATTCTGCTGGAAATCATCAGAAATTGATGTTGCCCCAGTGAAAATAACGAATCATACAAAGTTTGACGACGATCAGTTAAATTATGTGGTTTTTATCAACAAAATAAAAATCTTGATGATTTTTTTCCTTCTATGAAAATTTTCAATTTGGGAATAACTTGGCGAAAAAAAATTAAAAGATGCGATATCTGGTATTTTTGGAAAGGGAAAATAATGTACTGTCATAATATCTACTTGGTCTTGACCAAAAACAATTTGATGAAATTTTATTACTACTTTTTTTTTTTTGAAAAAACGAGAGCTGCCTAATGTGGAATATTTTTGATAACGGAAATTTAAAGAGCAAAAACATATGATACGGGCACCAGAAATGGTCAAGAAGATTTAATGGAATATTTAGGGGCTTTCACGATGTTTATTGACCCAAGGACAACTTCATTTTGAAATTTTTGCGAAATCTGTTGAAAAAATTTTTTCTCGTATTTTGGTCATTACTAAGCGTTTTTGCTCGCATTTTAGTCGTTGATAAACTTTTTTCGATGTATTTCGGCCATTTTTTGTTCATTAGTAAAAAAAAAAAAAAAATAGTATTCTACATTGGGGACCCATTTTTTTTGAAATTTTGAAACTGGACTTTTTACAAAAATCAAAATTTTTCGAAAATAGTGAACTTTTGGAAGCTGAGAGCTTTTGGGAGGTTGAACTTGATTAGAAGATTGCGAAGAGTCTTCATCGTCTGAATAATTATCATAAAAGTTTGTACTTGCAATGCGTAAATTTAATTTGAGTTGTGTTCTCTTTTAAATGAAATTATAATTTTTTTTTGTACCGGCCTAACTTTTCAATAAACACACTGCAAAATACTGCAATACGGCAAACTTCCACCAGACAGTTCACTTGAGGGCAGCTATGACGCGACTTGTTAAATGCCACCGCCAACACAGCGCGTTACCTAACGATCACACCACGTAACTCGCGTGGGACATGTAATGCGTCGCGCGAAAGGCATTATTAAAATTTCAGCCCGTTCGCGGCATGGGTTAGAATTTATCAATTTTATAACAAATTTTCTGGGAATTATTTTCTCATGGTAGGTAACCATTTCAGAGGGTAGCATCGAAGAAATTCAAAAAAAAATTTCCACCAAGTATAAATAAGGGCCGCCCTAGTACGCCTGGTATAAAATCTAGCGAAATTACTCTCAAAAAAGTGGGGTCTTGGGGTTTTCGAGGGCGCTGAACTCGATTTTCGTAAAATTTTGCCTCCATGACCCAAATTGGGCCCCAAAAGGGGGATTCAAAATTCAAAATTTCATCCTTTGGGGGCCCAATTTTGGTCCTGGGAACAAAATTTTACGAAAATTGAGTTCAGCGCCCTCGAAAACCCCAAGACCCCACCTTTTTTGAGAGTAATTTCGCTAGATTTTATACCAGGCGTACATATGCGAAAAATTGGAAATTATTGGGTAAAATGAAAAATTTTTCAACGTCCCTTTTTTTTATTTTGGCAATAGCTCGGCCCCAAGAGCACGTAGGAAAAAAGTAAAAAAAGTAAAATGTTCGTCTTTTGATGCTCCACAACGTCCTCGGAATTAATTTTTCAAATTTTTCACAGCAACTCACCTACGGAAAGGGGAAAAAGTGACTTTTTGTGCAGAGGGTCCACCCCCTACTTTGAGATAAGGGTTTGATTATACGTTTTCCTCATTCTACATACCAGTGCGATGTATCTACTGTGCTAAAGAACGGCTCCCAAAAGTCGATTAACCCGATTTTTGACCCCTTTTTGTGGAAATAGAAAATTTTCAAAATTGATTTTTTTCTGAAGGCCCTAACTCCTCCCCATGACGTCCTAGGGAAAAATGGGTAAATGACGAAAATGTTCGTTTTTTAATGCTCTACAACTTTCGTCGTAGTTTTTTTTTCTTAAATGGTCAATTTCGAAAGTTACAGCCGAAAAACCAAAATTTGAACCCCCTTGACCCCAAAAGGGGGACTTCATATGCACCAAATTTAGGGAAGTTCGGGAATATTAATATACGTGTCCTACAGAGCTTATATACGAAACTTCCCCTTCCTGCTAATTTTTTTTGGGTCAAAACCTAAAATGCCCGTACTATAAGTAAAAAAAAAATTTCAACCCAAAGTTACATCGATTCATACTTTTCTTCAGACAATAGGAATGTTCAATTGAAGAAAAATTATTATTAACCACAATTTAAGGGGGACTTGTTTCCAACGTTTAAATTTGTTGAAAAATTACATTCACCTTCGAAGTTTAAAATCACAGCGCGCTATCATTCGAATGGTAAGGAAAATAGCATTTCTGGTAGACTGAACTCTCCTCCTTCAATTAAGCCTAAAACGAGCGTGATAGCTGTTTTTTTTACGCCTTCTGGAGCGGATTATGTAACGAAAAACAGCGACTATCAAAGTTACCCCGCGATTATCAATGTTACCCCCGATTATTGGTAGTTAAATCTCCAGTTAGTTAATCAGAGGTTTAAAAAATATTGAAAAACCTATATTTATACCTATAGTTCTTTAACTACCACTTTATGGACAAAAATGAAAACCCCATCTTATCAAAGAAGAACTTATTTGAATCACGTAAGGTGAAAGATGTTAAAAAAGTAACCTAAGTACGCGTAAGTGTAAATACTTGAGCTTACAGAAAGCGTCTGATTCCCAGGCACTCCCGCGTTGCCACTTTTATTGCTTTTACCGTTGCTCGCCAGGTTGAATTCTGTGTTAAGACAAGATCGTCGGTGGCGGTGAGGTTTCGAAAATTCTCCGGTGGAGGCGGCGGGGTCATTGTTTTCTACCTATAAAATTGGTTTCAAAAAATGGAAATAAGATAAAAATGTTGCCCGAGCGAAGCGAGGGCGGAAAGTTTTAGAAAAATCTCACGTTTTGAAAAGTGTAAAAGGAAAGAAGTTTTAAAAGTCATTTTTCAAGCCGAATGTGGATGAAAATTTCGCGTTTTCCAAGTGGATTTTAGTGGGTCACCAGAACCCAAAGAAATTTTTCAAAATTTTTAGGCAAATTTTTGCTAGGCGAAAATCAAATTTGAGGGGGTTAATTATGAGGGTAAAATCGTCATTTTCAAATTCAGTGCAAAATTTTAACACATTTCAAAAGATCATACCATTAAATGGAGGGAAAATCAAAATTCAGGGGGCTAATCCGGTGGGGGTGGTAAAAATCAAATTTGAAGGGCCAACTCGAAGGAAGAGGGGACATGAGATGGTCATACGGTAGACATCACTTTCAGCCCCCCTCCACACACAACATATGAGTGGTGTAGAATTTCTTCAACCTCGCCCAACTCCCACCACCCAAAAAAAGAGCATAATATAATAAAAATATAAAGGGGGTGTACACTAACGCGGAAATGGGGTGTACTATACTGTATTAACGATATTAGTCAGCATTTCCTTCCCCACTTGCCATATGGGTGGGGCTACGTTTCCCCAGCCCCGCCCAACGACCTTTTTCAAAAAAGTACTATCGATGTATATCCATCGAATTCCAATTAGGTGGGACCGACGAAATGTATTTCTTCGAAATTTTGAAATCTAACCCTTCATTCCCTCTTTTGATTAAGCCTCAAGATTGCGAAAAAAATCTGAATTGACTGCAAAATCAATTTTGGAATTTCACGAAGTATAAGTTCACCAAATTTGAACCGAATCAAATTATTGTTAAGAGCTGTAGAAATGTTAGGACTTTCAAAATTTTGAAAATCTGGTCATTTTCAGTAATTAAACGTGAAAAGGTATAAGGGGACCGGTTTTTCAATTCCGTGACTAACCGGCAGTTATAACTATCCTTCAGTTATATGTGAGCCAACCACTTATATCCTTCTATCAAGGTACAAGCCAGTTTACCTCACTTTTTCAATCAGAACCACCCAGTAGCGTAGCCAGGAATTTCTCATGGAAGGGGGGAGGGGGGGAGTCAGAACTTTCAAGGAACTTTCATACATTTTTGGGAAGTTTTAAGTTTACTTCCATGCCAATTATTTTGGCCTCAAACCCCCAAAATAATAAGAAATCCAAGCAGTAGGCGTCAAAATCTGTTTTTTGGAGGGTACAAAATAGCCATGTATTGTATAGTTTATTTAATTGCGATTTTGTTCATGCCCGAGCAAAGCGAGGGTGAAACTTGGGAAAAATTGGATTTTCAATGCCTAAAACAGGTATTGAAAGCCCTTTTTTTTTTTTTTTGCAAATAATTTATAAAACTGTGCTCCCTCCCCCCTTGGCTACGCCACTGGAACCACCGGATAACTAACTGGAGATTCAACTGCTCCAGTAGGTGACAACTGCTCATTTCACATTCAGGATTGGTTGAATTGTTATTAACCTAGTAAAGTGGTAAGCAAGTACTTAGGTAATAGGTATGTACTGTGTTCTCGAGCTTACATAACAACTTATATTGAAGAGACAAGGGAGAGAGAATTCTCTTGTATTTTCTTTAAACTAGAGTTGAAATTTAACAATGTGTTGACAGTGTCCTTTTTTTTTCGAAATTAAATGTTGTATTTAATTTTGAAGATTTTCCAACACAAAAATTTCAGTTTCAGTTTTCTCAAAATTTTCCCAATTCTTTTTTTTTAAAAACAATTTTAATCAATTATCGCATTTTTAAATACTCAGAAGAGCCACAAAGTTGTAAATTTAAAAAATTGTTTCTAAAAAAAATTTTGTGTCGAGAAAATTTTGAAAAATATTAAGGTTAAGACAATAAAAATTTCAAAAATCAAGCCTGGAAAAATGTTAAGAAAATTTAAATCAAAAAAAAATTTAATTTGGAAAATTTTCAAGTCGAAAATAAATTTTGTATTAAATTTAAAATTTTCTGTGGTTCAAAAGCACCTTTTTTGCCCATAGCGAGCGATTTATAATTTATATCCGCGCAATTTCTTACTGAATGATTTTGAAAAAAAAAATTAATTATTTTCTTATATCTACACACATTCGTTTCATCCAAATTTCTAAAAATTTTAATGTTTTTGGTATAAGTACGCCTACCACTATTTAGTAAGAACACATTCCTTGCGATTGAACGGCCTGCTGGAAAAAGGGCCTCCGTGCACGGAGGCCCCTTTTCCACATTTTATCGGAATGGGTCATATCAACCTTCTACTTTGACCTAACAAACATTTCACTTCACGCTTTTGTCTCTACATTGCGCTAAAAGATTTTTTCTAAGACTAAAAAATTTAATTTTAGGAGAAAAAAATTCCAAAATATTCTGGTGGCTCCGAAACGTCTCAAAACCGCTTCCAATCGATTCAGCAGATCAAAAATAGGGTATCTACCAATTTCCAGTTTTTTACCTCAATGAGGGTGGATTTTACAAATTTTTAATTTTTTTTCAAGTCTGGGAATTGTGGAATTTTACAACTGCATTTTAACGTTTTGTGGGTGAAATCGAACTTTTCATGGTGCTTTTGTCGAATTTGTCATTTGAGTATTTTTCCAAGTTTAAAAACCCTTCTTCGGGTGAAAAAAATGCAAAAAAGAAATTGAAATCGGGTAGATGGAAGAAGGGCCTTCGAGGTGAGTCCAAAGATGGTGTAATTCCAAAAAATGGAGCTGCGTGGGGAGGGGATAAAAGGTCCTATTTGTAGTCGAAGGTCAAGAATACAAAATAAAACAAACCTCAGCTCTCAACATTTACGACTTTCTGAGATATAGCAAACTTAAACTTTCAAACGTGTTTCTCAAAACTGGGTCCTCCGTTGGAGGCCCTTTTTCCAGCAGGCCATTCAATTATGTCATGAAAAGTATACTAAATTCTTAAATACACGATTGTTTGAATTTTTTTCATACTTAAATTTAAGGGATCCATATCGCTCACCAAACTAATTTTTTCACAAAAATCGGTAATTTAAACAAAAAAAAAAAAAAAGTTAAAGCCAAGTTTCTTTAGTATTTTTGGATTTCTTTCACTGCATAGTCAATATTCCAACCCCGGATCACCATTTTTGGGACATATCCAGAGTAATGGAGCTACTTTACACTATACCACCTCAAATGTAAAGTGGATCCACAATCCATAATCAGTTACTTTACTCCAATCAGACCTTCAATGAACTCCTTTGAATCACTAAGCTAAAATATGTTGATAATTGTAATCTATGTAGGTGTAAAATATTAAACATGTACTTACAGCAGGAGGTCTGGGAGTAAGCTGTGAAGACGTAAACGATTTAATGGAAGTGGACGGCTTGGTCTTCTTGCGGGTGGTAGACGTAGAAGGTTCTACGATATTGGGCAGAGTGGTCTTCTCGCCAGTGGTGATTTTCTTAGTCCTCTTGCCAGTGGTGATTTTCCTAGTTTTCCAGCGTCGGGCATTCTGCATGTTGAAGAGCTGCTCTTCACGCTCGCGCTGCAATTTACCTTCCTCGATCACCTGCAGAAGGTACTGACAAAACAATAAAAAAAATAAGTCACCTAATAGACCGTATACTCCCGAATAAGAAAAATGTACATCGCTCCGAAATTGAGCATTGCAAAAAAGAAGCATATGGCATAACTTCGCACAATCTCGGATATTTTCCAAACATTTTCGCACCTCAATAATAAGTTGGCTTACGTGAAACTGTAGCAGATAAATAATACTATCGAATTTTCGGAATCGTTAAAACATTGTGTTACTTACATTGGAGTAGGTATCATCACGCATCGAGTCGTTCCTTAGCGCGTATATATCTTCTATATCTTGACGCTTTGTTCTCGGTGCTGGAATGTCCATCCCCGCATTTGGAAATGCATAACAAACATCACGATACGGAATACACTCTGATGTCACCGGCGCGGCTAAAGGAAGCCCGCCGGAACCCATTAAAAACCAAGCGAGCGGTTTTTTCCAAATCATAATAGATCACCAATATGAGAATGTTCAATACTGAATATACTCCAAGGAGAATTGATTTCTTAATGAAGGAAAGTATTCAGAACGTTCAATTTTTATCACGTTATACACAAATTCTTCCGAGTCCGTAACATCAAGATTAAGTATAGGTACTAGAGATAATTATCTACTCTTGATAAACCAAAATTGCGTTCAATTTCTACTCATAAATTACAAGCACATATCTACATTTTTATAATAACGGCCCATTTATTTTTATATTAATTAATTTTCTAGGTTTTTTCCACCTCAATGTATTTCATAAAGTTGGATCAATCGATCGATTTTTAAATAACTACCCACATACGTACTTGAATCAAGTTCACCAAATCCTAATCCAGTGACTTCGATTCAGTCATAAATTATAGAATTACATTAGTACATATGTATACCTATGGTATCAATTAGAATAGGTTGTCTTTAATTTTTTTCCCAAGTTGGAAGTATAGCTGTTGAAAGAAATTTGCGAGGAGTGAACGTTAAAAAGCGGTATCCATTTCACCGATGGAGTTCAAAATTTTCAAATTAACATACTTAACAGTCAAAAAAAAATCTCCAATTTTTTTGGTGATAAAATGTTAATTAGTCTTGTTATATTCATTCACAAGAGAGAAAAAATATTTCAGCAGAGTTTTCATCTTTTTTAGAGGGTTTTTAAAAAACGACCATTTGAACTGAGTAGGTATGTTAAAGAATGATGTACAACCACACAACCGCTGAAATAGGTATAGCAAAAAAAAGTTTGAAATTTTTTCACCTATACTCGATTGGTGTAGGTAGGTAGGTAGGTAGGTAGGTACCTACTGAACGAGGAGACATATGTAATCGCAAAGTTATACCTTGTCGTGATTGAAAGATAAACAAGATAAATTGAAAAGGCTATAGCTGTATTTCGGATTAACCTACGTACATAGTTGATCGATTTTTTAACTGAATCAGTTATTTTGAAAATCCCACAACTCCATGACACCTAATTTTTCCAAGAAACGAAAAAAACTGTCTGTGCATTTTATACTTGGAGTAAAATGTCAAACTTTTCAGCCAATTTGTAAAGATCATATAATCATATGCTAAGCACGCCTTGACAAGGTTCAAAACTTCAATGTCATAAACAGTCATTTTATCCTACGGCGAAGTTGGTGGAGTTTTGGGGTTTTCGAAATGACTGAAATATTTGAATTCATAAATAGGCAACTTCTGAGCAACCTATTTTTATGGCTCCGTCGCCATCAGATAGAGCGTAGCTGCAAGCACATATCATCGCAATCGTTAAAAACGTGGGAAACCTCGCAACTCCGGATTCATGGGGTTTTCGAAATGACCGATTCTGTAGGTAAAAGGGCGTTGATTTTTTGAGTACCATTCTGCGGCAATTGCGTCACTTTTTAAATCCGAGTTTTTAGATTTCGCTCTAATTCATTTGCGAGGTTTTCCCACCCAAGTATGGGCAATCGCGTCGTTGTATTAGTAGCCTACTTGGGAACTCCGAGGGACGCTTTCGCATTAAAATACCCAACTTCGATGTTTGTGTCGCTATTAATTAAAAATTTATCAACGTTCGAATAATTAAAAAACTCCATTTTAAGATTTATCGAAGCTTCAGGAATGTAATTTAAAAATCATAAGTTTGAGACAGAAGATCATACCGAGTAGATTAATTTCTCATCTATAATGATGCAAAGTTGAAAAAACAGCGACGTACTATTTGATGGACCACGAATCAATCACGTTATTTGAAATTGAAATTAGTTTGCGATTAGTTTCGACTTTCGAGGTAGTGTGCACTTGACCTGAGATTAAAAAATCTTAGGTTCTAACCAAGGCATTGAAAATTTCTAGATAGATTATCAAAAATTTCGGCATTTTCAATTTTTAAACTTTCTCCCAGCCCTAAAATTGTTTTCAATCTTTAATTTCAAAATTTTTTCAATTTTTTTCAATAATAAAATTTTTTCAACTTGGAAAATTCCTTAAATTTATTAAAAATTTTCAACTTGATATATTTCGAAGTTTCTTCCTGACTCAATGAGCAATCAGAAGAAAAATTTTCCAGACTCGATAAATTAATACTTGATGAGATAAAATGAAAAAATATTTCATTGATAAAAAAAATTCAAAAATTGGATACAGCTTTGAATAAACTCATTTTTCATTTTTTGTTTGTAGCAGAAGCGAAAAATTGATGGATCAGTATCGTTCATTAATCGATCATTATTTTTCACTCCTCTTCCAAGTCAAAGAAAATATCAACTCTGCCTATCTCATCGTAGAAAGAAAATACAAACCTACGCACAATTCTTTGATTTTCACCCTCAACGAGAGCGAGTCGAGCTTGAAATTTTGCAAGGCATTGTACCGAAACGGTGTAAATTTAAAGGTCGTTCGCTCGTGGTAATTTTAATTTCGCATTTATGGAAGCACTTTTCATTGATTTTTCTCAGTTTTTTTTCTTTTCTAAATGTCATCAAAATAACGTCCTTTTTGTATTTTTACACGTTTTTTGTACACGAAAGTCCACCTTGAAAACACAATCGCTTATTGTGACGTATAAAATGCTTGAATTCGTACCCGAAAAAATTTTATATATTTTTTTTTTGAAAATTATATCTTTCTGTACGTACAATTTTGCAGCAATTTTATATCGTAGTATGCTTCGATCCAGATTTTATATACGTAGTTTCGAAAGATTGTCTTCCAAATGCATCAGCTATGTGTTTTTTTTTCATTGTTATACCATTAATCCAGTTATATTTTGGATGGATCACGAAAGATGAATTTAAATTTAAAAAAAAAATAGTTTAAGTGGCACCTTTTACTAACAGTATCGTGTATCTTATGTGTTATCGTCTTTCTCTATAGTACGAAGGATAAATATCTATGCATCGTGTGGCCTCATATTTTTGTGTTTTTTTTGTTTTTTTTTAGAAAATTAGCGATATTTATTTAATTTTTTTTTTTGGAATATTTTCCCGAAGCCCCAGTTATACATTTGTTTGGCTTTTCTAGTCAGTTTTAATACAAATGGTACACGTCGTGTAGGTGTTTATCTTTATTCTATAAACGCCCCCAAGTACACCAATTTTTTTTCTACCTGTTTTGTTATTGATGATCATGAGGCAGCTTATAAATGTGCATGTTCACATCACGATGTGTAATTTTTTTTTTTTCTCAAACGATATTGTATATTTATTGAGTAGTGTACTCATGTAGAGTTATGTTAGTACATTCCCTTTATTTTTTGTATGTACGGTGAATGAACATTGTACATGGCAACATGTGGATACTTTCGATCGTATTGATGAGAAATTTTTTACCTGTCGAGACAGACGAATTGTAAAATTGTTGATTTTTTCCGTCATTCGTGTAAAAGATCGAATTTGTCGTATTTTGTAAGTTTGTAAATATCATACATGTCATTAAATTTTCAATACCATATTTTCACCATTCCGTTGAAAGTATTGCAAAAATTATAAATAATTCTGAATCTAGTTTAAAATTTTTTGGACTCGAATATTCGATTCTTTCGATTTTTTCAAATTTTGTAAATTCACATGATAAGTGTACCATTTTACCTTTACCTATGTGCAGCACCTCGAAAAAAATCGACGTTTTAATCGCATGGTTTTTTCGTCAATCTAGAAAAACCTTTTCTGTAATCAGTATTTGAATTTTTTTTTTTTTTCAAATTCAGAACTGCTTACCTTCCAAATTTGAAAACAAAAGCGTTCTCTATACGCATATTATGTTTTTATCTTTATGAAAATATGTAACTAGAAAAATAAGTAAAATAAATTACGCCATTGTGGGTGTATTTCCTAGAACAGCAATTTCGAACGTATTGTTTTTCTAGCAAACTGCCACGTTTATTGTTAGCTCGATAATGTAGTGCAATTTTCGATTCACGATAAAGATTTTCCTGTAAAAAAATCGTTACCCCAATCCAGTACATGCTGGCTGCCTGGAGCCTTTGAATTTTCATCATTTTTCAGTTGGTTTGGCTAGAATATTTGACCAATCCGTTGATGCGTGCGTATTATTGACATCGTCACAATTTCAAAAACCGTCAAGAAACTCAATCCGAATACTTTAATCGTGGTCGATAATTCTTTTTTGTCGCCGTATCTAGTGGTAATCGCACACTATCGAAATCAATTTTATGGATCTATTTGTTTGCATGTATTATTATTGAAGCAGGGTGGCCATTTTTGTGCTTGTTTTGCAGAAAGTTTTGGATCTAGGGGCGCATATTTCGATTGGGTCATTGACCAAGTACGTCAGTGGTCATTCTGATTTATTGATGGGGGTCGTGGTGACCAATGATGAGAAATTGTACAAGATATTTTTCGATTATCAAGCGGCTGAGTGAAAGATAGATTGTTTTTACAGAATTTGGCTAGTTTTTCTTTTTTTTTTCAAACGATCGATTATTTTCATGGTAATTAGGTAGGTACCTACATTAGATGGTTCATTTTCCCAAAAAATTGACATTTAAAAAAAAATCATATTTTTCACTTTTCTTTTCAAGTAGGTAGTGAATTCTTTGCGAATCATTTTTCCAAAATAAGCGAATTTCGAATAAAATGAGTAAATTTTGGACAAGTAGATAAAATTTTTACGAAATTTTTGAAACACCTTTTCTTGCAAAATTAGTTTTTTTTTTTTTTTTTTTTTTAAATGGGACTTTTTCACAAAATTGTTAAATTAATTTACGAAGAAGTCATTCATTAATAAGTGATATTTTCTTTTGAAATTGATATTATTTTTTTAGAAACATGGTATTTTTACACTTAAGTATACGAGAATAAAATTGACAACTATTCAAATGAATTGAAGAGACACAAACCAACTTCTTTTTTTTTTAATTTTGAGTTTCAATATCGAATTTTAAAGAATCTGTTTTAACTAATTTCAGGTCGTGCGGAAACGATTCATTTTGGAAAATTTCAGAAGCAAAAAAGTAATAGGAAATTATTTACTAAAAAAATAATTTGATTCTGGAAATTAAATTTATGAAAAAGCGGATTTTTTGACCACATTTAAAATCGCTGATCAAGTGATCACGAACGTAATCTATTTGGAAACCGATGCCAAATCCGAAATCAGCGACATCAAATTTTACACATTTTTGCAGCGAAGAAAAATAAAATTTTGCGCCGATAAAAAATGTTAATGGATTACCAATAATTTTTAGGTACCTTTTTTTTAAAGTGGCATTTTAAAATGTTTGAAAAAGGTACCAGACTGGTCACTGACCGTCTCAGAGCTCAAAATATATACCCTAGATTGCTCGTGAACAGTTTTGGTGTTCAAAAATGCTCCAGGCTGCTCGCAAACAGTCTTGAACGTTCAAAATATCTTTGACTGTTCGGAAAATTTCGAAAACGAAACGAGTTATTTGAATTTAAAAATTATTAATCGATGAAAAAAAGCGATGGGAAAATTTTTTACCACCAAAAATTATGATATGCAACTTAACTCACGAAGCAAATTTCAATTTTAAAAAAGAAAAAATTTTCAATAAGTATTAAAAATTGAGGAAAAAGTCGCTATCAAAACCTAATTTTTTTGAAACCTTCTGAACTGTCATTAAATATATCAGTGGTCTCACAAACTCTTTTGCTAAGAATTAAAAGTTAAAAGTTAGGTAATTAAGTGATATTCGAAAAATGAATTTTCTCGTATGAAATTTTTAGGAGGGGCAGGAAATGGGTCTGAAAAAATTTAACAAAATTTCAATTTGGACTCGAGATTTTTAAAAAAAACATGGTTTAAATTTTAAACAGGGGACAATAATTTTTCAATTCTTGCCGTAGGTTTTCCATGGGTAATGATTCTGGATTCAAAGAAAATATATATAAAAAAATTTTGTTATTTCGCAGGAATTTAATAAATATTTCTTTCTTTTGTTTCATTTTTTATGTTGCGAGGGGAAGAAAAACTTGAAATAACTCTTGCGGTCTATTTCATATCAGAAAATGAAAATAGACTTTTAGATTCTTTCAATTGCTGGAGAAATTTGAACAAGTTAAATCCATCAGATTTTCTAATGCAATGGATAGGAGAAAGGTATTTGTTTTTGACTAATTTTTCAATTTTTTGAGGATTAAAGTTCGTTAATAATATAAGAAATGTGCCTATGAATTATTCAAAATTCGAGAAATAAAAACCACTTTACGACACCACAAATACCATGAGTATAATTACCATTTAGATTTATATTTCAAGATGACTTTGCAAGATGGATAAGTAAAGATGATTGAATTTTTATCATGTCAAGACACCAAGTATTTAATAATTTACTAATCACCGCACTTATCAAGATGAACTACAGATTGATTTTATCTTCATTACGAGAAATCAATTCAAACAAAATTTCAATATCGAAATTTTCAACATCAATGTACAGTATAATCTAGTCATCTGTTATCATCAATTTTGATTTAAAAAGTTAATCATAAATGATTGAAAACTTCATTAAGAAATGAAATTGAAAATGGTAGATGAGTTATTTTTTTAGTCATGTGAAAAAATGGAATTTCGATATCTCCTTTTAAATAAAACGACATTACGCCGCTGCATCCCGACCACTGTTGCCTGGCGATTTCGTAACCAGGATGGGATTCTAGACTTGCGAAAATGGATAAAATTTATACATAAATTCGTGTTTTATGTATAAATTGGAAAAAATTAAAAAATAAACACTCACCAGGATGTAGGACTTTCAGCGCCATAGAATGACTTTCGAGGAAACGAGCTACTCTGAGGCCATTTTCCATATGCTGTTTCATCCTAATACATAAAGTCTTCAAACTCCTGTCGACGAGGTAACAGTCGAAAGGAGAAGGAACCACACCGGAAGCTGGAAAAAGAAACAAAAACAAAATTTAATTTAATTCAATTCAAGAAGTACCTAGGATAAAAACATTTTTCAATTGTCTAATGTATATAAATTTTAAAATATGATTTAGTGTTTTGAAAAGCACAGAATTTTCTTCGTTTAAATTTTTCTAAATTTTCCAGCTTTTTTAATCCTGACAAATTTTCAGAAATTCATACGGGTTGATTAAAAATTTCGACATTTAGATTTCAAAATCTTTATACAAGAATATGAAATTTTGGTGATACAAATATCCTAATCATTTTAATAATCGATTTCAGTTGAAGTGTTTTTATTTTTAAATTGGAGAGAGAAAATTACACAAAAACTTAGAATAATTGGAAAAATAAATGTTTTATCAGATTTTTTAATCAACACAACAAATTTCAAGTATCTTACAAGATTGAATTATTTTTTGAGCTGAGTGGAAAAATGAAACGGTTGAAAAAATATCAAAATTTAGGATTTTTTAAAAACAAAGGCCAATGTAATTTTCAACTTACCTGATTAGTTCGGACCAATTGAATACTCGTATTACACTGATGTACCTAATAAAGTTTTTATTGCCTTTTTTTGTCAAATATTTAAAAACGACAAATTTTTTATGAATATTGATTGAATTAGATTTTTCTCACAGAAAATCCATTCAATTTTTCTCAGGAATTTTTATTTTCAGTTTTTCTCAAAACTTGTAAATTTTTTTCAAAATTTTTCAAATTAATTTTTCCTTAAAAAATCATCACGTTTCGTCTCCTAAAAAATCTCTCCAATTTATTCCAAAAAAATGTCGATATTTTCTCAAAAAAAATGAATAGGTAGGATTTTTTAAAATTGAATTTAAATAGTTTTTTTCAAGATTAGAAAATTTTGAAATTGTAAGGAATTCTAACCATGTCAAATCATTGTAAAAAAAATCATAAAAAATCGGTGACTTGTCACTTTTAATTTCACAAAACAAAATTCATTTCCTTCGTTTAAAGCAAGTAAACTTTCAACTATCAAGTTTAGAATTTTTCTAATTTTCAGATTGAGTTTAAAACCACAATGTCTTGATATTGAAAAGGAGAAAAACCTATTTCCATTATCGAATAATATTTTTAAAAGTCAACCTGTGAAGTTTATTCTCCACAAATTCCATTCAAATAATGCTTTACGTTTGTGGTAAATAGTAGTTATCGTAGTGGTAATTCAAGAGCTCAACAACTCCAAATTTTTCCAAAAAAACAATAATTTGAATTTTGTCACCTTTTCACAGCGTTATGGGTAACAACTCTACTCTTAGACCATTACAGAGTGATCCAAATTTATTTATTGGGATTGGGTCAATGGTGAAAATACAATGTAACTTGTACAATTTTAAATATTCGTGCAAGAAATGTGCCTCAGAATTTTCCTCAATATCGCTTCTAAATAAATTAAAAGTTTTCAACTTTACACTTTTCTCATTTTTCCTCAAAATTGTCTCGAAATTATATTTTTTCAACTTGAAGCATTGTGTCGACCTTCTGATCGAAATTTTACTTACTATTTTTAAACTTTACTGGTGTATTATCATCACTGAATAGTGAGTACTATGTAGTGACCTGTTAAAATTTCCATTTGAAATGCAATTAACTAAAACCTAACTATTTAAATTTGAATCGACTGCCTGAAAATTAGAATTCCGCCAATCAAGTCTAATATTAGAAATGTACAGCCTAGGTATCAGTTTACATGTGATTACTTCTTCACCGAAATGTTCATGACTTGAAACCATAAAACTTCATTGTAGATGTATTACCTGAAAAGTTAGCCTGTAATAGGATCGTCTGCAAAAAAAAATATAAAAACTCGCATAAACTAAAAGCATGGAAATTTACACTCATCTTGATAATTATAAGTAGATGTGTGAGCGAGCATTACGTCTTCTGTGTGGTTTGGAACGTCTTTGAAGTTCATCGTCCGTGTCTTCGCCATCTGCAAAGATTTACACACATGAAACAATTTTGTGATATGATTTCATTTGAATGTACGTAAACATGTTAGAACTGAAGGGGTTGAGATGGAATTTCGTCATAGAAATGATCGAGTACAGAGGTTTTCCGATCTGCAAACAAAGCAGACTAGTCTGCCCCTAGTCTGCTGATCGAATCTGCCCCTTCCGTTCACACCCTGGAATGGGCAATTTATACTAGGTAAGTACATGCGAGAAAAATAGTTGCCTGCGACATACTTAGAAACAGGAAAAAAATCCAGAAGTATCGGAAGGAGTAGAAATGTGCGAGGAATAGGTAAAGGATTTTTATAGAAGTGAATAATATGATATAAAAAAAAAAACACAAAATATTTTGAAATCTTGAGTCGAAAAATATCTCATTTATCTCCTTAAATTTTGATATTTTTCCCCCAATTTTTCCGAATTTTATTTCCTGCTGTTTTCTTTTCCCCTAAACCTTAATTTATTATTTCTCAAAAATTACATTCCCAACTACATCGCAGAAGAGGGGAAGGGGAAGGGGAAAACAACTCAATATAGCTGCATTCTCTTCGATTCTATCAATTCCATTTTTTTTTTTCAAAAATTATATATGTACAATCCAATAAAATTTTTCCAGTAGTTTAAATTTCAATTTCTTTAAGTATAACTTGTCAAATTTTGATTTCCCGTGGTTTTTTTTTTGCAGTTCTACGGCTATTTTTTCAAATTTCTTCCGATCATAAAATTAGAAAAAAAAAATTGAGAAACGTAAACCTTTTTTTTCCAAAACTTCAAAGTTGAAAACCATTTTAAGGAAAATTTCAAATTTTTTTGACAAATGTGAGAGAGCTAGAGACAAAAGATAATAGATAAAAATTCATCAGTTTTTCGAATTTTTACAGATTTTTTTTAGAAAATTTTCTCCTATTGGTTTCTTTTCGAGCTAAGTTAATTTCATAAATTTTTCAACTTTTCAGACATAACTTTTTTTTTCATAAATTCATCTACACTTTCAGGGGGGGAGGAATAAATGGCAAGAAATTTTCTCAAAAATCTGTGGAAATTTGAAAACTTATGAATTTTTGTAGACAAAAATACGTAGGATTCGATGTCGTTCAGTTTTGGAATCATTCTTTTTGAACGGCCTACATATGTAGTTCATATAGTAATTTTGTTTATGTTCGAGCAAAACGAGGGCAAAGCTTCGAAAAAAATTGATTTTTAGTGTCCAAAAAATCATTTTTGAAGGGTATTTAGGAGTGTTTTGTCTCCCCTCCTCGTGTATTTACGTCTCTGGAATATTTATCTATCCATTATTTTTATGGGGGTGTATTTAAAATTTAGTAGTCTATCTATTAATTTTTTGTCTTCAACTTGAATCGACCAATGAAAATCAACCTCGTGGATTATGGATATTTTTCAATCAGAAGTTTCAATAGGTATACCTTTGATTTAATAATAGCTACCAAAATTATGTCATACCGGAAATCTTTTTCCAAGTCCAAAATAAAAGAATGTCACCATGAGTTATTTTTATTCTTCAGAGAATTTTTTTTGCAAAAGAAATCGAATTATTGAAGATTAAAAAATTGAAAAGTCGAATCATCGAAAATTCAAAACGTTCAATTTCATGTGTAGGTATAAAATGAATACAAAATTTTCATCATAAGCGTATACGTGGTACACATATGTAATATGTATGTAGGTAGCGAGGTATCGAAATTAAAAACCGCGTAATTTACGTAGACCCTCCACCTAAACATACAATACGTAAGTACAAATTATATTATTTTGATTTTTTGTAGGCAGCAGAATCACCTTTTATTTCGTTTAATTTTTTTTAACGAGATACCTATAGGTAGGTACCGTATACGTTCGTTGTGGTGAAATGTATAAAATCATTGGCATTATATTGGTTGCTGTATTGGTGAGTATTGAAATTTAAAATTTCAGAATTTTTCAAAAAAAAATTAAAATCAAGCTTTTTTAAAATGAATTTTTGATTTTTTTTTAGGTCATTGAAAGTGGTGAGTACAATTAGACTTACCTATCTAAAAGCAATTAATCACTTTTATAAACTGTTTATTAGATAAATTAAGGTGGTTTTAGATACTTGTTCCTCGATATTTTTCTTGTATATTTCAGATCGACGAGTCGTATTTAATTAAGGCTTTCTCGAAATGTGTAAAATTGCTCCCAATTTCAATAAACACCCCCATTCTCCTCGCTCTATCCGGCCCCCTCCCGAATAATTAATTGTACCAATCTTTTGGTTAGAGCAGAGAGAAAGGAGTAAAATCAAAAATTAAGTCGATATTTGAATTCTACGACCCGAAATTAGTGACAATATACCGCGCGTCATTTTAATTTTTCAACATACTTTTCCCCAAATTTGGGAGGCTAGGGGGTCACTGAAGGGTCAAATCCAAAAAATAAGTGAATATTCGAACTCAGTGTTCCCAAATACCAAACAAACGACAGGCCGCATGTTATTTTTTATTTTTTTGAATTTTCACCTCTTTAAAGGGGGTTAATAGGGAGGTTCAGGGAGGTCGGATGAAAAAACCAAGTACATATTCGAAATCAGCGCCTTTGAATTAATAGAAATTTATGTGTTACTTTACTTTTTCGATTTTTTTGAATTTTGGTAAAAATTGTGGATCCCCCCTGGGGTCTAGAGATCCCATCTTGAAAATTTGTTGGTTGGAAAGAAGGTAAAAATAACTACTCACTGTAATTTTTTCAAATTTTTGAATGATAGCTTTCATCTTTTATTCTCATCATGAAAGTTGAACTTTTTCCATCAATGTTCCACTTTGAGCTTCTCAAAATCTGATTATCGATTTTGAATCTCCTACTAGATCTCTTTCAGACCCCGCAAACAGTTTTCCCCAAGTTCAACCTATCTGAGTTATGAGCCTTCAAAGTTGGGCAATTTTGCTAAAAATCGTAATTACATAAAAATATCGAGGCCCACCTCCCCACTTGAGGTATAGGAAAAAATGATCGTGGTTTTGTAAATAGACCACTAAGGTAGGTGGGTTACAGTCTGTTTCAATTTTCCAAAATATCATTAATGTAACTGATATTTCATTCATACAAGTATCGAGTTTTAAAAGTTACCTACCTAACCTATGAAAATTTTGAATTCCTAGTTATTTTTGAACCAAAATAAATTTGTATTATATCTTGAAAAAGTAATATAGAAAACATGGCAATAATAAAAATTCGTAATTAATTTTGAATTATATTTTTCGGTGAAATCATCCAATAATTTCGAATAATCAAACGCTTACACATGTAATGTTTTCTCGACTTAATTCGAAATTGTTCGCTTCAACGAATTAATACTATTTTTACTTCGTGATTTACAGATAGTAAATTTAAATGTCCGCATGTAATTAATACTTGCGAAAGAGGCAAAATTTCATTTTATCTGTTCAAAGAGTGAGTAATATTGCAATTAAACAAGATGATTCACGATAGGTAGGTATCCAATTTTAATGCACAATTCAACCAGCCAACTTTTTTCAAAACCATCAGATTGTTGGAACCGTACGAAGAGATAATTTTAGGAGATGAAAATTCAATAAGAAATGCCACATTTATGCCTGGAGCGAAATTTAAATTTTTAATCCACGGGTATACAGGATCGAAAGACAAACCACCAGCCATGGTAGCAATACGTAATGGTAATTTATACTTATCATCATATGCCCTTGAGAAGTTCAAATAATTTAACCAGGAATAGAATTTAATTTCTGATGATTTGAATTTATATTTCGACGAATAGAATATTTGAAGCAAAAGAAATTCAATATATTGGTAGTTGATTGGGGTCCACTGGCTGTCACAGGATGTTACTTCGATACAGCTTTTCATAGCATTTCACTTGTGGGAAGATGCTGCGCTGAAATGGTCAATTCTATTCTTCAATACAGACCCGATATAAAGGAGGACCAATTTCATATCGTTTCTTGGAGCATGGGTGCCCAGGTCAGTGCTCGATTTGCGGTCCATTTTCGGCCAAAAATTGTAGATCGAATCACTGGTAGGTATCTGCTAAGAAAAAAACACAGTCGATTTATTCAAGTAGGTATCAATCTTACGCAGTTTAATACCTCATAGTGTACAGGTTTGGATCCTGCATTTCCAAAATTCGAACCTCCTTTCTCTAAGCCGCATAATATACTGAATAGAAACCATGCAAAATTTGTCGACGCTTGGCATTCAAATATGGGCGTCTTTGGAGTTTATTTTTCACGCGCCCATTATGATATTTATATCAATCAAGGGACATTTCAATCCGGGTGTGATTGGAGTAAGTCACTTGTTATTTTGCTTTCTTCAAAATTAGAAAATTATTCTAAAAATGATTTCATCTTTCAAATTTGTTTTTAGAAGATGTATCCTGCCATCATCGTCGTGCTACTGAAATGTTCGCTGAGTCTATCAATTCGGAAACAAAATTTATCGCAAGAAAATGCGCTCATAATTGGGTTTTCGTCACGTTTAGGAGATGCGATGGCCATTCAAAAAGACGAATAGAAATAGGAGAAAATTGCTTACCACCAGCTAATGAGAAGTAAGATAAAATTCATGTCAACTTTCAATCTCCTTGTTTTTTTATAGCAGATTTTCATTTTTTTTGCCTTCTCCAACCTAGAGAAACGGGGACTTATCATATTGGCACCAATGATCATCCACCTTATGCTAGAAAGTCAGACAGTGATAAATTCAAAGAAAACGAGGCTTGAATAAATCATTTTTACTACTAGTTGTTTTTAATTTTTATTCATATTGTGTAGCATAAAAACTAGGTTCCTATAACTTCTGTTATGAAAAATTCAAATTTTCAAGTGCAATTTTACCCTTTTTTATTTTATTTTCTTTTAATGGAGAAAATTCTGCTATGAAGTAAAGTGAGAATCATTTTTTTCGAAGGGAGCGGAGGGGAAATCATCATTGTGATGCGTTCTGTAGAAATGTATCTATCGTGTTTTTTTTTAATGTCGATTTTTTGGTACTAGACTATCTTGTAGTACCAAAATCGACACTAAAAAAAAAACAAAAAAAAACATGATAGGTACATTTCTACAGAACACATCACATATTTTATATGAATACCATGCATTATTTTTTCTAACGAATTTATCTCCATTCTTAATAGAAAATTTTTAATGTAAATTAAAATTTACATTAAAATAGTATGTATTTGAAAAAAAAAAACATTACCCACTATTTTTGTTTTCATCAAGAATGACAAATCTTTTAAACATCTTCGACGAAAAATGTAAAAAAAATTGGAATTTTAATTGTTTTTAAACAGATAAAAATAATGAAACTAAAGAAGTTGTTTTCTCTTTTCTTCATTTTCCCATTTATTTTTTGTGTACTTTGAAATTTCAAATTACGGTTTTTGGAGTTTCATTTTTTTTTCTCTTTTCTCGGATACTCAACTCAATGTCGTTTTTGTTAATTTTGTTTTTGTTTTCGTAAGACCGATTCCATTTTACAAAAAATTTCAAAATAAAATTTTTTTACGTGCATAAAGAAATAAAAAAATCAGATTTAATATCAAAAATCATAAAAACTAGTAAAAAGAAAAAATTTTAATTAAAAAAAAAATAAAAAAATTCAACGAACGAAAGCGCTTCAACAGACATTTTATTAAACTATTTCATCCACTTTTCACACCAAACCTGGCCTCATTGTTGATTCAGGTGTTCATCGTGCACTTTCTGACATGCGCTTCGGCGTAAAACTTTCACAACAAACCCCTTTTTTCTATCATCCCTTCGCAGTTTATTGTAAAAGTTTAGTTCGTACGTGATTGTTTTTCGTCGACGATTAGAAAAATGCGTACCGCTACTAAAAACCCTTTAATTACCAACAAACTTTATATAATTTTCGGGCCGTAATAATTCAAATTTTCAAACCTTGCCGGTACTCGAACGGTCTGAACATGTTTCCAGACTTCGCCGAAGTAGGCAAATATTTTCATGAAATGTTTCGTTTTCGATGGGACGAATACAGGTAGGATTGATAACCCGTTACCGTTAAAAATTGTATCGAAATTTGAATTCCAAAAGTTGTCTGTTGTGAAAAATTTCCGTTAGTTTGAAATTCGAATGTGATCGTTTAACAGACCGTTGGAAATTTTCACCATCTGAGATCACAATCTTGAATAATTTTTTCAATTCAATTGCCGGTCTGTGTTACGGTGTTGAAAAGTGAAAGTGAAAGTAATTTTGATTTAATTGTGATTCATTTTATGATCAAATTTGCGTATATTTTTTCAGGAGAAGTGGTTCGATCTTAGTGGTAAATCCGACCAAGAGAAGAAAAAAGGTAAATGATTTTGGAAATATAACTCAAAGTGTCAATTTCAGTCGAGCAATCGTGGAAATATAACCGTATGTAATTTTTCTAGTTCGCCGACGAAGAAGGGCTAATTTACAAGCCGCTAGATTTCGAAATATTTAGTACAATATCGACGTTTGGAATGTTCGAAATATCTCGTCTGGCTGTGTTTGAAAAATTATTACGTCGAGTCAGTTACCTTCATTTACATTTGCAATGTATTACTGATTCGAGTCCTGAAACTTCACTGGTATCGGAAGATTTACAGCATAGAACCGAACAATCGGACGTTTCTGAATTATCCAAGGTAAATACTACATTTCTACGTAATATTAGCAGTGATATATTCCCATGCTGAATTGAAACGTGTTCTTAGGTTGTAAAAATTGGCATAAGGAGTATTTTCGAATTGATCAAAGGCAGTAAGACCGAATATCCGGATTTATGCGTCAGAGCTGTTACCTCTTTGTTTACCATTTTAGAAGGGTTACGTTTGGAAGCCCTATGTGACGAACCATCTGATATCGTTAGTACGTATCGTTATCAGTACATTATATCGTGATAGTGATTCGTGATCATTTATCCTATGCCTTTTTCCAGGTGATATATTCAACGTATTATTAAACGTAGTGGACGAGTGCCTTAATGAAGAAATAGTCGAACGTAGTCCTGACGTAAAACGTTTAATCGAAATATCATCAGCATGTCTTCTAAGCTTTGCTATAATCCGAGGCGATACTGGCAAAATGCTCAGAGCCATAAGTGCCATATTAATATCAAAATATTCACTATCTCATTCGATGGTTGTAAGTTTAACATTCTAATAATAATTTACGTGTTTTTCGAGACTGCTAAAATCTTACATAATGATTGTGTTCTTGTATAGCTTCCAAATGCTGTTATCGAATTACAAAAAAGTGTCCAAAGTGTTATCACTGGTAAACTAAAACATCCAAATTGGTTCACTCATGGAGTATTGAAATCTTCCTGTATTTCTTCGTTCCTTTTATTATTTACTGCTGGTTTGTATTAATTTATATTCGTAAAAACAATATTATTCTATGGTGGTTCATTTTTTGATTTTAATGCTTCACAGATGATTCGAAATTATCGTTAGTGGTTAAAAATCTAGCCTGCGATGGTTATTATTTGTACATATATACGTCCTACGGTCTGTATAAAATTGGCACCGGTTACAATGGCACTATTCCTAGGAATGTTTATGCTCATAATCCGGCATTCTTCGGTCAAGAAAACGGATGGATTTTCTACATGAAAGTAAAAATCATATTAAAAGTATTAAAATGCCCGATGTTGAGAGAATTCTTCAAATTTTATCTTTTTTCTAGAATTCGTTGTATTTCATGCTGATGAAACAGAAAGGAAGTAACGAATTGTATTTGGTAAATGAAAATAATCTCGAGTTACAGCAGATGATTCGTATCGATACGAGTGTTTCCATTTTTACCAAAGGATTGGTGTTCGTCGATGGAGATTATTTATGTTCCTTGTCTTCTCCCAAAGAGGTGAATTTCCAGATTAGTCGTGATTTGGTTTTTCGATGATGATTAATGGATTTTGAAAGTATGTTTTCTAATGAGGGAACCTGAAAAAAAATCCTCATCAACTGGGCCGAAATTTTACTCTCTTATTGAGTATATCACGAACACCTCAGAATCAAATTTTGAGCTGCCTAACTTGATTATGACATCTGGAGCTAATCCAGTGTGCTTGAGATGAGTCAATTTTAGCTGAAGACTCAAATAACTCGAAGGGTCGATTCGCTGAATGAGTTATTATTAATATGAAAAATCATGTATAGTATCAATTGACCATTTCAAGAAGCCAAAAATTGAAAAATTAATTTTGGAATCTCAAAATTGAATTCTGAGATGTGGGCGACATGTTATACTCTTTCGGTGAGCCAAATTTCGAATCAATTAACTTTGACAGGTAAGAGGCCTCTTTGTGAGGAAGGATCATTTTCAACTTCTCTATGAAATGGAAAAAATTTCTGTCGATTTTTCAAAAAATTTCTGTCGATTTTTTCAAAAAATTTGTGTAAATTTTTTCAAAATCGATTTGTAACATTTTCATTAAAAAAAAATCGAAATAAATAAATTGCACGTTTTGGTCCATTTTTCAATCATTTACTCAATTTTTTGTCTTCATAAAAGAATAACTCAAGGCTTTTAACTCGATATAAAAAAAAAAGTTTAGTAACCTTTCGACTTATCCTAGATAAAAAGAAATACTTTGAAAAATTCCAATCAATTTATTTCCAGCGTAAAAAATGTCTCTAAAAATAATCCTTCGAAGTAGGAAAATCTGTCTAAATTGAACTCTGTAAAAATTCTAACCCCATTAAAAAAATTGAAACGTTTCACGAGGAAAATTTCACGTTATGTTTTGAATATTAATATTTCAAACAGGACAAACGCATTATATTAAAAAAACTATTTTTATTTTTACAGGACGAATTAGTAATACGATCGATGGAAATAGTCGAAAACAACTTATCCCTTCTACCGGAAGAATTAAGGTTCCAGTTATCCGAAAAATATTTCAAATTATTCGGTTCATCGTGTGGGAGTGAAGAAAAATTATTATCTAGTCGTTGCGTCGGAGTAAACGAAGAATTAATTTCGTTCGCTTCTGGCAAAGAATTTTCACTACTTCAGACATCCGATGGAAAAGTACCGAGTTGATTTTTCATTTTCGATGGAAATTTCCCCAGAAATGATATTTTTTTGTTTTCTCAGGTGTTATACAATAGTAAATTAGGCAATCAGAATTTACGAGCGCCTGGTACGCGTAGTAATCAATGTTGGGTTGAATTAATTTGTCCGAAAATGTCGACCGTCAAGCAGTGCGTAATTGGTAACGACGGCTCGATCGGTTTATTAGTTTATAACGACGGATCTGTTTATTTCATCGGGTTCGCTAGACGAGGGGAAGATGGAGAAAATGGTAAACTGAGATAGAATTATGTTTCGCTTTAAAAACAAACACGTTAATCGATGTGAAAATTGTGTTTTGAAAAGGCGCTGTACGCAGACAATGTAATCAAATAAAACCTCGTAAAATGACACGTATGGATGGGAAAAACGTTGTGTATGCTGCGTGCAATCACGGTTCAACGGCTTTGGTTACCGATAAAGGAGAGCTTTTTATGTTCGGAAAAGACGCAATTCATTGTGACCCTGGAACGGGTAATTATCTTGTATTGTGAAAAATGTGGTGGAATGAAGGTGATGTTTTGACGCCTTTTTCCAGGATATGTATCTGATTTGAAACATGTACGGGTTCGATCTGTCGCCTTGGGAAAGGTACATGTTGTCGTGTTGACCGATAAAGGGCAAGTTTATACATTTGGATATAATGGAAGAGGACAATGTGGAAGATTTTCTTCGTCTGAAGGTGAATAAAGATTTTTTAAATAATTCTTTCGATCATAATGAGATTTTTTTTTTAAAAAAAAACAAACCATTTTTAAATCGGAGATACTATTTGGTTTCCATTTTTAATATTATTTCAAAATATCGATCGAATTTGACTAATTTTCTTTCATAGGCCCAGGTCGTAGCGAAGCATACATGGAAGTTTACGTGGAAGACGACGAAAACAGCGCCTCATCCGATGATACCTACTCCGACGTTATTTGTCTCAAAGGTACACACATTTTCAAGCAAGATAAATGCATGATATGTCCCATCTGTCACCAATGCACCGGTTACGGCGCCGGATGCTTGGCCAGTAACGAAGGAGATCGAGAACCCGGAGAGTGAGTACCTATTAGTCGAATTTTCCATCTCGAGCCTGGTTTTAATTTCCTGTTTGTGTTTAGGGAATGCGGCTGCGGCGATGGAGACTCCGGTTGTGCAAAATGCTGCATTTGTAAAATTTGTGCTTTCGAAGAAGATCCTGATCAAGAGCTCGATGATGAAAATGAACCAGATGATATTATTAGGATAAATTTATTCGGAGCTGTTTATGGTAATTTGCTCAGATTCTCCGAAGTAGATTTTTATTTTTAAAAAAACTATATTTTTATACGATTTAAATTTAATTCAGAACGAAATGATCGAAAAGTTCGAGCTGAGTTGTTCAAAAAGGAAGAAGAACCCATTGCTGGGCCTTCCGGCGAAGGTCGTATCAAAAGTAAATCGAATTAATCCATTAAGTCATTTTCACTAAAAAAATTAATTGAAAATTATCTTTCAATTATTCTACAGGTGTCGAAATGATAAATAATTCAAACGGTGGTAAAGATTCAATGAGCATGGTCTATCTTCTGCCTGCCAAAGTTCATTTCCGAACTACTGCTCCAGCCGTACAAATCGCAGCTGGATTATATCACACTGGTACATATCGGAATAATTTTCTAAATCTGCAATTTACTATTTTTCATTCAAATAAATTTTTTCCAGTCGTTTTGATGGAAAATGGTGAAGTTTATACGTTCGGAAGTAACACTTCGGGTCAGCTAGGTATCAACGACGAGAACCACATCGGTCCTGTAAAAACAAATCTACCTCCAGTCGTTATAGAAGTCGCAACTGGTTCGAACCATACTGTAGCTCTAACTGCCACCGGAGAAGTTTACACGTTTGGCAATAATTCCGTAAGTTGATCTCGTATTTTGAAATTTGAGTCATTGACGTCATACTAATTGATTTTTTTTGTAGAAAAATCAACTGGGGCGGAATTGCGTTACGTTTATTCAAACGGAAGGATTGTTGTGGCATAGCACACCTCAATTAATCCCAAATATCGGATCTCAATATGCTCAAAAAGTTACCGGAATCGGTGCCTCGGGCGATTTGACGTATTTGAAGATAAGCGAAAGTTTGCTGAGTCGATCGACGTTGAATAATTCGAGATTTGTAGCCGATAAAAATAATATTCGTTAGTGTCCCTTCATTCTGATCCCATTTTAATCCAAAAATCAATCGTTGGATGGAAATTCATCGTTTAATTTTTATTCGCAGTTATGTTACCTGTTGATATCGAAAGCGATGAACAAAAAACATTCGAATGTGTGGTAATCGAAAAGAAAAGTGGAAATTTTAGAAATTTCACCAGCTCCGATCAAGTGAATTTTAACAACGCAGCGGTTTGTTACGATTCGCTTTATAATGTGCTATGGTGGTGGGTACTTATTTTATCGAAATACTCGTTAAATTAAGATCAGCAATTAATTTTATATGAAATATTTATAGTATTCATGAAAACGAACCATCCAACGTTGAAAAAGGTCCAATTGCGAAATGCTACAACGTCGTAGCCAGCGACGTCCATGAAGAATTTTGCTCTCCCAATATTTTAGATTGCGAATTGGCAGTTCCGGTGATCACAATGCGTACGATTCCTTGCTATCAAGCTGCCATTCACGTGCTGGCGTGTTTAGATATGTTAGCTCAAGCGAGATCTCGAAAAGATTCATTTAAATCGTTGTTTATGGAACAGAAACGAGTTATTAATACAAAATCGTTACGTAAAGAAGATTTCATCGCAGTAAATAGGTTTCAAGGTGGACGATTTTATTTCTCAGATTGGAAAATTTAATTTTGAAGGGTTCAGTGACTGTATTTTTGTTTTTGACAGGTCTCGGAAATTCGTGGACGTATAATGCTCATAATGCTGTAGAAGCTATTCGATTTTCTTGTGATACCGACGTCCTTTTGGGAGGTATCGGGTTATATGGAGGTAGAGGACATTATCACGTGAGATTGAAGGTACGTGAGAGTCCGATTCCAGATTCTGAGCAATTTTAAAGATGTTGAATCTTGAATCCCCTGGACCAATTTCGATAGTTCAGCCTTTTTTTTTATCTTGAAAAAATTATTATCTGTTAAAGTTGTTGATTTTTTTTTTTTTTTAGTTGCTGGATATTGGCTACGAAAGTGATCCTGAACCGAAAGATGGTCAAATTTTAATCAGCACCGATGAAATTGTGTACGAATGTTCGCTTAAACAAACCTATCCTTTCATGTTCGAAGAACCTGTTTTATTACAAGTAAATTTAATTTTTATTCGATCTGTCGTCGTAAAAACGATCAAATTAATTTGCAGTGATTACAAAAAACGATCATTTTTGCAGGCTAATCGCTGGTACATCATATGGGCACAAATCAAAGGCTCTCCTAGTGATTGTGGCAGCTCAGGATTACCCTACCTAGTGACTGATGACGAGTAATAAATGATTTTTTTTTTAGTATTAATTTTCAATATCTATTTATATTTTTTCGTATTTAATTCTCCTTCATTTATTTTCTTACATATCTAGAGTGGTTTTCCACTTCAAATCGAGCCTATTATCGAACAATGGGACCAATGTAGCATCCGGACAAATCCCACAACTATTTTACAAAGTCTTATTACCAGAATTTTACGTCGTAACGAATTTAGAGAATCCACCACCCGCTGTGATTCACATCCTTTCACGAAAATTTTCTCATACCGTGTCCGAGGTTAGTTCTCGACCTTGACCTTCTATTCTGCCCCGATAAAATATTTTCAATCGTATTTTTTTTCTTCGCAGGATGGTTTTAAATCGTTGATTAATTTATTATCCTGGTGTTGGGAGGAATTCAAGATGAAATATTCGGAAATTTCAAATCTCAGATATTCGCCTTCGTTGCTGGAAGTAATCAGGCAATTTGATAAGTTGGTTTATATAAATCAAGCTTGTCAACATCTAATTAGAGCATTTATATTCGAAATGTATCCGGATGGTTGTACGTATTTTGGTTGTAATTCGAATGGTCGTGCTATAAATTCGGGATATTAATACGAAATATTTTACGTAGGTCGAGTTAAGGAACGAAGATCTCGAATGAGCTATGTTATGGCCGAATTGATCGGAGATGTTAGAGAATTATTGCAGAATATTTTATCGGATCCTTTTCTATTTGAACATTTTATACCGAAAAAAATCGAAGGTAAAATATTTATCCAAAAAATGAAATTTAATGCTTGAATTTGATTTAAATTTACAAATTTTCAATTTTTTTCAGATGGAAGCTGTAATATTTTTTATAAATTGGTGAAGCATATTATTAAAGAATGTAGCAGTACTTTTGTCGCCTGCTTTTACGTATTTTACCCTACACCTACCCAGAAATGGATCTACCTTAGTTATTTACTTAGTTTTGAACCGGTTGGTGTATTATTTTCGCAGTAATATTCAATTTTGAATTTTTTTCCAATTTTGATTTTTTTTGTTTCGCAGGAAAATAAATTTGAAAATGATTTCCTAATCACAGCAACTTTATCAGCATTATGTGCATCGAATATATGTTTGAAATTGATATTTCCCATATTACTCGGAGGATTTGATCCTAATCAGCTATTCCAAGAGAATAAAAATACCACTTTGGCGTCCAATTTTTACAATTATAATCCAATTTTAGCAGAAGTGATGATGAATCGAACCGAAGTAAGGAGATAATTTTTTCAAAACGGAAAATTTGTTTAATTTTGCTCATCATTTATTTTTCCTTCAGGGTGAAATCACAATTAGTATGTCTTCCTGGCTGTATGTAATGGGGAAATTATTGGAGATGGCATCTAAACCGGTTGAAGAAGCTCTTCATGGAGTCAAAAATTACCACGATTCGAAAATAGCCCTCAACAGTTGCCAAATTCTTTCTAAATTAGTCGCAGAATTATCGGCTGATGCGATGGGTATCAATGTAAGTATTCTGGTAAGTCATACGACTACATTTTTGAACTCAAGAAACACCAATAAATGATTTGAAACATCCTTTATGATTTTTATAATCTCAGGATGAAGTTCAAAGACGTAAAGATCAAATGCTCCATACGACTCCGTTACGTTTCCGAAGAGTGAACGCTAATCGATCATGGAATACTGGAAATGGATCCCCAGATGCGATCTGTTTCACTGTTGATAAGCCAGGAGTAGTTATTGTGGGTATTGCAGCTTTCGGTGGCAGTGGAAATTACGATTATGAGATTGAATTATTAGACGAAGTACGTGTTTAGTATGGAACCTTCCCAACCAGTCTTCGGCGACTGAGCTGAAATTTTGGCTCATTGAAAAAGTATAATATTGGCACCTCAGAACCAAATTTTCAGCTACTGAAATCAATTACAGCATCTGGAGCAATTTCGGTGCGCTGTAAAAAAGTCAATTCGGCTGGAGGATCAAGATCGACTTGAAAATGGTCGAAATCTGGTCGGAATATTGATTTTAGTATGTGAAAAGAAATTCGAATTTTCAGCTCGTGATTTACATTTTTTTTTTTTTTTGAAAATCTCGCGGAACAGACCTTTTAATTTTTTTAAAAAATTCGCCAAAAATCAAAAAATGAAATTAATCAGCTCAAAATTTGGTTTGGTTCTGAGTAGGTGGCGTATCTATTTTTTCAATGAGCAAAATTTCGACTCGATTGGTTTGGATGAGTTGTAAAATTCTTTCATTGGTAAAGGAAAAAGAAAATCTATACAAATAAATTACTAAATGATGGATTTTATTCCTCAGGTCGCAGCCAAGGGTAAAAATAATTCGGATTATAATTTAAGTAATCCTCATGCCAATTGGAGATGTATTGCTTTATCACGCGGATCATTCGGTTCATCAGATTACAGTGGCAAGGATATCGTAGAATTAAATTTCGAATACCCAACTGCTATTCAGGTAAAAAAAATTAAATTGTAATTTTTTCCCATTCGAAGTTGAAATAAAAATAAATTCATTTTTTTTTTTTCAGGAAAACATGAAATATATTATTAAACTAAGATTACGAGGAAATCGAACCAATAACGGAGAGTTAGGCCAAGCTGTCGTCACTGGACCAGATGACACTGTTTTTAATTTCATCAGTACTGAAATTAGCTTCAACGGGACCTCAGTTTCACGAGGCCAACTTCCATACATAATATATTACAGGTCGACTACCCAACTAAAACGTTTAAAAACGCATCTATTTTCCAACCAGGTCCTAATTTCAATATAATATTTCACAGATACCCTCAAAGAACCACCCAAGAACTACGACAAAAAAAATTCGTCGAAAACCAAGCCTACGAAGCAATTGTAACCATCTCGAATCGAATTTTCTCCGAAATCACCGGTATTCTCACATTAGCCAACGAATCGCCGGATTACAAAGACGTAGTCGATATTCTAGTCGATGCTCCCATCGTCACAGCTTTATTACCCCTTCTAGTTACTCATCTGTCTCCTTTAGTAGCCTCGAATGCCAAGGTAAGGCGTAATTTGACGTCAATTGACGCGAATATTTCATCGGTCGATTTTTTCCCTTGCAGATTGCCTGCCACGTGTTGAAGCTGATCGAAGAATTGTTACCGCTGGTTTGCCAAATTAATAAAAAAATTATCGCTAATACGAAAGAATCGACGTCAGGTGCAGAAAGCTCGTCGACTATTAATTTCGCGTCGAATTTCGTTACCACCTCGCCTCATTATTCGTTGGTGGAAAGCGATCATCCGTATAAACGAGCTACCGTCAGCAAATACATGTAATTTGAATATTAGCAGAGGTTTTCGAATTGGTCGAATTTTCCCAGAAATGAATTGCTATTGCGGCAGTTTTTAGGAAAAATTTTTTTCCAAGAGTAAATCTTACAAAAATTTATTTTAAAAATTTGAAAAATGTGAATTTAAAATTGGAAGTTTTTTCTGTATTGAAATATTTTTATTTTCATCGGTGAAGGAAAATTCGGCCATTATTATCAATTTTTAAACCTACCGTTGAATATTTCTTACCTCTCAATTCATATTTCAGTGTCAAGTTCCCCGAAAGCATACTCTGGCTCAGTTTAGAATTCGATCCACGTTGCGGTACTGCTCAAGAAGAAGACGTATTGAAAATCTACGTACCTGATTTCTCATCAAAAGATCACCACAATAAAATTCGAAAAGTATACCGTCCCTTACCTCGAACCTATGGCAACGATAAACACGCCTGGCCTGGCACAGCTATCATCCTACCTGGTACTTATAACCTTATTCAGTATCGAACCATCGTCGAAAAATTTCTAAATTTGATTTTCCTCCAGGAAACGAAGTAATATTTTCATTGGAAAGTGCCTCCAAATATTTATCTCGCGATCGAGGCACAACATTCGGCTTCAGATGTTTAGTAATCGGCTTCGAAATGGTGAATATTGACGGAATACCTCGTCTCGAATTGGAACTTACTAGTCTAGCGTGTCGATGTGCATCGTACCTGATAAAGAAAAATTTTATATGTACCGGTACGAAAAAATACCCCAGAATTGAAACTTTTTTCTGTAAAAAAAGTAGCTTATTTGTGACATCTCTTTTCCCAGACGATAACGCAGACGCCATTAATCTAGAATTAGCCGAAGCCGAATACGGTGCTCATTGTAGCGTACTGAATCGTGGCATCGACTTATACAGAAAAGGTATCTTCGAGTACGATAAGTCGTCGTTGTTTACCAGGTAAATAAGCATTCATTTTCCATACTCTGCATACCTTGTAGTTTATACGTAATACATTTACTTTCTTCCAAAAGACAAATCTGCTGTATATTCTGGCGTATTATCATTTATAGTTGAATGGGTATGATTGTCATTTTACCTAATAGCGAATATTCTACAAAGAACTTTGAACTTTCTAATTGTCTAAAATATACGCTTATAACTACTTTATATTCTTGTTCAAAGCAGAAAGCTTCTATTATTCGAGGAAATAAAGTTGAAACGTCTTCGACATCAATTGCATAATTTAACAAACTTATGCTGATTTTCTCTATAACGTAATTATTATACTTATTCGGAATTCCTTTCGTCTTCTATCGATTTTCGGTTCGCGATCTAATTTCTGTATCGATCGAGTCTCGCCTGGTGGAGGTGTTAATCTCATAAGTGAAATTTTTCTATTAATCCCCCTTGAAATATTTTTTTATAGCCGTCAATGATCAAGGTTATTATTTCGCGATCAAAAATTCGACCATGGTTCTTGAATGGATGTTACAACGATGATTTCGTTTCATTTCGACTATCGTTGAAGATGTGAAATTATGAGGGATCGAAAGAGGACGAAATTTTTTTATCCGAAGAAAATCGACGTCGAGTTATAAAGTTTTCTTTTTGTTTTTATTTTATTATTATTTTATGATTTTTTTTTATTTCCTCATTTTTTTGTTTTGAGTTTCCATTTTTGTTTTATTTTTATTTGCGAATCGTACTGTATTATTTTTTTATTTTTATTTTTTATGTTTGCTTTTTACCTTAAAGGGATTATTATGATTTTATTTTTCAATTCTGGGATGTTTTATTTCCAATATTTGACGAACGTTTTGAAATTTTTCGATATGAATTTGAATTAATTTCACTTTTTTGGACGTCAATTTTGAATTGAGTTTTCGAAGATCAATCTGAAAATTGATTTTATTTTTGAGTAGTGAATTAGAAAAAAATTTAATCAAATCTTAAAAAGATTAAGAATTATTATACTTAACAACAATTTTATTTTAAAAAAAATTTTTCCTGTGACTTGTGAAGTGAGATGAGGGAGGGGAGGGAACGGATAAACTCAAAATTGAGGGCCAATTGAGAATTTTCCCCAAAATTTTCATAACCATTCGTTGAGACCTACCTTCTATCTATTTTAAAATATTATTATTTTTTTTTTAAATTCCAAAAATGTTGCCAAGTATTTGATGCGGTTTTTAGAAACGAGTCAAGTTGTATTTTTTCGAGGAAAAAATATTGAAAAAATAGAATTTGGCTTATGATTTTAAAAAAAGTTGGAAGGGTTCTCAGAATCGGCTCTGAAAATTTTTCCAACTTCGAAGTTGAGCTCTTTAGTCAAATGCTCAATTTTCAGATATATGCACACCGAAATTCAGGAACGTAGGTAATTCAAAAAAAATCTACAAAAAATCCTGTGAAAAGATTTTTGTGATGAAATTTGAGCATGAAAAATTTTGGGATAGGGTTTTAACCTTCGAAGTTTTTTTTAAAGAATTAGAAATTTCAAGTGGCAACCATTTAACATTTTTTTGAGAAATTGAATTTGAACATCTCCTTTTTCGGATCTGACCTCTTCTCTCCACGAGGACTCGGATTTGGTCCTAAAAATGGAAAATTTCGAGTGGTATAATTATTTATGTTTTTATTGATTCTGAGCTCAAACTTTTCACGGCCTTTGAATTATTTATATTTTTATGTATGAAAATATCACGTAGCATGTGAAAAAATAACAAATATCTCTTGGAGCCTCAAAAGAGACTGGAACCAAAGCAACTATATTTTCTTTAAGATGGGAGAATGTAGTGAAGTTTTTTAAAATGAAATCTGAGTATGGATTCAAGTTTGAAAAGTGATTGAACTGACGTGAATGATTAGCCAGGGGGGAGGATTCGGTCTTCAAAGCTCTTTTCTTACAAGAATTAAAAAATAATAATAATTCCAACTTATCCTAGCCCCCTCTTCTTTCCTGAAAATTTTCCATCAGCTAGGTATCCAGGAAAAAATCTACGTAGGCGTAGATTTATGAAAATTGTACATTTTTTTGTTGGTATTCGAAAAAATACGATTTGAGGTAGATTCTGGGTTTCAAAAATATTTCTTTTTCATGATCCCTATATTTTTTTCCTCGCCAGATTTTGTCTGTTTTGTTTTTTTTTTATATCATTTCGACATTATATATTATTTTTTCAAACCCGAAATTTTTTTAAAACGAGATTCTGTTGTGGAAATGAAAGCCGAGGATGAGATTAAAATATGATAGACCAGGTTACCAAAAGTTTTGATAATTTTACGAATACTTTAGACATTCTACCCATGTCCTTTTTTTCCATTCCTAGATAGAGCTTCTTTTTCCACTAAAATAACGACGAATTATTCGTTACGCTGGTTTTACGTACGTACCTACCGTGATTATGAATTTTAATGCTTTTTTCCTCCTCGAATACGAAGAAGGTAAAATAGGGGATACATTTTATATCGAGCATATTTTTCCAAATGAGTTCATACGGTTTAACTTGAAAAACGGTTTAGTGAATTTGTAAAAAAAAATTTCGTATCCAGAATATCATGTTATTTTGTAACAAAAGTTTCGTGATAATTCGTCGCAAATATCGACGCAGACGTAGGTACGTGTCGAATTGTTGGTTTTATTTAACCAGCGACGTTGTAAATTGTCGACGTTGCGAGAGGTGTATGACACATTATGAATTTTTTATCGAGTCGTTCAAATGTGCTCAACGTTGCCAGTATGTAATCTCGAATTAATCGCTCAAGTACATGGAAAAGTAATTGTTAGATAACATTACATCGGATTATTTTGTTTACTTGGAAGTTTCAATCGTAGCTGTACATATATTCTTTGTCGTTCAAACGAATTGGAAAGTCTAGCTGGAGAGATTAAATCAGCCTTAACTTGGATTTTTTCATTTGAACCCTTTCAGATGATATCGAATCGATTGATGTGAAAAAATTTCTCATTTCAATCATCATTTTTTCGGAATTGCGACCATTTCATGATTTCATCGCATTATTTTCAAGAATTTTAAATTTCAACCGAAGTGAAGAAATTTTTTTTTTTTAGGTTTTATTATACTGGGCGTGTATAATTGCCAAGATTTTTACGCCCGGTGTCAAAAAGAGTGGTGAGGGGGAGGGGGAAGTAGATTTGGTGTCGAAGTTTGAGTTTTTTGATGAGTTGTAGAATTTTTGGCTTAAAGTTACATTTCTTAAGAGGTGTATTTATAATAATCTTTTCATTAATTTTTGTGCTTTTTCTCACTTTTTGTCATTTGAAGTTTTTAAACGTAAAAAATGTCAAGTAAGCGAAAAGTGACCTCCGTGGAAAAATGTTTCTTTTTTCTATGTAGGTAATAGGTATTTACCAAGAATTTTTTCTCAAAAATTCACATTTTTTTGCTGATTTTTCGTAACAAAAAAATTAATTTCGAGACTTTGAGCGGAACGTTTTCCCGCTAAAAAAAATTCAAAATTGAAAAAAATGGATAAATTTTCATTTTTTGGTTGATTTTTTCTGATTTGAGGAAAAAAAGAAAAAAAAAACTTAATGATGATTCAATTCACCTCCCTCATTTTTGAACATGATATTAAAATTCGCTCATTTTCGTATCATTGATTGGTTTTGGCACTTCAGTTTGAAACATTGAACTGCGCTCCTGTAATCCTGTACCTAAAAATCATTTTTTAGACCCCAACGAGATGTCGAAATAGAAATTATTTGGAAAATTAAAAAAAAAAACAATTAGGTACCAATCCGATATCGTTTACGTGTCGCTTTTTTCCGATCTTGATCGGTAATCTGCCATTATGATACTTAAAATTTTTTAAAAATTCATGTTCGAGTTCTGTTCACGCAATATTTTAATTTTTTGGTACAATTTAAAGCTAATGACATGGAAATTATATGGACAAAAAATTCCCATTTATTCATCCTGGATGGGTTCTATAGCTGCGAAAATTGGGTATTCGACTATTTATGAATTTCTACGAACTGTGACTCAAGCGTTTTCAATTTAGAAAAACGTCTGTTTTTGACTATTTTTGGCTTGTAGAATATCCATATGACATCAATTATTGCCTTGTTCGAGAGATTCGATTCAAACTTGGAAATGACGAATTTTTTAGAAAGAAATGGTCAGATTAAAAAAAAAACGGTCCCTTTCGTCTTCAGCAGGTGAAAATAATCCGAAAAATTTTTTTTTTTGCGATCGATCTATCTGAAGGTTCGAAATAAATTTTTTTGCCTTGCAAAACCCAAAAAAATGAATTTCAAGAATTTGAATAAAATGACCTCAAAAAAGTATTTATCGTGGTATTTTTACCACCGAATACGAATGGTTAAAAAAAAACAGCCAAAATCAAATGCACAGGAAAATTCCACTAAAAAAAAAAAAAACGAAGTCGAAGCAATTTTTCCAGAGTAATCGTCCTTTAAAATAATAAAAACTCAAAATGGCCAAAAAACGTGAAGAAGTGCACAAAAGTTGATGGAAAAATTATTGATGTAACTTTTTGCCAAAGAACATAAGTTTTCCTCGCTTTCGTTGAAATCGAAAATCCTTGAAAATGATGCTATAAAATGGGCATAATTGTAAAAATGGGGGAAGGGGGTCAAAATTTTTTCCAGAGTTCTTTTATCTTGAGAGATACCAACTGAAGGCAGTTATTAAAAATTGGAATTTGAAAGCAAAGTAATTTTTTTTAAGTTTTTTCAAATTCTTGAATAATTATCTCAAAATTTTTTCAAAATGTTAATTTTTCTTTCCATTTTCTTCCAATCCTAACATTATTTTCAACTAAAAAAATTTTTTTAATATTTTTTCTGCCATTGAAGTGGTCCCAACGTTTTTTCAAATTTAAATTATTCTGTTTAGCTCTTAAATTTTGATTGAATTAAAAAAAAAAAACCTTAGAAACCTATTTAGATACCTATCAATTTTTTACCTCCATTGCAAAAATCAAACAACAAAAATTTCAATCTATTTTTTGTATGTATAAAAGAAACGAATTTTACATTTTCATAATGATAATCAAAATTTGTGTCCAACAAAATACATTATTTTTCGTGTTAGGTGAATTTTTGGGATAAAAAATTTTGGAATAAAAAAATTGAAAAATTCAAGGTTTTAAAAAATTAGAAATAAGAAATTGAAAAGTTGGCTTGAAATGATCTTTAAAAAAATTCTATGCTTGGGAAATGTTTGAAAAAAACATTTTAGAATAGAAAAAATTTTCTGTTTTTGTTTTTTGAACAATTTTATTTTCGGGTTTGGTTTTACTTCCGGTGATTTCTTTCGGGGTTAGAATAAAAAAATCGCAGCTCGAGCCGATTCAACTTCTCCCTCTAGACCCTTCGTCTAAAAACTATTCATTCAGATGTTCAAAACACTTTTGATAAAAATCAATCTAAAATTTCTACAACCCTATTTTAAGTATAAACATTCCCTTAAAAATTCAAATGTCAAAATTTCCAAGTTTCAAATTGAAATCCTAGTTGTTTAATTGTACTGGCGTGTAACTGATTGAAAAATAATTACATTCGAGCCTTCGTCGGAATTCAGTCAGAATGGTAAGCCTCGTTTTAATGCCTATCGTACGAATTTTAGACACAGATTTCCAAAGAGTATTGTTCCCATTTAAACGATCAAATCGATTGTATATTTTTAGTACTCGTGTCTTGTACACTCTTCGCAATGTACCAGATTAATATCGCAGCCTCATCTGTTCTATAAGTGAAAAGTGTAGAATAAAATCGTACGTAAAATATCGATTCGCGTCTATTTTTAACGATTAAAATAATTAAGGAAATGGGTATTCTGCGCTCGTAAAAAATGCTATTCAATTTATTGCGAAAAAATCGTCCGGCAAAAAAGCAAATTTCCCAAGTATTGTTGTTCCTTCATGTGGAAGTTCTTTTTAACGAATGGATTATCATTGATGAATATACACCCGTTTATAATATTTCTCGACGGCGACGTATGTTTGTATTATCCGCGAGCTGAATTTTTATTCCTATCTCGCAACCGTGTTTCTTTTTTTGTTCGTATATAAACTCCAGCAGCGAAGATGAAATTGACGGAGGCGAATTCGCCATCGCCAAGATTTTTTGCATTTTTTTTCCCTATATGTAAACGAAAAAGTCGAACGCGAATACGAAACGTTTATTAAAATTTTTCCCATTTTCATATCAATCTTTGTGTTTTATTACCCCTGCCTTCTCTATATCGCGAATACTCGTATCTTATCCGTTTTTAATTTATTTTCAACTGGCGTATAGTTCAATGTGGGAATTAAATTACGTATTATTACTATTTTGGGAGCATTTTGCCAAAATAACGATTGCTCGAGATTTTATTATCATTTTTTCTTGTTGCCAGAAGGCGTAAAAAGTCTAAGAATTTTCTATCGTCAATGTCTGCATATTACTTCGAGAGAAGTTGAATTTTTATGATTTTTTTTTATGAATGATGTTATTATATCTAAGGGGATGTGTGAATGGATATTTTCGAGATAGTCTTGCTTTATTTTTGCCTTTTTGCATCCCTTCTGAAATTGTTTTTTTCATTTGTAAATGTGGAAGAATAAAATACAGAGGGGATATTTTTCACTGTCTTGAAATTTTTTAAAAGAAATATCAATCGTTTTAGACTCAATTTTTTGACAAATTTGTATCGAGGAGAGTATTATAGCTACCCACTGACCCAGAAATGGGCATTTGATGAACAACCTTTGATAAAATTTTTCCAGTCTTTTTATTCTACTCGTTTCTCAAATCAAAATATGCAGAGAAATCTGCCTTTTAAAATATTTACGATTTAATAAATCGAAAAAGTAAAATTTATTCATCACCAAGCAATCCTGCTAAAAAAATTATTCAAATTATTTCTAGTAAAATTACCTTTCGAGAGGTTCTGAACGTGGGAAAGATCTCTGATCCCTTTACGAATCATCTATTGCCAAAAATCGTCAGAAATGTGAAAATGGCTAAAAAAGGTGCTTCAATGTCGTAAAAAGCACTGAAAAAATTAAAAAAAAGCGTTTCAATTGGTTTGAAACTTTTCAAAGTGTTCAAAATTTTATCAAAACAATTTTTAAAAATTCTGAAATCACCGTTAAAATAATCTAAAATATTGTAGAAAATGTGTTTTTTTTACAAAAATTTTTGAAAAAATTATCTAAAAAATTTGTTTTATGGAAGTCGTTGAAGTTTTTTAGAAACCTTGAAAAAATTGAAGAAACTCTCCTTAAATTTGTTCAATAAATTGTAGACCTACCATAAGTGCCCCAAAATTTCTTCAATATCTCACAAAATATTGCTGAAAAATCTCGAATGGAAATCAAAAATCTCATGAATGGCAGAATACTTTCAGAAATGTTTACAAACTTGGAAAAAGGGATAAAATTGTTTCGAAAATTTTCCAAAAAAAAATACAAAAATTGATGAAAATTTCTTTATAAAGGACGTCTTGAAATTTGTAGAAATAATACGTCGGTTATTTTTATGATATTTTCATCGGTACTGCCTCTTAAAAATTTGTAGTATTCTGATTGAAACAATTTTTTTCAATGAGTAATGGAATACTTTTAGTATGTTACTCTCATAAATTTGAATCAGTGAAAATTCACTGATGAATTGGCCAAGTCACTGTAGAGATCAATGAAAAATTACTGATTCAATAAGTGAATTTTCAATTTTGAATCAGTAATTTTTTTTACTGATTCATTTTAGTGAAGTATTCTAAAAATGAAAATTCAAAATTCAGCAATTGAATCAGTAGGGAATTTTTCATTAATTGGCAGTGAATTTTCACTGATTCAAATGACGAGAGCAGTTTTTGGCTTATACGCCAGATTTTGCCATTTTAACAAATTTTGAAAAATAAAACAGTTTTTTAAATGCTATTTATGCCATTTTAGTGATTTTTTTTTGCTTTTTAGATAATTTTTTGGATCAACATGGAGTGTTGTCACTTTGTCATATTTCTGAAAACGATTTTTTGATATTTGAAACAATTTTTCAATGCTTCATCCAAAGTTTAGGAAATTTCAATTTTTTTTTCAAACTTCACACTATTTTTGTATTTTTTTGCACAAAATTTAAAACTTTAGAATAAAATCCTTGATACAAATACTTTGATTCTAGTCGTAAAATTTTCAACGCCAATTTTCAGATTTTTCATTTTCTCCCCTTCAATAAGTTGGGCAAAAAATTGAAAAAAATCGAAAGAAAAATTTTTGCTCAATCAGGGTCGAGACAAATATGAAGGTGAACGGAGGGGCGAGGAAACAGTTTTTCCAATTGTAAAATAAAATCAAAAAAATTGGTCTGTCTCTGTCGAATAATGTTCGACTTCTTTTTAAAAAAATGGCAAAAATTGTGTTTGTGGTCGGATAGGTTGCAAAAATTCCAAGCCAGAAAAATTTTTGATTTTTTGCCCTTCACCTCTGCCTCCCTAGTAATCCAACTTTGATCTGACGCTGTTCACAAAACCTTTATATCCATTTTTTTTTTTTTAGAAATACTTCAATTTTTGCTCGAAATGAATAACATTGAATTTTTTCAACCCCCCCCCCCCCTATTTTTCTTATAATTTTTGCAATATTTAAGCATACAAATGAGTAAATTTTGATAATTGTAGTAAATTTATAACCATTTCTGTTTTTCGAAAAATACTGGGAAACAGTTTTTTTTTATCTTTGTGTACAATCTGGCTGGCCCGACTACCCACGAAAATGATTAAAAATTCTGAGACAAGGGCGTTTTTTGAAAGGGTTTTATTTTGTTTACAAAATTTATTCGTTTAATGTGGCAAGAAATTTTACCAAAACTCCAAAGAAGCCAAAATTCTCTCAATTTCAATTGTTATCGAGGAAAAAACGAAATATTTCTAAAAATACATTCCTCGCTTCGAATACTTTACGCCATATTTTAAAAATTTTATTAAACCTATATTTTTTTTCGTCTAATTTAAAAATTAGGTCGAAAGTACAATTAACAATTTACAATTCCTTTAGCCCATCCACTCGTATAATTCACGTTGAAAATATAATTAAAAAATATATTTATTCAAAATTTCTACGAAAAAAAATTATTTCACGCGTAAAATCCATCTCGTTAGCAATCATAAATAGAGACTACCTCGATTAAAAACTTATTCGTCAAAATATCCTAATCACAGTCGAGCTCCGAATAACCTACTCAACAAAAAATATTTCTCATTGTCGCGAATTTCTCCTTCGACAATCCCGTAAGATTGTCGAATAAAAATACACCAATCGGAAATCCGTATATTTGTATAAATTTTATAAGATACGTAGGTAATAAACAATGACGACGAAGCAACGCTATTTTATTCAAAACCATTATCTTATAGTTGAGAAATAAAGCAAACAAATAACGCCATAAATTTGTATACAACGAACGTTCTCGAAAAGCATCATTTAAAATAAACAATGTAAAAATATACCACACACCGTAACACACGGTATAAAAAACCGAAAATTCGGAAAAACAAATGAAATTCGAAAGCGAAACGAGACAAAACTGATTTTTGGAAAATAAAAACAAAACCTTAGACGAATATACAATATCAATAATAAAAACATGTTCATTAAAATTACCTATATTTAGAAATATTTAGACCAGAGAGATCATTTGGTATAAGGAACGTGACATGGTGAACGAAAGTAAAAATTTCACCGGAATTGCATTTTTTTTTTTACACGATAGGGTATTTATTGGTGTTCTAATGGTCGCTAACTCTATACCTCGCAGTTTGAATTTTTTTTTTTTTTCAAAAAAAAGGGTGAAATTTGCTTTCAAATGTTTCAAGTACAACGATGGCGCTGACGTCACAAATAATTTTTTTTTTAAAAAGTGCCTACCTAGGCAATTTGATTTCCAATTTTTTCAGGATTATAATTATGAATACGAATTGATTCTCACTTTTTCTCAAAAATCTCTCTCAACTCTGGATTTGGAACTCAAATTTGATTCTCAAGGATTTTTTTTTCGAATTTTGACTCCAATTTTTCAAAATTATTTTGAACTCCAAATTTTTTCTCAAGTAATTTTTTTTAACCTAAAATTTTCTCTTTAGGGAGGTATCCGAACTCAATTTCAAAGTAAAGTTTCGAGCCCAAACTAAAAAAAAAATCGAAAGAACGTCTGCGTCTTAAGAAACCTTCATATCCAAAATTTTAGATGCTAAAGTGCATTTCTCGAATTTTGGCTAATTTTTGAAATTTTAAAAGTATCTTAGAGCCTTACAAAATATGAAAATTTGTTCTAGTCAACGAAAAAATCAGAAATTTGATATACCCCTTTGTTTTCGATCTGCGAAATCGATTGGAAGCGGTTCGAGACGTTTTGGAGCCACCAGAAAATTTTAGAATTTCCCAGCCTGGAGAAAAGCCCATAAAAATTGTCGATGTGAACTTCAGCACCTATAATCGCGGATCACCAATATTGGTGATCTGTTTGATCGATTAACCTACAATTTTCCAAAATTCGTAACTTCGCGTTCAAACTCATACCTATTTATTGGCAGAAAATTTTGGATTTTCTTTCAAAAAAATTTTTTGCTCGAAAATGTAGATTTAAATTTGGAGTTACGAAAATTGAAAAATTACGCTTTAATCGATCAACTTAGTACCAATATTGGCAATCTGAGATTACGGGTTCTGAATTTCATTTGGACCATTTTTATGGATTTTTCTCCGCTGATCGGGAAATTCCAAAATTTTCTGATGGCTCCGAAATGTCTGGAAACTTCTTCCAATCGATTCGACCGGTCGAAAATAGGATAATATACCAAATTTCATCTTTTTTTTGGTAGCTTAGATCGAATTTTCATATTTTGCAGAGCCATGAGATAATTTTGAGATTTCAAAAATTCACCAAAATTCGAGAAATGCACTTCAGCACCTGAAATTTTGGATGGGGGTTTTCTTAGCGTGTTTTTTCGATTCGGTTTTTGTTCGGACGTGATATTTCACTTTGAGTTAGGAATCTTCCTTGTCAGCTTTTTTCATCTTTGTACTGTTTCCGAATTTTTTTCTCAAAATTTTTTTCAATCTCAAAATTGTTCCACAATTTTTTTCTACTTTAAATTTTTTCACAGAATTAAAAATTATTTTTTCAGAAATAAAAGTTCTATCTAAAGATATTGAAAAAGTTTGTAATTGGAAAAAAATATTAAATTGAAAGGAAAGAAAAAATTTTAAAATTGAAAAAAATTCAAGAATGTTTTAGTTGGGAAAAATTTTGGTGTTAAAATCGTAAAACTTTTTGAAAAAAAAGTTGGAGTTGAACCAAATTTCAACTTTTTGAGGAGCAACAATTTCAAAGTTGAAACTAATAAATTCGAAAAAAATTTACAGGTTGAAAGAAATGAAAATTTTGAAGAAAATTCGAATGATTGAAAAAAATTGAAAAATAATTTAGAGTCAAATAAATTTTTGAACAAAAAATACATAGTTAATTTAAAAAATTGATAAAATAGTTTGGAAATTATAAAACTTGAAAAAAAAATTGAAAATACTTTCTTGTATTTTCTGGGTAACGTTAGTAAGCCTAAAGAGGTTCGGAATCAACTTGTACGTAATCCTCCCCCCCCCCCTATTTGAAAAAATGGGGATCAATTCATATTTCTAAACTCAGGAAATCAACTTACCAACACCCACATTAATTATTGGGAGGCTCATTCTATATTTTAAAAAAACTCAAATCGTTCAGAAATTTTTTCTATCCTAATTTTTTTTCAAAATTTTCTCCAATATTGGATTGGTTCAAGATATTTTTCAATTCAAAAATTCTGTCCAGCCGAATTTTTTTCATTCCTTTCAAAAAAAATTATCATGAGAAAATTCTCAAATCCGACCTTTTTCGAAGTCTTTGAAAAATTATCAAAAAGAAATTTCCAAACCGTTCAGAGACTCGTATGCAACCATCTTAGCAATAAATTCCCTAAATTGCACGCATACGCAATTTTCAATACGTCAATTTCGAGTAAGGGAGGATCGGGGGGGGGGGGGGTCCAGTCTATGCTGAAAGGTAACTCGTTCTCTTAGCTTGTTTTTGTCGGTACTCATCCTTGAAATCGATACCACTCGCTCAAAGGGGCGTTTCTTCAAATAAAACTCATTTCTCTAAATTAATCCATTCTAAATTTCCAATTCGAAATTATACAATAAAAACGGAAAAAAATTATAAATCGCTGGTGAGCAGATTCCGTCGATACCCAGCATGTCTGTTGCGACTTCTGTATTCAACTGGTTCATACCTGGTGGTCACACGTTCGGTGGCTATTCGACTAGTGCACTCTTGAAGGGGTTCTGTACATTCGACAATAACTTGAAGTTCGGTTTCCTTGTATAGTCTGCGATCCGGAGTGACAATGGATCTTTGACGACTGGTCGATGGTTCTTCGTAACACGGTGATCTTTGCTGGAAAGTTTGATCAACTGGCTCGTGCAGAGGCGATGATTGGGATACGTTGATCCATCTGGATCTACGTTCTCTGAACCAGTATGCGTAAAAGAATAGGAAAAGTATCATGACGGCAACCACTACCATCCCAAAGCTGATTAGTATGAAAGCTGCGTGCGCCTGTTCTTCGCAGTAACCGGTTTTGAAATCTTTCAAACGCATGTATTGGGTGTCAGCTTTACAGGACATGATTTCGTCCAGTAAAATATTAGGTCTGACCGTATCTATTGGGTAATTTTGGGAATACATTACGACATCGGAACTCCAATGATCGACCGATTCGCAGTCGCATAATCGATTAAAATAGATCCAGTCTAATTTCGGCGTAAAGCTGCCAATATCGAAGAGCAGGCTGGACTTTTGCACATCCGAAATCGTATTGTTTTCGAATATGAATTCTTGCCTGCCGCTTATATCGGATATCTCTCTTTCGACCGTGATTCCTATAAAGGCTCCTTGCTCGACCGAGTGGAAAATATTATCATCTATAAAAGCCGGACCTCGTAACCGGGCCACGAAAGCTTGGCCTTCCAAATGCGATACGTAGCAGTTTTGTATGTGGAACGTTTGTGGACCGTTGATTCGAAACGCCGAGCTTCGTATGCGATTAAATACCACCCCGTTCATTAGGAATTCCGACTTGATCGAGATATCGGTCAGGGTTCGACTGGGTAAAATGGCGTTTACCCGGCCACCAATGATATTCATTCTGTCCAATGTGAATTTCTTGAAAGCTTGGTTCTCGACATTGATGAAATCGCAATTCCGAAACGTGATCGATTTACTGCCGGCCAGACTAGAAAAAGCGTACGATTTTATGTTCTCGAAACGTACCTGGGTAAATACCATTTTATCTATTCGACCCCGAAACGTGTAATTGGGCAGTTCCAAAGTCGAGTTTTCGATATTTATTTCGATACCGTTGTAGGAGTAAGAATCGTATATGGCGCTGTCGTTCCAGCTGAACGAGTTTTCTTCTAATGATATATTACGTATGTTTACGATGTTGATACGCAGCAGACTACGGATATCTTCGAATGATTTTCGTCTGATCAACAGCACGTCGCAATCTTTTACCAATACCGAGCTTGTTATTGGTAGGAGTTGATTGACGCCGTTTCTCGAAATTTCCACGCTCTGTGAACATATAAAAGTATACAAATAGTGTGTCAATATTGCCGAATCGACCGTGCTAATGAATTACGTATTCTATGGGGTATTAATTAACGAATAATTGATAGATATATGTGGTAAAATGAATCCGAGACCGAGCTCGGATACGTTATTGGGCGAATTTTCTCGAAAAAATTGGCAGATTTAAACCTCATACTTGAGTTTTTCCAAGTTCAAATATCAGTTTCAGAAATGTTAGATTAATCTGAACAGGGAAAAATTGAGCATGAGATGTACAAGTGGCATTTCCCCCCCCCCCCCCCCAATAGGTAAAAGTAAAATTGTTGGTATTTTTAACCTTCTTTGGAATAATTTCTATTTCAAGTTGAAAAAAATTGTGTTTTGATGAAAAAAAAAAAAAAACACCAGAAAAAATCCCACTTTCTTTGGACATTTTTGGATTTTTTCTCCCAACACGAGTATGCTTTAAAGAGCAAAAGAAAAACATCCAATCAGGTTTGTCTATGCCTAATGTGAGCCTGGAACTGGAAACCATCTTTAAGGGTCAAAAATTGAATTTAGTGTTATCGACATTGATTTTGGGATTTTTAGAAGATTTGAGTCGAATGTGAATTTCAGAGTGTCGAAAAATTTTCAAACTGTCGTTTTTTAAAGAAACGGCAGGAAACGACGCATCCAACGTACCTAAAAATGATCATTTTTCGTCTTTTTTCAAAAAGAAAAAAAGATTCGAGTTGAAACCTTAATTTCAGTGTGTCGAAGAATTTTCGAGCTGTCGTTTTTCAAAGAAACGACAGGAAACGACGCATCCAACGTACCTAAAAATGATCATTTTTCGTCTTTTTTCTAAAATAAAAAAGATTCGAGTTGAATCCTTAATTTCAATGTGTCGAAGAATTTTCAAATTGTCGTTTTTCAAAGAAACGACAAGAAACGACGGATCCAACATACCTAAAAATGATCGTTTTTAGTTGTTTTTCTAAAATAAAAAAGATTCGAGTTGAAACCTCAATTTCAATGTGTCGAAGAATTTTCAAACTGTCGTTTTTCAAAGAAACGACAAGAAACGACGGATCCAACATTCCAAAAAGTGATCGTTTTCAGTCATTTTTTGAAAATAAAAATGATTCGAGTTGAAACTTTAATTTTGAGGTGTTGAAAAATTTTCAAACTGTCGTTTTTCAAAGAAACGACAGGAAACTAGTGTTGGGCATAATCGATTATTTCAATGATCGATTAATTGATAATCGATTATTTCAATAGTCGATTAATCAATGATCGATTATTCTAATAATCGATTAATAATCGATTAATCGATTAATAATCGATTAATCGATTATTTTTTGGGTCATATTCTGAAACGTTTGGTGTACTGTTTTCTACTTATCAACGCAAAAATAAGGTACTTCAAATGAAAATTTTGAAAAAAAAAATCGGAAAAAATCGATATTTTACAGCAAATTACAAATTTTTTTGGAAAAATGAGCATATTTTTGAAGAAAAAAGGATTAAACGGCAGTTCGTGTTGGGAAAAATCGATTATTTAAAAAATCGATTAATCGTCGATTTTTTCAATCACTCGATTAATCAAATTAATCGATTATTTTTGTCGATTAATCGATTTTTAATCGCCCAACACTACAGGAAACGACGCGACGGATCAAACATCCTTAAAAATGATCGTTTTTAGTCGTTTTTCTAAAATAATAAAGATTTGAATCGAAGCTGTTTAAGGGAGAATCGCAACTCAAAAATCAATTTTTAACTCTTAAAAGGGGTTTTTATATCCAGGCTTACATACTTTGAAATTTTTGGAATTTTTTTAGACGTTCTCGATTTTTTTCACCATTTCCAAGTTTAGAGAATTCGAGAGATTAGAATCCAGAGCATAACATCAATTTTTCGTCTTGCTGGTACTTGAATGCTTCAAATTTCAAAGAAAATAGGAAGTTGTTTCTATTTGTTTTTATCTACTTTTTTTTTTCGTCATTTTATCCTTCCCTTCTCCCCTCTCACATAGTTTCAGTTCTCTAAATCAAGTGTAATTTACGTTTCAATGACCTCAAATTGAAACCAAAGGTTAAAAATTATGAAAATATTGAAAAATTGTTTCCCAGTGTTTTAAAGATAATTCTTTTTTCAAAGAGAAAATATACTTGGAAAATTTTTCACCTTGTTCAAGGGAAATCGAAAAATTGAGGATAGAAACTTGGAAATTGAAAGCTTTAAACCTCGAAAAAATGAAGTAAAAGTTTCAAGGCCAAAGCGTAGATAAATTTTTATTGCTTCATTATTATGAAATTGAAAATTTCAGATTCTGATATTTTTCCATGGTAAAGAGGCAGAGGAATTTTTTGTAAATGTAAAAGTCCAAATTGTGAGATTATATTTTGAAATTTTTCTATAATTTTCGGAATTATTCAATGATATTTTCTAATAATTATTTGAAAATTTGAGCCAACTGGATTTGTATAAAATTTAAAAAATTCACAATTTTTTAAAATACTCGAAAACACAGAATATGGATTCCCTTGGATAAAACCTGCTTCCTGCTCGTCCACCCCTTGCCCACGCCTTACCCTTTTACATTCTCAACCCATCCTTTTCCTTTCCAAAACACCCTTCCTCCAAGCCCCACCTACCTAACCGCAGGCTCCCTCCTGACTAACCTAACTCATGTTCTGGTACATTGGTTAGATCATGAATGTCTGAATGTCCAGAGAGGAGGGGAAGGCTTCGAAAGCGGGGCTTGGAAGAACGATGTAGGGGAGTGAGAAGGTTGGACCTACGTTGATTTGAAATAAATAATTTACTTGCATTTTTGCCTGCCATCAAAATTGAAGGAGCCATTCATTTTTTGTCAGGAGTGAAAAATTATCAAAAACAACTCTGTTCTAGGACTTCTTGTCTGGTTTTGGAATTGGAAAGGTAATTTTCCATACTTTACGTGACAAATTTGAAATAAAATTAAATCAATAATCATCTAGAAATGTAATTTTGCATTAATTCTAAAAGCAAAAAATTTTCAAAATTGAAATTTATTCATTTTTTTGAGTTCCATCCTCAACTATGATCAGATTTTTTCGATGTCATTTTGTCCTTAAATCTTCGAAAAAAAATTTTCCATTTTCATACCTACGAATTTCCTTCGAATTAAATAAATATAAGCTGATTATGAAAAAATCTGAAAGATTTTTATATTTTTGTTCCCCTCCCTCTCTCCTTCTCCATGGAAATATTTTTAGACCCAAATTCCATTTTTAAAAAATCCATCTCCCAATCGATAATACTACCTCATTTTCAAAATGAACCCATTTTCCAACTCCGATCTCATTTGGATGATCTGGGTCGTACTTACGAGTAGCAAAATACGCTCAAAAGCACCTAATAAATTATCCACAGATTTATCGATACCTCCATACGCTGAAATTACCTACATTGATTTGTTTTCCATTCCATATAATGGACAAGAAGGAGAAAATTCGTCTAAAAACCTCGACTTGCTCGTACGCGTACACCGAATTGAAAGATTACCTTTACCCGAGGGAATATATCGAACATACCCGATACCTTTTCTCGGGTTAATTTTTAAATGTTACAAAAAAAAAGTGTTTACGTATGAACAGATCCAACTATAGCTAACCTAATTGCCGAATTGAAAGGATTTTATCGGACTGTGTTCGTGTCTGGGCGCTAATTCAATTATCCTTGTTCGAGGTTTGTCTTACAAAATTCTTTCTACAACTTTTCCAAGTTACACGTTTCGTTTTTAATTGAAAATTTACGATATGTTGCCTCCTCTTTTTTTTAACCCTCTTTGTATCAACCTCGTTCGCGTATCCTTTTATCCAAACGCCATCTTTTTTGGCGCGTAAAAGCATCTGTGTTAATTTGGTACGAGCCTTTGTCAAAGTGTTCCATTAATTTATCAATCATGTGGCACTTTATTGTTCAAGGTCGAAGATAAAATTTAGGATATTTATGAAAAAGTTGTAATTTTATCGATTTACTGCATCATAGGTTTACTTTTTGCAAAGTTATGCGAACTCTTCATTGAAAATTTCTCCAATATACGAAAGTTTCCATGTCACGAGTTTTTTCTGAATGAATTTTGTGCGGTAGCTCTTTATGTCAACGGTGGTGATTTCATACCGGATATAAATATTCATATAATTTTTCTTTCTTTCTTTCTTTCGAAAATATACAAGTTTTGTTTTATGGGTTTTCGAGGCTGAAAGATACTGCCTCTTTTTTGTTGAAACAATCCTCGTGGTGATCATTCTTCATTATGACGGGTCTAAGATGTAAATGTACCTACTTGGAAAAGTACGAGTAAAATATTTGAAACGGTTGAAAAATGGAGAAAAATTTCAGTTTAAAATTTTTTCACGTGGTTTGAGTTGATTGATGGATGGATGAAGAATTCTGAGCAAGGATAGACCAAATTTATAACTGTAGGTTGAATTTTTTTTGTTGAAAATTTCCAAGTTCTTGAGGCAATTTTTTTCTTTTTATTTTTTATAAAATGCGAAATTTTTTTTGCACGAATGGCAAAATATTTCAAGAAAAAATATATAAAGTTTGGTTTAAAAAAATACGGAGTGTTTCAAAGGTGAGGTACTTCCTTCAATTTGGTAGTATAGGCAGTTCATTTTTCAGTTCAAGTTTCTATATTTGCCTATTTTTGGAATTGAAGGAGAAAACTATCATTTCTTAGCGTTTAAAAATTTTCTTTTTGGAATTTTTTCAGTTTAGGAATGTATTACGATTGTAGCAAGGAGAGAAAGTGATGGTTTACTGCTCTGCACGAGACATTTTTCTGTTTTTCTGTTTTTTTTTTTTTTTTTTTTCAATTCCGTGAACAAAACAGTGATGAATATTCTCAATTTTTTACAATTTTTGTTTGAAATTTCAAAAGTTGAATCGATTTGTGGGACATACAAAGTCCTACATTCAGCAGGAAAGGAACTGTAGGTATTTGGCTATGAACGCCTGGATTTTTTATTAAGAATTTTGTTTCAATTTAGTGTAATAAAAAAAGTAAAAAAATATTTAAAAAATTTTTTTCATTAATTTTATTTTGTATTTTTTAAAATTTTATTTTGTATTTTTTGTTCTTTTGTTCTGTAATGTTGGTACCAAGAATTTGAGCATTCATGCAAAAATTGAAACATTTTATGGGGGGAGGAGGAGGGAGGTGATTTTTTGATGGAGCAGATGAAGAATTTCGGAATTAATTTCTCTCTGATGGTCTCGCCAAAAATCAAAAAAATTCTTGCATTCAGATTGCAAGGTAAATTACGATTATGGTGGATTGATTGATCGATTGATTATCTACAAGGCGTCTAAAAAGTACTTCAAGTGATAAAAAATTTGGCATGGACTGATAGAAGCTCTTTGCCCCAAAAAATACAAAAATGAAGACAATTTTATGTTTTACAATTCATAAAGTGGTGCTAAAAATGTAAAAAAAAAATTGAAAAATGTCCAGTATACGTTTTTTCATTGAAAATTCAGTTTCAATATTTTTAAAAATTATGAAGCAATTTAATCTCGAAACTTTTTCACCTGGTCCTTAATTCGTTTATTTCTCATTGGTTAGATGCTAAAAAAAATTAAAGGAGGAATGTAAACCATTAAGATCATTCGAATCGTTGAAAAATTATTTTCGTAGGGAAGGGGGGGGGGTGATCTTGCCACAGATCTGGCAAAAATTTGAAAAGATTGTACCGAAGTTTTACAAAAGTCTGCATTACGATTTGAATTTGAATACTTTGTTGGAAGCCTTGATTAGGTACCTCAATTATAAACTTATTCTGTGTTCAAAAAACTGTTGAATTTTTAAAAATTCTGTAAAAAATTCCAGTTCCACGAAAATTAAACTTTTTTATCCCTCAATTTGGCAACATGGTGTCGTAAAAAATATTTAACTAGAATTACAAAATTCCTCCTAGAATCAGAAAAAAAAAACAAATTTTAATATTTCGCCATCATAAAATTATAAACTTTTTCGTGTTTTTCAAAATCCTGTCGAATAATTCATCTAAAATGACCAAACTAAAAAATTTTAATAACTTCCAGACAGCGAAGATTTTTCCAAGTCGAATAATTTACATTTACGACAAAATCTCGGACACTCAAACCCTAAAAAAATATTTCGCCAATTTACAAACGATAAAAATTCAACGAAATGTCACGTTGTCAGAATTTCGATGCTAAAATCCGTCTCGAAAAAAATTTCCAAACCAGAAAAAAAAATTCCACTATTTCCTTCGAAATGAAAATTCTCCCTTCAGAAACCAACTCCGTTATCGAAAACGACTGTAAAAAAATCATTAATAAACCCAGCCGACGAAATTAAACTGCCGTTGAAAAATTCATAATTTTACCCCTAAAGTGAAAAAAAAAAATTGACGTAAAGTCATATTAAAGAACGAGTTGATATAAATTGAAAATAAAACGAACGTTTGAGAACGACTCGGAATATAAATTCAGTCGGCGTTTCTGTCTTTTTTTAATACTTCGCCAATGAAGGGGTACGGTTTGTGAAAAGAAATCAACGATTTGGAACGGGGGTGGAAAAAGATGCGCGTTTGCTCATTTCAGTCGAATATTTTATGTTAAATTAACTGTTTACCTATTCTCGCCTTCAACATGTTTGTGAAATTTTTCACGTATAACTCGGCGCAGCCGAAAAGTAACTAGGGGAGAAGAAAAAATTAATGCAACGAAAAAAATAAAAAGAAACAGGCACTAGAGGTTTTATACTTTCACCAGATCGGCTCTCGTATTTGTTTACGCGGCGCTTGTAAGGAATTCCTTTGATGTATCGTTAAAGCGAACCCTTGTAAATGCAATCGAATTTTATTTGCCAGTGTAAACGAATATAATTTGGTACGAGTTCATTTGTATATTACGTAAACGTTCGTTTCTTTCCGGGGTCTCTAAACAAGGAAATAAAAAGGGGTAAGGGAACTCGAAAAAAACGTTACTTTTGATTACTTCCTTAAAACACAACCACTAGCGAAAATTTTCCTCCTTATCAAAATTTCGCGCCGTGTTATTGTTCAAAACAATGAATACGTGGTATTTTTAAGGTGTATTTCTACACGTGTCGTCGTCATTTTCTTATACACTCGTGCTATAGTTCATTAGTAGATATAAAAGACCAAGGCACCGGATAATTATCTCTTCTGGTACGTTTCCCTACGCGACGACGACGAACGAAGGTAAATACGCGATGCTTTTTTTTCTCTCTCTTGCTGTATGGCATTAAGAGTCGAGTATGTCACACGAATACGAAACCAAATATACCACTAATGCGAACATACACCGGAGTAGAATAAGTGCTAAGTGCTAAGTAAACATTTAAACCCCTTCAGCGAATATTTTTCCTATGTTGAAAATTACCTCCGAACGTAGGTTTTTTTACTCCTTTCCCTGACTCATTCTATCGCATCTGAAACGTATCTACGCCAGAAGCACGTGACATTATCAAATACCTGTTATCGAGCTATTCGACGAAAAATATTGCTCAACTGTTATAAACGACCACAGCATTGGGAAAAAATTCACCGCGAATGAAGAATTATTTTCCATTCGATGATGATGTCGTTAGAAAAAAAAGACCGATTTGAGCAATTACCATAATACCCATGGTCGTGCTATTTCGTCTTTAATAACGTGTTCATTTTACTAGCGCCTGATTATTTTTTTGCCAAAGATAGGATTTCAACGATCGAGTGTTAATTTTATTCTGACATTTCTGACAGGGATGGTACCTCAACTTGAAGTAGAATTTTTGAGCGTAAAAAAAATCGAAAGTAGACCAAAAAAGAACTCCATTTCCAAAATTTCAGGTGCTAAATGCATTTCTCGAATTTTGGCGAATTTTTAGAATTTCAAAATTTGTCTTATGGCTTTGAAAAATTATAAAAATTCGATCTAAACTACGAAAAAGATGAAATTTGGTATAACGCCATATTTCCGATTGGTCGAAGCGATTGGAATTTCGAGATATTTCGGAGCCATCAGAAAATTTTGAAATTTTTCATCGCTGGAGAAAAGCCATGAAAATAATCCGACTACCAATATTGATGACCTATTTGATCGATTAAAGCTCAATTTTTTAAACTTCAGAATTGAGTTCAAATCTACATTATTGAGCTGAAAATTTTTAATTTTTTTCAGAAGAATTCTAGAAGCTCAAAAATATGGCTTTGAACTTTGAGTTACGAATTTTGGCGAATTTTTGAAATTTCAAAATTATCCAATGATCTTGAAAAATTATAAAAATCCGATCTGAATTACGAAAAATATGAAATTTGGTGTAATGCCCTATTTTCGACCGGTCGAATTGATTGGAAGAAGTGTCGAGATATTTCGGAGCCATCGAAAAATTTTGGAATTTTCCATCTCTGGAGAAAAACCATAAAAATGATCCGACTACCAATATTGATGACCTGTTTGATCGTTTGAACCTTGAAGCTCAATTTTTTAAATTTAAAACTCGAGTTCAAATCTACATTTTTGAGCTGAAAATTTTTCATTTTTTCCAAAAGAATTTTAGAATTCCAAAAATATGGTTTTGAACTTTAAGTAACGAATTTTGGGAAATTGGGCTTTAACGGTAAGTAAAGCTTTTTTCGTACTAAATCAAATGTTCATATTTTGCAGGGCTCTGAGGTAATTTTTAAATTTTAAAAATTCATCAAAGTTCAAGAAATTTAATGCATTTTAGTATTTGAAATTTTGAAGATGGAACTATCTTCTGGTGTTCTTTTGATTTTTGTTTAGTTTGGGCTCAAAATTTTACTTTGAGATAGGATACTTTCTTTGCTGAGTTCAAAATTTTCAATTGCGTCCATTTTTCAAATTGGAAGAATTATTCTTCCAACTATATCAGTGGGAAAAAATATTTGTTTTTGAAAAATTTCTAGTTGGAAAAAATGTTTAATTTGAAGAAATTTTAGCAGGTAGCTAGGTACCTATCAGAAAATTTTTCAATTTTTTTAACTTCGTATTTTCAAGCTTGAAAGAAAATTGAGAAATGTGGAATTGAAGAAATTTTTTTAAAAATTCAAAATAGACATTTTTTTGGCCAAGTATAAAAAAATTAGTAAAAAAAGGTGAATTTTAAAACTTCAAAGAACACGAATATCAAACTGTTTTTTTCATGGGGTCAAATCAAATGTCAAAATTTCAAAAATCTGGTAAAAATGTAATCTGTTCGAAGAAGTGGCCGTCATTAAAATACACAGAAGAATTTTTCATAGAAAATTAATTTTTCTAGTAGTTAAGAAAGTAGAAGAACATAATTTTTCCAAGGGCCATGATGTTTTTTATGATTGAAAACTTCAAATAGCCGGGAAAAAAGCCATTGAAAAAATTATCCTGAATACCTACATCTGTACAAAATGTAACTTTAAGCCAAAAAACAAAAAATTGCCTTCATTCTCGTTGAAATTGAAAATTATTCTTGAAAATGATGCAATTAAATGGTTATAATTCGGGGAGAGAGAGAGGATGTAGAGGGGGGGGGGGAGAGGTGAATTTTTTAAAGAATTTTTTCACAACAAGAGACACTTTCTGAAAGAATTTTAATTGAGCTGAAACCAATTTCTTTTTTTTATCCAGTTCAACCTTTTAATTTTTCAAAAAGGACAAAAAATTACAGCTAATATGATTGAATCTTCGTAATAAATGTTTTTGATTTTTTTCCACCTGAAATTTAGAAAAATTAATTCCTTATTTTTCCAACTTTTTTCCAACTCAATAATTGGAAAAAAATTCAAGAGTATGAAGTTGAAAAAAAAAATTAGGAAAATCAAACAAGGGAAAATTTCGAGGAAATTTGAACTTGGAAAATTTTTAAAATCGATTACAATTTTTGAAAAGTAGGTATACATTTAAAAAAAATTGAAAATGTGTAGAGTTGAAAAAATATGAACTTAGAGTAAATTTGGACTTGGATCGTTAAAATCTTATGTTAGCAATAATAATTAGGAACTCGTCTTATTCCATAAAAATTCCAAGTTCGTTTATTGCGTATTCATTGTTACTTCGTCTTGACATCGAAATACAGCACATGAGCGAAAAATAAGCATCTTTAAAGGGTCCCTCGAGAGAACATGTACATACTACATACGTACAATTTTCACTAAACTGCGACTAGAGTATTTTTCTCGTTAGTAATCCAAGAATGTCATGTTTGCGTATGTACGACTCGAGTAATGCTAAGAGGTCATTGGCTCGGTGGATAAAATTTTCCCACATTGATTCGATATGTGAGAAGTGAGGACTGCTGATGAGCTGAGGACTGAGGAGATGTGCTCTTTGAATAAGTAAATAAACGATATTAGTCACTTGAAAAGTTTATAACGCTGGGTTGTATTATACTTATTAATACCAACTTCTATCGTGTAACTTTTTGAAAGCGGAGTAGCTATGTCAATTTGAAAATTTCGTATTAAAACTAATTTCTCGTATTTTATGTTAAACAGTTACTAATATCGTTAAATGTTAATCTTCGAATTATAAATCTCGCAGCTTAGAGTTTGAGGTTTGACTTTTAATGAAAGAAATTTTACTAAGCTGAGGGGGCAGGGAGGGTTTGGATCCCTTTTCTGATAGGTAGTTTTGTATTATGTAATATAACTTTGATTAAAATGTAACTCGAGATGTGGTATTGATTTTTGATGGGGAAAAAAAACCAAATTTGTTTCTTTTGTTGAAAATTGAGGAAAAGTTTCACAAAAGGAGTGAAATTTGACGAAAATTTTCTACCAAGGTAATACGAGTAATTCAGCCGAAAAATTCAACTCAAGAATATTCTGAGTTTGATAATTATTTCATTCGACTAAAAAATTTATTGTTGATAAAAGTAAATTGATTTACCAAGAATCACTGAGATGTTTTGGGAAGGTGAATTATCAATCATGTTCCCTGAAAACTAAATTATTTTCTTATTTACTTTTTGATACTACTCACTCAAACTGAAAATTTTCTCATTTTTTAAGGCATCATTTTCACTTTTCCATTTTTTCTTAATCTAGTGAAAATTTTTTGCAATATTTTTCCTACTTTTTGAAACGTTTACGCAAATTTTCTCTCAAAACTTTTTCATCTCCAATTTTTTCTGGTCCTAAAACAGGAGTGCTAACTTGAAAAATTCCCCCTTGATAAAATTTTCGGTACCTACTTACGGAAAAATTTTGAGGAAAAATCGTGATAATGAGAATGAGTATAGTTGGAAAAAATGTTGAGAAAAATTTTCATAAGAGTAATTGGAAAAAATTTTAGAATTAAAAAAAATGGAAAACTTGTTATTGAAAGTTAAAAAACGTCAAGAGAATTTTTTTCAATCTTCAATAAAAAGTTTTCCAATTTTTTTAAATTTTCAAACAACTTTACTTCATTATTTTCTAATCCCAAAATTTTCCGAAATACAGGATTTTGAAATTTTCTTGCCAATTTAATTTACGTCTCGAGACATTTTCTCAAAAATTTTTCAAGTATACTTGAATGTGAGAAATTTCAAAGAATTTTCACAAGAGTAAATGGAAAAAATTTGAACCTATGAAACTTTTGTGAAAAATTCAAGTTAGAAAAAATTTTAAGACTCGAAAAAATGTTTCATCATTCGAAATTTTCTGAAAAAAATGCATTGGCAAAAAATTAAACTCGAAAATAAATATTGCTGAGTGGTAAAAAATTTCCGTTCTTTGGAATAATTTGGGCTGGCATAAATTTTAGGAGAGCATTATTTTGACCAATAAAGTAATGAAAAAGGTCATTTGGAGTACTTATTCTTATTTTACAACAGCACTTTGGGTGCTCGGCTCATTTCGAAGGTGTTCGTTTGCCTTCGTTAGACTTGACGTAGATTTTTTCGTAATTTTTGAAAAATAATTTATAATAAAATGGGAGAAAAATTACTCGAAAATAAGTTAAGTCGGAAATCTTGAATTGAAATCTCATAAGTTATTATGTTTCAAAATTTCAACTTCAGATAGTTAATTGTGGAAAAAAATTAGCCCTCAGCTATTTCTTTAAATTGACCGAACACTACTTGAGAAAAATGAATGGTATAAAAATTTTTCTCGGAGCATATTTCGTTTCATCAAAAATAATTGAATCGTTTCTATTGTATTCTCGTTTGTCTTTTTCTTATTCTTTAAAATTATCATTTTCACGATTTCAATTCAATTGAGAACAGATTTTATTTCCCAGTAACTGAAGAGTCTGTAAAAAAAACAACGATAAGTCCATTTTAAAATTAAAATTTCAGACAGTTATTGTGAAAAAATGAAAAAAATAGACCTTCGAAAAAAAAAATTGTAACTATTTCTATGGATTGTCCAAATCCAAAAACTTGAAAAGTTGAAAACAAAATAATCAGCATTGAAATTGAAAATTTTCTCGATGTAAAATAAATTCATTTTTACTAATCACAAACGAAATCAGAAATTTTAAATGGACCGAGGTTGTTTTTCAAACCGCCACTTCATTGTTTCCCCATTTTCTTTTCTATTTTTCAAAAATTACAAAAAAAAAACTACAACAAGTCTAACGAAAGCAAACGAAAGTCTCCGAAACGAGCCGAGCACCCAAAGTGCTGTTGTAAATTAAGGATAAGTACAGGGACTTTGTTTCAGATCAAAGGTCACATGGGGGGGGGGGGGGTGTGTTGGAAAGCTGAAAAAGTCGTGCAAAAAGGTAAAGACACGTCTGCGACTTGAAGGACTTACTTAAAGGTCACATGACTTTGTTTCATATCAAAGGTCACATGACTTTGTTTCATATCAAAGGTCGCACGACTTTGTTTCATATCAAAGGTCGCACGACTTTGTTTCATATCAAAGGTCGCACGACTTTGTTTCATATCAAAGGTCGCACGACTTTGTTTCATATCAAAGGTCGCACGACTTTGTTTCATATCAAAGGTCGCACGACTTTGTTTCATATCAAAGGTCGCATGACTTTGTTTCATATCAAAGGTCGCATGACTTTGTTTCATATCAAAGGTCGCATGACTTTGTTTCATATCAAAGGTCACATGGGGGGGGGGGGTGTTAAAAAGCTGAAAAAGTTGTGCAAAAAGGCGAAGACACGTCTGTCTGTGTTTCAGATCAAAGGTCCCATGGGGGTGTGAAAAAGCTGAAAAAGTCGTGAAAAAAGGTCAAGTCACGACTGTGTTTCAGATCAAAGGTCACATGTGGGGGGGGGGGGGGGTTGAAAAAGCTGAAAAAGCCGTGCAAAAAGGTCAAGTCACGACTGTGTTTCAGATCAAGTCACATGGGGGGGGGGTAAAAAGCTAAAAAAGTGCAAAAAGGTCAAGTCAAGCTTTTTAATCAACAATTTTTTTTTCGGCACCCAGTTTTTCAAATCGATAAAAAAATACGAATGTTTCTAAATTTCAAAAGTAAAATTTTTTATTTTCAGGAAAAAAATTGATAAAATTTGCTACGGTTTTTTCAAATGCCCACTTCTAATCCCACCCTCTAAACCCCAACTTCAAGTAACCTTCCACCAACACACAATTCTGCCCACGATAAAATCATTAATCCTAAAATTATAAAACACCGGTAACAAAAAGGCCTAGGAAAATTCATATTTCAGCCAACGAATTGGGTTCAGTTGGTACTCGTTTCTATCCATTATCTCACCAGCTCCTAAAATCCCCCCTCAACCCTTTCGCCTCTCTCTTTATAACAATTGCATTGGAAAAATCACGCCTAAGCGAAACGTTGGTTACAAAAGACGATTCGGGAGGACATTATCTTCGCATTAATCACCCAGTATGCGTTTGCCATTTAAAATGATGGTATCCGGAGGTTCGACTTGTATACGGAAAATCGCTACAAACTGTAAGATAATACACGTATAACTACGTGTGTGTTTTTTGGGGCGAAATTGTGTACACCTCTTTGGTATATACGAATACGGTCGTAGTATTCCTTGGAAAACATGATATTTTTTGCGCTTTATAATGACGCGCAGTTGCTTTGATTAATAACGAGCGTATAATATTCCGGGGGTTTGTTTTGTTACACAGAGTTACCCCTGTGACAGTTTAAAATACAGTCGATAATAAATGAGAAAGTTAAACACGTGCAATTAACGGTTGACACGAAATGGGTGGGTAGAAGTAACCGCGGTAATCAACAATTCGCGGTCGCTTTTCCTTTTTTTTCTCTCTCTTCATATAGAGTTTTTCAAGTTATTAGCCTTAATACCATAGAGTTGGGGGAAAAAACACCATGCGAATTAATTCCGAAAGGAAATACGCAATTTTTTTACCCAAACGAACCACTTTGTAATATTTACCCTCGACAGTTGGAAAATTTTTCAGCGGAGAGGTCTCAGGAAGGACGGAGGTACTGGAATTTTAAAAAAATGAATTATTGACCCTAGAAATAGTGCTGCGCTGTTGCTGGACTGTGCGATATTAATCAGATTGAGGTATTTACATTTTCATGGTTTATGATTAGTGCTAACAAAACCGCTGACCGAGGGTTGCCTGTTCTGTTTTCGGTTTTCCACCGTAATGAACGCGGCTGCATGGCGTTGATTAATCGCCATGAACTCGGATGTCGTCTAAAAGGCGAAAGTTTTTTCTCCCCTGGCTAAATACTTCTATAAAGGTATGATTTACAAGGTATCACACGTAGTAAATTACTATACAAATGACATAACGCTTTTGGTACATATTACCCCGACATTGCGTGCTACTTCCATTATTATGAATATTACCCGAGCTCGGTACAATGCCATTCGAAAATTACCTTATTTTCTTGGAATACACAGACTGCTGAAAAAGTTGAGCTTTTTTTGCTCGCAGCTTCTAGCGCGATAAAAGTTTTCTCGGCGTGGTTAATTTCATATTCAACCGAGTGTTTGTTTCGTTTTCGCGAAATCGAGGTGTCGAGGTGAGATGTGGAAATCGTAATTCGAAATTGGCCCAGTGCCGGATCCTTTTTTTATACTTTATTTCGAGAATTTTGACCAGTCGTTTGGTGATTTTTTTCAACGAGGGTTGGTACCGAAAACGAGGGTGGAAAGAATAATGTTATGTTGGCTTGGAATACGGGTTCCTTTTTTTTTTTTTTTAGGTGCTTGTTTTCGTAAGTCATCTCGGGTGGTAATAGTTTCGATTTGGGTGAATTAAAATATCACGTGGATGGTGAGTTTTGTCGAATTTTGACGTACTTGAGGACAGATTTGTTGACGGAAAGTTGATTTAATTTATTAGAGATGTGATTATTTTAATTTGATGCATTATTGCATCTTGGTTGTATTTGAAGCCCGCAGTAATGACGATAACAATTTTGTAATGAATGAATCACGAAAATGGCATAAGTGTTGGCACTCCAAAATATAAGATTTCGTTCAAATGTGGGCGACAGTCTTCTCAGCGTGAATTATTCGTGAGAGTTTCCATCCTATGAGACTTTAATTTTAAATGAATTAATTCTACTTGAGTCAATGAAGTGTGATTTATTCGATTTTTCTCCTGGCAACAAAACCAAAATAGCCAGAAACAAAACAAGAAGCTCGCCTTAGTAGCAAGAAAATTACAAAATAGCGAGAATTTTTTATTTTTCATTTTTTAAATTTATATTACATCAGGCACAAAAATTTTGCTGGAGCATCAGAGCAGGTGATGAAATCTTTTGAAAACCCTTAGCAAGATATTCGACAGGTTCCACGACTGTGAAGCGATGAGAGTGAAAAAATCAGTACTTGACAAAGTTCGATATTGAAAATGAAAAAAGTGCTAAAAAGGATTACGTTTTTCGTAACTTTTAATTTTTTTCTTTCTTCGATTTTATGTTGTTTCGATGAAATTTTTTTGCAATTAATATAATATGCGATTTTATGAATTTTTCAAAATATCATTTCTAAATTGGTTATTTTTTTTTTTTAGTATTTTTTATAAAATTTCTGAAAGAATTTGAGATGGTCTGAAAAACATCTAAATTATTTCCATAATTTGGGTACATTTCGGGGGAAGGGGGTGACAGATGGTGGAAAAATTTAGTTACATTTCCATAGAGAATTTGCAAATAATAATAAAGTACGTACAAAAATTGCTGAAAAATAAGAATTTTTGAAAAAAAAAGTTGAAAGTATAGGTTTTTGTAGAGGGGGTGGGTGGGTGGAATTCTCAATTTCAAAAAGATGGGCCAAATAATCTCCACTTCAACCATTTGATCAGAGGTTTGTCGAAGGATGAAAAATAAAGGCTTGAAATTTTGATTAAAATTTTTTCTCCTCTTTCTAATCATTTTGAATTTACAATTTTTTTTTTTGCGGAGAAATGAAAACTAAATCGTTTTCCTTATTATCATGTAAAGGTCTGAAAAACTTTCAAAAAATCGTTGAAAAAATCTGGAAAACTCGGAATAAATCATTTTGTGAAAAATTTTGCCATTCTGCTCACTTTCTCAGTGAACGAAGTCATTCATTTTAGTCAAATTCAAAAACATATCCGTTACAAAATTATTGAGAATCGAAAACAAACAAAATCAGCGGCGTCAGAAGTTTTTTTTTTTTGGGGGGGGGGGGGGGGGTGTAAAAAAAAGTACCAAGACTTCGAATGCCATAAGAATTTTCAGAGGGAGGAAGGCAAAAAGAGGTACTGTTTTGCTCTTTCGCTTCAAATAATTCATGGAATTATAATTTTGTTCATGCCCGAGCGAAGCGAGAGCGAAACTTATTTTTTTCATGTTTCAATACTTTGAAAATGCTTATCTGACGTGATGGCTGAGGGGGGGGGGTTCAAATGATGCTTTGTACCCCCACCAGGATTTTTGGAGGTACAATGTACCCCTTGTACCCCACTTTCCTATGCCACTGGCCAAAATAGTGAAAATTTTTATTTATTAAAAACTTATGAAAGAAAATTCGATATTTCTGATGAAAATCATTGCTTTTTTGAAGCTTCGAAGATTTTTTGAAAAATAGAAGATTCTATGATATCTCAGCCTATAAGAGATTTTTGGAAGAATGATAACCCAATGAGTCCATTTCTTATATTTTTTTTGTGTGTCACATTTTATTCTATTTTTGGAAAAGAGAAACGAGAAAAATAAGCTACAGGTTTAAAAAAAAAGGTTAATATCATGAATTTTAATCAAACGCCAAAAAATTATGAAAAATAAAAAATATGCATGTTTTCCTCCATTGAAACCAAATAATGAGCCAAAAAGTAATGCACTAATAAAAGAAAAATTGGGATCATTCTGAAAAAACAAATTTTTAGATGAATGACCCGCAATGACCAACTCGTAACACAAATTGTTTTCATGCATCTGAAAAAATGCAACACTGCAAGTAATCAATTTTTGAAGGTTTTTGAAATAACGTATCTACTTTTGGCTTTTTACCTCGGTGTGTAAACTGTTAAGTAGTTACTTTTCGTTACGCCACGTACAACGGCAACACTGGGAGTCAACACTGTAAACAACACAACCGGTAGACCAGCGACGGTGTGAGAGCGGCGCAGTCATCTCACTTCTACGAATACGTTCATGCTATACGCATCACCTCTTTCTTGAACTCGTACACTTTCGTACATTAACCTTTTTGTGTGTGTTATTGACCGAATATATTTATTTTCTCTTTTGATCTTTGAGCTTTTGTTCGTGTATCCTGAAGACTTTGTGCTTTCTATACGTGGTACGTATCTGGTATCGACTATCCCCCTAACATGGTAAGCAGAGCGTGTGAGACGATTTTCCGGCTGGCCTTTGTCGCCGGGAGCGTTTCTCACCTCTGAATCGTTTATTATTATTTTTTGAATATCGCAATATTTATGCTTTTATTTGAGTGGCTATAATTATTTGATCAGTGAACTAACAAATCGCGGTAATTGAACTTCGCGTAATCGATAATACTAACTCCACAATAATGTGTTGAAGTCTTAGAACGATGTCTCTGTCTCTGTCTATATTGCCGATTAGCCTTGATCGTTTGATAAAGAATACTGGCATAATTTTAGATCGTTAAAATGACAAAATAAAAGTGAAAATGTGAAACTTTACCGAAAAATTTTCTTTTCCTTGATCGTTAAAAATTGAATCATTATTACAAAATTTACACAAAAGTAAAAATCAAATTGAATAATTAAAGCAGACTAATTTTCCAAGTTGATATTATATATAAGAACGGCAAAATGTAGATTGTTGAATACTGAAATAGTCACTACTGAATAGCTTAGATCGATAAATTTAGAATAATGGAATTATCAAAAGCTTAGATCGTTAATAAATGAATGCCTATAAATAGTATCTGGAATAAATAAATTAGTTTGAAAGTTAGATCGTTGATTTTAGCACGTTTGAAACGTTAAACTAAATTATTTAGATCGATTACCTTAGCCCGTTTGAAACGTTGAAATAAATTATTTAGATCGTTTACTTTAGCACGTTAGAAACGTTGATATAATAACTTTGATCGATAATGTAAAATACACGTAGCTTAGATCGATAGTCTGGAAACTACCCAGCAGTTTAGAACGGAAACTAAATAGAAAATATCTTTCATACTAACGAGTATTAAATAAGCTAAAGTGTACAATGAAATGTTAAATAGCTTAGAACGGTGAATATTATAAATTTGACGTTAAAATGCATAAAATAGTGACAATGCAACTATAAAGTTTAGATCGATACGCTACACTTAAATATCTCAAATCTTTACATCCATCGCAGAACTCGTCGCAAGATTAGTATGTACCCACAGAATTGGAATTACCTAAACGTGAACGTGTTACCAAAAGAAATATTTACTCCAGTCAATAGTATATTTAGATCGTCACTCAACCAAGCAGCCAAATTCACGGATATCTACTTGATCTAATCGATGAAGAAAAGAAGATAATCAACTATGGGCCACCTTCTCGAGAAATAATACTTAGTACCTTATCAACTCACAACAGCTTATGTCGCAGGAATATCGCAGATTTAACTGCCTACAAAGTTTTACCAGTTATCATTAGATCACATGTCACTAAAATAACGCTTGTTTTACACTTAGATCGGTCATAAATTATCAGAAATGTAGTACGTTTTAGATCGGATAATAGAAGAAAAATCAAATTGAAGTAATATTTAGAAAATTATATGCACCCATTGAAGTTTAGATCGGCTCCGGAACTCTATGATGAATTAATATGCTCATACTGTGAATTAGCATTTAGATCCAACACAAATTGACTCTATATAGCTTTGATGGAAAATAAAGATCCAAAATTAGAAAAATTTCTTTTAGAACGGCTCCAGTAATATTACCTAGAAAGCTTAGATCGTAAATTTTGTTGAGAATACAACAATTAGGCCAAATTAAATATGTCTAAACTGATCGTAAACCCTAAATTGGTATCAAAACGATTGAATATTTTAGCATGTCACTAGTGAATAATGTCTAGATCGTAATATTTGAAAAGTAATACCACTATTTGATTATTAAAATGAAAATGTTAGATCGGTTAAAATTATGAAAAGTAAAAACTAAGAAAATTAATAGAGGATAGATATAATGATAGCCAATACTAGATCGTTGAATTCGGCAAACTTTATTCAAAGACAGACAGATGACCAAAATTAGAACGGAATAGGATTTTCTTGAGATTACATTATTTACATTGAAACTTTTACTAGATGAGAAAATTTAGATCGAACGACATAATTATTGTTAAAATTGAACGTCATAATCTTTTTGATCGGCCATGTATACATTAAAATGATATTAAAATGTAAAAATTGGATACGAACACCTCTTGAAGTTGAATATTTTAGATCGATTATTAGAAGCCAAAGTAGTTGATGCATTATGTATTGAAAATTAGATCGTTATTTGATCTATAGCAATATTGAACATTTGAAGAATACAAAATTTGCACTTATAATTAGACCGATTAACAATTCAGTGTTAAAATTTGCACTTAGAAGCCTAAAATGCACCACATTTAGAGCGGACACATTCATAGTTTAGATCGAATAGCAAATTTATTGATCGGTATGTACGTAGAAATGAAAATATCAAACTACGAAGAATATTCAAATCTCAGTCAAAACCGGCAATACATCGTTTGGAACGTAACTCGTCGTCAGTCCATTGTAACATTCCGAAGCAGCGATGAACTCAACGCGTCCAATGAATGATGACGTCACATTCGCACCCTAATAGAAGACCGAATACAGTAACCTTGAACAACGTTGAAGAATATCCAAAGCAACGTAGCAACGTGAACGCTTATCTATAACATACGACGTTGGTTAAAATCAATAGCTTGGAGCGACACAAAAGGATAGTTTAGATCGTTTTCAAAATGCAAATCGTCGTAGCAGATACAATAGAAATACCAAATCGATGAAGAATCTTTCCTTATGACGTAGCTGACTAAATCTTATCTACAAACATTCCTGCAAAACAAAAGTCGAATACCAGCATATTTTTTTCCCTCATCGAAGAATCAACTCAAAATGGTCACAACGTTGAAAAGACATTCCAAAAGATGACTCATACTTTCCTGAGCAACGTGGAGCACTGATAAAGGATTTCTTTTAGATCGATGACGCATACAATATTATACAATGGGCAAAACCGAACACATGATTCATACCTCTAGAACGTTATCTTTTATATTATCCCTTATATAGAAAATGGATTTTTTTAGATCGATGGATATTTCCTTTAATTTTAACTAAAATTCTAGATCGATATGCAACCATTGCTATGATAAAATTCCTAGTCGATGACGATAGTACTCAGAATGATACCTGGAAATTGAATAATTCTTTTAGATCGATGACTAGTATGACACGTCACCTTTACTATAGTGATGATAAAATTCTCAGACGATGATAAATAAATCTAGAAGAATACCCAGAACACGAATGAAACTAGAATTTAAATTGAATGACTAATACATGCATTATACTCATTTTTACAAAAATTAAATTGAAATTTAGATCGATGACGGTTCCCTCTTTAGCCAGAGTTAGTTGAACACTTGTTTAGATGAATATTCACACTACGAAAATAGCATAAAAACTGAATATTTTTCATACGCTTAGATCGTGAACAATTTACTATGCTTAGATGGTTATACATTGAATTAGATATGAAAATAAATGACTATTTTTTTTAGAATCGTACCTTACGTAATAATTAGATCGATAAAACGAAAATTGTGTAGAATAGTATCATTGAATAATGAGTTAGCCACTCAATAAATTAAATCGCTTAAATTGCTTGTTTAGAACGATTAATTAAAAGAACCCTACATGGAAAAATGGAATTTGTGCATTGTTTATCCATTATTAAAAAGCCTATTGCAAAGGTGGGTTTCAGTGAATGCACAGATAGCAACGTTTTGTTTAGATCGAAAACTTGAATAAATCGTAACAATTAAAAATTGAAACGAGAATATTGCTTTGATCGAAAATTAAGATAATTAGAAGTTGAAAATTTTTAGAACGATTATTGAAATTTGAACGAATATTTTTTGAAATATTTTGAACGATTTGTGGAGTTTTCTAAAACCCTTCGTGGTCTCCAAATATAGGCCTGAAAATTTTAGATCGGACTATAATTTCTAAAAACAATGCTAAGCTGACACGATTTGCTATCTGATGCTACTGTATTTAAGATTGATCTGTACGTACGCCAGACAATCAAATATTGAGATAATTCACTGAAATTCGCGGGTGGTTTATTTGGTGAGGTGGTAGCTGGGCGAAACGCAGGCTATCAGCAACCCAAATAAATCAGTACAGTATAGAAACAGTATGCGAAACGCTACCTAGTATATACTTGCCGTAAGTTGAAAAAGACTCCATACAGACTTACGCCTGCCATCAAACGAAGCATGACTACCAATCTAAAAACTGACTCTTATCACAGATGATATTTTTCCATTGATCGATACAAATACTAAAAATATAATTGCTTTGAACGATATATGTATAAAATACTAATAGATCGAATTGTTTCTGATTTGAATGATTTTAGAACGATGTCGAAACCGCCTGGTCGAGGTAGAGGCTTGGGACGTGTAAGTCGCCGAGACAGTTATGAGTCAGACGAAGAATATGATCGCAATCGAAACAGAAACCGAGAATATAGATCGCCTTCAAACTATAGAAGAAGAAATTCACCTAGACGAGACGACAGCTTAGAACGTGATGTAAATAAATCTTTTATTATTGTTGAACGATTGATTTAAAGCGATAATTATTATATAAAACGCTTTTGCTATGTGCTTATTTTTGCTTCCTACAGGAGTCTGCTTCGCAAATAGGGAATAATCCCGCCATGTTGGCCCTCCCAGCTGCGGGAGTCGCCGGAGTCAAGGGTTCAAAGAAAAGAAATTTAGATCGTAATAAAAATCGTAATAGATCTTATAAAAACAAACAAAGATGTGCCAAACGTAAACGTGGCAATAATTTAGAACGTAATAATAATGCAAATGAATTCGATGTTAGACCGGGTACTTCTGGCATACCGAGAAATAGACAAATTCAACGATATAATACAACCCCTACACAAGTTGCTAGACGTCAAAATCAAGCCAGATCGAACGATAATAATAGTAGAAGACGACCGTCAAATACTTCGAGTATAATAGTAGTTTCATCCGATGATGATGTTTTTAGTAGATCGTATAACAGGTCGAACGTTACAAATAATCGAACGAATAATAAAAGTTTAGAAGAATGGGAACGCGAATTGAACGATATGTCATTAAATTTATCTCAAATGTGTAATGCGTTGGAACAACAAATGAGAATTTTCAATCAAAATAATAACGAAGTAAGCCAAGTAAATCAACCAATACCTGATTTTGAAATAGAAAGATTACATCTTGAACTTTTAGAGCGAGAACTAGAACAGAGAAGAAATAATAGATCGAGTCAAAATTATACTGGAAGAGAAGAAACCAACGAAAGCGAAGTTAATATAGAAGATTCGTCCAGCGAAGATGATAATATTTCATATTTGAGCGGCTCCACTTCAACAGAACGAAATCCAAATTATCCTCAGCCCACATCAAACATCACTAGATCGTCTACACCTTGCTCGAACGTCAATAATATTAAAATGTACAAATGTGACAACTGTAGATTAATTACCGAAATTTATCAGCCTCAAATTGATGAACAACGAATTATTAAAAGATCATACGCAAGCTTGATAAAATCAAAAATAAAAGACTTCGCAGACGTCGTTAAATAAAAATTAATTATTTAGACCGGCTAAAAACTTACACCAAATAAATAATAGATGCTTAATTTGCTCAATGCTTTGCTTAGATCGAATGACTAGAGTTAAATAAAGACTAGAACGGTAACATTTATTGGTAACTATGTGTATTTTGTAGGATCAACACGAAAATAGACCGTTATACAACTTTAGACCGCGCATAGACTCACCGGAAGACGAATATTTCGTACCAGAAAGAACGACGACCAAGAAAGGATGTCACAGATGTGGTAGAATCGGCCATACTAGAAGAACATGTAAATTTGATCAATGGTGTTATCATTGCAGAAAAGATGGGCATTATTCGTACGACTGTCCTGATTACGAAGAAGATGAAAGTAAGCAGCAAATTTCTTTAGATCGAAATAAAAATTGAGTTGAACGAAAATAAAAATTCGATAGAATAAATGATATAATTAAACTTAGAAGTTTAAAAATTAGAACGGCCCTTGATAAATAGATCGCTTTCAAACATTTATTTAACAAAAGACAACATTTAAATTGATCGAAAACTGCACGGGCATTATACAATGATGATATTTTAGATCGTTACATGAAACACGTTTCTTTTTGAATTGGAATTTAACTTGACTAATACTTTGTATTGCAATAATGTCAACTAGGACCGAAAAGACCGTCACCGAAACCTAAAGCGCCATTTAGACCGTATACTCATGAAGAGGCGATGGAAAATTTAAGACGAGACGCTGATCAACGGTTCAATGAATTACATAGATCGTCGAATTCATCGAGAAGCTTAGATAGAACGGACCAAAGACCACCACAAAATATTGAAAAATCTTCGTCGAAAAGCTTGGAACGATTGCCGTCAAAAATCGAAGGAAAACTAAATTTAGATCGAAATGTTGAACGCGATACCATAAAGAAAATTGCCAGTAATAATGAAAAGTCCGTACTAGAGAAGAAAGAAAAACAAAGAACAGAAGAACAAATTGCAGCCGAGCGCTACGAACAACTTCGCCGAAAAGAAGAAGAAATTAGAAAAGAACTAGACGAATTAGACCGCCAACGACAGAAAAAGGAGAACGCGAAAGCATCAATCAAATCAAAATTCAACATGGCGCAAAAGAAATTTAACGATGCCTACGAGAAATACTTAGCAGCGAGAACGGAAATGAACACAGCCGATGAAAATAGAACGAAACTAGCTACCGAGTACCAACAGATCTGGAACGAATTTCCACCAAATTTTGTAAATAGATCGACTAGCGAAGAAAGAACAGTTAGTAATAATTCCTCACCAATAGAGCGTCGGGTAACTTTCGTGGACCAGTCAACCATAAAACCAAGCACAATCGAAGATGTTATCGTTCGAAAGAAAGAAAACGCTGCCAGATAAACAAATCGACCTAAACGAAGCTTTGGAACCACCCCTTCCACCAAACGAATGCATCTCAATTCAGACAGCCAACAGGGCACTTAGATCGGCTCAATTGATGTGGCACTTACCAACAAACACTATCTTAGCGATTCCACCTGGATTTAGACCACCCGAATACGCGCCAATTTACGTTAGACCGCCGAATATGACCGAAATTGAGCTATCGTCGGACAGCGATGAAAACTTAGACCGTACAAAATACGATGACGAAGAAGAAATCTCAGATGAATCAGAAAGCGCGAAATCAAATTCAGAACGAAAACCAAAACGTGGAACCAGTGGCCGATACAGAACACAGATTTTTGGGCACAAATTCAAATCAAGCGCAGACAAATCAAAACACAGCCATTTACCTCAGAACGACCCAAGCGACACTACGTTAGTAACATACGAAACTATAGATCCAAGGCAGCATGTGCATGTATACCCGCTTAACAGGCCTATTTTAAAGCTTAAAATGTTAAACTCAAATTATTCAATTAGATCGTGGAAACCTACTCCGTTAGAAAATATTACCATCTCAGATGAAGAATTAGATCGTAACCCGTCAAAATCGCAACCAGCACCGTCGAGATCGAATATAGTTGAAATCGAAGAAGATTGGTCAAAAGAAATGGAAGAAGACCCGGCTCCCCATTTTCATTATAGACCGTTTTATGCTATATTGCCGACCTACGTAGACGAAGTCATTCAATCCGCCGTAAATCGTATTCACGATGAGATCGAAAAGAAAGAACACGACATTATAGACGATGACGGAATCGAACCCGACATGTACTTAAATGAGCTGATGGAAAGTTTTAAAAATGATACCAAATATCATAGATCGGAAGGTAAGATACTAGTTAGATCGTTTATAAAAAGTACAGTAAATCCTAGCATAGATCGGTAAAACTTTTATTTAAGAAATACCTGTGTGGAATAAACCAATACTTGTATGAATTATAATTGAAATGAGCTTAGATCAAAAACATTCAAAAAAATACCTGTGTGGATAAATTTAGATCGATAACATCCTGTGTGGATTATAACTTCATTTAGATCGAAAAATATCTCTTTTACAATTTCAGTTTAGAAGTTTTATCAAAACCTGTGTGGACTAAAACTAATCGAATCAGACAAATGACTGCTTAAAGCTATAAAACCTATTTGCTTAGATGAAGTTCAATCAAAATTAGAACGTAAAAATATCGTATAAAAGAGTAAATAAAAGTTGACTAGAATCGTAAATTAACTTAAAATAATATCACAGATACAAATAAAAGACTAGATCGTTATTTACTCCAAAAAGACGGAGGGAGAATTTGCTTTGAACGATAATGAAATATTTAAATCGGAGGGAGTACAAAGAAAGATGACTAGAAATAATTTCTTAGAAGGATATAAATAAATGACTAGAATACTACACATAAATTTAGAACGATAAATTGCATGATTACGTGGCTTTACTCAAACGTGTTATTTTTCTTGCACAAAATTTTTTTAGAACGGTTTTTATATCAAGTGAAATTACGCTTTGTTACATAGGACACAGAAATCTTGATTTAGTAAAAGAAGTATTACACGAACTCATCTACACAGCCGAAAGACTGCGAATCGAACTTTGGTCAGAGGTCCATCGAGTCTACAAATTAGCGATAAAAGAGAGCGGGACGACAGAAGAGATCCATCGACAGACTCAGCGGGAAAGAAGATGGAGAAAACATCAAAATAAAATCCGAAGGCAACAAGCCGAACTAGAACGGGAACCCGACGATGGGATTGAAATAGACGATCAAAATGACGATATCGAATTAGATGAACATCAAGAAGAAATGAATGTTGACGACGAATCGAACGACTCGAATTTGCTCAATGTAGATTAATTTAGATCGAATAGGTTATTTGTTTTGTTTAAATATTTTAGATCGATTACCAGAAAAATTATATTTAGTTTCGTTCAGAAGATCTCTATTAGTATTATTAAATTCGAAGTTCCTAATTTTTGTTCAAATTTGTAAAAGATAAATATAACAATTTGGTTTATAGAACGATATATTTCATTTAATAGATGACAGAATATCTTTTGGATCGGCTCGAGTATTACTACAAAAATCAAATTGATACAACAGATAATAAACATTGCTTTGATCGAATGAATTTACAATAAGAAGACTACGACTATGAATATTGATGAAATCGAATAATATTTTTAGAACGTCTCGAGTATACATAATATCTTTGATCGGCTCCATTAATATATCCATTTTTTTTAGATCGGCTCGCTTATATAAAATTCCAAAACAATTACAACAACAAGACTAATAAAAAGTTGAACGTATATTTACAATAAAAGTTGAAGATTAGATCGGTTATATTTCATTACCGGAACTGAAAATATGTTAGATCGGCTCCTTAAATAATTGCAACAAAGAATAATTTGCTTAGTTACATCTGAAGAAAACTTCCAGATTTCGAGAAAATTTTTGCTCCAAGAAAAATAAGGAGGGAGTGTTAAGTAGTTACTTTTCGTTACGCCACGTACAACGGCAACACTGGGAGTCAACACTGTAAACAACACAACCGGTAGACCAGCGACGGTGTGAGAGCGGCGCAGTCATCTCACTTCTACGAATACGTTCATGCTATACGCATCACCTCTTTCTTGAACTCGTACACTTTCGTACATTAACCTTTTTGTGTGTGTTATTGACCGAATATATTTATTTTCTCTTTTGATCTTTGAGCTTTTGTTCGTGTATCCTGAAGACTTTGTGCTTTCTATACGTGGTACGTATCTGGTATCGACTATCCCCCTAACATAAACTGTTGGCGCAGTTTTCAATTTTTACCTGGAAAATTTTCTGCCTTAAAAAATGAATTTGATTAAATAGTGACGAATTTTGGAAAATTGTGCTTCAGTCGATCAAATAAGGTTACCAAAATGGGTAATTCGCGATTATGGATGCTAAAGTTCATAAATGAACCATTTATTTTCGCTTTTCTTTATTGCTGAAAAATTCTAAAAAATTTTTGAAGCTCAAAAACGTCTCGAAACTGCTTCAAATCCAGTGTTGCGGAAACGGAACGGAAACGTTCCCCGGAAACGCTCAGAAACGCCAAATTTAGAGAAACGGAAACGTTTTTCTTGGGAAACGGAAACGGAAACGGAAACGTTTCTTTCCGAGAAACGGGAACGGAAACGGAAACGTTTCTTTCCGAGAAACGGGAACGGAAACGGAAACGTTTCTTTCCGAGAAACGGGAACGGAAACGGAAACGAGGAAAAAAACGCGTTTCCGCAATTCCAATTTTTTTAAATTTTAAGATATAAAAAAATCCAAAATTTTCTGTAAAAATTAAATTTGTTGTTTTTCTTTTTCTTTTCAAAGTTCATTTTTTCAACTTTTCATATATATCAGAGATGTGGAAACGCGAAAAAAACGTTCCCGTTTCCGTTTCCGTTCCCGTTTCCGTTTCCGTTCCCGTTTCTAGGTTCATTGTTGCCGTTTCTCAGAAACGTTTCCGTTTCCAAAAACACATTTTCGTTCCCGTTCCTGGTTCCGTTTTCGGAAACGTGTTTCCGTTTCCAGAAACGCGTTTCCAAGCGTTTCCATCAATTTTTTTTCAAAATCTTCAGGGGAATTTTTTTAAAGTGCACAAATTTTTTTTGCTCACTTCACGAATATCAATATTTTTAGGGGTTTTAGCCTTTAGCCATTGCATTTATATTAAGTAGGTACACAAAAATAATTTTTGTGCACCTACCAGTGATGGAAAACTGGAATCGGAACTAGAATTAAAAAACTGGAACAGAAATGAGAACTGAGAATAGAAAACTGGAACTGGAACTAAAATTAATTTCGGTTTTATACTAGCTCCAGCATTTTTTGAAAATTTTAATTTTTCCTAAATTTTTCATCAATTTTTACATGATTAAAATCATCTTCCTTTTGCTTTTCCCTAACATAACACATCATTTTTTTTCGAAAAATTCAGGGTTTGTCAACAAATTTCTAAACAGAGTAAAAAAACAGAAAAAATTCAAATTTTCGAAAATTTGACGTGGAGAAGCAGAAAATTGAGACGCTCAATATTCGATTGAAAATTTTTTACTAAAAATTGAAAAAAAAACGACCCCAAAATAACCTTGACAATTTATGTAGAAAAGTGAACAAAGAAAAATGAGTTGTAAATTTGAAATTTTTTTGTTGAAAAATTAAGGACTCAGAAGTCATGACCAGGAGTCATCGGGTTCTCCTAGAAATTTTTCGTGCTGAGCTCGAATATATATGAAAAGTTGAAAAAATGAACTTTAAAAAGAAAAAGAAAAACTAAAAGTTCAATTTTTACAGAAAATTTTGGATTTTTTATATCTTAAAATTTTAAAAAATTGGAATTGCGGAAACGCGTTTTTTTCCTCGTTCCAGTTTCCGTTCCCGTTTCTCGGAAAGAAACGTTTCCGTTTCCGTTTCTCGTTTCCGTTTCCCAAGAAAAACGTTCCCGTTTCTTGGAAACGTTTCCGTTTCTCTAAATTTGGCGTTTCTGAGCGTTTCTGGGGAACGTTTCCGTTCCGTTTCCGCAACACTGATATATATTCGAGCTCAGCACGAAAAATTTCTAGGAGAACCCGATGACTCCTGGTCATGACTTCCTGAGTCCTTAATTTTTCAACAAAAAAATTTCCAATTTACAACTCATTTTTCTTTGTTCACTTTTCTACATAAATTTTCAATGTTATTTTGGGGTCGTTTTTTTCAATTTTTAGTAAAAAATTTTCAATAGAATATTGAGCATCTCAATTTTCTGCTTCTCCGCGTCAAATTTTCGAAAATTTGAATTTTTTCTGTTTTTTTACTCTGTTTAGAAATTTGTTGATAAACCCTGAATTTTCCGAAAAAAAATATGATGTGTTATGTAAGGGAAGAACAAAAGGAAGATGATTTTAATCGTGTAAAAATTGATAAAAAATTCAGGAAAAATTGAAATTTTCAAAAAATGCTGGAACTGGTATAAAAACCGAAATTCATTTTAGTTCCAGTTCCAGTTTTCTGTTTTCAGTTCTCATTTCAGTTCCAGTTTTTTAATTCTAGTTTCGATTCCAGTTTTCCATCGCTGTATTTTTGTGTGCCTACTTAATATAAATGCAATGGCTAAAGGCTAAAACCCCTAAAAATATTGATATTCAAAACCTTTTTGAGTGGAGTGAGCAAAAAAAATTTGTGCACTTTAAAAAAATTTCCCTGAAGATTTTGAAAAAAAAAAATGATGGAAACGCTTGGAAACGCGTTTCTGGAAACGGAAACACGTTTCCGAAAACGGAAACAGGAACGGGAACGAAAATGTGTTTTTGGAAACGGAAACGTTTCTGAGAAACGACAACAATGAACCAAGAAACGGGACGGGAACGGAAACGGGAACGTTTTTTTCGCGTTTCCACATCTCTGTTCAAATCAATTTCAGAGCTCGAAAATAAGGTATATTATACCAAATTTCAGTTTTTTTTTCGTTGATGGAGTCAAATTTTCTCATTTTCCAGGACAATAGAGCATAATTTTTCCAGGGTGTCTAACAGGCCAAGCTGGTCTGAACAGTCAAGCTTTTTTACTAATTTACTCGAAAAATCGAACTTTTCTTCAAAAATGTCAAAAATCGTAGAAATTTTATTTACCATCGATAAATATTGAAAATTTCTTATAAAAAATATGAGTATTTTTGAGAGATGGACAAAAAAGTGCTTGAAATTTCCTTTAAAACAAATATACGCCAGAGGGGGAATCGAAAAATTTGGGATTGGTTATCAAAAAAGTCATTAGAAAAGGCCAAGCCAAGTTACGCTTTTTTCATAAAAAAATTCGTTAGACACCCGGTTTTTAAAATTTCAAAAATTCGACAAAATTCTAAAAATGAACTTCAGCATCTAAAATTCTGAATATAAGGGTCATTTCATGATATTAGTATTCAAGTTTCACCTCGAAATTTTTCTACCATTTGATATCCCTCCTCTAATGCCCTTCGAAACAACCTGTTAATCATCACTACCCTGCCAGCCCTCACCATACAAAAATTCCCATCGAAATTCATACCCTGCTATTTAAAAAACGACACACATCCCATAATTTCCATTTCATACCCTCGCATGATCATGAAAATCGATTCCATTCCCAATTACATCCCCACCATCTCCTCTTTCGTAAATAATGAACCACGCTAGAATATTTTTCAAAACGAATTTCGCGTTTTCTTATTTCCCCCAAACATCGCAAATAGTGTTTTTGGCCGAAATTCATCAAAAAAAAAAAAAAAGAGAGAAAAGCCAGTCGGTAAATTTAATTTCGCCGGTATGCATTAATCAAAACCTCAATTTGAAAATGAAAACTAGACGTAAAAACCTTAATTTTAATCCGGCTTTTAACGAAATTACTCGTACCTCTACCTTTGTCGGAATTATCGAGGGAACCGGATAGAAAAATAATTGAAATTCACGCGTACTTTTCTGTGCTCTTTTCATAAAAAGAATTCCGCCGACTTTTGCGAATCGCAACTAGAAAAGAATTCACGTTCAATTGCAATACCTATAGCGTCGAAATACTCGAATATTATACTTTTCGAGTCGTCCTGTTTTGATAACACCTTGGCGAATTTATAAGGGCGTCGCGTTCAACAACACACGCGGTAGCGAAATGTAAACAATAATGGGTCTCTTAATGAAGGCATAACTCCCTCGGTATTACCGTATAAATGTAAAATATAAACATGCGAGGATACTTTGCATTTTCTGCAGACTGCTCTGTATGGCCCTAGCCAGCTTCCGAGCGAAGGTGATAAATTACGACATTTTAGCTTGTCTCCTCTATAGGTACTTTGCATTTCGGTGTAAAGCTCGCGAACTTCATTTAATATTACACGTGTATAAGTACGTGCATACAATTCGAGGCGAAAAAAATAGAGAGAAAAAACCACCGCAGAACGAACGATAACATTCGACGATGAAATTCGATCGTATTTTTCTACACGATAAGCATATTGTACGAGACAGAGACAGACTTCTACGTATACTTTGTAATCCGAATATCGAACCTAATGCTTGATTTAAACTTAGAATACGTCTATATATTCAAAAGGAATGTTGTTTTTTTTTTTGAAATATTTGTAAAATTTTAATATCTTTTTTCTACGTTGTTGGCGAAATATGGAAAAAAAAAGTAACGTTTTCGAATACCCATCGCAAAGGCTCGATTTATTTGTACTTTTTTTCTGCATTTTTCATGATATTACGTTTCTGGCGAATTCGCAGGTTTCGTTATTCTCGAGAACATACCGTAAGTGCGAGGTTATATTTAAAAATTAATGCCATACTCGATGTCGGCTGTCACGTAAAAATACCAACCTGATTGGGGTACTTGCATATACACGATATCTTTCCAGCGACATTATCACATTGACAGGCATCCGAGTCGCAAAGTGTTTTCATTGCTAAGCACAGCCGGCAAAACCACCAAAATGCCATCAAAGTTAACAGTATATTGTACATATCACACCATGGTGGTGTGGGTTTGATAATTAGCATCGTATCGGTCAAATGTCAACCGGTGCTAATGTGCATTATTTCTGGCCGATCGATGTAAGGCTTCGGATGAGCAAACGTCCTCGGTTCGTCATTTCGGGTCGAGATAAATCGGATATTAGGAGATTGGTATCTGGTTCGGTGGTACCTGGAATAAAAATGATGAGGGATTAGTTTGAATCGAAAGTGATTTGTTTTTCTATGGTTGATAGTGGCGTGTGATTGAGAATGGGTTTGATATGGACTGGGAAGGGGGGGGGGGTGTCATTGAAGTTGAATATTTCTATAGGAATTCGTTAGATTACGCTGGACTGCATTTTTTCGATTTTTTTTTGCATAATTAACGCTGATAAGTAATTTCAACTTATTGTGTGGTGTCGAGTTCAAAAAATAGTTTCAGTTTTTTTCCGGCCAGGGCAAGATTTTTTATAAGCTGAATTTTTTGTTGAGAATTTTCGTTTTCACATTTGAAGTGAATTTTGTGGAGAAAAAAAAAGGTTCCACGAAAAAAAAAAAATGTGAATATAGAAAATTCACGTTCATCAAGTTTTTTTTTATGGGAGCTCAATTTTTATAATATTTTTAATGGAATTTCATAGTTGAACTTTGAGCTTTCAGCTGAAATATTAAAAAAAGTAATTGATTTTCACAGAAAATAAATTTTATGCTCTATAATCTATGTTTCATCTTTTTTTTTTTTCTATGGCTTTTCCTTTACCCAAAAAATAGACTCCCAAGTGTCAAAGTTATCTATCAAAAAATAAATAAATAAGTAAATGTAAAATAAATTTTCAACCAAAAATTCAGATTGTGAACATTTTTTTCTACTCTCGCAAAGTTTCAGACAGTTTGAATATTTTGAAGCAAAAAAAAAAGATTTAAAATGGGAGAGGGGGTAAAATTTCAAACTAGTTATTTTTCACTGATCTTTCAGTCAAAAATCATTATTTTATTCGACAAATGGGGAATTTATTGATGAATCGGTGATTTTTGATTGAAAAAAATAAGTCAAAAATTATCACCTTTTAGAATAAAATGACTAAAATACTGCCCACGCGAAGCTTAGGCGAAAATTTTTTGAAAATATATTGTTTGAAGAGCGAAAAAACGCACGTTTTTCATAACTTTTCCAATAATTTTTTTTCGAGCTTAAGGAGGGGGCTGGAGTCCTTTGAGCCCCCCTGGGGTGCGCCTATGGGCTTAATCTTAGTTGAAACAGAATTGCTTTTTTATATCCATGCGAATACTAATCTACTAATTTACACAAGATGATTTGGAAAATTTGAAAAAATTAGCCCAAAAAAACTGAAAAGGGAAGAAATCTTCTTTTTAGAAAAATAGGGAAGGGACGATCATGTGAAAATTACGTCAAAACTGACCTAACCTAATATTTTTATTCTCCTTAGAATATGCAGGGTGTTCCATGAATCGTCTGCATGATTTTTTTTAAATTTATTTAATCAGGCAGCCCTATAAAATTGATAAGAACATGTAGTCGATCTTGAAAATTGAAGGGGCAAATGTTGCTTTTGAAAATATCACGTTGAAAAAATATTTCAACCGTGAGAACAAATGGATTTTTGAAAATGAAAACTGAACGAAAAAATTTTCACTTGATGACTTTTTGCCTAATTTAAAAATTCAAGGGGCAGCCAAAAAAAAATCTAACCAAATTATTCGACCAAAGGAATGTAAAGTACGTTGAAAATTGAAGAAATTTCGCTGTGAATACTTTTTGCCTTACATCAAAAATAAAGAGTTTAAAGGTCATTAAAAATTGAGAAAATTGAAAATTTTTTTGAAGCACATTCATTTTGGGTAACTCGGAGCCCTTTCATTTTTTATACAAGCAAAAAGTCTTCAGAACAATTTTTTTTTCAGTTTTCAGCGTCCTATATTTGTTCCTTTGATTAGGTAGTTCATTTTTTAAAGAAATTTTATGAACATTTTTTTTGTTGCCCTTTCAATTTTAAAGACAGACAAAAAAATCATGAAGTAAAAATTTGTTCAGTTTTTAAAAATCTATCCATTTCCATGATTGAAAAAAATTTTGAACGTGAATTTTTTAAAAACTGAATTTGCCCCTTCAATTTTTAATATCTGCAACATGTTCATCTTGAGGTTTTTTTATTCAAGTTTGGGAGACAGTTCATGGAAGATTCTACATGTAGATAGAAAATAAGTGTATAAAATTGTCTGAAATGAATCAAATGAGTTGAGATTATCAGTTGAAAAAAAAGTGGTTCTCAAAATCATATAATTTTTCTTTTTCCAACATTTTGATCCAAATAATTCCAAAAAATTGATATAGAGCCTATAGAGGAAGTAGGAGGGATAAAAAATTTTCATATGATTCTGAGAAATTTCCAACAGCCAGCGTCAAGAATTTCTAAATTTTTCGATTTTCTTTTTCAAAAATAACGGTGCTGAAAGCTTTCCTTAAAAAAAAAATCTGCTATGAAAATAGATTGCCATAAATTCTCAATTTTTAGTTTTCTCCACATTGAATGATGATAAATAGATACTCATAAATATTATTTTGAACAAGAATTTCTAAATGTCTAGAAATTATTACGATATTCTAATGACAGCATGAATATTTAATCCTTTCTTTCATGGATTTTCGGTGTCCAAATTATCTGTTCTGAAAGCGGACAGTGCATGCTTATTAATATTAAGTATACATTAAGATAATATATTTTCATTGAAATTAAAAAAAAATGTTTGTTTTTCTGCTTACAGGTAAGTTGCTGTAAACTTTCTCCCTCAAATGTTTCATTTTCTTCGATTCGTAAGTAAAGTTTGATAACGTACCTATGATATTATTATCTGTTCGAATGCTATTTGATTTAAACATTCTGATTAATTTTATGAATAGTACATATTTAATTATTGAGTGAATATTTTTAAGGTCAATTTTTGGAAGGTAGACTCAAAAGTAGCTCTTCAAGAAATTTTGATTAAACCAAAATTATTGGAAATTTGAAATTTTGGGCTCCTAATCTGAAAAATTGGCAATTTCTACGGGAAGTTTTTGTTAATTTTTTTTTACGAGTTTACCTTGGTCCTTCAACTTTCAAAGGGGCATGGGCAGAGGAAGGAGGCATGTAAATTTCATGCAGTTGTATTTTTTAAAAAATTATATGTTCACAAAATTGAAGACTCATATCTCGAAATCGGTTGTGCTCAGAATTTTTTTTAAATTTTAGGTCACCTCGAGTTTGAATATCGACTCAATATTTTGACCTGATCTCCCCACATTCCAATCACATTCCCTCCCCATTTGTTTTTACGATTTGAACACAAGGTTGATTGATATGCTGATGAGAGGTTAAATCGAAAAATTGATTTTATATTCCAACTAGGAGAATTTTGACGAAAAATTGAACTCCTTTAAAATCCACCTGCCCCTCCCTACCTTTAACCCCTCAAACACTAGGATGAAATAAACTGCGATCATTTCATTCATCCATCAAGAAAAAAATTTCACCCAATCCGAAACACTCGACTTAATTTTTGGTTCGAGTTGATCTGGACCCGTGGACCGGGTCTGCTATAATTTGGCAACATATTTCGGCATCCAGCTACAAAACCTCGAAAATCCTACCTCTTTGATGGCCTCGTATTGTTGCAAGACCATGTACGTACAAAACCTCTCATCCGATTAAAAATTTACCCACCTTACGGGTCAGCAAAAGCAAGAAATTAATTAAAACGTGAAAGATTAGCTACGTATACGCATAGCACTGGTTTTAATCCAAAAATCCTGATTCACTGCGGCGTTCTATTCATGTGGTATACAATTTGTGTATACTACGCAGCGAACATCTGTTGATTCGGGAAAGCCATTAACTACCTCGATAGAATTCTCATTTTGAATCATATAAATTTACAATGTACGTACGACCGCGCGACCGAGACAAAAATAAAAGAAAACGTGTGTCCTTACACGGCTGACAGAAAAACACTTCGACCTTTCACGGCGTATTAATTACGTAATTACGTTACATGGTACCGTATAGAACGTGGTAAAAAAATCTATAGATAGTGCGTTTTCTTATTTCCAAATTATACATCGATGCCTGTGATAACAAAATCGACCATTTTGTTTACTCAATCACGTTAAAATTACGGTTTCCCCAACTTACAACTCAAAATTTCCCACATTTTACCACGAAAAATCATAAATTTCCCAGGGGTTTCCCTTCATTTTTCTATCATAAATTTTACAATTTTGTTGAAATAATACCTGAGAATTGAAAAAATTAGCGGTTTCCTCCCTTTTTCGCTCCGTTGAGCAAATTTTCCCCTCGTTTTAATCAAATTTCCTTCAATTTCCTTTTTTTACCCTTTTTTTTTTACTTACATTTTCTCACGATATGGGAAATTTCCCACAACTTTTCACAATTTCTCAACATTCATATCGAATTTTTATAAAAATACTTTGAAAATTCATAGAATTTTGTATTTCCCCCTTTTCCACACCATTGAATAAGTTTTCCATTTCCTCCCATTTTTGATCAAATTTCCCATAATTTCCCGTTTTTCCCATTTTTGATCAGATTTCCCACAATTTTCCTTTTCCGGTAATTTTGATCAAATTTCCCAAAATTTCCCTCTTTTCCCATTCTTGGCCAAATTTCCCAAAACTTTCCCTTTTCCCCATTTTTGTTTCGAATTTCCCACAATTTTCCTTTTTTCTTCTTTTTGATCAAACTTTCCACAATTTCTCTTTTCTACCACTTTCTGATCAAATTTCCCACAATTGACATTTTTTCCTCTTTAACTTCCCATAACTTCTCTTTTCTACCATTTTTGGATGAAATTTCCCAAAATTTTCCCTTGTTTTCCGCTTTGGTTGAATTTACCAAAACTTCCCATTTTTCCTATTTTTGATCAAATTTTCTACAATTTTCCTTCTTTCCTCGAATTTCCTACAATTTGATTTTCTTCTTTTTTTATTTGAAAATTTCCACAATATGAAATATTTCCCAAAATTTCTTTTTTTCCAATTTTTGGTCAAATTTCCCACAATTTTTCTTTCTTTTTCTTTTTGGTTTATTTTTCCACAATTTTCCTTTTGTACCGTTTTTTAAACAAATTCCCCAAAACTTCCCTTTTTTCCCATTTTTGATCAAATTTCACTGAATTTCACTTTTCTCACTCTAATTTTCTACAATTTCATTTTCTTTTTTTTGTCACTTAAAAATTCCAAAAATGTGAATAATTTCCCAAAATTTCCCATTTTTGGTCAAATTTCCCAAAATTTTTCTTTTTTTCCCATTTTTGATCAAATTTCCCACAATTTCCCTTTCTTCTTTTTTTCGCTTAGAAATTCCTAAAATAAATGAAAAATTTCCCACTATTTCCCTTTTCCCTCATTTTTATCAAATTTCTCACAATTTTTCTCTTTTTTAATCAAATTTTAATTTCCCTTTTTTCTTTTTTTCACTCAAAAATTCCCACGATATGAGAAATTTTCTTTTTACCAACACAGCCAGACCTTTCTAATACAGACACGGTGCCACCATAAACAACCAACAATTGATCGCCATGTAGGAGCTGAACGTATTTGCAAATAAACAGACGATTTAACAAAACGTGCGGACTTTGCGGGCCTCTGAAACTTTGTGAAATATTAAATTTGAAATTCGCGTCTAAAGCCCTTTTATACTCGAACTCGCGCTAAGCTAGGCCTTAAAACTGTAACGTGAAATTTATTCGAAGCGCGTTGTTTGGCTTAAGACGCGAACCTATATTCAACACATAACCGCACAAAAGTTAACCACGTGGTTTGGGTTCTGCAGGTCAACTTTCAACGTCTTAATTCCAATATAAATGTTTAATTTCATACAATACCGAAGTCCAACCGCGTCGCAAAATTTTTCACGCTTATCCTTTAATTAATCATAATTAAAACGGATTCGATTTACATAGCTCGATCGATTCGAACCTTAAAAAGGGTGCTGTTTCGACCTATACCTCTCGCTCGCACAATCCTTTTTACAAAATACCCATTCCGGGCACGCCGATGAAGCTATAGGTTAACTCAATCAACGAGTTTTTAAGTAAACATTAAATCAAAAGCGTTTGTTTTTGATCTAATTTCGTTTTATTCGGGTATATAGGTACCTAGACCTACGTATTGACACGGATGCTATTTATTTCCAAGCAGACCGGAGCGTGGTGCTATTTTGAGCCACCCTTACGATTTGAATTTCGCCCGAAATCCGGACCCGGTATTAAGGTGAATTGGCCAACTTTTAAAATGACGAGCGCAAATTAAATCGTTTGACGCGTGAATTAGAAAGGCCGGATTATAAGGATTGTGTTTTCATTTAATTACTTTAAATACAAAGGACATATGCGAACGGTGTTCAAGATAACGAAAAACTATAGCTCGAGTAGTTTTACTATACGCTTTTGTAGGCTCGTTTACACTTTTCGTGTAGTGCGAAGGTAAATTTTGATGGGAAAACAGGCATCGCTTTTAAGTGAATATTTCGATGCTTGAATTTTAGTGGAGTGGAGGGGGTGCGACGGAGATCATTCCGGGATATTTTTTTGTTCACGAATCGAGCGAGTGAATTTAGAATTGAAATGGTAAAAAAAAAAAGGTGAAAATATGTGACCTTCCAGGAGAAAACCGACCTTCAGTCCGAAAAAAAAAATTGAGAAAAAAAGTTTCCCAATCAGTCCAAAACCATAATTATCATTTGTTTTGGATTGATTGGGACACTTTTTTTTTCAATTTTTTTTTCGGACCGAAGGTCGGTTTTCTCCTGGAAGGTCACATATGATTTTTTTAGTCCAAATTTTGTTTCGGGTATTTATTCATCTAACTTTGGTAGAGTTTTTGAAAAAGAGTCATTTAAGTCTTCAAAGGAGGTCTAAAAGCCTAATCGCCAAATAACACAGAGATAAGTGTAACATTATTTCTAACAAAAAAATTATCTGACACGTAGGAAACAAATATTCCTATATGAGTCTAGATATCTAATAAAAATTAAGAATCTACCCTTCAATGTCAAAAACTGGTTTTTGAGTCGAGATTTCTCCTTGATTTAAATTTTTTCGAAAGGCTTAATGGCAAAAAATTGATCTTATATTCAGGATTTCAGTCCCTCAAATTTCCTCAACTTGAAAATGGCACCTAAAAAAAATCCAGCACGTATGAAAAATTCTAAAAAATTCAATAAATGTGAGCCTCGATATAGAAAACACCCTCTGGAGTCAAAAATAAACTTTTTAGTTGAGGTTCCCTTTGATTCCAGTACCCCTTTTGAAAGCCCTAAATTTAGTGCCTTCTCAAAAACCAATTTTGTACACTCCTTAGGGTGATTTATGAAGAGAAAATTATCAAATTAGTAAAATTGTCATGTTTTCAAAATTTTTTACTGGGTAACTCAATTTTTTTTCCTTTTTCCACTGAATTTTTATCAGTTTTTTCTACTCGGAATTGTTTTGAGAATTATTTTTGATCAAGAAAAATTTTCTTAAACCTTATTCAACCAATTTTAAAAATTTTACTATCTCAATTTTTTTTCAAATTTTTCCCAACATTCAACTTGAATATCTTTCTCCATATTTTTATAAAATTTCTTTCGAATCCAAAAATTTCTCATATCTGAAATTTTTCAAAACGTTTCCTGCTTTTTAGTTTTTTAAAGCTATTTTTTATTCCATTTTTTTCCTAATTTTAATAAACTTTGTTTATTGTTGTTTGGGTGTGTGGTTTTTTTTTTTTAGATATTTTTAAATTTCAAAATATTTTTAAACTTTAAATCTTGTCAAACTGTATTTCAACTAAAAACTACTGAAAACCCAGTAAAATATCTGAAATTCGCTGAAAAATCAGCAAAATTTTTTGTAAAATCAGTGAAATCACTTTGAAGAATTAGCGAAAGTCTGCTGAAGGAAATCAAAGAATTTCGCTGAATTTTCGTGTTCTCAATTCAAACTTTTTTCAGTGACTTTTTACTGGTTTCAATTGAGAGAGTGGCACTTAGGAATGTAAAAAATTCAAATCTGAAAAAAACCCTAAAAGTTGTAGCTGAATAAAATTACCTACTTTCTGATTCATAAATCAGCCAAGCTTTCGAAAATCACTGGGAAACAGTCCAAATTTCAGCTAGTAATAAATCAATGAAAAAATTTCACTAAAAGCAAGCAGTGAAAAAAATTGGCGGAAAATCAATGAAAAGTCACTGAAAAGACAGTAAAATATCTTAAATTCTTTGAAATACCACGCAGTAAAGTTCTTTGAAAATCAGAGAATTTTTTTTTTAAATCAGGGAAGATCTGCTGAAAATCGAAGAATTTTGTCTGATTTTCCCTGTACTGCAATTCTGACCTTTTTCAGTGACTTTTCACTGATTTCAAATGAGATAGTCCAAAAAATTTTTTGTGAGACTTGATTGAATGTTACAGAATTTTGGCGTAAGAAATTTTATAGTTTGAAAATTTTGGAGTTGATAAAAAATTTCAAGGTAATTCGAAGCTGGAAAAATATTTGGATATTGAAAGAGATTATGAGAACATTTAAAGCAGATAGATATTTTAAAGTTGAACGTTGAAAAAAAATTAAGGAAATTTTTTGTTTGTAAAAATTCGGCATCGAAAAACTATTAAGGAAAATCAAAGAGGTTGAAAGTTGAAAAAATTCGGGTTGAAAATTTTTAAAAAATGAAAGTAAGAAATTATAATTTTTCAGTTGATCAACTTTTATTAAAAATGTATTAATTTTTGTTTCTTCTGAAATTAAAATCAATAAAAAATTGAACTTTAGTTTTGAAATCAACTAATAAGGTCAACTTTTCCTAGACATTTTAAAATCCCCTCAAATTATGGAAATTTCCCGACCCAGTTTTCCATTTCTATTGTCAAAAGTTCAGGGTCATCTTGCGAGTAGTTTTCCAACATCCTCCATAGGCATATCAAATTTTACCTAAATAAATATTTCCATTTACTTCGAAAACCGAGCCGAAGCCGGAAAAACTGCGAAAATTACCTTCGTCAGGTAAAATACAAATACCATTTAAAAGGATGAACCCGATACATCTCGATACCTCCACCCGCCTCTCCGGCGAACCTCTCGTAGACAAAATGGCATCTCGAATTCGCGCATATTTTCGAAATTGTTTCCAAAGCTAAAGGCTTAGCGAATCGACTGGCGATAAAATTCTATCCTAATCCATTTTCAAAGGCGACGCGACGTGAAGTTCGCAGAAAAAATAGTCATTTTCGTTCTATTATAAAAAGCAACCCAGGTATATTCAAGAATCGTTCGAGTACACAGAAAAAGGCTTATTCTGTTCAGCGAACGAGTCGATTTGAAGATAAAAAACTTGCACTTGCGGAAAACGGCGAAGTGATGGCGGATTTAAAATATTCTCGCTTAGAAATTATACTTGATTATACCTTCATTTCTGGTTATTTAAAATGCGACTAAATTTAAAGGCTCTTTTTCTTTTTACAAATTGAAATTTATAATTCCGGTAATTTAAAAATGTTGGTAGCTCGTTATCTTTAGAATATTTCGTTAAATCCATTTAAAGTATGCTTCATTGTTTTACGTTAAAGGCCAAGCGTAAAGTTTAGAAACGAGTCCCTTTTGTTCTCGCTATGATCGCACGATTTCTGTTTTAATTGCTGGAGCTTTTTCATTAAAGCGATGTACTTTTTAAGCTTCATGTAAATTAAGCAAAAGAAGCTTCTATAAATTAAAATAAGGCGGAGCGTTTTATATTATGTGGAGACGTATAAGTATACCGAGTTTGGCCAAGTTGTCGAGTAAAAAATTCACCTTCGTGGCCAAAAATTTCGCTTTCTTTCCAGCCGACAACTGGTTTACCTCGAATAAGTTTTCTGCGTGGGGAAATTCGAACAGGGAAAACTACGACGACCGTGAGCTTTTCATTTAGCAGATAATAATCTTTGCTTCGAATACGTGCTGCTGTTTCTACCACAGCGTCGATTTGTTCTGCCTTATTTTGCGGTGGAAAAGTTGGGCATTTGGAGGGTTTTTTCATTATTGTAGGATAGTTTTCCCTTTCAAGGACATAAACTATAGAAAATGGCCACTGGGTAGTCCAAAAATTTGTCTCAAATTGCGTTACAGTATTTCGATGATATTTTTTTTATCTGCTTTGTTGTAATTGGTCGATTTCTCGATTCGGAATAATTCGTTGTTTCGTCATGAAAATAATATTGCAATTAATTTCCACGAATTGGTGATAATTTTTCTCTAGATAAGAGTGTTGAGTCACTTCCACTTTTTATTTGGTCTGGCGAATGAAGCTGGGTTAGGCTTGGGTTATTATTCGCTCTTCGCTGGTCAATTCGATACGCTGATCGGGTATAATTTGTTACGTGTTGTTGTATTGTTCGTCAACAATGCGTCGAGATAAGATTCGAGTGTCGCGAATTAGGTAGATGATGTCATAAAGCGAGAATTATTTGAAGAGTGAAAATTTTCGTTGGTAATTTTCATCGTATAATATTTGGATTCGTACATAATGGATCATTCGTTTGTATGTGAAAGAGAAGGGATCGAGGGAAGGTAGTTTTTTTTTAAATTTTCCTAATTTCATTCAGTTTGAAAAATTATGCAATTTGAATTTAATATCTTATTGAAAAAATTATGACTTTCGCCCGGGGGGGGGGGATAGAACAAAATTGCTATTCAAGTTTTTAAAATAGGTATTGCAAAGTATTCAAAATCGCATTTGAATTGAGTATCGATAAATTTCAATTTTCCACCTTGAATACCTATTGAAATGCACCGAAGTGAAAAACTAAAGAGAGCGAAACATCGAAAAAATCCTACTGAAATGAAATTTTCCTAAATTTTTTTGGTACAAAATACGTGGTTCAATTTTTCTGATTTGAAATTATTCCAAAAAAAATTCACCTCTGTCAACACAAACTTAATTATTCTGAAAATTTCATTTTCCATTCTCTGTCCCCGTCGATTCAGCTCTTTCTCAATAATTTAATCGCACTACATTTCTCTCGAATTTGATGGTTTTGATGTAAAATAAAAACTTATTTTGTATTCTGTCGTTTCTTAAATCAATCAATTTAATTTTTTTTTTTAGAATAAAGAGGATGTACAGAGCCGGCAACTTGCGTGTTGCTCTGGTGCTCGAGCAACACATGAAAAAAAATAAGCGTTTTGAGCAACACATGAAAAAAATTGAAAATTTGTGAAAAATACCGTGAATTGGGTATTTAAACCCTTGGGTTCATATTTTTTTCCAATTTTTTTAAATTTACACTAATGTCAAGTGTAAAATTTTCCATCAGTATGTACTCTCTAAATTTCAATCAGTCAGAATTGACTGATTTAAATCGACAAAATTGAGTCGCTGTAAAAAAATTTACTAATTCAATCGGTGAATTTTCATTACTGAATCAGTAAATTTTGACTGATTTCGTGATGTCAATCAGTCAATTGATTTTTACTGATTCAATGGTAAAAATTCACTAATTGAATCGATGATTTTTCACTGATTGGCAGTAAAATGTCGCAGATCAACTGGGAAATCAGTGAAATTTTATTGATCATCAGTCCTCCCCAAAGGCCCCAAGTTAGTTTCAAAATGGGCAACACATGAAAAAATTCCAAGTTGCCGCCCCTGAGGATGTAGAATTTTTTGAAAAAAATTGGAAAAATTTAAGAAAAATCAAATTTTTATTTCTGTTATCCATGGTGAGTTTTTAGTATTTTTATCTTCACATGAGGAAGAGGGAGAAAGTAACGTTAAATCGTAAAAAAATCCAAAATCTATAAAATTATATAAAATAAACGTTTTTTTCTCAAATTGAAAAATGTTTAAAATTCTGAAATTTGCTGAAAAATAATAAACTCATCTCATTTTGAATCAGAGAAAAGTAACCGGAAAAAAGGTCAGAACTGCAGTACTGGAAAAACCAGCGAAAATCATTGATTTTCAGTGAATTTTTGCCGATTTTTTTGATGAGTTTTGTTTGCTGATTTTTTGAGAAATTTTACTGACTTTTCAGTGAATTTTCACTTATTTTCCAGCAATTATTTTTATCATTTGCTTTCAGTACGTAAAAACTTTTTCTCTGATCTGTGAAAATGAAAAAATAATCAAATACCTGAACATTAATACTTGAACCCAAATAAATTTTGAAAAAAAAAGTCAAAATTGAGGAAAATTGAAGTTTATCAAGGTAAATAGGATAAAAATGACTGAAATTATAAAAAATATATCACTACATTTTGTTCAAATCTGTAATTTTAATTTTCCAAAAAAAATTTTGATATTTTGTTCAAAGCAACGTTGATTATTGAAAGAAATTTATATTGAATGTAAGTAAGTACATATGAAATGAAATTGTCGAAAACTAGGTCAAAAGAGATCGTCGATTTGTAAAAATTATTTCTTTTTGTAATTTTAAAACTATTTTCAAATTTACGAGCATTTAAATGAAAAAAGCAATATTTTTCAAATTGAAAAATTTCAAATTGGTACCTATTTATTTGATCAGAAAACCAAAAAAATTGTCTGAATAATTTCGAGTGGGAGGGAGAGGTTTGGAGGGTGGATTAGAAAATAACTGGGAAATCCAAATTTCAATATGTTTCGTCTTCAACTGTTGTAGCTTCACTTTTTTCTATGCTGAAAGCAGAAAAAAAGGAATTAGATAAAAGCTGGAAAATTTTATTTAGAAATCATCAAAATTTTATATGTATTTTTTCTATAGACTTTTTAAACTCTCAATTTTTTTATTGTTGAAAGTCTGAAATTTTAGAAACTTTGGTCCCATTTTCCTACTTCTTTTTTTAATAAAAGACTTGGATTCGTACCTTTTCTTTTTCCTCCTCCTCCTCCTCCTCCCCCTCCCTAGGAAAGTGATAAAAGTCAACAGATGCTTAATTTTAATCATTAAAATTTTTATCTATATCTAATGACAAATAAAAATCTACAATCCATTTTTCACTTCGTTTCCAAACATTTTGTATAAAAATGTATTTCAAATAGTTTAGTTTATCAATATTTTTTTACATTTTCAGGCAAAATTTCTTCTTTGAAATTAATCCTAAAAAATTCATCAATTTTGAAATTTTACACATCCAAAAAATGTAAAAATTGAAAAAATTTGCATTAAAAAAATTTCAAGTACAAACCCATTTTTAAAATTGTTAAAATTTAAAACGATAATTTTTTCAATTTCTCTCCCAATAATTCTCAGTTAACTCATTTACAAAACAAAAAAAAAACAAAAAACTTCCCAAAACCCACCCCTTCCTCCTTCTCCTCTTAAAAAAATCACTCAACTTACCAAATCCACTCATACTTTAACCCCCACAACGACTAAATTATCAATGCTCTGGTCGGATAAAATACCCTCGATCCATTTACCAACGCTAACATCGTCGAGCACTAAAAAATTAATTTCAAACTGCAGTAATTTTTCCTCATTCCGTTCTTATTCATCGCGAGTAAACACGTGAGTCGATTTTATCTCGAAATAATGCTTAAAGATGTGTTTATCTTTGTTCTTACCGAGTAAAATAAATAAGTAAATAGAGAGAGACGAAAAAAAAAAACTTCGTTACAGCTCGTTCGACCCTTTATAAACGTGCAATCATAGCGATGTTTTTTACTCTTTCTTTTTTACGTAATATAACTTAAACAAAACTAATGAATGCGAAAATGAAAGTCTATGAAATTTTAAATTTTAAAGCGACTTTCGTAAAATTTGTTCAGCTGTTCGTGAATTAATTCTGAAAGGCTTTTTTATTACTTTTTTTCTCTCTCCGCCGCCAGATGACTTCAAAAGAGAGAAAAAAACTGGTATTTTCAATCGAATAAATTGTTCGAAATACTCGTTCATTTAGACACCAGCGTTATAGGGTTCGAGTTTGAATCGACGCCGATTTTTTTTCCTTCTTCGAAGTCGAAAATCGTATAAGTTTTTGAAAGGAAAAAATTTGCTCGATATAGATTAATAGCCGAATTTTATGGCAGCGGAACTGAAATAGACTTAATTGGTTGGTCATTACGACGAGATTATTTGCGTAGTTGAAATCAACACTTGCCAATGAGTTTCTAGATTTTAGCACCAGCGTTCTAATGGTAAAATGGTCGTTATGGTGGCGAATCGGCGAAATATGTCACAAATCAATTAAAAACCACCGTAATAAATACTTTAATGGTGATTTTTTTCCTCTGTTTTCATAACACACTTGTGCTTTCGCAGATTACCATCTGACGTCGAATGGTTCGGTCGGTGGTACGTTGGAAAGACCTTGCGAGAGATTTTTTTCCTTATATTTTTACTACTTAATGATGTCGCCTGTTAAAAGACAAGCGGGAAAGTTTAAATAGCGAAAATAATTAAAGCGCCCCTCAGGATTAATCATTCATTTTAGCAGCAACTTTGCTCGAATCATTAATCAATAAAATATTCAGTTTTTTTTCCTTCTTTAACACTTTAGGCTTCATTTTTTGGGAAATTCTTTTCTCTTATTTTTTTCCTGTACTCGTCTCGTTGTGTTTATTAAAGTTTAAAAACTTTAAACTTCATTATTACGCTAACAAAAGATATTTAAACTTTGTATTCGCAATCTTTGTGCGTATTTTTTTCGCAAATGATTTTTTTTTCGCGTTTTTAACAAAGCAAAACAGAAAAAAAGGTCTCGTCGTTTGTTGCGTGGAGACGTTTTTGCGTCCGAGATTTGCCTTATTCGAAATGTTTTTACGCTCGTTTAGCTCGTTGCGAAAACCAGCCGAGGCGAAGGAGGGGGCGAAACTTACAAACGTAAATTTCTCTTGCCGAGTTAGGACGAGTTTTTAAAGTCTGTATTTGAAAAGAAATCTTTACAAGAAGTTAGAGATAATGCGAAGGTGTGAATTACCCACGTACCTTAACCAGTCAGTGATAAGATCGGGGATATTTTTTCCAAAGGTTTCAACAAGTTACCGGAGGATTAGTTTGACTTTTTGGTGATTTTTCTATACCAGGGTCTGTATACTGGATTTGGAAAATGAAAAATGCTAATTTCGTGTTTTTCTTGCCATTTTTATATTTTTCTTGCTTCGCCATCGCTGCCATTTCCTCTCCCCTCCATAAAAATACTCATTTTTATTTGAAATTTCGATCACTTTTTCAGCAGTTTTATTCTGATGAAATATTACTTATCTGGTAACAAATTATTCAAACTAGCGAGCAAAAAAAAACACTCAAAATTGTTTGGGCAGAATTTCAGGGAGACTTTTTGAACGAATTTTGGATAAATTTTCCCCAAAACGTTGGAAAATATATCCTTTTCGCTCTCCAGTATTTTTTCAATAATAATGAATTTCAATTGTTTATCAAATAACTCCTCTTTTTCTTCCTCTAAAGGTTGTACTTATTACAATTCACAAAAGAATTCAGTTCCAGCAAAATCAGGACAAAAAAATTGGAAAATAAAAATTTCAAATATCAAATAAATATTCCTTAGTTTATGGATTTTTTTTGAATATAAAATTTTAGGCGAAAAAAAAATTGGACCCCAATGATGAGAAAGAGACATTTCCAAAAAAATGGAAATTTTTCACACAAAATGAATTTTATGCAGAGGTTGTTCTAAAAAATTTTTGGAATTACCGAAATATAAAGTTTGATCCGAAAAACATTATAATAAATTTTTTTTTTGGAAAATTCACCTATTGAAAGAAAAAAAATTTACTAAACGAATTAAAGATCATTCGGCGCCGTGAAAAGCATTTTTCTTGGAAGGGTACAGAATGATATGGTAACTTGGTATTTAGGTACCAAAATGATTTGAGGAGGAAGGAAGTAAAAGAGAACCTTATTTCTCACTATTTTCTTCAACAGTTCAAAATACGTAATATTGGATTTTTATGCGTAAAAACCATTTTTTTTTCATGTTTAAATGTTTTAAAATTTCTTATCTGATATAATGTGAATGAAGGTACATTCGAAACTTTATTTCGTCGGTCGAGGGAAGGTGAGGGGAAGGGGGGAGTTACAGCGTACTTTTTAAAAATTTTATGCAAATAGTTGAAAAAATATTGAAGAATTGGAGCTGGGAAAATCTAAAATTGAAAATTTTCAATCCTGAAATTTCTTCCAACAATATTCTCTCTTTGATAAATTATTGAAAATTATTGAAAATCACTGGAAAACTGAAAAAAAAATCACTTGATACAAAAAGTGAAAAACATTTATAGAAAATTAATGAAAATTCGCCAAAATGTCAATAAAATATTTAAAATTTTCTGACCTGAAAATTCTGTGAAAATTCACTGATTTTTCAAATATTTTCACCAATGTTTCACAGATTTTTTCTGATTTTTCCGCTAAATTCATAAATTTTATTGACTTCAGTGAATTTTCACACTGATTTTCAGTGGTTTTTCTTACAGAATTGTTTTCAGTGACAATTTTTTGAAATTCTTTGAAAAATCAGCGAAAATGTGTTGAAAATCAAAAAATTTTGATTTTTTCTTTGCTACAGTTCTGTTTTTTTTTTTAGAGACTTCTTACTGATTCAAAACAAAAATGTAAATTTTCTTAGCATTTTTTGTATTTCGATTTTATAATTTTTTTTTCATCTTTCTACTTTTTAAACTTTTCTCCAGTTAATGAATTTGTTCTAATAATTCCTAATTTTTTTCTCATTTTTTTTTCAATATTGAATATTTCAAAAAATTCTAACTTCAAGTTTTTCAAAACTTCGAGAGAAAAATTTTAAACATGAAAATTTAAAAGAATTCAGATAAAAATTTGACTTTTAATAAAATTCAAGTTGAAACTAATAAACAATTTTAACGTAGGATACAATTTTAAAAAAATTGAGAATTGATGAAATTAACAAAATTTGAAATTGGAAAAATTGTACTTGAAATTTGGTGCTTGGATCGTCAAAATCTCATCAATGTCAAAATGATTCAGAAACTTGTAAATTACTAAGCAATTTTGGAACTACCGAATAAATTTTTGGAACTTTCCAAACAATCTGGTACTACCTCCTACAATCATCTATGATTTTATTACATTTTTATCCATACTTAGATATAAATTCATCAAAATTCTGACAGTTAATAGGAAAAAAAGTTGGGCCCGAGCGAAGCTAGAGCAAGAAAATTTGAAAATCGAACAACAATTACCTACACAAAAAAAGAGCTGCGCCTGAATAAGTACATTGTGGCCTTCCACAAGAAAAGGGGTATTTAACATTGTTCTGGGGGGAGGGGAGTGTCAATTTTTTTTTACCATATTCTGAAACTAGATAAATTATTTTTCAAGTGAACTTTTTTCGTACAAAATTCGCGATTTCATGGCTGTTTGAAAACTAAAGTTGAAAAAACATAGTTTCTAAAAAAACGCGTTTAAAGTTTTTGAATAATTTTTTTTTGTGAAAATACATTATTTAAGGTGCAAAAATAATAATTTTTTTTAAATGTAGAAAATTTTGTATAGAATCTGAAAAAATTGGTTTCAGATTCCTTATGACCCAAATTCACATATTTTTTGCTTTTTTCTCGAAATGAACTTTGTGACAATGTTACCCCATATTTTGTAGATGGCCATAATTCTATCACCCTAAAATAATCTGAAAAATTTTGGGTTAGCACAAAATTTATCCAACCTTAATGAAGTTGAAAAATTTGACTTTATTAAATAATGGCAATTAGATGTCCATTTTCACAAAATTGTTCCAAGTTTGGAATAGGTAAGTAGTAAGTACATACTTAGTTGATTTTATAATTTGGAAAAAATGGTCCAATTTTGGGCAATTTTCCAATTTTTAAGAAAATATCCAAGATAATGTTTTAGTTGTGAAAAATCGTCCAATTTTTTAAAAAATTTTGACTCTGGGTAAATTCTTTAATTAAACGTGGAGATGACTGCAGTGATAATATTCCAGACAGAAAAATCAAAATTGTGACTCAATAAAATGAAACATTCAAGTTGAAAAATCATTCAAAAGATTTAAAAGCAATCCTTCGACTGAAAAATTCAGAAAGAAAATGTTAAAAATTCATGCCTTTTGTTGTTGAACAATCAAAATTCATGCTGTTTTCATGTTTTGTACGCCGCACCAATGGACAACCTGTAGGTATACGTTTTGCTGTATTTCGAGGTGTTCGGTGGGATTCCGGGACGACTTTGAATTCGCGAGGTTTTTCATATTAACCGCAGTACACGAGGCTATTCAACATGACCAAGTTTTAATCACTTTGTGTGCGGACGACGATGGCGGTTTATGCAAATGAAACTATTCAGAGTTGTATAACCCGAAACATGGTGTTTTTGAATTTTCAACTATACTAATTTCCACGTATAGCCATAAAAAGGTTTCAGATTATTAATATCGGTCACACCAGCGTTCTAATGTCTGAGAAAAGGGGTATATTGGCCTTTGCTTTTTTACTCGCCATCGCCAGTCGCAAACCAAACGACAAAACATTTCCATATACAAAAAGCTTACACTCCGTGTGGTTTTTCGATTCGAACGTGTGGTATGTGGTGGACCAACCGGGACCGAGGGGGTGAAAAAAATAACCATACCTTTTCCGATTACCAACGAATTACTTTTGAAATTTATCCTCAAGTTTAGCTCCTTTTTGTGCAAAGCTTTGGTTCTCGCTTTGTCGTTGCGGGAGTATTTTAGTGTGTGTGCGAGCCTTATGTGCCGAGCGAAATGTTTATGGTGGTGCTTTGTCGTATTCAGTTCATATCAAAGTTATAATGCGGTGTTTTAAAAATTTTACAGCGACGGTTTTATTCTCTCTTTGTTTTTTTCCCTGATATTTTTTTTATACTCCGTAACGCCGATGTCGCCCCCGTGCCTATATGGCCCCAATGGACATTTTTCTTACTGTACAAATGACTTGGAAATTGTTGCTGCGTGACGAAATTTTTAAACGCGTGATTTTTTTCAGCCTTTTTCCAATTTTTCCCCCGTGAAGGTATAATTCCGGCAGTCTCGGTTGGTGTTTGAGTGGTAATTACGTATTTTACTGGATTATCGAGCGAGATGCTTGGCGAAGGAGGGGCGAGATCGTAATTTTTGGATTTAGGAGGCAGATTATTATTTTTTAGTGGCTGTGCGGCGCGTATGAGATAGTGAAGGGCAATGTACCCAGGTAGGGTTGGCTTTTAATTAATTCCGAATCACGAACGGTGCTTGGAGTTTGTTAGAGACTTCGGAATGGTAAATATGCGAAAGTACGTACGCGTAAGATTTTTTCGCGTAATTATAACGTTGATTTTAACTCAAAGGTTTTTTAAAAAATTCTCCCTTATGAAGATTTCAAATGGGTTTCTTTTGAAAATATTTTGAGAAATATGGATCGTATTCCGTTGGATTTTTACCAGGATTATCAAAAAATCGAAAAAATTAGATCGACAGCTGTGTCATTCAAAGAAAAGCATTTATTTTTTCAAAATTGCCAAATCTGAGGGTTGGGGTTGTTTTGAAACACTTTGGAGCACGAAATGTTTTTGGGAATTTGTAGCCCCAAATAGGAGAAAAGTCAAAATTTTTGGAATTAGGACCCTTCTTGAGGTGTTTTCGATTATACCTGAATGTTCACCATAATTTAGAAATCGATATATCGATGGCTTGTTAGATTATCGATCGTATTTCGATCATTTGTTCGAAAATCGATGTATTCGATTATCGATATATCGATGGCTTATTTGATTATCGATCATTTGATTATCGATTATCGATATATCGATCATTTGATTATCGATATATCAATCATTTGATTATCGATTATCGATATATCGATGGCTTATTTGATTATCGACTTTCGATATATCGAAGGATTATTTGATTATCGACTTTCGATATATCTATGGATTATTCGATTATCTACTTTCGATATATCTATGGATTATTCGATTATCGACTATCGATATATCGAAGGACTTTTCGATTATAGACTATCGATATATCGAAGGATTATTCGATTATCGATATATCGACCAATTATTTGATTATCGATGTATCGTACGGTATTTAGTTAGAGATAAATCGATCGATTAATTAGCTATCGACGTTTTGATTTATATCGATTGATGATTTATCTATCGATATTTCGATACATCAATCGATCATTCGACTATGAATGTATAGATCAGTAGTTTTTGATTATCGAATAATCGAGATTATAATGATTATGATCAATCATTGTGACATTCAATACCTAATCATTCCCGATCTAATATTGATTTCATCATTCGATTTTCAAATATTAATATTACTCCTTGTTACAGTTGTTACTTTGGTGGATATCTAAATTTTAATTTTAATGTTTGATCATTTTATCACTTGATTTTAATTTGGTAAAATTTTTAGCAGCCTTCAAAAATTTAAAAAAATTAACGACAAAATTTTTAATTTTTTGAAATTTAAAAAATCGAATTTTTCGATTTTTTTCCAAGTTTTGATCGATTTTGAGAGTTGGATGTTACGCACATACTCAAAAACTTTTTTCAACGTTCAAATTTATGCGTATCTAATATGATTAATTATCAGAAGCTAATCTTTATTACGTAGATACCTACGTATCATTTTATTTCAATTAATGAAAGTGTTTTATAAAAGGAGTTGTTGTTTGAAAACCTTATTAAAAACCCAGCCCATTTTTTCGATTTGAAAAACATAAACATCGATTGAAAAATAAGTCGTTCGGTAATATTTTTAAGACGCGAATTCGCGACAAAGTGTCAAAGCATGGCCCACTTTCCAATTCACCAAAGAAAATCACAAATTGAATGAAGAACCGAGTTTACCCGAAAACATTTCTCTTTAGCTGCTAAAAATCACCAAAATGAAAACCTATTAAGGTAATTTCGAAACATAATTCGATCAAAGTTCCATATCGAAAATTTTCAATTATTTATTTTTCAAAAGCTTAAAAATCACTTTATAAAAATATCGAAAATTCGTTTTAATTAAAAACTCGAGCTTTTTCATTCGACTCTTTCACCTCTGCTGGGGATTTTAAAATACTCTACAGGAACCCGAAGGTAAAAAAAAATCTAAATAAACATCTTTTTCCTTCTTCATTCGAAACAAGAAAACAAAAGATTAAAAAATATTCGCCTTAAACCTCGTTAAAAAAATTATTTACGAGACAGCGAAAATCTATACACAAAAAAATAACTAAATCGAATATTCATCTTGTGAAAGTATACACAGGTAGCTGGAAAGTGTAAGGATAATATTTATACATTTTATACATTCGTTTACATCGAGAGAAATAGTCAGACTTGATCAATGAGAAAGATTTTCACAACGTGCAAGCCGCCAACAATAAGCTGAATACATAATTCACCATTTCTTCAACACGGCCAAGTAGGAATGAGTACGTAAAAAGGGTATTTTTACGACACACATAAAATACAAACAGATTAACTAACCGCATACCAATATGAAAAACACCATAATTACGCGGCCATAAGTACGAGTAAATTTGAATAAGAATGGAACAGCGGGTGAAGATTTCATGTATTTCCTAGAAAACCAACGCAAGAGTACATATTTTTGGTTAAAATGATGGTAAAAATTAAACTCGGTAAAAAGAATATTTGAATTCATAAAATCATAGGGCGATAGTAAAAAGCACATTACGGTTTTGGGAATATTTTTCTACGCTTTTATTTCTACCTTTTGTCTAACTCGCATCAAAATGAATTTGAAAAATAGTCCAGAAAAAAAAATATACCTTGGAAAAAGAAACTCACGATATGCGAGAATATCTGTGTCACAATATTCTAAATCGTATAAGAAAACCAACGGTGTTCAATAATTTTATTTTTGCTTCGATGATTTTCATCCAACAACGCGTGAAATTATTCAATTTATTTCTGCGTCGAAATATTACGTATATTACGCTTATTGCATCGATCTACCTTTTGGATACTTTTTTCCTCGAATAAAATGTGTATATTTTTCTCAGCAATGTATTGTTTGATTTTTTCTTCCTGGATATTTCAAAATTAGAAAAAAATTCATCGATGAATTCGATGAGGAATTTAGAACGAAATATTCATACTTATGAACCTAATCGATGATTAAGCGATTTACCAAAACCTATAAATGTAGATAAGATTTAAATTTTATCTCACCGGAAATTAACCACGTAATACAAATAAAACCTCGTTTGCAGTTTCTCTAGTCTAATTGAATAATTCGCAATATGTATACCATACGTCGGTCGTCTAATACCTACGTTTATTTTATCAGCTGACTCCTGACTAGCGAAAAAAAAACTAATCGTGTACAATATTTATCTTTATGACGATATTATATGTTTATTTTAAGCCTCGTCTCTCAATGAGTCTACTCGAAATCAACTTTTCGCTGATACCGTAACCTATAAATTTTTTATGTCAGAGGATTAAATTTTCTATTCGAATTTTAGAGCTACTTACACGTGTACGTTATTACGTGGCCTTTTTGCCGAGGATAAATATAAAATTTCTTATTTTCTTTCCTGGATTTCGGTTAATCAAAAATATTCCAAGTGGGTTGTAAAGTTTTCATTTTTGTGAATATTTTCGTGTATTTTATCCGGATTAAAGATGCTTTGGTGAAGTGGAATTAGTCAGGTGGTGGGAAGAGGAGAGGGAAAGAGGTAACCGAATTTTGTTATTTGGTAGATGATGGTTTTTTGGCTGAAGGATTTAAAAACTAAGTTGTTGTAGGTTGTTTGATGAGTAATAAAAGCCCTGAGGAGAGGTCCTAATTCTCTGACCCGAGGGTGATTGTAATCAGACAAAATTCGAAGAAAAATTCAAATACACCTGTTGCTTGTCTTTCAAAAAAAAATGTTCAGCTCAACTTGAAAATCTCTAGAACCTTAGAAACTGAACAAATCTCACATTCTAATATTTTTTTGCACGCATTTTCAAATTGAAGGGACTACAAATTTATCTTGAATCAAAAGAAATGAAGAAAATTCAATCACAGAAATTTATAACCTAATAAAATTTTTAAATTTGAAATTTCGTAACATTCATTCGATAATTTTTCATTCAACATCTGAAGTGATATTTTTCAAATTTGATAAGAAAAGCAGTTGTAGTAAAAATTTAGCATAATTTTTCAAAATTGATTGAGAAATTCCCACGTAAAAATGACTTTTTCTTGGAATTAAAGAGACTACAATCCTTCAAACTTTATTTTTTTAAAAAAAAACTCGTGTGTGTGGAAATGACTAATAATAGGTGATTCAAAAAGTAAACAAATTGGTCATAAATTTTTTTTTACCGTCATAAAAATTGAAAAATTAGAATTTTCGAAGTTTGCTTCTTTTAAAATATTTTTTTAGTTTTTCAATTTTAATGACAGACAAAAAAAACATGAAATTAAATTAATTTTCGAACTAGACAAAGAGAAGGGATTTTTTAAATTCCAGGAAAAATTTTCTGTACATTTTTCAAAGGTGAAGTTCCACGATAAAATTTTTATTTATTTTAAAATTGAAGGTGAAAGCTATTCTCATCTTTTTTTAAAAAAAAATATGAATTTATAAAAAACGAAGTAATTGGCCAACACAAAATTGTGAAAAATGATGAAATTTACTGTTCATTTTCTCTGCCGGTCAATTACGTATTTATATTTTTTTATATTTTGCATGACCTTGGGGCTCTAAATTTCAACTAAGTAACGATAAAATTTACTTGTAACAATAGAATGTTTAATTTAAATTTAAAATGACCATGTACAAATTTTTATGTGTTTTTTTTTGAATAAGCTGAAATAAAATGAAACGAATTAGTTTTTATTCTTTCAATTTTCAAAACGTCAAATTTGTATCTTTTGTTCAAATTTTAACTATTCCGAATAAATAACTTGAATTTAAAAATGAAAATTTATTACAAGCGGTGCCCAAATTTTCAAAAAAATATTCTATTTTCTAGATTCGTAGTTATTGATCACATTGCTTCAAATTTTGCCAAACAAAAAATTTCCAATTGAACGAGCCCTATTTAATTTTGCACTTTATGCATATTTTCTGCGAGTTTTTGTAATTTTGAGTACATTTTCGATTTTCTGGTCTTGCTTTTCTGCACATTCAATCATTTTCTGATTGCATCTGGTCAAATTTCGATTTTTATCGATTTTTTTGGTTTTCACTAAAGTTTTTTTAAGGTTGAAAAATTTGCCATCTTTCTGACTCTTCAATTTTTTTTTAAACAGAAATTTTCGTAAATTTTTTCATCAAGTTGATGGACTTTTTGGTGTGATCAACACATTTTTTTAAATTTCTTATCCAAGTTTTCAAGGAATCCTAATTATTTTTGGGTTCCTTGGAAGAGAAGGAGCCAATTTTTTAAAAAATCCGGTTTTTTGTCGCAAAAGTTTCTATGTTCTTTATGTTCTTGAAATTATTGAGGGTAAAAATTTAATTTTTTTTTTGATTCTCATCCTTTGTCACGCTTTAGTCTTTACCCATCGTCTATATTCCAATTTCTTTGAAAATATGGGCTCGTTTTTTTTTTTGGTAAAATTCCCATCTCTATTCATACCTCAGACTAAAACAGAAAAAAATACAAAGTAAAATCAAGAAAAAGAATATGCCTTGTGTGGGAGTATCAATAAAAGATTTTTTTATAAAATTGTCAAGTAATTTCCATTTTACATGTCTACGTAAGATTTTCCTTTTTCACGTATTGGAAAGTGTTAAATCGCTTCGACAAAAACGTCAATAATAATCATTCGATATACCTTTTCGATTACGAAATTAGACACGATTTATTCACAAGGTACTTTCATCACCCGAATGAACTCTCCGTCAAAAAGTCGCAAATAAATCTTGCCTATTTCGCAAATCGAAGGCAATACAGCAACCATCAAAATGTCACCTTCGTCTCATCCAACTCCGCCATCCGATTTTATTTTCCCACAATGTCAAAAAAGTGTCAAAACTTTCCACTCCGATTCTCCTACGCTTCAATGTGCTACAAAACACTGTAAAATTGAAACCCTTTACACCGATTCGATTAAATATTAAAATTTTTGATTCGTAAGTGTTTCGAAATTCGGCACGTTTCGAGGTACACGTTTTCATTTCAATGTTACGAAAAGGTCATTTGACTCGAAATTTCCATTCTTCAAAATTCCATTTTGATTAAAAACCTCCACCGAACAAAAAACTTCTAAAGAACGAAACATATGACACGACTAAATGAAATTTTAATACATCATCTTTCAAAATATTTTCGTAAAATTCTTCGACCTCTCCCCCCTCCCCCTCCAGCAACTATTTTCACCCCTCAGATCGAGGTGGAAAAATATTCCAAATTCGAATAGGTGCTAAGCTGATGTAATATTAAAATTCGCAGTTTCATTTTGATTTTATTATTCGTCAGAAATTATTTTAAATTTAATTTAACGCCAGCGTCGGTGTTGTAAATTAATTTTCTTTCCATTGAAAATGATAAATTTGATTTTTCTTCTCGTTTCTGTCGCCTGCTCCATTCTAGGTATAAAATGAGAAAGAAAAAACGCTGATGGAATAATTTAAAAAAAAAAAAAAGGCGAATGCTCTTCGGACATTTACCGCGATGTAAAGCTTCGGTATGAGCCAGTTGCCTTTTTATTTCATATTATTTCCTCGTTGAAGATTTTTCTATTCAAATCGTTATGTTGTAAATTCGTCGCGTCGCCGGCAGTACGCGAACAAACAATTCGTCAGATTTCAACGTCGGCTAGAGAGAGAAAGAGTAACTGGAGGGCACGTCACACAGAGCAAAGCTGGTATAGGTTTTAAAAAGCTTCGGGGGTTTATATAGGAGAATAACATCAGTTGGAAACGAAACCAAGAAAACTAATTCGGTAAAAATGCGCTGTCGTTTACAAGCTCGGTATAGCATTTAAGTAAAAACTACGACAAGCGTTAAATTACTATTCAGTTTATGGTGGCACGTTGAACGATACACACGAACAGAGCGGATATGCAGATTTCAGAATTCTTTAAACGACCCTTTCAACTGTTGGCGAAATTACTCTGCAAGTAGAATAAGGCGACGAGGACGAGTACCCTTAGAAATAGAGATAATTTAACCTTAGAGAGCTCAATTCTGGGTTATGGCCTGTACAAAGGAATCCAGAAGAGGAAAAAAAGGCCCAGTGAAAGAACCCCCTCAAAATAACGCGATGGCTTAATTTACGCACAATCTAGCCAGACTTCGGGGTGCGAAAATTTTCCAACGCCACATAATCGAAAACCTATTAATTTATGATTTTACGGGCGGAAAATTTATTCCTTTTTTCCTTTTATTGCCTAATCAAATTTACCAAATCCGGTTTATATTGCTTTCTGGCCAATACGACTGGAGACCTCATAGGCAACTTTAATCTGTTATGAAACGTAAATATCGCGCAGGGTTTGTTGGCGCGGCCATTGTGGCTAATCTTTTCCGACATTAATGGCCCTTTATTTCGCTCAATACGTTGGAAATATTGCACGTTCGCGACGACTCGACTGCTGCCAGTTTCCGTACGAATTGAATTGGCCCCTATTGCACGTTTTAGATTTTACTCTTATATATTTTGCCATTTCTTTTATTTCCTTGTCCGGTGGAGCTAGCACGATTATCCCAACCCCATTCTCGAACATTTCTTAGCGTTATAGGACTCATCATCTAGCAAAATGTGTAAACAAAACTCGACCATTTAGATTTACCCTTCCTCTATTTTTTCCATCCACAGAGTAAACTTTATAAACGCGAATTCTTTCGCCGATTGTTCAAGAAAAACTTCAACCCAGAAAAAAATTAAGAAATTAATTTCAAACCGCCAACTCGTACTCGACTTGCTTGTGGAACGTTGACAGCCTCATTTGACGTAAAAAGTAAGCCTAAATCTAAACTAAACTCATACTGCAGCTAACTTTTTGCACAAAAGTTTAACTTTTATTTCCGCTATTCCGCTAGACCGATATCATCTAGCAAAAATTGCTACCCAAAATGTCATATTTAATTTACGCTCGAATGATATACGATATGGGTATTTTCGGTTTAGGTTTTCGTCTTTTGTTTCTCTATATTCGAGACGATGCTTGTCTCGTAATAATAAATGTAATAAAGAACTCGTATTAATCGTCCGGAGTGAGTTTGGATGGTCGATTTTTAGAGGAAAAAAATCGTCTCTGGGCAACAAGTTCCTCTCCAAGCTAATTGATTACTGGTATATTGTCCGTGAAATGAGCGAAGTCGTTGATTGAACGAAGTACCGTGTAGAATCTGTACCCCGAACGAGTCGTGAAATTGAAAAATAACCTAAGATTTGGTTCCAGCGTCGTCGAAATGGTTAGATTCGATATACACGATGTGGTTTTATCGCAAGGCCTCCTCACCCCAGCATGGGTCGAAGTCGTATTCTCGACGAGCTTTTTATTACTTCTTCATTTTCACGAAGTATGGAGATTTTAGTGATGAAATTTTTTAAGGAAAAATATTGCAGGGTTGGGGAGGGGGACGCAATGAATATTTTCTGATCTGAAAAAAATTATTTTCAATAAGTAATTATAACTTTTTATTAAAATTTAAAGGAGTAGATACTTTTTCATCATTTCTATTTACATGAATCAGTGAAAATTATGGAAATCACTGGAAAACACTCAGAATTGCAGCACAGCAATAAATTAGTGAAAAATTCGCTGAAAGTGAACAGAGAAATAATTCATTGGAAAAAAGCAGTCGAAAAATTCATAGTCTGGCATATGGTAATAGGAAGGACTGCACCCCCCCGCCGATCCTCCGGGGCATGTTTTTTCTTAAAGGGGTCATCCTAAGGAACATTTTAATGATGGGTGCCCCAAAAAAAAGTTGGCCCTAAATACAAAATGGCGGCCATTTTGATTGACAGGTCGGTTCAAATTTCATATTTTGCTCTGTAACTCGAAAACTAGGGCACTAAGGATACAATATACCATAATACGAAATGTTCTCCATAAAATTTCCTACATTTTTTGTCATGGGGCCAACGCGTGAAAATGTAGCGTTCGCGAGTTAGACGCGCGTGAAGTTAGAAGCGATAGTCCGGTGGCAGCTTGAATTTTTTTGGATATAAACGGCGAACGGTGGTACAGATGTAAAATTCGATATGATGATCAAGGACATCACGAGGATTTTTTTTAGCCCGAGAGGCCATCGCCAAACCCCTCATACGAGGAAAGAGGGGGAGGTTTTAAGGGGGTCTCAATCCCCAATTTTTGAAATTGGTCTATTCGGCTCTTTTTTGGTGTCATTTCCATATGATTGAAACCCGCTGAGTTCAAAAATGCCATCACTCTCAAAATCCGAGGAAGATAAGTCCCTCAAATTTGAGATTTTTCAACTTTTGTTTTCACATTTGCCCTTAAAAGTGCATAAAATCACATTTTTTCAATTTTGCACAACCAGCCGACCTTCCAACCAACTTTTAACCACGATTTTCGAACTCTGCGAGTAAATTACCGTATGTACATTGACACTTTGCAGCTTTTCATACCTCTGCTCTGAGTAAGTAGCAGGGTCTAAAGGTGTTGAAATCGGCCTAATTTTTCACATTTCTGGGTAAAAATCACAATTATTAAATTATACACGAGAAAATATTCATCGATGGAAATTCTTAATACGACGTCTGAGTAGTACATGTCCAACACAATAAATACAGACCCAGAGGCACCTCGTGTACCCCCACCAAAGGCGTGAGGAGGGTAGTTTTTGACTGGCGTTTTGTCCTAATTTTACTACTTTCAAAGTGAAATATGAGTTTTACAACATATTTCACCTGCCTTATCGTGAAGTAAGTATATTACTGAATAATATTTCCTCACCTTCCCTGATTCAGATTACTCAACATTTTTCAATTTAATTCGAAGGGAGGGGGTGACAATTTGGAGGAAGGAGTATTATTTTGACAAAAAATCGATGTTATACGTATTGAAACCTAGATTTTCGAAGATGCTGATTTCGAATACGTTATCGAATTTACGATTAAAATCAAGGAGTAGGCAGGGGTGAGTCCGTTTAAGGGGAAAGGAGTATCATTTTGGGAAAAAAACGACATAATGTATAACCTTATTGATATTTTGATTTTAAAATGCGCTAATTTCAAATACGAGTAAGTTATCAAAATTGCGATTAAAGCGAATGGGTGAGTAAATGTGAGCATATTTGGGGAATTGGCATTCCTACTATAATTCATGTTTTAAGACGATTTTTACGATATTATTCAAACGATGGGCTCACTCGGCTCACCCTTGACTTCATCGTAAATTCGACAACGTATTCGAAATCAGCATCTTCGAAAATCTAGGTTTCAATACGTATAACATCGATTTTTTGTCAAAATAATACTCCTTCCTCCAAATTGTCACCCCTCCCTTCGAATTAAATTGAAAAATGTTGAGTAATCTGAATCGGGGAAGGTGAGGAAATATTATTCAGTAATATACTTACTTCACGATAAGGCAGGTGAAATATGTTGTAAAACTCATATTTCACTTTGAAAGTAGTAAAATTAGGACAAAACGCCAGTCAAAAACTACCCTCCTCACGCCTTTGGTGGGGGTACACGAGGTGCCTCTGGGTCTGTATTTATTGTGTTGGACATGTACTACTCAGACGTCGTATTAAGAATTTCCATCGATGAATATTTTCTCGTGTATAATTTAATAATTGTGATTTTTACCCAGAAATGTGAAAAATTAGGCCGATTTCAACACCTTTAGACCCTGCTACTTACTCAGAGCAGAGGTATGAAAAGCTGCAAAGTGTCAATGTACATACGGTAATTTACTCGCAGAGTTCGAAAATCGTGGTTAAAAGTTGGTTGGAAGGTCGGCTGGTTGTGCAAAATTGAAAAAATGTGATTTTATGCACTTTTAAGGGCAAATGTGAAAACAAAAGTTGAAAAATCTCAAATTTGAGGGACTTATCTTCCTCGGATTTTGAGAGTGATGGCATTTTTGAACTCAGCGGGTTTCAATCATATGGAAATGACACCAAAAAAGAGCCGAATAGACCAATTTCAAAAATTGGGGATTGAGACCCCCTTAAAACCTCCCCCTCTTTCCTCGTATGAGGGGTTTGGCGATGGCCTCTCGGGCTAAAAAAAATCCTCGTGATGTCCTTGATCATCATATCGAATTTTACATCTGTACCACCGTTCGCCGTTTATATCCAAAAAAATTCAAGCTGCCACCGGACTATCGCTTCTAACTTCACGCGCGTCTAACTCGCGAACGCTACATTTTCACGCGTTGGCCCCATGACAAAAAATGTAGGAAATTTTATGGAGAACATTTCGTATTATGGTATATTGTATCCTTAGTGCCCTAGTTTTCGAGTTACAGAGCAAAATATGAAATTTGAACCGACCTGTCAATCAAAATGGCCGCCATTTTGTATTTAGGGCCAACTTTTTTTTGGGGCACCCATCATTAAAATGTTCCTTAGGATGACCCCTTTAAGAAAAAACATGCCCCGGAGGATCGGCGGGGGGGTGCAGTCCTTCCTATTACCATATGCCGGACTATCACTGTAAGTAAACAGTGATGAATTTCACCGAATGTAAACCGAAAAATCACTGAAAATGAATAGTGAAAAAATTCACTAAAAATAACTAGGGAGCGGATTTATATGCACCAAAAATCGTAAAATATGCCATATAATATGCGCTAAAAATCGAAAATATGCTAAAATATGCAAAGTCTTTATGGGTATCACCTGAAAGGTATTGAAAAAATTCATCCCTTTTTTACACTTATACTTTCTCAAGTTTGATTGAAATACACGTTATTGTCAATTAAATGTAAAATCAAATATTTTTATTGCAAAATTGTATCATATTTTCGGCACTGCAACTAATTTCTACATCTACTGAAACAAGAGGCACGAATTTGAACCAAATAATATCCTTTGATGTTGGATTCAGTGGCATCGAAAGTTTTTTTTTGGGTGGAGGCAAAATGAGTACAAAGAGTTGGAATTTGGAAAACCAGAAAGGTTTTTTGTGTGTGTGGGGGGGGGGGGGGGGTAAAGGGCAAAAAGGAGCTTTTTTTCGCACTTCAGCTTTAAATGGATTGTACAATTAAAATTTTTCATGCCCGAGCAAAGCGAGGGCAAAGCTCTGAAAAAATTGGAAATTTAATGCCCAAAACAGACATTTTTTAATTGTTTCAATGTTATGAAAATCTTTCTCTGATGCAAAGGTAAATTTAAAATTTTGAGAAATATGCGCTAAAAAACCGAAAATTGGAGAAATATGTACTAAAAACAGAGTAAATATGTAAAAAATATGTATTTTTGAGTGAAATATGCAAAATATGCAAAATCAAATAGGGCTCATTCTTCTCAAAATGATGTGAAACGGAAAAGTACACTGAATATGTCCAGTTTTATTGGATACAGAAAAATATGCGTTTTCATATTAATCCGCTCCCTAAAAATGACTCAACAAACTTCGCTGAAATTAAACAGAGGAAAAGTTCAGTGAAAATGAAAAGTCAACAAATTCACTGTAAGTAAACAATGAAAAAATTCGCTGAATATAAATCGAGAAAAAATTCAGTAAAAATAAATTTCACTGAAAATAATAAGCGAAGTTTCACTATTGAAAGTGAGCAGAGAAAAAATTTTACAAACTGAATTTAAGTAAACAAAGAAAAAAATCAGTGAAAAATTCACTGAAAGTAGTGAAAAAAATTCATTGAAAATAGTGAACAAATTACGCTGAAAATGGTGAATTTTTTTAAAAAATCACTGAAAATGGTGAACAAATTTCACTGTAAATGGTGAGCAAATTTCACTGAAAATGGTGAACAAATTTCACTGAAGATGATGAAAATTTTTTACTGAAAATGGTGAAAAATTCACTGAAAGTAGTGAAAAAATTCATTGAAAATAGTGAACAAATTTCACTGAAGATAGTGGACAAATTTCACTAAAAATGGTGAAATTTTTTACTGAAAATGATAAAAAAATTCACTGAAAATGGTGAACAAATTTCACTGTAAATGGTGAATAAATTTCTTTGGAAATGGTGAACAAATTTCACTGAAAATGGTGAACAAATTTCACTGAAGATGATGAAAAAATTTCACTGAAAATGGTGAAAAATTCACTGAAAGTAGTGAAAAAAATTCATTGAAAATAGTGAACAAATTTCGCTGAAAATAGTGAAATTTAAAAAAAAATCACTGAAAATGGTGAACAAATTTCACTGAAAATGATGAAAAATACACTGAAAGTAGTGAAAAATTCATTGAAAATAGTGAACAAATTTCACTGAAAATAGTGGACGAATTTCACTGAAAATAGTGGACAAATTTCACTGAAAATGGTGAAATTTTTTACTGAAAACGATGAAAAAATTCACTGAAAATGGTGAACAAATTTCACTGAAGATGATGAAATAATTCCACTGAAAATAGTGAAAAATTCACTGAAAGTAGTGAAAAAATTTCACTGAAAAATATAGTGAACAAATTTCACTCAAAGTAGTAAGAGAAGAATTCACGAAAAGTAAGCAGTAGAAATTTTTTACCAAAAAACAGTGAAAAAATTTCACTGAAAATGAACAAAGAAAAAATTTCGCTGAAAGTAAACAGTGAAAAAATTGCTGGAAAATCAGTGAAAATTCACTGGGTAAAATATCCAAAATTTGCAGAAAAATCAGTATAATTTTTCCGAAAAATTCGTTAAAAATTCAAAGAATTTTGCTGAAGTCCATTGCGCATCAATCCTGATTTTTTTTAGGGGAGAGTAATATCCTCATTCAGCGTATAACAATTGATTATTATCGATTCGATTTTTTTTTTCGAAGTGTAGAATTTTAAATCTAATTTTATTTCTCACATTCAAACATTTTGATTCGCCTGAATTTCGGAATGAACCAGGTCAAAAATCATCAAATTGATTTTAGATGGCTCCCTCTCCTCCTTCTCATCAATATACTTCGAAAAAAATTGTATAGGTAAATATCAATTGAAAAATTCGCAATTTGGGAACTCTTGCTTGTAAAAATAATATGACGTAAAAGCAAATGAATGAGGAAGAGAAGAGAGAATATTTTCCAGGGTAACAAAAATACACCGTGACATCGTGGTATCAATTTCCATATTTTTTAGAAATAAAATCCCAAAGTAATATAATTTCCATCTCATTTTTCATATACGAAATACAAAACACATCGACTTGGTCCATCAAAAAATATAGATATCTACTCTTTTTTTTCTCACATATTTCAAAAATCTCCCCCTCTCTACCACTGCTTTTTCCAAAAGTGTTGAATACCAATTTCTGAAAGTTTTGATTACCGGAATCAAAGTTGATTGAAACTGACTCCCCTTTTCTGCCCCTTCATCCCTAAAATTATTTCGAATATAATTTGTAGTTAAAATTCAACGCTATACTTCCTCGTTACAGTGTATAAAATAGAAAGAGTATGCATTATGCAAATAAGCTGCCACGCCAACTAAATGGTTTAGGTACCGGTATAATGTTGAAAGCTCTTCATCGGTACGAGATTCGTTTCATTAAATTTACCTGTTTCCCCTATTTGTAGTTTTAATTGATATTAAACTAATTATTTCTGAATTACGATGTAACAGAAACTTGTCGAAATCAAGAACACAGAAAAAAAAGAACTAAATTACTTCTTTTTTTTCACCCAAAAATACAAATGAAAACGAATCCATTATTGATAAACTTATACATGAAAAAAAATCATTAGATTTTTTCGTGCCATTAATTTTCACTCGTTATTTATCATTTCCTTAGCATTTCCCATCCTTTTTCGGTATTTTTTCTCCGCCAAACGAACATCGTACGATAAATTTCGACTTTGCTCGCTTTTGAAAAATTTTTCAGTTGGAGATTTTTTTTCACCGACTCGTTTTAATTTAATCGTATTTCGCTTAATTTAACGTTTCGTTTTATGTTTTTCTTCGGATTTCCCGAAATGGCTTTTCTTTAGGTAAGTTTTTTGCAAATAAACGAGAATAAAGGTACGTAATTTTTCCTCTTTCACATTTGGCAATTTGGAAAAAATAAAAGGGGCAAAAATGCATTAAGCTCTTTTGTATTAAGGCGACGCGATGTACTTTAATTTAAAATAATTTATTCATTCGGGTATTTTTTTTTTTCAAGATAGAAAAATTATACCACGTGAAAGGCTCGAAAAAGCTAAAATGAATTTTATCGAATTAGGTATAGGTAAAAAAAAATGTATCCGGTGATTTATCACTGTTTTGTAAAAATTTTGCCATTTTCGGCGGTCTCGTTATCGATTAAATAATTTTCGCGAGAATTTTCCACCCAGAAATCAGGTGTTTGGTCTTAGCTGGAAAAATAAGGTGAATTCTTTTCTCGCCTTTATAATGGATTTTTTTTCGGTTTTCTGAAAGCTGATAGTGTGCTTAAGTAGTACGCCCACTTTCCTTAAGTCAACGTTCTCGGTTTTAAAATGTCCAATTAGATAAGAAAAGCTGTCTTGAGTTATTTTACGCTAGTGGGCCATTGTCAAGGTTTTTTAATAGATTGTTATGGGCTTTTTTAATTGCCGGCTCCGGTTTCAATGTTCGAGACTGTAAAACAGGCTTATTACTGGTAATGTAGAAGGCTTTTTTTCAGATTAAGTTATTTTTTCCCCTCTGAAATGTTTTATTGGTTTGATTTTTTTCCTTGTTTTTTTTTCTCGGTTGAAAAATCGTTTTGTTGGGTTGCTTAATTGGTATTCTAGGAGATGATTAGTCATAATCTCGTGGCCTGGTTTATTTATTTCGCGAAAAAAAAAATCGAAAAATGCATCATTAACATAATTAAAATAAATCAAATTAATATTAGCACGCGAATGTTAATGGAAAAAAACACAACTCGTATAATTAAATAATAAACTTCGTCACAATACGAAAAACGAATCGCCACATGATACGAATTATGGGTTCTTTTTCCCAATTTTACTTACCAAATCAAAACAATAATGTAATTTTTATTACAACTGGTTTCCTTAGCAAATCTTGTTCAACACTAACTCATTTGAAGAAAAAAAAATTAAAATTTATATATTTAAAAAACGAAAATTGGTGAAAAATTTAAAATCAAGACGCGAATGTATGAACGATGGGCACACCTTATTTCGTACATTTATTTGATTAGATATCGAAAAAAATTTCATTTACGACATCGCCACTTTAACAACACTAGAATAATAACGATACTCGATGGTTGTAACTCGAAGACTTACTGTGCTTTATCCATTTTCCTCGATTTCGGTCTTAGGTACCGGCATTCGTGTCAGTGTTACCAGAGTGTTCGAACGTGAAACTCGCCTCGTTCTGGTAAACTACTGAGCTGGCTGGTTCGCGCAACGAGTCGAGGACGTTCGCGGGGTTTCGTTTTCGTTTTAATTTCGGTAATAAAATTTTTAATTATTTCGATTGAGCGTTTAAGTAAGTGTTTTGGGATGATTTTCGAGGGTGATGGCGATTTCGTGTAGATGGGGTAGATTTGATTAAGAAATAATATCGGTATTGGGGTATTTTTCCGAGATGCAATCGACGAATGCTGAAAGGTAAAGAAAAGTTTTTCTAGTATATGGAATAAATTATTTTAAAATATTTTTCAACTTAATTGATATTTTTAATTTAAATTATATTTTATTAGGGGGTAGGAATCGACCTCGGAGTCGGAGTCAAACTGACTCCAAATTGACTCCGAGTCAGGCGGTAGTTAAGGTCATGCGACTCTGGAGTCAAATTAGAGCCAAGGGTCAAAGTCATAGATTGACTATGGAGTCAAGAGTCAGTGTGAGTTTGACACCAGAGTCAAAGTGGAGTCAGAAGTCAATGGCGTAAGTTTAACTTCGGAGTCAAATCAGAGCCCAGGGTCAAGGTCATAGATTGACTCCGAAGATAAGGTGGAGTCAGGAGTCATGAATCAGGGCGTGTTTGTCACCAGGGTCAAAGTGGAGTCGGGAGTCAGCAGTCAGGGTGTAAGTTTGACTTCAGAGTCAAATCAGAGCCCAGATTCAAGGTCATAGATTGACTTCAGAGTCGAGGCGGAGTCAGGAGTCGAGGATCAGGGTGTGAGTTTGACACCGGGGTCAAAGTGGAGTCAAGAATAAGAAGTCAGGGTGTAAGTTTGACTTCAGAGTCAAATCAGAGCCTCGGGTCAAGGTCATAGATTGACTATGGAGTCAAGAGTCAGGAGTCAGGGGGTGAGTTTGACACCAGGGTCAAAGTTGACTCTAGAGTCAATTTAAGACCTTGACTCCTGACTTTAGGTTGACTCCGGAGTCAAATTATGACTTTGACCCCTGACTCTGGCTTGATTTTGAAACTATTTAGGATTCCGAGTCAATTTGGAGTCAGTTATTTTCTGTCTACGTCTATTTTCTAAATTTTCCATATAGTTGTATCAAATTTTTAAATTTTACCACTCTTGACATTTTTTTAAAATCATGAAGTTGAAAACATTCATTGTTGGAAAAAATTGAAAAAAAAAATTCCAAGAAATCTGAATTAAAAAGAATTTACTGTTAAAAGATATTTTGAAATTAGAAAAAATTGAGCGTTAATTTTTTTTTTCAACTTTTATTCATCATATTATTTGAATTTTTAATTTCATACATTCTGAAATTTCTTCAATTTTCTCCAGTTTTCCTTTCTTCAACTATAAAATTGTTTAAACAAAAAACTTCTCTATTTTTTCAACTTGGTGGTTTTCAAAACTTCCTCCAACTTTATAGAACAGTATCAGACGTCCGCAATTCATCTAATTTTTGGGTAATTGCTCTAATTGTCTAATTTACCTCAATTTTTGGGTATTCCTGGAATATCTTAATTTCAGGATAATATTACCGTAATTTTCCAGAATTATGGGGTATTTACCGCAATTTTCCAAAATTGTTGGGTAATTACCGTGGTATTTACCGTAATTTTCTAAAATCACTGGGTAATTTCTATTCTATTTACCGTAATTTTCCAAAATTATTGAGTAATTGCCGTAATTTTTCAGAATTATTAGGTAATTACCGTAATTTTTCAGAATCATTAGGTAATTCCGTAATTTCTCAGAATCATTAGGTAATTACCGTAATTTTCCAGAATTACTGGGTAATTACCCTAATTTTCCAGAATTTTCGAGTAGTTACTGAAATTTATATAAAATTCAAAGTGAGTAATTTTCATGATCCCATCTAATATAGTTCTTCAAAATCGTAAAATTTTTGTTCTTTTGGAATTGATAATTTTTCATGTTGGCAACACTGCTGCCAAAAATCCAGGCCCGTGTCAGATAAAATTCATGTTGTTCAAGTAGGCAACTATTGAAGCAAATCGGTGACTAACATTTTCTGACTGTGACCAGTCATCATAAGGTACGTTTTTTCCTATACCGAAATTTTAAATTTTCAGTTCCATCTCGTCGCAAAAACTAATCCCGTAGACTTTTTACTGCTTCATCTCTATTCCCAAGACAAAAGAAACCGAGTTGAAATCACCACATCGACCTTTTCTTCTCTTTCATTCACCTGGAACCCCATCACAAGTCACATTATATTCCATCAGATAAACAGATAGGAAGATGAACTCTTCAAATATCTCATCTTCAGCTGATTTGTTTTCAATTTTTCCCATCTTTTCGACAGTCTTTCTCATTAAAACGTTTTTTTTCCATCTATGCGAAAATTTGAGACAGAAAAAAACCACCACTTCAAAGGACACCTCTTTCGGTTACTAGACAACCGACGACGACGAATATGAATTTTAAAAACAGTTCGTGACTTTTTAATGCAATCGTATCATCTGAAAACCACTTTATGAATGAGGTTACAGTCAAGCAACTAATTGCAGCATCCCTTTTTCTCTGTTCCAGTTAAAATTTCGGTACAGGGAGTAAAGAAGCACTTAACTTTTTTTCCCTCCCCATACCGACTCCAAACCCCATCAGTGACCTATCTATAGATGATTATATTTCGGATGGTGAAAAGTATTACGAAAAGAATCCTAGGGTAATGGCGCTAGTGGAGCAGGCAAAATACACTTATAACTTTCCAAACATCTCTCATTTTTACTCTCTTTGGTACTACGAACCATCCAACGAGAGTTACCTATTGAAAAATGCTTTCAGTGTAATCGGTTTGCTTGTCTTGTTATGCATTCAATGCATCGATTTCGATATACGAATAAGGCGAAAAGCATCGCTTTTTATTTAACCACACCTTGGAAATAACGCGGACGTATTTTCTGGTAATTGAACAATTTATACCCTTCAATAAATCGTCTGAGAGAGCTCGGCGGCGATCTTCTCTGGTACGAAATCATATAGGCGCTTTTGCGGCCAAACGGTTAGTAAGGTAAAATTTCATTAATTTTTCACGCTATTCAGCGGCATAATACAAATATCCTGCGCCAACAACATCGTATATCTTTGCCAAATAAGTTACAAGTCGAAATAAATATATATTTTGTCGGCGAAATACCAACGTCGAGTAGGTAGAGGGGAAAAAAACTCTAAACCGAGGAATAACCGTGTACACAATGAAGGATGAACGTTTAAATATTTTTCATTTGAAGCGTAGGTACGAAAAGGATACGAAAGAAGGAAATTTTTATGCTTTTTTTTTTTACCCCTGTGTGGAAGGCGGTATGCGGCATCGGGAGATATTGGAGAAAAAAAAGGATTCTTTTTCCCCCTTCGGTTGTTTACTTGATTATATTACATCATTTGCCAAATACTTTCGACATTAAAAAAGTATGTTTTCATCAAAATAACGTAAACGGGTAGTTTTTTGATGTTCGGTGCGTGCAAAATGGCCGATATAACATGAATGACGTAACTTAATAAGAATCTTTTGCTTTAGCCAGGAAACGTGTTGCCGCCTTTTTACATTAATCGAGTACTGTTAAACAGAGATTACATTTTAACGCTATTACTTCGCAGAGCATTAAGATGCAAATCTTCTCTATATACTGCCACGCCAGCAAACCTAAATCTAAAACTCTTTTAACGTGCACTCGTGTCAAACGAAACACAAATTCACTTTAACGGTCGTGAAAGAGTAAAAAAAGTATTTTTTGGAAGGTAATGGATTAATAAAGTGAGGGGCTGTTTTTTTTTTTCAAATTTAAAATTAGAAGTGAGAAATTGTCAGTATTGATGTTGGTCAAACCGATTCATGGTTGCTTTTTGGTTGCTTAAATTTGGGTCAGAGTACGAGAAGGTCATCGACCTTTCGATCACAATTTTGTTTAAGTAGAAAAAAGTAAAATAATGGCTTCAAAAGTACTTCTAGATGAAATCAGCTCCATTAAAACAGTTTTTGGCAAAATTTACCAATTTTTATGACGATTTTTTTTTAAATAACTGATAAAATTAAAAATATTTACCTACTTAAATTAACACTGTAAAATCCTATTCTTTAATCGTAGAATTTTTAAAAACTTGACATTCTCTTGGATTTTTTCTCCCATTAAATTTTTAAAAATGTTTTTCAAGCCAATTTTCTAAATTTTTTAATTCTAAAAATTTCAAAGCTGAAAAATAATTTTAGAAAAACGTTTAAGCTGAGCTAAAAAAAATTAAATTTTGAAAAAAAAATTATGGTAATTGAACTTCGAGAAATAATTTCGGAAGTAAAAAAAAAATGAGAGAAAATTTCCAGAGTTAAGAAATGAAAAATATGTATTTTTAGAAAAATTCAAGAGCTGAAAATTTTTTATATTCATCTGGAAAAAAAATAGAAGGAAAAAATTTCAGAATTGTTAAATAATTTATTCCAGATTAGAAAATTGTTGAGTTGAAAAATATCCGGAAAATAGGAAATTTGAAATTGAAACTATTTTGAGAATCTGAAAAAAAAAACCAATTTGGGTTGAAAAATTGTTGATTTCGCTGTGTTGATTCTAACAAAAATTACGTTTTGAGTCACTATTCTTGTTGGTTCCTGGCGTTATTATAACCGAAATTCTGGGTGTTTTTCAGGTTTTAATGACCCACAGGGGGCAAGAGAGGTAGGAATAGAAAAATGGATTACAGCCATGATTTGTACACTTTATGTAGATTATTTTCAAAAAAATTTGGTCCACTCCCACGTAATTCACATGGGGGGGGGGGGGTTGTGCCCCCTTCGAGGGGCAGGAATGAAAAAATTATTTTGCTGATGAAAATAGAATCTGTGGATCAATATGTAACAAGACATCAATATATTTTATTTTCAAGAAAAACTTGATTTTTAGAAATTGTTGAAAATTGGAAGCCCTCTACTCCCATTCGAAAAAGAGGAGAGCGCAGATGGCTCCCAATCTTAAAATTTTTTTTGATCCCATAATTCATCATAAATTTCCATTTTTTCAGGTTTACTTTTCATGCTGGAAAATTATAAAATTTTCTAGAGGCTCTAAAATGTTTTGAAATCACTTCCAATCAATCCGAAAGCTCAGATAAATAGTACACTGTCTGCATATCGACTCACTAATTCTAAAAGTGTCCAAGTACCTACCAAATCGATTTTTTTTTTACCGGAAAGCCAAAAAAACGTAACAAAATTTGCATTGTGCTTATGGACATTCCAGATTTCAAACTCATCTGGAAAAGGTTTAAATTAATTATTTTGAATTTTTCTGAATTTTAATCGATGCAGCTTGAATCACTGAATTCGAAAAACTCAAAATCTCATTTTTGAAAAAAAAATGGCACTTGGATACTTTTAGAATTAGTGGGTCAATATACCTAATTTCATACTTTTTTTTTCGTGGATTAAATCAAGTTTTCATATATGTTTTTTTTAAAGTCTTTTTGGGTTAATTTTGAAATTTTAAAAATTCACCAAAATTCCAGAAATGAACTAGAGCACTTGAAATTTTGGATATGGGGTCCTTTCATGAAGTACCTTCAATTTTTTTTTTACTTCAGTTCAAAATTTTTCGCTAGTTGGGATACCTCCGTGGATGAAAATTTTAATGAACTGAAAAGTATTTCATTCCAAACTTCAGATTTGTATTTTTGTTAAAATTTCAATGCAATTTTTCATTTTTTAAAAAATTTATTACGTGTCCTTCTTTCTTTCCAGTCATAGGTCAATAAAATCTCGAAATAGTTTGTATCTAACAAGAAATTATTTTTGCATTTCAGTTGAAAAAGTTGCATCATACTATAATTGAAGGGGTCGAAATTGTTGGATACACCTTTACAACAGTTTTTGATTAATTTTTGATCATTTTTGATTCATTTGAGCAACTTCTTATTGTTCTATATTTTATTAAGCTCATTTAAAAATTGATTTATCGTAAATTTTATGTCGAGATTCATTTTTAAAAAAATAAAATGTATCAATGATTTCCACTTTCAATGAATTTCTCAAAAATTAAATTTTTTCTCCAGCTATTTCCTTTATCTTAAAATTTTTTCTCTATTTTATCAATTTCTATCCGAAATATTCCCAAACCTCCAATCCAATAAATACAACCATCTTCCTTCCAAATTTTACCATCTTCATTAAGTACGTTAAATAAACTCGAACGGTTCATAAACCCTCTCCCCCTCATCCTCTCCCGCCGAAAATTCAGCGAAAAAAAAAAGAAACACCCATTGTAATGCACGCTTCATCGCTTTAATGAAGTTTTCAAATATCTCGAACACAAAAGCACGCCGAATTCTCGTCTCGCTCGTCGCAATGGGCTTTTCGGAAAGAACGTGATCGGTAATTACAACTCTTACAAGACGTTCAACAACAAAAATTCTGTTTTCTTTGTAAACTTGGGAATTTCAATGGGTAATAAACGGCGATACGCGGGGGCTTTGACACAATTTGAAAAATTTTAACTTTCAAGTATCAACTATACAGGTATACCTTTCGAAACAATTTCCATCCGTCGAGAGGCAATATACCGAAGGACAAAAGGGGCATGGCGGCGACGAGCAGAAATATACGAAAAAGTAAGCGCGTTACGATACCTCACTAATTAGAAACCTACAAAGTTAAAAGCTGCCGGAAACTTTGTAGTTGGTTGTCGTCAAAGAACGCGCTTTTTGCAAAAAACCAATTTAAACTAACAAATTTGCGAAATAGGTACGTTTGCATACAAAAGATAAAAGTGATTACTTTAGTATTTCGCCGCGACGATAGTGAAACGAGATTGAATAAAGTTTCTTCATAATGTATGCTAGATATTCTACTGTATGTATAGTAAATGTCAATACATATGTAGGTGTAGGTACCTAACATTTATATACGAACAGGTGTATCAGGTAAGTATGTAGAATAAAAGCTCCAAAATCCAAATAACCTTTTTTCTCTCTCTCAGCTCAAAAAGAATATCTCTGAAAGTTGCAAATTTTCGAATTTGCGACCAAAAAAAAAATCAGGACCGTCGGGAAATCTAATATGCGATTGTAGAACTACTCTTAAAAAAAAAAAAAAAAAAACAGAATTTCCAATGAGCTCATTTGGGTAGAGAATTTCGTTTCTATTTTTTTTTTCGACTAAGATTACCTTATTGACAGAGGTTTTGCGGGAGCTATGTAGTTTGTCCAGGGCCGTATTTACGCACAAGCTACATAGGCACCAGCCTCGGGCGGCAAATTTTAGGGGGCGGCAGATTTTGAGGAGCAGGTTTTTTTTTAATTTTCCTTAATTGTGATTTGAAAAAAAAAAAATGAAAAAATTTACTGTACCCACTGAAAAAGAATCTTTTTTGAACAAAACTTTTATTTACATAGGGCATAGCATTAAAATATGAAAAAAAAATGTCTTTTTTTAAACATTAAATTTCTAATTTTTCAAAGCTTCGCCCTCGCTTCGCTCGGGCATGACTGAATCGAAATTCTATGATCTACTTGAAACATTGGAACGAAAGTAAATTCTCCTCTATTCTCCTCTTTAGGAACCTTCTGATATTCGAAGCCTCTATGCCCACTCTGTACCTAATCCGAAAAAATAATTGAGAAAATTGATTTTCAATTCGTTTTTCGTTAATTTTTCTTTCAATGTAATTATCCAAATAAAGCAGGAAGTTACACATTTTTTTTGTGTGGGGGGAGGGCGGCAAATTTTATTCTGCCTCGGGGCGTCGTGAGGTTAAATCCGGCCCTGAGTTTGTCTGCTGTCTGGGAAAATTACACATCTGTACGTAATTTCGAATACTGTTAAATGATCTCACCTGGTGCTTATTTATGAGCTTTGCTCTGTATGGAAACTCAACAACTAGAGTATTTCTGTTTTTTTTTTTTTTTTTTTACCCATGTATGGTATTTTGTTGAAAATTTTCATACGTCGAGATACTCGGAATTTTATAAGCCTTCCATTCGTAAAAAATTTTCTTCATCGTATAACGTACGTAGGTAGCTAGGTACCTACCTATAGAATTTCTAATACGTTTATACGTAGCTGCCTTTTTTTTTTTTTTTTTTTTAACTTCGCTGTAACGCTCCCTGATTTTGAGAATTTTTTCCTCTTTAATAGGTAATTGGTTCAACGAAGATATAACGATACATTCTCGTACTTGGGTACTTACTTACACGATTTCGAGTACCCATCGTGTATGCTACGTAGCTATAGATGCATTTCCGCAATTGTAAGCGATTATCGTAAAGTTACCTAGACAAATACACATGATCGCCTTTCGGTATTGATATGCGAATGGAGAATAAATAATACGGTTAGTTAAATTTTAACGTTGGCAATTATTGTATTTCGGGGGAGTAAATAAGGTCGTTTACATTTTCACCGAGTGCGAGCGTGCCTTTTGTGCTAAATTTACCAAATTATGTAAGCATGGGTGAAGCTGAACGTGGCCTGGCAGTTCGACGGTGCTTTGATTATTAAATTTGAATATTGATTAATGTTGGTGTCTGTGCGGATGAGGGGAGGATTTTATTTTCGAATAGGGGGTATTTTTGTGGCGTTGTGTAGAAAAATTTTTGGTTGGAGGTTATTTAGAATTTGTCGTGGGAGGTTTTATTATGCGTAATGGCAGGGGATATTCTTAGAAAATTTTGGAACTACCGGGATTTAAACTTCGAATTTGAAAAAAATTGAAATGACAATTTTTGAAAAAATTGGATTTTCAATGATCAAGAAAGGCTTAAAAGCCTTCCACCGATTTTGCTCAAAATTTTTTTACGAGTTCCCTTCGATGACCTAATGAAGGAATCACCATTATTTTGATCTTAACTGCTCAGTGGGTGGGGGGGGGGGGGTGTCCTTTGTAATTTTTGTATCATCGGGATTTTTTGTGAAACGGCTCAACTTTGAAGGCGTATAGCTCGAAGTGGGTTTGGCGTAGAACAGATTTGTTTACGCAGTTTTGTAGAGAATTGAAAGGAGATTCGAATTTGATAATGACATTTCGAAAAGTTCAAAGCTGAACTTTTGAAATGAAAGTTCAACTTTCGTGATGAATACAACATACGCAGGCCCTCATTTAAAAATCTGAAAAAATTACTATGAGTAGTACTTTTTATGCCCTTTTCAACCAACGAATTTTCAAAATGGGATCTCAAGACCCCTGGGGGGTACCGGGGTCCCCAATTTTGAAGAAAATTCAAAAAAATGTAAAAACTCAAGAAACATGTCGATTTCTACTGATTCGAAGGCGCTGAGTTCGAATATGTATTCAGTTTTTTCATCCGACCCCTCTGAGCCCCCCTATTGACCCCCCGAATAGGGTCAAAATTCAAAAAAATGGAAAATTACGTGTGACCAGTCGTTTGTCAGGTTTTTGGGGTCGCTGATTTCGAATATGTGGTTATTTTTGCGATTCGACCCTTTGAGGCCCCTCAGCCCCCTCCCCATTTTGAGAAAAGCATGTAAGAAGTGAAAATATCGTTTGGGGTATCGATTTCTGCTGATTCGAAGGAGTTGAGTTCGAATATGTATTCAGTTTTTTCGTCCGACCCTTCTGGAACCCCTATCAGCCCCCTTTTACATTTTTAAAAACGTTTCCCCCATCGGGGAGCTGATAGGGGTTCCAGAGGGATCGGACGAAAAAACTGAATACATATTCGAACTCAGCGCCTTCGAATCAGTAGAAATCGACATGTTTCTTGAGTTTTACATTTTTTTGAATTTTGGTCAAAATTGAGGAGAGGTTAGAAATTGGGGAATGAATTATCTGTTTTTTTGGGGTGTAGAATTTGAAATCGTTCACTTGTTTACCTTTTTTTTTTTCTGATTCTGGCAGACAATAATGTTGTCTCGATTTTAATTAATCAATTTTTTGAGTAGGTAGGTAAAAATATTTTCAAATCTTTTTAATTTACGAAACTGTGTGCAATGAAAAACGAACCACCATTCATAGTGTCGGTATAAACTCTTCAATTCACCGAATTCCGACTAAAGTATAAATTTATTCAAAGCATGGTAAATACGAACAAATGAATTATAAATTAATTGAAATACTTTTAACTTTAATATAAAGTTACATTAAATTTTATCTTAACAGCGCTAATTAGTCAAACAACTGAAACTGAAATTAATATTTCAAAGAAAAAGAACTAAATAATTTTATGTACAAATTAAATTACCAACTATTTTCATTAAAAATATCATAAAATTTCAAGTGCATTTTTCATCTCGTCTTTTTATGGTCAATTTAACAAAAAAATAAATCGCGAAAATTAAAATCTCGTTCTAGTTTCTATGTCACGTTAATTATACCCCCAGCCAATTGTACTTTTGAGAAGAAAAAAAAAACACGAATAACTCGGATTTCATCGATGATAAAGGGAGATGCAGATTTTAAAGCTAAATTGCTTTTTTAAGCTTTACATTTTACCGGCGAAATTTCCGCTTCTTATTTTTAATATTGAAAACGAATGACAAAGGAAATACTTTACGACTTTTTTTCTCATTCTCGAAAACGGAATTTCATTTAACATTTTCCAATGATTCCTTTTCTTCTGCTTTTCACTTTGAATAAATTTTAATTTATTTTGTCGATGACCTTGTTGAATTTTTGTAACCCTGACTAGATCTTTGATGGGCAAGTGCCCATTTACTTTCGATTTCTCGATTTATTTTTAATTTTGATCGGTTTGGCGTCTGGAGGACATCCTTGGAACGGTTTAATTTTATTGTTATTTTCGTCTTTTTTAATTCGAGCGAGTAAAATCGATGGTGGCGATTCTGTTAGTAGCTGCGGCATCGATGCAAGAGATGGAAATGAACAACGTTGTCTTTTTTTATCTTCTGATGATTTACTCTTGGATTTGGCTGATTTTGATGCCGATGGTGTGTTTAGTTTGGAGCTTTGTTTTTCTTTAGGTTTAGGTTTCGGTTTGGATGGAGTTTCTGGTTTTTTTGGTGTGATTTCTTTGGATAAATTTTTCTGACGTTTTTCTGGTGTACGAGTTGATTGAATTTTTGATGATTTTTGATGAGGAATTTGGGTACGAGGGGTGGCTAGTTGTTGTTCGATGTAAATTGCACCAGCTTTTAAAGTAGGTGAAGTAGCCCTCGGAGTTGATTGTGGAGTAGATTTGGTCTTAGGTGATGGTTTGGTATTTGGGTGTTTTGATTGGCTGACAGAGGGTGATTTTTGTTTTGGGATTGGTTCGGAATTAAGTTTTCTTTTTTTCAATAATTTAATATCTGAAAAAATTACGAAAAAATGGTATACAATTTTATTTTTTATTACGTGATCCAAAAAATAAATACCTGAAACCGAAACCAGCGAAGATTCACTGGACGACGATAAAACCGAATCCTGCTGCAATTCCGAAGTTTTTTTATTTCGTTTGGGCTTCTTTTTTTTATTTTTCTTGGCCTGTGTCTGCGTCGATTCTGCATCTCCGTTGATCTCAGCGATCAAAACTGGAAGCCCTGGCTGAGAATTTTCTCTCTGTCCATTATTCAAACTCGACTCCGGAGTTTGCGAACTTTGCAAAGTCTTCGATTCAACTTCAATATCTTTTTGTTCTGCAAAAGTAGGTTGGTCTAGGTATACACAAGAAGTTACGAGTATTTTGAAAAATTACCCGAGACATGGAAATAAATAGGCATAAAGACGGGTAGTAGGGTTCAGATCAAGATACTACAGTTTTTAAAAAGAACTACATGCTAGGAAAAGCTTTACCATTTATTTTCATTATTTTACAGTTCGCTGATCTGACAGCGCCCTTCGCATCTGTTTGTACACGAAAACTTTATAAAAAAATTTCAAGGCGCCCACTTTTTTCTTAAAAAAAACTTCTGTTTCTATTCGTTCGACAAGAAGTGACTCGTTTAAAAAGAAACTTTTCTTTTTATAATTAATGAAACGCAAACCTGGCGACGACAGTGTGCAAGAAGAAGCTGAAGATGAAAGCGAAGGCAGCGTGAAATCGAATATGGCTAGAACACTTTTCGTAGATTTTTTCGATTCGTCGGAGTCGTCTAGTTCGACTGCAGCTTTCGATGGGATTTTCGAAGGGCATAGGTCGGGCAGTTTACCACCATTTAGCTTATGCCAGAATTGTAGAGGATCTACCGAATCGTCGTCTCGAGCTGATTTATTGGCTAATACCCCAAAAGGTTCGTTGAAATTGAAATTTTTCGTTGCCATGAATTGGTCGATTTCGTCGTCGCCAAAAATCGGTGCTCGATCTGGTAATTTTTTGTCAATTTGATCAAATTTTGGTCATTATTTTTTACACATTATGGGATGAAAATTTTTACCAAAAATCGAAGCTGTATTGAGACTTTGCTGATTTTTATTTCTGCCTTGAACTATTTGCATCGATTCTGGAAGTGGCAAAGTCAAAAAATCATTGAACGTATCAGTCTGTAAAAATTGATTGGTTTTCATAATATCGAAATTTTGATTATAAATACAATCGTCGTTATCCATCATGGCCGAAGCATCTGTAAATTTGAAGCATTTTTTCCTTAGGGAAGAATTTATTTAAAAAATGATCAAATTACGTACTTAAAATATTCTCGTAAATTTCAATATCCTCGAGACTAGTTCCAATATCACCAAAGGCCACGTTATGATTAAAAACATCTTCAATCACGTTTTCTTCGAGTAAATTATTCTGCTCATCGATGAGCAATTCTGTTTCTGAAAATTATTTTCTACGTTGAGAAAAAATCTGATGCAATTTTTTGGGGGAAAATGTCGAAAAAAATTGGAAAATTCCTTTGAAATATAAAAACCTCAACTTTTATTAACCGTCGATCGAATTTCCGGCAAAGCGGTGTCGATTTCTTCGCAAATACGTAATAAATTTTCATAAACTTGATTTGTATTTTGGGCACCATTTTGAGAACAAACCGAAGAAAAACTACCTGTGGGAAGAACCCTCGTTCGTTTTAGGAATTAACGCGAAATACTTAATTGATTATTCGCCGCAAATGTGTATTACGAAAAGGCTGGTTCAATATACAAACCTTATATGCCACTAAAAGAGAGACGGGCGTATATGAACATTAATTAGTTTTCGTACCTTTCCATAATTCATTAGCGGATTCTTGTTGCCAACCATCTGTACATTTTTCGAGCAAACTTTTTTCAAATGAATTGGCTCCGATTGATTGATTCATATTTTACGAGTTTTTAATATTAATACTCCTCTGACACGTATAATGGTTTTTCGATGCTGAAACTTTCGCTGTGGAAAAAAAATTACCGTTTTTATTTTACAGTTACAATTTTTAAAAATGGAACATTTTATATCTGACTTTTTTATATTATCGTTTATGTTGCGAGCGGAGTAAAAAAAACTATAGCAGGGTAGAATGGGGAGATGAAGTTTTAAAATATTCGTTTTTTTAATTCCCATCAGAGATACGTCGTAACGATTGCCAACTTGAATATATTTTAGATTTTCTTTTATTTTTACTTATTACCATTAACTGTGAAATATTTCCAGTTTCTCGGTGATGTTTTAATAGTATTTATTTAGGTCATGAATGAATTTACGTACCTTTTTTTCGCCTCACTCTTACCGACCAAACGTCACCGACGAGAAGTTTTTTTTTTCAAATTCACCGATGAGGAAGTTCGCTGGTTGAAAATTTTTCCATGAATTTTTACTACTGATGTTTGAAAGTTGAAGATTTGGAAATCGTAAATTTTTTTCAATTTTGATTTTACGGCAATGTTTTGTCGGTGATCGGAAAAATATAACTGGGTTGATAAACAGATGTTTTTGTTTGAGTGGATTGTTTTTAATTGGATACCTCTATGAACCATTTATTTTTCGAAATTGGTCATTGAGTGTCGAAAACGACGTTATGACGAAAGCAAAGAGATATTTTTAATTTTATTGGTTTTTTCTGATCAAGTTTTCTACCCTTCCCCTCTTCCAATTTTTCTATGAATATGAAGCCACGAGAGAAATTATATTTTTATCCAATTTTGATTCAATTTTTATGTATATTTTTTTCAGATACAGACGAATGCATGCGGATGGATCAGGATTCCATGTTCAAAATGAGATCAACAGGTAAGGACTATTTTTTATTCTGCAAATGATGATTTATTCGTTTTTTCGACAACATGTTTTGTTCAATCGGTATTCGAATGAGTAAAATATTCTCGAATTTCTGTTCGAAAAAATATTCATTTTTTTTTTGAAGATTCGAATGCAGCATAAGCTCCTTCAAATTCTTTGTCGCAGGGAGGGCTCTCTTTAAAAGAAAATTTATACATATTCGTAAGTTTGGATTGTGTTTTTTTATACAAAGATTTAGTGGTGCTTTTTTTTGTTTGAAAATTTTTCCCCGGATGAAGCATTCAAGGATTCAAGTCAACGAATCCATTCATTGATTAAACTCGGATCCGAATCGCGAAAACGCGAAGTAAATTCGAATCCAAAAAAGTAATGGTTCGTGGATTCGGATTCTAATCCAATTTCAGGCAAATTCATTTTATTCCTATTTTTTTAAAACTGAATTTCACTCCTCAGTTTGGGCCACCCTATTCATAAAGGTGGGACTGAGGAAACTTCAATTTAAAAACATATTTTTCAAATTACTTCAACTTGAGAATTTTTTCCAATAATTTTTTAATTTCCCCCAATTTTTTTTCAATCTTGAATTTTTTAAAAAATTCCAATTTCATGTTTTTCAAAAATTTTTCTTCCAATTTAATACTCAGTTGAAAAAATGGTAAAAATATGAATATTAAAAATTTGATTCGATTTTGAAGAAAATTTAGAATTAAAGACGATGAAAAAATTTGAATCTGGAATAAAATTATTTTCCTGGTAATGGACTAAAATGGCCCTTGACCCAAATTGGATCAAAAGCGACACAAAAAGTTACTATAAAACCATTTAAAAGATTGTTGATTCTCACCTCTCCCTTCCTTCCTTCGAAATTATCGCACTCCTAATGTAAGAAATGCAACACATGATATTTCTGTGATTGTAAATTTTTGAATTTTTCACAAATTATACGCCTGGATGAGTAGTACATGAATGATTTATTTGATCGATTGAAGTAAAATTTCCAAAATTTGTAACATTCAAAATTCATATTTTTTCAGGAAAAATTTTCATCCAAAAAATAAATTTTTCCACTAAAAGTTACAGATTTTGAAAAAAAAAATTCTCATACATTTTTTTCCCCGTCAAGACGTATTCTTAATCTGTGAAAATGTCAAAAATTTTTATCCACTCTTTCCAGAGATATCACGTGATGAATTGGAGCAATAAGTCTGAAGGCAGGGAGCAGTAGCGTAACTTGACATTCCCTCTGGGGGGGGGGGGGACAGAAGTCGAAGGGTGAAAATTTTTTTCTTAGGTATATACTAAATGGGCATAAAGATCTGGGATAATGGGGGGGGGGGGGGGTGTTGACAGAACCTTCTTTGGTACTGTCGGTTTAAATAAGAGGTCTGGTAAAGAGTTTTAAAAAATTAATCTTACAGAAATGTTTTTTTTTTTTGCGAAATATTGGAAACATTGTCTCTAATTTGTAATCTAAAGTTTCGATTTTCTGTAATCGGTCTTGGTATCATAGTTTTTGAACGACGTTTTTGCAATTGAAATAGTGATCATTTTATGCCCGAGCGAAGCGAGGGCAGAGCTTTGAAAAAAATTGATTTTTAATACCCGAAAAATTCATTTTTGAGGGTTTTGAGGGAGGTATTTACGTCACAGGCTTACATATAGAACTTTTGAACTAGCCAAAATTAATAATAATATTGTTTACTTACGCCCGAGCGAAACGAGGGCGAAGCTTTGAAAAAATTTGATTTTTGATGTCCAAAAAATTCATTTTTGAAGGGTGTCGGGGGGGGGTTGTACCCAAAACTCCCCCCGTATTTACGCCACTGGCAGGGAGAATTGTAGATAGATCAAATTTCTGCGGAAGAAATGTTTTTTGAACTTGGATCGACTAAATCTTATTTATGGAAAAATAATTAGGAGTTTCACTTTGAAATTATGTACGAGTTATCTCGAATTTTAAACAGTTTTTGATCTGAAATTTAAAAAATATAATTATATTGGATTAAAATTAAAATATACCTAAAAATGCTCTTGCTGAGTTTTCAAGCCTTATGAACCAAGTTTTGACCAAGGATCCGAAGGGAGGGAATCTGGTCCTTCTGGCTTTTGCTCCGAGATTTTTGATTTAAAAGCAGCGATGGAAAACTGAAATAATATTAGTTCCAGTTCTAGGTCCAATTCTAGTTCTCAATATTTTTAAATTCTCACTTCCACCTGAATTTCAGTTCCAGTTCTAAATACCACTATTTTTTTTTTCATTTTGAGGGATAAAAAAATCAATTTTCTGCAAAAATTGAACTTTGGTGTTTTTCCTTTACTTTTCAAAGTAGTTTTTTTCATCTTTCATTCAATTTCAACCCAATAGATTTCTGGGGAAAAGCTGGTAAGTAATCTTTTTTTGACTCCTGACATTTTTAACCTTGAATTTTTCAACAAAAAATGAGAATGATTTTAATTTCTTAAAATTTCTAAATTTACAACACAATTTTTCTTTAATTCACTTTTCAATGTAAATTTTTAAAGGTTTTATTGAGTCTTTTTTGTTTTTTGATGAAAAATTTTCAATTGAATGTTGTGTTTTTAGAAAATTTCAACACCTAAATTCTCTACTTTTTCAAGTCAAATTTTCAAATTTTCAAATTTTTACTGTTCTTCACTCCATTTGAAAATTTGTTGACAAACCCTAAATTTTTCGAAAAAAAATTGTTGTATAATGTAAAGGAAGAACGAAGATAGGCAAAATTAAAAAAAAAAATAAGAAAAATTGCAATTTTCAAGAAAAACTGGATCTGGTATAAAACTGAAATTCATTTTAATTCCAGTTTTTAGTTTCCAATTCTTATCATTTCCGTTCCAGTTCCAATTCCATTTCTAGTTTTTTTCAGTTTTCAGTTCTAATTCAGATTCCAGTTTTTCATCACTGTTTAAACGTTTCTCCGGCTCCAGCTCTGTTGAAAAAGTGTCTCCGTCTCCGGCTTTAGCTCCCAGAAAATATCCCCGGCTTCGTTTCATTTCTCTGGCCATTCATAAGATCCAGAGGTGGCCTTACTCTCTCCGGCTCCTGTTTCAGCCCTGATAATTTTAATTGAAGTCCCTCCGGCTCCAGCTCTGATTCCAAGATTTTCAAAAAAATGCTTTCGGCTCCGATATTTTTCAAAAAATGACTCCGGCTTCGGAATTTTTATGAGAGTGCTTCTGGCTTCAGCTAAAAAAATCGCTCCAAGGGAGGCCCCCTCTCCCCAGCTGCCATTCCAATACATTTTTCGACGATATTTCAATTAAAATAAGAACATATTCCATTCAACTCAAAGGTTAAAATTTTCTGCATTATTCTCGAATCTTTCGTGCATATGATAGTCGCAAATTGCGCCACGAGCCAAGATAATAATAAGGTATTAACGCGAGAAAACGCTGCGCTGGTCGGAAGAGAAAAGGTCGATCTTGTGTCAATCGAACGTGTGGTTAAAATTGAATCGCGAGATTCGACGTTCACACGAATGTACCTGCGTCGATAATTCGGTGCCAAATTATAATATAAAATCTGGTAATTCACTCGAGCGTGGAATACACTCGAATGAACATTCAGATTATGGGCCGACTGATTTAAAATTGTATCGTCTTTTAATTCGATTAATAAACGAGATCGTTTGGTAAATACGCGTACCTTGGTAGGTCTTCGACGTATGGGTGTTTCCGCCATTATTTGTGGTTCTGGTGTTACAGATTAAATATCAACGAACAAATTGATTCGAAATGATGTAGTTATCAGTTTAAATACAATACTTGGCGATTCTGCAAAGGAAGTTACGAAAGTCAGACTTTCATTGACTTTTTCAAAGACCAAGATTTTTCTAAAATTATCAATTTTTTGGTAAAATATGGCTAGAAAAATTAATTAATCAACTTGAATTCCATCCTTAAAAAAAGGCAGCCCCTCCATTATATTTTACAAAAACGGAATTTCAACGATCGAAATTTATTTTATTTTTTTTCTAATTTCTAAAGTTCAAATTTTTTCATAATTTTTCCAATTTTTTAAATTTTGTATTCTAAAAAATTATTCAGATGACATTTTAGAAAACATCAAATTGAAATTTCAAAAAATGAGAAATATTTCAAAAAAATATGAATTGATTTTTTTAAATTCAAGTTGAAAAAAATTTAATGAATTAAAATTTATTCCAACTTATTTCTTCAATTTTTTCACATTTTCTTAAAATTTTGTCCCAACTCAAAAAGTGCCTGGATTTTTGAAAAAAGTTTTCAATCTCATGTTGTGTGTGTGTGTGTGTGTTTTTTTTTTGGGGGGGGGGGGAGGTATATTTTTATTAGAAAAATTCTGAGAAATGTTCAATTTTTTTTTGGACTTTCTGACTCTTTTAGATTTCCTCTTGCAAAATCGCCCCTGATACTTGGATATCATACTCGGAATTTTAGGTACATTTGAAATCAAGCTATGGATATTTTTCTCTCCAAAAAAATATATCTTGGTGTAAAAAGAACGTCGAATTTCTCGATCCATTTCGCCGAGGAATTCGGCCCCGGTATTATTAAAATTCGCATCGAATAAATGCGAAAAATTTCAAATTAATTGTCAAGTTGTTGATCAAACCACAGTAATGACCTTTTTTTCCCTATATTTTCGCATCGTCGTTATTATCGTTCGGATGCGATAAAATCGTCGAAACGTGGTCTAGCGGGTGGCCGTTAATGGCGCAACGCAGGCAGTTCGAGGCTGTTTTTCAGCTCTGAGCTCTCTACACTCCTCCATAATGTCGGCCGTTCAATTTGAACGCGGCTTTTTCTTACCTTACCGCGTTCGAAAAATATAGGAGGAAAAAATCCGGCAGCAGGGGATCGCGGAATGGAGCGGTTCTCAACCCTCGTCCCATATCCGTGTACATTCCGGCGTTTTTCTAACGACTTTTCTCATCATTCACTAGGTATACCCCGGATCCGAGTTAATCTTGCTTCTCATTTTTTATATGGTTGTAGTTTTTGTTCTGAAGAGCGCCGAATTGAATGTTTTATGATGAGTATGTCAAGTATTTTATAAGAATCTACGTGAGGTTTTTTATCCCTCCGCTGCGCCAGATCGTCTGAATTTTTTTCCACCGAGCTGGCTGAGCCGGGCGGCGTTCTTGATTTAATGAAATACGACTGTTCGCCGAACAGAAGCAGCTAATGGGATGTAAATTGCTTTCCTGATACGTGCGAATAATATTTGCTTTTTAGAAAGCGAATACGAACGACCGGGTGGGAAATTGAAAAATCACACCTGTAGAGTCTCGAGTACCTATGCCTCGTGAAATGGATTTTCACTCGTGTTTTTTCCCCTCATCCTCGACTGCGAATTGATTTGATGGAATTTTTTTCGGTATGTTTTGAGCCAAGCATACAGTTTTTTTTTTTTTTTTTTTAGAAGGCTCGAATTTTACTCTAGATCGGTGTTAAGAATTTCTTTTTTTTTGGAAAGAATTACAACGTGATTATTAAATTTTCTCGTGCTATGTAAATCGAGAAGCATTCTTATTCTAATCGAATCGTCTCGAATATGAAAGTCTTAACAGGGTTTTTCTTCTCTTTCAAATTAAATATTAAGTATCATATTTTACACAGCGATGTTTTAAAGCCAGCTACAACACGCTAATGTACCAACACCAGATGCTCCTCGGTAATAAATATTATTAAGCATTTTCGTCGGCGGCGGTGGTGGCATCGAGGTTTTCTTTCTTTAGACTGTGTGCCATAATTTTGGTACAATTTTTTCCCAGTTTTCTTTTTTCATTCTGGAACAATGTGGTTTTAATGTAGGATGTTTTTATTGCAATAAGTGGTGGTATAGGCAGGGATGTTGTAAGAATGAAAAAGTTGAGATAATTTTTGCGAGGTTTTTAGAGAGGATTGATTATGAGTTGAATAAAAGAATGAATGAATATGTATTTCTATAAAATAGAAAGATTGTACATCAAGTAATTAAGTGTCGGAATGAAAAATTTCTTTTTTAGACAAAAGAAAATAAGAGGGGGGGGGAGAAAATGAGACAGATTTCTTCTACAATGATGATATTAAGATTATCAGGCAAAAGGATCTCCATTTTGAGAAGAATATTTTTCTATGGGATCAAATGGAGTGGAGTGGACAAAAAAACAAATCTCCCCAAGAATGGGAAATTGAAATTTTCTAATTCATTATTGTGGAGGGAAAATTAATTTCAGACTGGGAAAAGCTCGACTACTTATTTTCTAAAGAAAATTTTTGATTAGATCCAATGGAGGGGTGGAGGGGACTCTTCCCATAGTTGATAGAATTTTATCCAAAGTATAGGTAGGTTTTTGTTGAGGAAAAATTAATTTCTGGTTGAAAAATTTGTAACTTCAAATTTACTCGAAAAACCTGCATTATTTTTGAGTTGAAAAAAGTTGGAAAATTGCATTTTGAATCAGGAGAAAATAGAAATACTATTTCTTTTTTAGATATGTTCACATCTGTTCTATGAAATCTGATTAGATCTCAAAAATGAACTACTTTGAATGAGCTCGCCACACAGTGGTCTTCCTAGAAATTTATAGGGTGCCAAAATTCAAAAAAAAAATACAATATTTTGGCCGAAAACTAAATATTGCAGAATGTTGTAGATTTTCAAAAATGTTGGAATATATCAAAAAGCATTGAAGAATATCAGAGAATGTTGAAGAATATCGCTGATATCAAAGAATATCTGTTAAGACCAAATTTTCCAAGACCCTATTTTGCGCCACCAAAAGTCAAGAACTTATGAATTTTTATATTTTCGATCGATATGTTTTTATTCAACGTTATTTTGGAAATTTAATTTAATATCAGGATGTCAGAATGACAGGAAAAATATCAGAAATTCAGTAGATGTATTTCTTAACGTTTAAATGTGCTGAATTTTTCTAAGCAAAATACCTACTTATTTTCAATTTCAATCATGATCAAGTATATTCGATTTGGTGAAAGATTTGTTCAAATATACCTATTCCATTTTGAAAGTGATTGAGAGACCTTTTCGAGCCTCTAAAAATTTTTTAATTTTAAAGCAAAAAATTTTTAAAAACTCCTCTCCATTGATTTTTGTGCGAGTAATAGGTGATGATTTTTTTGATTCATGATTCACAGTTCATCAATTTTGCATTTTAATCGACTCAATGGGAAGAATCTAATGATCAAGGATCACGCTTGTGATCTTACCCCGCCCCATCGTCGTAAACGTCAATTCTCCGCGATAAAATTTTTGTCTCATGATTTTCTCATCTGAAATTTTTCTGACGTACCTAATTGTTTTCCACTGAAATTTTTCCCCAAAAAAATTTCTATTGTTGAACTCGCATCTTTTTTGAAAAAAAAATCTGTTTAATTGACGTCAAAAAATTTTGAGGAAAAAATCGAGTTGAAAAAATACTGAGAAAAAAATTTAGATTTGGAGAAATTTTTCAGAAAAAAATTTCAGGTGTGAAAATTTTGAGAAAAATACTTTTTATGACGTCAATCAAACAAATTATCCTTTTCAAAAAAGACGAAAGTTTTCATGAATGAAAAAATCTTCAAAAAAATTACAGTGGAAAAAATTGCATCAGAAAAATTGTTGTCAAAAAAAATGAGAAAAAAATTTCAGTTGAGAAAATTCGGAAAAAAATTAAAAGTTTGAAAAATTACGAGGAAAAATTTTGAAAAGCGTTTTCAAAAAAATTCTAATTAACGGTTTAAAAATGACGTAAATATTCTGAACTCGAAAAAAAAGTCGAAACGACATGACATTCAGCGGTATGAATAGTGACGTCATGAAGGTATTTGAGTTCCAGGGTTGACTGTCTCGTGCGGGGGGGTCTCGGAATAGTCCTGAATAAATTTAATGAAAATTTCTAAATTGTTACAGTCGAAATTGAACAATTTTCCGGTAGTCCAAATGTTAAAATACTCTTTGCCTTTTCCCATTCAATTGAATTTTCTCCAAAAACAATAACAACAGTGGCGATTTTGAAAAAAAAAAACTGAGGAAGTCTGAAACTTGAAAGAAACTGAACATTTTTCAAAATCTTTCTAATACGAATTAATTAAATAACAACTCAAAATTTGAATAGGTTCACGTTTCTTTTTTTTTATTAGGTACTTTTTAAAAATTTCTTTTAAGAAGACATGTCTTTCAAACGAAATGATTGTGTTTTTCAAAATGCATTTTGAAAAACAAGATGTTGAAGAAAATCTTTGAAATTTAGTCATTTTCGAGTTGGAATTTTTTTTAAAAAAAAGATTCTGTAAAATGTTTTTCCTTGAAATTTCTTCAATTTCTTCAATTTTTTTCCAATAATTTTAAAATTTTTCTTTTTTTAAAAAAATTCAATTTTATGTTTTTAAAATTTTTTTATGAGTAGATAAATGATTGGAAAAATTTTCAAGAACATGAAATTGAAAAACAAGTGGAAAAAATAAAATTTAGGTTTGAAATAATTTTATTGAAGAAAAAAATTTAGAACTTACATCGTTAAAATCTTGTTTATGGTTTGGCTCCAGGATAGAATTTAATTTGATTTTCCATTTTTCTGGGCCCATTTTACCAAAAAATTGATACTTGAAAATCCCAATCTTTAAAAAAAAATTAATTGAAATCTGACTTCCCTAACTTCCCTTGGAAAATCGCCTCTGAATAACAAACTGAGCGTTCCAGCGCGCATCTAATATACCCGGATGAAATTAAAAAAATATATATGACCCTGCCGTTAAGAAAGGACCTTGTGTAAAAAAAAATCGATGTTTTATTTTTTTATTTTTATGTGTTCGGTCCAGATTTTGGTGTCATTTGGATCAAAAAACGTGAAAAATGAGACATCGTTTTTTTTCCACTAGATCCCTTCTTTACGACAGGGTCACCTATGTCTCGAAAATTTATAAACTTCCAGCTAAAGACACTACGTTAATAAATCAAACAACCGGATATCTACATTAGGAGCTAATTTGATATCAGATCCAATCTCCAAAACTCTTAGCCCATCTAGACCTAAACGCACCGGGAAGAAAAACCTTCGCAGACGAAATTCCATCACTGGAAGCACTGTCGTTAAATTCACTCGAGTCCCACGCCGATATAAAACTTTTAAACTACTAAATTATGCAAAAATCTGCAGACCGAGAAATTAACGTAGATCGGAACCTATTCGAGTTTTCAGACGCTTAATTACTTCTGAGCTTTTGTCCAACTATACAAAACGCACCGCGCCGTCAAGAGGTGTAGGCGGAGATCGAAAGAGGCCAAATACAGGATGACAAAAAACATTGGAAAAACCCCTTCCAACCTTTGGCCAGATAACCTTTAAACATCTCTGATATATTAAAATCTCCGGCGAAAAATAATTTTACCCTGAATCGGTCTCATTTTATAGTCGGTAAATTACAATATCGTCGAATGCACGGAGATGAGAAACGGAAAAACATAACAAAAACACTAAACGTGAAATAATTCCGGAATTCGACAAAAGCTTATATCTGATGGTAATGGGCAAAGGAGGACTACAGATGACCAAACGGACGTCGGATGGTATTCGGTATACTCTCTAATAGCGGCACAAAAAATACGTGAAACGTGAATAATAAATGATTCGAGAAGAGCTCTTCACTTTATATTTGTACGGTATAAACAAATGCTGATGTGACCCTTTCTTTGTTTTTACGCTTTGCTGTCAATTTCGATGCAAAAAGTCATTCTACATACGTAATACCGAACTGTACCAACAACGGATGGGTTGTGCACCGGACTCGTATCCAATAAAAAAAAAGAAACTTTGAATCAGATAAATTTTACACTTATAAATTATTCTTACAGAAGAGAGAGAACAGTTCGCGTTTCGAAGGTGTGTTGGGGGGGGGGGGGGACACCTCTTTTTCCTTTCTAGTTTCCATCTCCTACTTCAATACAAATGGAAAATTCTCTAAATGCAATTTTAATTAGAACCGAATTTCCTTTCATACCATCGATTATTTTTTTTTTACCTATGACTAAATTTACACGAAAAGGGCTTCAGGCACGAAATCGAAAATACACTGCGAACGACTTAATCGTTCCTTTTTCAACTCTATGACTCATGTGATCCGCTTGCTTTTTTTTCCAAGTTCGAAATTTTTAAATTTTTTTTCAAGTTTGAATTTTTTCTCCATTATTTTTTCAAATTTCAAAATTTTTTCCAAGTTCAAATTTTTTCTCGATTATTTTTTCAAAATTCAAAATTTTTTCCAAGTTTGAATTTTTTCGATTATTTTTTCAAAATTTATAATTTTTTCCAAGTTCTAATTTTTTCTCGATTTTTTTTTCAAATTTCCAATTTTTTTTCAAGTTTGAATTTTTTCTCGTTTATTTTTTCAAAATTCGAAATTTTTTTCCAAGTTCGAATTTTTTCTCGATTTTATATAACTGTAGATAACGTAAAAAATGTCGTTCTTGTTCTTTCATTCCCAAAATTGAAATTTTTTCAAAATTTATTCAAAAATTGGTCAACATTATCAAAAGTTTGTTATACAGATTCAGGTTTTAATGTTTTACTTTTTTGTTTCAAGTATCTCGATCTCCTTTTGGAAAAAAATTTTCAAGTTTGAAAAAATAATGGAGAGAAAATTCAAACTGGGGAAAAAATTTTGAAGTTTGAAAAAATAATGGAGAAAAAATTCAAACTTGGAAAAAAATTTTGAAGTTTGAAAAAATAATGGAGAAAAAATTCAAACTTGGAAAAAAATTTTCAAGTTTGAAAAAATAATCGAGAGAAACTTCAAACTTGGAAAAAAATTTAAAAATTTCGAACTTGAAAAAAAAAAGCAAGCGGACCACTTGAATCATAGAGTTGGAAAATGAACGATTCATTATTTTCAATTTCGTGCCTGAAGCCCTTTTCGTGCAGATTTAGTCATATGTCTTTTTTTTTTCGGCTTTGCAGTTTGCACAATGCACAAGTTACCCACCAATCGTGACATAGACTTTCGTAATAGTTTCATAATGCACATGTAACGTAATTTTCGCAACATACTGTTCGTTCAAAAATACCATACGAATATGGCAGACGAGGTGGAAAGGAAAAAGCGAAGAATACGAGGTTACGATATGCAAGAAAAGATGTCAGAAAAGGCTATTGTCCACAGCTGTTGTTCCGCAAAGCCGTTGTCTCGCTAATGAACCTCTCTGCACGATGCAATATGCGTCCCCATTTTCCCAAACGTTTCCTCCTTCCCTTCTTTATCGTACCCATTCGCCGATACTTTCTTCCCAACTGCTTTGTATATTTTAAAAGAACCCCCCGAAAATACCAAATGACCAACAACCATTTCGCAATTTTTTCCTCTTTGGGTTTTTTTCCCCGCACCCAGCGTACTTCATCCGATCCGATTTATGGTCTCGGAATGGTTCCGCTATTGTTACGAATCGTAATTTTTTTCCCCCCTTTGAGAAGAAATCTAGATTTTCCGCGATAAACTCGAATATTATATTAGCTTTCTTGCTGTCTGCGTATTTCGTTTTGCCTCAGATTTACAGCGGTGATCGCGGCCACCGTTGTTATTCCGCTGGAACGATGCTGACTGAATTTAAGCGAAAAATGTGTTTTTAAGCGCCGCAAATCTTCGCTGATTTTTATAATAAAAGACGGGATTAAATAGAGATTTTAATGTCGTCGTTTGTCGCACTTGTTCGAATGTTTGGATGTTATATTTTAAATTAGGTACATTCTTTTTTCCTTTTTTTAAAAAAAAATATTTCCATGCCAGATTGAAAATAAAAATTGAGATTTCAAGACCTGAAGGGGAATAGGTAGCAGGGTGGACCGAAAAAAACAATGTTTTGGATTTTAAAAAAAATACACCCCCCCCCCCCCCCCCCGATGAGACTTGAAGAATAAAGAAAAAATCAAAATCGATTCATATCTTCCAATCGCGCGTTGGCTGTAAAGTTTTCAAAAATTATTAGCAAAAAATCAAAATTTAAAAAATTTCTAAAAAATTCAAAATTGATTAAAATTAATTTTAGAGCTTATTTAATGACCACATAGACCAAACAACACATTTTTTTTTGAAAAAATCAACGTTTTATAATTTTTTTTTGATTTTTCTTTAATTAGGTATGTGAAGAAATAGCAGAAATTCAAATAAGGTGTAAAACATGAATTTTTTTCAAAAAATTCTGCTTTTTGGTTTGAATAGTTACTAGATGAGCTCTAAAACCAATTTAAATGAATTTCAAATCTTTTCAAAATTTTTGAAAATATTGAATTTTTGCCAATTTTTGAAAATTTTAATTCCAATGCGCGATCGGAAGATACGTATGAATGATTTTTAAAAATTTTCCTTGTGTTCAAAACGTTCAAAATTTTAAAAAATCGCTAGAATTACATTTCAGGGAGTTAATATTTGTGATTTTTCGGACCTAAGTTCAAAGAAATGGCCAAACGCTCTTCGTAAAAAAAAAACTATTCTTTCGTAATTTTTCCAGGAAGGTTGCTTTTTGCTTATAATGGTGATTATTACGATCGAAAACTTCAATTTTCAGTTTTAATTTTTTAGAGGCGCAAGATGATTTTTTTTTTCAGATAAATGATTTTTACTAGACAGTCAAACCTGGAACTCGACATCACTACTCATATCGATGATAGTCGTTTCGACTTTTTTTTTTAGAAGTCTAAAATATTAACGTCATTTTTAAACAGTTTAGAATTTTCTGAAGAAGTTTTCCAAATTTTTTCCTCGTAATATTTCAAACTCTTAATTTTTTCTCAACATTTCCTCAGCTGATTATTTTTTCTGATGTTATTTTTCCGCGACCAAATTTTTATCTCATATTTTTTTCAACAGCCATTTTTCTGACGAATTTTTCCATTGTTGAAATTGACAATTTTTTGAAAAGTATAATTTCTGTTTGATTGATGTCATAAAAATTTTTTTCCTCACAATGCAATGGTTCAAAATTGATAACTTTTGGACAAATCTATTCAAAAAAGATGAAATTTTATGAGAAAAATAAAATTTTGTTATATGGTCTCATAGAAAACTTCTCAGAAGTGCTCAAAATGAAACTAGATCATCTTGTCTCCCTCTACTCTATGTTTGTGCTGTTTTTGCTGATATCTTCGACGCTGTGAACTTTTTCATTGGTTTTCTATCTTCGGTAGAAATTTTTAGGACTACGTTAGAAAATTCAAAGTTTTCACATATGACTGCTACTGTTTTTCCTAATCTGTGTTTTTCATCTCCCTAATCTGCCAATTTCGAAGCCGGATGCTTTCGAAAAAGATCGAGTTTTATTGGAAAAACAAATCTATGGTAATCAAAAAAATATCATTTGCCAATTTTTCCAAAGTAATTAGCTGAATTTTACCTCCATCCACGATAACGACCTTTATCACCTCGCGCACAATCCACCTTCGATACCTTCGGAATGGAAAAAGACGAACTTGAAGAGTTTCCTAGCGTAACATTAACTAGTCGCCGTAAAACTCAAAGGGGGGAGCATATGTGCTTGTAAACACCTGCTACCTTCCGTAGTTTAATTTTATTTCTTAGGAACGAATAAATGATAAAAGCCGAGCCGAAAATACGAGGAAGCGTAATGCACTTGATGGGTATCTACTTTCAGCTCTATGTCTATAGAGAGAAAATTCGATAAAGGAAGGCAAAAAATTGAAACATTCATTCATTGCACTGACAATTCGTCATCCATCATCGATTGATGACCTCTAGGTACTCGATCGCAAAATTTGAAAAAAAAAAATCGGCGACCCATTGTGAAATATTTGTTCAACTTGAGATGAAATGGCCCATAAAATCCAATGAGGAGATTATCGACTTTAGAAGTACTGGAATATTGCAATTTATGCCATGGAACGTAATTAGGCTACCGTACACATTAAAATGGTGTTAGTTGCACTGAATTCATTTTATTTCATTTCTGAAAGTTACATTTGTGGATAACTTGATTAATTAATTCGGATTATATTTAGAAAGTGAAGTCTCCAGAATGCAAAGATAGATATCCTGGAATGAAGCGATTTATGGATTCTTCATTTAATGAATTTTTCATTAACGTTCCTTTCTGTCTCAACTCAACAGACCTCCGGTCGTTTCCGGCTCACATATGCTAGAAACACCGCCACCACATCTGAAACATTCGATTTTTGATTTTTTAAAAACAGTTTTAGGTAAATGAATTCTATTTTGCTGAGTCGAACTTGGAGTATTATTAGGGAGATGGTACTTTGATAAAACTACAAATACTAATTTCCATGTGGTCGTCCTAGTTAACATTATGAGTGGTAAAAGGGGAATATCAAAAAGTATTGAAATAGGTATTTCCAAAAAATTTGATCAAGGTATGGCTGGATACGAAGTGAATTTGACCCTTGGCGCTTTCGGGCTCCTAAACTAAAAATTTTTTAAACCAAATTTTGAATTCCCATCTCCTTCCTTTCAGAGTTGAAACTATTTTATTGCATTATTTTCCAGGATTTTTAATTTCAACGTCATTGATGGAAATATTCTGTTCTTTGGCATTGGCAGCAAGTTACATCTCGTAGAGGTTTATTTATGATAACTTTTTAATAATTTTGGTGCACTTCTTTATCTTTTTTCTGCTATTTTTAGTTTTCAATCGTGAAAAACACTATATAAGTAAAGAGTGATCACCCTGAAAAAATGAGGGCTGAAAATTGCGAAAACCCGTACAAAAATGTTGTAATTTTAGTAGATTTTTCAAATTTTTTGCGTTCTATACAGAAACAAATGGCCAGTTAAAAAAAAACAAAACTGTATTAGCGTTCAGCCGGTAAAAATACCCCGATAAATACATTTTTTGCCATAGTTTTGCTTAAAGTTTCAAAATTTACTTTGTTCGCTGATTTTTCATGGCGAAAAACTAGAAAAAAGTAAATTTCAATACCTCAAGTAAAGGGAACCTAATGTAGAAAGATCAATAAGTATTCTCAAAGATTTTTAATTTCTCAAAATTATTGCTTCAGCTATAGGTACACGAACAGTGATCACTTCTATTTAAATTTCTTTTAAAGAATGTCTTTTTGGTGTAATTGCAATTTTTTTTAAATTTCTTCTTTTCACGTTGTTCAGGCGCATAATGTAACACAATAAAATATAAACCATCTTGGTAAAAAAAATTACCTACCTTTAGCACCAGTCAACAAATTTTCTCGTTTCAACTTTTCAAAATTTTGAACTTAGTTTTGTTTTTAAACAGACTAAGTACCTAAGCAGAGGCGATTTTCCAAGAGAAGATAGAGAAGTCAGACTTCTCACGATTTTTTTTAAAAACTCGAGCTTTTTATGAATACCATTTTTTTGATAAAATTGATCCAAAAAATACGTAAATTGAATTAAATTTCACCTTTAAACAAGCCCAAAAAGTTGATATTCGATTACGTTATTTTAATTTTATCAAGTGGTTGGAGAATTTCTTTTTTTTTAAAAATCAAAATACCACATTTTCTTTGAAAATCTTAGTTTTCAAAAACTCACAAAAATCGAGATTTGAATTTGGGCCGCTACAATTTTGGTTACTGAAATCGAACACGATATTTCAACAAAAAAAAAACAAAAAAAAAACGCAGGCCTTGATTTCTTCTTTTTTTTTTTCAAATTCACGTACTTAAACTTTTTTCCAGTTGAATGAGTAATTGGAATAAATTTTAAAATATACCCAATTCAAGTACAAGGAATATGATTTTGGATGGTTATCTGATAAATTCATAACTATCAGAAAGTTTTTCTTAGAAAAAAAAAAAAAAAATAGTTTATAGTTTTTCTGAACTTTCTGACTTCCTCAGATTTTTTCTCCCAGAATCGCCACTGTACTTGAGTGTAAGTACTAAGTATCATTATAAATAATTTCTTACTGGGCCTCGGCAAACATAGCCAACTGACAAACCGCAGCCACTGCAAACACAGCAATCTTGATGAAATAACCGAACTCCATTTTTGTTTTTTTGATTCGCTTACTACGATTCAGTAAAAAGCACAATTAACAAAGAAATGTATGCAATTATGAGACTAAGTATCGAGTGTAGGTATTTTCTGGGTATTTATATGTTTCCAAAATGCGAAAAATGTTTATATCTGGCATTTGAAATGGTTTATTACCTGCTTAGATAAGCACGTCTAAAATGTATTTAATTTATGTTCTTTGGGGGTTCATTTTGATGACTCAAAATTTGATTGATTTATACTACTTTTTGCTGAAAAAATTAATAGCAGAAGTAGAATAAGCTTGCGTCATATGTTGGTAGTATAAAAAAAGTATTATTTTATCATCTATTCCTTCGCTCACGTGTAAAATAGGATGGAACCCAAACGAAAAATTTACGTGAAACTTTCCAATTTTTTTGGCATGTTCTAAATCATCGGTAGTATTTTCAAACGTCTTCGACTCAGAAATTGTAGAAAGTAAAATGAGAATCTTCAATCACATTTTGAGAACCGTTTGTTATTTCTGACCAATGAGACAGGGATTTACAACTCACATTTGACAATTACTCCACTGTGAGGGTTCATAACTTTACTGGTAGAGGTCCAAACAGACTGAAAAATTATCTGCTCTGAGAATTAAGTTCAAAAATAAAGTTGATTTTGTTTTTTTCAAGATGTCAGAAATTTTCAATTTTTAATCCATGAATGCAAAATAGAGAGTCCAAGGATTAAAAATTGAATGCTCAAATTTGTATTTTGTACCTACCTAATCAATATCACTAGTTGACAAAAATTTTTTTTTGCCCCTTGTCTCAGTTCTAATGCCAACATTCTAATTCTACACATTAAGGCTGTACTTCAGTAGGTAAATGAGTAGGTAAAAATGACGAATTTTTGCGAAAGTTTTGTGGGTCACTGAATGAATGGATTTTTTTCGTTTTTGCTTTATTTTGTTCAGAAAAGCTAAACTTAGGGCGTCGTGAAGCTACTTTTTGAATAAATAATTATATGAATTAGTTATATGACTCTGAAATTGGCAAACTTACGTCATTTTCACTTGTTTTCACTCCAACATTACACGTTTGAAGAGCAGTTTACGGGGAAAAAGGCTTCATGACACCCAAAGTTTAACCTTTATGATCAGAATAAACCAAAAACGAAAAAAAATCATTCATTTAGTGACCCACAAAACTATCGCAAAAATTATACAATTACGTACTGATACCGAGTCTAGAGATAACATCCATGATAGCCAATAATTTTTCAAGTTTGTATTGCTCAATATCGTTCGATTTATCAATTTCAAATCGCTTTATTCGTAAAGTTATTCGCAGTTTTTTTGACATTTATGTATTAATATTTTTGTTTTATTTCAACAAAACCAACAAAAGTGAACTATAGATGTTTGAAATTCAATTATTTCCGAAAAAAATTGGCCAATTATTATAGTTTTAATGTTTTTTAGCTAATAAACGACATGGTTGTTTACAAAAATAACGAGGTCGCAAATTTAACTAAAATCTGTAAAAATCTGCAACCATTTGTGTTTGTAATACCTATTCTCTCATATTTTTGGAAGCTGAAGTACAGCCTTAAAATACATCACCTCGCTCAATCCTGGCTATCAAAGTTTGCTTTGGAGAAATCGGATTTTTTCGAAGGAAATTAGCACGAGCAATGAGAATTAGAAAAAAAATGAAGTAAAGTTTCCTTTGAAAGGAAATGTGGATAACATGGATATGTTTTTTCCTCACATCTTGACTTCTGATATCATGTTAATTTCAAAAATATAAAATAATTTGCTTTTTAAATTGAAAAATCGACTTTCAACTCTCTGATATTTCACCGGTTATTCTGACTTTCTGATATTAAGTCAATTTTCAGCTTCTGACTTTTTATATGTATTTAAAAACCATCTACTGAATTTCTGATATTTTTCCTGTCATTCTGACTTTCATAGCGTTGAATAAAAACATCGATCTATGACTTTCTGACTTTTTGACATTAAATTAGGTCAATTTCGTAAATATAAAAATTTATGAGTTTTTTTACATAACGTGACAAACAATACCGTCACGCCAAATAGGGTCTAAAAATTTTGGAATGACCCTCCCCCCACCCACCCAAGAGGAAAAAACATATTCATGTTAAAATTTTAAAATTTATTTTTTTCGTAGTAAAAATCTTCTTCATACCTATTGAAACCTTCTCAAGAAATTTTTTTCTCAAGAATTACATATTTCGTCATTTAAAAAAAAAATTTACTGACAATTTAAATGGGAAGATGGGAGGAGTGCTTCGGAAAATGGTATGAAAGTGAATAATAAACGTCAAAAATATTTGTTTTGTGACTACCTATTTGTACCTCCAGCAAAATTTTATTGGAACAAAAACATTTCGCTGAGTTTGAAAAAGTTCATAATTTTTTGTCGAATTTATGAACAATATTCAGAAAGAATTACACATACCAAGTTCCAAGAATGATCCTAGAAATATCATTAAAGCTTATTATTCACTTTTACATCTCTCAGAGTGTTTACCTACCTGAAAAATGGATTTTTTTGGCATAGGCGCATCTAGAAATTAATTAAGGGAGGGGCTAAGAATTTGAGAAAAATCAAGCGAGGGGGTCAAATTTTCACTGATCTTTCAGTCAAAAATCATTAATTTTTTCTGAAAAACTGGTAAGTAATTTATTGAGGAATCGGAAACGAAGGCGAATTTTAAAAAAAATATTCTTTGAAAAACAAAAAAAAGCACTTTTAAAATATTTTCGCAATAAATTTTTTTTTTCGAGCTCAAAGGGAGGGGGGCTCAAGCCCTTTGAGCCCACTTTTGGGTGCACCTATGTTTTTTGGGTTTCCGAGATTTTTGGAAAAGAGTTGAACATTTTCTTCGATTTACTACCTAATTTTTTGAACTTATTTCAAATTTTATATTGCATATTTACATTTTGAAAACATTTTCAAAATGTGGAGATGGGTTCGGAAAAATGGATATCAAAGATGTTTTTTTTTTTTTTTTTGTAAAAACATGGAAAATTATTTTTGGTAAATAGTTTAAATAAATAAATTTTAAAAATTTTAAAGTTTTTAAAAAAAATCTGAAAAATGGTCGAATTTTCTAAAAAAAAAAAACAATCGTCAGAGAATTGTCAAATTTTCTTACCAAATTTCCCAACAAATTTTCAAGTTTTTTACAAAAATTTACAAATTTCCTGAAAAAATGTTAAATTTTCCTAAGGGGTTGTCAAAATTTCCTAAAAATTGTCGAATTCTCTTTTAAAAAAATTGCCAAACATTTCAAGGACGACCAAGAAAGAGTAAAAATAACCCCGGGAAAAAAATTGTGCCAAAATTTTAGTGCTACTTTCTCTTCTCAACTACATTATTAAAATAGTGTCAAAACGATTACTTTTTCAAATTCTTTATAAATAATTCACTGTAAAAAAAAAAAAAACCGATCATGCTTCATGCATTCTAAATTGAAAACTTCTGTACCAAAAAAAAAACCATATTCCTCGTGCACTTCCAAATATTTACGAGTATAACAGATGAAAAAATTGCAAGAAATTCGTATCCAATAATATCAAACAAAACAGCTCTATTTTAATCCAGACTAAAAAGAATGCAACTTCGACATCAGCGGAATCAGCAAATAAGTTGGAATTCTTACGCCTCCAAATACTTTTTCTACGAAATATCAAAACCTTAATCCCATTTTCTGGTAAAATTTCTCACGAAAATTAGCTCGTATAATCACACGCCTATGATACAAACGCATAAACTTAGAATAAACTCTCCGCAGAAGATTTTTTGCCTCCACAGATGTAAAATTTCAGATAAGATTAAAGTAGGAAATTTCATTTAGCCGCAACATCGAGGCCAGTAAATTCTCGTAATCGCTAACCTCAAACGTGAAACAGAGTCCAGAAGCCCAGCCGGACGGTTGAAATATCGTTACAAAGTTACACCATCTGATAAGGTACGGGGCGCAATTACAATTTACTAAAATCTGCGAAACCGAATCGAACGTCGGTTATTTGTTTTTTATGTAGATAACATCGGTATCCGGATACCGACGGATGGGCCGAGGCTCGGGGGAAAGGTTTACATGATACGTGTAGCAGAATACGCCAGACGGGGCAAAAAAATGGCTAAGCTTGAAAATGCGAGCTCGATTTTACATTTGACCATTTATATTTATCCGTTTTTAAGACGTAGGTAATAAATTGAAAAGTTCGAAGTTTAAATCGCCTGATGAAATAGGCAAAAAGTTGGCAATAAATTATCGCCCGGCTGGGTGGCGTACGAAAAACGAGCTGCTTTACACCGGGTAACCTCTCGCTCGTCTCGACCAGCACAGGGATCGTATATACGACTACGTGCCAGATAAAATTGTCATAAATGTAAATGTGAAATATTTCGGCGACTAACTGCGACAATAAAAACGAAACACAAGCCAGCCACATAGAAGCTCATTTAAAATTCGAATCCGAACCAGGGTGTCGCAGGCGGGAAAGCTTCACCCCATAAGAATTTCCTTTGCATTACGCGTTTCACGTAGCATAAAAGCTGTTAAAAAAGTTTACTTATAAACGTAAAAAAAGCTGATTTATTTTAAATAACGGGCGTCTTCTTCGGGTTTTTTCTCCACTGCCATTTTTCCCCCGCTCGATTTTCTCATCCTTCGAAGGCATCGCGAGGAAGGGTGTCTTTAATTTCTCGTCGACTAACCGCGTGTCTGGGTAATCATTGTTATACGCATTTTACCCGTCGAATTTTTTTCTCTTCGGATTGCGAGCAACGAAAGTGGAAACTTTCACAGCAAATACTTTCGCTATTAATTAGGAAGTAGCTTTACCAATGCTAAAGAACTGCTGGCCTTAAAAACATTTTAAACTGCTTTTAATTGCATGAAGGGAAACATTCGAAGCATTAAAGGAACGATTCTGCTTTCATCTTTCCACCGACCCTCTATTTCTTTTGGTTACATTTCCGTTACTGGAATGCGCATTATACCCGAGTCCATTTGGTTTCTTAATTTGGTACCGGCGTTTTGCACTTCTCGCTTGGCTCGAGCCATCCCCCGGACGAATACTTTTTAAGCGATTTTTTTTCCTCCGCTATCGTGCTTTACGTACCATACCGAGACGCGAAATTTCCTCAATATTTTTAGCACGACTGGTGTACGCGATACTAAAAGGCAAACTTGGTAATAAATTTTCAAATCTATCAACAAGCTTCGCCACTCCTTGCGTCACCCTGCTGCTAGTTTCGCTTCAACCAAATGTTTATGACTGTTGATAGAAAACAGGCATTAATTATTTCACTGACAACCAGAAATTACAAACTTTATCCAAGTTGCTTACGCGTTAGCAAAGTTGCGGACGACGACGCGTACTCGATGAACTGAACCCCCCACCCCCTTCCAACCATTGGTCTTTCGAGCGAGCTCGCACGTAATGTCGGTGCAGGAGGATTTTCGTGCAGCGGTTCTCAATATTTTCGAGGTAGGTGTCTGGGGTATCGGTTATATTAGGCCTCCTCTTTTAGATGAATCGAACCAATAAAAGAGTGAGGTGAATTGAAAATTATGGGTGAAAAATAAATTTGAAAAAAATGATTGTGTAAATGTGTACAAATGATCAGGGCTGTTCAGAATCATTTCGGTCAGCGAACATTCTTTACGTCTTATCAGTATCTGAAAGAAGGAAACTGGCAGCTGGAAAACTGGATAACTGGAATCGGAACTGAAACTGAAATCTGAAAAAAACTGGAACTGCAACTGAAATGATGAGAACTGAAATCTGAGAACTGGAACTGGAACTAAAATAAATTTCAGTTTTAAACCAGTTCCAGCATTTTTTTTCGCAAATTTTCACACCAGAATTTTTTTAGAAAAATTCAAGGTTTTATCAACAAATTTCCAAATGGAATAATAAATAGAAAAAATTCAAATTTTTGTAATTTTGACGTGAAAAAGAAAAATTTTTAGATGATTATCCATGCATTTCACCCCACATGTAAAACGTTTGAACATGTGGAAAATTTTGTGGATAGGAATTATCCATCAAAATTACCATTTCTAGAGTTTGGGGTAACCCATAAAACTGTGGTGAATTTTATGGATAATAATTATCCATGTATTTCACCACACATGTAAAACGTTTGAAAATGTGGCAAATTTTGTGGATAGGAATTATCCAACAAAATTACCGTTTTTTAGAGTTTGAAGAAACCCATAAAACTGTGGTGAATTTTATGGATAATAATTATCCATGTATTTCAGCACACCTGTAAAACGTTTGAAAATGTGGCAAATTTTGTGGATAGGAATTATCCAACAAAATTACCTATTTCTAGAGTTTGGGGTAACCCATAAAACTGTGGTGAATTTTATGGATAATAATTATCCATGTATTTCACCACACATAAAACGTTTGAAAATGTGGCAAATTTTGTGGATAGGAATTATCCAACAAAATTACCTATTTCTAGAGTTTGGGGTAACCCATAAAACTGTGGTGAATTTTATGGATAATAATTATCCATGTATTTCACCACACATAAAACGTTTGAAAATGTGGCAAATTTTGTGGATAGGAATTATCCAACAAAATTACCTATTTCTAGAGTTTGGGGTAACCCAGAAAACTGTGGTGAATTTTATGGATAATAATTATCCATGTATTTCACCACACATAAAACGTTTGAAAATGTGGCAAATTTTGTGGATAGGAATTATCCAACAGAATTACCGCTTTTTAGAGTTTGGGGATACCCATAAAACTGTGGTGAATTTTATGGATAATAATTGTGAAGGGTAAATATGGCCCATTTCTCCCTTCTGCAGGACACTGGTAACCCTGCTAGCTCTGGCAAGATCCCTCTAACCGAGAACTAAGGTTCGCCGGTACCTTTAGTCTCTCATGTATGAAGGTGCAAGCCGTTACATAGAGATCTGGTCCGATTGAGTTTGTGTGGTACCTGTACGCGTCGCGAAGTGTTCCTTTCGAGAGAACACCAGGTCCACGTTTTTAAGTCCGATTGAGTTTGTCATAATTTTCAAGTACGATTAAAATAGTGTCACTGATGTTGTGTTATATTATCACGAATATACCTCGTCATACCCATTCGGAGTTTTCTTTATTTTATTGACTGCCTGTGTGCACATTTTACCTATCTACCTATTTCGCGATCGATCTGCAACTCGTCTAAATTCTTTATTTCTTCTAAATTCGTTCATGCCTGTGTGCAATCTATATTTCTGTTTGATTTCGTCCTGTGTGACATTTATAAATTCTTTCTTTGGTTTTCGGCCTGTGTGCCACTCATCTCAAAATTGTCATCTATACCCGCGGCGGGCAAAACCGCAAGCCCTATCCGTTCGGCCAAATCAGGTTCAAGACTTGCCGTAATAGTGTCGGAGCCCGTAGCGCCAGAGCCCTAGCACCATTATCCCAGGCACCTGGTTTGGAACCGTAACATAATTATCCATGTATTTCACCACACATGTAAAAGGTTTGAACATGTGGCAAATTTTATGGATAGGAATTATCCAACAGAATTACCGTTTTTTAGAGTTTGGAGAAACCCATAAAACTGTGGTGAATTTTATGGATAATAATTATCCATGTATTTCACCACACATGTAAAAGGTTTGAACATGTGGCGAATTTTGTGGATAGGAATTATCCATCAAAATTACCGATCAGAGAGCTGAAGGCCAATTTTGAAATTTCAAAAACAATTTTTTTTGAAATTAACTTGATATAAGAAATCATGATGAGAGGAAAAAACATAACCATGTTTTCAACATTTCCTTTCAAAGGAAATTTCACTTCATTTCTTTTCTAACAAATTGAGAATTGACTGAAAAATTAATGAAAAATTATTAATTTTTGAAATAAAGTAATTAAAACACTGTGTGAAGCGAAGTCGAATTTTTTTGGAAAAAATACACTTCGAAGAGCTAATTTCTACTAATAAATTTCATCAAACAACCCTGCAAAAGTCCCTGCTACCTTGAAATAGCTAAATTGACAACTAACAACTCGAAAATAAATATAGGTAGAACCACCAACGTAAATATGTATATTTATTTACGTAAAGTCAATTTGCCACCACTGCTACCGCTTATTTAGCTCACGACGTCAAAAACAAATCATATAAATATACCACGGAAAACCTTCGAGATTTCTCCAAAAAAAAAAAAAAAAGAGGAGAAAAATAAGCGGAAAACACATACCTATAAAAGTTATACCAGAAGAGAACACATTGAAGGGTAAATCGACTCATTGAATCGAAAGCTTCATACGTTGCTTTGTTTCTTCAAAGATCAACTTTCTATGAATTTGACAGCTTAAGGCGGCGACGTGTTTAAGATATAAAGTCTTGCTTGACTAAATAAGTATTGTACTAACGACGCCGGTGTAAACGTTCGTTAAGCTTCATTTCTCTCCTATACACATTTATATTCGGGCTAAAGTATACATTCTGCGATGAGATTAGCTTTTCTCGCACACTCGAACAGAGACAGACGTCGAATTAACCAATTCCGCCAGCGAATATTGATAAATGCAAATCCGACAATGTCTAATTATAGCAATTCTTTTCTCTATCACACGGGGAATTAACGATACTGTACGGTGTTTCGATTATCGTAAAGTTGCGAATTTTCTACCGTTCGTCGAGTACTATGGCCCCTTCACGAGTATTAATTAGGCTACTTATTAAACATTACTTGGGTGTCGTGTCGTCTCGGTTTTTCGAAGGGGAGTTGACTCTTATTTTTATCTATCGTTTAAAATCGACGTTTTATCGGATGAGTGGAAGATAGAGTGATGATTTTGATGATGAAAAAAAATTGATTCGAGTGTTTTAGAATTGCATTACGCAATATTTTTTCATCAGAGAATCTTGAATCTATACCTTCCTTTGGCCAAAAGATGCAATTAACTTGTACTGCAAAATTATTTTGAATTGTGTGAACAAATGAACAATTTAAATTTTATGGAAAAAGTTCGGTTTGATTTTAAGATTTACGAATGAATAACGATTTGAAGGTGAGATGATTTTTGAAATGAAACTTCATCCCAGAATTTATCTTAGCGTAAAAAATCAGGAAAAATCGTGGAAGATGAAAATTTTGGAAACGTTTCGGGATTTGCAGAAATGATTTTCTTCCTAAAAATTATCCCGACGACAAAGCTCGAAAAAATATTGGGGTGATTTATAAGGCTGATTTTCACTCCAAAATTAATTTCAGTCTTAAAATCTCAGAAAATTCGTGAACTGATTTTTGGGATTAATTCTCATCTCAAAATTCATTCCGGGGGAAATTCGAGGAGTGATTTTCGGAATAAAACTTCATCCCATAAATCATTCCAGCGTTAAAAACCTGTAAAAATCGTGAGATGATTTTTGGAATAATTATTGGAATGAACCAGCTGAAATACCTGGAAAATCGTAGGACGATTAAAGGGAAAATTCATCCCAGCCCCGAAAGCCTGAGAAAACCATGGCACGATTTTTTGGGATGATTATCTAGAAACCTAGAAATCATTCCACTTACAAAACCTTGGAAAAGTCCTGAGATGATTTGTGAGATAATTTCCAACTCAAAAATCGTTTCAGCTTCAAAAGCTCAAAAAAATCATCCGAGCCTCAAAAGTTCGTAAAATCATCCCAACTTCAAAACTTGAAAAAAGTATGGAATAATTTGAGAGATGGATTTTCATCCCACAAATCATCTCAGTCGCAAAAGCTCGGAAAAATCGCGGAATGATTTTCTTTGTGAAAGTCATCGCCGTACTCTCTAAATTTGTATCAGTCAAAATTGACTGATTTAAATCGACAAAATTGAATCACTGTTGAAATCAGTGAAAAAATTTACTGATTCCAACTGTGAATTTTCATTACTGAATCAGTAAAAATTAAACCTCACTGATTCCAGTAATTAATCATTGATTTTTATCAGTAAAGTTTTATTTTTACTGATTAAATGGTTAAAATTCACTAATTGAATTGATAATAATTTCTCACTGTTTGACAGTAAAATGTCGCTGATTAACAGGAAAATCAGTGAAATTCAACTGATTATCAGTGACTTGATTTTCTCTATTTTATCAGCCAATTTTGACATTTTTCATTGATTCAAATTAAGAGAGTACGTCGAGAAAAAGTATGAAATAATTTGTGGGATTGAATTTAATTCCAAAGTTTATCCCAGCCTCAAAAACTTAGAAATATCGTGAAATTATTTGTAAAAATGATTTTCATCCCCAAAATTATCCTAACCTCAAAAGCTCCAAAAAATACTCTCTAAATTTGAATCAGTGAACATTCACTGATTAATAAGACAAAAGTGTGTAACTGTAGAAATCAGTGAAAATTTTACTGATTTAATTTAATCAGTGAATTTTTATTTTTGAAACGGTAAAAATTTTAATTTACTGATTGAATCAGTAATTAATCATGGATTGAATCAGTAATAAATCACTGATTGAATTAGTAAATTGAAATTTTTTACTGATTCATTTCAATAGTTGAAAAAAGATTACTGATTCAAAAATGAAAATTCACTAATTGGATCAGTAATTTTAATTTTTCACTGATGGGCAGTCAAATTTCACTGATTAACAGTTGCACACTTTTCACTGTTTCATCAGTGAATTCTCAGTTTTTTGACTGATTCAGATTTAGAGAGTAGTGGAATAATCTGCGAGATTTATTCTCATCCCTACGCTCTCATTTATAAATCAGTGAAAATTATCGAATATTACTGAAAAACAGTCAGAATTGCAGCACAGGAGAAAATCAGTGAAAAATTTTCATGGAAAACGAATCAATGAGAAAAATCACTGAAAAATCAGTGAAAATCTTTGAAAAATTAGTGAAAACCTTTGAAAAATCAGTGAATTTTACTGATTCAGAATGAGAGAGTACTCTCCTAATTTGAATCAGTCAAAATTGCTAAACTTAACTGATAAAATGAAAAAAAATCAAGTCACTGATAATCAGTCAAATTCTACTGATTCCCCACTTAATCAGCGAAATTTTACTCTCAATCAGTGAAAAATTACTGATTCAATTAGTGAATTTTCACCATTGAATCAGTAAAAATTAATTGATCGATTGAAATCAGTCAAAATTTACTGATTCAAATCAGTGAATTTTTAATTTTTGAATCAGTAATTTTTTTTCAATGATTCCAACAGAGACTCAATTTTGTCGTTTTAATGCAGTCGATTTTTGCTGATTCAGATTTGTAGAAAGGTCAATTTTTTTTGAATTTTCAAGGGCTTACTTTTGGTCAAAAATTACTCGAAATGGAAGTAGGTACACTTTCATCTCTGGAAGAGTTCTTTGCGCAGAGTTCTAGAAAACTTTTGAGAACGAATTGGCCGGAAAAACCTGAAAAATACCAGCAATTTTTTACTTCAGTTTCCCTTTGAGCTAGGAGGCTTAGAAATTTGTTAATGGGTAATTATCGATTAATATTGAAAAAAAAAACAAAAAAAAAAACAGATCAATATCAATAGCCATCCAGAAATGAAAAATCTTTATGAGGTTTCCATTAATGCAAAATTCAAATCTGACACAATTTTTCCATTTAAAATGGCCATTTTCCAATTAGGTACGTCCGATTACTCTCAAACGCGGAAGAATAATCCAAGTACCAGAATGAACTAAAATCCTAGCCTCATCTTCTCGTGTTTATGGCCATCATTACGATTTAGCACCTTACCGGTCCGATAAGAATCGGCACCGAGCACCGATAAAACGAACTCATCTCCTTTATCCTCTCATCTCCACCAAAGTCACCAAACCACGTTGCACTTCGGATGTAAAATCTTCGGCAACCATGAACGATATCCAGTCACAATATAATTATCAAGCGAAACATCAAAGAACGCTTAACTTGGTACTTTAAAAGTTATAATGTCAATAAATATTCACGAACGCGACAGTCTGCGTTACGGTTAAATTAACGAAAAGTTGACTGGTAAAGCTTAAGCCGAGAATAAACAACATTGCAACGCTTTGATAGCGTCTCGGCGTGGCGGCCAAGTTTCGCGTAAATTTTCCACCAAAGAAGCTTAGCTTTTCAACGAAACCGGATCGAGATTATATTTGTCAGATAGTTAAGGTTCAATTTAATTGATTTACACGAGAAATATTGTTGGTAACGAGAGTCTGGGGAGACGAGGGCGGTGGATTTATTAAGTAGCGACGCGCGATGAGGTTACTCAATACACAGAACTAGGGACTACGACCGACTAAAAAGGTACAAAACTAATGGAGCGTACAGAAAATTGAAATCCTTTCCGGTAAAAGCGTAGGTATTTTAAACGTGCACCCGGTAGCTATTTCTTATCAATGTTTTTTTTTTCAAGTTTACGAGTGAAAAACCACCCCCGCCAGGCCATTGCATCGTATGGCTTAAATAAATTAACATTTAACGGGAGCTTATTCGATTCTTTTGCATTTAATTATGGCGAAAAAACGATAACGAAATTTTCCTCAGTAAAAATATATTTAATATTTGTGAGGGGTTCACTTCCCTTAGATGGTGCGTTTTTTGTCGAATTTTTTGCTGAAAAAAATTTGGCTATTGCATTGCTAGTTCAATAAGTCGAATGAAGTCTTTTGTAAATAGGAGTTATAATTTTATTTGTGTGCATCTCTGCCATAAAAATCTAGAAGGCTCAACTTGAAAATTATGATCGGTTCCTAATGTTCTGCAGGGACTATAAAATTGTTCCAAATTGAAAAAAAAATACATGCGAAAAATCAGGAAGTAATGTGTGAGATTAATTTTCATTACAAAAAATGACCTCAGCGTAAAATCTCGGAAAAATCATGAGGTGATTTTTGAGATTAATTTTTATCTCAATAATCAACCCAGTCTCAAGGCTTAAAAACATCTTACCCTTGAAATCCCATAGGCGCGTCCAGAAATTAATTAAGGGAGGGGCTGAGAATTCAAGAAAAAAATAGGGGGTAAAAGTCATATTACTCCCGAAAAAATCATTTCAGCCTCCAAAATGTCGGAAAATCGTGAATGGAATGATTTTTGGACGTAATTTTCATTGAAAAAATATCGGAAAATCGTGGCATGATTTTTGAAGGTGATTTTTATCGAAAAAATCATATCACTTCCGAGAAAAAATAATTAAAATTATTTGCTTCTATCTCCAAAAAAACTACAGAGTAAGATTTTTCGCTGTTTTCACCAATCTTGGCCATTTTTTTGAAAAAGCATGAGACAATTTACAAGTTTTATCTCCATTTCAACAATTTTTTGTTCTAGTTTTTAGAAAGTAGGGGTTTTGGTTTTGGTTTCGATTTTTGTCTTCCAAACGTTTTGATTTCGTTTTTTTTTGTTTTGTTTTGTTTATACGCATAAAAAATGTAGGAAAATCCTCAGAATGATATTGAAATAAAAATCAAAAAAGTAAGAACAACGTTTTTACCACATCAATATCAAAATCAAAATACAACCCATTATCCATGACAAGCAAAGAAATTAAATTACATTTTTATCAATTTTTTTTAGCATTGTAAAGAGTGTAAAAGAGCCCAAAAAGACCAACAGCAAAACCAAAATGAATTTCGATTTGATTCTGGTATTGGTTTTGTTTTTCTTAAGGTATTGGTTTTCTTTTTGATTTTGATTTTTCAAATGTTTTGGTTCCGGTTTTTTGAATTTTTTTCGTTCCCTTTTTTCGGTTTTGCTTTTCAGTTTTGGTTTTGTTTCCAGTAACTTCCCAGTTTCAAAAGCAAGGAAACCCCGAGAGATGATTTTTTGGATAAGAATTCATCGCAGAAATCATCCCAGTTTCAAAAAATCGGAAAAATTAAGGGATCATTTTTACTTTAGGATGAAAATTCATCTCAAAAATAACCCCTGCCTCAAAAGCTTGAAAATATCGTGAGATGATTTCTGAGACTGAGAGTGATATTTATCGCAAAAATCACCTCAGTCTGAAATTCTCAAAAACATCATCTCAGTCCCATAAACTCAGAAAAATTGTAGGACGGATTCGTTCGGCTCGATTATCATTCCAAAAATCAGTCCAGCTTCAAAAACTCAGAAAATGGTCAGATTGATGATTTATGGAGTTCATTTTCATTCCAAAAATTATTCTAGATGATTTGTGAGATCGATTTTAATCTCAAAAATCAACTCAGCTCGGAAAAAAATTCTGGGATGATGTGCAAAAATGATTTTCATCGCAGAAATCTTCTCATTCCTTAAAAAATCAACCTTGCCTTGAAATATCCAAAAAAATCGGGGGATGATTTTTAGGATAGAAATTCATCCCAGAAATCATCCTAGCCTTAAAATCAGGGAAAAATCATCAGGTAGGTAATGAGCTTACGTTATGAACCCTTTCAAGGTTTCAACCTTTTAAGACCCTTTTGGTTTCCTTTCAGGGCGAAAAATTGATAAAATCAAAATTTTGCAACTATTGTCGTCAACTTTACATTATTTAGTCTATATTTAGTCGTAACAAGATGATCTGAGGCTGAAACCTTAAATTCGGAATCCGAAGAGTTCACAAAGGTGGCTTTTGTCATGTTCAACCCCTAAGCACAGAAAAAAAGAGTTTGTCCAATTTGACAAGAGCCCTCAAGGGGACTCATCATAATTTTTTTTAAATTTTCATCAGTGGTTAACTTGAATATTGTTTCTGACATAATATCCCACCTCATACCTACTTTTTTTTAGGACGTAAGACGTAACAGGTCGACACGATTTTTGTTTCTGGGTTCCGATTGTCAAGTTTTAGTTGCTTTTACTTAGATAATGAAGGGGAAAATATTTTTTTGATCGAAGTTTGTTTCGTGGGGGGGGGGGACTGATTTTTCAAGGGCAATAAGTCTGAGCATTAAAAAAATTAATTTTTTTTAAAAACTTATCTTGTAGAAATTTTTTTGGCGAATCCAATCCCGTAAACCGCATGCAGAGAATTCTTTTTGAAAAAAAGTTACAGCTTATTCTTTCCAAAATTCTGTGAGAAAATCGCATTTTTTGTGCCTTTCTCGCGAAAAAATGAAATGGGTTTTTTCACAAAATTTTGGAAAGAATGAGCTGGAAATTTTTTCTAAAAGAGATGGCATCTCTCCATGGTCGTTATGGCCTCAAAACTTTTACTTTTCTCGCAAATTTCACTTTTTTGTGAAAAAGGCCCAAAAAATGCGATTTTTTCACAGAATTTAGGAAAGAATGAGCTGTAACTTCTTTTCTAAGAGAGGTGAAGGTCTGCGGTTTGCGGCATTGGATTCGCCGTAAATTTTTCTATAAGATTAGTTCAGAAAAAATGAATTTTTTTTGTAATGCTCAGGCTTGCTTATTACCCTCGAAAAATCAGTTTTCTGGCCACCTAACCCCTCCCCTCCAAGCAACCTTTGGAAGCCAGGATTGAGCAAGGTGATGTGTTTTGATTTCTAGAATCAGAATTTCGGCATGAGAACCCAGAAACAGAGCAAAATTTTTTTTGTCGACCTGTGTAATTAATTTCAACACAAGTTCTCAACCCAAAATTCGGCTCTTTATAGAAGTCCGTCTGCTAAAACTTTTTTCAACCTACCGAACCTAGGATGGGAATCCAGGTAATTCAAAAATATCTTCGGTACCATTGCTGGTGGAAATTAACTCGCGTTAAATAACCGCTTCGGCGTTCTTTTAATAACACCGCGCCTCATACGTCATCGGTCGGATTGCGGCTGCGGCAACCAGCGAGGCACTTGCGAGCGTGCGGGATATTTCACAGGCAAACATTTAGCACAAAGCCTTTATCAACGTCGCCGAGTTTACGCTGGCAATCACATTCATTTCTAAAAGGTCGAATAGATTTTCGAAGTTTAATATAATGCGATTTGCTTTCTCCGTCTGCACCGTCGTCGCACGTTATTTCCGAGTGAAAAGTAAATTACTTCGTTAAAACAAAGCACCCAACGTCGGGGGATAATCCGAGCTATGAAAATTTATTAGTTAACTTGAAGACGTTTATTTTTGTTGTAACGCGAATTCGACTCTCTCTCGACTTGAGATACGTACGTAGAAGAGAGCTCAACTATTTGACGAGTTCTTTTGCGGTCAAAACGCGTGTACCCGTGCAAAGCTAAATTGCTTTTGCACCGAACAGCTTCCGTACGTACGACTTTGGGATCCCAAATCGCGTAAAATCTCCTTCGTCCCCCCTTACCTTATGGCACAATATCGAAATCTGATAAGCGAACCGTAGAGTACAAGGACACGATGACGACGAAAATTTCAACCCATTTGATGCAGCTCTGCTCGAGCTCGAGGAGACCCCCCCGCAAAAAGTACACGTACCTCGAATGGCAGCAACGAAAAGCCACCTTGTATAAGCATGTCACTTGTCGCAGATTGTATATTATAATAAAGTGCGAAATCGCGTGCTTTCTATAATTCGTCGTATACAAAGCGCAAAACGCATGCACGCGGGTGTGTCATGCCGAACATACTGTTTAACATTTAGTAGGTTTTACATTTGCAAATTTCAATTTACATATTAGCTCTCCGGTAATGAGAAAACGCGCTTCATTTCCTCACGTACCAACGTACAGTACTCGTACCAGAGAAATAAGAATAATGAATGTGTACCGAGATAAAGTCGCGAAAAGCGCGGAACAATTATTTGCTTTTAGAAACGAATTATTTTTGAATTTGCATTTGAATGGCTTTTAGCATTGTGCTGCTTGCGAATTTCGCTCCGTCTCTGTCTAACTCGAAGCCTCGGAGTTGGAGTTTATTTTAAGGTTTCGCCCGGATACTTTTTCCAAAAACTAGATACTAGTCTGCTTGTTTAATTGTATTGTTATTCGTAGTTTATTTACAACGACGAGAGTGTGGATTAGAACTGAGTAATCCTGGAGGTGTTAGGACGATGAGATTGTGTGGAGGATAAATTGACTCGGGTGAAATTTATCGGAGACTATTTTTTCAGCTTATAATTTTTTTTGTCGAAGTACCTACCTAGGTACCTAATCTACCTATTTATCCAAGTTTTGAGAGGTAGCAGCGTATAGAGAAAAGTAAATATTCGAGAGAGAACATACCGAAGGTTAAATTTTTAATTTTTTTTTTTTTGCAAATCCTGAAGTTTTTTAAATATTTTTTTTCAAAGAGTTTTTCTTAAAAAGGGTCGAAAATGGCCTTTGACTTAGAATTGGTCAAAGATACCCCTGGAAAGGTGGGTAAAAAATTTTGAAATTTTCACAGATTATACATCTTGTTGGGCAGTATGAATTAGAATTCTTTGAAAATTTCCGGTTCGAATTTTCCCAATTCTTTTTTCATATTGAAATTTTTGGGGTATCATGGCTGGAAATTTTTTTATTAGTTCTGCTAAGTGGTCATGCATCACATATATATTTTTTGGATTCTAAAATTGGATGTAACATGGTCAAAAAAAACAAAGCCAAAAAATAATGTGATTTTTTACCAGTTACAAGCAAGGTATCCCAACACAAAGTAAAATTTTGAGTAAAAATAGTCCTAAATTGAAAGTAACCTTATATCCTAAAAAATTTCCATTTCCGAAATTTCAAGCGTTGAAGTGAATTTTTCCAACTTTGAAATTTCAAATATTCGATTCAAGAAATGTACTTCAGCACTTGAAATTTCTACATAGCATAATGAATAATGGACTTCAATTTTACAAAATAAATACAATTGTTTGATAAAAATTGTTCAAAAAATTTTTTTGAGAATTTTTTTTTTAAATGAACAATTTAAAAATATTTTTTGAATTTTGTGTAGTGTTATACTTGGTTAATTCAACGTTGCAAACCCCATCTCTCTATCTCATTTAGTCGAAAAAATACAAATTTTTGAAATTTGAAAAATCAAAAAAGTGTAATTTTTCTAGTGTTTTTCTCTAAATTAAACGCTCGTAACTTTTAATTCGAGCACGATAGAAGGGCGGGGTTTGCGCCCTTGTAAAGATCTGAGTTTTTTTTTTAATTCTAGAAGCGTCACTAATAATGGTAACTGAAGAGGACAACTTTTTTTTAGTAATTCACAAAAATAGAAAAAATTATAAAATTTTTTGCACTTTTTTTTTTAATAATTGGCTCGGTACCGATACTGAATGGAATTTTATGAAAGGAGATACTATCTCCCGGGGAAAAAAATTAGATTCAATTGGATCCAATTGGATCTGAAAAATGTCGCGGTCCAATCGGATTCACACAAATCTAAATTGATCCAATTTAAGACATTTTCCCTCTTAAATCGAGAAAAATTCGATTCAATTGAATCTTTTCAGATCTTTTTGGATCCAACTGGATCTAATTTGATCCTATTGAATCCAATTTTATAACTCTGCCTAATTTGTTATCCGATTGGATCCAAGAAGATATAATTAGATCCAAAAAAGTATAATCAGATCCAAAAAAATGAAATTAGATCCAAAGAGATACAATAAATTATAGATCCAATTTTTTTCAATTTAGAGAGAAAAATGTCTTTAATTGGATCAATTTGGATTCATTTCCATTCACTTGGATTCATTTGTATCCACTTGTGTCCATTTGTATTCCGATTGGATCGCGCCATTTTTCGGATTCAATTGGATCTGATTTTTTTCCCCGGGCTATTTAAAAAAGCATTCCTGGCAAGCTGACAGGACCATTTTTTTATTTTCAAAAACAATTGGAATTGAATTATTTTTTAAAATTTAAAAAAATTAACCCCTTTATGATCCAGAAAAAAAAACGAATTGAATCGTACCTAATTTTTGCCTCATAAATTTCTGCTTATGCAAATTGAAATGAGTAAAGCACCCTCTTGAAATTTTTTCTAAAAAATTTCTCCAAATTTCTGGGACGTATGTATTTTTTTATATTTTTGAGCTTTAAAATTTTTTCCAAATATTTTGATGTTTTCCGAATATCTGTCAGTAAAAATAATTCTTTAGGCACACATAAGCAGATCTGTAAATTGAGCGATACTTGATAGACTTGGAATTTCAAAGGGACAGGAATTGAGAAAGTGGAATAAGAATTAATTTTCAAAATAATTATTTTTGAAAGCCGAGTGACCCGTCAGAAGTCGAGTTAGGCAAAACATGCAGTCTACATTTTTTTACTCTCCACCCCCACGTACATGTTAGTTTTCAATTATTTTCGAATTCAAAAACGTTCAATAATTTTGAATTTTATCAATTTTAAACGTTGGTAGCAAGGTACAAAGTTTTGGGATAAAATGAAAAAAATTCAGCTGGAAAACATTGTGCAGAAATTAAAAATAAAGAAAATTTGGCGAGAATTCAGAGTTTTAAAAAATTTTGGAAATAAAGAATAGATTTTTAGGGTTGATACTTGATACCTATTTGAGAAAAAGGTCATTGAATTTGAAAATATTTTAGATTTGAGAAACGGAATCAGCTGGTGAAAAATTTTAGAGTATGGAAAAGATTTTGAGGAAGCAGATTTAGGTTTAGAAAACGTGTTATTGGTGTTGGAAAACTTTTTTAAAAAATTCAGTGCTTCCCGATGACTCAACAGAATCAATTTTTTTCAGTACATTTCGTAACTGATTATGCTCTAGCAAATTTAGTACTTGGAAGGAAAATTTTTCGTTCTCTTTTTTCTTTAGAAGTACCTGCACCAAACAGTTGAATGATACCTAACGCGGATCAATTTTTTTTTTAAATTCTCAATTCACCCAACGACCCAACGTCATCATATATTTCGTGAAAAATTTCCAATTCTTTTCAAAAAAGAATTTCCTCGAAAATATTTCCACCTCGAAAGTTGGAAATTTTCCGTCCAAAAACAATAAAGTGGACTACTCGAAAGACGAGTTGAACGAGCGAATTCAAGGATTACAACACCAAAGTACGCGAAACGGTCGGTTTGCAAAGACTCGGTGAGAAACTTTGTAATCCGGAATACTGGGGGAGTGGAGAACAGGCCGAAGAGGTTCTCTGTGCGGTATCTTGTACACAATGTAGGAATACGATACGAGCAAAACCCGCCGATTTCGTTTGCGTTGGTCTAATCTCGCTTATTTTTCTTCCATTCGAGCAGTTTTTATTCGCTGGCAATCTTAGGTACCTACATGAACAAGTGAAAAATTGCAGATGCAGTAATAAAATCAAGCTTAGAAAATCTCATAAGCTTGATTTTTGAAAGAGGTATCCGAGAGACTATAGAATTAAAATTTTGAGCTGAAACCGGAATAAATCCAAAGTATTTGATAAGAGAATCCAATATTTAAAATTTCAAGTGCTGAAGTTCATTTCTCTAATATATTGAAGAATTTTTGAATTTTCGAATTAGGTACTTACTACTTACCTCATCGTTATATAAAAGTAAAAATTTGATACTATCATCAAAAAAAAAAAGTTGAAATTTGGTATATACCTATTTTTGACCTGTCGAATCGATTGGGAGCTGTTTCGAAACGTTCTGGAGCCCATGGCATTGGCGAAAAATCCATAAAAATAGCTCATATGAACTATAGCACTTATGATCACCGATTACCAATCTTTGTGACCTATTTGATAGATTAAATCAAAACTTTCCAAAAATCGTCAAAAAAAACATTGAATTTCACTTTATTCGATATTTAAATGTATTTTAGATGCGAACACAGTTATAGAAAAAAAAACAGTTTTTTTGCATACCTTATTAGTTTTGAAATTTTCTGTAAGAAATTAAAAAGAAAAATCATTGAGAAAATTGTTTTCTCTGAATGTTCAAATTCAAATCCTTATTTTTTGGTAGAAAATTTTTCTATTGCAGTGGAAATATTTTTCAATATGTATCTGAATTTGAAATCCAAAAATCTCAAAAAAGTCCTAATTTTAAGGCGACGGAAGAACAAAATTTAATAAAAGTGATAAAAACCCCGGAAATTTTTGGTTAAAAAAGTCTTTGGCCTTGAAGAGCTTAAAAAAAGCGAAATGCACATTCGCTTCACTCAAAAATCATTTCTGTCATAAATTGTGACGTGATTCTAGATTTTCGAAAATTAAACCAAATACGCTTAATAAATTCATTTTTCAATTGATTGGTACTATACTTAAATCAGTTTCTTCATTTTTTGATATTAGGAATACCTACTGCCAATTCTTAGCATTTCTCTCTTCTGGAATTAAAAAAATAAAATAGAATGAATTTCCTAAAGAAAAATTATTTCATCTCATCTTGTTCTTTAGACCCAATTTTTTGTTTTTTATTTTGAATTTGCATAAAATCAAAATAATATGAAACAGTGTCGCAATTAGGAATAATTTTTTTCAGTTTTGAAAAAATGAATAATTATGTACTACAAAAAACCAGAAAATTTGAGCTGAGCATCGCTCAAAATTTGAAAAATTTTAAGAAAAAAAATCAAGAATGGAGAAAAAATTCATTAAAATTTATATATCAAGTTGAAATTTGAAAAAAAAAATTGAGAAAAAACTTCAAGATTAGCAAAAAATGTTTGTTTTTAGATTTAGGTTCATATTTTTTTTGAAGGTGGGGGGAGGAGGAGGAGGATCGGATCCCTCCGCAATGAAACCATTATTTTTCTTCCTTAGGAGAATTATTTTGAATGAGGTACGAGGCGATTTTTTCAATGATATTTCTTCAACTTCAAGATTCAATAAATTCAATTTTAAAAAATTAACATTTTGGACAAAATTTGACATTTTGTTTGCAATTCTCCATCGAATTTGTTAAGGAAGTAAGGCTGGGGTAGAGGAAAAAGGGTTATGGATTTTGGATTTGAAATCCATTTTCACAGAGAATTTCGCATTCCAGATTTGAAATTTTTTTGTCCCAAATTTTCAATTCTTTTTGGTGATTGATCAAATTTTCATATTTCGCACGACGATAAGGTACCTATAATTTTAAAATTTCAAAAAATTCGTCAAAATTCGAAAAAATCAACTTCGGCTTTGGAAATTTTAGGTATTGGATTATTTTACAATTTACCTCCAATTTAAGTTCATTTCGGCTCAAAAAATTTCCCCTCGTTCAAATTATCATTAAACTAATCTCCGAACTCTTTCAAAAATTACGATTCGTAAATTAATTCGATTTAGTCGATACGGAAATAAATACCTAAATCCTGTCACGTCAGCTTATTCTCTTCCATCCTACCAATACAAATACCGCACGTAAACTTGTATTTCAGCCAAAATGTCTTTCCTCCTCGCCCAATTCCACCCTCGAAACATCTGGAACGACATTTTAAAAAAAGAGAGACCTGTCGTTAAACAGTTGTCGTAAAAAACAATCTTGCGGTTGATATTGGACGAGGAAATTTAGTCGTTTCGAAATTTTCATTTTCTCTTAATGGATGATTCGGAAAGAAATTTCGCCTTTATGAGAAGACTCGTTTCGACGTTCAAATGCTTCGTCGTAGGTATTGCCGTATGATTAATGATTACCTCGCGCAAAAGAGAAGATAGAGCGAAAAAAAAAAAAGAACCCACCTACATCGTCTAGCTATATTTATTATTTGGCTGGTAAGAAAGCTTATTACTGTTACCCAAGATAGCTATTGTAGAGGGAAAAAAAACGAATAAACCTGCCACTTACCTATACATCGTTCCACACTTTCAACTCGCATGCAGAGTTATGCCATACACCCAGTCAATGGTGAAAATTTACCCTATGGCATTGTTAGGGTGGAAAAAAAATGAGCCACATTGACGTTGTATTTTGATATTTCGTATTCGTGTAAAACTGCCTTCGTTGGCCGTCTCAATTTTCTTGGCCACATTCGTCAAAAATTGCCTACGTAGCTGAGTCAGTTTTGCATTTTATGAGCTCGATATACGAAGATGTTGCTTAATATGTTCAAATATCCTGATATGGGAAAAAAACCGTATAAGTATTTGCCCCCGGCGGCCTTATAGAGATTTGAACGTTGTACGAATCGCAGCTGTGTCTGAGTTTTTTTTTTCTGCACTAAACGACACTCGACGATGCGCTGTTTTCCAAATACATTTTTTCAACCCGAGGAAAAAAAATACAATGCTTTTCAAAGTGCAGCGCCAATTTCTCACGGAGGAAAAGAGCGAAACATCAATACCGTTTCTTAATGGTTAAGTAAATTCATGTCTCGGTTGCCTTTATCAAATTCTACCCCAAAATAGGAGCCAGGCAAGAGCATCGAAATACAATGGATGTGACCCTTTAGTCATAAACGGCGTTTTCGATTCTTTAATTGCGTTATTGTGTTAAGAAAGTTGCTATCTGTACCTTTTGTTAGTCATCTAAAAGTTCCAATATATTCCATTAAATTACTACCTACGTTCATTTGTACCCGACTGAATTCCTTCTCATTTGCATCATTACACATTTCGCTGAAATTCGTCTCGTTCAAACGAAAATATAATTTTAAAAAAATAAAAAACCGAGCTAACGATGAATTTTGAATATTTATACGTAGAATTACCCCTTATTTAATATATTTTTCGAGTTAAAATACCTGAAACACTAACGATTGCGAAAAGCTCGTAAAAAATATATGAATATCGAAAGATCTTCCGGGATAAAGTTCATATCAGTGCTGAAAAAAAGAAAAGCATAGAAACACACAAACCCTTTAGAGAGAAACTGAAAAACGTACTATACGTGATACTATTTACATTTTCAGTCACTTGTTAGGCCTTGAAATAGATTGCGAAATATTTGTTATTTTCGTTCCATCTCGCTCGCTCTTCGGTTCATTTTATTTTATAAACTCCTTTCATATGCGAAATAACAGTCGCTAGAGAATTGCCGGAGTACTGCCTTGTTTCATAAATTATTGAGATTGGTGAGTAATCGAAGTCTTGCTTTGGTGTTGCTCGCGTTATTACGTTTATTTTTATATATTTTTTTTTTCGCCTTTTTGTCGTAAATTTGAGTTGGGTTTTTGAAAAGGCGAGGCGGAGGTTGTTATCGTTGATGGGGTTATTTGTTATAATCATACGAGATGATGGGTTATGGACGTTGATGGATTTTTGCCAGGTGTATGTGGTGGCGTGGAAAGTGAAATTTTTTTTAGAAGATTTTGATGATGAAAAATGTGTACTTATGGTTGAGGAAATGGTAAAACTGACGGTGGAGGGAATTGATTATATTAAGTAGAATTTTTGATTATAATGTATCTATTTCTACATTGTTTTGTTAGAATTGAAAAAATTTCTATAGAAAAGAGCATTTTACTTGAATTTTGAATTTCATTGAAGAGGGGTTTGAAATTGTTTCAACAAATCTGAAAAAATCTTTCTCGCAGGATTAAATTTCAAGAAAAATTTAAAAACTTAAAACTGCATGAAAGCAATGGTAATTTTACGTACTCAATTTCATTGTCAATTTTTGTGATAAAATTAATTAAAAAATTTCAATTTTATTGAGAGCCTGCAGATTTTTTACTCCTATAAAAAAGGGTACTTGCACAATGGATAAAATAGTCGAATTTGATCCATAGATGAAATTCTAAACTATCCAATGAGTACCCATGAATTTTTTTTAAGGTCTGAAAATCCTGTGGTAAAAATTTTAGCTCCCTGATTCTGGCATATTCCTTTCTATATGGAAAAAAAGTTACTTTTTTGACATTTACTTACTTTGAAAATTTTTGTTTTTACGGCTTTTTGGCTAAATTTTTTCAAACTTGCAGGGATAATTCAGAAATTTTCAAGTGGAGCAGCACCCTAATAAAAAAGGTGTAACCTCATCTTTGAATGACTTCTTTTTCGTCGTAAAATGATTCTTCTGAGATGATTTTTTTTTTATCTTAAGAATGCCTAAAAATAAATTTTCCTACTCACTTTCACAATTTTCACTCTTATTGATCAATTTATTGTATTAAAAAAAAAAATACAAAACAGGAAAATTGGGTAAAATTGAAAATTTTATTCTCTTCTTGTGAAAAATTTCCGCATGAAAAAATCAGCAACAGTCTTATTTTGTATTAACCTCATAAAAAGTCATTTCATTAGACATCAACTTGATTTTGAGTTGAAACGTTGAAAGAAAACTGAAGTCTGATGGAATACTAAAGAGGCAGAAGTACTGACCGCTGATCGAAACATAAGAAAAACCTTTATTATTTCCTATTCATCGAAATTTTCATTTTTTTTTGTATTTGAACCATTATATATGACATAAATTTATTATATTATGTATTTTTCACAGATTTTTCAATGAGAACTCTGAAGCTTTTTGGAAAAGCTTTTAGAGTCTCTTTAAAGAATACAGGATTGGATATCTTTAAAAAAAAAAAAATACAAATTCTTTGAAATTTCTAAAAAAAATTATAAAACTTCATATATTTTTACCTAAGACTGTTCTTAATTAATGTATCACTAAGATAAAAAAAAATTATGCAGAATTCGTTCAATTAATTTATTTATGTGTATTTTTGTTTGATTTCAGGTGAGTACCCAAGTTACCAACAAATACCTATAAAAATGAATGTATTATTCATGAGAAGAAACATGTCGATGGGTAAGCACAAAAAAATAATGTTGTATTAGAAATTATCAGAAAATTTTTAGGTTGAATAAAAAAAAAAATAGAAACAGAAAATCAGGAATCTGAAAACATCCCTTTCCCCTTAATTTATTTGTAATCTCAGGTGCTCGAGTTCATTTTTTAAATTTTAGAAAAATTTTGAAATTGTTTCACGTAAAAATAAGAAACTTTGATCTGAAAATTCCACAAACCCCAAAATGACTTGATGAAAAAATCACGTCCAAGGAAGTATGCAATAGTCAAAAAATGTTTGTAAACTTGCCCCTTGTCACGATCAGTTGAAGAATATTTCAAATTTTTTTAGATTCAGAATTTTTTGGATTTTCAAATTTGACGATTTTTCCTCGAAAATTCGAGATGTAAAGATTTTAAAAAGTTCAAATCCAAAAATTCTGAACAGCAATCACCAAGTGCATAATATTATTTTGTCTAATCAAAAACATAAACGAAATTAAGAGTGGACCTGGGTGGTCCAGGCCCCGTCAAAATTTTCTTTGATTCGACCGATTTTTCCGAATAATTTTGATTTTTTTTCTCCCAAATTCGTGGCAAAAAAATAGTTACTTACTTTTGAACACGATTTTTCAACTATTGAAAACGTTTTTTATGCGAAAATTTTCGCCCTCACTTTTCTCAGGCTCATCATATAAACCTTCAAAAGTTGAAAATTCATTAGTTTACTCTCAATAAAGTTCAAAAAAATGTATAAATTCTGTAGGAATAAATGAGGTAAATCATTTGAAAATTTTCACCCCCCTCCCCCCACAAAAATCAATATTCTACCAACCTGACTCACGTTTGTGCCCTGGCAAAAAAAATTCCAGTTCCGCTTGTGATCAAAAATTTAAAGTTCCAAGATTCAAAAGAAAAAAGTTTTTTGTAATGAGCAACGCTGCATCTTCTCATTCGATTCTTTTCTAGATGTTCAATTTTCAAATGCGGCGAAAATAATGCCCCTTGAAATTTTGACCAACCTTTGATGACCTACTCATTAATAATTTCTGATAGTTATAAACATTCGTTTAGGCGGGAAAGGAGGAGCAACTTTTCTTCAAATGATGGAAAAATTAGTTGCAAACCTTTTTGATCACAGTGTAAGTATAAAGTTGAAACCTGGTTTATACCTAAAATGTTCGCTTCCTGAATCGATTGCAAGGTTTTTTTTAGACAGATTTGAAGCCTGTAGGCAATGAATTTTTAAACTATTCTCAATTATTGCCAGGTACTTAGTTCATGACCTTTTCTAATGATACAATCCTGGATATAAAAACTATCCTTAGGGGTCAAAAATTGATTTTAAAGTTGACACTGATTTTGAGCCTTCAAGGGAAACCTCAAATCAAAAACTAATTTTTGTCTTCTGAGGGTGGTTTTTACATTCAGGCTCACACATTAAAATGTCTTGAAATAATTCCAGAAGAGTAGATCGAAAAAGTTGATATTTTTTTTGTCGAGTAGGTAGCAATGTTTTGATTGAAAAAATTCCAAAAATTATGAAAAAAATTAGTGAATTTCTGAGCTAGAAAACGTATCTAAATTTTATAATTTTTTTTACAACTTCTATTGGTTTTGAAATTTTTTTATAAATAATATACCTATTGTTTTTTTTTTCAACAAGAAATTTTAAAAATTATAATTATTCAATTGAATATCTGCTTGTTTACCTACTTCAGTCAGAATACCAACCTACAATTTTCAAAAATGAAAATCCAATAGAGGAACTAAAATTTTTCGAGCATCCAGTAGATATTTTTGAAGATTCTGTGTGTGTGTGTTTTTCTATAGACAATTTTGTCGATCTTTTCCACTCTGTTTTTGGCCTCGCCATTGCTAAAATTTCATCGAAATGCATCTCCCCTTTCAATTTTATTATACTTATTATTTTAAATTAAGAATACCTCGAACTAAAATCAATTTTTTTCTGTAAATTTCCTCCAGGGCAAAATCTCTCTTTCGATGAATCTGTCTACTTGTATCTTTGGGCAGCACTTGATAATTTCATCGGATATGTTTTTGACATTCGATATTAAATTCCAATTCAACACCTTGGTTTTTCAAACTCGTGTCTAGGTAAACATTTCACAAACTGCTCGAGCAATTTCATAAAACCGTAAAAAATTTTTCTAAACGACGTCAAAGCCTTTTCAAAATTACAGAAAAAAATTTCCAGACATATTCAATATTTCATAAGATGTCTGTTATTTCAAAACAATCGCGAATCTACTCGATTGAAAAAAATGTCCCATTTCTCGACATTTTTTTCTCAGCCCTGAAATTCTCGCAGATTTCAGTTGAATAAAAATTTACGACGAACGAATCCATCAATGCGTTATCTTCAATTGTCATATTATGAATACCGAATATTCATGGACCATTGAGGAAAAAAATATAACGTTAAAATCTGCTGTATCGTTCATACGAATACGAAAGCTCTGACTGAAGGTTCGCCTCCGATATGGTGGGGCCGGAGAACCGGAAAATATAGCCAATCCGGTCTCGAAATAAGCACGTACGCATCAACTATTTAAAATATTTTGTGCTCAACTCGGCGTACACGATTCGAAAAACGGGACTGGGAAAAAATTTCTTTTCATTTTTAAGTCCACATGGTGGAAGTTTTTATTGAACGCAGTCGAAATGAGCCGTGACCTGAAAATTCTTTCTTAATTTTCCTTTATGTATTTTCCTCGTTTTCCTCCTCACTTTTTTTTTTCAAAATATCTCCAGATGGCGTATAAAAACAGTCTCTTGACACTTTTTGATAATGTCTACGTGCCTAAAATAATATCTTTTTTCTTAGTTAAACGTGTATATTTTGTATTTCAGCCCGTTTGCATACTTAAAAAACCACGTGCAAGAGCCAACCGCTCGCGTTTGTACAGCGACTAGGCCCACCGCACCCGGCCCCGAGAACGTTGTTAAGATAATATTTACATGGTGAAAAATTTATAGTGCTCAAAAATTTGCTTTACCAGAAAGCAATGCGGTGTTAGCGTTCATCTTATAATTCTCATTTTAAAAGCTCGCGTTTTCTATAATTTACGACGTTCGGGCTGAAATTTGCGTTTTTTTTGCCATACCTTCGTTATTCCTTATCTTTTGCTTCATTAGTTGGGTTCCTCTCTAGATTTCTTCGAGTTGAAAGAATTTTTTCTTCGCACCATTGACTATCTTTATGCATTATTAAAACGAGAATATTTGGAATTTTGAAAATTAATATTTTTTTTCAAAGTTCAGGGTTGATATTAGATTTGGGCATTTTTGCAGTTTTTTTTGGCATTTGCAAATTTTTCTCCTTTCGAGTGAACATTTCTGTACGAGAATACAGCGAATATACGAAATGTTACATTAAAACAATGAAAGATTTATTGCCTCTTTACATTAAACTAGTCGTTTTTTAAAAAAGATTTATGATACATCTACTTCCACCCTCTATGACTGCTTATCTACCTATCTTATAATTTACTAGTGCTTTTTCTGGTCTGTTTAGTTTTACAACTTATATCTCCTCGAGCGACGTAAACGCCAGAGTTTCCAGATACTCTTATGATTTTTTTTCTCTACCCTTCTGAAAAACAAAAATAATACAAATCTATCAGCCTGAAATTGTACAGCTTCGTAAAACTGTACAAGTACGCTGCAGTGTATTGTTATTGTCAACTGCGTAGGTACTTTTTCCCAAACAAAATTGAGAATTTAATTAAAAATTTTCAACATTTTCAGCCCATGTAAAGCGCAAGTATTATGTAAAGACGTGTATTCACCTACACAGTGCTTGAGAAACTTTTCGAGAAGTTTTCTTTTGCATTACCATTTTGATGATTTGATATGGGCTCTTTTGACCATTATGTGACACTTTGAAATGTTATTTAAATGGCGAAACGAGCTTGGAAAATTTTTGCTCTGGGTATGAGAATGTTGTGGATAGAAAACTTGAAAAATTACTTAGTAGAAAATGAGATACAAATGTACGTGAATTGCGAGTTTTGGAATAATAGCAATTGCGTAGGGTGGTGTTGTTTTTAGTTACGTGGGGTGGGAAATGCGAATGTTGTTGAAATGTTTGAGCAGTGGGCGATTATGAAGGTGGATTTGTTCATAGAGAATAGAGCTCGGAGATAAAGGACTAAGCGATGGAGATGGAAACGAGATCTATTAAGGAACAGATGACATCTGCCTTAGGATAATTGTGAATTTAGCTGACAATTTCGAGAGAAAAGAGAAGGGAATTTTGTAGTGTTGTTGAAAGAGAAATTGGTGATTGGGATCTGAATTAAGCTTTCAGGTGCATGGGATCAGCGGTCGTTTTTTATTTTGTTGATAGAATTTTGGTAGAAATAGTATCGGAAATACTCTTTGAATTGAAAAATATCACTTTTTACCCTCTCTGTGTTCTTTCATTGATATGTCAATACCATGGTGCTTTCTCATTCAAAGGAGATGGGTGGGAACCCTTAATTAAAACTGAAAAATTAGTGATAAATTGAAAATGTGAAAAGAAGTTAAAACAGTGAAGTAAATATTTCGAAGAAATATTGGAGCAATTTTTCATTGGATAAAAATTTTAGATTATGAACAGAGGCGGTTCGAGCATAAACTTTTAGGGGGGTAATGATGTTCAAAAATGCCGACTAAAAAATTCAAAATTGCCGAGTAAGAATTCTGAAATTTTACAATACGAGAATTTTTTGTTTCAACAGATTAGTTTCGAAGATTATATGTAGTTTTAAGGAGATGAGAAGGCAAATAAATTTGTCCCGAGCGAAGCGAGGGAGAAAATTTTAAGCGGAATACTTTCTTTAATTTCAAGACCAATAAAACAATGTTATAATATAAATTGATTATCTAACGTGAGTAAAAAAAACCGACCACTTGTACTTAAAAAATGTTCAAAAAGAAAAACAATAAGGTCGAGCGTAGCAAGGCCAAAGCTTTTGAAAAATTTAATTTGTTGACTTCAAAAATGAGTTTTGATGAGAAAAAATTTGATAAAACAAATTGAAATAATGTAGGGGAAAAATATCATTTTTGTTGAATTTGGATTGTTTTAAAAGTATGAAAGAAAAAAACCAATGAGGCCGAGCGTAGCGAGGCCGAAATTTTTCGAAAATATCGGTTTGGAAAGTAAATAATTTTGAAGTTGGATTGTGTTTTATGAAAGAGGACTACAAACTTGAAATTTAGAAAGGCTCAATTTTTTATTGATTATGCTGCAAAATTTCTAAAACTTTTTCAATTTGGTGACATTTCTGAGAAATTTGCCGACTCACCTTATATTTCCAAAATTTTGCCGATTTTGCCGACTGAAAATTTGTCTGGGGGGGGGTGTTGTCCCCCCCCAAACCCCCCCATCGCGCCGCCCCTGATTATGAATTTGAAAATTAATGTTCTAATGAACTGTAAAGATGAGAAAATGCTTCATAACATTTTATTAAAATGTCAATCCAATTAAATTTCCATTTTTTTTCAATCTTTCTTAAAATTTTTTCCTTTTTCTTAAATTTTTTCCTCTTTGACATTTTTTTTTTTCATGTTAACTATCTAATCCATGTCAAAAGTGTTCTAATTAATGAAAAATTTTAAAACTGAAAAAGAGTGCTTTTTGAATATATCTTTTTGATAAATAAAATGTTTCTACAGTAGAAAAATCATCTTAAGCATTCGAATTTATATTGGTAAAATATCCAAGAAATAAATACTACATATTTCAGTTGAAAAAATTTAAATTCTCAGTTTTAAGTTCGATTTTTTGTTGAAAAAATGGGAGAGGGAATGGGAGAGACTTCAAATTTATTCTTTATAGATTTTAAGTTAAGTAACTAAATCCTCAGAGAAACGTTGATATATGTAAATTTAAAGCCTTTGAAGGATTTTTTTGGAACAAGCCGAAAAGATTGCATGGGCTTGCATGGAATTCATAAAGTTGGGACACGTGTTTTTTCATTATTTTTTTTGTGAGGAAGGAGCAATGAATTGCAGGAAATGGCAATAAGCCAAAAGTTGACTGCTGACGCCACCTCGACTCCGGAGTCTTATAACCTTGAAACCCTGACTCTGGAATCAATCTATGACCTTGACTTCATTAGTCTGGAATCATCTACGACCTTGACTCTCTGATTCCGAAAGTAATTCATAACCTTGAATCCATGACTCCGGAGTCAAACTATGACTTTGACTCCCAAACTTCAGAGTCAATTCATGACCCTGACTCTCCGAATTCGAAGTCGTGGAGTCAATCTTTGAACCTGACTCCCAGTCTTCAAAGCCAATTTATGACCTCGACTTCCTAACTCCGGAGACAATCTATGACCTTGGCTCCTTGACTTCAAAATCAACTTATGACCTTGACTCCTTGACTTCAATGCCAATTTATGACCTCAACGCTCAGACTTCGGAGCCAATCTATGACCTCGACCCTACGATTATAAAGCCAATTTATGACTTTGATTCTTTGACTTCGAAGCCGATTTATGACCTCGGCTCTCAGACTTCTTAGTCAACCTATGACCTTGATTCTCAGACTCAGGTCAGGAGTCATCGAGTCAATCCATGATCTCGACTCCCTGACTTCAAAAATAATTTATGACTTTGGGTCCTTGACTTCGAAGCCAATTTATGACCTCGACGCTCAGACTTTGGAGTCAATCTATGACCTTGACTCTCAGATTTCGGAGTCAATTTATGACCTTGACTCCCCGACTTTAAAGCCAATTTATGACCTACTTAGGAGTGCAATCCATGAATCCCTGAATTCAAAGTCATCTATGATTTTGACTCTCAAACTTCGGAGTTAATCTATGACCTTGACTTCCTGACGTCCCAGTCAATCTATGACCTTGACTTCCTAACGTCCCAGTCAACCTATGACCTTGACTCCCCGACTTCAAAGCCAACTTATGACCTACTTAGGAGTCCAATCCATGATCCCGAATCCCTGAATTCAAAGTCATCTGTGACTTTGGCTCCTTGACTTCAAAATCAACTTATGACCTTGACTTCTTGACTTCAAAGCCAATTTATGACCTACTCAGGAGTCATCGAGTCAATCCATGATCCCGACTCCCTGAAATCGAACTCATTCATGACCTTTACTCTCAGACTTCGGAGTCAATCTATGACCTTGACTCCTTGACTTCGAAGCCAATTAATGACCTTGACCCCTCCCAACTAAGGAGTCAATCTACGACATCGGCTCCCTGACTTCGAAGCTAACTAATTTCCTCGCCCTCCCCATCAACGGAGTCAATCTGTGACCTTGACTTCCTGACTCCGGCTTGACTCCGTCATCAATTGGGGGTCGGTTTGATTTTGATTCTGGAGTCGATTTGCAGTCAGTTTGACTCTGATTTCAATTTTCGATCCTAAAAAAATCTGATTTTTATTCTGATGATTTAGGACCTGATTTGTTTCAATTTTTCAGAAATTTAAAATTTTACTTCAAAATAGAGTTTTTCTTGTTAGGTACTTATTTGGAATTTGTATGCAGAAGAGGAAGGCTCAAAAATTCTTTAAATTCGAGCCACTTTTGTTGCCCAATTTCGGGTTTGTAATAATTACATAATTGCCTATGTACATCATACAAAAAATTACCTCCTTTTTCAACCTCCATATGCTCCACAAATATTACACATACAAAGCCCACAATACTTCAAAAAATTATCCCAAAATACCTAGAAAATTAAGGGTAAATAATTTCAGAAATATCGCGGCGGACACCATTGTAAATCACATACGACCATTCATCGTTTCAAAAGATCATCAATACCCGATGACTTATCGAAAAAAACAAATAAAGAACCAATATCAATTTCGCGAAAGAACTCACTTTACTTGAAAAACCCACCTCGACGCATCAAAATAATACCTTAATAAAAATGACAAACGGATCGAGTATCATTCTAAACATTATAGATTATAAGTATACCATAGGAAGCCGGTACAGTGCGCGTTATTTGTATGATAAGGGATAATCGTGATTTATGGAGTTTAAAGAAAATCTGGGAAAAATAACAGGGCTTTATCCTTTTCGGTTTACCTATAAAATATTTGGTCCATTAATCTATTGCATAGACCTTACCACATATAGAAGGATGGTCTCTCGTATACGTATTCGCACCGCGGTGATATTTTTCCCATTATTAAGATTTATATCGGGACCGGGGTTCCACGAACAAATCATTTTCCGGTGAGTATTAGGCGTCAAAAATGAAACGGTTAATTTCGGCGCGAATTTGTATTCATGGAAGTGAATTTATAACAAACGCTGGCTCTTGTTACGTGTTATAGCAAAGAGGTAAATCTACGTACGTGCTTCGCGTATCCGTATCCGCCGCGACAATCGTAATTCCATAGGTCAAAAGCGTATACCGCAAAACACTTAAGATGAAATATGATTGTCCATTTGTTGGCCTTTTCAATGTCATCTATTAAAGAGACGAATAAATGGGTAGCCTTATTATCAGGTGCGAAAATACATGCGTAAAAGCCATAGGTTGTTGTAAATGTATACTAAGTATACCGTAAGACGAGGGGAGATTCTCGTCGTCGTTTCCATTAAGGTAGGATTTTCAACCGAGATGCCGCGTGCTTCGCTATTTTCATAAATGCCAGAAGGGAAAACAATTTAAAGATGTTATTAAACGAAGAGGTATCGTGATTTATGGCATATGGTGAATTTACGCTTTTTAAAATTCCCAACGCCCGGCACTCTACCGGCATAAAATAACTATAAGGGGGAGATAAAATTCTATCCGCGAACTATAAAAAAAAAAAAAAAACAAAGCAAAAAAACTTATATAACTCATTTTTTATTATATAATAATTAAAACTTATTTTTTAGAGCGTAAAAAATATATATATACTTTTTTTTCTTTAATAATTAAAAGGGTTTTGCATATAAAAATGTTTTTTAAACAACCTGAGTTCGTATAACAATGGTACAATGCGCACTTGAACCGTCTCTACACAGCGCAACACCGAGAGATGGAATATTAAAAAAGAATGTCGGTCCGTTGCTCGTGAATACGGTGATAAAAAATTAAACTTTATAAAATCAGATTTGCGGGCCCCCGTCGTCGTATCTGTAACAAAGTGTTTTCTTACTTTAAGAAACGGCGAGAATATTTTTCAGCGAATAATTTATGAAGATAAAAGAGCGTTATTTTTGAAAAAAAAAAAAAAAAAAAAACTAAATTAATGTTTGGCGAATATTTCAAATTAACGTAATATAAAGCAGCAACAACGTGACTCTGTTTTAATCTAAAGACTACCTAGCTTTTTCCTCGGTTCAGGAATACCCTCTCTCATCGATTGAAATTATTTTTTTTGCCGGATTCCGCGATGTGGAATGAATTCGCGAGATGGTGAAAAAGTCGAGATTCGAGTTGTTTTCGTTTTAATTTTACTATTTTATTAATTTATTTTTCTAATGTTGTTAAGTAGGTGTGATTTTTTTGTAGTTTTTATTCGGTGTAAATGCGTATAAATGCTGGCTATAGTAGGAAATGTCATAATATTATCTTGAAAAAATCTAAAACGAAGGTATATTGCGTTTAAATTGATGAAAAAAAGTTTTTGTTTCATAAACTTTGAAAAAAATTGAATTATATTTTTTGTTTAGTAGAAAAATATTTTAAAAAATGATTTTTTTTTTTAGAAATTTCTAGAATTTTTACAGAAAAGTATCATGCAGGTGAGTTAAACCGAGCGATCTATGTTTTAGTTGATGAATGCGTGGTGATGAGTTCGTTTTTTTTTTTACGGCGAACTGGTTATGCAATTTTATTAACGCCATTGAAATGAAACGTTCGTTACATACACATATCTGGGGGTCGAAAAATCTAACTTCATTCCGAATGCAATGATATTTTTTGGAAAAATATGTTTCAGAAACCCATCTCTAAAATTTTAGTTGACTTCGTTGATTTTTTGAAAATTGGAAACATTTTTTTATTGAAAGAAAAGTAATTCTCTAGCATCGGCGCACCTAGAAATTAATTAAGGGAGGGGCTAAGAATTTGAGAAAAATAGGGGGAAGGGAGTCAAATTTCAAATAAATTATTTTCCACTGATCTTTCAGTCAAAAATCACTCATTTTTTTCTGACAAATTGAGAAATCTGTGATATTTGACTAAAAAATTACTCAAAAATTATTAAATTTTAAAATAAAATGACTAAAATACTGCCCATGCCCCAGCGAAAATTTTTTGAAAAAATATTGTTTGAAAAGCAAAAAATGCACTTTTTTGTATTTTTGCCATAATTTTTTTTCCAAGCTTAAGGGGGGCTCGAGTCTCGTGAACTCTCCTTGGGTGCGTCTATGTTCTCTAGCAATATTTTATGGAAACTGAGTTCTTTCTCAATAATAATTTTCCAAAATCGAATTTGAAAATTTCTAGGCTTCTGAAGCCTCCAAAGAGGTGTTAATTTTTTCTAGTATTTTCAAATTGAATAATTATAAAAGTGGTTAAAAGAACCCATTTTTAGCTGTCTCGAGCTGATTTTCGTGTCTTCTGGAGAAATTCTAAAATACTTGGGAAAATCAAAATTTTATTAGAGATTCCAAAATGGCTCTGATTTTTATCAAATTTTATTTGGAAGGTACCTATCCAAAATTTTTGAGAAGAATCAATTCAGGCGATTGAAATTTTAATTATGTAGTGGTTGTGGAGTTTGTCCCCCCCCCCCCAAAAAAAAAAAATCCTCTTTTAGGTTGAAAGTGGACTGGTGGGCACATCGAATGGTATTTTTCTTGCGTTGCGTTAGATTAAAAGAGATTTTACACAATTCAAAAAGGGATTAAAATTGGCCTCCACCAATGACGTAGGTATACAGAAAGAAATTATTAGAGAGGCCAATCTCTTTCAATTTTGAAAAGAGAAAGAGTCATCTTACAGTATAATTTTTACCGATAACAAAATCAGTCAGCAGATATAGATCTTCCTTTTCCCTTCCCCTCCCCCCGAATAAAACCTATAAATGATCATTTTTATTGTTTTTGGATTTTTCAAAAATGGTCTGAAATTGAGTTTTTTTTTTAATTTTTTAAATGAAAAATTCACTTAATTTTAACGAAACCCATTATTAAATTTGGAAATGAATTTTGATCAAAAACTGAATTCGTATAGTTCGATTTTTGACTACTTTTATCAGTGTTTCAATTATTATTCATGATAATGATTGAAAAATAAATTTCTTTCAAAAATTACTTTTTTTATTTCACGTCGTTTTCATAAGAATTTATAACAATTTTTTATCAATCAAGGAAAAAAAGAATTAAAATTGTGAAGATTTTGGTCAGATGACATTTTTTATAACAAACATGCTTAAAAAACGAACAAATTTCTTGAATTTTTTTTTAGCTAAATTTGAGAATTTTTTTTCAAGAAAAGAACCTTCGTTTAGTTGTGTCATTTCAATTCTGTAAAAATTACTTTGGAATAATTTTGAACCATATTTCAAAATTTTATTATCAAAATGTAAATCCTCCAAAAAATAAGTTTTTTTTCACGAAATTTGGGTCAATATCCCCCTCCCCCCCCCAAAAAAAAAATTTGTGATACCTAAGTGCCTATATATACGGAGCATGTTCTTGATGGGTATGGTTTTGGATTTTGAACAAAAAATGATTTTTTTCAATTGAATCTGGCTTAAACTCTCTCTTTCTCCTAACTTCTCTCCCTATTGAGTCGAGCTCTACTCCCCAATCACTTCCAAAAATTAGGAATTGTGCAATATGTGACAATTTTGATACATTTTTGATGCATTCATTTGTAATTGACCAAAATAGAGAGACGGAAAAAGTATAGTAGAAGAAAGATGCTTTTTTGGTTTAGTGTCCTCAAAAACCTACACAAAAGAGGGTACGATCGTGGAAAATTGTCAATTTTTTCAACTTGAAAAACACCTACATATGTAACTTTTTTTTATTGGATTTTTTGCCAAAATTTCAAAAAATCCTCCCCCCTCATTTCATTTTTGAGAACACCCTCCTTACCTTATGTGGTTGGAAATGTATTGAAAATTTCGTTCAAAAAACAATAGAGAAAAACATTGCTACACCTTTTGATTTGGAGACACGATTTTGAAATTTTTTTCGTGTCTAAAAAATTATGAACTGTTCAAAATAATTGTTTGATCTCAAAATCACCTATTTTCGTAAGAAATTTTCAAACGAAAATATTTTTATAATTTGGTAAGTATCTAGACGTGTTGAATTTTTGCAGATTCTTCATCAATCGAGAAAGGTAATTAAGTTTTTTTTAAATGAATAAAATAATTTTTTTGATATGATTGAATACTTACTTGCAACTTACACCAACAGTGGAAAAATATGACCCAAAACATTCTCCGCATCTCCTTTTCGTGAAATTTATACCCTTCCATTCCCATCCTCTATTATCTCTTCTGTGGAATTGATTTCAACCCAAATCACTTGAAAATTTCTATTCGAATAAATAAAACCTAGAATCGAGTTTCGCATCGATATAATAATATTTTCTAAAGAAAACATTCTCCAACTCGTCAATTTCTTTTCCACACAAACCTCCACGCTATACACTTCATAAACCCGAAACTTCGCTAAACACATTTCAAAACCCCTTTGACATCAATATACCTCTCACTTATGACGATAGCGGTGTAATTTTCTAATATTTCCTAAATACTGTTAAAAGTGGCGAAAATGCTTTAAGCATTACCTAACGTTAAACGTATTTTCTTTTTCGCCGACCCAAAAATTCCAACATTTGAGCTCGCTGTTATTTTGAAAGAGTTACGCTGCTATGCGAAAGTGTCATGAATAATTTATCCTTTTTTAACTACCAAATGTTTAATTAATGGAAGTTTATGCTTTCGATGAAAGTTCGCAAATTATATAGATTTGCTCGTTGTGTAAAAAAAAAAGGGAAGAAAGAAAGTACTCTCTTATTAGTCTTTTCAGCCAGTTTAAATTTATTAAAACTTTGAGTAATTTTAGCATGAGAGAAACAACCACGAGCTCGAGTTTTTTAACGGATTGACGGCACACGCTGTTAATTGGGACACCGCGAGAGCTCGGATCTTATTTAAAATTTCATTAGGTCGAGAATAAAAGAACGCTGTAAATTGTCATATTTCTCAAAGGCAAAAGCCGTGTACTCGACCTTCAAACCGTATAGTCGTCTGTATAAATTCGACACACGAAATATTGTGACTTGTTTGTGCATCGTTTGTACACAGTTGAAAAATTACTCGAGAATGTAGGCATACTACAAATAAAGCCGTCTCTTTATATAGTAAAGCAAGAGACTATTTACGAAACTCGCACTCAGCTGGAACAAAAGCACCGAAGACTTAATATTACATTCCACCTCGAGCTTTCGCTATATACCAAAGTAATATGCAACTCATTAAATGAACAACTTTCTTATATAATGCCGTTTAATACGACCAGTATGGTAATATTATTGTAACAGACCATACGTATAAGTTCTCATAAAAAAGTAATTTCGTTCGAGAACACTTGAGGCTTCTTATGTTGGCTCGTATTTTCAACCCGTACCATACGTAGTCTGCGAAATTTATTAATTTACTTTTTTCAATGTGTATAGCAAAAGTTTAATATTGAGGTACCCCATGAAACAAGGTTAAATTACGTGTACCATTCATTTGGAAAACTGTTTCCTGGTATACGAGCAAAAATCTCGGCAACGTTGATCATTTGGAAATTTTTCGCGAGATTTTTTTGTATCTTTTTCCACGTAGGTATTTGATTCTGGTTGGAATTCGCCTTCATTCATGCTGGTTTCCGAATGCACGAGTGAAAAGCATATTTTTATTGATCATGTTTCCTAGGACCAACTCGCTGTTTTTATTCGTAATTTTCTGTAGTATATTCTCGCTGAGTATTTAATGCAGAAATGAGGCTTTCAGTCTGAAAATGATGCAGCTGAAACACGTGTAGGTATGTTTAATTAACACCCTAGCTACAGGAGTAGTTGGCAAAAAACTTTTCGAAATAATCCGTTTTTTTATCGTTCTTTATTAAAATGCTTTTTGAAAAATGAAAATTTTTCACGTTGCTGGATTTTATTTGCGGAAAATCAAAAAATATAAGGAGTAATTTTAAGCCTCAAAAACGTGGAAAAAGATTAGGATGATTTGTAAAAATGATTTTTCTCTTTAAGATCATCTCAGTTTTTTTGCAAAAAATCAACGCTGAATTTTTTCTCATTTTTTCCCCCAATTTTCATAGAGCTAGTAATGTAGATGTCGCTTGAGAAATTGCGAATTATAATTTCTTCATCCCCTTTCCCGAAAAAAAAAGCATTGCCTTTGTGATCTGCCCCCTCGAGAAATACCCTACAAGTTTTGATTTACGTATCACTAAACGAACTTGACAAATTACAAATCATTTCAGGTCTCACCATGCCCATAATTACAGGTAATTACCAGTAATTCTAAATAATTATCATTAATTCTACGTAATTACCAGTAATTCTACGTAATTACCAGTAATTCTACGTAATTACCAGTAATTCTACGTAATTACCAGTAATTCTACGTAATTACCAGTAATTCTACGTAATTACCAGTAATTCTACGTAATTACCAGTAATTCTACGTAATTACCAGTAATTCTACGTAATTCCCAGTAATTCTACGTAATTACCAGTAATTCTACGTAATTACCAGTAATTCTACGTAATTCCCAGTAATTCTACGTAATTACCAGTAATTCTACGTAATTACCAGTAATTCTACGTAATTACCAGTAATTCTACGTAATTACCAGTAATTCTACGTAATTACCAGTAATTCTACGTAATTACCAGTAAATTTGCGTAGGTACCTAATTACTGGTAATTTTGAGTTATTGCTTGTAATTCTGTGTGATTATCAGTAATGTTGGTTAATTACCTGTAATAAAGGATGACTTGAAATTTCCGGAACGCAAAAATTGATTCGTAAAAAAAAATTGTAAGGCCTAGCACATAATAAAATCTTACTTACAACGTAGCTGAAGCTCCATTCCCCTCAAAAAAATATAAACTCATCGTCATCCCCTCATTGTTCACAAATCACTAAAAAATGTTGCTTTTTGTCGATTTTTAAGTTTTTCAAAAAAAAATCTCAAACCCCAAAATTCTGAAAATTTTAAAAATTTAGGTAAGTATTCAAAAAGCAAAAACTGATATGTGCATATGAAACGCCATTGGACATTGGACAATGATCAAAAATCATTATATGCCGATTGTGCCTAATCAAAATTTGAAGGGGCAAACGTTTTCCAACAAATTTCAGTTTTTTATAAAATTGGCAACAAAGCTTCACCCACTTAACCCCTCTCGCGTTGGCATCATACCTTGCCGACCTACATGTAGGCAATCCTTCATCAGATCAACGCGAAACAATATGGAACAATTCCACTCTAAATTACGAAAAAAAAAACGTTGCGTTTCGGAACTTTTGGGCCACCCTGTACTAGGTAATTATCAATAATTCCAAGTAATTACCAGTAATTTTAGGTAATTACCTGTAATAAAAAAAATTACCAGTAAATTTGCGTAATTGCTTGTAATTCTATGTGATTACCAGTAATGTTTGGTAGTTACCTGTAATACTAGGTAATTACCAGTAACTTTAGGTAATTATATACAGGTAATTCCAGGTAATTACCAGTAATTATAAGAAATCACCAGTAATTTTGCATAATTACCAGTAATGTTGGGTAATTGCCTAAAATTCTAGGTAATTTCCTGAAATTTTGACCTATAATTCTGGGTAATTACCTGAAATTCTGGGTAATTACGTGAAATTCTGGATAATTACCTGCAATTCCGGGTAATTACCTGTAATTCTGGGTAATTACCTGTAATTCTGGGTAATTACCTGTAATTCTGGGTAATCACATGTAATTCTAGGAAATTGCCTGTAATTCTGGGTAATTATCTGTAATTCTAGGTAATTACCTGTAATTCTAGGTAATTGCCAGTAATTTTATTTAGTTGCCAATAATTTTCAGTTCAATTCAACATATTATAACCTATCCCCTTTTTCCCCTCCTTCCATAATTTTCATTTCATTTCACTTTTCATCTCTAGAAGTCCCACCTCGCAAATCTGTCAATTAGGTACTCGGTAGAAATAAAATCTTCACCTTATCTATATTTTAATTCGAGACATAAAAAAGTATCTACACCTACACCATGCTTCAAACAACAAGCTGAAAATCATAAGATGGTTCATATCTGAATACCTAGCATAGTCAAGACTGGTTGCCCGTTTCGAATACCAAGTACTGAGCCGTCACGCTCAAAAGAGAAAAAAAGCGGAGGACTTCTTAGAGAGTTAGATGCGTTATTGTACTTATCGTGTATTCGGCCTTGAATGCCAATTACTTATCCCTTTTGTAAAGTAGTAGCCCATCGGGTGGATATGAAGATGTTACAATACGTGCGCCGACTGGAAAGTAATAACTGTTTACGTTTGTTCGGCTCTGAGTAAATATGATTTCGGTAAGTGACGTATTCTCGTGTAGTATCGTTTTAAAATATGATAATCTCTATTTACAGAATACCGAACGTATCATGTTCTCGAGTAGACGTTCAGGTCACCTTTTTTCCCCGACGATACTCCGGTCTTTTTTTCTCCCCCTGATCGTATATAAATACGGTAATCTACATAAGATTACGTTCACGATGATGGCGCAGGCGACGCCCCTGAAAGCTAAAAGTAACGCAACCGTTCGTACCTCGATGACGGTATAATAGCGATGTGTGTATATGTAGGTACCTATGTACGATAAAACGGTTGCTTTTTTGATTAACTAGCGTATTACACGAAAATACCCCAAAAATGGCAAAGCTCTTGCTGTATCACTTAATCACGCCATGCAGAAGATCGGCAATCGCGAAGAAAACGGTGAATTACGACGTGTAAGTCGTGTACGTCTGCGTATATGTTTAAAAGCAACCAGCGCCACTTAACGGACGAATAAGTTCAATATTCCTAATGCATTTGTAATAAACGACGATTCAAATTTGATATAATACGCCACTAAAAAAAATATATTTATACAAAAGCCCCCGTATAGTGGAGGTATCGTTACTTTAATATGAGAAATTTTCACCCGTTTTTATTATGTCGCTATTTTAATATAATATCTTTCAGACGTTATGAAATTAAATGGGCACTTTTTATCCGACCAGATACGCCGGATACTATTGAGAAAATTTTTACAGCTCTGCAAATGCTAATTTAACGTTTTCCATTTCGTATACATGTTATGTATTGAATCTTGAAATATATGCAGAATTATCTTTATTATGAGCGATAAATCAGCCGCTGATGCGAGAATTACGAGATTTTCGTGCCGGATTTTATTAAGAAATTCGAGGCGATGGGGGGTTTCATCAGGGAGGGTGAAAATGTGTTTGATAAATAATTTTTCTGGTTTTTTGATCGTCGTTTATTTTTTTTACAACGTTGGTCGTATGATCGAAAGGGATTAAAAATGATTTCTGGGTGAAAGGGGAGGAAAGATACATTGAAGGGGGTGGTGAATTTAAAAAAAATATTTTGGTCATATTATTTGTAAGGATTTTTGAACATATTTTAATTATTTCAATGAATTGAAGATCGAAAAATTTTTCAGATTGAATTTTTAAGAATTTTTAGTAGGTACCTATTTGACATGAGATGAAAAACCATACTTTTTTTTTAGAAACTTGATTCCGCACCAAAATTATGAATTTTCATTATAACGACACCAAAGGAGAAAGAGAGTGATAAATTTTAGTTATAATACGTTTACCTACTTTTCAAAACCAATTATTTAATTTTTTCAAGCGTGAAAAAAATTGAAAAATTTGAAAATTTCTTGAAAATTTTCTTTTGAGTTTGGAAGCTTATTGATACTTTTATACCTTTCCTTTGATTCAATTGTATTTTTCGCATTTTTTTCTCAGATAAATTTGTTTAATACCAATACGTAACATTTACCACGTGCTTTTTCCCTTTTAAGAATTGAAAAAAAAATTAACGTAAAGATGCTTTGATGTATCTACATTTTTGCAAAATCAATTTTGAAGAATTTAATGAAATTTTTGAAACATCGAAATTCTCAGTGTTTTAATTTCTGTCAAAAAAAAAATAGTCAAGTAATAAATCTCTGAAAAAATTAACTACCTACTTTTTAAAAAATGACATACATTATTCTCAAAAACTAAAAATGAATTTAAGAATATGAGATAGATTGAATGATTGTAAGATTTTAATTTGTTTTTAACATGATTATTTTTCGTGAAAATTTACAAATTTAAGAATTATTGTGAAATTTTGAAAAATTGATTTATTTTTGAAGAATGAAATTTTTTAAAAGTATAAAACACTTTGAAAACTGGAAAATTCGTTCAACTTGTCGAATTTTGAATGTGTGACATTTTCGAGAGCTGGCGGTTTTTTCTGATTTAGGAAGAAGGAAACATTTTTAAAAACTTCAAATCGCTAAAAATTTGAGAATTTTTAAAAACTGCGAGAATGATAAAAATCGAAAGAAAATATTGACGAATCTCAAGTAGGTAATTGAAAGATATTGATGAATTTCAGAAAATTGGCATATGTTTTATAGCTGGCAAATTTTTAATGAAAAAACATTTTAAAAATTAATGAATTTTGAAAAATTTACAAGTTTTTAAGTAGGTACGTACCTATTTAAAATTTTTTGAACATTTCTTATGATAAAATCTACTTCCATTTATAAAGTTGGGAGAAGGCAAGAGAGAAAATTTTCAAAGAAGAATATTCTCAAATAATAGCGAAATTTTTGTAATTTTTTCAGAAATCCAAGCCGTAAAAAATGCGAGATCTTTTGCTTCTGCATTTCATTAAAATTTTCAGCCTCCAAACGTGGACTAAAATTTGAAAAATTTGCAATTTTAAGGGAGAAAACAATTTATTTTTTCGATATTTGTTCAAAATTTGTTGCTTTTTGAAGTCGTTAAACCGAATAATTTTTTATTTGCTACTTCAGGTATTCCTTGCTTTTACGTTCCAATACGAATCGTGAGAGTGCAATTCACTAAATACCTCGGAAATGACCCCCCCCTCCCCCCCAAAAGCGATTAGTTTCAAAATATTTTCTTATGAATTGCCTTAAAAATTGTAAGTATGTACTTTTTTCACGATCTCGAATTTGAGAAGTACGATTTTTACAAAATTTTCAATCGCTGATTCCTCAAAACTGAAGCATAATTTTTTTAAAAATAAAATTCAAGTTATTCGTTGATTTACTTGGAAAACTGTCAAAACATATTTGTTAACCATTAAAATTTACTCAATTCAAATAAATTTTAGAAAAAATTCAAAAAAAATTCTCAAGTTTTTCAAGTAAATTCGAATAACCTATGTATAAAATTTGCCAAATCCCATCTATAAAAAAACCAAGTTGGTAGGTATTTAACGGTAGGAAATTTTTAAAAAAATTGATACATTTTCAAGTATTTCGAGAAATATTGGGTTCTCAAAAATTAGCGAGCAAAAAGAATGAAAATTGTTGCATTTTTTAATTTATATACTTATCTACTGTAGGATGATATAATTTTTGAAATTACTGATTTTTTGAAAACAAAAAAAATTGAAATTTTAGAACACTGACGAACTTTTAACCTATATTTACTTATTGTATCACGAAAAAATTCGTTTTTCCTAATGCCAATATTTCATTGCTCTCTTATCATTCTTTTAAAAAAATTTTTCAATGCTTAAAATTCATTTTCAGAATTTTCAATTTCACCATGAATAAAAAACATTGCATTTTTAGCTTTACTTATAATTTGTTCGTAAGAATGTTTTTTTTAAACATTCGTTGAATTTTTTAAAGAAAAAATTGCACCCTTTTTGGGCAGAAAATTGTTTTGAAATTTTGAAAAAAATCAAAGTAAACAATTTTGATGTTATTCATGTACCCATTTTTTTCTTTTTTTTTCACAGATCAAGCCATTTTAGAAAAAATTTCGTATGTAATTTACCTCATTTATTTTCACTCACCAAAAATTCTTCGAATTAAAAAAATTTATTGCATACAATTTCAATTATTAGAACTAAGCACAACCGAAAATTGATAGAATATCACTCACCTTACTATTCCTTTACCTATCCGTTTTCAACCCTCCGTTTGCAGACGACTCGCAAAACTTTCGCAGACAGCTCGAAATTCTTAGCAAAGTCAATAAATCCATTCATTACCGAAAATTACTCCTTTCAGGTCGATATCTATTTCACTCTTATCTCCGTAAAAAATCCTTCTTCGGTCGAGTCTGACTCAGAAAAATTTCATTTTACCGACGAACGAATGCAAACGTATCTAAAAAGTTAGGGATAAACTCGGTTAAAATTCCCGTACAAGAAAAAAATTACAAAACTTTTTTACTCGGATCTGCTTTAGGTACTTTCCGGTTAAGAATAATGATTGGTAAAAAAAATCATATTAGAAAACTTTTTGTACGCGAATAAATAGAATTTTCTGGTTTGGCTAACCCGATTCGCGGTTCGCTTAGGGTATCTGCCAATTGCACACGATTGTCGAACGAAGATTGTATTAAAAATATTAATTTTTTGTATCTCGTCGCGTATTTATTCACGCGGACTAATTAAAGCTTTCGTTCAATTATCGAACAGTTCGTTAACGTTGGCGAATGTTACGATAACGCAATTAAAGCGACGACGACGGTTTGCTCGAATGATTAATTCTTTATGGAGAAAAAAAATCGGCGAAAACACCTCGGGAGAGGGGGGAATGTGTATTATAAGTATTATGGAATTTTCGCCTTTTTTTTCTCCTCCGTGGGCTTATACAGTTCGTCGTTCATTTAAATAAACTCGCTCTTCTAGTTGAACACTTTTTCTTAAGTCTATACCTACCACCGAAGTATATAGTTATTAAAAAGCTCGCCCGGGTAAAGTTTTTAAATAATAAATCAAAACAGAAGTGGTTTTGCCAGCTACACATTTTTTAGGTATCATTTACAATTTAATAAGAATGCTTTGAATAGTTTAAGGCTTATGCTAATGTGAGGGTGAAAAGTTGTCGGTGTGAACTTTATAATCAAAAGTTTTTGATTCTAAAGCAACTTTTAAACATTCAACGGTTGTAATACACTTTTCTTAGGTACGATTTCAATAAAAGCCTCGGTAAATATGGTACAGCTTGTTGAAGTATTTAGAGAAACACAGACGAGGCCGCCTTGGTATAAAAGCCGAAGTCGAATATCATCTTACACATTTCATATTATCGGTAATGAATAAGGCGATAAATGAAAACAACTACAATACGTGATTATTTTCGCAATTTCTGCACCGGCTCGGTTTCATAACAAGGGGTTGTTTGGGGTTCGAGGCGGTTTAAAATGCTAACCACGTAACCCTACCGAGTATACCTTGACTTTGGTGAAATTTGTGCTGTACGATTTTTATAGACGGTCGCTATAAACCGACGAAAAAGTGGTTAGAAAAATCGTCCGGACAATAAACGAATCTAAGGCAATGATCTGTCGCGCCTCTTGGCATTGTTAGCTCGTTTAATATAACTTACTTTTTAACAACTCGAATAAAAAGCAAAATTCGAGTGATTAAATCACCTCGTCGTCTCGAAACTGGAACGTTAAAAAAAAGAACGGAAATCGCTATGTGCCATTGAACACGTCTTAAAAATTGTAAAAATACGTCGGGGTTCTCCTTTTAAAAAACCATATCTCTAATAAGCTCTATTTTAAATGGTTATTCGGCGACGAAGGCTGAAAGGAATAATCTCGTTTAGCAAGGGTATCAGAGGATATTACTTTCGCAGCATTAACTCCGGAAAAATCTCCAGCTCTTGCAGTAGCTGATAATTAATTTTACCACGGATGGGATTTCGACGATTAGAAGTTCGAATTTATTCTGATTTTCGAATTCCAATTTTTATTTCAATTTTTAAAATGTTTTCAAAATTGTTTCCAAGTTTAAAACTTTTTCAAAGAAATTTTTTTTCACAATTCAAATCTCAAAATTTTTCTAATTTTCATTTTCAAATATTTTTCTCAATTTTACATTTTTGAAACTGTGTTTTTATTAGTGGGTTGGAAACATAAGCACATTAAGACATCAATTAAAGATGGGACCGAGAATTCAAGAAAAAATGTGATAGAGAAAGGGAGGATTAAAATTCAATGAAAAAATCAAGTGAGCTGTTATTTCAGCGACGATGGAGTAGCCAGGTTATTTCAATTATACAGAAAACAGTTAGAGCTAAAAAAAAATTGAAAAATTACAAGAGCGATACCTACCTACTCCTAATTTGAACCAGTCTTAAAATTTGACATTTTTGAATTGGTGAAATGAAATCAGGTAAAAATCACTGATTTTCAATCAAAATTATTTCACTAGTTCGAATTTCTGCAAATTTAAGAATGAGACTCAAATTCAAGGTCTGGTGAGTAAAAAGGGTGGGTACTTACTCAAATAATTTTCCAAGCAAAACGAACGGATTTTTTTTGTTGAAAAATCATGTTTAAAAGCAAAAAAAAATCACTCCTTTCTAACATTTTTATAATAAAAAATTTTTTTGTCGAGCTTGAAGAGGGGATTGGAACCCCTTGAATCCACTTGGGTGCATTTATGGTTGAAAAAATTTTTAAAAACATGCAGTTGAGATAAATTTTGAAAAAAAAATTAAAGTGGAAAAAACTTGAGAAAAAAATTCAAAATACATATTGAAAAAATTTGAGTTGGAATAAATTTAAAAATATGAAGTTGATAACAATTTAAAAACAACGCTGAAAAAATTTTGGTATAAAAAAATAATTATTGTTTCAACTTCAAATTTTTGGACATTAACTACCTATTTTTTTTTCTAATTCGAAACATGTTTCCAATCATTTTGAAAATTTCCTTCAATTTTTCTCAATGTTACACGTTTTTTGATTGAAAATTTGTTGAATTTTTTTCAACTCGGAATTTTTTATTACAAATTTCACCTCAGTGATTTTCAAGATTTCTTGAAACTTGATAATACCCAACACATGTTGATATTCAGACTTGGGCGATTTTTATAGTTTTTTCCCACCCTGATCACAGAAAAAAGGTGAAATTTTCAAGAAATTTCACCAGCCAAAGATTTTTCACAATTTGATTTTTTTAATAAATATTTTTTCTCTCACGTTTTGATATCTTTTGACACTTTGGAGCCTATTTTCCTAGCAAAAATGAGTTCAACAAAAAAATAATAAATAGAATATAAATTGTAGAGCAATGAGAGCATAGGTACATTTTCTTTTCGGAAGAGTCCAATTAGCTTGCTTCTCCTTAAGAGACTTAATTTTTGACTCATTTTCAATAAGAATGCGAGATGTTTTAGTACAATCATGAAAAATTTCATTTTGACAAAAATCTTTTTAGAAATATTTGTATTTCTAAAACTACATGAAATCAACTTTTAAATGAGCTCGTACTGGTACTGACCTTTTTCAAATGCAAAATTTATGGTTTTATCAGACGTTGAAATTTGATGTTGGGGAAAAATTATTTTGAGAAAATCACGGTCAAATTTTTGAGTAAAAAAACGTTTTCAATAAAAAGCGTATTCATGATGTAAAAAACTCTTTTTTCATGGAATATGAAATTTGCTGCAGAAAAAAAAAATTGCCCCGGTGTTATATCAGACTTCCTATAGTTAGTGTTCCCAAAATAGCCCCATGTGTTTTTTTTTTTTTTTGAAAATCAACTTTGTGATAATGTTTACCCTTTTTAATTGAAAAAAATCAAACTTGGAGAATTCTTTGAAAATTCAAATTAAAAAACAATTATTTTTAAAGAAAATTCTGTTATCAAAAACTTGTTCGATTTTGATTTTTTCAGAATTTAATTTACATCTTTATTTTTTTTTAAATTCGAAACTTGTGTCTATTAATTATTTTAAAATTATACTTACAAAAAATATAAAACTTGACCCAAAGTTGAAAAATTGAAGTTGTAAAAATTTTGAAAAAATTCATATAAAAAAATGCTGCGGATTATAAAAATGGCAATACATAATTAGGAGTTATTGTACTCGCTGTCAATTTAATTTTAAACGAGACCAACGAGAGAATCAAAAAGTCTGCGGTCATTCATCGTTTCGTTAAATTTCTAAGAAAGAAATCAAGCATTCATTGAAAATAAAAAAAAAACACGATGAAGGTATATTTTTAGATGAATTTTTGGCTTTTATTATTGCAATCGCGTATTAAATGCAAGTGTAACGTGTAAGTGTATTTTGGGGTTATCGGTGCATGCGACTTGGAATTGTGTCAAAAATGACGCCGATTTCCAGCATTTTTGGCGGCATATTCGTCTGTTCTCCAGTTGCAGATTGAAGCGGGTATGGTTTTTTGTTGTACATATGGTTCGTCGGGACGGACGGACGGGCGTAACCGAAACAACGTATTTTGTACTTTATTTTCGGCGTTTATAATGAAATACGACGACATTTGTGTCTGTCGTTCTCGAAAGTAATCAGGAAATGAATTTTTGATCAAAAGCATGGTGTTGGAGTAGTCTGCGTATTTGAAATTGGCATTTATTACTGGTTTTTATGTCTGCGAGCTTTTGAATATTTACATTGGAATGTTTAATTGATACGGAGTGCGTTTCGATTATTTTCGTATCAATATTTATAATCATCTTGATATGGCGGTATCAGTGCTGCTTATCGAGAACCAAAAAATTAGAATTACTGCTAGATTGATGTTTTACGATTTGGGGGGAGGGGAGAAAAGAGGAAGAAATTGTGTATTTGCATCGGATATTTGAGTTTTCAAGAATGTAGTTCAGACTTTGCAAAACAGAGGACCCCCTGATAACTTTCAAAATTTTATATGCACCCTAAGTAATGTCAAAACATCAACTAAGCCAAATTATCTTTTAAAAATAGAAAAACATATGAAAATTTTTTATTAATTTTCGAAACAGAACCTCCATACTTGATTTTTTTTTCAATGAAAATTTTAAAAATTGGAAATTTTTTGAAATAATGGAAGCAATTGATAAAATTTTTCAAAATTTTCGATATTTTAGGAAAAATTTGATAACTTGAATCTTATGGAAAAAATTTGAAAACTCAAGAAAGATTATTTTTTGGCAAAATTGCATTTTTTTTAGAAATTCTTGCAGTTTTTCTCCAATTTAAAAGAAATTAAACATCGTGATGTTTTGGATGGACGCATAATAATTTTCATTTTTTTTTGGGGGGGGGGGGGAGGGGGCCCAAAATTTGGTCCTGGGATTCATATTTATGTACTCTCGTCGGCTCTGTCTAGGACGAAAATATTATTCAATAATCCATATTTTTTTGAAATCTGGAATTTTTGACCCACCCTCGAATAATCATATCATAATACTTCTTGCGAATGAATAAAACTGATAATTTCTTCATCTTCTGGGCTTCACAAAAGGCCAGAAAATTTTAATTTTTTTGAACCAGAACTCAAGATGAAATTTTTTGAAACTTTGACTCTGAAAAATTGAGGATTCACGAATCAGTATTTTTAATCAAGTTTACTTACTTATCTCGATATTTCCAATCGTACTCGGTTGAAACTTGGTAAAAAAAAAAAACCTAGTACAAAAATCTTGTAAAGGGAGTTTTTTTTCTATACGTAGGTATATTTTTTTGTTTGCTCGAAAATGTGATGAATTAATATTGTTTTCTTTTCGCGCTGTACGAAAGGAAATTAAGGTTAGGTTCTGAAAGACTGCTAAAATGAGTGATTAACAAATTTCAATCAGAAGTCCAAAGGATCAAAGTCCAAGTATGTACCATCATCAAAAGGATAATTTAAGAAAATACTTATTCAATTGATTCATAGCACTTTTCATTGTATCGCAATGAATTTAGTTATTTAATAGTCCTCTTCACTTCCTCTTTCTTTCTACTTACCATGAAATCTAATTTTTTCAGTAAAAAGTTATTTGAAAAAAAAAATATGCAAAACCAACTTATTTTATTTTCAACTTCTTCCCTTGATAAAATTCAAACAATTTATTATAAAAATGGGGTTTCAAAAGAGAACTTTCAGAAATTATCTACTCTTACTTACTTATGTCAGTACTTGAAATTTTTTGTACTTATCCTAATTTTTTTCAATGAAAACCATAAAACTTATCCGATGCTAGGTAAACGTGATGAAAAATCCAGCGATTGGCAAAGTCAAGCTGAAAAAAATCTTCTACGGATTTTTCAAAAATTACTCATTTACATACCGAATTTTAAAATTTTTTCCTTATTCATTTTTTGATCATTTTTCTGTTCGATTTGATGAAACGAAAGCATCAGACAGATGTGCAATATACCATGATTATTTTAATTTTTAGCGCAAATGATTTTTTTTCGAAAGTTAGGGGTGGAAATATCTCTATTACAATTTTTTTCCTCTAAATTCTGCGTGAGATGTCTTGATTTCAAGGTAATGTCAAAAATCGAAACCAAACAAATCGTGTTTTCAAATTTTATTCAAAATAAAACCAATGCAGTTACAGAAAATTACATAAATTATTCATTTACATGAAAAATAAATCATAAATCCAAAAACATGACATATTCTTGAAAATAACCCTACTGAACTTTACTTAAAAATACTCTATTGAGCTGTACTTTTTTTTTTTGGAGCCATTCATGGAACCGTAGATACCTATATTATTATTTCTTAGCTCTCAGACTACATTTTTTGTTTTTTTTCCTCATGTAGACCGTAACTTTATATTTAGTTAAAAAATTTTCATATAGATTTTAGAAAATATTCAGCTGATCTGCAAATATCGCGGAATTTCCCAAGAGACCTCTCTTAACATCCGGTTTCAAATTCAATCAGCTCTATTGACTGGATTACTGTAAATAATTTCTCTGATTTGTAGGTGGAGCAAGAGTCAAGGACGAAATAGAAATTCTTATGATCTTTGATAATCCTTTTATGACTGCCTTTAGTTTCGATGGAATTCGGAAAACCCATTTATAAAACCATGATACCTGGTAAAAATACATCTAATAGATCAGCTCGATAATTCTGCTTTAATGAAAAAATGAATGGTTCCTCAGATTTTCAATTTTTGTCATTTTCGATGAAATTCTGGTCGTGGTATTGATGGATTTCGTCAGGTCTTGCGTAATGCCCATATCTTTTTTCAGTTTTGTGTTCTTCAGTTGATTTTTAATTCTTTACCGTATCTATCTTGATGCAAAATGTACAAATAATCAATTGTTTTTCCCTCGCAATTCCATAAACGATTCTTATGAATTTTCGAAGTGCGAAAAATTTGGTTCCTTCATTTTTGGTACAGAAATTACCAATCATTCGCAGCTTTATTGACCGCAATAAAACCGCGAAAGATTGGTAACATCGGTTCAAAATTTATATGAATTTATGAATATTTCTTCTATAGGTTTATTCAAACGGGCTTCTCTTCATGGGTTCCTTTTTGCAATTTTCGTTTTTCCATTGAATCTGTTGATTTCGTTAGTCATAAATACAGGTCCATCAACGAAGAACGGTTAATTTCATTCAAAACAATAATTCTGCTTGATTTCCTGTATTTTTTAAAAAAATTACAGGATTGAGATTTAGATAACGCTGACGCCCGCAGATGTTTTTTATGCATACATGGTACACTTCCATTAGAAAATCAAAAAATTTTCTTTCGTTTGTTTCATTTACACTGAAGAGCGTAAAAAAATAAGATAGAAGGTATGTAGAATTTTTGGAAAGGAACGAGATAGGTAGTAACTGTTTAACTATAGATGGAACTAGCTGTAATGCTTGAATCGTAAATCAATATTTGCTTTGTAGTTGGGTATGGTTCATCTGGAAAGTCAAAAACAACATACAAAAATGATAATCGAATCATCCATTAAATTCATATAGAGAAAAAAAATTGTTGGCACGTTAATAACTCTCATACCATATCTGAAAAGTGAAAACTTCATTCAACTAAATACATATTTTTATAACGGACTTATGTTTGTTGTCCATGAGCCCACGAAAAAATTATATTTTGATCAAAATCCTTGAAATTGATATCGAAATAGCAATTAAGTTTGTTATCACTTTTTAAAGTTTTCGAGTTTTCGCCCCCCCCCCCTCCTTAATTTTTATTTATGTATCAATATGTACAGCGTAACTTCATAAAAGTAGGCAAATAATCCTGACTAAAAATCAAAATTTTAATTTGGCATTTTAAAAAAATCCATTCTGCCAACTGAAATTTTATAAAAAAATTGTCTTCATTTTTATCATAATGGAGTGAGCAGAATCACTATGAATTTTTTTTAAAAAATTGGTTGTCAAAATCTACTGATGATCAAAAAAAATCTGGTTTGATTTTGAGTAAATTATTCAAATTTGGTAGAAATGAATAAATCTGAAATTTCGCAATTAACATTTTTCCAATTTCTTATTTTTATTGAATGCAATAATTGTGGTATCGAAGAAACTCAAATTTCTCTTTCTCAAGAAATGATTGAAATATTAAGCAGGTGGCTATACTCAGAAAAAAAGTATTCATTTTCTAAATACTTAGCATTACTTCGAAGCCAAACTCTTTTCTTTATGTAGGAGCTTTAATTTTTTGGGGAAGTTTTTTTTTCTCAAATCATTAAACTATCTCATAATTTTTGTTATAATCTGAGTGATGAGGTTTATTTTTCGATCCACGCTGGTTCTAATTCGCCATTTAATAGAAAAGATTTCCGATTTTTTTAGCTTGCTTTGAATTTTCGAACTTGAATTGTAGGTGTGTTTGTAAAATGAAATTTAAAAATCAATGCTTTGGTCAAAATTTTAGACTTGGAAGAAAAATTCCCAATTAGATGCATAAGGTATGTAAATTGATAAATAATAATCTTTTTTTACTTACCAAAAAATGTCTTCACGAAAATAACAATCTACCACATATTCCGTAAAAATACGTCTATATCTGTTTCTACTCTGTAGATCACAACCATTTATAATGATTCCTGAAATTCACATACTTACTTCTCGTACGTAGCATAAGATGAAGTATATCTAATCTAGAATTTTTTTTTGAGTTGTTTATCCCTCATTTCATATTGCCTCTTTTAATTAAAAAAATCATTCGATTTATCTACCGAACTGAAGAAATCGAGCGTAGAAACTAAGTTTCGTTCTTATGATTTTTTATGATTTAAGAATTGATTAAAAATACAAACGAAGAACGTAATTTTTTCAATATGAAAGATATCTCAATAGACTGTAAAATTTTGGGCTTTCAACGAAAATATATCGAATAGAAGGTTGGTAAAAAACTAAAAAAGTTTCCTATACTCAAACTTTCATTTTGTGAGAAAATTTATTTTGTAATTTTGACAAATATTTGAACATTCAAAATTAGCCCCTGGCCCTGCAAAAGTGCAAAATATGAAAATTTTATGCTGAAAGATTACATACGGTGTATTTTCAACCTTCGAAAATTTTTCGAGCAAACTGAATTCTTCAAAAAAATTTGAGTTTTTCAGCTCTAAAAATAAATTTTTAAAATAGTCAACTTCAACTATATTCGACTTTCTGAATCGATTGGAAGTAATTTCGAGCTGCAGAAAATTGCAGCGTTCTCAAGCTTTAGGAAAAAAAAATTCAGATAAAAACCTGGCAGTTACAATTTTTGGAAAATAATGCTCGAATCAATCAAACTGGACGCCAATTTTTTTTTTTTTTTGGGGGGGGGGCTAGGTCTATCAACCCATGAAACAAGGTGCTAAAAATCCCATTGGCCATTTTTATGTACTTTTTTTTCAACAATGTAAAATTCAAACATTTGAAAATTCCAGAATATTGGTTTTCATTTTTCATTGATTAAGGAAATCAAAAATAAAGTATCCATATTCAAAAGTTCAACTTTTTTTCGATCGGATCGAATTTTCATACATTGCAATTTTGCAGATCCTTAAGATACCTTACTTCAAATTTTCAAAAATTCGTCAAAAATTGGAAAATAAATTTGAACATTTGAAATATTATAGATCTGACGTTATTGGGGGGGGGGGGGGAGGGAGGAGGAGGAATATTTTTTGATGTATTTTTGTTTTGGTCCAAAATTTTATTACCAAATGAGATATTTAGGTACCTTTTTTGTAGTAAGAATTATTGGGGAAAACCTCCATTTGACTGAGGAAAGATTGATTTTGGTTTGGTCAAATTTGACCGAGACACAACAAAAATAAAATTTTGAAAAAAAAATTATTATTCTAGGATGAACGATACGCCTGAAAATTACTTTTGAATTTTTTTCTTATCGCCGTTAATGGGCAAAGAAGGCCTCAAAATATAGAGTCAAGTTTTTGGAATGATAACATTTTTTTTAGAGAAAATTCCTTTTACAGGACCTTACTTATATCCAAGTTTGAAAAAAATCTACTCAGTCAATCTCAAGGAAAAAATTAAAAAGTCGTTACTCACAATTTACTCAAAAGTACCCATTCAAAATTTTGAAAATAAAAGTATCCTGGGAGTACTTTTACACCACCAAAATATCAACCCTGAAAATCTCTGAGAGCGATTCACCAATTCGCCATTCTCATCCAAAAAGGTCTTTCATGTATAATTCTCCATCAGTGACGTCGGAAAGTGGGGTACTGGTGGTGCAATGCACCCCCAAATTCTGCCAGGGATGCAAGTATCATTTTCACCTCCCTCCAAATCACATCAGAGAAGGATTTTCAATGCATTAAAACAGTGAAAAATGCCTTTTTTTGGGGGGCTTTAAATTTCCAATTTTTTCAAAGCTTCGTCCTCGTTTTGCTCGGGCACGAATAAAATCACAAATAAAATACTATTTAAAGCATTTTTTTTTTTTTATTTCTCATTTTGACCCCCTCCTCGAAAATTCTCCTGATTTTCCAACTTTTCGTACTCATTTTGCACCCACTCAAAAATAAATCTTTCGACGCCACTGTTCTCCATCCCTATAATTCAGCATAATTCTATTTTTTCAAACCGTTCGGACTCGGGTACGTATAAATTAAAACTCATTACTGACTTACCGATAATTCTTTCCTCGTTATTTTTATGTTTATCGAACTGTAACATGTAACCTAATGAAGCATCGAAAAATTCATATATCAAAATAATCTAATCCTTAAAATACTTTTTTTTTTCGATAAATACCTCTTTAAATTAATGGAAATTCCTTCGCTCCACTTAATTATCCACTAATTACTAAAAAAAATCTATACCCGTAATATTTTCTGTTAAATTGGTTAACCCAAAATTATTCCAAGAATTCGAATACTTCAAATATCGCATGCAAAGTATAAAAATTTTCCAAATTAGGGTAAAACTGTGAAAATATTTCAGATGGTATCGTGAAAAGAATTAACATATCGAGTTATAATCCCCCTCATTACTCTACATTTTTCTAATTAGATATTTGCTTTATATCGACCATAAAATTCTCAGCAGGTGCCTTCTCCTCCACCCCTGACAAATTTTTTAAAAATATATAATCGAACTAACGTCACCTCGTGTTTTGTATTCTGATTTATATTCGTAAAAGTATTATAATTCGGTGGACCGTCGTCGCGAAAATTTCAAAACAAGGTGCGGTATTCGTATAGGTATTCGGATGTAATTCCGCAACCCTCACGAATCCATTAAAAAAATCACTTTTTCCCGAGATATACTGCAAATATATGAATCGAGAATCACGCGAATAGAATGACAAAAACCCAGCCATCGATGCGATTTAATTTTTTTCTTTTTCTAATTCAATGAATAAATTTCGGCGAAAAAATCGTGTAAATGACAGTAAGATTACAGAATAACGTATTTATCTCGAAAATACGTATTATACGTTTGTCGAACATGGAAATAGTACGCGAGAAAAAATGAGAAAAAAAAATATCCCATTATGGAGAACTACACGAGTAAATTAGTTTTCCCTCTAGTTATTTTTTTCGCAATTGCATTTTGACATGAAATCTCAAACGGGGACGTTTTAATTTGGTTGAAAATCGAAGACGTGTGTTTTTCACATTGCATAATAATAAAGTTTTATGAGGAGGTATGCACTATGCAGGTCATCGTGCACAAATGTGGATGATTGAATAAACGCAATGTAGTGTAAGTTATGGCCGGAGACTTGGTGTGTGATGAATTGAACGAAATGGCGTCTTGGGTGATACTCGATAACGGCCGGGTAATTCTGTATGGTCGGAAAATACGTTTTGACAGTTATCGAAGAAAGCGGTTGAAAAATTTACATTATGAACAGGGTAGTTAGGTACCTAAAAAGAGACGCGAAATTTTGCGGTGTTTTTTTTTTTAACCCCGAAGAAAACGCGGAGAAAAAATTATGGTGATTGAGTAGTCGGTGGAAATGTCATTTACATAAAATGTCACACACACCCTTTGTTTTATGTCCGAATAAAAAATATTTTAAAAGGGTGTTTTTTTTTTGGTTTTTTCGCATACGTGTGCTGTTGTAGTCACGAAACCTGCAGTACTTTTCGGTTGTGTAATAAATACCGTGTTAACTACATCGGTGTCGTGTGAAATAACTCGATAACTTGTAAAAGAATGAAACCTACATGAGCGAAAATTCAAACAAAAGTTTAATTTGTACTTCAAAAGTTACGTGTGTAGGGGTATTTGGAAAAAATTTAATTGTTGGAGGATGACAGTAGAATAAATGTACGAGATGTTCGGGTCAAAATTCATTTCCTTATGGTGGGGTCGTACGTGATAGCAGTCGGTAAAAATTGGCGAATTCAACAAACCGAACCTAGGTCTATGGTTTAGGTTGAAACTGAGACTTCTCGATTGGACAGGCAGCTACTAAAATCACGAAAAATTAAGTTGGTTTGTTGGTTTTGAAATTTGAAGGAACAGCAATTCGTAAAATTATATTGATCTGGACAATTTGAAAAAAAAGATGGGGGGGGGGAGAATTGAATTTTTTGGCCAATCTTATAAACAATTTACCGCGAATCAAATGAAACAAATCGCAAACCTTCATCTCTTATGGATAAAAAGGTACAGCCCATTTTTTTCAAAATTCTGTAATCTTTACGAATTTGTCTTAGCACTTATCAATGATTAGTGTGTTTGTAGGTGATTTTTTTTTTCTTTCAAATCTATTGAATATTGAATTTTTTTTATTCAAAATTTTTTCCTCGACTCTATTGCGTTTCTTCACTTGATATTTTTTTTCTCAACTCTATTGAATTTCTTCACTTGAAATTTTTTTCACAACTCTATTGAATTTTTCCACTCAATTTTTTAAAATATTTTTTCTCAACTCTATTGATTTTTTCTTTTCTTACTAAGAATTTTTTTCTCAACTCCATTGAATTTTTTCTCTCATAATTTTTTCTCACCTCTATCGCCGAGTAAAAAAAATTCGATGAGATTGAGAAAAAAATTTTGAGTGAAAAAGTCATTAGGATTGAGAAAAAAATTCTGAGTGAAAGAAAATACAATAGAGTTGAGAAAAAAATATTGAGAGAAAAAAATTCAATGCAGTTGAGAAAAAAATTTGAGTGAAGAAATTCAATATAGTTGATGAAAAAATTTAAAAATTCAATATAGTTGAGAAAAAAATTGACAAAATACAACCCGTATTTGGCAGAGATGGGCAAAATTCGGGGCAAAAAGATTTCAAATCCGAAATCCTCTGCTAAAATGGATTTCAAATCCAATATCCGAAATACTTTTATACAGCTGATTTAAAATCCAAAATCCTCACACAAAGTGAATTTAAAATCCGAAATCTAAAATCAAAAATCAAAACTGTAGGTGTAAAGGGTGGGGGGGGGGGGGATGGAAAAAAATCAAAAAGATTCTGAACTTGGAAACATTAGTATTTTAAAACTAAAAACAACAATGACATAAAAACTTGGAAAAATTTTCACTGCCCTTTAAAAACCTTAAAGCTCTGAAGTTATTATCGTTTTATTTAATCTACACCGTTGAGGGTTCGTCGTTATCATTTTACAAAAAGAAAACAATCGCTGAACCGAAATCAGAATACTAATTTCCCATTCCAAGCACAAAATACAAAAATTTTGGATTTTAAAATAACGGATTTTGAGAAAATTAGGATTTCAAATCCAAAATCCGTGATGAGAGTAGATTTGAATTTAAAATCTGGATTTTTAGATTTCTTGGATTTTAAATCCAGAGGGATTTAAATCCTGTCCAACCCTGGTATTTGGTAACTAAATGTCACCAAAACTGCAATTTGTCCCGTGAGTGCTGCATTTGGTTGCAAAACTTGAAAAAATTACACGACTGGTCCCGACCACGAATATCGACCTATTTTTTGATTTTACTTCTTTCCCCTCGCTTTAACCGACCCCCTCCTGAACAGGGGCGAAGTTGGCAAATTTTGGAAAAAGTTGGAAAATTTTGAATAAACTTGAAAAATTTTGAAAACAGTCGGAAATTTTTGAAAAAGTCGGCAAATTTTTCAGACAATAAAAACCATTACAAAACGAACTATTTTCTTTCTGAAAATCAACAATTTTTCAAATCTTAGCCCTCGCTTCGCTCGGGCATATAAAATTTAAGATACATGCATATGTTATAAGAAATATGGGTTGAAAATATCACCTCCCCTAGAAACTAAAACATCAATTAAAATGAAGAAATTTTAGTTTGAAATGCCTTTTTTTTTTTTTTTAAATTTTCGCCCATGCAATTATTTAAAAAAAAATTAATTCTTCTCGTAAATGAAAATCAAAAAATTTAGTGGCCATCTCAAATGAAATTTTCGAAAATGTTCAATTTTTCGGACGGAGGTAATTTCAGAAATATTGTTTTTTTTTTTTGAAAATCAAAAAAGTAGCACAAAAAATGAGAATTTTTTTTATTTTCAATGCGTGTAGTTGGTAAAGTTCTCTTTTTTAAAAAGAAATAATGGTCACCAAATTTGATTTGACATGTTCACTCGGGGTTTTTGTACATGTTCTGAGTAGAACTTTTGAGTCGGCAAATTCTGAAAATTCGAATCGGCATATTCGTGGACTCCACCCCCCTAAACCAAAAGTGAAGTTTCGCCCCTCTTCCTGAATTAATTGTACCTATCTTTCGGTTAGAGCAAGGGGAAAGGGGTAAACTCAAAAAACAAGTCGATATTCGAAATTTACAACCCGAAATTAGTGACAATCGATAAATCACACGTAATTTTAATTTTTTAATCGTACCTTCCCAAAAAAATGGAGGTTAGGGGGGCACTGAAGGGTCAAATTCAAAAAATAAGTAAATAATCGAACTCAGCGCCTCCAAATACCTTACAAGCGACAGGTCGCACGTTATTTTTCATTTTTTCGAATTCTGAACCCTTTTAAGGGGGCCATAGGGGGAGTTAAGAGGGGTCGGATGAGAAAATAAATGACATATTTGAAATCAGCGCCTTCAAATGAGTAGAAATCAATCTGTGTTACTTCACTTTTTTACTTTTTTTGAATTTTAGTCAAAATTGTGGACCTTTGTATCCCCTAGGGATCTTGAGACTCCATCTTGAAAATTTGTTTGTTGAAAATGGGGTAAAAGTAACTTTTTACTGTAATTTTTTCACATTTTTAAATAGTATAGCTTCTCATCATAAAAGTTGAGCTTTCGCCACCAAAGTTCAACTTTGAGCTTTTCAAAATGTGATTATCGATTTTGAATCTCCTATCAATTCTCTTTCAGACCCCGTAAACAGTTTTCCCTCAAGTACCACCTATCTCGAGATATGAGCCTTCACAGTTGGGCAATTTTGTTAAAAATAGTAATTGCGTAAATATCGAGGCCCACCTCCCCGCCCCTTGAGGGTTAGGGAAAAAATGATCGTGGTTTTGTGAATAGACCACCAACACGGGAGCTCGTAAAAAAATTGAGCGAAATCGGAAAACCCGATTTCATTTTTGGTCCGTTTTAGTATGGAATAGCCCTTCATTATTACATTGCAGATAATTCAATCCCAAACGAAAATTCAAACAAGTGTTAAATTTGTATTTAAAAAAGAAAATCACATTTATAAAAAAAAAAATACAATAAAATGGGAAATAAAACATTAATCGTATACTCTGCACGTGGGAAGGGGGGGGGCTAAAAAAGGCAAATACTAACGGTACACGTAATACCTACCTAAACCTACACTATCGTTACACACGCTAAAGAGAAAAAAAAAACTACACATAAATTTTTATCACAGATTAACGATTCAGTTCGGGGTGCTTCCGCGAGATCTGTTAATTTGATTTTTTGGGCGGCGTACCGGGCAAAGGTCGAGCACTCATATCGCTCAGCTCCGAATAAATAGGAATTTCCGCATCCCTCGGATCTTCGTAATCCGCCAAAGTAATATCGTCGCCTCGGTCACGTACAGAAGGGCCGCACTGATCGTACGGTAATTCGTAGTACGCATACGATTGCCTATCCGTCGGCTCCATATAATCCGTAATAAACGGTCTGGCCGACGTCGACGACGACGAAATATCCGACGGTTTCAAATAGGACGACGACGACGAATTGGAAAATGATGAAGTGGTAAACGATTGAGGCGATAATTTGTCCGGTGACGGCGCCCTGGTGCCTTTGTGCGCTAATGTCTTAAACGATCTATCACACCGTCGTACTCTCTGTTTACCGGGTTTTATCACGTCGTACACGTTGCCGGCCAAATCTTCATCTGCGGCGAACCCCATGTCCACCGATTCCTCTCCCAATACGTTATTATTGCAGTTTTCTTCGACTTTAATCAAATCGTAGAAATGTTCAATGATATTTCGAGCTTCGCTGTAATTCTCCGGATCGTCCAATTTCTTGCGTAAATTTTGCACCAATTCTTGGGTCAACTCTTCCGGTAACGTTTGGGTGGCTTTATCTTCGCAAATATAGGTGTCCTCCGGGTCGCTCCCTCCCTCCAGTAATTTCTGAGGCCAAATTTCCGTATATTCGTGAATCGATACTCGAGTTATCGAACTGGCTGACGTGGCTCGGGTCATACCATGAGACGAGCTCATCAATCGAGACACCATCGATGACAAACTACACCCAACCGATGAAAAAATACAGCTCGAAAATTGGTAACCTTTTCGATTGAACCACATGAAAATGCTTAAAACTAACATCACAAAAACACCTCCCAAAGCGACTGCTAAAATAGTCGTGATCAATTTTCGTTCTTCGTCTAATTTATTCTCATTGATGATTCCGACAGCTTTGATGATATTTGGATTCCGATGAACGATGCCGGATTCATTTTCGACGCAAACGATCGTTTCCTGAGCATTACACACGGATTCGGTAAAATTAGCCACCCTCATGAATCCTTCGGGATGCTTGAAGCATTTGGCGAAAACCGAGTTTAAAGTGCAATAGCTCTCGTTGTACAGAGATTCGATCAACAGGTCGTTCGCGACTATCGAGCTTTTCATCCAGGATCCCAAATCGTCGCATCGGCAAGCTCGAATGAAAATGTTTTCGCGTACTTGAAACGAAGCCATCTCGTTTATATCGAATTTCAACGAGTTATATTTCAATTTTTCTAAAATATTACCGACGAAATGGAATTCCGTCTGCTGTTTGGTGTACTCGTCGCTGTACGGTACGTTAATAGCTTCGTTGTCTAAATTACGTAAAGTATTATTTTCGATGATAGCTTTTCTCCAATCTTTTAACGTGATACCGCGCTCCTCCACAAATTCGAAAACGTCGTTTAGAAAATAAACGCTGTACATTGTGGACATGTTGAAAGCTTCCTTTTCCACCGTTTCCACTCTGCAACATAAAGAATTCATTTTTTTAAGTACACTGTTTCCGCGAGGCGACCATTTTTAATATTCTACGTATTGTGTATGTAGAGAGAAAAATATCAGACTTTGATGTGTGAATTTTGAAAAAAAAAAATACTGAAAAGAGATGTTTATTTCCGGGGGAGTAATTTCCATGCGGAGGGGTTCACTTTGCTATGTAAATCGACTTTTTTCACACGTTTGTTTTGTGAAAGTACTGTATGGATAATGAATTAGTGATGGAATCAGAGTGTGCTTTCGTTTGAAATGGTAAATTTTTCCATTATGAGGTGCCTTATTCGTATAAAAACAATGATATATTTTTTTATTCCGATTCGAGTGAATTTAGCACGGATGATTTTATTATGTTTGAGGAAAAAGAGTGTTTTGTTGGATGAGGGAAAAAAATTCCATTGGTGAAATTTTTCGTACCTATTATATATTTTTATGCTATAGAAATATCCCTCGATAATCCTTTTGATTTTTCGCTCGTTACCGATATTTCGAAGAAAAAACTTCTACCCTTGATATTTATTTCGTATTTTATTACTCTTAAATTATTATTGCCTGCTTTATCGAAGAAAGAAAAGAGCCGAATTGAAAGAGCACTTTTAAAAATGGCGGAGAGTTGTTGCTCGCCGGACTACATTATGTGCAGTTCGGTAGTATTCGTATTTCTGAAGGAGCACAATTTAAAAGGACAGCTCAACGGGTTGATTCGTTTTTCTTTTTTTGGTAAAATAAACCGAGGGGTTGGTAAATTTGTGGCGAGTTTGGAATAGAAAGTGTTTGGTTGTTGCGATAGATGACTTTTTAGTGGAGAGCCAATAAAATGGAAGATTTATGGATTTAAGCTCCTATGATCATGGGTTACCCATTTTTGGTGGCGTATTTGAATCCATAAAAGTATAATTTTTTAACAGTTAGTATGGAATATTTTTACGGAGTTTTCTCCAGTGCTAAAAAAATTCCAAAATTATCCGAAGACTTCAAAAGGTCTCGAAACCACTCTTTACCGATGGGGGGGGGGGGGGGGGCAAAATGGCCAATTTCAGAGTTTAATGTCAAAGCACCAGGTGCCAGCGTATTTTAAAATTTTTTCCATGAAGATTTCCGTCAAAAATTATGGATTTGAATTTGATGCTCTAAATTTCAAGAAATTGTGCTTTAATCGATCGAAAACATATTTCGCGGTAATAGGTGTTAAAGTTCATATGTGACCCTGCCGTAAAGAAGGGACCTAATGTAAAAAAAATCAATGTCTCATTTTTCATGTTTTTGATCCAAATGACACCAAAACTGGACCAAACGCATGAAAATAAAAACATCGATTTTTATTACACAATGTTCCTTCTTTACGGCAAGGTCACATATGGAGTATTTTTATGGGCTATTCAATACTGATGGAAAATTCCAAAATTTTTTGGAGGTTCAAAAACGTCTTGAAACTATTTCCAATTCATTCGAGTGCTCGAAAAAAAAGGCATGAAGGTACCAAATTCAAGTTTTTTCTTAGGCAAGATCAAATTTTCAAATTTTGCAGGGCAATGAGGCATAATTTTGAAATTTCAAAAATTCGTTAAAATTCAAGAAATGAACCTTAGAACCTAAAATTTTGAATATGAGATTCTTTTATCTGGAATACTTAATAGCTACCTACCTACTTCTCTTGTGTGAGTTTTTCAATTTTTTATACCCCTCTCCCCACTCTGATTCTTTTCTTCTTGGTAATTTATTTATATTTTTTATTGAGTAGGTAAGTCGCAGTCGTATGTAATTAGCTATTTGGTGAATTGAGTGATTTTGATTTTTTTTTTTTCGAAAATTGGTTGTGAGGAAGGAAATAAAAATGCAATGTCAAAAACATTAAAATTTTTTGTGAAGCTGTCGCTTTCTTATCGATTGTCCCTCTTTTCCCAATTATATCCATAATCTAAATTTTGAGGGTTTTTTTTTGAAAATTTTCCAATGGAATAATAATTTATTGTCTTTACAGATCTGTTTGCTTAAAAATTTTACCCAGCAAGAGCATTTCTCTCGTTCACTTTTTTTTTTTGGATAAATCCTTTAAAAAAACACACTTTTGTAATTTTCATAATATTTTTCAAAACAAAAATTATCAAGTATTATTTTTTTTTGGGGGGGGGGGGGGGGGGGGTAGTAATTGGAGAAAATGATGGTGAGTAATCATCGTTTGTGATCTTTTTTTCATGTTTTTCTGAAAAATAGAACCAAACTAAAAAAAATCGCAGACAGTAATACGATCATTGTAAGAATTTTTCAAGAATTCTAAAATATTCCAATTTCAATCGGGGGGAGGGGGGGTGATTAGGTGGTTTTTTTTAATGCTAAGTTGTTCTGCATGAGTAACGACGTTTAATAATTTAAAATTCATCTAAGTATTTATATTTTTTATTCCAATTTTTTTCTGTATTCAACTTTGTATTTTCAAATCAACACCTCTATGAAAAATTTTTACACCTGATAAGATCGAATAACTTTTTTGGAAGAAATTTTCATAAAGGTCAAACTAATTTCAATGTTTTTTATCAATCCATTTTTTTTTTTCATTTTAAATTATTTCAACTTAGATTTTTCAATTTTTAAATTTCACGGTTTTTTTTGACGGGTCTCTCATTTGAACAAATAAATGACATAATTCCCTTAAATTTTATCATTTTCAAAATGGTCTGGAAAAAATGTGATAATTTTGAATTTTAGAAGTTCTGCAAACGATGTATTTTTATAATGGCCCAGATATCCAAATTTTCACATTTTTTTTTCGATTTTTCAATCTTTCATTTCAAGTAGCTTAATTATAAAAGAGTACTTGAAATTTTCCATCTGGGAAAGAACAAAAGTTCATTTTATTATTTTGAGAGGAAGAGGAATAAATTCTGATTTTTCGAATATTTACAATTGTAATTTTCTTTAATACGAACATTTCCTTTCATCAGTGCCATACTTTTCGATCTTAAAAAGTAATATTTTTGGTTCGTTTCTTTAAAAACGACAGGAAACGACCATTTTCCAATATCAAAAACATAGCTTTTTCGAATTGTTTTCTAAAACAACGTCGAAAAACAACAATTTTCCGATAGAAAATCATACTTTCAAGACAAAAAAAAAGAAAAAAATTCCATCTCGTTCAAAAATATCCGTTTTTTTTAGTCCTACCCCTACTTGGATCAACGTGATAGGTACAAAAAATAATTTTTTCACGTAAAATAAGTAATTTTTCCAAAAAATTTGAATTTTCAGTAATGCAAAAATTTTATTTATTTTTCAATTTTTGAAATCAAGGAAATCATTTGAGATGAGTGTTGGTTAATTTAGGCGTATTGAAAAAAAAACTACCGAAAAATTTTTTCAAACATGCCCCAAATCCAAGGAATAATAGGTACGAGCAATTTTCACTTCAAAAATTTTAATTTTTCAGTCACAAAAAGTTGAAAGGACAAAAAAAAGGTGAACCCAAATTTCGCAATTCAAAATTATTCTGCTTTCTCTCGTCTCAGTTCTTCTGAAAACAATTCAATGTGGGAAAAGATCTTTGAATTGTAAATTTTGCTTTCTCAAGTTCTTATTTATTTTTATAATTTACTTACATTCAGTTTTAAGCTTAATAGGGAGAGCATTGTAAAAATTATAAATTTTTACAATTAAAAAAATTATTTTTGATAGATACTGAAACGCTTCAATTTAGGCAATCAATTGAAAATTTAATCCGAAAAATTTTAATTTTCAATTGTCAAAAATTTCATACTCTATGGCAACTCCCTTCCTCCTCCTCCCCTCCAAACCTAAAATAGATACCTACTAAACAAAATTGAATTTCTCTCTAACCACGCTATCATTCTGCCATGTTACAGATTGACGACCACAACCAGCCTAATGGATTCATTTGCAATCGAAGAGATGGCCAAATCATTCTCGACAAATACCAGGTAAGCGGTTAATAATTATATTTTTCCTGGTCGCGTGTAATAGCATAGCTATTTCCTCAATTTACACCACGATTTTGGTAAAATTACACCATCACGATTCCTTCACCGAATAAATCGTCGTGCACCTCGACGCAGATTTCAATAGGGTCATTCTCATCCTCCTACGAGTTATAAAATCAGCGTCGACTTGAAAATTATACCGAGCGAAGGAAACCAAAATCCATTGCTCCATATTAGAATATTTTTCTCGACGGACGAAATACGAAATATATTCTCAACGTACATATATAAAGTGTCATATTGTAAGGAAAATGTACGACGTTTATATTCTCAGGGTAGTGTGCCTGTATATCGTTATACACATGGGGCGAATCGTGTAAACCGCATTACTTGTCAGGCTCACTTGGTACTATACCGGACTGGAAATTGTATTTGATGTATATACGTGACTGGAGTCTAACGCTGGAAAAACACACGCCCTTGCGAACTGGCAATTGTTCTGCTGCGAGCTTTACATCTACGTATCGTATTTTGGGGGAGCATCTCGAACGAGAAGAAATTCTACGAGAAACGCGACGGTTTATATTAAAAACGCGTGACTAATAAAACTCACTTGGAATTGTAAAAGGTGAAATTTGTCACAGCCGAATGTATGGCACCGGTGGATATACGACGAATATTCACATCGGCGAATTGCAGATTCGTCAGAAGGCTTCGGTCGCTGAACGCTCCGCCGGATATTAAATCCAAAGTGGTGTTCTCGATTAGCACGGAGTAGATTTCCAGAGCCGAGAAAGCGTTTTTCTTCACCACTTTGATATCGCAACCGATTAATTTTATTATGGCTGCTGGTGACGAGAACATGTTTTCCGGTAACTGAGGCAATGATGTTTTTTCGATGATTATCTGCCAAGAAAAAAATAATAATTTAGTATAATTTTGGGATGAAAAGTGGGTAAGATGAGTCGACAGGGACGAAAACTCACTTTGGTCGAATATCCATGATGAGATGTAACTTTTTCGGAATTTTGAGAAAATGAATTTTCGGCGAAAAGAGCCGTCCCGACATCTTTGACTAGTGCTTCGCTTATCCACGTCACAGCTTCGCGATGATAAATCAACGTGTTGCATTTCGTTATCGATACAGCCACAGGGCCCCGACTGAGGTAGAATGATTTGGATTCTATTTCAACGCGATTGCAGTCTTTAATCTCGAGAAAAAATTGAGGTACGACTAAGTTGGAAAATGCGTCTTTTTTTATGATCAGATTGTCTACATTTCGAAGTGTAACTTTTTGTAAGAAATTCAGCTTGGAGAACGATCTGGCTTCTAGAATTACCGTCGAAGCGTCGGATATCTCGAATTCGTACGCCTCCGGTGGCATGAACGTCGCATTGATGATGGTTTCCTGTAACACAAAAAGTAGTATGTTTGATTGCGTTTTTATAAGTAAAACAGCGTAGATGTGGAAGAGCTTTCTAAGAAACGATATAAATGAAAAATTACATAGAGACTAGAATTCAATTTAGAAATAATATTATTAGCTTGGCGATGATGAGAAAATTGATATGAGCTGTGAAAAATATGATAAGAAATCCTAATTCGCAAAAAAATAATTGAAAATTGAAGGTGGATATTGTATGGTTGGAGAATGTAGAGAGTACTGCTTTAATTTTTCAATGCGTGGACTTTTGAGAAGATAATATTCCAAGCTTCATAGTGTTGAGATATTGTGGGAAATTTCCCATATCGTGGGAAGTTTCGAATGAAAAAAAAGAAAAGGAAAAATGAATTTTTGGAAAATTTAATCAAACGTGGGGGAAAACGGGAAATCCGATCAAACGTAAGGAAAATATTGGGAAATTCGTCCAATGGAGGAAAATTGAAAGGAAAATGAAAATTTCTATGAATTTTTCAGTATTTTTATTAGAATTTCGTGTCATTGTTGGGAAATCTTGTATTGTGGGTAATATTTTAAAAGAAAAAAAGAGAATGGAAAAAAGGGAAGTTATGGATTTGATTAGAACAAGATGAAAATAGGAAATTTGCTCAATTGAGCAAAAAAAGAAAGAAAAGTCGCAAATTTCCATCAATTTTTTTTTTTTCAACAAAAACATTAAATTTTAGGCATTTATGAGGAAAAAAGTGAAGAGAAAAACGTGGAAAATTTATGATTTTCTTGAGGGGAAATATGGGAAATTTTAGGATTTGATTAAGGAAAAACCTGCAATTTTAATATTCCAACACTAACTTTGCTTCAATAAGTTACCTATAACTAGTTACATTTTGAATTTTGAAAATTTCTTGGATCTATATTTGCTTCTCTGTTGCAATTCGATTCTAATCGTGAAAAAAAATTAATTTAAAACGTCAAGAATTGTAGATACCTATTGAACTTTCAAATTGTGTCACAAACAGTAAAAATGGTGTGAAAATTACATAATAAAGTGTGTTTTCCGCAACAAATAAGGCCTTCCATCTAGTAACTATGCAACACATTCTGAGTGATGTAGGAATGTTTATCTACCTTTTGGATTGAAGGGGCAAAATTATTTTTTGATTTTTAGTACGTTCTAAAATTTAAAGCTCAAGTTCAAAATTCAGAATAGACAGAGAATTACTGTTTAAGATTTTCGTTATGAAAATTATTTTCAAAAACCATCTTACAACTTTTCCGAGGTTTTGAGGCCGGAATGAATTCTGGGATGAAAACCAATCTCACAAATCTTCCCACGATTTTTCCGAGCTTTGAGGCTGAAATAATTTTTGGAATAAAAATTAACCCCAAAAATTATGTTACGACTTTTCAGAAGTTTTGAGGCTGGAATGAATTTTGGAATAAGAATATATCTCACAAATCATTCCACGATTTTTTCTGACTTGAGCTTAGAGGCTGGGGTGATTTTTGAGGTGAAAAGTATGAATTTTCAGAAATCATCGAAAATGGAATGATTTTTCGGAATGAAAATTAATTTTACAAACCATCTCTGGAGTAAATTCTGAGATTATTCCAGTAATCATCCCAAGATTTTTCCTGTTTTTTTTTTGTGTTTTTTTACACTGGGATAAGATATGATTCTGGGACAAAATTTAATCCCAAAAATCATTTCTGAGACTGGGATGAACTTTGAGATGATTTCCCATCCTAAAAATCATCCCTTTAAAATTTTCCGAGTTTTTAACGCTAGGATAATTTCTGGGATGAAGTTTCATCCCAAAAAAAACCATCTCACAACGTTCGATCCCTGGAATGAATTCTGAAATTAAAATCAATCCTAAAAATTATCCCACGACTTTTCTAAGGTTTTGAGGCTGGTATTATTTCTGGAACGAAGTTTCATCTCAATAATCATCTCATAAATCATCTCATAAATCATCCTACAGGTATCCCAGCTTTTCAGGCTGGGATGAATTTTGGAATGAACTTTCATCCCACTAATCACCCAGCGTTTTTTCAAGTTTTTTTTATCACGCTGGAATGATTTCTGAGATGAAGTTCCATCCCAAAAATCATCCCATAACTTCTCTTCGAAATGAATTTTGGGATAAGAAACAATTTCAAAATTCATCCCACGACTTTTTCGAAATTTTGAGGCTGGAATAAATTTTGGGATCAAAATACCTAAATTTTATAAATCATTTCACGATTTTTCCAAGATTTGAGGCTGGGATGAAAAAAATTTTCGTCAAAAATCCCAGAACTTTTCTAAACTAATGAAATTGTGATGAATTTTGATATGAAAATCAATCCCAGAATTTTTTCAGGTTCTTAAGCTTGGATAATTTCGGGGATGAATTTTCATCTCAATAATTATCCTACATAAAAATCATACCGCCAGGTTTTACCAACTTTTTCATGCTGAGATGATTTCTGGGATGACTTTTTATTCCAATGAGCATCTCAAAAATCATTCCACGATTTTTTCTGGATCTTGATGCTAGGATGAATTTTAGGACGAGCATTAATCCCAAAAATCATCCTGCGATTTTCCAAACTTCCATAGATGGAATAATTTTTGGAATGAAAATAACTCCCAAAAATCATTTCACAATTTTCCAACTTTTTGACGTCGGGATGAATTTCCCAAAAATCATCTCATGACTTTTATCCGGAATAAATTTTGGGATAAAAATTAATCCTATGAATCATATCGCGACTTTTCTGAAATTTCGATGCTGAAATAAATTTCGGAAGGGAAATCAATCTCATAAATCATCCCCAGATTTTTTATAACTTTGAGACTGGTATGATTTTAGGGATGAAAATCAATCTCAAGAATCATTATACGACTTTTCCGAGGTTTTGAGCATAAACGCACCCAGAAATTAATTAAGGGAGGGGCTGAGAATTTGAGAAAAAATAGAAGGATGGAGTTGAATTTCAGATTGGCCATTTTCACTGATCTTTCATTCAAAAAATCATGGGAATTTATTAAGAAACTGGTGATTTTTGACTGAAAAATCAGTGAAAATTTTTCAATTCATTTCGAAAATAAAATGACTAAAATATTCCCTGAGCGAGGCAAAGGCGAATTTTTTTTGAAAAAATACTGTTTGAAAAGCGAAAAAAATGCACTTTCTTACATTTTTGTATAAAAAAATCTCCTTTCCAAGCTTAAGGAGGGGGCTCGAGCCCCTTAAATCCCTGGTCTTAAGGCTGGAATGATTTTTCCGATCTTCCATGGCTGGAATAATGTTTGGAATGAAAATCAATCCGTCAAATTATCCCACTTTTTCTCCGAAAGTAATATGATATTTTTCAATATTATCAAGTGGAGCCTTTTCTCAGCGATATTTTGAAGATGGAAAATATATTTTTTCAATAATTGAGAATAGGTGTGCTCCTTCTTGAAATTCAATTTTTGAAAATTTCCCAGCGAAACGAAAACATACTTTTTCCTCGCCTATTTTTTGACAAGACAAAATTCAATACTTTTTCGTCACTTTGGTACCAGTACTTTCACTTTTCCTTCTCAGCATCGTTACTTTCACTATACCTAGGTATATTTCAAACCTCGATAATATCCTCGAAAATCAGATAAAATTCAACGCAATTTTACGTAATTTTTTTACACCAGCTTTATCGTAATAAAATAACATCAAATTTTAAATACAGCTCCTTCGATAATTAACCTCGGTTTATTATTACCCACCAAATACATCCAATATAACACATTTACCGAGAAAAAAAAACTTAAAGTTATAAAAGTACAACGCTTTATTCCCTCTCTTCCCCCTCTGCCACGATTAATTAACACGAAAAAAATACACACGATATGGAAACACTTCCTGCAGCATCACGTTATAATCGACACAGAAGAGGCTGGGAAAGTAGGGCGGCGTACGTCGTCGCGTGACGTCGATTATTAATCTAAAACGACGAGAATCTCGAGTCTTTAAACCTTGGCAGTAAACATTACGTTTGGCGGTAATGATACGCGAATAATAAATTTCCTTCGATTAATCAACTTTTCGATAAATATTAAAAAAAAAATTAAAAAAACCTCGCGAAAGTGTTCACGCAATCAGCACCATTTTTTATGGGGGTAGAAATTCGAATTTATCCGGAAGAGGAGATTCAGGTTCACTTCTCGTAGGAATAATTAGTTAATTGAATTTAATTGTACAACATTCGAGAAAGACAGAAAGACCGGATCGTCTATCGGACTGCTAAATACATCACGAGTCATTATACTTTTACACCCCTTTATCGTAATACCAAGGCTCGAATCGAAATTAAAGGCTAAGATGAAAAACGACTAGTTCGTGAAAGTGTAATTGTACCGCGTCGGAATTCGGACTTCCCTTCTCCCTCCAGCCCGATTTGCTTTTTCGCCGGCATCGTCTTCGAAAAAGGGCGAATAACAATGGCTTTAAGGAAAACTAAAAGAACTTTCGACCGTTTGAAATCGGTTAGCGGAGCAATACGCGGAAAAGGGTTCCGGAATCGTGTCTTACGCGTTCACCCACAGAAAACATTGTTTCCTCGGCCAACTCGCAGCCACCTCATCACGAGGGTAGGCAAACCACGTGAGATTAATTATTTTCTTCGCCGTGGAAGAATTTCCAAACCGTAATTACGTAATCATTTTTATAGCTAGTAATCAAAGTAAACATCGTGGTCGGAGCATCTTTCCGGTATCATTTAACCGTCGTCTAGATGAGCCTAGATTATTTTTTATTCATTAAAAAAGTAGATTTTTCGCCGGACGAAAAGTCGAAACGAATTGTTCCTCAAGATGCGATTCGGGGTAGTAAATGATTAAACTCCATCTAGATTCCGAATAAATTATAAGTTTGATCAAAGTATTTAAATGTTTGGTGTTTTTTTTTTTCCAAAAGGGGCATTTTTTTTGCTCCTTTGTAACTCATTAGCATCCTTAAAAAGTAACAATTTCGCGTATAAAAAAATAAATTAAAAATTTTATTACCATCGAGCGAAAACGAATCGACTCGGGAATGGAAAAGAATTCTCATAAAAAGGAGAGAAAAAAGATAAAGAAAACCGCTTCGAACCTTTTTTTCTGCACGTAGGTATTGGAAATTAATAAAAAAAAAATACCTTTAACCGGAGCCGAATTATTCGTTCGATATTTCGCATCTCGGTCGGTGTATAAAATATGAATAATTAAATTTGAAAACTTGGCTTGTGGGTTGCTTTTGTTGATGCAGAAATGGCGAAACGAGTAGGTTAATATTTCATATGTGTTTTACAAGCTTTCGCCCGAGTAAAACGTCTGAAAAGCGCAAATCAAATATTTCTCGGCTTTAGTCGAATGTAGAATCGTCGAAAGTAAACTCGACTAGGTACAGAAGAGGGTAAAAGTTTTATACCATAAACACAAATACATAGTACATGAGTTATCAGACTGCGGTGGTATTGCCAACATGTATAAGTTTTAACTTTTATGTAATATTTTTTGGTAAAACTTTGCCACAAAAGTGGCGCCCGTTGGCAAGTTGTAAAAATGAATATGCATACGAATAATAAGCCAGAACTCGGGATATGTGATTTTTCGCCATTATTGCCAAAGTATATATTTGTTTGCGAGGCTGCGGATTTCGGAATCGATACCGCCATCGCCCCTGACGGTGTCGTCAAGTTGGAAGCCTTTTGCGCTATAAAGCGATTTTCTTATGGCTCATTTTTCACATTTATGTTAATAGTCGCGCCATAAATGAAACGAGCTAGTCGACGAAATGTACTTCCTATTTTTTGGGAAGGATGGCTTCGCTGATGGTGTTACGTACGAAGGTTGCGAGGGCAGAGGGCTCGATGGTGTTGGCGGATCTGGAATGTTTCCGTGAGACGTTCGTCGTGTCCCTGGGATGTGTTTCTTTGCCTTTGGGGGAAAAAATTGACGAGGCGGAGATTTCAAATTTTAGCAAAATTGTATCCGATTTAGAACATTTTTCAATTTGAATTTTGTCAAAAATTTTTCAATTCGAATTTTCTCAAAAATTTTTCAATTTGAATTTTCTTAAAAATTTTTCAATTTGAATTTTCTTAAAAATTTTTCAATTTAAATTTTCTCAAAAATTTTTCAATTTAAATTTTCTCAAAAACTTTTCAATTTGAAAAAAATAACTAGAAACGACCAATTTTTTAACTTGGAATAATTATGGTATTTTTTTTGACAGTTTTCAAAAAACGACAAAAAACGACTATTTTCTAAAATAACAAATTAGTAGTTTTTGGTCATTTCGGTCATTTTTCAAAGATAAAAATTGGTTGTTTTTGATCATTTATTTGAAAACCCACAGAAAATACTATTTTTAGAGCAGCAAATCGGTCGATTCTGGTAATTTCTTGAAAAATGTCGAAAAACGAATAATTTGATACTCTAGGAAATGACCTGTTTTCGATGGAAAACGACAAAAATTGATCAGAATCGATTGAAAACTATCAATTTTATGTTTCAAAATATTGGTTTATTTTTATCGTTCAAAGGGCCAGAAAATCAATGATTTTGCAGTTTAAAAATACTTTGTTTTTCGTAATTTCTGGTGGTATTTTGTCGTTTATTATTTCATCTTGTCGTTTTTATTCGGGTTGCTTCGGGTTTTGTCGTTCTTTGTCTTTCGTTATCGTTTCTTGTCGTTTTTCGTCGGGTTTTATCGTTTTTTCGTCGGGTTTTATTGTTTTTTGTCGGGTTTCGTCGGTTTTTATTGTTTCTTGTCGGGTTTAGTCGGTTTTTACAGTTTTTTGTCGTTCCTTGTCAATTTTTATCGTTTTCTATCGTTTCTCGTCGGGTTTTGTCGTTTCTCGTTGGTTTTTGTCGATTTCTGTCGTCTTTCATTGTCGTTTCTCGTTGTTTCTTGCCGGGGTTTTCCATTTTCGTCGCTTATTTACGTTTTTCTTCTTTTTTCGTCGGTTTTCACCGCAAACGTTAATTTTTTGTTTTTCGAAAAACCACAAAAATGACAGTTTCTTGTTATTTATATTGAATTGGTTGTTCTTGTTAGTTTGAAAAAATTACAAAGAACGACCAGGAACGACCGTTTCCGAAATGAAAAATGGTCGTTTTTTTGTCATCTTTCAAGAAACGGCCAGAAATAACAGTTCGCTATTTTAGAAAATTATCGTTTTTCGTTATTTCACTGACCCAGAAAATTCATTTCAAAATTTTTGTGAGAGATTTTATTGAAAAAAAATTGAAAGATTTTTTCTTAAACGATTTCTATAGGTAGGGATATTTTCATCTCATCTCTCTGTTCCACAATTGACAAAGATTTTTTTAAAATTTTCTCAATTTTAAAAAAGAAAACCACATAAGTATTTGATATATTTGTGTAGGTAGGCGATATATTTTTCTTAATTTTAGAAAAATGACAATAAACTAATGAGAAAAAAGAAAAAGTAAACAATAATGCAATGGATGATTTTCTTGAATAAAACCATCACTTTTTAAAAACTACTTCGAGAAAAAATTTTAAACTTTCTTTATCGATTTTCACTTGAAATTCAAATAAAATGAAAAAATATTTTTTCAAAGCACTTAGGTTTTAAAGGTTAAAAAATTATATTTTCTTATGGAGTTGCAAACATTTTTAACAATTTTTTAAATTTTGGATCAAATCAGTATAGTTGAAATTTTTTCCTTGGTCTTTTTGAATTCTAGATATTATCTACTTCCTGATTATCCCATGGTTAAAATTTCTAAAAAGAGGCAAAATGATGCACCTGAACTCTACAGTATGTTCCAAAAATAGTTTATGGTAAAAACTCAAAATTACATAAAGGAATTGAGAAAAAAAATTATATTGCAATTCTTTCCGGAAATAGAACTTGTGATTCAAATCAGATGAATATTTAAAAAGTGAAAAAAAAAATGTTTTGATGATTTTTATATTCAACATGGAAAGAGCTGAGCATAATGTATTTAAAGAGAGTGAATTTTAAAAATCCAGAATTGTTATACAACTTCGTTTTCACTTTCAATTTTTTCATCTAATTGAAAAGTTATTTTTTTGATGCATTTTCTGCTCAAATCTAATTAAACGACTTATTTACAAACAAAAATTGAAATGAAATAAAAAAAAAAAATCAAAAAAAAAGATTGTGGAAATGAATCTGGCATGGAAATTTTTTTAAAAAAATGTTTTGATATGAATACAGCTTAATTTTATGATCAAAAATTGGTCTCGATGGGAGATTCATTAAAAAGGACAACTGTCCTTTCAATTTTGAAACCAGGTACCATATTCATTCTACTTTTCTTCAGTAACAATGATTACAGTAAAATGAAAAAATCATTCCGAAAAAAATGAAACACTAGAATTCTGCTACCATCAGGAAAAATACCACCGTAAAATATTTCAAGTGTATGTTTAGTCTCAAACTCGAGAGCTATAAAATTTGCACATCGTGTTCCAAACGTGTAAAAAAATTAAACTTGAATGATACCACGGTAGTCGTTTAGATATAATTATTTCGCGACTACATACAAATGGATGTTGATAAACGGTACTTAATTCGCGACGTCAACTAAGCCTGAAAAAGTAGCATGGCTTTTAACGGGCTGTAAATCGCGTTATTAAAATTTAAGTCAAAAATTATTCGTATAAACAAGGTAATCTCGTATTTGCGCAAAAAGCCTCCATTAAAAATAAACCATAAAAAATACGATAGTTTTTTCCGCCAAATTACTACATTAGGTTTTTTTTTTGATAACATTCGAGAGCAATTTTTAACGTTTTTTTACCATTTTACGGATACTAGTCTCACGTATTCCATCTATTACCTTTTTTTTTTTCAGTTTAATGGACCAACGACATGTTTTCATAGCCATTTTAAAGCCAACCTAATAATAAAAAAAAAACTCGAACATGTGATTTTTTGGAGAGAGTTTCAATCTTGACCGTTTACTGTACAACAAAAGGGTGTAAATTTGAAAAATTACCTCATTTGCGGGGGTTTTCAAAGTTGGAATCATTTTTCAGAGTATTATCCGGTGACGTGATGTTTTTTTTTCGGAAAAAAAGGGAAGATAATATCGAATTTTCTAAATGATTTGTAAACATTGACACCTCTTGAATAGATAAATGATTTACGCCGAATTAAATTATTCAATCGTGAACTAAATGTAATTAAAATAGAGACTCGTTATTATTTGAAAAACGATCCGGCGCGTGTTGCTTTATTTGTGACAAGCTCAATTAGTTATTCGAAACGTTGGCTCGTCTGTTTCGAGAAAACAATGTTCACTTTCAAAGATGTCCGTTCCAGTTGAACGGATATCTTGAATTTTTTGCTCATTAAGAAGAAATACCAGAGAAAAAAAAGAGACAGGCAATTTCGGGATTTTTATTCGCTCTTTTTTTCTCGACTATATCGAAACGTTTCATATTAAAATACTCGCTGGTGAAAAAAAAATTCATCCCGAAAAATATTGTTTTGATGCTTTAAATTTATAGGGGTAAATTTCACGTGGAGATTTTTTTTTCACCTCGTCTCGAACCCGGAGACTAGACATGTGTCGTTCAAATAATGTGATACTGTTGTCGAGTAAACTTTTCATCTTGAGGGTCTCATCACGTCGACGAGATGCGAAAATTACTGCCATAGGTAAAATAGTATCTTTTACGTCGACGATTTTCTTTAGTCTCTCGTTTCGTTTATTTTATTTTAGAAATATGACGCCGATGAAATTCGATTTTAAATTGCTTCGATGTGATCTACGTATTGTAGGTAATATCAACATACGTAGTCGTAATTTCGATATGTTCTCTTTTAAATTTCAAATCATTTTTATTTGCCTATAAATTGATTTTTTTAGGCAAAAGATGTATATCTGATGTCGAAATTATCTGGATTTTTTTTACAACCAAACAACATGACTCATGAAAATATTCACTGAACTAGTACACAAACATGGTATGTAGTAGATATGGAAATGAATCATAATCTAATTCATTTTTAATAGATAGATAATTCGAACGTTTTTCATAACATGATGTTATGTAATCGATGCGTTTGTGTGGATGTTCCTATTACAAATTTAATCTCAAAACAGGTAAATTTCGATATAATAAGAACGAGACTGGCAAGGTTCACTTTTGTGATTGTAGCGGAGTCGGACTTTTCTGAATAGCAAATTTTTTTATTCTAAATTTTAGTCTAACAAACTTTTGTGCAATGAGCCCCTGATAAGCCACTACGATTGAAATCGACGAAAAAAAAAAATCGCTATAAACTTCTGTCCCGGGGGACTAAAAATAGTAATATAAGCAGTTGAGCCCCATTTTTTTTTTGAATTGTACCATCGGCTGATTTTTAGAAAATATTTCAATTTGGAAGATTCAAAAAAAAATTTTGAGCTGAAATAAAAATAAATTAAGAATTCCATAAATGTGTACAGTCAGCTAACTAGGTCCCACTTGTGCGGGATTGAGTTATGACCAGTGGGCAATACTAGACAAAATTTGTGATCGAATAAGACCAACCCGACCCTCCAAGGTGCAAAACTCTCGGATATAATATACGCATTTGAAGTTGAGCTTCCAAAAAACATAGTTTTGAGAAAAACGCGTTTAAAGTTTTGGTTACAAAATTTTTCATTTAAAATGGGCATATCTCCGAGAGATTGATACTTTGGGGGCTGGGAGAGGTCTCATTCGATCAGAAATTTTGTGTACTATGTCCACAGGTCATACGTCATACCCGACACCGCAGAAGCAGGACCATTTGATACAGTATAATCATTTTAATTCAGAGCAGTATTTCTGATTTTTTTAAAAAAAATTCATGTTTTTTATTTGAATCAAAAATGTGCATAGCTTCGACATTTTGGCACTTTGGAGGCTTAGGGAGGTCTCATGGTTTGCGGCATTCGAAAGAGGAAGGTTCAATCTACCAGAAGCGATCATAATCCGAAAAACGATATTTTCGACCCTACTTCATAAAAATCGCTATAACTCGAAAACTAAGTCCGAATACCTGGGACCTTTTTAGCTGACTGTACACAAATATAAAATTTTAGGACTTTTCATTTCTCGAATTTTTTGGATAAATTTTTTGAATAAAAAATCAAGGCATGTTTTGACAGACTGAAACTTGTTTCCTGTTTTTTTTTTTTTTTTGGTGAGAGATGAGGGGGATTTTAACTTTTATTCACTTATTCAAAAAACATTTTTTTCCGATTTTTATTACCTAACTTGAAATTTTTTAACCCTTAAAAATGAGTATGAAGTGTGATGCACGGAAAAAACGGAAGTTACGAAAATGAATACATTTTACCCCAAAAATAATAAATTTTATCAAAAAAATTAATAAATTTTACTAAAATAATAAAATATATTCAAAAAAAATAATAAAATGTATTTAAAAAAATAATAACGTGTTTCAATTCACAAAATAGGTGAAATTTGTTCTAAAAAATAATATTTATTATCAGAAAAAATAATAAAATTTGTCAAAAAAATGAATAAATTTTACCAAAAAGAATAAATTTTATTCAAAAAAATGATAAATTTTACCTACTTTGAGAATTGGGACACGTTATTATTTTTTTGGATAAATTTTATCATTATTATTTTTCAGTGTGGAGGACACATAAAAATGAGGGGGATTATATTTCGTTTTTTTAAAGGTCTGTACATAATTTTTGGGTTGCATTGTACTTACTTGATTCCCCCTCCCCTCCCCTCCCCTTGCCATACCATACCATACCATACCATACCATACCCCAAAAAAAACTTTTACCGGACGACGAAACCTCACGACGTGCTCACTTTTTATTTCGAATTTTTACATTTTCAGAATTAAAAAATAACCAAAGCTACTTTTTTCACATCAAGAGGTCATTTAAAAATATATATATTTTTTCAAATACCTATGTACTTGCATCATTCTTTGTAAAAAAAAAAAAAAACACTGATAGTCAGGCCTGTGTGGAGAGGAGAGAAAAGGGTTCCATTTGATCTGAGTTTTTTTGAGGGCCTGTAGGATTCGCAAAGACCCCTCAAGACCAAAAAGACATGCTGTTTTCGTTATGAGGGACCTCTCAAACAAAAAATTGACTCAGAAAGGGCAATTTTGAGGGTATACTCGTATATTTGAATTGAATTGTGCAATAGGATGAGCCAAAAATACGAAATTTTTGATTTTTTGAGTTCTAATGCTGCACAAACGACGAGGACCAGGGAAATAAAAAAATTATACAAGCAATTCCTGTTCCAGAGCCTTCAACTCTTTAAAAAATTATCAACAATTCACCAAATGGTCTCTAATAAAATTGATTTAATCAATTTTGAATTTTTTTGAAATCTGAAAAATATTTTTGAAAATTCTCACTTACTGAATTTTTGGAAATTTTGAAGTTGCACAATCCAAAGATAAGTATTAATTATTGATTTCAATTTTTTTTTTCGATTTTCTAGGTTCCCCATGCAGTTCTATTTTTCGCGCAGCATTGGAATTCAAAAATCAGAAATTTTGTTTTTTGAACCCCTCTCCTACTGTGTGAGACCTTTCTTGCTCTTCAATTTTCCCCCTAGGCTCCTCTCTAATACTTACCAGTTACCACAGAATTTTTTTTTCAACAGTTTATTTAAAAACACAATTTTATCCAGTTGTAATTGGTAATTATTGGAAAGAAATGCAATAATGATTTTGACATGATGGTGGTTCCGGTTTTGAAGGTGTTCACCAGCAGGATAAAAAATTTCAAAATTCATAATCTTGGAAAATTATCTTAGATAAAAATTACCCTCTCTAGTGACTTAAATATTTGGGGAAAAAATCATAAAATTTCAGTTTCAGCATTATTTTTCATAAAATTAGATAATATTGAGATAATGAATGAAGAAGATGTGATCAATGGCGTAACCAAGGGGAGGGAGAGAGTGATTCGAACCCCCTTCATGAAATCAATAAATTTAAATGATAAAATGCTTTTTTTTGGGCATTTAAAATTCGATTTTTTGAACCTTTTGTTCTTGATTTGCTCGAGCATGAACTCAATTGAGACAAGTGGGCAAAAAAAGTTTCTTCTGGTATTTCAAGTCTTCATATCCTCTTCGCCCCTTCCCCTAAAAAAGTGTCCCACGCCATTGCCTCATTCGTAATTCTTTTTTCTTTTCTTTTAAAAAAAAAAAAATCATTTAGGTTTAGACTTTGTGGTCTTTTAACCCATGAAATATTTCGCAGTCTTAAATTATTTTAGTTTTCAATATCAAAATAATCTTACTTCGAAAGTTTTTGTTCCAAAGCTGTGCAACTTCTAAATACCGTATGCAATATGCATTTATAAATGATTCAAATTTTGAGTATTTTTACATATCTAGAAAAAAAATTGTGAGAAGGGAGTGAGGGCTGAACTTCAAAAAATTATGTAAGTTCCAACTCCCCCCCCCCCCCACATCCACCACTAACACCACCACAAAAATTACTAGTTGCGTCACTGCGGATCTGGTTTTAAATAAAAAATTCCCCCAGTTGCTCAGAAAAATTGAGTCCGAATTTTTATAAAATATTTTCCATCCTAGCCGATCTTTTTCATCGATCCACATTCATAAATTTGTTCAAAAATCTATCAAAATTCTAAAAAAATCTCCTCAACCAGACCTAACAATAAAATAAAATAACCCTAATACCAACGATTCCTTCAATTTTTCACCCTTTTACTCTGAAATCGTCTACCTTTCGCAACGTCTCTCCGGTATCGTATTAAAATCGCAATTTTCTTAAGCACCACGGTCACGGTACATTTACGAACCACTGTTGGGTGGAAAAAAATACCAAAATTTCTGCTCGAATCGCTAGCTAAGCCGGGCGAATTAAAATGATTTAATTTGTAGCGTACAGAAAAAAGGAAAATCTTGTAATGGAGCAGAACTCTCGATAATAAAACAAAACGTATCAAATAATGGCCATATAGAATAGGTACAGCAATACGATGAAAAACCTACACGAGCCACGAGGTATCTAAAATAAACGACTAGAAAATGGTAAGTAAAATACCTACACAGGCGCTGGCAGAAAGAGAGTCATACGAAAACAATATTAAAAAGGCGTATAATGTCTATAAGGGGTTAACTTAGGAATATAGTGTACGATTTAATGTAATATAGCAACGCACATCGACTCGAACACTTATACTTTTTACACTCCGAAATGATAGTTTTATTACGTTTTAACGCTTGATTCGGCGTATTTTTTTCTTCAACCTCCTCTATAGTCTTTTTTTGGGAAAGGGAAAGGGGGCACCGATAAAAAAAAACCTCGCAGGTATTTTAATTTTAATACGTTTCTGCGGCGTAAATTTAACGATGCGAGTATTTTTGTTTTCAGAATGTGCCTACACGTATAAAAATAATGAAAATATTCCAGGGTAGAAAATTTTCCAAAATGGCAACTTTAGATTTCGATGTGACGCTGTTGGCGTTCCCTTTGTAATTTACGACAGCTTGTTTAAATTAAAAGTCGTGCACGCTTCCTATAGTGTTATTATACCGCTACTCGAAATGTATACTGTACTTTGTACTTGTACATGGTTTTGCACGCGAATACCTACCGTCATTTGCGACTCTTACCGTTTGTACTTCTTTTGTACGTTCATGAGAACCTAAGATGTTCCCATTTTATGACTTATACTACTTAGGTAGTAGGTATAGGTACCTATATTTACACGTTGTCGTGTATATTTTACGTAAACATCATTATGGTTTAAAAAGATGGGTCAAGTGCTATTCAGCAGTAAAATTTAATTTTTTTTTTTTTAATAACATAGCCGGCGTATAATTTTTAAATACTTGATAAATGAAAAAATTTTAACGAGCTTGTTCATAATGCATTGAGTGGAATAAAACACAGTTGAAAAATTCACCTAGTGGCTTATATTTCACTCCTCGATGAGGACTTGAAAGCTAAAATTAGAAATGTTTTTCAATTTTGCTAATTTTTTTGTTTGAAAATTTTCTGCTTTTTTAAATCCTTGAGATTTAAGTTATGGATCTTCAAAGTAAAATGATTGAGTTATTCTTTCCCTTTCACTGCAGTCAAAAATCCATGATAGTTTTCGAGATGAATTTTGGAACAGTTTAGGACGAATATTTGATATTTATTTGGAACCTTCGAGTAATATAAAATTTTATCAATTTCTCATCAAGGAAAGCAATTTGAAATGGGAAAAAAGAGGGTTACTTCACACCACTTAGTACTTATTTCTAAAAACTGCAATTAAAAAATTGAAATGAAATTTTTAAAATTTCCATCAAAACTTGTTTTCATTATTCAGGTATTAGGATGGATCAAGAAAAAAAAAACATCCCTAACCTGTATTTCGACCAAATATATAGAAATGGTAGGTAGGTACACTTTGAGTCGAAAAACTTTCACAAAAAATTTCACACTTTCACTTCAAAGGGGATTAGAGTTTGGAGCTGAGAACTTTCAAAGGTCATTTTTTGTTTGTTATTTTTTTCAGTTTTTTACTCTTGAAACGACCATCAAAAAAATTTATAAAATCTGGTATTAAGCCATCCATTTGTCAATTATCGAATATTTGACTTCTACTGGATTTTTTTTCAAAAAGATATGTGTGACAGAAAATTAAAAATAAATAAATTTTCTTGGAGATCTACTAGATTGGTCATGAATATGAAAATTCGAAATTTCTTCGGACTTGAAATTTTGCATGTCACTCAGATTAATTATTTTACACCCCCTCCCTCCCCCCACCAATAAATTGTTCAGTTACTGCTTTAAATTTATAAAATTCAGGCAAACTCTTTCATTTCTCTCTTGAAACAAATGATCAAAGAGTAGATGAGGTGAGAATTTTTGTGGAAAAGGCAATCGAAACGGTTTTTAAAAATTGAAGTGATTTGATTCTGCAAAGAAAAATTTTAATTATGAAAAATTCATTAGTTTTCGAAAATTTTAATGGTGTTTGGAGAAATGATCAACTTGAAATTCTTATCCATAATTCATCCAAATAAGCAAACACTTTTTTTTTAGAATTTTTCTATTCGCAAAGGTTACATTAAAAAATTGAAATCAACATTTTCATTCAGTGTGCTGAAAAGGGGAAATTATTTTGCATTTTTTCTAATGATGAAGATAGGATGGTAAAGTCTAGGATAAAATTCGAGTTAAAAAATGAAATAGCCTCACCAGAGTGGGATTCCCCCCCTCCTCCTCCTCCTCCTCCTCAAAAAACGAGGAACAAATCTCAAAATGACGGTAAAAATTTAACCCTTGAAGAAGTTCAGTTTTTTAAAAAATTTTCAAAAATAATCTCTAAATTGATTTTGTTATGAATTTTTCTACACATGAAAAAAAATCATTTTATATTCATACCATTTTTCTGTGCTTCATTAATAAATTTCATTTTTGTATTGATGGGCTCAGATCATTTGAACAGCTGTTTTTATCAAGGGTCTTGTACTTTGTATAATGTTGCCAAACCTGAAAATTTTTTAAAAATTTCCAAGTTCGTACAACTTGGGTGGTTTTTTATATCTGGGGCAATTTTTTCCTCAATCTGAATAATGTTTAAAAAATTGAAAAAGTTTCCAAAACTTCAACAATTTTTCAAAAATTAGGGACTTTGTTAAAAGTGAAATGATTTTTTTTTACAAATATTGATTTTCAAAACCTTTCAAGAATTTTTTCCATAATTTGGACAATTTTTAAAAAATGAAGTTTTTCGATAATTAGTCAATTTTCCGAATATTCTATTCCAATATATCAAACGGAATTTCAAAAGTATTTTTTCATTAAACCGTGATTTTTTTAAAAAATAAATAAAATTCAACAATTTTTACATAATTTGATAATTTTTTACTAATTAAAAAAAAAAGAATAGAAAAATTCAATGGAATTTGAAAATTACTGGTAGTAAGAGTTCTTGCCCGAGAAAAGGAGTTCAAAAATTGAAAAAATTGCACCCCCCCCCCCCAAAAAAAAATGACTCCTCAACTCAGAAGACCAACAACTCTGTCTTTCTGGTAATTCAAAAAAACTGGCGTTTTTATGAAAAACTCTCTTAACAAATGAATAAAAATCGAAGCCCATTTCATCTTTCAACGCCACCCCTTCGCCGTTCAATTTTCCTCCCTCGAATGCCCCACAATAAAAACACTGCAAGAATACGTTTCAATTATTTCTTCATTTCGAAAAATCTTCTACCAAAAAAGTACAAAAATTAAGCATTCAAGACAAAAGTATTACACGCGAAATTGAAATCGTACGAGGAAAAGGAATCAGCCATAGCTTCGGTTATTCGTAAAAGTTGAAAAAACACCGCCGAAACAAGCATTCGTCGGCAAAGCCCAAGCAGATGAAACAAATAGCTCGAAACGTGTTTTATTATCCGCTATTCAAAGCAGATACTTTGCAACTACCATCGATGCTATCATTTCTAAAGATCAAAAACTTTTTCTTTTAAAATTTCACCGCGTGTGCGTGATGCGGCGTACTTCTTTCGTTCATCGTCTTTGAATAACCTACCTACGTTTTCAACGTCGCCCAGAAACCCCCTTGGAAAAAAAAGAAGAAATTATTACGTCAAAGAAAAACATTCGGAAAAAAGTGTTTTCAAGGTGTGCGAAGGGAAAAAAATCATCTACCCTTTTTCGAAGCAAGGGTTAGGTTAAAAATAATCACGTCTGAGGATAATTCGCTAAAAATTTAACGGCACAAGTGTTTTTTCTTTCGCTTTGCTACACTACTCGTCGTATATTTTGTCAAGTGTAACCATATAGTGAGAAAAAAACAAAAGACGAATGTTACAGAGAGGAGGGGAAAAAGAGACCAGTAGGGAAAGAAGACGAACACATGGGAGAATTAAAATCGAAAACGCAATGGTTAGCTGACTTGAGTTATACGAAAAGTAATGTTCTCATTGTGGATAAGAACGGAGCAGATTTATACCATCTAATTTGGCTTCCGTTCAACGCATTCTTTTTTTCCCTTTTCGAATATTGTACATGAGCCAGACGGACGCGGAATCATCCTTTAGCTCGTGTGTGCATCGTTTACTGAACGTGTACGTGTAATGATCAAATGTACCGTGTATGTGGCTCATCTCAGCAATTTACATTATTCTGGCAAGTTATGTGGTTATGTGTGAGATTGGTGAGTAGAACTTTGGATGGAGGATCCATGTTTTCTCTTTCTCGCCTTACATTAGTCCAGTTTGTTTGTAAGCTGGATGTATGTTTTCGTTGTATATTTGAAATAATTTAATTCGGAAGTTGTACGGATCTCAAAATGGGTGTTTTTGCTCCATGGTGTTCAATGATTGTAAATTGTAAAAGTAAATGTGAACACATTGAAATTACATTAGGATGTGGTTGAATTATATCACGTAAGACGAATTAAAAATGAAAATGAATTTTTGAAAGTAAAAAGCGATGGTGGGGAAAATTTAACATCGATTTGCATTAAATAAATCGTAGATGACGTTTCCAGAAAAATTGAAGATGCAGCGAAAATTCAGAGAAATGAAGAGATACCTATCAGAGAAAAGGTCAATGACTTGAAATGCCATCTGTTGAATTGGGATACTCAAAGTACAGGATACAGTGGCGATTTTGGAAAATAAAATTTGAGAAAGTCTGAAACTTGAAAGAAACTGAACATTTTTCAAAATCTTTCGAATTCGAATTAATTTTAAAAAATGACAACTCAAAATTTGAGTAGGTTCACCTTTCTTGTATTTTTATTACTTTTTAAAAATTTCTTTCAAGAAGACATGTCTTCCAAACAAGATGTTGAAGAAAATCTTAGAAATTCAGTCATTTTCGAGTTGAACATTTTTAAAAAAAAGATTCTGTAAAATGTTTTTCCTTGAAATTTCTTCAACTTCGAATTTTTTTTTCGAATAATTTTGAAATTTTCCTTTTTTAAAAAATGAATTTCAACTTCATGTTTTTAAAAAATGTTTACGAGTAAATAATTGGAAAGAATTTTCAAGAACATAACATTGAAAAACAAGTGGAAAAAATAAAATTTAGGTTTAAAATAATTTTATTGAAGAAAAAATTCAAAAATTAGAAATTAGGCAAAATTTTGAAAAAAATTACGATTGAAGTGATGGAAGGAATTTAGAAAAAATTTGGACTTGAAAAATTGAAATAAATTGGAACTTACATGGTTAAAATCTTGTTTATGGTCTGGTTCCAGGATAGAATTTGATTTGATTTTCCATTTTTCTGGGCACATTTTACCAAAAAATTGATACTTAAAAATCTTAATCTTGAAAAAAAAATTGATAGAAGTCTGACTTCCCTAACTTCCCTTGGAAAATCGCCTCTGACAGGATAACAAGAGAAATATCCTAAGTTATCAACCGAGATTGAAAATTGGAACCGAAACAAAAAAAAATCGAAAGTACATCATAAAATAACCTCATATTCAAAATTTCAGATGCTAAAATTAATTTCTCACATTTTGACGAATTTTTTATATTTCAATATCACTTACATCGCGACGCAAAAATTATAAAGATTTTGACAGGATAAGGCGCGAATTTGACCCCTGACACTTTTGAGCTCCTAAACACCTCAAATGATTTATATTGACAAGGAAAAATTTTCACAAATTTTTGAACCTTCTCTCCCTCTTTTTTGGAGCTATGGCAATTTCAGTGCATTATTTGTAAGATTTTTTTTAGTTTCAACAGAAGTGAAGGAATTGATCAATTTTTTTTGGGAAATGAAATAAGAATGATCATAGTTCCAAAAAGGGATGGAAGAAGAGGGTAAGAGTCCAAAATTTTGGGAAAATTTTCTCTTAGGCAATATTTACCAATTGAGGTGTTCAGCAGCTCAGAAATGTCAAGGGCCAAATTCATCCCTTATCAATCATACCCTTTAAAATCTAATCAACGAAAAAATCTGAAATTTTCGGCCTCCCCGAATTTATTGGAAGTAATGTCGAGAGACATTCTGGAGCCTGCAAAATTTTTTTAAATTTTCCAGCGGTGAAATAGCCCATACAAACAGTCTATAATATGAACTTTAGCTCACAAAAATGCAGATTACTCAAATTGATATGAATCGATTTTGATTTTTTTTTCTTCAAGTCTCATCAGCCAACAACTTTTGTGGAGGGTATGTTTTCGAAAATCGAAAATATTGTTTTTCGGTCCACCCTTGTAAAAATATACCAAATTTTAAATTTTTTCGTTGATTAAATTAAAGTTTCAAGTTAACAAGGCAAGTAGATAATTTTAAAATTTCAAAAATTCGCCAAAATTTGAGAAATCCATTTCAGCGACTGAATTTTTTGAAATATGGTTCTTTCTAGATGTCTTTCGATCAATTTTTGTTTCGACTCCAAATACTTTGAGTTGGGATATCTCCCTTGTTAGGGTATTTTTTGGTTTGATTTTTTGAGCATTTTGTGCCAATTTAGGAATCTGAAAAAAATCTAGACATGACTACCCCTTTTTTCAAAAATCTAATTTTTTTTAAATCTCAACTTGAGAAAATTGGAAAGTGTTGACTGGAATTTTCCCAAAAATTGCATACGTACCTACTAGTCTACAATGTATTATATATAATCTGTGAAAATTCCAAAAATTTTCATTCACTTCTTCCAGATCGTGTGTTGAATTTCAGACGTCAGGTGCAATAAAATTCTTCAATTTTTTAAAAATTATCTGAAGGTTATGGAAAATTTTTTATCTATCGGAAAATATCGTTCAAGTTTTGGAAAATTGTTCAAGATCTGGAAAATTGACATATTTCTTTTAGAACGTATGGTTTTATACTAAAAGTGATATTTTTGGTCACTTTTTTAACAAATCCTGGATTGAGGACCATTTTTTACCCTTATCAGGAAAGACTTTTTCTGCCATTACCCATCTCTTTCCTCTCTAGCAGAATTTTAATGATTGAAGATTTCTTCTCCATTTCATCCAGAGCCGAATGTTAATAACAATATGGCACTTTTAGTGATACCAGATCTAAAATCAGAAAAATCTGTTTCTATCTTTTCCTATTTTCTTGCATGGGAGGATAAATTTCAGTAATTTTGAAGTCTAAAATTTAAAGAGGTATAGTATTTTGAGCACAATAAAGGAAATACATTTGTGAAGCATCCAGCAATACAAAATTAAAAATCGTAAAAAAAACCAATTTAGATCTTTTTTCGTATTTGGAGGAAAATTGTTGAATCTTCGCCAAGCATGGTAGTCTAAAAATCGTAGAAAAGCCTGAATTACGATGAGAAACAACCTTTTTATATTTTTAGGGAAAGCTCGAAAAGTTGATTTTCGACTTTAGGTCTAGTATCGCCGGATGCCACATAATTTCAAATGTTTGTTACCTATAGATATTTTCCTCTAGGAAATTTTGAAACCTACTCGTCAATTTCTCCCACTCTTCTTCTAAAGCATAATTTCGATTATTCAAAGTTTCCCCTGTACCTTCTTTGGAGCAGAATTTGATTTTTGAAATTTCTCCTGTTTCCATTCTCAAAATCAAAATTTGGATGATTAAAATTTTCCCATAAGGAGAATTTCAGCAGCTAAAATTTCTCCTGCATGTGTTCTCCTTCAAAGCACCCGATGAAAAATTTTTAGATCAAATCCTATCAAATCATATCTGATTTAGATCAAATTTTATCAAAACAGATGAAATTTGATCTCAAAAATGTCCCAATCAAATTATATCAAATTATATCTGATTTTTTTAAAAAATATGATTTGATCAAATTAGATGTCATTTGATCACATCATTTTAAACTAGATCTGAACATCCATAATTTTTTCAGATATGAATTGATACAATGAGATATTATTTGATGTAATTTGATAAAATTAAATTGGGACATTTTTGAGATATGATTACTTAGATCTGAAATTTTTTCATCGAGCAGATCAATTTCCAGCCATTCAAATGTAAAATTTGTCTATAGGTACCAAAAGTTGAAAATTTTTCTACACTTGAATAGTTTAGGGTTGAAAAATTCTTTCGGAGAATTTCTTATTTAACAAAAACTTCTGCACTATTTTTCAAACAAAATCACTGAAAAAAACTTCTCTTCATACCCTCTCAAGTATCTGCTCGTAAAATATTGGCTTATTTTTCTTAATTTATCTACCGCACTTATTTTCTATTACAAACGCCATAATTGAAAAAATATTTTTTATAAAAATACCTCGCGTAAGAAAATTGGACCTCATCCATTCTCGGTACCAACGTACCTCAACCTCGCACCAGCCACCGAGTCGAGCACACCTCGATAATTATCTCGAGAGACGAAAAGAATGACAAAAATTTCCTCTAATTCAGTCATAAATCTTCATTGTAATCCCCCCTATCTTCATTTCTTATCCGCTTTAATACCATCACAGTTCGCACCCTCATATAACCTCTCCACTTCTCCTACACTTACAATTCGACCAAAAATACCAGCAAGTAAAACTTTAACCCTTGCTAGCTCGAACCGTATTCTACAAGAATCCGCGAAACAGACAAGCTCGAGAAAAAATATTCCAATGTATTTCCCATCTTATACAGTGAAATATTTACGCATTTGGAAGACTATACGCATCCGGAGTTTAATTATCATTTAAAAGCATACTTTCCACCATCGTTCGGCTATATAGAAGTAATTAAAAAACACCCCCGAAAAAGTGAAACTGTTATCTTTTATTCTTTTTAATTACGATTTTTTTTAAATTTGTTTTATACTAAAAAGAAACGAAAAGAAAGCGAAAGGTGTTTTTTTCTCGCCTGCTTCTGTAATAAAGAAAGCGTTGGTTATTTGTCGATAGCGAAGTTTTTAATTTAAAATGGTGCTTTGTAATAAAAAATATGACAGGGAGGAGTACTATACCGTGTCTACGTACGCAAACAAAGACCCTTCTGGCTCGAATCGATGATCGTGGCAGAACAGAGTGCTTATGTCGAATATTACGTTGAAATACCAACACCTCGAATAATATCGAGTTTAATGACAAGTTTTCAATTCATTTTCGACCAAGTTGGAATTTTTTACGTTTGAAATTTTTCTCATTTGTCTCTCGACTCGATAAGAAGTTTGGTTGTATTTTCCATAACTTTAACGTACGTAACGTAGATGAAGTGAATCATTCGAGATACGAATGTAGAGAATAAATAACAGGAAATCGATGTTCGACGTAGCCTTGAATTTAAACATTTACGTCCACGTCGATATCTATCCAAAGTCTGGACGTATAAAAATATGCCATCGTACCGTACATCTGTCAGAATACACATAATGAAGATATACGACTGAAAAGGTACAGGCAGCAATCATTCGGTCTCTTTCGCAACGACACCTTCCCCCCTTCCTGCCTCGTCCAAAAAAATCCCCATCGACGGCGAAAAACTAAAAACAAATAATTTACAAATTAAACGAAAACTCGGATTGTTATTGGAAACTAATGCCGGTGTTCTTCGTTATAGACGACGAAGAAGCAGGAAAAAAAAAGAGTAACTTTTGTCAACGAGCCAAATGGCCAAAGTAATACACACACGCAGGAAGAGAGGAAACCCCTAAAGCTTTTTTGTTAACTTCGAAACATAGTTTGCTATCGCTAACAGTTTATTAGGTTTAACGTTAGCGGGCGATTATTCGAAAACTGCTGCTTCTTATGACTCCTCCAACGGTGACCCTTTTCATCTGATTATCGTTCGAATAAAAAATTACACCTTTTTATAAACCGAAGGCAAACCGTGCCGTATTATTTGTCACATCGAAACAGTCGATTTTTTTTTAGATTTGTCGCTGCCGCAACGAGCGAGAGGATTAAATTTGAAATTCAGCCAAAATCAGATTCCCTCCATTAGATTAAATTTAATTAATGATGGCGGTTATTTGTGATATGTTTTCGTATTACAGAATACAAAGTATAAAAGGTAACCGAATGCAGCGAGATGGTGCTCTTTATGAGCAATTTGCTCGGCGTTTATGCCAAAATTACCAAACACCTTGGTTCGATGCATTATTAACCTTCGCTACTCGCGTTTATATTGCTGCTTTATCCGACAATATCGCATTACCTACTCGTTATTATACTTCGTAACGTGTAACAGGTTCGAAAAGCTATTGCCCTCTTTTAGTAGCACAACGAAGTCGATTAAGCTGGAAGTATGGTTCGCTCTTGGCGACGTTTTTAAAATCTAACAATCGGCCAAGGTAGTTTTGGTATCAATTTTTAATAAAAATTGTGGCCGAGGTGTATTTACGCCTCGAGTTTTTCTATTAAGTCTGAATAGCGTATTGTAATGCTTATTAATGTGATTTTTATAGCGTGTATTGATGACCTATCAGATTCTTTTTATGTCCATAAAGAGAAAGATAGATCGAACCGAAGTTTTGAAAATATTTTTTACTCGATTTTATTCCATTTGAAAATATGTAGACGAAAATTAACCTATGATTCATTGAAAAAATCGTGAGGGCGAGGGCTAATTTTAAAATCCAAGTTGTCTTTTAATGAGAAATTCAATACGAAAAGGACAATTTTCTGTCTGCGTGGTTCATTTTTTTCTAGCTCAAGCAAAACACGACACAGCAAAGAGTTTCCTTTTCCAAATTCAAATATTTTTGTCATTTTCGTAACCTTCAAAACTTCTAATTTTGAAAATTCACGACATTTTTTGCAATTATAAAATTTTCTCTTCATTTTTTAAACTTGAAACTTTTTTTTCGAAACTTTTCACTTGAAAAAATGATTTTATGCTCAAAGATTTCTTGCTAAAATTTTTTCCTGAAAAATTTTCAAAACTAAAAAAATCTGTGTTCAAATTTCTTCATTCGTTTATAGGCTTCGAAACATTTCACTAATCTTTTTTCAGTCTGAAAATTAGTTAGCTCTTTCCTATTCTCATTTTTTCCATTTTTAAAAAATTTAATCATCCAACGCTACCATGAAATTTTCTTCAAAATTTTTTTCAACTTCAAAACTTTTCTTATCGCTTTTCATTTTTAAAGTGCTGCATTTATTTGAACGCATGAGAGTCCATGACATCATCATCTATGCTTGGAATTGGAAAGTTCTGAGAAAAAAATTCCAAAAACAAAAAATTGTTAATAAAGAGTTCGAAAAAGTGCAAGAAAAATTTTGAAAACTGCGAAAAAATAAGCAAATAAAAGTTTTGAGGATGAAATTAAATTTTAGGAAACATTTTTTAGAGTTGAAAAAAAGAATGTCTAGTTGAAAAACATGCCAAGAAAAAGTCTACCTTTTTTTTAAAAAAAATCTATAGATTCATAGATTTAAAAAAAATATGTGAAATGGGTTTTGAGAATCAGAGTTTTAGAGTTGAAAAGTTTTAAAAATGGGGAAATTTGAAGAAAAAAATAATACGGATAGAAAAAATTATTTGGGAGGAAAATAAGTCACCTCAAAGAAAGTTCGAGTGGTCTTAAATTTAGACTATAATATGAAGCCTCTGAACAGATTATTCCAATCCAAAGGTCATTCCCAAAAATCTAAATTTTTAGCCATGCATATTATCCAAGGAAAGTAGGCGAGTCTGAATGTAGAAACCACCCTTAGGTGTCGAAAATTGGTTTTTGAGTTGGCACTGATTGGATCTTCCAGAAGGTGTAGCATCGGGGGGGGAAGACTTCAATTCAAAAATCAAATTTAGACAGACTCGCATATTATGTTGAATCTCATAAGAAAAAAAAAGAACCCAGAGCATGGTTCCTAAAAATGTACCTATAGAATTAATTTTTAGAGAAAAATGAACGATTCCATGAGCAGGGGGTGGAGGGGTAGGAATACCAATTTCAAAAGTTCGAATAAACAAAAAAAACCACACACTCACTAGGTGACTCCTTGATCTTATCAATTTCTTCGATCCTAAGTACGTTTTTGCTTATTCGGTGATTTTTTGTGAGAGGGGAGGGGTGGATTACTAGGTCTATGTCTATCAGTCCCATGAAACATCGGTGATTATAGAATGTTAGAATCTGATTTTTCTCAAGAAATGGAAAAAATTACAAACAAAATTACTTACTTACTCGTTCATTCAAATGCATTAGATAGCTACTTCTTACTCTATCGATAAAAATTCACAACTCACCTGTAACAAAAATAAATGAATTTTTTATTAATAAATATTAGTTATGAGATTTTTTTTCTGAGAAAATCTACTTATCAAAAACTTATCAATAAATAAATGGACTTAAAGTCTTCCAAATCCTTTTAAAATCTACAGGATGTTACAAAACCAATTGTGCTCCTTCCATCCAGTAGATAGGCAACCCATTTTGAAATGAATTATGTACATTTGCCTAATACCTGAATTGAAGGAGCTGTATAAATTTGAAAAAAAAATTCTTTCAATTTTCCAGAATAGTAAAAGAATATGAAAAATTGATATTTTAAGGACTTTTGAAAAATGGAAAAATAAAAAATGAATGTCGATGGTATTTTTTGGGAAAACATTCAATTACAGTTTTTTTTTTCAAAATTCATATTTTTTTGATTTCTTTACACATTTTTTGAGCATCGTTGAATTCGAGTCAGGGGGGGGGGGTAAATTTGAAATCGAAGGGGATGCGTGAAATTTTCATCACATCGTTTTGAAGTTCAGAGGAAAAGGTGTAAAACAATCTCTTTCAGTGAGTATTGAAAGTGAAATTTCAATGTGCAATTTTTTTTGTGAGTTTTCACCTTCTTAAAAAATTAGAAGAAAAAAAACATTTTTAATAATTGTCATTTTTCCTCTTCCAACTCACCGATGAAGTTTCGAAAAAAAAGGTGAGTTTTATCATTGAAAATACTTATTTTGAAATCCATATTAAAATCTACCTCGCCCATAAGAACTGGTACCTATTTGCTAGCAATTTTTCAAAATCTAAGTAGGTCCCTAAGTAGTTATTTCAAAAAATAAAAACCACTTTAAAAGACATTTTTCAAGTTCATTTTAAAAAGACGAGCAAATAGGACGAAAAATTTCTCGTCATAATCTTCTTTGAAAAAAAACCCTACATTAGATTCATCTGAACGGAAAATTTTTCCAATTTTATTTCTTCAAAAAACCTCGCACGTGCCGAGTAAAATTCTCTTTCATTTTTTTCCAACCTCCATCCCACGTACGTACACTTCATACTCGATTCTGATCCGAGTGCATTATCAGTACAGCAAATTTGTCCGGATAATTATCAAATTCACAATGAAAAATTGCGACGAAACGCGAATAACAAATAGCAAGCTACATTTTCAATTCATCATTGTCACTCCACTTCTTTTCTCAGGGCTGCCGTTTTATACTCTGCTCATATTCAACAATATAAAGTTTCCTTTATGCAAAAATTCGATAATACTTTAAGCGTGAATTTGCCTCGTACAAAAAGCCTTTTCAACGACTTTTCCTATTCCTCTTTTGAAAGGCGCGAAAATCTGAAAATATGTTCGCCTGGGTGAGGCGACGAGTAGAAGGGTATATTCATATTCGTACGATACACGTACAATATTCGCACAACAGCCACGCATTAGATGAATAATTATCTATACATAGGTAGCTCCTGTTCCTACGTACGACGAATATCAGCGAAGGGGAAAATTATTGTACGAGAATCTTACGAGACGATCGTCTTATTTCACAGTACATTTGCAGCATCCCTGAGAGGAAAAAAATTTTTCACTCGGTCTTTTGATTAGATTAGCAATCTTTTGAAAGTGCTCTTAAAGGAAAATAATGCGGAAAACATTCAACATAACAAGAGAAAGTTTGCTAAAAAGAAAGCAAATAACTCTCTATATATTCGAGGTAAATCACTCGAATTAATGTTGATAAAGGATCTTTGTGTCGAGTTAATTTTATAGCCTAGCGTTGTGGATGGCAGAGAGACGAAAAAAAAAAGTGAAAAAATAGTAGAAAAAAGCCAAGCACCTTTATCCTACGGTAGTTCGACGTACCGTACGTTTTATTTACAAAATTATCATCGTACAATACGGTCTAATTTAAACGGATCGAATCTTTTTTTTTTCTCCAGCATTTGGACGAATTGAATCGTTTATTTCTCGATCGACTACGGATTTCTTGATTCGTTTAACATTATAGGTCGAGTAATACGGCATAATTTCCTAGATTCTGTGACCCCTGCGATGGTTTCGATGGTGTGTGTATTTTATTTGTATGTGGACTACGTTGTGTTTGTCGTATTTACATTTAACATGAAAGATTACTCCCACATGTTTCGAAATGTTTTACGGTGTGTTTGGTCGTCGCGTCTCCGGGATGGTATTTGTATATGTAGTGGTAATATGTATAGAATAGGCTCGCCGCATTGCATATACATTCGCTGTTTAACCACACAGACTAATAAAACTTATTATCATTATTTATCATTACACGAGAAGTTTTTAACTGTGTGGCGAGGCCTGGGTTGCTGTGCTCGAGCGATCCCATTTCCGTTATTAATCATTCCAAATTCGTAATGGTACCGAAAAAGTACACCTAGTTTGTACCGAACAAATTTTCCGATTAATATGATAACTTTCTTGTAAGTAGGTACAAGTAACTTTTATATGCACCAATGTTCCTCTACAATGAAGAGCAGAGAAGGAACAGAAATGTTCCTAGATTTTTATTATTATTATTATGTGCATAAGGAATTTAAAGAGCTTGTAATAATAAGATGGTGAAATCCGCACTTTTTCCGTTGGGGCTGAAACTCACCCAAAATGTTAGTCTTGATGTAAAACATCCCCAAAAAAATTTTTGGCTCCATCCCCCCACCCCAACCCGAGTAAAATGGCCGTAAATGCCCAAAATTCAAAAATTCATAGCTTTGAAGGGGGTGGTCCAAAAATTTTGAAATTTTCACAGAAAATAGTTGATGGATAGGTGTATACGTGAGAATTTTTTCAAAATTTTTTTCGCATATTTGGGGGGGTTTTGGGAGGTTTGAAAACTTCAAAAATTCGTAGAAAAAAAAATCGGGGGGGACCCCTCGCTGGAATTTTTTTTAAAAAGTTGGTATTACCCTTAGGTATAACATATATTTTTTTCAGACCCCGTGAGGGAGTGCAACATGGTCAAAAAAATCAAAAACTATGAAAAAACGTGTTTTTTGACGTTTTTTTCGCCATTTTTACACCTTTCAAGGTCAATATTTCGAAGACCAATTAAAATTGGTTCAATAAGGGGTCCACATATACAAAAATTATAATTTTGAATAATCGGGCCAAAAACAGATGATAATAACATCGCGGCGCTTCTGATTTTTAATGATACTCAAGTCTAGTGCAATTAGACTAACAAAATGATGAAGTACTGAAAAAATTCTGATCAAAGTTTTTTTTCTGGTACAATTGATTCAGGACACCATACCGAACAACATGATAAGAGACTTCGTGCCCCCTCTCCCCTCCAAGAGTGTCGGAGGCCCTAGAGAAGGGGTTATAAATTCCCAAAAATGGGGCTTCGCCTTGTAACTCGGCGAAAACGTAATTTCTAAAAAAAAAAAAAAAAAAAAAAAAAAAAAATAGTTCTTAGAATATTGAGTTTGCTATAAAATGGATTTTTTCACTTGTTCGTGCAAAACGCATACTAAGCCTATTCTCTGAATTTGAATCAGTCAAAAATACCAAAATTGACTGATGAAATAAAGGAAATCAAGTCACTGATAATCAGCAAGGATCACCGGATATGTATGAAAAAACATACTTGTACCTATTTTCCTATGAACATTCCTATCGCGCATATCAATAGTTTTTTTACAATTCAAAAAATTATGATTATTTTGAGCTCCATGTTTGCGCATTTTTTCGCATATTTTTTGGTATAAACTCATATTTTTACATATTTCATCATTTTTGGCGCATAATTGGTCATATTTTAACCATTTTCCACGTTTTTAGGCATAGTTTATTCATTTTGTTTGTTTTTTATCCCCTTTTTTAAATATTTCATCATTTTGTTAGTCTAATTGCACTAGACTTGAGTATCATTAAAAATCAGAAGCGCCACGATTCTATTATCATCTGTTTTTGGCCCGATTATTCAAAATTATAATTTTTGTATATGTGGACCCCTTATTGAACCAATTTTAATTGGTCTTCGAAATATTGACCTTGAAAGGTGTAAAAATGGCGAAAAAAACGTCAAAAAACACGTTTTTTCATAGTTTTTGATTTTTTTGACCATGTTGCACCCCCTCACGGGGTCTGAAAAAAATATATGTTATACCTAAGGGTAATACCAACTTTTTAAAAAAAATTCCAGCGAGGGGTCCCCCCCGATTTTTTTTTCTACGAATTTTTAAAGTTTTCAAACCTCCCAAAACCCCCCAAATATGCGAAAAAAAAATTGAAAAAATTCTCACGTATACACCTATCCATCAACTATTTTCTGTGAAAATTTCAAAATTTTTGGACCACCCCCTTCAAAGCTATGAATTTTTGAATTTTGGGCATTTACGGCCATTTTACTCGGGTTGGGGTGAGGGGATCGAGCTAAAAAATTTTTTGGGGATGTTTTACATCAAGACTAACATTTTGGGTGAGTTTCAGCCCCAACGGAAAAAGTGCGGATTTCACCATCTTATTATTACAAGCTCTTTATCAATTTTCAAACAATTATGTTGACATGAATATTTTAATTCATTAGTTTACAAAATAAATATAAAATACACGAAAAAGAAAAATGGAAAAGTGTAAAAAATAATTAGTTTTTTTACTGAAAATTTGTTAGAACAGTTTACCAACATTTGGAATTTGAAATGGAAATTTCGTGAGAATAAGAACATTAATTTTTTGAGGATCTAGTACATATCAATTCAAAATTTGAAATTACCAGTAACCAGTTCAGAATCTGAACAAAATGTTACTTATGACTGTGACACATTCTCTCAAACTTGAATTTTTTTTTTTTGAAAAAATAAATTACAGTTTTAATTCTTTACTTGTCAACGATGAAAAAAAATGGAGAAAAATTGAAGTTTAACATGTACTTGACAGTTTTGTTGGAAAAGGAAAAACAAGGAACTTTTTGTAAATTGAAGCTTTTTATTTGAAAGAAAAATATTGTGTAATTTTTTATATATTTCAAAAATTTTTAAAATCGATTTAATGTAGAAAAAAATTGTTAGAGTAGTAAAACTCTGCTCCAAATATCGAAAAAAAACTAAGATTTTTAAAAAAGAGCTGCCATTTTTAGAAAAAAAAAACTTCATTTTTAGAAAAAAAACTTTCATTTATGGAAAAGAGTCTTTATTTTTGGAAAAGGGGATCTATTTTTGGAAAAGAACTTTTATTTATGGAAAAGAACTGAAAAGGACACTTATCTTTGGGAAAATAATTCAATTTATGGGTAATTCTTCGAAAATCGGCGAATTTCAGCATTCAAAATTTTGAAAAGTAAAAACACTTTTTTTGTGAAATTTTTGAAAGGATATCATTAATCAGCTTACCCAGAACACTTTTATGAAAACGGGGTCAATTCATACCACAAGGGAGTGGGTTGGGACGATTAAACGTTTCCATCATTTGGCTTAATTTTCAATAGGTTTTTAATATGTTCCATCGTCGTGGATCATTATTTCTGCGCTTCAAAATGGCAGATATTCCTGAAATTTGGGAAAATGTATTTAAAATGGTGAATATCTCATGATAACATATCAAAAAATTTTAAATGATCAATAATATGATCTATACTGCAGATAATTACTCAATTTTTTCCGGATTCGCCACGACGAAAGAAAAAACTACACCATCCACGACGTAGGAAAATTGAGTAATTATTTGCAAAATAGGCCACATAACTGAGTTTTGAAAAAAAATTACAAATGCTACGAGGATATATTCACCATTTTAAATACGTTTTTTCAATTTTCAGGAATATAGGCCGTTTTGAAGCGGAGAACTGATGAGCCACGACGATGGAACATTTTTTTGTAAACAGTGTAGTTTTCACACATAATCACTCACTGAAGGGCTTACTTCCCTAAAATCGAAAATTTTAAATGAAAGTCATAATTCTATGATGAATATGAATCAGCCCAACCACTTGACGACATAAAATATTGCATCAGTGAGCCAGGAAAAATTATTGAAAATTATCCACGGCGAAAGAAAGAAAATTGTAAACTCATTTTGGGCTTCAAATATGGGACTATGGGACACTTTTTTTTGACCTTCAATCAGGTCATCACACACCTTCATATACGTTGATTATATGTAATGGTCATTTTTTTCAAAAAACCGCATTAATTTACATCATTTAGAACATTCAATTTGAAAAACATTTTGAATACAAGCCACGGCGATGGAATTTTCGGGGGTAAAATGGTTGGGTACCCGAATTGGGAGGGGTGGCACTCATAATTCTTAGTGGTATAGGTGTAGGAGATGGTACTCCTACTCATGAAAAAAAAAAAAAAAAAAAAAAACGTAACTTTTTGAGTTATACACTGGCAACACAAATTTGTCGATTTTCGAAGAATTACCCGTATGGAAAAAAACGCCCATTTATTGGAAAACGCCTCCAATTTTTTTGAAAAGCATTACTTTTTTCGGAAAATTATTTTCATTTTTGGAAAAAGACTTATTTTTGAAAAATGACTTTCATTTTTGAAGAATGACTTTTAATTTTGGAAAATCACTTACAATTTTGGAAAATGACTTTCATTTTTTAAAAAGACATTCATTTTTGGAAAATGGCCATCATTTTTGAAAAATGACTTTCTTTTTTCAAAAATAAATGGATTTTATTTTTAAAAAACGACTTTCTTTTTTCAAAAATGTCTTATTTTTTAAAAAGACTTTCATTTTTAGAAAATGACTTGAAAATGGCTTTCATTTTTGGAGAAGGCCCTCCATTTTTAGAAAATGACTTTCATTTTTGGAAAATGACTTTCATTTTTGGAAAATGACTTTCATTTTTAAAAAAGACTTTCTTTTTTCAAAAATGGCTTTCATTTTTGAAAAAGGGCCTCTATTTTTGGAAAATGACTTTCATTTTTAAAAAAGATTTTCTTTTTTCAAAAATGGAAGCCATTTTTGAAAAAGGGCCTCTATTTTTGGAAAATGACTTTCATTTTTAGAAAATGACTTTCATTTTTGAAAAAATGTCCTCCATGTATGGAAATGTGCTTTTATTTTTAGAAAAATACTTCTATTTTTGGAAAATGAATTTTGTTTTTTGAAAAAGACTTCCATTTATGGAAAAGGACTTTCTTTTTTCATTTTTGTTGAAAAGCTTTCATTTTTGGGATAGGAATTTTATCGTTGGAAAAATATTTTCATTTATGGGAAAAAACCTCCATTTTTTGGAAAATTATTTCCATTTTTGAAAAAGGTCTTCCATTTTGGAAAAGGACTTTGATTTTAACATAAAAATGTTTCTTCCATTTTTGGAAAAGCAGTTTCATTTTTGGGGAACGGATTTTCATTTTTGGAAAAGTAATTCAATTTTTGGAAATGGCACGTTCTGTAGGTACAAACTGCCATAGCCAGAAATTTGGAAATCTAAGTAGACACTTCAATTTTTATTGAATTTTCAAAAATAAAAATTTCGAAGTTTTTCGCAAAGAAGTGAAATTTTTTAGGAATAAAATACTTTCCCTAAAAATGTCATGATTTTGATCTTCTAAACCGAAATTTGACCATCTCCAATCATTCTAGAATCTCCAACGCAATTTTGATTTTCTTCCGTATTTCTGAATTTTTCTACCAGTTACCCAAATTTATACTTTGGCAGCTAAAAATTGACTTTTTTGTCTTTCAACTAGATACCTAATTCAACGAGGAAATCTATTTTCACTATTCCGATTAAATTTGAGCTGCTTTTTTAGATCTTAAAATGTTCAGGACATATATTCTTACTATGGCATTATAATTATATATATTTTTTTAGAAATTTAGTATTTTTTTTGCACCAACTAATGTATTTTTTCCAATTTTTTTGTTGCAGGTGAGTTGTAAATTTTCATCTTTAAAATGAGATTTACTGGCACTTATGTGAATGAGTAAGTCATTTTTCAATTTTTAGAAAATCTTGTTTCAATAGTAACCAAGTAAGTATCGAACTAAGCAAAAAAATTTTCAATTAAAAATATTTATTTTGGTATACAAAGCATATTCAATCACACCTTCAAACCTATCAGAAATGTTTTGACTTCAAAATCACTCAAAATTTTCGTCCCCCTCCCCAATAACGACTACCTAGAAGACTCATTGCTCCATTCTCAAGACAATTAGAAACCCAAATGAGCTAGAATTTTTATATGGGAAGGTTTCTACCGAAAATATTCAACTTTGGTACTGAAAATTTGCAAAATCAAAAGATATTTCCACCATGGTAATTTCTTCATTGAAACGTTTACTATTAATGGGATACTTGAATTTTTTTCCAAGTATTTCTTATTTGCATAGAACGTCTAACCAGAAAACAACTAATTTATGCATTTCTTCCGTCTGTACTCTGTACTTCCTTCGTATTACTGCGAGAATATCGATAATATGGTAAACAATAGGACATTCTAGAATCGCTGTTCAATAACTCGTACAACTTAATTACGAAAAAGAAAGAAAAGAACTACAATAAAACTCGTATCGCGAATTTATTATCAAGCAAGCATTTCCGGCGCTAGAAAAATTCCCTCTTTTTATACAAAAAAGAAAAGAATTAAATTTCTTCAACCCGTCATTCTAGATTTTGATTAAATTCACGACGTCGCTGTACGCGATAAAGAAAACACCAAAGAGAAGGCGAGAAAAGGGGGCGGCAAGACGGTAGAAAAAACGAGAGGAAATTTCATAATAAAGTGAAAATTGGAATTCGTCAAAATCACGACTAAAGTACATACGAATAGAAAAATCAAAGTTGAAATATTTACGAGTAAATAAAATTGGAAGAAGCAAAAGACGCGGAAACATTACTCGCGACAATACATACACAACTTTTTTCATTACTGGGTGTAAAAAGGAAAAAGTTTTAACGACAATGGTACGTACATAAGACGGATGTCAAAATTCCATACACATCAGACATCAGATATAAAAAAGTTTTGCCACTATCGTTCTTTTGGTTTTTACCCAAGTAATTCGGTTTGCATGTGGTTTAGAAACGGAAGCAGATTCGATTTTAATTCTTTTTTAAGGATGTGTTTGCGAGATTTTTTGAACGAATGTCAACATCAGGGATTTATTGTCAACAAGGCTCAAACGTTTATTAGAATGGAAAATTTTTCAATTCAGAATATTTCAAAAACAAAATTCGAGAAAATTTCGTTCGTATTTCATTTGTAACTTTTTCAAGTTTAAAGAAAACCATCGTTAATGAAATTTGGAAAATTTTCCAAAAATTTGATCCGTCTGAAAAACATGAAATAAAATAAAAAAGAAACGAACTCGCGGATCAAATTGTACGAAATACAGAAAGAGAAAAAGCAATGAATAATATTATTTAAGAAAACAGAAGTAAAAAGTTACCAACAATTTGATGAAAACTACACGGTAAAAAATCGAATTTCTCGACTTTTAAATTTTTCAAGGATCGTCGAATAAGTACATACAACTTTCACAATTCTGGCCCAATTTCGAATGGAAATTTCCCCAAACAAAGCATCAAAAACACAAAATATATTCGAAAAAGAAGCATACCTACTTATAAGAGTATATTTCACGTTCGCGAATTCCAAATACCTTATCATTTCGCTTTACTTACGCCAAAAAGACTTCGTATTTTATTGATATATTTCTTGGAAATTATATAATACTTCACTTCTCGCAGACACTTATAATTTAATGTGGAAGAATGTTCGATTTTCGATACTACCACAAATAGGTAAGAATGGGTAGCACTCGTAGGTAAAAACGATAAGCATATAAAATAAGTTGGAAAGCACAGTATTGAATTTTGTACTTTGGTATTAGAATCCGCTTATAGATAACCGCCAAGTATGACTTCGATTCGTGTATAGAAAACGTCTCGATATATTTCATCACTTCTGCCAAAAATACCGAATCCTATTATACGGTCGACTTGCTTCCTTTTGAAAATTTCATACTGAGGTTTTTGAAACAACTACAGATGACTGTAGGGGTGAAAAAATTGTGTTGGGAGAACGCACTTTCGGAATCGATGCGTAGAATCTTCTACCTGAATGGATTTTTTTTGGTATTAATCACATTTTGAGGAAGTAATCGAATTGAGTGATTTTGGGAGTTCGACTTCAAATACGAGTGAAATGATATGAACATATTTTAGATAAATTCTATTACCTACAAAGTGCCATAATTTTGAAATTACAGCAGAATAAAGACTTGTTTAATTCAAAATTTTGAAACTAAGAGATTTTGTTTGAGGGGAGGGGGGATAAGATCTAAGTTCGTGAAAATTTGAAGAAAAAAAATTGGAAAACGTTTCACCTTTATTGGAAACCTACCCATTTCCTCACTTTTTGATTTTAGATTTTCCCAATCCAGGGTGTCTAACAATTTTTTTGAGCAAAATACTCTACTCAACTCGACTGTTTTTGTACGGATTTTTTTGATTTTTTCATGAGTCAAGAACGCCACTACCCAATAATGTTGAAAAAATATTTCTAGCTTTGTCTCTAAACGTACTTTTTTCAAAGTTAATCTCGTTTTCTTCATTTTTTTTTTTTTTTTACTTGAAAAAATATTTGGTACCGAAGTAAAGTTTAAGAGGTCAAAAAGTATGCACTTTGGTACCTAATTTAGATAATTGGAAGCACTGGAAGATTTTGAATTTTATCATCATCTTTTTGGAATTAAATTTTAATTATATTTGAAAAAAATACCCTTACCATGTGATTCAGGCTTGGTTTCACAGAAAAATGCCTTCAAATTCATACTTGATAATTAAAAAAACTATAAATTTCGTTAGAAAATTTACCTTAACAGGTAACTAGTTGGAAATTTTGAAAAAATTTTGGTTTTTGCCTCCATAATTCGGAAGGATGCAAAAAATTATGAATTTTAGTACCCACGAAATTTTAAATTTGAAAAAATTGAGGGGAGGGGAGGGGAGGGGGAGAGGAAAGTCCCAAAATTCGCTTGAATGTTTTAAAAGATTTTAATTTGGAAGCCTCTGCCAAATAATTAAGAGTGAATACTTCGAATTTTAATCTATATTCTACCTGAAAGAAGATAGTCAACATTTTTTTAAAAAAATGATTTCTACTTTTGTTTTTTTAGGAGTAGATTTTGATTTTTTGGAAATAATTTTCTCAAAATTCCATACGATTTAGATAGTAAAAAATCATAAATTAAGGCACATGAGTAACTAAAAACTTCTATCTACAATTTTTGAAGTCAATTAGTTTTTTTTTGCACATATGAACTTATATTTACCTTGAAATTCAGTTTTAAAAAATCTAAAATCATTATTTTCGTCGAGGAATCGAAAATTTTGTAAAAAATTAATTTTTCTCCATATTTTGAGAGTTAATATTCTCAAATTCAGACTTTAAAGCTGAAAAACTATAAATTTCGAAATAGGTTACAATAATTCTCGAAAAATTTATACTTAGTTTGGTTTCAGGATTTGGAGGTCAAGTTCGGGTTTATAGAAAAATATCCTTAACTTTAGACTTGGGGAGTTGAAAAATCTAGATAAATGTGCAAGTAACTGTAAAAATTCTGAAAATTTTCCATTTCGTCTCTTATGGAGAGAGGAGATACCCACCTACATTCTGATTTTTGGATGAAAATAGGTGCCCAATCTCAAATTTTATATAAATAGGTAGATAGATATTGGACAAAGTAGATAATTCAGATTTGGATATCTTTCCCTGAATGAAGTTTGATTTTTTTTTAGACATATTAAAATTACTTCTAGAGCTATTTTTTTGTAATTTTTGATTCAATCTCGAGATTTTTTTCATCATCGAATTTTTATTAAATTTCACTTTTTTAATGATGCTAATATTTACAAAAAATTGAGAAAAATTGATACAATAATCATAAAAATTCCAAGCTACTAATTTTTCTGGAGCATAACTCCAAAGATCCCCTTTTCAATACAGTAAAAAAGGAATCCCAAAAGAAAATTATGAAGCATGCAAATCAAATAGGTAATTTAAAAAATTCAAGGCTGGGCTTTTCCTAATGAACAATTTTGATAATTTTCTCATCGAACATTTCTCTCATAAATTATTCAGTTTTAAAACATTTCAATCTTGAAAAAAACTCACAAGGGAAATAGCTCAACAAACAAAAAAAAATCGAAATAATACCATACTTACGAGAATTTCATATCCAAAATTTCAGGTGCTAAGAAGTTCATTTCTCGAATTTTGAGCGAATTTTTGAAACAATATCAAAATTAGGTACTTCATAACGCAGCAAAATATAAAAATTTGATCCAATCAACTAAAAGAGATCAAATTTGGTATATACCCAATTTTCGACCTCCTGAATTGACTAGAACCGGTTTCTAGATGTTTCGATGTCTCCAGAAAATTTTGGAATCTTTCAGTGATGAAAAAAAACAACACAAAAATGGTCTATATGAATTTCAACACCTATATTCGCTAATTACCAATTTTTGCGACCTATTTGATCGACTTAGAACAATTTTCTGAAATTCGCAATTCGAGTTGAAATCTATTATTTTTTGACAACAAATCGACGGGAAAAAAATGCAAATTTCAACTCAAAATTGAGAATTTTGGGAAAAAAATATTTTAATTGATCAAAAAGATCATAAATATGAGTAATCCACGAATATAGGTGCTGAAGTTCACATGGATCATTTTTATGGGCTTTTTTCCAGCACTGGAAAATTCCTGGAAACTTCGAAACGTCTTGAAATCGCTTTCAATCGATTTTGAAGGTTGAAAATAGGGTATGTACCAAATTTCAGATTTTTTCGTGGATTAGTTCTTTTCATATTTTTCAGAGCTATGAAAATAATTTCGATATTTCAAAAATTCGGTATTTGAGAAATGAACTTTAGAACTTGAAATTTTGAATATGGGGTTTCCTTTTGGTGTACTTTCGATTTTTTTTTCTTGGGTCAACTTTTTATTTTGATTGTATAAATCTCGAAAAAATCTAGACAGTTGTCAATTTATAAGTTTTTTAAATTCGTTGATCAGCCATCAAATCTAAAATAGATCCAAAATAAGAGTTGAACTCAAGAACTTTGAAAAATTCAACCCACAAAATGACAAATAGATTTGCGCCAGAAACCAAGAAATCACCCAAAAGGCGTTGCCCATCAAATAAACTTTATTCCAAGACACATCATAACAAAATCAATTCATCGCCTTGTTTTATGAAAAAAATACATTGTTTACACAAACTGTTGAATTTGCTCTCGGTATTATTCATGGGCACCGTTGCAGAAACGAAAACGTCGTGTCCCGTTGTTAGCGGAACCTCGTTTTTAAGTAATTTCATTACCTTTTTTTTTGATTTGTCTGGCATTATAATCCGAGTGAATATTTAATATGGAAGTCGAAAGAATTATCACACCCGTCCAAATAATCCGACCCGAGCGACGAAATTTTTCGAGACACGAACGTAGCGCCGTTTGAACTTTCGCAATGAAATGAAACGTTCAAATTGAATTGATTTTTATGTAGCTGGAATGTGTAGAAAAAAGAGTCGAGGTGAAGCTGGCATATTGCACGTTTATCCCTCGGTCGACTGGTTCCATCTGCGACTAGAAATTTATCAGCTATTTCATCTCGAAAGCGTAACAAAATTACTGGACACTTATGGGTATAGTAAAAGATCAACCCTTGGAATTGAGAAAAAACACCAGCCCTTGGCGAAACACTCGCAAGTAGATAGAAATACTACGACGGGAGGGGAAAAAAAAACACGACGAAGAAATTAACGGTTCTATTAGAGTTTTGCAAAATGCACATTCCAAAATCCATCGTCGGTGCAGTTGTACTCGGGCCGAGTGGAGGCTTTATGGCGATGTTGTAGTAATAAGTTAAGGGATTAGAGAAAACCCATCTCAATTAAACTTTTCGCCTAATGGTCAGAAAAGAAAACTAATTTTAAATCACGACCAGTAACACCGGAGCCATCACGTTGACGGAACAACTTTCCGAGTCCAAGCGAACTCGATATTTTCACGAATCTCGTAAAATATCAGGTGTTAACGATTCGACATTCTCGCCAATGCTGGTACATCGTATTCGAATATAACTCGGCGGAGAAGTTTCACAAGAGGAAGAGGTCGAAGAGAGGTTCGATATGCAGACGTGTAAAGGTGTTCGTCGTTATTGTTTCAATTTGAAATTAAATGGGTTTTTAGCCCGTTTTAACGATGGCTCGTTGCAAATAAAATTTAATTTTAAAAACCCTAATAAACATTAATCGTATACCCCTTTTTTGAAAAAGCTTTCGCAAGCTGCGTATACGTACAAGAAAAGCCCAGCTCGTGATGTTTTTTTGGGGAAAAAAAATTTCATTTTATATTCCAGACTGTAAAATGGTTTCCAAATTAGCAACCGTGTTCGACCTGAACATTATACAAGGCGAATATAACCCCGACGACGAGGTACTTAGGGAACTTTTCCGAAGGCGCTGACGAGGTAATTTTATTAGATTCGAGTTCTCAAAAAGGTCTCTTTTTGGTATACATACTCGCGCCAACACATCGCCTTCGAATTTCATTTTCATTAAAACCGATCCCCAGCATGTGCCAGATGTTTTGAATGAATAAGCCACCGCCAGCAATCGTACCCACTTATCTGATTATTTCAATCAGTTCGGTAATTAATAATCTTCATCTAGAGAGTTTTGTTTGTATTCTGAATACCGCGTATGGTGCCAAACGGAGCTATATAGATATACAAATTCCATATCTTAACTAATAGGAAGCAGATTTACTTATAAAATAACATCGCGGTGCGTTGAGAAAGAAGAGTTAGGCTTAAATATGTACATGTTTATGTCGTATAAACGATCCGGCGATGGAATTTTTCTATAATACTTGAAACTTACATACGTAAGTACGTACGCGAATGTCGACGTGAATAATGATCCAATGATAGCTGCGATGTTAATGGTAGGAAATTTCTCGAATATTTTGTTTCTTTCATTCATAACCGAATTCTAAATTTATTTTAGACTGGTGTTGGAATTTTTTCTTTTGTGGTTGGAACGAACGTGTGAGTCAGATGGGTCGTTGGTCTCTGGATCGTTGCGATTGTGAGATGGGTGATTGAAAATTTTCAAAAATTGGGCACAGCCAGATTTATCCCCCCAAATTTCAAAAAAATCGAATTTTTTGCAATAAAAAAGTAATTTTAGAAAGAATTACTTGATAGGTATCAATTATTTTATCCACAAATTGGATTTCGACGGTCGAAATCCAAATTTATTCCAAATTCAATTTTTTTTTCAACTCCAACATATTGTGTTTTTAATTATAATTTTTTTCAAAATTTTGTATTCAATTTAAACAATTTTCAACTGTACAATTTTTTTATCGAAATTTTCTCATTTTTTTAGATTTTGATTTGTAAAAATTTCCTGTAATTAGTGAATTTTTTGGAAAACGCGAAATTGATTTTTTTTTAAACAAAAAAAATAAAATCTGAGAAAAATTCATGAAAATTTTTAAAATCATTGCAAACAATTTTTGAGTTTTTCGAATTAGATATTGGAGAAAAAATTTAGAGCTCTCTATTTCTTTGGTATTTTTTTATTTATCAAGATAGAAAATCAAATTAAAATAAAAAACAATTCATCGAAACTTTAGAACAATTGAGAACGGGTAAACAATAATTCTAAATCTTATTTCCTAAAACTCCCAATCATTAATTTATTTCCCTTGAGGTACTGTATTTCCATCAAAAAATCGTTTTCAGAATTTTGAAAAAACATCGATTGGCGAAAAATCGAAAAACTGCCCTATTGACAATTTTGCTAGCAAAATACTAACATCACTAGCGCAACGCTAGCATACGTAACCAAATGCTCGCACCACGCTAGCATAACTCTGACTAGCTATACATTTGCTAGCAACATACTAGCATTTCGCTAGTAAAGTTTTCTAACAAAAAGTTGCCTCGCAAAATACTAGCTTCACACTAGCCTATGTTAGACTAGCTTTATGTCTGCTAGCGTAATGCTGGGTTTTCGCTAGTATACCTAGCGATACGCTAACGTTTGACCCCTAGCAAATGTTTAGCATTTTGTCACTATCAAAATGCTAGCGTCACTTTAGCATAAATTAGACTAGCTTCGCATTTGCTAGCAATTCGCTAACGTTTGATAACTAGCAAAATTCTAGCCAACAAAATTCTAGCATCACACTAGCGTAAATTGGACTAGCTTATAATTTGCTAGCAATTTGCTCACGTTTGATGACTAGCAAAATTCTAGCAAACGAAATGCTAGCATCACTAGCGTAAATTGGTCTAGCTTCGCATTCGCTAGCAATTCACTAACGTTTGATGACTAGCAAAATTCTAGCAAACAAAATGCTAGCATCACACTAGCGTAAATTGGACTAGATTATCATTTGCTAGCAATTTGCTCACGTTTGATGACTAGCAAAATTCTAGCAAACAAAATGCTAGCATCACATTAGCATAAATTGAACTAGCTTAACATTTGCTTGCAATTTGCTAACGTTTGATGACTAGCAAAATTCTAGCAAACAAAATGCTAGCATCACACTAGCGTAAATTGGACTAGCTTATCATTTGCTAGCAATTTGCTCACGTTTGGTGACTAGCAAAATTCTAGCAAACAAAATGCTAGCATCACATTAGCATGAATTGGACTAGCTTCACATTTGCTAGCAATTTGCTAACGTTTAATGACTAGCAAAATTCTAGCAAACGAAATGCTAGCATCACATTAGCGTGAATTGGACTAGCTTCACATTTGCTAGCAATTTGCCAGCGTTTGATGACTAGCAAAATTCTAGCAAACAAAATGCTAGCATCACACTACCGTAAATTGGACTAGCATATGTTAGGTTCTTCACCATCACTCTATAAGTATATTTGAATAGCTGGCGAGCTATCTTAGCGCCTATGGTGGACCCGTACCGCATAGATCGTATGGTCTGGACGACTGATTTTGCGCTCAAAATACGGATGGTGAAAAAATATTTCGACCCAACCTGTTTTCAAAGCAAAAGGGCAACATTTGGGGGGATTTTCGGGACGATTGGACTCCACCTCGGGGTGTTTATCTTGGATGAAAAAACGTGAAGTGTATACGTTCAAAAAAATGAAAAATCTAAAAAACGAAAAATTTTACAAGACTGGCAATTTTTGAAAATGCTCGCCACCTCCCGATCATCTCCGTCCGCTTCCCACGGACAACTAGTGGAGTAGTTTCAAGCGTTCGGACGACAATCGTAAAGAAATGAAAAATCACACGTTTTTTCATCAAAGAAAAACACCCCGAGGTGGAGTCCAATTGCCCCGGAAATCCCCCCAAATGTTGCTCTTGAGCTTTAAAACCCGGTTGGGTCAAAATATTTTTTCACCATCCGTATTTTGAGCGCAAAATCAGTCGTCCAGACCGTACGGTCTATGCGGTACAGGTCCGCCATAGGCGCTAAGATAGCTCGCGAGCTATACAAATATACTTATAGGGCGATGGTGAAGAACAACTTCGACTGTTGACAATTTTGTTTAGCATAATGTTAGCATAGCTAACCAAGCACTCGCACCACGCTAGCATAAATCTGACTAGCTAAACGTTGGCTAGCAACACACTAGCATTCCGCTAGCATAGTTTTATAACAAAAAGTTACTCCAGCCAACTACTTGCTTCACACTAGCGCATGTTAGGCTAGCTTTATATCTGTTAGCGTAAAGCTAGCTTTTCGCTAGCACACGCCAACGTTTGACCCCCTAACAATATCTAGCATTACGCTAGCAGACATTATGCTAGTCTAACATATGCTAGTGTGAAGCTAATAGTTGGAATGGGGTAACTTTTTGTTAAAAAACGATGCTAGCGAGATGCTAGTGTTTTGCTACCCAACGTATAGCTAGTCAGATTTATGCTAGCGTTGTGCGAGTGTTTGGTTAGCTAAGCTAGCGTTATGCTAGTGATGCTAGTATTTTGCTAGCAAAATTGTCAATAGCACTAACACTTTGCCACTAACCTAATGCTAACATCACACTAGCATAAATTGACCCATCACATTCGCTAGCAATACGCTAACGTTTGACCTCTATCAAAATACTAGCGCATCATGCTAACATTAGGTAGCATCTTTTTGAACACTTTTTGCTAGTAGGTAAATACGCTAGCGTTCTCACGCGAGCGAAATTCTAACACATTTGCTAGCGTTTCGCTAGAAAAAAATTAAGCTAGCTAGCGCTCAAAGTGCTAGCGAAATGCTAGTGTACCGTGCTAGTATTTGGTAGCATCTTTTTGGACACTTCTCGCTAGTAAATACGCTAGCATTTTCATGCTAGCAAAACGCTAGCCCATTTGCTAGAATTTCGCTAGAAAAAATGAAGCCAGGAGAAAACTAGCACTCAAAGTGCTAGCAAAATGCTAGCACACCGCGCTAGCATTTTCATGCTAGCAAAACGCTAGCGCATTTGCTAGCATTTCGCTAGAAAAAATGAAGCCAGCAGAAAGCTAGCACTCAAAGTGCTAGCAAAATGCTAGCACACCGTGCTAGCTCTAGGTAGCGTCTTTTTGGACACTTGTTGCTAGCATAATGCTAGGAAATAAAGTGCTAGCATTACGCTAGCAATATTGTTAGCGTAATGCTAGCATAAAATGCTAGCGTATTTGCTAGCAACAAGTGTCCAAAAAGACGCTACCTAGAGCTAGCACGGTGTGCTACCATTTTGCTAGCATTTTTTTAAATTTTTTGTCAATAGGGTGTTATATTCAAGGTAATGTACGCTTAGGTGATCCAGAAGAATGGTTCGAAATGGTACCTACAAATACCATTGTGGTCAGTTTTTGATTGATTAAAATATGCAGAAAATAATTTGAAACATTCGCCATTTTTTGAATGAAGGAAATAATTGTTTTTACTTCAAATTCTCAAATTTTCAGTAAATCTTTCATTTTTCTATTCAATTAATGACTTTTAATAGAAAAGTATCTATACCTTGAAAAAAAGTCAATTTGAAGAGAGTGGCCCGGAAAAGGATTTAATTTGGACACGAAAAACGATACCCAATTTCCTAGAAACTTCCAATTGGAACATAGTGTCCCAGAAACATTCATAATTTGGACACCGTGTCCCAAATCATGTCAATTTGAAGATAATGGCCCAGAAAATTCAATTTGGACACAATGTCCTAAAAAAAAAACACGATATTTTTAATGTTCTAGAAACATTCATTTGGACATAATGTCCCCAATACTAGAAATTTAAAGGTGATGCCCTAAAAAATACACAATTCGGACACGGTGTCCGAAAAAAATGAATACATAGCGTCCCAGAAGATCCAATTTGGACACAATTTCTTAAAAAAAGATACCTAATTTTCCAGAAATTTTACATTTGGGCATAGTGTCCCAGGCACATTAAAATTTGGACATGGTGTCCCGAATATTGTTGATTTGCCAATTTGGACACAGTATTTGAAAAATTGATACATACCGTATTAAAAAATTCAATTGGAACATGATGCCCCCCCCCCCCCCCAAAAAAAAACTGCATTCGGACATACTCAAATCAAGTCCCAGTCTAAACAGTCGTGAAAAACTACTACCTTTTTTTTTTCAAAATTCTTATAAATTTCAATTTTTTTTAATTTAAGAAAAAAAAACACATTTCAAGGTGTCATAATTTTAATAGAGCCCAATTAGATATTTATGGCAGAAAATAATACTCATTTGCTGACTTCCATAAAATTAGACCAATAAACCCAATAATCTTCTATTTCTGATCATCTTTTCTTTGTGAATTTTTAATCACGGTTTTTTTTTTCAAAATAGTGTCCAAATTTCTTAATATGTGAGCTTGGATATAGAAAACACCCTTAGGGGTCAAAAATTGGTTTTAGAGTTCAGGTTCTCTCCCATGAGTCTACTCCTTCTGAATACCCCAATTGACTCCTAAAGATGGGTTTTTTGCCCAGGTTTACAAAATATTAAGCATGTTGAACTCAAAAACTGAAATAATACTGGTCTAATTTTTTTTTCAAATTTCTTCGCTGTAAAGTCCAATTTATTTTTTTGGAAAGCTTAGTTTTCGGAATATTTTAGCCGAAAATTCAAAGTTCAAATTATCATATTTTATTGGAAACACATTTTAAAAATTAGTGACCCCCTCCCTCTCAAAAAAAATTAATCATGAACTTTATCGAAAGAAAATTTCAAGCTCTACAATTCATGTTCCATTCATTATGGATTTTTTAGAGGTGGAGGGATTTTTCCAGAGAATCTTTTTTTTTATAAACCAGTTTTATGACTTCCATTGAAACAATTTGAATTATCATTTGACAATTTTTTCCTGTCAGTGTTTGAATATGATTTTCAATTTTTCTCCAATTTCTTCCTATTCATTTTTTTTTTTTTACATCTCAGAGCTGTTTTTACGAACATATGAAGGATCCTACGAAAACAAAGTATGAAATGTAAATTTCAGAGTGTAAAATTTTCTTTCTGTAGTCGAATTCGTTTTTTTTAGGAATCTTATTAAATTTAAATGTCAAAAAATTATCAAAAAATGTAAAAAAATCTATAAAACAAAAATCCTGATGTGCTGGACAGGGGCGTAGCTAGGGGATTCGAGGTCTACTCCCCCCCCCCTCCCCGAGGTCAGAAAAATACGTGAAAATGCCTTTTTTGGACATTGAAAAATCCAATTTTCTCAAAGCTTCGCCCTGGAAAAAATCTCCCATTTTCTTCTCTTTTGGTGTTCCAAGTCTTTAAACCAACTTTGTACCCTTCCAAAAAGCTTCCTTTTCGAAGGAGGAATGCAAAAAGGAGTCTTTTTTCACCATGTTGCCACAAATACGAGTAATTCATTATGATTGCAATTTTGTTCATACTCAAGCGAATCAAGTGCAAAGTTTTTCAAAAAATTGGTCTTTTCAAAGCATTAAAACATTTAAAACAACAAAAAAATGTATATTTTGGGAATCAAATATCCAATTTTTTCAAGTCTTTACCCTCGCTTCGCTCGGACATGGATTAAAACAAAATTTATAAATTATTCGAGGTTAAAGAGCGAAAAAAGGCTCTTTTTATCCCCCCCCCCCATGACCCAAAATAGTATATTACAGTGTAGGAGGTGAAAGTGAACCATTTCTTGTCGAGTGCGAATATTGGCGAAACGAGCCGAAGGCGAGTGAAGCCATCGCACGAGACAAGAAATAGTTCACTCTCACCTCCTACATTGTAAGATATTTTTCTTTATACACTTAAAGAAGCTTTTTTTAAAAATTCTATGAACATTCTTGTAAGCTTTTTTTCAATCAAAAACAATCAATTCATAGAGTGCGCTAGTCTTACGTGATGAAAAGTAGTACTTTTCATCGCAGTGTGATGAAAAATACTCTACTCTACAATGGTTTACTTTCATATGCTGCGGAACGGGAGCAATGTTAAACTTTCACAGCGTGTATAAAGAAAAAGTTTTTGTTTTTCGTCTTTGTACTCATTTTGCACCCACCCAAAAAAAGGTTCCGACCACATCGGTTCTGACACCCCCCCCCCCCTTTCATACGTTTCTGGCTACGCCACTGGTGCTGGAATTTATTCACCATTTTTCCTTACATCAGAGCTGGAAATTCTTTCAAAATTACCCATTGAAGATTAATACGAACACATTTTTGTACAGGACTATATCTCATGATTTTTTTGCTCAGCACTCACTCGTATAAAAATAAAAATCGTTTCTACCTGATTTGAATACGCTTCTAGATACAAACAATAAAATAAATACATAGATGGCAATGAAAATTCACCAGAAAATATTCTATAGGTACACTGGCGCGAAAATTAGAGAACATAAAACCGGTACTATTTTGGCAAATGGTAGGTACCTATCGCCTCCTTTACACATATAACTTTTATTAAAACGTTTAATACGGTATCGCCATCGCAAAGTACCTAGATCTGAAAATCTGTATCCCCAAAACGAGAATGCCATCCAGCTTTTCTATACACATACGATATGCATCAATATAGTACTCCGAGTCGTTTACGTTTTTATGGTACACACACAATATAAAAAGCTGAGAAAAGAGGCAATAATTTGTCACATCTTGGGTTCCTATTCCTACGTATGTGGAAAGAAAAAGGGCACACGAGAATGAAATCGAAAGCAAGACAGGTCGGGGGGGAGGAAAAACCGTGTTAAATCGTCTTCGTCTTCGTTGTCGACCCGAAAAACGAGTACCATTTTCCGAGATAAGTAACTCTCCGAAGAATCGCGTATCAGTAAAATTGGTACTTACGAGAAGCGTACGAGTCCCCAGGGGTGATCCGAGGGCCGAGGGGTGGAATGTTAAATAAATTTTATCAGCGCCAATTAACCGGGGTAGAAATTTCTCTCAAAGAGGTATCGAGACAATTACATTACTCGCGATTATTCCACCTTGAGTTGAAATTTTTCAACGATATTTTCGTTTCGAAAAAGGTGAAAAATTTTTATCTCTGGATTCTGACGAGAGTTGATTTATAAAACGGTTTGGGGAAGGTGCTCTGTTGGAATAATGTAATCGAATCGATGTTGAAAAATTAACTAGTTTTAATTGGCCAAACGTGTTTGAATTTTACAGCCTCGAGGTTAATTTCGAGTGTAAAATTGAATTTTTGCTACCTCGAGATGCAACTTTGTAGGCGAAATTTTGGCAGCGTGAATTTTACATTAAGGTTTTAATTAAGTTTGTATAGAACCGGAGAAAATTCTCAATTTCTATTGTAATCGAGAGTACAAACTTTGGGTATTTTTTTGTCGGGGGCTGCAGATCGAAGAACAATTTTAATTAAAAATTGCTCTTCTTCGGCACGAGTGTAATAGTAGAAAGCAATTTGCTAAAAAGGATACCGTTTCTCTGGAGGCTTTTGGCCGGACAAGCAACACTTTTTAGTAGTTACAACGTGAACGACAGCGTTGAGCATGCGATTTGTTGTGTAGTAATTAAATTTACACCCTTCTGGTGGTCGTTATTTAATTAGTTTTGTCGTGTTGATGGTTTTCAACGCGGTGGCCAAGGTTTTTTTTTTCGTCTCGCTTTCGTGTTCGTAAACGCGAAAGAATATCTGTTTTAAAAGTTACCATATTCTTGAGACGAGTTTGGATAGATAAGAAAAGCAGGGCGAGATTTAGAATGGAAATTTTTTTTACAAGATTGGCCCTTATGGCAGAAGGTTTATCGAACAAGATTCGCAGATGAGAGGAGCCCGAGTGTGGGTATAAAATTTTAATGTGGCCGGCGTATCTTGTGATGAATTTTCGGCCTAAACGACCCATGGCAGCCAAGATTCTCGAACCACATTGGAGAGAAATGTTGATAGAGATAACGACGCTGTAAAAAGCTTCCAACTTGGTCTAACTACGTACCTATTTGTTAATGAAAAATTATACGCGGTCGTTACTGCCACAGACGTAGAGTGGATTTTCTTATACGTCGTTAATTTCAACACGACAACTCGAGAAGAAGCTTATTGGATGAAATTTTTTTCTATCTGAGACCAACAGACCGGGGTACTGAGGGTACTGAACTTATGAAGGAGGGTATTATAATGTAAGGTGTGTAAAACGAAACCAACCAACAAATTTACAACGTATTTTCGAGTATCGCGTGTGTAAGTATCGTGTTTTTTATTTTTTGCACGAATGTTATCGCTGGTTTTGTATTTAGTGTTGGTTTAGTGATAAGATAACGAGTGCGAATAAAGACAACGCCGGATAACATAGAATTGCTTTTATTTTTCGCCGAATTTCTGGTCTGTCGTGTAAGGAATGCTGTTAAAGAGTTGGGTACTGATTTTATACGAAGTGGTGCTGGGGTTCTCGAGAGACCGATGGAGAAGAGAGATGTAAAATGGTATTTTGGGTCGCGATTTAGAGGTTTTTTTACTTCGAGGATAAAATTTTGATGTGGTATGCGATGTTTTTTTTTCGGTTCTAGATTTCAAGAATTTTTGAGTATTTTTTTTACAATGTGAAATCCGGTATTGATCAAAAAGTCAGCGAAAGCTAGAGTAGGACAATACAGAACCCATTTTCCCCCTAAAAATGCAATTTTCCATTCAGGGTAAAAACCTTAAATAATTATGGATGAATATGATCAAATGTACCTAGACTTACTTTGGAAATGAAATAATGAAGACCATTGGCGCACCCAGAAATTACAAATTGGGAATTTATTGAGGTATTGGCAATTTTTGGTTGAAAAATTAAACAAAAATTACCTATTAAATCTTAAAATTAAAAGGATTAAAATACTGCCCGAGCGAAACGAAGGCGAAAATTTTTTGGAAAAAATACTGTTCGAAAATCAAAAAAATGTACTTTTTAATATTTTTGCAATAAAAAAATATTTTTTCCCAGCTTGGGGGAGAGGGGTTCGAGCCCCTGAGCCCTCCCTTGGGTGCGCTATGATAAAGACAAAACTTTACACCTAACTTTTTGTCAAAATGTCAATAAGTATACTGAGCTAAATCTTTTCAATTTTTCTTTCATTTTTCAACATTTTAAAATGCTTTTTCTAGTTATTTACTCATCTTCTACTCATTTTTGAAAATTTATTTTTCTTTGCATTAACTTGAAAGATACCAACATATCTTTGTCAAAAGGTCAATAAACTCGACTTTTCCCAATTTTTTCAACATTTCTGAACAATTTTTTCAATATTTTTTATGTTTTTTTTCAAAACACATCTTGCTTTAAAATTTTCATAGAAGTTCCAACGAATCAAAATTTTTTTCAACTTTTTTCTGTTTTCATTTTCTCAAAAATGACTTATTTTTTCTCATTTCTAAAAATAATTCATTTTATGTCAAACCATTTAACTTTTTTTTTTCTAGAAATTTCAATGCACTTAATAGTTTAAAAAGTTCTCCTCATTTTTTCAACATAATTATTTTCATTCCCCCTCCCCTTCAAAAAATGCAATTTTCTTTGCAATTTTAAATACATCATTATCATTATAATTTTAAGGATTTTCTGAAACTTGGGATGAAATATTCTCCATATGTTCATAATTCAAAGTATGAGCATTCACACTATTTTTCTGAAAAAATTTGTAAATTTCGAAGACCTGTGAACTCAAATTAAAATGAATATTTTAAATTTTAATTAATTTTGCCTACTTTGAGGTGAACTGAGTTTTTATAATTTTCTGTTCAGTTCGATTTTCATAAAAGAAAATGTTTTCAGTAGGTCTGAAGTAGTTTGAAGTTCGGGTAGCATTGTAATCATTTTGTTTTAAAAGTTGATCGACTGGGTTTTCAGTCAAAAATCCCGATTCATTAAATTCTCCGTTTGTCAGAAAAAAGTGGTGATTTTTGACCAAAAGATCAGTGAAAGTCACCAAATTGAAATTTGACCCCTTCCCCTATTTCTTTTTTTTTCAAATTCTCAGCCCTCCTTAATTTATTTCTGAGTGCTCCCGTGGTTAGCTTAAATTGAAAATTGAAAAACGAAAAAAAAAAAAACAGGAACAAAAGTTGAAATTTTAATTCATTTTTTGTGGCAAAAAGTACCAAAATTCCATAATTTTGATATTAACACCTCAAACTTGACGAAAAAAATCCAAGTTTTGTATTAAAATCAAATCTTAAAGTCACAATTTCAAAAATTAAATTCTGAACCATGAAAAAAATCATTAGAAATCTTCTACAAACAATTATCAACATGGATAAGTTTTGACCCCATGGGATACTTTGTGAGACCACTTTTCCTCGAGGCTATTTTTCGCGACACTGACTTTCGGAAATTGATAAATTTTTATACTTTCGAAATAATTGATTTAGTATCATAAAATCAGCTTCCTTCATCAATTTTGACAGAAAAAAACGTATCCTTGTTACCAACATTTCCTTTCAGAGGAAACTTTACTCATTTAAAAAAAATATATGAAAGGTAATAAAAATCATGATACCGAATTTTAATCAATTCTGGGCCGTTTTCCTGTGCAAATTCCAGGTCACATGAGAAAGATCCATCAAGGATCAACCACGAGTCACAATTCAAATTTGAAAAATTCGGAAACTGATAATTGAAATTTGAAAAATTTTTCAGTTTAAAAATTTGACTCATGTTTCCGGGTGAATTTTTTCCTAAAAAATATCTGAAAAGGTATTGTTAATTTTACGACTTTTCTAACCCATGAAATATGTACATCATTTTTTTATGGAAAAACTATTTTTTCACCGAAAAAAGTATGATTCAAATTTAAAAAATTTGTCAATAATATACGTTTCTTGGCCTTTTCCGTCCCATTATCAAATTTTTTCCTCTATGATTAATAGATATAAAATCAAACTGTTCAAATAATAAATTGTTAATTTGAAACAATGTACGTACAAATATAGAGATAGACACACCATTTTTTTTTTGGTGGAGGGAGGGGAATCTCTCAAAACAATTTTTCTCGAGCATTATACAGACAGACAGACTACCTACTTGTTTTTTGCTATTTTCAGAATTGTTTGAAAACCAAAGCATCAAATAAAAATTCAAGACTAAGTACTAAATCAACCTAATAATAAAAAATATTTGATCAAGTTCAACCTCCTTTCTCCTTTTCCTCTCCATCCAAGATTAAAAATCTAAACTGAGATAAAAAAAAAAATAACCCACCAACGCCAAGCTTGAACCTTCCTAAACAAAAAACACAGAGAACGGTTTTAATTGTATTCAAAACCAAGGTATCCTTTCTCCATTGACACACTATAGACACTATTCGAGCATACAAAAAAAAAAAAATTAAAAATAACGAACCGTGAAAGCCTTCCGACGATCAAACACGTCATTACAACTAAAATCGTGGGAAACCAACCCTTCAATGTACATAAAATGTAGAACTCATCAATACACACATTTGTTCTGAAAACATGAAACGTATTTAACGTTTATTTTGCTTTTGTATAATCATTACTATACTTAATAAAAAAATCATTCTACGAGGTTGACTACATCAGAATTTCACTGAAGTGAAAATGAAGCTATTTTTCAATATCTAGATTTTTTTTTCTTCGAATTTCATTTCCATGCCCAATTTTTTTATCCTTTACCATTCTGAATACCTAGATCTAGCTAATAAATAATAATGTTGCTCCAACGATTCAATCAGATTGGCTAAAATTTCAACGAATTGCATTCGAAATGATACAGAGAATTAAGTAAGAAAGATGATTTGCTTAATTACGTTCATTTATGACTTCATTCAAAACGACTCAGAAAGCATCTAACGTAAACCTCTAGAAGTAACATGATTCAGAATGTTTACAAGCGAAACTTATCTGTATTATGACTAGTTACACCCAACTACTGTTCATTATCATTATTAAACGAGGTTACAGAAATAACAACGTTATAATAATTTCTGGTGTAATGATAAAAGAAACATATGCACGATTTATCAACGGGCGCTAGCTAGTTCATAGCTTTTCCGGTACTTTTAAGCACAATACGTTACTTCGATAAGAGAGCAAGTTTACAAAGAAGAAAAAAAAATGAATCATTGCTAAGATTTTCGTTACCCTTCGAGGGGTTTTCCCTTCTTACAGCAAGGACGAAGATGTCGTAATGAAAACGGAATTTCGCTGAATGCACATTGCACATCATAGATACCCATTGTGTGCATCGTATTGATAAAATGCACTGGTCTGTGTTTTCTAAACACTTCTTTAATATACCTGGCACTCCGGCGACATTTCGTGGCGGAGTTTTATTGCTCGTATGTCTTTGTTGTCGCGTAGGTAGTTTTTCTTATGGTCTATGAGGTCTGTCTATACCTACGTTGATTTATACGGAGAAGGGGTTCTCGTTTAAGGGATTAATTCCTACGCGTAGTTGTAAATATTTCGTGTAGGGTGTAAAAAATATATTATTGTGAGGTTTTTTTCCTCCCCCTGGTGAGACGAATGGAAGGCGACGAGACGTGGCAAGTGGCCCGATTCTGCTCTAGGAGAATTAAATGGTAAGCTGAGCCAGCCTAAAGTGTCAATTAGTGGCTTGAGAGTGTAAAGAAAGCTTTTATCTAATCTATACCGTTAGTCATTAATCATTATGCCAAGTACAATGAGAATACGACTTTATTTAAGTTCGTGTACGATTTCAATCGTTCTTTGGGTAAATTTTCGGACTGATTGATTTCGCAGCCATTTACGTAAAGATGCTTCGGAATGGCGAGGTAGAAAAAGAAGTTTTGCAGATAGTGTGGGTGGGTTCGTGGTAGGATGGATCGATTTGGAATTTTTTTCAAGGTGGAATAGTGTGGTAGAAAAGATTTGTCTGGACGTTGGAAAAATTTAATTCCTTTTTCTCCTCGACTCGATCGATAAAACTATTCAAAAAATTTGCAAACTTTTACAGGATGAATAAAATCCAATGAAAGATGTCTTGATTCTTCCCTTTCTAAACATTTGATCGTGAAAATCATCCCCTTTGAGATCTTCCAAAAAAATGTATGGAAGGTAAAAATAATAAAATGACCCCTCCCCCCCTCCATACACCAAAATATTTTCAAAAAATGAAAACTTAAGTGTTTTTAGCATTTAATTATATAGATACCTTCATCTGTATATTTTTAAATTATTCTTACCGTTTTTAGAAGCACAAATACCTAGTAAAATATTTTTATTTCTTTTCTGTTACAGGTAAATATTGGTTTTTTGAAAATTCTGAGAATGACCGCGGGTGCAATTTGTAATTACTTTATTGAACCGTAGCGTTGGTATGTTATTTTTATTGATGTCTAATTCAAAAAAAGGTAAAAGAAGCATGGAAATTATGCTTTCCTACCCCTTCATTTTCTCATCCTATCAATTCTGAGAAATGTTGAAAATTTCTGAAAAATTGGTTTTTTTGTTTACCTTTTTTCAACTCTCGGAGTTTTTTTTCTTTAGATTTTCAAATCTCTAAAAAATAATTTTTGAAAAAAGAGGGGGTAGTAAAGTTTTATCGAAAGAAGTCAATCTCACCACATTCTAAATTTTGAACCCCCCCCCCCCCCCTCAAGTATTGGACAAATTTGATTAGACTTCGAGCGGAGTTGAAATTTTACAGTTTGCAGGATAAATTCTATGGAACTATGAAAACAAGAAGTGAAGAAAAATCCTCCTCTCTCTAATTCAAAACGTTGAAATTTGAAGTCTGTGAAGGGTGAAAAATAAATGTAAACCATTATTCATTCATAAATTCTCGTGATAAAAAATTCATAGGGGTGAAAATAATTCATTTTTTTCAATATTCGAAAGTCAATTTGTAGGTACTTTATTTAGTACGGTACTTACGTAATTTATTGAATAGCACCTGTCATTTGTCTTCCTCTTTGGCTATAGATGTATTTTGAGAATATTAAAATTCAAGTCTTAACAATTTGACCTATTAACACGGAAATGTCAAGATCGAGGAGGAAGGAATTTTTTTTTAAAGACTAAATACCATTAGCTCACCCAGAAAATTTTCAAGGGAGGGGGGCTAAATTTCAAACAAATTAGGTTGAAAAAATCTGTTGTTTTTTTACTGTAGGTAGTGAAGGCATAATGCGTCCAGAAATCTAAAGGAAGTGACTAAAAATTTGGGAAAAACTAAGGGGAGGGGTCAAATCTCCATGAAAAAAATGGAGTACCTTGGTATTTCAGTGATGCTGGTCTAGTTGGAGTGCTTTCAGTGGGCTGATAGTACATAAACAGATTCTAGGGAAGAAAAATTGAAAAATTGCGGAATTTTTTGGAACAAAGAATCAATGCACTCCTTAAGGATGAATTAGTAAAATTCACCTGTCTGAATCAGTGAAATGTGATTTTTGACTGAAAGATCAATGAAAAATTATTAATTTTCAATCGAAAAAAATTCTCTGATTCTCATAAGTAGGTAATTTGAATTTTTTTTTTTTTAAATTTAAGATTTCTAGTTCTAGAAATGGCATGATAAGTATTAATTTTTCAATTTTTTAAACCTGCAATTGCTGAATAGAAAAATAATGATTTCAAAGTTGGATACCATTTAAAAATATGGAATTTTAGACTTGATATAAAAATGTAGTGTTTTTTAGACATTTTTTTGAAAATTTGGAGTAAACCGAAAAAGTAGGTACACATTTCAGGTTTAAAAAATTGAAAAATTGATACTATAATGCCATTTCTAGAATTAGAAATCATAAATTGAAAAAAAATGCAAAATTTGTAAATTTCTATCATGTTTACCCCCTCCCCCTTCACCACGTTTTCTCCCGCCAATTCCTAAAAAAAAAGTATTGGGAACAATTTCACTTAATTGGAAAAATTCAAGGACTTGATTGAAATCTCATTTTTCACAATGCATAGGTACGTTTTAATCTGGGTTGAATCATTACTTTGGATTTTTTCAATAAGAAACATTTTGCTGATTCAATCTTCAATGACGATACATATTTCTCATTTTAATTTCCACTTTTCATTTTATATCAACATGTACGATTTTCAAAAATGTTTTTTTTTTTTTTAAATTTTACCTTTTCTTCAAATATTGTTGGGGAAGATGAAGAAAAAGCTGTCTGGTCAACTTCCCCGCACATCAGACCTGCCACACATCACCAAAGATGATGGGTCAAGTTTTACCTCACCAGATGAAGCGATCCAGTTCCTCGTTCATGAGAAGTTTCCAGCCGATCCTAACCCTCAAGAACTCTATGACCTCCACATTGGGGGGGCTGAAGGTCCTCAAGATTGCATACTCCCTCAGGAAATTGGTGATATCCTAAAAAAATGTAACAACAAGAAAGCTCCTGGGCCCGATGGAATTTCAACCAAAGTGGTAAAGGTCCTCCATAAAGCAAAACCTCGCATCTTGACGGCTTTATTCAACACTTGTTATAGCCAACAATACTTTCCAAAGATGTGGAAGGTTGGTAGAGTGGTCCTTATCCCAAAACCAGGAAAAGATATCTCTAAAGCAGATGGGTACAGACCCATTACCTTGCTATCCATCATCGGGAAGGTATACGAACGAATCATCAAGAGTCGGATTGAGGCCTTTGTCGAAGAACACAGGTGCATCCACTCCAAGCAATTTGGTAGCAGGAAAGGAAGAAGATGTGAAGAGGCTCTCCATTGCGCTATCCAGAAAATCAAGAGCATTCGGCAACAGAAACTAATTACAGCTGTGATATCTCTCGACATCCGCGGTGCATTTGACCATGCACGGTGGCTACTTATTGTGCAACGCCTTATGCGGCTGGGTATCCCTTGGTATCTAATTCTTATCCTGCTCTCATATTTTTCAGATAGAGTGATTTTTCTCTCACAGCTACAGTTTGCCATAACGCGCGGTTGCCCACAGGGGTCAGTCCTTGGCCCTCTCCTATGGCTCATTGTCTTTGACGATGTCTTGCGCATCCTGGAAGATAAGAACATTCTAACTCACGTCCAGTGCTTTGTCGATGACACACTCGTGCTGGTGGGCAGTAACAATGCAGAAGACTTTGAGCTTGACACTCACGTCGCTACAACTGTTATCCAACAATTTCTCACAACTAACGGATTGGCCTTAAATGCCAGGAAAACCCAATGGATTGCCTTCGACCGACGGAGACCTCGAATAAGGCAGGAGAAACCATGCACTACACTCCACATTGGGAATGTTGAGGTTCCCAGAAGCCGCCAGCTGATGTACCTTGGAGTTGTTCTTGATGATAAGCTGTCGTGGAAGCCTCACCTATACTACGTTATAAAGAAGGCAAAGCGTTACCAACCCATCCTAACTGCAATATGTCATAATACATTTGGCTATTCACCATGGGCCAGGAAGATTATGTACAATGCGACAATAACAGCGGTAATTGGGTATTGTGCCAGTGTCTTTGTGCACAAACTAGATCTTAAAGTAATAGACGATGAACTGAAAGCCCTAGACAGGCAAATGGCCATTAACACAGCTCGCCTATATCGCGGCACCAGCAGAGACGCAGCGCTCATCATTGCAGGTATAATGCCTCTCAGACTGAAACTAGAGATCAGGGGCCTGGATTGGAGTATTCAACATCTGATGCCGGAGGTACCAGCAAATGAGAAGCCGAGGCTACATCAAGATCTCCGGGAACGAGCCCTCCAACTTTGGGATTCTGAGTGGGTTAATTCCACCCATGGCTGTTGGACCCGAAAGTTAATTCCAACAGTGTACCACCGCCAACAAATGACACTGGACGACGATCTGGATTTCTTTTTCAGCCAAGCACTCAGTGGTAAGGGTTGCTTTGGGGCTTTCCTTTCCCCTAGGGGGAGACGTAGCAGCCCCTCCTGTCGTTGCGGCCACCCAACAGAAGATGCTGAACACATCATGACTCAGTGTCCTAGATTCAATGGAAACAGACCAGCTCTCCCAATTGATGTAACTAAGGCAACACATGTAAGTTTTGCTCGTGAGACTATGAAGCAGCTATGGGAAGAAGAAAAACTTGCAATACTCATTGATCGATATAATTGTACTAATACTTAACATATCATTGTAAGCTAAGGCGGCGACAAGTATCCGAAAGGTAAGACGTCAAACGCACGAGTAGTGAGTCCCGCCTTCAGCATTTCAGCATATCAGTTCTTAATACTCCCTTGTATCTATTTATCTACCATTACATCCATTACATTGTTAGCCTCCCTCACTGTTTCCCACTGGTAAGCCATCAGGCAAAAGTGGGTGCAGTGAGTATTTGTAAGCAGGATATTCAAAATAAAATAAAATAAAAAAAAAAAAAAAAAAAAAAAAAGGAGGGAGAGGAGAACAGAAGTTGTGCTGTATCTATACTTCATTACGACATGGTGAAATTTTCATCCCTCCCGACTTCACATTCACCCCTCCATATATGGTCTGATCTATCAAATGTTCAAAACATTTTGAAAAATTTTTCCATAAAAAGTCTGATTTTTCCCATCGCTTTTTTGATACTCTCTCTTTTTGAATCAGTGAAAATATCATTTAAAAATACCTATAGTCAGAATCGTAGTACGTAAAAAATCAGCAGAATTCTTCAATTTTCAGCACATTTTTGTTGATTTTTCACAAAATTTCTCCGATTTTTCAGTAATTTTTTTCACTGTTTGATTTTAGTGAATTTTTTTTACTGCTTTTATTACTGGCTCTTTTTCGGTGATTCTCGATAATTTTCACTAATAATATTTACAAATGAGTGAAAGAAAGCTGAACAGCAGATTTTTTTCATGATTTTTTCAGAGTACTCTCTCATTTTTATAAATTAGTGAAAATTATCGAATATCACTGAAAAACAGTCAGAATTGCACCACAGGAGAAAATCAGTGAAACATTTTCACTGAAAACGAATCAGCGAGAAAAATCACTGAAAAATCAGCAAAATGTTTGAATTTAGCTGAATAATCAGCAAAAATCTTTGAAAAATCAGTGAAAATCTATGAAAAATCAGTGAATTTTGCTGATTTTCCCTGTGCTGCAATTTCGACTGTTCATCAGTGACTTTTCACTGATTCAGAATGAGAGAGTAGCTTTCGGAAAAATATTTTGTTTTTCGGGCAAACGTGGCTAATTCCTTTTTTCATTCATCAAAACCATATGTAGGTAGAAATTTTTTACATTTTTGGACAATTGAAAACCATATTTTTCTTCTTTTTCAAAAAGTTATTCAGGGAGGCTCGCACTTACCCCTTTTCAGGGGTTCCAAAATTTTGCAATGTTATTTTAGACTCTTCCTCCAATTTTCCCACCCCCTCCACCCCGAAAATTTTTAGGACCCACAGTTCAAACTAATAATTCAACATGACGTGAAAAAATGAAACCACAAAAAAATCACGCCGTAAGAGAAGTGAACTTCTCGAAAAGAGCATCTGTTGTACCTTGTCCCAAGCTCAGAGGTTATTGACCTCTGATAAGATCCAATCCAAACATTTTGAAATAAAAAGGGTAATTAGGATCGATTTGTCAATCATCTCTCTATTTATTTTTTTCTTCGAAATGCTTTTCTCCTTTCCTCTACAAAATCGAATCATTCTAAATCTCTCACACCTATCACTTGATCAAAAAATAATACTTTTTAAATAATTCGAAACAAATTAGTGACAGATTTTCACCAGTGTGTTTTTTGGTCCTTTTCCAATACTGTTTCTCGACAAAGAGCATAAAATAATCCCCCTCCCCCTCCCCTTACCCGTTTTTTCTTCTATTGAAACTTCGAAACACGTTTTGATCCTTGCATCAGCCTTATTTCACCACAATTTCTTCTTTCTTTTTTAATTTCGTTCAATTTTACCATCTGCTTCGACTATTTAAAACATTCGTATCAATGGTACACACAAATATGGAGAACAAAAGGGTTATTTTAGACCTCAAGACTAATTGCAGTCGTAAAATTCGCTGCAAAATGTATCTACTAGGAAGGCAATGAAGGCATTGCGAAATTGCTGCATAGTTGAAAAAAAAAACTAGATACATCCAGCATTAGGTATGCCAACCATATGTATAATTGCGTAATCCAAGACAAAGCCTAGATCACGCAGCTTTATTCGATCAATTAAAGGAAGTTTTAATTCTAATTCGTCGTGTTTAAAAAAGACACGTATCAGTCTGGCGCATTTTTCAGCTAGATTAGAATTCCGTCACGTACGTCAGCCAAGAAGCTGACGAGGTACAATTGACCATCGCGATAATTACGAACAAAGGTATAATAAAGATGGTCAAGTCTGGCATCGAACAGCTGATCCATTCGAATGGTATTTTACGTAAAACACATTGCATCAGGACTTACTTGTTGGGTCGATGAAAAGCTGCAATTGATGTTAATTCTTTTCTCGCCGATGGCCGTGCAATTACACGCGAATGTATTGCAAATGGGCGGCGGCGGAATTTGCAAACCGTGGACATGGCACCTGTTGAAGGACCCAACCGATAATACCAATAGAGGTAACAACGTGCTGGTCAAAATATAACACATTATAACAAAGAACCATCGTTAGGTTACTCGCATCGTGAACTTTATTTCCATATCCGCGCACTCAACACATCACTTCACCAACGACCAGGAAACAAAATTTCATATCGAGATTCTCAAAAATTTCCAATTTCAATATCGATAAATGTCGCGGGACGAAGATGACCACACTGTCGCGCAACACGGACCACGAACCAGTTCGCTTCGACACCTGATTAACCACTGCGAGTAGACGTCGTGAAACTGGTTTGCTAAGCTCGAGATCTGGATCGAAGTCGCGTACGAGAATCGCGCCACCAACTTGACGCCGACCATCGACGGTTAACTGTGTGAACTGTGTGTGAATCTTTCATCAGTGTACCATCTCGAATGGGATACCCCTTCCATTTTTTTTTTTACCACCGTGTGTACTTATAGCTACTTACACGTACGTACTTGGAATAGGAAATTTAGTGTATTTTACTCGACTGCTGCGGTAATTATGCTCTTCCGTTAATGAGAAGCGGCCAAGATAAAAATGTAGACGAGCGAGGTAAATATACGACCACGCGATACCCCGTACCCGGCTGGGTCGTTTTGGGAAAATTTACCAGAGCCAGGGTCGACGTAGATGGTGTAAATATACGAGACTTATCGCGTGTAAATTTCAATTTATGAGTTAACTGGCCGGATAATAGAAGAGAGTTTGCGATAGAATCGATAATCAGTTTTCAATTAGAGGTATTTACTTTTGTGCTGTGCAAATGTAAAATGAACGAGTGTATGAAATCGATGTCTATGAATAGTGAAATGAGTCATGAGCATTTGTAGATACTGTTCTTTTGAGGAGATTAAGTCATCGGTGGAAATTTAACTGTTGGCTATTGGTAATTAACTGCTTGAAAGGTATTTATCTTGGGGATACCAGCCCGAGTGTTCGTGTTTTATCTCTGAAAAAGTGGCTGATTTTTCGTCCATCTTTGGATTTTTTTGCCTACCTAGGTATAGAAAATCGTAGTCAGAAAAAATCAAAATTGGGATTATTGGTCGGAAATAATTTCAAAATTTTATATTTTCAGCATTTGTAGTAATTTTCGATTTTTTTTTCAACTCGAACTACGAGTGGATACTTTTTTCGGGTGTAAAATGAAAATTTTCCTTTTCAATCCCAGTTTTTCAAATGAAAGGAGATTTTACAAACTTTAAAAAAAAAAGAAGAGGATGTGAAATTTTCTTTTTGCCCCATTTTCGATCGAGCTTGTAATCGATCATAGGCGCACCCGGAAATTAAGTAAGGGAGGGGCTGAGAATTTGAGAAAAATCAGGAGAGGGGGTCAAATTTCAAATTAATCATCTTTCACTGATCTTTCAGTCAAAAATAATCAATTTTTTCTGTCAAACTAGGAATTTATTAAGGAATCGGTAATTTTTAATTCAAAAAAATTGTCAAAAATGATCCATTTTGAATTTGAAAAGACTAAAATACTGTCCGAGGGCGAAATTTTTTGAAAAAATACTGTTTGAAAACCAAAAAAAAAAACACCTTTTAAATATTTTTGCAGTAAAAAATTTTTTTCGAGCTTAAGGGGGGGCTCAAGCCCCCTGAGCCCACCCCTTGGATGCACCTATGTAATCGATCGAATTGATAAAATTTGATAACAATTTGAAATTGCACCGATGAAATTATTTTTAATCATCTTACGATCTATGTAACGAAACGAATGTAAGTGAATGAGGGGGGAGGGGAGGTCTAACATTTCGAACTAATCTTTTTACTGGCCCGGTTGAAATTTTAGCTCAAAATTTTTCACAGAATTGATATTTTACGTCGGTAGAATATTTAATTTCTAAAATTATTATTTCTATAAGATAATTGTTTACTTGGGGATCATTATGCTTAGTTGACGAAACTGAAAAACATTTACCTGGACATTGGGCATGATAAATTTGTCCCATTCTTTCACAAAAAAAAAAAATCATAATGGTCTTATGGGCCAAAAAAATGGCAAAAAAAATTTGAAAAATGTCCTCCTCACTTCAGATGTGAGAATCTCTTCTACATAATTATCTTGAAATATGTAGTTTTTATGTTGAAATTTTCTCAAATAATAAAACATTAATAAGAAATACTGATTATTTTCCAAACTAATCAAAAATCAATATAGTGTTACTCATTTTCGATTAGGCACGATCAATCGATTGAAAACAATCTTCAATGTTGAATATTTTTGAGAAGTTCAGTCTGGAAAAGATTTCATATTTTGCTAAAATATTTTGTCGGTTATTCCAAAAAATTGTAGAGGAATTTTTTCATCCAAAATTTTTTTGAGAACATCTCTTGTTTTTTTTTAAAAAAAAAAACAAAAAACAAAGAATAAATGAAGTTTTCATTTTTACCATCAAATTTGTCGTATGTACCCAATTTAAATTGGTAAAAAAAAATTGAGAGAATTTTTCATATTTTTGGCACTTTGAAGTTTCTTAACATAGGTAAAAGCTAGATCAGGATGACTGAAATTTTCGTCAGGATTTTTTTTTCAACTTTACAATGATATATATAGTTGAATTTCAAACTTTCAAAAAATTTCTCTTCGTTACTTGAAAAAATATTTTGAAAAATCAAAGTAATTTTTCATGAATTTGAATTTTTTTTGTACCTCTGAGTAGAAAACTGGAGAGTGGAAAAAAATGGTTAAAAGGCTGTACGAATAATTATTATTAAGTATCATTTTTCGTGTTTTTTTTTTCTAACGCTATTTGAAGCATATTTCTGGAAGACTGCCTAAATTATTGAGAAATGCTGTTTAAGAAAAATAATGAAGAAACATCTAATGATTTTTTAAAATATTTTAAATGCTGTTATTGGAAAGAAGAGAACATCAGTGGCACCGGAAAGTGGGGTGCAAATGGCGCACTGCTCCCTCTCCTCCCAAATTATATTAGAGCAGGATTTTCAAAGCATTAAAATACCTAATAAAAAAATGTATTGTTTGGGCAATAAATACCAAATTATTTCGAGGCTTTGCTCGAGTATATGAACAAAATTATATTTGAGGCAATAATGTAAAAAAATGCTCTTTTTTGCCCTCTTCCCTGAAAATCCAAGTTTTTGAACTCATTTAGCACCCATTCCAAAAAAATTTATCAACGCTACTGAAGGACAGAAAATATTTCTGTCATTTTTTTTTTTCAAAAATAAAAATTGTCATGAATTTTTTATCTAATGATTTAAATTGATAATATGAAAAGGAAGAGTCGAGGGGTAAACAGTCATGCTAAAAAATTTTCGATTATTTTCACTGCAAGTACCTATTTCTAATTTTAATAAAATGCCGATCTTGTTATTTTTTGATACAAATTCAGCATGGAGGAGAAGGAAAAGAGTGAGTGGGGCTGGTCATCAGCTATTTCTTCTCTTTGGATTCATTTTTTTTTTTTTTTTTAATTTTTAAAAGTTAATAATTTTATAAAACATTTTTATATGCTGATATAGAAGGAGTGGGGAGGAGGGTGTGAAAGTCTGGTTGATACGGATTGAATTTTCGTTATCAAAAATCTTTCAAACTCAAATTTTTACTGTAACTAGGTATATTTCTCGTTCTGAAAAATCAAAATTCGTTCTCTTCGATTAAAAATTTTATTCAAAAAGAACAAATTAATAATATCTCGTTCAAATATGGGAATCGATCAGAATTTATTCCAAAAAAAAAAACACACAAAAAAACACACTTTTAAATTTTACCTACAAAATTCATATAAAAAATAAATATACCTGAAGAAATATTCTTGGCAATTCCATTTCTTTTTCATCCATCAATTTCCTGTCGAGAAATAACCCCATCCTTATTCGTATCCAAAATTTCGATTTGTGCCACCAACGCCTGTTCTGGTACACCATGGACCCTCGAAATCCATTTCGAAGCTTCGACCAAACTCAGTACTCCATCTCGATCGAGATCAGCTTGCTGTATAATCGTCTCGATGGTAAATAAAGGCACATTATACACCTCTTTGGCCACCACGGTATTATTTTTAGCCGGATCACGACAAGGAGTACACGGCTGACTGCATTTACCAATCCTACATCCACCATCGCAATTACACCCGAATACGTTGCAATTTCCATGGGCGCAAAAGAGATCTGGTTCTGAACAATCGAGACAAAACGGCGCCATGTACTTGGAATCTGTTCCGTCCGGTAAGCAGAGCATTATTTGGTAGGCAGGACAGCATTCTCCCATCACAGTGATTAAAAGACGACATTGAATGGCGACGAAGAATAACAAAACAAACTTCACATTGAAATACATTTCGAAATCGAAATATTACTAACCGTCGAGTTCGAGACGTCAAATTCAAATACTTGTGTACGGTGGAATAGAATCGACGGTGATTTATTTTTATTAATCTTAATTACGGGGCGTGACTTTCTCCGGATACTGGGTCCATGAAGCTTATCACAGTTAGGTTATTGTACGGGGTAATGATAAGAATAAATTGGTAAGCTGATAAAACATCATTTGGTGCAGGTATTTTCACACTGTTGGTCCAGTTTGGCTGATTCTATAGGTAAAAAAAATTCAAAATCGTTCTATTCATCGATACTTTGTCGTAAGGGACTACTTTGTCGTAGTATTTTGACTAATTGATGATTCCTTTGTGTCTAGAGAACACCTTGTGTGATCTGCGAAGGTGTAGTGGCTCGGTCTAGACATTCGACGACGAGCCATGAACATGTGTCTCTCCCACCAAGAGGCAAATAGATGCCTACCTGGAATAATAGTGTGAATATGCCCATTTAAATTAGTCTAGGTACATTTAACGAAGAGAGATCGTACTGAGACTGAGACGTGAATTAGCCCTAAACTAATCAAAGCAATTATTTTTTAATCTCTGGTTTTAAAAAAAAAAGTAGATACTTATTGCCCACGTCAGTTATTTGAATAAATTGGTAAGCTGATAAAACATCATTTGGTGCAGGTATTTTCACACTGTTGGTCCAGTTTGGCCTGTTTGGCTGATTCTATAGGTAAAAAAAATTCAAAATCGTTCTATTCATCGATACTTTGTCGTAAGGGACTACTTTGTCGTAGTATTTTGACTAATTGATGATTCCTTTGTGTCTAGAGAACACCTTGTGTGATCTGCGAAGGTGTAGTGGCTCGGTCTAGACATTCGACGACGAGCCATGAACATGTGTCTCTCCCACCAAGAGGCAAATAGATGCCTACCTGGAATAATAGTGTGAATATGCCCATTTAAATTAGTCTAGGTACATTTAACGAAGAGAGATCGTACTGAGACCGAGACGTGAATTAGCCCTAAACTAATCAAAGCAATTATTTTTTAATCTCTGGTTCAAAAAAAAAAAGTAGATACTTATTGCCCACGTCAGTTATTTATTTTATAAAAAATCACCCATAACATTCTTCCAATTCTATGAATTACTCCGCCAATGTTGAAAAATAGTTAAATTTTAACCGAAAAAAGTTATACTACAACTGTAAAATAAAATAATAAAAATTCGCTCAAGAAAACGATCGAAATCTATCCTGGTCGTAGAATAATTAAAGATTTTATCAAAAAAGTTAACGGATCCACACTTCGATGACTCAGCTCTCGGAATTAACATAAACCTCTGATTTCCGGTTTACTCGTATATCAGTCGTTGCCAGAGATTTAATAGTTTTATTTGGGGATTTTAAACTGAAAAAAAAAACTAGTTTAGAAATGGCGCGTAAATATCTACTACACGAACAATGTTAACTCCACTTTGGCCAGGTTTTACGACAAGATGCTAATTATTTTTGTCGAAAATGAGATTTAGATGATCTACATTGGTCCAAATTTATTGCAAGTTCAAATTTTTTCAGCTGTAAATATATCTTGAAGGGATCAATTTTTGAACTTTGCCGAATTACCTATTTCATATTTTTATCAAGTAGGTAAGTATGTAGTTTTTAAAATGACAATTTTGCAAAGGTTCTAGTAAAATCTAATTCAAATAAATTAACAAAAATTAGTAATTGCCAAGAAATTTTTCACTGTGCTCAATTTTTTGAACAAATAATATTTTTACGACTTTCTTAGGCAGATTTTGAAAAATATACAGTTGAAAACTTTTTCACACTTCAAATTTAAAGAAAGAAATTGAGAAAAAATTTGAAGGAGATTAAAAACAAAACTCACAGTTGGAAAAAATTGAGAAAAAATTGAAAAATAAAAAAAGTTGAAATTGAAAACTATTTGAAAAAAAATATTTCAAAGTTAAGAAAAATTGATGAAAAAGAAAAAGTGGAAAGTTGAGAGAAAGAAGAGATTGATGAAAAAAATTCAATGTTGAATAAAATTGAGAACAAATCTTACAGTTGAAAAAATTTATGAAGAAGTGGAAAGTTGAGACAAATTGACAAGAAAGTTGAATAAAAAAGTTGAAAGTTGAACAAAATTGAGAACAAATCTCAGAGCTGTAAAAAAATTATGGAAAAGATGAAAGTTGAAAAAAGCTAAAAGTTGGAAAAAATGAAGAAAAGGTAGAAAGTTGAATGAATAATTTCAAAGTTTGAAAATATTGAGAGTTGAAAAAAGATGAAGAATTTCGAAGTTGAATAAAAAAAGTTAAAAGGTGAGAAAAATTGACAAAAAAGTTGAAAGTTGAAAAAAGCTTAAAGCTGGAAAAAATAACGTGAAAAACTCTGAAGGTGAAAAAATTGATGCATAAAAGAAGGTGAAAAAATGATTAAAAAGTTGAGAATTGAATAAAATTGATAAAAAAAGTGGAAAATTGAATAAAAAAGTTGGAAATTTAAAAAAAAATGAAAAAAAATGGCAAAGCAGAAAAAGTTTATGAAAAATTTGAAAACTCAAAAAGTTAAACGTTGAAAAAATCTAGAACAAATCTCACAGTTAGAAAAATTGTTTAAGAAGATGAAAATTGAAAAAAAAGAGGCTCAAAGTTGGAAAAAAATTGAGAATAAAATCTCAAATCTGAAAAAAGTTGATGAAAAAGTTGAAAGTGGAATGGAAAAGCAGAAAGATCTAAAAAATTGAGAAAAAACTTGGAGCTGAAAAAGTTGATGGAAAAGTTGAAAGTTGAATAAAAAATTGAACGTTGAACGAAATTGAGAACAAAACTCTCAGTTGAAAAAAATTGATAAACAAGTTGAAATAGTTGAATAAAAAAGCTGAAAGTTGAAAAAAATTGAAAAAAAAAACTTAAAACTGAAAAAGTTGATGGAAAACTTAATAATTGAATGAAAAAACTGAAAGTTGAACAGAATTGAGCACAAAAATCACAGTTAATAAAAATTGATGAAAAAGTTGGGAAAGTTGAATAAAAAAACTAAAAGTTGAAAAAAATGATGAAAAGTTGAAGATGAAAACAATTGATAGAACTTTCAAGTTGAGAAAAAATTTCAAAATGTCAGGGAAAAAATTTTGAGATCTGAGCGGCGAAGAAATAGCAGAATTCTTCTTTTAGGTATAATGGTGTCAGAATGTTTTTTTCCAATCGTGACTTATAAAAAAAGTGAAAATAATTTGAAAAAATCAAACTTGAAAAATATTTAAATGTTAGAATTATTCAATTTAGAATTTTTTTGATTTATGAAATTTGTTAGCGTTATTTTTCCAACTTTGACTTACACTACCTTGCAATTTCATATTTTTTTCCAAAATTTCTTCCCAATTCAAAAATTTTTCTCTCATTGTTTTCAACTTTGAACTTTTGTCATGTTTTTCAACTCAATAATTGAAAATAAAGCTGAAAAAAATGTAATTTAAAATTTTTTTTAAAATTTACGAGTACCTAATTTAAAATGGAATTGAACTTTGATCGCCTGAATCCCTTTTTTAGCAAAAATAATTAAGAGCAAGTTGTTTCACATGTGTAATGTGTATCTCTTCTTTCGGCTGTATAGCATTAGACAACAAATGTGATGTGGATCCCTATAGGTCGTAATCAACGGATCGTAAATACGAGTATAAATCTGAGGTCAAAGAAAAGAAATACACGAATATAGTCAATTAGTTTATATAGATTCGTGATCTCGTGTTATGTTGTTGATACCTACTTAGAATGTTCGCCTTGACCGAAGAATCTCCTTACCGAAAGGTGTTTTTTTTTCTTATTATTTTTCAAACGAAAGGAAACTTTATCAAATGTCAAAATTCTACCAAATGTTGGAATATGCACGCGAGTACAAGTCCTGTGGGAAAAGAGAGATAGGCTTCTGCTTACAGCGGTGTAGTTATCGTTACCCTACCTTGCAAGTATAAAAACCTGCTGTGGTGTAATCTATAGAAATCTCCGCATCCGGCTGATCCTTGATCCTTGAACTTGTTCTGACTCGTTTGCCTTTGTTGTTGAGATGCATTTTGTGCACTTTGGCCTTTTTTTTTTTTTTTCGTATTTCGATAAAGATATCTTTATTTGTTTAGTGAATAGCGATGCTGTGTGAGAGCTGCGTTTGGGGAGGCGCATCCTTCTCTCGTGTTGATTTCCTTTATTGGTTGAAGATTAGTCGTGTAATTAGTTGTTTATTTCCCAGACTTACCTACGTATTTCATTGCGAAAGTCTTATTTGTATGAAAATCAGATTTTCGTCTCTATGCTTACGTTGGGGTACTCGATCGTTTTTTGATGAGATTTGAAGCGTTGTAGAAATCTGCCAGCATCAATTTTAAAATAGGTACCTAAATTTGATTTTTTTGAAAAATTCTCGATTGTGAGGTGCAACAAAAATGATACCTCAGATTTCGATGAAAATTGGTGATATTGTTTTTGGGTCCTTCGAAAAAGTTTTTTGCTACTTTTGAGTTGTACTATTTGCCTTGGTCACCCTTTTGCCCTGAAGAAGTACTGTTCAAATTTCTAATGATTCACACAAACACCTCAAAAAAACGAGCACAAAATTTTAATAATGAGAATGAAATTTCGTAAAGATTTTCACAACAAGATATCGTTGATTATTTCGATTTTTTATCAAGTTGAAATTATTGTGACAGTTCATGAAACAAATTTAAAAAATCCTCGAAGAGTAAGTAAAGAAAGATTTTTGAAAACGAACTTTTTTGTAATAAAACTTGGAAAAGTTCTTGTTCAAAATGTCGATTTAAGGGCTCGTTTTGCATTTTGGAACCTCGGGATGGTTTTAATTGATTTTTCAGAGTTTCAAGATCCCAAATCTTCTTTTGGTAAAATCACCTCTAAGGTACCTTTTTTCGTGGACTGCCATATTTTTTTTATGGATGATAGATGGATGAAAAAAATCATATTTAAGAATTTGAAGAAAATTAACGAGATGATAAATTTGAGTTGAAGATCTGTTTAAAAATTTTGAATCCCTTAGTCCAAAAAATGATAGAACTGAAAAACCTCACAATGGAATCATTTTTGAAACAAGAAAATTTTTGCCTCTTTAAGGAAGTACAAACCTGTTAGGTTAAATAATTTCGATTCCTGGTTTCTGCACTTTTTCGAACCACTGACTTCTGAATTTCATACTTCTTTTTACTCTCCACAAGGAAATTGAAAAATCGTAGATCGTAAAGAAGAATTGTTGATTTTTTACCAAATTCAGCATCTGAAAAATTTTGGGTTTTGTAGAATAATTCACTGATACGATTTTTCCAAAAAAAAAACCGTGCCAACCGTGTTATTTGATTCATGGACATTTTTTTAAAGTTTCAGTTGGCAACACTGCTAAAAAAAATTTCAACAATATAATTGAAATAAACTAATTTATTCTAGTATCTAACAACTTGAACATTTTTCAAGTAGTAAGAATCAGCTAAAAAGTTGACTTCTGACTCCACCTGACCTCTGGAGTCATAATAGAAAGTTGACTCTTGACTCAACCTTGACTCTGGAGTCAAGCCAGCCGTTGTGTTGAGTCAATTTGGAGTCAGTTTGACTCCGATTCCAGAGTCGACTACTATTCCACAATATTTTTGACATTTTTTTTTTTTTTTTAAATGATCGAATGAACATCGAATTTTATAAAAATCATAAAAATCGAAATGAAGTTGGCAGCGCGGTCAAAAATTTTTTTCAGCTTCATTAAAAATTATTTTAGGTAACCAAAAAAAAATGTTTGAGTCGATCTCGAAATGTTGAAGCAAGAAATTAAAATTCGGCCTGATGATTGCTCAAATTTGTGATCTAAAAATGTTTTAACCCTTTTTGAATTCAGTGTTGGTGGAGAGGGGGGGTGTAGAAAATAAAATAGAGGTTCTTAGCTCGTGGCACTACCCAAAAAAAGGCCAAAAACTACATTTTCTCGAAAAATATGCCACTTTACCGTCTCCTAACTCCATCTCTCTCAGAAGTTCGAAATTTTCCACGAAGTTTTCCACTCACGAAAAACAATTTCGTTAATTTTCGTCAAATGCGATATTTTTCAATTTATCCTACTGTAGATAAATGGTCAACTTTTCATTTTTCATGTTGAACATATTGCCTACTTTCCTACTTTGAGGGGTAATTTTTTTTAAAGAAACATTTTTTTGCAAAATTTGAATTTTTAATGGATGGACAATTGGACATTTGCTGTTATCACAAGGAAAGTTATTCATATTTAGTCTTTGAAAATTCAAGTCTTGAAAAATAAAATACGAGTGGACATAATGTCCCAAAAATGATTTAAAAAATGAGTCCAAGAGATTTCTAATGTCTGAAAAAATTGCTTAAAAAAACTGATGATTTGAAAATTTCAAGAATAAAGAAAAACTGAATGGACATAATGTCCCAAAAACCTTAAAAAATGGATGAACACAAAATTAAAAAATGATAATAAAATGGGCACAATGTCCCGAAAATACGACTCCAATGAAGGTGAAAACTTGATTTTTACTCATTTCAAGATTTTCCTGGATGCTTCAGAATGATGAAATTCAATTTCAATTGATGAATTCAAGTATCTTATCATCACTTTTACTAGAAAAATGACATTCTTTAGAAAATAATTGTCGAATTTTCGCCAAAAATTATGATTTTTGAATTGAAAAATTTGTCAAAAAATGGAAAAACTACTCGATCGAGTGAGAAAAAATGACTTTAAAATTATCATTTTTTCACGTTGAAAATATTTCAATGAAATGAAATATTTGAAAATAAATTCAACTGGTTTTTTTTTTTTTTGAAAATTGCCAAAAATTAATTAATCGACGACCTATTTCAAATCTACTTGGTAGGTACCTATCTAATGATGTAGTATTTCTACTTACCTTCTAAGCATTTTTAAAACTTATTTGGAACGAATCTTCACCTCTTAAAAAACCCCATAAAATATAACCCAATAATTTGAATTTTTCTCTATTCGTCGAAACGTAAACCCTGTCGACTCCGCATCATCGCCAAATACCAAAACACAGCCAAGCAAAATGAAAAATTCTTCCTGGAAACGGGATCGCCATTTCATCGTAGGTACTATACACATCGTATATGAAATAAAGTTTCGCCGCGTATTCGAGCCAAGACGACGTGCAACGTTGTATAACAAAATGAAAATACTTTTTATTGTCGAAAAAATCTTCTCGGTATTGGGTTCCATCAAAGAAAACTATATTCGAACAAAAAATATAGCATAGAGACCGGGATTTGGTGTTTCGCGCTGGGTGCAGCGTTCACAACGGTGGCAATATGTCATAAAGTGACTCAGATTTCTAACTTTGGCTCATTATCGAAGTTGGCGAAAAAGGGAAAAAAAGATGACCGACGAACTGATTGGAAAGACTAAATTGTTACTCTTTTATCGAAATAAAGTTGAGAAAGTTGTTGGTCTTTGAGGTTTCGAAAGTTTTAATCGAATTTACCAAATATATCGGAAGAGAAATATTAATAAAGTTTTTCCTAGAATTTTCCTTGGTACCTGTTTCTTATTCGCGTGTGTGAGAGGTTCGGTCTAAATTAAAACTCGATGGTTAATTTGTATAAATGAAGGTAAAATTTTTATCTTGTTGATGGCATCATTGCAAAAAATTGAACAGTTTTGAAATATTATTTTATTTTTAAAAAAAAATTGTAAAACGAGTAAATATTCAGAAATTTGTAAAAAAAAAAAATGCCCATGAATTTGTGACTAAATTCGGACTACTTACTCTGAGAAAAAAATACTACGAAATATTAAATACCACACTAATTGAAATTTGAAGAAAAAAAATTTGTTCAATGGTCAATTTCATAACGAGAAATAAACCCATCTTTATTGATATCCATCTGTTTTAATTTGGCAAACAACGCGTATAACGACAAATTGCAGAATTTTGAAACCCAATTGAACGATTCGATCATATTGAGCAATCCGTCTCCATTGGTGTCAGCTTTCTGCATAATGATATCGAGACTCAACATAGGTTTGGGAAATACCTTTTTCCTTTCGCTATTTCCAATGAGAGAATCGTCATGAACGCATGGATTTTTACATGGTCCATCTTTACATCCTCCATCGCAATTGCATCCAAATATATTGCATCCTCCATGAGAGCAATATTGAGGAAACCAAGTTGGCACTGAACAGTCGAGACAAACACCGCTTGCATACTTTCCGGAAAATTTTCGATTAGGGAAGCACAATTGTACACTGTAGGCTCCGCAGCATTCTCCGGACACCGATGGGAAATAATTACACATTCGAAAAATGACAAACGTAAGAATCGAAACTAAAATTTTACACGAGCACATTTTGAAAATATTGATTTCATGAACGCAGCAAAAAAAACACGAAATATGTTAGAAAACTCTGATAGAATTTCATTTTTTCCTCCTTTTTTTTTTGTTATTAGCTCTAAGAGATCGGTCTCGGTTCTCTAAGAATTTATTTCTAAATATTATCGCCTTATTGACTGATAATGGAATGATGCTTAATATTCTATTTATAGAATAACCGATAAGCCTAATGTGTTTTGATCAAATAGTGTTCTTCGCTGCTTTTGTTTCGTATTATCTGAGTCATGCACGTACGTAGAATGCAGAATTTTTTTATGACGACTTTTCATTCGAGTTTACTTGGGATCAGGGGTGCGTTCCATTTGGGATTTTAGGTATGTAAACATATACCTTACACGTTATAATAAGGTATAAACAAACAAAGTGAAGATCATTTTTTTTGAATATCACTGGTTACCTATAAGAGCGTTGAATTTTCACCAAAAAGAAAAATGCATACAGTAATTGTTTCATTCATTATAAGTAATAAAATTTTAATAATTTCTTTAATATTTTCCTCCACGATATTAATGTATTTTTCAGAATTAGCGATGATCAAATAATCAAAAATAAAATAGAAAAACTAATTTTTTTCCTTTTTCTCTCTATCACAAGCAACCAGTGATTTTCAAAAAAATAGTGTATGTTTATACATAGCTGTGACGTGTAAGGTATATGTTTACATACCTCAAATCCCAAATGGAACGCAGCCCAGGATTTTTTTTTGAAAAAAAAATGATTTAAAATTCCGATGTCCGAAATTTTAATGGCTCAAGTCGATAGAATAATTTTTGTGAATTTTTGACTCCCAAAAAACAGCACTTTTTTTTTTTGGAAAAAATGATTTTTCGAAAAAAAAAGTATTTCTCTAAGTGCCAAATTCGATAAAATCAATTTTCCGATCCCATATTTCAAAATTTCCAATCATTTTGAAATCTCCAGCTCGATTTTGATTTCCTCCAGTACTTTCGAAATTTTCCCAAATACTCCCGAATTATCTTGGACAGCTAAAAATCAAATGTGGACCTTTAATCTTTCAAATTGAAAAAAAAGAGAATCAATTGAAACTTTTTAAATCGTCTAACCAGTTCACTAGTTGGCAAATCCGGGGAAACATTTTCAGGCATGGTCATTAGGGTGGAGTGAAAAAAAACATATCTTGGAATTTGACCAAATTTGGCGGAGTGGCTTACTTTGAGTGGGAGACCTCCAAAAAAAATTTGAGCTCCCTGGTGTGAGAGGCAGGGAGCAAGGGGTACTCAAAGGGCACCTCTTTTTGAAAAAAACACTGTTTTTTGTGTTTTTTATAAAATCAAAATTGTGTGAGAAGCCGACAAAGCACTATAATGAAATTTTCACTAAAATGATTTTTTCTCCATCAAGTAATTGATCAAAAAAATTTTTCATCCGCTGAAAGTGAATTTTGAAAAAATATAATAAAATTTTTATATGCCAGTGCAGCCAACAGCGAATCGTAAAATTCCAAAATACGAAATTTATATCGACTTTGAATTGATTATTTTTTCACTTGAAAATATTATGTATTTTTTTTTAGTCACTTAAAAGTATTTCGGAATTTTTTTGAAAAAGTTTGTACCTCAGTGCAGCTAGTTACAAATCATTTTTCTGTTCCGCATCTTTTCAATTTTCTAGCGTTCTCTTATGCAGCTGACTACCTATTGCCTATCCAGCGTAACTTCTCAAAAATGTCTTCAAATTCAAAACATAATTTTACTTTTATTTGTGTGGAGAAAAAATTGGTCCAATCACTCGACTAAAAAATAAGACATTCGAGTTTATAGTATCTAAATATCCCAATTAGCAATTGGCTGCACTGGCGTACAAAAATTTCAAAGAGGAATTTTTCATTTCCGATGATTGAAAACACAAGCATATTGTAAATTTTTCTAACGATAAAAAAATTAATTCGAGATCAACGTATAAGTTTCATAATGTAGCGTGTCACGATTTGTAACTGGCTGCACTGACGTACAAACTTTTTTTTAAAAAAAATCCGAAATATATGTCTTTACTTACTTGTAGTGAGTGAAAAAATATAGGTATTTTCAAGCGATTAATACCTACCTAATAATCAATTCAAAATCGATATAAATTCTATGTTTTGAAATTTTACTATTCGCTATTGGCTGCACTGGCGTATAATTTTTTTTTCAAAATTCACTCTCAGTAGGTGAAAAAAAATTTTGTTTAATTACTTGATGAAAAAAAAATCATTCCAGCTTAGTGAAAATTTCATATGTGGAACCTGGCTGCACTGACGTACAAACTTTTTCGAAAAAATTCCGAAATATACTTCTAGTGACTGAAAAAAAAATAGATAATATTTTCAAGCGAAAAAATAATCAATTCAAAGTCGATATAAATTTCGTATTTTGGAATTTTACGATTCGCTGTTGGCTGCACTGGCGTATAAAAATTTTATTCTGTTTTTTCAAAATTTACTCTTAGTGGGTGAAAAAAAATCTTGTTCAATTATTTGATGAAAAAAAAAAAAAAACCATTCGAGCTTAGTAAAAATTTCATATTACTGCAACTTTTCCACCCCGTGGTAGCAGTCTGAATTTTGATCGGAGAAGGATGACGATGGTTTTTAAGGATGTAGAAACTCAAACCGCATCTTTCAAGGTCTGTGACGGCTTCTCACACAATTTTGATTTTCTAAAAAACACAAAAAAACAGCGTTTTTTCAAAAGAAAGTGCACTTTGAACGCCCCTTGCTCCCCTCCCTTGCACGGGGGGGGGGTAATTTTTTTGGGAGGTCTCCTACTCAAAGTAAACTACTCCACCAAATTTGGTCAAAATTCAAGATATGGTGTTTTTTTTTACTCCATCCTAATGCCTGTGTCTGAAAATGTTTCCTGGCTAGGTAAGCAATTTTTTTTTTTGATAAATGAGTCTTCTTGGAAGTGAAAAATTTAAATTGAAAGAAGTCTCTGGAAAGATCTTTCAAGTTTCTATTTTTTTTTATTTTCAAATATTAGGAGCTTTGATTTTGGAAACTATTTTCAAAAAAGTAATTTGATGCTATTTTGGAAAAATGGTTCCTGAGCATGACGATTGGCAAAATTCTATCGTTAATGTAATCTGATCATTCTTTGGATGGTAGTATTGCTCCCAAAGTAGGTATCGCAAGAGCTCCAGCACTCTGCACTATTGGTCGATGACCCGATGGCGCTTTTTTGCGTTGATTGGTTAAAGGTTTACCATCGTATCCGAGTAAGCTTCCATAGGTATCGTCGAACTGTAAAATAATTCAACAACCATTTGTACTTATTTACGAAAAATTGCGATTCTACATACTACAATATTTAGAAAAACCATCACTACGGTGGTGTCAGCAAAAGTATGTAGGTACCTGTTTTTTGGAAATAAAATGGAAGGGATACGCTGGAACAACAATCGTGGTAGTGCAATAATACTCCTTTCCTGTTGATTCGTCAGTATATGATCCTGGGTAAACGACATATGGAGCTGTTGGAGGCACCAGAGCGTACCATATGAAAGCGATGGCAATTATAAGCTCGGTGGAGTTACCTGGTTGGCGAACTGTTTTTAGGTATTGTTCAAATGGAACGAACAATAGGTTCGGAACTGGTTCTGCGAACTGTTATCGACTTGCATTGTGATACATAATTTTATTAAAATTTACGCAAATTGTACTAGAACGAAGGATACTTATTAAGGTTAGGCTGAAAAAACAATTTTTTCGAATTTCAAAAACGTACCCCCCCCCTCCGCAAAAGTTATTGGCTGATGAGACGTTTGAAGAATTTTAAAAAATTTTCAAAATCAATTCATATCTTCCGATCGCGCATTGGCATTAAAATTTTCAAAAATTGGCATAAATTCAATAGTTCCAAAATTTTTAGAAAATTTTGAAAAATTTTGAAATTTATTTAAATTGGTTTTAGAGCTTATCTATTGACTATTCAAACCAAAAATCAGAATTTTTTGAAAAAAATTCACGCTTTACACCTTTTTTAAATTTCTACTATTTCTTCACACGAAGAAAAATCAAAAAAAAAATTATAAAACGTTGATTTTTCAAAAAAAAAAAAGTGTTTTTTGGTCTATGTGATCACTAAATAAGTTCTAAAATTGATTTTAATCAATTTTTAATTTTTTCAAAATTTTTAAACTTCTGATTTTTTTTTTTAATTTTTGAAAACTTTAACGCCATTGCGCGATTGGAAGATATGAATCGATTTTGATTTTTTTTTTTTTATTCTTCAAGTCTCATCAGCCAATAACTTTTGCGGGGTATGTTTTTGAAAATCGAAAATATTGTTTTTTCTGCCCACCCTAATATCTGCTTATTCATTTCTACGAGTCAGAAGTCAATAAAGCTGTTGCATATTATTTACCACATTAACTCAGACCAAGATCTCGGTTAAACCATCGCGATAATTCAAGGCGTCGTGAAAAGATTTGTACTTGGCGTTGTAATAAAGTAAGGATATTTCCAACGGAGTACTGAAACAATTTTCGCTCAAGCTCAATAAAATTGAAATTAAATCACAATGCAATGAAATAACATAGGTACCTACCCGTGTTTCCCATTAATTGTTGAACCAGCTACTTCATTGATATTCGATGTCCTGTAAAATCTGCATTTCCTGTATATGTATAATTTAGTGTACAGTAGTCCTCCTGTTATCGCCGTTGAAGTGAAAGATTGAGCCAAGGTTACTTCGACTGTAAATTCAAGTATACGAAATCTAAATACGTACATTCCATATTATAACGATTAATTTAAAAAATGTTCTTTAAAATTTACCCGAACGACCGGTGTTTTTCAAAATAGCTTTTTCAGTCAAACCAGCAAAAATTAACAATGGTAGAGTAGTAACGTTTTTAGCTTTGCTCAGTTCGACATTTATTGGTTCAGGAGTCTTTGGTGGAATCAGGTGGGAACCGCTGAATGGCAATTTATTTCCAACTAGATGCATTTTTTTTGATTTAGATGGAGTGTAAATTTTCTTACTTTGTACATAATTTGGTAGATAAATTTGTATACGTTAAATTTAAACCTTATTGGTGCATATTTACTTGAAGCTGAGGTCAGTTTCGTCAATATGAAGAATGCTAGAAAGGAAACTGTATGGAACTGATTCATTTTTTTAATCGTTACATTGGCACCAGCAATTACAATTGAATAACAACGCGAGCAATTTTTAACAGAAATATATTAGGTATTTTAAAAAATAAAAATTTTCCTTAAAAATGGAAACATGCACTGGTGCTACTTGTGTTATCGATATTTTAGTAAGTAGTCGAAAAAACCTATCTCAGCGAGAGATGAAAATTCTAGTCTAATTATAATTCAATTTAAAGAAATTTTGCAGCTTCAATATGAGTACGAGAGAAATGAATTCGTGGAGAACAATGCAAGGGAAAAATTTGAAAACCTCTTTTCAAGGTGCAATACTACAATGTTTGAGATTAACGAACTTGAACAAAAAACATGCCACTTATTCTGAAATTATTGGAAAAAATACGATGAGGCCGAGTAAAGCGAGACCAAAGCTTCTAAAAAATTTAATTTTCAAACACAGAAAATAAATTTGAGAGGATAAAATTAAAATACCTTTACTTTGAAATTAACTGTTGACAGAGAAATACGATTAGGTAAGCCGAATACAACAAAGCCAAAGCTTACAAAATAAATAGATTCTTGAACATCGAAAATAAGTTTCAGGAAGAAAAAATATGATGAAATTAAGTGAATAATTTTAAAGGAAAATTTTTTTTAAAAATTGTGGCCTTCCACAAAGAAAGGGATGACATTGTGGGGAGGGGGGTCAATTTTTTACCATATTCAGAAACTAAATAAAATTACTTTTCAAATGAGCTATTAGTGACTTTTTTCGTGCAAAATTCGCGGTTTTATGACAATTTGAAAATTGAAGTTGAAAAATCATAGTTTCGAGGAAAACGCGTTTAAAGTCTTTGAAGGCAAAAATAATATTTTTTTTCAATGTTGTAGGAAATTTTGGATCAAAGTACCAAAATCTATCAAAAACAAAAAATCGATATTTTCGATCCAAATTTACATTTTTTGCGTTTTTCTCGAGATCAACTTTGCGACAATGTTACCCATTTTCTTGTAGATGGCCATAAATCACTTTTGTACAATTTAGAAAAAATACAATAAGACCGAGCGCAGCGAGATCAAAGAGTTTGAAAAATTTAGATTTAAAAGGTACCTAATTCAGAGATGGATTATGAGTTTTGAAGAATAAGGACCCCCCATCTTTTTTTAGATTTGAGACGAATTTGTACTTTTTTCCACTAGCATTGTGCCTTAAGAGGTGAGTCGCCATCAACCTTCCCATTTAAAATTTTTTAGGGGCAGCAAATTATTTTTCCGGACTGGTTCAGAGCGAATCAGAAATTGAAAGTGTATCACCTTAAACACCGTAATACGGTAACTAAACCGCGTCTCTCGCATATAAACACCTTCCCATCCACTGCTAATTTTTGGTTCAAATAATGGAAAAAAATCGTTTTTACCTGAAACAGTGAAAACACCAGGTACAACAAAATAATGAATCTCATTTCTGCAAGTAACATTCGAATTAAAATTTTTCATTATTCAAGTTGAAATTCGAATTTGAAATTCAATCGCGATATGTTCGACTGCACTATACTAATATCTAGTTTTTCAAGAAGTTCGTCGTTTCGTTATTTTTCAAAGCAATCTGAATTTATCATCTGATTTTGCGAGCTGTTCTCAATAGTTGTTTTTGATGATTCATATTCATACAAGTGCAAATTCGAAACAGAATGTAGGTACCTATGTATTATACCAACTTACAAACGAGAACTAGCAGACACAAAGTTGGCCCATCTTCAGAATCACGAATAATAAGCAATTAAGCATTGAAAAACCGAAACTTTTTTCATTCCATTAAGTAAGACTTTTGAAAAAATATTTTCTCTTCTCTCTCTTCTTCTACAGGGTTTTTAAATGAATCGGGTAACACCAGCGCAAAAATTCTCTTTCTTTCCCGTTTCGTTTCGTCACATCAATGAAATAAGATAAGAAATGAAAAAAACGACCAACAATACCTTGATAACGTTACAAGTTTGATGTAAGGAATGAGTCATCTTATCGAAAATGCATGCAAAAGTGGGAAATAATGGGAATATTAATTTGTCAAACAGGGATTTTTACGCTGGCGTTACCCGGTTCATTTGAAAACCCTGTATATTAAAAAATCAAAACCGTCCAACTATCGTGATCTTCGAAGTCAAAGAAGTGATAGTGTTTTTTTTACACGAACTCGATCATTGTATTAGTTTTGACGATCTTCGCGAGCTGTTTCCGAAGTCAATGATATAATCCGTCGTTTTGTTCCCAATTAAACTTGAATATCTACTTCAAAGTTTTTTTCTTTTGAAATCAGTATTTTTCACTACCTTTTAATCAAAGGCTCGGATGTGATAAATGCCTCATTTGGTTTCAGGTGGAGCTTCGTCAAATTTTTTATGCCATTCGATTTGCCTTAATTAATGATGATTTTAGAGCGCATGAGCAAATTTTTATCTGACCTCTGGGGGGGAGGGGAGAGCAGGAGCCCTAAAATATGCGATTTCCAAGCTGAAAATTGAAAAATTTCATCTCCGGGAGTTCAACCGATTTTTTTGAAATTTGGCAAGGTAGCAGAGATACCAGAAGGGAACACCCTGAAATTTTTTCAGATTTTTTCGACCACTATAATCGCAATTTATTATTCTTGCAACGAAGTACTCGCCTCAAACCAAACTTGGTATGAAACCTTTTATACTCATAGTCATAATTTAAACATACTGGAAAGAATTTTCAGACGATTTCATTGATTTACGTATTAAAAGCAGACAACTCTCTCAATTGTAAAATTATTGATGTGGTGTAAAATGTCCAATTCTAGTCAGAAGTGAAATTTTCAATTTTCGCAAGCATTATACGTGAAATCACTTTTTCACAATTTTGTGAATACTGTAGGAAACAAACTCTTTCAAACATTAATGGTATCTGAGTTAACTGCAGAGATTACATTGGGCTATTGCTATGGTGTTAGCAGTAAATTCTCTCAAAACGTCACAGTCGTAAGAAATTAATAAATAAAAGTGGAAATAGGACACGGAGGGTGAATAATAATATTTTTCAACAAAAAACTAAAAATTGGCGAAAAACAATAATTTTAGGTAATGATAATGATGAATAAAACCGGGATTTCCTCTTAAAAAAATCTGAAAAAATTCTGAGATGTGTAAAAATATAAACAATTTTTTTCTGCCATCTCAAAATTTTTTTCTAGGGCAATTTGAAATTTTCAAGGTCGTTATAGTGGCCGAAAAAAATTCAGGGTACCATCTCCTGGTATCTCTACCACCATGCCAAAATTTCAAAAAAAAAAAATCAATTCAAAACTCGCCGAGATGGAATTTTTTTAAATGTTCAGCTCGGAAATCACATATTTTGGGGTTCCTGCCTCCCAGAGGTGAGATAAAAATTCGGCCATACGCTCTAAAATCTTCATGTACTAAGGCAAATCGAATGGCATAAAAATTTTGACGGCGGTCCACCTGAGGCCAAGTGACCTCCTTTCCATACCAGAGCTTTTTCAGGAACCTTTCAATTTAACCCCCTTCTTCCAAAAAATTACGAGATCAATTCATTCCAAAAAAATCAACTTGAGATCGGTTTCGTATATTAATAAGAGAGTTGAAAAATTACATTTTTAAAAAACCTTACGCATTCTGCGTAAGGTAACCGACTTTTCCACAAAAGTCGGTGTAGAAAACTTAATTTACTTTCGTTCAACTATTCACAAATATTGAGCCTACTGAGAAGTACCAAACTCGAAATTTTGGACTCCAGTGTATCCAGGGAAGGGGCTCAAATCAAAATAAAAAAGTCGGTAATACCCCTATTGACAAAACAGCGTTTTTTGAATGGCGCTTTTTTGACACTTTGGCGCTCATGAAACGCCGTTTTATCGCATGTAAAAAAATATGCGCAAATTCTCAAGAGCGCTGTTTTTTCCAAAAAATAATGCAACCATTTATTTCTAAAGCCTAAATTGCCGGTGTTTGGCGAATGGCGTTCGCCAAAGTGTCAAAAAAACGCCAAACAAAGCGCTTTTTACAGCGTTTGGCGCTTTTCTGTGTCAATAGGGACATAAGTTAAAGAATTGGTACCCACGCTATTTATCAAGTAAAATGACTGAAATTTGAAATTTTGGTCTTGCACTCAAGCTCAAAATTTTGGGCCCTCAAGCTCCCATATCCATAGGGGTACCTTGTGGGGGGGGGGGAGGGCACAAATTCAAAAAAGTTGATAAATTGATATTGAATGAAATAATAGTATGCCATTTTTTTTATTTTTTATTTCAAGTTACTATTATTATTCGAAATTGAAATTTTAGCTCAACTGTCCCCATCCCCTCAGGCATTCTTATATTCTTAGGGACATGTAGAAGATTTAGATCGAAAAACAAATACCAAATTCGGAATCAGTGACCCAAAAAATATCAAACTGCGCTTTTTCACAAACTTTTTAATGCCAAACTGTAAATTTTGATTCTTAGATCTCCTTTTGCATCCTTTGAGGACCGTTTTTGAGCAAAGGAAGGGCCTTCCAAAAAAAGGCTGTATAAGAAGTTGTAGAGAATTAAATTTGTATTCTATAATGTGTCATTAGATTTTTTGAAGAGCCCTAGTTTTATTCAAATTACGTATTTACGTTTCAAGCTTGTATAAGAAATTAAAAATGGCAGTTCACAAATTTAAGCTACCGAGGGACGACTTAGGAACATGTAGAGGATTCAAATCGAAAAACAAAGACTTAATTCGGAATCAGCGACCCAAAAAACATCAGTTTATGCCCTTTTACAAAGTTTTTTACAAACTTTTTAATGCCAGAATGCGAATTCCGAGCATTGGACCCTCCTTTGCGTCCTTTCTCAACCCCTAAAAAACACAAAAAGTTCAATATCTCGAAAACGGCTGAACCGATTTTAAATCGGTTTGAAAATCTCAAAACTACGTAAAAAATGCTATCTATTGGGATCATTGTCCCCTTGTGGAGCTACACAGCTTTCGAGTTTAATGCGAATTTCGAGTATTGGACCCTCCTTTGAGTCCTTTGAGGACCGTTTTTGACCAAAGGAGGGGCCTCCCGAAAAATGCCTGTTTAGCAAGTTGTAGAGAATTAAATTTGCTTTCGACAATGAGTCATTAGATTTTTTTGAAAATGCCTAGTTTTCAAATTATTCGACCTTCAAGTTTCAGTAAGCTATTGAAAAAAACTGTTTACAAATTTTAGGCCTACCGAGAGACGGTGTACCTCAACCGATCAGGCTGAAAATTTTTCTGTAAAGTCCTCAAACCTTTCTTTGCCAATCCTGAAAATTTCAGCTCAATCGGTTCAGTAGTTTTAGAGAAATCGAAATTTGAAGCGCAATGTAACTTTTACCTTGGTTGTTTGAAATTTCGGCTAAGTCCCACCCCCCAACCCCGAAAAAAAACAAAAACTTCAAAATATCGAAAAAGGCTAAACCGATTTTAAATCGGTTTGAAAATCTCAAAACTACGTAAAAAATGCTATCTTTTGGGATCGTTGTCCCCTTCTGGAGCTACACAGCTTCCGAGTTTAATCGCGGACAAAATTATACATAAACATATAAATATATATATACAGGCATGGCAAAGCACTGCGAGACCCGTTTTGGAAACGGTGCTATCACTGCGAGGCCCGATTTTACACTGCGAGACCCGAAATCGGGTCTCGCAACGTCATGCCATGTTAAGTGGTTTTTCATGATGTATGCATACTCAGGAGGCCGTAGGCGAATTTTTTTTTCGGGCCTCGCAGTGTCATTAGCATATCTTTATATACAAATTACCTCGCCTCTCTGCACACAGCAACACATGGAAACTTCGACCATGCGCCATTCGAATACGAATTGAGCTAGCGGCATGGCGCTTGCGCAGCGAGGTTCGTCTCGTTTTCGGCTATTTTTTCCGCTACACACATCGGCCTTAATACCTGACCCTTCATGTATGCCCATTTTTGAAAATTCGGGCCTGACAGTGCCTGTATTATCTCCTTTTGCAAAGCGGGCCTCGCAATGATAGTACGATCCATATATATATATATATATATAAGGAAACCTCGTTCTCAACCACACGTCCTATCGTGTTCAGAATGTCCGAAAACGTAAAAAAAAATTGTTCCCGACGCTCCCTTCAACTACGATGAACAATTTAGTACTCGACTTTTCCTAATGGAAAAGTCGGTAAAATTTTCCATAGTTCTCTTTTTGTTTAATAATCATTTACCATTTGTTAATACCATAAAGAACAATTACCTATTAAACCATGTAAATTTCTAAAAATTCTCCAAGTTTAATACAATCCATCAAATATTTAATGAAATTTTGCTTTAAACAAAGCCTTAAAAAAAATAAAAAAACACCGCCCCTTCGGGCCTTACCGAAATACTTTTTCCGAAATGGATTCATTCCAGAGTCCAAAATCTTACAAATTCACTCGCTGAATGCACTAGCAACCCTCACAACTTATGTTCGTTCCGAAAAAGGTAATAAATCACGGCTCTGTCAAAAATTCATGTGGATGTTGATTACTCTTTATGATGATTCATTATTATCGTGACGAAAATTCTTATTTTTCAGTGATTTTATTTGACTAAATTTTTGTGATAACCATCACAACAATGAGTATTTCCCGTGAAAGTAACCATAGTCATTAGCTTGTTTTGAAAAAGCGTTTTTTTTCACGAAGTACCTGAGGTTGGCATGTAAGAACGCTAGTAAACGATGGGGCAGTGATGTTCAAAAATTAAAAAATAAAAATATCCCACAGTCATATTCTAGGAAAGACTGTAGAACGTTTTTTCTATCTCCTGTGAAATGTACCCTGACAGACTATGGTCGTTTTCACAAGATGCTCCTCAATTGAAGAAAATGAAGCTATTTAGAGTTGATCTCACCTTCCCTTTCCCCACTACTACATACGATGCATAGTTGGGATTGTAATTTTTCGAGAGATAATCAAGGTCTAGGTGGGGAAAAAAGCAAGAAAACCATATAAATTGAGGGAAAATATCAAAATTGAAAGAGATAAATGAGGCATTTTTCAACTCAAGACTTCAAAAATTATGCTTTTTCATATCATACTATTCATTTCCAAAAAAATCTTTTACATATTCCTTTTTTTTGAAAATTCATTGATAATGTTATAAAGTTCCCCAATAAATTGAATTTTTTGTCAACTTTCATTTATTTTTCTATTTTATTGCTGTATTCTTTCAACAAAATTTTTATTGACTAGAAAACTGTTTTAAATTTTTTACAATTTGAATGAATATTTTTTAAATTATAATTTGAAACGAACGAGAAAAAATTCAAGATCAACAAAAAATGAAAAAAAAGGAAAAAATATAAAATAAAATTATTAAATGAAAATTTTTTGAAAGAAGTGAGAAAAAGTTTCTGGAACACATAATTTGGTAAATGTAAATTGATATTTTACATTTCAAAGTTGAGTCCCCCAAAAAAATACAAAAAAAATTTTTGTTCCTACCGCTCCTCTTTGGCAAAAACCGCATAAATACGATATTCAACACCTACTCTAGCACCAGTAGTAGTAGCCGGCTCCTCTAATCCATGGAAACTGCACCGCAGGATGTCTTCTTATACCTCTCTTTTACCTTTCCTACCATGGTTTCCTTTTGTTGGAAACATCGAGCCTGCTTTTTTACAATAATTTCCCCTATTTTCATGTCACAGGCTACTATTTTTCTTGCGTGTAGTATAAATTGCCTATTCCAGAGTGTACACGGAGAGGGCAGATTCGAGGCAGATTCGGGCGGCAGATTAGAGGCAGACTGGTCCGATCGGGACGTGCTATGAAGAAAATCATGAAAAAGATATCGATTTGCGATCAATTACCAATTAGAAGATAATGAAACGTCGAATATTGTAGAATGTGATATCGCTCATATAAAATCTCACGTGCTCCGAATTCTCCACTTACAAGTATCCGTTCTACGTTGTACTATTTGTTCTGATTCTAGCGTAAAGTTTTCAAAATGGTCGCAATAAATTGAAAGCGTATTGTATTATGTGATGTGAGTTTTGGTACCTATTCCAATTTTTAGCGCCTTTCCGTGTAAATACAGTTGTTCAACATTAAATCACATGTTTGGATGTTTGATAAATTGATAATAATCAACAAGTCGATTAGAATAAAAATTACAACCGAACGAAATCATGAATGAAAACAAAGTGAATACATAATACTATAAAGATCATTATTATCAAACATCCAAACATGTGATTTAATGTTGAACAACTGTATTTACACGGAAAGGCGCTAAAATTGGAATACCAAAAATGTATCATTCGTACAATGCAATGACCTACCTAATTCCTTAAAAGACATGAATTTTGTTTGAGTTTCTTTGCTTCCAACTCGCCGACAATATTTGAAATATGTTGGTGAAGTTAGCTTGCAAGATGATCTTCGTCTTCGGATTGCAAGAAGCGAATTTACACGGTGCAAGTAGAAGTCAAAACTCGTAAAAATGAAGTTATACGTTTTTATCAGTGCAGCCAACTAACAACCACGACTTCTTATCACTCCCACGACTTTTTAAAACATTTTCAAAACAAAGTGGAGGAGGGGGGTTTCTTACGTAAATACATGTATCTAACGCTACTTAGGAATTTCTGCTGAGTCATCGCGATCGAGTGCCGCAAAAACGACACCGTCAAGTCATAGAGGACCCTCAGCCATACATTTTAAGAAAAAATTTGGAATTTTCTATGCATAGAATACGAGTTAAAAATTTTCAAAGACGAAAGTAAGCACTTTTCAACAATATTTCAATTTTGCTGACTCATCGCGATCGAGTGCCGCAATACCAACACCGTCAACTCATAGAGGACCCTTGACATTACATTTCAAGAAAAAATTCGGAATTTTTCTATGCATAGAATACGAGTTAAAAATTTTCAAAGACGAAAGTAAGCACTTTTCTACAATGATTCAATTTTGCTGACTCATCGCGATCGAGTGCCGTAAAAACAACACCGTTACGTCATAGAGGACCCTTGACATTACATTTTAAGAAAAAGTTTGGAATTTTTCTATGCATAGATTCGGAGATAGAAATTTTCGAAGATGAATGTAAGCACTTTTCTTAAATTCAATCTTGCTGAGTCATCGCGATCGAGTGCCGCAATACCAACACCGTCAACTCATAGAGGACCCTTGACCTTACATTTTAAGAAAAAATTCGGAATTTTTCTATGCATAGAATACGAGTTAAAAATTTTCAAAGACGAAAGTAAGCACTTTTCAACAATATTTCAATTTTGCTGACTCATCGCGATCGAGTGCCGCAATACCAACACCGTCAACTCATAGAGGACCCTTGACATTACATTTCAAGAAAAAATTCGGAATTTTTCTATGCATAGAATACGAGTTAAAAATTTTCAAAGACGAAAGTAAGCACTTTTCTACAATGATTCAATTTTGCTGACTCATCGCGATCGAGTGCCGTAAAAACAACACCGTTACGTCATAGAGGACCCTTGACCTTACATTTTAAGAAAAAATTCGGAATTTTTCTATGCATAGAATACGAGTTAAAAATTTTCAAAGACGAAAGTAAGCACTTTTCTACAATGATTCAATTTTGCTGACTCATCGCGATCGAGTGCCGCAATACCAACACCGTCAACTCATAGAGGACCCTTGACCTTACATTTTAAGAAAAAATTCGGAATTTTTCTATGCATAGATTCGGAAATAGAAATTTTCAAAGACGAAAGTAAGCACTTTTCTACGATATTTCAATTTTGCTGACTCATCGCGATCGAGTGCCACAATACCAACACCGTCAAGTCATAGAGGACCCTTAACCTTACATTTTAAGAAAAAATTCGGAATTTTTCTATGCATAGATTCGGAGATAGAAATTTTGAAGTTTGAGGACTTGAGTTTTTTTTCTTGATCACTCTATTTTATCGATTTTTCAATTCTGCTGACTCATCGCGATCGAGTGCCGCAATACCAACACCCCCACGTCATAGTGGACCCCCAACCCAATATTTTAAAAAGAAATTCGGAATTTTTCTATGCATAGATTACGAGTTAAACCCTTTCAATGATTTGTGTATTTCCAAATGTGAGTGAATTCGGCTGACTCATGCTGGGTGAGTGCCACCGAATGGATAGTGCCATCTTATAGACGACCCTAAACCTTATCTTTAGACATAATTTTTAAAATTTTTCTATGCATAGGATCGGAGAAAGAAATTTTCAAAAATGAAAGGAAGCATTTTCCTACAATTTTTCAATTCTGCTGACTCATCGCGACCGATTGCCGCAGTAGGTGAGGTTGAGTGTCTTCTATGACGTGACGGTGAAGATATTGCGGCAATCGGACACGATGAGTCAGCAAAATTTTAAAAAATACTGTCATCAAAAAAACGTCAAGTTTTCAGCTTCGAAAAAATTTTTCTCGGGCCCTATGCATAGAAAGATTGTGAAATTTTTCTTAAAAGGTAAGGTTGAGGGTCCTCTATGACGTGACGGCGAAGGTATCGCGGCACTCGATCGCCATGAGTCAGCAGATTTGAAAAATTGTAGAAAAATGCTTACTTTCATCTTTGAAAATTTCTACCTACGATCCTAAGCATAGAAAAAGTCTGAATCTTATCTGGAAAGGTAAGGTTGGGTGTCCTGTATGACGTGACAGCAAAGGTATCGCGGCACTCGATCGCCTTGAGTCAGCAGAATTGAAAAATTGTAGAAAAATGCTTACTCTCATCTTTGAAAATTTCTATCTATGATCCTATGCATAGAAAAATTTTGAAAATTTCGTCGAAAGATGATTAGGTTTAGGGTCCTCTATAAGGTTGTCCTATGAATTCGGTGGCACTCGCCCAGCATGAGTCAGCAGAATTCACTCACATTTGGAAATACTCAAAATCTTTGAAAGTTTGTAACTCGTAATCTATGCATAGAAAAATTCCGAATTTGTTTTTAAAATGTTGGGTTGGGGATCCACTATGACGTGGGGGTGTTGGTATTGCGGCACTCGATCGCGATGAGTCAGCAAAATTGAATCATTGTAGAAAAGTGCTTACTTTCGTCTTTGAAAATTTTTAACTCGTATTCTATGCATAGAAAAATTCCAAACTTTTTCTTAAAATGTAATGTCAAGGGTCCTCTATGACTTGACGGTGTTGGTATTGCGGCACTCGATCGCGATGAGTCAGCAAAATTGAAATATTGTTGAAAAGTGCTTACTTTCGTCTTTGAAAATGTCTATCTCCGAATCTATGCATAGAAAAATTCCGAATCTTTTCTTAAAATGTAAGGTCAAGGGTCCTCTGTGAGTTGGCGGTGTTGGTATTGCGGCACTCGATCGCGATGAGTCAGCAAAATTGAAATATTGTTGAAAAGTGCTTACTTTGGTCTTTGAAAATGTCTACCTCCGAATCTATGCATAGAAAAAATTCCGAATTTGTTGTTAAAATGTTGGGTTTGGGGTCCTCTATGATTTGACGGTGTTGGTAGTGCGGCACTCGATCGCGATGAGTCAGCAAAATTGAAATATTGTAGAAAAATGCTTACGTTCATCTTTGAAAATTCTTAACTCGTAATCTATGCATAGAAAAATTCCGAATTTTTTCTTAAAATGTAAGGTCAAGGATCCTCTATGAGTTGACGGTGTTGGTATTGCGGCACTCGATCGCGATGAGTCAGCAAGATTGAATTTAAGAAAAGTGCTTACATTCATCTTTGAAAATTTCTATCTCCGAATCTATGCATAGAAAAATTCCGAATTTTTTCTTAAAATGTAAGGTCAAGGGTCCTCTATGAGTTGAAGGTGTTGGTATTGGGGCACTCGATCGCGATGAGTCAGCAAAATTGAAATATTGTAGAAAAGTGCTTACGTTCGTCTTTGAAAATTTCTAACTCGTAATCTATGCATAGAAAAATTCCAAACTTTTTCTTAAAATGTAATGTCAAGGGTCCTCTATGACTTGACGGTGTTGGTATTGCGGCACTCGATCGCGATGAGTCAGCAAAATTGAAATATTGTTGAAAAGTGCTTACTTTCGTCTTTGAAAATGTCTATCTCCGAATCTATGCATAGAAAAATTCCGAATCTTTTCTTAAAATGTAAGGTCAAGGGTCCTCTGTGAGTTGGCGGTGTTGGTATTGCGGCACTCGATCGCGATGAGTCAGCAAAATTGAAATATTGTTGAAAAGTGCTTACTTTGGTCTTTGAAAATGTCTACCTCCGAATCTATGCATAGAAAAAATTCCGAATTTGTTGTTAAAATGTTGGGTTTGGGGTCCTCTATGATTTGACGGTGTTGGTAGTGCGGCACTCGATCGCGATGAGTCAGCAAAATTGAAATATTGTAGAAAAATGCTTACGTTCATCTTTGAAAATTCTTAACTCGTAATCTATGCATAGAAAAATTCCGAATTTTTTCTTAAAATGTAAGGTCAAGGATCCTCTATGAGTTGACGGTGTTGGTATTGCGGCACTCGATCGCGATGAGTCAGCAAGATTGAATTTAAGAAAAGTGCTTACATTCATCTTTGAAAATTTCTATCTCCGAATCTATGCATAGAAAAATTCCGAATTTTTTCTTAAAATGTAAGGTCAAGGGTCCTCTATGAGTTGAAGGTGTTGGTATTGGGGCACTCGATCGCGATGAGTCAGCAAAATTGAAATATTGTAGAAAAGTGCTTACGTTCGTCTTTGAAAATTTCTAACTCGTAATCTATGCATAGAAAAATTCCAAACTTTTTCTTAAAATGTAATGTCAAGGGTCCTCTATGACTTGACGGTGTTGGTATTGCGGCACTCGATCGCGATGAGTCAGCAAAATTGAAATATTGTTGAAAAGTGCTTACTTTCGTCTTTGAAAATGTCTATCTCCGAATCTATGCATAGAAAAATTCCGAATCTTTTCTTAAAATGTAAGGTCAAGGGTCCTCTGTGAGTTGGCGGTGTTGGTATTGCGGCACTCGATCGCGATGAGTCAGCAAAATTGAAATATTGTTGAAAAGTGCTTACTTTGGTCTTTGAAAATGTCTACCTCCGAATCTATGCATAGAAAAAATTCCGAATTTGTTGTTAAAATGTTGGGTTTGGGGTCCTCTATGATTTGACGGTGTTGGTAGTGCGGCACTCGATCGCGATGAGTCAGCAAAATTGAAATATTGTAGAAAAATGCTTACGTTCATCTTTGAAAATTCTTAACTCGTAATCTATGCATAGAAAAATTCCGAATTTTTTCTTAAAATGTAAGGTCAAGGATCCTCTATGAGTTGACGGTGTTGGTATTGCGGCACTCGATCGCGATGAGTCAGCAAGATTGAATTTAAGAAAAGTGCTTACATTCATCTTTGAAAATTTCTATCTCCGAATCTATGCATAGAAAAATTCCGAATTTTTTCTTAAAATGTAAGGTCAAGGGTCCTCTATGAGTTGAAGGTGTTGGTATTGGGGCACTCGATCGCGATGAGTCAGCAAAATTGAAATATTGTAGAAAAGTGCTTACGTTCGTCTTTGAAAATTTCTAACTCGTAATCTATGCATAGAAAAATTCCGAATTTTTTCTTAAAATGTAAGGTCAAGGGTCCTCTATGAGTTGACGGTGTTGGTATTGAGGCACTCGATCGCGATGAGTCAGCAAAAATTAAAATATTGTAGAAAAGTGCTTACGTTCGTCTTTGAAAATTTCTATCTCCGAATCTATGCATAGAAAAATTCCAAATTTTTTCTTAAAATGTATGGCTGAGGTTCCTCTATGACTTGACGGTGTCGTTTTTGCGGCACTCGATCGCGATGACTCAGCAGAAATTCCTAAGTAGCGATAGATACATGTATTTACGTAAGAAACCCCCTCCTCCACTTTGTTTTGAAAATGTTTTAAAAAGTCGTGGGAGTGATAAGAAGTCGTGGTTGTTAGTTGGCAGCACTGATAAAAACGTATAACTTCATTTTTACGAGTTTTGACTTCTACTTGCACCGTGTAAATTCGCTTCTTGCAATCCGAAGACGAAGATCATCTTGCAAGCTAACTTCACCAACATATTTGAAATAAATTTTCAAACTGACAAAACACAAAACATTTTTTCGCGAATATTTATTTACCTATACAGATAATTTATACAAAAAATATACATTTAGACACCAAAGTACGTACGTGTTCTTAAATATAGCAAAGTCGTTTATTCATGTCCCAACATGTAGTCGGCCAAATAGTCACGCATGGATTTTATTGAGGACTGAGTAGCGGTATGCATCAAATCCGTTACATGTAGTGCTCCTACGATTGGACGCGTGTTTGAATCTTTGTATTTAAATTCCGTGGTGTATTTCAAAAATTTATATTTGTTTTCAAATGAGAGAAATAAGCAATCAAGAAAATCATTCTTCATTTTTTTCAGACGCTTATATTCATGATTTCTGACATGAATTACGGATTCTACTTCGTCGCTGTCGAGATTTTCATTAATATCTTTATGCGCGAAAGCATTACCTTCGGATTTCAGATCAGATACGACTTTAGCCAAGCACCCAACATCGCATCCGTAATGGTTGTTGAAAAGTACCACAATTCGTTTCCAGAACTTCAATTCCGGATGATTCACATTGGTCGATTTTATCGTATGTAAAAACCAGAACCACCGCTCGACAATTGACAAATTTTGATATGGACGGGAAGATAATTTCGACGTGTCCTGTCCTAACAGTGGGACCAGGGCTTTGTCTTTTTGATCATAAAAAACATTGTACTGTTTTAAAACATCCATTACGGTTTTATCGGGGTTACTGGTGAAATTCTTTTGCTTTTTAATAAAGTCCGCGTCGACTTTCTGCACATCAATTGGTAGGGTTTTGGCATTAATATAAACATATTCATAATACCCTACAACCAAGCGGTCTGTAAGTTTACACTCCTGGTCCACCAAGCGACTTGACAGTACTTCCGCGCGACTTGACAGCACTTCCGCGCGACTTGTCGCTGCATAGGCTTGACTTGACAGTACTTCCGCGCGACTTGACGCTGCATAGGCTTGACTTGACAGAAAATCGACGTGTCTTGACATGGAAAAGTACATTTCTTTCAAATCAGTGTGTTTGGGTTCTGGCCATTCTGGTACCTGGCGAATATGTAACACATTCACCGATACAAAAAGGAAATAATAAATTGGAAACATAGCGAAATAAGTAGACTCATAAAGGCATTAAGCCAAAGTCTTGCAACACTATTCCATATGTTTATCTAGGTATCTAAATTAACATTATGATAGTTGATAAAATATTTATACAATAGAAGAAAGTAACGTAGTTGATTTCGTAATTACCGCTAGAAAGTGTTTTCTGATTGTTGAAGTTTTATACTTCCGTTGTTTTTTTTAATTTATTGGAAATATTAATGTTCAAATGTTTAAAGCTATTTTGATCATTTAGGTATTGGTTTTTTTTTGTATGGTCGAAAAAAGCAATGTAGAGGTTCAGTGTTCAGTGCTGTGGTATAAGTATACATTGTCGGATCGTCCCCGTCAAGATTTAATTTTTTATTTTCTTTAATGAAAAAAACTCCCACGCAATAATAATTTTAACTTGACTAAATTCATAACTTTTCACGACTTTTACAACTTTTTGTTTTCTCATTTGTTCGATTAATGGATTTTTCTTTTCAAAAATTTTCCGTTTTCCCACAAAAAAGCAGAGTATTATAACATTTTACTAATTCTTCAGATTGCATTGATATCGTATTACCAGTTTTATTAGAGTCCAAAGTGGAATTTTTTTAGACAATTGATAAGGAAACCAAGAGTTTTTTTGGACACCCTGAAGTTCTCATTTTTCCCCCTTTTTTTCGACGTTGATGGAAACAAAAAATAATGAATAAATTCATCATATAAAGAATACCATATCAAATGGGTTCTGTTATTCTACTATCATGTATAGGTAGGTACCTAATAGGAAGCGGCGTAATTTTTCGACGGTACAAATCGCTAATGTAAATAATGTTGGATTTAAAATTTAAAACTCGCTAATCTGACATATGACAGTCTGATTCATTCATGTGTTCTCTCTAATTGATCATAATCATAATACTTAGTCCCAAAATCTAAATATGCTAAGATTGTAATCTATCAAATAAATACTTACAACCGGTGTGGTTGGTGAGGTTTCGGAATCTCTATTTTTTGGTCGAGTACCCTTACTTGGAATGGCACGTTGTTTTTGGTTTTTCTTATCATTGTGGCATCATTTGGTACAGTAAAACATAACAAATTATTAAAACTAGGAAATTTTTAGGTTTCCAATTTAAGATTAACTAACGTGATTAAATTATTTTTCTCAAAATATGCGAATTTGTACAGCTATGTAATTCTAAATAGCATTGCTTAAATACCTTTGTGTTGCTTACCAGTGGACTGCGTTTTAGTCGCGCTGATCTAACGATCACTTCGGCTGGAAAGCGTTCGTAATCGAGTTGAATATTCTGAGAGGGTACTATACCCTGTTCATGATTTGTACACATTGGGAACCTACTGGAACCCATTAAAAAATATATAAGTGGTTTGGACCAAATCATTATTAACAAATTATATGGATGTGGAATGGACTTGATTTCAATATGGATGTGGAATGGACTTGATTTCAAAGTCTACAAATTATATAGTGCTGTTCCCCAATTTTTTTAAATCAGTTATCAGCGATAAAAATATTATAGATAAGTAGGTACTTGAGATAATTACTCCTGATAGAACAAAATTGCGTTTAACTTCTACTCGAATCTTAATGAGCAGAAATTTAATCGTAATTATTAACATTTTAATTAACAACTCAATTATTTTGATACCTACCAATTGATTTGCTATTTAGTTTTTTTCCATTTCAACCAATTTAATTAATTTTGATAAATCCATCGATTTTTTAAAAATAAATAGGTACCTACTACCTACTTGAATCAAGTTCACCTGATTCCAATCTAGCAGCTTCAATTTAGTCATGCACTGTGTTGTTATTATGCACGCAGAATGAATGCAGAATGCGTAATAGACGCAGAATGCGTAATAGACGCAGAATGCGTAATAGACGCAGAATACAAAGAATGAATGATGTATAATGTGAAAAATGTGGCTAAAATTTGTTCACGTATTATCAGCAAAGTTTCATTTACCTACTTGTTGTTTCGAAGGTGTCTTTCTTTCTTAATTTCTAATCTAGGTAGGTAGGTAGTAGGTACCTACGGATATTGTCACTCGAAATATTCCCAAGGGTCTGTCTATTCTCACTCGGAATGAACAACAAAATGTAAATCGTTCTCTCGAAGCAACCTGTGTCGTGAGTCGTGACGTCGTAACTTCATAATCTTAAGGTATTTGAAAATTTGAAACCGAAATCAACAATTTTTCAGCCGTGGAATTTTTATCGATTCTTAAAATAGTTTCAATTTTTCATTTCCTTTTCTCTAGTTATTTTTCAATTCTAAATCCTTAAAATATTTTTCAATTCTAAATTTTTTTATCCGGAATACATTTTTACCAGCTCTGCAATTATTTTCTTCATTAATTTTTTTTCAGGTAGGTATAAAAAATTTTCAACTTTGGTATTTTTACTAAAAATATATTTTTTTCATTTCTTAACTACAATAATTTTCTCTCAAAATTAAGTAAATCTTTTCTGAAATTGCTTTGCTCTCGAAATTATTTCTCGAAGTTCAATTTTTACACCTTTTGAATTTTTTCTCTTAAAATTCCATTTTTTTTAAAGCTCAGCTCAAATATTTTTCTAAAATTATTTTTCAGCTCTGAAAGTTTTAGAATATCTAAGATCAAAGAATGGGATTTCATTGTTAATTTTAAAAAATATGTACCTATTTGCTATTTTTTTTCGGAAGTTGTAATATTATCTATTATTTCACCAAAAAGCAGAAATGACAACTATTTTTTAAAACAAACATAAATAGATAGGTACTTACCTACTTACCTTTTTTACGCGCCGAACTTCCAAATTGATGGGATATTTTTCAGAAAAATTACGAAAAATTGTAGTTTCAAGAATCAGCTACCTTAGTCGAAATTTATAAATTTTCTATCAAAAAATATACGACATAGGACATAGCAGAATTCAAATTGTTCAATTTTTTTAAAAAATTTTGAAATTTTAATGCTAGAAATGGACAATGAGTGTTCATTTTTCATCAACTTTGACGTTCACTGAATTTTTTTACATTTCACCAGATTCCTTGAATGATTCGGTATTTCAAGAAATAAAGGAAATTAGACTCTTTTTGCTTGATAATTTTTCAAAATACCTAACAAAAACTGAAATTTTTCAAAACTTATTTTTCTGACAAATTATGATGACTTTTTTTCTGTTATCAGTTCTAGGAAATCGGTCTCGGCTCTCATTTAATCATAAATTTATTTTTAAATTTTTATCGCATTTTTAATTGATAATGGGATAATGGAGTTGAAGCCGGAGAGTGGAGCGCTCCCTCTGGATCCCTGAAACAGTCTGAGATTCGAAGTGAAACCAGTGGAAGGATGAGAGAGGAGACTAGAACAGTAGCTGCGCCGAAACTACTTTTAAAAATTCACTCCGTCCCTCCCTCCGGATCCCTGCGCTAGAGATTCCCTAATGGTTTGAAATCATCAAATTTATCGTCTACATGGTAGGAAACTGAATTTTGTCAATTCTAGTAGATACCAATGGAAGTACTTACGAGTACTTTTCCCCGAAAATATTACCTACATTTTTGCTTTAAAAAAAATGACGATTTTTGAAATTATCAAGAGATTTTCAAAAGTCTAGATATAAATTTGATTAGATTGAATAAGAAATTTAGGAATTGAGAAAAAATGTTCAAGAGTCGAACTGAAATTTTGGTGGAGAAAACTTTGGAACTTGTTTTTTTTTTTCGAAAATCAAAGGGCACATTTCAATAATTTATTCAACAATTACGAAAATTAACTTTTCCTTATTTTCTCAAAAACCTCATTTTGAAATGAAAATTATGGATATTTTCATCGCAAAATATAGCAGTAAATGACTTTTTCCAATTATTTTCTAATATTTTGACAGTACTTGATTGAAACATTTTCTAAATTCAGTCAGATACTTATTGGCGTAAAAATTGAAGCATTGATATTTCACCAAAATGCAAAAATGGACTTCTCTTTTTAAAAACAAAAGTCAATACATAGGTTGGTAGGTACTAATTGATAGGATATTTCTCAGAAGATACGAAAAATTGTCATTTCAAGAATTAAAATGAATCAATTTTCTACTTACAATGATGAAAAAATGAGTTTGCAAATTTTTTTTTGAAAAATTTATATTGCGATGAAGAATTTTTATAAACTAATTAATAGTTTGTACTCTTGAAACAATTTTAATAGTTGCAAAAAAATTACTACCCCCTTTTTTTTATAGCAAAATTAGAATATTTAATTTCACGATTTTTTTTTTCTTAAAAGTTAGGTAAGTAGGTATTTTTTTCCTTATTTACTTACTTGCTTATTAGGTATCTATTTCTTTTCAATTTATAAAATATTTTCGGAAGTTGATCACTAGGATTTTTAAAATATGTGATCAACATTTCAGTTAAAATTAAAAATTAAGCAAAACTTTCAATTTTTTTTTTTAATTTCAGCATAATCTAAAAATTTTATACTCTGCAAACGTACCAAAAATAGCAACGAACTTGAGATATTTTGTCTAATAGACATGACATGATGAAATAAAATCATGCAGTTGTCTCTATTTTACGAAAATTTTTCATTTGTAATTTTATATAATTCTAAGAATTGAAGAATAGTAGTGAATAAAATATGTAGGTACCTACCTAATGAAACACTTTTGATTAAATAAAAATTGTAAGTATAAAATTCTAAAAAAAAAAATAAAATAAAAATAGGACGTATCCTGCCTACGAAATTCTTTTATCCTTACTCATCAATTTCTTCTAAAAGAAATAAACCCATCTTTATTTTTATCCATACTTGTTATTTTGAAACGTAAAACAAGTGGCGACGAATTATAAAATTTTGAAACCCAGTCGAATGCTTCATCCGTGTTGAGCAATCCGTCTCCATTTTTGTCAGCTTTTTGTATGATGGTTTCGCGAGTAAACATCGGTTCAGGATATTTCTTTCTGGTTCCTAGAATGTTGGTGCCATTTTCAGGAAAAGATGCAATACCAGCACACGGTTCGTTACAATATCCACTTTTACATCCTCCATCGCAATTACATCCGAATATATTGCATCCTCCATTCGCGCAATATTGAGGAAACGTCGAAACTGAGCAATCCAGACAAATACCTTGCACCCTACGTCCAGAAAATGCTCGATTGGTAAAACACAGATCAACTGTATAAGATCCACAGCATTCTGCTGTTACTGGTGGGAAATAGTTACACCACCGAAGAACGGCAAATGAAAAGACCAAAATTTGGAACGAATACATGTCGGAAATTTTGAAGTTTAGTACTAGATATAGAATTGCGAGATGAACAAGAATAAGTGACGAAAGTTCAATTAAATTTAATGTTTATATAGCCGAAGGATATGACTTCATCACCGGAATTGATTTTAAAAATAGAAAATATTTCTGTTTATCGGTTGATAATATAAAATATACATCGGCACACAATTCTAATAACTGATAAAAATTTCCGATTGCAAATACTTACTCAGAAAATGCCCTATTGAGGCCAACCATTTGATAAAACACCACTAATTCTGAGCCGCTTGAATGAAAAATTATCGAAATAAGCTTAAAAGATACACCTCAAAGTGTCTACTTCAAGTTCCCCAAAGCTTAGGACCCGAAAATAATTTTTTATATTGTTTATGATTTTTTTTTTTTCAAAAAAAAGTCAAAATTTGATTTTGAAAATTAGGGTTTCTAATGTGAACCTCCTCCCGATTTAGTTGAGTTAACGACCCGATCCACCGGAGAAAAATTTTTTTCATGTTCGTTTCTCATCGATAAACAATTTGAGATTAAAATGACAACCCTACGGTCAAAACTTCCGGAAAAAATTAGAAAACACAAAATCGAGATTCTATGTAGAGAGTCCACTTTAGGGCATTCTCTAACAAAACTTTTTGTCCATGTTACCGCGATCAATCTTCGAAACCAATTACATCAATCGATAGACCGTCAATTCAACATTCAGAAAAAATTATTTAAAAAATTTTACGATTAAAATTTTTTTCTCACGAGCACAAAAAATCTTTAGCGCGCATCTGTTTTGGATGAGTGGATTCTTACCAAAATGTTATCCTTCCATGATGACGAAAATTATATTTTACCAAACCATAATGAAAATTGGTATTTTTTTGAAAAAAAAAATTAAGTAGCCATAACGTCCTCATCCTTTTCAAAAACAGCCAGTTCTGTTGTTTGAAAATTTGGCTATATGTAATTGTGACGTTTTTCAATCTAGGTAAATATAATTGTAAAAAATTGAAATCATTAGCAGGACAGTCATTTTTTTTTTCAAATGACCTAAGTTAGAGTCATAATTTTACCAAAAATCAAAAATTAATTTCTTGAAAACAGTAATTATTGATCACTTAAAAAATATAATACTTGATACGTAGGTATTCATTTTTAAGTTTTTTTTTTTTTTTTTTTTTTTATAGAAAATACCATAAATTTATTCCAGGTACCCACTGAAGTATTTTTTAGGTACATGAAAATAATTCCTACTTCGTATTCAAAAATTGTTACAATTAATAAAATTGTTAAAATCAAACAAATTGAGCTACGTTTTTAGGATTTTTTAATTTTTTCCCTCCTATATTTTAATAATGCACAGTGAACCGAATGGGCGAAATACCTGTTTTTGAAGTCTAATTCTCATAGAAAGATCATATCTACTGAATTCAAAATTTTCAATTTTTTTTCTCTCAACTCTCAAGGAGGGTAGTACTGAAACCCAATTTGGAAAAAATTAAAAAAAATCGACACGAGTATGAAAATCAAGAGGGTTTAGTTCAAGGATTTCCAATTTTGGATTATTTTTTCTCTCAATCCTCAAGGAGGGCAGTACCATGGGAAAAATTGGAAAACACGATATGGGTATGAAATTCTGGGGTTTCAAGTCGAGAATTTCGAATTTAGGGATATTTTGTCCCCCAAACCTTCAGGGGAGAAGCTAACATCAAATTTTGAAAATATTGAAAAAAAATACTTGCTTATTGGGTAATAAGTATCTATTTCTATTTCAATTTATATAATATTTTCAAAAGTTGACTATTGCAATTTTAAAAATATGTGATGAAAATTTCAGTTGGAATTTAAATAAGCAATAAGATACTTTCAATTTTTTTTCTAAATTTCAGCATAGGTAATCTAAAAATTTTAACTATACTCTGCGAACGTACATAAAAATAATAACGAACTATGATATCGATTTTGTTTAATAGAAATGACACGATAAAATAAAATCATACAGTTATCTCATTATTTTACGAAAATTTTTCTCTACCTATTTGAGATAATTCTAAGAATTAATTGAAAAATTGAAAAATAGTAGTGGATAAAATAAGTAGGTACCTACCTAATGAAACACTTTTGAATAAATAAAAATTGTAAGTATAAAATGCTAAAAAAAATATATATAAAAAAAATAGGACGTATACTGCCTACGAAATTCTTTTATCCTTACCCATCAATTTCTTCAAGAGAAATAAACCCATCTTTATTTTTATCCATACCTTTTATTTTGAGACGTAAAACAATTGACGACGAATTATGAAATTTTGAAACCCAGTCGAATGCTTCATCCGTGTTGAGCAATCCGTCTCCATTTTTGTCAGCTTTTTGTATGATGGTTTCGCGAGTAAACATCGGTTCAGGATATTTCTTCCTGGCTCCTATATTGTTGGTGCCATTTCCAGGAAGAGATGCAATACTAGCACATGGTTGGTCACAACGTCCAATTTTACATCCTCCATCGCAATTGCATCCGAATATATTGCATCCTCCATAAGAGCAATATTGAGGAAACCAAGTTGGCACTGAACAGTCGAGACAAATACCTGCTGCCTTAAAACCAGAAAATTCTCCAGTGGAAAAACACAATTCAACAGTATAAGGCCCACAGCATTCTGCTTTCACTGGTGGGAAATAATTACACCACCGAAGGACAGCAAATGAGACAACCAAAACTTGGAACGAATACATGTCGGAAATTTTGAAGTTAAATACTCGTCACAGAATCGCGAGATGAGTAAGAACAAGTAACAAAGGTTTAACTAAATTTAATGTTTATATAGCTGAAAGATATGATATTTATCGTCATTATTGATTTTAAAAATACAAAATATCTCTGTTTATCGACTGATAAAATAAAATACACATCTGCACACAATTCTTATAACTGATAAAAGTTTGCAATTGCAAATACTTCCTCAGATAATGGTTTGTTTTTTCATCTCTCCTTTATGTATAGCTGAATAATGGATGAGTGGATTCTCACCAAATTGCTATTCTTTCATAATGACGAAAATTATATTTCACTAGACTATAATAAAAATTGGCATTTGTTTAGTATTGGGATATTGTGGGAAATTTCCCATATCGAGGAAATTTTCGAACGAAAAAAAAGAAAAAGGGAATTTCTGGTAAATTTAATCAAACACGAGGGAAAATGGGAAATTTGATCCAACATGGAGAAAATAATGAAGAATTTGTGCAATGGAGGGCAATTGAGGGGAAAATACAAATTTCAATGAATTTTTCAGTATTTCTATAAAATTTTCGTATCATTGTTGGGAAATCTTGTAAATTTTTCCATATCGTGGGTAATTTCAAGCGGAAAAAAAAGAATTTAAAAAACGGAATTTGCGGAAAATTGGATTAATACGAGATGGAAATAGGAAATTTGCTCAATTGAGCAAAAAATAAAGGAGAAAAATTGCAAATTTTCATCAATTTTTAGGTATTTTTTCCCCTTTCTTTTTCAACAAAAACATGAAATTTTAAGAATTTATGAGGAAAAAAGTGAAGGGAAAAACGTGGGAGATGTATTATTTTCTGGAGGGAAATATGGGAAATTTTAAGATTTGATCGGGGAAAATCTGCAATTTCAATATCCCAACACTGCGGTTCGAGAAAAATAGTTTCCATAATGTACTCTCATCCTTTTCAAAAACAACCAATTTTGCTGTTTGAAAATTTGACAATAATTGTGACTTTTTCAATCTGGACATAATTGTCGAAAATTGAAATCATTGGCACAATCGTCAATTTTTCTTCAAATTACCTAAATTAGAGTCCAAATTTTTCCAAAAATTTAAAATTAATTTTTTGAAAATAAATATTTATTGGTTACCTTTTCGAAATTGAAAATACCAAATTTGTAAAATCAAAAATTGTAAAACATCTTTGAAATTTTTTCATAATTGAACATGAACGATGAAAAGGAATCTTTATTTGAATCGATTTTTCAAACTCGATTACAAAAATAGGAATTTTTAAAAATAAAAATAGGCGAGTACCTAAGAACGTAATGATCTTTTTTTTTCAAAAAATTACAATTGATCATCGAAAATTTTGTATTTGTGTACGATTTGCTTGATTAAATTCCAAATTTGAATTTTACTTCGATATTTTTAATGGATTAGGTACCTTGAAATACTAAAATATTCCAATAAAAATTAAATGGTACAAATTTCTACCAAAAATCGATCATTTAATGAATATTTTATATTAATTATCTGAATAATTGACGTATGAACTGGTACAAATATTTTTTGTGTTCAAAAACACCTTACTCGTCGATTTCTTGGCGAGAAAGAAACCCGTCTTTATTTTTATCCAGGCGTTGCAGCTGTAAAAGTAGTTCAGTTGGCGAAATAGGCTCAGGCTGAATATATGAAATAAAATAAAATGCTTCATCCACACTAAACAAACCGTCTCCATTGGTGTCACCGTTTTGCATAATGGTATCGAGAGTATACACAGGTTGAGGGCTGCAGTCGGTACAATTTTGAGACATAGGACACGATTTTCTACACTCTCCGTCTTTACATCCTCCACTGCAGTTGCATCCAAATATATTGCATCCTCCTTCAGAACAATATCGAGAACCCTGATTTGGCGGTGAGCAGTCGAGACAGACATTAAATGCAGTAGAGCCGGAATAATGTTGATTCGCGAAGCATAGTGGAACATTCCAGGGCGAGCAGCATTCGCCGGACACCGATGCGTAATAATTACACCATTGAAAAACGACAAACAGCGAAACGAACACTTTGCACGAATACATTGGCAAATTTTAATGCTGAATAGGCAACGTAGAATCACAAAATGAGTTGGAGGAAATGACCAAGAATTGACTGAATTTGGCGTTTTTATACATAGCTGTTGGGTATGGCTTCATTGCCAGTACTTATTGATTCTAAGAATATTGAATATCTTGGTTTACCGAATAATAAAATAAAATACGTGATTTTCTACTCCTACAATTTTAACAACCGTTGAAAATTTGAAATTAGAAATACCCAGTTTTATTTTATTTTTTTCATTTTCTGTGGTTGGATAATGCATTTGTAAGCATGTACATTGTACTTACTGCATACTCACTGTTCTTCAAAAATAACCAGAATAAATTCTTATCCACGTAAGTAATTAATAAATAGATTGCAATTTGTTCAAGGTAAATGAGGTAGCGAGTTTTTTCTCTCACTTCTCAAAAATAAATATTTTTTGCTCGGAAAAGTTGAAAGATTGTGACATTTTTCAATAAGGAATAACTTACCAAATATTAAAGTATAATTAATCAGTTGAATTTTTTCACAAATTTTTACTTTAATTGGAATTGCAATTTTACCAAAATTCAAAAACTAATTTCTTGAGAAAAAAAATTATTTGAGTGATGTCGAATAACCCAAGATCAAAGTTGACTTAGAATGAGCCAATGGTGACGGTCTGAAAGCAGCCGACACCATTCTGAAAAAAATTTTATCATCACCAGAAAAAAATCCTCGCCAGAAAAGGGGCATTTCAGTACCTCAGTAGATGAGAGTTTTGGGTATTTTTTCATGAAAATAAACAATTCCTAGTTTGTATGCGAAAATTTTCACAATATTTTAAAATGGAATAAAAGAAGCTTTTTTGCGAGGGGTTGCTCTTGAAATTTTTCATAGTGGAGGATAAATGATGAAAATAAATTTTTGGAAATTTATTTTTCAATATTTACGAAATATATTTAATCCTGAAACGAAAATTACTTGTAAAAAAAAATCACCAAAAATAATTTCAAATCATACTTACTTGCTTGCTCGAAAAAATCGTCAATTTTCTTCAAACTGGAGTGCAGATTCAAAACTAATATCTTACCAAATTCTTGGATTTCTCATTTTGAAAAAAGAAAATTGTATTTTTTTTTTTTCGAAAAATTATGAAGTTTACCTGATTATTTTTCATTATATCACTAAAATTAATAGATTGGGAAAAATGAAAATTTTTAATAGATATATAGATACTTTTTTCGTTAAGTAAAGAAATTCAATTCGTATGTAGGATTTGAGAATTTTTTAAAATTAACAAAACCAACAAAGCTTACCTATACCTACCTTTTCACTGAAAAATTCTACTTTCATCATTAACAGGGTCATTGGAAAGCATGATACAAAGGGTACATTGTACCTTCCTCCTCCTCCAAAAAATTCCAACGAGGGTACAGGGAATAATTTGTACCACCCCCTCCATCCCATCAAAATGAGTTTTTAATGCATTAAAACGTGAAAAAAAATTGGGGGGGGGATTAAAAAATAAAATTATTTTAAAACTCTGCTTGATGAGCATAAACAAAATCACAATTGAGTATTATGAATATTATTGAGGCGATGAAAAGAAAAAATGGTTTTTTTTTGCCCCTTCCCCCGAAATTCATCTCGTATTTTTTCAAGTTTTTTGGTACTTATGTTGTTCTTAAGATAATTAATTCCAAATAAGAAACAGAAAAAAAATGGTATCCAAAAATTGAATATTAACTTTTTAAAAAATCCATTCGATAGATAGGAACCTACCTACCTATAAAGAAGGTACCTATTTCTTATGAGTAAATATTTCACAAAATCGTAATTTTCTTTCAAATTTGTACACAACTCAAAGATTCGCTTTTCTATACCGATTGAAATTACAAAAATTAATTTTTTACAATGATCGAACCTGATATTTGATTTTTCTTTACCAAACTCATAAAAATAGGATTTTTTCAAACAACAAAAATATCTGCTTCAATAACCTTTTCTCAAAAAATTGTATTTGCTTTATGAAATTTTTTTAAATATTTACACATTTCATGTAGGTATTTTGATGGAATAATTTTAAAAAAGTAAACAATTTAAGTAGATAGGTAATTTTAAAAATAGCTAATAAAAATAAAAGAGAGTACATACCTATAGATGAAATATTCCAAAAAAAAATTGAATGATACTAATTTTTGATCAAATTTGAATTGAAGAATATTTTATTAATTAATTATCTTAATTGATGGTATATTTCGAGAATGCTTTTTTGGATTCCAAAAATCCCTTACTCATCGATTTCTTGACGAGAAAGATACCCATTTTTATCTCTGTCTAGGCGTTCTAGCTGTAAAACTAATTCAGTTGACGACGAATCGTGAAATTTTGAAACCCAATTGAACGCTTCATCAATACTGAACAATCCGTCTCCGTTGGTGTCACCTTTTTGCAAAATGGTTTCGAGAGTAAACATAGGTTCGGGATGTACCATTTTGGTGCTAGAAGCAGTGCCGTTTTTAGAAATGGATACGCTCCAAGGGCATGGGTTACTACATTCTCCGGATTTGCAGCCTCCAGAGCAAGCGCATCCAAATATATTGCATCCTCCGTAAGAGCAATACTGAGGATACCAAGATGGCCATGAGCAATCAAGACAAGCTCCAACTGCATGAACGCCGGAGAAATGTTGATTGGCAAAGCATAGTGGAAGATTCCAAAGCCCACAGCATTCTCCGGATACCGTTGCGAAGTAATTACAGCACAGAAAAACGACAAACGACGAAACTAAAACTTTTTGCGAATACATTTCGAAAAACTTGATGTCGAAATACTTTATGAAAATTACGCGAAATATGCAAGAATTGAAACTATAACGAGGATATAAGTCACAAAATTTAGTATCTGTATAGCTTCAGCAAACGACTGCGACTTCTTCGAGCAGTAATTCTAAACCGATCACTATTACTCTTAATGCTGTATCATCTACCTTTTATATAGCAAAGGCGATTTGTGAATTTCCTATCTTATATCTTCATCTCCTCTGATTGGACTTCACTCCATGAATTTTGAATATCATTGTGTTTGTGAACTTCGGCTCGCAATGTTTTCCTGATTTTAAGATAGGTATCAAAGGTCATATAATGCACTTTGGAAGAATGATAAATCTTATTTTTTGCGAACAATTATTTCTTACAATCAGTGAAAACAGACTCAAAAATTACAAACATCGTAACATTTTCATTTTTCATCCTAATTGGGAGTAGGTCTACTGCAAACAATAGGGTTGGTGCAAAAAAATTAGATTTGGCTGAAATTGAAATATGTTATAAAATATACAATTATAAACTCAACAAAACAAACCGCACTCAAATCGGTTGAGTAGAACTCGAAAAAAACCATTTCAAAGTTCCGATTTTTGGACTCGTTCAAAAAACGACCGCCTCAACGAAATTATGCGTTGTGACGTCAGTTCCTCGTATCGGCCCCGCGAACATAACGTATTTTAATGCGCTATTTCAGTTTTTCGTTAATTTTGGAACTGGACATTCGATTTTTCTGATTTTTTTTTACAATTTTTTCTCGTTGATGTGATATAGTAAATTAATACCTATATTTTTTAATTTTAACCTTCCAGAAAGGGGAAGGAGCTCTCGTAATTTTTATGATTTAATTTTTTGTCATACTACCAACCTTAGAATTTTTCATCTACAATTTGGTTTTACCTAGGGTGAATCGGTTTGCGCAATTTAAAACAAAAAATTTCAATCTGAATTTTAAAAACGTTTTCAACTCCATGTTTTTCAAATTATTTTCCGAACACAATAAGTATTCAGTAATTTAAATAAAATTAAAAATGAGTAATAACAATATAAGAAACATGAACCTATTCGAATTTTCTGTGGCTTTTGTTTGGTAAATTCGTGTCTACTCGTATTATAAAGATTTTGAAAAATGTTTGCTTTCTTAAGACTTTCTGGATTCCTCAGATATTCCCTTGGATTTTTAAAAAAATTCAAATCCATATTGTTTGAAATTTTTTACAATTCGAAAACTTTTCTAATAATCTTGAAGTATTCCTCAATTTAAAAAAAAAATCAATTTGTATGTTTTTCAAAATTAAATACCTCAATTGAAATATTTTATACATCCTTAATCCATAATAAATACCTAAATTATTAATTACGTAATGAAAAATCAACAAAAAAATTACGATTGATAAAAATTATCGAAAAATCATAATGAAATTTAACGCGACGGTTTTTTCGTTCCTGTTTGAATCCGAGGAACTGACGTCACAACGATGTTACGCGCGTTGCGACTTTTTTTCGCGACCCGCTCAATCTGCGGAATTCAATGGTCAATTTCTTCGATTCTAGTGGACCAATTTCGATGCGGTTTGTTCTGTTGAAGTTGTAATTGTGTATTCTATGACATTACATTAATTTCAGCTAAATCTAATTTTTTTGCACCAACCCTATTGTCATCAACAAAAGTTTCTCGGTCGATAATTTTATCATCAATGATAACAAAAATTCGCTGCCTGTGAATGGATTTTTGATTATTCCGAGTATTTTCTCCGCAAATATTAAATATCAACTCGAATTCTGTATACCTAGGTAATTGTTTTCTAATAATTCGTGAAAATAGTTTACCAAAGTCGATTGTTTATTCATAATTATGCATTTTATCAGAACATAGATTGGTCGTAGGGACATGTAAATAGTTATTTGAATAGGTACAATGTCTAATTGTATGAATTTTTTTTCCTATGTTTCGATAGCGATTCCAACGAGCATTCGTTTTTGATGGATTTCATAAATTACAAGAATGATACCAGCGGAGGACGATTAGCCAGATGGTTGCAGCCTGATTCATTCGTAGATGTTAGCAAATGTGAAATGATTTTTCCAAGGACCAAAATCAAATGTGGCTGGCCAACTACTTTGGCCATAGTGACGAGAGACCAATATGGCGATATTGTCGAGATACCTGATTTGAAGGTGAGGATTTAGTCTGTATTTCGTTTTAATTTTCTCAATGGAGTATTATTTTAATTTTTGAAGATGGGTATTGAAAGAGTAGACGCTTTAGACGTATATTCATGAAAATTTGAAAATTTTTATTTCTCATAAAATGGAAAAAAAAAACACGTAGAAAATACTAGAAAAATTGATTTTTCAAAAAAAAAAAATGGTACCTACTTAATGATTGATGAATGATGATGATTATGTTTTTAAAAAAAATCACATTTTTTTTTAAAAATAAAAAGAGTCGATTTTTATAATTTTTGAAAAATTTGAAATTGTTCAATTTTTTAAAAATTGGTCAAACTTCAAACATTGTGACATGTCACACAACAAGCTTAGTTGGCTTAGATCGAAAAAAATGAAAATTTAGATTTTGAATTTATTCCGATGGTGACTTTGAAAACGTTCGAGAGTGATTCATATCGTTGTGAATGGACGGTCAATGTTGGGAGAAGAACAGAAATTGGTCAAGAATTTTTTTTTACGATTTTTCAAATAAAAAAATCAACTCATTTTATAAAAATTGGTATTCAGCCGCTATCGTAAGGAAAACGGGCCGAGATCCTACTTCGGTCGGTATTGACCAAAATTCAAAAGTGAATATCAGAAAAAATGCCTCTCGACTAGGCAAATTCAATGCCGGAAGCAGTTTCGAATTTGGTCAACTAATGTCCGAGTTGAAAACGATTAAGCATGACTGGGGTGCTGTCATGAAAAAAGCTGGCTTGGATCCTCAAAATGAAAGAAATGAAAAAATTCGAAACTTTGATGGAATCTGATGGTTCTTGGCCTGCAGACTTGAATGGTAATGTCGAATGATTTTGCGAGTAATTCATTTTTCTCAATTTTTGAAAAATTGTCAATTTGGATATGAGCTGGGTTTTCTTATAATAGCGTCTCAATTTTCAAAAAATTCGCTTCAACGCTTAAAAAACAGGTAGATAAGTAATAATAAGAACTCAATACAAGCTGGAGACCGATGAAACGGCCATCTGACTTCGTTTCAGTACGGTTTGCCAAAAAAATTAAAATTTTGGGCAGAATGGAAATTTTTGGGAAAAAATAAACATTTGAGGAAATGAAAATTGGGAAAAATGAGAATTTTTTGGGGAAGGGGAATGAGAATTTTGGGGGTGAAAATGAAAAATATTGGAGAAAATGAAAAATATTGGAGAAAATGAGAATTTTTGGGAAAATTGAGAATAAGGAGGGGGGGTGAAAAGAAAAATTTTGGGAAAAGTTAGAATTTTAGGGACAGTGGGAATTTTGGGGGAAAATGAGAATTTCAGGAGGAAATGAGAATTTTGAGAGAAAATGAGAATTTTTGGGGGAGGGGAATGAGAATTTTGGGGGTGAAAATGAAAAATATTGGGGAAAATGAGAATTTTTCGGGGAAATTAAGAATGGGCGGAGGGGGGTGGAAATAGACATTTTTGGGGAAAATGAGAATTTGGGGGGAAATGAGATTGTTTTTGGATGTGATGAAAATTTTTTGGGAAAATGAAAAATATTGGGGAAAATGAGAGTTTTTCAGGGAAATTGAGAATGGGAAGTGGAAATGAAAATTTTTTGGAGAAATTATAATTTTTGGGAAAAATAAGAATTTTTTGGGAAAAATAAGAATTTTTTGGAAAAAATAAGAATTTTTTGGGAAAAATAAGAATTTTTTGGGAAAATGAGAATTTTTAATTTTTTCACTATAAAAAATTGCAATAGACGCCAAATGACAACTTGATCAGAAGAATGATAAAGATTGCCTGTTTATTTAAAATGGCAAAAATTACCAATTTTCTAAAATGAAAAAAGTGACAAAAATTGACTATATTTTACAAAATTGATAAAAAGTGATGATAATTCTCACGAATAAAATTGAATATTTTTGTTTGAGGTTTATTTCGGGCATACGTACGAGTATTATTATGTTCCCAGTTTTTATCATTTTATCAAAAATCATCTGCCTGTTTTTGTTTTGTTTTTTTTTGAAAAATTGATCATTTTTATCAGTTTTTAAAAAATGGTTCAACTGAATTAACTCTGTTTTTAATTTCAGAGATTTAAATTTTTTCATGTTTGAAAAATTATGTTTTACTCAAGTTTGAAAAATTTTACGCTTTTGTCATGTTTTAAATGAGTGTTCAAATTTTTGACACTTCTTTTTTTTAAAAATGAAAAAAAAAATACCTTAAAATGGACCATTTTTCTTTATTAAATTAGATATTGCAAATCGTAAATAGGTACATGACTGATTACCTAATTTTAAGAACAATAATTTCAATCTCAATTATTTCGAAAAACAATATTTCTTCATTGCACAGTTCTTTTAATTCAAACGCCACAGAAAAATTATTTCTATCCTTTCTATATGCAATACGAACACAAAAATCTGGAAAAACTTGCAAAATCCGCATTTCGCAGGCAATAAAAATACTCCAAAACACACCATACAACAAACATTCGCATAAAAACGCACATCGCAACAAAAAAATAAAAACAAATTTTGTCATATTGAAAAATTCGTTTGCAAAAATATACTCATTTTAATACATACATGGGAGAAAAAAAAATCGGAAAATACCACCGTTCGAAACTAATCTCATTCAATGGTACAGATGGTGAGATAGTTGACTTTTTTTCTCGTTTCGATATCTGGTTAACCCGGCAAATGTTCAAGGTTTATTTGAAATTCTCCTTTTTCGTAGTGAGTTTTCGTCAATGGGAGAATATAAAATTACTCGACTATAGGTACGCAGACGTAGGTATTTTTCATAATGCGAAAAAACTAGCCTCGAGGAAAACGTCTGGAATAGGATTTTTAGTATTTTTCACACCACTTGAATATTTCCAGAAACGTACGTAGTGCTGTGTAAAATGTGAGGTTCACCTGCTGCTAAACATCCAACCTCTGCTATGTTTTCCTTTTATATTTATACAACAAAGAACGAACTAAACTTGGAGCTCGGTACGATTCCTAGCTAAGCCAGCTGCGTACTCGAGTCATTTATATTGTTTTTCCATGGCTAAGAATTTTATCGAGCAGAAAAAACAAAACAAGGTAAAATATGTCTAAAATATACCTAACGTATCTCGTCACAAATATACGAAATTCCTTGGCATTCGGGCCTATACGTATTCATGAATGAAAAGAAGTTAGAAAATTCGCCATGTCGTTGGCGTATTCGTATACGTACGTGTTTTCCCATCCAAAACGTATTCCCTCATAAGTCTTAACAAGCATGCCAATTGGCAATTTCATTTTAACGAAGCATACATATGACATAGGCCGCGTTGAATTCGCGAAAGGCTTGTTATTTTTAACGAAAAATAAACGCAAAGCTTATCAGAAAGTTTCGCGTTGTGCGAGAAGATTACATGGTACATGAATAGAATTTGTACCGAGTGTGGTGCGCTCCCGAAGGAGAATGGATCATGATTTGAGTAGAGATTTTGCTTACAATTTTGGTACATATTTGGGTAATTTTGTATGGAAATCAGATCTCGTGTGATTTTTCAAATTATCCCATGAAAATAGTTTGAAGGACGAATTCGAAGTGGGTTGGTGATCGAGGTACCTTCGAGGCCAGGAATTTTCAAAGTCAGTAGGTCGAATATTATGATGATTTTTTACGAATTTTTTACAATGAATTTTTGGAATATAAAATCGATTTATTTTTTGCCCCATAGTTTTCATCAAATTTTAGCATTTTAGCTAAGTTAGTTTGAAAATTGAAAAATTTTATGAAATTGGGCCATCAATAAAGAAATAAATACTTACATACTTACCTACAAAGATTACCTAAACATAGCTTTGGTTTCTCATGATTTCGTACAAAATAAATTCTATCGAGATGATAAAAAATGGATAATGTGAAACCATGGTATTTCAAATCTAGAATTGAATTCAAACTGATTGTACATGTTTATCAATACGTGAATAAGTATTTTTATTTTTATAGGAAATTGCTGATAAATAGATTAGATGCCAATGAAAGTACATAAATTCATTTCCTCATTCGTAGGAAGAGAATAACGATACGTAGATAGAATGAAACAATGTAATTTTTGAGCAAATTGTGAATTCAATCCGGGCCGTGCAGAATCATTTCGTTCGTGAACGGGTCATCTGTTATCAGTAGCTGAAAGAGGGAAACTGGAGAATGACGAAATTAACAGTTTCGGATTTTGTCACTTTTTGTACTTGAAATGACTAAATTAGTACAAATTATTGAATAATATTTAATAATTTATACCAATTCAGCCATTCCGAGTACAAAAGATGACGAAATCGGAAACTGTTAATTTCGTCATTCTCCAGTTTCCCTCTTTCAGATACTGATAAGACGTGATAAGACGTAAAAAAGAATCGAATGCTCGCTGAACGAAATGATTCTGCACGGCCCGGATTCTGCCTGATGGGATGAGAAGATCCAACTTTTTTAGTATAGAAATTAATAAACTATCTCACGACTATAAAAGATCCCTGAAAATTTTTTCTCCTGAAATGACTCACCAAACGTGAATGACGTCTTACCAAATACAATTTTTTTTTTTTGATTTTCAGTAAAATACGAGGCACTTTTTACTTGAAATATTTTTATCATTCTTGAAAATAATTTTTTCTGCGTGCTTAATTACCTACTATTCGTAATTTCCAGAATATTTTCGAACTTTTCAAATTGGTGTTCGTAGTAGGTGCCCACTTGAAAACAAATCATCTTTGCTATTTCTGAAATGATTTCAAAATTTCGAATTCAGCTATTTTTGAAACCATTTTCATAATTTCAGAAAAAAACTTTGTCTCATTTTATTCATAAAAAATTAGGTATTCATTCATATGTAATTTACTCAAAGGTATGAAACACTTGTCCCATTTTTGAAAAAATTAATTGCATTTTTGAAGAGATTTCTGTTCAAATGTTTTTGATTTTTATCAAACTTAAAAAAGTATCATGTCGGAAAATTTTTTTCTATGATGTTTTTTAAAGAAACGATGGGAAACGACGCATCCCAGATTCCTAAAAATTATTGTTTTTGGTCGTATTTCATAAATAAAAAGAATTTAAGTGGAAAACATAATTTCACGATGAAGAAAAATTTTCGTGCTGTCGTTTTTTAAAAGAAACGACAGCAAACGACGGATCCAACGTACCTAAAAATGATCGTTTATTGTTAATTTTTTGAAAATAAAAAAGATTTGAGTCGAAACCTTAATTTCAGTGCGTTGAAAAATTTTCAAATTGCCGTTTTTCAAAGAAACGACAGATCCAGCAGACCAAAAAATGATCGTTTTGAATCGTTCTTCCGAAATGAAAAAGATTGCAGCCGAAACCTTAATTTCAGTCTTTTGAAAAATTTTCAAACTGTCGTTTTTCAAAGAAACGACAGGAAACGACACATCCAACATATCTAAAAAGGATAGTTTATTATTACTTTTTGAAAATGAAAAAGATTCGAGTCGAAACCTGAATTTTAGTGTTTTGAAAAATTTTCAAACTGTCGTTTTTCAAAGAAACGACAGGAAACGACGAGTCCAACGTACCTAAAAATGATCGTTTTAAATCGTTGTTCCGAAATAAAAAAGATTCGAGTCGAAACCTTAATTTTAGTGTTTTGAAAAATTTTCAAACTGTCGTTTTTCAAAGAAACGACAGGAAACGACGGGCCAATGTACCTAAAAATGATCGTTTTTTTTGTTAATTTTTTGACAATAAAAAAGATTCGAGTCGAAACTTTAATTTTAATGTTTTGAAAATTTTTCAAACTGTCGTTTTTCAAAGAAACGACAGGAAACGACGGATCCACCATTCCTAGATATGATCGTTTTAAATCGTTCTTCCGAAATAAAAAAGATTGGAGCCGAAACCTTAATTTCAGTGTGAAAATTTTTTTTCAAATTCCCGTTTTTGAAATAAAAAACGACAGGAAACGATGGGTCCAACATAGGTATCTAAATTGATCATTTCTAGTCTTTTATTGAAAACAAAAAAAAATTAGACTGGAAAACCTAGCAAGGAATAATATCTTTCAATCTTTCATTCATTTCTCAATTTTTTCCCCTTTTGAAAATCCATCAATTTAATTCTCGCGGCTGTCGTTATTTTATGAAAATGAGTGACTATCTAATTTTCTTTTCTTCATGTGTTGAAAATATCTACTCGTGGTTTTTGAAATTTCTCAAATTTAACATTTCACAAAAATATTTTTTTTGCAAAAGCTGATTCTCGTCATCTCTGAAGTATTTGTTTTATTTTTTGGAAACCTATTTACGAAAATTTGAAAAGGTTTTTCATTTTCTAGTGTTTTTTAGGCCGTCAAGATTCACAATTTTTTTTTTAATAATTCTGTAATTTTTGATGATTACTTGTGATACTTATCATTATTCATAATAGAGTCAGTCTTGATGCATACGTAGTAACTGCAAGTAATTTTTCAGTGATTGGCAATTTTTCAGTCATAATTGTCAATACATTTTTGGCAATTGCCAATATGTTGTAGTAATTTTCAATATTTTTGGTAATTACCGGTATTTTATCGTAATTACTAGACGGTATTTTATGCAATCTTTGGTAATTACCAATATTTTATGGTGATTACCAATAAGTATATTATGGTAAATAGCGGTATTTTTTTGTAATTACTGGTATTTTTTGGCAATAACTGGTATTTTTGGTAATTACTGATATTTTTTGGTAATTACTGGTATTTTTTGGTGATTACTGGTATTTTTTGGTAATTACTGGTATTTTTGGTAATTACTGGTATTTTTTGGTAATTACTGGTATTTTTGGTAATTACTGGTATTTTACGGTAATTACAGGTATTTTACGGTAATTACAGGTATTTTACGGCAATTATAGATGTTTTACAGTAATTACAGGTATTTACGGTAATTACAGATATTTTACCGTAATTACAGGTATTTTACGGTAATTACAGATATTTCACAGTAATTACAGGTATTTTACGGTAATTACTGGTATTTTACTGTAATTACAGCTATTTTACGGTAGATACAGGTATTTTACGGTAATTACTGGTATTTTACTGTAGTTACAGATATTTCACGGTAATTACAGGTATGTTATGTGAAATACCAGTAAATTTCCTCAGCAGTCAACAATATTTGGTAATTTTTCACTTCGAGGCCCGTTCTTTCCGCCGAAATAAATAAAACCAACATAAATTTTATCTCTGTAACGTTCGAATAATTTTCACAGGTCAAGGTAATTTGCGTACCTCAGCAAAAAGAAATCGTCGCCGTCGATTCGAAATCCAAAGACCACGCTGATAAACCAGACTTATCGATACCGTACAAAACCACAGTCGTAAACAAAGTCCGATACGTAGCCATGACCTTTATGAAAGTACGTAAACCAAACATTTTTTCCTCCTCATTACCCATCTCTCCCTACAAACTCGCAATTTTTCGCAGGAATTCGTCGACTATAGTTTCGAAGAATTACGTTATCACACGCCAACCATAACTTTGGAAAACGAACACCTCCAAGTCCAGTCGAACCACAACGGTATCCATACAGCAAATTGGACACCGGCCGGTCTCGGCGTGTACTCAATTTATGTCACAATTGACGGCTACCCGATGAAAAAGCTGGTAAGTGCGCTCCGCTCCGGTAATATGTATACATTACTCGAGGGTGAAATATTATACCAATCTGCGAAGTTAATTTAGTGTATAGTTCAGATACCCTAGACACGATATTATAGGTAAACGCTAAATATCCCTTAGTACGTAGGTAGATCTGAAGTCTCTGAACGTTGTCTGATGTTTCTCGCAGTCTTTCGCCGTACCTTTTTAATTTACTTTTTCGTCGTGACGCTATGGAGGATGGTAAATGAACGATGAACGATAAACGAAAACAAATTGTTAAACAAAGACGCCTAGGTAAGCTACGTACTGAAATTGTTTGCAGCACAAAGCGTCTGTCGTGCATCGACGCGGGGAAAATAAAACAAGACGGGGTGAACAATACGTAGGCAGGTACATCACTTCGGTAGAAAGTAAAAGAGACAACGTCTAAGGAGGGGTTCGACGTTCAGACCCTATACTGGGTAAAAAACAAGCAAAACAAACAGCCTTACGACAAAAAGCGTAGAAAGAAAACAGCGAAACGTTTCAACAGCCGAATAAATTGACAAATGACGACCTTATCCTAGCTATTTACCGTGTAAAAGTGATTGATAAGAGTTTGTTATTTTTACCTCGTAAATTAATAAGGCATACGAAGACGTACCCTATGTGACAATATTTCCTCGCCGGAACAAAATTATTATACGTGCGCTTAATTAGCTTACTCAATGTTGAACTTTCAACTCGCTACCAGAAGTGTTTATAAATTGCATTCAGCCATTTACCGACGTCATTGTCGATCTAGAGAACTTTGTTTTCAAATTCCATTCGTACAATGTTTATGCCAATTCATTTATACGTCTGTGAGAAAAAAAAAATACCCGAGGTGAAAAAAAAATTCACCACCGATGCGAGCTGGAATTTTATTGTGTTTCCTGTTTTCACATATGTTGCCTTTGTCATGTATACGCAATTCTGGTGAAATTTACATAGTGAAAACAATATCCATGTATTGGGAATAAACTACGTGGAAGTCTATAATTCACGTATTCGAAACGATGAAAAAAGAGCCGACTTCATTCGTTACTCTGTATTGTTTTTTCATTCCCCTCCGCCTCCTTGCTCGTCCCACAAACGATTTCCATTCTTTGAAATTTTTATTTCAATACGGTATTGTACCAGACGACGAAAGTTATTCGCATTATTTAAGGTGATGTCTCGATTCAATTAAATTTCGAATTATTTCGTATATAATTATTGCTGTTTTATAAATACGAGGTCAAGGATTATGGCCTGTTGTATTTTTATGGTTCGATTTTTTTATATTTATTTTGCGATTGAAAAAAAAATACCGTATAAATGTTGTACATTTCTTTTATGGGCTGTTTTATATTGCGAAGGTGGCGGTGGAGGCGATGAAATATCGAATTTAGTTCGACGAATGACTTGCAATGACTTTATAGAATTTTTCCCTTTACCGGAGCGATATTTGGCCTATATTTTTTTTCGCCGCAGCGAACTATGGTTGGATTACGAACGAGCTTAGATTTTAGATTTTTTTGTATTCGAGAAAATTACATGTCGAGATAGAATCGAAGCCACGAACTGGTCGAATAATGCAGTTTGAAACGAAATGGATGAGCGGTTGTGCACCTGTGATTTTTTTGGGCGAGTTGGGTTTTCGAAATTGAGCGTTGATGGAGATTTTTTAGAGTTTTATTTTTTGATAATTTTCGCATAATTTAACTAGATATTAGGATAATGAAGCTGTCTCGTTTGGGAAATAATTTGATAAAACTTTTTAGAAATTAGCTGACAGGTCGATAATTAGTTTTGAGGATTTTCCTTGAACACATTCCCAGCATAACCGCTGAAAAATGAAAAATGAAATGTATTAATTACCATTAAAACTTTTCTCGCGAATTTTCATAATCAAAGGGCATTTCTTACATTGGTGCCATTGTCATTTCGACTTGATTCGTGATATAAAAAATCAATAAGAAATATTTCATCTTGGTTATTTCGATTTTTTTGTAAAATAAAGTTAAACACTTCATTTTGACACAAAATTTTACTTTTATTCTGAAAGAATTTGAAAGAACAACTGTTTGAAAAATTCCAATTTTCTGAGCATATTTATCTATTTTTACTTACGAGGTGCATAATTCAGAACTTTGATTTTTTTCAAATATTTACAATAGGTTTTTTTTCTAGTTTATCGTTCAAGTGGCGTATTCTTCGTAAAACATAATAAATTTTTTCTTATCGTTTTTATTTCATTTTTCATGACGACAAGTACATTTTGAGAAATTCAAGTACATACGTCATGTCATAGATAATATATATTTAAAATGGTTTTAGGGACGATTTATTGTTCTTTATTATTGTACAGCAATTTTAGGTCTGATCTTCAAAAAGTTTTAGACCTCTTAAACAGCATTACTATAAACCCCACTCTCTTAATTTGAATCATTTGACTGATTCAAATCAAAAAAAACAAGTCACTCTAGGAATCAGTAAAAAAAATTACTAATTCAATCGACGAATTTTGAATTTTTTCCCTCGAAAAATTATTTTTGAATCGATTTTTGCCCACCGAATTTAAAAAAAAAAATCAAAAATATTCAAAAAATACCCGCAAATTCTTAAAACCCGAAGTCAACCCCCACTCTCTTTATTTGAATCAGTTAACTTATTCAAATCGACAAAATCGAGTCACTCTAGGAATCGGTAAAAAAATTACTGATTCAATCGGTGAATTTTGAATTTTTCCCCTCGAAAAATTATTTTTGAATCGATTTTTGCCCACCGAATTAAAAAAAAAATCAAAAATATTCAAAGAATACCCTCTTTTTGAGTCTGGAAAATGAGCTTTCAATTTTTCTCCAGACTCAAACTATGACCTTGAATCTCGGACTCCTTCGGAGTCAATTTTGGATCAGTTTGACTTCGACTCCGGAACGACTTCTACATATTCCATGTTTGACATCCAAACATCAAATTTTTAAAATATAAATGGTAAAATGGTAGGTAAGCTATGAATTTTTCAAATTTTGCTTATAGAATTGATGCTATAACATTTATGTGAACCTGATATTAGATTTCCCTGCCGCGATTTTACTCGATACACCAACTTTGCTCCATCCGAGTACTGAATCATGGATAAGACCGCGCAAATCCGTTCTGTTTACTATCGCATATCATTTTTTACGAAAATTTTTTTCAACTTCAGCAATTTTTACGTTTTTTTTTCAACTTTAAATTTTTATCGACGAGGTCGAAATTTTTTTTCAACTTCAAAATTTTTATTGACGAGGTCGAAAATTTTTTACGATTTTTTTTCAACTTCAAAATTTTATTTTTCTTAACGAGATCGCAATTTTTTACGTTTTTTTCAACTTGAAAATTTTTATTGACGAGGTCGAAAATTTTTTACGAAATTTTTTCACTTCAAAATTTTTCTTAACGAAATCTAAATTTTTTACGAAATTTCTTTTCAACTTCAATTTTTTTGACGTGTTCTGAATACTTTTCCAAACCTTAAATTTTTTTTCAATGTTACAATTTTTTAAATTGTCTGGTAAATAAATTTTCGACTTGAAGAATTGACCTGGGCTCCTGGACTTGTTTAGTTGTTTTACAAATTTGCAGTGACGTTGAAAACATTTTGTTAGAAAATTGTAACCTTGACAAAAAAATTTAAGTTTGGAAAAGTATTTAAAAACATGTCAAAAAATATTGAAGTTTAAAAGAAATTGCGTAAAAAATTTAGTTGAAAAAAATGTCGGCCTCGTCAGGAAAAATTTTGAAGTTGAAAAAAAACGTCGGAATCAGAATGTGGACTTTGAAAAAAAAAATCGCTCACCAGCCTACGTAAAACAGGCTCACGTTGAGAATCTTCGCGAACGGTGCTTTTGATTCCTGGAGTGGCGTAAAGTTGGTGTATCGAGTAAAATCTCTTACCTGCCTACCAGTTACCAAGGTATCTAATTCAGAATCTCATCGATCTTCTAAAAGGTCGATATTTCAGATTACAAGGCGATTTAGATACCTTGAAAAAAAAAACCATTTGCACAAGAACGCATAGAACAATACCTAAATAATAATAAATAACACGAAATAAAAAAATAAAAAAACAAAAATATATCAACAAAAATTTATAATAACCGAATTTTTTTTTTAAAAAAAACATAAAGCTGCCTGAAAACAGAGAAGTGAAGGAAGTGCGGAAATCTGATGCTTCATATGAGAATCAACTCAAATGTGGTTTCAAAAAAGAATGAGAAAAATTCGAATCTTTCCGGGAATCAATAAACTCAAATGCAACCGGGTGGGCAACCGCCGACGGGGGGAATATTTTTCTTCTCGCTGTAAAATTAAAAAATAAATCCATTCAAAATTAAATTTTTTGCCAATTTTCATAATAAATATGGAATAAATCTTACGGTAGAGCCATTGCAACTTGATTTATGACCAAAATAGTCATAACTGCGATACCAATCCAATAAGAAATCTGCATCTTTGTTACCTTGTTTGTTTGTCAAATTCAAAATGGGCACTTTACTTTGACACAAAGTTTTACTACTATATTGAAATAATGTAAGAGAACGAATGTTCACGAAATGTTACTTGCTGGGCTTATTTTTTTTTATTATTTACCAGAGGGTATTCAACTCAAAATATTGTTTTTTTTTCAATTATCTGTATTTCTTGGTATTTTTTTTGTTTACGATTTTATCATTAGTGTGAGTGGCCTTTTCTCGGTAAAAAATGATACATTTTTCAGTATCGCTTTCTATGTGACCCATAGGCGCACCCAGGGGGCTCAGGGGGCTTGAGCTCCTCCCTTAAGCTTGGAAAAAATATGTTTTTAATGGCCAAAATGTGGAAAAGGGCTTTTTTTGCTCTCTAAACAATATCTTTTCAAAAAATTTTCGTCCTCGCTGCGCTCAGGCAGTATTTTAGTTATTTTATTTTAAAAATTGATAATTTTTGACCGATTTTTCAGTCAAAAATTACCAATTCCTCGATAAATTCCCCGTTTGCCAGAAAAAATTGATGATTTTTGACTGAAAGATCAGTGAAAAATGACTAATTTGAAATTTGACCCCTCTCTCATTTTTTTCTGAAATTCTGAGCCCCTCCCTTAATTAATGTGACCTGATGATACATGCAGTTTGGTAAATTCAGGAATAGAAAAAAATAATAACAGGCAATAACCTACATATATTTTTCAATACAATTACTAGAAACTTAAATTTTTTCTGAGGAAAAAAACTGAGCAATATTATAAGTAATGAGGATACGTAATTATATGGGGGTAAAATTTGAAAAAATAGGTAATTATGAATTTTTTGAGTGGTATCAGGGGAGGGTCGAACCACTGAAGTCTCCATTTTTAAAAATTATTCAGCGAGAATTTTTTTAATATTTTGATAGGGAATGGTTTCACGAGTTGGATTTTTTCCTCTTGAGCATTGGCACCGGGCGACGTCCAACTGTGACACTAACTTCTACCTCAGCCTACTGATCACTGATTTATCGAAATCTGAAGAGAAAAATCATTTTACATTTTGATTTGATGATATATTATGCTTAAAAATTTACATCAGAAGAAAAAGAACAATAATAATAAAATGAAATACAAATAAAAATCAAAAATATTTCGAAAATACACAAAGCTGCCAGAAGAAGGAGAAGTGTTGGAGTGCGAAAATCGAGTACGTCATGTGAGAATTAATTCGTGATTGTGGCTTTTAAAAAACGTTGGTATTAATTCTATACTGTTTTCGATTAAGAAATTTTCGGGAATCAACTCATTTACAGCATCAGGCACGTATAGTCAGCGGTGGGACTAGCCTCGATTGGAAAGGTCGCTTGCCCTGGCTAGAAAAACGAGCCTCAAAAAGTGTCCCTAACATTTCCTCTGCCCCAGCTCGAGCAAAGTTCTAGCTACGGACCTACACAGATTGGCGGCAAACAAGCGCTATAAAATAAAAAATTAAATACACTCATTATCATTAAAATTTTTCTTGCATCGTGATGAATATGACATATCTTATGGTATCGGTAGAGCCATCGCGACTTGATTTATGACCGAAATAGTCATAACCGCGATACCAATCCAATATGAAATCTGCATCTTTGTTATTTTGATTTTTTGTAAAATAGAGTAGGTGTGGGCACTTCACTTTGGCATAAAATGTAACCAAGAAAGTACTATACTGAAACAATTTAATGAAACAACTATTGGCAAAACTTTACTTTTTGGACGTAATTTTTCATTTTCAACTATCAAGGTAGGTACCTATCTATTCAGAACCTTGATTTTTTTCAAACATCTATAATATTTCATTTTTTGCTTGTTAAAGTGGCTTATCTGCAGTAAAACATGGCAAAATTTTTATTATCGTTTTTCATATTTTTTTTCCAAGATAAGAAAATCAATAAAAATAATAATTTTCTAAATGTGGCAATTGCCACTTATTTGGCACATGAATTCTTAAATTTTCATATTTAGATTGAAGCTATACTTGGCCAAATTAGGCTTACGATCAAATCAAAATAAATTGAAATTTCGCTGAAAATGACATTGAGTTTTCATTTTGAGCAAACTCGTAGATTTTAGGATCAAAATAGCTAAAAAATTTTATTAATGATTAGGTAAGTATAATTAAGTATATGGATGAAATGTGCTGGTGGGCATGAGTAGGTAGGTATAGGTACCTATTGTGATTTTTTTGTATGAGAATTTTACTTTGATTTTAAATGAATTTTAATGACAATTTTTCAAGTTTTTTATTTGAAATTTTATTTGTTCACAAAATTTAAAATTAGGTAGGTACCTATCACATTCTTACTGAGGATTATTTCCATCCAATTTCATTTATGGAATTCATTCGTTGTAAAAATGATGTAATATAACTTTCTAAAATCGCTACCTAATCATTAATTAATGTTTGGAAATTTTCTTGAAGATATTTCATATTTTTTCATTTCCCATTATGACGAATAATCACATTAACATGTGTTACAACCTCCATGGCCGGGCCAACCAGGGTTGCTGTAAAATTCAAAATTAAATGAATGATCAATAAAATTTTTTTGGTTAATTTTAAGATTAAAAATGGCATATCTTACGGTCGAGCCATTACTACTTGATTCATGACCAAAATAGTCATAACCGCGATACCAATCCAATAAGGAATCCGCATCTTCATTATTTTGGTTTTTTGTTGTTGTTGTTTTTTTTTTTTTTGTAAAATACCTGGATAAAGCATAACCAATAAACTTCACGAGCAAAATTTTACTACTTACTGGTAAGTATAATTTCAATGGAACGAATATTTACAAAGTTATAGATAATGCTTAGGTACTTACTGAACGTGTATTTAATTTTTTTAGTTTTACGAAGCCAAAGTAATATATACTTACGCAATTCAGAACCAGAATACTTTTCAAAAATTATCTGTACTCATTTTTTTTTGTTTTTCGGGTGTTTATCGTTCAAGTGGCTTATTCTTGGTGAAACGTGATAAAATGTTCATTATCATTTTTTATTTGACGCGATGATGTATGCAAAGCGTACTCAAGGAGGGGCTTAGAGCCCCCCCCCCCCAGAAAAAATATTTTTCATCATAAAAATACGAAAAATGGTGAAAAGTAAATACGCCAACGCCAAGGTGGAATATCAAAGTTGAGAAAATGTTCGATTTTCACCCCCTTTCATTATAAAATGAGTTATTAAAAAATTTCTGAAACTTAGATTACGACCTATCAAAATGGGTTAAAATTTTACGGTCAGAATGAAATTATTTGTGAAAATTAAAATTGAGCAATTTTGATTTTTTTGAGCCTCAAATTGAGTCCTTTTTTTGAGTATGTTCCAAAAATTAGCATGTATAACTGATGTAACCCATGAAAATGGGATAGAATTTCGTCAAACATTCAAAAATTCCATTCAAAATACACACAAAAAAGTCATCCAAAACAATGTTTGAGAATTTGAGAATTTTGAGTCCCAAATGGTATCAAGTTTCGAGTATTTTTAAAAAATTGACATGTGATGCATGAAAAAGAGGTAGAATTTCACCAAAAAAAAATCAAAAACGTCATCCAAAATTCGAAAATGCTATTCAAACCTATCTTGAGCAACTTTTAAGAATTTTTAGCCTCAAATGAGTTAATTTTTCGAGTATTTTCAAAAAATTGACGAATTATACTCGTACATGAAAAGGGAGTGGATTTCGCCAAAAAAATGAAAAACGTCAAGTCATCTAATATGTACTTTTTTTTGACAAATTTTGAAAATTTTGAGCTTTAGATTGCGTTAATTTTCAAACCTTTTCAAAAAATTGGCATGTAATAAGTGAGATAGAATAAAATTTTGGCAGAATTTCAAAAATGTGAACCAAAACAATTTTTGATCAAAGAACTATCAAAATTTTTGAGCTTCACATTGAGCAATTTTTCACCATTTCAAAAAAAAAATGGTCATGTGATTTATTAAAATGGGTTAGATTTTGGTCACATGTTCAAAAAATGTCGTTCAAAACTATTTTTGAAAAACTTTTGAGAATTTTGAGCCTTTTATTCAGTAAATTTTTTGAATTAGAAAAAATTGGTATGTGACTCATGAAAACAGAGCAGAATTTTTTCAAATATTCAACAATGTCATCCTAAACTTTTCTTGAGCGACTTTTGAAAATTTCATGAAAAATTTTTTAAAGTAGTAAAAATCGCTCATAGTACTTACCTAAGGTTCAAAAATATTGAAAAAAGGAAACGAAAAAGAGATGAAATGATATGAAAATCGGACAAGTGGTATGTAAATACGTATTTTGGGATATAATCACAAGAAAAAATTTTTCGGCTCAAAATGACCATTTTTTGAGCGAAAAACGTGGCGGAAACACGGTTTTTTGCATTTTTTAAGGTGTTTCCCTACCTGAAAAATTGTAAAAAAATATCACATTGTACACAAGAACTAGATACATGATTTATAATTTTTTCAAAATTTCACCTCTGAAACATTATTTTGAAAACTCGTTTTGAAGTTTTCAAACGTGATTTTCGGCTAGAAAAATTCATTGAAAAATTTGTTTCAAAACACCCACTAATACCCCTCGGCATAATGTATAACTCACGTAAATTTGAAAAAAATTTGGTTGAAAACTCTCGGAGAAAAAAATTTTTAATAAAAAGGCAGATAAAAGTAACGTTTTGCCCCATAACTCGAGCTAGGGGAGAGGTAGGGGTCCAAAATTTCTACCACGTGGTTTTAGACCTTAAAGACGAAATTCTACCGGTTAGTTTCGAATTTCAGCTCGGGGACAGATTCCAAAAGATCCGATTGCATTTTTGGTCCGAATCAGTTTGAAATAGCCCAGAACGATTACCTAGGTAGGAATGATTCCAAAATTTCAAAAATTCACCAAAATTCGAGAACTGAACTCAAATGTCTAAAATTTTGAATGTAGGTTTTTTTAATGACGCACTTTCAATTTATTTTTATTTCGGCTCGAAATTTTACTTCCAGTCTGGATAGCTCTCTTATTAATGATTTTTTAAAACAAGAAAAATTCACAACTTGATTTTTCAACACTCCATTTTTTTAAACGCCTCAATTTATTCGCTGCAATTATCTCGTAAAATTGATTTAAACCTCGAAGGAAAAAAAGGCATTCGTGCCGATGCACCTGCATGCACTAAAATTACCATTCAAAAAAAAAAGATCAAACAACCAATAACATCTCGCAATTCCCTCGTTAACTTGTACATCTTCGTGTATAGCGATCTACGAACTTAGAGTAACATAGCACGATTCATATTAATACTGGTAGCCAAGTTGTCGGACAAGAGAGGTCATCTAGGACCGGTTCATCGAGTTTCGAGTAGATACGGTCACAATTGTATAAATCAAATTCACTCGGCAAACGTCTAAAATTAAATCCTTTATGGCTTACAGGCTCCGCAGAGGAATATACACTTGTACATAATTTTTCGTTGGGTATAGGTAGTCATATGGATACTAATTGGATAAAGAGAAGGGAGAGATAGGATGTGAGAGTCGACAAGAGTTAATATAAATGTAATTTTTATGATTCTAGGATTTAAAAGTAGAAGTGAAAGATACACCTCATGGGCAGTCTCCACCGTTGTATTCTAAATCATCTTGTATAGTTTACGAAGAGAAGAAGCTAAGATTTGGTAAACAGTATAGCGCCGGATTGAGAATTCGAGCTCAGCCATCGTTGCAATGTGAACCTGTGGGATTCGTCGAACCTGGTGGAATTGTCACGTATATTGACGAAGTGAGTTACACAATTTTCTGCATTCTAGGTATCTGATTCAGAGGCGTAACGAAGCGATATTTTCTGGATGGAGGGGACCTCAAATTTTTTCAACTACTTTCCAATTCATGAAAATGTTCAACTTCCTTTCATAAAATTTTTCAACTTTTCAAAATTTTTTCAATTTTAAAATCAGTGAAGGTTGGTTTTGACCAAAAAAAGCTTTACAGTTTACAATTTTTAAACAAAATTTGTAAAATTTTCATTTCTTAAATTTCATTCTCCGAAAAAATTTCAACGCGTGAAGATGATTTTTTTATCCTTACAAGACTAAAACATTTGAGAGTTGGAAAAATTTTAGGAAAATTTACGTTCAGTTCGAAAAATATGGTGAGAAAATTTTGAAAAATTGTAGTGAAAATTCTGAAAAATTCGAACAAAAATTTTGAACAATTTGAGTAAACATTTCGAAAAATTTGAGTAAACATTTTGAAAAATTTGAGTAAAAATTTTGAAAAATTTGAGAAGAAATTTTGAAAAATTTGAGCAGAAATTTTGAAAAATTTGAGTAAAAATTTTGAAAAATTTGAGTAAAAATTGTAAAAAATTTGAGTAAAAATTTTGAAAAACTTGAGTAAAAATTTTGAAAATTTTGAGCAAAAATTTTGAAAAATTTGAGCAAAAATTTTGAAAAATTTGAGCAAAAATTTTGAAAAATTTGAGCATAAATTTTAAAAAATTTGAGTAAAAATTTTGAACAATTTGAGTAAACATTTTGAAAAATTTGAGTAAAAATTTTGAAAAATTTGAGTAGAAATTCTGAAAAATTTGAGCAGAAATTTTGAAAAATTTTAGTAAAAATTTTGAAAAATTTGAGGAAAAATTTTGAAAAATTTGAGTGAAAAATTTGAGTAAAAATTTTGAAAATTTTGAGCAAAAATTTTGAAAAATTTGAGCATAAATTAAAAAGTTTCAAATCTTTGAAATTTTCGAAAAAATTAATACAAAAACGTTAAAAAAATCAGTTTAATTTCAAAAATTTTGAGAAAAAAATGGAGCTGAAATGAAAATTGATGTGGTTTTCTATCTATTGTTTTTTGAAACTAATCCAAATTTGAAAAAAAAAAAAATGAAAGACCAAATGGAACCAGGAAACCCTGGACTAATTAAAGCGGTTCTCAATTTTGGGAACCATTGCCAAAACAATACTTTGAAAAAAAAAATAAAAAACCAGAACCATTTTCAAGATCAGAATTGGTAGGTAATTATAAAAAATGAAACTAATTCAGAACCAAAAGGAGAAGTTTCAAATTTCAGATCATCATTAGAAACCGGTTCGGAAACCATTTTTTTTTTTTTAATATTCTCAAAACTTTCCAGTTTTTCCAAATTGTTTCAATTTTTTCTACACCAAACTTGAAAAAATTTAGGATAAGTTGGGAAAAAATTGAGAATCAAATTTCCCATTTTCTCAACTTTTTGCAACTTTGAGGTTTCTTCCTCCTCTTCCTCCCCCTCCCACCGATCGTCCCACCTCTGATCTGAGTAGTATGCGCGATACCCCTATCAAAACAAATAGTCTGGGCTGCAGGGAGCACAAGGTGGCGACCTACACGCGAATGGCAAGAAAGTGGGTAGGGAGGTAGGTTGGTTGGTAGACGTCAACGTAGACGTATACGTTGAGGCAACCGCTGCCACTGCCGCCCCCCTCCATCGCATACCAGCAGGTTGGACAAAATAGGTAAAGTGGCGTTTACCTACTTGCCTCTTGCGTACCTATACTCGAATGGCGAGAAAGTAGGTAGGTAGGATGGTCGGTAGACGTCGACGTATGTGTATGCGTTGACGCAACCGTTGCCACCGCCACCCCCGCCACCGCATACCATGCTGATGAAGGTATACCTTATCAGTTGAAAATTTAATTATAGAAATGGCACACCGGATATGAGTCAGCAATTAAAACCTTATCTTATCAAGGCATATTGAGTCAGCAATTAAAACATTATCTTATCAAGCCCTATTGAGTCAGCAATTAAAACCTTATTAAGCCATAGGTGGAATTTTCATTTAAGGTCCGAATACATGACATCATTTAACTTAGGGGCTCCAAATAGGTTAATGAAATAAATAACAGAATTTCAGTTTTAAAACTATTTTATTGAAGATATATTATAAGATAAATATATTTAAACATCTTAAGAAATAAAAAATGAATATGATAAGATAAAAATACTTTTAATAAATAATTTAAAGAGTAGTAGTAGTAGAAGAAGGATAAGGAGAAGTAGTAGGCATAGTAGATTGAGGTATCTCAGTACTAACTTGAGATAGGCGATTCATTATGAAAGATACCAATTTGTCCTCGTTGAAAATTTTGATATCACTCAAAATTTTCTTAGCCAATTTAGTATTTTCGTGAATCAAAGTTAAATCGCTGACTTCGTAATTAATCAATAAGCTACGTATAAATGTTTCCAAGGAATTGGTGGTTTGATTGGATAGATGAATGACCACAGGGATATCGTTAATGATGAGCTGCCAGGCTCGATTCGCTACTGCCTGGTAATCGGCGAGTAGGTTAAATGTATCTTCGATGACAGACTTCATGTATAGAATTGTATTCCAACTGGCTTCTTGCAACATAATCGAGTCTGGGAGAAATTCCGTTGATCTGGTAGTTTCAGCCAAGAGAACTGATTTATTATTGCAATAATTGCGAAATTCTATTCTCCATTTGTCGGAAATGAACATTCGTTTTGGTTTTTGCGTAGGATCCAGGCATTGGAAGTATCTTTCAACACAATCCAAAATTTTCGGTTCCATCAGAGTTGCAAATTCTTGTTGACTTAGATAAATGCCGCCAGTTTTACCATTACTATATCGTGTAATGCTGAGTAATGGTGTAAAATCAGCATCTACATCCAGACCCATGAGAATATTTTTGTACCGCTCCAATTTACGGGGTAGAGTTGATTGAATATGAAGTACTTGCGTGGCTTAAGTACTTTTTCAGCACGGCATCTCTTCTTTGGTGGCAAGTTTTCAATATTTTCGATAAGTGAGGCTGTAAAAATAAATAAATACATACACGCATTACTCAACTGTGCAAAAATGAAAATTATATTTTCCAATGCGAGAATTACAAGTACCTGTGTCGTTATCATGTGTCGGTGAAATTGGCGAATCACTTGGTATTTCGTCATCATTGGAAGTTTGCTCGGATCTTGGTACATACGAATCATAGTAATTTTCGACATTCAGTACAACATTCAGAGGTTGCTTTGTTTTTCGACCACCTTTAGGCTTCTTTGGTTTTGGAGAATCAACATTAACGGTATTGCTGCTGCTTCCAATGTCTGTTGATGCTGTGACGATAACTGCCTCTTTGGCAATGTCAATCATTTTTTGTGCCATTTCAATTACTGAGCGAACAAACGAACGAGTGAGTGACTGAACAAATTGAAGAAACGAATAGAAGTGTGTACTTGTAACAAGTTTAAACAGCAAGTGAATAGATCGACGTGGTCCTGTTGATTTTATAATGATGTACAAGGTCACATGATTATCCCCGCTCATTTTGGCTGTAGCATTGGTGGGGGTTTATGTAAAATAACTTTGGTATCGCAGCCATGGCCGATTGACTACGCTAGAACTGTAAATTTTTACCCAGCAAAAGTTTCATCATTGTGTGAACATGTGAAGAAGTTGGTATTTGTTTGTCTGCAGTTCTCCTTCCATGGAAAATTGTGTCGGATAAATAAGTGATCACTCAATCATTGGTTATATGATTGTCGGAGAAAAATGATAGAAAATCCTTGAGGGAATAGTGCAGGGTTTTGAAATAAAGGAATACAGCTACATTGGAACTTTAAATTTCTTATTCAGCAAAAGTTTCATCACACAACATAAGTATGTGATTATTGGAGAAAAATAAAGAAACATAGTGCAGTAGGCATTGTCTATAAACTGTTGAACTGTATACCAGAAGTGCTGAAGTATTATATGTATGCACACCCAATGACTTCCCTTTTTTAAAGTACTTTTACCAAAATTGATTTGAGGCATACATATACATTATTATATAGCAAACATATTCGACTTATGAAATCTTATTTCATTACAAAGTGTTAATTCATTATAAAGTGTTAATGCTATCATTTAAATTTAACAAAATTTATTATGTATTTAGATATAGAGTAAGCTAAGGCCACCATACAAGCAACAATTAGCAGCAGGAGTGACAGCATAAATGCAGAATTGTTATTCACTACAGAATTAGGCACATCTTGTTCGATTATGTATGTGATTTCATCATGGAGGTCAACATCCTTTTGATATGCTACACATCGATATTTATCAAAATAGTTGTCATTTTTCAAGTACACTGACAATATACTATAAAATGTGGATTCAGTCCAGTATATTCCACGTAAATTATAAGCATCATCTGACATAAGCTTTGAAATACTGGTATCATTTTTGTACCAATCAACTGAGGCCAAAGGATTTGAGTGTATGTAACAAATTAAATGCACCGTTGTGTTTTGGGATACCTTATAATGAGTTATATCTTGATTGGTTAAAATCTCAACTGGTTGTTCAGCAACATTAGTGTTACAAGTTGCTAAACTAATGCATAAATAAAATAAAAATGCAAAAACTAACATTTTATCTAAATAGTTTTACGAGGAAATACAAAAAAAATGCGGAAATAAACATCCAAACTGAATGCCTACTAAATGCTAAGGACAAGAAATATAGAGAACAAACAAAAGTCTGCACATAACCAAGTTTTAGTAGTGAGTGAGTAGATTTAAAAGTCACAGGCGATTTTATAACCTAGTACTCTATACATCATAATGGAATAAAATCACACATCAATAATATTTCAAAAGTTCAAGTAACATTTTAAAATTTAACAAATACTTAACACAAAGCCTGCAGATTATCGCATCGTTCTCTAAATACACTTAAAACTTGTAGTATTGAAAAATTATAATCCATAAATTCGCATTCTACGTCAAAATTATCTTCAAAATCTTCATCTTCACCAATTTCAGCCAAGCTATCTATTAGTGATGGTATTATATTCAATTTGTCCAAGTCTTCTCGATTGATTTCTTTAGGCTGGATGGTATTGTATACGCCAGTTTCTCCAAGGAATACGTAATCAGGGTTGGGTTTACTACACATTTTTTGAATTTTCTCTCAGAAACTTTAAAGTTGATTTCAAAACATGGTCTAAAAATTCAAAAAATTCTTTTTCGCAATGGTTTAAATTATTATAATTAACAAAACAACAATCTCCATAAGTTTTCTGGCAACTTTTATCAATTTGTCCCAAAATCAATATGTTATAATCTTCAAATTTCAATACAATTTCTTTTTTCAAATCTTCAATTTCATCTAAAGCTTGCTGGTGATTTTGTCCATTCACCGATGTAGTTGTCAACACATTGATAGGATTAATGATAGGTAACTCTTGTTTGTGCTGTTCACTTGTAGTAGAATCCATTTTGAAGGTGATGACGATGATGAAAAGACAGCAATTATAATTCCTCTGAAAAGACAAGGAGAACAACGCACAATGATAACAACAACAATATCAATCGCACTCTAGTAATTCACTGAATGTTGCTTTAGTCTCTCGTCGCTTGCTCGCTAACAAATTAACCATCACCACCCACCACTTCTCAATCCCCTACTTATATGAACAAACAAGAAGAAGAGCGGAGGTAACCAAAAAAGTTAGCAATGCTAAGAAATGAAACAACAACAAAGATATATACATATAAGTATTTATTTCATCTAAATATTATCTTATAAAACTACAACAGCTAATATGGCGTGATTTCCACCCTTTTTCAGAACTTTGAACTTCTATTTCAAATTTATATTTTTTGATGGAAAATTTTATTAAATGTAAAGACCAAATTCAAATTTTCTTCTCAGAAACCATTTTCGAACAAATTGAAAAATATGTCAATGTGTATAAATCAACATGAAAAAAACTGAAAGTTGGTAATATAGAGCCTACTCATTTCTGGTTTCTGAACCTAGAACCTCAAATTGATTGATGCGATTTTGAAATGTACATGATGCATTATCAATAGTACCCAGTATTTTGTCTTATTTTGCAAGGTAATAATGTGATTTCGCTATTATCCTCAAATGACTAGATTATTTAATATTGTTTATTGGTAACAACAAGCGTTTTCACACACACTCCATTAAAGGGAAATAAGGGCGATATATACCTACTTATTTATTTGAAAAGAAATAGACCAGTAACCAAGAATTTGCTGATTAGATTAAAATTCAAAAAATATTTGAATTTCAATCACCATTGGATAAGATTAGAATATATTGCATTAAAAAAAGTGAACTTTTCAATCACACCGATTCAACAATGGCCCATTGACAAGAGAAAATATTGAACTTGAAAAAGTAAATTTTCAATCACAGTGATTTACATAAATGGATCATCATGTGTAAGATGGTATGTTGACAGCTGTTTCCAGAATTGTGTAAATTTTATTTTGTGCTACTCTATTTCAAATGAGAAACTCCAATTTTTTCAAGGGGCAAAAAAAAAGGCATTCACATTAACCTGCAAGGCGATGTACAACACAAAACCAGCAAAACATTACATTTGATATAATCTTTTCATTTGTTTTCATGTTTTGTAATCACATTCACATTCGAGTTGTTTCATAAATTTATTACTTTTAATAAGCAATTAAAATAATTTTCAAGGGGCAAAAAAAAAGGATATTCACATCAACCTGCAAGGCGATGTACAACACAAAGCCAGCAAAACATTACATTTGATATAATCTTTTCATTTGTTTTCATGTTTTGCGATCACATTCGGGTTGTTTCATAAATTTATTACTTTTAATAAGCAATTAAAATAATTGGAAATGAATAAGTTAGTCTCAGTTTTACTTGGAAGTGCAGTACACCGCCCGTCAGATCCCCGCTATTGACCGCAAGTGTCCATGTTCAATGTGTATTGTGGGTTGCAGCTGGCATTTCTTATTTGAAATAGAGTATAGGAACCTTTGAGAAAGCATTCGAGTCGTCTGATTATAACAGAAATCAAATGAGGAGTTTGCCAAGTAAGGTGATTTTGAAAAAAAAAACAGTCTGTGACTTGAAAACCTTAAAAAAGATACATGCCACTTTAAAAAAATGAATTTTTAATTTTTTTGAGATTTTTTTCTACCGGAATACCAAAGTCTAGAGATTTTGTTTTTTAAAGACAACCTTCAGTTGAACAACCTTTTTATGCTAATTCCATGTTTATTCTTTCTTATTTTTAGATTTGCCTGATGGCCAAATTTTTACAAGCCTACCTAAACATAAAGATAACCTTGAGTTGAACAACCTTTTGTGTCAATTACAAGTTTATTCTTTCTTTTTAGATTTACCCAGTGGTCAAATTTTCACAGGCCTACCTAAAATGTTGCAACTGTTATTTTGATTTATCATCAAATTATAAGCGGAGAAAATTAATATTTGTATATCATTGAAACAAAAATAATACTTCCTTAAAATATAAACACAAAATACTTTTTAAATTGAATAAGAGTGCACCCACCAATAATTTCCCATACCCATATTAGATCAAGTTAACCCATGTTGGGTAAATGATAATCATTATACAGTACTACCAGTTACCATAACAATGACACGAAATACCACACCAACTGATTGAAGAAGGTAATTATTGAGACTTGACAACTTGAGCAAAAGTCTGACTGGTCAGACTTTCCCACAATATTTTAGCACAAATTGTATTCAAAATTGTTTCGGTATTTAATTATGAATTAATTTCTTGCATTCAAGTTCATTTCTATAATTTCTATGAAAGAGAGAATGTGAAAATGAAGGTTTTTTGCGAATTTATTGAACTGAAGCTGTTAAAAAGGAAATTGGCGCAAATTCAAAGTATAGTGTGAACACTTGACAGGTAATTTGCGCAAATTCATCAGTTTATTGCACCAGTCCAGTTTGCGCAATTATATTGATAGTGTAAACAGGGTTTTATGGATAACACCTTGACTGTTTTATCCTCTTCCAACAAAATTGAAAACGAATTATTCATCAACTATGTAAAGTAGGAATCAAACAACAATAGCAATTAGTTCACAGTGTTCTTCCTTCCTATTAAACTAAGCATAATTAACTAACCACAAATCATCATCTTCATCCTTCAAAGAGCTACTTCCTAACAGTTGTTTAAATTTGTTGATGTCATAATGTCCATATGCGAAGCTATGGATATCATCATAGAAAAATCATTTAACACAAAAATTGACGAAAACTTTTTTCTTTGATAAATTATATATATTATATGCTTCTCAGATTGAAATTGTTGGGCTACTATATAACTTGAAAATTTTGTTTCTGAAGATACCTTATTCTTGGTCACTGGTCTATTTCTTTTCAAATAAACAAGTACATATTGGTCGCTGGTCTATTTCTTTTCAAATAAACAAGTACATATATATCAGGGTATAAGAAACCAAGTTTTTTATTTCCCTTCGATAGAGTTTGGGTGAAAACCCTTGTTGTTGTTACCAATAAACAATATTAAATAATCAAGTCGTTTGAGGATAGTAGCACAATACTTATTTTGTACTTACGTAAATATTTAAAATATAAAAAACTACTGGATTTTATTTATTTATTAATTGGATGATCTAAAATCTGTTAAATCATATAAATATTGGATGAAATTATGTTCTTCATCTTCATCTGCAGCGATGTCAAATAATTCTTGAAACTCTTTGTTTGTAGGTATAATAGCTTGTCTACTTAGAAATGGATAAGGTAAATGTTGAATCATAACCTTAGCTTCATCCTCTGTGATATTGTACGATAATAACTGGAAATAATCCGCATCTCCATAAGATATATCCTCATTTATACGTCTTTGTAATTCTTCAAACTGGTTCGTCTTCACGTAACATTGTTTATATGGTAATAAATACATATATGCGCTAATTCGATCTGTTGTTTGTCTCCATAATAAGAAATAACACACTTTATCCATGATGAAATATTCACTTGGAAATTGGTAAGAAAATAAATTACTCTTCACTTTTACAAAAAAATACACAAAACATCAATTACACTAGGTAAGCATACTTTTACAACCAATAAAGCAATTGAACCATATTAATGTTACTGTTTTTGATAAATAAACTAAACAAATTTTACCTATTGAAAGATAGGTCTGCTATGGAACAAGGCTTTTTAAATACTAACTGAACTTATGCCCATGTTATTTTCTGAACACACGAGTGATATTCTTATATCCCCACTACCTCTATCCCCACTTTTTTTGGTCAAACATGATTTAAACTTTTATAGTTTGCAAGACTATATTTTTAAATTACAAAAATCTGCCAAAAATTCAGGAATGTCACCAAAAATTTGGATATAGACCCACTTATGTGTGTTCCGAGATTCTTTTTATTTGAACTCCGAGAATAACATGTTATCCATATGCCTATTGTTCTGTAATGTGCAGTTGCCACTTAGTGTTTAAGCTATTAATGAGAGCCAACAACCTGCCATGCTTTGATTAGGGTTCGGATTTCAATAAGCTTGGTGTTTCTGAGATTGACATTGAGCGATTTAAAACTGTATTTCATTCAAAGATCATGGTGCCACTTTGTTTGGAAAAAAATTTGCAAAACCTATATGGAAAACGATACTTTAATAGGTCCTTGGATGGTTTTAGGGCAGCTCTGCTGAAAAAGTTCTTTAAAAATAATCAATTTAGTGACACTTATATGTATGTCGACTTTGGTGATCGAGGTACCTAGCATGTGACACGGCCAAAAAAAAAAGTGGTAAAAACTCGTTCATTTAATACATCTCCAGCTTCACTGTTCTTTGAGTATAGAATTTAAAAATGTTTACTTTCACGATCTATGAACAAAAATTAATCAGAAGATCATGTTTATTATTTTGAAGCAACAAAATTCAGCTACAAAATGGAAAAAATTAAAACACCTACAGACATCAATTGTCATTAATTTGGGTTAAAAGAAGATGAGTACCAGATTGGTTTTTGGATGTAAAACAGCAAAAGGTAGTAAAGGCGTGAAATTTGGTATGATGAAAAAGGGTATCATAAGGAATTTTTTGAGCAATGGAGGTAATCGCTAAGCCCCATACCAGAAATGTGGAACGACTTTAAGAAGGGTTTCAGCCCACATTTTTGAAATTGGTCTATCATTATTTCTTTGGTATCATTTCCATATACAAATGAGTCCTTGCTGAGTTTTAAAAATGTCATTATTTTCAAAATCTGTGGGAGATAGGCCCACAAATTTGAGATTTTTCAAATTGCGTTTCTTCATTTTTCCTCAAAAGTGTCTGAAAACCACATGTTTCAATTTTGCACAATCTGCAGACCTTCCAAACAAATTTTAACTATGATTTTTCAAACTCAACAGGCAAATTACAATATATGTGTATGAGCAAATTTCATACCCCAGCTCTGTGTGGGTAGGAGCAAGTGGTCTTATTTTTTTGCAATTTTGGGAGGGGTGCTGTGAGTGGCTATTAGCAAACATTTTCCCAATTTTACTACTTCTACAGTATAAAACAATTTGGTGCACCCCTCCCAAAATTGCAAAAAAATAAGACCACTTGCTCCTACCCACACAGAGCTGGGGTATGAAATTTGCTCATACACATATATTGTAATTTGCCTGTTGAGTTTGAAAAATCATAGTTAAAATTTGTTTGGAAGGTCTGCAGATTGTGCAAAATTGAAACATGTGGTTTTCAGACACTTTTGAGGAAAAATGAAGAAACGCAATTTGAAAAATCTCAAATTTGTGGGCCTATCTCCCACAGATTTTGAAAATAATGACATTTTTAAAACTCAGCAAGGACTCATTTGTATATGGAAATGATACCAAAGAAATAATGATAGACCAATTTCAAAAATGTGGGCTGAAACCCTTCTTAAAGTCGTTCCACATTTCTGGTATGGGGCTTAGCGATTACCTCCATTGCTCAAAAAATTCCTTATGATACCCTTTTTCATCATACCAAATTTCACGCCTTTACTACCTTTTGCTGTTTTACATCCAAAAACCAATCTGGTACTCATCTTCTTTTAACCCAAATTAATGACAATTGATGTCTGTAGGTGTTTTAATTTTTTCCATTTTGTAGCTGAATTTTGTTGCTTCAAAATAATAAACATGATCTTCTGATTAATTTTTGTTCATAGATCGTGAAAGTAAACATTTTTAAATTCTATACTCAAAGAACAGTGAAGCTGGAGATGTATTAAATGAACGAGTTTTTACCACTTTTTTTGGCCGTGTCACATGCTAGGTACCTCGATCACCAAAGTCGACATACATATAAGTGTCACTAAATTGATTATTTTTAAAGAACTTTTTCAGCAGAGCTGCCCTAAAACCATCCAAGGACCTATTAAAGTATCGTTTTCCATATAGGTTTTGCAAATTTTTTCCAAACAAAGTGGCACCATGATCTTTGAATGAAATACAGTTTTAAATCGCTCAATGTCAATCTCAGAAACACCAAGCTTATTGAAATCCGAACCCTAATCAAAGCATGGCAGGTTGTTGGCTCTCATTAATAGCTTAAACACTAAGTGGCAACTGCACATTACAGAACAATAGGCATATGGATAACATGTTATTCTCGGAGTTCAAATAAAAGAATCTCGGAACACACATAAGTGGGTCTATATCCAAATTTTTGGTGACATTCCTGAATTTTTGGCAGATTTTTGTAATTTAAAAATATAGTCTTGCAAACTATAAAAGTTTAAATCATGTTTGACCAAAAAAAGTGGGGATAGAGGTAGTGGGGATATAAGAATATCACTCGTGTGTTCAGAAAATAACATGGGCATAAGTTCAGTTAGTATTTAAAAAGCCTTGTTCCATAGCAGACCTATCTTTCAATAGGTAAAATTTGTTTAGTTTATTTATCAAAAACAGTAACATTAATATGGTTCAATTGCTTTATTGGTTGTAAAAGTATGCTTACCTAGTGTAATTGATGTTTTGTGTATTTTTTTGTAAAAGTGAAGAGTAATTTATTTTCTTACCAATTTCCAAGTGAATATTTCATCATGGATAAAGTGTGTTATTTCTTATTATGGAGACAAACAACAGATCGAATTAGCGCATATATGTATTTATTACCATATAAACAATGTTACGTGAAGACGAACCAGTTTGAAGAATTACAAAGACGTATAAATGAGGATATATCTTATGGAGATGCGGATTATTTCCAGTTATTATCGTACAATATCACAGAGGATGAAGCTAAGGTTATGATTCAACATTTACCTTATCCATTTCTAAGTAGACAAGCTATTATACCTACAAACAAAGAGTTTCAAGAATTATTTGACATCGCTGCAGATGAAGATGAAGAACATAATTTCATCCAATATTTATATGATTTAACAGATTTTAGATCATCCAATTAATAAATAAATAAAATCCAGTAGTTTTTTATATTTTAAATATTTACGTAAGTACAAAATAAGTATTGTGCTACTATCCTCAAACGACTTGATTATTTAATATTGTTTATTGGTAACAACAACAAGGGTTTTCACCCAAACTCTATCGAAGGGAAATAAAAAACTTGGTTTCTTATACCCTGATATATATGTACTTGTTTATTTGAAAAGAAATAGACCAGCGACCAATATGTACTTGTTTATTTGAAAAGAAATAGACCAGTGACCAAGAATAAGGTATCTTCAGAAACAAAATTTTCAAGTTATATAGTAGCCCAACAATTTCAATCTGAGAAGCATATAATATATATAATTTATCAAAGAAAAAAGTTTTCGTCAATTTTTGTGTTAAATGATTTTTCTATGATGATATCCATAGCTTCGCATATGGACATTATGACATCAACAAATTTAAACAACTGTTAGGAAGTAGCTCTTTGAAGGATGAAGATGATGATTTGTGGTTAGTTAATTATGCTTAGTTTAATAGGAAGGAAGAACACTGTGAACTAATTGCTATTGTTGTTTGATTCCTACTTTACATAGTTGATGAATAATTCGTTTTCAATTTTGTTGGAAGAGGATAAAACAGTCAAGGTGTTATCCATAAAACCCTGTTTACACTATCAATATAATTGCGCAAACTGGACTGGTGCAATAAACTGATGAATTTGCGCAAATTACCTGTCAAGTGTTCACACTATACTTTGAATTTGCGCCAATTTCCTTTTTAACAGCTTCAGTTCAATAAATTCGCAAAAACCTTCATTTTCACATTCTCTCTTTCATAGAAATTATAGAAATGAACTTGAATGCAAGAAATTAATTCATAATTAAATACCGAAACAATTTTGAATACAATTTGTGCTAAAATATTGTGGGAAAGTCTGACCAGTCAGACTTTTGCTCAAGTTGTCAAGTCTCAATAATTACCTTCTTCAATCAGTTGGTGTGGTATTTCGTGTCATTGTTATGGTAACTGGTAGTACTGTATAATGATTATCATTTACCCAACATGGGTTAACTTGATCTAATATGGGTATGGGAAATTATTGGTGGGTGCACTCTTATTCAATTTAAAAGTATTTTGTGTTTATATTTTAAGGAAGTATTATTTTTGTTTCAATGATATACAAATATTAATTTTCTCCGCTTATAATTTGATGATAAATCAAAATAACAGTTGCAACATTTTAGGTAGGCCTGTGAAAATTTGACCACTGGGTAAATCTAAAAAGAAAGAATAAACTTGTAATTGACACAAAAGGTTGTTCAACTCAAGGTTATCTTTATGTTTAGGTAGGCTTGTAAAAATTTGGCCATCAGGCAAATCTAAAAATAAGAAAGAATAAACATGGAATTAGCATAAAAAGGTTGCTCAACTGAAGGTGGTCGTTAAAAAACAAAATCACTAGACTTTGGTATTCCGGTAGAAAAAAATCTCAAAAAAATTAAAAATTCATTTTTTTAAAGTGGCATGTATCTTTTAAGGTTTTCAAGTCACAGACTGTTTTTTTTTCAAAATCACCTTACTTGGCAAACTCCTCATTTGATTTCTGTTATAATCAGACGACTCGAATGCTTTCTCAAAGGTTCCTATACTCTATTTCAAATAAGAAATGCCAGCTGCAACCCACAATACACATTGAACATGGACACTTGCGGTCAATAGCGGGGATCTGACGGGCGGTGTACTGCACTTCCAAGTAAAACTGAGACTAACTTATTCATTTCCAATTATTTTAATTGCTTATTAAAAGTAATAAATTTATGAAACAACCCGAATGTGATCGCAAAACATGAAAACAAATGAAAAGATTATATCAAATGTAATGTTTTGCTGGCTTTGTGTTGTACATCGCCTTGCAGGTTGATGTGAATATCCTTTTTTTTGCCCCTTGAAAATTATTTTAATTGCTTATTAAAAGTAATAAATTTATGAAACAACTCGAATGTGAATGTGATTACAAAACATGAAAACAAATGAAAAGATTATATCAAATGTAATGTTTTGCTGGTTTTGTGTTGTACATCGCCTTGCAGGTTAATGTGAATGCCTTTTTTTGCCCCTTGAAAAAATTGGAGTTTCTCATTTGAAATAGAGTAGCACAAAATAAAATTTACACAATTCTGGAAACAGCTGTCAACATACCATCTTACACATGATGATCCATTTATGTAAATCACTGTGATTGAAAATTTACTTTTTCAAGTTCAATATTTTCTCTTGTCCATTGGCAATTGTTGAATCGGTGTGATTGAAAAGTTCACTTTTTTAATGCAATATATTCTAATCTTATCCAATGGTGATTGAAATTCAAATATTTTTTGAATTTTAATCTAATCAGCAAATTCTTGGTTACTGGTCTATTTCTTTTCAAATAAATAAGTAGGTATATATCGCCCTTATTTCCCTTTAATGGAGTGTGTGTGAAAACGCTTGTTGTTACCAATAAACAATATTAAATAATCTAGTCATTTGAGGATAATAGCGAAATCACATTATTACCTTGCAAAATAAGACAAAATACTGGGTACTATTGATAATGCATCATGTACATTTCAAAATCGCATCAATCAATTTGAGGTTCTAGGTTCAGAAACCAGAAATGAGTAGGCTCTATATTACCAACTTTCAGTTTTTTTCATGTTGATTTATACACATTGACATATTTTTCAATTTGTTCGAAAATGGTTTCTGAGAAGAAAATTTGAATTTGGTCTTTACATTTAATAAAATTTTCCATCAAAAAATATAAATTTGAAATAGAAGTTCAAAGTTCTGAAAAAGGGTGGAAATCACGCCATATTAGCTGTTGTAGTTTTATAAGATAATATTTAGATGAAATAAATACTTATATGTATATATCTTTGTTGTTGTTTCATTTCTTAGCATTGCTAACTTTTTTGGTTACCTCCGCTCTTCTTCTTGTTTGTTCATATAAGTAGGGGATTGAGAAGTGGTGGGTGGTGATGGTTAATTTGTTAGCGAGCAAGCGACGAGAGACTAAAGCAACATTCAGTGAATTACTAGAGTGCGATTGATATTGTTGTTGTTATCATTGTGCGTTGTTCTCCTTGTCTTTTCAGAGGAATTATAATTGCTGTCTTTTCATCATCGTCATCACCTTCAAAATGGATTCTACTACAAGTGAACAGCACAAACAAGAGTTACCTATCATTAATCCTATCAATGTGTTGACAACTACATCGGTGAATGGACAAAATCACCAGCAAGCTTTAGATGAAATTGAAGATTTGAAAAAAGAAATTGTATTGAAATTTGAAGATTATAACATATTGATTTTGGGACAAATTGATAAAAGTTGCCAGAAAACTTATGGAGATTGTTGTTTTGTTAATTATAATAATTTAAACCATTGCGAAAAAGAATTTTTTGAATTTTTTAGACCATGTTTTGAAATCAACTTTAAAGTTTCTGAGAGAAAATTCAAAAAATGTGTAGTAAACCCAACCCTGATTACGTATTCCTTGGAGAAACTGGCGTATACAATACCATCCAGCCTAAAGAAATCAATCGAGAAGACTTGGACAAATTGAATATAATACCATCACTAATAGATAGCTTGGCTGAAATTGGTGAAGATGAAGATTTTGAAGATAATTTTGACGTAGAATGCGAATTTATGGATTATAATTTTTCAATACTACAAGTTTTAAGTGTATTTAGAGAACGATGCGATAATCTGCAGGCTTTGTGTTAAGTATTTGTTAAATTTTAAAATGTTACTTGAACTTTTGAAATATTATTGATGTGTGATTTTATTCCATTATGATGTATAGAGTACTAGGTTATAAAATCGCCTGTGACTTTTAAATCTACTCACTCACTACTAAAACTTGGTTATGTGCAGACTTTTGTTTGTTCTCTATATTTCTTGTCCTTAGCATTTAGTAGGCATTCAGTTTGGATGTTTATTTCCGCATTTTTTTTGTATTTCCTCGTAAAACTATTTAGATAAAATGTTAGTTTTTGCATTTTTATTTTATTTATGCATTAGTTTAGCAACTTGTAACACTAATGTTGCTGAACAACCAGTTGAGATTTTAACCAATCAAGATATAACTCATTATAAGGTATCCCAAAACACAACGGTGCATTTAATTTGTTACATACACTCAAATCCTTTGGCCTCAGTTGATTGGTACAAAAATGATACCAGTATTTCAAAGCTTATGTCAGATGATGCTTATAATTTACGTGGAATATACTGGACTGAATCCACATTTTATAGTATATTGTCAGTGTACTTGAAAAATGACAACTATTTTGATAAATATCGATGTGTAGCATATCAAAAGGATGTTGACCTCCATGATGAAATCACATACATAATCGAACAAGATGTGCCTAATTCTGTAGTGAATAACAATTCTGCATTTATGCTGTCACTCCTGCTGCTAATTGTTGCTTGTATGGTGGCCTTAGCTTACTCTATATCTAAATACATAATAAATTTTGTTAAATTTAAATGATAGCATTAACACTTTATAATGAATTAACACTTTGTAATGAAATAAGATTTCATAAGTCGAATATGTTTGCTATATAATAATGTATATGTATGCCTCAAATCAATTTTGGTAAAAGTACTTTAAAAAAGGGAAGTCATTGGGTGTGCATACATATAATACTTCAGCACTTCTGGTATACAGTTCAACAGTTTATAGACAATGCCTACTGCACTATGTTTCTTTATTTTTCTCCAATAATCACATACTTATGTTGTGTGATGAAACTTTTGCTGAATAAGAAATTTAAAGTTCCAATGTAGCTGTATTCCTTTATTTCAAAACCCTGCACTATTCCCTCAAGGATTTTCTATCATTTTTCTCCGACAATCATATAACCAATGATTGAGTGATCACTTATTTATCCGACACAATTTTCCATGGAAGGAGAACTGCAGACAAACAAATACCAACTTCTTCACATGTTCACACAATGATGAAACTTTTGCTGGGTAAAAATTTACAGTTCTAGCGTAGTCAATCGGCCATGGCTGCGATACCAAAGTTATTTTACATAAACCCCCACCAATGCTACAGCCAAAATGAGCGGGGATAATCATGTGACCTTGTACATCATTATAAAATCAACAGGACCACGTCGATCTATTCACTTGCTGTTTAAACTTGTTACAAGTACACACTTCTATTCGTTTCTTCAATTTGTTCAGTCACTCACTCGTTCGTTTGTTCGCTCAGTAATTGAAATGGCACAAAAAATGATTGACATTGCCAAAGAGGCAGTTATCGTCACAGCATCAACAGACATTGGAAGCAGCAGCAATACCGTTAATGTTGATTCTCCAAAACCAAAGAAGCCTAAAGGTGGTCGAAAAACAAAGCAACCTCTGAATGTTGTACTGAATGTCGAAAATTACTATGATTCGTATGTACCAAGATCCGAGCAAACTTCCAATGATGACGAAATACCAAGTGATTCGCCAATTTCACCGACACATGATAACGACACAGGTACTTGTAATTCTCGCATTGGAAAATATAATTTTCATTTTTGCACAGTTGAGTAATGCGTGTATGTATTTATTTATTTTTACAGCCTCACTTATCGAAAATATTGAAAACTTGCCACCAAAGAAGAGATGCCGTGCTGAAAAAGTACTTAAGCCACGCAAGTACTTCATATTCAATCAACTCTACCCCGTAAATTGGAGCGGTACAAAAAATATTCTCATGGGTCTGGATGTAGATGCTGATTTTACACCATTACTCAGCATTACACGATATAGTAATGGTAAAACTGGCGGCATTTATCTAAGTCAACAAGAATTTGCAACTCTGATGGAACCGAAAATTTTGGATTGTGTTGAAAGATACTTCCAATGCCTGGATCCTACGCAAAACCAAAACGAATGTTCATTTCCGACAAATGGAGAATAGAATTTCGCAATTATTGCAATAATAAATCAGTTCTCTTGGCTGAAACTACCAGATCAACGGAATTTCTCCCAGACTCGATTATGTTGCAAGAAGCCAGTTGGAATACAATTCTATACATGAAGTCTGTCATCGAAGATACATTTAACCTACTCGCCGATTACCAGGCAGTAGCGAATCGAGCCTGGCAGCTCATCATTAACGATATCCCTGTGGTCATTCATCTATCCAATCAAACCACCAATTCCTTGGAAACATTTATACGTAGCTTATTGATTAATTACGAAGTCAGCGATTTAACTTTGATTCACGAAAATACTAAATTGGCTAAGAAAATTTTGAGTGATATCAAAATTTTCAACGAGGACAAATTGGTATCTTTCATAATGAATCGCCTATCTCAAGTTAGTACTGAGATACCTCAATCTACTATGCCTACTACTTCTCCTTATCCTTCTTCTACTACTACTACTCTTTAAATTATTTATTAAAAGTATTTTTATCTTATCATATTCATTTTTTATTTCTTAAGATGTTTAAATATATTTATCTTATAATATATCTTCAATAAAATAGTTTTAAAACTGAAATTCTGTTATTTATTTCATTAACCTATTTGGAGCCCCTAAGTTAAATGATGTCATGTATTCGGACCTTAAATGAAAATTCCACCTATGGCTTAATAAGGTTTTAATTGCTGACTCAATAGGGCTTGATAAGATAATGTTTTAATTGCTGACTCAATATGCCTTGATAAGATAAGGTTTTAATTGCTGACTCATATCCGGTGTGCCATTTCTATAATTAAATTTTCAACTGATAAGGTATACCTTCATCAGCATGGTATGCGGTGGCGGGGGTGGCGGTGGCAACGGTTGCGTCAACGCATACACATACGTCGACGTCTACCGACCATCCTACCTACCTACTTTCTCGCCATTCGAGTATAGGTACGCAAGAGGCAAGTAGGTAAACGCCACTTTACCTATTTTGTCCAACCTGCTGGTATGCGATGGAGGGGGGCGGCAGTGGCAGCGGTTGCCTCAACGTATACGTCTACGTTGACGTCTACCAACCAACCTACCTCCCTACCCACTTTCTTGCCATTCGCGTGTAGGTCGCCACCTTGTGCTCCCTGCAGCCCAGACTATTTGTTTTGATAGGGGTATCGCGCATACTACTGATCTGATTATGAATTCAAATAATGTGAACATTAACGTCGAAAAATCTATTCATTCATTTTTGCAGGTCGAAAACGAGGACGGTGTTTGGGTGAAATTAATTCACGAATGTATAACACTCTATTGCAAGCAACTGTATCCGGAAGGATGGTGTCTGAAATATCATAAACATTACGATTTCGAATTACTACAAACCGTGGTTAATCAAAATAACGCCAACGTTCCCGAAAAAATAACAATGTAGGTATCCCTTCTCTTCATCCCTCACCCTTGACAACCTTTTCAAAATCATATCGTTCTGTTTATGTATAAAATGCATTCGACATTTTATTATAAACATACCTACATTTGGTTGAAAATACAAACCACACGTTTTTGTAAAATACAAGAAAATAACTTTGCGGCGAACGAATGAAATTGACAGATTTTCATATATTGTTTTTATTTGACAGTACTAACGACATAAAGGTATATCGCGTAGTGAAGTGCGGCGTATCGGGTCACAATATTCGAGCGTATCCTAGTCTCAAAGCTCCCACCGTCGGTATGATATTCTCCGATCAGAGTGTCACTTCGGATGAACAAGTAAGCAGAAATAACCTCGAGGCATTCGTAAGGTTTTAAAAGATTGATTTTTGCCTCGTCCCTCGAGTATATCAACGAAAGACTTTGAAAACTCTAGCCTTTGGAATTTTCTCGTCTCTTTTTTTTTTGTCTATAAATTTTACTCGGATGTCGGAGAAGAAATTCTCGACGAGATGAAACCGCAACGTTTGCAAATACGAGCTTTCATGTTGCAGATTTATAACAAAGAAGGAATGTGGATTAAGCTGGATAAAGAAGCTATGAAGAGATTCGACTTGAAACAATACGACAGCGTTTGGTCGCTGGCTGTGGATAAATCGCAGATTGTGTACTTGAGAAGCGATTTTAGTATAAATAAAGGCGAGTAATTATTTTTCTCTCTCGAGGGTAGGTGCTGAATTAAAAAAAGGTCAGGGAGGGATTGGGTATTTAAATTGGTGGTCCAAGGTGACTCGGTTTTCTAATTTGGCCCGTTGGTAAGAATTTTTTAATCAAGGTGTATTAAAATTTTAGGCAGGGTTTTTCTGGTTGGAGGTCGAATAAGAGAAATATATTTGCTTTCTGAGAATTCTGAAAAGTTTTAAGCCGAAGAGACTTTGTTTAAATAAAAGTTGACTTATTTGGGACTATTTGGAGAAAAATTAATCAAAGTTGTCGTGTAATTTGATCAAAATGTTTGGATGTGTCTGTTTCGTTACGCTATCTCGTAAAATGAAACGAAATGTATTGTCGTTTGAGAAGTACGAGTTCAAGAACAGATGACACTGAAATCTGTCTATTCGTTCGACAAGTTCAAATAGAGAGCGTTATTTGTTCGATTTTAAAGAATAATTCGAACCAAAAAATGTATTGTTTTTTTTTAATCAAAAATTTCATACTTATCGCCAAAGAATTTTTGTTTTTTCCTTGAGTGTTTGCAATTTTTAAAAAACAGATATTTTCAATCAGTGGTTCTCAAAATTTCATTAGATACAAATTTCACTGATTTCTGATAAATCTGAAATTTCATCAAAAGATGCATGATTTTGCAAATGCTGCAAATTTTCCAAAAATTAATCCATTTTGTCTGACACTGTGCAATTTTCTGAAATTGGCCAATAAAGTAGTCATTTTTTTAAATTGCGTAATTTTTTAATATTCTCCCTAAGTTGTGCAATTATCTCAAAATCAAAAGGTTTTCAAAAATAGGTCGTCTTTCTTCATATTGGTCAAAATTTGTTATTTTTGTGAAAAAATTCAACACTTGTCAAAATTTTCCCATTGTTGGTCGTTTTTGTCAATATTGGTCATTTCATCATAATTAGTTATTTTGACGAAAATCAGCCCCTGTCAATGTGGGTCATTTTTGTTAAATTTTGTCACTTTTTCGAAATTGGTCACTTTTTCAAAATTGGTCACTTTGTCAAAACTGGTCACTTTATCGAAATTGATCACTTACCCAAAAATTGGTCATATGTATCAAAATTGGTAATTTTTGTCAAAATTGGTAATTTTTTGTCAAAATTGGTAATTTTTTGTCAAAATTGGTAATTTTTTGTCAAAATTGGTAATTTTTGTCAAAATTGGTAATTTTTGTCAAAATTGGTAACTTTTGTCAAAATTGGTAATTTTTGTCAAAATTGGACATATTTATCAAAATTGAACATATTTATCAAAATTGATAATTTTTGTCAAAATTGATAATTTATTGGACTATTTGAGAAAAACTAGTCATATTTGTCAGAAATTGGTCATTTTTGTTATAAAGATACCTATTTAATTTTTTTTTAAAAATTGAACAACACAATTTTTAAAAATTACACTTTTTAAAAATACAAAGTAAGTAACAAATTTTTTTTAAAAATAAGAAAAACAATTTTCCGAACAGTGGTCAATTGTTCAAAAAAGTAGATATTACGGTTTCAAAAGTTAACTTAAAATTGGTTCAGTTTTTTAAAAAATTGAACAACTTGAAACAATTTTAAAAAATTAGAAAATTGTTCAAAAATCGCATGTTTTTTTAAATATGTACTGAACAATTTTTTGAAAATTAAACAGTGTTCATAAAAAATTACCATTTACCATTTTATTAAAATTAAACAGTTTCTTAAGATATTGTTCAATTTTTGCAAAATTGAACGATCGTAAAAACTATACATAAATTATTTATTTTCTTTCATAATTGATATGGGTGTTTCAAAAATTTGAAACTGTTTTCAAAATTTGAATGATTTTTATAAAAATTGAAAAATATTTTTGAAATGCACAATTTTTAAAAAAAATAATAATTGTTTTAAAAATTTGCAATACTTTGGATTTTGTAGATTTGTACGAGCCAAAAAGAGCCAATTTTATTTATTTGCATTTTTTCTGCAGATATGTTTTTGAAAGCATTAAAATGGGATGAAATGACATCTAAAGTGACCGGAAATGAGGTCGTCGACAGTTCCTCAACCAGCAGCGATGACAGTGACAATGATCATAATCATAATCCTTTCAGTTCCGAAGAATCGCAGCACAATATTTATGTTCAAACTTTGAAAGATACTGGTAAGTGAAATTTAGTTTTGTTCCTACCTTTAAATTACTCTGATTTTTCCAAGTTCTAATCGACGAAATTTTTTTTATGCTTTCTTCAGCTTCTGTACATCAGAAGAAAAAGGGTTCGAAGTAAGTTTGCTAATTTGTTATTTATCTTCTCGAATCGAAATAATCGATTAAAATTTTTAAATTAAATATTTTTTTATTTCAGATCTGATAAAAATGTTTCCGTTTCACCTAAACGAAACATTCAAAATATCCTATCAAATGATGAAGAATCGACGCAAGAACGAAGTAGTAATCAAAATCTCAATTTAACCGCCAGTGTGCCCCCTACGCCTAAGAAAAAGAGATTGGGAGAAAATGTTCCTAAAATTACAACTTCTACCCTCGGTAATGATGAATGATGAAATTTTATTTAATTATGGAAATTAGTAGAAAAATTCGATAATTTAAAATCTGTTTTGTGGAATTTCTAGCTCGAATGACAAGTACCTCAGATTTGGCGGATTCAGAGTCTAGTCCGAGTAGTCGAGCTCATACGCCTCAATTTGGCTCTTTCGTAGGTAAGTCGAATAGATTCAATTTTCATTTCTTTTGGCAGATGGGAATGACTTTATTTTGATTTTTCTGTGTATTAATTACGATGTTTTTTGCAGATAAATTTGACAAAACCCCAGAAATTTCAGTCATTCGAATATCTTCGATGAGTGACAGTAGTGGAGCTGTTAGTACATCATCAGGAGGATATCAAGCCTCCATCGATACCTCTAGCGACAGCGTGCTGATGTTCGCCTCGAAAATTTCATTCGAAGTAATTGCCAAAAAATTTTCATTTTTTATTACTCCATTAAATAACTCATCTCTGTTTTTTCTTTTTGTAGGAAAAATTAACAGTGGTTCAAACCGGGACCCAAACTTCGCCAAAAATCTTACCCAAAGTATCCATCAATATGAAACCAGACATCAGCATGATCAAACCTCAAGAAACAATTTCGTTCAACTGCACAACCACCAGTACCAACTGTGACCCTTGTAAATCAACCGAAGTTGAGATCACAGATGACCCGAACAAAAAACAAGAACCTGATCGTACCTCTAGGTCTTCTGATGATTACTCTTACGAAGGAATGGACTCTGATGACGATTTGCCCAGTGGGATAGATGATGGCAGCAGCGAAGAAGATCGCAACGAGAGCATTATCGAATCTCCTTTGTGCGAGAAGAGTAAACCAGAAACAGGAGAGGTTAAAATAGGAGGAGAAAGTGAATCTGTGGTTGCGTCGACTTCCCAGCAGGAGTCTAATAATGAAGAAAAGACTGAGCCGGCGGATATTTCACGGTTTGATTTTATTCAAGGGTTGAATAAAACCGCAGAAGCTGACGAAATCGCTGAAGCTATCGAATGGGAGAAATATTATTGTATTAAGGATTCTAAGTAAGTGGAAAAGTAGCTGTTTGAATTGATGGGAATTTTGAAAGATTTTAAATGTTTGTGTGTGTGTTTTTTTTTTCGGTGCAGAATAAAATATAAGACTGGTATTCGTCCCTCGGTTGCTGAATCCGTCAGAGCTGTGTTTGCAGCTTTTCTGTGGCATGAAGGATTAGCTCATGATGCGATGACTTGCGCTTCGTACCTCAAATTTTATCCTCAATTACGAAAAGACTTCAATACAGTTGTAAGACGAGAACATAACAGGTCAGTAAACTCGATTTTCAAGATAAAAAAAATCGGAGCAGTTCTTCACCTTCATTGTGATGAGATAGGCAGCTCAAATTTCACATATGCGAAAATATTTGCCAATTTGGTATTTGAAGGGGAATTTTTTCTTGCCAGTTCAATTATTACCTATGAAAAAGACATTTTTTTGAGGATGCAATTTTTTTTACCTTTCGCGAAAAATCACCAATGCAACGTTTATTTTTCAAAATCCAATTTTTTCGAATACTGAAATTTTTTCAACTTTAAAAATGTTTTTCTGATCCTAAAATTCTTCCCAAAATTTTTTTCGAGCTCCAAACTTTATTCTTGAGAAATTTTTCCAACTGAAATTTTTCTCAGAATTTTTTAGACATCAAAATATTTTTTCAAAAAATTTTCCAAGTGTGATTTTCCTTAAAATATATTCAAAAATTTTTCCAACCATAAAATTTTTCTCAACATTTTCCAAACTTTAATTTTTTTAATTCCAATTGAAAATTTTTCAAAATTAATCAGCATTCAACTCTTTTTCAACTGTGAAAATTTTTCTTAAAGTTTAGAAAATTCAAATTTTTTCAACTCTAAAATTTTTCTCGTCACTTTTCAATCTTTTAATGATAAAAATATAGAACTTGAGCAATTTTTGAACAAGAATTTCAGATTACATACGAAGAAAAATTTTTGGAAAATTTAGGTCAGAAAAAACTAAAACATGTTATGTAGTTGGAAAACAATACATTTCGAGAAAAAAGTTCAAGTTGGAAAAAATTGGTAAAAATTTTTATTGAATTTGTGAATAAAAATTAGAATTGGATGAAATTTTAAGAAAAAAATTTATGGATGAAAAAAATCGAGCAGGAAGTTTGAGAGTGAGAACAAATTTCAGAGTTTGAAAAACCAGCTCAGAAATTAGAAGAATGTTGAGGAAAAAATTGATTTTTTACCTTTCTGACCTATTTGATCCCTGAAAAGCAAAAATATATGTGTAAGTATTGTGTTTGAAATTTTTTCCAGCAATAGAAACAAAGACGTCACCTTGAGATACTCAGTGGAAGTAGGACTGATTGGCAACGACCACCATTTAATCAAACCATCAACCATGAAAAGTTTACCAACAGCTGCCAACGAATCATCTCACAAATCGAATCCAGACAGTGGGTCAGAATTCGTCGATTCTGAAAAAGCCGAAAATACCTCATCACCTTTAGCTTTAGAATGCCTTGTCCTTCTTTGGAACGAAATATCAAATACTTGCTTCCAAGTAAGTAATATCGAAAATGTAAATTTGAAAAAAAAAATCGTTTCAAAACTCAGTCACGTGGCCTTCCACCCCCCCCCCTCCCAACGATCAAAACACATCGAATGCTAAAAAGGGTTTCAAAAAATGGTATATTTTTTTCAATTCACTCTAAAAATTTCAAGATTTTTTTCGAAATACATCAATTTTAATTCTTATTTTCAATTTAACCCCTTTGAGCGCATTTTTCATTTGAGGAAATTTTTTAATATTTTAAAATCTGATGTCATTTGGTCACTGGAGCTGTTCAGAACATAGACACAGAAAACCAACTGACAATAATTCTGAAACATCCTTTCTATGTCCAGAATAATTTTACGACATCAACTTTCAAATTTCCACAGCTTTTCTCAAAAAACCACCAACAAACGGCAACCAATCGTTCCAACGATGAAAAAGATCTCCTCAAAGAATCCACCATCAGCTCCAACTCGGTCGAATCAGACGATAACAAAAAATGCGTCTACAAATTACCAATCAATTTCTACAAACGTTTCGGGACCGAGGAAATCTGCGAATTGTGTAATGGAAAATACCCCTCTCCTGTTACCTATCACATGAAAAGCACCCATAAGGGATGTGGAAAAACCAACATTCAAACAGGATATTCAGCTGAAGGCAAATACACTGGCAAGGTAAAGGGCACCTGTGGCGAGGGAGGAATCAAAGGGACACCTTGCTATGTGCTATGTGAAGCCTGTCGCGAACGTCACATGCAATATAGAAAATTCAAGACTTCTATGTTTCAACGTTATTCAAACTACGAGGATGGGAATTCGGGTAAGGATTTTGAAAATTTACATTCTCAAAATCGAACTGAGCTATGGCTGTAATTTTTTTATATTTTCTTTTTTCAATTCTAGGGCCATTGCCAATGCACTTAATAATGAAAGAAAACGCTCTATTTGCTTTGGATTTATCCAACAATTGCAGTAAATTTTTGCCTATGGTTTCGACCATGCCCAAACTCAAAACTTTCGGCTGCTTGGCAGCCTTTGGAATCGAAGGGGATACCATACCAGATGAAATAAATTCATTTGCTGTCGAGACCAGGCGACGAGTACGAATCAAAAGTGACTCGGGAAATCCAAACAATGAAGACAATTCGGCGAACTTGATGAAGAATTTTCATCGATCTATGTCTATGATTGGTAACTCGTGGATGTCGAACGAAGATGAAAATAATCCCCCTCCGACGATTCCTAATAAAAGATACAGCGCTTTGTGTGATTTAGAAAGTAAGCATTTCTTAGAATCATTTTTATCAGGACATGGATATTGAATTAAACAATTTTTTGGATAATTTTTTTTACTCAGGTGGAAATTTATCAGCAATGTGCCAACCTTCATCCAGACTACAATCTGTTCTAAAGGATTTAAAAAGCAATATGTCCGAAAATGGGTCCAAAATGGAAAGGCCTATTCTGGCCTTTTTAAAAGAATGTCATAATTTGAGATGTTTACGTACAACAATGAAGAGCGTCATGCAAAAAGCAATATTTAAAAATTATGGATTACGAGTAAGATCTGGAATTAATGAGCTATGATTATTGATTTTAACAGAATCTGATTTCTCATTTTTTTTGCCCAGGCAATGGATTGGCTGCTGAGGACGGTCACGATGCCAATTGCTTTGCATGATATAATGTGGTGGTTCGTCTCTTCATTTTCAGTGCCCTTAACCGAAGATAATGATTATGAAAATGATAACGAATGGAAAGATGAATTTGTAAGCTTTTTTTTTTTTTTTCGAAAAACAAATAGAAAATCAAGAAAATTTTACCCATAATCATTAAATATAATTTTTCTCTTTCAATATCCAGGACCTAACTCGAATCTGCGAACACCCCTTGGTTGATATGGCCTTAGCAGGAGAATGCAGACAGCAAATACCTGCCTCATTCCACACCCTCCTTCAGACAATTTCTGATTTAATGATGATTTTTCCTATCGGATCACCTTTGCAGCAAATGGCAATCAAATGTTGGGGATTCCAATTCACTCATTCGGATTATAATTTTTTGCACAGGTTTGCTGGCCGATTTCAAAGATGTAAACTTTTTTGAAATATTTTTCATTACAATGTTTTTGGATTTAATTTTAGGAGCAAACTGTTTGTAAACATAAGTAAAATATTATCCCGGAGTGAAAACGAAGAAGAACCTGATCCGGTCAGCACGAGCTTATATGAAAGCCATTTATCAGTTATGGCTCGAGTATGTGAATCAAAATTATACTTAGGACATGAAATTATTTTTTGAGAGAATCTCCTCATGCAATGAATTTTTTTATAGAATGGACATTACATTCAAGTTCTCCAAGATATCACAGCTTTCGTATCAATCACCGTGTCGAGCCAATCTCAACAAATAGCCAATTTAATCGATAACTCGACAGAAACTTATTGGGAATCTGGCGAAGAAGATCGACGTAAAATGAAAACCATCGTGATAAATTGCCCTCCTGAAGTTGATCCAAGGGTCATATATGTTCATGTGGATAATACTCGAGATCCAAATGTAAAATCATTACTTACCTTGAATCTATTTTCAACCAGAGGAACATTATTTAAGAATTGAAATTATTTTCAAATTTCAGCATAAGGTACTCAGCATTATGATTCTTACCGGAATGTATGCTGATTTTCCTCATAAACTGAAGACAATCAATTTAGATCCCGATTATTGCGGTTGGGTTACTACCTTCATACCTGGTATGTGCTACTGCTAAACCCTGAATTATTTTCTTTTTGCTGAATTTCCTATCTATTTCAGCGGCGATTTTGGAAAAGAAAATCTATGTAGGAAGTCTGAAAGTTTAAAGAAACTGGACATTTTTCTACATTTTTCTAAATATGAATTATCAAAAAATTAGGCAAAATTTGAGTAGATTCGCGTCTCTTGTATTTTCATTACTTTTTAAAATTTCTTTCCAAAGATTCATTCCATTGGAAAGAAATGTTGAAAAATATTATTTTGAAAACTTTCTCTAAAATTCAGTCTCTTCAGAGTTGGGAAAGTTTTTTAAAAATACAGAAAAACTTGAAAAAAATTGAAAGAATCCAAGTTGGAAAAATTTTTAATAGATACTATAGAGAGTTTTCCAACTGTAAAATTGTTTTAAATTCAAAATTTTTCCAACTTAGATTTAGAAGAAAAATCAAAATCATATAAGTATGTATTCTTGAAATTATTTCTTCTAGTTCAAAAACGTTTCCCAAAAATTTTGAAATTTTCTTCAATTTTTTAAAAAATTTTACTTGATATTTTTAAAATTTTCTGTCGAGTATGTAAAATATTGAAAAGAATTTTTGAGAACATAAAATTGAAAAAAAAAGTGGAGAGAATCAAATTTTATTCAGGTTTGAAATAATTTTTTTGATGAGAATATAGTAGGTAGGTGATTTTAGAAAAAAAAAAATACAACTGAAGTGATGGAAAAAAATTGAACTCAAAAATTAAATTGAAGGACTTTGATCGTCGAAAATTTCGTTAATGGTAAAAATAATTAAGAGCAAACTTTGCTCTAGGATTGAATTTAATTCATTTTCCCTATTTTTCTGGTTCCATTTTACCAAAAAAATTGGTACCTTCTTGAAAAAATCTCAACCTTGAAAAAAACCTAGGAAAATCGCCTCTGATCTATTTTATATTTCATTTGTTTACTTATTACAGAACCCCATCAACGTATGATTCGTATCGATTGCAAAGGTGATCACGTATTGCGTATTAGACAAATCAAAGTTACCGGTGAGATTGAAGGAGAGTCGCCAAAAATCCTCCAGCAACCTTCTCCTTTTGTATTACAACAACGTCAATGTGAATCAGAAACATTAAAAGTGTTTCGTTTAATTATTTTCCAAGTATTTATATTACATATATTTCTATATAATTTCTGTTAGCAAGTTATCGAATATTCCCTACTTGTCTTTCTTTTTTTTTTTTTTTTTGCAGGTCTTCGGCGAACTTATTGAAACAACCCAATCAGAAATCAGAACAGCTGAGCAACGTGAAAGTAGTGACTTGAAGGAGCATATGGTTGGAATTTTATTCAGCAGAAGAAAATTGAATAATTTACAAAAACAAGTAAATGAATTTTTACCTAAAAAAAAAATCAATCCACATAGTATTAAGAAAAACAAATCTGAGCAAAACCCCCTTCGTATGAGATTCGTAGAAATATTTTTTCCGGATGTTAGGGATGTTCAGACGTCTGTAGAAATATTTTTACAGACATTTCGGACCAGGCCTGTGCAAAAATGTGCTTCTCGTGGGCTCTTAAGAGCTAAAAACCATTCCCCAGTTCTTTAAAAGTTACCAAAATCCAATATTTTCAAAAAATGCAAAAGTTATTAAAATCAAGTTTAGAAATTATTTAGCGACTGTGTAGACCTAAAAGTACAATAATTCTTCGAAAAAATCGCCATTTGATCACGTTTTTTGGAAAAAGTAAAAAATCTAAACATAAGTAAAATAGGTAATGATTTTGTAAAAAAAATTTGTATTTTTTGGTCTACATAGTCACTAAATAATATCTAAAATTCCGTTGATTAATTTTGAATTTTTGGATTTTTTTCAATTGATGGCTCTTGCGTAATTTGATGATATCAGACAATTTTTATTTTCTGTTTTTTTTTTCAATTTTCTAGGTTCCTAACCTACTTTTTTGCACGGTAGGTATTGGAACTCAAAAATAAAAAATTTGAATTTTTGACACCCCCTGTTGTACAAAACATATTTTTTCTCTTCAAATTCCCCGTCCGGATTTCTCTGCTCGAGCCTGTTCCGGACATCCGTAATATATGGAAAATTATTTTAAGGATCTCTCGGATGTTCCGTCAAAAATGTACCACGAATTCTCAATCAGAAATTTCGAATCTCTCGAAAATCACACTCGCCTAAATATTTTGAAAATGATTTAAAATAAAACTCCTCTTTCTTGAAAAAATTTTTCAATAATAAAAAAAAATGAAAGAAACAAGAATTTAGAAAATTTCTAACAATCGTTTTCCATTTCAAAAATTCAAATAATTTCCAGAGAAAAAACTTGATTTTCAAATGGTATTTTTTCCCCCCACAAATCTCACTTTTTTTCACACCTCAGGTATGCAACCACATCGTCCAAGCCATCAAAAAAGAAACATGCATTATCAAAGAAGTTTGGGAAAAATACGCTGACGCGAGTATAACATCGAATTTCGAGTTCCACGGCGATATAGCAGATTCCTACTGCTTCGAGATGCTTTGCATGGTGTCCGCATTAAGTGGAAGCGACGTCGGCAGGTCTTACTTGGCACAGCAGTATCACCTGATCAGTGATTTACTGACATTACTTCACGCAGGAACAGCTAGATTACAAAGACAGGTAACTCCTGGCGCAGAAATCACCCTGCATTGAAAATGTTTTTAGATGTTTTATGACATGATTTTTTTTTTTTTGTGGAATTACAGGTGGTGTTACTTTTGAAAAGAGTGTTACCAGAAGTAAGTCCTAAAACGTTGGCACTGATAACAGATGTGAGATCTTTACCACCTGCAGATTTCCATGCGTTGGCTGGCACAGTTACATCATCGTTTGATACTAATAAGTAAGAAATAATTGAAAAAAAAATATTTTTTTGAATTTTCTCGTATTCTAATTCTTTTTTTTTTTTTATCAAAAGGCGTAGCATATTGGACATCTTTTTAGCAGTAATTGCCAAAATACTTTCGATTCAAGTGAAAACCAAAAATAACGGAAATGGCAAAGGTGTCAAAACGGTCACTATCGTGGATCATCTTCAACCTTTGAGTGAAGATCCTCAAAGATGGTATTTGAAAGGATCTGTTACCAAAGAATTAGCCAGCGAAATTGATAGTCTGTTGAAAGATATGTCTTCGGTATGGAATCCCCTCTCTCATCATTCTCCCAACCCATCATTTTCGTGCATTTGGCACCTAAAATTTTTCAATTTTTTTCAGGGTCGAATATCGGAAGCTTGGCAAACCACAGCTAAATCAGCCATAGCTGAAAATCTGTTAAATTTAGCGAATCTGTGTAAAATAGCCACAGATCGTAATCAGTGTTTGAAATATGCAACGTTTTGGATTGGTTTGTCATCTTTATGTGGAGTAGACAAAGATCACGTGGAAAAATTATCATCGGCTAATTGGAAAAGTGAAAAAGAAGGTGGAAGTGTGCCAAGGGTAAGTCCATTTTCTTTTTTGAAATCACAAATAAAATACGAGTGTTTCATGAATAATTTTTTGATATAAAAATTGTATTTTTTAGCCTTTGTGCAGCAATCACGATGATGGAAAAACGCTGGCAATAATTCAATGCAATGTTTGCGAGCTGCTGTGTCTAGAATGTGATCGTTTTCTTCATCTGAGTCGAAAAAGTAGTCATCATGAACGAAAAGTAAGCTCTAAAAGGGTGTCTTTTTGAACGGAAATAGAAAAATCATCCGTAATCAGTTGCATATTCTTAAAAACAAAGGAGATAATAATCAATTTAGGCATATTAATTTCCTAAACTGATTTTTTTTTAAAAGGTATGCAAAGAAGAAGAAGAAGCGATCAAAGTGGACGTTCACGAAGGCTGTGGTCGAATCAAACTTTTTTGGCTGTTAGCTTTAGTAGACTCGAATACTTTCAAAGGTGTTGTGGAATTCAGAGAAAATTCCAGGTTGACTGGGACTTATAACAGAATTGGAATTAGAAACGAAATGTGTCGATTTTGTGGTCGAACTACTAATAAATTATCCGATGATGGAATTTGTTTCGATGAAGAGTGTCAGGTATTTATTCAATTTCAATTTTTACCCTGATTTAAAATTGAATGCATTTGAAAAGTCGAATAAAATGATGTGTGATTCGCCTTCAATCTGTTAAACAGCAACATGCAGCGAACGCGTGTAGCAATATTCACTCTTGTGGCCATATTTGCGGCGGTATCAAAGGTGAAGAGGTGTGTTTGCCGTGTCTTCATGGATGTTCCTCTTCCAACTCGAATCTAAAGCAGGATGCCGATGATATGTGTATGATTTGTTTCACTGAAGCTTTATCAGCTGCGCCTTCAATTCAGGTAAGAATTATTTTTCCTCCTTCTACCTTAAAAAAATTTTTACTCAAAATTTTTCTCGAAATTTTCACTTGGAATTTCGTTCTGCATTCTGATGCAAACTTTCGTTCCAATTTTTTTTTTACTTATGAGCTGATTTTATTCTGTAAAAAAAAATTGTTTTGAGATAAATAGGTAGATACCTAGGTAGATATTTTGAATACTTTTTGCCGAATATAATTATATTTCTGAACAAGATTTCTATTTTTAGGTAAAAGTTCTGCTTTGAAGTGGAAAAAAAACTATAAAAATTAGGTTCAAAATGAATGTTTTAATTATAAAAATTATTTTTGTCAAACTTCCATTTCCTTGGAGAACAAAACATTAATTTAAAACTCAGTTTTGGAATAGTTTACCAATTTTAAAATTATTGGACAGGTAAGTACTCAAAAAAAAAATTCATTTGAAGTAGACATACACGATTTCGAGATTAAAAACTGATTATAAGTGATTATAACTCCATTTATGATCAGCGACCTCAAATTACTCCCGAAAATTTACATTTTCAAGAACTTTATGGACCAAACATGTTTTGGCTTCAAAATTAGTCAAAAACAACCCTCAGATCGGTATTATAGGTTAAAATTGGAAAAAATTAGTATTTTCAGCTTTGTCCCTTCAATTTATGTATATAGGCAATTTATTTGGCGCGCCAAAAACTCGATTTGTTCTTATTTTTCGTACGAAAAAGCAGCAATTTTATTAAGAAAATAAAATACACTGAAAGATCTTCGACTCTCGACTCCTAATCCTAGGAATTGGAATCTTTTGAAAAATTTTAAAACCCTTTCAATGAACGAAAAATTGCACATGAGTGATTCCAGGAAATGTTTTTAAGCCCGTAAAATCGATTTCCAGCCTCCAGCGTTAGCTTTTCTGCTCAAATTTTGAATAATTTTTCCTGTTTTTTTTTTTTTTTTCAAAATTTTCTCAACTTTTTATTATTTTTTTTTAGCTCGAATGTGGACATGTATTTCATTATCATTGTTGCGAAAATGCTTTACTAAAACGTTGGCCAGGTCCCCGGATTACCTTCAACTTCCAGCAATGTCCAATTTGCAAAGTAAGCCTCAAATAAACCCGATTATTTATTTTTTTTCAAAAATTTCCCTTGCTAAGCCATTTAATTTTCTTCATGCTTCGATTATTTACAGAGATCAATATTCCACGATTCAATGAAAACATTATTGTCTCCGATTTGGGAACTAGTGAAAGATGTTCGTAAAAAAGCTCTGATGAGATTGGAATACGAAGGATGTCCAAGTAATTACGAAGATCCTGCTGCGTATGCGATGGAAAAATATGCATATTACGTTTGCTTCAAGTGCAAAAAGGTATAAAAAATGTTTTCACATACACCTACCTAGCCACAAAATTAAATTACAGCTTCTAATATTATGTTTGCCAAAAAATGGGAATTCGACGATCTAAATTGAAATTTATTCCAAGCTCGAATTTTTTCAATTTCTTAATTTTTTTTATTTCAATTTTTTCTCAAAATTTATCCAATTTTAAAAAAATTTAAAAGTAAAATTTGTTTGAATTGAAAATTTTTCCAATTTTGATTTTTAAAATTCTTTTTTCATCGTCATATTCTTTCAATTCCCTCCAATTTTTGAGTTAAAAAAAATTGAAAAAATTGAAATTGAAACATTTTTGAGAAAATTTAAATAATTTTACTATTGATATGATATTTTCCAATTTTGACTGTGGAAAAGTTTCACTTTTGAGAAAATCTCAAAATTGGATCCAATTTTTTTTTAAAAATTAGAGATGAAAAAATATGTCCTCGGATCTTGAAAATCACAGTTTTATCACATTAAATTCCCATAATGCCTCCAATTTCTTTTCTCATACGTTACTTAGGCATATTATGGCGGAGAAGCTCGATGCGAAGCCGAAGTAGACAATTCGGATTACAATCCGGAAGAGTTAATTTGCGGAGGATGCAGCGATATCTCAGGGGCTAGAGTTTGCCCCAAGCATGGCACCGATTTTCTCGAATACAAATGCAGATATTGTTGTTCAGTCGCTGTGTATTTCTGTTTCGGTACAACACATTTTTGTAACGCTTGTCACGAAGATTTCCAAAACGTCATTACCCTCTTACCGTCCCAGTTACCAAGTTGTCCCGCAGGTAAGTTAATGACGAATTTGAAACTAAAGAGTCTTTCCTAATAAGTGTCGAGAATGGCCCTTGACCCAGAATTGGACAAAATTGACCCAAAATGTTACTTATGATCTCTGTAAAAATTTCAAAATATTTTACCCACCCCTTCCGGAGATATCGCGTGTTGAAATTTCGACATTAAAAAGCGATAATTCCGAAAGGGGAGGGGGTTAAATTTTTTTGGGATGTTTTCAGACCATAATTAACATTTTGGATCAATTTTGACCAATTCTGGGTCAAGGGCCATTTTCGACCTTTATTAGAAAAGGCTCTTTCAAAATAAATACAAATTTAAAAAATTCAATCATTTTTAGGACCCAAAGGGACAGCATTAAACGTGGAAGACTGCCCACTACACATAGAACATCCGCCAACCGGAGAAGAATTCGCTCTCGGTTGTGGCGTTTGTCGTACAGGAAGGAATTTCTAAATCGACTGGTACCTTTACCTATTTATTTTATTAATTTACACGGTATTTTTATATACAATCGTTCAATCTTTATAAATATTTTACATTCCCCCAATGTTTTATATGCCTAATTTTATTACTTAATTAATATTCAATTTGGTAGATTTTCCATTTTTTTTTCTTAGTGAAATGAGATTTTTTAAGGATTTTTTTCAACGCTTTTGGGTTTTGTCAAAGCTTTGAATGAGTAAGTGATTTTTCCAATCTAGTCGATGAATTTTTTTTATTATTTTTATGTTTTTTTTTGTCTTTTTATTTATTTTTCCCTGCTCAAAAATGATATACTCAAAATGTACATAAATTCGTACGCGTATTATATTTTTAGTTCTACATAAAAAATGATCTCTTTTGTTATCACTTATTATGTTTTTAATCAAGATTATAATACCGTCAAGTTGTTTCAATAAAGTCATTACGCCGTGAATGATATTTAATTTCTTAACCTGGGTATAAAATGAAAATGAAACATATCCTAAAAATATGTACCTATCCATAATACAGATGAACATTTACCATTTAGTAATTGATTGTATTATTAATAATAGATTTACGGCCGGTTAGACTTTTTATTCGTTTTCCTTTTTCTGCCCCGAACAAGTCAACATGTTAGCAACGCGGTGCCTATAATGAAATGTTTACCTTAACTGTCAACGATATTTTGATGTAGCTGTTTCGATTCGTTAATATTTTCGTCATCTTTGGTCCGAACCGGTGCGGCGAGGTATGGCCCACCTGTGATGGTATGAATGAAAGGAGTGAAAATGCTGCTCAACGTGCCTGGCTACAATGAATTTAATTCGTTATTGTATGTGATGTAAGTGTAATTCGGTGTACAGTATTGCTTGTCATCATAGCAACTAGTATGATAGAGATTGAAACAAGTTTTGAATATGGATGGGTTCTGGCTCGCTTGTATGGTGATGAAAAAATGAATTGAATTTGAAGAATGAACTGGGTGGGTGGAGAGAGAGGTGTAAATGAGGGGAAAGTTTGACGGGGGCTTGTAAGATTATTTTCCGGATTAAGGAATTTTTATGAACTGAACGCCATTTTATACTTATTATTTTTAAAGAATTTTCTTAGATACAATAATTTCAATTTTATTTTTATGCCTACTATTTTTTTACCTCTCTTTCTACTCTCAATAAGTAGTATTTTTGAATTCATGTCATGAAGAACATCTCTTGGTAAAATGATGGGATCAATCTTTGAATTGATTGATACAAAAATTAGAGAAAATATGACCCACGTTTTTTGGTCCAAATGGCATCAAATCTGGACCAAACATAAAAATGAAGACATCGATATTTTTTACACAAAGTCCCTTCTTTTCGACAGGGTCACAAATGTTGATATTGATGCGAAACGCGGTCTCGAAAAATTTCAATCCCCTTCGTCTCGCCTCACCATAATTATGAATGTTATGTATGCTCGAAATCCAAGATTTTCCATCAAAGTATTAAAGAAGTGATCCAAAAATTTTGAAATTTTTACAAATTATAGATAGGTACTTATTAGGATGAGTCGATAAAACAAATTTGAGATTTTTAAATCAGATCATCGCGCAAAAGTCGGGAATGGGGACGAGGAGAGGTTGAAAAAATGGATAAAAAATGAAAATTGAATAACATCTTTCGACTAAATTCATTCAAAAATTATCAACGATTTAATATCTACTGAGGTAGGTATTATAATTTTTTTAAAATTCCAAAGTGATTACAATATCAATTTTAAAGGTTTGGTATCAATTATCTAAACCAAAAAAGTACAATTTTTTGAAAAAATTGGAATATTGTAACGCTTAAAAACTTTTTCACACATAGGTAGGTACCTACCTAGATAAAGTGTGCATCGTAGAAGAAATTTAAAACGCAAGGTAAATACCAAACATTTTTTTAAGAAAGTGCTTTTCGATCTAGACATCCATTAAAATGAGTTCTGAAGTTGGTTTGAATCAATGTTGAATTTTATAATATCTCTAAAAAATTTTGAATACATCTAATTTTTTTTACAAGTTTAGAAGAATTGAAGGCTTTTGCGCCATCCAAAAAAAAATTCCAGTTTCCCCAGTCATCGTCTTTTGTGTGGTATTTCGATTCAAAAGCAAGACTTTCGGTTTCCTCCCTCCTTCTTTCCCTGTAGTACTTTCATCTTATAATTTTTGAAAAAAATCATACATTTTTGGAGGCTTTTTGCAATTTGAAAATTATAAAAATTTTCATTCCGGGTACATCTGCAATTTCTCAGTACGATAAAATTGCAATAGTTAATTTCGTTGTGAAAAATTACTTTTTCTCCATTTATTAGTAGAAATTTGTGATTTTGATTTTTAAATTCGAGATATGATCAGCAGTTTGAAAATTTTTCGGCACACTGAAATTAGAGCTTCAACTCAAATCTTTTTTCATTTTTGAAAAACGACAAAAAAATGATCATTTTTTGGTATGTTTGATCCGTTGTTTCCTGTCGTTTCTTTGAAAAACGACAGTTTGAAAATTTTTCGACAACTGAAATGAGGTACAGCTTCGACTCGCATCTTTTTTTATTTTTGAAAAACGACAAAAAATGATAATTTTTGGTATGTTTGATCTGTCGTTTCCTGTCGTTTCTTTGAAAAACGACAGGTTGAAAATTTATCGAAAACTGAAATTACAGCTTCCACTCTAATCTTTTTTTATTTTTGAAAAACGACGCCCTGAAATTACAGCTTTGACTCAAATCTTTTTTCATTTTTGAAAAACGACAAAAAATGATCATTTTTTGGTATGTTTGATCCGTCGTTTCCTGTCGTTTCTTTGAAAAACGACAATTTGAAAATTTTTCGACAACTGAAATTACAGCTTCCACTCAAATCTTTTTTCATTTTTAAAAAACGACGAAAAATGATCATTTTTTGGTATGTTTAATCCGTCGTTTCCTGTCGTTTCTTTGAAAAACGACAGTTTGAAAATTTTTCGACAACTGTAATTACAGTTTCGACTCAAATACTTTTTCATTTCTGAGAAACGACGAAAAATGATCATTTTTAGGTATGTGAGATCTGACGTTTCCTGTCGTTTCTTTGAAAAACGACTGTTTGAAAATTTGAGGAAAATTTTTTTGCAAAAATTAAGCAGTTCAGACCTCTACGCAGCTATAAACGTGTTTTTTTCGATTTTTGTCCTTTTGAAAGTCATGATTTTCCAATTTTCAAATGCTTCTATCTCACCGAAAAATTGACCTGATGCTCATCCAAGTCTTAAAATGTTCCTTATAGTCTCTTCTATCATCTAATCGAAAAAATTCATTTTTGAAAAATCCGATTTCAAGTACCTCTTTCTTGCCCGGGTCACAAACATAAATTCGAATATTTAAAGAAAAAAAAAACAAAATTGAAAAATTATGAGAAAACAGGAATGAAAAGGAATTTTAATACTGGATCGCTGAAAGAAAAAAATAATTAAAAAAAATAATCACGTGTCCCAATTCACAAAATAGGTGAAATTTATTACCTATTTTTAAAAATAAATTTCACATATTTTTTAAATTGGGACACCTTATTATTATTATTTGAATAAATTTTATTATATTTTGAATAAAATTGAATAAAATTTAATTATTTTGGTAATTTTTTTGAGGGGGGGGGGGGGGGGGTAAAATATACCTATTTGTTTTCGTAACTTCCTTTTTTCCGTGATACTATATCGGTTGAATATTGTAATTGCTATCGATAGGTACCTACTAATTTTTCTTTTCCAAATATAAAAATTATTCAATTTTTTAAATTCAAAATTAGTATATAAAAATACAATCATTTTATAAGTACTTGCTTGGATTTCAATACAATGGCCATTTTCTGTAAGTATCATTTTTGATATAAAAGTTCACTTGTTAGTCCCCAGTCCATTTACTCAGGTATTATAATTTTAAGAAATATTAAAAGTAGGTATTAAAGACCAGTTTTTTTTTTTTCATTGACAACCTCATTAACGAGTATTTCATACACCAAGGGGAAATACTGACCAGTTTGTAGATGAATATTGAATGGGCCCTGGTACATTATATGCAAAGTCATTCTTTTCAACTTTATTGAATCGAAATATGTAGATAGGTACCAACGAGTAATAAGATAGATATACGTAGTGAGTACATAGCGCGTGACCTTTCAATACCACACGTATCACGTAGGCTCGTATTCATTATATTTACCTACGTATAAAGTCTATTGATACCTACTCAAATTACTAAGCAAACCTTTGGGTTTACTAATGGTAATTCATTGGCAAGAATGGATCGATTCATTAAACTGATAAATGGAAAATTGATTCAAACGCTAATAAAATTATCAATCTGCATAATAATCCGGCTATCAAACATATTCGAATATAGGTACTTCAAAGAATACCCATTTGAGAAAACCACAATAGATTAAAAATCACGGACAATTTCGATTTGAAAAACTGCTCCGGTACGACTCGAGTAATTATGAATAGTCACGTATTAATTTCTCGCCTTCATCCCATCAAAACCCACACTGAACCAAATTTTCCGCTCAATCGGCGACCGAAAAAAAAGAAAAGAAACCACGAAAAAAATCCACCTCGGACCTAAAAAGAGATACGGAGAATCCGGTAAATACAAAAGATACAATAAAAATATTCCTTTCTGACAGGATAAAATATTTTAGTGGCATTTCCTGTGTGTGCAGTTACGGTAGGTACCATGCTGTCTGCTCTGGGAAATCTCTGTTCGACACGTTGAGAGGAGTGGTATTCATTGGATGACTTGCCCAGTTTTATTTTTGACAGTAAAGAGAACGGTACTTGGCCACATGTCTACGACTGATCGAAACCCCGGAGGGGGCAAAGGGTTCGTTAGGCATTACAATAAGGCCACTACACCGACGACCGGAGAGCGGTTTTGATGATTCGATATGTACTGGGTCTCGGTGCAAGATGCCTCGTCTCTCAGTGTAACTATTTCGAGTGTTTACTTTATACGGAAATTATTATTATAGAGGATTCTCCTCATATGAGCGTACGATACGAGAACCCCATGTCATGTGCATCTCGTATACGCCGTGACCTTATCAAAACATCCCTTTGAATACAAAATTGAAGAGAAATTTTTATGGTACTCGCTGAACTTGTGATGCGGGGCCGATGTGGTCGAAATTTCATCACAAAAAAAAGGGATCTCGTCTGGTCCAATATTATCTATATTTATACTTGGAAAAAATCGAACACCTATATCGGTTCCATTAGCAAAGAAGGGGGGAAATGACAAATAAACGTCGCCGCGAAATTGAAATTCACCGAAAATAAAAGAGGGAAATGGTGACGGGTAGCAATTTGTACTATGTCAAGGTACTTCCTCCTACGAATATAGATACGAGCGTGATGTCTTTCACACCAACACCAGCACTTCGTCCGATCAACAACATCATCAAACATTCGACCGTAAACCGTCGACTTTCGACTTCGAAACGTTTCGTTTTCCACACATTATGATTTTAAGAACGCCTTGGCAATTTGACAAACTACCAAATTGTCGTCCTACAATGTACATGCGGATTGTTGCGAGATTTTTCGTCACCTAGTGCGTCCCCTCCCTTCGTACTCTCCCCGGATTGTCTATTAAAATCACTATTACTCCGGGGAACCGAGTTTTACAATTCACGACATGGCGCTAACAAGTTCAACTACTGTTGAGATCATTTATCATGATGAAATAAAAGGCGTATGGGGATACGGTTAATTATTCGTCTGAGAAAAAAAAAACGATTGTTATAAATCATCTTATGTATACTTACTTAGTTTTTGAATGGGTTTATATTTATGAAATTGGTAAGTATTTTTTTTCTTTTTGGAAAAGTTTTACTTGCCTATAAAATGAATTTTTTCAGACTTGAGGAATAATTTTCCAAATAGATTATAGAATTGTTTCAACAATTTTCATCAGAACTTTAAATCCTCGAAAAATTTTCAGTTCTAAATGTCTGAAAATTTAAATTACTGAATGTATTTCGTTGGTATTGGTACCTAATTAAATTGTATTACGTGATTTTAGACAGATCTGTTTGATTTACCAAAAAATTATTGTAATTGTTAGTAAATTACCGTTACCTATTATTGAGAAATTACGGTAATTGTTGAAAAATTACTGTTCATTTCTCGTTCAGGAAGCCAAATCATTTGTTAACCATCATAATTTCTAGTAAATTACATACATTAGGTATAGTAGGTATACATTTGCAAATTACGTACAATTTTTTGTAAATTACCGTAATTTATGGTACATTACCGTAATTTTAGGTAAATTACCGTAATTTTAGGTAAATTACCGTAATTTTAGGTAAATTACCGTAATTTTAGGTAAATTACCGTAATTTTAGGTAAATTACCGTAATTTTAGGTAAATTACCGTAATTTTAGGTAAATTACCGCAATTTTAGGTAAATTACCGTAATTTTAGGTAAATTATCGTAATTTTTGGTAAATTACCGTATTTTTTGTAACTTACCGTAATTTTTGGTATTTTACCGTAATTTTATGTAAAGTACCGTAATTTTATGTCAAGTACCGTAAATTTTTGTAAATTATCGTAATATCTTTTGTAAACTACCGCAATTTCTTTTGTAAACCTACCGTAATTTCTTTTGTAAATTACCGTAATTTTTGATAATTACCGTAGTTTTATTTAAAGTACCGTAATTTCATGTCAAGTACCGTAATTTTATGTCAAGTACCGTAAATTTTTGTAAATTACGGTAATTTTGTAAATTACGGTAATTTTGTAAATTACGGTAATTTCTTTCGTAAATTGCCGTAATTTTGTAAATTACGGTAATTTCTTTCGTAAATTGCCGTAATTTTGTAAATTACGGTAATTTCTTTCGTAAATTGCCGTAATTTTGTAAATTACGGTGATTTCTTTCGTAAATTGCCGTAATTTCTATTGTAAATTGCCGTAATTTTTGGTAAATTATCGTAATTTTTGGTAAATTATCGTAATTTTTGGTAAATTACCGTATTTTTTTGGTAAATTACCGCATTTTTTGGAAAATTGTCATAATTTTTGGTAAATTTCCGTATTTTTTTTGTAACTTACTGTAATTTTTGGTATTTTACCGTAATTTTATGTAAAGTACCGTAATTTTTTGTTGAGTACCGTAATTTTATGTCAAGTACCGTAAATTTTTGTAAATTATTGTAATTTCTTTTGTAAACTAACGTAATTTCTTTTATAAATGACCGTAATTTTTGGCAAATTACCGTAGTTTTATTTAAATTACCGTAATTTTATGTCAAGTACCGTAAATTTTTGTAAATTACCGTAATTTCTTTCGTAAATTGCCATAATTTATTTTGTAAATTACCGTAATTTATTTTGTAAATTACCGTAATTTATCTTGTAAATTACCGTAATTTATCTTGTAAATTACCGTAATTTATCTTGTAAATTACCGTAATTTATCTTGTAAATTACCGTAATTTATCTTGTAAATTACCGTAATTTATCTTGTAAATTACCGTAATTTATCTTGTAAATTACCGTAATTTATCTTGTAAATTACCGTAATTTATTTTCGGTAATTTCAAGTTTTACGGTACCTAATTTTCAGTAATCACGGTAGGTAATTTTTTCATGTACAAAGGGTTGAATTGAACTGCGGGTGCAATAGCGAAAAAATTCCTCTCATAGCAATTTTTGTCGAAATTTGGACTTGTGAAAGTATTAAAAAATTTCATAATGGAAAAACAGGACTGTAGTATTGCGTTTTTTAATCATTCCATTGATTTGTTTCAGGAAAGAAAAGAAAATTTTTTCTTTTTACACACCTAATTATGATTAACGGGATTTTTCCGCTTTGCGTCTGAGTTTCAATTCAACACCCTGTATGGTAATTTTGAGTACATATAGTAATTCTATTATGGTAATTCGAATAATTACGTTGCTTCTAAAAAAATAACGGTAATTTAGAAAAAAAATCACTGTAATTTGGAAAATTCTGGTAGTTTGGAAAATTACGGTAATTTGGAAAATTACGGTAATTTTAGATAAATTGTGGTAAATCTGAGTAAATTTTTGTAATATTTGAGCAAAGATATCGCGCTAATTTTTGAATACATAAATTACTGTAATTTTGGGTTCATTACGGTAATTTTGGGTAAATTTCGGCAATTTTGGTAAAAGACCAATTTTTTATGAATTATCCAGGTTCTGTAATTCGTGACAAATACCCGAAATTTTCAATATACCCAGTCCCCTAATTTTTGATGAATTGCCTACCATAATCTATGGTAAAAATGCTGTAACCTGTGTGTCTTCTACTAGGTTTTTAGTCCTTGTTTAGGCAGCTCTAAAAAACTCTGTTGGGTAACTTCAAAAAAAAATTCTAATTTTAAATAAATGAAGGATTTCCAGATTTTCTCTGAAAAATTTTTGCCATCGTTTCGCTCAGACTCTGTCATTTCATGGTCCAAATTTTTGAAATAATAGTAGGCGAACCTTCTGTCCTTCTCACTCGAACAATTGAACATTTTAAAGGGGAAACATTGTCCCTCTCATTACCGGGCCGGCATTTTCCCCCTCAAATTTTAAGGGCTCACGTAGGTCTGTGAGATGGTGATGCAGAGGGGGTATGGAAGAAAATTTTTCATTCACAAAAAAAATGTAACGAAAGTGAATTTGTTGGTCTTCAAACAATTTTTTTTTGAAAAATTTTCGCCCTCGCTTCGCTCGGCGGGTACTATTTTATCCAGTGTTCTCAATAATAATGATTTTTCACCGACCTTTCAATCAAAAATCACACTTTCGTTAATCCAATTATTAATTCAAAAAAATCAATAATTTTGACTAAAAATTCAGTGAAAAATCACTGATTTGAAATGAACCCTGAAAAATGTGCGAATAAGTTACCTATTAAAACCAAAATTTTAGCCTTTTCGAACTTTTATCAAAAATTTTCGTAAATTCAGAATTCTCAATCGATTTTGATTTGATTCAAAGAAGGAAAAAATCCTTTCTTATTTTTTCCCCCGAATTTCAGTTTAGATCCTTGCTCAAGTCTATTCCAGTAAAGAAGATGGCTTGAAAATTGGCATGAAAAGAGGGGACCGCAAAAAGCTCTGTACCGGGCCCGCATTTCCTCTAGCCGGCCCTGAGCAAGGGGCTTGGAAATAATTTTAAATGAAAATTCAGGTGACCTGAAAAATGAAGGACTAAATTTTAATTTTAGAATTTCAATACCTCCTGCAATCACAGAAATTTTAGTAGATACCTACTTGCCTCATAAAAAATAAATACTTCAAAAACTCGGATTTAGAAGAAAGTTGATGAATTTTGTAAATTTCAAATCAAATTTAAAAGCTAATTTTACAACATTGTCTGGAATTTTTAAAAAACTTGTACATATATTAAACGTCCATTTTAAAATATTAATTAGTCCGAAAAATGTTGAAACCGATTCTACCTTATGATTGAACGGTATCCTACACCGCGACTTAAAGCTCATTGATTTTTCGCCAAAATTTCAAAACATCACCCAGTTCCACGTGAGAGGAAACAAAAACAAACGATTGAACCGACGCACAACCAACAACAAACGTTTCCATAACACCCCACACTGCACACCAAAACATTTACACGTAGGTAATAGGTACGCGAGGCATTATACGAGCTCAAAATTACCGTATCGTTGCTAAAAGAGATGTTGAAAGTTAAAAAATTAAACTCGACAAAAGATTCCGCTGGACCGGATAGGAACCCGGTAAGGCAGAAAAATTACAATAGCACGGGCGAAAGGGACGCGAAAACGAAATTTAAAAAACAATGTGTGAGGTCGTTAATTCTTTAACACTTTATTCTAGACTTGTCTGATTTTTGACGCGTATCCACATTTAGCCGCCGAAGAAACAAGGGGCAGGTTCTGTTGGTAATCTGTCATGTGTCTTTTAGCTTTCTGCGGATATATTCTACCGAAATGAATGGTGAAAAAAGAGACCGTAGTAATTCGTTACGGTTTGTCGTTTTTAAGCGAACCTTTTATCAAGGCGTTATTTGATTTTTAATTTGACCATTATGTCGCGCAGTAAATTTTACTACGTTGTTACGCTACGAGTTCGAATTAAATTATCCTTAAAATAAAGCAATTAATTTACGTCCAAATTTGTTAATTTTTTATGACATTTACGTCGAGTCGCACGCCGCCGCGATGCAAACGTATTCCGAATCCGGAAGCGTGTCGGGGTATACCGAGAATACGTGGCGTCGGATCCGGAGTTAAATTTTCTAAGAATGTACTCGAGGATTTTTTTTTCATCGTTGAACTTGACAATTCGCAGACGTGATGAGATGAAGTTGACAAATCGGGTTTCAGCGATAATGAATTTTTCCCCCCTCTTTTCCTCCTGGACCTAGAGTATAGGATAGACTGAGGATCAACATCATTTTCAATTTTTGAGATACTTGTGTAGGTAGGTAAATTTATGCTGAACAAGAAAAATTATAAAAAGAGAAGGGTTCACACACATAAAAAAAATGAAATAAAATTGTCTATTAAGAAAGTACCTAAACTCAAATTTTTCTGATTAAAATTCATTTTTTTATGGCAAAAGTAATGGGAACTAGGTACTTGAATTCTACAGTGTATCGGATTACATTTTTCTTATTTTTTTTCGCATCCTCATTCACTAAGGTCCTTGGCTAATTACTTACTTATCATAACATTACTGTTTTCAAATTCATTTTCTTTTGCAGAGAAAAAGATTTTCCCATTTTACTTACAGAAAAGTTATTGTTTAAAGAAGAAAACAATTATTATTTTCCGCACCCACAAAACATAAATTATTTAATAAAAATCAGGATAATTTACTGAGATAAAATAGGTACGTACCCAATTTAATTCTTAGAAACAAACCGAAGTTGGCGCTATGAGAGAAAAAATTGAAGATTTCCAACTGCAATGAAATTTTCCCTCAATTTTTTTCCCAGCAAGAAAAATTACCATTTTTTCAAATTTTCCAACAAATTAATTTTTCCAACAAATAAAATGATCTGCACCCGCTTCCTGGCTAGCTCTGTTTATTTTTCAAAACTATATAGAAAATTACAAAAATTGACCAATGGATCATGGATCGTTAACTAGGTAGTGAATTTTAAAAATCACAGTAAGTAATTTAGGATTTTATTCAAAATAACAGTAATTTACCAAAATCATCATAATTTACCAAAAATTACCGTAATTTACCAAAAATTACCGTAATTTATCAAAAATTATCGTAATTTATCAAAAACTTACCGTAATTTATCAAAAATTACCGTAATTTATCAAAAATTACAGTAATTTATCAAAAATTACAGTAATTTATCAAAAATTACAGTAATTTATCAAAAATTACCGTAATTTATCAAAAATTACCGTAATTTATCAAAAATTACCGTAATTTATCAAAAATTACCGTAATTTATCAAAAATTACCGTAATTTATCAAAAATTACCGTAATTTATCAAAAATTACCGTAATTTATCAAAAATTACCGTAATTTATCAAAAATTACCGTAATTTATCAAAAATTACCATAATTTATCAAAAATTACCGTAATTTACCAAAATATATTTTTCCACAATTCGATATTCTTCCGATGGAATTTCTGCAATTTGCAATACGCCAAAATTATATACGCACTGGAATTTACCGAACCTCAGGTACTTTTGATACCAAAGTTATTTACCGTAATTTCTGTAAATTACCTAAAATGATTACAGTAATTGAAATGAATTTCAAACTAGAGCGGGAAGTCCGTTAAAATGTAATTTTTCTGATGATTACATATGGTTTTACAAAAATTTAGGAATTGTTGGACTAGTACTTATTGGTTATTTTTGGGCATCTCAAGTCTATACCCAAAAATATGGGTAGGCTAGATTCAGAACACGATGTCCAAATGGGGTTATTTTGATTTGGGACAGATTTGGAAAAAGTGAGCAAAATTGATTAATTCGGGTCACTATGTCCAAGAATGGATTGATTTAGAACATTAAGTATGTCCAAAAATATAGATAGATTTGGGGGATCAGGTCCAGAAATGAATAAATTTGGGAAATGATGTCCAAAAATGAAAAGATTTGGGACATGATGTCAAAAAATGAAAAGATTTGGGACATGATGTCCAAAAAAAAGTATAGATTCAGGACAGTTAGGTATGTTCAAAAATGGGATAAATTTGGGACATTGGGACAGCAGGTCAAAAAATGTGATAAATTTGGGACATTGGGACAGCATGTCCAAAAATGGAATAAATTTGGGACATTGTGTCCAAAAATGTACAGATTTGGGACAGTATAAGTATGTCCAAAAATCGATAGATTCAGGACAGTATGTCCAAAAATGGATAGATTTGGGACATGATGTCCAAAAATGGTGAAATTAACCGATTCGGGTCAGTTCAAAGTGAGATGATTTGAGACATGAATCAAAAAATCAGTTTTCTACCGAATCGACTTTTTTTCAGTAAGTAGGTAGGTATGAAAAGATCAAGTTATATTCAGAATTTCATCAATTTTTAACTTATAACTTGAAATTTGGAAATTACCCATTGGTTGATTTGGAATTTGACTTGTAATAATTTCTCTAACGTTTTTTTGATCTCTATTCGCTCAGATTGTGATTCTCATTTCTTTATTTCAATTACACACCCAAAATAAATTTGAACAACAATTTCAGAGTGAAAATGAAAAATTCGCTAACTTACATTTTTTTTTTTTTAAAAAAAAAGAGGGAAATTTGCTTTTCTATGGTATCTATCTACCGAAATCAAAAAAACAAAAATTCGTTCTTTTTTCGTGATACTTTTTCGACTTTCAAAAAAAAACTTTTTTTATTCCTCGGAAATTTTCCTTTTTTCTAAAAAAAAAAAACAGAAAATTTTTTTAAATTCCATTTGAAATTTTCATTAGGTCTCTTGATAAATGAAAATACAGAATTCTTTTTTTTTCCACCAATATTATTTTTATTGTTGAAAGAGAAGATAAATTTTCAGCTTCTCTATTTTTCGCAAGTACCTACCTATATCTCCCAGCATCCAAATGCCCAAGTAAATCAAGGGTCAGGATTTGACAGAACGATGTTTTTCAGAAAGAAAATAATTCAATTTTGAATAGTTTGTTGTTTAAAAAATTCTATTTTTAACGTTTTTGAAATAAAAATTTCGTATTTTTTGTTTGCATTTTTTCATATTTTTTTATGCCTTATCGACTCCCTAATTCTAAAATGGTATAAGTGCCACTTTTTGGAAAATTGAGTTATTGATGTTTTCAGATTCTGTGTAGCAAGCTGCATCGATTAAGATATAAAAAAAAAGTAAATTTGATTAAATTTTTATCTAAACAAAAGAGTTTGAAAGTTGCAGAGTTCATAAGCGCAATGCAAATTTTGTTACGTTTTTTGGATTTCCTGTAAAAAAAAGAAAATGGCACTTAGACCATTTTAGAATTAGGGGGTCGTTATGGTAAAAAAATTGTAATTTTTTTTCATTTTTTCGTGCTTTCTCACAAAATTTTGTTATAAATTGACACATTTTCAATAATTTGTTAATTTCTGACCTTTTCCGATTTTCAGCGAACTTTGTAAACTTTTTGAAAAAATATAAGTGGGGACCGCCCGCTCCCTTTCGCCTCTGAAGATTTGAAACCAATGAGAAAAGTTGAAGTTATTTCGTCGTGAAAATTCAAAATTTTCAATTCCATTAAAAATTTTGTTCTAGGATATTTTTTTAAAGTCAAGTATGATACCTTTTTTATACCTACCTAACAAGAAAAAAATCCAATGAATACAAATTTTTTTAAAAAGATGTTTGAAAAAAAAGACCAGAAAATTTTTGATTATAAATTTTTGAAAATAAGTGTTGCATACCAACTAAAAAATATCCAAGTATTCCAACCTTTTTTATACAACTTTCGAAATTTTCCCATCTCTTCCTCCTCTCGTATTCAACCCCCACTCACCAAACCCAAAAGAAAACGCTTGAATTCGTCCAACACCGCATTTCTTTCACTCCATAAGCCAAAACCGAGTCTGAAAGATTCGTACTCCACCGCGCATTGTTATCATAGGGGTAAAATAATTCGTAATAGAAAGGGCTCGTGCTCAGGGGCTGAGAAAGTTTCGCTTTGGTCTGATCGTTCTGCGGTGGCGTCGAGTTAAAACCTAAATAAACGAATTTGCCATCTCAAATAAATACTTAATTGATATGCAAATATGGTACTTTTTAAAATCGATTAAGGGTGCGCGTTCGCGTAACCCTGGCTGCGGCTCAATCGCGATAGTTTATTATAGTCGGAGCCGCCCAACGGTTTTATCTCTATAAGGCTTAAAATAACATATTGCCCGATATACCCTTTCGACTGATGCATTTTGTTTAGATCGCCTCCGGCGAACGTGTCTTAATTAAAGCGCTAATCGAAAACATGATATTTGCAAAAATTCGACGCCGCAGTTTTATCACCTTGCAGCACGCATCGTTTTCATATAAATCCCACATCGGCACCTTATTCGAAAAGAATAAAATTATACGTCGAGTATATACGCGAGATCGATCAAGTTCATCATATTCTCAATTTAATCCTGTATCCCATTAATACCTTCTATTTATCAAATGAAAACCAACAACTGATTTTTCAGGGTTTAACAACAATAGGCCAGCACTGCTGGTGGTCTTGTTAGTTTTCGCATTCCTGTCACGCATTTAGATTTATCTTTCGGACCTATTCGGATGCTCGTTGCAGGTCCATTTTTATGAATATTTACCCTTAAAAAAAAATACACGTACGAATTCCTACGATATTTTCCAACCTGTATAAATCCTCCTTGTTACGTAAACCATTTTAACAAATATTTTGCACAATACCGTCTAAAAAAAAATCTTCGCTATTGTGTATCTGGGCATCAGGTGAATTTTCTATCGTATTGACAGCTCTATCCGAATACCAACATCCAAATGGTAATTAGACGTTGAAAAGCTGGCAAATGATAGATATCATCGAAGTGTAGGTATATACCGCACGTATTACCGAAGGGAGGCCAAATACGCCAACAAGTTGCAATCATCGATGCCGGTTAAGGAATTGTGTATTTTGGCCGACGTTCTAATTCAAATACTAGACTTAGACGTGAGTGTAAAATAGAAATTATTCTTCGATTCGTATACGTAGGTAAACGTATATACCCTATGTATAAATAAACGAACGATATAATTGGCAAAATTTCTTCCAACCAGACATAAGCTATGGGCACGTGAAAGAAAATTATTTACGAGGTTTATAATTTTCACGTGATGGATGTGGATTTCAAACACATGACTCTTGCTCTGAGTAATTGTTTGTTTATTATTATTGGAAAGTTTTTTTTTAAATTTTATAATTCGTAATTTTTTACGTGGACTGATTAGAGTTGAGAAGGTGAGGAGGGGTTGCACCTGGGTTGTCTCGAAAGCTAGAAATGAACGATTTAATGTTCAGAGGTTATTTTTAAATCGAAAAAATTTTATGGTCGTCCTACTCGTTTCAGAGTTCTGGGAAAATTTTGATATTTTGGTGAGTCGGTTCTCGCTTCTTTTTCAATAGTAATTAGAACGAGGGAATGGAAAAATATTCATGATTCATGTGATGAATCCGAAAAAAAAGTTTTAAAAAAGGAAATCCCAGTTTTAACGTTTTCATTTTTCTTTTACAAAATTATTTAGCAGGTTTGTTTGGGCAATGAAAATTCGTAAAAAAGATGATTAGGTACCGGAATTTTTGAGTGCGATTTTTTTAGATATTTTTGGCCAATTAAACTAGAAAATAAATGGATATGCGATTGAAGTTATTGATCACACTTACACACTTGCACAAAAAGCTGTAATTAATAACTGAAAATCGAAAAAAATCCTAAATTTAATATCGTTTTCTGTCAGAATTAGGGACATTACAAACAAATTTATTATTCCCTATTTGGATTTCTTTCAGACAGTTCTTCAGGAAGTTGATGAAAAAGTTATTAACGAAGTGAAAGTCATCCCAAATGTAATTTTAAAATTTTTAACAATATTATAAATAGATATCTAGATTTTTCAAATTAATTGAGGAGATGGATATTAAAAAAAAATCAATTCGTTTTTCAACTGATTCAAATATCAAGGCAGGGACGTAGCGATAGGGGGAGGGTGGGTTGAAGGGGTGGTTTATCCCCCAACGGGATTTTGAGATATTTTGTTGGGAAAATTTTGCCATTTCGACCCTAAAGTTGGGAAAATTTACTGTTTTGTACCTACTCATATTTTCCCAACTTTAAAAAAAATGGTGAATTTTTTCAACGTAAAAATAAAAATAGCAAGTTGTCCCAACTTGAGAAAATTTACCATCAATTACTAATAATTATATTTTTCCTAATTGGGAAATTTTTCATATTCTTCCAAGTTGGGAAAAATTTACCATTTGTACAAATACTCTTCCAAACTAGGAAATTGAATATTTTTTATGCTTTCATGGTTTCTTTTGATTCAAGTTGGGAAAATTAAACCGTTTTGCGTTTTCTTTTGTTTTTTTTTTTCTTAAATATGAAAAAGCCATTAAAATTTTTCAAAAATTTTGGCCTCGCTGCGCTCGGCTTCATTAAAAAGGTTGGAGCCTTGGAGGTATAGCTTACCCCCTTAGGATTTTTCAGCATTTTGTTGAGAAAATTGCCGTTCTTGACCTTAAAAGTTGGGAAAATTAATCTGTTGGACTCAAATTTTCCTAATTGAGAAAATACGAGTACAAAATGGTAAATTTTCCAACTTGACGAAATATAAGTAAAAATAGCAAGTTGTCCCTACTTGAAAAAATTCACTACCTATACTAATATTATATTTTTCCAAATTGAGAATTTTCATATTTCCCCAAGTTGGGAAAATTTACCATTTGAATCTACAAATATTTTTTCAGATTGAGAAAAGTACAACACTTCTGCCATAGTTTTTTTAAATGATCTATTTCCCAGCTCAAGTTGGGAAAATTAAACAGTTTTGAGGTTTTATATATTTTTTTCAACATAACAAAGCAACAAAATTTTTGAAAAATTGTGGCCTCGCTGCGCTCGGCCTTATTATATTTCTCTTTCTATCGTTGGAAGTTGAAATATAATCTGAACCTACAAAAATGATTTTCTTTAGATTTTTCTTCAAATTATTCCAATTACATACATAATTTAATTTTATGTTCCCTTAAACTCGATTTTTGATGTTTGAAAATTCATTTTTTCAATTTGGCCTCGCTGCGCTCGACCTTACTACATATATTATTTTTTCTTAAATAATAATTTCGAAGTAGAAATTGCAAACTTTTTATTCAAGTTTATCAATCGAAAACATTTGAGGTCTTCTAAAATTTTCGCCCTCGTTTCGCTCGGGCCAAATTCATCTTTCTCATGTTTCCAATGAACCTACAAACTTCAATTCGTAATATTATAATTTTACTGAAATTTTTTACCCTCGCTTCGTTCGGGAGATTTGAATACTTAATACCGAAGTGTTTTCAAATTAAATACATACGATGAAATTATTATTCGATTTGAAAATAATTGCAAATTTGGAATAAATAATTTATGGTACATATATATGACCCTGCTGGAAAGAAGGGACCTTGTGTAAAAAAAATCGATGTCTCATTTTTCACGTTTTTGGTCCAAATGACACCAAATCTGGACCAAACACATAAAAATAAAGACATAGATTTTTTAAATACAAGGTCCCTTTTTTCCAGCAGGGACACATATAATGAAAAATGTCCTATTGATGTAGGTTTCATATAAAGTTGAGAAACTTTGAAATCTGAGTTGGGATTTTCACAAAGTTTACCCCCCCCCCCGGCGATATGCCCTCGAAACGTCCCTGGGTGAGCTTCTGAAACCTAGTTAATCTGTATAGGTATTTTCCCTTTTCCCCCAATTTTTCGTACAATAATTCCAAAAAAAATTGAAAATTTAAAAAATCAGCTTTGATTTCAATTATTTTCAAACAATTGTAAATTGGTAGGTACCTAAGAAAAAAAACAATAATAATTCTAAAAATTTCCAAAAAAAAAAAAAAATAGAAATCAAGAAAATGCAACAATTTACGAAATTTCAGAGTAATAAATCCAACATTCTGCAGGAAAATTGCAAGAAAAATTTACGACAGGTGAAGTATAATTAAAAAAAAAAAAAATGAAAGAATTGAACCATTTTAAACTCGTAATAATTTAAATTACGAGAACCGCCGCCCCTGAAATTAAATTCCCACATAAAAAAACAGCCCAATCCAAACACATCGGTTAATTAGGCTAGATACCCTCAGTCACTAGGTAAATACTCGATGGTACATCGAGCATTGCCAATATACTCGGGTACGTTACCCTAATTCTTTTCTACGGTATGTTTAAAAAAAAAAAAAAACGATGACAGAAATGATTTAAAACACATTACTAAGTGACTTTATAAATTAAGAAAACAAATCTTTCATTAAACGTATATACGAAGAAAAAAAAAGAAAGGATGACTCTTTACACGCCACCTTACCCCATCATATGGTTTATACTTTATACATACGAATGATACGGTCGGCGCAATTCATACTTTATCTATTTGATCCCCTTCCAAACAAAACAAAAAGTAGTCGTCTCCTTATCGATTTTTAAATGTTTTGGCAACAAGAGGAAGACTATAAGTAAGTAATTTTCGTTGCAACGTTATTCCTCTCCGCTTAATGAATTCTTTTGAGGGAGAAAAGAAGTCCGAGCAAAAAAAAATCCATAAAGAAAAATATTTTCATAAAATTGGAAATCGGACTTCTAGGTTATAACAATTTGAAATATTTGAAACAGGCCTCTTATGTGCTTCCCGTCATTCCATCGAATAAGCGTTTTATGAATGAGAATTTTTTTCAGTGGCATCGATTTTGTCATCATTCATGGCAACGATTATCGCGGTTAAAAATAATATTTTCTTTGGTGACGCGGATTTTGTTATTTTTAACGTTCAAATGGCTCGGTCAGCAAAGTTGAAAATGTATTTGAGAAAATGATACGAATTAATCGACTCACTTGACCCTTTGCGGTTCATCGTACCTACGTATTTTTGGGAAAATTAATTTTTCAGCAAGGATTCGTCTGCAAAATTAAAACAACGAGCCAGAAAGTTGAAAAGACTGATTTTTTTCGCTGATATCGAAAGGTAGAAATCGAACATTATTCGATACCCCCTCGTCCTGCTGCTAATCTGCGGCAGTCTGTACACAACAAAAGCTTCGCGTTATCCGGGGATTAAAATGGCGGTTCGGATTCCTCCCTCAAACACAACAAACGCATCTTTTCACGGCCAATCGCCACCCAATTTGTTCTTTAAACCATGACAAAGAGCTCCCGGTCTCTTAAGCGGCTACAAGGCATCTGTCAGCATATACCCATATACACCGAACCCAATTTACCGTATAAATAACACAGGCAGGCTTTTGCTAATTGAGTAGAAGAAAAACAACGGTTCAGGAGGGTGCATTTCCTCCAGCGTTTTTTTTCCTCGACGATTCGGAGACGATCGAAGATTCCCAACGAAAGTTTCGACGAGAAGGCAAAAAGCTGATGAAGAAAATGGCTCATCGGCGTCGTCTTTCGTTGGCTGAAAGTTGGGAAACCGGCGTCGGTAATGATTTAATCGTAATTTAGCCGAAGCCGAAATGCACCAACGAACGCCCAACTCGATTCGAAGCGGTGCGCCGGTGCGCTCAAGGTACCGCCCTCGAGTACTCTTATCTATAAAGCGTTTTCCCGTCACCCGTGGAAAAACTATTTTCTCAGTAAACAACCAACTCCATTAATTAAAAGCCAAACGATGTGAAGAGTTTTCGTTATAGCGTTTCAAAATACCTATAGGCTAACCCCCGACCGACCAAGAAAAGTAATAATTCTTTATTGATTCCTCAGCGAATGAAGCGGGCTTCCTTGGATAATGCTCTTTTCGTATACTGTTTTCCTGTTTCTTTTTTTCGCCCTGGTTGCCTCCGTTGTTGGGCTTTTATTTTTGTAATATTCTCGGCTCGATCTTTCATTTTTATTATATTTTTGCTGGGGTAATTTGAAAATTGACGATTGCATTGAATTGAGTTTAGGTTTATAGTGCCACGATCCACGAACCACACGATCAACGAGCTGGGTTATTTTGATGCCTCTGAGAGATGTTTTTATCGCGAATTTAGGTTCAACAAGGTGGGTGGCTATTGTTTGCCGTATCTATGTATGGGATTCCGATTTTGTATGTTTCGTGCCCTTATATTCCCCTCCGCCCATGTTGAGTTCATTGGTGTTTTTTAAGCTTGCCATGTGGTAAAAGCTATGAAGTATTGATTTGGCAACACCACAAGGGTGGCTGAAAATAGTTTTCAGTTATCTTGATATAAATTTTCATCGGGTGGCGTTAGAGCTTTGAAAAAAAAAACACAGATGGATTTTTAGTAAAAAGTATGTAGATTATTTTTCATGTCTCAAATGCCCCTGAGTTGACTCAAAAATTTGAATTAATTTATCGTGGATAGGTAGGTATCTTGCAGCTGGGGATTAAATTTTGAAGAGAGGTTTCTGAGTTTGAAAAATAATTTTTCCTTTTTTTAGATTGATTTTCTTTTCTTACGACCAGTGATGGAAAACTGGAATCGGAACTGGAATTGAAATCTGAAATAAAATGGACATTAAGCTGAAAAACTGGAACTGAAACTGAAATGATAAGAACTGAAATCTGAAAACTGGAATTGGAAATGAAATGAATTTCAGTTTTATACGTACCAGTTCCAGAATTTTTTTGCAAATTGCGATTTTCCTTTTTTTAAATAAAATTTTCACTCAATTAAAATTATTTTCTCTCGCATTAGGTACTCCTTACACATCAAAATTTTTTTCGAAAAATTCAAGCTTTTTTCAACAAATTTTCAAATGAAGTAAAAAAAAAGTAGAAAAATTTCAAATTTTAAAGATTGAAAAACAAAAACAACTTCAAACAAACTTTAAAAAATTTTGTATAAAAGTGAATAAAGAACGAATGTGTTGTAAATTTGAAAATTCTATCCAATTAAAAACATCTTCGCACACTTTCTTCAAATTTCAATTTTTTTTATTGAATGATAATTATTCAGAACTCAAGAAGTCAGGACCAGGAGTCATTAAATTTCTAAAAAAGATTATTTCTCAGGGTTTTTTGTGTTGAGCTTGAATGAAAAATGAAAGAATTGTACTTTAAAAAGAAAAGAAAAAATAACAAAGTTCAATTTTTGCAGAAAATTTTGAGTTTTTTCATCCCTCAAAATTTAAAAAAAAAATATGGAATTTTGGAACTGGTAAGTAATTGGAACTGGAACTGGAATTGGAACTAGAAATTTAAAATTTTGAGAACTGAAACTGGAACTGGAACTAATATCTTTAATTTCAGTTTTCCATCACTGCTTATAACTTTTATCGAAATTTCTGATAATTTTGAAAACAATTTTACGATTTTCAGACTATTTTATTTAGCCGAGGGTCCATTTTTGTATAGTTTTGAGCATCAAAATTATATTTTTGTGACTTTAATTTTTTTTTCCTTGAATTATTCAGAAAACTTGGAGAGAAAAATACTCAAACTAATTTTATACCTAGGTTTCATAAATGCATCCAGAAATAATTTGAGGAAAAGAGCTGAGTATTTGAGAGAAAATAGGAAGAGGGGTCAAATTTCAATCAAAAATTGAGTAGGTAACTTGTAATTTTGGTGTAGTAAGGGTATTTTCATAAAGCAGGTGATTGAGTGAAAAAAAAGTTGTATAAACAAATATCCCTCTCCCCCCCCCCAAAAAAAAAAAACTTGAAAAAAATTTGGATGGTCGTTGAAATATTGACTTTACGTGTAGGACATGAAAAAATTAATATTTCTACAATTATTTAATTTTTTTTGTCACATACGTAGATATCTAATAAGTAGTTTAGGTATAGGTACCTACTTATTTTTCAGCATTTTTAAAATTTGAAAAAAAATATCGTCATTTTCATGTTTTATTCAATTTTTTTCTTTATTTTAAAAATTTTTAAAATACTTTTTTCAATGACTTTTCTATAAGAACATATGTATTCCTTTTTTCAAAGCATACCTATCTTTCCCAATTTTTTTAAAACTTTATTTTCGTTTTTTTCTTATTTTTTAGTTTGTTTCTCTGTGCTTTTTTGTGATTTCCAATTTTTTACAGTCTCATTCTATCCTAACCTTTCAACTTTCAATTTGAACTTCAAAATTTTCCATTTTTCCATCAACTTTTATGATTATTTTTCAACAAACGGGCTTTCAGCGATCTATACTTAAGTCAAATTTTGTTCAAGTTTTTCTTCTATTCCAAAAATTTATTTGAGTCTAAATTTTTTAAAAATCATATCTTTCAAACTTCCATTTTTTTTTCAAAATTTTTTTAATTTGTTTTTCAGTTCTACATTTTTTAATAAACTATCCCATAGCTTAGTCAGAAGAAATTTCGAAAAATATCAAGAAGATTTTTTTTTAAATTCAACGTTGAAAAAAATTTACACGTTCTGAAATCATTAGGGAAAATGTTAAAATTAGAAAAAAAAAATTTTAATGCGAATTCAATTTTTGTAAAGAAAAAATTTTTAAAAAATATAAAAAAATTTCCGTAATTTATTGTAAAAAAATTTTCTATTCAAAAATCCAGTTTTAAATTGAATTTACTTAAATTTTTGAGTAGGTTCATTGATGTTAGAGGCATAAAAATTATCTACCTACTTTCACGCTCTATATTGGATATTGATTGAACTTTCCCCAAAGCTTAGTATAGCGTTGACTGAAAAAAATTCATTTTTAAAAAAAACTGAGGAAAACGTGCTTTTTTCCACATGGTAAGCAATAAAAGATAATTATTATTATTGGTTGCTTACTCGTCAGTCACTATACGCTGTTGTGTTTCTTCATACGTTCATAACTTCGAATGTGGCGATTTTTTAAATGCGAGGGAATGAAAAATTCTAGAAATAGTTTTCAACCAGAATGTGTAAAAATAATCGTAAATATTTTAAACGTCGAGTCGTATTTGCGACAGTATTAATTTTTTGGTAATTTTGGCAATTCGTAGGTTTTGAAATTTTACCAATTTTTTTTCGCGAGATGAATTTTTTCGAGAGTGGATCGGATTTCATGATATGTGGTGACGTAAAAATTACTGTGATTTTGTGTTTTAAATTAATTTAAAATTACCTAAATAATTTTTTTTTCAAATTTTCGAATTATTTTGAAGCAAAAATCAATTTAATGAATAAGACTGTGGTTGTTTAACATTGCTATCGATGACATTCACTCCGACTAAATTTCATGTAGAGTATATCTACCTAGAAAGTACTTTCTCATTTTGAATCCATAAGAAGTCATATTACAGGGAAAATCAGCAAAAAAATTTTTTTCAGCAGAATTTCACAGATTTTTCAAAGAATTTCATTGAATAGGTATACCTATCTACCTATTTAAAGAATATTTTTCAAAGAATTGCAAATATTCTCACTGATTTTCCAGGAATTTTTTGCACTGTCTGTTTTCAGTAAAATTTTTCACTGATTCATTACGGTGCCGCAATTCTGACTGTTTTCCTGTGATTTTCAATAATTTTCCTTGATATTTTGAGAAAAACTCCATTTTCAGATACCGCCAACCATCAAGTATAATCTTTCTCATGACCAAAGCTCTAATTGATTTTCAACATGGGCTGTGTAGATAATTGAATGCTTGATAAAAAAAAAATGAAATCGTTTTTTATAGTTCTAATTTTGGGCTATTTTTAGTTCATTATTAAATATTTCGTAAAATTTTTAAAAATCCAATTCCATAATTTTTCAGGATTCGATTTCATAATTTTTTAAAATGAGATCAATTTTTGACATTCTCGTGGGCAAGCATTCTTCGAATTTTTTTTCTACTTACTTTTTTTTAATTCATTAAAATTTTCTAGAACTTCCAACTAAAAATTTTCAACAAAAATTTCCTTCCATGTATATTTTCAATCGCAAAAATTGCAATTTAAACGAGTTATTGAAAATTTCAACGAATGAAAAACAGATTCAAGGAAAGGGATGGGAATTGTACAACGATCGTTTTCTGTAAGAGGAATTTTGAACTTGGAACATATATTTGGACTCCACCATTTTTTTTGTACTCGATACCTAAATTTCTCAATTTTTATTACACCATAAGGGGTATGTATCAAAATTCAATTTTTTTCTACTTAATCATACCTCAATTTATTTTAACAACCCCTCCACCTGAGCCAGTCAAACTTCAGAAGCACTCTTGTTCACACAATAAAACCTCAATCATCATACACCACGAGCGAAAAATTGTCTAAAATAATTTTATAGTCCATTAACGCGACGATAAATTACTTAACAACGTGTTATGTAAATATTTAATATACGCAGGCTTCGCCTTCACGCCAAACACGAAGGGTTGTTTGATCCCTTATACACTCGTACTGTAATTTCGGCGGTTCGAGAATTTGACATGGCTACACAGTATGCATCTTGTCAACGCCTGGTTTAAATAAAGCCAAGAAAATGCGCGGGGGTTTGACTCGGTTACATGGCAACGTTTACTAATAATGTTGACTCGATATTGAAAATAAGATATGTACTAAGAACACTTGTACGCTATAATAAGTTGGTACCAAGTACGCAGACGTAGGTATATGACGAAAGAATTTGGATGGTTGAGTTCATTGTTCATGTGTAATTTCATTATAACGTTGGGTACGAGGGAGGACTTGAAAATAGGCGCAGATGGTATTGAAAGATTAGCTGGAGAAAAAAGAGTGATCGCTGACTTATTGAGTCGAACGTATCAGTTTTCACGAGTCAATTTATCGAATTTCGTCTATTTGCCCAGAGAGTGACTGCATCGGGTCGCCGGCTGCTTAGAATTACCTAAACAACCAAATAAAAGTAGGCCCACACATGTGTTTTCCTTTTTCGCCTCGTTTAAAATTTAGGACATGTTCAATTTTTTGAAAAAAAATCTTTCAAATTTATTTAAATTTAAATATTTTTCATCTTTCATTGCTGCAAAAAAAAATCTAAAAATTCAAGTTTCTTCTTTCAATTCCATCCTGTCCCGAAAGAGATTAAAGAGAGAGAAAAAAAGTGCAAACAGAACGTGACATCGAGACGAAAAAAGGATACCACCGGTTTCCTAAAATACCGGATTGTCAAACATTTCATTTCACCGGTGCGACTTCCACGTCTTCGAAAAGATTTACAAAAATCTAATGAATTATGCACATGACAGCCCGAACCGGAAGATACACCTTGCTGTGGAAGTAAGAAGTGATGAGGATGCGTTCGCTCACAGCACGCCTTCTTTGCTGGCCGAGAATATAACCAGAAATAGGAGTAATTTATTAGCAAACAAAACACCAAGTTTTACGTTTTAATCCTCTGATTTAATTTTCAAGCCTGGGTTTTCCAACTTGGTGCAAACTTGCACGTCGGTACGGAGTTGAAGCGGATTAAAGTTACGAGATGGTGTAGAATTTTGATGAATATTTTTGGTATACTTACTATGAGGTACCTGCGACGAAGTTAATGTTGAGAATATCCTCTCGAGTGTCAAAATATACCGAAGCAGATGGAAGGAAAATCTGTATTTATGGGATTTGTTGGTGGGAACTTGAGGGTAAATAGGGGCACGTAAAATGATTTTGATGACCTAAACCTAGATTGTAATTGAAATACCTAGGTGTAGAAGGTCTCGTCGAGACCAATCGAAAGGTATTTTTTACGATTGAATTTTGACACAGTCTGGTGTCACTTTTTCAAAATAGAAAATTACCCATGACTCGATTCAAATTCTAATTTTTGGTCCGTGGTTCTTGGATCCAAAATCACTCCAATGACACAGAAATTCACTTCAATAACTTGAAAGATCACTCCAATGCAGGGACAATTTAACTGGATATTTTTTGGGATTTTGGACACCCTCCTACCCACTCATTTCACCAATGAGAGCAAAAAAGCAATAGGTATGGGTACCTATCAAAATACTGAATTTTTCTGCAGGGGTTGAATTAATGCAATATTTTAATTTGAGCAATCACAATTGTAAAGTGTCAGACTTGTTTAAGACTCCATATTTTTCCCTGGGCAATTTAATTGTGAAAATTATAATCGAAGAATCTGAAAACAAATGTTCGAAAAATTCAGAAAAATTTGAAAGTTTTGTAGCAGTAAAGTAGAACCTCGTTTAAAATCTAATGAACGGTAGCGTCAAAACATGATTACAAAGAGAATTTTTTTTTATATTCTGCTTTGAATTTGTCGCGTGATTTTAATTTTTTTTTCATAATCTCAATTTTCACACTGAAAAAAAATCAAGTAGGTAGGTACATATCAAAAAATATACCTAATAAATTTTAACAAAAAAATATTACCTAACGCGTCCCAATTCAACATCTATTCTAATGAATTAAAAAAAGAATCATTGAAAAAAAAAATCGAAGAATGCTTGCCCACGAGAAGGTCAAAAATTAATCTCATTTTAAAAAATTATGAAATTGAATTCTAAAAAATTATCAAATCAAAATAAATTTTGAAAACTATGAAGTAAGAAATTTTTGCAATTTAAAATTTGGAAAAATTAAAATTTGAAGAAAAAATATCAAGTAGATATCTATCTGTAAAATTGGAGAAAGAATTTTAACCCTGCAAATTGACTAAGTACAGTGTCCCAAAAAATGTACTTAGTTCGGAAATAGCGTGCTAAACACAACCATTTCGGACTTTTCTGGGACATTATGTCCATTGTCCATATACTTGATTTTTCGGAACACTGAGACTATGTCGAGATTTGAAAAAAAAATTAGTTACAAAATATTTTTAACAATTTTCGAATCGGAATAAAATTTTGAAAATATTTATTACGATTTTCTCCAACAGTAACATTAGATACTTATTTGTTATTTAAATTTAATTTTTGTTAGAATTTTTCGAGCTTTGATTTTTAAAATTTTCTTCAACTTTACAGGCATTTCTAAAAATTTCTTTAAACTCGAAAATTTTTCCCATAATTTTTTAATATTTTCGAGATTTTTTATTTTCGTCTCTACATTTCTTTCAAAAAATTTTCTAATTGTTGTTTTTTTCTGAGATTTATTGAAATTTTACTTGAATTATTGCTGGAGACTTATTTTCCATCCATACACATTCATCGGATGCATTCGAAAGAGATTTTTCCCTGATAGATTGTCCCTACCCCTGAATCTGCTCGACCCTTCTTTATACTCTTTCAAAAAATTCGGTTGCATCCACCCTTCAGAAATCAAAATTCTAACTCTAAGTATAAATCGTTTTTTGTTTTTTTTGTTTTTTTTTTCGTATTTTTCCTCAAAATGATTTTAACTAAGTAATTTTGTTACATTTTTTCTTCTTAAAACTTATTTTCAATTCTAGGAAATCAGTTTTTTTTTGTAAGCTTTGGCTTCTTCGTTCTTCGCTGTTTTTAGCCTTATTGTATGAATTTGAAGAGGCCAATTTATTACAAAAGTTGACACGATTTTTGTGTCTGGGTTCCTATTGCTAAATGGTTGATTTTTTGTAACTAATGAAGGGAAAGAGAAAGATGATTTTTTAAACCAAAGTTTACCTAGTGATGTTTCAGAGTAAACTAAGCATCCACAAGAAAAATTATCATGACAAAAATTACAAAAAAGAATTAAATTTCCTTCTTGGTACAAGTAGGTAGTAAAATTTTTCTGGAAAGTATAGTTTTTAAACAGGCCCAACGAGAGGGAGGTACAGAGGGAACATTAGTACCGAGGACACAATTTTTTCATGCGGGCCCCTTGAAGGAGATTTTTCAACGACAAAAATGTAAACAAGTACATTTTTTGCTCTTCAAACAGTATTTTTTGAAAAATTTTCGCCTTCGCTCCGCTCGAGCAGTATCCTGATAATTATCTTAAAAATTGATAATTTTTCATTAATTTTTCAGTCAAACATATTTTTTTCAATTTATTTTTATCTCTTCAATTTTAAAATTTTTTTTAAATTGTATCCAATATTAAAATTTTTCCAGTATCGAGTTGGGTGTTGGAAGAAATTTTGAAAAATATGAAATTTAAATTTATTTCTTTAAAATTGGAAATTGAAAAATATGTAAGTAATTGAGAAATTTTTTAAACAATTGGAATCGAGTTATCGAGTTGGAAGAAATTTGAAAAAATCAAAGTTAGAAGGAAATTCACGGCAGGAAAAATATGCGACCCTGTCGGAAAGAAGGGATCCTGTGCGAAAAAATCGATATCCCTTTTTTCACGTTTTTGGTCTAAATGACACCAAATCTGGACCAAACAAAAATAAAGATATCGATTTTTTTACACAATGTCCCTTCTTTCCGGCAGGGTCACAAATACATGGTAATTTTTCCAATTTCGATTTCTTCATTTTTTTTTTAAATTTAAAGTAGGTAGGTAGGTATATTTTTAAAACTCTTTTTCAACACTAAAATTTTTTAAAATTTTTTTCAACTACCGGCATGAAATTTTTCCAGTGATTTTCTAAGCATTAAAACGAAAAAAATGCCTTTCTTGGGCGTTGAAAATCCAATTTTTTCAAAACTTCGCCCATAATTGCATTTTTGAACCAAGTAAGTATTTAAGACAATAATGCAACAGAAATCTCCCCTTTTCTCCCTTCCCCTGAATTCCTTTTTGTATTCCGAGTCACCATATCACTCTGTACCCTTCCCAAAAAATACCTAAGACGCCACTGAAAGGTCTTCACGAAAACCCGAATTCCATAGCGGCATATGTCCAAAATTTGTGCATGAGAAAAACGACTTTCATCAGAATAATTTATATTGTCAAAAGTTGAAAAAAAAATCACTTTAGATTCTTTTTTTCAAACACAGTGTTTGGCTTTACACCGTTTTGGAATTGGGGTCTTCGGTTGATTTAACAATAATTTTCCCTCTTCTAACTGGATATTCTCAGGAAAAATTGCCTTTCCATTTTTTTTTTTTTTCAATTCGAGGTTTAAATCTTGGCACTTTCAAAATTCCCTTAGAATAACCCCTGGATTGAATAGGTTTGAAGATGGAATGGTAAAAATGAAAATCCTTCAAATATTTTGAAAATTGAATTTCTGACCCTGCCGTAAGGAAGACCTTGTGTAAAAAAAAATCGATGTCTTAATTTTTATGTGTTAGCTCCAGATTTGGTATTATTTGGACCAAAAACATCAAAAACGAGACATCAATTTTTTTTACACTGAAGGTCCCTTCTTTACGGCAGAGTCACATTTAAAAAATTTCAAAATTCAAAATTCTTGAAAAAATGATTTAAATCTCTTCAAGATCAGTTTATAATTTTGGCAAAAAAAAACTGACCAATTTCTTCACCTTATGAAATATCACCATACAAAATTTCCTTCCACATTGATTGACTTTTCCACCGAACTACAAGATTATAAGATATTCTCCATTCCTCTACCGTATCACCGAATTGAAAAAAGGGCGTTTTGTCTAGCAGCTGTGCGCGGTTGGCCAACGATTACCATCAGGCGTACACGAAATCTACCAATGAGACAGAGTCGATTTTAGAATACTCCTCGTGGTAGGTACTCCTTGCCATGGCACCCGGATCCCTTCGCACGCGCTTTCGGGTTTATTTGTTGATGTTAGGTTAGCGCGCTAATTCGAAAACGGCCACCGTTTCTGTTGTTTCAGAACACATTCGGTCCCCAGTTTGTTTTTACTTAATCTTTGTGTAAACGACCTATGTTGTGTGTCACAATAAGACGTTCGCTTTTTATCAGGAATTTAACGCGCGGTTCCCTTTCATCGGTGTTTCCATTCTAAATATTGTGATAATGTTTCGTTCTTCCGGACTTTAAAGCCTATCAAGACCGGGCTTCGATAGACGACGGCGGGAAGATTATCGTGTTTTTGGTACCAAAAACTCGATCGGCAAAAAACCACGATGGTGAAAAATCACCGCCCTTTTTTTCTCGTGTCGCTATTTTTTTCTTCGCTCGGTTGTGTAAACTGTTGAATTTGTGAACTGTTTTTTTTTTTCAACACCATCGCGCCTCGCTGCATCGATAAAATTTTCCACAACCCCAAATAATGCATACGCTTTTCGGCGAACAAGCAAGTTATTATCGTCATAGCGGAAATTCGTACACCGGAAGTATGTCCACTGCTGGGTACAACCCTTACGAGCAATACTCACGTTACAGTTACCACGGATGTCCCTATCCGCAGCAGCAACTTCACGCCAATGGAGGCAAAGATATGGTCAAGCCGCCGTATTCGTATATAGCTCTCATTGCCATGGCCATACAGAACGCCCCTGAAAAGAAAATAACCCTCAATGGAATCTACCAATTTATTATGGAACGATTCCCATATTACAGAGAGAACAAACAAGGCTGGCAGAATTCCATACGTCATAATCTCAGCTTAAACGAATGTTTCGTGAAAATCCCGCGAGACGATAAGAAACCAGGTAAAGGAAGCTACTGGACGCTGGATCCGGATTCGTACAATATGTTCGATAACGGATCCTACCTGAGGCGCCGGAGAAGATTTAAGAAAAAAGACGCCGTTCGAGAGAAAGAGGAGGCGTTGAAGAGGCAACAACAACAGCAACACCAGCAACACCAACAGCAGCTGAAGAAGATCGAAGATAAGATCTTGAGCGAGCAGAAACTGGCGACGAAACCGAAAAAGGAGCCGAATACGAGTAGCTGCGCTAATTCGAGGTATCACCATCATCACCATAATCATAGTCAAGATGTCAAACCGACCTTAGATACGATAACCGATGTCGGTTTTACTATGGACAATTTAGTGATCTCAAGTCAGAATTATGTTCCTCGGACCGGTCACGGTGGCTCGTATCCGTATCATTGTTCCCAATACAATACCGATGATCTGATCCCTATTTCGACATCGAACCAGCATCAGTTCCTGAGCGGGTCTCCGGTCAGTACCCATAGACATCCGGTATGGTATGCCAACGATTCGCCTATATCAAATACCGATCTGTATGATTCGACTTTAACTAATCCTAATTGCCAGCTTGGGTTTAGAAATGTACCGACGTATTACCAAGAACATCAAGATGGGTTGGTTAAGTACTGATAGTGGATTTTGTTGAAAGTTTTGTCCATATTGTGCCATAATTTTTGATAATTTTTTTTTTTATCATTGAGAAGTTAATGAGGATTTTGAGAGATCGGAAATCTCTCATAAATGGATCGAGTCTCAATGAATCTTCACGTTTTGAACTGAGTCGAGTAATTTTACCGGCAATTAACGCCCAGTTTAGTGGCATACGAGTGTTGAAAGTGTCAAAATAGAAAAACAAGATTTATTAGCCCCACAGGTCGTTAATCATTGACAAATGTTGGCGTTTTGGATACGTTGGCTAATTAGCTGATGGGTATGTTTCATATAATCTTGCTGTTGAGGTATTTTTGAAACTTGGTTTTATCGATGGGAAAAATAGGGTTGGAGGATTGAGGGTTTTTTTGATTGATTGATAGTCCTGCTTGTTTGATTCGGAATGGAAAAATTGTAATTTTGCAAATTGGGGATTATGGTACTTTTTATTCAATATGTGTGTGCGAAGAGGGAAAAAAATGAAAAATTGAAAATAATGAGAGTAATGAAAATAATAGGTACCTACCTACCTACTTTCAGTATTGAGAAATTTTATTCGCTTTATCTGTTTTTTTCTACCCTAAATCACCGAAGAAAAAAAAATCATCCTCAATTGGTGTGAATTTTCAAAAAAAAAATTGATTTGAAACCACAAATAAGTAGATACTTCAATCAGAAATTTTTCATCACCAACAATGAAGCACAAATGAGAGGCCAAGAAATCAAATTACTACCAAATTTTGGACTTACCTACACCTACTTAATATTAGTCAAAACTTACAATTTTTGGTCGAGTCTTTAGTTAAATGAAGATCTAAGTAAAGAATCCTACCTTCAACTACCTACCTGAATTTCAGCCCGATAACGATTTACCTACGAGCTAAAATTTTGTCTTTTGATATTAAAAATCATCAAAACCAAACAAGGTACCGACCCCAATGAACGCCACCTTGCAGCGTTTTGGAAATTTCTCTGCTCCTATCAAGTTTTGGCCAATTCTGAGTAGTTCTTGGGGTAGATGCATCTTTTGGCTACACATTGAGCGCTTTACCAACGTTCTACAGCCATTTTTGACGAAGTTATGAATTTTCTCCCGAGACCCTATTTTTGGCGTATTTTGGAACCCGGTTGCCTAAATACGCCAACCATAAAATGCTTCGTTAAAAAGGTCGTAATATCCCCAGAAATGGCCCTAAAACGTCCGTAAAGTGCCCAAAATGTAGCCAAAGGACCCATCTACACCCTGAAGTGCTCAAAAGCTGCCTAAAATGCAAAAAATGATTTTATCTCCCCCCTCAAAACCATCTCAAGTACAGCGGAATCAAATATCGACGAAAATGCTTCAAAATGAATTTAATTTAGTAAGTACATCAGTCACAATAAGGACCTACACAATGAAGTGTTAGTGCTTGGGATGAACTGAATGTAATACGTTTTCCGAATTTTGTAGCATTTTATTGTGTGGTGAGAGTACATTAAGATATCGGTGGCGTATTTAGGAACCAACCCTGTGCAACTTTGATGAGTGAAAAATAAGTTAAATCCTTGTCGTTTTTGAAGGTAATTAGCCACAATGTGTAGAAAAAGTTTTAAATTATTGCGTAAAAGTGAAGTACTTGATTGTAACTTGATTTTTCTTATGAAATTTCAACTTTGAATTCTATCTGGTGAACCAAAATTTTCAACATAAAAATTCAATAATTTTTTTTGGCTTCGCATTCACGCGTTTTCAAGGGGTATCGAAAGGCATATGCTTAAAAGTGGTAGAACTACCACCATGATTTTTTATACCTACCAAAACCTCATAGTTTACGAGATATAGGTAGGTGGCGTATTTAGGCGCCTGGCGTAATTTGGCACCGGCACCTCATTTGGATTCTTCGCAAAAAATTTGAACTGAATCAGAAGCTTTTTCATTGAATGGGTCGGGGGGGGGGTCCTTGTGTAGAAACTGTTTCCTTTAAGTAACCAAAATCGAAAAGTTGAGTATAGGTACAGAGACGAAACTTCACTTTTGGTTGGGGGGGGGGGCAGAATCCACAAATTTGTCGACTCGAAACCTATAAATTTTCCAAATTTTCTCAATAAAAGTTCTCCTCGAAATAGTCAAAAACCTCGAAGTGAATATGAAAAATTTGATAGGTAACCAACATCTCTCAAAAAAAAAATAATAAAAACAAAAAATAAAAATTTCTTATTTTTTGTGCTACTTTTCCATTTTTAGAAAAAAAAAAGTAGGTATTCCTTAATGAATTTATCTGCTTCCGAAAAATTGAAAAAATTTCACCTCCTTTATAGATATCCTAAATGGTTCAGAGTCAACATTGAAAAAAATCATCTATGCATGGGGGTAAAAAAATTGAAAAAAACTAATTCAAGTACTTTACTTGATTGATTATTTTTTTATTCGGGTTAAAATTTCGCTGAAAAAAGTGCAATATTTAAAATCTCGAATCGAAATTCTAAGCTGCACAAGTTCATTATTGGTATCGTCTCATGGAGCGATTTCAATGCGCTGAAGAGAAGTCGACTCCTTCTTGAGGCTTTCGATCGATTACACTCGATTCAATCAGGGGTAGATTTTAGGTAGAAGGCAAAGTTTTGAGCGGATGGTGGCAGAGTTTTGCAAATTTGGATTATTTTTGTGCAAAAGTTAGGCAGAAATGAAACTTGAACGAAAATATTGTGAGAAAGATGGAAATGAAAATTTTTTCCGACCAGCCATGCTAAAATCAAAAAAAAATCGTGCTACTTAATTTTCAACTTCCAAAAAAAACAAAGGAGATTTCTAATTGAGACATAGTGTCTCAAAAAACCTTAAATTTTGATTAGAAATTCTAGAAAACACAGTTTGGACATGGTTTCTATGAAAGTACAAATATATTGTTCCAAAAACGTCAATTTGGACATAATGTCCCAAAATTTCAATTCGGACATAGTGTCTTAAAGAAACTTGAATTTGTATACCTTATCGTATCCCCTCTTCCCTTTCCAAAACATGAAAATTTTTTGAAAATTCTTTTCGATATCGAAAACAAGTTCTCTGATTATGGGGGGGGGGGATGGTCATAACATAATTTTGAAAATAAATGTGTAAATTTATCGAGTGGGAGTAAAAATTTTTGGAAAAAAGAAACAAAAGCCGAATATTTATTTTTTAAAAATATTGAAAAACTGAAAATTTTTTTGAATAAATTCCATAACTTTGAAGTGTAAGAATTTTGTATTTGTCAAACTTTTTTTACAATATTTCGTGTTTTTTTGTGTTTTTGTGCTACATAGTAAAATTTGTGTTTTTTTTTTCTTATTTTGTGACTTTTCGTGCCATTCTGCTATAAAATCAGCTCGCTGGAAAATTTCGTAATACTTACTTAGTACCTACCCAAATCAGCACGTTTTCAATTTTTTTACAATCTATAAGAAAATTTGTCAGATTAAAGAAAAAAATATTATGAGAGGGTTGTTTGTCTTTGGAGACAGATATTCAATCTGTGAAAAAATACTTTTTCAACCTGTCCTCTCGAATTCATGAGTCACCTGCAATAATCGATTTAGGATTTTCAACTTACCTACTACGTACACGACCAAATCCCCTATCGAAATTGCTTCAATTCTGCATATTTTGTGCTGAAAAAAGTCAGATTTTTCAGAAGGCTTTTAAAATCGAATTCAAGAAGATAATTCAATTCACATACAAACAAATTTTCAGATTTGCCTCTGACGATTTTTGCATCTATGAAAAATTTTGATGTTTTTAAAAATTAATCATACATTGAAGAATGAACTTCCACAGCTCAAAATTTTAGTTCTGAAGTACAGCTGGCGTATTTTTTCTGGGGAACAAAATTTCAGCTCAATTGATTGGACATTGAAAAAAATTTGAAATTTTAGATTTGGTACGAAGCTAAAGCAATATTGTAAAGGAGGGATATGAGGAAATTTAAAATACCTTTTCAAGTATTAATAACCTATAAGAAAAGAAAAAAATTCAAATTTTTGCAATAAATTAAATTTTTTATCAAGAAAAAAAGGTTTTAGGTACTTTACCTATCAGAAAACTGAAATTTTTAAAAATCATAAATAATGGATTTTCAATTTTTATGCTTTTCAGATCCAAAAAAAAAATTAAAATGTCATCGAAAAAAATATTTACGAGATCTACAGTTTTTCAGTTTCAACTAAATCATAAAATTTGAATTTTTTGAGAAAATTCGGTATAGTACTTACTTCTTTATTTATCTGCATGGTTTCCTTGATTTTTTATTACGACTCATAAATTGCATTTTCATTCTGACTTTTTACGGAGAAAACTTGTAATTAAAAAAAAATCTGGATATTTTTCAAGAAAATGAAAGATTTTCGAAGTAAGTACCTACGTAATGGAAAATTTAAAAAATTGTTGAAAGAAAAAGTACTCAACCTGGTAATCTTTTAATTTCACTTGAAATAAAATATTTCAAATTTTGAAAAATTAAAAAATTTTGAATTTTTTTGATCTTATTTCCTTAAGAAAAATTTTTACCTCGAATTTTAATTTTTCCTCTTCATTTTTTTTCAAACAGATTTAAGAAATGAAAAATCTTTAAATCTAACAATTTGGAATTTTTTACTCGCCTCATCGATAAATTGAGAGACGTTTCATTTTATTTCTGATTTTTTAATTCAATTTTTTGAAAGTTAAATGTATTTTACAGGATATTTTGAAGACAATGCTATCAAAATTCATACAAAATTTGGGCATTTTTAAAACGAAATTTCTAGAATTTACCGAATAATTACAAAAAATGTCGTCAAAATTTATTTATATTTTTCCCCCAAATTAACGTCCAATGTAGGTAGGTACCTAAAGATTTTTGAAGCTTCATAAACTGGCAAATTTTGAATAATTACTCAAAAAAAAATCTTGCGACATGAAATAATATGAGGGACAGAGGGGAATTTTTATAGCTAATGCAATCAATAAAATGGTTTCACAAGGGAGGAAAATTTAAAACAGAAAATTATATTTTTGCCCTGATCTGCGTGTCTCTCTTTTTTTTCATTTAAATTTTGAAAAAAATTCTTTCAAAATTTATCTTAGTTAATCGGTAACTATCCTAAAAATAGATTTTTTCTATTTTGAAAATGAAAAAAAAATTCCAAACGTGAAGATCTGCATCAAAAATATCGACAAGAATTACGAAATAAATACCTATGACCTATGTATTATTGTAAATTATCGCGTGTAAAAATATCGTACTATAATGTTAAGTTTGTTGGCCTATTTCATGTTTTTTTTTTTTTTTTTCTAAATAAGTAGAATCTACTTGAATTTGATCTGAAAATAAATTTTAAAACGATGAGATCATGTTAATGTTTAATCACACTAACATGACATTTTGTCTTTTTACAATGTACCTACTTATAATATTTCTTCTTTGATGAAACTGTTTTCCAAATTGGAAAACTTTTTCGCACTTGTCTAGTCTTTCTTTATAATTAAAATCGGATTGAATATTTCACGACTGATTCTCGAATTATTTACCTATACGATTTTAAAATTAATTTTTTTGGGAGAATTTACTTACCTATCTATATACAGGCGTATTTGAATCATTCCTCATTGTTAAACGTATAGGTACCCATAATTATTTTATTGTACTTATATTTACTCGTAATTTCGAATTCATCGTTCATTCACATATTTCTACGATTAACTCTTTATGGCTCGTATCAACGTTTAAATGTTTAATGGCCCAGATCCAAAAAATTATTCGATTTTTATTTCAACTTATCACAAATTGACATTTGCGATTGTCAGACATCGAATAAAAATAAAGTTTTAAAATTCTACTTTTGTAAAAATAATTCGAATGTTATCGAAATTGAAAATTTTCATTATAAAAAATGAGAGGATTATTATAAAAAATTATTTCTGCCTCATATGGTATTTTTAAATTACCTGAATAAAAATTGGTGCTGAATGACATCTTTATACATATACGACTTCTTCATTCCGATTGTGTATTTAATTACGTTGTAATTTAATTTTTTTTTTCCGAATATGTACCTACCTATTCCATTCAATATGCTCTATACGTATGCGTATAATCGTTTATTATTTTAATATAATTTTTTTTATAAATATGTACCACTATTACAACGACTACCTTTACGACGATTTCTATTCAGAAAGCAATAAACAAATTATGCTAGTCTTTAGTCGAGTGTGTTTTTATATCGGTGGAGAAAAAAAATCATCGCATCGTATACTTTCAAACAAACGCGGGAAGAAAACGTACATCTTTGAGAATACGTTCACTTATTACCGAATAAAAATAAACATTTCTATTTGGTTACATTGTATCAGAGCTTGAGAGTATAATTAATTACTATTTAAATACGAATCCGCTTTTACGCTTTGAATTTCTAAAAGGACACCGTCAACCGAGCAATAAGTCTGTCATTACTGTTTTATTGGAATAACATCAAAGGTGATATTTTAACATGTGGAAAATGAGTGGGCCTGCGTCATTAGTGTACGTGTGCGGTTTCCGTTGCGGGTGCTTTGAGATGGGAAAATATCGTATTCGCGAGGTATTCGAATCGGAAATGTCGCGGTGGGGGATTGGGAATTTTTTTCAATGAATGGGGGTTTTAATTTAGTTTGGTGGATGTTGAATGATGAAAATTTTTTGTGAAGGAATTGGCTTGTATGATGAATTTTTTGAATTTGTAGTCCCTTTTTGATTGAAGAAATTAAATTTCAAAGGGAGGCATTTTATTTTTTGGGTTGAAAAGGTTTTGGATTGGAGAACATATTTTAAAATATATTCAAAAGAAATAAGAAGTGACCAACTGATGATAAGATGATTTTATTTGAATTTTTCAGTGATCTCATCTTCTGAAAATGAGCAGTCAAAATACATAATTGAGCAATAATTTCAGATAATTTGATTTTATTCAAAGAATATTTCAAAAAAAAGTTCAGTGACCTCTCTCTCTCTCGATTTGATATTAAGTAAAAATTTTAGGATAGGTAAGTATTAGGTATGTTGGTTTGATGGAAGGGAAGATTAAAAAATCAGGCAGAATTTCCATTCTCATTTTGACGAATATTTCAAAATTTTTTCAAACAGTCACAATTTTGGAAAAATTTGACAAAAAAAATATCAAAAGGCTGTATCACCTTTAGAGAGCCTGATTTGTGATAAAGTAGGTATTTTTTTCATCTACATACTAAAAAAAAATCACGACAGAATTTTACCTGATTCCCTGTTTTAATGAGTTCAAGGATATTGGACGTAGTTAGAAAGTGTGTGAGGGAAGACTTTTAAAAAATTATAGAATTTCTCATTCTTTTGAAATTTTTGGAAAAATTGAGGTAAAAAAAATACCTACTTCAACAGTAAAAAAAATCCCGAGCACGTATCTAAAATTTCAGGAGCTAAAATGCATTTTTTAAATTTTGGAAAATTTTTGATAGGTAATGAGAAAATTTGAAAAAAAAAAACACAAAAATTTATGGTAGGTAATCAAAATAAAAATGTAAAATTTGGTATGTACCTGGTTTACTCTCCCATTTATAAATCACTGAAAATTAACGAAAAGCAATGCAAAACAGTTGAATTAAAACAGTTATAAATCTGCGGAAAATTTCATTGAAAGCAGACAGTAAAAAAATTGTTGAAAAATCAGAGAAAATCTTGGCAAAATCAGCGAAAATTCGTGGAAAATCGAAGAAATTTGCTGATTTTTTATTTCTTAAAATTCTGACGTTTTTTTCAGCAATTTTTCATTTTTTCGGAATGAAATGTACCTAAGTGTCAAGTGTGTATTTTCAAACTCTGGAATTCATTGAGAGTGATTTTGAGAGGAGATTCCCCTTTGAAAAAAAATCCCATGCACTTCTCGATAAAAATTGTTGGTAAAAATTTGAAAATGTGCCTTTAGAATTTCATATCGAAGTAAAAAGTGGAAGAATTGATTAATTTTAGACCATCCAAATGAATTGAACGTCATTTTGAATTGATCTAATTTTCTTGTGCATTTTTTCAATGTTTGAAAAAAAAATACCTATGGATTTGACTCGACAGTCGCGTATTATGGATATGGATTGTTCATTAATTGATCAAATGTTAGAGTTGGAGTTTATTGAGGTTATTTTGTTGAGATTTTTTCGAAGCTGAAAAATACAAAGTTTTTCTGGAGTTTTTAGAATGTCTCGGAACAATTTCCAGTCGATTCAGAAACTCAGTAGGATGTAGGGATGTAGAAGTACTTAAACTAAATTTTGCCCTTTACCTTGATTATTTTATATTTTGAGCTTTTTCAAGATTGTGAGGTAACTTTAAATTGTCAAAAACTTGAAAATTTTAAAAAATGAATTTAAGCACTTGAAATTTTGAATTTTTTTGTGTGCTTTTTTTTAATTCAAGTATTTCTGTTTTAGCTCGAAAATTTTGCTACTTGAAGTAATACTTAGTTGAGCTCAAGACGACTTTAAAAATTAAAGTTTTAGTATTTTTCCAGAATTTCTGCTGTCGTGAGAGATTTGGGATCTACCCCAACTCTGAAATACTTCCGCTTCTGAACGAGCTCAACTTTTAGAAAAAAATCTGGTAAAATGAGTAGTGAAACAATTTTTATCAATTCTTGATGTGAACCTTCAAAAATTTGGATTTCCGCAGTGGCGCAACCAAGGGGGGGCTAAGGGGCTAAAGCCCCCCCCAAAACCTCGGGTCGATTTAAGGTAGTGGTTTTAAAAATGTGTCGAACAGAGGCGTTGCCGGGGGGAGGGGTTCGGACCCCCTCCCCTTGAGGTCAAGAATTTTTATGAAAAATGTATTTTTTAGACATTAAAAAATCTAATTTTATCAAAGCTTCGCCCTCGCTGCGCTCGGGTGTAAATTGAATCGCTATTATATGAACTATTGAAGACTAAAGTGCAAAAAAAGGCTCATTTTTACCCCTCCCTCTTCCCCTCCCCCTAAAAATTACTCGTTTTTCAAGTCTCTGTACTCATTTTGCAGCCACCCGAAAAAAAGCTTCCGACTCAGACCCCCCCCCCTTTCGGACTCTTCTGGATACGCCACTGGTGTCGAAAATCAGCACATTTTCAAAATTACTGCCCTAAATCGACCAAAACGAATTTTAAGATGAGACTGAGGAGGTGGTAGGTGGTATGGATGGAAAAAACTCGAATTTACACGATTCTCTCTTCATTTTACCCAAATGAGGTGTTCCTCTTTGAAAAATTCACTGTCATTTGTTTTTTAATGCTCTTTGTACTCTGTTGTTTTGAATAAAATTCACGTTTATAATTTAAAGGGGAAAAAATCTCAATATTCTATGCTGGAGCCGTGTCGAGAAAATTTGGGTCCCAGGGGGATAATCTAAACGCGAAAAAAGGTCTTTCAGGAAATTTTAAACATCTATATTTGATGTAATTAGGAAAATTTACCCCTTTATTTCAAGGTCCCTCACCCATGGTAAGCCTTAATGAGCTCCTTGAAAAAACGGGGGTTCGGGGGACCCCCCTCTCTATGCAGGTCTACACCCCTTACTTTTCTCATGAATTCTAGCCCCCTCCAAAAAAAAGTTCTGGTTGCGCCACTGGATTTCCGTATTGCAATAATTGACATCTGGCTCTTTTCAATCATATTAAACAGGAATATGATATTTTGCCTAATGTCCTATTGAAGGAGCCGAACTTGTAATCGAACGAAACATTGAAATTATCCATCAAAAATCAGAAAGCAGGTCCCATAAAATTATTCCAAGAGAAAATGAGAGAATTTCGGTCAAATCTGATAGGAAACTTTCAAAAAAAAAAAAAATACATTTCAAAGTTCAGTTTATTTTTTAAAAAACGCCACGATTACGTATTCCAGATTCAAAAATAGAAACAAAAAATTTCTTCTTTCAGGTAGTAGGTCAAAGAAAAAAAATTCGAACTCGAACACCAAATCTAAACCCATTCTCAATCTCCTCGTAGGTATAATAATATTTCAAACAAATTCTTGAAAAAATGATGAATTACAAATTTTGAAGCTTTCTATGGATTTTTTTTCCTCGACTGAAAACTCAAAAACGATTTCTTCTATTTTTTTTTTTTTTTTTTTAAATAAATTTAGAAAATAAAATAAAATTTTAGGAATTGGCATGATTAAAAAAAAAAAAAAAAAAAAACAATAATGAATAATATGAGTCTGGGTGTGGAAACCATATTCAAGTGTCAAAAATTAGATTTTGAGTTGAAATCGATTTCGGCCCTTTTAGAAAGGGAGTACAATCAAGGAGAACCCTCAACTCAAAAACAAATTTCGTTTTCCAGGCTCACACGATTTAAAAGTTGAGAAATCTAAATAGGTACCTATGATCACCTACCTAAATCTGCAGCTGAAAACTTCCATTTTTAACCCCACCTACCATTGAACATCCAAAAAAAAGCCAACATGGTTTTCAAACCTCCACCCTTCTTTTTTTCCATCTTCTAAAAACTAGTTCGATATATTTTTTTTACAAAACGTGCCTCACGAAGGGAGGAAAATGACGACAATACCTTTTTAAAACCCTCGCTCGTCAGCAGCCCCGTCGAAAAAAAATCTACAATTGCCTCGTACATCAAAACCTCATTCCCATCTCCAAAAATAGCCATCTCGTTATATCATAAGGGGAAGAGCCTAAAATATACGTATTTAACCAATTACATACAAAGGTATCTGGTACCCTTCACATTGATACATCACGATTTCTACATTTACCAAGCAGATGAACACTCGAACTCATCAGAATGTACACATTTTAAAGTGATAAGTTAATAAGACAAGAAACGGGTGCTGGGTATCATTGCTCAGGTATATTCATCCATATGTTACTCGAGCTATCGAGATCGAGTTAACCTAAACTAATATTTGTTCAAGAAATATGGTACGCGTCTCATCTTAGTCGAAAAAAGTTCCAAAACTTAAGAAATTAAAAAATTTCAACATCCAGCTTCGAATTTTTCATCTGATGTAAAAATTTCTCATGCTGGAAAAACCGCACGTATAAAACTCGATCGATTGTTAAATTCGAAAATATAATACTCATCAATAATTACTAAAGCATTTGATGAAATTTCGATTCGAAATAGGGTGTTCGACGAAGCGCACAATATGGGTTTGTGAAATCAAGCAGCTTTTCGATACAAGTTGCCGATTCGCTGTAGGTTATTTTCTTATTTTTAGGGGGAAATTTTTTTCACCGAGTTTCCTTAACAATGGAGAAACTTTTTTTTTAAATCTGTGAAGTTGGAGTTGAAACTCGTCGGGGGAAACGAGAGACGTAGGTTGGCAAACTCTGTGAAACAACACATCTGGCGTTTCGTCTATTTTCATCCTCTTTCTTTTCCAAGATTTCGAGACTCGATGCCGAAGAAAATCTTGGTGCGGAGCGATTTCGCGAACACACCCGTTAATTAGACGCTGCCAACGGAGTAAAAAATGGGTTTCGGATGATCCTCGTATGAGCTTTTGAAATCCCAAGAGAGCTGTTATGATTTCATTAAGACTTTACAGTCGGAAAAAAAAACACGAGATCAGCGGTTTGAAAGATTTACCATCTTGGACGTAATTTATCATGTTATATTTTTTAAGCCTTTCAAAAAACTTGGATCGAGCGATAAAAATATGATTCGGAAATTAAATTTTTTTTCGAGATGAAAATTTACTTACGTACTCCGGATTCAGGTACATTTTCAAGTCTTTATACAAAATATATACGAATTGTGTAAACATTTAACCAAATTAGACGGTTTAATTTCCAACCAGACGAAATAAATGGGGAACATAGTACGTTGGCTTTTCGAATGTAGTGAAGTTATTACCATTATAATGTAAACATATGTAAGAAAAATACCGCGAGAGCGTGAACGTGCGCGTTTGTTTAGATTGTTTACATATAATCCGGTGCCCTAATCTGCTATCGAGTTAAATATTTAATGGAGTTTTTTCCATATTTCGATTTATAACAAAGCTAAATGTTCTAATCGACTATTAAAACTTTCCTCCTCGACGTAGGTATGGCCGGAATGGTGAGTGTAATTATTCGTACGAGTATAAATATCTCTATAGGTAGATATGACTAGACGTATACATCATTTCGTAATTTTATTTACCAAATAGTTGGTGTAGTAAATGGTTAGACTAATGTTTATGTGGTCTGGCAATCAGTTATAACATTCGATGTTGAACCAGTTTTCCGCAGAGATGGGTGTTTTTTTGAATGGGATCTTGTTGGCGAGTGATTTCAATGTGTGTGAAATTGTAGGTTCATTTATGGCTCGTATGAGGAATTAATTGGCATGTAGACGCAACCAAAAGGGGATGGTCAGGGGGCTAGAAATTCCTCCTTCAGCTATTGAAGAAATTTTTCGTTGAAAAATGTCAAAAAGGAGTATATTTTTTACCTATGACTGAATCTACACGAAAGAGACTTCAGACACGAAATTAAAAATACCCTGCGAACGACTGAATCGTTTTTTTTTTCAACTGTACGATTCAAGTGGTCCACCCACTTGCTTTTATCCAAGTTCGAAATTTTTTTTCAGAGTTCGAATTTTTTCTCAAATTAAATTTTTTTCCGAGTTCGAATTTTTTCTCGATTATTTTTTTCCAAATTAAAATTTTTTCTAGAATTTGAATTTTTTCTCCATCATTTATTGAATTTTTTTCAGAGTTTGAATTTTTTCGATTTTTTTCCAAATTTTTTTCCGAGTTCGAATTTTTTTTCAGAGTTTAAATTTTTTCTCGACTACTTTTTTTTTAAATTAAAATTTTTTTCACAGTTCGAATTTTTTCTCGTTTTTTTTTTCAAATTAAAATTTTTTCCTGAGTTTGAATTTTTTCTCGACTAATTTTTCTCAAAATTAAGATTCGAACTCTGAAAAAAAATTAATTTTAAGAAAAACTAGCCGAGAAAAAATTCGGACTCTGAAAAAAAAATTAATTTTGAGAAAAAGTAGTTGAGAAAAAATTCAATTTGGAAAAAAATAATCGAGAAAATTCTGAAAAGAAATAAAAAATTTCGAACTCGGAAAAAAGCACTTGAATCATACAGTTGAAAAAAAACGATTCAGCCGTTCGCACAGTACCTAGTTGTTGTTTAGACTGTTTTTAATTTTTAAAAAAATACCTAACCTAACACAAAAATGTAAAAAAAATCGATTTTTTCATGGAAATCACTGTACTTACTTCAATAAATAACTCAAAAAATGATTACTTACATTTTATTATTGCTGAAATTGTTGAATCATTTTTTGTTTCTTTTTTTATGTCATAATTTCAATTTCCAATGCAAAAATTTGTACAGAATAATTTTGTTTAATTTTCTTGTTTAAAAATTGAAAAAATAAGTAGGTACCTAGATACCTCAAAAAAAAATACAATGTTCTGACGTTCATAGCCCATTTGCAACTTCTCAAATCAATTATAACGGTTTCGAGGCATCTTGAGAGCCTTTAGAAAATGTTGAAATTCTCCAGCACTGGAGAAAGCCCTGTAAAATGGTCCTAATAAACTTTAGCGCCTATAATCGAGTATTATCTATAATTATCAATGATCTTAATATGTGATCGATTAGAAGCAATTTTCCAAAATCTGTAACTGAGGAGTTTCGTTTCAAAACGCAACAAAAAATTTGTTTCGAATCAAAACGCAACATCTTTTTTTTGCCCCCTCTCCTCCAACCCTCCTTGAGGTACAAGTACGAAATGACCCCAAAACATGTACCTGGGGTCCTAAGCTTTCCAATGAGACCGCCCCGAGCCAAAACCCCCCACCCAATTTTGAATGACAGCTTTTTTGCAATTTACCAAAAATCAGGTCTTCGGAGATGTTGCGTTTTGCAACGAAACTCCTCAACTACTTGTTTAAATTCATAAATTCATATTTTTTGACACAATATTTTCTCAGAAAACATAATTATCTGAACATAGACGCCGGCGGTTTACCCCTACCTATTGTTAAAGAGTTGAAAATTTATAGATGATATGCTATTTTCAACCTCCTGAATCGATTGGAAACAGTTTTAAGAAGTTTTGGAGCCTTCAGGTAATTTTGGAGATGTATATCGTGTATACAGGTAGTGGTGACTAATTTTTTAGATTTTTTTCAGATTTTTTTGCACTGTAGCCAAAATTTCACTTTGAAACTTTGAAATCGCCATAATTCTGAAACTAAAAGATTTTTAGAGTTGGTGGAACAGACAACCGAAAATTCTGAAATTTATTTAGTGTATATGTAGAATGGTGACCAATTATTGAAAATTTTTCAATTTTTTCTCGCAATGCATTCCAGCCCAAAACCACCCTTAAATTTTTCAATTGCTCAAAGGGTCTGGCCGGATAAGAAGTGAATTTGGCCCTGGATTGGATTTTCGTTCTAATCCTTCCAAATGGTACCCCTTAATGTAAAAAATCTTTTAAAAAATTTATCATCCCCACTCCCTTCTATTTTGGAATTATGGCCATTTTATTGCTTGATTTTCAAGAATTTTCAATTTCAACCCTTGTGAAGGCCATTTTCTTATTCTTTGGCACATATCAAGTGTCTGTATCTTTAATATTTTTTTGACTTTTTCTTTGTGAATTTTTCAACTTTTATTTATTTTTACCATCAGTGAGCCTCAACAACATCATCCATCCATCCATCCATCCCTCCATCCAAAAAATTTTACCGGACATTTGTCCGGTCAAGAGTTATTGTTTGCACGCCTTTTCTCATCAGAAAAATACTCCGAGTGGGTATGGCCACAAATATAGGAATGTTCATTGACCATTTTATGAGCTTTTCTCTAGGGCTGAAAAATCCCAAAACTCTTTGCAATCAAGCTTTTAAAATATCTCTAGCCTCTTTCCAATCGGTTTGGGAGGTCCAAAATAAGGTAGGTACTTAGATACATATCAAATTTTAGTTTTCTCGTCAAAACAAATTTTCATATTTTTCAAAGCGATGTGGCAATTTCAAAATTTTAAAAATTCGCCAAAATTCAAGAGATGAATTTTTTCTTCTAAAATTTCGGATATAAGATTTTTTATGATGCAATTTCGATTTAATTCTGTTTCTGACCAAAATTTTACTGCCTGTTGGAATCATAGGCGCACCCAGAAATTAATTCAGGGAGGGGCTAAAAATTTGAGGAAAATTGGGAGAGGGGTCAAATTTCAAAGTAGTCATTTTTCACTGATATTTCAGTCAAAAATCATCAATTTTAGAGGAATCGGTGTTTTTTGACTGAAAAATTGGTCAATAATTATCAATTTTTGAAATGAAACAATAAGCGAGGGTGAAATTTTTTTGAAAAAGTACTATTCCAAAAGCAAAAAAAAATGTCCTTTTTTAATATATTTGCAAGAAAAAAAAATTTTCGAGCTTAAGGGGAGGAGCTCGAGCCTCCTGAGCCCTCCCCCTCCCTCTTGGTTCTCTTGGTTGCACCTACGCTCTTTGTAAGTATTGTTGGTACCATGTTGGTATTGCATTTCAAATCAAAGGCTCTGGTGTGGTAAGGGGGTCAATTAGCCCTTGGTCTAACTTTGGCCAAATTCTTATGCCATTCGATTTGGCATGGTAGAAGATGATTTTAGAGCGCATGAGCGAATTTTTACCTCACCCCTGGGGGGCTGGGGGGCCAAAATACACGATTTTCAAGCTGAAAACTCTTAAAAATTCTATCTCCTCGAGTTTTCAACCGATTTTTTCCAAACTTGGCACAAAGGTAGGGGTACTAGAGGGGAATACCCTGAAATTTTTTCAGATTTTTTCGACCACTCCAATGACCTTGAATTCGACTTTGAAAATTTCAAATCGCCCTGGGAGCACCGTTTTGCCGCGGGGTATAAAGAAAAAATTTTTTCATGTTTCCCACTCCATTTTACACCACTCAGAATTTTTTCAGATTTTTTCGAGTGGTGGTTTACATGTGGCGTCCGAAAAACTGATAAATCGGTCGTTTTATTACTTTAAAATTATGCCTTTCCCATCAATTTCGTATTTTTCATTTTTTTTCTCACTAAAAATACATTCATGCTCGCTTTTTATTAAATTTTGATCAATATTCACCCATTTCCCATGACTACGACATTTTGAAGAAAGGGTATCCCCGGATATGATAGGCGAATCGGCCCAAGAGCTACTTTTTGAAACTAACCAGCAGACATTATTAAGGACCCCAAAAAATGATTTTAGAAAATTTTTTCCACTCCCTAACTCACCCTACCCCCTTACCCCCGCCCCCAAAATAGCGAATTTTTGTCAAAAAATCGTATCTCGGAACCTAATGGACCAAAAATTCCGAAATTTATGTGGTGTATATAGGAAGTGGTGACCAATGACCAATTTTTGAGAATTTTTTCAGATTTTTTTTGCGATGCATTCTATTCTAAAAAACCACCTTAAAAACTTTGAATTGCTCAAAGGGTCTGGCCGGATAAGGGGTGATTTTAGCCATGGGTTGGATTTTCGCGTTAACCTTCCCAAAGGGTACCCTCTGATGTAAAAAAATCTGAAAAAATTTTCAACCTCCCCCCCCCCTTCTATTTCTGAGTTATGACCATTTTATTGCTAGATTTTCAACAATTTTTAATTTCAACTGTTGTGAAGGAAATTTTCTGTTCTTTGGCACAAAGTTACCTAATATGTCTCGTACCTACAAATTATGAAAGAAAGTTTTTTTTTTTCATTTCATCTTAATATTTTGCTCTTGTACTACAGTGCATTTTTTGTCATGGGCTGGAAAATGAAAATTTTGAAATTGAAAAAAAAATTCGAATTATTGTACCTATCAAGGTGAGTTGCATTTATATCAAAAAGAAAGAATTTATGTCTTTTAGTTTTGGAATTGGATCAATTTCAATATTCTCAGAAATCCATTTTCACTGACTTTTTATGACAGAAATAGCGAATTTCGAGATTTCAATTGAAACGATCGCGAAAAGGGAGTTTATCTAGATATTTTGGACAGCTAAATACAAATTCGACGTTGTAATCATTTCTTTCTGCACGAAATGCTGAAAAATGCGAAAGAATCAGCTATTAAAAACATTTTTATATATGTAGTAGGTATTCTGCGATTCTTGACCCTTGCGGCTTCGAAATCGCCAAAACTGAATACGTGACGTGAATCTACGTTGAAATACACATTTGTGGGATACTATTCACAAATTGGTTGTTCTTCACTTATATATGCTTATATGGTGTTTTTTTGCAATGATTGAAAACTTCATATAGCCGAAAAAGCATGAAGATATGTAATGTACCAACTTTTTGAAAAAAATATCATAAATACGTCTTTATGAGGCGTGACTTAGGCCAAAGAACAGAAAATTTCCTTCACAACAGTTGAAATTGAAAATTGTTGAAAATCTAGCAATAAAATGGCCATAACTCAGAAATAGAAGAGGGGGGGAGTTTGAAAATTTTTTCAGATTTTTTTACATCAGAGGGTACCCTTTGGGAAGGTTAACGCGAAAATCCAACCCATGGCTAAAATCACCCCTTATCCGGCCAGACCCTTTGAGCAATTCAAAGTTTTTAAGGTGGTTTTTTAGAATAGAATGCATCGCAAAAAAAATCTGAAAAAATTCTCAAAAATTGGTCATTGGTCACCACTTCCTATATACACCACATAAATTTCGGAATTTTTGGTCCATTAGGTTCCGAGATACGATTTTTTGACAAAAATTCGCTATTTTGGGGGCGGGGGTAAGGGGGTAGGGTGAGTTAGGGAGTGGAAAAAATTTTCTAAAATCATTTTTTGGGGTCCTTAATAATGTCTGCTGGTTAGTTTCAAAAAGTAGCTCTTGGGCCGATTCGCCTATCATATCCGGGGATACCCTTTCTTCAAAATGTCGTAGTCATGGGAAATGGGTGAATATTGATCAAAATTTAATAAAAAGCGAGCATGAATGTATTTTTAGTGAGAAAAAAAATGAAAAATACGAAATTGATGGGAAAGGCATAATTTTAAAGTAATAAAACGACCGATTTATCAGTTTTTCGGACGCCACATGTAAACCACCACTCGAAAAAATCTGAAAAAATTCTGAGTGGTGTAAAATGGAGTGGGAAACATGAAAAAAAATTTTTCTTTATACCCCGCGGCAAAACGGTGCTCCCAGGGCGATTTGAAATTTTCAAAGTCGAATTCAAGGTCATTGGAGTGGTCGAAAAAATCTGAAAAAATTTCAGGGTATTCCCCTCTAGTACCTCTACCTTTGTGCCAAGTTTGGAAAAAATCGGTTGAAAACTCGAGGAGATAGAATTTTTAAGAGTTTTCAGCTTGAAAATCGTGTATTTTGGCCCCCCAGCCCCCCAGGGGTGAGGTAAAAATTCGCTCATGCGCTCTAAAATCATCTTCTACCATGCCAAATCGAATGGCATAAGAATTTGGTCAAAGTTAGACCAAGGGCTAATTGACCCCCTTACCACACCAGAGCATTTGCTCATTAGTTCTCAGTTTATGGGTAAGCTCTTATTCTAATTTTAATAAATATTATAAGACCAGTTCTTTCATTGACAACCTCATTAACGACCATTTCATATACCAAGGGAAATATTGACCAGTTTGTAGATGAATATTGAATGGACACAGGTACATTATATGCAAAGTCATTCTTTTCAACCTTATTCAGTCGAGGTAGATACGAGTAATAAGATTGATATAGGTAGGTAGTAAGTACATATAATGTAAGATCTTTCAATACCATGGGTAAGTATCACGTAAGCTAGTTTTAATTATATTTACCTATAGGTATATGGAAGCTATCAATATCCACTGTAGTTTGTTGGAAAAATCATTGGGCTTACTAATGGTAATTTATTGGCAAGAATGGTCCGATTCATTAAACTGACGAATGGAAAATTGATTCAAACATTCTCAATAAAATCATCACACTGCACAATAATTTGGCTTTGAATCATATTCAAACGTAATAGGTACCATGAGCGCACCCAGGGGGCCTCAGGAAGCTCAACCCCTTCCCCCTTCTTGAGCTCGGAAAAAATATGTTTTATTGCAAAAATATTTAAAAAATACCTTTTTTGCTTTTTAAACAGTATTTTTTCAAAAAATGTTCGCCCTCGTTTTGCTCGGGCAGTATTTTGATCATTTTATTGTAAAAATTGATAAATTTTGACTAATTTTTCCGTCAAAAATTACCAATTCCTCCATAAGTTTCCAGTTTTTCAAAACAAAATTGATGATTTTTTATTGAAGATCATCAGTGAAAATAATTAATTTGAATTTGACCCCTCCCCCCTATTTTTTCTTGAATTCTCAACCCCTCCCTCAATTAATTTCTGCGTGCGCCTATGGTAGGTACCTACTTCTATAAATAACTAGATATTTTTTTAACGCGATAAATTTTAAATCATGGAAAAATTCAATTTAAAATTTCAAAAGCTACCTTCTATGACTTAATTATGAATGGCCCTCTATTAAATTCTCGCTATCATTCCATTAAACCCACGCCGAACCAAATTTTCTGCTCAATCGGCGACCGAAAAAAAAAAGAAAACACAAAAAAATCCGCCTCGAACCTAAAAAGAAATACAAGAGAAGCCAGTAAATACAAAAGATACAATAAAAATATTCTTCTCTGTCAGGATAAAATATTTTTGTGGCATTTCCTGCGTGTGTAGTTACGGTAGGTACCATGCTGTCTGCTCTGGGAAATCTCTATTCGATGCATTAAGAAGAGTGGTATACAGTGGATGACTTATCCAGTTTCATTTTCGACAGCAAAAAGAACAGAGAACGGTCTTGCCACAGAACTACGACTGATTGGAACCCATGGTGGGGTAAAGGGTAAAACGTTAAACAGGCATTGCAATAAGACCATTTTTCTATACTAATTCGATCCAAAAATGAAGTTGGGTCTTCCAAAAATTCTCCTCATTTGCGAGTATTTCAAAAAAAAAGCTTATTCCACGAAATCTTGCGCAACGCTGATATAACTTCTTTAATACGCCAGAGAAGGATATTTAATTCGAAACGCCCTAAACCAGCCCGAACAATACACCATGGACGAAAAAAAAAAAAGAAAAAACCAAGATGAAAAAAGAACCGAAGAAAGAAGAACTTATCGCGGTGTCAAAACGAAATTGAGCTCTCGTTCGTCGCCGCGGGGTTAAAACAACAAAACGCCACCGCGATTAGGAGGTTATGAAAATTAAAAGTTTTGGCTTCAGTCGTTCTCAAAATGCGGATCCGGGTTCGTGCGGATCCGGGTCAGTTTCGTACTTGATCGCAACCGCCAACAAAGTGGTAGTGGAAAATCGTTCGTATACAACTCAGCCTACCTTTAAGTTAAAGGTAAGTTGTATTTTGAATTTTTTCCCCAAAAGCACGAATATTTTTTGCCTATGTGTCGCGGTAATGATAATTTATATTCTGGAATTAAATTTTTTGCTACGTTTTGTATTGATTGATTTGTCGATGTCGTCATTGCTTTTTAATTCTGTTTTCTTCGCGAAGTTGGATTTTTTCCTTTATTAACTTTTTTTCGACGCGGGTTTCCTTCGAGGGTGCGTTCATTTGAGTTAGTTCTCGGTTTACTTGAATTCCAATTTGCATTCGTTCGTAGGTTTTAAGTGGAATATTGAAGAGTATTTTTGATAAGTTTTTCCATTATCTGTGAAATAATAAGTTGATGAAATAACATCTCGGGAGAGAAAGTTTCCAACGGAATATTAAATCAGCAGTTGGTAAAGAAGGTTTTGCTGGGTGCTTATTTTTTTGGCAAGAATTCTGAATTATTATACTTTTGAAGAATAAATTACCTACCTATCGGATAATCTATGTAGGTAGGTAGGTTTTCGAGAGTGGGCGTGGTTTCGGAAATAAAATAAGAATTAGGCAATTTTTAATGACAAAAATATTTTTTTAAATTTGTGACTCCTCAATTTTTGATTTTTTTTTAGAAGTTTTACTAATTTATTGGCAGAGGAGAAGGAAATGGCTCAATCCACGCAGCTTTTGTTATATTGATCTTTTGATTGACCTCATTTAATTTTTGTTTGAAATTCATATTTACTCTTTTCAAGTTGAAAACTAAAAAAAAAAAAAAATGAAACGAATGTTGAACCAAATTTACATTATTATAATTTTTTTCACTCTCAATTTTATAATTATTTTAACGTATTTATTCATTTCTTTCTTGGCTTCAAATTGAGAATCTGATTAATTAAATTTTTACTTTTCCGGATTTAAGAGCATTTGAAAAAATTGAGGCATTGAAAAAATGTACCTACCTGAATTTCTTGTAAATTTTTTTGGAAGAGTGTTTAAAAATAGAGTGATTTTCCTTCTTACTTCTTTGAAATTGAAATTTTTTGGGAAAAAATTTAATATGAGGTTAGTAATTTTGAAAAATAGAGTTTATTTGTTATCAGTTTTTTAAAATTATATTACCTAGAAATGAAAATTACACGTAATTTCAATAATAACTTGTAAGTATAAGTTAGTATTTCTCCCTTCTCCTCCTCCACCAAAAATGTTCAACCGATTTCTCAAATTTTCATCATTTTTGAATTTCAATTTATGTAGGAACAAATTCAATTTTTTTATCAGATTGAGAGACAAAAAATTCGCGATTTTGTAGTCGATTCGAATTTGTCTCCATTTTCAATATCATTTAGAATGGAAAGTCTCTGTGAATTTAAAATTACTCAAGACGTCGTTTGAGGACGTCGTTTCGAATTCAAATATGAAACTTCGAATTTAATTTGAAAAAAATGCAGATTTTATAAATGAAAAAAAAAAAAGATTGGTAAATTATCACAACAGATCAATGGATCATTTTGTGTTTTTTTCTCGAGCCAAGCAAGAAAAGTAGCTTAAATCAAAACCATATTTGCTCCCTTGCTTTCTCTCTATCAATAGAATTTAAAATTTGCCAATTTTTATAACTCTGAAAAATATTACAGTTTTTCACCAAATTGATTCCCATCTTCAAAAATTTCGTTGACAGCGATTTCTCAATTTTATGTCACAATTTATTGCTTTTTTGTTTTTTGTAATTTTCAAATAATAATATTTTCTGAATTTTTTCTTTTGAAATGACTTTTGAACGGAAGATATTTTTATACACATGGGCTATTCATCTGCAGTAATTTTTTATCGTTAAAGCACTACACGACACACGACTATTTTGAAACAATGAGGCAGAAAAATTATAAAATTTTGAATATTGAAAAAACATTTTCAATTTTTCAACTCCTCTATCCATCCTTGTTCCTCTCCGTATTTCTACCAAAAAAAAAAAAAAAATGGGTAGGTAATTGAGGTAAAAATTTTCGGAGCCTGATTTTATCAAAAATTTTAAAAACTCAAAAAAAGGGTTTCAAAACTAGATGGCTCAAAAAATGAATAAATATCGAAAATTTTAGTCAGGAACATTTTTGAGTACGTTTCCTATTTTGATATCACAAGAAAAAAAGAATTATCAGATTATTTTGAGATTTTAATACCGATATGACTTCAATGCATTTTTTTAATCTTAATTTTTGAATAAATTTTCAATTTTTTTTCTTCTTATTCATTATTCAATCATTTTATTTCGACCTAAAAATAATTGAGTTTTGAAAAAATAAAAAGCAGACTGCCCAAATGATGAAACATTTAAAAATTGAAATAAGTATTATTAAATACATCTGAATGTAAAAATTTTAAAAAATAATGATGATCTTTTTTTTTTATTTTTATTTTTTTGTTTCAGAACTCCAATAATTTAAGAATAATCACGTTGGAATTCAAAAAATTGCCATTTGTGTTGAATGTTTAACAAAACATTTTCGATATTTTGGATGGCGATTGCCCCATTTCCACCTCTTGGGTACGCCTCTGAACTCATCAAATAATAAATTTTTTCTCACGCATCTATCCTGTTTTACAATCTACTGTCACCATCTTACCACAATATTGAGAAAATTGAACATTTTACAAATCTCCGCCCCGTTTTCCCTTCGAAATACTCGAACAACCATCAACCCACCACGACATCGACTTGCAAATTCTGAAAAATAATAATAAGTAATGTCACTTTTTTTCGAATTCAATTAAACCCTCAGTTTTGAGGGGAAAATCCAAGCCCTACACCTACCCCTCGACCACAAAAATTCCACCATCTTGACAATCGAGCCCATGAAATATTTCGCACGTCACTTCACATCACAAACTTTCCACTCAATCAAACCACATCCCCTCGACAGAGACACTTTTCGAACCAGTTTCCCTACAATTGCGATATCGGAATGGAAATAAAAATTCTAAAAGAAAGTATCCCACTTATCGAGTGGGCGCGTGTACAATAGGAAAGAAAAACACTCGAAAATCCCTGCTTAGGATAAATGGAAACCACATTTTCGAGAGAGAATTTCACCGCGATACCGCCACCTCCGTCTGTATAATTCGACGAATGAAAAGTACGCGTGTATTACAAAATCATCGCCCTAGTTAAAGAGGTATTTTCGTAGCCTTTTGACAGCTTCGGATAAGGCGTTTTGTTGAATGAATGAAGTCGACTCGTCTGTGTATTTTTTGACCACCTGGTTCGCTGATCGAGCTCGCTTGTATTTTGTGTAGTCGTTTTTATTTGATCGAGGTAACGTTTTATGAAATATGGATAGATTAAGATTCGTGTGAGTGACATCATAATATTTTATAAGTAAGTAGCATACCCATTAATTTTTTTTTCAAATTCTAGTTTCATTAGAGAAAGGAAAATTCGGAATTTGATTCAAAATCTATTATTTTTAAAATTATTTTATCGTCAAATTATTTCATTCGCTAATTTCATACTTCTGTGATTATTAAAAAATTCGTAAGTATAGGTACGAATCAGTTAATAATAAACACGTACACCTATCTAATCAAAGATAACAGATCAAACCGAAAATATTATTTAAATAATTACCTCCACGTTGGACATGCACGATTCGATGATCAAATAATGAACTTCGGGAGTATTATTTTGTCAATTACAATGGCAGTAAAATGTAGGGACGAGTATGACGTGCAACCATAATTACTTACGACAAAGTTTTCATTCGGTACACATCACACTGACGAGTCGTTTTCAAGTTCGAATAATATGAAAAACTTGCCATTATATTTTTTGACATTTTTAACTCTCTCGAAAAATGTTTTCTCCGCTAAGGAACCAGTAAGTTGAATATCTTTAAAATATTCTGCTTTGAACCTAAAACAAGAAAACATGTGGCTGATTCATTTCAGGCCTACATATTAACTTTAGAAGCGATAGAGAAATGCAAAGGAACCAGCTTACGAGAGTTCGTATCCTTAGATCACCTGAAAATATTCCGCAATCATACAGCTGATGGATATATAGAAGTCCTTGAAGATTTACCAATTGATGCTACGGTGAGTACCACAAAAATTAATTAAGTACGTAATTTTAAAAGGTGTTCAAATTTGACTTTTTTTGATTTTTAGGTCAAGTTTCAGGCCTTTAGCCACAGTAATGATAGTTGGACTTCTAGTCCACTATCAATCGAGAACCTAGAATTATGTCGTTTCATAGAAAAAGATGTATGGTTTGTGCCTGTAGGCAGATTAATTTTAAATATACCAGATCGCTGCCCAATACGTAAAGTAAGCATTGAAATCAATGGGAAATTCATTTTATCAACATGGGCGCCTCTGCAAACATTGATCTTCAATTTTTTGATTTTTTTTGGCTGGGAAAACGATTTTGTTTTTTGCTTTTTTGATGGGAAAATATTGAATTATCAAAGCTTCATAATAATTGGTATCTATTTATCTACCTTAAGTATTAGTATCTTTGTCTCCGAAATCTCTTCAAGTGCCTTTCCACTCTTTTTCAAAAATTGCAAACAATTGAAAAAACATCAAAATTACTTAATGAAAAATCAACTACCACCTATCTGATTTTTCATTCCAGGAATTGAAAGTTTTCTAATGTTCTTGCAGATTATTCCTGTCTGTGAAGAATTTCCTTAATCGGTTAAAATTTCAATAAAACTGAAAAAATTCATTAAAATTTCACAGTTTTCTTAAAATTTTACAATGTTCTCGAAATTTTACAATTTTTTAAAATTTTTTACAAATTTCTTAAAATTTTACAATTTTCTTGAAATTTTAGATTTTTTTTAAAAATTTTAGAATTTTCTTAAAATTGTAGAATTTTCTTAAAATTGTAGAATTTTCTTAAAATTTTACAATTTTCTTAAAATTTTACAATTTTTTTATAATTTTACAATTTTCTTAAAATTTTACAATTTTCTTAAAATTTTACAATGCTCGTAAAATTTTACAATTTTCTTAAAATTTTACAATGCTCTTAGAAGTTTACAATTTTCTTAAAATTTTACAAGTTTTCAAAAATTAGACAAAATGGGTAAGGGTACATCGACTCCTGAATTTTTATAGATCCTAACAAAAAAAAATTTCGAAGAGTTTTTGAAAAAACCGTGAGCGATATTTGAAATTTTTGATCAATGAAAAATCCTTCCTATCCCCGCCAGAACGAAATAACCCCTTCAAAATTATAAATTAAAAAAAAAAACAGTTTTCTTAAAAAAAGAATTCTTAATTTTTTTATAAGTACTTTTTTTTCAGCACCTCCGACCTACCTAATGGGTCCAAAAGCTAAATTGTTTTTTTTTTGACAAGGAAGTCAAAAAAGTAACAAAATTTTCATTGTGCTTATGGACATTCCAAATTTCAAACTTGAAGTTTAAATTACCTAATTATTGATTCACTGAATCCGAAACCATCAAAAACTCAATTTTGAAAAAAAAAGACACTTCGACCGTCGGATCCTTACTCTGCAAAAAAATGTGATAAAATAATCAGCCTTTTTTTGAGCGAAAGTCGGGGATAAGGATGCGGGAAGGGAAGGGAAGGGAAGGGAGGAAGTAATATGATTTTTACTTTTTTTTCATGGGTAGGTATTTCAAATTCAAATAACTTTTTTTGGCGTAAGTATCTTAAAACCGACGAATTTTTTGAAAATTGTACAATCTACTTATTGGAAAAAATTTGAAAACCAAAAAAAATCGCCCAATAATTGAAAAATCATCTAAGTATGAACAATGTTCTGAAGATGTTAAAAATTCATCAATCTTGCAAAACAATCTGAATTTTTTTTAGCATGAGGGGCAGTGCGCTTCAGCACTTGAATCCGCCAGTGATTACTTAAATATTTAAAAAAATCAATGTAAAAGAGTAGAATTCGACTTCCATTTTATTTGCTTTAAATTGAATGGTAATTTTCAAAGGAATGGATAATAAACTTCGAAACACCCTCCCCCCCCCCAAAAAAAAAGCTAAAAAATTGGCAACGCGTATTTTATTTTAGGTGCCTATCTTTTTTACTTGGCATTCAGAAATTGATGTTGTAAGCGCCCATAATCTCCAGTTGAAAAATTTATAATTTTTTTTTTCAGGGCTATTTACGTTTTAAAAGTGTAGTGATACACAAGCGAACCAAGGGAATCATACCAGCAGGCTGTTTCAAAGCAAGAATGACGATAATGTCCAAAGATAAACCATTGTGTTGCATCGATACGGTGACCAAAATAACAGAATATTCGAAAAGACACGAAAACCACCCTTGTTTAGATCCCTGAAATGTGTTCAAGTATTTGGTCACCCCTTCCCCTTCCCTTCCCTTCTTAAAATTGAATAAATTTTTATTACCTAATATTTTCCCATGTATCTACTTTTGTAATAAACCTGACAAATTCAGCCTCTTTGAAGGTTTTATTTTTATAAATAAAAACGTCGAACGGATTCACGGTTCGTGATTCTTGTTTTTAATACAACACTTGGACCGAACTGCAGCAATATATGGTTATCAACAATTCTATAATTGAAGGTTTTCATTTACATATCAAATTTGAGAAAATTGTTATCGCTGATCACTGATGTCACTGATGTATTCTAAAATTCTAGTTTTAATTCATTAATTTTATTTCATATTTCGAGTAAGGTTGGTTTTTCGACGATGGCTGATCCTACAGAGCTGACCACCACACCACTTCCAGCCACTACTCAGCATGATGATCATCAGGATGAAAATCATCCGGATCATCCGCATCATCGTCGACATCACCATCATCGCCATCACCACGATAAAATAGGAGCCAAAACTCCGATTGTAATTTTAGCCAATGGGGAAAAAATACCAGCTATTGGATTGGGTACATTTCGAGTAAGTGGATGAAATTCAGATCAATATTCCAAGAAAAGGTGATCGACAGGGGTACAAGAGCATTTATTTTTTGCTAATCCAAGAAAAGTGATTTTAAATCGAAAAAAAAGTGTAATTTGTGATTTCGTGTTATTCGTAAATTCTTTCATCAATTATCAACAGGGTTGTGAAATGATGAAAAATTTCACCTCCTTTTCACTTTTCAAATAATTTCTTTCTTTTTTTTCAAAATATCAGTCATTTTTCGATTTTTTTTCACTCTTCTTGTTTTTACATTTTTCAACATTTCAGCCCCTCCTTGAAAAAAATGAAAGAAATTGGCATAAAACATATTCGATCGTCTCTCAAAATAATCTCGAGAGTTTTTTATTGTCTTTCGAATCAGTTGGAGGGATAGAAGGTAGCATCAAAAAGTGGGGTCTGGGGTACTCTTCCTCCCTCAATTTAACCAGATAGAAATAAATTTTAAAACACGAAATTTTTAAAAAATTTGGTAATTTATTTATTTTGACCTCTTCTTCCCACCCTTCACCAAGGCACACGACCTTTTTCCAGAAGTTCGAAAAAAATTATTCAAAATAAACCATCATTCTAATCTGATAATTTAATCGCAGATGAGGTCACCGACTGAAACGGTTGAATTAGCGATTGATATCGGATACAGACTAATCGACTGCGGTTTCATACACCAAAACGAATCAGAAGTTGGAGCAGCCATCAACAAAAAAATAAGAGAAGGGGTTGTCGAAAGAGACGACCTGTTTATCATCGGAAAGGTATCATTATTCGCATGAAATATTTCAATCAGCCGAAACTCCCATTAATTATATTGAATTTCAGCTTTGGAACACCCAACATAAACCAGAAGAAGTTATACCAGCGATTGAAAAATCCTTAAGTGATTTATGTCTTCATTATTTTGACGCTTATCTCATGCAATGGCCGTTTGCATCGAAAGTATTGATTAATTTACCTACCTAGATTGTAAAATGACCATTTTCAAATAAGATTATTCATAATCAATCAATCAATTGGATTTTTTGCAGAAAACGAAAGACGAATATGAATACTGTAAATTGGACGAGGAGCATACGCCAATCGAAGACACTTGGTGCGCAATGGAGGAATTGGTGAGCTTGGGGTACACCAAAATGCTCGGCCTGTCTAATTTCAACAGTGATCAAATCGCTCGGATATTAAAAATTTCATCCATATGTCCTGTGATCAACGAAGTGAATATTTTATCTGCTTTCTATGTGATTAATTTAAGAAGAAAATATTTGTAAATTTAGCAATTGGGATTTCAGATCGAAGTGAATCCATACTTTCAAAACCGAATGTTGTCGTTATTTTGTAAATCGAGAAATATTCAGGTTATCGCTTATGCCCCTCTTGGAGCAGCAGATGCTCCCTGGATCGATACAGATATTCATCCGCCGATAGTCGATCGACCAGTGATTTTAGAAACGGCTGAAAAATATCACAAAGATCCCGGACAAGTGGTACTTCGTTATTTAGTAAGAAAATTATCATTTTTTTTATTTCAAATTTTTAAATATTTAGGTAATTCCACTTGATTATTATCGAGAATTTAATCGTGTTACAGCATCAATTATGTGTGATTCCGATACCTAGATCAAATGATTGCGATCGACTGCATTATAATCTTGATATTTTTGATTTTGGGATCGATTGTATTGATCACACGGAAATAAATACGCTGGAAACGAATACGAGAACATCTCCGTACAAATGGTTAGTAAAATTCTGCTTGATGTTGGTCCAGGTAGTAGGTACCTATTCAAATGAACATTGAAGATGCTAATTTTTTTCAAGACAGACTGACTGTTTGGTTGAATGATTTTATAAAAATTGGAAAATATTAATTCCTAAAGTTTGATAAATTTCTCGAAAACTTGGAAAATTTTCCGAAAAATCTAATCCAATTATTTGAAAATTGGTTTTTGAAAAATAACAAATGCAATTTTTTGAAAAATTGCGATTTTCCAAAATACTGAAAAATATTTCAAAACTTGACCAGTTCTATAAAAATTGTGCAATTTTTTCAAAAATTTGATATGTAATTTTTCAGAGACGAGACAAAGCTTTAAAAAAAGCTCAAACTCGAACTGACCTAAGTATACTCGTATTTCCACCACACAAGAAAATTTTTCAAAAGAACAATTTATAAAAGTTGCACAATAAAATTGTACGATTCTTCTACAATGAAAAAAAAACTCAGAATTTGAAAAAGTTTACCTGCAGTTCTATAAATATTGCACAATTTTCCAAAAATTGAAAATTTTCAACCTTGGAAATGACTTTCTAAAATTGGGCAGCTTTCTAAAAATTGAAAAAATTTTCAAATCTTGAACATTTTTTCCAAAATTTATTAGGTAATCAAACATTTAAATAGCTACTGAAACCTGACCAATTTTTCAGAAAAAATAAGACTATTCTAGGTTTTTAAAAAGTGGAATATCTTTTCGAACCAACACGATTTTTAAAAATTTGGACAGCTGTTTAAAAACCTGATTTTTGATCGTTTTTATTTTTAAAAATTGAACCATTTTCTCAGAAATTAATTCTATTTAATTTGAAAAAATTTGGAAAATTTTTTAAAAGTGTATGTTTTCATAAAAGGTGAAAAAAATCAAAAATAAAACCGTTTCCAAAAAATTGGATGTTTCTCGAAAATTCAAAATCCCCAGAAATGGGATAATTTTTGTATTGAAAACTGGACGATGTTTGAAAATCGAGTAAATAGGGTTGGTGCAAAAAAATTAGATTTGGCTGAAATTGATATAATATGTTATAAAATACACAATTATAAATTGAATAAAGCAAACCGCACTCAAATCGGTTGAGTAGAACCCGAGAAAAAAAATTTTAAAGTTCCGATTTTTGAACTCGTTCGAAAAACGAACGCCTCAACGAAATTATGCCCTGTGACGTCAGTTCCTCGTATCAGCGTCGCAAACATAATGGATTTCAATGCGCTATTTCAATTTTTCGTTGATTTTGAAATTGGACGTTTCGATTTTGCTGATTTTTTTACAGTTTTTTTTTTCAATGATATGATAAAATAAATTAACAACCCAAATTTCCATTTTAACCTTCCATAAAGGGAGGAGGGCTCTAATAATTTTTATATGTTTTAATTTTTTGGCAAATTAACAACGTTGGAAGTTCCGATTTCCAAATAGATTTAACTTGAAGTGAATCGGTTTGCGCGGTTTCAAAGAAAATTGATGTAATATTGAAAACTTTAGATCGAAAGAAATTTTTTTATGTCGTTGTGAATTTGCTTTCTGAACAATTACTTCGTTTTTGCTCTTGAATGCTTTGGTAATTGACAAATTATTACATTTTTTTGACTTCATTCCCATTTAGTGACTTTTTAGAAGGAAAAAATCTCCAAATATGAGAAAATGTGAAATAATAAAAATTGAAAGAAATGACGTAAAGTTGAGGTAAAAATAATTTTTAAGTTGGAAAACATCTTAAAACAAACTAGACTTGGAAAAAATGTAATAATTTGTCAATTGCCAAAGCATTCAAGAGCAAAAACAAAGTAATTGTTCAAAAAACAAATTCACAACGACATAAAAATTTTTCTTTTGATCCATTCCTAAAATAGGTACTCCTTGAAAATTACAAGGTTTACCCCCCCCCCCACGCCCTTTCCAGGGTTAAGATGAAAATACTGGGGTCATTTCATAACAAAAAAAAGAACGAAATTTGAAAATCCAACTTCATTTCTGGTTTGAAGTGATATAAAAAAAATATCTCTATGAAAATGGCCTACATCCTGTGAATTTTGACTCTTGTATAGCTTTAAATAACTCTAACTGATACATTTTTTAATATTCTTTAAGCATGGTAAAATAAATTATAAAGTATGTATTGAAAAATTAACAAAAAATCACGATCAAGTATTAAATTATCGAAAAATCATAATGTAATTTAACGCGACAGCTGTTTCGTTCCCGTTTTAATCCGAGGAACTGACGTCACAACGATGTAACGCGCGTTGCGATTTTTTTTCGCGACCCGCTCAATCTGCAGAATTCAATGTTCAATATCTTTGGTCCTAATGGACCGATTTGGATGCGGTTTGTTCTGTTGAAGTTATAATTGTGTATTCTATTACATATTTCAATCTCAGCCAAATCTATTTTTTTTGCACCAACCCTATTTTCAAAATACATATGTGTCATACTATTGTCCACTTTTTAAAAAAATTGTAACGAGATGTTTCAAAAAATGAAAAAAATGAACAAATTGGATTTTAAATGCGAAGTCAATTTCTAAAAATTAAGATTTTTTTAAAATCCGTAATTTTTTATAGTATGTATCAACCATCATCTCTCATTTTGAATAGAACTGAATTCGAAACAACATTTAAATTAGACTTGAAAATCTCACCTACAATTTGAAAACTTCTAAAGATAATTAAAAGCCTCAAAATTGGATACCATTTTTTGCCTTCTGGATTAAAAATTTGTAAATCGCGATTTTTAAATTTTCTATCATAAAATCACAGACACAAACGTCTCAATATAAAACTAAAAAACATTCTAGTCGTTTGAAACAATTTTTTATGAAATTTTTCCAAAAATTTTTACTGCAATTCTGTCAATTATATTATTGAAATAATTTTTACTGGTAGGTACAATTCAGACTTTTTATTCATTGATTGGAAAAGCAAGTCTTTTCTCTCATTTCAAATCAGTGAACAGTTTCTGGAAAAAAGACAGAGTTGCAGTAATTTTACAAAATATATCAAGTATTTTACTGACTTTTCTGTAAATTTTTATTGATCTTCTAACAATTTTTTTCACCAATTAGGTACTTTTAGTGAATTATTTCACTGATTAATTACTGTACTGAAAATCTGACAGTTTTATAGCGATTTTTTGATAAGTAATTTTCAATAATTCATAAATAAGAGAGTAAGATATTAATTCTGAAAAAAATTGAAAATTTTGAATGAGTAACTTGGATTTTGGCGTACTAGTGAATAATTTTATAATTTGGAGAAATGAAATACTCTACACGAAAAATTTTACAGGGCAAGGCATTTTAAAGAATATCCATTCCATACTGCTTATTGATTACTAACGAAGGAGGAAAATTAGATATCCAAGTGGATCAAGGATCTTACCCAAGATGATTTTTTCAGTGGTTTCGATAATTTTCTCAAGGCTAGAATCGAAAAAAAATGTATTTTCTATGTATATGTAAGAAAATTAATTGTGATAGATGCCTATCTATTTTTCTGTATTTAATGATTAAGTATTGATTAACGTGTATTTTTATGAATTAAAATGTTGACTTTATCTAAGGTACTCAATTTCCTGAAGTTTATTCAGAATTTAAGACAGCTTCAAACATCTCCACAGTGTCGTTGTATATTTTCAGGAGGTGAAGTAGGCAACCAATCGAACAGATTCATAAAAATTTGCCTACCCTTCAGTCAACAGGCAAAATTTTAAAATAAACTCATTCTTTTCAATAATTGAACTCACAAATTAAGTTCAAGATCACTTAATCAAAATAAAATCTTAAACACAATACAAGAAAATTTTTATTTAAAAGAAATAGGTACAATTTAAGAATGGCAAACAAAATAACACAAAAATATTAACATAACGAAGGACAAACAAAAATATGGGAAGAGTAACTAACTTTGGTGCAATATGAATGTCGCTTTCATTCGCGATTCCAAAACGCTACAGCTTTTTGAAAATTAGTTTTATTATTTACAAAAATTTCTTTCTTAGTCTTGGTCGTACAGGTCGGTGCAGATGACTGTTCAAATATCTTTAACCGTTCCGACGTCTTATTCTTGGCTGTATCGGGACATTTGGAAACTTTATTAGAATTTATATTTTTATTCAATAAATTATTCTTACCGTTAATAGATTTAGAAATATTAGTACACTCGTCACTCGGCACAACGCTAAATTTTTTATTTTTTACATCGTCTAATTTCACTAGCGAAGGATTAGAACACGAATTATTATTTTTAGAATTCGATTCGTTTGCTGTGCAATTCAATATCGAAGTCTTGAATTTATTCGAATTACTTGAGGAACTAGTGATATCAGTAGGTAATTTATTTATACCGTTGTGAGAATTTTTTGAAATAGAATTGTCGTTATTGTGACGTAGTCTCGTAGTGAGACCATTGTTTACCAACGAAGGCAGCTCGGAACTGTAGGTTTCTTTAAACATTACTGATTTATGTAAACCCTTAGGTGGATTTCCTAATTTAAATTGTTCGCAAGGTTTGTTTTCAATTATTGTATTGGTCTTGATTGAATCATCGATTGGGCCATCGGGTGTCATTGACTTAATATTACAATTGTCGTCTGTTTCGCAATTTTTCAACTCGTTGGAATTGTTACGAGAAATAGTCTCGGTTTTTGAACAATTTTCATTGTCCGAGAATGGCGTATCTTCTCCCAGGCTCGACATTCTTGATGAATATGCTCCAGACAAACTGACTCTAGGACTACTTGACGAACTTGAGCTAGCATTGGAATTTCGTCGACTATCTGTTAATTTTGTCATGCGTCCTAGGGCACGGATGGCGTTTCCAGTTTTCTATTTTAAAGCAAAAGTAAGCAAAAGCCACACATATGATGTTAGTTTCAAACAAAATCAACACAAGATTAGAAAATTTAGAGTAGTAATTCAAGGAAAGGAAAATTAAAAATTAAAAAATTATGATAATTTTTTTAGTCTTTTACAACTACTTTTACCTATGTGAAAATTTAAATAAACAAAAAGAAACAATAGCTTTAAGATAATAATGCTTTGTTATTAAAAAAAAAAAAAAAAAAAAAAAAAAAATGGTTAAAACAAACCAGCATAATATTTTCTAAAAAAAAAACAGCACTTTGTCTTACCTGCCATTTACGTCTAATTATGAATTTCTTCAATTTGTCTGTACATAATTTCACACAGCTCATTGTTTTATCATGCTGAGCCAGCCATTTATGATGTAAACATTGTTTAGCGGTTAATCGTTTTCTATGAAAATTAAAATATGATATTACATTATTGATATGTCGATATTGATGAGTTTCTCGTCGAATGATTAGATTTTCTATGAAATTACTCACTCTTTTCGTTTAATTAATAAAGATGAAATGAAATCTTTGCCATCGTCTGATATGGCGTTAAAAGCTTCGTCGTCGAAATCAAAATCAGCTCTTGTGATATTTGCAAAAGTTTCGGCATCGTTGTCTCCCATGAATGGAGATAATCCGGATAATCTGTATCAATTCAATTAAAGAGTTTTAGAAAAATTTATTCTCTCAAATCGAATCAGTGAAAAGTCACTGAAAGATGTCAGAATCACAGCGCACAAAAAAATCAGCAAAATTCTTTGAATTTCAGCAAATTTCAGATGTTTTCCCGTCGTGCAATCGCCGTCACAATACTTCCACGTGACGCGCCAAAACTCTGTCACAAATACGTCGCTGAATTCCCACCAATCAGAAGAAAGAAGGCTCCGCCTACATTCAGGTTTCGCGGTCCACGAGAAATCGAGATCGTCAGAACCTTGACACATATGCGTCATATTCTTGCCACGAGAAATATGACGCTTATGTGACGCGTTTGAGACAGTTTAGTAGCAGTATGTATTAGGGATGAAGTTGACAACCCACATAACAAGTGAATGTGGTGACAAGACCTCGCGCGTATCACAGGCGCTCCTGATCCAGCACTATACCTATTACCTCCTACTAATATTCTTTTGATAATTCAACCATCCAGCTGCTAATTTACTTTGTTTACAAGTTTAGAAACAACGTCTTTTCCACCTTAGAAGTAATAATTGAAATTCATTTGAGCGTTTATACATATGTATATATCGACAAATACATACTCGTACGTACGTAATGTATGATGTGGGGTCAAAATGATTCTTGATACTTTTCCCGGAAAAATGTTTGAAAAGTTTTTCAAAAGCTCAGACCAACTTGCGACAATTATTACTTTCCTTATTGAAAAATTTGATGGTTAAATTTTCAAGGATATTGAATTTGCCATTGGCGTGGAAGTCTACTTTTACCACTCTGCAGTGTATTTTTTGTTGCAGCGAGTATATACCACAGGAGTAATGTTTTACTCGTACCTAACGTGTAGGGCGAGTGTATGTCGACATAACTAAATGATTGAGTTTAAATCGTCTCATTTATTTATTTTTTTTTTTTGAAGAGAAAAGAGATGGCGATGGCAAGAATTTAGCAAACATTAATTGGAAGGAAAAGTTCACATGGCAAAATTTCATCGAAAAAATCGTATTCTGAACTGAGAGGAGTAGGTATCATTAAAAATTAATCAAAAAATAAAAATCTAGAAAGCTCGAACAAAACCATAGGCGGATTTAAGGGGGGCGCGGGGGACTTAGCCCCCAAGAGTGAAATTAGCCCCCCCCCCCCAAATTTTTCGAGTTTGATTATCAAATTGTTTGACTATCAAACTCGAATGTACCTACCATGAAAAAAATGTATTTTATCAAGTACACAATTTCTTCATCGCTTCGCTCGGGCATGAACAAAATCACAATTCGCAAATTATTTTTAGGCAACATTGAGGAAGGAGGCGCCTTTCTCCGAAACTTCCTTCCGGTACTTCATGTCTTCTTCCTTAATTTGTATTTTCCCAAAAAAACAAAAAAGCTTCCAACGCCACTGACTGCAAATATGTTTTCCCTCCCCTACTCCTAAAATAACATCAAATATAGGAATTTTGAAATCATTAATGTACGAAAAAATCACTTTTATGGCCATTAAAAATTAAATTTTTCAAAGCTTCACCCTCGCTTCGCTCGGGTATGAATAAAATCACAATTATTCAAATTATTTGAGGTGACAGTGTCAAAGAAGGCCCCCTCCTACTTCATCATATAAGATTTTTCTGGTATTTCTAGTCCTTGTATCGATTTTGCAGTTTGCATCCTTCCAAAAAATCTTCTAATGCTTTTGATCTGGGGCTAAGCCCCCCCCCCCCCAAGGTCCATTTTCATAAATCCGCCTATGAACAAAACGATGGTGAAATAATTGAAAATCGCGCAATTTTTACTAAAAAAAGAAGTCTGAAATAATGTACAGTACCTATGCAGAACAACGGACCATTTTTTTCTAAATAGGTAAAATGTAACGATGGGATAATGCAAAGAAACAAATCGAGTAGATATTTCCAATTAAACATTTGATCGAAAAGGAAGTTCCCAGTACCTTGTGATGTTCGCGTGTAATGCAGAAGGAACGTGCGCGAAAAATCAATTCAATAAAGAAAGGATTCATTAAAATGTTTACATAGGTGCTTATAAGTATATAGAAGCAATCGTACGATACTTTTTACTGAGTTAAAAACAATAAATGAAATAGGGACGTCATGGTAGGTTACGAGTCGTCTTTAGGTATCTCAAAAATGTATAACCACGAACCTAAAAAATATTTTTCACTGGCGGATTTAGAGAAAAGGATCAGGGGGGGCTAAGCCCCAGGTCGATGGTATCGAAATATTTATTTAGAAGGGTGCAAACTGAAAAGTGGGTATAAGGACTTGAAATTTCGGAAAAATTTTGTGAGGAAGAAGTAAGAAGCAAGTTTTTTGACACTGTCGACTTAAATAATTTATAAAATTGTGGTTCAATTTACACCCGAACAAAAGCTTTGAAAAATTGGATTTTTATTGGCCAAAAAATCATTTTTTTGTACTTTAAAGCTATCAAAGTTCCTATTTTTGATGTTATTCTAGGAAGGAAGAGGGATGCGGGCGGGAGAACATATTCGAGTGGTGTTGCAAGCTTTTTTTTGGGAGAGTACAAACTGAGAACGAAGACATGGAGTACTAGAAGGAGTTTTGGGAGAAGAAGAGCCTTTTTTTGCAATGCTATTTCAAATAATTTGTTGAATAGTGAATTTGTTTATACCCGAGCGAAGCAAGGGTGAAGCTTTGAAAAAAATGGGTATTCAATGCCTAGAAAAGACATTTTTTCATGATACATAAGTTTTTTTGAGAGGGCTAAGCCCCCGAGCCCCCTCAAATCCGCCTATGATGTTTTTGTTCCATTTCAACGATAATCAGCTATTTTAATGTAATTTCAAAGTACCTGGGAAAAACGAATTACTACGATTGGAATGGGCGTGACTATGAGGGAAATATTAAAACTCTGAGTATGGTTATAATATGTACCTTCTTAAACATTATCTGCTTTTTATGCCAATTTCGAAAAAAATAGTATTTATTATGCTACAAGGGAGATAAAATGATTTTCGACGAATTTTTGAGGTTTATTGCACGAGCGAAACGAGGGAAATAACTCAAATTGTCGAAAATCATATCTCCCGAGTTGCATACGATATACCTTATTTTTTGTTTTAGAGGGAGAAGAACGCGAATTAAAACGCCGCGAAAGGGAATAAAGTAGCGTTTTTCTCCTTCTACAACGAAAAATAAAATTATTCGGGTATTATTCTGATATAGCTGATATAAGAACAAATTTTAAATCGTTTTTAGGTACCTAGATGATTTCTGATTTATAAGTGAAAAAATTTTCAAGGTATTGCGAATTAGGAAATACTTTGCACACAATATTCCGATTTCGATATATCGCTGATAACGATAGCAGTCAATTGAGTGAAGTAATGACTTGTGAAATGAAATTACCCATGTACCTAAATGCTGTACACATCAGTTTTGTACAGTGCGCTAAGGGACTCTGTCATCGCAGCTCAATTGTACTTACCGAACAGCATTGACCTTTAACTTCGTTTTGTTATCGTATCCGTGGTAAAAAAAAAAAAAAAAAAGGAAAAAAAAGGCCGAAGCAGAAGATTGGAAACGTCTTATCGACCAGTTTCGATTTTAAACGTACCATGTCGTGTCGACGTAAAAGTCTGAAAAGGCGAGACACATTGTTTCGCTTAGAAACTAGATACTTTGTACCGAAAACCAGTTTTGGAAATAGCACAATGCGGTGTTGCGGCGATGCGAAGGAAAGAACAGTATTACTGAAACGGAAAGCATGGAAGTGTAGAAAAATATGTACCTGCTACCTAACCTCGGTACTACCGCGTATTCACCGTCACATACTGTTTGTATTGTTTGCAACAACGTCTGTAGTCCACAAACCGATTTTAGGTACCTAACTTTATACATGATTGTGGATTTGAACGACTTTTGATTAATCTGATTTTAATCGTTTTCAAATATAATTTTGGACGCTACTGGTAACCATCACAGGTCGACACGACTTTTGTGTTTGGGTTCCGATTGCGAAATTCATGTTGCTTTTATACATAACTAATGAAGGGAAAAATGATTTTTCTGACCAAAGTTTGCTTTAAAGGCTGGGGGCCCAAAAATCGGATTTTTTGGGGGCAATAAGCACGATAGCTAGAAAAAGTTTAAAACGTCATAGAGGGAATAAAATGCTACTTTATTCCCTCTCACGAATTGCTCGAAAGTTTAAATTTACGTTTTATTCTCTATATGACGCGACGTAATAGTATATTCTGCAATGAGGGAGATAAAGTGATTTTTGACGAATTTTGAGGTTTATTGCCCGAACAAAGCGAGGGAAATAATTCAAAATCGTCGAAAATCACTTTATTTCTTTGTTGCATTATATACTAAATTTTAGGCCCAATCTTAAAGACAGTTTTACGGCGATCGAATGGCGCAAACCGCAGACCTCTATCTCTTTTAGAAAAAAAGTTACACTTCATTGTTTCCAAAATTCAGTGAAAAAATCGTATTTTTTGTAATTTTCCATTCGAAAAAGTGAAATTTCTGAGAAAACAAAGGGTTCTAAGGCCATATTGACCATGGTGAAAGTTGTATTAGAGAATTGAATTTCCTATCGGATGGAACCAGTGAGATTTTTCTGGGAGGCATCGTTTTCAGGATATTTCTGAGTAAAGTTGAATACAAGTGAAGAAAATTGAGATCTTGAATTTCTCTACTGTATTCAACTTTACTCATGCCTATTTTGAAAACTATGCCTCCCAGAAAAATTTCACTGGTTCCATCCGAAAGGAAATTCAATTCTTTAATACAACTTTCACCATGGTCAATATGGCCTTAGAACCCTTAGTTTTCAAAGAAATTTCACTTTTTCGAAGGCAATTTTCATTGTCGGGGTATTTTGAACTGCTGAACACGAATGTGGTATTGGTTTTTGCATTTGACCCTTTCTTTCTGTGTGAAACGCTAAAAATTTGAAAAATCTGCTAAAATAACAACGTTTCTGTACGGTTTTTCGTATTTTTCGGCCCTTAGTTCAAAGAATCGGCCAAAACCGAATGTACAGCGAAATTCTACATTAAAAAAACGTGTTTTTAGTAATTTTTCCAAGTTGGTCGCTCTTCGCTTATATGCTGTTTTTTAAGATTAGATTGAAAACTTCAAATAGCCGAAAAGGCATAAAGAAGTGCACCAAAATTTTTGAAAAAATTTTCATAAATACACCTCTACAAGATGTAACTTTGTGCCAAAGAACAGAAAATTTCGTTCACTTCCGTTGGAATTAAAAATTCTTGAAAATCAACCAATAAAATGGCCATATTTCCGAAAGGGAGGGGCTTGAGGGGTCAATTTTTTTTTTAGAATGTTTTTACATCCAGGGGCACCGCTTAAGCAGGGGGTTAGAGTGAAAATCGGAGTGGGGGCCGAATTCACCCCTTATTTGGCCAGACCCTTTTTGCGTTTTTTTAGTGGTTTTTCTCACTGATTTGTTTTCCGTGAAAATTTTTTCATTGATTTTCTCCGGTGCTGTAATTCTGACTACTTCTCAATGATTTTTGATAATTTTCACTAATTTATAAATGAGAGATTAAGTACCATCCCTTAATCTTATCCAAGAACTCTTTTTGCTCGATTTAGAGTAATAGTTTTGAAAATGTGTTGATTTTCGCCTCCGAACTAGCAAAACAGCGAAATTCTTCGAAAATTAGGGTCTTCGAAACAAAAATCCGGAAAATTGACTCCCTGTAACCTTTCTATATTCACCAAGTTTATAGGAAACGTCTTGTAGGACACTAATGTTCGGAGAATTCCGTTATTTCGCTATAGTTTGGAATCAAAAATCAACAATTTTTCAAAATCAGCTGCAATTCGCTTTACTTAGTCAGTTTTGTATAAGAGCCCTCAACACTATGAACATAAATTGTAGGTTTTCTGAATTTAAAAAAATTCGGCTTTTAAAATGGACATTATAATTGTGGATTTCACAGAATTGATAATAATTGAATGCGAAAAAAATCATCACAAATCAACAGTTTCATAAATTTCCTTTGTTTGAAAAGAAATCTCCGCAGTTTCACTCAATCGTATGAATGACTTGTTTTCGGCGACGAGATTTCATTGCATCTTTGATTGTTTATTACGAAAAAAATCATCAAAAGTGACAGGTTCGGTAGAAAGACAGTTAGTGTCCAAAAAATCAATTTTTTCAATTCATGTATTTTTTTTTCATAAGAAATTGAATGCTATTTCCAATGGAAGAGAAAACAATTTTTTGGACACTAACCGTATTTCTTCCGAGGCGGTCACAATTAAATTCCTTAATGGTTGCATAAATTTTCTTTAAAGAGGCAGAAAAAAGTCACCGGTTTCACTCAAACGTGTAAATGATTTGTTTTCTGAAAGATGAAATTCTATTGCATCTTTGATTGTTTATTATCATTACTAAACGTCGGTTCAAAGTTTCTAAAGAAAATAACTCGACTAAAAATTCAATAAAAATTTTGAAAAAATTACGGTTTCCTCAACTTTTGGGAACGTATCTTTAAAAATGCAGTACTGTTATCCGTATTACTAGAAGAAGTATAATAATTAGGAAAAAAATGTGACCTTGCCGTAAAGAAGGGACCTTGTGTAAAAAAAAAAATCGATGTTTTTATTTTTATGTGTTAGGTCCAGATTTGGTGTCATTGGGATCAAAAACGTGAAAAATGAGACATCAATTTTTTCACACTAGGTCCCTTTTTTACGGCAGGGTCACATATGCTGTTATAGCGTGATTCTGCAGTCCAACTTTTCGCCCCATTGTCGAAAATTTATACTGACAAAAAGGATTTTTGGAGAGGGAAAAATGAGGTTTTCCCCGCACTTTTGTCCTATAAATAATTTGTAGAATTGTGATTTTGTTCATGCCCGAGCAAAACTTTAAAAAAGTTGAAAATTTAATACCCAAAATTTTTTTCATTGTTTTAATGTTTTAAAAATCCTTCTCTGATGTGATTTGGACACCCTGTCAGAATTTGAAGGGGCAATGCACCACTTGCACCCCACTGATGGTACCTATTGTTTTCGAGCGCAAAATTTGAATCCTACAGCACGCATTACGTTTTTTGAGAAATTAAATGGGTAATAAACAATTTTATTACCTAATATCAAAAATCGATGAATGATACTTACTTACAGTGGGAAAATTTTATTAGTGAAATGAAGATACACGCGGTTTCCTAAATTGGTTATTCAAAACAGGTGATGATACATATCAATGGCTTTTAAAACCATAGTATGCAAGTGGTGCATTGTAACTTCTTTCTTTCCATTCTTATATAGATCAAGTACACAGAAAATCAAGAAATGTGTGTAAATTTTACTTTTTAAGTTTTCATGAGGTTTGTTACGCGTATCTTCGTAATATAGATGTATAATTGTACCCAGTCATCTCTAGGTAAACATTAGAAATGAACCAAAATCCCGCTGTTCGCTTTTTTGCCTTTCTTTATTATTGTGCCCGCCGACACAACAGTTTGGTAAAAGGTCAGAGCGTGACTATACAATGGTCTAGGAGATTAAGACATCTACGAGTAGGTTTCAAAATTCCAATACAATTCTTTTTTTTAATTTTTGTTGGCCTTTAAGGAAATGATGCTCTTTTTACATGTATATAGTTGGCTACTCATGGGTATGGCAATAAAGTTTGTTACCGTTAGATGAAAATATATAAAGATATGTGTAGACGTTGGGTATCAACTGCGACTGTTACCAACACGGCCGAAAGAATTGGGATGAGATTGGCTGTAAAAAATAATCAATTTTCTTGTTATGAGGTTCAGCGATACCATACATGTAATTGAAAAATCTATTATTTCTTTTTTTTGCCTATTTACACATGAAAGATAAATTTCTGTCATTTTGAGACCTCGCGGAGCATTCTAAGTCTGAAATAAAAATGGATCTTCGATTTTAAAAAGTTTCTTTTTTTGAGAAAAAAACATTACAAGTAATTAAAATGGTGAAAAAGTGTAATGAGCTGGAAATTTGTCAGCATTTTTCTCGTAATGAGAGCGAAACATACTTATTAAATATTTTTAAAAATGTTCAATGTTGACCAGTATGATTTATCTCAATATTCACCAATTCTATCATCTACTAAAATAAGACTTTGCTTCCTACAAGTCCCAGCTTGTTCCCCGAACATTTTTTGTTGTATTTATAATTTTACATCACGCGTTCTAGCCCATTGTGACTGTTGAACGAAATTGAATTTATAGTCTGTTATTTATAACTTCACCCCTGAAAATTTTGAGATGTTGCCAAATATAAAACGTCAATATGATGTTTTTTTTTGATAAATGATAATTTTCAAAGAAAATGACAACCACGTACGTTTTTTAAGGCTTCCCATTGGTTGGTTCTCTTTTGTTTACGAAATATGAGGGGTCAAGTTGAATGAAACGGACTATAGTGTTGAAATCCTGTCTAATTTATTGTACGATTAAATTATTTCAATTTTTCATATTCATACTACATAATTCATTTTTAAAATTTAATATTTAGCCAGATTCTTTCTTTTAAAATAGTGAGTACCCCTCCCCCAAAAAAATCGACAGCTGATACACAAAATATCAAATGTGAATTCCTTCCATTGACATCAAATGAGGAGTTTCGTTTCAAAACGCAACATCTCCGAAGACCTGATTTTCGGGAAATTGCAAAAAAACTTGTCATTCAAAATTGGGTGGGGGTTTTGGCTCGGGGCGGTCTCATTGGAAAGCTTAGGACCCCAGTTACATGTTTTGGGGTCATTTCGCACTTGTACCTCAAGGAGGGTTGGAGGGGAGGGAGTCAAAAACCAGATCTTACGTTTTGAGACGAACCAATTTTTGTGGTGCTTTTTCAAACGAAACTCCTCAAATACAGTAAGTATTTTCAAAACATTAGAACACGGAAAAACATATTTTTTGAGCATTAAAAATTCAATTTTTCTGGAGCTTCGCTCGGGTACTTTCTTATTAAGAAATTCATAATTCTGTAATTTATACGAGACAAAAATACAAAAGAAGGCTCCCTTATACTACTTTTTGAAATCCTTTTGCCATATCAAATTCTTCATACCCACTTTTTACGTACATTCCCAAACAAATCTTGTAACGCTACTGGATATGTTCATTAGGGTGGATTGAAAAAAAAAACATATCTTGGATTTCGACCAAATTTGGTGGGTTGGTTTACTTTGAGTGGGAGACTACCCAAAAAAAATTTGAGCCCCCAGGGGGCAAGGGGAGGGGAGCTGGGGGTGCTCAAAGTGCACCTCCTTTTGAAAAAAACGCGGTTTTTTGAGGTTTTCAGCCAATCAAAAATGTGTGAGAAGCCGTCACAGCACTTAAAAGTTGCGATTTGAGTTTCTACATCACCCTGAACCATCGCCGTCCTCTTTCGATCAAAATTCAGACCGCTACCAGGGGGTCGAAAAGTTGCAGATTGCAATATTTCAATAATATGAATTTTTCACTAAGCTGGAATGAATTTTTTTTCGTCGAGCAATTGAACAATTTTTTTTTAATCACTAAAAGTAAATTTTGAAAAAATGAAAATTTTTACACCAGTGCAGCCAACAGCGAATCGTAAAATTCCTAAATACAGAATTCATACCAACTTTGAATTGATTACTTTTTCGCTTGAAAATATTATGATTTTTTTTCACTAACTCGAAGTATATTTCGCAAATGTGTCGGAAAGTTCAGTATGTCAGTGTAGCCAGTTATAAATTGTGACATGTTACACTATGGAATTTACGTTTATCTCGAATCAATTTTTTAGCGTTTGAAAAATGTACAATAAATTTATTTTCATCTTCAATCATCACAAATGAAAATTAAAATTTTTTTTTGATAATTTTATACGTCAGAGCAGCCAGTTCCTAATTGTGATATTCTAATGTTATGAACTCGAATGCATTTTTTTAAATCCAGAAGTGATCGGACCTATTTTTCCCGGGAAAAATAGGTCCGATCACTTCTGGATTTAAAAAAATGCATTCGAGTTCATAACATTAGAATATCACAATTAGGAACTGGCTGCTCTGACGTATAAAATTATCAAAAAAAAATTTTAATTTTCATTTGTGATGATTGAAGATGAAAATAAATTTATTGTACATTTTTCAAACGCTAAAAAAATTGATTCGAGATAAACGTAAATTCCATAGTGTAACATGTCACAATTTATAACTGGCTACACTGACATACTGAACTTTCCGACACATTTGCGAAATATACTTCGAGTTAGTGAAAAAAAATCATAATATTTTCAAGCGAAAAAGTAATCAATTCAAAGTTGGTATGAATTCTGTATTTAGGAATTTTACGATTCGCTGTTGGCTGCACTGGTGTAAAAAATTTTCATTTTTTTTTTTCAAAATTTACTTTTAGTGATTAAAAAAAAATTGTTCAATTGCTCGACGAAAAAAAATTCATTCCAGCTTAGTGAAAAATTTATATTATTGAAATATTGCAATCTGCAACTTTTCGACCCCCTGGTAGCGGTCTGAATTTTGATCGAAAGAGGACGGCGATGGTTCAGGGTGATGTAGAAACTCAAATCGCAACTTTTAAGTGCTGTGACGGCTTCTCACACATTTTTGATTGGCTGAAAACCTCAAAAAACCGCGTTTTTTTCAAAAGGAGGTGCACTTTGAGCACCCCCAGCTCCCCTCCCCTTGCCCCCTGGGGGCTCAAATTTTTTTTGGGTAGTCTCCCACTCAAAGTAAACCAACCCACCAAATTTGGTCGAAATCCAAGATATGTTTTTTTTTTCAATCCACCCTAATGTTCATGTTAACATTTTGAAAAAGCAAAAAAAAGTTGTCCCACAAACGGTCCCTTTTGCCCCCCCCCCCATTTTTGATTCTGAAAACGCCACTGCGTATACTCCTATATTGACATTAAAATCGAATGTTTTCAAGCAATAATAAATCGACCGATTGAAATCATTCGAGTATTTTTATTGAATCGAATTTTAATCGAAGACTTTTTTAACATTGTTTTTGTACTTATTTACAAATTAAATTTTTCACATAGTCGCTTATTATATTTCAGTTGATTGAATACATACGTTTGTTATTAATTTTAAGACATCCAACGATGAATTTTTTGCAAATTTAATTAACAGCTTAAGAATTGAGAATTTTTCATATTTTTCATCCTTTTTGACCTAGTATGCCGCCGGGGCTTGAGCAACAATTGATAACCCACAGACCTGTATTCAGATACAGAAATAGAAAAATGCTGTACTTCGAAACCAATGTGAACCACAAGTTTTTTGAGAGGAGGGAGTTCAAGAAATTTCTGGACTTTTGAGTTTAAAATGATTTTTTTTTTAAATTACATATACATACCTACCTATGTATTTGTTTTCAATGAATTTTCCAGTCCATGTACAACATACGTATGTACACACCTATTCATTTATTACATGATTTTTCAGAAGTTAAAGTGTTTGAAGAAGTGATAAAAAATGTGTGTGAATTTTTCTTGTTTACTCATTGTTTTTCAACTACAAATTTCATGTATACATGGCCGTTCAATTTTGAGTAAGTATATGTTTTGAAAAGAAATTTGAAAAAGAAAAAATAATTTTTATGTGAAACATTTCATTCATTTTATAGGTACCTACGTCTAAGTACATTCGCAAGTAGACTGCCATAACTTCAGCGTTAAGAATCACTAATGAGGAAGTATAGTAACTAATATCAGTAAGTATAAAATTTTTAAAACCCTACAGCAGTGCTGAGAAGATTAACGTGGACATTGGACAAGCTGTTTTGGCGAGCATGAAGTCGTAACATTAAACCCTTGTAACTCCGGCAAAAATGAACAGTTTTTGCTCGTATCGGTCTCATTCGATTCGTTGGACTATCTACTTGAAAAATTGAAATTTGAAGGGCAAGAGGGACGTGTTACCTCCCTCCGAACCAGCTGAAATTTCGTGTAACATCCAACAAAGAAAGAAAAAATTTAGTGGGCTGACATTTCAAAAATTTTTAAATGAAGGGTAAAGTTGCCTAATATTGACCCCCGGCTTCAGTGGCGTAGCCAGAAGAGTCCGAAAGGGGGGTCTGGGTGGGAAGATTTTTTTTGGGTGGCTGCAAAATGAGTACAGAGACTCGAAAAATGAGTAATTTTTAGGGGTAGGGGAAGAGGAAGGGGTAAAAATGAGCCTTTTTTGCACTTTAGTCTTCAATCGTTCATATAATAGAAACTTCGAAAAAATTGGATATTTAATGCCCAAAAAAGGCATTTCTCAATGATTTTGTTAATGCCCGAGCGAAGCGAGGGCGAAGCTTTGATAAAATTAGATTTTTTAATGTCTAAAAAATATATTTTTCACAAAATTCTTGACCAAAAGGGGGGGGGCAATTTTGTTGGTTTTCATAGGGGTCGATAGTAGGCACCATTTTTTCACTTTTAAATTCGGCATTTTTTGGAAAAAAAATCGTCAAAAATCGAAAATAAAAAATTAGGGGCTGGGGCTTTGGGATATTAAACTAGACTCATTACCCGACATTTTAAGCCGTAGTGGGCATTTCCAGCTCAATTACAGATCGAGTAATTCAAAAAACAAAGATGGGGGGGTCGATATTAGGCGACCTTACCCTTATGGACCATTTAAATACAATGTAGTCGGGTCTATTAGCATAAGCACAAAGACCGATTGGTATTTAGTGCAGTCGCAGAACAGCGAACGGAGAAATGAATTGAACAAAACGAGCATCTCAAAATTCGTAGAAAATATCCTGGTGATGGCGATGAAAGATTTACCAGATATACGTATACCTAAATCGGCTAGTCATCCGCTACCATACATTTAAACGCCGACGCGGTACCTGCTTGTGCTTATAGTCGTCACTAAAAAAAACTACGCAAGTACCAACGCATAAACAGACAATAGGCTGTAGGAATGAAAAAACATCGTAAATTTCCTAATGTCATTCTTTCGTTACTTTTAGCGTTTTTTGTGGAGACAAGATCCTGCATATTGCTAGTTCAAAATCTGGCCGCGAATTGAAAAAAACGATGAACAGGCAAAGAAGGGTGGAAGGAAATGTGTAGACAGTGCCGAAGCGTAGACCTCAGGGTGGATATATTCTTTATCTATGAGGTAGTAGTTAGTATATAGCAGTTGAGTGAATGTGTGATTGTTTCTGGTGTACAAAACTACAGCAGACTGATATCCAGAGTGATAAAGTAATCATTGGAGAGCGAGAAGAAGGATACAATACTTCATTGGAGATACCTACTTTCAGAAAGACAAGTTCATTGCGCCCAAGATTTATATGATTTGATTTAATTATTCAATTCCACGTGAGTAAATTTCTGTTTATTTTCAATGATTTTGTTGTCCTTCGTATTCTGAATTGTCGAATTTGCATAAATTATTGAATATTAGGTATTCGACCCGTGTTTTTAAAATTTTCACATCATATCAACCCGTGTAGCATTTGTCGACATAAACATGTGTATCGACAGGTTATCGACAATATTTAAATCCATTTTTTTTCTTAAATAACGAATTTGAAAAAGCAATTACTGTTTGGGGTTATGTATTATGGCAAACCAAACCGATTTCACTTGGAATTTTTAAAAATTTTCTACTATTTTCACATTTTAAAAATACATCGACATGTCTTGTGGACAAGATCGACATGAAAATCGATGCATCCATAAAAACATAGACATAATGTCGACAATGCATCAAAATTAAATCCTCAAAATTCGGCCATGAATATCACTAAAAAGTGATTTTCAGTAAGTAATAATATAAGAAAAGTAAAAATTTTTGAAAATAAGCAATATCTCCTCATATTTTTACAAATTATAATTTTTGAGGCTCTGTAGATACAAATGTCGATAGTTTATTTATACATCGACATACCCTCGACTGTTTGTCAAGTTTTTGTCGATGTCAAAATTGATGTAAAATTTTTGAAATGATATAGTTTAATACTCATAAGTAAAATATGGCGCAAATTTGTACATAACAAAATCAAATTGTAAGTGATCTACGATTTGCTAATCACTCCTCTCATCTATGTCCATATTTCTGTCGACATAAAGTGAGTTAGGCAGTGATGTCAAACTCAATTTTGGTAAAAAAAATGTATAAAAATTATTATTGCAGAAACTCTGAAAAATTGCATTGTCGACACAACTTTTGATGTTAATGTCGACACATCGAAAAATCTGTCGCTTGAAGGTCGACATGTCGATGTAATTATTGATGGTTTGTCAAGATATTTGTCGAGGTATTTGTCTACTATCGTAATATCTCTCTACAAATTATCGACTCAGTCGATATAATTGTTGATAATCTGTCGAGGCATTTGTCGAGGCAACACCTCGACAAATATCTCGATAATTGCCTCGACAATGCTCGACAATCCATCGAAAATCGCCTCGACATTTGGGTCGAAAAGTGACCGATTTCGATGTGTCGACATTTACATCAAAATTCATATCGACCTTGCTACACGGGAATATTCTGAATTTTCAAAAATGGGATGTTTTGATTTTGTCTTTTGATAAATCGATAGATATTTGCGATGAATCAATTTTTTTTCAAGTACTTATCTACCATTTATTTGGATAGATTAATCTTTCAAATCTGATTAAGGAACCGGTTTCCGTTGGTGAAAAAAATTCTGGAAAAATTGTCAACCTTCCTCCTATTATATCTCATATTGGGTAAGCGGGAAATGAAATTTTCATCTGTATTCCTCTTGGACGGCTTCTTTAATTATTTAAGGTGAGATTATACTTTATTACCAAGGACCGGATATGCATGTAAAATCACATCTTCCTTGAGCATTCCTATCGCGCATATCAATAGTTTCTTCACGATTCAGAAAATTATGAGTATTATGAGCCTCATACGTTTGCGCATATTTTCGCATTTTTTGGGTATGAACGCATATTTTTACATATTTTGCCATTTTTCAAACATAATTGGCCATTTATTTCGACCATATTTTTTTTTCATTTACGAGCATATTTTTCGCATTTCACTTGTGTTTTATTTCTTTCATATTTACCACGCAATATTGAATTTTTCAATTTTTTGCAGCCTAAAAAATAAAAATGCCAATGGCAGTTTTTTTACATAAAAAAAAGCAATGCTGAATCAAAAATCAATTTTAATAAGAAATTATTTAATTTAGTCAAAATTGCCTAAAATAAATCATACTTATTTCAGCACTTGGGAGTGGTATTTTGATAACGGAATCGAAAAATCAGTTTTTTAATACTTATGTAGTACTCGCATATTTTCAAATATTTCAAGTTTTTAGCACATAACTATTTTTTAAATATCTATTTCACGTTTCTTAGCGCATGAAATATGTACATAGTACATATATGTATTTATTTTGCGTTTTTTAGAACAAACATATCCGGTCCTTGCCCATTACCTATGCGCATCGACGGATTGTAACTGCGAGGTTTGAAATCGGAATAGTGCCAATTTCTAATTAATTTTGAGCTGCTGAACATGATGTGAAATTATGAACTTATCGTAATAATTACCTAACGCATGAGACGCGGTTCAAATTGAAAAATCTATCATGAAAACGTGTTTTTTAACGTAGATTGGTGTCCTGTATTCAGTTTTGGCGATTAAGATGGCCCAAGGGACGAAAATCGTAAGAAAAACCGTATAGAAAGTTGTTAATGTAGCAGATTTTTCAAATTTTGACCGTTTTACACGGAAAGAAATTACTAAAAGAAGAAACCAACGTAAGATTCGTGTTTTGCAGGTCAAAATACCCCAAAAAAAACACCGTTTTCGCGTTTATTTTAATCAAAGTTTCGAAATTTAATTTTTTTCTATCTTGAAAGTTGGAAAATAAGTAAAAAAAAAAGTGAATTTTGAGACTTCGAGTAAAATTAACGCGAAAAGGGTCTTTTTAGGAGTATTTTGACCTGATAAACAAGAATTTGACGTCGGTTTCTTTTTTTGGTAATTTCTTTCCGTGTAAAATGGTCAAAAATTAAAAAATCTGCTACAATAACAACTTTACTTTCAGTACGGGTTCTTACGATTTTCAGCCCTATGGTCACCGTAATCGCCAAGCTGAATACGAGACGTGAGTCGACTTTAAAAAAAAGTATTTGGGATATTTAAAAAAAATAGTCGCTCTTAGCTTATACAGTCTTTTTTACAGTTGAAAATTTCCAATACTTAGCCGAAATCTCATGAAAAAGTGCACCAAAAATTTTGAAAAAATTATTCTAAATACACCTGTACGAGATGTAAGTTTGTGCCAAAGAACAGAAAATTTCATTCACTTCCGTTGAAATTGAAAATTCTTGAAAATCGCGCAATAAAATGACCATGGGTCCGAAACGGAAGGGATTGGAGTCAACATTTTTCTCAAAATTATCATTTGGGGGCATTAGACCAAGAACAGGGGCTGGGGCCAAATTCACCCCTTACTGGCCAGACCCTTCCTCTAGGAAAAATAACCAAAAGCAAACAGGTCACATGCATTCTCTAGAAATCGAAAACCATAGGCGGATTTAGGAAAATGGATTCGGGGGCGCTAGCCCCCCCCCCCCATTCGAATAATTGTGATTTTAATTTATACCCCAGCGAAGCGAGGGTGAAGTTTTGAAAAACTGAATTCTAATGGTCATAAAAACGACTTTTTTGTATATTAAGGATTTCAAAATTCCTATTCGATGTTATTTTACGGGGAGGGGGAGGGAGAACATATTCGCAGTCGGTGACGTTGGAAACTTTTTTTGAGGAGAATACAGATTGAGGAATAAGGCATGAAGTATCGGAAAGAATTTTGGGGAAAAGGAGCCATCTTCCTCAACGTTGCCTAAAAAAAATTGCAAAGTGTAATTTTGTTCATGCCCGAGCGAAGCGAGGGCGAAGTTTTGAAAAAATAGGGTATTCAATGTTCAGAAAATACATTTTCTTCATGGTAGGTACATTCGAGTTTGATTATCAAACACGTTTTTTTGGGGGGGGGGGCGCTAAGCCCCCCCCGCACCCCCTTAAATCCGCCTATGTCGAAAACAGTGTGCTTTTTTGAGGGACAAAAAAATCAGTTGGATTTTCATGTGTATGGGTCCTGTAGTCCCAAAAAAGCGGAGGAACTTCAAATTTTTACTTGTACACAATAGAGGGCTGGAACCTAAAAACCCCCGATTCTTCCCACTTTTTAAATTTGACCGTGGATAAAAAATTTTTTCACAGCCTGGTAAGGGACACTCTCCTTACTCTAAATATATATCAACTTCCTTGGGTAACGAGCGCAATGGGGTGTCATCGTCCCTAATGTGCGATTTTTTGTGAACATTGGCCGTTCTTGGCTAAATAATAGCTCCGTAGGCGTCATATCGTCTGGGGGACAAAAAAAACATTCTCAACACATTTTTGGGTTCATTCCATACCCATAAAGCCAAAGTTTATGGAAAACGGTTGGCGTAATGGGCGGTGGTTGAATTTTAAAATTAAGAAAATGCATCATTTTCATCCCTTCTATCAAACGTGTATTGTCAAAAAAAAATCGGAAATCGAGGTTGCGACCTATCGAAATGGGTTAAAATTTTACGAGAAGCTCAAATAAATGGGTAAAAATGTGATTTGAGCATTTTTGAGCAATTTTGAGCCCGAAATGAGGCCATTTTTGGAGTATTTTCATAAAGTTGAGGTGTGACCTATCAAAACAGGTTAAAATTTCATTTCGCCAAGAACGGCTAATGTTCACAAAAAATCGCACATTGGGGACGCTAATACCCCATTGCGCTCGTTGCCCAAGGAAGTTGATATATATATTTAGAGTAAGGAGAGTGTCCCCTATGAGGCTGTGAAAATTTTTTTTATCCACGGTCAAATTTAAAAAGTGGGAAAAATCTAGGGTTTTTAGGTTCCAGCCCTCTGTTGTGTACGAGTAAAAATTCGAAGTTCCTAGGCTTTTTGGGGACTACAGGACCCATACACATGAAAAGCCAACTGATTTTTTTGTTCCTTAAAAAAGCACACTCAATGAACACTTGTCTTATTGGCCATGGAAAAAAAATTAGTAATAAAGAAGCAATTCAATTTCAAGATTTACCGTAGGTGAAGTACTTTCGTTGAGACTAAAACAATGCAATAAAAAGGCAATATTTTCGAAGAGGAGGGAATTGGAGTCGAAAATATTTCCGGAATTTTTTTCACGAAAAACGACACCATGCGGAGGATTAGATCGAAAATCGGAGCGGGGGGCCAATTCATTTTTCACCCGGCTAAAATCGTTGACGAATTTTTCAAAAACCCACAATTATTATTTTTGAAATAAAAATGAAAAAGTTGAACAAAGTTCACCCCGATCCCCATCATTCTCCTCTGAAGGTACCTATTTGATTTGGGGAATAACTGAAGGGAGGGTCCAAATTTTTATAAAAGCTGTTACTCAGCAAAAAAAAATTATCCCCAAAATTCAGTCAACAATTTCCTATGGTTTTTACAACCTTTTTAAAGGTACCTTATCATCGGCGCACCCAGAAATTAAATTAATTAAGGGAGGGACTGAGAATTTGAGAAAAATCAGGGGAGGAGATCTTTCAAAATAATCAGTTTTCACCGATCTTTTAGTCAAAAATCATTATTTTTTCTGAAAAAGTGGGAATTTATTGAGAAATCAAAAATTTTTGACTCGAAAATTGGTTAAAAATTATTATCAATTTTGAATATAAAAGAATAAAATACCTGCCCGAGAAAAGCGAGGGCGAAATTTTTTGAAAAAATACTGCTTGAAAAACAAAAAAAAATGCACTTTTAAATATTTTTGCAATGAAAAAATATTTCTTTTGAGCTTTAGGGGGAGGGGGCTGAAGCCCCCTGAGCCTCATCATTGGGTGCGCCTATGTACCCGATTAAAGAAAAATAAATGAAAAGGCGAAATTTTTATCTACGTACCTACATATATTTTGCGAACATAGAGAAAATTATGAAAGAAAACACTTTTTGGCCTCTGTTTCAAAAATTGTTTGTCACACTTACTTTCTAGAATAGGCGACCTCACTGGCTCACCCAAGGATTAATTGAGGGAGGGGCTGATAATTAGAGAAAAATGGGGGAGGGGTTGAATTTCAAATTAATCATTTTTCACTGAGTTTATAGTCTGAAATTATTGAGCTTTTTTTCTGACAAATTGAGAATCGATTGAGGGATCAATGATTTTTAACTGTAAAATCGGTGAAATCATTAATTTTTAAATCAAAGTAACTAAAGAAACGCTCAGTTTTGAAAAAAAAAAAATACTGTATAAAGAGCAAAAATATGCACTTTTTTCACAATTCTCGTAATGAAAAAAATCGTGTTTTTTTTCGAGCTTTAGGAGGGGACTCGGACTCGAACTCCCTGGGCCCGCCGTTGGGTGCGCCTCCGGGCGACTTCTTTGAAATAAAAATATTGAAAACTCCGTTTCAAGGGCACATTCGCAACACTCAGCCCGTTGTACTCAAAATCACGTTTAAACTAAACATTTCATTTCTTTTCAAGTGTAACGATGTTCTCGAAATTGCCAAATCGGAGTTATAAATGCCCAACACGAGAATTGGGACAGGGAAAATTGTATCTAAAGCGAAGTACTACAGGGATAAAAGGAAAGAAAGAGCAGTAACACAATCAGATCCAATATTGGAAAAAGTAATTTTGATTTTGATATTGAAAGTCTTTCAGCAAAAAATTTTCAAATTCTAATGATGATTTTTTTTTACAAATCAATGATATATAGAGAGCACGAATCGCTGTTCTTGCGGAATGTTTACGTGAACTGAGAGGAAACTGTAATGAAAGTACCACTTCAGAGCAAATTATTCATATAGGCGAGTCAAGGGAAAATTTTGATGAAAATATTACTTCTGAGCAAACTGTACAACTTGCCGCTCAGGAGCATGATGTTCCTCTTAATGACCCACCTCTTGTAGATGAAAATAACCTTCCAGAATTCGAAATCCCTGTGCAAGATAATATTGAAAAGTCACATTTTCAACAACTTTCATTTGAGCAAAAGCAGCTGCGAAATCTGTATGGTACGTTTGTACTATACAATATAGTGATGCCGGCGCAAAGAAGTTTGTTGCAAATTATGAAAGAAATGACACAAAATACTCAGAGAATGCTTCCAATGGATCCTCGAACACTCCGTCCTCCCCCCTTACCATTTACATTGAGAAAAACTCAATGTAATAATAAAATGGCCTACTACGGGATTGCTACAATTTTAAATATATCGTCTGCAAGGCTGTTTGACAAAGCCACAAATGAAATTCGGTTATCCTTGAGTGTCGATGGTCTGCCTATATCAAGAAACGCAAATGGTATGGGGTTTTGGCCAATAGCGGCAAGTATTGAAGATTATCCGCCATTTCTAATAGGTTTGTATCAAGGCAGGAGCAAACCTGCCTGTAGTAATGATTTCCTGAGAGAAACCATCATCGAAATTTGTGATTTATGTAAAAATGGTGTACGTGTACAAGGTACAGTTTATCGAGTAACTTTGGAAAAAATTATCGTAGATGCGCCTGCACTAGCCTACATCACTGGTATAAAAGGTCATAATAGTCGTTTTTGCTGCAGCAAGTGTCGAGTACAAGGAGTACGAATTAATTTGCCGGGTGTGACAAAAACAGGAAAACAAAAAACTGTTTTACGATATTTAGATATAGATGCTGCACCACGCGATATGACAGATTTTCAAAAACATCATGATGAGGTCGATGATCCACATAACCAAAGTGTGGGATATGATTTGGATGGGAAAAAATTGATGGATCAATTGAATGATGACGAGGATGATGATGATCATTTTTTGCCAAATCAGGACTTTGAATCTTTGGCTGACCATCATAACCATCCTACCGATCTTATAAAAATACCAGGATTTGACGTTGTGCGGGATATTCCTCTCGATTATATGCATCTTGTTTTGGGTTGTTGTCAGCGGTTAGTACAGCAGTGGTTAAATCCAGGACCATATAAGATGAAATCGGATGCAGTAAAGAAAGTGAATGAAATGTTGCAGACGGCTCAAGTGTTTTGCCCAACGGAGTTCCAACGCAAGCCAGAAAAGCTTGACGTAATTTCGTCGTGGAAAGCAACGCAATGGAGGTTGTTTCTGCTCTATGTAGGCAGTGTTGTTTTACATGGTAACTTGAATGATTCATGCTACCAGCATTTCAATTTGTTCGTATACTGCATTCGATGTTTATCAAGACATATTCCACGTACAGAACTCCGAAAAAAAATTATTGAGAAAGTTGGAGAAATAGTTGAGGAACCTTTGCGTCAATTTGTTTTGGAAGCAATAAACTTGTACTCTGGTAATATTGCAGTGTACAAAATGCATAATATCATACATGTTCCGGGAGATTACAGGAGGTTTGGACCCTTAGACGAATATTCAGCGTTCAAATATGAAAACTTCTATGGGAAAATAAAAAAAATGGTTTCGGGAACCTGTGAGCCAGCCGTCCAAGTGTCAAATAAGATGACTGGTCTACTTCAAACCGGAAATTTTGCTGCTGATGGTGACCAACGAGTTCGAGACGTTATTAAGGAGTACTACGAAGTCCCTGAGCTGCAATACTCTACACGAAAATATAACACCAACATGCTTGATGTCGTAAATTTTCAAGAGAAGTTCCCAATTTTCAAGAAAGATGAATTCGATTTCTTTCAAAAAATGAAATTTAAAAATTTCATTTTGAGGACGGATAATGAAAAGGACTGTCACTGCTGTGTAACAGATTCGAGAAAACAGAAACATTTTATAAAGGTTACTAAAATATTGAAGAATAATTGCAGCAGTGAGATTTTCATTTGTGGGCAAATTTACCAGTCTCGTAGAAATCTATTCCAACTACCAGAATTTAATTTTTCATCCACCAGTGTGGGCATAACACTCGCTAGTCAACGTACTTCACACTCATTCATATACAGTGTAACTGATGTACTTGCAATTGAAAAATGTTTTGCAATGCCTTTCAACTTTTCAAGTACCTCTTCATCACTGGATGACCCACTTGCCGAATGGGCCATAATCAATTTTCTACATTAACACAAATAGAAATGCTATGGGGGGAGGGGTGGAGGGGTGGAAATTTTATATGCTCGCAAAATCAATTCGCATCACACAAACTTCCATTCATCAATTATACATTATGTAGGTAGGCTTTTATAGTAATATTTACCTATTCTATTTTTTAATTAGTAGGTACTCTTAACTAATACCTATATATATGTTTTGTTTAACTTGACAGGATTATTTACATTCAAATTTTCTCAGAAACATGACTACACTCATTGATGACCGCGACGCCGACACCATAAAAGGCACTAGGAATAAATTCAAGTGTAAAATCAAGGGGATCGCCAATGGAGCCCAATTACTGGATATCGTCGTCGTAACAGATAGAAAGAAACCCGACGCGATGTATGCAGTTTATAAAGACTGGATAGATCTCAAGGAAGGTTTAGTATCCGTACCATCCATTCCCAACCGGCAAAAAGGTTACCAATTGATAATAGATCACCTAATAATTAATCGTTGTTCAACAACAACGTACAAAATAACGTGGAAAACTGATACCGGCAAAACTATTCCTTTGCAACTAAAATGGACATCGTTTGCGTTAAAATGTTTGCAACAAGATTTTGGTAAGTAAATTTTAAAAGGGTCAGAGATAGAAGTGCTTCGTACAAGTAATGAATTTTTATACGTTCATAGGCGACGAAGATTCATTAAAACATGCATTGGAACAGGCTGTAGATTTCATTACTGAAAACGGGACTAAAGCGGGGGACGATGAAACCTTGTCTTCTGCCTCAATAGAGTACTCAAGGCGAGAGAGAAATATAGTCAAAAAAGCGTTTTCTCCTTCAAAACCGAATTCGGATGCGGAACCACTCTTACTATCCCAAACGTAATATGGCATGATTTAATTCAGTAGTATTATCTAGCTATACAAAATTGAAGCGAGAAGAATTAACCTTGAATAAACAGAATTAAAATTGAATAGTGCACTGTGCACGTACTTTACAGAGTGTTATTTTCTACTTTTTTGGTTTAGAAAATGAAAATATAAATACGCATCGGCCATCCGTGATTGTTGATGAAATCAAAAAATATTCAGTCCGCAGGGTAATAAATTAGCTACCTACGTAGAATTTCCTTTGAAGAATTGCTAAAATTTAATTTAATTAAACAAGTGTCGCTAATAAACAGAAATAGTCAAATTACCTAGGTACTAAAAATTGAACAAGAATGGAGTTGAAATAGGCCTAGAAATCTGTAAGAATTTTGCGAGTAAAGAGCTAGAAACGAAAAAAAAAAAAAATGAAACCTCTCAAAATGTGATAGATACCTACACCTGCTAAAAAATTGGATTTTTCAAATTTTAATTCATATTGAAGTTAATTTCATTACAGAACTAGAAAGTACCTACCTAACTAACATGAAACAACTGTAAATGTTTGATTTTCTATTGAAAAATGTAAAAATGTGTACCGTGCAGGGGGAGGGTACCTAAAGTCGGAAAACATAATTTTGCACTAGAGCCAAAAATATTAAAAAAACAATGAAGTGAAGTTTCCTTTCAAAGGAAATGTTGATAACATGGATATGTTTTTTCCTCTCATCCTGACTTTCAATATTAACTCAATTTCAAAAATATAAAAATTTGTTTCTATTTTGATAAGTATCTATATGTAATTTCAAAAAAAAATGGAAAAAATTTGTTTTTAAAATTTAAAAATCGGATTTTAGCTCTGATATTGTCCATGTCAGTCTGACTTTCTAATATGAAATCAATTTTCAGTTTCTGACTTTCAATAAGCTGATTTTAAAATTATAAAAATTTGTAAGTTTTCAAAAGTCAGCTTCTGACATTCTGACATTAAGTTAATTTCAAAAAATATTTATAAGTTTTTAATTTTTAGTGACACAAAATAGCGTCTTAAAAATTTTGGAATGACATTCCCCCCACACCCAAGAGGAAAAAACAAATCCATGTTAAAATAAAAATTTGTAAGTTTTCAAAAGTCAGCTTCTGACTTTCTGAGTATTCTGACATAGAGTTAATTTTGAAAATACAAAATATCAGTTTTTGACTTGGCGTCACGCAAAATGGCTTGACGCAAAATAGCATATTAAAAATTTTGGAATGACCCCCCCCCCCTTCACCCAACAGGAAAAAACATATCCATGTTAATAGGCGATTTTTTTCAAAAAAATTTCTTTGCATTTTTAGACATTTCAGACCTATACGCAGCTTACGTGTTTTTCTCGATTTTGTTTGAAAGTCATGATTTTTTTATTTTCAAATGTCCATATCTCACCGAAAAATTGACCTAGGATGCTCATCCTAGTCTTAAAATATTCCTCATAGTCGTCTCTATCATTTAGGCCAAAAAACCCTAATTTTTGAAAAATCCCGACTTAACGTACCTTTTCCCTGCACCATACACAAATTGATTCCGAAATTTCATTGATGACATGAAAATTTAGATTTTCATATTGAAGGCTCGCTTTACTCAATGTTTCTTTATATGTATTACCTATTTTTGATCAGTGTCATAATTTGACCCTTTTCTCCAGATTCAATTATAGTCTATCCGAAACAAGCAGCGAATATGCAATACCGAAGAAGACTAGTGTCCAAACAGCTGTGGCAGCTGGTGATAATGTTGCTGACAATTCTATAATCAACAAAATGACGATATCCTCACAAATTACACCACAATCCACTAGTGAATCCGACATCAGAGTGCAAACAACAGAATTAAATGCTGCATTACGTAATAGTTACGATAATAGTTACGATTCTTCTACCGCAGTAGAGGTATATTTACATTACGTCATACATTTTACTGTAGTTGAAGATATTCAAAGGAGTACTAATGGTTAAAGGTGGTGGTAGTTTGGAGCACTCCTAACACAAAAGGTTAAGCATGTATGATAAAAAATATTTTTGACAAAACTTCTGAGTCTCTTGACGGAGACATTATTTTTCGAATGGGAGCCCAAATTATTTCTTTTTGTTCATTTTTTATGACTGTAGGTAAATGAAAATGTCTTTAGAATTTTTTTCAAAATTTGAGAAAAATTTTCACTCTTACGGGAAATACAAAATTCATTTGTCCATGTTTGATGCATAGAATATAATTATCTTTTCACAATTCACAATCACAATTGAAAGGGGCTGAGTCGAGAAAATAGAAAAAATAACCATAAGATAGTATAAAGAAATACGAAAAAAATTCGGAAGTTTAGTCTATAGGATGTCTCTCCTGGTCTGCAATCTATTTGGAAGAATTAAAAAATTTCCACAAAAAGATAAAAAATTTAGAAATACTTAGTACAACAATGTTTTTCACCGTGCGTGGTTGATATTTTGAATTCAAATCGGTTTCCAACTCCAAGAGTAATTACTTGCCCTTAACAAGAGGTACAATTTGTCCACTTTTTTTAAACCAAAAAATTGATTTTGCAGATTGGTGATGTATTATTTGATGCCGCAAATGCACGCGCCAAATTGCATGAGATCGAGGAACGAAAGGCTAATGCGGAAACATGTGTAGAAATTATAAAATTGAAGCAAACCGTCGAAATGCTGAATGATAAAGTGGAGAAACAGAGTAAAATGATAGAAGATCAATCGAAAATATTCCAACGTTTAGAAACCATGTTGAAAGGAGTTTTTGAAATATCTCCTATCCCACCAACTAGTACTCAACAGCTGTACTCGCCTCCATCCGGCACCTATCCATCGCATTTTCTTAGTTAGTACATATCATACTATTTGAAACTTTCCCATTTCAATGTTTTTTGACTCGCTCAATGTAATTAAAATTTCAGATACATCAGTGAGTAGTGACGCGCAGCTATCTTCGCAGACACCCATTTCTTTAAAATTACAAGAGAAACTTCTATTTCCAATTAGAGACCAAGGACATCTTAAAACAGTTAACACAAAACTAGATAAAAAAAATACTGAAGAATATGATGAAGCATTTTGCAATTACTTGGTAGGTTTGCATTATTGTTTTGGGCGTAATTGAAAGTATTTTTTAATTAATCGACAGTGAGGAGTAGTGACTTTTTCCCTTTATTTTTTTTTTGCAGAAACAATTTCTAGCGGCATTTCAGCCAACAGGAGAAAGTGCCTGTGCTGAGCTGTTGAATATGATATACAGCAGCGAGATTATTGCGGAAAAAGATGTAGTGTTCGGTACCTTGGATGGATCAATTTTGTACTCTTACATTATCGGTAATTAACTTAGTGTAAATTAAATGCCATTCAGAAGCGATTTTCCAAGAGAAGTTAGGGAAGTCAAACTTCGATTGATTTTTTCAAAGATTGAGATTTTTCAAACAAATTTTTTGGTACACGTGTGTCTAGAAAAACAGATGAAATCCATAAGTACTTATTTTAGCCATAAACTGGATTTCTACGAGCTAAGTCCAAATTTATTTAAATTTCTAAAGCCCCAATCAATTCAAAGTTTTTTTGTTTTTTTTTTTTAAAAATTGTATTCATTTCCAATTTTTAAAATAAGTTTAATTTAAACTAGAGCTTTTTCAACATTTCTGCAATTTTAATTTCTTCTGCGGTTTTTTCTGTGTATTTCATGTTCTAAAAAATTACCACCAATCATTTATTAGTTATTATGTACCTACTTATTTGTTCGAAATATTTTCAATTCAGATTTCTTCGATATTTTCATTTTTTTCAAATTCCCAACTCTTATGTTTTCAAAACTTCTTTACATTGAGCTACTAAAAAATAATTTCAAAAGTAGGTACTTAATATAAATACAAGAGACGCGAACCTATTTAAATTTTCTTTTTTTTTTAGACATAAATTTCTATTAGAAATATTTTTTTAAATGTCAGTTCTTTGAACTTTGTGACTTCCTCAGATTTTCTCTCTCAAAATCACCGTTATAACCTTGAGTATACTTACCTAATTACTGATTGTTTTACTTTTTATTTATAGAATCAATGGTAAAATGGCCAAAAGAGTGTTTCAAAATGGTTGGGAAAAATCAGATCAAATGGCAGAAAAGTACAGCTCGAGAGAAGTTGAGAGCCATTTTTTACCGGTGGTTCAGGACTGCACGTCAGCGAAAAGTGGACGATGAAAAAAACAAACGATCCAAAGTAAAGCGGAAACTCTTTGATGATTCCACGAAAAAGCAGAAAGAAGCCGAAAATAACGTTTTGCAGAAAAAATCTAAAGAAGGCGATTCAAGTGGGACATAATTTTATCAGACAATTTGAAAGAAGAAACCCTAAAACAAAAAATCCAAATTTCGCTCAAGTGGTAAAACGCCCAGAAAATGGCTGTATTTCAAATAAGTTTATTGCAAAAAAAAGAAGAATTTTCCTCTTCCTCTAAACTTTTTAATCAAAGATTTAGGGTGTTCTTTTTTGAGCAAAAAATCAGTTGGTAAGGGTAAGGGCGCCTAATATCGACCCCTGGCTGATTTCGCCTCCTGATGCTTGGAACGAGCTGAAAATTTTTTATTCTGATGTATTTTTCACCAAAAAAAAAACGAATGACGTCAAAATTGTCACTCTAAAACGAAAACTCGCGGAGATAATTCAAAAGAACAGTACGGTACAGATAAGGCCAAAATAAAATTCATCTGTGTTTTCAAATCGCTGTACCAAAAATATGTTGAATCTTATTGTAATTTTGAAAATTTGGTTTCAAAAGTTTGATAAAAATATGTATTTTAAATATTTTTTTGAAAAAAAAAGTATGGATCGCCCTAATATCGACCCTCTCTGAACGTGAGACATACGATTCGTACTTCTACCTGACTTCTGAAACAATTATTCGTTTTAATCAATTGATTTTTTCACTATCGATCACAATTTACAAAATTATAATATAATATCATAAATCACCATCTTGTCACAATTATTTGAAAACAACTCCAAAACATGTTACTTTTATCATTTTCGTTTTTCCCATTATCTCAGCGAGCTTTGGCTTTACTTACAGTAACGATTTTGATCACATTCATTTTTTCTGTGAAAAATACACAAGAAAATTTTTTTCCAGCTCGATCAAAACGAATATTTGGTCAGTTTTGTTAATAATCATAAGGGGTCGATATTAGGAACCCATTTTTTCAATTATTAATTTTCGCACTTTTTTGAAAAAAATTCGCCAAAAATCGGGAAAAAAAACTTGGAGACTGAAGTTTTGGGATATAAAACTAGACTATTATACTGGACCTTTTTAGCCATAGAGGACATTTTTAGGTGAAATTCAGGTAGAGTAATTCCAGGCGCCCTTACCCTTATCTATTAAGAAAAAATCCAGAAAATGGAATCTTCATTTTTCAATTTTGTGGATGCAGTGGATTAATAATAAAAAATATCAAATGACTCGTTTAGAAAGAAAATATGTATTATAGGTATCAATTTGAAATATCTCGGAAACTTGACAAAATAATCACGAGTTATGTTAGTTGGTTTGAAAAAATTCGATGAATTAATCTCAAATTATTTAAAAACATTTAAACGCTCGAATTTGAGATCATTACCACACTAGACAGTCAAACCTGGAACTCGAATAACTTCATGATGTCACTACTCATACAGCTGAATGTCGTTTCGACTTCTTTTTCGAAGTCCATAATATTTACGTCATTATGTTTAGTAGTTAAGAATTTTCTGAACAAGTGTTTCAATTTTTTTCTTCTTAATTTTTGTGATGCAATTTTTTTCAGAATTTTCTCAACTGAATTCTTTTTCTGATGTTATTTTTCCATGATCAAATCTTTTTCTGACGTACTTTTTCCACGATCAAATTTTTTTCTCATAATTTTCTCACCTGAACTATTTCTGACGTAATTTCCTGCACTGAAATTTTCTCCTATATCTATTTTTGAACTTGCATTTAAAAAAAAATTATTTGTTTGATTGACGTCATAAAAAATTTTTACCTATCAGTTTTTTTCCTGAAGAATTTTTCCACGTCCATTTTTTTTTCAGTGTAGTTTTCAACTCGACTTTGTTTCCTCAAAATTTTTATGACGTCAATCAAACAAAAATCATTCTTTACAAAAAAGATGCAAGTAGGTAATTTGAACAATAGAAAAATACTTCAGAAAACATTTCAGTGGAGAAACTTACGTCCGAAAAATTTCGAGTGAGAAAATCACTTGGAAAAAAATTGAAAACCTTCTTCAGAAAATTCTGAACTGTTTAAAAATGACATAAATATTCAATCAGCGAAGTGACGTCATGAAGTTATTCGAGTTCCAGGTTTGACTGTCTTCCCATAAACTAGGTACGGGTTTCTTGGTGAGGTATTGTATTGGACCCTCTCCCATATTTAAGTATATGCTCTTACTTTGATTTTTGAAATTTTAGAGTGATTAGTGCCATAAATCATAGTACATATGAGATAAGGATCGGAGCGTTTCTTTGGTGCATATTGACAAACTTCAAAACATTTCTCCTTCCACTTTCATACTTGTACATAGGTACCTTACTTTAAAGTGTAGATATATTGTTTAGATATAAAAATGTATTTACGATTACTTTTTAATACATGCGAGTTTTTTCTTAATTCATTTTGTCAATTATTCGTCATAAAAGTGTCACAAATGTGTCACAAAACTGCCACAAAAGTGTCACAAAACTGCCACAAAAGTGTCAGAAAATTGTCACAAAAGTGTCACAAAACTGCCACAAATGTGTCAGAAAATTGTCACAAAAGTGTTGGCCAACTGTCATGATATCGTCAATTTACTGTCATCCATCTGTCATAAATGCGTCATAAGACTGTCAGACAATTGTTAGAAAAGTGTCAGAAAACTGCTATTACAAAGCCACAAACATGTCAATATACTGACACACCTGTCACGAATGTGCCAGAAGGCTGTTATCTAACTGTTACAAAGCTGTTTCCATATTGTCATTAAACTGCCACTACATTGTTGAAAGTGAGACAAAAGTATGTCTAAAAACTATCAGTTATACTGTTATAATGCTGTCATTAAATGGTCAGCGTGGCACAGTTATAGCACCAAACCAGTTTTAAATCATCTGCTCTCTGATTGGTTGGAATTCGTCAGAATCTTGTCACGTTTGCCGTCAAAATTATCAGCCACAACGCCGTCACCGTGACGGTATAGTTTGCACGACGGGTTATTGACCATTTAGTGAATTTTCACTGATTTTCCAGTATTTTTCCACACGTGATTGAAAGTAGCAATTTAAAAAAACTAAAAAATATTGAAAATTTTAAAAAACGGATCAAAAAAAATTGTACTTTTGAAAAAATCAGCTACTTTTAGCACTAAGTGAATAGTTTTTAAAAATTGACACTGCTAAAAAGAATTGATAAAACTACTCGGAAAATTTTTTATTAAATTAGAATAAACACAGATTTATCGTTTTATATTCGTTTCAGAATGTGGACGCAGGGTTCGATATTAATCAAGTCCGGAGATTAGATCCCTTCAACTCTTTCCCCTCCCCCTCCGAATGTCCAAAATTTTTTACTTAAACTAGTGTGTGCGAAGTTAAAATTATCAAATCTCAAAATTTATTATGATGAGTAAAAATTTGAACTCAGCGCAGCGTACTCAAAAACATAGGCATGGCCAGAAATTTTTGAAATTTCGACCTAAATTTTGTGGATACCTAATTACCTACGGAGGTCTAAGGGAGTAGAATCGAAAAAAAAAGAGTTGAAATTTCGATTCAGTATCTCCAAAAACACATCACTACCTACTCAAAAAAACGAGAAAATAAGCATGAAAAGTTTCAGGCTTGAAAAAATTTAGAGACTGAATTTGGAAAAAATTTTAGAAATCAAAAAATATTCGGGAAAATCAAGTTGAAAAATTTTAGAATTGAAAAATCAAGAAAAAATGGTATTTGGAAGGCAATTGATTGACGTGTTTGTCAAATTTCTGATTCCCATCGTAAATTATTTTGTTTGTAAGTATTTATTTCATCCCTTATTGATCCCCACCCCGTCTCCCGCCTAAAAAATGTAAACACCCTGTTCGACATTGATCTCGTGAAGGTTCGAAATCGTCACTTTTCTATTGAGTGTGATCTAAATGGTTTCAAATATTTATAAAAAATAGGAAGTACCTACGCTATTTTCAGAGAATTATTCAAATTTTGGGAAATCGTCAATTTTTAGAAAAACTTGAAAAATTCTTCAAGATTTAGAAAACATTCCAATTTTTTGAAAACTTTTCGTGTAAAAACCTTTTAAAAAAATTGCTAATTTTTTAGAAAATCTTTTGAATTTTGGGGAATTTTTTCATTTTTTTGAATGGCAGATTTTTAAATTTTTGGGATTGAAAGACCATTCTCCTTTTTTTTTTTTTACAATTTGTCAGAGTGTTGAAAATTTTTGCAATTTTTCATTTTTGATAACCGTTCAATTAGAAATTGTCTCCATATTATTCTTCGACGATATCTTCAAAGATAATTAATCCAAAGTTTCAGAAAATGGGAAAATACTTTGTCCAATTCGAACATAAATTGAAAATTTTTCTGAAAATCGTCTACGTTTAAAAAAATTAAATACCTAATCAGTATTGATATTAAAAAATTGTTTGAAAAATTTAAAAAATGCAAAAGTTCTCTAACACACTGACAAATTCAAAAAATTAACAGATCTGGTCAACTCAAAAAATTGAAAAATTTTGCAAAATTTTGGCAATTTTCTAAAATTAAGGAAGTATGGTGATAGTGATACTCAAGTCATATTCGTGTTTCGTCCAATATTTTTTTCATCATTTTACCCAAAGTAAAAACTATTGTATTACCAACTTCAAGATTACCGTAGTAAAATAAAAAAAATTCAAATTCATTTTTTTAAATCGTAATTTTTCCCTCATTAAATTACCCAATCAAAAAAGAGCACCCTCTTGAACCATAATGACGTCATGTCAACAAAACCAATGATGACGTTATGACGTCATCACTCTCAACCCAAAGCGTTATCACGTGTTATGTTGATTAAAAATTTCACTTCGTGTTTTGATATTGCAATTAATTAATTCGTAGAACATTGTGAAGTGCGAGTAACCGCGTAGGTGAATGAATCTTTCGTTTCATTTCCCGAATTTCGCAAATTATCGAGTTTTTATCGTTTCATTTCCCGTTCCTGTCTCAATTTTCTACTCATCAACAATCAAGAGAAGATAAAACCGCCCAACGTTCGAATCAAACAACCTCCATTAAAAAGAAAGGAACTTCACGACCACGAAGCTCTATCAATCAATCTCGTGCAATTTTCTGGTAGTTCACAATTCAATATGAAACTACTTACAATAATAACTTTTATTTGATTAGCTGTGTTCCAAGATAAATGTACTTGAACCTGAGTGACAACCCTAACCGCAGATAACCAACAATTCAATTTCAATTGCCCGAAGCTAACACGAGAACCTATTCCATTTTCTACACACCTTCCAGCCAATCGATAAAGATTTGAAAAATGTCCACGATATACTTACAGCACGTAGCATATTACACCGACAGACCACATATCAGTCTCGGTACCAATCGGTTCGTAGTTTATGATCTCCGGCGGTATGAATTCCGGCGTACCGAATAATACTCTGACTGGAGTATCAGGTGAGATTTTCTGAGCTAATCCAAAATCTATCAGTTTAATTTGATGTGATATTCTCGAAACACACATGATGTTTTCAGGCTACGAACATAAACCGAGTTTAGAAAAGACTGAAAATCATGGAAAAATCTCCAACACCGTTCATCTTTACCTTTAAATCAAGATGTACCACGTTATTCTTATGGATATACGCTACGCCTTCGCAAATCTGCCTCATAAACAAAATGCAATCACGTTCGGTCAATGTGAAATCATCAGCTACGACTCTTTCAAATAATTCACCGCCGCTAATGCTGAAAAAAAATCAGGTACGTTAAAATCACAACTTAACACTTGTTTTCAAATTATTTCTCCATCACTTACTATTCGGTAACCATTATCATATCTTTGACATTTTCGTATGCAGCCATTAATTGCAATAATTTAGGATGTTTTAGTTGATTCATGATGGTTATTTCTTCGCGTACTTTTTCCTTATCTTTGCATTTAATGCATCGAACGATCTTTGCAGCGTAATAATTTCCGAATTCTTTGTCGCGAACTTTGAACACCGTACCGTATCTACCTTTACCAAGTTCTTCTTGCAGTTCGTAATGATCATTGAAGGTTTCACCATTCTGAATGTATACTCGTTTCGGTTCAATCGGCGAACAAATATCTGGAAAAATCGTTTATCGATAAGATTTCCAAGTATGAATTTTTTATTTTATAATCGATGCAGTCGTCATTACCAGCGTGAGTAATATAAGTAGGAATCGATTCCTGACTAGGGTTACTTAAACCATGCTTGTTCTCAGCTCGAATCCGAAATATGTACGATTCTCCTGGTATCAATCCTCGTATCGTACAGAATAACGAATGGCAACTAGAATACCCAAAAATATTAATATGAATCTAAAATGAATGTATTATTCATTCATCAGGTTTCCATTACTTTTCAACTTTTCTCCACTGTGAATTCAAATACGAACGCATTTCTATCGTATAACCGGTTATGATACTTCCACCATCGTACGGAGGACTTTGCCAAGTAACAGTGGCACATCTATCGCCAGCCACCGAATTCGGTTGTCCTTTCGGAGCATCCGGTGATCCTGTAATATTAATTGGTTGAAATTTCTTTTCAAAACAGAAAAAATATCATCGATACGGACCTTCGACTGCCAAAGACGTCGTATGGGTATCACTTCCTTGAACGTTTTCGACGCAGATTTCGTATTTACCTCCATCGTCGGCTGTTACTCGTTCGATTTTCAATATCGAAGAATCATTTTCGGTTTTTATCGAGATTCGATTGTCCGGCTGGAGGTGCCGACCCTGGAAACCAATCGAGTCAGATAATTGGAATTTTAGAACGAAATAGTGATCGATACTTACAGCTTTTATCCATCTAACGGAGGGTTTCGGATCTCCGGCGTAGGTAACCTTTAAAGAAACAGTATCACCTCGCAGAGCAATCATATCGATTGGACCTTCGGTTACGATGGCAGGAGTGAAATGACCATTACAAGCAGTGGTGGATTTAGGACTGAATGGCGATACTTCAACGAACGGTTGTTCTTCTTGAACTGCCAATTGCCCAGTCGATGTAGCATCTCCGTAGCAATTATAAACTTCGCATTTATAAGTTCCAGAGTCAGCCAAAAATATATCGCTGAGTTTCAAACCGAATTCGCCATTTTTATGGTCCATATATTGAAAATCACTGCAGTCTGGTAACTTTTCGCCATTTTTGTACCAAGTAATTTGCATTGGAAGTTCGCCTAGAAAAATGACGTCGCGGATTGAGAAATTTCCAGAAATGTGAGATTTTTTTCCCTCTTGAGGAATATTTTCCATTCGTTATGCGTTTTTTCGTTTCGATTTATATTTAAATACGAATTACTAACCTTGTAGTTTAATTTTAAATTCAAACGGGTTCCCTTCGACGGTGAAAGATCGCGGTGGTAAACCGGTAACGAAGACTGGTGGCTGAAGATCCATGTTATTGTTGTTGTAGTCATCGAGTACTATTAATTCAGCGGAACATCTAGTTAATCCAGAGTTATTCTCCGTGATGCAGGTGTATACGCCTGAGTCATCGGTGGTCAGGTTATCAAACTGTAACCGAGCTGAAGTTTTATCACAGAATGGAGTTATGCTTTGGGTAGTTTTTAAAGATTCGCCGTTCCTGAAACCAGATTAAAACCGTTGGTGATGGATTTCCAACGAAAAGAACCAAAATGGTAAAATTTTATTACGTACTTGTACCAAGAAGTAGAGGTAGCCGAAGATGCATCCGGCACGTTACACGAAATTGTACATTTACCACCAACATTGGCAACTTTACCGATGGCGTGACGACCGAAAGAACCATCCGAAGTATGCGTTCTGGTGCCATTAGTTTGTCTATTTCGATGATCTGTGAAAAACGTATGATTTATTATCTCTTCGCTCCTACCACACGGTTTTAATTCCCGCCCCAATGCGGAGGTGGCGTAATTTTTCTTTCTACGCGATGGATTATTTTTTTAAAACTTACTCATTATTTCTAATCTAGCGGTGGCTTCGCATCGTCCGGCTTCGTTTTCGACGATTATTCGGTAAAGTCCTTCGTCTTCGGCGGTAACGTTTGATATTTCTAGTATCCTGAGATCGTCTCGTTCTTGTATCGATATTCGAGATGTTGGGATGATGCGGACGTCGTTTTTGTCCCACGTCGTCGTCGGCTCCGGATGGCCGCTGAGGGCGCACTGGAATCGTACCGTTTGACCGAGTTCGGCTATTTTGTTGTGAGGCACAGCGTAGAATTTTGGTGCTGTTTTTCTGCGGAATCGGTGGCCGGTGTGGTGTACGGATGTGTCTGCGAATTTAAGTGAGGTTAGTGATTGGTTTATTGGCTCATTGAAAGGAGATCGGATGAGAGGAAATGTACCTTCGGCTGGGGAAGTAGTTCGTGATCGGATTTTCGGTATTGATAGAGGTGTCGATCCTCGAGATCTGCTGACGCCTGATGGTCTGTTTAATTGTCTACTGAGTAGGTTTTCTTTTTCTTCGGGAACTGAAATCAAATTAAAATTGAACAAGATTATTTATCGGAGGGAAAGAGAAAAATTTTAACAAAATTAAAAAAAATTATCTTGCTGCGGAATTTTAAAAAAATGAAATTTTTGGACTGTTTTGATCTGTTTATTTTGAAATAAGTAGTCTTACATTTTTTTTTTTTTTTTTTTCATTATTTTTGTACATCAATCCTGCTGATTACTCCAGTTTTTCATGAAACTAAATTAATTTTATTAAAAAAAATTAAATCTTATCAATTTTAATGAGAATTTTTCCTCTTTTGATGCAAATTTTTGTACTTATTGATTTTAAGTTTTGAGTACTAGGAAATTTCAATTTTTATGCTACTCCAATGAGAGGTAGGAAGAATGCAAAAAAAAACCGATCAAGTACACATTTCTTTGGTCCTTTAATTTCAATGGCATTTTTCTTTTTTTTACCAAAAAAATTTACTGATTTTTGGTGATTTTTTTAAAATTTAATTTGTAACGGCCACAAATTGAAAAGAGACAAAAGGTAAATTGGAAAAACTTCAAAAATACTCCTTTTCCCAAAATTTGCAGATTTAGATTTTGATAAGAACTTCTCCAAAATTCGAAATAGTTTGAGAGTCGTCGTGCCTCAGGTGTTCCAAAAAAAAAACAACGAGTACCTACCTAAAAATTTGAGAATTTTTTGATTTCGATTTTAATATGAAATTTTGCGAAAAATCTGAAAAATTTGATTCTGAAGCTGCATCATGTCCGATGTCCTAGAATATCTTGAAAAGGGCTTTAATCCCTAAAATTGGAATTTTTGAGTTTTTTTTTTTACGAAATTTCAAAGTTTTGGCAATTTTGAGTTCATTTTAAGGCTGTACTTCAGCTTCCAAAAATATGAGAAAATAGGTAATACAAACACAAATGGTTGCAGATTTTTACAGATTTTAGTTAAACTCGCGACCTCGTTAATTTTGTAAACAACCATGTCGTTTATTAGCTAAAAAACATTAAAACTATAATAATTGGCCAATTTTTTTCGGAAATAATTGAATTTCAAACATCTATAGTTCACTTTTGTTAGTTTTGTTGAAACAAAACAAAAATATTAATACATAAATGTCAAAAAAACTGCGAATAACTTTACGAATAAAGCGATTTGAAATTGATAAATCGAACGATATTGAGCATTACAAACTTGAAAAATTATTGGCTATCATGGATGTTATCTCTAGACTCGATATCAGTACGTAATTGTATAATTTTTGCAAAAGTTTTGTGGGTCACTGAATGAAGGGATTTTTTTCGTTTTTGCTTTATTTTGTTCAGAAAGGCCAAACTTAGAGCGCCACGAAGCCTTTTTTCCCGTAAACTGCTCTTCAAACGTGTAATGTTGGAGTGAAAACAAGTGAAAATGACGTAAGTTTGCCAATTTCAGAGTCATATAATTAATTCAGATAATTATTTATTCAAAAAATAGCTTCGTGGCGCTCTAAGTTTGGCCTTTCTGAACAAAATAAAGCAAAAACGAAAAAAATCTATTCATTCAGTGACCCACAAAACTTTCGCAAAAATTCGTCGTTTTTACCTACTCATTTACCTACTGAAGTACAGCCTTAAAGAACTTCAGAGCATGGTTCGATTTTCAAACTAATACTTTCAAATTCCTGATTAAATTTTCCATTTGTCCACTATCAATATATATGTTACGCCTAATCGATGTAATTGCCTAATGCATGAAATAGGCAATCCGTTGCCTATTTCATGCATTAGGCAAAATTATTGCCTATTTCATGAATTAGGCAACGAATTTGGAGAAAATTTCATGATTTAGGCAACGTTGATTTCAAGTATTGAAATTATTGTGAATGCAGCAGTTCAAGTCTGTAATGCGAAATATGAATGGATTTGAGTCGTTGGGGTAATTTCAGTATGTTTAAAAAATTTTCAAGCTGTCGTTTTTCAAAGAAACGACAGAAAACGACGGATACAGCATACCTAAAAGTAATTATTTTTTGTCGTTTTTCCAAAATAAAAGAATTTGAGTCGTCGGGGTAATTTCAGTAGGTATGTTTAAAAATTTTCAAACTGTCGGTTTTCACAGAAATGACGGATCCAATATAATATACCTAAAAATGATTAGTTTTTGTCGTTTTTTCAAAATAAAAAAATTTGAGTCGTTGGAGTAATTCTTCATAGGTTACCTCCATTCATAATTCGCATTACAGACTTGAACTGATTCAACGAGACCTTGTTTTGTAAACCGGAGGCGGAGGGTGCAGATTTTTTTCTCGTTTTTACGCCAAGTCCTTCCGGCGGTTGGTGAGCGATTTTTTTTTCGTATTCTCTATTTTGCAATATTCCGACGTGTGTTTTTTCAACTTAAAATTTTTTCTTGTCAAGGTCGAAAATTTTGACGTAATTTTTTTCAAATTAAAAAATTTTCTTTACGAGGTCGCAATTTTTTTCAACTTTAAAATTTTGCTGGTCAAAGTCGAAATTTTTTTCAACTTCAATTTTTTTTGACGTATTCTAAATACGTCTCCAAATTTCAAAATTTTTGTCAAGGTTTCAATTTTTCAACAAAATGTTCTCAACTACACTGCAAATTTGTAAAACACGCCCAGGAACCCAGGTCAATTCTTCCAAGCCAAAAATTTTTCCCCAACAATTTAAAAAATTGTAACCTGGACAAAAAATTTGAAGTTTGGAAAAATATTTAAAAATTAAAACACGTCAAAAAAATTGAAGTTGATTAGAAATTTCGTAAAAAAATTTCGACCTTGTCAAGAAAAATTTCAAAGTTGAAAAAATTACGTCCTCGTTAAAAAAAAAATTATTTTGAAAAAAAATCTTAAAAAATTTCGACTTTGACAAGAAAAATTTTAATGTTGAAAAAAAAACACGTCGGAATATTGCAGAATTCGAAAAAAAAATCGCTCACCAACCACCAGGAGGACTTGGCGTAAAAACGAGAAAAAAATTGCTCCCTCCGCCTCCGGTTTACAAAACAAGAAATCATTTCAATACTTGAAATCAACGTTGCCTAAATCATGAAATTTTCTTCAAATTCGTTGCCTAATTCATGAAATAGGCAATAATTTTGCCTAATGCATGAAATCGGCAACGGATTGCCTATTTCATGCATTGGGCAATTTTCTTGCCTATTTCATGAATTAGGCAATTACATCGATTAGGCGTAACATATACGTCGAATCCTCAGATGGACATGATTGATGGGTTCTCCTTACTTCTTTTTTGAAACCATTCTAGCATGCCTGTAATAACCATTTACTTGATTGAACAAATTCTAGATTTTTCTAAAATTTATTTGATCAATTTTTAGTTTTCACAAAAACTTATGAATCTTCTGATTCAAAATCAAGTTTTTCAGGTACGCTGTATTTCATAGTTCATACCTGCTTAGGCTCTCAAAATTTTTTTTGAGTCATTATTTTTGAGGAATTCTTCAATGAATTTTTTTGGTAAAAATCTCAGGGGTAAAATTGAAAATTTTTATTGACTTATACGTATAATTAAAAAAAAAAAACATGAAATTTCCTACTCAATTTTTTTTTAATAAAGGAAGTTCCGAGGTGGTAAGAGAGGTCATTTGGTCTCTGGGGGGTCTTGATCAAAATTTTTATGCCATTAAATTTGTCCTGGTATGAAGATGATTTTAGAGCGCATCAACGAATTTTTATTTCACCCCTGATGGGGGTAGCCGAAGTTCCAAAATATGTAATTTCCAAGCTAAAAATTTCACCTCTGTGCGTTTTCTATTTTTTTTTTTTTTTTTAATTTGGCATGTATGTGGATAAAAATTTTAGGGAGCCATACCCTGAAATTTTTCCAGATTTTTCTCACCAAATGACTTTGAAAATTTTTAAATTCTCTTGGGCGAGGCGGGGGCATAATTTTGAACCAGAAAAAGTTTTTCAATGTATTTTACACCATTCAGAATTTTTTCAGATTTTTTCAAATGTAATTAATTATTCTTGTTCCTTGAAATGACTGCTTATCATCAATTTTTCTCGATTTTTTGAATTTTTTACCAACTTTTACCTCTTGAAACAATTTGAAGAAATTCTGAAAGGTATAAAAAAATTGTTTTTCTGTCCGTTCCAAAATTGTATCCTGTAAGGCAATTTGAAATTCTCAAAGTTCATTTCAAGGTCATTCATGTTGGAAAAATTTCAAAAATTTCAAATTACTGCCTTCTAGTACTTCAAAAAATGTTCCAAAACTCGCGAAAATGGCATTTTTTAGCTCGAAAATCACGTATTTTAGGGCCTCAGTCTCCCAAGGATGAGATAGAAATTTGCTCACGCGCTCTAGAATCTTTCAAGATGAATCAAATGAGATAAAATTTTTGATAAAGTTCTGCCAAAGGCTAAATGACCCCCTTACCACACCAGAGCCTTGCTGACCAGTCATACTGAAATCAAGATATAAAAATTCGTGCTTTCACCTCCAAAAAACTATTTTCCTTAATTACTCCTCCCCTCCTTCAAAAAAATTGAACAATTTTTGAAGACTTTTTTCTATTAAATTTTGTGGGGTTTTTTGGTGACTGTTTGTAACAAAATTAAACTTCTTTTTTAGAAATTTTTTTTCTAAAAATCAACAAATTTTATTGCGAATCTACTCGTTTTCCAAAAAAAAAAAAATCAATTTGTACCTAACAATATTTCTCCTATGGCTGTCTGAAAAAATTTACCCATTTACATTTTCTGACCTTTTTGAGATTATATGAGTGAAAAAAGGTGAATCCTTCATCTTCACCACACTGTTTCATTTTGCCTTCTCCCTCCCCCCACCTCACCGAGATTGGCAGCTGAATCTTTGATTACTGGTGAAATGACAATCAACGTACCATCAACGATTAGACATGCTGTTGTCGTTGCATTTCCAAGATTGTTACTAGCTATGCAACTGTATCGACCTTCATCTTCCGGATAAACGTGTTTAATGATCAGTTTAGCGACACTTCCGTTTTCAATGGCTTCGAAGTCGTTTCCAAGTGGTATTAACTGTAATTCAAAATCCACATTTAACCGAATTTTTTTTTCAATAATAAAATATAAATTGAAAATTTTATAATTTGAAATAACTATGAAAATGACCAATCCTCCTGATGAGGAAAAAAAATAGAAGACAGATATTACAGAAACAAATATAGGAAAACGTACCCTTCCGTTTTTATACCATCGAAAATCAACATTGGAGGTATCGCCTTCGGTATGAATTTCACATTCAAAAGTAGCCGAGTCACCGTCGCAGCATTTGATGTCGGATAAGTGTTTCTTTATTTTAGGTATTTTTTCCACTTGACTACGAAAGGGGGGGAAAAAATACAGATTGAAACCGTGCCGCGTAAATCGAAATAATACCATGTTTACACGAATTATATTTCTTTACATTGGACATTACCTATATTTCATGGTATCGTTTGGCATTCCAGCTTCTGTCGCGGTATCGGCGAGTAAATCTGGTTACAACGAAATTTATGGATTGTAATTATTGACATTAGGAGAGAGAGGAGCCCTTAAGCGAATAATACCAACCTTTGGAATAAACTTGTAACGAAACTACGGCTTTAGTTTCGCCATGCTCGTTGCTGGCTGTCACCGTGTACGCTCCTGTATGATCGAATCTAGCTCTTGGTATTTCTAATTGGTAACGCGAATCGGCGGAGGATAACTTGAAATCGTCGCAGTCTCGGTAATATTCCAGCTGTAGAAAAAAAAAAAGTATTGATGAGTGTGCAGTGTACGAATACGTAGTACTAAGTTAAGAACATTGGTAGAGGAAATGCTTCAGTTGAGTATGCGTATTAATTCGATATGTCGTGGAAAAAACAAAACCAAGGTTGGACGCCATAACTATGATGGACAACGGACAAGTGACAGTGTCCATTCTTGTTTCGTTGGTTTATAAACGTAAACATATGTACATTAAGTATGTTGGCTGTATCGATGATTAATCATTACTTATACCCATTGCTTGGAAATTTCGCTGGTGGCGAGTTTAGGATTTTTATGTGAAGAGAGGTCGAAGAAAATCAGTGCATTAGGTCAGATTGTAGGTAATGAAAAGATTTATTTGTCATAAAGTAGCAGGAAAAAAAGTGAAAATGATGAAATCTGATGGAAGATCTGACATTAGAAATGGCAATAATTCTCAATCTCAACTAGGGAAAATAATAATTTTTTTCTTTTCAATTTTGACCTAAAAGTACCCAGTGAAATTTTATTTTAAAAAAGTGGCGTCTAAATTTCTTTCTCCAATGATTAAAATGGCAAAAAATTTCAAAATTCAGCTTTTGAAGGTCTACTTTGGCAATTGAAGGTTTTCAAAAACTTATAACGCAACAAAACGTCCTCATCTACTTTACAATAAATCATGAGAAAAATTAAAAAATACGAGTTTAGAAAAATTTGAATTTTGAACCGTAAACTTGACACCTTCACATACTTATCTAGTTCTTAAATTTTTCAAAAATTTGGATAACTTTGATTTAAAATATTGTTTCTTTTTATTAAAAATTTTTTTTCTACATGAAATTCGAGTTTTTGGATATTTGTGTAGTTGGAAAAAAAGAGCCCAAAGATTTTCATAACCAACTGAGTCTGAATTAAATTTGTGGACCAGAGGGGAGGTTTCTGCAGTGGCATGGCTAGGGGAGTCTGGACCCCCTCCCTCCTTGAGGTTGAGAATTTTTGTGAAAATGCCTTTTTTGGGCATTAAATATCCAATTTTTTCGGAACTTTGTCCTAAATACGCTCAGGCGTGAATTATAATTCACTTTCATGTGTACTATTTAAAACTAAATTGTGAAAAAATGCCACTTTTTACCCCCTCCCCTTCCCTCCCCCCAAAAAATTTCTCGTTTTCCAAGTCTTATTTCTACTCATTTTGCAGCCACCCCATAAAAGCTTCCGATGTCACTGGTTCAGACCCTCCCCCCTCAGACGATTCTGGCTACGCCACTGGGTTTCTGAAAATTAGCAATGAATAATGAAAAAAAATAGCAATTTTTTATTTTTTGGTGTTGGAAATTGTTCAGTGGAATTCTGTTCATCTCAAAAATTTTGAATTATTTAAACTCAAAATATGTACACATGTAAGAAGGAGCAAAAAATAATCCGTCGAGGTTGAATCAAACTTTTCTGACGTATATTCTCTTCTCTTCTGTGTGTTTTTTTTTTTTTTTCTAAGAATTACTCCGAGGTTGAATTTACTTTTTTTTTTTTTGACAAGAAAGATTATTGTTTGATTGACTTCCTAAAATTTGTAAGAAAAAATTTCGATTTAGAAATGTCGAAAAAAATTGTACCAAGAAGAACTCTTCGAGAAAAAATTTCAGATGTAAAAATTATGAGAAAAAAATTTTTATGGCACCAATCAAACAGAAATCAATCTTTTCAAGAACGATGGAAGTTCAACAATGGAAAAATTCTTGAGAAAAAAAATTCAGTGAAGAAAATTACATCAGGAAAATTTCAGTTGAGGAAAACACCAGAAAAAATTTGGTTTTGTGGAAAAGTCATATCAGAAAAAAATTATATCAGAGAGAAACTATCTGTTGAGAAAATTAAGAGAAAAAAATTACATTTTTGTGAATCAATTTTTCTGACATAATATTCTCTTCTGATTTATTTTTTTTAAGAATTACTCCGACATTAAATTTACATTTTTTTTTTTGAAAAGAAAGAATATTGTTTGATTGACATCCTAAAAATTTGTATTAAGAAAAAAATTCGACTTAGAAATGTCGAAAAAAATTGTAGGTACCAAGAAGAATTCTTCGAGAAAAAATTTCAGATGTAAAAATTGTGAGAAAAAATTATTTATGGCGTCAGTCAAACAGAAATCGAATCTTTTCAAAAACGATGGAAGTTCAACAATGGAAAAATTCTTGCAAAAAAATTTCAGTTGGGGAAAACACCAGAAAAAATTTGGTTTTGTGGAAAAGTCATATCAAAAAAAAAAAATAATATCAAAGAGAAATCATCTGTTGAGAAAATTCAGAGAAAAAAATAAGAGTTTAAAAAATTACGAGGAAAAAATTTAGAAAACTTCTTCAGAAACTTCTGAGCATATTTACTGCTTAAAAATCACAAAAATCTTACAAGTCAGTTGAAATTTTACTGATTAATGTTTGGATTGGTAAGGTAATTATAAACCAGGAATCTGGAGCGGAGCCGGAGGGAGGAGAGAAGACAGCCCCCTCCAGACGGTTTTTTTGAAACACTTATTAAAATCTCAGAACTGAGCCAATTTTTTTTAAATCTTGGAGCCAAAGGTCTTTGATCAAAAATATCGTAGCTGAAGCTGGGGAGAGGAGGACCTTCTCCGGGTGATTTATTTTGGTGGCGGAGATAGAGCCGGAGGCACTTCTATAAAATTCCCAGAGCTGTAACCAGAACCACTTTTTAAAAAATCTCAAAACTGAAGCCAGAGCCGGAGGAGCCACATGCCACATCCCCTTCGAAATTGATGAAAAAGTAGTGATTTTAACATGGATAGTGAAAGTATATTGAAAGAATACGTAATGAATTCAGTCAAAATTTCAAGAAAAAAGTGGTAAAAATTGTTTAAAATCCTAATCCCAAGACGCAAAATATTTTTAAAACAAAGAAAAAATGGTTCTTTTTGACAAAAGACAAGCAAAGAAATGAATTTTTTTCAGCAATAGATGAATACGATCTCGATGATTTTTGCAGAGGTGGAAGCGGAGGGGGGGTTCTAAAAATTTAGTAAGAAGGGAGTGAGTGAAAAATGAAGTATTGAAAAAAAAAAAAAAACGTTGAATATCCTGGTTTGAAATCGATACTGGCTTATGGCATAGTAAAATTTAAGACAATAAAAATTAATCTGTTTTTTTTTTTTTTAAATTGAAGTCTCCTCTCGATTTTTTTATTGAAGGAGAAGGGGGATGTGGATGAATTGGAATTTTATCAACATCGAAAACATTGTGCCAATTCTAATGGAATTCCCTCTTTGGTACGTTAATTTAGGACCACTTTAATTATTTGCAACTTGGTTGGGAAAAAAATGACATTTTTCTATCGCAATTTAATCAAACCAAACGCGAACCCTCATTTTTAGCTTATCTCTTTCTCGCAGACGACCCAGGACCCAGGTAAATGTGCATAACTCGTGGTTATATTTTGACTACAAAGACGTCGATAATTAAAACGATGAATCAGCCTTCGAATAAAAACCAAGCTCTGATAAAAATTAGGTCAAAGGATATCTGCGGGATTTTACGAATAGGAATAATGAATGACTAACTATGAATGAATTCATTTCATTGATGAAAAGAAAAGAAAAATAAAATCGTATACGTGTGTGTAGTATGCTATATAACGTCAAACCATCAGCTTTCTGTGGATATACGAATACAATGCCAAAAGTTAATTATTATGATTAAGCGAATATCCGTGGAGCGATAATAATACGTACACATTTCTTTTACGAGATTTGAAGAAAGTCAAGGGGAAATGGAATATGTAATTGTTTATACCTATCTACAGTATAAACTCGTACGAACTAAGAGAGACGATTGTGTTTATAATACACATGTACATTGTACACAGATATTATTCAACTCGCGCTTAATCGATTTACCAACGAAAGCGTATAAAGACATTTTTTGCGTACCAAATAAGTTATTCTATCAATAATAATTGACGTAGGTATACATCGTCAGTGTTATGAAAACAATCGCCTATGGTGGAGACACGAAGCGAATACGATGGAGGAAAAATTACGTATATTCGCGTATAAATATTATACTTGGGCCGATTATCTATTGGATAGGAAAACGTTACGCGTGTCTATCGCGCGGTTTAATGATTTATCGTCGCGTTTATGACGATGCGATTATTATGTTCATTAGATGAAAATTCTCGAACCTCGAACCGAGGTAAATCTAATTACGGATCAGGTAGATAGACGATGATGAGATCTGAAGTTCCGAACGCCTGTGCAGGTGGAGAAGTTACGAGTATGATTAAAATTGAGAATCGGAGAAAAATCTGACCGAGGGCGAGGAGAAAAGACTTCTCTGAGGGCATTTTTATGAGAAATGATTTAGATATTTAAACCCTTTCGTGTCCAATGAAGAAACTTGACCAAGTATTCGAGGTCATTTTTATCCGAAGAAATTGAAATATCTCAAAAAGAAAAGTTGAGACACCATATGACCCAAAATTTGAATTTTTCATAATTTTATGGAATGAAAAAAAATTATTCCGAAAGTACCTACTTTGGATATCAACTAAGTAAATTCTTCCTTGAAAACAGTTAGATATCAAGATCAACCAGAATTACAATGGAAATTTTTTTAAAATGAATTTCTGCTCCATAATTAAAGCAAAAGTGAAAATTTTTTGTCTAATTACGCTTCGAAAGTTCTTGCCAGCGATGTATGAAAAATTCCATTCATCCTTATCTTCATTTTGACACAAGAATGGACTGTGAATGATGGCGATGATGTCAGATTTTTTCTGAATAAAGGAGTACCGAAGAGGGGAGGTGTGGACGTAAATTTGTTTACGTGTTTCTACGGATTTGATTGATTTGATAAATTAATTGGATGTATATTTTTTCTTCAAACATTTCCTGTACAAACTGAGCAAAGTTCAAGTAAATTTTTCTAATTTTTTTACCATTTCTTCGATCAAAATAAGTGATACATTGAAATTCTGCAGAAATGAAAAATGATTTCCTGTACGAAATTTCAAATGTATTCCCTTTTGTTCAATTCTGACCTAAAAGCTAAAAATTGGAATTCTAATTTTTTCAAATTTTTCATCTTACCAAAAAATCCATTTTTGGAGAGAAAATTGAAAATTTTTCACTTTTTGTTCTTTTTTCAATATTAGGTATTTCGTTTTTTTTTCCAGTTAGCAGCAAATCTCGTGCAGAAAATTGAAAACGAGGTAATTTTGAGTTGATATCGTTTCCTGCTTATTTTTTGTGCGAGATTTCAATTTTCTTAATGGTAAAAAATGACTTCAAGCTCCAATTTGAATCTAATCCAAGTATAATGCAATAAAAAAACCTCAAAATCAATAAGGGTTAATTTGAACTGTAAACAATACAAATTCTGGTTTTATGAGACGCGTATTTTTGAAATCAGTTTAGTGATTTCCAAATAGTCATCAATTATTCTCTGAAACATTGGCGGAATCCTGTTTTCTCAGAACAACTGCCTGATTCTCAGTGGCACTTTTTCGCTTATACATTTTTTCTTTCAAGAAATCTGAAATTGAAATAGGCAATTTTAATAAAAATTTTCTCAAAGTTGAATGTCATTCCCGTCGATGTATTCTGAGAACTTCAAGCTGTCTTACTTTGGAAATTTTCTTCAACATCTAAAATCTTCACGAAAAAATCCCAGTTACACGCCGTTGGTTCGGAATGTAAAAAATTTATTCACACTTTATTCACAAATTGTTTTTCTCATTCACTTGCTAACTAGTGGGGCATTCCAATCTTCAGAGAAATTTTGGACCATCGAAAGTGCATCGTGCATCGTAGAAGAACCCCATATTTAAAATTTCAGATGTTCAGGTTCATTTCTGGAATTTTTGCGAATTTTTGAAATTTCAAAATTGCCTCATAAATTGATGATTTATTTAATCGATTAAAGCAAAATTTTCCAAAGTTTGCTACTGCCGCCGCACAGTGGACCGAATAGGTCAAAGTTTCTTAGGCCACTCTGGATCAAAAAATCAATCGCATGAAATTGTGTATTGAAGTGTGAGTAAAACAATGCTTATTTGTTTTTTTGCTGGAAAGGTGCGTTTTTTCAGTTATTCAACGATTTAGCTGTTGAAAAATGCCAACTTAACACATCAATTTCTTCCTATATTTTTATATTTTGATGTTAGCTCCTCTCCTAAAGGATTGGGAGACAAAATATCCTCAAATTCTTCGACTTCGAACTCCCAGAATTTCATACCCATATCGCATTTTTTCAATTTTTCTCATAGTACTGCCCTCCTTGAGGATAAATTCGAAATCCTGGACTGAAAATCCCTTTGAATTTCACACCCATGTCAATTTTTTCTAAATTGGATGTCGATACCGCCCTCCTTGAGGAACGAGAGAAACATTTTTGAAAATTTTGAATTCAGTGTGGTACCTATATGAATTTTTTCCTGTTCTTGGTATCTTTCTGTGAGAATAAAACTTGATAACAAGTATTTCGCTCATTCGGTCCACTATGCGGCGGGTCAAATCCTCCGTTTGAAAAAAATTAAAAATCAACCAAATATTCACGAATTTTGAAAAATCATGCTTCAATCACCAAGAAATATATTTCCATATGGATATTTTTATGCGCCGAAGTGGAAATTTTCAACATTTTCTGAACGTTTCGAAACCTTTCGAAATCGTTTCTTGTTCCAATCAATTCGGGAAATCAAAAATAGGGTAGATATATGTAGGCACGAGATATCAGCTTTTTTCGGTTGCTTATTTAATCTTCTCATGTAGGACAATTATTCAGAAATTTTAGAAATTTCCAAAATTTCAGAAATGAATTTGAGCATTTTAAATTTTGGATATGAGGTTCTTCTATGATCTATTTATATATATATATTTTTTTTTTTAGTTCAAAATTTTACTGCTGGTCGGGATACCGGATGTTCAAAAATTTTTCGCTCTCTCCTGGGATTTTTGTGTTCAAAAATCGTAGGTTGATAAGTGGAATAATAAAGCCAATTACTATAATTTTTTTGAATTTTACTAGTGGCCAACTTGAAATTTTTATTAGCGAAATTCTCTGGGTGGAGGGAGGAGGGAGGGAGGAAGGAAGGAAGGAAGGAAGGAAGGAAGGAAGGAACGAACGAACGAACGAACGAATTTTTATTGGTAATTTCATTTTACAATACATGGCACAATTACAGTACCCTCCTCAGTGCGCTTTAAGCGCGAGCGAGGTGGGGCTTCCTTAAGACTAGAGTTTTTAGTAACAAAATGGATTAACAATTTCATGATATAACATAACAAAACAAAATATTCGGACAAAACATTACAAACAAATATTTTATAAAGGTAGAACGATAATTAGATACTCATACATAAATTTTAATAGGTTTTTCAACAAAAAACTATGGATGAAAATAGCAAAAATTGATAGGTAATGAAACTAAATTCGATTTCAGTAAAACGTAATAAGGTATTTTCATTTTGTTCAAAGTAACTTACTCAAGATTAAGGATTCGGTTTAATTTGACTGAGTATTCATTACCCTTTTCCCTTATCAGAAAACTTCATACAAGACACAACCCTCCACATTATCTAATTACAACCATCCATAACTTCAAACTTGAAAATTACATCCACACAATCATCTTGATTTGAAAGAGGGTTAAGCATTATCACAATCAGCCTATTAGAGTATAAGTTACAAATTCAAATAGAAAAACAAGATCGGCTCAATAGAAATATTTTTGTCGACTTTTTTTCAACATATGATGAAAATAGGGTAAAAATAATGTAATTTAACCAATTTAGAAAATTTTCACTGCTTGGGATACAAAATTATGTTTTCTTATAAACTTAAAAATTTTTTTAAACGAGTTTAAAAAATAACGCCATCTCAGTTTTTTTATATGTTATTCAGCACAAAAAGTTGCATCATATATATTTTTTTCAGAATTTTTGAAGGTGTCCTTCATGCAAAAATACCATTTTTTAACTTTTCCTGCTAATTTTTGGCATTATAAAAAGTGGCAACACTGATTTCGAAAAAATCGCCAAAAAGCTCATCAAAGGCCTTACACATTACAAAAAGTTTCAACTTTCTACCAAGCACCGATTCTGAGTTATCCACGCTCGAAATTTACCATATCCAACTTATCCTCAAAACTTTGAGGGCTCGTGGCTGCCCTCCAAAAAGACTTTGGAAGCTCCGGTTTGCGCCATTCGTCATCTCTTATCAAGGTCTACACACATGCAAAAAATCAAAAAAATCGAAGACCCCACTTTCCACTTCGTGGTTGAACTGACGTGGAATGACCCAAATATCAACCTCACTGTTGTGCTTTGTAAGGCATGTAATAATTTATGTTTTACATTCAGTATTTGTTATTAAACGTAATAATCATTTGTGTTCATGAAATGTAAGTAACTATTTTCCCGATAATTTAAAAAAAAAATTAATATTGAAATGAATAATAGAATGTTGTATGCTTCGAAATGCACGGCAGTACGATTGATACTTTGGAAACAATATTATTTGGTTAGTAAGGTCTCAAAACTCACAGTTTCTCCAAATGTGTTTGTACCATCTTAGATGGAATAGACTATAGTTTACAATTTTTTAACAAAATGTTTTCAACGTCGCGACAAATTTGTAAAAAAAATCAGGTAAATTTCTCAAGTCAAAAAATTAGCTGGGAAAAATTTTTGACTTGAAGAATTGACCTGGGTTTGTTTTACAAATTTGCTGTAACGTTGAAAACGTTTTGTTAAAAAATTGTATATTGTAATCTTGACATAAAATTTGAAGTTTAAAAAAGAATTTATACCTACCTACCTCGTCAAAAAATTTTAAGTTGAAAAAAATAAAGGAAAAAATTTAAACCGCACGTCAAAAAAAATGAAAGTCGGAAAAAAATACAGACCTCATCAAAAAAAAATTTCAAGCTGGAAAAATGGAAAAAAAAATTGAGGAAAAATTTAGACCTCGTCAAAAAAAATTTGAAGTTGGAAAAAAAAGTCGGAACAGGGAAGAGGGAACAGAAAAAAGGTAAAGACGAAAAACGTGCGGACTTGGAAAAAAAATCGCTCACCAACCACTTCGAATCCGAAAAAGAGGCTCACGTGAATTACGTGTGTCCCCCGGCACTTCTCGTATAAGAAGAGAAAATATGTTTTGGAGCCGAAATTACTCATTATTTTTCAGCATTTTGCTAACTTTTGTTCAAAATATAAGCAATTAGAAATCCTGGAACCGGATTCAAAACAAGTTGAAATTATCCCTTTTTTGTTTGAATCTTTACAAAAAAACAAAAAATGATATTCCAAGGTTTTTGGACACTTTTCTCATAAAATCAAAATTGTTTCCCATTTCTCTTCCTCCTTTTACGAAAACTTCAACATAATTCAAATTAACTCATTATTTTTAGCTCTGGATTCCATAAACAAAACATCCGAATGATGGTCCAAACAATACCGCATTTCAAAATACCAATCTAATATTAGCTTGAAATTATCACCATCTACTCAAAACCTAGACCCATGTACCCCTCAGGTGTAAAATTTCTCACGCACGCAGGGATATAAAGATAAACCACCGTTGACTAATTACTGTCACCGGCGGATCTGCGACCCGAAATGACGCATCCCATTACGCTGGATTTACACGTCACCAAAACAAAAATTTGTTCACCTCTGGACTCGTATTCGTACCTGTTTCGGTACATCCAATTGACCGGATGATGATAAGAAACCTGGGACACTACTTCGGCAGCAGGGTAAAAGCGGATACGCGGTGGCCGGTCGAGGGAGCCATCGTCGCGGCGAATGGACGTCTGTCAAGCATGCGGATGCTTCTTCCGCGATTACGACCGTAAATTATTAATCAGCGAATTACGTGACAGAATTCCAGAAGCGTTAAACGGTATGGTCACGTCGATGTTGTAAAATACGTAGACTTATATGGGTATGGGGAGTTACGGTATGGACGGAGAGGTCTCCGCAAGGACGTGCTTCTTTTAGCTCGACCAAGTACAGGTTCAACATTTAATAATTATGTTACGTGTAAGCGTATAGAAAGAGTACTAAAGGTACGTAGATGAAATTTTATCGTCCTTGTCCCCAACGTCGTCAGATAAGGTTTATTTACATGCGGCGATGCGGTCAAGAAAAGATTCGTGGGAAAATCACACTTCAGATGGGATTCTTTTGACGAAATTGTAAATGGCCAATGATCAAAGGATGAGTCATCGAGATGATGGAAAGAATCAATTCGATTGGATTTGATGGATAATTGATTCTTGCTGGGGAAGTTGAGAATCACAATTGGCTAATTTTCTTAATCATTTTTAAATTCGAAATTGACGCCTCCATCATTCTACCTCAGTAGACCTTTGATCTCTGAATGATTCGGCACTCTGGAAACCTGTATGTCCGAAAAGACATCATACAAATGAGTTGAGAATCGATACACTACGTCGTTGTATATTTTACTCCATAATAAGCTGCCTTATTGGTACCCAAGATTACATAATCTTTAACTCGACTATCTTAAGTAACTCGAGTAATATTCCAAAAATGTCTCGGTGTCGAGGATCGTGCATCATTTTGCAACACCTCTGTCTGCGGCGTGGCGACCACACATACTAAAATCAAATTACATCGTGGACCAAAATGGTCTTACTAATACGAAACACGATTTACTTAACCGCATTCAGACTCGAGACAATTGTACGCGGCGAGAACAATATTTTTTTTACTTACACGATAATACGGTATATTTATTTTACGTCTCATTAGATGGAAAAAAATACATGAAACGATACCTACGGGTTGGATACATATTTTTTTCAAACCTCTGTACCAACGAAGAGCTCGGTATATGTTTAAAAACGTCCTTCGTTTCCGTATCTATATTGAAATCAACTAGAACACCATATTTGGATAAAATAATTTCGTTTTAATCCGCTAACATCAAAGTTTTTTTCATCTCGGACGTTCGTAGATATGTCTCTGTCTTCGGGTTGTACGATTTAATAATGGTGATGGATTTTTCATCTGCGGAGCGCTCACGATCAGTACGTTGACGAATATGAATATTAAATTGGATACGGTTACTGGGGCATTTATGGATGTAGGAGCGATATTGGCTGCGATAGGCAGCATGTCAAGGTATGGTTATTTGTGAACTATGCTATCGTGATTTTAAAATGGGTAATTGAGTTCGAATGCAATGAGAGAAGACACCTGGGGTTGTAGATTGACTATGTTGTTGGTTGTGAAATGAAATCGTGGTATGATAGCTAATCGAGTCCTGTTTCCGGTGTCACGAATGATTAAAATTAAGCGATTGTGAGGTTGGAGGGTGTCCTGGGGCGATGAATTCGTTATGTGAGATTTTTCGTCAATTTTCGATCTCGATTATGTTTTTTTTTTTTTTTTTTTGGTGATGAAAAAAGGAATTGGAAAAAATGAATTATTTTTTGAAGGAAAAGAATGAATGATAATTTCGGGTGCATACAAAGCATGATTTTTTTCAATTTTAATTCAATTGTGGATTCGATATGAAATTTCAATAAATTGAATTGTCAAAGTCCATCTTTTTTGGATAAAATTTTCAAAAATTTTTGAAATATTCGCTGGAAAACTTGATATAGTGATAGGTCACGAGAAAATCAATATATGTAACCCTGCCGTAAAGAAGGGACCTTGTGTAAAAAAAAATCGATGCCTTCATTTTTATGTGTTTGGTCTACATTTGATGTCATTTGGACCAAAAATATGAAAAATGGGACATCAATTTTTTTTATACTAGGTCTCTTTTTTCCGGCAGGGTCACATATTTTTAAATTTTTGCTCCAAAGCGGCGAGAATTTTTTTAAAACGACTAGTTCTTGAAAAATAAATTAAGTATTTTGTGACTAAAAATCACAAAAATTTTCAAATTTGGGTCATGTTAAAAAAAATAATAGAATATCATTAAAAAAAAAATTTTTGTAAAATTTTTACTCCTCTTCCCTTGCGTTCGTTTAATATATTCATGTTAAAAATTTGAGACACAAACTTTCATTCTTAAACAGAAATGTAAATTCCTCTCTTTCTTTTCTAGAAAGCTGAATGCTCTCTCACGTATTTTCTTTGTTGTCAAGAACAATTAATTTTGGTTTAAATGTAAATGCAAGTTTACCTTTGCATGAATATTTTTAGTAAATAGGCGAAAAAAAAAATCGAAAAAATTATTCTTCAAATTTTTGGAAAAGTGGGGAAATAGTATTGTGACTTTCCAGGAAAAAACCGACCTTCTGTCCGAAAAAAAATTGAAAAAAAAAGTGTCCCAATCAATCCAAAACCATGATTATCATTTGTTTTGGATTGATTGGGACACTTTTTTTTTTCAATTTTTTTTCGGACAGAAGGTCGGTTTTTTCCTGGAAGGTCACAATTATGCAATGAGGGAGATAAAGTGATTTCCGACGAATTTTGAGGTTTATTGCCCGAGCGAAGCGAGGGAAATAATTCAAAATCGTCGAAAATCATTTATCTCCCGAGTTCCATACGATATTTTTTGTTGTAGTGTGAGTAAAAGGCGAGTTTGAGCACTCGAGCGATTCGCGAGTGTGAGTAAAAGTGCACTTTTACTCACACTACGATGAAAAATCAATTTTTTTAAATGTTAAGTTAATTTTTTGAGCAGATTTTTTTTTTCGTTTTCATCAATTTTGGCCAAACAAGATGTCAAACAGTAGTGCAGCAAGTTGAAGTCTATCTTTTTTTTTTTTATTTTACGAAAAAAATTCCGGGTTTCTCTTTATAGAGAGAAAATTTTCAACTTCATCTCCATAAAATTTATCTGACCACCTATCATTGAAAAATTTTTTATACTGTGAGGAGAATTTTTTATTCATTATATTTTCCATTTAGCATAAAAAAATACCAAGATTAAGGTGGCTAGATGACTTTAAAAAAATTTGATCTCTTTTCTGAGGTATCTCTATTTTTTCTTGTGAAAATATTTTTAAAAAATAGAAAACTTGAGTGAAAAGTTTTCATGATTTGGGCAATTATTTGCATTCGGTAATTTCACAAGACCACTATCAAAATTTATTTAATTTCAGTGATCTCAAAATTATAAAATTTGTTTCAAAATTTATGAACTGCCTATTTGAATTTGAAGAATTTGGAAATTATGTAAATCTTTCTCAGTTATAAAACCATCATAAAACTAAAAGCAAAAATTACTTTTTGAATTATGTAGTTGGAATGTTCTTTAAAAAGCCGTGATTTACTGATTTTTCACTGATTTTCGGTTGAATTCACTAGTGAATTCATTTTATAGTAAATTTTTTCTGATGATTTAGCTAAATCAGAAAAAATTTACTATAAAACCGTTGAAATTCGATTTCCTAATTGGTATTCAAAATCACTCTTTTTCAGTATTGAAATCATCAAATTGATTTTTTCTGATTCAAAAAAAAAATCATTGCCCGAGTTCATTGATTGATGTAGACCTGGAGGGAGGGGGGGGGTATCTGATTATTTCAGACGCGAATAAATTTTTTTTTGAAAATCAGTGTAAATTAACTGGAAAATTGCTGAAAATTCACTGGGAAAAGAAATCAGCGAAATTTTTGAGATTGGCTGAAAAATTGGAGAAATTCTTTGAAAGACCGACAAAAATTTGATGAAAAATGAAAAATTTTGCTGATTTTTCCCTGTGCTGCAATTCTGACGATTTATCAGTGACTTTTCAGTTTTCACTGATTCAAAATGATAACATTCTGTCTAACAAAGTTGAAAAAATTTTTACTATTGATTGGTGGAATTTTTTTGAAGATTGAAAAACTTCACAGTAGAATATTCAAGAATTTATTTTTGGAACCCAAAATGTACCTAAATACCGAGGTATGCTTCATTTTTAAAAGCACAAATGGAAACCAATGAAACGTTGCTTTTAACTCGTTTCGTTTTTTGGTCAAGCCGGAAATTTTTTTTCGAATGATATTATTTATGAATTTTTGCATGTTCATATTTTATACTCTCCCCCCCTTCCTCCTCTACTTCTTCCAACTCTCTTTTTACTGATGATGAAATTCTACTACTACACAATAAAAATTTATTAAAATTGAAAAACATCATTTACTATAAGACTCAATTTTTCTCAATGATTTTCTTATCAATATTGTTAAACTGTCCGTGAATCAGTCGTCCATCACCCAATAATACGTGAATCATCTTCAAAAATATTTTATTACAAATAATTTTTCCATTTGTGAATAATCCTGAAACCGTTTTGTTCGTCACCTTATTTTGGGGGGTTGTTATTAAGTGATTCACCAATTTAAAAATATTTCTGTAAAACGGTTTTTGGATAAGCCGAACTCATATGGAAGCGATGGAAGTCGTTCACTGATAATGCAGTTGATCGGTGACTCAGAATTATTATACCGAAGAGTGTACTCTAGGTTGTGGGTACTGTAATGGGTTTGGAGGAAATTTCTATGAGTTTACCTGAATTATGAGTTTATATATTTCGCGATGTGAATTTTTCTACGAAACTGCACGTGTTTGTCGCGTGCGATTAATTCGAAGAACGAAACGTAAACTTAATGAGAAGTATGATTTTTGTAAATTTTTGTATCTTTGATTTTATCAGATTAGGTAATTTTTTTCTAAAAGAAAATTCACTTTTTTCGTCTTTTTTTCTCATTTTTTTTTTACAAATTTGTACTCTTCCTGTTGTAAAAAAAATCTAAAAGAATTTCGAAAAAGTGATTTTTTGTGCCCAAACGAACTTTCATCTTTCAACAGTTTCATTTCTCTTTTCTTGAAGTTATTTTGAATCCTTTCAATTTTTCGATGTTTTCTGTCCTCATTTTTTTTGGGGGGCGGGATTATTTTTTGTCATGTATGGTAATTTTCTTGAGTTTATGTGTTTTTTGAAAATCTGAAGTTTATATTCAACATTTTACCAATTAGGTTTTTTTGGAAAAAAAATCTGTGTTTTACTTACGATTCATTTTCTAAAAATTTGGAATTTTTTACGCCATAAAACTGGCCACACTGACCCGTGCAAATCGTTTAAAATCGTAAATTGGCCACTTTACCAGCATCGAATGAATGAAACCCATCGACAACGCGAACGAAAGGTAAAAATCGTGATGCCATGGTACGAGACATGGACGAATTTGCCATAGGAAAGAATCACCTGTACATCTAGGTACTCGTATTATACTGTGCGTGGTGTACTGGTGCTCAAGTACCTATAGAGTTTTGTATTTTTAACGAGCACGCCGAAGGATACATGTAGCATTAGATACGCTTACCGTGCATGTAATACCGTGGTCATCAATCACAAAAGCTTAACTACCGCGAGTTGTCTGCATATTCCTCTGCTATTGTATATCTATACTATTGAAAGCTATACGTATTTACTCGCAGTTTCAATATGGTAGCTGCGAATGTGTCAAAAAGCACGATACGTACGCGAGCTCTATCATATTCAAAGGTCAATATTCTCAGCTCGAATTATACCTACAGATTTGACGTGGGGTTCTTTTTTTCAATATACACGTTCAAGTGATTATTTTAATCTCGAACAAAAAAAAAACATCTTTGGTATTGAATTTGCGATTGTTACGGTTAAAAAGTAGGTCTGGCTGTCAAAGATAGGTATTTTTAATTTATTATGAAATTACGTAAGAGACGTTTCAAGTTAATAATTCGCTATGTAGCAGAGAGAAGTTAGGAATACCATACGTGGAGTTTCGGTCAGGGGTGAAAAACAAGATACACGTGACTAAGGTTTTTTTTTTCAACTCAATTTTTTCGTAATTAGAGTATGCGAAAATAATTCTTCTCGAGTTGACCATTTTTGGGTGTTTTGTCTGTGAAGAAATATGTTATTGGGAATTTTTCGTTGGAGTAGGCATAGGAAGGTAAAATCCGCGATTTCGAGGAAAAAATGACTCGAATTGGTCGGATGCGTTTTTATGACCATTTTTAGTGGCCGATGGCGAGGATTATGTAGACTTAGAAGAGTATAGACGGTTTCTATGAATTCGCCTACTCATATTATGCTGTTGGAATTTGTAATTGAAGTAGATCAAAGATAATTGTTCGTGCTATTCCGCGAATTAGAGAGATGAGATGAGTGATTTTGTATGATTATCTGGATAAGCCAGGATTAAGATATTTTGTGTTCCAATTAGAAATTGTTAGAGAAATTGTAGATTGATCCTATTGAGAAGTAGGTTTGAAATGTTGATGAATTGAATTGCTAAATCTGAGAAAATTTAGTTTCAAAATGAAAAAAATTATTTTCCATGAAAATTTCATCAGATTTTTATTAATTAATTGAATTATTTTTGGAGCAAATAATCAGATATTGAATTTCAAAAAATTGAATTTTTGATTCACAAATTCATTTTTTTCATCCTGTCTAAAAAAATGGGGGGAAATAAGGGATGAAAAATAATATAAACACATCTCACATTTACGTGATTAATGTTACAGTAATATTACGAGCTTTCATACATAATAAGTATCCAGACTTTCTCCCCATATAGAGAATAGGTTCATTAACAGGACATTATCGTAGCACTAAGATATTGTTGCGAATTCATACATTCGAAATTCTTGGCGAATTAGGATATTATTTTAATTTGGCCATTTGCCGGTCATTCCGTGTCAGTCGTCTCATAAACCGAGGTTATAAATGGTCAGAGCCAGAGTCATAGCTGGTGATGAATAAGGTATAAATAAATTGACAGTGACGCCTGTCAAATAATATGAAGAGTGGTAATAGAAATAAAAAAATTTGATTAGGGGTTTTATTCGCGGTCACAAGGGCAGCGAGTATAGTTTAAAGGTCGAATTTTCAATTTTACGTTTAATTATTTCAATAGTAATGTTTTATAGCGGGTACTAAGTAGGTATAGGTACGTATCAGGTATATGTATAGATATCGTTGAATTAAATCTAGATGCCGAGTATTTACGTAACTAGTTTTTCAAAAAAAAAAAAAAAAAAAATGCAGCATGCAGGTATTGCTGGTGATGGACGAATGATCAGTTTCGTTTTTTCTTTTTTTTATTGGCAACATTTTTGCAATTTTATGCCAAGTATAAGTTAATTTAGGGAAAATTTAATAAAATTGAGTCATAAAAAACTGATCTTTAAGCGAAAATTCATTCAAATTATATGTTGAAAATTGAATAAGTGCCTTCTTCAGTTTTTCCTTTCGGAAACGCTTTTAGGTATTTTTTTTCGTAAAGTAGGTTTCTGAAAATTTTTAATAGGTAAGATACCATTGATTGAATAAATTTTTCTACGTATTGAAATCGATTTTTCAATTACTCGTATTTTCTATGAAATTGCCAATTTTTCAAGAAATCATTTGAAATCAATTCCATTGGTACTATTTTTCAGAAAACAATTGTGATTGATTTTTCAAATGATCAATTGATTAATCATGATTATCTGAGTGGTCAGTAGAGCATGGTGTTAAGCCAATGGAAATGAAATTAATTTCTTTAGAAGTCTGTGATTGAATGTACATCGATTCTTCAGTTGATAGGTTAATACATAGAGTCGATGGTTAAGCGAATCAATTGTTCGAAAATTGAAATTCTCGATTTGATGGACGATCATTCGATTTTAAGAGGTTTCAGGAACGATGAATGATCGATTAAGATTGCTATTAATAAAAATTTATCGTTAAAAAATTTTCAATAAAATTGTTTGAAAATCATTTTCATTAAAAATATATATATATTTGGAAAATGAAAATGATCATTCTTATGATTAATCGATTGGATTTTTTTATTGGGGAAGTTGAATATTTTTCATTTTCAATAATACCTAATAGATTTACCTTATTGAAAATTAGTCGCTTAAAAAATTGTAAAAATCGAGCCGTGACTAGATCTGCCGGAGGGGCTGTAAATATGAGTAGAGAAAGAAGCTTGTTACACACACTCTTCCTCATTTCAAAATTCCATTTCTCGCTGGAAAAAATATACTTGAAACAAAGTTTTAAAAACTGATTATTTTTTTAAAAGGAAATTAAAAAAAATTTGCATTCCAAGTCGAAAAATTACATTTGAATAAAAAAATCGAAAAAATGGATTGAAATTGGATGAATTGGAAAATTTATGCATCCGGAATTTTTTTATCGTCACCTCTTTCCCCTCAATGATATACCAATGATATACCTACCAACTTCTATTCTTTTATGATTGAATTTTCAATAAATAATCAAATTTTGGATGATTTTCAACTAGAAATTGAAAAAAATATGCAATTTACAACGGAAAAACGAAGGAAAAATTTGAAAATTATTGAAAAAATAAGAAACATTTTTGTGCTATTTTTTCCAATTTTTGGTCTCCCCCCCCCAGTAATGCTCACTTCTATTTTTTCCCCTGAATCGAATTCTCAAATTGGTTAGATATCGAATTTTGAGTGATTTTTTTTAATAATTAAAAACTTAAAGAAAACTGCATTTCAGTTATTAGCTTTCTTCTCCCCAATGCCATCAATTTCGGGTTTTCCCTAAATCAAACTCAAATTATTCTGTTTTGGATGATTTTTTACTATAAATCTGAAAAATTTTGCATTTTGAATCGGAAAAAAGGGGGAAAATTTCATTTGTATTGACAGAAAAACTTTTAGGTTAGTTTTTCGATTCTTAATTTCTTCCTTTATGAAGTCTGCTAGCAAGAAAATAGTCCCCCCACCACCACCACCACCACCACCACCACCACCAACACCAAAAAAATAAGAACCAGAAAAAGCAAGAATTTCCAACATTTTGCTCTTCGTTGAATTTTTTCAATCACAAGGAAAAAATAAAATTCTTTTTTGTGTCAATTAAAAGCAAGAAGGATCTGGAAAATTGTGAAAATTTTCATTTTTTAGATCCTCTTAGACACCTTGCCCCTTTCAATATCATGCCTACGTTGGTTTTTCTCTAAATCCATTTCTTAAATAAGTAATCTGTTAAGGCATTTCTTTTTAATTACCAGGTGAATGATTTTGCATGAGAAGCCGAATAATAATATTGTACTCTCAGAATTCTTGCGGTGATTTTTTTTCTTTTTTTAAAAAAATCAAATAGCCTTAGGAATTTTTAAAAAATAAATATTCTCGTGTAGTCGTGTAATCAATAAAATAGATATTATTGATATCCAAAGAAATATTTTTGAAGTCAATTTTTTGCCATCGAACGAAAACATTCGGTTGGTTATACCAACTCAAGTTACCAAAATTAAACTAATTTCAGAACAAAATATAATTTTATAAATTTCGATTGATACCTAATTTAAAAATAACTTCCTCTGTGTGAAATGAATCATCGAAATATTGTAACAGAATACTTTATAGTTTTGTTGTTATAGGTATAGGCTCGTATCATCGTTTTATATTTTGGTACATGGTATAACAACTTGAGATGATATTCGTTTTTTCGTTTTAAAATCTTCATTATCAAATTTTCGGTATAGGCTCAGATTACACTATATTTCGATACCTTCCGGCAACAAACTCTTAATTATTTTTGCCAAACATTCGATTTCGATAACTCTCAAGTTTGAATATATTCTTATAGTTCAATTTTTTTTCTTTCAACTCTATTTTTTTTTGTTATTTTTTAAAAAATATGAAGTAAAAAATTTAGAAAAATCAAAATTGAAAATTTTTTGAGAAAATTAAAATTGAGAAATTACATACTTAATTGAAAAAAAATAAAGGTTTGAAACCTCAATTTTTTTTCCAGCTCGAAGATTTTTTCGAAGGAATTAGAATCGATTTCGGAGTCGAGGTAGAGATAGGAGTCGTCAGTTTCATGACGGATTCCTATTCCCTGTTTTTTTTTCCACTAATTTCACACTTTTTTCTCAAAACTTTTGAACTGGAAAACGTCTCCAATATTAAAATTTTCTGATTACCCAAATTTTTATGAATGAACATTCTTCAAAAATTCTTCAAAACATGCTTCTTTTTTTTTCTAAAATTTTGTTTGTTGAATAAGTCAAAGTTAAAAAAATTAATTCAGGAAAAAATTTTAAAATCTTGAATTTTGAGGAAATTTACATTTACGAGTTGAAAATTTTCAAAATTGGAAAGTTTTTTTTTCCTAAAAAATTAGAATTAAATAAATTGGAATTTTTCGAACTTGGGAACTTGGAATAAAATTTGAACTCGGATCGAGAAAATCCTATTTTAGCAAAAATAATCAATAGCTAATCTTCCAGCTTCCCATCAGCCAACTCGATATTCCATAATAAATCCTCCAAATATTTATCCTTTGTCGACCTTTAGCAACCCATAGGCTCTCTTATACCATCATCCCAATACAATCTATCGCGAAAAAAACCACCTCACAGAAAAAATCTCTCCACAAACGCGACCACAAAACAACCTTCTCGATCCTCAACATACATAAATAACGGATCAATTATTTTGTTTATGCGCGCGAATGCTTACACGCAGTTACCGTGTATAGATTTGTATATGATAATTATGTTAACAATATAAAATAATGTCACGCCGATAATATATGTCGCATGTCAGTATAAATCGAATGTAAAGAGACGAGAGAGAGATAGACGTCGCTTATGACCCGTATTTACGCTGTATAAAGATATTGCTCATGTTGAATACTCGAGTTCGTCGAGTCACACAGCATCTCAGCAGACAATTAGGTACAGATGTATGTTACAGATGAATGGTTACGTCCAAGAATAGTCTTTTCTTTGTCTATCAAAAACCGAACATGTCAGAATGTCACCTATAGACCGCTGATCGGTGGATCTTGGCTCGGTAGCTGATCGCGGCTGGATAATTGTACAATACGAGTTTAATGACGAGTAGTATTCTCGTTTTCTTTTCCATATAATCCGAGGATCCGGTTTTGAACATAATCTGTGTCTTTGGAATGCCTTCGGAATCAAAACATTCAAAACTGCGTGTTTGGACCACCTTTTCGAGGGGGCCTGTCTATTCTCACACGGAACGAACAACAAAATGACCGAAGTATGCGCGATCTCGTTCTTTTTTTTCGTCATCTTTGCTGCTAAATTTGATAATCTCGTGTTTCAACTGTTTTCTGTGCATTTTTCTCAAAATTTTAATTTTTTCAGATTTCGAAATTTTTTCTAATAAGTAATAACTCGAATAAATTTTTCCCCCACTGAATTTTCTTCTTCAAAATTTTTCATCAGCTTTAAGATTTTCAAAAATTTCTTCGATTTTTATTTTATAAATATTTATTCAAATCAACAACCGTGAAATCCCATTCTTTGGTTTTAAAATTTTTAAAAACTTGACATTCTCTCGATTTTTTCTGACATTGCATTTCTTAGAATGTTTTCCAACGCAATTTTTTCAATTTTTTTATTCTAAAAATTTCAAAGCTGGAAAATAATTTTAAAAAAACATTTGAGCTGAGTTAAAAAAAATTGAATTTTGAGAAAAAAAATTCAAATGGTGTAAAAATTGAACTTTGAGAAACAATTTTGGGAGCAAAGAATTTGAGAAAAGATTTAATTTTGAGAGAAAATTTCTTGAATTAAGAAATGAAAAATATGTATTTTAGAACACATGTCAAAGTTGAAAAATTTTCAACTAAAAAAAATTGTAGGAAAAAATTTCTGAGTTGGTGAAAATTTATTCCAGACAGAAAATCTTGGTGTTGAAAAATATTTCAAGGAAACATTTTTAGAGTTGAAAAATATCTGGAGAAAAGGAAATTAAAAATTGAAAATATTTTCAGAATCGAAAAAAAATTGGTTGAAAAATTGATTTCGGTCTCAAATTTTCACATAAGATTACAAAGTTACAACGCCACGAGACAGGTTGCGAAGTTGCGATTCGAGCGAACGATTTATTTTGTTGTTCATTCCGTGTGAGAATAGACAGACCACCTTTGGGTAGGATTAGGGATCATAAATCAATTCCACGAGGTGTTCTCGCGAATTAAGAAAATAATTATTAAGATACGAACGAATCTTCTCGGTAAACATCGCGTGATATTCCAATACCCAGAATTTTTTAATCAAAAACACACCCAAATTTATCTAAAAAATATTTACGAAATTGGTTTCCATTTTCAATTAACCAAACATCGCTAATTCTAGGTGTGAAAAAAATTACCCATTCGCACCAATTGCGGGAGTTATCAATCCTCCGTTATTTCGAGTCGATAATGTCCGCAAATATATAAAAATAGCGAATTAATGAGGTTTTATAAGGGTCATGGTCGTATAGCGTAAAGTATAATTAGTCAACTCGTTTATCCGGCAGACGGAGAGGAGGAGAAAACGGTAATTGTGTAGATTCATCGGTTCGTTGTGGTTTTTTACTTGCGCATTAATACGTATAACTGGAAACCGGGCGCGGGCACGAGCCAGACTCATTGTCGAAACAATCGAGAAATTATGTACATTTGTTATAGTAATTTTTCATGTCGGTAAATAGCTCGATGCTGATTATGCGACATTTCAAAGTAACGGTTAGGTGCAATAATACGACCGTACGATGCACGGTTTCGACTTTCGAATGAATTAGAGGTTTGAATTTGGATTCGCATTGTGAGCAATTGAACTCGAGGTTATCGAGTGGTCGGAATTATACTCGAGTGGTGTGTTTTGGGTGAAATTTCGAGGTTTTTCGGAAGCGAGAATTTTACAAAGTGCGAGGTGACGTTTATTCTGCATCGGTGCGTTTTATCGATGTAAAGTAGGCGAATTAATTAGTCATTTTTTTCATTATCTAGAGTTGATAACGGTTGATGATGACGTAATGTTATTCTTTCCGAGTGTTTGGGTTTATGGAGCTACGTCGTCGGTGATAATTCAAATGGTTCGAGGGTGTTTGTTTATCCTTTGTAGGTTGTCCTACCCCAGACTGTGGTATGCGGATTAGGCAGTGTTTTGGGATTGTGGTATTTTTTGTTGTAAAGCATTGTGAGGGTTGGTGGTTCTTTTTTATCTCCATTCCCCTTATCATTGTTGGTTGTCAGAGTTTTACGTGTTGATGTGTCTAATAATTTTGTGTGGTGACTAGAAAATTTCTGAAATTCGAATACACCTAAAATTGAGGTTTTAAAATTTTTTAGGATTTTTGATCTTTGTAATTTAATTAATTTTAAGATCAAGATGAAGTGAAAAGGAGGGATCATACTTACTGTAAATTTAAAATTATTTCAATTAAAAAAAAAATTGTTTTTTTTTTGAAATACTCAGATACGAAAGCAAATTTTACAAGGGAAGTATCTCGATTGGAAGTAAAATTTTGAGCTGAAATGAAGATAAATCAGGTGCTAAAGTTTTTGATTTTTCGCCAATTTTTGTAATAATTTCAAAAATTACCTCACTGCTCAACAAAATATTAAAATTTAATCTAATCAACGAAAAAAGCTGAATTTTGGTAGATACCCTATTTTTGACCTCCCAAAATGATTGGAATCGGTTTTGAAGCCCCAGAGCCCAAAAAATTTTGGAAATTTTGTTTTTGAAAAAAAAATGTCTATCTAAATGATTGATATAATTTTTAGGATCTAAAAATTCAGATTACTCATATTAATGGCCTAGATTTGTTCAATTTCCCAAATTTTTTCTGCTGTCTAGTTCAAAATTGACCAATATAGGATACTTTAACTCCATGTTAAAAATTCTGAAGTTCATATGGACCTTTTTAATAGTCTTTGTTCCAATACTGGAAGATTCAAAAAAATTATGAAGGTCTCAGAACGTCTCGAAACCATTTCTAATGGATTCACGAAGTCAAAAATAAGGTATCTATCAACTCTCAGCTTTGTACCTCGATGAGTAGGTGCTATATCGGCGTATTTTAAAACCTTTTCCATGAAAATTTTCTACCAAAAAATATATACTCAAAGTGATAGTTCCAAATTATGAAAAATTGAATTTTAATTGATTAATTAGGTCACCAATATGAATAATTAGCAATTATAGGTGTTAAAATTTATATGATCCATTTTTATGGGATTTTCTACAGTATTGGAAAATTCCAAAAGTCCTCGAAAGTTTCAAAAATTTCTCGAAACCATTTTCAATGAATTCAGGAAAAGAGTATTATACCAAATTTTAGCATTTTTCGTCGATTAGCTCAAATTTTCATATTTTGCTGGTCGATGAAATAATTTTTTATAATTTCCAAAATTTTTAAAAAATTTTCAATTCATGTTCCTTTCAGCTCAAAATTTTCCTTCCTTTTGCGATACCTACCTAGTTGGATTTTTTATTTTTTTGACTTGGAAGCGGGGAAAAAATCGTAGAATTCTTGTACCTATACAATTTTTTTTTGAAAATGTTGTATTAGCGCTGATTTTAAAAAAATTATAAAAAGAAAATTGAGTCATTACGTTTGTGGGAACTTTGATCTACAAACGTGAAATATTTCAAAGATTTCAAAATGAACAGTTTTTCAAAAATAAAGATTTTATCTCATCTTGATATTTTCTATGTCGTATTTGGTTTTACTTCATACTCAAATTTTGAATGACTTTTGAGGCGTTGAAAATATGATATTTTACTTCAATTTATTTGAAACGGTTACAAAAAAAAAAATGATTATGCAAAAAAATGCTATTTTGTTTCTTCACCTTAGTAATATCGTGTTCCTTCAACTTTGAGGGCAGAGCGACTACAATTTCGAGATGTCTACAAATTGAAAAAACCAAAAGGTAGCAAGATCTTACCAAAAGTAACGAAAATTTGAGAAACTGTAAAGATTTTCAAAAATTTCAATGTGACCGCAAACAAAAAAATAAATGTTCAAGTTGTTTGCCTTCTTGAATATGTTTTGATTCAAAAATGAAAATGAATCTGTAATTATGAAACCCTGGTTGTTGAAACTACAAAAAAAAATGCATCAAAGGCTTTAATATGTGAGATAAGTTGAGTGAATCAATGCCAGACGAGAAATATAATTTTATGGTTTTCAAGTCTAGATATTTTTTTTTTAAATTTAAACCTCAAAAAATAACAGAATCAGTGAAATTCCAGCATCCAGCGTAATTGTGTTGTCAGTCAAACATTTGAGGAGGGGGGGGGGAAGCTAGCAATAAATTTTTCAAATGTTTGATGTTTTTTTTTTAAATTAAAAATGAATCTCGTTTATTTCTTGATTTAGAAAAAAAAATTGTAGAGTTTTTGGACTTAGGGAATGAGGTGACAATTTTACAAGCGAGACGTTCAAAATAGTATATTATGCAATGAGGGAGATAAAGTGATTTTCGACGAATTTTGAGGTTTATTGCCCGAGCGAAGCGAGGGAAATAATTCAAAATCGTCGAAAATCATTTATCTCCCGAGTTCCATACGATATTTTTTGTTGTAGTGTGAGTAAAAGGCGAGTTTGAGCACTCGAGCGATTCGCGAGTGTGAGTAAAAGTGCACTTTTACTCACACTACGATGAAAAGCAATTTATTTCATATTTTTCTCAAATATCTGTACCCTAGAGCCGCAAGGCGTTTATCCATATCCCTTTCCTTTCCCACTTTCAAATATGTCCAGATATATAGCACTAGAAATTTGGGGCAGTGAGAAATAAAAATTTTTTGAGACACAGCTCGAGAAATAAAAACTGAGCGAAAATGTTACTAAATGACAAATTTGCAATGAAAGAATGATAATGAAAACGTGAAAACATTATTGCAACGATTAATCAAATTCACATTAGCACAGATATATTATTTTCAAACAAAATTGTTTGTTTTTTTATACCTAACGTCAACAGCGATAGCAATGCTCATTTTGTATTTACAAACGTAGTGCTACAATTTTGAAATTAGGTTGCAAAATAATTCTAGATTTTGTTATTTGCTCCGGAAAAAATTGAATGATTTAAATGAATATTTATGAGTTTTTTTCAAGTTTCAATTTTTTGCAATCAATTATTAGAATGTATTAATAAAGGAGAAAAAAGAGGGAAATTCATTCAAGTAAAATTCCTGTAAAAATCTTGCATTTTTCTAGTCAAAAAAAAAAATGGTAGTACGAAGAAAATGAAAATTTTGGTATCCAAAGGTCCCATAGATGCCTAAAATAAATGAAGTCGATTTAAAAATGTGAAATTCAAAACATTATCTCATATTCAAAGAAAATGAATGATTGTGAGCTTCTTTGTAATGAAGAAAATCCTCATAACTACGATTTCATTGGAAATAATTTTAAAAAATCACTTTTCAATTGAAAAAAATTTGTGGTGATGAATTTCACAAAAATTAATTTTGAGTTTTGAGAGGGCGAATGTTTGAAAAAACGTCTTAAAATTTCCACATTTTGGCCTTCTGAATAATTTTTCAAAACAATCGGATTTTCATTTTCTCTCCCCTCCCCTTTTCATAATGCTCCAAAAATCAATCGAAAATTCAACCCAAGCGTCAACAATAAATTCCAAAATCATCTTAATTTCTTGTTGCTTATTTCATAATAAAATATGAGACTTGGAGAAATACAGGCATACCTAATTCGATTCTAAACGAAAAAATATATATAGTGGTTTAGATTATTGAGTATACTCGTAGTAACTAATTTTTGTATAGTATTTTTCAAGTATAAGTAAGTAACGCATTAGCATGTTATTGTAATGCCCAAGGTTGAATAAATTTCGCCAAAATGTTCACTCATCGTGAACCAAAACCAAATATCTCATGAAGAAGAAAAAATGAAACGAAATGTTCTATTTTTAATATTTCGAGTGAAGAGCAGGTAATTGAAAAGTTAATTTCAAGAAAAAATGTCGAGTTTCTTACGTCGACAATTGGTGTGAATTTTTTTTTTGAGCATGGCAAATAAAAATGATGTAATCATTATTCTTATGAATGAATAAGTAGATAATTGAATTTCAAAGACTGGAGTCTTTTTCGTAGAATCTCCGTGAAAAAAAAAATGTAAATTCACATGATATGAGTGTAGCAAATTAAGAAATTTTATGAAAATAAATAAAATATTTGTTGGGTTTAAAATTTAAAAAAAAAAAACATAAATATCTACAAAAAAAAAATGGTTTCCAATGTCCTCCCTTACTCTCGATCCAAAATCCATCAATTTATCGACGATTAACTTCTCTTCGTGAAAATTTTTCATGCCTGATTTCCTATCACCTCATTCGAATTTTCTCCCTCAAAAAATCCATTAAAATTCGTACACATTTAAAAATAGAGAACGGTAAAATTCTTACACAGCTCTATCGACAATGAGAACACTTCGTAGTTGAAATTTCCGGTCACGTCGTTGAATATATTAAAATTCAAGTATACCCCTTATCACCTCATAGAACAAACGATAATTTCAACAAATGGCAAAAAATCACTCTCGAAAAATTCACTCGAAATAAAAAAATTACGTATCACCACGCGCGCAATTACAATATTCTTGGTTTAACAATTCTCACAGCTAGATCGTTCGTACACGAGGAAAAAAAAATTCATAAACATAAACGTTTCGAAAAAAATGATGGAAACTCGAACGACAATAAACGCGTTATGGTTCCGAGTGAACCGTCGAAGGTGGAAAAAAATTACAAAAATCGTGTAAAATTTCACCGAACACTTGTGCCTAATTGGTCTATACGAAATGGTAAAGACTACCTAAAACACGTGCGTTCTCGAACTGACTGTTTAGGGATCGCGGTGGCTTGTTTGACGTTGATGGGAAACTCTCATAGAGAATAACTTGTTACTGTTTGTAAAAACATCGCCAGCAGTGTTGCATTTTATCGAACGTGACATCGAATTGGCTAAAGAAAAATTTTCATCGAGCGTGACGAATTGGTTGGAAAATTCGATAAATGCAGGATCCATGAGGGAGGAGGGGAGGGGTAGATTTGATCGACGAACCAGACTCGAAATCTAGAAATTTGATTGATCAAGTTTACGTGTTTTTAATTCGACTATAAGGAAATGAACAGTAAATTTATAATTAGGCGAATAAAAAATCAACAAGGTGTAATTTTTATTACATTTTTCGTTCGAGTTCTGAAAATTATCCGATTTTAGAGTTTCTATTATTGTACGTCATTGTACAAAAATGAATAATAAAACACTTGTAAACGTTTTATAAACGGTTTGGAAAAAGGTGGAGAAGAGATTGGAAACGATATCACAATAACCTCGAGGCTTGTGAATTTTGGTCAATTTTTATCTCCAGATAGCTTCGAAGTAGGAATCAACTCGCAGAATTTGAACCGATTCGTGATTTATCGATCAACAAGCATTATTGTTTTTAATTTTTCGTACCTCTGCTGCGAATTTGATCGATTATTGCGTAGTTTGTTTAAATCGTATTAGAACGGTTTGAAAAATTATACATCCTCTGGCTAATTTAGATGGCTGGTGTCGTGATGTATCGATGGTGCTTTTCGAATTGAACCAGTTTCATATGCCAACTAAGGAGTGTAATTGTAAGGAATTTACTTACGCTGCGATGTAATTATACTCGAGCGAGAAGCCAGCGCCACCGGATTTTACGTAATTGATAAATTGTACAAGAACTCATCGTATTAAGAAGTGTTGTAAGATGTAATAAACCTAATGCGTTTCCATGTGTGGTGAATGATTTACACAAAGTGTAATTGCTTTCGAATGAGTTGGGCAGGTTGAAATACTCGAGTTTTAATTTTTTTGATGGTCGAAGAGCGAAGAGTGGAAGTGTTTTATATTGTTCGAATGAAAAAACCAGCTGTGTGATGCGAAAATCGTGTTGTGTGGAATTTATCTGCGAAACTTGACATTCGCTTTTTCAAATTTGAAAAAATTATTCGTTTCGTATGTGTTTTTTTTTTTGCTTATTTATTCGTGATATTTTCCAGCGAGTTAAATTGAACTGAACTGCCCCCTACTTGACGACTGCAAATGTGCAATTTTAAAATGACTGGTTATTAGTTTTGAAGTGTAGAAATTGAGTGACCTTTGAGGAAATAGCTGAGGTGATCAAAGTGTTGATTTACGTACCTTGGCAAATCAATTATTCCAGTTTTGGTATCAGTGTCTCGAAAAGCCAGTTCTTGAAAAAAGGAGTGATGGGGAAGGGAGAGGGGGTAACCTGACAAGGGAGGTATTCCAACTGGTAGGAAAATTTTGAGCTGACAAAATAATGAATCGAATGTACACCAGAAGGGCCCAAAATCCAAAATTTTCGATGCTATAAAGTTCATTTCTCGAATTTTGTCGAATTTCTGAATTTTCAATTCCCTCATTTCTTGGAGAAATATGAAATTTGGTATGTACCTACCCTATTTTTGACCTCTCGAATTCATTAGATGTGGTTTCAACGAGTTTCACAGCTTTTAGAAAATTTTAGAATTTTCCAGCGCCAGAGAAAACCCCATAAAAATTGTCCATTGGTAACGTATTTGATCAATTTAATCACGTTTTCTAAAATTCGTAACTTGCTATTCAAATTTACATTTTTTGGCTGAATTTTTTATAGAAAAATATTGTGTACCGTGCAGGGAGGGGGTAGGTACTTGAATTCAGAAAACATAATTTTGCGCCAGAGCCAAAAATATGAGAAATAGGCGATTTTTAAAAAAATGTTTTGCATTTTTAAGAAATTCAGACCTCTACACAACTTTAAACGTGTTTTTTTCGATTTTTTTTTCAAAGTCATGATTTTCTAATTTTTGAAATGCCTCAATATTACCGAAAAATTGACCTAGGATGCTTATCCAAGTCTTAAAATGTTTCTCATAGTCTCTCCTGTCATTTAGGCCAAAAAACCGTTATTGAAAAATCCGACTTTAGGTGCCTTTCTCTTGCACTGGACACAACTGAAAAAAATACTCACACTGCTTTTGTGTATTTGTTTTAGTTGTATGTTTTTTTACAAAATTTTTTCGTCCTCAATTTTCGAATAATTTATGGAGTTGTAATATTTCAAAGAAATGAAGGGGTGTGAGAGAGGGTGTCAATCGATTGTGCTCAGTTTGTGCTCTCATTGGCTGATTCTATTTTTTTTTTTAGGCCAATGGAAATAATTATCAATAAAAACAGAGTACAATAGATTAACGTCATCGTCAATCCAACTCTCCTCTGGTCAATGGATGGCACACAATTTTTGACGCCCCACCCATAGAAAGGAGAAGCCCAAACTAAAAAAAGTGTCAACACATGAGAGCCCAATCGATTGACCTCATTTCCACCCCTCGACCTTGAATAAGCTGGTGACCTTTTTCGATGATCCACTCCGCTCTATATTCATTCTCAAGGAATGAGGTTGAGTCCAAACAAAAATTATGCTTGTACATATTCCCCCCCCCCCCGGGTGGGCGGAGTATCAAAAATTGAGCCCATTTTCACGACGCTTATGTGTGACATTTCAGTTTATTTAAAAATATGAAAAGAAAATTGACCAGGTGGGTGAAATTTTTTAATCGCGATGGAATGTTATTTTTTGTTTCAAAAAAATGAAATTTTCTTTGTTTCTTTAAAAAAAGGCCACAATTTTGCGAAATTTCTGACTTGAGTCTAAACCAATTTCAACTGTTATTGGAACAGAGTTTCTAACGAGTCCTGCTTGTCCTGTTTTTGGCCTGAAGGGTCATGCAGGTCTCGCCAAAGTCCTACTCGTTTCATATTTTGAGACTCACCCGCCAAAATGAATAGCTAATATTTGAAATTTCGTTAGTGATAACACTGTTTCAGATGATGAAATTTGACACAGGGTGTCTGATAAAATTTCAGCTTTTGAATGCCCTTTTCTTCAAAAATTTTTGCCTTTCGTTTCGCTCGAGCTCAATAAATTTACAATTTTATTTTCTAAAATGAAGTTATGAAACTCCTTTCTTTTCAGCCTAAACAATTAATATTTTCGAGTGGAAAAAATTGTCCTCATTTATCAAAGGACTCGTAACGATCTCGATTGCAATTTTCAAAAATGGTTCGATTTTTTGAAAGGAAATTAAGAACCAAGTCTACTTTCAGATATCGAAAACAAAACTCAAAAAGCACTAATTAACCTAATGAATCTGAATGTCTTTTTTTCAAAAATTTTCGCCCTCGCTTCAATCGTGCTCAGTCAATTTACAATTTAACTACTTAAATGTTATTTTTTCTTTTCGAAATTATGGTAATTTTTCTCATCCATCTCAGACAATTAAATACAAATATTTTGAAACTGAAAAATTTGTCCATCTGAAATGAGTTTTTGATTTTTTTTTTTTTTGGGGGGGGGGATTCATTAGTGCCTATTTTGAAAAAGTTATGCTGAAAGTCCTGCTAAGGTCCTTGTTTGTTTTTGGGTATTGAGATTTTATTGGACACCCACCTACTTTAACCGATGGTTACCAAAATCTGCAATATTCTTGATGGGAGGTAGGAGGGGGGGGACTTCTCATCAGAAATAAGTGTCAGAAAAATGATGTTCGAAATTTCTTCTGAGACATGTGTTCAAAATCTGAAATATTTTATAACATATCAAAAGCTTACAGCTGTCTTCTGACAATGAGAAAATTAGAAGAGATGAGGGTCTGTTCTTTACACCTTGCTTTTTCCATTCCTATTTAATTTTTATTCAGGATAATCTCATTGAATTGAATTATACAAAGATACATTGGTATTTCAAAATTTCATCTTTCCTGATGTATAAAAAATAAAAATTTAGGAATCACTGTAACGAAATGAAAATATCGTTTGAAAGCGCCTACCGTTTCGCTTACAGTGCATGTACTCGTAAGTATACAAGACTGCGATTATAATTCGATAATTTTGGACATGAAATATCTTACATACCACACATCGCGAAACTTGTAGGTACTTTAACCAACTCTTAATTATTTTTGCCAAAAGTAGGATTTCGTCAATCTAAATCAAAGATGCTAAAATCAAATATTTTCAACTGATGTACAAATTTTAAAAAAATTCCAAATTGAAAATTTTTGAAGAAAAATTTCCACTTGAATCTTCCAATTTAAAAAAATGAAATTGTAAAAATTCAAATCGTAGTTGGAAATTTTTTTAAAAAATTCAAGTTCTAAAAAATTTTAAAAGCAATTTTTTAAAAAGTCGAATTAAAATTGAAATATGTTAAAAAATTTTGAACACTGGAACAAATTAAATCGTCTACTAAAAAAATGATGAAATTTATTCAAAAAAATAATAACGTGTTCCAATTCACAAAATAGGTAAAATTTATTATTTTTTGAACGAGTATTTTTTTTAGTAAAATTTATTCATTTTTTTTGACAAATTTTATTTATGTTTTGATAAAAAAATTTATTTTTTAGAAAAAATTTCACCTATTTTGCGAATTGAGAGACATTATTATTTTTTTGAATTAATTTTATTATATTCTGAATAAAATTCAATTATTTTGGTAAAGTTTATTCATTTTTTTGATAAAATTAATTATTTTTGGGGTAAAACGTATTCCTTTTCGTAACTTCTTTTTTTTCCATGTGGAAATCCCATTTCTGGCAAAAATAATTATACCAAGTAAATTCTACGTATCTTCCGGTAAAACGTGTCCAAGTGTCTATTACCCTGGATCATATCTATGACGTTGGATGGCGCGACTCTCACATTCGATCTCAAATTAGTATCAATTTACAATTCACGCATTCGGCGACTCCGGCGCGTTACACTTCCCACCCAATAATACGTACAATTATCCAATCTAGCCTGTGGTTTAGTCCTCCATAAAAGGTAACAAAATTCGAAATACTTTGAAAACAGCACACATACGATACGCATTTATATTCGCAACTAAGGTACACAATAAGTATACGTATGGCCAAAGCTGATGAGCAAAAAAGGAAATTATAATGTTGGTCGCTACGGCGACGAAACGGTATCGGATTTCAAATTGAAATGACCCAAGTTGTAAGATTTTTCGCATACCTTGGATTCTGTGCGATCACAGGTATGCGAGATGCGATATCCAATAAGTATAGTGGGTTTGACGGTGACAATCGCGGAGAAATATTTTCGATGATTGGAAATATGCGGCTATTGGGTATAAATCACGAAGGCGCCTTTTTTATCATTTCGAGGATAAACACAAACAAGCCGAGAAATGAGAATATTAAGATGGAATAAGTATTCACGATACGTAGTACGTGCGAATAACTAAGGAAACAAATCATTCGATAAAATGGTAAATAATACCTAATAAAAACAAGAGCATAATTAGCGTCCACGTTCGATTCAACTTAATACGCAACTTTTCCTCTTTAGGAATCAAGTATACACGTAAATGCAGTGTAAACAAATCCGTAAAAACGATGAAACTATTTCAATGCCTATGTCTATCGAGTATTTTGCTGGCTGGGTAAATTTTTCCATTATTTTTGAGACGCTTGTTTGGGTTTATCTTTGAATTACTCTCGCAGTTGGAATTCTTGAGCGATGACCAAAGTGTTGTGATCGATTGAAGGAAGAAAATCATGAAATTTTCCATTATTTCTCTCAATTTTTCTATCGGAAATTTGAAATTTTCAATTAATTCCTCTTTTTTCAGAATTTTTTCATTTGATGGAAAAATTACTTGAAAAGGAAAAATTTTCTTCCTTTCCTTCTTGAAAAAATCTCGAATTGTTTGAAAAATGTCCTTCTTAAGTCCTGTTTTTTTATCATGAAATTTTGGTACAGGTTCCTTGAAAATGGCCCTGCGTGTAGAAAAAAATTTTTTTGTTTATTGATTTTGGATGATTTTTTTAAAAATGATTTTTTAAAGTCATGAAATTGTTCAAGTTTCAAAAAAGGTTACTGTGTTTTTTTGAAGAACACAATTTTTGTAAAAAAAAAGAAAAAATGAATTAGGTCGTCGATTTTTTTTCTTGATAAATTATGATTACCTATATTTTGTGCTTAATTCTCATACTTATTGATTTTTCCTTTTTTTTTTCCAGGAAGAAATACCTTCAAGAGAAAAAAATGCATCATCGACAAAGTACAGGTAAAATACATAAAAATTATTATTATTTTTGCTTGTAAGATTATTTTATTTTTAAAAATACCTAAATTCAGACTTGAATTTTTCATATGTGGGGAAGTTCTCTAGTTCTCCCTCTTAACACATCATTCTCTTTCATTTCTCTCACGAATTTTTCCTCCTCAAATGATGTTATGTTCTATATTAAAATGATTCCATCAATCGTATTTTTGAAAACGAAACGATGACGATGAAAGATCATTGTCGAAAGCACGTTAATATAAAATAGTCGCAGTCTAGGTAGTCAACAATTGAATAAAAAAATGAAATCAGGACTTTCGAAGAATCGTGCGTTAACGTAAAAAAAAAAAACGATTCGATGAGACTGGTCGCGAAGCTGGCGCCATACTAAGGATAAAATAAAGTCACAACAGATCTGAATATCGTTTTACATGACACGTACATTGTTATATTGTAAATAAGATGAAAAATTATCGATCATGTATCGAACCAGCGAATATGCTCTTTTTTTAAATTACCATTTTGGAACAATATAATCCTCCCGTCGTGTCGAGACCTTTTTTTCTCTTAATCTTTTCTTAAACTGGTATTCTTTTCGAAAAAAACACAGTCCCTAACTACCTATACAAGTTGAAAATACTTGCTTACTTATATGCAGGTACATTGAAATAAGTATTTGAGAAAAAAACATCCTAAATGTTGGAAAAAAAGTATCGTTCTTTTGATGTTGCTCTTCCATCGTAACATTTTATTTGCTGTTTGGCCTTGGTAGAATAACTGCTATGGTTAGGTGGGTAGGTTCTAGGTATGTAGGGCAAAGGTACGTGGTTTTAACATTTATTGCCGGATCAAGTTGTAAATTTGGCTTGTAGCGTGTATTTTTTTTTCTCTCGATATAAAAAACTTATTTTTCGACTTATAAAAAAAAATAATTGCTCGTTTTGAAAGAGCGAAAAAATCTTTTTTAAAAAATTGAATTTTCACTTTCAAAGTGAGAACCATGTTTTTCTCGGAACCGAATACGTATTTTTTGATCGCTAGTTCTTCTAGATTCAAGTGTAAAAATTTGAGGTAGGCACATATTTTGTGCGAGTTGTGTTATTCTTCCCCTTTTCAATCGGAAAAATTTCCACTGAAAACTTTCATATTTTTTCAAATGATTTTTTAAAAATTTACGGTTCTCCCCCCCCCCCCCAAAAAGGAAAAATATAATTTGATTTTGAGCGTTGAAAATACTCGTAATTTTCTTAATGCATTGCTAAAGCGAGAGCTAAGCCTGAAAAGCTGGAATAGATTTTTATTTAAAATATCTGTTTTGGATATTTTTTGACTGATGCTGGACGTTTGAATCATTCCTATTTTCGAAGGAATTTGGGAAAATTTTTATTCATTTTTTCTATAGGTACTTGAGATGTCTACCAGTGAATGATGGATGGCGGGCGGGCGGGGGAGGGCAGGACTGAGAAAACACCGTTTTAATGGTCAGTGATCAAGAAAGAACCCAAGTTGACATTATTTTCCAAAAATTGAAATTTGGCCTGAAATTGAATTTTTTCAATTTTTTTCATTTTGAGAGGTGAAATGTTTAAATTTTCTGAGAAAATGAAAATTCAATTTTCAACCCTAAAAGTACATACGAAATTATGATTTTATGTTTTATTTACCTAAGAATTACAATTTAATGACCAAAACTTTCAGGTCAGGTGCAAAAAAGATATAGGTATTCTTTATTATAGTGTAGGCAAATTAGAAGAAAAAAAAACATTTTTAGCCAGCCAAGGTTTTATTGCGAAAAATTGTCGGGAGTGGTCCCCTGACTAACCTCTAGAAAGTCCGCACCCCCTAGACCCCTTGCTAAATTTTTTATGGAGGCTCCACCCCCCTCAAAAACGGTTTTTCGCAAATAACTCCTCAGGGTTTGGTTTTACAGCAAAAATAACTTCGTATTTGGATTCTACACTCAATTTCCTACAAATATTGTCCAGAATTTTTTTTTGAACGATCATTGGGGAGGAGGTGGAGGGTCCTGAACGAGGGTGGTTTTAGGAAACATGCTATAATACGAGATTTCTCGCCTGAAATCATTGCAAATGGTGAAGGAAATTTATTTTATGAAATTCATTTATGGTATGAGTCCCCTTTCTGAATTTAGTGTAAATCGCACCCCTCCCCCTCCCCGGCCCCGGTCCCCGCCCATCATTTATGGAATTATTTCCGAGAATGGGACATTGTTGGTGAACATCTTTTCTCTCGAATTTTTGCGCAGTTTTCGATATGATAGATTGACGAAGTCGAGTGCATCATTCCTGTGGGGGTTATACACCCCCTCCCCCCAAGTTTCTGTAGATTGAATTGAACATTGGGGGTGGGGTGAAAAAAAAACATACTATCTTGGATTTCGACCAAACTTGGTTGGGTGGTTTAGTTTAAGTGGGAGACCTCCTAAAAAAAATTTGAGCCCCCAAGGAGTAAGTGGAGGGGAGCAGGGGGTGCTCAAAGTGCACCTTTTTTTGAAAAAAATACTGTTTTGTGCTTTTTTAGTCAAAAAAAAATGTGTGAGAAGCTGTTGTAGCACTCAAAGTTGCGATTAGAGTTTCTTCATCTCCATAAACCATCGCCATCCTTCTCCGATCGAAACACAGAGCGCTACCAAGGGGGTTGAAAAGTTGCGGATTTGGAATATTCCAAAAATACGAAAATTCCAAAATACGGAATTAATATCGCGACTTTGAATAGATTATTTTTTCTCCGGAAAGAATTTTTTTTCAATCAATAGAAATATTATTTCGGAATTTTTTTGAAAAATTTTGTGTGTCAGCGCAGCTCTGCATAACTTCTTCAAAATGTCTCAAATTAAAAATTGGTTCAAATGCTTGATAAAATATTCATTCGAGTTCAAAAAATCAGAATATTGTAAACTTACAATATTCTGATTTTTTGAACTTCCGTATTTTGGAATTTTACGATTCGCTGCTGGCTGCACTGGTGTATAAAATTTTCAAATTTCTTCATCAATATTCACTTTCAGTGATTAAAAAAAAATTCCCTTCAATTATTCGATGAAAAAAAATCTATCCAGCATCGTGAAAATTTCGTATTTTTGGAATATTCCAAATCCGCAACTTTTCAACCCCCTTGGTAGCGCTCTGTGTTTCGATCGGAGAAGGATGGCGATGGTTTATGGAGATGAAGAAACTCTAATCGCAACTTTGAGTGCTACAACAGCTTCTCACACATTTTTTTTGACTAAAAAAGCACAAAACAGTATTTTTTTCAAAAAAAGTTGCACTTTGAGCACCCCCTGCTCCCTTCCACTTACTCCTTGGGGGCTCAAATTTTTTTTAGGAGGTCTCCCACTTAAACTAAACCACCCAACCAAGTTTGGTCGAAATCCAAGATAGTATGTTTTTTTTTCACCCCACCCCCAATGTTCAATTCAATCTACAGAAACTTGGGGGGAGGGGGTGTATAACCCCCACAGGAATGATGCACTCGACTTCGTCAATCTATCATATCGAAGACTGCGCAAAAATTCGAGAGAAAAGATGTTCACCAACAATGTCCCATTCTCGGAAATAATTCCATAAATGATGGGCGGGGACCGGGGCCGGGGAGGGGGAGGGGTGCGATTTACACTAAATTCAGAAAGGGGACTCATACCATAAATGAATTTCATAAAATAAATTTCCTTCACCATTTGCAATGATTTCAGGCGAGAAATCTCGTATTATAGCATGTTTCCTAAAACCACCCTCGTTCAGGACCCTCCACCTCCTCCCCAATGATCGTTCAAAAAAAAATTCTGGACAATATTTGTAGGAAATTGAGTGTAGAATCCAAATACGAAGTTATTTTTGCTGTAAAACCAAACCCTGAGGAGTTATTTGCGAAAAACCGTTTTTGAGGGGGGTGGAGCCTCCATAAAAAATTTAGCAAGGGGTCTAGGGGGTGCGGACTTTCTAGAGGTTAGTCAGGGGACCACTCCCGACAATTTTTCGCAATAAAACCTTGGCTGGCTAAAAATGTTTTTTTTCCCTCAAAATATCGCTAATTTGCCTACACTATTAGAAACAATTCTGTTGAAGATGGGGAGGGGGACGACTAAGGAAATTTTTTAAAAATCAAAAGATGTGAATTTCCATTAATTAAAAACAAAAAATTCTAAAAAGCCTTCTTGATTGAAATTAGTAATTTTTTATATGTAAATCCCCCACTCACGATGATGGAAAACTGAAAAAAAAAAACTGGAACTGGAACTGAAACTAAAACGATGAGAACTGAAAACTGAAAATTGGAACTGGAACCGAAATAAATTTCAATTCCATGCCAGTTCCAACAGCTGAGCTGTAGTTTTTATTTACCTACTGTTGAAGTCAGCACCTAATCATTTCGATTAAACATTTTTGCTGGAGGAAAGGTAGTGGGAAAACCTGGTTCTCTTTTTTTAAATCCATTTATTCACCAATTATTGTAAATTTGAAATTATTATAGTCAAAAAATTTAGGACTGACCCAGAAAATTTTCGAAACAGATGACTTGACGATTCTTTTTTTTTTAGGAAATCTTTGGTATGAACTTGAAGTAGGGAGAAATACACTTTGAGTCAAAAAGGGTAAACGAATAAATTCCATTTTTTGTTGAAAATTTTGAATTTTTCTCTGTCTCTAAAAATTAAAGGAACTAAAAACTGGAACTGAAAACGAAATTGAAAAATTTTGAGAACTGAAACAGGGTTTCTAAACAGGTCAAGATGTCTGATAAGTCAAGCTTTTTGCCTTGCAATCAAGCTGGTCCTGAAAAGTCAACTTTTTTTTTACTAATTTACTCAAAAAGTCAAGCTTTTTTTTCAAAAATTTCAAAAATCATAAAAATTTTATTTACCATTGATAAATATTAACAATTTCTTATGAAAAAGAAGAGTATTTTCGAGGAAACGTTAAAAAATTACTTGAAATTTCCTTTAAAATAAATGTACGCAAGGGTGGTCAAAAAATTGGGGGTTGGTTGTCAAAAAAGTCATTCGAAAAGGTCAACCTAATAAGTCAAGATTTTTTTTTCAAATAATTTTATTAGATACCCTGTGAAATTGATTTCAGTTTTTCATCGCGGATTGAAATTCTGACCCTCTCAAATCGAGAGAGCCTCCAAAAACTGAAATTATTCTTTCTTCAAATTGAAACTACCCTTGAAAGAAATAAAACCGCCATAGAAACAAAAAAACATTCAAATTCTGAACTACATATATCGTAAGGATTGAAGTATTCGCCATTATTATGGAATATTCAAAATTTTATAATTTTTGCCCGACGTTGTAATTTTTAAATGCTCTTTATGTATAAAAATGATGTAGCTTTTTTAAAAAGTAGATATGTATGTGTGATCGATCGAAATGTATCAGGCAACCACTTGAAAAAAATAAGTGTTTGCTATTTTTTTTAAAGATCACAAAAATTTGAAAATAATTTCATGTCAAGGAGGGAGGCTTGTTAAGGGAAATTGAAGGACCGTACTACGTTGATTTGAAAAAAATCAATGCATCATTATGGATGGTAGAGGGGAGATATTCTATCAAAATTTTTTTTGAATAATAATTTATATAGGTACAGGTTGTGATTTCTAATCTGAAAATTTCATTGACCATCTCAGGAATACTTTTGGAGGCGAAAATAAGGTTTAAATTTTCTATTTTTCTACCTGAGTTTTTGATTTTACTTTCATTTTTATTTTGTGGATTACTCCATTGATTTATTTAATTTTTGGTTTCAATTCAAAGTAAACATAAATTTTTCCAATTTTTAATAAATATTTTTTGAAGAAGAAAGAATTTTCTGCAAAAAAAAAAATTCATCGACGCAATGATCACACAACGTATCTTATTTTTAGAATCAATCTCCCGCAAATGAGTCAATAACCTCGAACCATATCCTGGTTCATTTTTTAAAAATAATCCATACTTTAAACCACCGATATTCCTCACTGTCAATTGCTCGTTTCTAAGAAAAAAATCACGTCGTCTTTGTCTTATCACGATGTACATACGTTGAAATTCGATAAATATTTCTGGCATATTCTCGTGGCAAATTTCACAAGTCCAAAACACTCGTATGCATTAAGATCGTGATAAAACGTCTCGAGGTTTTATCAATTAGTCGAACCCGAACACGTTATGAATACTAACTTGGAAATATTCATAGAAATTTCCAATTTCTTTCACCGCAAACGCAACCAACCGAATATTTACATTTGTATGCTTTTGGCCATCATGGAAGTCATCAAAATGGTAGAGGAGGTCGGAAGGTGATAATTTGACAAATCCATCACAGCGCGATAATGGAAAACACGAGTAAGGTATTGTTAGTAATAAGTTCTGTTTACCTGAGCGAGGGACCTAAACCTGTAAACCACGGTCGACAATTTTATTAACATTTATTGGCCTAATCTCTGGAAGCCTTGCAGCACCGCCACAGTGCACTACAGACCGCAATAATGAAAAAGATTAATGACCATCTTTTATCGCGCACGTTTTTTAGTCTTAAATGGTGAAGTTGGTTCGAACAAGTGGCGCCAAACAGCTCAATGCTTCTAGTATCAGTGCATAAGGTGGAATAAGTTTTGTAAATAGGTAAATAGATATCGGTGCTGGAATCGTGTTTAAAAAGTATGGAAAATCGAATATACGGTGTCGTAACATTGGTGTGATTTTTTTTTGTCCAGCTGACACTGGTGTTGCGAAGTTTTTCAATTAGTTGACTTACTTTTAATCGATCTCGGAGCCAGGTTACGTGAGGTTTAGGATCGCCGATGATTTCGCATTCGATTATCACATGGTCTCCTTCGTGAGCTTTGCAAGAACGAGGTTTTACAAGGAATTTAGGTTCTTTGGAGTATCTGTCGAGGAAACGTCTCAGATGTGAAAATACCATTGAAATTTGATAAAATTAGGCATTTTGAGACTTACAATTCGGTGGTTATTTGAGGTGTTGATTCAGACGGTTTGCTATGTTTGGAGAAAACCTCGATTCTGGTGTTAGTTTCAGCACTTCCTATGGCATTTGTAGCGGTACAAGTGTAAATTCCGGAATCTTGAGGCTTAACATTGGCTATGGTGAGTTCAGTTTTGCCATCATGATCGAGTGTTACGATTATTCGACGACTGGGTCTTATACGGATACCATTTTTTTGCCTGTGAGAGTATCGCAATGAAAATTAAAACTAATACGAGGTTATCTAGCGAGGTGTGTAATCTAACTCGTGTAAGTGGTGTACCAAGTGATTCCAACTGATGGATAAGCTTGTACTGAAGCTTTGATGCGTAGCTGCGTGTCTTCGACTGTGGAATAAACGGTATCCAATTTCTCGATGAATTTCGGCTCGATGTAAGTTCGGATGCCCTTGTCGACGAGTAAGTCGCATTTACATGATACCGAGCCGCTGGTATTGGAAGCGGCGATGGTGTAGGTTCCAGTGTGCTCGGGCATTGATCGACAGATCTCCAGTGATTGGAAACCATCTGCTTCTTCGTAGATGGAGTAGTGCTCTGGGGGTGAAAAATGAGAAGAGAATGAGATAAAATGATAATTTTTCCGAGAAAAATGGAGTGATTAATTTTTTTTTGGTTTGATGGTAGATTAAATCAATCGGCGATTTCAAAAAAAATGTGTTAAAATGGCTCTCAAATCATTCCTGATAAGTTGACTCTTGAAAATTTATTGAAAATTTTGATAAAAATTCTACAGAGTCATTTTTTTTTTGAATTATAAAAAAATATTGTTTTCTCTTCACTCGAAAGTACAGATTTTTGTACGTTTTTTACCTCAATTTCGTTTCACTTTTTTTTAAATTAGGCTCGGAATGAACTTTGGATAAATTTTCATCCCAAATGTTTTTTTTTTTCAATTTTTCAAGACTGAGATATGAATTTGGGATAACTTTCATTCCAATTTTTATCCAATACTTTTTAAAAAATTTTAAGCCTGGGGATAAACTTGAGAACGATTTTCATCCCAAAAAACTTCCTAACCTTTTTTTCGATTTGTGATGAATTCTCATACCATCAATAATCATCCCAAAAATTTTTTATTTTTCAGGACTGCGATGAATTAGAAATGAACTTTTCATTTCAATATTCATCTCAAGTTTTTTTTTTATTATTAAGCCTGGGATAAACTTGGCGTAAATTTTCATTGACATTTTTATTCAAATTTTTTTCAAATTTTTAAACCTGGGATTAATATTTATCCCAATAATCATCAAAGATTTTTTCTTTTTTTTTTTCATGCTCGTATTTGTGATCATTTTTATGAATTTTATTGGACAAGTTATAAAATTTTTCAGATCTATTTTTCCATTTGATTCAACGTGTCTTTCATGTTGATTCAAATATTAATAATTATGAAAAAAAAACTTCAAACTAATCAGGGACACATGTCCTTTCAACAAAAAATGTATAAATGGAAATTCATTCTCATTTTGTTTTCTTTTTTGAAAGGACGCTTGTTCTTTATTCATTCGGAGTTTTTTTTTTTCATTATTATTGCTCGTATATTCAATTCACGAATAATGGAAGTAGGAAATCGTAACTCTAAAAATTTACTTTTTACAGGAGAGACAAAAAACTGTATTATCTGAGATTTTTAAATTTCGGGGAAGAGGTGTTGAGAATGAATTTTCAACTACATATTATATTTTTCATAATGGATTTTCAATTTTTAAAATAGAGTTACGACGTTTTACTCTTAAACAAAGAAAATTTTTGGAGTTACACCTAATTAAAAATTTATGTATTGAAACAAAATAATTTAATATTCATTCTGAACACTGCAAAAGCATATTAAAATCATCACACGTTTCCCAAAATTTAAAAATCCCAAGTAACACAGTTTTTTATTACTTTTGTAAAAAGTCAAATTTTCTTTTCATGACCTGTTTGCATTTTTTGCGGAGTCACGCCCAAAAAGTTTCAAAATTTTCGGAATACGGAGTTACGCCAACATATATTTTTTCTAATTTTAAGGATTTGTTTGATGTTTGAACTAAAATGATGTTATTACCAGATGGAGGACGTCCCATAGGTGCCATTTTAGCAAAAAAACAATTTTTTTTAAATTGTGTAGTTACGACCTTTTAGCATTAGAGGGACGAAATGCATGCTTCTAATCTTTAAAAAATACTGCTTTAATTAAGAAATTTTATTGTTCACTTTTTTGAGGAGAGGATCAAACTTGGAATGATTGAAATTTTATAAATCTTTAGCTACGAAAGTTGATTTCTTCTTTATGGAGAATTTTTTAAAATATAACATTTAAAAAAAAAAATTATTTTGTTAAAAAAAAAACTTTCCACCATTCCTGTCTAATATCAATTTTTCGAGCTGAAATTTGCCCATGTTCGTTCAATTATTGTGGAGATTTAGAGCACAATTTCGATTTTCTCTATTTATTTTTTTTTAAAAAGCTACTCAAATTAAATTTGGTTACCGAAAATCTAGTTTTCCTTTTCTTTTGAATAGTTTATCAGGGAAATTCATCTCAGTTTTAATTTTCAGATGGCGTCGCTAATACTTGTTTTTTCACTTTTTGAAAAAATTCCATTTCAATTATTTAAAAAAAAAAAATCGTCAAATTTGATAAATAAATATTCATCAAATTTGACGAATTTTTTCAAAAATATTGTAAGTAGGTATTTTTACTGGAAAAGAAAAAAAATTTTACCTTTGAAAATTTTCTGCAAATTGAGAAATTAGTTTTAGGAGCAGAAATTCTAGTTACGATTGTTTTAAAACATTAATATCCCTCACAAAATCATGAAGTCTACTGACAGAAAAAAAAACAGAGTGGGTATTGAAAATTTTCATGATTTCACTGCAAAAAGCAAAAAATTTTCTAAATTTTCCTCTACCCTTCAATTGTTAAATCGACGGATAAAAAATTAATCTTTTCAAATTTTAGAATCCAGAAAAAATCGCATGAAAATGGCAAAAAAAAAATCCAGAAAGAAGTGAGAATTTTCATTTTTTTTTTTTAGATACAAAAACATCAAGAACCATGAAAATTTGTTTAATTTTCAAAATATCGTTATTTCCTCCGCTAAATTTTTTCATTCGTTTTCGTTTTTTGTTAACTTTGATAATTGGCATAAAATCATATTTTTCATAAGAGAATTTGCTCCGTTTTCGAGGTATTACCTATTCTCGTGACTAAAAATAAATTTTTATAAATGTTTTTCAAAGCGTAAACTGCCCCTTCAATTTTAAAGATAGACAATACTCAATTACACATGTCATCTTTAATTTCTTTCTATTAATATTTGGTTACATCAAAATTTTATGGCTTGAAATTTATTTATCAGACACCCTTGAGACCCTTTACCCCCGACCTGACCCCTTATAATTAATTTTCGATTGATTCACTTACGATCATCGTGCAAACTTTGACCATCCTTGAACCAAGAAACCTTGGGTTTTGGGTATCCGATGACTTGGCAAGTTAATCGAACAGGGTAGGTCATTTCAACACGTCTATTTCTTAACCTCATCGTAAATTGCGGTGTTAGATCAATTTTTCCATCGCATCCTTCTCTTATTCTGAAATCATACGAAAAATACCGAGTTACTCGTACCCTTGATTCCAGCCATTGGCTCGTCAAACTACTGCCATGTACGAAGTGTAGTATACCTACGTAATACAAGGATGAATCAAATTACCTGTTGAGACGATTATGTGTAGCTACGATTTTCGGATCATCGACAACCATTAATCGTACGAATGTGCAAACTCTTCCATATTTGTTGAAGGCTTCGCAAACATAACGACCTGAATCATTTTCTTGGAGATTCTCGAGATGTAGCAGGCATCTTCCATTTTCAAAAGTCATTTTACAAGTTTCGCTGTTTTCTAATTGAACTCCATCTCGATGCCATTCGATTTGAGTTCCGTTTTCATTTTTCACCTAGAATCATTAAATTTTTCAAAATAATGAAAATAGATTTTGATTCCTTGATTCGTTCAATTTGATATGTTTGTTTTGGGTACCTTGCATTCGAGTTCGATTGAAGATCCCACCAGAGCTTTGAGCTGACCCGGAAGACCTTTTTCGAATTCGGGAAAGGTGACAAAATCTTCGACTAGAATTGGACTCGACGTCACCACCGGCTCTCCCCAGCCATATTGATTTCTCGGTGTTACTCTGAAATTGTATTTCTTACCAGTTTCTAAATTGAATGCTTCGAATGTGTTGGACGGAGTCATGCCAAGCTATGAAACAAGATATCAATTAGGAAAAGAATTAGATGGTCTGAATAATTATTTTTAATGCTTACTTCGATCCATTTTGCGCCTCCGTCTTCGCCTGTGAGCCAACATTCGACTCGATATGCGAGTATTGGAGCACCTCCGCAATTTTTTGGTTTCGGCCATGTCAACGTGAGCCAATTTTTACCACAGTCTAAGACGTAAGGTTCGCTTGGAATGGCATCGGGTACTTCTATAAATGACCAAAGTTGAAGAGATTAAAAATTAGTAAAAAAAAAAAAAAAAAAAGATGAAATTAATTGTAAAGTTATGAGCATTGGTAATTGCGTTGAAAAAAAAAATGAAATCGCGAAAGAAAAGTTTTACTTAATTTAAATGAATTGAGTTGAAAAAAATGTTATTTTAATTAAGGTTATTATTCATGCATGATGACTCATCTGGTACCTAAAATACAAACGTATTCGAAAATAAAGTCTCGTCACATTTCGTAAAAATTTCAATTTTCAAATAAAACAAAAAACAGAAAAAAAATCCCCTTTAAAAAATTCGTTAATCTACACACAAAAAAAGTACCTTGATGATCGATCAAATAATGAAGAAAATCAGACGAAATGCCGTTCTGCGTTTGCCATACTTTACGCACAGACTGCAAATAGTTTTCGTCATTCATAATATTCGAAACGGAACGTGAAAATGAAAAAAAAAAAGTAGTAAAATACGCGCACCACAATTCGCACTATTTACATAATTCGTACGTATGTATTTAAAATAGAGAATACATATCAAAAAATATCCGGGACATTTTTGTAACTCGCGCCAACGTCACAAGAATACCACTACTACATTGACAATCGTCTCCAATTTTTGTAATATTTCAGTATGTTGCCGTTCTGAAAATAACTTCTCGACGATTATGTTGTACGTATACAACTTGCAAACATTCTATTTAAACGTGTACGATTTTATATTAAGCAGCGAATAACCTGTGATAGGCGAGATTCCATTTTTGACTCCGCCGCCCTTGCGATTTGGATTTGGCAGACGTAGGCGTTTCGGACGATTTGTTTTTATTGATTGGGAATTCGGTGGTTTTGACGGTGTTAATAAGGCATAGGATTGGAGAGGTGGTAAAGGTCTCTCGTTTGTCGCGGATTTATGTCTTGTTGTGTGTGACTTTTGTGAATTTTGTGTGAGGTGTGTAGGTGGGTTGCGAGATGTGTAGGTTTAGAAATGTTGATATGTGTGCTGGTGTTTGTAGATCTATTTTTAAAAAAATATTTTTAATTCTGTTCAGAAATTTATAGTTTTGATTTTTCAAAATTTAAAATGATTTTTTGTGATTTTTTTTTAATTTTGAAAAAATTATTCAATTTATCGTTTGAACTATGTATGAACTTCTTTCTCGAGCTAATGAAATTTTAATTTTTGACTTTTTGAAATTTAAAATTATTTTTGTGATTTTTTTTAATTTTGAAAAAATGATTCAATTCTTTGTTTGAGCTATGTTTGAATTTCTTTCTCAAGCTAACGAAATTTTGATTTTTCGAGCATTTCGATGAAAGTTCTTTTATAGTTCAATTTTGGAGAAAAATTAAAAAAAAAATCCTTGCCGAACTTCAGACAATGATCTTCCAATTAATTTTTCGAGAATTTCTCAAAATCTATAATTGAAAACTCAAGTGAAATATTCATGGGGAGGAAGGATCGAAGAGGAGGAGTTGATATTTTCTTTGAGTACCTTTTTTTAACGAAAAAAAAAACAACAAAAAAACATGATTTACTAAAATTGAAAATTATTTTCCTCTCCTTTCTTTTGAATCAGATCTAAATCTAAATCAGTCAGATTTAGTGAAATTTTGCTTTTTTGAAGTTGTAAAATAATTTTTTTTCTGAAGACGAGTGATTTTTCAGGTAAAAATCAAATTCCATTTTAGCCTTAAAAATCTGTAATTTTGGCTGAAAAGTTGATGAAAAATCACCTATTTTTTTACCAAGATTCATTTTACTGATTTAAAAAAATCACCGAATTTGACTTCATTCAGATTTGGAGAAAAAATTCATTATTTTTATCAAATTAAAATTGAAAAATATTAAATGAAAAATTTACCAATTTTTATTGACCTGAGATTTTTATTTAAGGGCATCTTGATTCTGAAGGAATTCCTCAAATATTTTTTTGAAAAATCATTGTCTGAAATTGAAACCATATCTCACCCTGTTGTATTTTCTGCTCAGACATTAATGATGATGTTAAAGCGTTTCAAAGTCTAAATGAGAGGCGTACCAGCTTGATCTAAAATGGATCTATTTTCTACTCTACTGATCAACTAAACTGAAAATTTCATGAATATGCGCACGCAAAAAAAATTCACACAAAATTAGTCACGAGAAGGTCTAAAAAGCTTGAACTAGAACGTATAGCCGGCGACATAGCGAGTAAAATAATTTATTGGTAACTATAAATTTGACATGATAAAAAAAATCAAATGCTGGTACAATAAAATAACCACTTATTAGCTAATAAAATGATAATGCATATAAATGAAAGAAAAAAAATTCATCCTGAGATAGGTATACAAATCTTAAGCTTACAGGTAATTATTAAGAAAATAAGCACGAGAATGTATCAGTCTAATTTTTAACAAACGCATATGTTCTTGTAACCGGTTTGATCCGAATTTTATCAACTTACTGTGCCCATGTGAAGATCTATCAGACTCAAATGTGGTGGTGATTTCACGCTTGTAGGTAGGTACTGGAGTTAGTGATCTGGAACGTTGGTTAACCTGAAAAAATTATTTGGAAAATGTCAAATTTGTTATGGTTTTGGATTTTTTGTGGTTTTTGAAATAGATTTTCTTACTCGTAAAGTGAAAAATGCTCTATCTGTTCCATATTCATTTTTGGCTATGATGAAATAAGTTCCGGAATCTGATAATTGGGCTCGTTTTAGTATTAATCGAGTGTAATCGTTGATTGTTTCTTTCATTGTTCTATACGTTTCTGTTATATCAGTCAATCCTTTCATCCAGATTACTATGAAATAGAAAAAAAAAATTTATAAATTGTGGAGATAGATTTTTGAAAATTCAGCATTTTTTTTTACCTTTGGGTCGTGGATCTCCTGATAGACGAAATGAAACTGATACATCTGAGCCTGAATTTACAGATAGGATAGTTTCTGGTCTGGATATAAACATTGGAGGTTTTCCACCCCTTACACCGCTTGTCCTAATTACAAATACATTGGTGATTACATTAGTTGTCCCGTATTTATTGTAAGCTCTGCAGCTGTATTTTCCAGCTTCGTTGTAAGATACGTCGGTTATGAGAAGGGTATGGAGGCCGAAGTCTTCGATGTATCTGTATCTGTTCAAATTCTTTGGTAATGATTGGTCTTCCCTTAGCCATTCAACGTCTGGTTTTGGAGTTCCTGGGCAAGATTAAATTGAAATTTGATAATTTGCTTGATTTTAGTATGATGAAGATGGTAAATTTTGAAAAATACCTTCAACTTCGGCATGTAGGGCTAAAGTGGCCCCAACAGGTACCATGTTATCTGCACAAAGACGTTTGAATGTTGGTAATATGTCCCACCCTGTGAACCTTGATTCGCCCAGGATGTGATTTGTATCTGAAATTGAAAAATTATCAGCTCAAAAGAAGTAAAATTTAAAAAAAAATGTAGAAATGTACCTTGGTGTAATATGGGTCCATGCATTGGAATGATATCAAGGAAGTAAATATGGCTTCGGGGGTTTCTGTCATGGAGACGTCTATTCAAGATACTTTCAATTTCTCTGGATGAGCTGTTGGAAAAAAAATCATTTTTATTGAAATAATGATACCAAACCAAATATTGATTGAAAAGTTCTGGAAAATAATATTTTTAATCTTGATAACTGACCAAAAATTGTGGGGTATTCCAGTTCGATGATTCCAGTCTGAATATGTGTGGCTTATGAAATCGTGTCTGCGAGATGTATCAAATTTCTGTTGAAAAATAAATTTCTCGAAGTGAATTGGATATTATTTGGGGATGGGGCTCACTTGAAATTGATAAACTTACCCTAAGAGGTCGGTATTGAGACATGTCATATCCAAAACTAGAATAATCTTTATTTTTGAAGTTGTTGGAGTATTTCAGAGATAATTCGTAATCGTCGTAATCATCGAACAATTTTTCAATTGCCCTCGAACGATGATGGGAATCATACCTGGAAGTATGATGATGAGGGATTTCAGCTTCTGAGAAATGATTTCTTTTGTCAGATGAATGGAATGTTCGTGAATTGCTGCCCAATAATCTGTCGTAGTCAATGAAATGATGATCGATGCCATTTTGTTTGTAGTCAAATCTTGAAGGTGTAGAAGATCGTTCTTTTTCAATGGTACACATTTTCGGATATTTATCCAAAATGAGATTTTGCTTTTTATGTGAAGATTTTGTATCATAGTTCATGATGTAGTCTTCCCATTGATATCTTGAAGGAGAATAATGTCTAGATGATGTTTCAGGTAAATAAGTGGAATGAATATGATGATCAATGCCATTTGAAAATTTGCTATGTGAGTTTGTGGCGTGATACCGATCTGGAGAAAAAGGTCTGTTGAATATTTGAGGTTTAAATGGTTCTGTGTGATGAGGACTGTCAATGTGTGTTCTTTCTCTAGACTTTTCTTCTCTGATTTTTATTCTTTCTGTGATTTCCTTTGTTGGTGATTTTTTAGATTTTGAACTAAATGATTTCTTCAATAGTGTTGATTCTTTTGATGAGTCATGTTCGGTTTTTTTCACACCATTTTGCTTTGGTGGGGAGAATTTCCTTGATTTTGAAATTAATTGATCCTTTGAAGCATCAATATTCGATGATTGTGATTTTTCATCTTTTGAAGATTTTCTTTTATTAAATTTTTCTGGAGATGGCGATTTTTCCTTGACAGATGCTTGTTTTTTCGAAATTTTATCTCCGGATTTTGTTTGTAGGGAAGATATTTTGTCAAGCACCTCTTTGGATTCAGATTTTTTATCTATTTTTTCTTTAATTTCGGATTTGCTTAGGTCTTGATTCAGATTTCCATTTTCTTCCGATACAAAATCCTTTGATGATTTTCGAGATGTTTTTGAAATTGATTTTCGTTTTGGTTTTTCTGATTTTTCTGTGTGTTCCAAAGATTCATTATTTGGCAAAATTTTAGTGGGTAAAGATTTTGACTCGGTGACTTTGGTGTCACATTTTGGTTCCTCAGCAATTGCCTTTTCTACTTTTTCATTTTCTTTTTCTTCTGATACAGAATCTTTGGATGATTTACGAGTTGTTTTAGTTATTGATTTTCGTTTTGGTTTTTCTAATTTATCTGATTTTTTTGATGATTCATCATCTGGCGAAATTTTAGTTGGTGAAGATTTTGACTCGGTGACTTTAGTGTCGAGTTGTGGTTCCTCAGCAGTCGCTTTTTCTAGTTTTTCATTTTCTGGTTTAGTCTCAGATTTCTCCAAGTTTTTTTTGTCCTGTTGTGCTGGTTGTTTTTCTTCGTCAGTCTTGTTAGATTTTGTTTCTGGTGATGGCGATTTTTTCTTCTTTGGACTGGGTGATTTTTTGATCTTTTTTTCAGATTGCTTTAGTTGCTTACTTTCTTCAACCTCCTTCTCGATCTCTGTCATTGATTTATTTTTTTCAGGTGTTTTTTTGTCGGATTCTTTTTCTTCTGGGATGAGCTTTGGAGTTTTTTCATCTGAGGTTTCATTTGATTTATTGTCTGCATGCACTTCTGAATTTTTGATGGGTTCATTTTCTAATTGTTTATCATTCATACGAACAGATTTTTCCAATTTTGTAGCTTCTTCTTGTGGCTTTGTTGTTGATATTTCGTTGGATTTATTTTCTAAATTTTCTTTTTCTGAAGATGGTTTTAATTTTGATGATTTTTCTGGAGATTCTGATTTTTCACTTCCAAATTCAGTACTGTTTGACTTATCCTCTGGGCATTTCTTTACTGGTTCTTCTTCCTTGGTGTCTTTTACAATGTCTACAGCGCTCTTTTCTTTTGAATCCTGTGGCACTTTAGTTTCCAAACTGTTATCTTCTTGTTCCATCTTTTGTTTCGACTTTTCTGCTTCCTTTATTGATAACTTCTTTGTTGGTGTCTTCGAACCATCTTTTTCAGCTGAAAGATCTTTCGATTTTTTCTTTTTTATTGAAGAGGATTTTTTTTCAAGTTTTGCCTCAGATATTTTTTCATTTGAGGAAATCGTTTTTTCAGGGCTTGGTGATTTTCTTGTTGAGTCAATTTCAGTTGTGCTTTCTGCTGTTAAATCCTTAGAATGTTTTTTATTTGATGTTTCTGATTTCTCTTCAAGGTTTTCCTCTTTTTTTAGTTTGGTGGGGGTTTCCAATGTTTTCTCTGGGCTTTTAGAATTCTTTTTTTCAGTTTCTTCAGCTGTTAAGTCTTTGGATAGTTTTTTCTTTGGTGTAGATGTTTTTTCTGCCGATTTTTCTTCAATTCTACTTCCATCCTGTATCACTTCTTCAGCCTTTTCTTTAGCTATCTTAGTTTCTGCTGTTAGGTCTTTCGATGACTTTTTCTTCAATGGTTTTGATTCACCTATCTTCTCTTTTTCATACTTTTCTTCAGCCATCTTTTTTTCTGCTGTCAGGTCTTCGGATGACTTTTTCTTCAATGTTTTTGGTTCTTCTGCCTTCTCTTCTTCATACTTTTCTTCAGCCATCTTGTTTTCTGCTGTTAGGTCTTTGGATGACTTTTTCTTCAATGTTTTTGGTTTGTCTGTCTTCTCTTCTTCAGACTTTTCTTCAGCTATCTTTTTTTCTGCTGTTAAGTCTTTGGATAACTTTTTCTTCAATGTTTTTGGTTCGTCTACCTTCTCTTCTTCAGACTTTTCTTCAGCTATCTTTTTTTCTGCTGTTAAGTCTTTAGATGACTTTTTCTTCAATGTTATTGGTTTGTCTGTCTTCTCTTCTTCAGACTTTTCTTCAGTTATCTTTTTTTCTGCTGTTAGGTCTTTGGATGACTTTTTCTTCAATGGTTTTGATTCATCTGCCTTCACCTCTTCTGATTTTTCTTCAATTTTTTCATTTTCCACTGTAAACTCTTTAGATGACCTTTTCTCTGATGTATGTAGTTCTTCTTGTTTTTCTGAACTTTCCAAATTTTTTATTTCTTCCAAGTTGCTTTCTTTTTCTGCAGATTTTTCTTCAACTTCTGTTTTTACTTCCAATTTGTTTGTTTTGTTTTCGCTATTGTTTTCCTCAATAAGATCTTTTGATAATTTTTTTTCTGGTGTTTCAGATTCTGTTGTTGGTTTTGGCTCAATTTTGTCTCCATCCTTTGACATTTTTTTCTCTCGAGTTTTTTCTGTGACATTTTCATTAGATTTCACTTCTTCTGATGTTTTCTCAAAGCTTTTTGATTTTTTGATTTTTTCTTGTTCATTCTTGTTTTCTGCAGTCAAGTCTTTGGATGATTTTTTCTTTGGTACAGTTGGTTTCTCTGTACAGTTTTCTTCAACTTTATTTTGGTTTGATGTAAGTCCTACAGATTTTTCTTCATTACTCTCTATCTCTTCTGTTTTTTCAAGTTCAGTTTTATTTTCAGCAGTCAAGTCTTTTGATGAATCTTTCTTCAATGTTTCTGATTGTTCCATTTTCACTTCTAATTTTTTCTCAGGGCTCTTCGATATTTTTGTTTTGGGTTTGCTGTTGTTTTCTTCGGTAAGATCTTCAGATGATTGCTTTTTCACTGTTGAAATTTTATTCTCTACATTTTTCTCTTCAACTTCATCTTCATCTGATGACACTTTTGCGGACTTTTTTTCAGGGCTTTTCGATTTTTTTGTTTTTTCAGTTTCACTTGTGTTTTCTGCAGTCAAATCTTTAGACAATTTTTTCCTTGGGGCTTCAGGCTTTTTTCTTTGCTTTGACTCATCACCTTCATCTGTTGACATTTTTTTCTCAGGATCTTTTTCTTTGACTTCCTCTAAAGTCACCTCTTCGGATTTCTTTTCTGGGCTTTTAGATTTTTTTGTTTCTTTGATATCACCTTGGTTTTCAGCTGTCAGATCTTTGGATGATTTTTTCTGTTGTGTTGTAGATTCTTCTTTCTGAGTAGTTTGCTTGATGTTTTCTTCTGCTTGTAAGTCTATTTTCTCTGGAGTTTTGGATTTTTCATTTTTATCGCTTTCAGTTTCTCTCTTATGGTCAATTACACACTCAAGATCTTGTGATGATCCCTTTTTGGAATCTGCTAATGTATGTTTTAATTCTTCACTTTTTTCAAATTCATTTTCAAGGTTTTTTGTTTCTCCGGTTTCTTCTATATGATCTTCCGATTTTCTCATAATTTCTGGTCTTTTCTCTTCATCTTTTAATGGTACACTTTCTGAACTCGTTGATGTTTGTGTTTCAAGGGTTTTGTTTTTGCTTTCACCTTCAGCTGTCAAGTCTTTGGAAGCTCTTTTTTTTGAATTCATGGTTTGGTCTGTTTCTTCCCCAGTCTTTTCTTCATCACTTGAAAGCTTGGTTTCTGGACTTTTAGATTTCTGTGTTTTCAATTTTTTAATTTCATTTTCAGCTGTGAGGTCTTTTGATGTTTTTTTCTTTTTTGTTTTTGGTTTCTCTCCCAAATTTTCAGGTTTTTCTTCTGATTTTTCTGGACTTTTTGATTTTTGTGATTTCAGATTCTTATTTTCATCTTCTGCAGTAAGATCTTTTGACAATTTTTTCTTTGTCATCACTTTTTCTTCAGAGGTTTGATTCATTTTCTCCTCATCTTCTGATATTTTTTTTTCTAGGTTTTTTGATTTGTCTGCAATACCTTCTGATGTAGTTTCTGTTTGAGTAGATTTTTCAGGACTTTTAGATTTTGTAGATTTTGCATGTTTTTCTTCAATTTTTTCTCCAATAATCTCTTCACCAACTTGTTTTTCACTTGAAATACTTTCTTCAGTTTCAGGTTTAGAAATTTGATCGTTTGTTGCAGAAGTTTTTGCAGTAAATTCCATTGATTCTTCTTCTTTTGGTGAAATAGATGTTTTGTTCAATTGTTCTTTTTGAACTGACTCATTTCGATCAATTTCCTCCAAATTTTTCTTCATCAGTTCTTCCCCTATGCTTTGTTCATCTATCGTTTTTTCCAATTTTCCTATTTCACTTTTTGATAGTTTCCTTTTTGGACTTTCTGGCTGTTTCATTTCAGTTATTTCTTCACCAGTTGATTTTTGTGTATTTTTTGTCTTTTGTTCTTCAGATGTTTTTCTCTCCATATTTGATTCTTCTGTGATTTCTTTTTTCAATTTTGAAATGTTTTGATCATTTTCTTCCAATTTTTCTCCTATAGCTGTAGGTGATTTTCCATCATCTTCTTCAAACTTTTTTTCAGTTTGATTTTCTTGATCTACATCTTTGATTTGCTCATTTCTTTCTTCTACTGCTTCATTTTTTAGAATATACGATTCTATTTCATCAAATTTTGGCTTTTCTTCTACCTTATTTTCATTGTTTTCTGCCCTATGCAATTCTTCAATTGTAGCTTCATCTTCAGCTGTTTTTGGTATCTCTTCCAATTGTTGATAAGTATCCGAAGTACTTTTTTCTGAAACAGTTCCTACCTCAGTTTTACTTTCAATATTTTTTTCCACATCTTCTTTTGATTCATTGCTGTCTTTATTTTCTGAATTTTCTTCCTCTGACATTAAGTACTCCTTAATAATTCCCATATCTTTTTTATCTTCTGGAGCTATTTTCACTTCCTCTTGGGTTTGAACAGCAATCTTTAAATCTTCAATTTGAGTTTCTAGAACCACTACAGCTCCATTTTCTTCTTCCAACATTTCTTTGGTTTCATTAGGTTTCATTGATTCATCAATACCTTGTTTAGCTTCTAATAATTTTATACCATCTGCTTCTAATTTTGATGTTGCCTCATTAATTATACTTTGAGAACCTTGTGCAGACATTTTGTTAGTTTGTTCTAATGGAATTTCCTTATCTGTAATAGACTCTTGGATTTCTTCCGAAGATTTTTTTTCTGTGGTCATCACTTTTTCATGTTCTTTTCCTTCCATGCTTTCATCTTTTAGAAGTTTTTCTGATACAGATTTCTGCTCTAAAAGTTCTGTATTGTTTTGATTTAATGCTTTTATTTCATTTTGTTCTACTTTTTGTTCCTTGATTTCAATTTCAGTTATATTTTGTTCCTTCAACTCCTCTCTTTCAGATTTGTTTTCCAATGGTACTTCACAGATAATTTGAACTTTTTTTTCATCCAACTTTTCAGATTTCAATTGTTGATCAAGATTATCAAATTCTTTTTTTTCATTTTGTGAGATTAATTCAATCTCTGGGTTTTCTTGCAATTGGTCCAATTTTTCCTCTGCAGAGGGTTTTTTCCCCAAGTCATGTAGCTGTGTAGCTTCACCTTGTGAATATTCTCCTTTTATGATTTTCTCATTTTGAATAGGAAACTGCAAATCTTTTGATTCATCAACATTTTTGTCTTGAACTTTCAGAAGCGACTCATTTTCATCAATGGTTTTTGTTTTTTCACTTTTTGTGTATGTTTCTTGCTGTTTCTGAAGATCTTGCTCTTCTTGTATGACACTTGACCCTTTTTCATGTTCCATTTCATTTTTTGATTCTTCATTAAGTGCTTCAGAAGATTCAGCAATGCTCTCTTTATCACTTGGAAATTTTTTTGTTTCTAATGTTTGATTTTCTTCTGGAATATTCAATTTTACTTCATTTTCTTTGATGTTCTGTTCATTTTCCATTGTTGAAACACTTTCTTCCGGCGTAATTTCTGTCTTCTGCTCTTCAGTTTTTCTGTCAATCTCTTCATTTTGTTTTGTTTCATTTGCTGGAAGTTTTGATTCTTTGATTTTTTGTGGTGATTCTTCACCTGTGGTGTCCTTTGCAGCTGGAATGGTTTCTTCACCCAATGTAGTGGATTTTTCATTTGAAGTTACAGGTTCTATTCCCTTATTTTGTGAATCAACAAATGTGTTGATTTGAGTGGATTTTGCTTGAACAAGTTCAGTTTCTTGTAAAGAAGATGATGCTTCCATTTCACCCAGAGATTCTTCATTTAGGTTATTAAATACTTCATTAGCCACACTAAGTGTCATAACTTTTTCTTCTGATAAGCACATTTTTTCTTCAGTTTCATTTTGTAAAGAAGTTGAGTCTTCTGGAGTCTTCAAGCTAATTTCTGTTCCTTCTTTCCCAAACACGAATTCTTCAGAAATTATTTCATTTGCTTTTTCAAGTTCTACATTTGTTGTTTCCAAATTTTCACTTTCAGATACTAACTCATCAAAAAACTTTTCATGTGAAGAACCAAAAATCATAACATTTCCTGAAAGAGGGCGAGCTATTTTGTTATCTTCTTCTAAAGAAATGTTTTCATTTCCTTGTTCCTGTTCTGGAATTTTTCCCAAATTTTCACTTTCAAGTTTTGGCTCATCAAAAAAATTTTCACGAGAGGAACCAAAAATCATTACATTTCCAGAAAGTGGACGAGCTATTTCTTCACTTCCTTCTGAAGAAATTGTTTCACTGCCTTGTTCTGGTTGTACATTTGTTATTTCTAAATTTTCAATTTCTAGCAGTGGCTCATCAGTAAACTTTTCCCTGGATGCGCCAAAAATCATAACATTTCCTGAAAGAGGGCAGGTTCGTTCTGCATTTTCTTCTGAAGAAATTGTTTCATTTACTTGCTGTTCTATTGTTGTTATTTCCAAATTTTCACTTTCAAGTACAGATTCGTCAGTAAATTTTTCATGAGAAGAACCAAAAATCATAACATTTCCTGAAAGAGGGCCAGCTTTTTCTATATCTTCTTCTGGAGAAATTGTTTCATTTGCTTGTTTGTTTTCTATGTTTGTTTTTTCCAAATTTTCACTTTCAAGTTCTGGCTCATCAAAAAAATTTGCATGAGGAGAACCAAAAATCATAACATTTCCCGAAAGTGGATGAGCTATTTCTTCGCTTTCTTCTGAATAATCTTTTTCACTTCCTTGCTCTTGTTCAATATTTAATATTTCCAAATTTTCGCTCTCAAGTTGTGGTTCATCAGTTAACTTTTCTCTGGGTGCACCAAAAGCTGTTATATTTCCTATAAGTGTTTCACCTGTTTTGGCATTTTCCTCTGAGGAAGTTATTTCATTTACTTGTCCTTGTTCTGCATTTATTACTTCCAAATTTTCACTTTCCAGTTCAGGCTCCTCAATATATTTTTCATGTGAAGAACCAAAAATCATAACATTTCCAGAAAGAGGGCGAGCTATTTCTTCATCTTCTGCTGAAAAAGTTATTTCACTTCCTTGTTCTTGTTCTATATTTTTTTCCAAATTTTCACTCTCATGTTCTGGCTCATTCAAAAATTTTTCACGAGGAGAACCAAAAATCATAACATTTCCAGAAAGTGGACGAGCTATTTCATCATCTTTTTCTAAAAACACATTTTCATTTCCTTGTTCTTGTTCTACATTCATCTCCAAATTTTCACTTTGAAGTACTTGCTCATCGGCCAACTTTTCTTGTATAGCACCAAAAATTGTAACATTACCAGATAATTTTTGTGAAGGCTCTATATTTTCTATTTTAGTTGCAGCCATCTCAGTTTGATCATTCTGGCTTTTCACTAAATCTTCAATTTTGTGTTCCTCTGGTTGCTCTTGTTCTATAATACTGCTTTCTACTGGGTTATCAGATGTCATCACTTTTTTTGATCCATTAATTTCATTTTCTTTTACAATATTTTCTTTTGCCAAACATTCAGCTGTATTTTCCGTTTGTTCGGCCAATTCTAATGGTGAACTGTTAAGGAACTCATCTGCTAAATCGTTTGAATGAGCAGACCCAAAAATTATAACATTTCCAGATAATTGACTTGGAGGAGTAGTTGCTTCTTCAGCATGCTCTAATACAGTTATTACATTTTCTAGTGGTTGTTGGGCATTCTCAGAAATAGAATAAATTTCCTCACTTTGAAGTTGTTGTTCTTGTAATGTTCCATATTTTTGTGCACCCTCCATATTTTTTTCAATTTTAATCTTAGCAGAAGTGCTAGTTTCTGTTTCTCCAAAATGAATGATCACTGTTTCATCAGATTCACTCAAATGCTGCGATGCTGCAGTAACAATTTTTCGTTTGGAGGAAGGTTTATTGAAGAATTCATCAGTATTGTCACTTTCAAAGCTTTCCCATAAAGCTTCATTATCATCTGAAAAATCTTCTGCAGCAGTTACATAACTTTCTTGTTCTGATACACTAGGAAGATCATAACTTTCTGATCTGAGAAGACTATCACTTGGCAATGTTACTAATGGTTCTTTTTGATGTTGAATTGAATGTTCTTCCGATATTTCAGTGGAATGACATAAACCAGAATCTCTTTCTAATGAATTGATAGTCATTAATTCTGCTTGTTCAGTATTTTCAGATGTTTGATGTGTTTCCAAAAACGAGGCATTTTCTGATGCTATAGCAACAATTTCAGGGCTCAAAAGATGTTCTGATGGGTGATTGATCAACTCTGGTGATTTTTGCAATTTTTCTGCTACTATGATTTCTAAGGTAGATTCATTTTGCTCTGAGGAAGAGTTAGCTGCTTCATCTATTTTCAGTGTCAGTGGTGTAGTAGTTTCTGCAAATTCATCCAAAGAATGTAGGGCCGATGTCTCATATGCCTCTAACTCAACCATGTGCTCAGTTGACCCACATTCTTGTTGCTTTGGTTCAAATGTTTCTGATGAAGTCTGAGAAATAATTTCTGGTAACATGGTTGCTTCAATATTATCCTCAACAAAAATCAATTCTTGGTTCTCAAGTTTCAATTTTTCAGAAGAATTTGGTATTATACTTTCAGACATTTTGGCTTGCTCCACCTTGGCATCCATTAACATGGATATTTGTTCAAGTTCTTCACTTTCAGATGCTAATTTTTCAAGGACAAGTGGCTGAGTCAACTCAGTAGTTTCTGTTACAGAATCTACACAGGTCTGATCAATTAATTCTGCCTCATGAAGTTTTTTAAATGTGTCTTCTACACAATCAGCAGCCACATCAGCGTTTTGCAATCCTACTGCCAGTTCTTGCTGATCATTTGGTAATGTGATTTTATCAGTTGTTAATAAACTACTTTCTGTTGTGCTTGAATGAATTTCAGAATTTTGTTCATGAATTTCAACATTTGGTTCAATTTTTCTATCATTTTCAGTTTCTTGTGAAACTGATGCCAATTCATCTTTATTTGCTTCTTCAAGTTCTACTGAAATATGTGCTAATGATTCTGTGTCACGTTGTTCTGTAACATCATCAGTATAAGAATCTACCATGCTTATTTGTACTTCTGAGGTGGGTGTACCTTCCATGCAGGGTTCAATTTTTACATCTTTCTCCATTTCTCTTATAACTGTAGTAGATTCACCCAATTTTTCTGAACATAATACTAATGCTTCTTTGAGCTCTGGGTTTTCATTGAGTTCAGATTTCAAATCATTTTTAGTAAGAAATTCTTCCTCTAATTTCTGTAATTTAATTTCAGTATCTTCATTTTCAGAAATACTCATCTGTCGCCCTTGATTCAATTTTTTGTTAGTAATATTTTCATCAGCAGCTATTCCAGCATTATCATTTGATGCAAGAATAACTTCTGTACTATTTTTCTGTGCTTCTTCTACAAGCTGTTTTGCTTCTTCTATGGTGTGCTTCACCACTTCATCATATTGTGACTCAGCTTCTGTCAAAGCAGCTGCAATTGGGCTCTCTACCAACTGGCTTACTTCAGCAGAACACATGATTGAAATTTCTGCAGTGTCAGGTTTTTCAAGAAGTTCATTTTCTTGAGATTTGCTAGTTACCACATTTATCATATCATTAGAAATTGTTTCTGACACATCTTTTGATTCAAAAATATCTTGACTTTCTAGTATTTTTTCTTGAGAAGTTGAAATCATCATATGTTGGAGTTCTTCTATGGTACATTCAGTAACATCTTTTATTTCACATGCCTTCTCTGATGAAATAGTGGTATCAAAACTTTCCAAACTTACGGTGGATTCCACTGGACTTGGAATTTCAGTCATCTCCAATTCTTTTGAGAAAGATTCTAAATTTTCCAATCCTGCATTTTGAGGTTTCTGATCAATTTCTTGAAGAATTAATTTGTGTGACATACTCTCATCAATACTACTTCCTAGAATTTCTTGAGGTTCCAGTTGAGTTTCAGTATTAACTAATGGGATAATCTTTTCAACAATTTCTTGGTTTTTGGTAAGTTCATCTTTTGAAGTGTCTTTTTCTATTAAAGGAAGTGCTTGCTCATTTTGCAGTATTTGCAATTCATTATTCAATGATGAAATTATGTCATCTTTTACTATTTCTTCTGATGATGTGCTATGTGCAATATCCATCTCTTCAAATATATTTGCCAAAGGAGCTAATTCAGAAGTAACCTGTTTTTCGAATTTAGCAGATTCAATTTGTTTTGATTCAAAAGAGGCGGCATTATCTCCCATTATAACAGTTTCATCATTAATATTTGATAATGAATCACTCTTCTGATTGATAGGAGTCTCTGAGAAATCAGCAAGTTGTATGCTTTCCAAAGAAGATGAAGGGGTCCCTTTCTTTTCAGCATTTGCCTCTGGCATTTCTCCAATGAGAGCAGTTTCTTGCGATTTATTTATAGCTTCTTCGAGATTTGAAGGTAATGATTTTTCATACTGGCCTCCCTCCAATTCAGTGGCAACAATAGCAGCAGAATTTTCATTTCCTTCAACAATTATTGGTTCTGGACTTGGAATTGATTCAATAATTGCTTCTTTATTAAATTCCACGATTTTCAAGGTTTCTTTTTCTTGACAGATTTGTTCACCATCATTTGGTTTTGTCAATAATGAAGTGTCATCAAGTTTTAGTGTTTCAGCATTTTCTTTCAAATTTTCTTCAGTTATGATTGTAAAATCTTGAAGTTGTTGTGAGGAAGCTTCACAAGTCTCAGCTTTTTCATCAATAATTTCTTCAACATTGAAAGTTATTTCCTCCTGTTCACTTTCTACAGATACTAAAGATTCTGCAACGGATGTGACAGCATTTTTCAATTCTGGCTCATTATGTACCAAAAATTCTTCAGTTGTTTGAATCAACTGTAAAGATTCAGTCATTGGCAAATTAGATGAGACTTGAGCGATTGATACATCAACAGTTTGATCACTGTCATCAATTTTAGGTACATCTAAAACATTCTCAATTTCATCCGCATTTAATTGTTCAGAGCTTTCATGTAAAGTGGTGTAAGACTTTTCAGTAATACTTTCTACCTGACTCACACCATCTTTAAGACTTTCATTTGATGGTATATCACGTTGAATTGCAGTTACTAAATCAGAACTAGGTGAATTAGATTGAGTTGTTTGTTTGATTGTTTCTTCATCATCATAAATTACTGTAGTTATATTACTAATTTCAGTCAGTGATGAAATATCGCTTTGTAAACTATCATCAGTGAAGTTGATTGGTGATTGGGGAGAATTATATTCAAATTCAGGTGAATCACTAGATTTTTGACCAAGATTCATTTCATCAGAATCATTGTGTTTGTCCAATGGTTCTGATTCATCAACAAGTTTTTTGAAGTTATCAAATGATTGACTTAATTGACATAGCTGAGGTACAACAATATCCGCACTAACATTGGCTTTTGATAGATTTTCCAAATGATTAGCTTGTTGTAGTATTTTTTCCAAGGGTTCATTCAAGTTTTGAACATCAACATCATTGTCAAACGACCCATGCTCACTGATGAAATGGATTATATTGGAAATACTTTCCAAACTAGTGGTTATACCAGTTATAGCAGTTTGAGGATTTTGAAGCTTCATCATTTTAGCAAATTGCTCTTCACATTTAAGAATTTCTTTTTTCATACTTTCCAAACAAACTGAAACTAAATTTGGTTTCAATGAAGTTTCCTCAAATTCACTTTCATTGAGTGATACTTCATCTTCACTTTGGATTAGAGACATATTGAATAATATATCATTTTGTAATTTAACCAACTCATTGATGGCATCATAAATTATTGCTTTAATTGGAGCCATAGCTGCATTTTCTTCAGAATTTACCACAGCCAGAAGGTAATTGAAAGAACGAATTGAAGATTCAAAAGGTATTTCTTTCTGGTCATCATCACTGACAGATTGATCTATCAGACATTTGTTCAAATGAACCAACTGATTATTCAATGTAGAAAATGCATCAATGGTACGGGTATAAAATTCTGGAATACGTGTAGATGAATTTTCAACTACGTAGAGAAGGTCACTGATTTTTCCTTCAAGTTTTTCACAAGTGTTGAGGAAGGAATGCAACATGGGTGTTTGAAGACTATCAGTGTTGCTGGAAGTTTGACTATCTTTGACACTTTCTTGTAAGGTTCTAATTATATTCAGAGATTGTAGAAGGGCTATGAAGCATTTGACATTATCTTCTTCTTTATAGGTTGTCAGCACATGCAAAATATTGTCAAAATCTTCATTACTTGATAGAAGTCGTTCAATTACATTTTTAGCCTTTGTTTCAAGGATCCTTTCAAAATTATCTTTTATACGACGAATATAAGGTTTGAGTTCATGGAAATCATTCATATTGTAGATTTCATTGCATTGGTTGTCAAGTTGTTTGAGGATCTCGAAGCAATCATTACCTTCAATTTTGATTATACTTTGGTAATTTCTAATCATCCTCAAAATAGTTTGCGAATTTCTTGTGTCCATAGAAATTAAAATATTCTCAATTTGGTTTACAGTTTTCATTTGTTCATCCCATTGACGGAGCAACTCAGCTGTTCCATCCTCAGACATTAGAGCTATGCAATGATTTCTGAGAACATTTATAGGGTTGAGAAGGGTTTGCAAAGTCATAATGTTGTACTCAATTGAAGCTGGTTCATCTCCATATTCAAAAGATACTTGATCTTGAATGGTTAAAATTGTTCTTTGCAGATCTTTAATTGTGTTTTTCAAATCCCCCGTTAAAACTGGACTCACATCTATCAACTGTTTTTGAAGTAAATTGAATGGAGATGACAAGATTTTCAGCATTGTGATATTAACTTTTTCCAAATCTTCTTCATAAAATTGATCATTGATGGTTTTCAAACTATTTCGAACCTCTATCAATGGGTTTGTCAGATTGGATAAAATTAGACTAGTGGAATGATTGGAATTATGGAGATCGGCGAGTACATCAACTAAACTGGACACTGACTGTAGGACAATTTTTATACCCAATTTTGGATCAGCCACCACTGGAGATTCTTGCAACACGAGATCTTCAGCTTGCATGATTTTATTAGCTAATTCGCAAAATGGTGCATTTAATTTATTAAAAATTAGTAAAAATTGATCCATGTCAACATCAGTTGGTTCTTTCAGAATAATAATGTCGTGAAACGATGATATTTCATCTTGAAGATTTTTCAATGGTGGTGTGACAAGATCTAATACTTGTCCAGAATAAGATTGATGAAATAATAAACCGATTTCTTTTCTTAATAATTGTAATGGAATGCTTACACTGTTGATGACTTCGTAAACCTGAGCACTCTCGATTTCCTCTTTAGTTGAAATATTTCGTATTTGGACTAGAAAATCTTGCAGAGGTGTTTTCAAGTTGCACAAAGTCATCAAGATTCTTTTCTTTTGATATGATTTCTCCACTTCTGAGCATTTCTCGATTATATTTATGCTGTTCAAGATGATCTCCACTGAGTCATCCAAGTACCTCAGGCAAGCATTTGAAAATGCCAGCCTCTTGAAAGCTGTTTCGCTATTGGACGAATAAGTTTCCAAAGCTGTTGACAAATAATTCAAAGATGTCAGTGGCGATGCATTATGAGTGACTGTTATTAAGTTGTCAATTTCTGATTTGAATGGTAAACTGTCGTCAAGGTAGAGTTGTAATTCTGTAGATTGCAGTTTGCGGAATGTTTTAATATTTGTGTCAAGATATTGGATAACTGATTGATGAAATTTTACCAAATCAGTTGCAGGTGTTGATGAATCAGTTGTTTTGTAAATGTTTATGGCCAATTTTTGAATTGATTCCATTTGCTTGATAGTTTCAATTGCGGATTTAGGTGATGAATTTGATGATTCGATGATACTTTGTAAATTTTGGATATTTGTTGAGTAATCTTTTAATTCTTTGATCATTTGTGCTGTGTCAACATCTAGTTTTTTGAGCTGCAGGTGTTTGTGTTCATCCTTGCTGAGAGAATTGATCTGCTCGTTGAGATTATCGATTGGTTTTGTGATGGCATTTGATAATGTTTGGCTGGTTCTCTGAAGTGTCAGGTTATCAATGGACTGTGCGAATTTATTCATTTCCACGATTAAATTATTTAATTCAGCCAAAGAAGGAGAAAGGACTGCTGCTAATTTTGTGATTTGGTAACTAGGATTTGATATTACGCGACTTCGAGTTAATTGCACTTCGTTCTTGATTTTTAGAACTGGTTTCATGATGCTTTGAAGAAGTTGAAGAGTTGAAGCGTCTTTCTGATTGAGATTGGCCAAATGATGCTGCATGATATTCACATCATTTTCGATATTTGTTACAGAAGAAGTTATAGAATCCAAAATCAATAGATTCTCTTTTTTCAAAGAAGAAATTTTTGAATCGTGTTCTTTTTCTGCAGATTTTTTTTGTGTCTGGGGTATTTTTTCAGGACATTGCGACAAATCTTGTACTTTGAGCTTCTTCTCAGTTGAACTTTGGACACTGTCGCTCACCTTTCTCTTATTTTTAAGTTTTTCAAATTCGTGCAAAGAATCGTCCTCTGAATCAAACGATATTTTTTTATGCAACGTTGCAGTTTTTTCGGAATGTGGTTTTGTATCTAAATCAGATACTTGAACTGGTTCGAGTTTTTCATCGGATTGATCTTTTGGGCCAATATCTGAAGCTGCAGTTTCAGTGACTGATGATTCATTCAACGTATCGTCTTCGAAACTGTTTTTAATCAGAAGACTGTACTTATTCGTGCAGGATTTATTTTCAAGCTCGGAAAATTCGCTGATGTCGTCATCTTCATCGCTGATTTCTTTTTTCTCCAGAGTTATGATCGATTTACCAGATTTGTCGCCGGATTGACTGTTTTCTGAAACTGGTGAGAATTCTTTCCTTCGGTCTGGCAAGGTTTCAGATTGGACTGCTGTAGCTGCTTGGGCTGAGTCATCCATTAGGGAATTTTCGACATCGGCGTCAGTTTTCAGTTCTTCCTCGCATGGGAATTCGTTTATTGGTAAGTCTATTATTGTGGCTTCCATTAGAATGTTTCCTGAGGTTACTGTTTCTTTGATGAATCGTAATGATGGTAGTTCGACGATGTTCTGGTCTAGAAAAAGAAATACGGTCGAATTTAAACAAGATGATCATATGATTTTTTTTTTTCAAAAAATAATTTAGAATTGAATTTACCAGAGATATGCTCCGTCAATTCCTCAGCGTACATTTCTACGATTTGTAAAGCTTCCTCGTCGGTTAAATCGGGAGTTTCGTATAATGATATTGATACTTCTTTTCCATCGAATGAAAATGAAGGTCCCACAGCTTCTTCATAAGTTCCACTTTTATCACTTCCAACTTCATTCATTTGCGAAGTTCGTTCTTCAGTGATAATCGAGAGTAAATCGAGCTCGTTTAATCGTTGTATGCCGTTGGATTGCTTGGGCTCTGAAAATTCATTTTAAAAAATTGAAAGTACTATTGCATGTAATTTAATGAAATTTCAAAAATTCTCCAATCACCAACCTTCAAATGCTAAAAGAGAAGCGCTGCTACGAGCTGTCGCCATGCAGTTGGTAGCCTCACAAGCGTAAGTCCCTAGGCAACATCTGCCATTACCACCGGAGATAATTTTATGCATTTCACCGGATTTCAAATGCTTGCCATCTTTGTACCATTTCAACTCCGGTTGTGGTACACCGATGACCTAAAAAAAATTATAGATTATTTGATTATTTTAATTTTTTAATTTTTTGTAAAAATTGTATTATTTTTTTAATACTTTGCATTCCAAATTTACGGTTCCATCTTGTGTAAAACTGGCTTTCAATTCTTCTAAAAATCTCGGAGATTTGAAATGTTTCGGAATCGATAGTTTTATGAAACATGAAGTGACACTTTGACCGTAATCGTTGACAGCCACACATTTCCATTCAGCCTGAAAATCATTCGATTGTGAAAAATGTTTTTAAGAATAAGAATATTCAATTTACCTGATCTTGCATTTCGAGTCTTTTGAAATGAAGCACGAAAACACCATGAGATTCTTTTCGTGTCGTTATTCGTTCGTTTTGTTCAATTGGTTCGTCGTCTCTGTACCATAAAACATTGGCGTCTGGTTTTGCGCTCACTGAACAGAAATTTTGACGTTTTCAACTCATCATAATCAAAAATTGTACGTAGAAGTCTTTCAAAAAATTTTTTATCGAAGTTCGAATTCAAAAAACTTTAAAATTTCAGCTATTCTCCCCCCCCCCCCCATCATTTCCCTTCAGAATGATGTGCAGATATGTACCATTGCAGTACTTTATTTAAACGTTTATTTACGGCAAACCGGTTATGTGATTTTATTGACACTGGTGAAAAAAATCGTACCGTCCATTTGTAGGGGTTGAAAAATTCTATTACAAAAAAAAAAACGTAATTTACGAATGAATTTCGACAACCCTTAAAAACCTAAAACGTCGAAACTACTAATTTTTCATTAGGAAAAAAAAATGGTTTTAGCAAATTGCGATTGAAAAAAAGTAACAGGAATCTGTCATCCATACTTGATACTTGAGATAACGAAATGTTGAGAAAAAAAATCGCTCAAATTTTATAAATTTACCCAATAATGAACATATTTACCTATAAAATCAATTTTTTTAAAAATTTTAGCTTTCATAAAAAAACTACTTACAGGTGGTTTCGTTTTTGAAAAACATTATTTTTGAAGAGATATTCCATGTTTTTTTGAATTATTCATAGGTATGAATTTTGTTCATTGATATCCAAAAAACTTTCTTTTGAAATCTAAGTAATTTTTTTAAAATTGACATTTTGATGGCTACAAATTTTTTTTGGTTGTTTTCTCTCGTACAGTTTCCATCAGAATATTTGGTACCAAAAGCGGACTTCTCCCTTTTTTTTTTCAGAATTGAAATGAACCTGATTTTGGACTCTAGAGCAGCCCCATAGCCCAGAATTGGGATTAAGCAAATTTTGAAAAAAAAAAAAAGAATTCCACTTTTACGTAAATTCTGCTCATTTTTCGACTGTAATTGAGTTGATTCCCAAAGAAAAATTCGTGTAAAACTATAGGGGAATTGATTCTCATTTTTTTAATTTTTATTATGTACGAATTGTTTCCCCACTTCCTTTTTTCAAGTAAGTAGGCACATACGATTTTCTGTGTTTTAAAGATTTTTTAATTTTGTTTTGCTAAGGTCGGCGAATACTTACTTGAAAGAGTGTCATTTATCATTCGGGACTGAAAAGTGGTATAATTTGGATTTTTGCTAATTTTTAGAAAATTTCTTCTTTTTGGAATCAAAAGAGACTAAAAATTAAAAAAAAAAAAAAAAATAGGTCACAGCGTAAAAATTTAGAAAAAATAGGGGTTTTAATCTAATTTTGCAGTTTTTTAAATCAATTTTTCATATTTTTGCAAAAATGTTTTGCAAATCTTGAATTACTTCAAATTTGAGAAAATTCGAGGTTTGTGAAAATTTTGAGTAAGGTTTTGAGAAACATCTCATTTTAGAAAATTTTCAAGAGATTTAAAAAAAAATTATGAAAAATTAGCAAAAAACATCCATTGTTTTGGTCCAAATTGGGTGTAAAATGACAAAAAAAAAATTCTCATGTTCAATGCTTTGAAAATTTCCTACAGATGTTGAAAGAGGTTCGGAATCAATTCGTATGCACTCCTGAAAAAAAGGAAGAATCAACTCGTCGTATTGTTTTTGAAATCTGGGAATCAACTCACCACCTCTCCATTTTTCAATAATTTAAATTTTTTCGAAGAAGAAGACTATCGACAAATTTTACTCTTTTGCTATAGGTAGTATTGAAGAAAAAACTACATAATTGACATTGATATTCTCACCTTGAACGCTGAATTCCTGCTCTTCATTTATTCTAGCTTCGAAACTCTTCAATCCTTTGATAAAATAAGGCGGTTGATTAGCAGCAAATATTAACAACCTTTCTTCCTCGGTCAACTGGCCCTGTATGTCTTCCAGAGTCAAAACAGTTGTGCTTTTGATCTCACCCATGCAATTTTTGGCAATACAACAATAACTTCCTGCAATCATTCTTTATTATTTCTGTATCGTGAATTGTGCCAATAGTAAAATTAAACTGGCTAATTATACCTAAGGAATTTGTTCCAGTCAGCTGGTAAACGTCACCGGGTCTGAGTTCTTTGCCATCTTTGAGCCATCTAAGCTGCGGTGTCGGATACCCGATGACTTTACATTCGAATGATACCAATCCTTCGGGTGTCATGACAGCTTGCAAATTTTCCAAAAATTTTGGGGTTTTAAAGGTTTTTGGGACTGGAAAAAATATTTCAAGTTAGTTTTCCAAATCAAGGTGTCCAAAAATTATTTGAAAATAAACGTACATTTGACGGTGACGTAACACGAGGTATAAGCTTTGATACCAAAAAAACTGGTAGCGACACATTTCCATTCTCCATCATCGATCATCTCAACACTTTTGATTTCCAATCCATACATTCCCAATCCATCAGCCAATAATTTGTATCTGGCGTCTTCGGTAATTTTACCATTTTTATTATACCAATCGATTGTCTTGGGCCAAGGAGGTACCACAACTAAAACAATTCTCAAAAATTAAAATAGGAGAAGGGGCCACCGGCTGGCTGAGATGATAGTTCACTAACCTTGGCAAGATAATGTGAGTGGTGCTTCAATATGTGCTTCGGCATTTTGCAATTCGCGTATAAACTTTGGACGTGGACCAAGGGGGAAAACGCTGTTGAGTTATAATAAATTTTACAATAATAATACTCGGCTGAGGCGATATTTGAAATCAGATTTTGAGAAGAATTCGCCGCATTGTACGTGTATAAAAGTAGATATAAAAATATTGGAACGTATCCAACTAGGTTTTCTCTCGCCTTCGATACAATAATGTTTATTTTCATTTCGATTCGAGACCGAAACGTCTACGTAATTCGGATCTTCGTTCCATTGAGGCCGGTTTAAGGAAAAGTCGCTCAGTTGAGAGGTAGAAGTCTGGTCTGATTTTAGTTTTATACTTCGTTGTAAAATAAGGGTCAATGATACTAAATTTTTAACGACAGGTCGTTAAAATTTTACCATAAAATTTGCATTGTATTACCTGGTATCGGTAGAAACGCGATCTTTTTGAATATGTACGCTGGATGATGAGAACGCTTGTCCGAGACAGTTCTTGGCTACGCAGGAGTACGTTCCCAAAGATGATACGTCGTTGGAGTCAGCTCTGAGGGCGAATGTGTCTCCTGCTTTGATTTTCTTGCCATCTTTGTACCATAATAGACTCGGGGTTGGGACACCGATTACTTTACATTCAAGAGATACTGCCCCGTCTTCTGATAAAATGGCTCTGAGGTCTTCGACGAACTGTGGCGAACGATACGCTTTGGGAACTGCGGAGAAAAAGTACGTGGTGAGGATTTTCTCAAAGATGGATTTTTTTTGCAGAACTGACCTAAAATCGTGAGATACGCGGAGGAAACACTGCAACCGTATTTATTCTCAGCAATGCAAGTCCAATGGCCTTCATCTTGCAGAGTCGTCCAAGCGATATCCAAACAGTAGTATTTATTTTTGTCGAGGAAAGTAAATCGTTCGTTTTCTCTGAGAAGTTGATTATCGCGGTACCAAGTCACCTATTGAGATTGCAATCATCGATAAAAATATACCCGCGAGATTGTGGTTTACGAGTATTTTTCTTTTAATTGAATCGAATCTGCGATATAACGATCTGAAACTTGGCAGTAAGCTTGCTGGGCGGGAGTTTCCAAGTAAATAACATTTTTTTCGATTCGAATCAATGCAAAATGAATGGAAAGTTTCTACAATATTCAGTACCCATATTCTCAGTGGCGGAGACAGAATTGGACCTGGATGAGCTGTGCTCATTTTGAACCAAATTTTGATTTTTGCAAAAAAAAAAACCTTTAAATTGACACGTTGAAGATTACAAAAAATGACAACTTTTTAAATAAACTGTATTACGAATCTATTAACTAGTGTGCCGGAAATGATATTGAAATTAAATAACCTGTAAGACGTGTTCGAAAAATTCTGAAAAAATTTGAAAATTTTGTCGTAGGAGCTCGTTTGGAATTTGGCATAGAGAAAAATCAAAGGATGATTTTAAACTTCAAAGTGAATTAATATTCTGCATTAAAAAATTTTAATTGAATTTCAGTCATTTTCTGAAACTGAGTGTAAATTTCAAACCTTCTCCAACTATAGAATTTGTTAAGATTTTAATTTTTTTCAATAGATTTCAAAATTTTGTTTTTTTCTTGATTTTTTTCAATTTCATGAAAAAAAAAATTGAAAAAAATGAGATTGAAAATTTTTTTGAAAGATTTGATTCTTTAGAAATTTTTAGTCGGAAAAAAATTCGAGGTGAAAGAAATTTTAAATATATGATGGTGAAAAAATTTGAAGGACTTGAAAGTTGAAAAAATTTTCAACACTAATTTTTTTATCAACTGTAACATTTAAATTTTTTACACTTTTCTCAAATTTTTCAAACCATAATTTTTCAATTTTTTCAACTTGAATTTTTAAAACATTTCTTTTCACTTTTCAATTTTTTCCAAAAAATTGAAAATTTTCCTCGTTCTTTTCATCTTTGAATTTTTTAAAAAATATTTCAACCCCCAAACTTTTTCTGAGATTTCAACATGGGCGCACCCAGAAATTAACTAAGGGAAGGATTGAGAATTTGAGAAAAATAGGGGGAGCAGTCAAATTTCAGATTAGTTATTTTTCACTGATCTTTCAGTCAAAAATCATTAATTTTTTCCGACAAATTGGGATTATATTGAGAAATTGGTGATTTTTGACTGAAAATTAGTCAAAAATGATCAAATTTTGAAATAAAATAATTAAAGTACTACCCGACCGCAGTGAGAGCGAAATGTTTTTGAGAAAATACTGTTTGAAAAGCAAATATTGCATTTTAAAAATATTTTTGCTATTAAAAAAATCTTTTTTCCGAGCGGGAGGGCTCGAGCCCTCTTAGTCCCCCTTGAGTGCGCCTATGTATTTTAATTAAAATTATTATTTGAGAAATTGAACAACCAATGGATGTTCAATCGATTCAGGCTTAATTTTATATGAAAGAAAATTTGGCCAAAAGTTTGAATTTTATTTAAGTAGATGGGGAATTTTCTTAAATTCATAAAAACAGCTGGTTTGTTTTAATCTTTTATTTTATGTAAAGCATTAATTCTATTTTTTTATTTTTCTTCCCGATTATTTTTTGAATAAATCATGTTCAATGGGAAAGGGGTCTTGACACCCCCCCCCCCCTTCTTCAAATCGGAGCCTTTCGAATCAATGAAATGATTTTCATTCAAAATTATTATTTTTTATGGATCTTTCAATCAAAAATCACTGATTTCTTAGAGAGGGGTTGAGAATCTTGTGTTCCTCCACTTCATCTTTAAAGCTCGAAAAGGAGATTTTTTCATTACAAAAATATTAAAAAGTGCATTTTTTTGTTTTTTAAACAATATTTTTCAAAAAAATGTCGCCTTGAATTAACATACAACTTCAGAAATTGACTGTCTATGAGAATCAGTAAAATGATTTTCTTTGAAAGTGGACGTTTTTTGCACTGATCTTTCGGTCAAAAGTCAAAAATCACTGATTCGAAATTTAATTTTTCTTTCCTATTTTTTCTTGAATTCTTGGCACCTCCCTTGATTATTTTCTGAGTGCGCTTATGAATCCCAATTTATCCAAAAAAATGAATAATTCTGATTAAATGATTAGTGAAAAATCACTGAATTTCAATCAAATTCATTTCACTGTTTCAAACAAATGAAGTTAACTAATTCAGATTTAAAACATCCATTGATGTTTGTTTCAAAAAATTCTGCAATTTTTGAATTTTTCTTTGCTGAAATCTGTTCGAGTATTTTGCTCTGCTGAAAATTTCCATGGTACGCTAGTGCCACTGAAATAGCAAGTTACTCAACTTTTTCTTTGAAATTCCCCCCCCCCCCTCATTTTTTCTCGAATTCTGAGATGGGATTTTTTATTCAGGTGTAAAATATTACCTGAGACTTGATTTCCATCCATTCACCCCCAAAAAATATTTTTCTCCCTGGTAATTTCACCCCTCCACTTCTTGCCTTTTACCCCCTTTCAAAAAAAATTGGCCAAAATCCACCACAGCTACATTTCATTATACAAAAAGCATCAATATTTTAATTACCTTGAACGGTACCAAACCGTCGATCTCGACCAAAAACCTACTCCTGGCTCCGATTTTCACCGACACATCGTGCAATCGTTTCAAAAAAGTCGGTACCTCTGATAATTGTTTGTCAACGTTTAAATCAATAGACGCCAACAAACTGGTCCCATAGGAATCTTCGGACTCGGCGCAATAGTGTCCCGAATCGTCCGACGTCAGCTGACGTATCATTAATGATGATTTTTTACGCGAATTGTACGGCTTGTATCGTTCGGTGGTAAATGATCGTTGATTATTTCGTGTCCTGTAACCATGAAAATAATGTGTGATTTTTTCGATTTATGTTTCAGGTTAGTGAATCTATAGAAATGGTTTGATTATGGTTTATGGATATAAATGTCTGAATTTCGATGGAAAATAACCAAAAATATACCTGCGTTTCCATCTGCATCTGGTATCGTAATAGTAAATAATTAAATACACCAAATACCAAACCGAAATTATCATTTAGTTTCGTCGTACGTGATGAGCGACGTCGTTAAAAGAACTTTCTATATACTTTAATCGTTCACCTTAGAAACATTCAACTTGACATTTAAAATTTTCTTTTTTAAAAACACCCATCCTACTTCGTCGCCACTATATTTACACCTTATTACGCGCTGATCTATGGGCGTTCTATATACCAGCGAATGATGCTACTTTTCCGAGATAAAAATAGACCACTCGTAAATGGTTTATTTTTTCGAGTTTGTTTCATAGTCGATGTGGCTCGATTGACCATGCACCGAGGTGGAAAGCGTTTTTAAAATCGACACCCGGAGCCGGTGTTTTGGTTTAACGATGTGATTCAATATGAGCGTAGGAGTAAATTAGCTACCTCTGTTTATGTTTTATAATTAAGTTTTTTTTTTTTGAAAATGTTTTTAAGGTGGACTGTTCGTATGTAGACGTAGTAAAGTATTTATAGGAAGTATACACGGTATGGGTAGGATTTGGAGACTGCCGAGTACAACGGCGACGATTATTTAACGGTTAAAAAAGCACGCTTATGCGAGTTCCAGTTGAACAATAATTGTTGGCGGAATTACGAGAAAATGGCTAGGAAAAGGAGGCTAAATTTGGCGCGGGCGCCGTCTGGATTCGCTGCGTGGAATCCATAAGACGACGAGATTCAGATGGATGTTTATGAATGACACCTTTTTGCGCGATTTGCTTCTGTTCACGTGGCTGGTTTAAATGGGAATGTTTTGTTTGAAAAAATGTCCAATTTATCAGTGTCTTTTTTAAAGAGAAGATTGTCGTGAAAGACTCGTTGAATAATGATCTTTGGGTAATGAAAGCTGGTTATGTTTGAAAACGAAATGTCAAGTTTTGGAATAATTTTAGAGGTAAATCAAAGAAGTTTCAGAAATAAACTTCTTTAGATTTTCTGTAAAAATGAAAGAGTTCTGAAATGTACCGATTTTACGTCAAATTCCGTTTCAAAAAGAAAGAGGTGAGGATGTGATTTTCTGATAAAGAAAAGGTCATTTCCTGATTTTTTTTTTTAATGTTGGATAATTATCTAAGATTTTACCTGATTTTCATTTTTTTTTTTTTAGCAATTTGAATGAATCAAAAAGTTATGATCCTAAAACTTAACATTAGTCAGATATTAGAAAGCAGAGCAATTTTCTCAAATACTACCAATTTAACATCAAGTGAGACATTTTGTAAAAAAATTCAACCTTTTTTTTTCAAATTATCATTTTCACAATTAGTTGGTAGGCAATTTTGAAACATTAAAAAATTTCACATTTTAAAAATTTATTCAATTTTTACATTTTGGTTTTTGGTAGTTTTTTTAAAGTTTTTTTTTCAATTCATGTTTTTCATGTCCAATTTTTGGGTTTTTGAAGCCCTTTTCAACTAACGAGGCTCAAGCTCAGAATATACATCCGTATTCAATGGAAATCATCGAGTACCTGTAAAATTGAGGGGAATGAAACCTCCGAGAATTCGAATCTTTCGATAATGATTTTCTATCGATTTTGATGTCAGACATTACGAAAAATTTCACTTTTGGTGATTTTCTCTTTTTTTGTTGTTAATATTGAAGTCCTTGCAACATAACATGGGTGGAAATACAAGGTTTTGATTGTTCGGGGTGCTAGTTTTATTTTTTTTTGACCAACTTCCACCTCTTCGAAATTCTTCAAATTTTTTGTGATTTTGAAGAAAAAATTTCTCTGCTTTTTTGATTTTTTTTTTTTAATCAAAGGGGGTTCAAATCTTGAAGCTATCTGAAAAAATGTGAATTTTTCATCAACATTTGTCAAAAAATGAGAAAATTATGAAAAAGACACCCATTTTAGCTCCTTTTTCCCTTAGCACACTTGAGCTAGAATTTCAAAATATGTTGTCAAAATTACTTGTCAGAATGGGAAACCCTGAGGGATGGGAATCGATTTCCAATGCGAACCAATCGACTTGACCAATTATTTTCATTTGAAATGAGAAAAGAATGGTGAACAGGATCTTGGTGGTATATTATTCAATGATATTCTGGTTAAATTTCAAGGAATGAACAGAAAACTGGTATCGGTAAGAACTAAGAACTAATTTGGAAAAAGAAATATGCTAATAGTTTTTTAAATAGAGGCCTCAAACGAGCCATAATTTAGATGTTTTTTTTTTTTCTTGAATTCTGAAGATTAATTTGATGAATGAGAATAAATAATTAATTTTCAAAAATCAAAATAATCGAGTCTAATATCTAACCCATGAAATGGAAAAATCATTTTCAAAATAATTTTATTTTGTGAGTGGATAACTGTTTTCAAATATTTTTATTGTGCTTAATTCAGTTGATTAGTGCGTATACTTTTTTGGAGGAGGGGCGGGGGGTGAAGATGTTTGAAAAATTTATGAAAAATCGTAAAAAACTATGAGTATGTAATGAATTCATTTTTTTTTTAAATTGTTAGAAACTTTCACAATGTTGAATTAAATCTTTGAATCATACAGCGATAATTATAGTGAAGTGGAAAAAATAGTAAAATTTTTCTATAAATCATACAAATTTAATGGAATGTGAAAATGACTATGGAGAAATGGGTACTTTCTCATTTATAAATTAGTGAAAATTACTGAAAATCAATGGAAAATAGTCAGATTTGCAGCACAGTAATAAATCAATGAAAAAATTTCGCTGAAAGCAAACAAGGAGAAGAATTACTTACTCGAAATAATGAAAAATACCCGAAAGTTGAAAAAAGATTTGAAATTTGCTAAAAAGTCAGCGAATTTTTTTTTTAAATGATTTTAAATGAGAGAGTATGTTCTAGTAAAAAATAAAAAATTGTTTGCAAATTTTTCTGTAGAGTTAAAAATGGCACTATGACTGGAGGAAAAGGTGAGAATTGATTCGATGGAACGTGTGGATATTCTGAATTTTTTTTTAGAATGAACTAAGCAGAAGTGATAATATGTAAAAAAAAAAAAATGATTCTTGAAAAAATAGAAAATGAATTCAAATAGAAAATAAATTCCTTATACACCATGATGACAAGTGAATTAAAGCCAATTAGGAAAGAGATATCCATTACTAATTTTTGAACTCTAAAAATTCTAGAAAACATTTCAAATATTACCATCGTATTAGAAGTGCTTCTGCAAACATTCAATCGCTTCAATTTTTCAGTTCTTATTTCGAAAAAGATGGAAATATTCATTCAGAGAAATATTCTAATATAATTTTGGCAAAAGCTCTGAAAATTTCATATGCATAGTTGAATGACTGGATTTTTTATAAAGTTGTAAAATTGTACGTAAATTTATGTTCCGAAACATGAAATTCTTTTAATAATATTTATTCTCGAAGAATAATCATCGTGGCCATGAGACATGAGACTTTCTCTAAGATCAGATTTGAAAAAATACGTATTTTTCGTCGGTGGAAATTAATTTTGTGATTCTAACGAACATAAGGAGGGGAGATAATTAACTCGAGAATGATGAGTCGAAAAAAACAAGCTTGCCAAAAAATTAAAAACCGATGCTCGTTTCAGTGGTTCAAATGTTTGCCCCTGAAAATTCCGGCAGAGTGTGAGGTGAAGGGTTTGTCGAAGAAATGGAAAGATATTCATCAAAGGATTTGGTGGCGTCAGTTGCAGAATATTGAGATATGAGAGCAAAATTGTGTGAAAAATTTCTCAAATTCTAATTTATTTTTATTGAGAAAAAATATGGACATTTTATTCAATAAATTGTAGAAATTTTGAAATTCTGAAGTATCTAAATTCAATGTGATCATCTGATCAAATTGATTGCATCAATTTTCATTTCCTTCGTGAATTATCTTTCTCCTCAAAAATTTTGAATACTTTGGAATACAATAAAATTGAAAAATCGAATCATCCATAACATTCAAAACCATCTTTCAAATTGAAAAATTGGCCCAAAAACTTTCGAAAAATTTGAACCTGTCCTATTCAAAATCACCACACTCAAAACCACTCCAAAAAAAAATCAAAAACAGTCAACGAAAAAAATCAAAACAAACCTGCGAACATAATATCCGGAATTGGACGAAATCAACGAACTATTTCTGGTATGCTCTCGATTATCATTATGGCATTTGCAGCATTCGCTGCCCATCTCGAATCGATACACACCTTTTACTATTTATTTCGCACCAAAACCCGCGCACCGCTAATTATTTAGTACACATTATCGCTTTTATAAAATGTAAACCACCGAGACGCCATTGCATTAGGATTTCGTTATTGTCGCTATTCGCCCCGAACAAACTGAAGGCTAACCCATACACATTAACCTGTCAGACTGAACACAACCGCCAAAAATATTTCAAACCACGCAAAATAATGAATCAGCGTAATGCCAGAGGAGGAGGGCTCGCGCCGATAAAAATAGACCAGCTAGATTATAACTTATTGATAATAGACTTTTATTGTTTTATGCAATCGATCATTTCGGGCTGACCCGATTATCATCTAGGTATGTAAGAAATTTTTCATCGAGTGAAAAAATTTTATACGGATTTTGGCTCTTTCGACGACATGCTTCGTATTTTAAACCATCAATGTCTTTCGACAACTTCACGGGCGATTTTTCAGTATGATGACGTAGTAGTGAGGGAGGGAGGGTCGACGTATTCTACTCTGCCATATAAATTTGTATACATAGAATTTAATTGAAAGAGGCAATTTATTTACGAGGTTTTTTTCGTCTTCTGTGTTTGATGTGAAATATTTTCGGCTGTGATGAGCGAAACACTCTTGAGAGAATTTTTCTGAGAAAAAATTTTATTTTTTTTCTCTTGATGAATATTTCAGTTTCAGAATGCAGTTGTTAACCTGTGTCGATGCAGAAATCCATTCCAGGCGAATTGATTAGGCAATTTTATTAACGTGCCTGGTCTCTCGTCACATACCAATTCTGGAAATGGCAATTTCAAAGATATTTAGTCAGTACTCACCAATAAATATTTTTATCCTCGATTTCGTCGGGTAATTGAACCGTAAGGACCACATCGTTACCGGCACGTTCATTAATGGTCACACTCGGTTGACCATTTTGAACTGGTTTCGAATTTTCTCCCGAAGTTTCGGACATTTTTAAAGATTTTTTCGAATTTTCCTTCTTCAATGTACATCCATCTTGAATTTTTTTCTGAAATCAGAATGCAGCGGAGAATTTCACATGTTCGTTGAAGAATGAGTATAAAACTATCGAGTCATCTACTTATAGAAAATTTTTCATCCCTCCTCTTTTTAATTTTATTACTATGAACGAAAACAAAAGCGGAGCCGGGACGAGAGTTGGCTATTTCGATGAGATTTATAAACCGAATACGTGGACTCGATGAAACAAATCGTGCCAGAATAATAAATTAAAAATGTCAAAATTACATCGACAATGATGCGTGGCGGGAAATTCTACCTACGTGCGTTTGAAAATATTTTAGAAAAATATAACAACTCGTGGCATTTTACAATCTTCCATTGTGTGCGGTTTTAGAAAAAGCAGAATGTGATTTTGAAAAATCACGTTAGTAATTAATTTCGTCGCTCGAATATTATGTTAATTACCTGTATCAGAAATCGCCGAGTTCGAGGTGGTGCTGAGCCAATACACACGTCAACGTAATACTTACTGCTTTATTATCTCGGTTGAAAATTTAAACTGTTATGAATTGGTTTATCGGCGAAGATGATGGCGACGTGATGTAAATTTCGCGCAAAAAAAAAATGCATTTACACATTACGTGTTCAATTATCAACTGAGGAGGCAACATAGTCTAAAAATGACCCATGTAAATTTGGAAGGGTGCCTTCTTGACGTATTTTAGCTATTGCTACGTAAATCGAAAAACGTAAAATGGTTGATAAAATTTTTTATTCTGGTGGATGAAAATAGCTGGCTTGATTTTCCATGGTATGCGAGCTGGAGATTTTAGTGAGATTCTTTGAGAGGAGAAGGATTGGGGAGTATTGGTTTGAAGTACCTAAATATTTATACGTATTGAAGAGAATTAAGAAAAAGTAAAGTAAAACAGATTAGAAGGTCATGCCTAGTTCAGTTTGTGGATAATGACTCTTTAATTGGAGGTGAGAAGAGTCCATGAAAATTAAAATTACACAGACGTAATTTTACTTACGTGCTTAGTTATTTTGCTGTGATTTTGTTTGAAATTTTTTCGAATTTTAAAATTTATTATGAATTTGGAAGGATTAGAATTTATTGATTTTTTTTTTTTGTATTTAAAATATCAACTGAGGTATTAACTTACGAAGGAAATATTTACAACTTGTATCTATCAATCAAGCCAAAATTTTGTTCTCTGAAAGAACATGAATTTTATGGATAATAATTATCCACAAATTTCACCACGCATGAAAAAGGCTTCAACATGTGGCAAATCATATGGATAAAAAATTTCCATCAAAATTACCATTTCTAGAGTTCGAGAAAGCCAGTAAAACTGTGGTGAATTTTGTGGATAATAATTATCCACAAATTTCACCACGCATGAAAAAGGCTTCAACATGTGGCAAATCATATGGATAAAAAATTTCCATCAAAATTACAATTTCTATAGTTCGAGAAAGCCAGTAAAACTGCGGTGAATTTTGTGGATAATAATTATCCACAAATTTCACCGCGCATGGAAAAGGCTTCAACATGTGGCAAATCAGATGGATAAAAAAATTTCCATCAAAATTACCATTTTCTAGAATTCGAGAAAGCCAGTAAAACTGTGGTGAATTTTTTGGTAAATAATTATCCACAAATTTCACCACGCATCAAAAAGGCTTCCACATGTGGCAAATCATATGGTTGAAAAATTTCCATCAAAATTACCGTTTCTGGAGTTCGAGAAAGCCAGTAAAATCGTGGTGAATTTTATGGATAATAATTAACCACAAATTTCACCACGCATGAAAAAAGCTTCAACATGTGGCAAATTATGTGGATAAAAAATTTCCATCAAAATTACATTTTTTTCAGAGTTCGAGAAAGCCAGTAAAACTGTGGTGAATTTTTTGGTAAATAATTATCCACAAATTTCACCACGCATGAAAAAGGCTTCCACATGTGGCAAATCATATGGATAAAAATTTTCCATTAAAATATTACCATTTCTAGAGTTTAAGAAAGCCAGTAAAACTGTGGTGAATTTTATGGATAATAATTATCCACAAATTTCACCACACATGAAAAGGGCTTCAACATGTGGCAAATCATATGGTTGATAAATTTTCACCCCTCTCCCCCCAATCGGTGGGGGTGGGGGGCTGGCGAAATGCCCCTCATAATATACTATAAGTATTATAATTTGACTTATAGGTACCTACATAAATTTTATTTTTCAGATGACGATGAAAGTAAAATGTGAGATAACGAGAGGTTTTTTCTCAGTGGAATTTAAAACTTAGATAAACTTAAGTAATTATCTCCATTAATAATCATAAACCTAATTTGATAATCTCTTATTCATCTGATATTTTTAATAGATAACGATGAGAAATATTTGTATATTCTGCAAACATTATCGAAAATTATTAACATTCATATTTCATATAATTATTCTCATTCTGTGTCGTACCAACGTAGCTCTTTTTTCCCAAAGAAATATTGAATAATCAATAATGAAATGTATAATCTTCATTTTAATTTTGACCATCGTAATTTTTATAAATGGTAAGTAGGTACCTACATATGCATTATGGGAGACATTCTATTTAAAATACCCACGTTTGTTACCTGCTATAATAATGTGAGACATTTTATAGGAAAAATGGTGTACGTGGATGAAAAAATCTATGATGCTTTAAAAACGGACTACAAAAAAATTCAAGCGGACATGGGAGATTTAAAAGAAAACATGGCAGATTTAAAAGAAAAACTCCGCCTCGCCCAGGAGATGCTCGATGGTAATAAAAATATAACGTAATGTAAAGTCAAATGAGCAAAATCTACAATTTTTTACGTAAATGTTTCTTGAATTGAAACTTGAAATATCTAAGTGTAATTTATACCGGTTTTGTTATCTATCCACTGATAACGTCTTGTCGCAGCCTACGGCTATTCTTAAAAGGCAAAACGAAGAAGAAAAAAGAATAAATAATCCAACGTGTGAGTATCAAAAATATTTTGCATTATTGCTTTTATTTGCATTGAAATGAATAAGAAATTTGAAAAACAATATAGTTCATTTGTATTAATTCTTTCAGTTTTTCGCAAATGAAGTCAGTGAAACCATGTTCAGATACTTTTCGTTGGGCAACACCAGCAGCCGATCCTCGCACCACTGGAGTAGGTGCTAAAAAAAAGACACATATTTTATAATTATTGTTAAGTGAAAATCGGAGGAAGGGCCAAATTCACCCCTAACCCGGCCATACCCTTTATATTTTTTGGTAATTTAAGACTATCCAAAGAGACACCTTCTTCTAGTATCCTTCTACTATCTAAATCTATTATTCTATCGTAGCAATATGTTAAATGATAGAAATTTATCATGAATAACGGTTTGTCAGAATCAAAATTTGGTTTAGAGCTGCAAAATAAACTCCGAGCCAAATATCGAATCTCACCATCAGCATTCGTTATTACTTCTTTGACATCTACCCCCTTAAGTGGTGCCCCTTGATGTAAAAACATTCTAGAAAAATTTTTGACCCCCCCAACCCCCTCCCTTTCGGAGATATGGCCAATTTATTGGCTGATTTTCAAGAATTTTTAATTCCAACGGAAGTGAACGAAATTCTCTGTTCTTTGGCACAAAGTTACATCTGGTAGAGGTGTATTTTTGATGATTTTTTCAAAAATTTTGGTGCACTTCTTCATGTTTTTTCGGCTATTTGAAGTTTTCAATCGTAAAAAACACCATATAATCGAAGAGCGACCACCCTGGAAAAATTACTAAAAAAACGTATTTTTTTACGTAGAATTTCGCTGTGCATTCGGTTTTGGCCGATTCTTTGAACTAAGGGCCGAAAAATGCGAAAACCCGTACAGAAACGTTATTTTACCAGATTTTTCAAATTTTTAGTGTTTCATACAAAAAGAAAAGGTCAAATGAAAAAACCAGTACCATATTCGTGTTCAGCAGGTCAAAATACCCCGATAGACACCCTTTTTGCAAGCATTTTACTTGAATTTTCAAAATTGACTTTTTTCACTGATTTTTCATGGTAAAAAAGCTGGAAAAGGGTGAATTTCGAAATCTCGAGTGAAACAATCGCGAAAAGAGTGTTAGTCGGGGTATTTTGACCTGCTGAACACGAATATGGTACTGGTTTTTTCATTTGACCCTTTCTTTCTGTATAAAACGCTAAAAATTTGAAAAATCTGCTAAAATAACAACGTTTCTGTACGGTTTTTCGCATTTTTCAGCCCTTAGTTCAAAGAATCGGCCAAAACCGAATGCACAGCGAAATTCTACATAAAAAAACACGTTCCTTAGTAAATTTTCCAGGGTGGTCGCTCTTCGATTATATGGTGTTTTTTACGATTGAAAACTTCAAATAGCCGAAAAAACATGAAGAAGTGCACCAAAATTTTTGAAAAAATTATCACAAATACACCTCTACTAGATGTAACTTTGTGCCAAAAAACAGAGATTTTCGTTCACTTCCGTTGGAATTAAAAATTTTTGAAAATCAGCCAATAAAATGGCCATATCTCCGAAAGGGAGGGGGTTGGGGGGTCAAAAATTTTTCTAGAATGTTTTTACATCAAGGGGCACCACTTAAGGGGGTTAAAGTGAAAATCGGAGCAAGGGCCAAATTCACCCCTAACCCGGCCATACCCTTTAGATAATTTTAAGTTTAAGACGTAAAAGTATGTCTCGCTGACTTTAAAATTTTGTATGAAATTATACCTAATAACTCGTGTTGGTAACATTTTGAACATTTATAAAAAGATTTATGATACCTATGTATTTAGGTCGAGCTGAGAGGTACCATCTCCACGTTTTGAATGATATGAATGAAAAATAACTTTTTGCCACTTTTGGCTCAGAAGCATTAAAAATTGCTAGCTATATAACTATTAGATAAATGATATCGCTGCGAACATTTATACTGGTAAAAAGATAACACCTATGTCGAGCTGGGAGACGTATCATCTCCGTGAGTTTTGAATGATACCTATGAATGAAAAATAACATTTTACTACGTTTGACTTTGAAGCATTGAAAATTGCTCATGATTATGAAAAATTTATAAGAACTTGATACGTACAAACTGAGATTTTTAAATTCATTGATAGGTACGAAGAATTTCTAGAAAGAAGAAATATTTTTGTTAGGTATAATACAAGGAAACTTGATTGAATTTTTAAAAATGGTTGGAAATAATGCCAAAGTTAAAAATGTGTTCAGAAATTGTCGAGCTCGATGAAAAGAAAATAAGCGATAAAATGAAATCGCACACCCAGTGCAATAACAATACATCTCAAAAACTTCGTATTTTTTTCTGAAACGTGCTCATCTATTATCAGTTTTTGATTTACATACATCAAAAATAAAAAAGTTCATGAGGGTGAGAAATTTTCTAAAATGTTGATAAGAAAGAACTTGAAGATTTTATGAGAATAATCCAAAAATGAAAAAAATTTGATATAAATTTCACCGCGCATGAAAAAGGCTTCAACATGTGGCAAATCATATGGTTGAAAAATTTCCATCAAAATTACCGTTTCTAATAGAGTTCAAGAAAGCCAGTAAAACTGTGGTGACTTATGGAAGGCTTCAAACCAGGTTACTTTTTAAGTAACTTAGTTACTTTTTTCGAGTTTGGTTACTAAAAGTTACTTTTTCCTTTCAGAGGTTACTATTGGTTACTATTTTCAAAATTTTTCCTAAAAAAAAAAAAAGAAGAAAAAATATTCATCTTTTTAATGTTTTTTTTTTCAAAAATTTTCGCCCTCGCTTCGCTCGGACTCAATAAATTTACACAATTTCATTTTCAAAATGATTGTATGAAAATTTTTCTTTTCCAACCTAAATAATTATTATTTTCAAGTGAGAAAAATTGTCTTGATTTTTTAGGTGGGTGGGGTGGGGGAGGGGAATTTAGAAAAGTCATGCCAAAAGTCATTCCAAAAGGTCAGTATAAGTCAGTACTTTTGCTCACCATAATTCTTCCAAACGTGCAAAAGCTTTCAAATCTTCAAAAATTTCCCAAAATTCAATATGTGTGCTAAAATTGCCGAAATTTGCAGAAAAATCATAATTTTTGGTTTTTGCACACCCCCCCCCCTCCTTGGATTCTACTGAAACTCCTAAAAATTAACGATTCTGAGGTTACTTTTTGGTTACTATTTTCATGGAAAATGGTTACTCAAGTTACTTTTTTTTTTCAAAATTTCAGTTTGATGCCTGGAAACTTCGAAGACTTCTTGTGATTAAAATTGCATGGGAAAATTTTCAATTTTGAGAACTGCAGGAAAATTTGAACGGTCAAACTTGCACTATAGTCCCTTAATCCTAATTTTGAAATAAATAACATTCACTGATTCTAGTTTTTAGTCGTAGAAACGTTATGAGCATATTATTTTGCTCTCTGGTAAAATTTCATTTATGGACTATGGTTGTTTTTTAGACAGAAGCTTCAATTTTGTACCTACTTATTGTTCTTCAAAAATTTAATAATATGAAATCAAGATTTCTCCATACAAAATTTTATTCGTTCAATTAATGGCAACAAATGTACTCTCTTAATTTATACTCGTATGTACTTATATTAAATAATGTACATAGACTTATGGTCTAAGGTATATAGGTAATTTAAAAAAGAAAAAAAAAACACTGGTATATTATTGAAATCTTTACAACAACGTGTCAATGCGTATAAAAATATACATGCACAGCGTATCACATAAAAAGTGAAACAACATCAGATATTCGTTTCAATTTCATGGGTATCTAGGTAGATTTAGGTACATAGGTCGAAATTAAAAAAATAATTATTCCATATTCTGGCCTCATAAATAGGTAACACGACTGAGACCATTCACGATTCCTTTTTATTCCAATTCCATCGATTAAACGCGGGTAATTTATTTTTAATTTTGTCATACAGCTGACGATAAATCATAAGTAAGATAATCGGAATCGCCAGACGTTCGTCTTTGAAGCAATAAAGCCAGCAAGCGAAAGCAAACATGACAATATCTATGAAAAAATCAAAAACAAAGTGAACCTTATTCTTGACCTTTTCCACTTCATTGTTGACATTTTGTCGAGCATCGAGATTTGTTGGAACGAATTCAGATGCATTATCGTAATGCTCGGTTCTACCTACTGGGTCATCTCGTGGTATATTTTTATCCGCAAATTCAGACTCGTCATTCAGTTGAGCTGCTGCTTTAAGCTCGTCATAGGTGAGATAAACTTTGGTGGGAGGTTTCTGCACGTATCCGTATTGTTTAACGATGTCACTGTAATGATTGATGATCACCTTGGAAGGGTCACGGTCTTGTTCCTCGGGAGATTTTTTGGGCTGCATTTCGTACGGTTCTTCAATTCGGACTTGTTTTTTGGCTAAGCTGGATTTTGAAGCGGAGGGGTTGGTGAGAGGGGTATTGATGGTGACCTCTTGTTCGGAAAATCGATGACATTTTAGGATGGATTTTGGTGTCGGTTGTTTTTCAGATCCGGATTTGGATCTTGTGTCGTAACTACCGTCTGAGTCTTCGTTATCGATGTAATTTTTATTAAAATAATGCAGACCGAATTTATTGTTGTCTGATTCGAGGAACATGTCGCTGGTCGGTGAAGCGTTTCTGTATCCTTTTGGGTTGGATATTTCCAAAGCTCGTTCGAAAGAAAGTACCATGTCTGGATGGTAAGTTTCATTTTCTTCGTCATCCTCGTCGTCGTAATTATCAGAATTTTCTTCGCTATCGTCAGTTTCACTGTCTTCATTGTCCCATAATTCTTCTGGGTATTCGTAATCCTCAGCTGATTGGTGTAAATAATCGTTTGAAGATCCAGAATGGTATCTGGACTCCGATGATGGTGATATTCGATCTCGATCGTATGATCGACCAAATTTACTATTTGTAAGCACAGGACTGGGATGATGTGGATATTCATTTATGGAAGAACTGGATGAATTAATTGTCTCACCATCGTGAATATCGTAATCGAAATTATTCTCATCGGTGAGTTTAATTTCAGGTAACGAATGTCTTGGTTCATCGAGGTGATGAGATTCTACCTTGATGGGTTTTCTGTATATTAATTCATTGGCCACATCGTACATGCTTTCAGCAGTCGGCTTGAATTTTGGTGATTTGCTCAAACTTTCCATGAATAAATCCGGGTAATGGAATGTTCCACTCGTAGGCGAATATCTGCCTGGATTAAATTCTACCGAAGGGATTGAAATTTGGGGTATTGTTATGGGTGGAATTTGCTTGGAGTGTCTGTCGTTGGAAAATGAGACTCTGGATTGAGAAGGAGATTGGTTGGATCTGGTTTGTACCGGGGATTTATCTCGTCTGGGCAGAGGAGAATGTCTGTCTGGTCTAGAGGGCTGGTGTTGAACTGATTCGACAAAATCGGAGTCAGAAGTATCGCTTATGTCTTCTATTTTACTCAGATTACCAATTATTTGAGGTTTGAAGTCGACTTTGAGGTTGGTTTGAGATTGATTGAGGAATTTGTCGGGTAGAGGAGGAATTTTAAGTTTTTCTTGGAACGATTTCAGGTTGTCTTCTTTTTGCATGTCTTCGTAAAAACGAGCTATGGTGCTTTCATGAAGAAGTTCTGTCGAGCTGACGCAGTTTCTTTGCAGTGGATTGAAGAATAATATATCACTGCCCAGTTCTGGGGCGGATAATGACATCGGAGGAGGAATCGAGGCGATTGGAAAATGCTTGTTGAAATTTTTGAAGTCCAGTGATCCTATGAAAAAATATTTTTCAATAATTTGCGCGATTTGGTGAGTGAAGGGCTAAAATTGAGAATTATTATTGCAAGTACCTGTATTATTTGGCAATTCTTCATTGCTCGGGACCAAAACGAGCATCAATTCTGAGCTTGTCCTCGAAGTGTCATCGAGATTTGAAGATAATGGAGGAGATGGCGTTAGATGGTCTCGAGAAGTAGCATAATAAGGTCGAGATATTTCAGTTTGTTGAATATTTAATTGTTCCTGTTGATAATTCTGCTCTTCTTGGAGTTTCTTTGCTTTGTATTTTCGTTTTGGTTTAATCGGTGGTTGTAGTTTATCTCGATCTATGATGAAATCTGCACTGTGATGAGCAGTTTGATTAATTGGTGGGAAAGGTTCGTGAAATTCGGAAATATAACATTCGGTGCTGTGTGCTGTTTTGGGAGCTTCGTACAGCCTAAGAAATAGTTTTAAGAAATCAAATTATTGCATAGGTACAACAGTAAAATTTGGTAGCTTTTCGGTATAAGAAATCACTAATTACCCTCGTTTAGGATCAGGAATGAATATTTCTTCAGTTTCAGGGCTAGGTTCACTGACTCCATATGGGTTTTCAGCTTTTACTCTAAATTTATATTGAGATCCTTCAATCAAATCGTCCAGAGTTGTGGTAAGTTGACGACAAGTGGCTGCTTTGAGCCAAACGTTCCAGCCAGTCTACAAAGCATAATTTTTATTAAGCCTTAAAATGGTTATTTTTTAAAATTTCCCTCGAATTTTTTCAAATTTGTGGTTACCTTATAATATTCTATTATATAAGAGCCAATTTTACAGCCTCCGTCGTCTTCTGGTTTCTGCCAAGATAATGTTACAGATCGCCCAAAGATATTGCTGACATTGATTTTTCCAGGTGCTTGAGGTTTATCTAGAATTCAAACAGTGAGATTGAATGATGTAGGTAGTATTGAAAATCAAGGAAATTTTTCAAGTCAAGGAAATCCATTGAAAATCAAGTAAAATTTTTTTAAGAAGTAAGTTGTGAAATTCTTTAAAAATCGGTGAATTTTTTTTGAAATTCAAGAAAATTAGTACAGTTCTTTGAATAAAATCAGTAAAATTCATGAAAAACCATTGAAATTGTTTAAAAATTAGTAACATTGTTTAAAAATTAGTGAAACTGTTTAAAAATTAAGGATGTTCTTTGAAAATTGGTAAAATTCTTGAAAAAAAAATCAGTAAAATTCATTAAAAATTAGTAAAATTCATTAAAAATTAATAAAATTGTTTAAAATTTAATGAAATTGTTTAAAAAATCAGTGAAATTCATTAAAAATCAGTGAAATTCTTTGAAAAAATCAATGAAGTTCTTTGAAAAAATCAGTGAAATTTTATTAAAATTGGTGAAATTTATTGAAAATCAAGGAAATTTTTCAAGTCAAGGAAATTCATTGAAAATCAAGTAAAATTTTTTTAAGAAGTAAGTTGTGAAATTCTTTAAAAATCAGTGATTTTTTTTGAAATTCAAGAAAATCAGTAAAATTCATGAAAAACCAGTGAAATTGTTTGAAAATTAGTAAAATTGTTTAAAAATTGAGGATATTCTTTGAAAATTTGTAAAATTCTTGGAAAAAATCAGTGAAATTCATTAAAAATTGATAAAATTCATTAAAAATTAATAAAATTGTTTAAAAATAAAGGACTTTTTAAAAAATCAGTACTATTCTTTGAAAAAATCAGTGAAATTCATTAAAAATCAGTGAAATTCATTAAAAATCAGTGAAATTCATTAAAAATCAGTGAAATTCATTAAAAATCAGTGAAATTCATTAAAAATCAGTGAAATTCATTAAAAATCAGTTGAATTGTAAGAAAAATCGGTTGAATTTTATGGAAGATCCGTTGAAAATCGAAGAATTTTACTTAAATTTTTCCTATGATAAAATTCTGACTTTTTAAATGATTTTACTGATTCAAAATGAGAGAGTAGATTTATTTCCAGGGACCTGAGGGGAGGAGGAAGGAGGGTTCCCTCTGGGCGTTTCTTCAGAGTCAGAAAAACTTTTATGGAAATTCTAAAGCCTGAGCGGGAACCGGATTGAATTGAAAATTTCGGAGCTGGAGTTGGAAGATTCAGACACCCTCCCTCCACTCCGGACTTTGGGTATTTTAAATCCAGGAGAGGAAAACAAAATTCATTTTACGAAATCAAGGAAAACAAACATAGGAAAGTAGAAATTCATTAAAAATACCTAGAATTTTATTCAAGGGAAAAATTGAACCAAATGTTTTGAAAATTCTCAGCCAAAAAAAAAATTGAAAAATTACAAATTCTCTCCAAAAAAATAATGCAACGAAATTCATTCAAATACCATCTCAAAAATAGATTCTTTACACATTGATACCATAAATTTTCTGAAAGGAAGCCAAATTTTCATACAGTACATTTTTCATTTGTCTGTATGTACATTACAACCTCTGAAATCAAACAAACATTATTTTATTGGAGTTTAGCTACTTACTAGCAATAGTAACCATAATCGAAGCAACATCCTCGCCTAACTCGTTAATAGCTTGAATCTGGTATTCCCCTCGATCACATCTTTGGGCATCTCGTACCTTGAGTATGGCGGTTTTATCAGCATACTCGATATCGTATCGATTCGACATCGTTATCCTTTCACCGTTGAAATACCAATTTATAAAAGGCTGCGGTTGGCCGACGACCGATGCTTTTAACCGAATTATTTCTCCTTCTTCGAAAATTAACCCTTCGTCGTACTGGCGTGGTAGTCGAATGGTTGGAGGAGCTGTAGTGAATGAATGATGACAAGATTATAATTGTTTTGGCAAAAACATAAAGTACTCGTGAGATTTATTTGCCAGTGCATATGCAACGTTCATACCTTCTACTTTTAAGTAGGCTTTTGTTACTGCGTATCCGACTCGATTTGTGGCGCTGCATTTTATTTCGGATTCGTCGGTTATGGAGGCTTCGTAAATGAGGAAAGTGCTGACATTGCCTTCGGTGATGATTTTTTGGCAGCGGTTGCTGAATATTTCCAGGCCATCTTTGTACCAAGATATTTTCGGAGTTGGTACTCCTTCAAAAGTGACGTTGAACTCTACCTGGATAAAAGTACTGGTTAGGTAGTCTGTTTTGAATTTTTCATCAGTAGGTTTGCAGAATGGATGATTAAACAAGGTAAAAATGGATCAAAGTAGAAAAAATAAGCTTTTGGCTAACAATTTTTTGCCGGGAGAAAAATTGTGATGGTTTTGTTCAAAAAAAAAAATGAAAAAAATTACCTAAAAATATCTTGAATGATATGAAAAGTGCTGAAACTTTTGAATTTTAATTATCGCTGTTACATTTTTTTCTAGAAAAAAACTTGAAAAAAAATTTGTAAAAATTCGAGAAGCCAGCGAAAAAATGCGTTTGTATTTTAATTTGAGAATCTGAATTTTATTAAGAAAAAATTCCCTGTACATATCTACTTACCCAATTTTTTTGAGAACTTTATATCTAGTTGTGATTTAAGCAAAAACAAGAATCCAAACAAATTCCCCCTCCTCCTCCGCCCCCAAAAAAAACATTGATAGAAATTGAATTTTCAGTGAAAAAAATCATTGCATTTCAAGAAGAAAAATCAAAGTTTTTTAAACTAAAAAAATTCGCTTTTGAAGTAAAATTTGAGGAAATTTTGGGCAAGCCGATTTTGTCTAATTTTGCAGTTTTTTCATAATACCATTGTATTAATTTATAAATTAATTCATTCTTCTTTTCATTACAGTGCAGGGTAATTTTCCAGGTTTGTATTGAACAGTATCTCTCAGTTTATTCATTTCAATTACCTTTTTTCGTGAAGTTATTCGTCGATTTTTTTTTCAAATGAAATTTATTAGGTACCTCTACCTATTGATGGTTTTTTTTTTTTTATTTTAACAAAAGTGAGAGCAAAGATATCTGAAATTCAAATTGTTCCGAAAAATTTACTGCCTGAATGCAGACTTTGGCCAATTATTATACTTTTAAGTATTTTTTGGCTACACGGAAAAAACAATTGTGGTATAATAAGTGATAAAGGGGTAAGATAATTTCGTGGAGAAACAGATAGGCAAGAACCTATCTATTTCTGGATAAAGCTCCGGCTAGAGAGCACAATCAAAAAACTCCTCACAGGCGTGAGAGGGGGCAACACGAACACCTAACCACAGAAAATTTAAAGCAGGCTCACTTGAAAGCGCCTAAAGAGATAATTTGGACACGTGGAGATAGGCCTACAAAACTAAACTTACCTACACACGTGTTGGATACCTACCTAAGTAAAACTATCCGAAAAGAACCCTAAAAGGTAATAAAAATAAACGTAATGATATCTTGATATATCTAAAACACGTTATTCCTACGTACGCACTTTAGGCTTTACCTGACGGATAATAATTACCTAGCTTGTGTAAATAGGCTATTACGATTCCCTAGTTACCTAAGAAAAAGAACCCTATCTACGTGCGAGGACGATATTAATAAATATCTATTTGCTCTGGACTATAATAAGCCTCTGTGAGCGAAGCTGAACCTTACCTGAAGCTTTCCTACCTACGTACTCAACCCATCATGCCTAAACTATCACCTCTGACCTTCCCGCGACCTACACGCACATCGTGCACGACTTGCAAACACGTTGACGAAAATAGACACGCATTATTACGTATAAAAGTTATTACTTGATAATTAAAAGCTGGAATCGATGACCAGCAGTTCACATCGGACTTCTGAAACCCAATTACCTAAAAAATATACCCGAATCACGAAGTACGTGGTGATTGCTAATGAGGTATTTTCCGAGTAACCTTTTGTCAGGTCCAAAGCTGGATAAAAAATCACTTCCACGTAAAAAGTACGAAGCTCAAATAAAAAGAACGGCATTACCGCGTATTTGGAAATTTACTTTGAAACACATTAATAAGTTTTTTATAAAACGTACAAGATAAAGTTGGCATAAGCCACACAGCACATTACACACGTTGAAAACGATAATTAGTACCTTAGTACGTACGCATAAAACGGAGATAACAGACTGAATACCTAGAGAGGTACGTAGCTATGCCGGTTACCGAAAATAAATGGGAGGAAAGAGGTAAAGAGGAAGTTTGGACGAGCTCACTAGCAATAAAACCAGTTTAGAGAAATTTCAGGGAGAGTAACTATTAGAAAACGAATTTTCTAATAGGTACCTACCTAATTTCGTTATACCACATAAATTCCCCCCACGGGAAAAATTTTCCCGAGATAGGGAAAATTATGCCGGATAACGAAAGACAGTAGAAAACTGGCTTACCGATAGTGAGTCCGGAAAATTCCTCTTACCTCGGTGGGAAATCCAAACGTACCCTAAAACAGAAAAGGCATAACACGTACATCGAAAAGACAAGAAATAAAAAACGCAAATAGAAACTTCTATTCAAAATAAAAATCAAAAAACACGGAACGTAAAAAATGCCAAAAAAAACGTATTCGCATGATGACCCCTAACATCATACAACTAAAACTAAACTTACGCTTCAACACGTATTAAAACTAAATACTACTACGGTCAAATAAAAAACCAACACGTTGAATAAACGTAAGTACGACTAGTACTGCAAATAAAAATAAACACGTTCAAAATACGTACAAGAAGAAAACGTATCTAAACAACAACACGCAAAACACGTGAAAAAACAAAAACCAAGAAGGGGGCCAACCTATCTAGTTCCAGGCAGTCTTGTAAAAGGGCACGACTCCTATACAAGGAAGGCTGGTTCTAGAAAGGTCGATAAACAAAGATAAATAAAATAATTTTGGGTTACAAAATCGGTACAAAAATAAAAAATAAGTCATGTCCGGGAAAATAAATCACTTATGACACGTAAGCAAAAAGTCAGTCTTCTAATGGGTCAGCGACCCATTAGGAACGGTTGAAAACATCGACGAAACAGATGAACACGTAAAACACGTGTTATTGGCGATCCGCTGGTCGCTCTTCGGCCTCCGGCAGACAATCGACGAAAGGTTTGTTGAGCGGATCTTCGGGATCTAATCGCAACTCCTTGGCCGTTTCGAGGATTGCATAAGGCGGCACGTAGATATCGGTCAACACAGCATACGAATTCGGGAACCCAGGCAGCTGGAGAAAGATGGTACGCTCTTCAGCTGCGACATTACGTACGAAACGGTCAGCGAAATCTCGACCGAGAACGATTGTGGGTCTAGTCGAGGTTTCATCGCATAATATGACCATTTCAATTTCTGGGTCCGTTTCTCCATCCACGAATTTGACACGTAAAATTCCACGACGCACACATGATCTAAACTGCGCCATGCGCCACGGTACCTGTACCAGATGCGTGAATTTTTCTTGGCGCTGCGTCTTCGTGTTGAGGTCCATGCAATTCTGGAGTTCCGACTCATTGAAATATTCCTTGGTCGCGAACGACCTTTCAACACGTGCGTCGTAGATCAGCTGAACCGAATGGTTCTTGACCGTAGCGTAGAATAACAAGAGAAACGAACACGTCTTCGAATCCGCTTCATCCATGTTCCGGTGGTAATGAACTTTGCGAGTAAAATACGCTAGGTTACGTGGAATGTTTCGTTCTTTTGCCGCTTTCTGATGCCAGGTTTGAAACGCTTTTACTTGTGCGGGACACAATGCGAATTCGTAGGATTCTCTTTTGAATCCGGTGAGCGATGGCTTTTGGCTGTCGATCGCCGCAATCGTGCATAGACCAATAGCATTTTTCAGATTTCGAAAACGGTCGTGTTCGCTATCTCGTTCGTAATGTTTGTTATTACCTCTGCCATCGTACGTATAGTCTGCAATGAGATGCGGATCCATGACTTGTTCTTCTTCCGCGGGAGAATCCTCGTCGTTTGAAATCGAGAAAGATTCTTCTCCCTCTACGTACAGCTCGGGTGACGTCGGTGGTTCGGGAGATTTTTGCGGTGGCGGTGCATACACGTTTTGATGCGTTAAACCAGCATCTTCGAGATCTTTCGTAATCCTGAACATGCGTTCATCATCCGATGAATTGAAATTATGCGCCGATCGATCCAAACTGCTCCGTCTACTAGACGTAGATGGACGTGGTGCAGCGCTCGATTTCCCCTTAGCCGAAGAGGTGAACAATTTCTTCGGTGGAGGAATAATTTCCGATAACGATGAGGAGTTGGAATGATTACGTTTTTCGCACGATTGGGATGTTGAGGACGACTCTACAACTCCGGCTAAGGGTACTTTCGTAGACTCGGCTGTGGTTGACGTACTCAGCTGTTTCTTTTGCTCCTCTGTGAGCTGGTTATCCACTCTAGGTACGGCAACTTTCGCGTTTCGAGCAACTGCGGCGCGCTTTCCACGGCCTTTCCCCAGCGTATCAATAATTATAACTCCTGCGCTGGACGTAGGAATATTCGGTGTGGCCGTAGCTGTGGCAGAGCGCGTAACGCGAGCAGGCGTCTTCTCTTCAACATTCGACGAACGTGACGTGGCAGCTGCTTTTCCTTGCGACTTCGATTTTTGAGTCGTCGCAAGTTTTACTTTCGGCGTCGCAGCCTTTTTTAGAGCCTTGGCCAGCGACGGAGCAACAATGTCCTTTGGCGGAGCTGGCGATTTAGATCCAACTTCTGACTCAGATACCTGCGACGATACCAACGTAGATGACGCAGCTGACGTTACCACCGTCGACGATCCTATCGCCGAGAACGTACGGGTAGGTATGATTATTTCTGGCGGCGTAGATGACATCGCTGCCGAAATACCAGATGAAACAGAAACCGACGATAAAGATGTGCTGGCCATGATAGAGGCGGCCGTCGTAACAGGAGCGGACATTAATTGTCGTAGCGTTGGGTGCGATGTTAAGCACAAGCTACGTATTGACTCGGGAATTAATGTGCGTACGTCTTCTGGAATCACGTGTGAAAAATCCTTAAATACCAAATTCAGCGTCGGTACCGGAAAAATGCGTTGATATTCGCGTAAAACCGTCTCTAGCTGCCGCTCGTAGATCAAACGTCGAAGTTCCGGCTCCCGCAGCTTTGGGTACCGTGCGCGCGTCCAGTGTTCGATAGGACAGAGTTCCGGGCCGGCCTGCTCAAATGTATTAACGAGTTGAGGAACGGCAACGTCAAAAACCAGGACTATGTTTTCTTCAAAGCAGGTGGACGTGAGAAGCGCTGTAGGTAAGGCCTGCGCCTCAACGCACATTCTATGTGCATGGCCGTCCGGGCAGACGTAGTATAACATGCTAAACGGACAAATAAAAAGAACACGATCGATAATTACATAATACGGTACATTACACGTACGAACTACAATACGACTAAAAGCGCGCAATTCTACGTAATTAGCATCTAATTCTACACACGTATTATTATCATCATGCGAAGCAAAGCGACAAGAAGCAGCCAAAGCGGTGGAGTCAATTTTTTGATTCTCTCCACCATCCGCCAATTTCGAAGGAGATCCGGTCTCGCTCTCCGAAAAATTACTCTTATCACTATCGTCAATTTCATCTGGACACAGAGTGTCACTGGACTCAGCTACGTGAGAATGCTGGTCATTCTGATCTTTCTGATCCATATCTATATCACAATTCTCAGACGAATTGGATTTTCGTTCGCTGCGCGAACTTACGTTACTATTTTTTAATCGAATGTCGTTGTCGACTTTTTGAATCTTAGTCGAATTTTGAACACGTTTATGAGGAATGCGACGAATGTGGCGGACATTCTCGCTGATCTTAACACGTTCATTACCTTCTTCGGCGAGCTCATAAACATTATGATATCTCATACGTACGACTCTGTAAGGCCCTTTCCACTGTTGCGACAACTTCGCAGAAACACCAGCTGCCTTCTTCGAAATCACACGATTACGTACAAGCACACGATCATTCACGTTCAACACGACTAAATTCTTTCTTCTCGCCAAATATTCTTCTCTCTTTTTTAACGAGTCATCAAAATTCTCTTTCGCAATCCTCTCGATATCTGGATTGACTTTACGTGAGGGAATAAGGATCTCAACTAAGGGATCAGGAACAGGATTACGAGTAACGAGTTCGTATGGAATACAACCAGTCGTAGAATGCTCGGTGTAGTTCAACTTTTTCTCAATCTCTGCGAGAATCACCGGCCATTTACCTTGTTTTTTCGCAATATACTTGCGAATACTCGAACCAATACAAGACATCACTCTTTCAGCCGCATTCGAGCTAGGTACGTAACGACTCGTCTTACGTATTTCAACTTGTTTCGCTGACCAATAGCTGCGCCAATAAACGGCTCGAAATTGAGGTCCATTATCTGAAAGGAGACATTTGGGAGAACCAAATTCCTCTTCCCATTTTTCCAAACGTGCGATACAATTCGAAGTAGTGGCATTCTTCATAGCCCACAATCGTACAAACTTAGAAAAATGGTCCTCAATTACGAATACCATAATAACACCACCTCGACCAGTAGGAAGAGGTCCAAAAAAGTCGAGGCACAGCATATCGTTAAACGATTCAACTGAAATACCCTTAGGAGGTCCTATATTCTGTAAATTCGAACGTCTAGCCAGCTGACAACTCATACACTGATTAACGATGTCCATAACACCAACAGTCAGCTCTGGCCAATCGAAATGACGTCGAATAATAACGATTAACTTGGTAATACCGACATGACCATAATCGTAATGATAGTATTCAATAACTCTATCTTGAATTTCACTCGGTACATAAATACGATAACGACCATCGTTACCCCGATACGTGAACAGTTTCAAAACAGAATCAAATCGCACCCTATCATCACGTACAGTTACAAATCGACGAAGTCTTTGATCGGCTTTCTGAAACTCAAAAATACGTTTCATATCCGCGAATAAATTCGTAGGCGGTTTATAATCGAATAAGAAAATAGAGAGATTCTTTTCTCTCTTCGTTATCGAATAGGAATAAAAACGAGAAAGAAAATCTGCTAGCGAGTTCGATGCTCCCGATATATGATTTAGATCTAGATCGAAATTATCCAGATACAACACCCAACGCATATGACGTTGAGGTAGGTCTTCGTTACGTTTCAAATACGAAACTGACTCGTTGTCAGTATACACGTGAACAGTATTACCAGCGAGCATATAGTAATTCTTCGAAAGAGTAGTTACTATAGCAAGCAGTTCTAATTCCATTATCGTGTAATTCTTTTCGTGAGCTTTGAGCACACGACTAACGTACGAAACCGGGCGCATGAACTTTTCACCATCTTCTAACTCGTGTTCCTGTAATACGACACCTGCGATCGCGATCTCGGATGCATCACAGTAGATGTAAAAATCTTTCGACCAATCCGGATACACCAACAACGTAGCTTGAATTATTTCCCTCTTTAACGCCTCGAAACATTCCTGAGCTTTCTCAGTCCAGATTAACTTTGAACCTTTAGTAGTTAACTCGTACAGGGGTTGACAGAGAACAGATATATTAGGCAGATACTCGCGATAATATTGAAAAAATCCAACATATCGCTGTATTCCCTCAATCGTTTCTGGCACTTCGAAATCTAAAATCGTCTGAATTTTCTCCGGATCGACTTTAGTTCCTTCTGAGTTAACTACAAGACCCAAATATTTAATCTCATTACGACACCATTTCGACTTGGCAACATTCAAGGTCATACCGGCCTTTTCAATGCGCTCAAGCACAATACGTATATGTTCGAGATGTTCTTCGAGCGTCTCAGAAATAATCAGTACGTCGTCAACGTATACAACGACGAAATCTAAACCGGCTAAAACTTTTTGAAGTGCGATAATAAATGCCGGCATACTATCTTTTGTACCGAACGGAACACGATTAAACACGAACGAGCGGCCTTTATAAACGAAACTACAAAAAGACCGACTAGACGGACCCAATAAAACTTGTAAAAACCCGTTGTTGAAGTCGAGACACGAAAACCATTTTTTACCGCGAAATAATTTCAACAAATTCGAGATGATCGGCACCTCATTATTATGCATATGTAAATACACGTTGAGAGGTTTAAAATCTCCGCACGGACGAATTTTACCATTCGGTTTAACCACGTAAACGAGCGGAACTTTGTGAACAGACGGTTCCTCAGACGTAATTCCTTCTTCCAACCACTCACCCAGTATAATTCTATCAATTTCCTTCTCATACCGGTAAGGAATCGGTCTTGTCTTACACTTAATCTCGTCTGGTTTACATTTAAAAACGAACTCATGCGTATATACGTTGCAGCATCCGATTCTTTTCTCGAAAATCTTTTTACGTGCTTTCAAAATTCCATACAGTCTCTTTCTACCGGCAACTTCAATAGGAAGTTGCTCACACACCTGTTGAAAACTCATCTCTAACGTAAGTTCCTCGTCTCTCTTGACCTTATCAACACTTTCTACATTACACGCACCTAGTTCAACGTGATTCATCTCGTACGTATAGAGGTTTGGAGTCCGGCTATACACGATGATGGAATTCACGGAACAATCTTCAACCTGTTCGAACGGAAGCGGTACGTACTCGGCGGTAATTGGATCCTGAAGTTCTAGCATACCCGAACGAAAATTAATAACACCGTTTAAATCGTCTAGAATACTTCGACCGAACAAGCATTGAGCATTTAAATCTTTAATAATAAACGCGTACGTATTATAATTTCGCGACTTATTATCCTTATCAGTTATCGTGATGGTAAAGAATGCAATACGCGTAACTTTCGGTTGCATTTTACCAATAGCTTGTTTGAACCTAGAGCTAATACCATGAGCCGTTAATTCACCCTTAACTTGATTAGGGTTAGCCGCTTTGATCTTTTCATACGTATTCTCATTCAATAACAAATGACTACATCCGCTATCAACAAGACAAGCTATATCGATATCACCTACTTTGATGTAAATACGCGGATACGTATGCTTATTCTTCGGTTTTCCAATAAAAGGAATCGGCTCATTATCTAGCTCATCAACCATTTCCTGTATCGAATACGCCATAATATCATCATCAGAACCGAAAAAACGTTCGATGTTATTTTCAGGCTTCTTCTTATCAACACCAATCGAGAAACACGAGAACGTAGTAATATTCGTATTCTGCAAAATCTTATCTAACGACTTCGTTACCAACACACACGCACTTTCACTCCAAAACGGTTCATCGACGACACCAATACCCGTCATCTTACGATACTTCGTAGTATCAACCGTATAAATAACTTCATTACCTTGAACGTAATCATACCTATTTTCTTTCGAAAATTCCTTACGTATCTTGACAAACGGAGCAAAGGCATTTGCGTATAAACAAGCACGTTTAGACGAAGCAGCATCGAAAATAGCGCTATTTAATTCACACAGTTTACGCCAGTATATCAAATCAACATCCTTGTTGATACGTGGTGGATGCAAAAATACCACGATCGACTTGATGCCCTTTGCACGTAAGACATTACAGAAATTTACCAACTCGGATGCAAAATCTGTACGATTAAATTTCGGCAAGTTCAGATCATAATCACCGATCAGAACAAGCGCCGTTTTAATCGAATTTGGCAAAACACTATCTTTAAGCGAAGCGGTAAGCTTATCTAGCGTATAATTATCGACTAATTTAAATTGATCATAGCTACTTACATTCACACGCTTCGTTACGTAATTAAACAGCGAGATGATGGGTTTATTCCCAATAAACACACAGTCTTTATAAATCGCGTAAGACTTTGCACTCGATACACTATTCGATGTAATATTCGCACTATCAATACAATTATCACCACAATTCTCACGATTACTATCACTCACGTTGACAAACGTATTAACTTTACCAGAGCTATTTTTCAACTCAACATTCGACTTACACGCAGTACTGGAAACCGGGTTGGTTTTCTTATCTCCTCCAGTGCTGCCACTCGTTCCTTTACCCCTCTCACTCTGATCCTTCGCAGATTCGGTCTTTTTCTCATACGTAGCACCGCCTCCCCGACCGTTCGGTTGCGGTGCTTTATCGTTTCCCGAATTCTTCGAACTATTTTTAGAAACGGCTTGTTTCGTAGCCTTGACCTTAGAACGTGTAAGGATCTGAGTCGGTTTCTGCGATACATTAGCCGCGTATGCTTCGACGGGTTGATCGTCGTTATCATACGTAGCTTCTTCGCAGATATTTACGTGAAAACTCTGGCTCAATTCAGTGTCCGAGTCAACGCTGTCGTAATCGAATTCATCATTGGTGATAACGTACATTTCACCATTCTCATCGATTTCAACCTCGTTGACCTGTCCTTTAGCTTTACCTAAAAAATACTTTTTAGGAGCAGATCTTGAACCCGAATTTGAACCAGATTTTTTCACTGGGATAAATTTACGATTAGACGAATTAGAATTGGATGAATTAGAATTAGATGAAGGATTTGACGAACGATAGGAAGATTCTGATCTATCATACCTATCTCCACGACCACGATTACGATCCCTACGTAATTGATTTTCTTCATCTAAACTAGACGTATTATATTCTAAAGTAAGCGGTTTATCGGTCGCTTCATGTTCACGAATCTTATAAATAACGTCAGTATAAGTCAATCCATAATCATTTTCTAGAAAACTTAATAACGCACGATAGTCAGCTGGTAACTTACGTTGCATACCTTCTAAAAAGGTGTGAGCGTCACTATGTCTATTGTACCTCAAACGAGCCGCCCAAAACCTAGCATGAGCTAGATAGGTTTGAGATGGCTTTAGAGGATCTTTATAAAAGTTACCTACTTCGACTAGTTGCACCGAGTTGGTATAAAAGGTAAGAATAAACTCACGAATTATACTTCTGATGTCATCCTGCGGTGATACGCTACTAAGAAATTCTTTACATTCCGGTATATCGATAGCTGATGTAAAGAATATGTAGATTTCAGTTTTCTCGAAAGCGTACGTAGCTACATATTTATGGAAAGCGTCCACAAATTGAGGTGGATTACGAAAATCAGCCTTTCCATTGTAATCAGAAAAACCTTGATACCGACCAAAACGATCATACATCCATTTTGGTGCACCGTGAGGGGCTCTCGATAACGCTTTTGAGAGTAACGCAGCTAAGTCTTCCGTAAACGTACGTATGCCATCGTTACCGATCAATCGATCGGGCACTTGATTCGTATTAGGCACACCGCGTCCACCGCGTGCACCACCACGACCTGCACCGCGACCTATACCACGATTAGGCGTACGATTACCTCTACCATTACCACGATTAGCGTTGTTCTCAATGGCAGATTGCTGAGGTTGAGCTTGAGATTGCTCAGCAGAATTAGCATTTGCGTTGACGTTGAAATTAGCATATCCGTACGTGTTGCTATATCCTTGATTATAATTCATAAAACCAAAACCGAGATAATTTGGCTGACCTTGCTGACTTTGCACGTATTGATCACCAAATCTCGTCCGAAGCTCGTTGTTCTTATCACGCATATATCTTTCATAAATCAAGTTCTTTTCAGGCGTCGATCGAGGTACGAAAATCGGAGGATTACCAATTCCACCATAAGCATTTCCATGAGGAAAAATCTGTGGATTTATCGGATTGGTAGTCGTCGACTGAAAAGGCATATTCGGTTGAGCTGTCGTTTGTGGTTGAGACTGGACCGGAGATTTTTTAGGCGGCGGTTGCTGAGTCTTAGGCGTCGCCTTACTCGATACGTGAGAATGAACTGATCGATTATCTTCTTCATAATCTTCATCAGACGCATACGGAGAATCCATCGCATATTGCACTTCGGTTTGCATAAACCATGAATTATTTGCAATATCCTGAGTTTTGGCGACGATCTGATTATACGAATCGATTTCTTGAGCTGACGGTCCAGCAGGCGGAGTTCCAGTAGGTTGTATGGGTAACAGGTTAGCTATCGCAGATTGTTTGATCGTTTTATCTGCGACTAATTCAGGATCGACGGTTTCCTGATCAGCTACCATCTCACGAAAAGCAGTATATGCCTCAGTATATACCTTCGGTACTGGAACCTTGCTTAAAGCATCCAAATCGGCCAAAACTTGCTGATCATTCAAACGTTTATTTTTATGAAACGTAAGAATCGTCTTAAATTCAGCGTAGGCGGTATTCTGCTCTGCAATCAGTTCATCACGTTTAGCCTTTCTGGCTCTTCGCTGCTCACGTGTCTCCATCTGAGGTCCGTCTCCGCTTATATCTTGATTTTCAACCGTATTGTCGACGTCCTCAGTACTGATATGTAATTCGTAATCTTCTTCTTCAGCCTCTTCGTAATTTGGGCTGAAGTCGTCCTTGTAATCGTAGACGCTGAACTTGTTATAAGTCGAATTAAAAAATTCGTTATTTTGCGTGAAAGCTTGCGGATTCATAAACGTTTGGACAATCTTTCCAATCTCGTCTGGAGTAGATGCTTTTCTACTCCTTCCAAACTGTGCCATAAGCAGACACACGTAAAAAAGCGACAATCGCGAACACTTAAAAAAGCGAAAATAGCAAAATAAAAAGTCTTTGAAAATATTCAAAAATAAAAGTTCGAGATAAAAAGCGAAATAAAAATTCGAAAACGAATAAAAACAGAAGGCGAGATGATAATCGACATGAGAGTTGAGTTTAAGCTTCAGAAGGTTAATAATGGTAAAGATAAAAAATAAAAATAAATAAAGATTTACCTAAAAACGTAGCATACCTATTTTCGTACAGGTAAAGTATAGGCTAAAATAAAACTAGGAATAATTACTAGGAAAGGTTACGTAAATCAAAAATACCTAGTTGGGCGCCACCTACGATGAGTAGGAATTTAGACTTACCTAGATAAAAATCCCTACCTATTCGCGCCACAAACGCTCACGTATGTACCTGTATAAAGGATATACCTACCTATACTACGATAAATACCTACGTTGATACATGGGGCTCGAACCCACGCCGATACCTACACCTAGTTGGCCACCTAGACACAGGCCTAATAAACTAAAGATAATTTTTTTGGATAAAATTCACAAACTCAGTAGAGCCGTGTGGATAAAAGATCGAAAATCTTATTGATAAATAAATTAGAGGATTTAAATTTAGCCAACTAGCCTCCAACCTAGTTGGGCCCCACGTTGGGCGCCATTTTTAAATTTTTATGTGGTATTATAAGTGATAAAGGGGTAAGATAATTTCGTGGAGAAACAGATAGGCAAGAACCTATCTATTTCTGGATAAAGCTCCGGCTAGAGAGCACAATCAAAAAACTCCTCACAGGCGTGAGAGGGGGCAACACGAACACCTAACCACAGAAAATTTAAAGCAGGCTCACTTGAAAGCGCCTAAAGAGATAATTTGGACACGTGGAGATAGGCCTACAAAAGTAAACTTACCTACACACGTGTTGGATACCTACCTAAGTAAAACTATCCGAAAAGAACCCTAAAAGGTAATAAAAATAAACGTAATGATATCTTGATATATCTAAAACACGTTATTCCTACGTACGCACTTTAGGCTTTACCTGACGGATAATAATTACCTAGCTTGTGTAAATAGGCTATTACGATTCCCTAGTTACCTAAGAAAAAGAACCCTATCTACGTGCGAGGACGATATTAATAAATATCTATTTGCTCTGGACTATAATAAGCCTCTGTGAGCGAAGCTGAACCTTACCTGAAGCTTTCCTACCTACGTACTCAACCCATCATGCCTAAACTATCACCTCTGACCTTCCCGCGACCTACACGCACATCGTGCACGACTTGCAAACACGTTGACGAAAATAGACACGCATTATTACGTATAAAAGTTATTACTTGATAATTAAAAGCTGGAATCGATGACCAGCAGTTCACATCGGACTTCTGAAACCCAATTACCTAAAAAATATACCCGAATCACGAAGTACGTGGTGATTGCTAATGAGGTATTTTCCGAGTAACCTTTTGTCAGGTCCAAAGCTGGATAAAAAATCACTTCCACGTAAAAAGTACGAAGCTCAAATAAAAAGAACGGCATTACCGCGTATTTGGAAATTTACTTTGAAACACATTAATAAGTTTTTTATAAAACGTACAAGATAAAGTTGGCATAAGCCACACAGCACATTACACACGTTGAAAACGATAATTAGTACCTTAGTACGTACGCATAAAACGGAGATAACAGACTGAATACCTAGAGAGGTACGTAGCTATGCCGGTTACCGAAAATAAATGGGAGGAAAGAGGTAAAGAGGAAGTTTGGACGAGCTCACTAGCAATAAAACCAGTTTAGAGAAATTTCAGGGAGAGTAACTATTAGAAAACGAATTTTCTAATAGGTACCTACCTAATTTCGTTATACCACACAATGAATACATTTTACCCCAAAAATAATAAATTTTATCAAAAAAAAAAATAGATTTTATCAAAAAAATTAATAAATTTTACCAAAATGATAAATTTTAATCAAAAAATAATAAAATGTATTCAAAAAAAATAATAACATGTTTCAATTCACAAAATAGGTAAAATTTGTTCTAAAGAATAATATTTATTATCAGAAATAATTATAAAATTTGTCAAAAAAATTAATAAAGTTTACCAAAAAGAATAAATTTTATTTAAAAAAATGATAAATTTTACCTATTTGAGAATTGGGACGCGTTATTATTTTTTTGGATAAATTTTATTATATTTTTTTTTTCAGTGTAATGAACGACACAATTGTTTATTAAAATAACAAGGTCGCAAATTAAACTAAGATCTGCCACCAATTAAATTCACATACTTTTGTATTGCATAATATTTTTTTTCATATGAAATGGTTCATTTTAAAATTTGAAAATTCTCGTATACTACCTATTTTTTTTTTTTTTTTAATTTAAGGAATGAAGAAATTATCTTAGTCAAAACTTCATTAATTTCCAATATTTCAGTAATTTTGAGTCTTAATTTGCAAAAGACGAATTTTTAAGGGTTTTGAAGAAAGATGCTGTAAATCTTTATTTTTTTATTCGCAAACGAGATATTTCAGCTCTAATTGAAATTTTGAATCGTAACAGAATTAAATCGAAATCACATCGTAAATAAATATCCAAAATTTCAGGTGCTGAAATTTATTCATCAGATTTTAGAAATTTTCAAAATTTTACAATTAATTTATTATCCTGCAAAATTGAGAATTGATCTAATTTTCGAAAAAAAAAAAATAAAATAAAAATAAAAATTGGTAGATACCCCATTTTTGACCTTCCTACTTGGGTAATTGGCAATCGCAGGTTCCGAGGAAGTTCATTTAGATCATTTTTATGAGCTGTTCACCAGTGCTGAAAAATACCAAAATTTTCTGGAGGCTCCAAAAGTTTCAAAACCACTTTTAATCGATTTTGGGGGTCGAAAATAGGGTATCTACCAAATTTCAGTCTTTTTCGTTGATCAGAACAATTTTCATATTTTGGAAGGAGATAAAGGTAGTTTTAAAATTTCAAAAATTCGCCAAAATTCTAGAAATGAACTTTGGTGCTTGAAATTTTAAATATCCAGTTTTTTTTAAAGATGTACTTACTCTCAATTTATTTTAATTCAAATTGGAATACATTCCTTGTAGAAAAAATTTGATCTAGATACCTACAAGGAATTGAATTCAGGGTTGCCGAGAAACTTGAATTCTTGAGAAAAATTCCTCTAGTATGTTTTTTTTGGGGGGAGGGTCCTATTTTTGAAACCATAATTCAAATCAGAAAGTATCCCCTCAAAATCGAAGCATCGCTAAAATTACCCCACAAAATCGAAATTTTTCAAAAACTTTGGCCTCGCTATGCTCGGTCTTATCGTATTCCCTTTCATTACTTTAAAATTCTCCTTTTCCTATTTTTCTTTAAAATTATTTTTTTCCTTGGAAATTATTTTCTATGTTTTTAAAAACTTTGACCTCACTGTACATCTTGAGGTGCGTATTTTCAGTTTCAAAGCATTAAAATTCATTTTTTTGAAGTGTTGAAAATTCTATATTTTCAGCCCCCCCCCCTTCTAGAAAAACCTCTTCGAGACGTCACTACATGGTTGGTTTAAGAAGTTGCTTTTTTCTAATTAAGGGTCCCGGTATATGAGTAAAGCGAGGTAGAAAGAATGATTTTTTGAAAGGTAGTTCCTGATTTTGAGTCGTAAAGTAAGGGATGTGAAAAATAGGGGGTATCCGAGAAAATTGAGGGTATTTCCTCAAAATCTCAGGAAGATTTCAGCAACTCTGATTAAATTTCTCGGCCATATCATCCGAAATTAATTAATAACCAAAGCTTAAGTCATTACTACCTCACCTTTTCATTTTCGAGGACAATCACGTCGTCTAATTCGGTAATAAAATACGGCGCTATGGCCGCAGACCGATGTACAAACACAGCCAAAGGTTCTGATAAAGGACTCGGATCCGAATACCCGATTGCATTTTCTGCAGTTACTCTGAATTGGTATCTCCATCCTGGTTCTAAGCCACTAATGGTCAATTGCGTTTGGCGAACTTTGATCGGAGATGCTTTTACCCAATGGGGTGATCCTGTGCGTCGATGCTCTACCAAATAACCTGCGGATATAATTTCACTAATTTTAATTTTTCTAAAAATAAGTACTAATTTATTTTCACAAATTATTCCATAAAAACCTATTTCAAAATTAGTAATTTTTCGATCCAAGAAAACATACTATAGCTTCGATTTTTTTTTAACGACACAATCGTTATGTTCTACTCCGAATTTTTCCGCTCGTTTCTTTCCCGCCCTTGTTATTGTTTATTCGATCGGTTCAAATCGAATGATTATTTTTATTTATAGCATTCCACTGTAGCCAAAATCATCCGCGATAATTTATTTGTAAAAATACAAATTGGAAAAACTTATACGATGGTTGCCGAATAGTTAGCACGCGTAAATAAATGCATCACGGTACATACATTTACGAAACACAAAGTCGTGATAAATCCAAAAATAACTTACCGGTTATTTTCGAGCCACCATCAAACAGCGGCGGATCCCATTTAATAGTGACAATGTCCGGATCAGAATTCTCCGGATCGAATTTAAGCGTCGGTTTGCCTGGAGACGACGGTTTACCTGCAAATCGTCAAAATGTTAATACCTCGATGATAATTCGAGATGAAAAATATGACTAATGGTAAATTGGCCTTTTCTCGGAACCGATCGTTTGATGTTTCTATTCGTTAAATATCGTATAAACAAATCCAAAAATAAACCCCATCGTTTTGGCATTTGGCAAACATTAGTTACACCCGGGAACATAATTATTTGTTGTAAACACTGTTTTGATATGGGCATTATTTTATTTTCATTTGCTCGAAGGTATCTTTTTTTTAATCGTGTAAACAAGTAGTAAACGTAAAATTGTGATTCTCGATCGATTTTTTTTTTTGCCTCACGTGTCGATTTATCTTGGAAATGGTGTTCGATGCTGAGAATAAAAGGGTGATTTGCAAAATGAATAACGAGACGAGGTGTCAAATGGAATATTGTAATCGATCTTTGACTCGAGATAATGCAACTTCGGTATCTGTAGGCGGATTTTTTTGGATTTTGATCAGTTTGAAAGTCGGATGGAAGGTATTACGAGGCCGAGCTTAAATATCGATGATGTTTTTTGGGTAAGAATGTACGAACGAAAGCTGATACAGCATGTTTCGAGCATGATTATGACGATTATGACTAAAAACGAACGATATGTGAATAGGCACCTATGTCTATATTTATGTCGTGATACATATTCAAGTACACGAGAAGAAAAAAAGAGTTAATTGTATACACATTCAAACGTCTAAGACTATATTACAACGAGTTAATTGGTGAAATTCGATATTATAATAATAATGTACCAGCTATGTATGTATGATGTTTGTTCGTTTTAGGTTTAAATTTGCTGGTAGAAGCGCCCATATCCGTAGGTTTTCATGATTTTTACATGCACGGCAAACCGCCAAGAATAGAACAATCGGCTCAGCAACGTGTTGTAAATCAGCGCATTTTGAGGCGGGGTACAACACAAACGAATACATTTAGTTTCTTTTTTAAACACATCATCTTATTAACGACAACGGCCAAACCACAACGCGATTCATCTCTCGTAGTTCTGTAGTGAAGAAAAATGCCATTAAGATTGTGTACGGTGTTGGGGATTATGGCACAATGTTACCAATTTTTTTTGGCTGTGAGAATTCTCCTAGAGGAATTGGAGTTCGGGTGTAGAGAGGAGAAAATGAGCCAAATTATAATTTTAGATAGAGATGATTGGGGTTTGAAGAAGTGCAGGACTGTGGTGCATTAACGAGTGTGCGCAGAGGGAACGAAAATAGCTAATTTGGTGTGCTGTGGTGGAGAGCATGTATTTGTAGAGGTGTATGATGGGTTCAGAATTATGATTGATTTTACTGAGAAATCAACGTAGGTTTGGATTGAATCACGAAGTTATTTTCTCAGGATGGGATACGAAAAAATTGAAATCGTTTCGTAATTTTTAATGTAGAAAAATGGAGGTAAGAATTATTTCAACTCATTAGTCTGTAGACAAATACATAGTGTTCTAGAAGTTGATCTTTCCGTGTTTTTTTTTTTTTTTTTTTGAGGGCAAAAAAATTTTCCCCGCGTAGTGTGAAAACTGGTTCAGCATTCCCAAAAACAGCAAAGAATTTTTTTCAAACCTGCACGTTGTGGAAGGGAGGGTCAAAAAAGGGTGTTTTTTTTTTATTAAATCCGGGTTAAAAAATTCAAGCGAGATTCGATTGGGTAGTGTTAGTGTTCCCTGATGCTGATTTTTTTTCCACTGCACCTCTGCATAATTCCAGTTTGAGGAGCTATTAATGCAATTTTTGGCCTTTTCTCACCCGTTTGTGGCTCAAAAAACACGTCATTTTCGAATCCACTGCAAAATCCTAACCTGTTTCAATAGGCCACACAGCTAAATGAGCAAAAAAATTTAGAGTGCTAATTCAAGGATGGGAAGGAGATGAAAAACATATACTGTCATTTTTGTATTTAGGCGAAATTTTTACCCAGTTTAATAGGTCACAACCTAAATGATTAAAAAATTGCTCGCGCCTAGACCATGCGCCGAACCGACTTTTCTCGTGTTTTTATCTATGACAGTATGTCCTCATACAACACTACGTCAATATACATTACATTTTTGAGGACTCGTCTGCCCGGGATCAAGTGGAACGGTCTGTGGTCTCCTTGGGACACCCATGTCCTTATAGGACACCCATATGTCCCTTTATACAACACCCATATATCCTACAACCATATGTGATTGCCTCGACTTTAAAAGGCTGAAAACGGCTCTTACATAAGGCCAAAAAAATCAAAAATGCTCAAAAAAAAAATCCCCTTAAATGTATGTAAACTGAAGCAAAATACCGCAAAACTCATGACCGATCGATTTTCCCCTTCAAAATAGTCGAAAACCCATTTTTTGGTTGATGAAAAAAATGAAAAAAAGTTCCAAAGTTCGTAAAAATTAAAAAATCATCCGCAGAAGCGATAAATATTTATTATCATGTTTTAGAATGGAGAGGAGTAACAGTGTGAGAAAATTGGTAAAAAATTATCCGCAGAAACGATAAATATTTATTATCATGTTATCAACATTTTTTGTGCTTGGACACTGCGACGAAAAATTGGATTGTACATCGTCGATGAGCGCGAATAGTTTGGTCAAATATTGCTGAAGTGTGTCAGTGACACACAGAAATAGATAAAATTTACCCCACCCCTTTAGGTTCAACCAATCCGGAGAAAAACACGTTCAAAACTTAAAACGCGTTTTTTGGTCGGTGCCGTCTTTTCGTATGTGCAATCACATATGTCCTATAAGAACTATGGGTGCCCTAGAACATATGGGTGTCCTAGGAGGTATGGGTGTCCTATAAGGACGTATGGGTGTCCTATAAAGATGTATGAGTGCCCTAGAACATATGGGTGTTCTATAAGGACATATGGGTGTCCTATAAGAATGTATGGGACCTATGGGTTTCCTATAAGGACATTCGGGTGTCCTGTAAGGACATATGAAGGTCCTTCACGACACAAATGAAAACTTAATAACTTCGAAAATTGCAGGGTTATTTCGAGGAAATTTGCGATTTTGGGTTTGGGTGTATAAACATTCATAGTAACGAAATCAAGCAAAATAAATCAGCCCCCTGTCATACTTCGGAATATGGTGCCACTAAAGGGTGTGAAAAGGCCAAAGATGACCAGAAATTGCATTCAAAGCTCCTCAAAGTGCAACTGTGCAGGGGTGGAGTGAAAAAAATACGTATTCAGCATCAGGGGACTCCACCCAATCGAAACTCGCTGGATTTTTTTGGCTCAGACCTAGGTCAAAAACACCCCTTTTTGACCTGCCCCTCCACAATGTGCAGGATTAAAAATATTTTTTCCATTTTTGGGAATACTGAGCCATGTACGCATCTACATGTCCGGTAAATTTTTTTTGCTCGGTCAAAAAAATAAGGTGGATGAACGTTTTTTACCTCTTGGTCTGTAGACTGCATTCACCAAAAAAAAAAAAAAAGACGAAGTAGTGTATTAAAATTTGAAGATGTCAGTTAGGTACCTAAATCATAACAGAGTTTCTTTTATCTCAAGGTATAACTAAATCTGATTTTGTGTGATGGACTGTAAAAATTAATTTTCATCGTAATCTCAAAGTTGGTGATTTGTTTGAAAGTTGATATCGAGTATATTTTGCTACAGAAGTAGTAAAAAAAGGGGGGGATTTTGTTAAAAAGGTGAAGAGGAAGAAGATAAGATTGATGTATTAGTTACTTTTTCGTAATTTTTGAAAAATAGAATGAAATGGAGAAAAATTACTCGGAAATAAGTAAGTCGTCGTTAATCAATTGAAGTGAAATCGTATACTTATAAATTATTATTGGACTTCACCCCCTAGGCCTTTTCGCGGCCTCAACCCCTGACTTGCGATCGGGCTGCTCGCTTCATTTCAGCTACCCATTTGGACTACCCTTATTTTGCAATCCATTTTATTCATTTTTTCAAAAAAATATTTTCGCCATTTCAGAATCAGATTTTTAAAAAGCTTTGGTCTTGATGATACTACCTAGTTCTAGAATTAGCAGTGAAGTGATGAAGTGAATGAAAAGGCTCAGAATGTTGACTCCTTAGAAAAGTTTTGATCTCTCGATTCAAACTGGAAGCAGTTTCAAGACCTTTAGGAGCCTCCAGAAAAACTTTGAAATTTTCCAGCACTGGAGCTGGAGCTGGAGGAAACCATGTAAAGGTGATTCGTCTGCATACCTATATACCGCGAATGAGAAACGTGAGCACTTGCACAGTTAATTTACATAGAGACAGTGAGTTTGCCTCAAATGCCTCAATATTGGTAGATTCATGGCCGTTGGTGCTGTATTTTCAAACAAACAACCCGCACCAATTCACCACTACAAATGCAACACGTTGCGTAAAAATGTCAATAACAATCGCTTTAGCTGGAAAACTCCAGTTTACTCGTTTTGACACCAACCCAAAGACAGATTATTCTGTGAAGTGTGAATAGTGAATACAACACTAACACTTCTTTACGAAGGATTCAATGGTCTTTACAAAAAAGTAGTTGGCTGGCTTTTGATTTTTTCACATTTTTTTTGGCCCTTATTTGGTTCCAAATGAATGTAAAATTTTCATTATAGTGTCATGTAATCCATTCAAAAAATATTCAGCATTCTTCAAATTTCAAATTTTTCCTTAAAAAGGTATTACATTTCTAAAAAAAAATTACTTCCCAGCTTTTCCCCAGAAAGCAGAAACCTTTTTGTGTCGAGCTTGAATATGTGAAAAAATTCAAATTTTACTTTACAAAGAAAAGGAAAAGGAAATTCTAATTTTTCAGACAATTTTGGGTTTTTTATCCCTCAAAATGGGAGGGGGGAGGAATTTTAGAACTGGTATTTAGAACTGGAACTGAAATTCAAAACAGAAACTAAAATAAAAAATATTGACAACTGGAATTGGAATTGTAACTTAAAAATTTCGAGAACTGAAACTGAAACTGGAACTGATATCAAACTATCAAAGTATACAGAAAGTGGCAAAGTCAACGTGACGTCAGCGCGTTTACCCAATCCTAAACAGTGTAATAAAAAGCAACAGGTGGAGCCTGGAGCGTGCTCTGTTTTTCAAATCCAATAAAGTTTGCAAAATTTCCCGCCGTCAGAAGGAGTGCTTGACTTTGCAGCACTTGGAGTATTTCACCTTTTTACCTCCCGCCTCTGTTCGGCTACGTAGGGTTAATTCGGTTTCCGTTCCTCGTTCTCGTAGCTGTGGCGTTTGGTGATGGCGCTCTGTGATTGGTTAAAGTTAATGACGTCATTGTTAGAATTGTTCTGTTCACTGTAATTTTTTTTTTCTTTGTTCTGTTCTGTTAGTTCCTTTGCTATGTAATGGCTGTTAATTTTTCTAGTTAAGTTACGTTTCGTTATTGGTCTGTAAATGTTAAATAATATACGTTATTTCGTTTGCGGTATTTGTGTGTCATTATTTACTTTCGTCCCGTGTGAGTTTTTCGAAGTTGTGCACAGATTTCTGAAGTGGTAGCAGTCGCGTGTGCGAAAAAGATATCCATCCACGTGCAACATGGCGCCGTATGAGAAAAAGAAGAAGAGAGATCGTTCTCCGACCGGTAAGCGTGAACATAAAGCGAGTAGAAAAGAAAAAGGCGCGAAAAGTGATAAACGAGGCGATTCGGGTTCCAACTATGACCCACGAGAGTTAGCGACGATTCCACGTGCTCAGGTGACCGTCCAGCGGCAAAACACGGTCAGTATAGATTATAAAACCCCGGTAATAAATCTTACGCGATCCATGTCGGTTCCGGTCAACACTGTCGCAAACTCTACGCCTCGCTCGATTCCTCCGTCGCTCATTTCACCGAGTGGTATTCGCTGCTCGCCGCCAAATCGATCGATCGCCGCACCTGTTACAAGTTTAAACAAAGCGATTAATTCGTCAGTAACGACTAAACCGACAATTACGGCACCTAAAAATGCGCCGGTTACAGCGGTGATGCCGGTAGATTCATTACAAACGCCGATCACCACGCCGAAAATAGTAAACTCAGCACCAATATCGGTTCCAACGCCACAAATGGCTCAACTTTCGTTAAATTCGGTCAGGCCTAACCATAATAATCAGGCGTTACCCTACAACGCACCGCAAAATATGGCCGGACAATTTACAATTGGGTCAAATGGTTCGATCACGCTTACGCCGATATTTGCTCCGCCGCCACCCCCGCCGCCACCGCAGATGCCGCCTACATCGATTATGCCATCCAACCTGCCGCCTACATCGATTATGCCATCCAACCAGCCGCCTACGTCAAACGTTACTTTGAATCACCCGCCTACGTCGAACGTGTCGATCAATCAGCCGCTTACCTCGATCAATTCATCAAATCAACCGCCTAACTCGTTTGTACCACCGACGTCAGGCTTCTTTGTTCCACCCACAACTGGAATGTCGTCAACAACAGCAGCACAATCTCCGATGAGGCTCCCGTTTTTAAATAATTCATCGATAACGGGGTTCGTCCTACAACTTGATACAAATTTCACGACATGGAAAACTGTGATAACCACGGAACTTCAAGCGTTAAATTTAGCTCACCTGTTACTACCTGAGACGTATGTTGTTCCAAGAGCAGGGGACTTGGCCGAATTCGAAAGATCCGTAGCATGGGTAAAAGCGTTCGTCATTACAAGGGTATGCGATTCCCTCAAATCACACATCGCAGATGCGGCCCATCCGGCGGAAATGCTATCGAAGCTGCAAGACAGAGTACAACCGATTATACCAGCAGCAAGATTCGCTATAAAAAGGGCATTTAACTCGATAAAAATGAACAAAGGAGAATCTGCACAGTCGTTTATATCGCGTTTTGAAGCTGCAGAGAAAGAGATGCGGCGCTATGACTGGCAGATGAGACCAATCGATATACTTGACAATTTCCTCGCTGCGATTAAACTAGAATGCCCGGAGGCAATAAGCACTTATAATTGCGATCAAAATAAATCGATAGAAACGATAAAACGAATTCTCTTATCAGAGGAAGCGGGCAGACGTGAAATGCGCGATAGATCGAACGACGATGGTGATAAAACTGCAGCATTCACCAACTCTCGTCAGAATAAATATCCTAGGTCACGAGGAAAGTTTCGAGGAAATTTTAAGCGATCGTTTAAGCCTACACGGCCGTATATACACTGCACCAGATGCGGGAAACGAGGTCATACCTATAAGGTGTGTTTTAGTAGCCTATGGCAGTGCTATAACTGTAAAAACCTTACCGATAGCCATCAGAGTTGGAATTGCCCAAACGCAACCGTTGAAAAATCCCGCTTCAAAGTAATAAGAAATCCGCATCGTCGAGACAACAGCAAAAAGTTTCCACAGAAAAGACCAGCGGCGAATAATGTGAATAGTCGATCCAACGATGATAAAAACTCGAAACCAGCTGCGAACACAATGGAGTTAGATCAGGCAGGCGTTACTGGAGAACCAGGTAATAATTTATTTGGTTCTAGATGTATATACAAATTTCTAAGCGATTCGGGTGCCGATGAACATTTCGTTACTGATGCAAGCGGTCTAATAAACGTGAGAAAAACAAATTCGGTCACTGTCTCTGGCGCTGATAGTCGTACAAAATTAAATATCACTCACGTTGGCGATCTTGTAACGAAACGCAAAAACGGAAAAACTATCGTAATTAAAGACGTTTATTACTCACCGCATATATCTAAGAATCTCCTATCGCTTAGAAAATTCGTTCAATCAGGTGCTACTATAACCCTAGATATTAATTCTATTATAATTCGAGATAAAAACAATGATATAGTCGTTACCGGAGCTTTCGATGGAAAGTTCTGGTGGCTCAATATGCCTTCGATTCAATCACATGCCGTTTTAAATACGAATACTCAAAATGGGGGGAGTTCTAGCGATCAAACACCAAGCACATCAGGTACAAAATTTAAAACGATAGCTGACATTCCTATTCCGTCTGGCGATCACGATTACGCGAAACCTGAAAAATTCGATTATAACGACATAAATAGTGCCGAAGCGTTAGCCAAATATCTAGATATCGAAGCCGAAATGAATTTAAACGACATAAAAACTCTTTCTAATGATAATGTTCAAACCTTAAGAAATTCGATAGGTTACTTGTGGCATCTTCGTTTAGGTCATGCGTCGAAGTCGTACCTTGAGTACGCAGCTAAAGTGATACCGGAGTTGAAAAATGTTAAGTTTTCGAAGGACATTTTAGATTGTATCGACTGCAAATTAGCTAAGTCTACAGCGCTACCAAATAATACAACTCGTCAGCGATGTACTGAACCATTACATGGGGTTCATTCGGACCTCATGGGACCTATCGATCCGCCGACTGTTAAGCATGGCGCAAAATATATTGTTTCGTTTATCGATGACGCCACGAGATACGCAGTTAGTTTTCCTCTCACTGAAAAGAAATTTGTTCACGTAGCGTTAGAAAACTACCTAAAAACAGTTAGAAAAATACGCGGTCCTTCGGCTAAGATTGGTTTCATTCGGAGAGACAATGGCACGGAATATTCGACCGAGGAGATGAAAGCGATCGTTGAAAGAGAAAAGATAGAGGTACAAACATCTCCGCCAGCTTCCTCAAACTTGAATGGTACCGCCGAAAAATTCAATCGCGATATAATGAATATTACCAGGGTTTTGTTAATTAGTTCAGGTTTCCCAGATACGATGTGGGCGTACGCGTTAAGTTATGCGATAGATATCTACAACCGAACCCCTCGAAAATCGATCAATTTTAAAACACCATATCAAATATTTCATAACCGCGATAATAAGGTAAAATATATACGTCGATTTGGGTGTTTAGCGTTCGCTCATACTCCTCCAGCTGCCGGTAAAAAAGTTGGAGAGAGAGCTACTCGCGGTTTCCTTATACATTGTGCAGATACCCACTATGTTTTGATTCAACCGACCACAGGAAAAATTACGCGATCCCAAAATGTAGTGTTCATCGAATCTAAGGTCTACGGCGATTTTTACCCTAAGGATTCGCAAAATGCACTTACCACAGGTGTTTTTACCCCTCAAACTCCCAGCGATGAGTGGGAAATTGGTTCAGTCGATAGTACAAATCAAAATCCTTCCGCTAACGTGTGCTCATTTTCGATCAGCATCGAAGAAAATCCGTTTCGTAACTCGATAAACTTCTCGAATCCGATGAACCTGCAAAAAGAAATAAATTATGTAAATTCGATCGATGCTCAATTCCAAGTCGATGAAAACCCTCAGCTAGTTAGGGAAATGTTTCAGCTCAATTTAAATGCACATGTAACCTCGTTAGACAGCGATAAACCTCCGAAGAAAAACAAGAAAGATAGAATAACGGAGCCGAAAACGTTCAAAGAAGCCATGACTAGTAAAAACAAAGAAGACTGGCTGATAGCGATTAATTCGGAGCTTGGCTCCCAAGAGAAAAATAGAACTTACTCGTTAATTAACAAAAATACGTTACCGAAAGGTACGCCGATAATACACTCGCGTTGGTTATTCAAATGTAAGCTCGAAAATAATGATACGTACAAATTTAAGGCGCGTTTAGTAGCTAAAGGGTTCGCAGACAGAAATGAATACGATATAACTGAAACTTACTCGCCAGTAGCTAGAATGAGCGATGTTCGATTCTTTCTTTCGGTAGCTAACAAATTCGATCTCGATATACACCAAATGGACGTCACTACAGCATTTTTACACGGCGAGCTACAAAAAGACGTCTATATGCATATACCTGAGGGACATAAAGACTACGATAAGCGACATGTATACGTACTACACATAGATAAAGCGTTATATGGTTTAAAAGTAAGTCCGAAGCGGTGGTACGAAAAATTCAAAGAAGAAATGTTAAAATTAGGGTTCACTGTATACGTATTTCAATCATGTATATTCGTTTGGCGAAAGAAAAACAAATTCGTTATGCTACTCCTTTACGTCGATGATATGTTGATTATAGGTAACTGTGATGATAAAATTCGCGAGCTAAAAAGGAACTTAAATAAAATATTTTCGATGAAAGATCTAGGCGAGCCAAAACGGTTTCTTGGAATAGAAATTAATAGAGATCGTGCGAATAAAACACTCGATATTAGTCAAAAACAACTCACCTTAGACATTTTGAAGCGATTTCACATGAGCGATTGTTTTCCCATCGATACTCCTTGCGCTACGAATGAGGCAGAAAAGAAAACTCCATTAAAAACAAATCATTCGATCGAAGAGTTAGAACAAATTATGCCATATCGCGAAGTAGTTGGCTCACTATTATATCTAGCAAATGGCACAAGACCGGATCTTTGCTATGCGGTGAATAAAGCCAGTAGGAAACAAGATAAATACGATATAAATGACTATTACTTACTCGTTAGGATTCTGCGATATTTAAAAGGCACTATCGAGTACAAAATTCGGTATACAGGTCGATCAGATGAACTAATTTGTTTTGCTGATGCATCGTTAGGCACAGCTGATGTCGCCGGAAAGTCCACCTCAGGTTTCTTGATAAAATTATTTGGCGATCTGGTACACTGGCGAACGAAAAAGCAAGCGCATGTTGCACTGTCAACAGCGGAATCCGAATTCATCGCTATGTCGCTTGCAACCAAAGAAACCATATGCTTAAAAGAAATGGCGAAACGACTATTGTTAATCGATACAAAAGCTACCCTATTTGAAGATAATACTGCCGCGATAAAAATGGCGAAATCCGAAGACTCTCAATCGCTTAAGCACATTGTAAAACTGTGCTACCACTACGTTAGGTTTGAGGTGTTGAAAAGAAATATTGAAGTTCGCTGGGTACCTACTCACGAACAACTTGCCGATGGATTCACGAAAGCGTTAGCTAGGCCTCAATTCGAAAAATTCATAACATCGTTATTCACGCGTTAATAATTAGTTAACAATACACTAGGTAGCTTACGTAGAAAACAGAAGCGATAATACTAACAAAGTGCGCTGCTTTTCATGTGTTTCAGACTTCTTCTAATAACAAAAGTCGATGAAGAAAGAAGGAGGAAGAAAAATGCTCGTTCACAACTCCGCTAATCGTCCAATAAGGAGCTCTATCGTTATTCAGTAAATAAAAATAAAAGTTCGTTATAAAAGTCGATAGAATTTCGATTTTTCCATATACCGTTTGTTTCTTTACATTTTTCCTATAAGTTATCGTTTATTATGCATGAATTAATCGTTACGATGATACGTTATATTTATTTTATCTGTTATGTGTATCTTACTCCATACTTATCCAAGGTGTAGCCCATTGCAACACCAATTATTTTCGTTTAATATGACGTTCAAAAAGACTTCGTTATATATTGATAATCCTTGATCTCGTTAAAAGACTTCTCTATTTGTTTGTTATTAATGACTCTCCTTGTTTCGATAATTACCAAAAATAAATCAGGAGATTATTTCGTTTGCAAACTATTCGTTCATATCGTTATACTATGTACTAATTGATTATTACGTACTGCATATTGGTACAATATTCGATATATATTTCGTTTATTCAAATATTTAAAAAGACAAAAAGACAAAAGATTACTTACTTTAGGGTTTCCCTTAATTAACTTCCTTAAGAAGTTTGATAGTTATCGGAAAAAGTTGAAATAGGGGGAGCGTCAGAAGGAGTGCTTGACTTTGCAGCACTTGGAGTATTTCACCTTTTTACCTCCCGCCTCTGTTCGGCTACGTAGGGTTAATTCGGTTTCCGTTCCTCGTTCTCGTAGCTGTGGCGTTTGGTGATGGCGCTCTGTGATTGGTTAAAGTTAATGACGTCATTGTTAGAATTGTTCTGTTCACTGTAATTTTTTTTTTCTTTGTTCTGTTCTGTTAGTTCCTTTGCTATGTAATGGCTGTTAATTTTTCTAGTTAAGTTACGTTTCGTTATTGGTCTGTAAATGTTAAATAATATACGTTATTTCGTTTGCGGTATTTGTGTGTCATTATTTACTTTCGTCCCGTGTGAGTTTTTCGAAGTTGTGCACAGATTTCTGAAGCCCGCACTCTCCTTATCTATCTAGGGCCCTATATCTATTTGAATTTTTACATTTTGGGAGAAAAAAAGTGTAACGATTTGAGAATTAAAATTATTTTAAATAGGTGCATTTTTATTTACCAACGGATAGAATAAAATAGTCAAGAGGATTCCTATTTCCCAAAGAAGTACTGGAAGGCACACTGTGTTTCATCAAATGATGGCAACAAGTGTGTTATCAGGTCAGCATAATAATGATTTCACAGCCCTGTCATTTTTTATTTCATAATTTTAGTAAATCAGTAATTTGATTGTAATAATACTTTAGTGATTCAATTTCAGCTATATTCGTTTGGTCACATCGCCTAAATATTAAATAGTTATTTCAACTGAAATTAGAAATCCACTTATGCACATGTATAAATTGAATCTTGACTTTCACTCACTGTCACAGCATCACAGCCCTTCTTTCGAGCATTGGGTAAGTATTGCAGGAGAGGTATGCAGATTGATTTTTCACTAATTTTTTAAAATTCACATTATTTTTGTTACATTCACGGTACAACTAATTCACCGATATAGTGAGCAGCATTGACAGATTCCAAGAATGAAGAAAAAAACTTCGGATCGTCGTGATGATTTGATTCAACTCCATGAAAATTTATTAAAGCAGAACTTCAAGATATATCATGAGTAAATATCCAAGTGTTTGAATACTCCAATGAAGTGTTTATTCAAGTGCTACAAAATTTTGTTACTTTGTTTCATTTTACAGCTTCGTTAAACAGCGAGAAATACTCCGGTTGGAATTTCTGGGAACAAGTACCGATTACAAATATTTAAAAACGTGGCTGGATATAGCCTATGAAGATATTCTCATCCCGATACCAAAACACGGTAATTTAACCCAACTTTACCAGGTGTTATTGAAAAACAACATTATTACAGAATTTCTCGAGTACGTATATCATTCAAAGTTGATCGTTTTCAGTTGGAAAATTCTAACGGAATCGATGGCCTGAAATCTCGAGTATTCCAGTTTTAGTAAAAATTTCGTTGTGCTTTTTACAGGTATGCTAATGACCACGAAACAGTGCAACTAAAATTCATCGAAACAAAGCTCAAATGTAGTGATATCAAAACAAACTTGGATGCATCGAATGAAAACCTAAAGTCGTTAAAATTAGAATATCGTGGTTCCTGTCGACAGAGTTCGAATACATTGCATTTGAAACTTGTCGAAAGTATAAACGACTGTAAACGTGTAAAAGAATCTCTGAATGCAGCACTTGAAACCATCCTAATGTTGAATTCAGAACATGACAGTTTAATGCGACGTTTCCGTGTAATATTCGAAAAAAACATGGTCGTTGAATTTCTCGAGTAAGTCCTAATATATCAACTAATCAAATTCAAGTTTTAAAAAATTTTGTAAATATATCTTGTATTGAATGTTTGATTTTCTTACCCAATTTCTAGATATGCGAAATATCAAGAAAAACTGCAACAAAAATTTATTGAAAAAACCTGCCCAAACGAATGTTTCGAGTCATGCCAGAATCAAGACAGCCATGAAATCACATCATTGACCTCGAAACTAACCGAAATTAAAGAAATGTTGAATAAAGAACGATTACTGATCGAAAAAATCGATAAAGAACGCGACTCGTTGGATTACCTATCGGAACAGTTGTGTCGTTTATTATTAAAATATCAACGAGTTACTGCATCGAGTGATATGGAACAGCAGTGTTCGATGATCGATGAAGCAATGCTGAAATCTACAGTTGCGGACAAACCCTGCCAAACCTCAAAATCAATCGTCGAACTTGATTCTTCAAGTATATCAGAATTAGAAATTGGTAAAAAAGAGATCGATTGCGATGATATCGAAAAAACCATCAATGAACCGTCTGCGATGAAAGAAGAAAAAACAAATTTGAGTAATTTTGTCAATACTGAAGTCGAATTGTCGTTTTCTGACGAACGCGATCATTCCAATTTCTTCAACAGTAACGAATTATCGACAGAAGCGCCGTCAAATTCTATCGGAAATAGTGATTTGCTTCATCGAAATGAAATTTCAAGTAAGAATTATACATTAGCGTCACATCATCACTGAATAATTTGACGAGTAATTTTATTCTTTAATTTGCCAGCATTGGATAATCATAATCGTGAATCACCTGAAACCACACCTCAAATTAGTGTTTTAGAATATTTGGATGAGCATTCTGACGATTGTATTCCTGATGATGGTGAAGAGGAGTCGATGACAACGAGTGATTCGGATGAAATCGCACCTGACATTATTGTTGATGAGATGCAAACCAAAAATGTCACAAGTATGTGTGATCGTTGACCAATAATCTACATTCATTTCAGTATTTTTTTCTATTTTCATTTTTTTTTTTTTTAGATTTGCGTTGCGAAATTTTCCGTCAAAGTTATCCCAATATGTGTGAGCTGAAAGAACACAATTGTATCGCTTGTGAAAGGCTAAAACTATTCAAATGTAATGAATGTAATCAAATGTTTTCTAGAGGAGATGCTTTGCAATTTCATGTATCTCAGGTTCATGAACAAGTTGAGGATTATTATGATTGTGCGTACTGCGACAAACGATTTATGAACCAGAAAGCCAGTCTTAAGTTCCATATATTCACGAAGCATTCGGAAAAATTTAGTAAACCGTATGAATGTACCATTTGCAGTAAATCTTTTGTCGAAAGATACTCGTTGAATTTTCATATGAATAAAAATCACGCATCGATTGAAACTTCTGGTAAGTGTTACTCTCACGGATTAATCATTTATGATTATTTATTTAGATGGTTGTGATTTGATCAATCATTTATTCAATAGGGTGGAGTGAAAAAAAACCTCTTGAATTTTGACCAAATTTGGTGAGGTGGTTTACTTTGAGTGGAAAACCTCCCAAAAAAATTGAGCCCCCAAGGAGCAAGTAGGGGAAAAATTGGGCCAATCACTTGATAAGTTTTTCAAGCAGTAATCTCATTTTGTTGTAGATCGGGCTGTAATCGAAAAATTTTCAAGTTTTTTGATTCTGCAACCTCTTTCATTTTAATCGTCTCATCAATTAAAATATTAAAAATAGCTTCAAATTCAACAATCATTCTTCTAGTTTGAGTTAAGGTTGATTTTTTTTTTTTAATGAGTTGAAAAAGATTTTGAAAAAATTTGATGGAAAAATTCTTAGAGGCGAAGAAAATAGAAACAAACTTTTGAATATCGTTGAAAAATAATTTTAGTATTGGAAAGATTTCAAAATGAAAATTTTGAAATGGGATCAAATTTAAAAAAAAATTCATTAAAAACCACGTTCGTAAACGATACTCAAGGATCCAAATATCAAAACGTGATTACAAGACGGTATTTTTTTTAAATTTTGATTTCCTCGACAGATTTATCAACTTTTTGAATTAATATACATTAAATGATGCTGGAAAACTTTTTTCAATGATTTTTTTTTTTTGTAATCTGATTACATTGAATAACCACCACTAAGTCCTGTCAAAAATACATAAAAAGGAATCAATTTTGAACTCTCAGCATTTAAGTTACCAGAGTTCATTTAGTTGGAATATATATTTTAACATGAATATTGTTATTATTTCATTTTTCTGTTTTTTTATTCGTATTAGGTCATTCTAAATCATCCGAATCCATTCAGAAATCACAAGCTGTCCAAACTGAGGTTTTGGAATCTCCGGATGAACATTCTAACGATCAAATTCCTGATCATGAAGAAGGAACGATATCATCGAGTAACAGGAACGAAGTCTTACTTGAATCAGTTGCCAATTTACAGATTAAACAACTAGTCTCAAGTCAGTATGATTATTATCAATAATGTATCATTGATTAGCAATTTCACTACTTTTTTTTATTATTTATATTTTATTAGATTTGCGTTGCGATATTTTCTGTCAAGAATATCCCCATATGTGCGAGCTGAAAGAACACAATTGTATTGCTTGTGAAAGGCTGAAACTATTCAAATGTAGTGATTGTGGCCAAATGTTTTCTAGAGAAGATGCTTTGCAATCTCATGTATCTCAGGATCATGAACCAATTAAAGTTCATTTTGATTGCGCGTACTGCGGTAAAACAGGCATGAAGGAGAGAAGGAATCTTTATGCTCATATATTCACGAAACATTCTGAGCATTTCGATAAACCGTATAAATGTACCATTTGCGATGCAGCTTTTGTCGCCAAATTCTTATTGACCACTCATATGTACGCAAAACATACTTCGGTTCCAGATTCGGGTAAGTTACTCCTACTGATTAATTACCTAAGAATTGAATTTGATTTCAATGATTGTGATTTGCGTTGCGGGCGTATTGAGGCGAAGGAGGGGATCTGGAATGCTAAAAATCGAAATTTAATTAAAATATTGTGTAGTATATTGAAATCTAGATTTTCGAGGGCATACTAGATAACGAATATGAAACAAAGATTCCGATAAAGTATGCGAAAGTTGGGAATTTTCACTTTCAGCATCTCCCACCCTCTCCGCTATGCATCAAAATTTTTTTTATTGTATTTGTAATCTACGACCTCGAAAACCTAGATTTCAAAACACTGCACGATATTTTGATTAACATATTTTCTACACCTCTGCCATCCCTGAACACCAAAGAAAAAATTGTTGTCAGATTCGTAATTTACGATCCAGTGGCATGTTATGAAATTTTGCGCCCTAGACGGAGGTGAGCCTCCCCACTTGAGAACTGAGTCTAGCTCACCCACTTCCTTCATAGATCTCAGTCACTAACAGAATTTTCTCATCAATACTGTTATTTATTACTAAAGAAATACTAATTTGATAGAGGTGGGAGGGGGATGAAATTTTTTGTCATTTTTGAATCCAGTGCGAAATTTTAACCCATTTTGATGAGTCGCACTACTACTTATGTAAAAAATTCATCAAGTTGAAATATTTGTAGTACTCACATTTACAGAACTTCAAAATTCGATAACTTCGAAGATTGTAAGTTTAATTCGATTAAATTTGCGATTTTGGACGTATAAACATTCAGTGTAACGAAATAGGGCAAAATAAATCTGCCCTCTGTCATATTTCAGGATATGGAGCCACAAAAGGGCAAAAATGACCAAAAAAAAATGCATTCAAAGCGCTTCAAACTGCAATTGAGCAAGGGTGCAGTGAAAAAAATGCATATTCAGCATCATGGGACACTATTTGAAATTATCCAATCGAACCCTGTTTGAAATTCTGGTCCGGACCTAGGTCAAAAAATACCCCTTTTTAATTCACCCTCCACTGTGTTTGGGGTTAAAATTTTTTGCTGTTTTTGGCAATGCTGAATCAGTATCTACATTATGTCATGTGCGGTAAATTTTTTCCCCACAGAAAAAACGGTAAAATCAAATTCTAGAGCATTTTTTGCCTGCTGGTCTGCTAAGGGGCTGAAAATTTGAGAAAAATGGGGAAAAGGATCAATTTCAAATCAGTCATTTTTCATCAAACTTTCAGTCAAAAATTATTGATTCTTTTCTGACAAATTGGAAATTGATTGAGGAATTAGTGATTTTAACATGCGATATGTTTTTTCCTCTTGGGTGAGGGGTGGGGGGTGTCATTCCAAAATTTTTAAGACACTATTTTACTTCACGCTATTTTGCGTGATGACGCCATTTTGCGTCACGCTAAGTCAAAAACAAATTTTTATATTTTTGAAATTAACTTAATGTCAGAAAGTCAGAAGCTGACTTTGAAAACATAAATTTTTATTCAAATTCAACGTATTATATATCAATAGTCAGAAGCTAAAATTCTTTTTAGGTGGGGGGTTATTCCAAATTTTTTTTTGATCCTGTTTTGCGATACCAAATTTTGCGTGACTAAAAGTCAAAAACTTCTAAATGTTTATATTTTTGAAATTAACTTAATGTCCAAAAGTCATCCAAAAGTCAAAAACTTGAAAATTTTTGTATTTCAGAAATCAAGTTATTGTCTATTATCAAAAAATCAGAAGCTGAAAACTGACTTGATATTAGAAAGTCAAAATAAAAGGAAAAATATCAAAAAGCTGAAAAAATTTTTAAAAAATATTTATATTTTTTTGAAATTAACTTGATAGTAGAATTCAAGATGAGAGGAAAAAACATATCCATGTTTTCAACATTATTCCTTTCAGAGGAAACTTTACTTCATTTTTTTTCTTGAAATTTTTTCTGATAACATTACGGTCGCCATCTCTCATCAAATTAGGGGGGGAGGGGAAATTCAAAAAATATGATTTTTTCAATTTTTCACATCATTAGTGGGAGAGGTAGGGGAGGAGGGGGTTCAAATTGTAAAAATTGAGCCACCCGAAAACACATTTTTTTTCCGAGTTTTTATTTTTTTGACCCTGTTCCACTCACTCTTGAGGTCTGAAAAGAATATTTTGCTGAAAGATCGATGAAAGTAAAAAGATGTTTGAAATAGAATCTGAGCGAAATGAGAGCAAAATTGGATGTCTGAATTACGCGCCTTCAAAATTTTTGCGCTTCCCCTCCAAAATAAAAATTCTGAGCCCTGGGCGTGGCCTACTCCACCTACTGGTTAATACGCCCCTGCTACTCTGGAAAACCTAAATTTCAATATGATACTCGATATTTTAGTTAAATGTCAATTCAAGCACCAACACCCTATCTCTTGCCACAAAAATTATTTGTTGCCAGATTCATAATCTGCGACTTTAGAAACCCAAATTTCGGTATATTACACGATAATTTGGTTACATTTCAACTTGAGCACCTCTCCGCCCATTCCCCTTGCCTCTAATAATTTTTTTGTTGTCAAATTCATAATCTATGACCTCAAAAACCTAGATTTCGATATACTACGTGATATTTTTGATGAATTTCGATTTCAGCACCTCTCTCCACTCCTCCCCAATGGCCCGAATCAACTTTATTTTCATTAAATTTGTGATCTGTGATCAAACATACTATATCTTCACTATAAATAGTGAACCCACTTTTATCACTCTTATTTCAAGATAATGAATTCCAAGCGTTTTGAGGAGTCTCCTGGCCCACCGTGAGCCGGCCGAGGACAAAATTATAACAAGATAATGTTTTGCATATAATATTAAATATTATAAGTATATCATTACGTTCGTAATTATTTATCACCTAGTAACGCATGAACTTTTTAATTGTTTTTCTGTATTTTGCATTTTAGAATTGAATTGCGATATTTGTGGACGACATTGCTCGAGCAGAGGCGCTTTAAATTCTCATAAGAGGTCCGTACATGTCGGGGAAAAAAAATTCAAGTGCGCTGTTTGCGGAAAACTATTTGCTACGAAGGGCTGTTTGAGACAACACAAACTTGCGCACAGTACGGCAAAACCTTTTAAATGCTCAGTTTGTGGTTCAGGTTTCAAATGTGTTGGTCAAATGAACCGACACCAAAAAATGCAACATGGTGAATACAAAGATTACAAGCCCCATAAGTGTCCTGTATGCGGAAAGCAATTCTCCCGGAGTTCCACTTTGAAACAACATAAATTTTCGCACAGCACAGCAAGACCTTTTAAATGCTCAGTTTGTGGCTTGGATTTTAAATGTTCCCGTCACATGGAAAAACATAAAAAAAGACAACATAGTGACCACCCCTACAAGTGTACTATATGTGAGAAATCATTCGCTCGAAAAGATGGTTTGAAAATGCATGTAGCAAGGCATAGTTCATTAAAGCCTTTCAAATGTTCAACTTGCAACAAAAGTTTCAAACTATCTTGGGAACTGAAAAAACACCAAGAAATAATTCACGAAGGAAAAGTTCAACCTCTTCGTTACTTCTGCGCTCACTGCGATAAAGGATTTATTCAAAAGAGCCACGTTTCTAGTCACGTACATACAGAACATTTTCCCGATGAAAAGTATCCGTGTACTACATGTGGCAAAACGTTGAACTGGCCAGGCGCATTGAAGAAACATCAAATGACACATATGGCTGAAAAACCGTACAAATGCTCAATTTGTAGCAAGTCTTTCATACAGCGTGCCAATAGAGACAATCATGAGAAGAGATCTCATGCAAAAGGTGTTCCTGGTCGCCAGGAACGTTGCGATATTTGCCAGCGAGATTTTTGGACCAAGGGCGATCTGAAGAACCATATAAAATATAAACACGAAAGAAAAGAGATCAAATGTAAAATATGTGGCAAACTGTTCGCTACCGAATTTGCTTTAAAATGCCACACGCCTGTTCATAATCCAGAAAAACTCTTTAAATGCTCAACTTGCGGAATGTCCTTCAAGTATCGAGGAAATCAAAGAGCACACGAACGAAAATTTCATGAAAACAGCGTGCCTCTTAATTTATGCTGTGCGCATTGTGATAAACGATTTCATAGAAGATATGAGATAATCGCTCATCTGAAAACTTTCCATTCGACAGGGATCACGGAAAAACGGTTTGAATGTTCAACTTGTGGCGAGATTTTCAATCTGTTCAGAACTAAAAGACTACACGAGCGGAAGGTTCATGAAAATGAAGCACAGTTTATCTGCGCATATTGTAATAAGGGATTTCTCTATAGAAAAAGTCTCCTGTGCCACATACAATCGCAGCATTTACCAGAGTTTAGAAATCGATTCAAATGTACCTTTTGCGAGAAAGCGTTTCCACGAAATTGTCAGTTGATTGTGCACGAATTACACCATACTTCAAAAGTACGTTATGAATGCTCGATGTGCGATAAACGATTCTTTCTACGTCGCCAGAGAGAAATTCACGAGCTAAGAGTCCATGAAAAAGGTGCTCGATACTTTTGCGCTCATTGTGATAAACATTGCTTCCAAAAGGAGACTATTATACGTCATTTACGAACACGCCATTCGAGACTTTATAAATAATATGCCATTTTTGTAGGTTTTTCGAGTTGGCTTGTGTTCTGAAGTCGAGCAGGTAGAAGTATTGTTCAAATTTCAGCTTTGCATTTTTTTTCCGAAAGTAGTTGCATGTTTTTACGAAATGAAGAGAAATTTTGCGTTGACTTTGAATACGACAATAATTTTGTTTTGTCGTTTCTTCCCTCGCGTTCAGACCTTCTCAGCCGCCAGCTTCCCAGTTGATGCTGCTGCCCGAAAGTGGAAAAGAAATTCGTGTTTGTCGAAAATTATTTAAGTTTTGAGGTCCCTTGGTGCTCATCTCCGTCTTTACGTACATTTTTGAGATCTACATACGGTTTTTTTTTTGATCCGTCCTAATATATGTACTTGTACTTATAATTTTAATTTTTAATCTCTGCAGTGTTAGGTACTTACTTATAATTTTTGTCAGAATATCAATTTTTTAAATTATTCTGCTCTTATTTGCAATTCCGCAAATTTGCATTATTTTATATTTATTCTTGTATAAACCTTTCGTTTTTGTATTTTTATAATTTGAATAATAAATTCTTGATAAAGAATAATTTTTTATTCGAAAGTTAACAGCTACCTACTGGTATTGATATTTTAAAAATAAAAAAATATTTCAAACAACTCCTCTTACTTGAAATAGAATTATTATTTTTAGAAACAAAATAAATTATGACATGTATGATTTTATGTCCATTTAGATATACATGCTATGACAAGTATCCGAAAGGTAAGACGTCAAACGCACGAGTAGTGAGTCCCTCCTCTAGCATATCAGTTATAAGTTCTCCCTTGTACAGCTCCCCCTTCCACGAGGGGTCCATTACAGCTATTGGGGCCCACTCTTATTAGTTACCCTTACATTGTTAGCCTCCCTCTCTGTTCTCCACTGGTAAGCCATCAGGTAAAAGTGGGTGCAGCGAGTATATGTAAGTAGGATATTCAAAATAAATGTTGTTGATTTTAAAAAAAAAAAAAAAAAAAAAAGATATACATGCTATAATTACAGTCTAGAGTAACTTTGAAGAAAAGTTTTTTTAGTTTAGTGATTTTTTTCAGTTTTAAAAGTATCTCAAGGGAGGAAGAAGTTTTCTAGAGTTCTAGAAAAGTTTTCTTGGTGTTGGACCATTTAAAAAATATATCTACTTGCCCGTAACCCTACTATGCCAGCCACTTTTCATATATACTCGAAAATTTTTAATTTTTTTCAAATTTGTCTCATTCCTTCGCTAATTGATTAATCGAAATTCCAATTGTAGATTCATTCTTAGCAACACAAAGTTCTCCTTAGCAAAAAAAAATGACGTTCCTACATTAAGATTTTTGATAAAAATTTGCAAAATCTTCTATGTTTTTAAAAATTTGGGAAAAGTGTCCAAGTAAAAATAAAATAGCTGGGCTCAAATGAAAATTTTTGATACCAAAAACTTTTAGTTTAATTGATAAAATGACTGAAAAATTGTGGGTCAAAGTTTGAACTGTGCATAGTGCATACTTGAAAAGTGGTATAGGCACAAAAATTCCGACCCTTTTTCTTCATTCTACACTTCGCCAATTATAAATTGGGGTATCACGTGAATTTTCCGCGGACAATTCCCCCCTGGAAATTCCCCGCGGGGAAAATTTCTCGCGGCAGTGAAAATTTCCTGCGGTAAAAACTAAAAATTGCCCGCGGCGAAAAAAATTCTCATAGAACTATCACAAACAAACAAATGAGGGTTGGTCTCACTCTCCTTCCTTTGATTTTTCAGCATTTTGTTGGAAAAATGATCTTGAAGTTGGAAAAATTTGCCTTTTATTGTACTCATATTTTTCTCACTTGAGGCAAGGCGAGTACAAAATGGTGAATTTTCCTAACTTGATGAGATATGAATAAAAATAATAGGTTGTTCAAACTTGGAAAATTCACGAAAATATTCCAACCTGGAAAAATATATCAGTACCTTATAGATTAGATACCAAGATAGATAGATATATGGAATTTTCTCAAGTTGGAGCAACCTGCTAATTTTACCTTATCTGATAAAGTTTGGAAAATTCAGCATTCGGTACTCAAATTTTCACAAGTAAGAAAAATATGAGTACAAAAAGTAAATTTTTCCAACTTCAAGATCAAAATGGCAAATTTTTCCAACAAAATGCTGTAAAATCAAAGGGGGGAGAATGAGAGCTGCCCTCATCTGTTTGTTCGTGATAGTTCCATGAGAATTTTTTGTCGCCACGGGCAATTTTTAGTTTTTACCGCGGGAAATTTTCGCCGCGAGAAATTTTCGCCGCGGTAAATTTTTGCCGCTAGCAATTGTCGCCACACGGAATTCAACCGCGAGAAATTGTCCCCGCGGGGAATTTCCAGTGAGGAATTGTCCGCGGGAAATTGACGTGGACTCTAGTGATGGGCGATTAATAATCTATTATTAAAATAATCGATTAATCGACCTAAAAAATAATCGACATGCGATTATTTCTTTCAGAATAATCGATCGTCGATTAATCGATTATTTAGCAAAAATAATCGCACAATTGATTATTTTTCCTTTTTTCATTTCTGGGGCTGAAATTGGGAAAAAAATTCGAAAATAGGAAGTGACATGGAAATTTTGAAGAAAATGTAGAAAAAAAAGAGCTTTGCACTGAATAATTTGTATTTTTTGCAAAGTTGTGGTTTTTTTTTTGGAAATTTTGAAAAAATTTTGACATGTGGAGCACTTTGAAAAATTCCTGAGAAATGTTCACGGACCTCAAACTTTTGAGTTTGACTTTAAAGTAATGTAATTTGTGAGGCTCATGAAAACTTTTAGGGAGTTTTTTAAATTTTTTTGGAGAAATGGGCTAAAACAATGAAAAAAAGGTTCAAATTGCATACTGCGATTATAATCGATTAATCGATTATTTTGTCGTCGATTAATTGAGGTGCCGATTATTTTTCCCGTCGATTAATCGATTGTCGATTATTTTAAATAATCGAATTTTGCCCATCACTAGTGGACTCAGAAATTGGGCCTGCGTTCACCTTCGCGCCTCTATTTCTAAGGGGTGCGAACTCTGGCTGAAGTTTTTGGAAACAGATGGCTGACTTTGTATGTAGAATTAACCCAGGAAAAGTCAGCCATGGCTGAGATGTACGATGGCTGACTTTGTATGTAGAATTAACCCAGGAAAAGTCAGCCATGGCTGAGATGTACGATGGCTGACTTTGTATGTAGAATTAACCCACAAAGTGGCTGACATGCCCGGATATCACTACCTGTATAATATATTTTTTCAAATTTTCGACACTCAACCCTTCCTATCAAAAATTTTGAATTACAATTTGAGATTTTTTCAACTCGCATTATTGTTTTTCTGATGGACCAATTGGATAAAAATGTGAAATGGCCACTAATGATTTCTATAAACTATAATAATATACCAATATTCTTGAAAAATATGACATTTTTGGAGGCTACCCGGCGTTCAAAAAAGCAGAAAAATTAGCCGAAAAGAGTAGACATTCTCACTTTTTGCTCATTTCGACCCCTGCTGCGCGTCGCGCATTGTTCCTCTGGGATAATTTCTCAGAAAAAGGCAGAATTCGGCAGAAAGGGGCAGAAATTATCAGCAGACTCGAGCAGAAAAAGGCAGAATAATTTTGCTTTTCTTGCACACTGGGTACCTAACAAATTCATTGAAATTCAGATAAATTATTGCAATTTTTCAACAAAAAAAAAGCAACAACAACAACAAAAACGAGATTTGTGGAAAGATTACGCTGCAAAATCTCAGTGACCGAAATGTCAATCGCGCCAACTGAATTTTCAACTCCTAGCGAATTATCGAAAAATTAAAAATCCTATTTTTAAATGGTAAAAGCAATGGATAATCTTGAATAAAAATTTTGGTATGTCAAAAAATTTAGAATTAAACCGCCTTGCTACCAATGTACGATATCCATAGGCGCACCCAAAGGGGGGCTCAGGGGGCTCGCCCCCCCCCCCTTAAGCCTGGAAAAAATAATTTTTTGCTTCAAAAATGAGAAAAAAGTCAATTTTTTTGCTCTTCAAAGTATATTTTTTCAAAAAAATTTTGCCCTCGCTTCGCTCAGCAGTATTTTAATACTTACTTTTATTTCAAAACTGGACAATTTTTGATTGATTTTTCAGTCAAAAATCACAAAATTCGCAATAAATTCTCTGTTTGTCATAAAAATTGATAGTGAAAAATGACTCAATTTGAAATTTGACCCCCTCCCCATTTTTTCTCAAATTCTGAGCCCCTCCCTTAATTAATTTCTGGGTGCGCCTATGACGATATCTTATCTTTTATCATTACCTCTTTTTTCGTTTTAAAATTAACAGAAGAGTAGATTATCGTTTGAATTTCAGTTGAAACGTACATGCCAATCAGATAAAAATTTACCGTAATGTTAATCATTTTCATTTTCCTAAATACCATAACCTCATATGCGACGATAAGACTTGATTTAACTCGAGGATTCCGTACTCGAAAGTTATGATACCCGGGTCAATATCTTTCCACGTTCAACATGCGCGGACCAATGTCGTATAATAGCTTAAAGTTTACCATTTATTCGATTTTTTTTTGTGTTTTTTTTGTAATTCTACTTGCATGTCCAGGTCCATTCATATATGATTTTTCGAACAACGTAAGAATTCAAATATTGTACATACTAATAATATTGGTATCGGCTATCAGTTTAAAATTATTGAATGCCTAGCCCTAGGCGCATAAATACTGCATTCATAACAAAAGTTAGCTAAGGAAAATTCGTAAGATTAACGAAATGCTATTTTGTAAAGGCTCTCTCTTAATTTAAATCAGTCAAAATTGACTGATTGAATAGCCAGAATCAAGCCACGGTAGAAATCAGGGGAAATTTACTGATTTAAACAGTGAATTTTTCACTGATTGACTATCAAATTTCACTGATTAATAAAGGAATCAGTGAAATTTTACTTGATTTTCTCTATTTTATCAGTCAGGTTTGGCATTTTTGACTGATTCAGATAAAGAAAGCAGTGTAGAGAATTTATTTTATAGAACCAATTTTAACTGTAATTAATTCGTATAAATTTTTTTCATTGTAGGAATACCTGAATGTTGTATGTACAAATTTAAGAACAAACCTACCGCGAACGCAAAAGGCTTGCGTTAATTTACTTTCAAAAATCGCGCTTCGATATGTGAGTACTGCTTATAACAAAAATACCTAATTATTTTTGTTTCAATTTCACTTCAGAAGGGTAGATATTAGATACTTTTTAAAATTATTAGGAATGCGTTTCACATGATATAGTTTGGAAAATTCATGTAGGTACAAGTGTACTTATAAATGTTACAAATACCCAATAAATAATATTTCTGAAGAATGTTGAAATGTTTTCACGAAAACAAAAAAAAATTGAAACATTGTATCAAGTCCTCACCAACAATTCAGCACCTACCGAAAAATCTACAAATTCAATATGAATACATACAGTGACGGCGTGATAGGGGTAATGGAGGGGAGGGGAGGGGGTAAATTCCTTCTAGCCAATTTGCACTCAGCCAAGTCGGCAACGTTTCGAAAAAGTCGGCAGATTGGTTAAAAAAAAGCAAGGGAGTACTAAAAGACACGAAATTCGAAAACAACCATAAAAAGGAAGAAAACAATCAAAATTGTACGAAAATTATGAAATTAGGGAAGTAAAATTTTAAGGAAGGAAACTATTGATTAAAGATTCCGTTTTTTTAGTCAAAATTTCTATATTTTCAAAAAAAATTTCTCCTTTGCCCCGCTCGTGCCTAATATGCACCTTACTACATTACGATTCAATAAATTTGAAGTGGTGAGGATTATTTCTACCTAAATTGCACCAAAAATTACCACTTCGCGAGTTGAAATACGGTTATCTGTTCACAGATCGAGGTGAACAGGTACCTATTTCAACAAATAACGAAGCTGACAAGTTTATTTAGGCAGAAGCTTTACCTCCCTTTGTTCTGCTCGTGAATTCAAGGCCAAGAGTGAGCTTTGGGTTCGCGAGTAGGCAAGTTATTTTTAGCCTCGTATCTTGCAGGTTTCTTTGTTCCACTGACGGCAGGTACTTCAGTGGCAAATCTTACATGGATTGCCTAGTCCCTGTGTTAAACGAAGTGTTTTTTGATGCGGAAAAAAGAAAAGATCAAAACTTGCAGTGCAGGTTCGGTTAGTTTTTCTCCTACCCTAAACCGAGTTGCCCAAGACCTACGCCACTTGCATGGTGCATTTTTTGAATTAACCCAGTGTAAAAAGTGTAAGGAAAACGAACAAAGCTCTGCACCGTGCAAGTGGTGTAGCTTTGTCCATTTTTCATTAAAATGTTGTAAAAAATAATTCATTCAACTTGCGTCATCTAAAATTTATTTTTTATTTCTAGGTTGACGATTTACTCTTGCTAAAAGCCGCGAATGACCCACCAAACGACCCCGACGATTGGGAATTGTTGTTTTATAATGTTTCATTGAAATATGTAAGTATTTTTTGTCACGAACTGACCTAACTGACTGCCTGACAATAAGATTATTATATCTTTGTATAAGTGATAGATAGTATGATTATCTCAGAAATGATTTAATCCACATCAAATCATAAAAGTATCTAATTTCATCAATTCATATTATGTGAAGATGAGTCGCTTATACAGTTTGATATAATTTTTGATCAAATTATATCTGAAAAATCCAGATGTAATTATTAGCAAGGACCGGATAAATATGTAAAAACATATTTTTCTGTGAGCATTCCTATCGCGCATATCGGTGGTTTCTTTACAATTCAAAAAATTCTGAGTATTTTGAGCCCCATATGTTAGCGCATATTTTTGCATATTTTGGGTAAAAACGCATATTTTTACATATTTTGCCATTTTTTACGCATATTTTAGCATATTTTGTCCATTTTGCTCGTTTTCGTGTATATTTTACTCATTTTGTCTCTTTATTTACACTTTTCCCGTCATTACCAAGGATTGGATGTGTATGAAAAAACATATTTTCGTATGAGCATTCCCATCACGCATATCAATGGTTTCTTTACGATTCAAAAAATTCTGAGTATTTTGAGCCCCATATATTTTCGCATACGTATTTTGGGTATACCATAAACGCATATTTTTACGTATTTTGTCATTTTTGGCGCATAATTGGCCATATTTTGACCATTTTTCACGTTTTTGGGCAAATTTTACTCATTTTATCTGTTTTTACTCTTTTTTTTTCGTACTTACCACCCAAAATTTAATTTTTTAATTTTTTTCTGTCTGAGAAATGAAAATTCCTGTTGCAACTTTTTTTTTGAAAAAGTAAATACTTTTGATTTTGAATTAAAAATTGATTTTATCAATAAGAAATTACTAAAATAGTCAAAATTGCCTAAAATGAATAATATTTCAGCACTTTGAGTGATAATTTAATGACAAGATCGAAAAAAGCTGTTTTTTGATACCCTTATCGTATTCACATATTTTCACATAATTTTTCGAGTTTTTAGCACATATTTTTGCATATTTCACCCCTTTTTAGCGCATAAAATATGTGCATATTTTGCGTTTTTTAGAACATACATATCCGGTCCTTGATTATTAGATATGAATTATTGATTGGGATATTTTTTTGAGATGAAAGGGTATGGCCGGGTTAGGGGTGAATTTGGCCCTTGTTCCGATTTTCACTTTAACCCCCTCAAGTGGTGACCATTGATGTAAAAACATTCTAGAAAAAATTTTGACCCCTCAACCCCCACCCTTTCGGAGATATGGCCATTTTATTGGCTGATTTTCAAGAATTTTTAATTCCAACGGAAGTGAACGAAATTTTCTGTTCTTTGGAAAAAAGTTACATCTCGTAGAAGTGTATCTATGATAATTTTTTCAAACACGTTGGTACATTTCTTCATGTTTTTTCGGCTATTTGAAGTTTTCAATCGAAAAAAACACCATATAATCGAAGAGCGACCACCCTGGAAAATTTACTAAAAAACGTGTTTTTTTATGTAGAATTTCGCTGTGCATTCGGTTTTGGCCGATTCTTTGAACTAAGGGCCGAAAAATGCGAAAACCCGTACAGAAACGTTGTTATTTTAGCAGATTTTTCAAATTTTAGCGTTTTATACAGAAAGAAAGGGTCAAATGAAAAAACCAATATCATATTCGTGTTCAGCAGGTCAAAATACCCCGATAGACACCCTTTTTGCAAGCGTTTTGCTTGAATTTTCAAAATTTACTTTTTTCACTGATTTTTCATGATACAAAAGCTGGAGACCTCGAGAGAAACAAACGCGAAAAGAGTGTTAATCGGGGTATTTTGACCCACTGAACACGAATATGAGATTAGTTTTTCATTTTTGGTTGCATATCTCTTGCATCAACATCCCTACCTCCCCCATAACATAATCAATAACGAATGAATTAATTTTGTGAGGCGCAATAAGATGCCAGAATGAAAATTAAGAATTTGAAAACAAATTCTATAATCGTTTATGTCCTGCTCTTGTTCTCGTGAAATTTTTTCGATCACGATCTTCTTTGTTGCTGCTGGTGAAAAACTTGCAAAAAATGTCTGTTCAAATTCTGGTCACGCAGCTTTGTAGGTATCCCTTTGACACGGTATGACCGGCTCTGGATGGAACCAGGTACCAGTGAGTTTTTCCTTGGAGGCATAGTTCTTAAGATTTTTTGAGTAGATTTGAATGGTATAAATAAGTAATTCCCAACATGAGCAGTACCTAACTTTTTCCTCAAATAGATTAATGGTCTGTGGTTTGTTCCATCCGATTGCTGTGAAATTTAAAAAAATTTGTTCCACTCCTCAAAGTCTACTTTTTACTCGAATTGGACATTTCATTACCCGATATTTTATGTTTACTGTAGAAACACGTAGAACCGCTTTTGAACCATACTCATTTGATGAAGATACCGACGGGCGCAATCGAATGGATTGTTTTGACGAAAGCTCTTGAAATTTCGATAAATGTAAGAAAACATCAGTATTATGCGATTATGATGAAGCTGACAGAAAGAAGTAGGTAGATAGTTGATATGTATGTAGGTATCAAAAGATTCATTAAAATTGAATGCTAGCTGAAGTTGACTCATAACTGCCCGATCTGCAAAAAAAAGCAGACTGTTCTGCTCATATTCTGCCCTCTTTCTGCTAGGGCTGCCAACATCGATTTTGAAAAATCATTAAATTTTTATTTCAAAAAATCACTTTTAGTGATTTTTAAGAATGTGGGACAAAAATAGCCCAAATTGAGCTAATATCTAAGGCGTGTATAGGAGAAATTGACCAGAAAAAAAAAGGTTCTCAGACAACTAAAACTAAGTATGAAAAACGACGAAAATCTATTAATTTTTTGATTTTTGATCCAAAAATCACTAAAATCACTATAAAAGCGAAGAAAACCCCTGTAGTTTTGCTGAAAAAGTATCAAAATCACTACTTTTCTGGAAAATCACCTCTAAAATCACTACCTTCGTTTTCAGTGGTCAATTTCGCGCTCCACCTTATATATGTAGATGGAAAATTACCCCTCTCCTATGTGCTTGGAAAATTATTCAAAAAGTTGTCTGGGAGTGACATATAACTTCACAAGTTATGAGTTATGAACTTGCGACAATTGTTCGGGGTCATTTCTTCACGCACTATTCCTCATCTACAGCAGTTTTCTAAACTGGGCAATTTACCGAGAGCGAAGTACCTACGCGATTCCTTGAGAGCTAGAATTTTTCCTTGAGCCATTTTCCCACTACCTAAAATTTCATTCCCTTTCTTTTCCCTTGTGAAATTTTCTGTCAACTAATTTTCAAGCTTTCAACAAGACAGCATTATATTTGAACGGCAAGGATATCAGAATGCCATTTTTAAAATATCACAGGTCATGATGCAGCATGAAACACAAGTCACAAAATTTTGTGATAAAGTCTGATATTAATAAGCTGTGATATATTGAAGACAGGATTGGTAAGTAGAATAACAGAACAAAACTAAACAAAACAAAATGAACGAATAAAAAACTAAAATTTTATTTTTTCAAAATAATAAACAGAACAGTGAACAAAATAATGCTCTGACCAAAATGAACAAAACAAAACGTATAAATAATTTTTTTTGATCATATTTCCATAATTTTTCACCATTTTTCAAGCCATTTTCGAATATTTTTGAAATTCCTCCATTCCCTCCTCATGAGTTCGCACCTGACATATCACTTTTCTCCACTTGAACATCAATTTTTTGAAAAATTGAACAGAAGAACAGAACAGAACGCAATACATATAATAACTGGAACAAAACTAGAACAGAACAAAACAATTCGTTCAATAATTTGTTACTGGTCTGAACAGAACAAAATATCATAGTGTTGCACCAACTCTAGTTGTAGGCTATTCCTTCCTTCCTGTTATTACGGGAAATTTTTGTTGATGAATTTTAGCTCTCAGAAAATTGTGTGGTTGGGGAATTATCGCCCACGGGAAAACACAGGATTGAATGTCTTGTTACCATGACTTATACTTTTATCTGGTAAATTCGCTTCACCAAATCCGAAGACAAAGATCATCTTGCTAGCCAACTTCACCAATATGAGTAGTAGTTAGGTACCTACATAAACATTACATATATTATGCAACAAGTGAGCAAAAGAGCACCTAGATACACTCGTTTGGATTCACACTCACACATTTCTACTCCAGTGTTGTAGGTATACATTTATGCTATTTTTCTCAACTATAGACGCAAACCATTTTATCTAATTTTCACGGATAAAGTAAATTACACTAAAATGCCTAATAACCCCATTTTATTTCAGAATTGCTTCGACTGGAAAATTAAAAAAACCGCTGAATTTATTCTTGAATGCAAAAAAAACTCACGATGTGAATATAAAAAAGCATTCTGCGATTTAGCAAAATTATATGTAAGTATCTACTTACCTAAACTTTATAACAAACGTTTGTATAGTGTAGCCCATTCTATAGTTACTAACATAGAGCCGTGTATTTTCATAGAGAGCTAAGTGCTATTTTTAAAAAAATTGAGTTATGCCATCATAAGATTTTTCAGTAAAATAAACACCTTCCAAACCTATCAACTTGCCTGAGACCTACCTATTTTGTTCGAACATGTGGCAAATTTTGTGGATAGGAATTATCTATCAAAATTACCGTTTCCAGAGTTTTGGGAAATCCATAAAACTGTGGTTAATTTTATGGATAGTAATTATCCATGCATTTCACCACAAAAGTAAAAAGTTTGAACATGTGGCAAATTTTGAGGATAGGAATTTTCCATCAAAATTACCGTTTTAAGAATTCGGGGAAACCCATAAAACTGTCGTTAATTTTACGGATAATAATTATCCATGCATTTGACTACTAGTCTAAGCGGTTAACCGGAGTATACTTCACTTTTTGAACACGGGTTGAAATGTGGTTTTTATTTCAGTATGACCCATAACAATATTTTTTGAGAAGGGGAGGCATCAAAAATTTCCCTTGGGGAGGGCGTGAGGGGGAGTTTTAGGGAGGGTTTCACCCCTATTTTTCCACATTGAGGGATCGGGGTAAATTTGGTGTCGTTTTCGTATAACTCGACCCTTCTGAACTCGAATCTGCAGTTAGTTTTTCGATCAAAGACGTACAACTCGCGCAATCGTACTATTTGTGTCGCGAAAAATTGCTAATTTTGAGGGAAAAGAGGTAAAATTACGATTTTTTACATCTTGAGACAAGTAATGTTGACGAATTAGAGTTTGAACCCTGTTTTCTATATAATTCGAACCTTCCGAGTCCGAATTTGTTATTGGTTTCCGGATAAGAAGTGAAATACTTTCTTATTTGCCTATTTTTGGTAGCGAAAAACAGCCGATTTTGGTGAAAATCAACTCCAAATCGCAAGTTTCCATTTTCCCAACCAATCCTTGTATGGCATAATTTTTAGACATAATTTGAACCTCCTGAACACGAATTTTTGATTAGTTTCCCGATTGGAAGTAGAGAATTGCCTCAATCGTGAAATTAACGTAGCGTAAAATCCCTTACGAAGTTATAGATTCCGTACACCATCTTAATGTCAATAATGCATGACATTCGTTTCAGCCATTACCATCAATTCCAAAAAATCTCGACGAGGCTATTGAAAAGTGTAATTATCTGGCTCAAGAATGTAGAGATCTGGACAAAAAATGTGGAGATCTGGACGAAAAATGTAGAAATCTGGACAAAAAATGTGTAAGTACCTACTTTTTAACATTAAACTTTATAAAAATGAATTATGTTACATAACTTAGAGTTAGCGCAGGATGGTATTTGTATTTTTAGTCTTCTATTGATAATAGGACGTCAATATCGTGAGCTCTTATCACAATATAATATGGCAAAATCTAAACATGGTAAAACGATCAGAGGCGGAGACTTAGATTTTTTCCGCATGTCGCAAAATTTTAATCAAAAAAATAAAATGATTTTTTGCAGGTAGGGTATTTAATTTTTATATTTACCAAACATAGCATTTGAGAAAAATGGGGAGAGGGGGTTAAATTTTAAATTAGTCATATCACAAATCATCAATTTTTTCCGGCAAATTAGGAATTTATTGAAGAATTGGTGATTTTTGACTGAAAAATTAGTCAAAAAATTATTAAATTTTCCACTTGAAATTACTTATTACTAAACTACTGCCCGAGCGAAGCGAGGGTGAAATTTTTTGGGAAAAAATACTGTTTGAAAAGCAAGAAAATGCACTTTTAAAATATTTTTTGCAATAAAAAAATCTTTTTTCCAAACCTTAGAGGGGGCTCGAGCTCCGCGAGCCCTCCCCCTTGGGTGCACCTATGAAATTCGGCATGTCGCCAAAAAATTTCGCATGTCACACTTGCGACATGCGCGACACGAAAGTTTCCGCCCTTGAAAACGATCAAACTTTATCGTTAAAATCCGGACAAAACTTTAAAATTCTATAGAATGAAAAAATTAACCTTCAGTTAAAAAAAAAAAAAAAAAAAAAAGCTAAAACATTTAATGAAATGTACCAAATTTCGTTTTCGGAACACGAATATATGTTGTTAGCAGAGTATACTGTTTATTTTCCTCTCCCCAAGTTTTCTATAAACAAGATGAAGATGAGCGCAGAAAGGGTGAGCACTGAGCAGCCTGAGCGAAGAAAGTGCATGAGCTAGGGAATCAACTTTCGTTTTGCAGTCAGCAAAATGATGAGTAAAATCCCTTAATGAGTATAACGAGCTCTCTCCATGAAGATGGAAACATATCACACCGTAAGGTGTGCAAAGATTTGTGAATTCGCCAGCGATCGACTGCGAATTGTGAAAAAATTCATGATAGCCAGGCACCAGCGAATTCGCAGGCAAAACGCTGGCGAATTCGTCGGTGCCTGACTGTCTGCGAATTTTTTGCCGCGAATTCGCTGGGAATCGCCGTGCACTGATACTTTGAATTCAACCCAAAAAATGCATTTGGCGCAAGGTGCTGAAAAGTATATTGCCATGAACCTGCCAGATTTCAAACTTATTATCTTAAGAAATAATATCTTATACTTATCTACAATAAATAATTTTTTTATATCATTCAAAATGATTTACAATTCTCGATGATCGATTTAATTATTGACAATTCGAGCTAAAATCAAATTATTTTAGTAATCTTGGTTCAATTTGTTGTGTAATTATTTCAGAATGAATTAATGATATCAGTCGTATCCGTAAGTTGTAGAAGAAAGTTCCACTATTTTTTGGAAATATTTGGTAGGGGTTTTTTGCCGCAAAACGAACATGGAGAAACTGAAGGAGCTTCAACTTTATACCCGAGTGTAAGCCAAGCTTTTGAAAAAATTAGGGCTTTTGTGAAAAATAGGTTTAATGTGATTCAAAAGAATGTCTACCAGTTGGTATCCTTATATTATAATTCAGACGATGAATATGTGGGAGTGACTAGTGGAAAGCATGAAGGCTGGAGCAAAGAAATAATGAAAGTGTACCGAAATTTAAAGGAAATGCCCATCGATACATCGACACAGCCTGATACTACTACACCGGATCCAGTTCTAGAGAATCAAAAATTATTGACCGGTTTGATTTTAGAGTTCACAGCTGTAAAAAATGAAACAGAGGCTGTTGGAAAATTTCTAGAGCAATGCCGCTCGTGTTCTTGGTCAAAAGTAAACGTGGACACTACAACATTACATAACCTGGCAGTACAAGCGCCCGAACATCAGAAGAGATTGTTCCTTATTCATGATATAATGATGCATTTCGATTTCGATTTACCATCAGAAGTTGATTTCATTACGGATTTATTCATCACGGGAACTTATTTTAAACACCATACATATGAAGACTTTTTAAAGTGGTATGAACGGTGTGCGACAGTATTATATTTCTGCAACCCGTACGATCGAGAAGAATTCAAACAACAACTGGCCGGAGCATATGGATCAAATGTAACTTTTAGAAATATGGTCGATAAGTTTTGCTTCGAGTTTGTAAATTTGTATCGTGTAATCAGCAATGAAGATGTACATTCGTTGCCGAAAATTCCGGATGTATGTAAAAGTGGCTCCAGAGAAATTCATGATTACATCGAAGCTTTGGGAACTGCGAAACAAAAAAATGATGAATATCGTTTGATAGCATCAGTTATTGGATTAATTTGATGCAATAAAAATGTTAGTGTATCTCAGTATTATCACATTATTCTTCTGTTCTCATATATAATTTTAAATCTACATTTATTTCCCCCGCCGCTCATGTTGTCCAACACTAAATAACAGCCTTCCAGAAAAAATTATTTCAAAACATGTTTTCAAGCGATAAAAAAATTATAATAAAAACAAATGTCCATAACTATGACTTCTTGTCCAATTTTAAAATCGAAGAGATTTAAAAATAAATTTGTACAGATGTCTCATTAGTTTCACCTGTAATGCCTGCATTGAAAAATGAACAGATTTGGTTGTCGATTTTTTTTTTATTATTTCTTATCTTACCTGCATGAATCGTCTGCTAAACGTATTTTTTGGATATAACTGGGCACCACAGAAAAAACCCTTTGATGAACATGTTGCCTAATTTTAGAATTGGGGAATTTATAATTGCACGTCAGAAAAAAAGGTTTGCACGACGAAAATGGCACAATTAAATCACGACCAAAGAATGGAAATTCACGACAGAAAAAATAAAAATTGCACGACGACGACGAACCATAAACGACGAATTAATAAGAGTAAACGACAATTTAGAGATTAAAAATAATTTTTTCAACGACGAAATAATGTCATCAAGTCGAAACGAAGTTTTGCACAATTTGCTGACAAAACTTTGAATTTTACGAAAAAATTTCTGGTGTATAAGGTGTAGCAAATGTAAGAGACGATGATTTTAAATTGAATCAATTTCTCTTAAAAAATTTATTAAATGATTAAAATAAATAAATATAGTTAAAATAAATAACATTAATTTGTCAAATTAAAATTTAATTATTTATTATTATTTAGAAAATAAATTAATCTTTTAAATTAATTTAAGTAAATAAAACTTCTAATTGAATAAAAATTTCATTTGAAAACAGATAAATTGCAATTTGCAAAAAAAAATTCTGGAACTGGTAATATAAAACTGAAATTTATTTTAGTTCCAGTTCCAGTTTTCAGATTTCACTACTCATCATTTCAGTTCCAGTACCAGTTTTTCAGTTTTCCATCATTGAAAAAATGAAGGGCAGTCGTGAAGTTTTTTTTAATCGTCCTGATGAAAACTGTCATTTTTTTTTCAATCGTATGATAATTTTATTTACTGTGATTCCTTTATTTGGCTGCTAGAACTTTTTTTTTGACGTGCATTTTCATTTTCTGTCGTGCGTTCATTTTGTCGCCGTGTTTAATCTGTTTTGACGTTCACTGAATAGATTCGTCGCTTACATCCTCTTATCTCGTCGTGGGAAATCTCTATTTTGTCGTGCAAATAAATGGCACCCTTTAGAATTTAAGGGGCAAATGCTACTTCTAAAAGAATTACGTCAAAATTTTTTACAACCATGGGAATGAATAGCACTTTAAAAACTGAACAAATTTTCACTAAGTATAATATGACTTTTTGCCTGACTTGAAAATTGAAGGGGCTACAAATTTTTTTTTTTCAAAAACAATTTTTAAAAAGTCAACCAATCAAGGGAATGGATAGCACGTTAAAAACTGAAAAAATTTTGTTCTGTGCACTTTTTGCCTAAAGTCGAAAATGAAGGGGCTACGGCTCGGGCAAAATACGTGGGCTTCAAAAAATTTTCAAATTTTCTCAATTTTGAATGACCCATGGTCCCTTCATTTTTAATGTTGGACAAAAAGTGTACAGAACAATTTTTTTCTGTTTTCAACGTATTATCCATTCCCTTCATTAGTTCATTAGGAAAAAAAATTGAAAAAAAAAATTGTAGCCCCTTCAATTTTTGAGTTTGGCAAAAAGTCATAGAGCGAAAATTTATTCAGTTTTTATACTACTATTCTGTTCCTATCGTTGAAAAAAAATTGATGTAATTTTTTTAGAAATAGCATTTGTCCCTTAAATTCTAAAATTAGGCAACATATTCATCTCAAGGTGTTTTTTTTTCAGTGGTACCCGGTTATATCCAAAAAAAATATGTTTAGCAGACGATTCATGGAACGCCCTGTAGTTCAGTGATTTGACGAAACGAAACACTAAACTGAGGAAAAGGGAATTTTTGCGCTACATGTGGTTTCATTTCCTCATACGAACGTGCTCGTGAAACCGGACATATTTAAAAGTAAATGTGTGCAAATAAGGTATATCGTGTGAATCACTGATTTAATTATTCGTTCGCAGTTTTTTTTTTCACATTTCAAGGACGTTCGATTCGATTTGATCTAATTTCACGAGAATCGTACGGAAAAAGCATAATGTAGTACTAAAACGGTCATGAAATTTATAAATAGTTGCAACATAAATGAATTTATCATTTATCGAAAGTCAAGGTAAATGGAAGAAAGTAAACTGGTTTTTTTCTTTCTCGAGTATATTTACGATTTCGTGCATATTGTTTAACTAGATGAGGTGTTATATTATGGTAAAAATCGTCGCTCCTACCGTTTCTGTAATGGGTGCGGTTTCCAAATGACGAAGAGTCTATTCAACGTATACCCAAACAATTAACAGTTTAAATTGAATTTTTCTGAATAGGTTTTTTTCGAAACCAGCAATATGGTTTATGTGAGTCTATGATCTTTCACAATTGAGTGTGTCGAATTGAATAAGGTAGGAAATGGTGTGCAGAATTTTTTTATTCATATGGTAGATCTAGGTGCTGTGTGATTATAAATGCATTCGTTATTTAGACGTAGGATAGGTTTCGTACACCCGGTTTTAGAAGATTGCCGGTTGCATGTATTTATTCGTATCAACGTAGCTACGTACATGCGAAGTTTGCTATATTCTTTAGCATTCCATCGTATTATATTCATGTTGCTCACCTACTTTATATCCACTTTCAGTAAATTCTTCAGCATCACTTGTGCTGAACTTGATGCTGTAACTGGATGCACATGTTTGCTACTTGTCTATTATAGGTAGATCTTTTGAAATGTACGCCATTTCTTTATGTTGCGGTGTATATCCAACCAGTAAATAACGATGGCAGTCAGTAATAATGGTTGGCTTTTGACTAATAACTGGATGGTAATATTGATTATATGAATGAATACATGTGGACGTACGTGATAATCCGAAGTAACGGTGTGCTAGCCATACCTTCGAGGTAGATAGCCGGGTGCAATGTGCGATTTTGAAAAAAAAATCCATGTTGGTGGTCATTTTGCAGGTGTGCTTGATGATGATGATGACGACGTGGAATGATTCTTTTTTTTTGAAAATTCATGCTTGAAGTGGGTATAAAAATTGGAAATATTTTTGAAATGAATTGAATTTTGGGGGAAAAAAATTTATTTAGGTGGAGAAAAAGCAAAGGTAGAGATCAATCTTCCTGTGGATAATTTCTGTTCCCTGAACATTGTTGAAAATTTTCACCACTTTTTATTCTACAACATTCTGCAATATTCTGAGATATTCTTCGATATTTTTTAACAATCTGCAATCTGCAATAACTATGGTACTTCTTTGATATTCTCAGATATTTCCCGATATTCTGTGTAATTCTGTGCAAAGAGGAGGGGAAATGGGCATAGATTAAGAATACTACGTATGGAAAAGGGATGATCCCCGTTGGGCTTGTAGGGGTCCGCGAGGACCCTACAGAACTAAAAAACATTCGTTTGTCCTTTAAAAGTTACCAAAAATCCAATATTTCCAAAAAAAAATTCAAAAGTTATGAAATTCAAATTTAGTGATTATTTAGCGACTGTGCAGATCGAAAAATACAACTCTTCGAGAAAATCGCCATTTTATAAGTTTTAATTCAGATGAAGTGAAGTGTAATAAAAGAAAGTACACTGAAAAAAAAATGTAATAAAATTTATCCAAAAAATAATAACGTGTCCCAATTCTGGTAAAATTTATTATTTTTTTGAATAAATTTTTTTTTTGGTAAAATTTATTCATTTTTTTGACAAATTTTATCATTTTTTCTGATAAAAAAATACCATTTTTCAGAACAAATTTCACCTGTTTTGTGAATTGAGCAGACTCGTTATTTTTTTTTTTGAATAAATTTTATCATTTTTTGATTAAAAATTATTATTTTGGTAAAATTTTGATAAAATTTATTATTTTTGGGGTAAAATGTATTAATTTTCGTAACTTCTGTTTTTTCCGTCTAAAAAAGCAATTAAATATTGATTTTGCAAAAAAAATTGTACTTTTTGGTCTACTTAGTCATTAAATAATATCTAAATATGTGATTGAGATTGGCTCAAAAATCAAAATATTGTATTTTTGCTCCCTCCTTCCCCCCATTGTGTAAGACCTTTTTTGCTCTTCAATTTTCCCCTCCCCTCAAGCCCGGGTTTTCTATGCACGGCCCTGATTCTGCGATCATTTGCGATATTCTTTGAAGCCTTTTAATATTCTGTCTAATGATATTCTTCAATATTTTTTGAAATTCTTTGATATTCTGACGTATGCCATATCTGTGATATTCTGAGAAATTTTTCTAAGTATATTCATTGATATTCTCTGATCTCTGACCAAGGCTGCACGAACAAAAAAGAATAAGTTCCTAAGAACCAAAATGAACCAAAAATCTGGAGAAAAAAATAAGCATGAGAACAGGAATGATCAGAAAAAAACAAAAAAGAACAAGAACGATGGTTTCCTTTTTTTTCCCCCATTTTTTTCCAAATTCTCGTTGGTTCAGTTTTCTAAACTCAAATGAGTCATTTTGTGACTGTGACTCCACCAGGGGAAAACGAAATTTGATGATGGCGAGTATGTTATGGGAGGGGGTGGATCCAATTGAATCCGAAAAATGGCGCGATCCAATCGGATCCAAGTGTATTTGAATGAATAAAAGTGGGTCCAAATAAATCCAAATTAATCCAATTGAAGACATTTTTCTCTTTAAATTGAAAAAATCTGATGTATTCAATTGAATTTTTTTGGATCTAATTTGATCCTTTTTTTTTCTAATTGGATCTTTTTGGATCTAATTGAATAAAAAAATTTGGTAGTTTATAAAATTGGGTCTATTTGGGTTCAATAAGATCCAATTGGATCTGAAAAGTTGAGAAGAGATCTGAACAGATTTGGAAAGATACAGTTGGATCTGAAAATGTGTAATTTTTTGGATAAAAAAAAATGGCACATTTTCAGATCCAATCGGATCCACTTGAATATAATTTTTTCCCGGGATATTTTTAAATTTCAAAGAAAGAACAAAAAAATCAAAAATTCAAAGAACAAAAATGAGAACGAGAATAGCCAGAAAAGAACAAGAACAAGAAAGAGAATGAAATTTGTGAGCAAAAAAAAAAAAAATAACCAAAGAACCAAAAATTCTGAGAACAAGAACGAGAATGAAAAACTCTTCGTTCTTGCAGCCCTTTCTCTGATATTCCACAAAAATCTGCAATATTCGGCAACATTTATATTCTTTGAAATTCTATCATATTCTGCCGTATACATCAATATTGATATTCCACTGATATTCTTCAATATTCTCAATTTAATAACGAACTTGAATAACTGAAGTCTCTCCCCTCTAAATCTAAAAAAAAAACAACCATATTTCGTCCAAAAATGGAATTTTACAGGAGGGTAAAATAATGACAGTTCTGCAAATTATGCTTTAATCTTGTTTTTTTTTCTGCTAAAAATTTCACAATGTCCTGCTTTTTTCTTCGTTTTTCCCCATCAAATCTTAATATTTTTGATATTCAGTTTTCTCCGTTGTTAGATTTTTGAAATTAAGTACCTAAGGTACTTACTTTCTTCAAAATTTTTTTGGTTGGCAAAAAATATCGTGAAAAAGATATGTTTGTTTAAAATTTCAAAACAGTTCTGCTTTCTAACAATTGAATTTTCTTAGACACTTTCTTCAATTTTTTTTTTTGAACTTGCAATTTTTTATTTTTATTGTTTTTGTATGGGTAATATTCAACAAAATTAGATTTTCAACAGGTTTTTTTTTTCGTCAATAGTTTTCAATTGTTTTCAAACAATTCGACATCTTGAATAATTTTTTTCTACTTTTTTGGAATTTTCTTCATAATTCAAGAACCCCATTTCAAAGTGTTTCAGACATAAAATTTTTAATTTTCTAATAATTCCGTACTTTATATTTTTTGTGGGGGGGGGGGGGGGAATTGTTGGGTTTTGAAATCAAAGTCATGTAGATACGTATTCTAAAAAATGGCACCAACCACCTCTCCCTCCTTACTTCATTTCCCCCTGTATGCTGTAATTTTTCAGACACAGATCTGGTTTTTTGCACAGTTCTGGTGCCCTACCTAAAATTCCATTCGCTCGACGCAAAACAAACAATATACCACGACCCTGAATCCAAACTACGATCTATGATCTAGCGACAAATATGCTGGCGCCTCGACCGCCTCATTCTCGCGAACCTTTCACATTTTCTGGCCACATCTTTCGCGGCGGCCTATTCTCACACGTTATAGGACAAGTCGCGCATTCCTTCAAAATGTAATTTTTAATCGACATGTTTAATATGTAAAAGGAGGAAAAAATAATAAATGTAGGTAAATGACCGACGTTGACCAATAGATATAAGTGAAGCTGCTGTACAGCTGGACTGGGGACGCGGCGTGTATGCGCAGATCATCTCGATAGATACCAGAAAAACCTGAATAAACATTCCAACTTCAATAAAACCTCTTATTGGTCCCGATATACGCAACCTTGTTCGCGCGCCATACAGAGAAGGTCTCTCTATTAGCTAGTACGGTAATTTAGTCATGAAAACGAATTAAGCGTATGAAAATCGGTGACCTTTGATGAAAGCACGCGTAATAGGTAATTGCAATTTCACTGTGGTGAAAAAGTAGGTAGGTATTGTTAGTGTAATGAATAAGTACGAGTACGCGTAGGTGTTCGTCATTGTTTTCGTGTACGATCGACTGATTACATTTTCATTGCTTGATTGGTGACTTCGAGCTTAATATGAGAATGAAATCGATTTTATTGAAAGATTTTACCTCGAAGAAATAGCTCGTATAGATGAATTTCTATTTTTTTCAACATTGTGTCCATATCGAACATTAAATTCATGAAAAACATGAAAATAGCATGAATGCCAATACAGTGGCATGAAAGCATGAAAATAGCATGCATTGTGCTCATTTTCCACAAAAATCATGAATTTTCAACATTCTCCTTCTCAATTTTTAAATCGAAGAATTGCTTTTTAATCATTTTTCAACTTCATTTTTTTATGACAACTCAGATTCAAATAAGAAAAATCAAAATTTAAATGAAAATGAAAATGATCTGGCGAATAATTTCAAAATTAGAATATTTACGATACTTAATTTACAATAATTATCAGAATATTTACAGTAATTTATCGTAATTCTTGAAATTTTTACCAAATTTTACCATAATTATTGGAGTATTTACCATAATTACTGAAATATTTACGGCCATTTTCCGTAAGTAGGAAAATAATTACTATAATTCACAGTAATTATTAAAATATTTACGATAGTTTATCTTATTTTTCAAAATATTTATCATCATTTACTGTAATTACTTGAATATTTACGGTGATTTACCGTGATTACTGAAATATCTAACATAACTACTGAAATATTTGCGATAATTTACCGTAATTACTGAAATACTTACGGTCATTTACCATAATTACTGAAGTATTTACGGTTTACGGTTATGCACCGGAATAACTGAAATATTTACGGTAATTTACCGTAATTACTGAAATGATTGCGGTAATTTACCGTAATTACTGAAATGATTGCGGTAATTTACCGTAATTACTGAAATGATTGCGGTAACTTACTGTAATTACCGAAATATTTACGGTAATTTACCGTAAATACTGAAGTATTTAAGATAATTTACCGTAATTACTGAAATGTTTACGATAATTCACCGTAATTACTGAAATGTTAACAGTAATGCACCGTAATAACTGAAATATTTACGGTAATTTACCGTAATTACCGAAATAGGTGCGACAATTTACCGTAATTACCGAAATAGTTGCGGTAATTTACCGTAATTACCTAAATATTCACGGTAATTTACCGTAATTATCGAATATTTACGGTAATTTACCGTAATTACTGAAGTATTTAAGATAATTTACCGTAATTACTGAAATGTTTACGATAATTCAACGTAATTACTGAAATAATTGCGGTAATTCACCGTAAATACTGAAATGTTAACGGTAATTCACCGTAATAACTAAAATATTTACGGTAATTTACCGTAATTACCGGAATAGGTGCGGCAATTTACCGTAATTACCGAAATAGTTGCGGTAATTTACCGTAATTACCTAAATATTCACGGTAATTTACCGTAATTATCGAATATTTACGGTAATTTACTGTAATTACTGAAAAATTTACGATAATGCACCGTAATTACTGAAATAATTGCGGTCATTTACCGTAATTACTTATTTACCATAATTACTGAAATATTTACGGTAATTTACCATGATTATCAAAATTTTCACCATTACATGATGTCTAGGAGGCATGAAAATCGTGAAAAGCATGGAAATAGCATGAATTTTTATTGCCTCAATCCATTAGACACCACGTTCGACCATAAACTTACTAAAAAGTAGGGGGGAAAAAAATAACCAATAACCATGCCATATTTTTCTATCAGATAGGCCGATTAAATGCCATTCGGCGCATCGAGGTATCGATTTAATACTTGGAAATAGTCCGAAACTAGTTTGGAAATTGCATTATGAAAGCTATTTTGACCAAAGGTGAAGCTCGAGATAAATACTGGTTTTCATGCTTCGGGAAGGAATACGAGGTTCGCCTGGTAATCGGTGCTAATTCGAGAAAAGTTGTGATGTAGTTGACCGCGATCGAAGCGTTTATAGCACTTAAAATCTTAGGGCAGGGGGTTCTATAATTTTTATACGGTGATGTTGCAAAATGGGAGCTAATTCGCCTGCGGAAGCGTTGCCGATTAATTCGAGCATCTTGGAAAATAACTGGATGGATTCGCTCGTATACGAAAGAAGCTGGCTACTTTTGGCCCTCGAAATATTAATATTTATATCGAATTGACCTAGTATGAAGATGGGAAATGCATTTTACAGCACGAATCAGCGGTTAGATTCGCGGTTTCGCGTTCGCAGGTTGATATACAATTACATACGTTAGAACGATTCCAGGTTATGGAACGAATTTGAATTTTTTTCGTAGGTGTAAAGGTTGGTAGGGAATGGAATGAAGTAGAGCTGGAGTGTTATAGGCAGAAGTGGTGATCGGCGAAAAGTCAATAGTATTAGTGTCATTATCGTCACGTTGTACCACTTGCAGCGTTTAAATTATTACTTTTTAGCTAAAGGCTAAGTTTAACTACACCCAGACAGCTTGTTTAGAACGGGTACATGTAGACATACCTCTACTGCAGTAAATCCTGGTTTTGTATTCGTACTGTACGCCACATGCATCCCAGTCAAGTATGAACCAGTTATTTGGCTGGTGTTGGTTCGTAGAAACGTGTTGTATCGGTCGTATGTTATCTATGGTGGTTCTATTGCGGTGTTGTCGTCGATGTTGTTGTTGAAGTTTTATGGTCTCTGGAGAGTGCATTTACGCGGGTATGTGAATGTGATTTACAATACGGTGAATAAGGTTCGATATGAGTGCTTTTTTTAGTGGGTTTCGGAGTCGGATTGTGATACGTGTTTGATTGGTGTGAATTAATTGGTGAGTACATCGTGATTTTGCTTAGTTTTCTATGATTTCTATTTGAGGCAAGGGTTTACCCGGGAAAGTACCGATTTGTAAAATTTTCCAATGCCTTGTTCGATTGTATCAGAAATTGATTTTTGATTGCAATTTAAAGGAACAGTGGCCCTGGAAAGGAAAGTTCAAGAAGTGCATTCTGCATTGCAACCCTGTAAGAGAAAATTTGATCAATTTTTCATGGAATCCTGTGCATAGGAAGCTAAATTTTTGAGCCTCAAAGCTCAATTTTGGGACATTTTTTTCCAACCTGATCACTGAAATTGGAGTTGACCTATCGACTTGAAATTTTTATGGTAATTTGAATGTACATAGGAAAAAATCTGATCAAATTTTGAAGTTGATCCATGTATTGTATGTATTGAAAACCAAATTTTTCTAGTTCACAGTTCAATCAGTTTTTTGAAAATGCTCTACAACTTTGGTTATTATCAATTTTTTCAAAATATCGCCGTTTTTCCAGCACATATGATTTGTTCAATAGGGCGGAGTGAAAAAAAAAAAAACATCTTGGATTATGACTAAAACTGGTAGAGTGGTTAACTTTGAGTAGGAGATCTCCCCCCCCCCATTGAGCTCCTTAGGGGTAAGGGAATGGGAGCAAGGGGTGCTTACAGTGCACCACCTTTTGAAAAAACGCTGTTTTCCCTGTTTTTTTTTTTAGAAAATCAAAATTGTGTGAAGCTATCACAGCACTTGAAAGATGCGATTCGAGTTTCTACATCTCCCTAATCCATCGCCACCTTTCTCCGGCAGGTTGAAAAGTTGAAAATCGCAATAAGTATTCCTAATGGTACCCACCCCCTCCCCCCTCTGTTAAGATAGGGGAATCGGCTTAAGAGCTACTTTTTGAAACTAACCAGCAGACATTTAAAACTTGAAAGTAAGGACCCCAAAAAATGATTTTAGGAAATTTTTTCCACTCCCCAACTCACCCCCTTCATCCAATCTCCAAAATAACGAATTTTCGTCAAAAATCCTATCTTGGAACCTAATGAACCAAAAATTCTGAAATTTATGTGGTGTATACAGGGAGTGGTGACCAATTTTTTAGAATTTTTCAGATTTTTTTTGCACCGCTTTTTAGCCAAAACACCACTTTGAAACTTTAAAATCGCTATAATTCTGAAACTAAAAGATCTGCATTTTTTTTTTCTTTTTGGCACAAAATAGTCCTACCATGGTGCAATATAATGCTATTTTTTTCAGATTTTTAGTGTTTATACGTAGAACAGACGAAAAAATGCGAAATACGTACTATTCAAAAATACCCATGTCATCATTAACACAACCAAAAATTCTGAAATTTATTTGGTGTATGTGGGAAAATGTGACCAATTTTTGAGTATTTTTAAATTTTTTTTCGCGATGCATTCTTGTCCAAAAACCACCCTTAAACTTCAAATTGTTAAAAGGGTCAGGTCGAATAAGGGGTGAATTTCGCCCTGGGTTGGATTTTCGTTCTAACACTCCCAAATGGTACTCGTACTCCTTGATGTATAAAAAATTGGAAAAATTTTATGTCCGTTTTATTGCTTGATTTTCAAGAATATCCTGAAAATTCCCTCTCCCATTCCATTAACAATAACCAGCTATTTTGGTAAAGACTGAAAAAACTGAAAAAAGAAATGAAAAAAAATTGGTAGACGGACACAGCTTTCAAATTGATGGTACAGTACCAAGCTTATTAATGTGAGGTCTGTGTTCGTCCACAATTTTTTTTTTTTCATTTCTTTTTTCAATTTTTACCAAAATAGCTGGTTAAATTGTTGATGAAATCTCGCAGGAAAGGGAGGAAATTTTCGAACGGATTTCACTATTTTGATATCATAACATTTTATTACAATTTTTTTTTCGAAGATTTTTCTGGCTGATGAGAAAATCTTGGGGCGGGCACCATTTCTTTTTTGGAGAATTTTTTTGGCGGATTATCACTTTCCATATCGGGTAAATTTTGCAAATTGTATTGTATCATTTTCTCGCGCCTCGATAAGCCCTTCTGAGCTTGAATTTGAAACTTCCCCTTCCTGATAATTTTTTGGGGGTCAAAACCTAAAAGGACTGCTATTTGTAAAAAAACAGCTTAAAAATTTATGTAGGTATGTGTTGTATTTTTATTTTTTATCACAATTATATGTAATATTAAGTTTTTCATTTTTGAGAAATAGGTATACAGATGAATTCAAACCAGTTTCTCGGGATTCATCATAAATATTTTTTATACTGCTTGATCACTATTGAAAATATTTCCTCCCATACTCTGTGCATAAAATTAGCTTTTTTTTATGCCCCCCCCCCCCAAGGTTCGTGATTTAAATTAGCGGATGCATTGCAGGGAATATCGATTTGAAGTTTTAATTTTTTTTATAACAGAGCAATAAGCATAGAAGTGTGAAAAAAAAAAAACTTTAATTTTCAGTAAGTATAGTTATCTACAGTTTCATTTCTATGACTTATTGGATACACCTACTATAAAAATGAAAAATTCGAACTTTCACATTATAAAACTTAATTATATTTTGAAAATAATTCGACACATTTATTGGAATAGGTGTTTAAAATTTTGTATAAAAATGTCTATATTAAGAGAGCACGTATCATATTATTCTTTATTGCATAAAATTTTCAATTTAAAAAAAAGGTACCTTTGAACTATCTAATCACAGGATGAGGTAGTTTATGAGGCGAATATTTTTTCGCTCCTTCATATGGCAGAATAATCCCTATTCTTTTTTTTGAACCGTCGTCACCACCAGTTCGAGTAATTCTCTAATCTGTTGCATATTCGTCTCAAGATTGGAAATACGTCGTTCAATATTCGCTTCAAACTCGAGTATTTGGCTCATGAAAGTTTGACCCAATTTATCAATGGATTGAAATTTTGGAGGACGTTTTCTCATGCTGCGTTTTTTACCGTCCACCTTGCTAAATACTTCTCGATTTTTTAAAATTTCAACCGCATGTTCTACAATGGATGTGGGCATTTTCCAAGGAAATAATTTCATCGACAAATAATAACTCTCCACAATTTCGGGAATCTCAGATAAAAGTCGCACTTCTCTATTGTCAGGAGATACCATGCTTCCAGTAATATACGTATTTTGACCAAGTAATTGAGCAAATAATTGTATTTTTTCACCGAATATTCGACGAAACAACTTCCATAAATATCGTTCGGTGTATTCAAGCAGTTCAGTCATACGAACGAAACAACTAAATAGTGAAATGTATCTGAACACCTTGAATGGATTGCTGTTGGATAGAATTTCCAATTCAGAGATTAATTTTAGCCGGGATACCAATACGACAAATTCGGCATCTTCAGTGATGGCTTGAGTATCACTCACAGCCAAACCATTGAGTAAATTGTAAAGTACAATGGTGATGAGAAACACAAATAAAATGAAAACCAAATGACTGGTACTGAGTGTCGAACCGAATGGTAAAGAATCAGCGCCTAATTCACCGGTCAGCATGGTGATTGTTTTTAAAATCGATATGGCTGGAGTTTGCCAAGAATTTATTGAATTTTCGGTACCAGAATTGGTTTCATTTTGGGAAATTGAATTGGCAGTGGACGTGCCTTGGAATAAAATGTAAAAACTAAATGCAAACGATATTATTAGGGCTGAATATAAAACGGAAAATTTGAAAAAATTCCACGCCACCAATTTAAATATTTCTATGTAGGTCGCACATATCGGATGTTTACCCAATATAAGCACAAATTCCATAGATGAAGTTAGAATAGCACAGGCAGCGACAGAAGATCGCAAATCTGATGGTTCTTTAATTAGAATGAAAGCACCTGTTGTGAAAATCATCACAATTTCCAACCAGTTCTCCAATGATTTGATGTAAAACCGAGGAGAAAAGCAAAATTGACAAAATTCGCGTAAAATAATGGTCAAAAATAGAATCGATGTGATGATTTCACTGCCATAAATAAACATCGAAGTGGATAACGTTTCGTAATCACTTTTGGTATTATTCATATTCGAATTATTGTTCATGGGCGATGAGAATTTCTGGTTAAAGGTCGAAATAATATAAAAATTGAGAGCAACGTAGAATAAAAAATAATTTATGAGATTAATGTAGTAATATTTTTTAACGAGGCACCATTTCAAATGAATAAAACTTTTTGGAACTGGATGCTTGAGCAGTTTTCTCAAGTGAGGTATTTTTTCGATTTCAGAAAGGACCCACATTTCGCTTTTTTCACGATAATTCTGCTTCGTTCTAGTAAATAGCGTATAATTAAACGCAATATAATTATTTTTTGGATCAACGCCTTCATTTTTGACTTTTATTGAGAAAATGCAATCGTCTAAGCAATCTTCGAGTACCCAGTCGTTGTAATAAGCCCATTCAATGAGCCCAAATCCTTCAATATTTTTGTTAAAGTTTGCGGCAGTATAAAAAAGTGCTTTTGTTACCTGGTCATCGTTCAGGCGTAAAGCCAAATTAAATGGCAAACCTTGGCAGTAAAAAGGCAATATACCTTGAGGTATGATTTCATTACATATAAAATCTAAAATTTTGTAATGGAAATGTTTTTGATCACGTTTCTTACACATGCCTGCAAGTAATGAAAATAACACATCGTCTACTCTATCCCGTAGAAGGACTGGATTTTCCATTAATTTTTTAAAAACTTGGTAATTTCCTTGAAATGCAGCCTGACCTAATGGCGATGAATACCACTTGAGAACAGAATTCCTTATTGCCATGTTCGGATTGGCGTTTTTTTTCAACATCATGTCAACAAAGTCCATGAGCTCATTACTGCTAGCAAACTGAAAAAAATCCTCCAAACAGGTCACATCCAAATTTTGAATACTTTCTATGAATTTTTCAGTTTGACAACTATGCAGTAATGACCATAAAAAATCATATAAGTTAGAATGCGGTTGTTTTAGAAGATGACCCAACAAATCCGGATGATTTTGTTGGATTAACTCACGACAAGTGTAACCATCCAAATCCTTATCATGATCCAAGTGAATATCAGAGCGCTCTATCAGTAAACAAGCTGCTTCTGTAAATCTTTCTTGCAAAGCTAAATGTAGAGGAGTTATACGATAATCTGTTGCATTTACGTCAATTTTCGGACAACTGAGTAAAATTTTTAAAAATTCCATCTGACGTTTCTCTCTGCGAAGAGCCAGGTGCAAAGGGGTATCACCGTCTGGATGATGAAAATTTATGGCATCGTGGTTTTCGTGTTCAGTGAGAAATGTCAAAGTTTCCTCGTCTGCGTTTATGACTGCTTCGTGTATCGGGTATCGTTTTGTTATGTAATTTTGCAGATTTGGATCGGCATTGTGTTGTAGAAGAATCTGCACGAATTTGCTGTTTCCGCTGGAACGGCAGGCGATATCCAGTAAGGTGCCATTGTCCGGTTCTTTGTGAAAATAATTCACGTCAAGGTTTTCGCCTCGTTTGAAGATTTCTTCGAATTCGTCAATTTGTCCGTTTTTGAGTGAATCCAATAGTTTGAATGAATTTTCCATTATTTCTTGTGCATTTATCAGCATTGGGTCATTCGCGGTAGATACGACGCACTGTGCCATTATCAAATTTAAGTTACAAGATTTCGCAATGTTATATGACCGTTTGATTATTTCGCGTTATAGGTATTTACTCGAATGAAATCGAAACGATATACAAATCATATTTTCAGTGGACTATGTACATGTACAATATGAAACGAAGCTATTCACAATACGTATTGTACGAATATTGAAACTGAAAAAAAAAAAAAAACAACCGGATAGACTGGAAAAAACTAGACCTTCACGAGCCACAGCAAATGTGTCGTAGTTGATCGAAAACTGACATGGATTATTGGCAATCGATGAAATTGACAATTTTTTATAGCTTAATACTTAGAATTTCGTTATCATTTCCTACAATGATATTGCTGATGGTTAGTGCTATAGCGATTCTGCTTAGGTCAGTACTATTTTTATTCGGTTAATACGCACTCATATCTTATCACAAACCATGAAGATAGTAAAAGTTTCGATATAGTTTCGATATGAATGTATCCGGCATCCGGCTGTGATAATTCGGAGTTTCGGACTGTGGCAATGATTCGTCTTTCTGTTTTTCAAAGCAAACAAAATTTTGCGAATTGATGAAGTCATTATTAATATTAATCATCGACGAATGAAGAACATTATTTGATGTCCTAATTGAAAATTTTCATAGAGTTCGGCAATTTGATATGTAAAATGACTCGAATAGATTTCAAGTTTGCAGAATTCAATAACCTAGGACTTATTTACCCGAAATACGTGGGTAACATATTAACATAATTATGGTACCCACTACCTAAATCATTTTCTAGGCGGAAGTGCATAGGCTGTTTGAAATATTTAATTACCAGGTGCGAGGTGCTACCGAAAAAAAAACAACAAACAAAGAATCAAAAAAAAAATCCAAAAAATATGGAAAATTGTGCTTGAGAATTTCAATTTTCAAAATCTCTATCCATTTTTGTACAAATCGAAGAATAATCTTCTGGTAGAACCAAGTTCTCGACTTTTTGATGGTATTAAAAGTGAAGTTTTGAAATTTACCTACGCTTTTTCGCCTCCTTTTAAGTTTTAATACATTTTTGAAGAGGGTTTTACGAAAATAAGTACCTATCAAAGGTATAAATCCTAAAGTTGAATTTCTCTTTGAAAGTATTATGACCAAATAAATTTTGGAGTGTCAGAGCTCTTTGACCTTGAATTTTTTGATTTAACATGCAAAACGTACTTGTCCAAGAAGAAGCTCACAGAAATTCTTAGATTTCAATATTTCATTCGATAATGTTGAATAAAATTGTGAATTTAGGTTCCTGCAGAGGTTGGTAAGATAAAGAATATAGAAATTAATTCAGGGGTTTGAAGAGTCATCGATTTAATTGTTTCATTTTTAAGATTAAGTATTATTACTGTTACTTACATTCTCTTCAAATTAAATAGGTATCAGTAGGTACTTTTGAGCTCGAATGGGAGGGAATAAGATACTAAAAAAATGTGAAATTTCACTGCTTTAACTTGGGAAGGGAGAGGGCGAGAAAAATTCATAATTACCAATAAAAAAAAGTATTTTGTTTTTTTGTGTGTGCTGGACATTCGAAAATTTTTCTTGGGATTTCAATACGTCTCGAAACAGCCTCTGATTCGAAAGGTCGGAAATAAAATTTACAACGTCTATAAATGAGCCAGATAACGCAAATGTAAAACGACCTCTTTTCAGATTTTTCTCCTATTTTTTTAATGTTTAAAAAACGCGAAAAATGAAAAATTTTAATTCGATCTGTTTCCTTGTGCTCTAACCTCTCTCTAACCGAGTAAAAAAATACGATTTTTCAGTGACCAGGGTATCTAACGGGTAGTGAAAGTAGTGACAGTAGTGAAAAAGTAGTGATTTGAAAAACCGGTCATGCCGGTCGGTAGTGGAAAAGTAGTGAATTCAGACGAAAATTTGAAAAAAAGTAGTGAAAAAATGGAAAAATTCCAAAGACGCAAAATTTATTTTTTAAAATTTCAAAAATTGTTCATTTTTCATTTATTACATTTAAAATAAAGATTTCTTTCTAATTTCATTTTTTTCTCGAAAAATTTTGATCGTTTTCTTTGTACGTTGGAAAGAGAGTCGATTTTTTTATTTGGGGGGGGGGGGCAAATTGAAAATTTTTCAGAAGAAAAGTAGTGATTTTACAACAAAAAATCAGTTAGATACCCTGGTGACGTACCGAAGGCATTTGGCATTTCCCAGGGGGGGGGGGTCTCATGAAAATCCCAACTCGAATTCATGAAATTCCCAACTCAAAATGAATGCAACTTGAAGTACCAGAAAAATTTTATGAAGAATGAGTAAAAAGGAACTTTTTTTGGCGCTATCACTTCAAATAGTGCACATAAATATGATTTAATTTATACCCGAGCAAAGCGAGGGTGAAGCTTTGAAAAAATTATATTTTTAATGCCTAAAAAAAGTCATTTTTTCTTTTTTTTAAGGCTTTCAAAATTCTTATTTGGTGTAATTTGGGAGGGGGAGGGTAAGAATGTAATCATTAGATATTCACAATCAATGGTGTTGAAAGCTTTTTTGGGAGCGTAAAAATTGAGAATAAAAACACAGAGTATCAAATCAAAAGTATTTTCAGGGGAATGGATAAAAGGAGCCTTCTTTAACACTGTTGTTACTTGAAATAGTTTATGGAAATATGATTTTGTTTATGCCCGAGCGAAGCGAGGGCGAAATTCTTAAACTAACAGGTGAAAATTTTATTGATTTCCAACGTGGAAAAATGATACATTTTCAGTTGGGAAAATGATGTATTTTCAGTCGAGAAAGTGACTAATTCCCAACTGCCCAATTTTCCCCACTGATGTGTTGAATTGCTCAATTTTCCCAACTCACAAGTAAAAAATTTTCTCAGGAAGTGAAGCTCTCCCCTCCTCCCCTTTCGGTACGTCCCTGCATTCAACTTTTTTGAAATGGGAATTTTCGCGAATTTTCCAAAATTTGACGTGAAGAATACATATACGCAGTGAGAATATTCTCAGTGCCATTGGTACTAATTTGGGCACCTAGAGAAAATTTCTAAATTACAAAATGTAAAATACATACCTGGTGCAGTTTTTACTCTTCAACGGTTGGTAGGTAGGTATTTTTCGTCATCGCTTTGCTGGGGCAGTACATAGGTGTTTTATAGTTTTATTTCAAAAATGAATGATTTTACACTCACCTTTCAGTCAAAAATCACTCTTTTTCATTAAATTTATGATTTGTCAAAATAAATCAATGGATAATAAATTTTGGCTGAAAGGTTAGTGAAAAAGCACTGATTTGAAAAAAAACATGAAAAACGAGCAAAAAATCACCTTTTGTAGCCAAAAGTTCGGTTTTTTACAACTTTGACCAAAAATTTTTGCCCTTGCTTCGCTGGGGCTAAGTGTTCCATAGGTACCTATTTTCAAAATTTTCATTCGATTGGGACTTAATCCACAGAATTTAAAAAAAAATATCCCTCCTCGTTTCCAAATGTCACTTTAGATCCTTGCTCAAGTTCATTCGAGTAATGAACCTGTCTAAAAAAAAGTGGTTTGAAAGGAAAGGCCTACAAAAAGCTCTGCACGGGGCCCGCATTTCCTTTCACCGGCCCTGCTCGCTACAAAATATTGAATTTACATATCTAAATGAAAAAGAAAGATAGTTCGGAGGCTAATTCAACATTTGGGAGAAGTGCTTGAGTCCGCCTCATGCCTTCCTATCTCCCTCTATGACAGAACAAGTTTCAGATATCCTTCAAAAATGAATTGTTTGGACGTTGATTTTTTTTTCAAAATAAACTGTGAGAACTGTTCGATGTATTCGATAAGTACCCGGTGCTCGATTAATTCCGGCTCCTCTAGTTCCCCAATACTTTTTGGTGTTAAAAATTAAAAGTTGATAATACTTCGTTCAATCATATAAACAGAATAAACGAATGTAAAGTATTGCCAAGTTACGATTTTTATCGCAATAAGTATTGGGGGGGGGGGGCAAATTAATTGAGCACCCGGTACAATCAATGCCTGATTACAGGAAAACCAAAAAAAAATCGAAAAAAAAAAGATAAACGAATAAACGACAATTTTTCTCAACTGATCAACATAGTTATCAAAAAATGTATCTATTTTTCAAAACTTGAAATATTCATAAAATATAATTAATTTAGCCTGGTATGAGAAGAATCGAAGTGAACTTTCTTAAAAATCTTTTCAACAGGTATTGTGATTTAGTAGACATTGTTAGTATGAAAAATTTGAACTTCCGTGTTATAACATATTTATTGATTAAAATAATTCGAGACATTTTTTTCTGAATTAAGTATGGAATTTTGTAAAATACTACATTAAGAGAGTAGGTACTTATTTTCAGAAAATCAGAAAAGATACATTTTTGAACTATATTTATTACAAGAGGATGATACTGAATTCCATACATTAACTATTTATACTTAGTTGATAGCTCCAAGTATAGCAGCTTAGAGCTATTATTAAATTATTATAAAGTATGGTAAATTACTTAAGGTATCTAGTTTATGAGGCGGATTTCTCCTACTCCTTCATATGGCAAAGAATTAAGATACTTACGTACCTAGGTCTATTCTTTGTTTTGAATTGATAATTTTTTTTCGCGTGTTTGTCTCCCCTATGGACGAGGATTACGCATTTAGGCTCAAAACCCCGCGTAGCAGGAAAATTAGACTTTTAAAAATAATATTTGAACCTAATGTCCGTGAATTTTTTATCTTTTATTTTGATAAAATTGGGAAAATTTTTCGTTGTTTGTTATGCAATACCTCGGTAGTAAAAATAAAATTTTAGGACACATTTAGCGATTTCATATTTCACTCCTTAGAGACAGGAGACTCGAAATTCACAATAAATTTAAGAAGAAATGGGGAGTGAAAAATAGAGACTTTGCAGGTTTTTTTTTTAGGAATACTTACATTTAAAAAAAAACTTATGTTCCCAAGGGTGTGTAATACAAATTTGATAATCTGGAAAAATTCAGCACAAATTGTCTCTTTAGGACGAATGATTGGAGTTGAAAGGGGGAAAACTAGAAAAAAATTGAAAATTTCATGCAAAGGTTGTTTGTAGACAAAGCTAAATTACAACTTAACTGATAATTTATTTTCAAAATAAATTTGATATTTTAAAATGGATATATTTTCCTTTTGGGTGTGTGTGGGGGGGGGGCGTCTCTCCAAAATTTTTAAGACGCTATTTTGCGTCACCAAAAGTCAAAAACTTATAAATTTTTATATTTTCAAAATCAACTTACTAATAAAAAAAAGTCAGAAGCTGAAATTCCTCTTAGGTGGGAGGGGGTATTCCAAAATTTTTAAGACCCTATTTTGCCATACCAAATTTTGCGTAACCAAAAGTCAAAAACTTATAAATTTCAGTATTTCCGGAATTAATTCAAAAAGTGAAAAGCTGAAAATTGAATTAATATTAGAAAGTCACAATAAAAGAAAACATATCAAAGAGCTGAAATCAAATTTTTAAATTTTAAAAACAAATTTTTATATTTTTTTGAAATCAATTTACTTAGTATCAGAAGTCAGGATGAGAGGTAAAAACATATCCATGTTTTCAACATTTCCTCCAAAGGAAACTTTACTTCATTTTCTCTCTTGGAAATGAAAGATAAAAGTGGAGAAAGGGGAAACTTGAAAGAATTTGATTTTGATATTCAAGAAGATTAAAGTATAACTAAATCTGTATTTTTGAAGTGGGAGTTCGGGAACGAATTTGGTTCTAATTTTCTCTTACCTGAGAGATACCTATCTCAACCTCAAACAATGAATTAAAATTCAATCATGAACGAATTCGTGTCTACAGAGGCAGTTCGAGCATAAACTTTTAGGGGGGTAATGATGTTCAAAAATGCCGACTAAAAAATTCAAAATTGCTGAGTAAGAATTCTGAAATTTGACAATACGAGAATTTTTTGTTTCAACAGATTAGTTTTGGAGATTATAGTTTTGATGTGAATAAAAAGTAAATAAATTCGGCTCGAGCGAAGCAGGGAGAAAATTTTTAAGATGCATACTTTCTTTAATTTCATGTCCAATAAAACAATGTTATAAATGGTTTATCTAACTTGAGTTAAAAAACCCGACCACTTGTACCTACTTAAAAAAAATGTTTAAAAAGAAAAACGATACGGCCGAGCGTAGCGAGGCCGAAGCTTTTGAAAAATTGAATTTCTTGACTTCAAAAATGGGTTTTGATAAGAAAAAAATTTGATAAAACAAGTTGAAATAATTTTGAGGAAAAATATCATTTTTGTTGAATTTGGATTGTTTTAAAAGTATGAAAGAAAAAAACTAATGAGGCCGAGGGTAGCGAGGCCGAAATTTTTGGAAAATATCGGTTTGGAAAGTAAATAATTTTGAAGTTGGATTGTGTTTTATGAAAGAGGACTACAAAGTACAAACTTAAAATTTAGAAAGGCTCAATTTTTTATTGATTATGCTACAAAATTTCTAAACCTTTTTCAATTTGCTGACATTTCTGAGATTTTGCCGACTGAAAATTGTCTGGGGGTATTATACCCCCATACCCCCCCCCCCCCATCGCGCCGCCCCTGCGTGTCTAAAATTTCAGGTGCTGATGAAATTAATTTCTTGGACTTGAATTTTACAATTTTTTAAAATTTCAAAATTTTACCTCATCGCCCTATGAAGAATCAAAAAAATGTGAAGTTTTGTAACTGTTTCAGACCTCCCCGAATCGAATGGATGCGGTTTCGATATACATTTCAAAGCCTCCTAGCTGAAATTTGAGCGGTTTTTTTTTTTTACAGTGGCGTAGATATGCGATTTTTAGAACGTTTTTTTTTACGTACTGTGAATTTTTGGGCGTACCTTCTCCTTGACAATAAGGAGAGTGAAATACGGTTTTCCATAATTGGCTCAAGAGAAGAAATACGATTTTCCATAATTGTCTCAAGAGAGGAAATACGTTTTTCCATATTTGTTTCAAGAGTCGAAATATGTTGTTTCATTTTCGCCTCTAGCGAAGAAATATATGGTATCAACTTCTTGTCTAGGTTACAATTTTTTTCATCTATTTTCAATTCTAACTCACGTATTTGGCTCATAAAAGTTTGACCCAATTTATCAACTGATTGAAATTTTGGAGGGCGTTCTCTCATGGCGTTTTTTCTCATGCTACACTCATTACCGACAAGCTTACTAAATACTTGTCGATTTTGTTCGATTCTACGCGCTTGTTCTATTATGGATGAGGGCATTTTCCAAGAAAATAGTTTCCCTGGATAAGGTTTTGTTTTATCCACGTGGTCCGGAATCTCAGATAAAAGTCGCACTTCCCCGGTCTCGGGAAGTACCATGATTGCAGCACAACTCAATTCGTCAGGAAATAATTTTATTTTTTCCCCGTAAACTCGTTGGAAATACTCTCCCAAACGTTTTTTAGTGTTTTTAAGCAGCAGAACGAAACAATTTTGTGAAGTATTACAACACCGGGCGCATGGATCGCTATGGGATAGCAGTTCCAGTTCAGAAATTAATTTGAGCCTGGATTTTAAAACGACAAATTCGGCGTCTTCGGTGATAGCTCGAGTATCACTTACAGCTAAACCATTGATTAGATTATAGAGTACAATGGTGATGAGAAACACAAATAAAATAAATACAAAATGGCTGTTACTGAGTGTTGAATCGAATGGTATAGAATCGGCGCCTAATTCACCAGTCAACATAATGATTGTTTTTAAAATCGATATCATTGGAGTTTGCCAAGAATTTATTGAATTTTCGGAACCAAAATTGGTTACATTTTTAGAAATGGCATCAGCAATAGATGGGTTGTGGAATAAAATATAAAAACTGAACGCGAACGATATTATTAAGGCTGAGTATATAGCAGAAAATTTGAGAAAATTCAGCGCCACTGCTTTAAATATTTCAATGTAGGTCGAACATATCGGATGTTTTCCCAATATAAGCACCAACTCCATGGACGAAGTAAGAATGGCGTAGACAGCAACAGGAGATGAATCTGTTAGAATGAAAACCCCTGTCATGAAGATCATCGTGATTTCCAACCAGTTCTCCAATGATTTGAGATAAGGCCAAGGAGAAAAGCAAAATTGAAGAAGTTCTCGAAAAATAACCGCCAACAATAAAACCGATGTTATAATTTTGCTTCCTATTATCATAGGAGTCGATGAAGTTTCGTAATAACTATTGGTATTATTTATCGTCGAGTTGTTATTCATGGACGATGAGAATTTCTGGTTAAAAGTCGAAATAATACAGATATATAAAGCAACGCAAAACAATAAATAGTTTACGAAATTAATATAGTAGTATTTCTTAACGAGGCACCATTTCAAATGAATAAAACTTTTTAGAATCGGATGTTCGAACAGTTTTCTCAAGTGAGGTACTTCGGCCATTGCAAAAAGGGCACTCATTTCGTGTCCATTTTGCTCATAATTTTGCTTCGATTTTATCAATAGTGTGTAATTGAATATGAAATGGAGGTTTTTCGGATCATAGCGGTGTTCAATTGAAGAAATACAGTCGTCTAAGCAATCTTCGAGTACCGTATCATTGAATTGATCCCAAGGAATGTAACCGAAATGATTAGGCTCAGTAGGTATGTAATGATACGCGGCAGTGTAGAAAAGTGCTTTCGTTACTTGATCGTCGTTCAAAATTGTAGCAAATGCGAATGGAAGACCTTCGCCGTTGAAATTTAATTCCTGGTAAGGTATGACTTCGTTGAACATGAATTCTAAAATTTTCTTATGGTCATGATTTTTTTCCTGGTGTTCAATCATGCCACGAAATATCGAAACTAATACATGTTCTACGCTGTTGTCTGAAAAAATAGCAGGTTCGTTCAATAATCTGCCGAAAATTTCGTAATTTCCTTCATAAGCAGCCGAAGTTAATATCGATGAATTTTCAGGCCACTCTTTTGATTCTATATTCGTATCGACGCCTTTTTCCAACAATATATCTACGAATTCCGTGAGCCCTTCACTGCAAGCATACTGCAAAATATCCTTCAATTGTTCCGTATCAAAGTTTTGAACCGCTTCTTCGAATTTTTCAGTTTCACGATTATGTAACAGTAACCATAAAAAATCTTCCGAGTTTTTAGAATGTGGTTGTTCTAAAAGTTGTTCTAGCAGACGAGGATATTTTTGTCGAATAAAGTTACGATTAGTGTAACCGCTATCACATATATCACGATCCAAGTCAATATCAGGACACTTCAGTAGTAGACCAGCTGCTGCTTTTGCATGTGAAAACCAGAATGCTAAACGTAGAGGAGTTACGCTTATATTATTAGAGCTTTTTGCGTTAACGTCAATTGGCGGACAACGATTTTGGAGTAAAATTTTCATTATTTCAATGTTACCAGATTTTTTATAAATAACCAGGTGCAAAGGGGTATGACCGTCTTCATCATGAAAATTTATGGCCTCGTGGTTTTTGTGTCCGGTAAGAAATGTCAAAGTTTCCATGTCTGCATGTAAGACTGCTTCATGTATCGGATATCTTTCGGTTTGACGATTTTTGAGGTTCGGGTCAGCGTTGTGTTGTAGAAGAATTTGTACGAATTTGCTGTTTCCGCTGGACCGGCAAGCGATATCCAGTAAAGTACCGTTGTCCGGTTCTTCGTAAAAATAATTCACGTCGATGTTTTCGTCGCGTTCGATGATTTTTTCGAATTCTTCAACTTGCCCGGTGTTGAGAAAATCCAATAATTTGAGCGAATTCTCCATATTTCTTTGATAACGTATCGATTCATGGTCATTTGAAATAGACACGACGCACTGTGCCATTATCGAATTAAGGCAACAAGATTTCGCGATTGTACCTATAAAATCGAAACGACACGAACTATTTTTCCAGATTCAACGAAATTAGGCATATGTGTTTTCGGTATACAAACTTTTAGGCTGAAAAAAACTGAACCGGTTCGGATGACAGCCGATGGATCGGAAACGGTAATTAATACATTTGCAACCAATTTTTTGCGACAAACGAAGTTCCTAAAACGCGAATAAAAAACTATGTAAAAATATAGCCGCGAATCATCGGCTCACATTGACCATTGTTTTAATTATTTGCATCCGACAATCGGCATCAGCCGTAGTTTTCTTTAATTTTTAAAAACTTTTCGGGTCTGTCTATTCTCACACGGAATGAACAACAGAATGACCGAAGACCGAAGTATGCGCGATCTCGTACATTTTTTTTGTCCTTTTCACTGATCAAAATTAAAATTTTCATTTTATAAAAATATTTATTCAAATTAACAACTGTGAAATCCCATTCTTTGATCTTAAAAACTTGACATTCTCTCGACTGTTTCTTGAAATGTTTTTCAACCCAATTTTACCAATTTTTTTATTCCAAAAATTTCAGTACTGGAAAACGATTTTATAAAAACATTTGAGCTGAGCTAAAAAAAAAAAAGAATTTTGAGAAAAAATTCAAAAGGTGTAAAGTAAAAATTTAACTTTGAGAAACAATTTCGAGGGCGAAAAATATGAGAAAAGATTCAATGTTGAGAGAAAATTTCTGGAGCTGAGAAATTATTTATTTTTAGAAAAAAGTGCCAAAGTCGAAAATTATTTATACCTACCAGAAAAAATTTGTAGAATGGGTAAAAGTTTATTCCAGATAAAAAAATTTTTAGAGTTGAAAAATGTTCTGAGAAAAAAAATTTAGGAGAAAAAATTTTTTAGAGTTCTAAAATATCTGGAGAAAAGGAAATTAAAAATTGAAACTGCATTAAGAATCGAAAAAAATTGAGTTGGAAAATTTGTTAATTTTGATTTCAAATTTTCAATTTAATATCTTACGATTACGAAGTTACGACGATGCGACGTCAGGAGACAGCTATTGCGAAGTTGATTCGAGGCTCGAGCGAACGATGTTCATTCCGTGTGAGAATAGACGGATTTCAACTTCGAATTTTGAATTTTCTCGATTTGTATTTGGCTTTCAGAGATGGTGCATTGTATCATCATGTGATAAAAAATGTAGTACCTACGTCATCATTACCAGAAATCGCGTCAAAATTACAAGAATTACGTTAAAATTGCAAAAAATCGTGTTAATTGCAAGAAAAGTTTTACTTGGTGAAAATTATAAAACGAAAATTGTGAAAAATTACTAAAATCACTTTTTTAAATGAAGAATCACTAAAATCACTTCTTTAATGAAAAATCACTCAAATGACTACATTTTTTGTCAAAAAATCACTACAAAGTGATAATGATAATTCACTGTTTTTAACCTTTGTTTTTTCAAAGAAGCGATTTATCACGACATTTGGCGAAACTGACGTATCACTCGCAATATTCCATAGCGTAGAAATGATTATAAGTTGTACTTGTATAGCGATTCAGCTTAGGTCTGCATATTTTTTTATTTAAAATTCGCGTTTTATCTTATCATGACGATTGAGGTAGTCTTGATGTACAGTATGACACAAAAGTCTTGTCTACGAAAAACACTTCATGATATCTCGAAACTGAAAAGATATATCGGGATGATTCAAACGGCAATATGTGCCTGGAGACAAGGACATTGACGATTGATAGTCAAATTTTCAGTTCTACCTACAGGGTGTTCACAAATTGAGAAACCGGTTTTGGTTTAAAAAATGGGGGGTCTGGGTTTTTTATGGATTTGAAATCTACGCACTGAGACGATTAAAATGTGATAATTTTTTTCGAAACCGGTTCGAAAATTTGCAACCGGTTGTCAAAAATACCCCAAAAATCGAGATTAGAAAAAATTTTCCAAATGAAATTTGTAGAGCTTTGTAAGCCAAACATGGTCAGTGAACTCATTTTTTGAATCGGTTCACTCTCGGCAACTTCACAATTTCAACTACAAAAAAATATATGAAAATTTTTTTCGAATTAATGTTGAACACCGCACCGTTAAAAATTTTTAAAAAATTTCATATTTTTTTGTTGTTGAAATTTCAAAAAATGAGTTCACTGACAATGTTTGGCTTACAAAGCTCTACAAATTTCATTAAGAAAATTTTTTCTAATCTCGATTTTTGGGGTATTTTTGACAACCGGTTGAAAATTTTCGAACCGGTTTCGAAAAAAAATTATTACATTTTAATCTTCTCAGTGTGTAGACTCCAAATCCATAAAAAACCCACCCCCCCCCATTTTTAACCAAAACCGGTTTCTCAATTGTGGACACCCTGTAGGTAGAACTGAAAATTTGACTATCAATCTTCAATGTCCTTGTCTCCAGGGACATATTGCCGTTTGAATCATCCCGATATCTCTTTTTGGTTTCGAGATATCATGAAGTGTTTTTCGTGGACAAGACTTTTGTGTCATACTGTATAATAACATGGCTGTACGTAATGATTCAGACTGTAGCGATAAGTTTATCGCACCCGTACATGTAAATTTTGCGAATAAATGAGATAACACGATGCATATTTTGTTATAACAGAGGGAAAAAAATTATTTGATTGCTAAAAAGTCCCAATTAAGAATTTTTTTCTTGTCCGTTGATAATAATTATCTAAGTATACGTAAACCCTTGACCAGATGAATTAGGTACTTACCTAGCTATCTACTAACTACATGAAAGTAATTTGTATTTGAAATGAAAAATATTCACCATATTGAAACTATCCAGAATCGATTTCAGATTTTCCAGGTCCAAAAAAAGCAAAGATGAAAAATCAAGTTTATGACTTTTATGTAGAATTCTTTGAACAATTTTCATACCATCAGTAAAACCTCGAATAGGTTTCCGAATCTCGATTAGGTATTGAATCAAAAAATATTCAGTAGGTAATACCTACTCGAATATCCAATCTAACTCCTAGGCAAAGAAATTTGAATATTAAATAAAAGTTCGCACAGTTCATAGGCGCACCCAAGGGGAGGGCTCAGGGAGTTCGAGCACTCCTGCCAAGTTCGACAAGGAGATTTTTCATCTCAAAAATGTCAAATAATCCATTCTTTTCTGCCTTTCAATTACCTATGATTTTTCAAAAAATCGTTTCCAATCTAAATCAATCAAATTTGGTGAAATTTGGGTCTTTTTGAGTCAGTGAAATTAATTTCACAAAATATCAATGATTACGTATTCGCTGACCCTTTCGTCTGAAACACAATTTTTACCAAATTTTGGCTGATTCAGATTTGGAAAGTAGATAATTAATTTTTGGTTATAATTCTAAATAAAATGGAAATTTAGAGCAACTAGTGTCTTAGAATGAAAAGCAGGTACCCAAGTTGTGAGATTAATGTGTTAGGTAGGTACCTATTTCGTTATTGAATTTTTTCTACCACCAGTTCGTGTAATTTTCAAAGGGTACCGGTCCAACCGGAAATTGCGTGTTAAAACTTCAACTTGAGTTTTCGACATGATGTTTCAAAGATACAATTCTGAAAAAATTATATATCACGTACCTAGTTTTGGTGTACGATGTGATATTTATTTTAGAATTTTTCAGTTGGGGCCATAGGCGGAGATGGAACATGACTTTTAGGGGGGGGACGCACGATGATATTTCAAATTTAAATTAACATCCCTATGTCTCACCCCCCTAATGTTATACCCCCTCCCCCGCCCCAAAAAGCAATTTTTCATATTTTTTTTTCAATTTTAATGAGACATAGTTACTATGTATATCCCTTTGGTGGTACCCTGCGAAAAACTGACGGATAAAATTGAAAAATTTTCACTATGACGAAATACACTGAAGACCAATAGTAGTAGAAAGCCAAAAAAATATTTGCTTCAGGTGAATTGATTTATTTGGAAAAATGAATAATTTTTAAAAATCTTTGAAATTTGGCTATATTCGTTTCCAAATATATAGACGCTCCAACTGAAGTGAAAATTGCACCAAAATGTGAAGGACTGAATGAATGAATTTTTTTCTGAAAAAATTTCACACTTGCATCGATAATGCAAAATTGCGGCAGTGTAAAATTTTGAACTTTTTGGGCTAAGTAGAGGCCAAGAGAATTGATTTTTCGTCATTTTCATCACGATTTTCTGATTTTCTGCTCTAATGTATGAAGTTTTCTGTGGGTTATACCTATAACACGTCTGTGTGGTGTTTTTTTTTTCATTCTAAGCACATTTTCTTTCAAAGTACAAAATTTTTTAAACAAAAATTTGGATATTTTCAACTTTTTGAGAATTTATTCTTTTTGCCTCATTATTTAAGGAAACCATTGAGTACCTACTACCTACTTGGGCGAAAATGAAATTACGAATTTTTTCGAGTTTTATTTTACATCAAGGGGCGCTATCATCCGAGCGAATTTTTCAAGTTACAGAATTAGGTTTCTCTCATCATTGTACAAATCATGAAAGTTGAATGTGATGAACGAAAAATATTGTAATTTGGTACATACATATAAGTATACCCTATTTATTTAACCATCCAAATCGACTGGAAGAAGTTTCGAGATATTTCGTAGCCCCTAGAAATTAGAAAAGGGACTTTTCTGGCATAGAGAAACAGCCTATTAAAATGGTGCATATGAACTTCAATATTCACAATTGCTAATTACCCATATTAGTACCCTTAAAATTAAAAATATTTACTAGATAAGTAGGTAGGGTATGTATAATTAGTATGGATGGCAAATGCTCGCGCATTTTGTTTTGCGTGCGCGTTCTTGAGCATATGCGCGCATATGCTCAAGCACGCGAGCATTTTCTGTAATTTTGTACCTTACTCCATAATACACATGGTTAGAAAGTCAAATGAATATTTTGACACAAAACAAGTGAATTCGGACCACATTACCATATAGCGAACTTCAACGTTATTCTTAACATCTTAACTAAGTGGACAGATGACAGATTTGGAAAAAAACCAAGGTTGACAAAAAAATTAAAAAATCATCAAGTTTTTAGGAATAAAAATATCTTGAAAGTAAATTTAAAAATCCAATTGGACGACAGATTCGAAAAAAACGAGGTTGACAAAAAATTTAAAAATCACCCTGATTTTTTTTTATTAGAAAATGCTCGCGCATATATAGAAAGTGCGTTCTCGCGCGTTTGAGCATATGCTCAAAATGCTCATTTGAGCATTTGAGCATGGCCATCCCTAATAATTAGGTATCCTGTTTTCGACATCCTGAATTTTTTCTGATCAACGAAGAGCTTTTCAACTTACAAAATCGATTGGAAGCGGTTTTTGGTAGAAATATTAAATAAAAGGACAAGCTGTAGAAAAAGTATGCGCCATCCAAATTAGCGTTATGCAACGCATTTAACGTTAACCATTACGTTTCCTTAGGTCATGCGGTAGAAATTAGGAAGGACAAGATGTAGAAAAAGAAACAAAAAAGTGTGAGAAAAAAGGAAATTCCGGCTACCACGCAATCACATTTTTGAAAAAAAAATTAAATAATATTGAGAAATTCATTGAGGCTCGATATCATAATGTCCAGGGCCGGCGAGAGGAAATGCGGGCCCGGTACAAAGCTTTTTGCGGGGCCCCCTTTTCTTCAGTGCCATTTTTTTCATTTCTCAAATAAACTTGAGCAATGATCTGAAGTGACATTTGGAAACAAGAAAGAAGAATTTTTCCATTCTTTATATCACGTCAAAATTGAATGAAAATTGTGAAAACAGAGAATATACTATGGCCCGAGCGAAGCAAGGGCGGAAATTTTTGGTAAAATTTTGAAAAAACTGTAATTTTAACTTCAGTAGGTGACTTTTCCGCTCATTTTTCACGTTATTGCAAAACAGTAATTTTACAAGGAGCTTTCAGTCAAACTTATTCATTTTTTTTTTGACAAATTAAGAATTTTGCAATTGGAAAAAAATATGTTCAACTGAAAAGTCTGTGAAAAATTATTAATTTTTGTAAGAGGTAATATGGCCCTACCTTCTCTTCTAAGGGGTGTGACATCCCTGCTCGCGGTTGGTGGGTGGTAGATAGCGATGTATCTTTTGATACATCGTTACATCACCAGTATTCTACGTAACGCGACTCTGTCACGACTTAGGGTGCTCACTGAGGTTTATAGGTCTGCCTTTGGCGATTGGATCGACTCCGTCAGATCCACATATAGACTAAAGTATTTTGTTCGATATAAAGTGATTGTAGTGTTAAAGTAATTCGTTAGTTAATGTAATCGCGTAATAATAGTATCCTAATGTGTTCGATCTGTCACGTGAATATATTTATTATTACGAAAGTATCTTGTTCTCGTTTCTGAGTAAAGGGTAGGGATGGCCATGCTCAAATGCTCAAATGAGCATTTTGAGCATATGCTCAAATGCGCGAGAACGCACTTTCTATATATGCGCAAGCATTTTCTAATAAAAAAATCAGGGCGATTTTTAAAATTTTTTGTCAACCTCGTTTTTTTCGAATCTGTCATCCAATTGGATTTTTAAATTTACTTTTAAGATATTTTTATTCCTAAAAACTTGATGATTTTTTAATTTTTTGTCAACCTTGGTTTTTTTCCAAATCTGTCATCTGTTTACTTAGTTAAGATGTTAAGAATAACGTAGAAGTTCGCTACATGGTAATGTGGTCCGAATTCACTTGTTTTGTGTCGGAATATTCATTTGACTTGCTAACCACGTGTATTATGGAGTAAGGTACAAAATCACAGAAAATTCTCGCGTGCTTGAGCATATGCGCGCATATGCTCAAGCACCCGCACGCAAAACAAAATGCGCGAGCATTTGCCATCCATAGTAAAGGGAGAAGAGTTCGATACCGCGACGCGTTTCGTTCGAGGGCTCCTAAGGAAGGATTCGGAACAAGAGACTGTTAGATCAAGGGGGCGCGAGTGTCCGTGTGTTAGCTACCGCGAATACGTCGAGCCTAATCAAAATACGAAGAGGGTGATCAGAGTCGTATCCCGAGGTACCCAAAGGGGAGACGTACCCCATCATCCTAACCCACCTTCCAGGGTAGGGTTCTACGCTTCCAATTCCCCCGAACCCTAACATTTTTCAAATAATGATTAAAATATCTACTGCCCGAGCGAAGCGACCGAAGCGAGGGAGAAAATTTTTCAAAATACTTCTTTCCAATTTAGGTATTGTGATTTAGTAGACAATGTTAGTATGAAAAATTTGAACTTCCGTGTTATAACATAGGTATTTATATTTATTGATTAAAATACATAAGTAATTCGAGACATTTTTTTTCTGAATTAGATACTTGGAATTTTGTAAAATACTACATTAAGAGAGTAGATACTTATCGCGCGTTATTACAAAGAATTTTCAGAAAATCAGAAAAGATACATTTTTGAACTAAATTTATTACAAAAGGATGATACTGAATTCCATACATTAACTATTTATACTTCGTTAACAGCTCCAAGTAGCAGCTCAGGGCTATTATCAGGGGTGCGGTGAAGGCATATTTCTGACGAGCAACTCGTCGTTGAAAATTTTGGGGGGGGGGGGCGTATTAAATTACCAAAGACGAAAAATTAATAAAAGAAATTGACAAAATTTTTAATTTTTAGGAAAACAAATTGAAATAAAAATGAAACTTGAAAATGTTTCATTAAAAAAGACCCCCCCCTCCATAATTGGAGAGACCCCCCCCCCCAACAATGGGGTTTTCAAAAAAAATCGCCCTCGCTTCGTTCGGGCAAAATCATCACATTTATATATATATTATATCAGTAGCATAGCCAAGGGGAGATTCAAAGGATCCAGACCTGTCTCTCCAAGTCGAAAATTCACGTGGAAAATGCCTTCTTGCAGAATTAAAAAATCAAATTTTCTCAAAACGCTCGGGCAGGAACAAAATCACAATTCAAAATTATGAACTAGGTACCTATTCAAGATAATTATGCCAAAACGACCTCCTTCTAATTTTTCAAAATAATTCGCATGGAAATTGTTCCAAAATAAAATTTTGATCGAAGTCTTATCTCATAAAATTCTATGCAAATCGTGCATTTTTTTATGAAAATGATGCGAATTTTGAATTTAGTTTTTTTATATAGTAAAAAAAATATTGGGGTTGGTGTAATTGAACTTCAGATTTATCAAAAAATTTGAAACTTGCCATTGATAATGTATGCAATTATTTAGCAATGCTTCAGGTCTCTCTCCAAAATTTTTTCTCTACAGTGCTTTTTTGTAGGGGGGGGGGGGGTACTTGAAAAAATTTTAAGGGGGGCCAGCTTGGCCAATTGGGGGGCACTCGTCGTTGACTCAGGGGGTTCACCGCACCCCTGTATTATTAATTATTATAAAGTATGGTAAATTACATAAGGTAGGTACCTAGTTTATGAGGCGGATTTCTCCTACTCCTTCGTATGGCAAAGAATTAGATACTTACGTACCTAGGTCTATTCTCTGTTTTGAATTGCCGCTGTTACTAGTTCAAATATTTTTTTTCGCGTGTTTGTCTCCCCTATGGACGAGGATTACGCATTTACGCTCAAAACCCTGCATAGCAGGAAAATTAGACTTTTTTAGAATTAGGTAATACTTGAACCTAATGTCCGCGAATTTTTTATTTTTTATTTTGATAAAATTGGGGAAATTTTTCGTTGCTTGTTATGCAATACCTCGGTAGTAAAAATATAATTTTAGGACACATTTAGCGATTTCATATTTCGCTCTATAGAAGCTGGAGACTCGAAATTCACAGTAAATTTAAGAAGCAATGGGGAGTAAATTTAGAAAAATAGAGACTTTGCAGGTTTTTTTTTATGGAATACTTACATTTAAAAAAAAATTACTTATATTCCAAAGGGTGTGTAATACAAATTTGATAATCTGGAAAAATTCAGCAGAATAATTGCCTCTTTAGGACGAATGATTGGAGTTGTTAGGGGGAAGGCTAGAAAAAAATTGAAAATTTCATGCAAAGGTTTTTGTTGACGAAGCTAAATTACAACTTAACAAGATATTTTATTTTCTAAATTTGATATTTTAACATGGATATTTTTTCCTTTTGGGTGGGTGGTCTTTCCAAAATTTTTAATACGCTATTTTGCGTCACCAAAAGTCAAAAACTTATAAATTTTTATATTTTCAAAATTAACTGAATGTCAGAAAGTCAGAAAGCTGTCTTAAAACTTACAAATTTTTATATTTTCAAAATCAACTTACTATATATCAGAAAGTCAGAAGCTGAAATTTCTCTTAGATAGGAGGGGTATTCAAAAATTTCTAAGACCTTATTTTGCGATATCAAATTTTGTGTAACCAAAAGTCAAAAACTTATCTATATTTCCGAAATTAATGTCTATTATATCAAAAAGTTAGAAGCTGACAATTGAATTAATATTAGAAAGTCAGAATAAAAGAAAAATATCAGAGAGCTGAAATCCAATTTTTAAATTTTAAAAACAAATTTTTATATTTTTTTGAAATCAACTTAATATCAGAAGTCAGGATGAGAGGAAACAACATACCTATCCATGCTTTCAACATTTCCCTTCAAGGGAAACCTTACTTAATTTTTTCTCTTGGAAATGAAGGATCAAAGTGGAGGAAAGAGAAACTTGAAAGAATTTGATTTTGATTTTCAAGCAGATTAAAGTAGGTAACTAAATCTGTACTTTTTTAGGTGGGAGTTCGGGAACGAATTTGATTCTAATTTTCTATTACTCAACTCCGAACAAAAATGAATTAAAATTCAATCATGAACGAATTCCGTCTAAAATTTCAGGTGCTGATGAAATTAATTTCTTGTACTTAAATTTTACAATTTTTTAAAATTTCAAAATTTTACCCCCATGAAGTGTGAAAAAGCGATATAATCAAAAATATGTGAAATTTTGTAACATGTTTCCGACCTTCCGAATCGAATGGATCCAGCTGAAATTAGAGCGTATTTTTTTACTGCAGCGCAGATATGCGATTTTTAGAGCGTTTTTTTTTACCTACTGAGAATTTTTGGGCGTACCTTCGCCTTGACAATAAGGAGAGTGAAATACGTTTTTCCATGATTGTCTCCAGAGAAGAAATACGTTTTTCCATATTTGTCGCAAGAGTTGAAATATGTTCTATCAACTTTTCGTCTCGATTAGAATTTTTTTCATCTATTTTTAGTTCCAACTCGCGTATTTGGCTCATAAAAGTGTTACCCAATTTATCAACCGATTGAAATTTTGGAGGGCGTTCTCTCATGGCTTTATTCATCCAGCTTAGTGAGTTCCCCGGATCACTACCGTCCAACGTACGAAATACTTGTCGATTTTTTTCAATTGTAAGCGCTTGTTCTATTATGGATGAGGGCATTTTCCAAGGAAATATTCCCCATGGTCGGTTAAAACTCATATATATAGGTGTATCTATTCTATTCAGAATCTTAGATGAAAGTAGTACTTTTCCGGTCTTAGGAAATACCATGATTGCAGGAGAATCAAATTTGTCACTAAATAATTTAATTTTTTTGCCGTATACTCGTTGGAAAAACTCTCCCAAATATTTTTTAGCGTTTTTAAGCAGCAGAGCGAAACGATTTTGTGAAGTATTACAACACCACTGACCGTATGGATCGCTATGGGATAGCAGTTCCAATTCAGAAATTAATTTGAGTCTGGTTTTTAAAACGACGAATTCGGCGTCTTCGGTGATAGCTCGAGTATCACTTACTGCCAAACCATTGATTAGATTATAGAGTACAATGGTGATTAGAAACACGAATAAAATAAACACAAAATGAGTGTTACTGAGCGTTGAATCGAATCGTATAGAATCGGCGCCTAATTCACCGGTCAACATAACGATAGTTTTTAAAATCGATATCATCGGAGTTTGCCAAGTATTTATCGTATTTTCGGGACCAAAATTTGTTGCATTTTGAGAAATGGCATCAACAGTAGATGTGTTGTGGAATAAAATATAAAAACTGAACGCGAACGATAATATTAAGGCTGAGTATATAGCAGAAAATTTAAGAAAATTCAGCGCCACTGCTTTAAATATTTCTATATAGGTCGCACACATAGGATGTTTTCCTAATATAAGCACCAACTCCATGGACGAAGTCAGTATGGCGTAGACAGCCACAGGAGATGAATCTGTTAAAATGAAAGCCCCTGTCATGAAGATCATCGTAATTTCCAACCAGTTCTCCAATGATTTGAGATAAGAGCAAGGAGAAAAGCAAAATTGAAAAAGTTCTCGAAACACAATTGTCAACAATAATAATAATGTTACGATTTTGCTTCCTGTTATCATCGGAGTGGATGAAGTTTCGTAATCACTTTTGGTATTATTCATATTCAAATTATTGTTCATGGGCGTTGAAAATTTCTGGTTATAAGTCGAAATAATACAGATATATAAAGCAACGCAAAACAGTAAATAGTTTACGAAATTAATATAGTAATATTTCTTAACAAGGCACCATTTCAAATGAATAAAACTTTTCAGAATCGGATGTTCAAATAGTTTTCTCAAGTGAGGTACTTCGGCGATTGCAAAAAGGGCACTCAGCTCGTGTCCGTTTTGCTCATAATTTTGCTGCGATTTTAAGAACAGCGTGTAATTGAAAATGAAATCAGGGTGTTCAATTGAAAGAATACAATCATCTAAGCAATCTTCGAGTACGGTATCATTGAATTGATCCCAAGGAATGTGGCCGAAATGTTCAGGAAAAGGGTCAATATTCATGTAATGATACGAAGCAGTGTAAAAAAGTGCTTTTGTTACTTGATCGTCGTTCAAAATTGTAGCAAATTCGAAAGGAAGACCTTCGCCATTTGAATTTAATTTCTGGTGAGGTATGACTTCATTGAACATGTATTTTAAAATTTTCTTATGGTCATGTTTTTTTTGCTGTTTTTCAATCATGCCACGAAATATCAAAACTAATACATCTTCTACGCTGTTGTCTGAAAGAACAGTAGGTTCTTTGAATAATCTGCCGAAAGTTTCGTAATTTCCTTCAAATGCAGCCAAAGTTAATTTCGATGAATATTCAGGCCACTTTTTTGAATGTATATTCGTATCGACGCCTTTTTCTAACAGTATATCTACGAATTCCGTGAGCCCTTCACTGCAAGCATACTGAAAAATATCCTTCAATTGTTCCGTATCAAAGTTTTGAGCCTCTTCTTTGAATTTTTCAGTTTTACGACTGTGTAACAGTAACCATAATAAATCTTGCGAGTTTTTAGAATGAGGTTGTTCTAAAAGTTGTTCTAGCAGACGAGGATATTTTTGTCGAATATAGTTACGATTAGTGAAACCTTCTTCATCTATCTCACGATCCAAATCAATATCAGGGCACTTCAGTAGTTGACCAACTGCTGCGTTTCTATGTTCACACCATAAAAAATACAATGCTAAACGTAGAGGCGTTAAGCCGTTGGAGTTTTTTGCATTAACGTCAATTGGCGGACAACGATTTTGGAGTAAAATTTTCATTAGTTCAATGTTACTAGATCCTCTATGAATAACCAGGTGCAAAGGGGTATAACCGTCTTCATCGTGAAAATTTATGGCCTCGTGGTTTTCGTGCCCGGTAAGAAATGTCAAAGTTTCCTTGTCTGCGCGTTCGACTGCTTCATGTATCGGATATCTTCCAGTTCGACGATTTTCGAGGTTCGGGTCAGCGTTGTGTTGTAGAAGAATTTGTACGAATTTGCTGTTTCCGCTGGAACGGCAAGCAATATCCAGTAATGTACCGTAGTCCGGTTTTTCGTAAAAATAATTCACGTCGATGTTTTCGTCGCGTTCGATGATTTTTTCGAATTCCTCAACTTGTCCGGTTTTGAGTAAATCCAATAATTTGAGCGAATTTTCCATATTTCTTTGATAACGTATCGATTCATGGTCATTTGAAATAGACACGACGCACTGTGCCATTATGGAATTTAAGCAACAAGATTTCGCGAATGTACTTATAAAATCGAAACGACACGAACTATTTTTGCAGATTCAACGAAATTAGGCATATGTGTTATAGGTACAAACTTTTAGGCTGAAAAAAAAACTGGACCGGTTCGAGTGACAGCCGATGGATCGGAAACGGTAATTAATGCAATAAGCTAGAAATTGATTTGCAACCAATTTTTTGCGACAGACGAAGTTCACGAGACGCGAATAAAAAACTATGTAAAAATATAGCCGTGAATCATCGGCTCACATTGACCACTATTTTTACTCATGTTTATTTGTCCATTAAGTAATTCAAAATTCATGTTTTGTTTTCCTCAATTTTTATTTTCGTACTACGGCATCAAGAAAACCATATCAGATTTGCTCTAAAATACCGGTTTTTACAATAAGACACCTTTTTCGCACGGACAACCTACTGGTAGTCCTGTACTCTTGACTGTGTGTATTCGCTTTCCCAAGGTTGGGACGGACTCGAGGTGGTCTTGATGTATAATAACATGGCCATGGCCGTACGTAATGATTCAGACTGTAGCGATAATTTGTTCGATGTTTATCGCACCCGTACCATGTGAATTTTGCGAATAAATGATATAACACGATGCATAGGTACCTATTTCGTTATAACAGAGGAAAAAAATTATTTGATTGCTAAAAAATCCCAATTAAGAATTTTTTTCTTGATCTACTAACTAAATGAAGGTAATTTGTATTTGAAATGAAAAATATGAATTCTTTGAACAATTTTCATACCATCAGTAAAACCTCGAATAGGTTTCTGAATTTCGATCAGGTATTCAATCAAAAAATATCCAGTAGGTAGGTACCTAATACTCGAATATCCAATCCAACTCCCAGCCAAAGAAATTTGAATATTAAATAAACGTTCGCAAAGGTTCATACGCGCACCCAAGGGGAGGGCTCGGGAATTTTGACTGATTCAGATTTAGAAAGTAGATAATTAATTGAAGCGTCCGTTTAAAAAACAACCATAGTCCAAAATCTGTATACGAGAAAAAGGACATACGTGTACTGGAAAAAAGATAACACCGGGGTCCTTTTTCTCATGTACAGTTTGTGGACTATGGTTGTTTTTTAAACGGACGCTTCAATTTCTGGTTATAATTCTAAATAAAATGGAAATTTAGAGCAACTACACTGAAAAAAAAATATAATAAAATTTATCCAAAAAAATAATAACGCGTCCCAATTCTCAAAATAGGTAAAATTTATCATTTTTTTGAATAAAATTTATTTTTTTTGATAAAATTTATTCATTTTCTGACAAATTTTATTATTTTTTCTGATAATAAATATTATTTTTTAAAACAAATTTCACCTATTTTGTGAATTGAAACACGTTATTATTTTTTTTGAATACATTTTATTATTTTTTGATTAAAATTTATCATTTTGGTAAAATTTATTAATTTTTTTGATAAAATATATCTTTTTTTTTGATAAAATTTATTATTTCTGGGGTAAAATGTATCTTCTGTTTTTTCCGTGTAGTGTCTTAGAATGAAAAGCAGGTACCCAAGTTGTGAGATTAATGTGTTAGGTAGGTAGGTACCTACCGGGTGCTCGATTAATTCTGGACTCCCTCTGCACGTCCAATCATAAACAAAATAAACAAATACAAAGTATTGCCAACTTACGATTTTTACCACAAAAAGTACAGGGGCAGTCCAGAATTAATCGAGCATCCGGTGTTTCGTTTTTGAATTTTTTCTACCACCAGTTCGTGTAATTTTCAAAGGGTACCGGCGCGGTCAAGATAGGCGAATCTGTCCCCGACCTGAAATTCGAAACTAACCGATGGAATCTGGTCCTAAGGGTTTGAAAACTACGTCGTAGAAATTTTGGCCGCTACCACGCTCCTAGCCCGAGTTATGGGGCAAAATGTTACTTTTTCCAGCCTTCCATTAAAAATTTTTCATCTCTACGAGTTTTTTTTACTAAATTTTTTAAAATTTACTTGAGATGTACGCTAAACTGAGAGGTATTGGTGGGTGGCCTGAAAAAAATTTTGGTGCTTTTTTTCTAACCGAAAATTGCGTTTTAAAACTTCAACTTGACCAACTTGAGTTTTCGACATGATGTTTCAAAGGTACAATTCTGAAAAAATTGGTGTACGATGTAATATTTATTTTAGAATTTTTCAGTTGAGGTCGCATGACTTTTGGGAGGGGGCTTGAGCCCCAGTTAAAAATGAATGAAACAAAACACAAATGATGTTTTCGACACCTCCCTCCCACCAAAAAAGTATCATCATTATTATGTCATTATTTTTTTGAATCCGTTTTTGGAAATAAAACCTGGATAAAAATCTGGAGGCATGAAAAGGAAAAATTTGCCAACTAAGATTATTAAAAAAAGAGAGATTTGCCTGTTAAAATTCGTTCAAAAAACTATTCCTTAATTACCACCTTTCTTTCCAAAAACATTAAAAATTTTTGAAATTCTAGAAGTTCTCTATTAAATGAGGAGTGCAAAATTTTCTCGTCACAGAATATTTAATCATCTGAATGAAAAAGAAAGAGAGTTCGTACCATCATTTTGAACAATAATCATGTACGTAAATGTCAGGTAATCAAGCCCGAGCGAAGCGAGAGCAAAAATTTCTGAAAAAAAAAACATCCAAAAACTGAAATTTATCTATTTTCCAACTACAATATTTTAGTGCCCATTAAAAAGGAGATGAAATTTTCAACCCTTATTTTTATTATTTATCTGTAAGATTTCACATGGTTACCCGAGCAAAGCGAGAGCAAAGATTTGAAAAATTGCAGATTTTTAGATGAAAAATAATTTTATTTTTAATTCAATTTTTTGATAATTTGGAAAATTTTCACAAAAAGCTGTGAACAGACACCTATTATTTTCATTACTCAGGAGACCATTTTGGTAGCTTGAAAAAAAAATAGGAAATTCAGCAGATATTGATAGTAATTTACCGATCCCTCGAAAATTACATATTTACAAAAAAAATTTTGGGTGAAACATACACACGAAAATGATTTGGGGGGACTTGGGCGGCCCCATGCCCCCTATCTCCGCCTATGGTTGGGGTAACACCTTGAAAAATGCAAAAAACCGTGTTTCCTCCACGTTTTTCGCTCAAAATAAGTTCATTTTTGACCGAAAAAAATCTTGTAATTATAGATGTAGATATACCAAAATACGCATTAATACACGAATTGTCCAATTCTTTTTTTTCTAAAATTTTTTCCTCGAATATAATTGATTATAATTAGATAGAGCTTGCAAATTGTATGATAGGTATCATATTATCACATTATGTATAGTGATGTCGTTCCGCTTATGAGCTGTGATTATGAATGCCCAACTTTGAATGATTCCAGGTCAATTTCCTGAATGACCAAATTCCCGAAAAATTTATTCCCTAATCCATTTTCCCAAATTACATTTCCCCCTAAAAAACCAGGAAAATTGTTTTTGAAAAAATTATTTCAACTTGCATCATTTTCTCTAGTGTTTTTTTTTTTTTTTGAAGGAGGGCAGTGTACGAAAAGTGATGTAAATTTTTAAAATTTTCTAAAATTTGAGGGAAAAACTAAAATGAATTTTGATTTTTGAATTTTTACCTACAGACAAGTTCAGTTTTTCGATGGAAAATCAATTGAAAACGTTTGAATCAATTTTATCCCCCCTCGCGGGACATAATGCTGATTCCGGTTGCAACCAATAAAGATGAACACTTTTTTCTCAAACAATAAGTAATTATCTCATTTCATGTAAGGTGCAGTGGGGTAACTGCAAACCACTTTTTGATTAGTGCCACTTTGCCAGCACACCGTGAAGGCCGTATGGCACCAAACAATCTCCAATTTCTGTCGCACCTACTTCAAGGGGTTCTCTGTTGGTGGAGAAAATTTTGTATCGTTCCATTCACACCTTTGCGAGAAAACGAAATTTTAAAATTTAGGGATTTCAAGTTTTGCGTTTACCACGGCCGGGGTAAATGCAAATTCGTACGTTATCTCGGAGGGGGTTCAATTTTTTTTTCTCGAAAGGTACGGAAAATTTACTATCTGTTAACATAATGTATTCATAACCTTTTTTTGATCAAGATTCGTCCGAGATATCCGTCAAGGCCAAAGTGAAAATGTTTCAGAGAAGTGAAAAAATCTCAATTTTTAATTTTTTTTTTCAATAAGCTAAAAATTTTAAGTACCTAAGCGATTATTTGTCACAAGTATGACTTATATTATTGAAAAATACAAATTTTGTCGACATTGGAACAATTCAGAATATTGGGTGTACCATTGTACCCTAACCAAAAAATAGTTGGCACGATAAAAAGTCATGTTTTTTTTGACTTCCAGCTTCTGATTTTACTGCGCCTTAGATGAGGAAAATATGGGATTATCTGAACAATTTTTTTCAAAAGTACTAATGAAGGGAAAAATAATTGTTTTTACCAAAGTTTGCTTTTGAGAATTGCAAGTTGAAAAACAAGGAGTTTTGAGAGCAATCAACACAGGCTTGAGAAAAAATTTCCAAGTTTGTTTTGGACCAATCTGATAGAATATTTTACGGCGGAAGGCAGTAGCGTAACTTGACATTCCCTCTGGGGGGGGGACAGAAGTCGAAGGGTGAAAATTTTTTTCTTAGGTATATACTAAATGGGCATAAAGATCTGGGATAATGGGGGAGGGGGGGGGGGGTGACAGAACCTTGGTATCATACTTTTCGAACGGCGTTTGCAATTTAAATAGTGACTATTTTATGCCCGAGCGAAGCGAGGGCAGAGCTTTGAAAAAATTGATTTTTAATACCCGAAAAATTCATTTTTGAGGGTTTTGAGGGAGGTATTTACGCCACAGGCTTACATATTGAACTTTTGAACTAGCCAAAATTAATAATAACGTTGTTTACTTACGCCCGAGCAAAGCGAGGGCGAAACTTTGAAAAAATTTGATTTTTGATGTCCAAAAAATTCATTTTTAAAGGGTGTCTGGGGGGGGGGTTTTGTACCCAAAACCCCCCCCGTATTTACGCCACTGGCGGAAGGGTAAATCGAATGGCGCAAACCCCAGATCTCTATCTCATTTACAAAATGAGTTACAGCTCAAACCTTCCTAAATTTTGTGAAAAAATCTCGTTTTTTTGTGCTTTTCCCGCCAAAAAGTGATATTTTACAGCTAACTGGTAGAAGTGGTTAGATTTTTCTGAGATGTATAGTTTCCAAGATATTTTCGAGTAAAGTTGGACATTCGTGGAGGTAAGTAATTGAGAAAAAAGAAAGAAATCGTTTTTTTTAATGACCAACTTCAAAGATTTTCTACTCTGAGATTGAAGTACCAGCGAAACTATGAAATGTTTAAAAAGTCACGACTTCATAAACATTGAAAAACGCGATGCTCCGTGGTGCTCTTAAATTGTGCCATTAAGTATGCACTTTTGTCTGCAGTGTAGTTGCAGTCAGAAGAGGAAGCCTTAATTATCTAGTACGAAAAAATGTTCTCGAAAGAAACCCCTTTCTGAAATTTTTTTAATCTAGATTATTTGATCATCTCTTTATTTTTTTTATTTGTACATAGAGGAAGAAAATGCTACTTTATTGCCTCTCGCGATGTCTATAAATTCGTGTTTTTCTCCCTCTATGGCGACGAATATCGTGTGCAACTGGGGGAGATACTTAACTGATTTTTGGCGATTCTTTCTGAGTATATGAACTTTGATGAAGAAAAGAAATGGTTTCTCTCGAGGTCTCGAAATTCACCCCTTTTCAGCTTTTTTATCATGAAAAATCAGTGGAAAAAGTTAATTTTGAATATTCAAGCAAAACGCTCGCAAAATGGGTGTCTATCGGGGTATTTTGACCTGCTGAACACGAATATGGTAGGTATTGGTTTTTTCGTTTGACCCTTTCTTTCTGTATAAAACGCTAAAAATTTGAAAAATCTGCTAAAATAACAACGTTTCTGTACGGTTTTTCGCATTTTCGGCCCTTAGTTCAAAGAATCGGCCAAAACCGAATGTACAGCGAAATTCTACATTTAAAAAAAAGTGTTTTTTGGTAATTTTTTCAAGTTGGTCGCTCTTCGCTTATATGCTGTTTTTCAAGATTGAAAACTTCAAATAGCCGAAAAAACATGAAGAAGTGCACCAAAATTTTTGAAAAAAATTTCATAAATACACCTCTACGAGAAGTAACTTTGTGTCAAAGAACAGAAAATTTCGTTCACTTCCGTTGGAAGTAAAAATTCTTGAAAATCAGCCAATAAAATGGCCATATTTCCGAAACGGAGGGGCTCGGGGGGGGGGGTCAAATTTTTTTTAGAATGTTTTTACATCCAGGGGCACCACTTATGGGGGTTAGAGTGAAAATCGCAGCGGGGGCCAAATTCGTATAAGTACTTGGATCAAAAATACTTGACGCATTGAATCTATAATCGAAATCGATGGTTTCAAGTTCTTTATTGTTACATAATACATACCTACCTACCTTCTTCATTCAAATTCCTATATTAGGTTTAAAAAATAAGAAATTCAGAAAGGTGATTAGAATTTACCGTTTACCCCAATAGAACTCGATATGCATATGCGGAGTAATTTTAGCTGCTAATTTTTTTTTTTTTCATTTTTCTAAAGTTTATACATAATATTATTATGTATTGAGGGAGAAATTATGTGTGTTACCAAAAAATTCAAAATCTCTTAAATTTAGGTCAAAAAATTAGATTTGTAGAAAAAAAATTTTCCCCTTATTTCAAATCCGTGGTAACAGAATATAAATTTCGAGTCAATTTCATCCTTACCAAAACGTCCCCATTCAAATTTCAGCCCATATTTCTCCTTTTTGACCTAGTTATATGAATGACTTCTTTTCTGAAAAAATTTCTCACTTGCATCGATAATGCAAAATTGCAGCAGTGTAAAAATTTTGAACTTTTTAGGCTAAGTAGAGGCCAAGAGAATTGATTTTTCGTCATTTTCATCACAATTTTCTGATTTTCTGCTCTAATGTATGAAGTTTTCTGTGGGTTATACCTACAACACGTCTGTGTTTTTTTTTTTCATTCTAAGCACATTTTCTTTCAGAGTACAAAACTTTTTAAACAAAAATTTGGATATTTTCAACTCTTTGAGAATTTATTCTTTTTTCCTCATTATTAGAGAAACCATTGAGTACCTAGACCTACTTACTACCTACTTGGGCGAAAATGAAATATGTCTTAGTAAAAACTATGCATAGGTAGGTAGCTAGGTACATATTTTGTTAATCTATTACGAATTTTTTCGAGTTTTATTTTACATCAAGGGACGCTATCATCCGAGCGAATTTTTCAAGTTACAGAATTGAGTATTACTCATCATTGTGTAAATCATGAAAGTTGAATGTGATGAACGAAAAATAATGTAATTTGGTACATACATATAAGTATACCCTATTTATTTAACCATCCAAATCGACTGGAAGAAGTATCGAGATATTTTGTAGCCCCTAGAAAAGGGACTTTTCTAGCATAGAGCAACAGCCTATTAAATTTAAAATGGTACATAACATGAACTTCAGTATTTATAATTATCAATTTTTAAAAGAATGATGAAAACATCTACTGCCCGAGCGAAGCGAGGGAGAAAATTTTTCAAAATACTTCTTTCCAATAGGTATTGTGATTTAGTAGACATTGTTAGTATGAAAAATTTGAACTTCCTCGAGACATTTTTCCTGAATTAGGTACTTGGAATTTTGTAAAATACTACATTAAGAGAGTCGGTACTTATCGTGCGTTATTAAGTACAAAGAATTTTCAGAAAAATATACATTTTTGAACTATATTTATTACAAGAGGATGATACTGAATTCCATACATTAACTATTTATGCTTAGTTAATAGCTCCAAGTAGCAGCTCAGGGCTATTATTAATTATTATAAAGTACGGTAAATTACTTAAGGTACCTAGTTTATGAGGCGGATTTCTCCTACTCCTTCGTATATGGCAAGAAATTAGATACTTACGTACCTAGGTCTATTCTTTGTTTTGAATTGCTGCTGTTCCCAGTTCAAATAATTTTTTTTGCGTGTTTGTCTCCCCTATGGACGAGGATTACGCATTACGCTCAAAACTCCGCGTAGCAGGAAAATTAGACTTTAAAAATTAGGTAATACTTGAACCTAATGTCCGTGAATTTTTTCTCTTTTATTTTGATAAAATTGGAAAAAAATTTCGTTGTTTATTATGCAGTACCTCGGTAGTAAAAATAAAATTTTTGGACACATTTAGCGATTTCATATTTCACTCCTTAGAGGCTGCAGACTCGAAATTAACAATGAATTTAAGAAGAAATGGTGAGTAAATTTAGAAAAATAGAGACTTTGCAGGTTTTTTTTTTCTAGGAAAACCTACTTACATTTGAAAAAAACTTATATTCCCAAGGGCGTGTAATACAAATTTGATGATCTGGAAAAATTCAGCAAAATAATTGTCTCTTTAGGAAGAATGATTGGGAGTTGAGAGAGGAAAAACTAAAATTTCATGCAAAGGTTGTTTGTAGACGAAGCTAAATTACAACTTAACAAGATATTATTTTATTTTCAAAATAAATTTAACCTAAAGTCAAAAACTTATAAATTTCAGTATTTCTGAAATTAGGTAATGTCTACATATCAAAAAGTTAGAAGCTGAAAATTGAATTAATATTAGAAAGTTAGAATACAAGAAAAAATATCAGAGAGTTTTAAATTTTAAAAACAAATTTTCATATTTTTTTGAAATTAACTTAATATCAGAAGTCAGGATGAGAAGAAAAAACATATCCACGTTTTCAACATTTCCTTTCCAGAGAAACTTTACTTACTTCATTTTTTCTCTTTGGAAATGAAGGATCAAAGTAGAGAAAGGGGAAACTTGAAAGAATTTGATGTTGATTTTCAAGAAGATTAGGGTAACCAAATCTGTATTTTTGAGGCGAGAGTTCGGGAACGAATTTGATTCTAATTTTATAACTCAACTCCGAACAAAAATGAATTAAAATTCAATCATGAACGAATTCGTGTCTAAAATTTCAGGTGCTGATGAAATTAATTTCTTGAACTTGAATTTTACAATTTTTTAAAATTTCAAAATTTTACCTCATCGCCCTATGAAGTGTGAAAATGCGATATAATCAAAAAAATGCGAAATTTTGTAACATGTTTCCGACCTTCCGAATCGAATGGATCTAGCTGAAATTGGGGCGTATTTTTTTACTGCGGAGCAGATATGCGATTTTTAGAGCGTTTTTTTTTACCTACTGAGAATTTTTGGGCGTACCTTCGCCTTGACAATAAGGAGAGTGAAATATGTTTTTCCATAATTGTCTCAAGAGAAGAAATACGTTTTTCCATATTTGTCTCAAGAGTTGAAATACGTTCTATCAACTTTTCGTCTCGATTAGAATGTTTTTCATCTATTTTTAATTCCAACTCATGTATTCGGCTCATAAAAGTGTTACCCAATTTATCAACTGAATGAAATTTTGGAGGGCGTTCTCTCATGGCTTTATTGTCCCGAGGATTCCGGCTTACTGAGTTCCTCGGATCATTACCGTCCAACTTACTAAATACTTGTCGATTTTTTTCAATTGTAATCGCTTGGTTTATTATGGATGAGGGCATATTCCAAGGAAATAATTCGGAGAAATAAACTGATCGGTCCTCTGGAAATACCATGATCTCAGGAAAATAAGATTCTTTAGCGAATAATTTAATTTTTTTGCCGTATACTCGTTTGAAAAACTCTCTCAAATATTTTTTAGTGTTTTTAAGTAGCCGATGAGCGAAACAATTTTGTGAAGTAATACAACACCACTGACCGCATGGATTGCTATGGAATAGCAGTTCCAATTGAGAAATTAATTTGAGTCTGGATTTTAAAACGACAAATTCGGCGTCTTCGGTGATAGCTCGAGTATCACTTACTGCCAAACCATTGATTAGATTATAGAGTACAATGGTGATTAGAAACACGAATAAAATAAACACAAAATCACTGTTACTGAGCGTTGAATCGAATCGTACAGAATCGGCGCCCAATTCACCAGTCAACATAACGATTGTTTTTAAAATCGACATCATTGGAGTTTGCCAAGTATTTATTGTGGTTGCATTTTGAGAAATGGCATCAACAGTAGATTTGCAATGGAATAAAATATAAAAACTGAACGCGAACGATAATATTAAGGCTGAGTATATAACAGAAAATTTGAGAAAATTCAGCGCCACTGCTTTAAATATTTCTATGTAGGTCGCACACATAGGATGTTTTCCTAATATAAGCACCAACTCCATGGACGAAGTAAGAATGGCGTAGACAGCAACAGGAGATGAATCTGTTAGAATGAAAGCACCTGTCATGAAGATCATCGTGATTTCCAACCAGTTCTCCAATGATTTGAGATAAGGGCAAGGAGAGAAGCAAAATTGAAAAATTTCTCGTAAAATAATGGTCATCCATAAAACTGATGTTATGATTTTGCTTCCTATTATCATCGGAGTGGATGAATTTTCGTAATTACTTTCGGTATTATTCATATTCGAATTATCGTTCATGGGCGATGAGAATTTCTGGTTAAAAGTCGAAATAATACAGATATATAATGCAACGCAAAACAGTAAATAGTTTACAAAATTAATATAGTAATATTTCTTAACGAGGCACCACTTAACATGAATAAAACTTTTTAGAATCGGATGTTCAAATAGTTTTCTCAAGTGAGGTACTTTGGCGATTGCAAAAAGGGCACTCATCTCGTGTCCGTTTTGCTCATAATTTTGCTGCGATTCTAACAACAGCGTGTAATTGAATATGAAATAAGGGTTTTTTGGGGTTTTCCGATTAAATTGATCTTCAACTGATAAAATACAATCATCTAAGCAATCTTCGAGTACCGTATCATTGAATCGATCCCAAGGAATGTGGCCGAAATGATTAGGCTTAGGCCAAGTAGTCATGTAATGATACGAAGCAGTGTAAAAAAGTGCTTTTGTTACTTGATCGTCGTTCAAATTAGCAGCAAATTCGAATGGAAGACCTTTGCCATTGAAATGTAATTTCTGGCGAGGTATGACTTCATTGAACATGAATTCTAAAATTTTCTTATGGTCATGTTTTTTTTCCTGTTTTTCAATCATGCCACGAAATATCGAAACTAATACATCTTCTACCCTGGTGTAAAGATAAATTGCAGGTTCTTTCAATAATCTGCCGAATGTTTCGTAATTTCCTTCAAATGCAACCAAAGTTAATATCGATGAATTTTCAGGCCACTTTTTTGAATCTATATTCGTACCAACGCCTTTTTCTAACAATATATCTACGAATTCCATGAGCCCCTTACTGCAAGCATACTGCAAAATATCCTTCAATTGTTCCGTATAAAAGTTTTGAACCTCTTCTTTGAATTTTTCAGTTTCACGATTATGTAACAGCAACCACAAAAAATCTTCCCAGTTTTTAGAATGAGGTTGTTCTAAAAGTTGTTCTAGCAAACTAGAATATTTTTGTCGAATATAGTTACGATCAGTGTAATCGCCGAGCCTTATATTCATACACATCTCAGCGAAGTCACGATCGTGATCACTATCCAAATCAATATCAGGGCACTTCAGTAGTAAACGAGCTGTTGCTTCTGTATAAAAACTCCACAATACTTCACGCAGCGGCGTCACGTTAAATCGGTTTTTTGCGTTAACATCAATTGGCGGACAACGATTTTGAAGTAAAATTTTCATTAGTTCAATGTTATCAGATTTTCTATGAATAACCAGGTGCAAAGGGGTATAACCGTCTTCATCGTGAAAATTTATGGCCTCGTGGTTTTCGTGCCCGGTAAGAAATGTCACAGTTTCCTCGTCTGCGTGTTCGACTGCTTCATGTATGGGATATCTTTTGGTTTGACGATTTTTAAGGTTCGGGTCAGCGTTGTGTTGTAGAAGAATTTGTACGAATTTGCTGTTTCCTCTGGAACGGCAAGCAATATCCAGTAATGTACCGTTGTCCGGTTCTTCGTAAAAATAATTCACGTCGATGTTTTCGTCGCGTTCGATGATTTTTTCGAATTCTTCAACTTGTCCGGTTTTGAGTAAATCCAATAATTTGAGCGAATTTTCCATATTTCTTTGATAACGTATCGATTCATGGTCATTTGAAATAGGCACGACGCACTGTTCCATTATCGAATTAAAGCAACAAGATTTCGCGAATGTACGTATAAAATCGAAAAGACACGAACTATTTTTGCAGATTCAACGAAATTAGGCATTTGAGTTATAGGTACAAACTTTTAGGCTGAAAAAACTGAACCGGTTCGAGTGACAGCCGATGGATCGGAAACGGTAATTAATACAATAAGCTAAAAATTGATTTGCAAACAATTTTTTGCGACAGACGAAGTTCGCGAGATGCGAATAAAAAACTACCTATATAAAAATACAGTCGCGAATTATCGGCTTACATTGACCACTGCTTCAATTATTTGCATCCGGCAATGGGCACAGCCGTAGTTGTTTAGTTTTTAAAAACTTTTCGGGTCTGTCTATTCTCACACGGAATGAACAACAGAATGACCGAAGACGGCGAAGACCGAAGTATGCGCGATCTCGTACATTTTTTCTGTCCTCTTCACTGATCTCAGCTGGGTACCTTTTTCTCAAAGTAAAATCTTGATTTTTTTCAGCTTTCAAATTTTTTTTCAAATAATACCTATAATTTTTTTTCAACTCCAATAAATTTTTTCTCCTACCAAACTTTCTTCTTCAAAATCTTTTGTAAGGTCTAAGGTCCAAGATTTTTCTTCGATTTTCACTTTTGCTAAAATTAAAATTTTCATTTTACGTATAAATATTTATTCAGATTAACAACTGTGAAATCCCATTCTTTGATATTTTCTTAAAAACTTGACATTCCCTCGACTGTTTCTTAAAATGTTTTTCAACCCAATTTTTCCAACTTTTCTATTCCAAAAATATCAGTGCTGGAAAACGATTTTATAAAAACATTTGAGCTGAGCTAAAAAAAAAAAGTTGAGAAAAAAATTCAAAAGGTGTAAAGTAAAAATTGAACTTTGATAAACAATTTCGAGGGCGAAAAATTTGAGAAAAGATTCAATTTTGAGAGAAAATTTCTGGAGCTGAGAAATGATTTATTTTTATAACAAGTGGCAAAGTCGAGAATTTTTTATACTTACCAGAAAATTTTTTTAGAGTAGGTAAAAATTTATTCCAGATAAAAAAAAATTAGAGTTGAAAAATGTTTTGAAAAAAAATTTTTTAGAGTTCTAAAATATTTGAAGAAAAGTAAATGAAAAATTAAAACTAAGTACATTAAGAATCGAAAAAAAAATGGGTTGAAAAATTTGTTAATTTTGGTTTTAAATTTTCAATTACTGTCTGTCGGTTATATCATGACACTTTTTGCAGGGTCACCGATGAACAAAAAGTTATAAATTCTAGGGATTCTCAAATTTCAGAAAAAAATTTATTCGGAAAATAAACAATCAAAGATCAAAACATTGATTTTTTTGAAAAATTGAAACAAAATTCCTTTTTGCTAGCCACTTACTTATTTGTTAATTTTTTGTTAATTTGAGAAACCCTTCAGTAATTTTCGCCTGCTGGTATCACTGTAAAAAGTGTCTTGATATAACCGACAGACAGTATATCTTACGATTACGAAGTTACGCGACGCGACGTCATGAGACAAATCGCGAAGTTGATTCGAGCGAACGATTCAATTCCTTGTAAGAATAGACGGGAAACGGAAGCCTTAATTATCTAATTCGAGAAAATGTTCTCGAAGGAAACCCCTTTCTGAAATTTTTTTCATATAAATTATTTGATCATCTCTTAATTTTTTTTCTTTGTATGTAGAGGAAGAAAATGCTACTTTATTACCTCTCGCGATGCCTATAAATTCGCGTTTTTCTCCCTCTATGACGAAGAATATCGTGTGCAACCGGGGAGATACTTAACTGATTTTTGACGATTCTTTCTGAGTATGTGAACTTTGATGAATAAAAGAAATGAATAAAAAATTGCAAAATAAATGATGGCGAAGTACTTCATGAAAAATTTGAGTTTTTTTGGTTAAATTCTCGAAATTTCTTTCAAAATGATGTATAAAATTTTAGAAAAAAAAACACCTTTCTAAAAATAAATGATTAATGCTAGTGCTTATATTATGTATCTGTTTTATTGGGTAAGTACATAATTTGGTCGAAATGTCGTCGGAAAGTTTATCAACATCGGTATTTACCTACTTCTTTATAAGGTTGCCTAAGAAGCCAATAATGTGCCATTGTTTAGTGACGGTTTAATCAACTCCACGATATTTTTTTTTGTTTTCAGTTCAGTTCAGATCGTCGCGCGTTAACCAGGCGTTGAATTCTCACTCTTGTAATGATTTTGATCTCCTACGTGTAAAAGCACCACATAAAATAATACCGTTATCAAAATGTCATGGAGGCAACTGCCGTTGCGGATGCATTATACTCTAAAATAGCGATCATACCAGGTGGGCGAGACCTGGAGGAGCGACCGATCATACTAATTAATGCCGAATTATCGTCTCATGTTGCCATCGAGAGCTTAGTCAATGTGCTGAAATATTTTTCGTCAATTTTCAGGTACTTATCTATTGAATTTTTTAATTTTATCATCATTACTATAAATAGATTGTATTGTATGTAGATTAGTGTAATTTGTCGGAGTACCATCCTTTTATTACGTATTGAAAAATCGTTTATAAGATTTATTCAAGTTCAAGTATTTGGTTTTTGGATGATTGCTTCCTTAAGTGATGAGTTGACCTTCGACCATGAATCAAGGGTGTTGACGTTTACTCAATTAGATCTTACAAGCTGCACCTAATTTTTCGACAGAAACAGAAAACTAGGAGCAGATGATTAAACGACAAGGATGTTTGATAAATTGCATACCTTCAATTTTTGAAGGCATTCATCAGCTGTGCGTTTGAAAATCGCTGTTAAATAGCAAATTCTATTTTCCATTTCCATTATCTTCTCGATTTTTTCTCAATCGAAAAAATATGAGATGTTTCAAAAATTTCTCTTTTAAGAATTTCTAATTCTGAAAAATCGCCTGCTAAAAAAAAAAAACGTAAAAATAATTCTTCATATTATATTTCAGTACAGATACAAGAAAACATGGATTATGCGTGATAATCGACGCCCAAAGAACAACATGGCGAACCACACGTACCATTCTTCACAACGTTACCGAAGTATTTCGAACCGAATTAACTACCATTATTATTTTAAAACCGGAAGTATTTTGGGATAAGCAAAAAGTGGAAAATTGCGCCAAATTGAAGCATCATAATGGAGTATGAACATCGAAACTATCACAAATCTTAATTATAGGTACCCATGGTATGATTAATTTTGATTTATTTTTCAACAGCCAGTTTATATTCCGGTCACTCGTCTTCATAAATATGTTAGCCCTACTCATCTCCCTGATGAGCTGGGAGGAACGTGGAATTATGATCATGCAGTTTGGCTGGAAAATCGAATCGTAAGTTTTCAAAAATTTTTATACCTACTTTTCATAATTTTAAAAAATTACTAATTTGTAATTTTCCATTAGAAAGTCGAAGGCTTCGTGAAACTGGCAGAAAATGCAATTGTGAATTTGGAATCTCTTAGGTATCGTTTGAATAACGCAAAAGAATGTTTGGCTCATCGAGTGACCGATATTACAGATAATGTAACGCCAGAAACGTATAAAACATCCAAAGAAAACATATTGCAGACCATCAATACCGGTGAGTGTCAATAATTGTTAATTTGCATTGTTAAATTCAATTTTTAAGCCAATTTTTATGCCTAGGATGTACCTTGATTGAGCAGTTGGAAAGACAGCATACCGAGCAGCAGCAACACTTGATTACGGTTCCTCAAGATATTCAGGATACAAAAGACAGGATCAATAGATTATTGCAAATAGTCCAAGGTAAATTGAATCTGGTCAATGATGCTTGGAATGATGTCCAAAAGCGAACTGAAGATATGAAGGTTTGATAGAATTACAATTTTTGTTTTTTGTCTTTGAAATGATCTGAAGGATTCACTGTTTACAAAAATGTGATTTTTTGTTTTGCTTCAGGAGGTCTCAAAAATTGAAAATGGCGTTTGCCAAGTTACCAATTGGATACTTGGTCCAGGAGAGATGCTGTTGAATGCGCAGCAAAATGTAGGTTATGATGTTATCTCAGCTGAAGACCTGAGGAGAAATCATGAGACTTTGGAGTTACATTGTCGAGTGAGTTTGAAGTGCTTTTTTTTTGGTTGTTTTTTTTTTAATGTCCCTAATTGCTTACATTGAAAATTGTTTCTTCAGAAACCATATGGACATTATGCAGAAATCCTACATAAACTGAACGTTCTGGCTCAAAATGGTACCCATTTTCCGCAAGATTTAAAATCTCAAAAAGATTTTATGGATTTTGTATGTCGAAGTTTTGCATGTCGAGTAGAAAGAAGAAGGAATGTGTTGATCACATCAGCACGATTTTTCAGATTGGTCTCAGAAGTATGTATTTGCTTGAAAGAAATCCATCAATTGCAGACTGTGATATTTATAATATTGGTAATTTTTTTGATTATTTTTGCAGTATTTTCAAACGACAAGTAAAGTATATGAGAACCTAATCATGAATGTTGACATAGAAGCTTTAAAATCAGCCCAAGATACTTTGAGGGAACTACAGAAATGTCAGTCTGATATTGGTAAGCTTTTTTTTCCTATTTGAATATTATTAAAATCTTGATAAATTTTACTGATGCTTCAATTAATTTTCTTCATTTTCCTCACCTTTTCGTCAGTAATTCATCACTGATTCAGAATGAGAAATAACAAATTTTAAGTTTAGGTCATTTTGATTGAATATTTGCAGATTCTTTGGAAAAAGAATTGATCAAGGAAGGCGAAAAATTATCAGACTTGCTGTCCATTCCAGTGAAAGATGCTCTAGGCCGGGAAATATCTGTAAATTACCAAGAAGACATTGTCAATGTGCAGGAAATCTTGGAAATGACCATAGCAAGGAAGCAATTGTTCAAGGATAGTGTTGAACTGCAGAGATTAACTTTGCAGCAAGTGATTCACATTCACAATTATGAAAAAAATGCTGTGCAGGTAATTTATCATCTGTATTTATTATGATTTCTTAGTGATTCGGATTTAAAGCAATGAAACAAAAAAAAATTGGAATTTCCATCACAAAGATGATTGTTAATAAGGTAATTTTTTCAGGCTATTGAATGGTTGAATGAACTATACAGAGTAATGCTGAAATCACACTCTCACATTGGATGCGGTGTTTATGAAATACAAATTCAAAAGGAGGAACAGCAATGTTTCCAAGAAACGGCCAAAGTATGTGTTCATTGATGTGTAGGCAATGGGCAGATCTTTCATTTTTTTTTTTGTAATAAGGTCAAGGTACTCTTGAATTTGAATCAAATGTGAGTGTAGGTGGTGGTAAAAAAAAAACACACAAAAAAAAAACGGAAAATGTTTGTAAATAAAAGATTTTAATTAAATATCAAGTTCAGAATAAAACAGGGAAACTCCGAAACTGTATGGAGTTTTTCTTAATGAAGATTTTATGTAGCTACTGAAATCATCAACATGGTTGATGATGGTTGTTTAATTCCTATCCTTGGTTTTGAAGCTGACCATTATTAGTTTTGAAAAAGTTTTCTGCATGATTATACTTTCGATTCTTGGAGAATGGAGGGGCGTCCCAAATGCGGATTTTTTAAAAAGAATATTTGACTATTTTAATTTTTATCAGTCTTTAGATAAGCTTCCGTTGCAAATGCATGATTCCTTTTTTGTACTTTTTAAAAAACTGAATTGAATTGCTTAATCAAAAAGATGTTAAATCAAAATATTCTGTGGTGGCAGAAATAAAGGATTTGTTTCATTCAATCTCAGAAATAAGTACCTACCATAGCAAATTTTATTTGGATGAAGCATTGAAAATTTAGAATCATTAATTTGTCTCTTTCAAACCTTATCATGAAGGAGAAAGGAAAAAAAATATGTTGAATTTTTTAAACCCAAAGTTAATAAGTCACTTGCTTTGAAATTTATTTTTGGGTCAAGCTACATTTTGGTTTAGGTTTCAGTATCCACCGCCAACACTACTTTTTTTTTACTTTCCCAAGGGGGCATCCTGGGGCAATTTACCGCATCTGTTTCAATTTTTCATCAGCCACCTCAGGAAAAATTTGAACACACATGCTGTTTCAGAGTGACCCATATACCACCAGTAGTGTGCCGGGCACTTTGGAATCAGACCACACCTCATACCCTTAGCCCACCCTTGCTCAGCCCAGGTCTGCCTTCTGGCTCCTATCTTTATAATCAACTCCCTCTTGAATCCTGCCTCAAGTGGTGGATGTGAAATTAGGTGAGTAGGACTTCGGAATAGGTGGGGTGTGGTTTGAAAAAAGGGGTAAAGGGCTGGCGCAGTGCCTAGTTCCAAGTGTCCGGTGTACTTACTGCAGCTGATTCCTCATTAAATTACAACAAATTCTTACAAGTGAATGCTTAGGTAGGTAGCGAAATTGAATTTATAATTAATTTTCCACAGGGAACATTCGAATTTGGTTGTCAACTATTGAGCGCAGCTTTAGTTTTAAGGCAATCTTGTAAGCTAATTGAAGAACCAAATGCCCTTCTGACTCAAGAGGTGTGGAATAGCTGGAAGAGATTATATGATGTAAGCCAAGAACAACTTACCAGATTGCGAGTTTCTGCAGTGTTTCATCGTAATGTTGATCAAGTAAGGAGAAAAAACCATAAACCATAACATACCTACATATCAACTAAGTATATTATGAATAGGTATAGTTTTTCTGATGGTGTTTATTTTGATTTCACAGCATTGCCATCAATTGAAAGAATTGACTGATAATTTCATTGCGGCTGTGTCTGAAGAGGATTCTAATAAAAAGAAGTCCCAACTTGAAAAAACCTTGGCTGACAGGGAAAATGTATTATTAGAAGTAGGAAGGATGATACGTTTGGGTAGATTATTAAAAGATCGATTGTGGGAACCTTTATGTTCTCCAGAAGGGTAAGTTGACCTATGAATTTGTAGAAGCACAATTTTATAAATGTTGTACACGTTTCAATGCTGGATTTGGATTTTCATGCAGTTTCGAAGAAATAAATGATAATAACGATGTAGCCATTGCAGCCATCAGTGAAAAACTTTCAGAAGTCAGTATTTTAGTGGAACAGCTTGATACAACTCTGTGTGGATTTAAATTCGCTATGGAATCAGAATGCATTAAAAAACTCTTGGAGGGTAATAACACAAATCGTACTCAACACCCACAGCACGAATGGAGTAACACAACGGCACCAAAATCCAACCCCAAAGCATCGCCAGAAGGGAGCAATAAATCTGACGATGATTTTATTACAGCTTCCGAATGTACTGGTACTCCTCCATCTAGAGCTTCATCATTCCATACAGCTTCGGAAGGGGAAGCCACTTCACCTTGGTGGGAGGTCGACCCTTCGAATTCGTCTGAAAACGAACTTGAAGCTGGTCAAAAGCCGAAATCCAATGATAACATGAAACAGATCGACGAAGATGTAAGTACATATTTACTGCACATTTGCAACCTTTATTGACCTCCTCATTCGAAGATTCATAATTCTGTGTCTTTTTTATATTTTAGCGTTCAATTATTAAAAATTATCGAGAATCTGCAAGAAAACCAATTTTAGTGCGGTGTTGTCCCAAGAGCAAACCTACAACTGCAACTCCTGGTAATGAAGGAAATGGACATGATATTGAAACTGTTTTGAAACCGTTGGAAAATTTAATTTTTTTATCCCAACCTTTCAACCCAAAATGTAATCTGATTTCTCATAAGTATTATTCGAGTGAAGACAGCAACACATCAAACTCAAGACAGTTGAAAATGGAAGATGTCAAAGAGCAAGTACCTTTAGGAGTGAAAGTAGCCGGTGAAAATCAAACTTCTGTTCGAGATAGCTTGTACTATCATGAAAGAATCATGAAACAAGCTATAACAGGTGTTTTCTGATTTATAAAAATATTTTCAGTGATTGTTTTTGTTGAAGCTTTATCTATGATGTTTTCATTATTTTATAATTTTTTTTTATCAAATAAATATTAACAAAAAAATGGTGTTTATGGGACGATCTTTTGAATTTTGGAGAATCAGATTAATCAGTACTAATTGAGAACCATTTTCATGTCTTGAGAAAATTATCAGTAAGTTTGCAAACAGTAAGTATGTAAAACCAAATGCATTCTTCCAACCAACATTTTGACACCCCACTGGTTTAATGAAAACTTTCTTTGGGTCGGTTTCAATAGAATCGATATTATGTGTCACAATGAAAATTTCTGTTGAAAAATCAGTACTTCTGTTTTGTTTTGTTTTGTTTTTAAATTTTACATGCTATAAGTAAATAATTGACTGGCTGACTGACATTGCAGAAATTTTTATTAAAGGTGTATTTGAGCATGATTTTAAAAACCATACTTTAATTCCAATTAGAGACAGTTGGAAACTTATAAAAATTGACCATGCAGTGGAGCAAATTTTTTTTCCAAAATTCACCCTAAAATATGGTTCCTGAGTTCAATGTTGAAATTTTATTAGCTCGTGCTTCCTAAACGAAGGGTTGAGTTTGAATTTATTGGGGAAATTTGATGACAGGGTGTTCCATAAGTCGTCTACCAAACATTTTTTTTTTTGATATAACCGGGTACTACTAAAAAAAAAAACTTGAGATGAACATGTTGCCTGATTTGAAAATTTAAGGGGAAAATGCTACTTCTAAAAAAATTACGTCAGAGTTTTTTTAACCATAGGAATTGATAGTATTTTGAAAAGTGGAAAATTTTTCACGATATATCTTTTTGTCTAACTCAAATTTGAAGGTGCAACATTTTTTTTTCAAAAACTATTTTGAAAAATCAACCAATTGAGAGAATGGACAGCACGTTGAAAAAAGGAAATTTTGTTCTGTGCACTTTTTGCCTGACGTCGAAAATGAAGGGGCTACGGCTAGTGTAAAATAAGTGGGCTTCAAAAAATTTTCAAATTTTTCCAATTTTGGTTTGGATGACCCTGACCCCCTTTATTTTTGATGTTAGGCAAAAAGTGTACAGAACAAAATTTTTTCCGCTTTCTGCATATGTACTAGCCCCTCCCTTGATTAGTTCATAAAAAAAAATTGTATGAAAAACAATTTTTGTAGCCTCTTCAGTTTTCAGGGTAGGCAAAAAGTAATATAGTGAATATTTGTTCAGTTTTCAAAGTACTATCCATTCCCATGGCTAAAAAAATATTGACGTAATTTTTTTATCGGTAGCATTTGCCCCTTAAATTATCAACTTAGGCAACATCGATGCTTAAGAATAGAAGATTTTGCCAGAAAGTTGAAAATTTTGGTGTTGAATGGAAAATTACTGAACCAGTAAACCAATGCAATATTCAACTGAAAATTTTTTACTTGAAAAAACCCAAATGAACCTTGAAATTTACATAGAATAAGGAACAAACTAATAAATAAATTTTCGGCTGTAAATTTGAAAATTCTATCTAAGTCAAAAAGTAAAAACAACCGCTTATACATTATTCAAATTTCAAATCTTCTTTGTTGAAAAATTCAGGACTTGGGAAGTAAAGTCAGTAGTGTTACAAGAATAAAATTTCTGAAGAAACAAAAAAGATACTCTTCAATTATAGGTACCTATTTTTAATTTCATAAATAATCTGCGTTCAGCTTGAAAATACAGAACAAAATAATGAATGAAAAATGAAAAAATTGCACTTTGAAAACTGAAAAGAAAAGAAAAAAAATTCAATTTTTACAGGAAATTTTGAATGTTTTATGCTTTAAAATTTTTTAAAAAAATTGAATTTTGGAACTGGTATTTGGAACTGGAACTGGAACTGAAAACTGGAACTAAAAAATTTTGAGAACTGGAACTGGAACTGAAACTGGAACTAAAAAATTTTGAGAACTGGAACCAGAACTGGAACTGGAACTACTATCATTTCAGTTTTCCATCACTGGAAATCACGTCAGAAATTAAGAAAAACAATAGACTTCGAAAACAAAAATTAACTACAAACTACCGGATAAAATGGAGAATTCTGCCTCCAAGTCATGACGTCATGCACTACTACAAATGCAGATTTCAATTCATGTACCACTGTGTACTTTTTGAAAGGGTGGGGGGAGGTCTATCGTTTTTAAAATGCCATAAATAAATAAAAAAATTATTCTAATTCTATTTTATTTTCAGTGATTAAAGTCATAATGAACGAATTCGCAATAAACAATAGATCATTCTTCTAAATATCACTATACTTATCCATATCACTTCGTTAACGTTATATATTAACTTGGGCTTGGGCGCCTTTTTCTTTCCGAATTTTAATTATTTTTATAATGTATTTCCAACTAATAAATTTATGAGATTTAAACTAATTGGAAGGTTGGTCACGTCTTCGGTGAATTATGACGATTTTTCTAGTTTAGATTTTAGAACCACATTGATACTTCGATGAGTATGTAAACCTGATTAAACAATTAAAAGGAACATTGAATGAAAGTATTGTGAATATTATGAACAAAATTCCGTCAACTTGGACTAAAAGTATTTGAATAAAAAATGCAAACAGTGCTCCGGCTTTAACGAAGAATTCCTCGTAATCAATTCCGTTGTTATTTTCTCACCAATGGGTTCAAAAATATAACAATAATATTCTTATTATTCACGGAAGCCATCGACTTTTCAATTTCATCCTCATAACCATTGATTAAAGATCGATAATGAAAAGGCTTTTTACATTCTTCAAGAACAGACAATTTTTCAATTCTTTTGAATAATATTTTCGTTTCAAGTTGAAAAAATTTTTTGAACCCTCGGTTTAAAGTTGAAACAACTTTTTGAAAATCGCTTGGGAAATCCCATTTATTGATTAAAATTTAATAAAACACAATACGGTGGTGTAATAGTCACATAAAACACAAATTCTATTATTAAAAATAAGATAAAGGAAAAAATTAACCATAATCACGAAAAGTTGAACAGTTTGTAACATTATATTCCAATCGAATCAATGGAAAAAGGGCGCCGATAATTGGGATTTTTAAGGAACAATTGCGAAAAGAACTGCAAAATATAAAGCGGGATAATAGAAAATAACGGAAATGGGATAGAATAAATTTTATTCTCGTGTTCCGAAACGAAAACTGCATCGATATTGAAATCAACATTTAAAGTGGTATTTACAATTTCATTAATTGCACTCACAAACTCCAATATATGAGGTTTATCACTCAGCGTAATTTCATAATTCAACATTTTGGACCATCCAAAGTTTTCAACAATTCCTTTAGATAGTATTGAGGATTTCACGTTCGCTTTTATGTTGTTGAAAAAATATCCGTTCGCTGTGATCACTACATTGTTTTTTCCAAACATGAGTTTTCTGGCGATGTAGTTTTGAACCAGCGTATACAGCTTCGCAGTTTTATACTTTGATCGTGTTTGCATGACGATTTCTGCATCTGCTTTTATTCCGGCTTCGGCAATCACATCTTCAAGATAGATTAGACCAAGATGATTCGCCAAATTCCGACACATTTGCTTATTTCCGTGAAAGATTAAGAAATCAACAAATACACCATCTCTTGTTGGGTGAATCGATGTAGAATTGTAAGTATGCGGCAGTAAGGCGCCATCGAAGTCAATTTTCTGGGCTAGTTGGCACGTTTTTCGAAATTTTATTTCTTCATTTTCAGATTCTGACGTTAAGGAAGATCCTTCGTCTTCAGTGCTAGTATCTTGCACGTAGTAGCTTAAATGGACATGTTGAAAACCGATTTGTTTAATTTGTGACGAACTAGTGTTACGTTGAATTGTGGAAAGCGTTTGTGAGGAAATTAGAATCGGTGTCGAAACGGGGTAGTCGTGAACTTTAAAATTGAGCGAAATAGTGACAGCTTCTTCTTTTTTTTCTTCAGTTAATTTCTTTTCTGTTTCAAACTTGACGATGTCGATGATATCGCATTTTGGAATAGAAATTTCTTCTAGGTCGTTCGTTTCCAATTCCAAACAGTTATTGGAAAAATACGCTTTCGTTTTTTCAAATGTCTTTTGGAAAACGTCAACAATATTTTGATTATTGGACCACTTGACGTATAAAGCTCGTCTGTTCAACACGTCGAAGTCATCGACGACAAGATCGCAGGGAAACAATGATTTATTCTGAAAAATAAATTAAAAGCAAATTGAAATCAATGTAATCCAATGAAAACGTTGATTGAATAATCAAAGTACATCGATTATGATACTGAGTACATTAATCACAATCAGTCTGGAATGCAAATGACTTACCTTCTCAGTTCGTATCTCTTCTATTACTCTACTGTATGTTTTAGCGACCAATTCGCTAATTTTATTGCGAAATTTAAATTTCTCTTCTTCGGTTTCCGGCATTTCATCAATATTGTCGATTTCAGGTAATCTGTAACATAATCTTGTTAGAATACATATTATCTTCATGTGAACAATTTTAAATAAATTCAATTACCCTGACAAAATTGAATTGAATAAGTCTTCGGTGATGAAACTTTTCAATCGCGAGAGATTTTCCTTGTTCAGCGAAGTTGTACAAGATGCAGAAGTTTTCCGTTCGGAATCATGATTGGCTAATTTTTTCTCGCTCCGACGTTTACGACCGTCACTAGAGGGCAATTCTTCGCTATCGCTGTCGTCGGCTTTTCTTTCCGATTTGCGAGAGCGTCGATTTTGCATGTTTTTAGCGTTACGTTTAGACGGTGATGGTTGTTCGTCTTCATCTTCGTCTTCTCTTTCTTCATCTTCTGTAATCGAACGAAAAATTAATTTAAAAAGGTTCAAAACTAATATTATGTCATGATGATGCAAAAACTTACCGGAGGATTCCTGCTCTTTTCCACGTTTTTTACAGTTTTGGGTTTTTGCTGTATCTTCGACGTTATTGCCGTCTTTTTCCAATCTAGAAAGAGTCGATTTCGCTCCTTTGGTTTTAGTTTGACGCTTTGGTTTTTCTTCTTCTTTATCATCGGAAGCATCTTCGGACGCATCAGCTGGTAGCTTGGTTTTACGCTCGCGACCGCCTTTGGTTTTTTTATCGGCGGCGGCAGCTTCCCTGCGGCCCTTCTTTGGTGGTGGTTCTGCAATCGTACGAAAAATTCATTAAAAAGGGTTCAAAAGTCAAAACTAATGTTACGTCATGATGATGCAAAAACTTACCAGAGGATTCCTGCTCTTCTTCAGATTTCGATTTAGACGGCGCTTTCTTAGGTTCTTTCGCTTTTTTCGGACTGTCGTTTACTTCTTCGGAATTTGATCCGGGGGAGGCGGAACCTTGATCGTTACTTTTAGCGTTTCGTGATTTTGCTATATCTTCGACGTCGTTGTCGTTCTTCTTGAATCTGCTTTTGGCGTCGTTGTTGGCGTAATCCGTACTTTTAACATCTATCACGAACGTTGCGTTCATATCGGATACTTCGGTTTTACGTTTATTCGCAGAGACTATTTCACTTTGTTCACTACCCGCATCGCCGGTAGCCTTGTGAACTGTAGCAAAAGGTTTCCCGCGTTTTATGGCTGTTTTCTTAGGAGCCATCTTAGAAATGTCAATATCGAACAAACCTCGAAATATTAATAAAGTCACACGAAGGACTGAGGCGAAAGCAATTTAAAAAAAAATGATTATTATTCAGTTCATATTATAAAACGAAATTTCTCGGCCATACGGTTTCAAACAAAAATTATAAAAATCAGATAAATGGACGGCGTTGCTACGTTAATGCCGATAAACTGTTAATATGCTGCGTGATTGTACTCGTGAAATAATTCAATATTGTTACGCATTTTTTCATCAAACCTCAAAGAAAATCAGAAAGAATCAGAAAGAAAAGACATTTATTTCGTCGTTTTGATTTTGATTTCTACCGGACTGATAACAGATAACTGAATAACTGATAACTGAACACAGGGTGATCGCGGAGAAGCGAGAAAACACCGACGGTATACCAGGTAAACGGCGAACGCTGGTAGTTTCGTTCTTTTTTAAATATCACATTCGACGAAGTTTGGCATTTTTCAGTTCAAAGGTTGGCAACATAATTATTTTTATTTTTTTTTCGTACGATTTTTTCTACAATTTGTCCATGTTTCTAATTCATGACCGATGTATTTTTTCTACCAACGTCATGAAGTAGAAACAGGGACAATTAGTAGAAAAAATCGTTTTCATTTTTCTAATACTTGTCCATAACAGTCGTATCGTAGAAAGTTTCTACAAAATGACCTTTCTAACACATGACTGTTACGGACAAGAGGTAGAAAAATGAAAAAGATTTTTTCTACAATTTGTCCGTTTCTAATTCATGACCGATGTATTTTTTCTACCAACGTCATGAAGTAGAAACAGGGACAATTATTAGAAAAAATCTTTTTCATTTTTCTAATACTTGTCCATAACAGTCGTATCGTAGAAAGTTTCTACAAAATGACCTTTCTAACACATGACCGTTACGGACAAGTGGTAGAAACCGCGTTCGAATTATGGTTAAATGAGTTGCATAATGCTAGTTTGAAAGGGACATAGATCAAGTATCAGAAATTCAAATTTTCTCAATCTACCTACTTTAGGTAAACTAACTTCGTAGCTTCGAAACCTTCTACAATGCTTAGCAAAATTAAGCAAAGAAAAAATCTATAATTTTTTTGAATTTTACCATTGGGAGTAGTGTTGGCAAGGAGAATATTCTCACCCGCCTAAAAAATTAAATATTCCTACGGACAAACCGTATGGGTGGAAGGAGAGGTAAAATTGAAAATTTCCGCCCAGAATGGATTTTTTGAGAGTGTTTGTTTACGTATGCTTTTCTCCAATTTTTTTTAAATTCAAACCTATAATTTTCCAAAACAGAATACCTAATTTTCAAAAAATTCAGATTCTATTCCGACTAAGTAGGTATAGTCGGAAATTTCTGCACTACCCCCTCCCTCTCAAAAATCTAAATTTTCATTATCAATCTTGTTTCATTTAAATTTATATTCAAATTTTCAAAAATCTTTTCAACATTTTTAGACATTTCAAAATCCAAACAGACGGAAATATACTCTCCGGGACGAAACTAAATTAGTTTGTGGGAGAAAGGGATTTTAAATTTCGGGCTGATGAAACTGACTTTTTCCTTTTTTTTCTCTTCGAAGAAAAAGATCTGCATTTTGATACACATTTCGTAATATTGGTCCTTCTTGTATTTTAATAACCAGGACTTGATGATTTCTGGCTGGTACTCATGGGAAAAATTTACGTCTCCAACCCTGGCGATACTTTTTTTTTTGTAGATATGCCCGCATGCCTCAATTTGTTTCACATGACTATAAATTCGAATTGTACAACCATCCAGGCAATTTTTCAAGTATATAAAATTCTGGGGCATTTTCCACCCAGTGAAACGAATTTCCCACGCAGTCATTTTGATTTTCCCAAGTAGGTAAATGTTCACCAGTGTTCAACGAATATTCGAATATCCGGATATTCGGAAAAAATATCCGGATATTTTTTTTGGTGACGTAATCTGTTTACACAAATGCGATTGGTCAAAACATCGTATACTTCCGCGAGAATTCGATTAAGTATCCGGATATCCGGATATTCGTTGAACACTGATTGTTCACCTCAAAAGCTTAAAACCAAGGAAAATACAAATTCTGAAAATGATATTTTTTAAAAACTCTGGCCTCGCTACGCTCAACTCAACCTTATTGCATTTTTTCTTCCATGGTTTTAAGTACAATACTTAAAGTGATTTTTTCGTTTTGTTTTTTTTTTTTCAAAATTATTCCTTAGGTCACTTTTTTGTAATTATCTACTTGGGACTTACTTATTTTCGATATTTGAAAATCGAATTTTTTAAAAGCTTTTGCCTGACTGAGTTCGGCATTTTCGTATTCGGTATTTCTCACTTTAAAATTTATAATTTCGAAGTGGACAATTATTAATCCAAGTTTATCAATTCAAAACATCGTTTTACTGCACCTTGAATTTGAGATTTCTTTTTCGCTCTCGTTTCGCTCGGAAAAAATTCGTCTCCTTCATATTCAAAATTTTACTTGTAAAATTATAATAATTTCTACTTTTAAAATTATAATTTTTTTGAAATTTTCCACTCTTGCTTGCTTTGGATCAAATTGTCAATTTCGTAGGTTTTTTCAACTTTAATGAAATAATTGATAGGCAATTTTGAAAAAATAACGAATTTGAAATACCTACGTAATGAAGCAGACAAGAGGAGGGAAAAGTCTGCACATTTGAAATTTAATTAGATCAGAAAATTTGTGCTATCCATCTTTGCCCTTTAAAAAGTCAATTTGTTTTATGAATAAATTTGATTTTCAATTATGTTCCCTAAATCGCAGCTACCTTTCATATAGGTAAGGTACCTAATAGTACCTACATAGTATACATACAATGAAGTTGGTTCAAAAGCCATGGTTGATGAGTAGTAGAAAAACGGATTGCGGGGGTAAAAAAATCTTATTGATGAAAGTATCAAGCACCTAGGTGAGAAAATTGAAAGCTGAAGAATTTTCACCCCCCCCCCTCCCCACGGCATAGTGCCTTCGAAGCATATACCAACTTACCAACGACAAGTGCCCTCTCCTCACAGTCCTCTCCTTTTCAAGAGTTTCCCATCCAGTAAAAATTGCTTAAAAAATGGTCTGCAATTTTCCGAAATTCGTAGCTTCCAGTGTTTTAGAGTTCAAATCCATATTTTTAGGCAGAAAATTCTAATTAAGAATTTCAGATTATCAATTACGATAAAACTCAATGGGCTTAACGATACTTGAGATGACAAATTTTTTGAATTGCTTTATTATTTCTACACAATTTTTAGACAAAAAAAAAGGTTGTCAAGAATTGAAAATCTCTAAAATTTTTGGCAAAAAAAATTACTTAGCACAAGCCGAAAGTCTTTTTCCTTAAATCGAGGTCGCAGAATCCAAATTTTGAGCCAATTTTATCGTTAAAGTTACCCTAGCCCCCCCCACTCAAATTTCCACTCATTTCCCTCTTTTCGGCTTATAAAAATGAAATTTTTTGAAAAAATTTTACGTGTGGTTCAATGATACAAATATATAACAGTGTATAAAATTTCAACTTTTTTGGTTGAGTAGAAGCTGAGAAAATTGATTTTTTTGCTATTTTCATCACGATTTCCTGATTTTTTACTCTACTACATAATGTACTCTGTGGGTTATGCTACGCAGCTCCGTTTTTTCTCTCCAAGCGCATTTTTCTTCCAAATTACGATTTTTTCCCATTTTCTCCGCTTCTTCTGAATGGATTGTTTTCAAATTTTACAGGCTTCTATATTTTTTTGTCGCCGATGCACGTATTGAATTTTTTCAGAAAAAAATCATTTTTACAGGTGGAAAAAGTAATTTGTATTGAAATTTGTGTGGGGGCAATGGGATGACTTCTAAGAGGAAACTGACCCAAAATTTGAATTTTTTCGACCTCGAAATAGGTGAAACACATCTTTGGTTTCTACTTATTAGAATTTTTGTCCAAAACTTGGAGATTTTCGAATTTTTGAGAATTCTTTTCTCCTCAATAATAAGGAAAGGAGTGACTTTGGTGAAAATTTTATAATAACCAATATGATTCAGTGTCTCAAAGTCGACTGGAATAGTTGGTTTTCACTAAACTCACTCCTTTCCTTATTATTGAGGAAAAAATAATTCTCAAAAATTCGAAAATCTCCAAATTTTCGACAAAAAATCTAATAAGTATGAAACCAAAGATGTTTTTCATCTATTTCGAGGTCGAAAAAATTCAAATTTTGGGTCAGTTTCCTCTTAGAAGTCATCCCATTACCCATATGCCCCTACGCAAATTTCAATTGACAATTTTTTTAGCGGTAACATTTGCCCCTTGAATTATCAAGTTAGGCAACATGTTCATCTCAAGTTTTTTTTTTCAGTGGTATCCGGTTATATACAAAAAAATATGCTTGGCAGGCGATTCATGGAACATCTCGCGATTTAAAAATATTTGTTAAAAGACACAGAATTCTCCTTAATTTTTTCACCTTAAGTTTCTTGAAATTTTTTGAAAAAATTAAAAGGAATAGATTCCATACCAAGAAAACATTTATGGACTTATTGAAAGATATCCATTTTTCCTACAATTTTTTTAGCTTTTTCATTTGTCTGCTTCCAATTTTCTTTAGAGCTTAAAACCTTTTGACATTCAATTGGTTGTTGCTGTTATGGTGTGTAATATTTGAAAATCAACCGGTTTTGGTTTTTGAATAGGTTTTTATTAACCATTTTGTGTGGGTTTGGGAGAAAAGAAAATTTCTCCCAATTGTTTTTGTGGACAAAAAATCTATTTTTGAAGATTTTTTTGCCTTACTTACCTAATTTCATGAAAAGAATAAAAGAAATTTGTAATCCGCGCTACACAAGCGTGAAAATACTCGTTATTTCGAAAAATTGAAAAATGACGGAAAAAATTAATCGTGTCCTCATTGATATCCGTTGTTGATAAAATTCCACGCTGTGTAATTGATTAGCATGATTTATAATCAGAAAAGATTTTAATCACGAGAGAAACTAGAAAAAAATCATCCGATATCGAATTATCAGATAGATAGGTGTATCTTGAAATGAGAGATTCTTTCTGTAGGTACAAAGGCTGTGAACCATTGGATTGATACGTTTCAACTTTTTTGTTAGGTACCAGTTTCATTTATATTTATTTTTCACAATGACTTCCATCTTAGCAGCTTTTATTATTTTAGTTTCCGTTTCTATTACTTTTTCGTCCGTCATTGACTTGAGGGCAGTAAGTATTAATTAACAAACGGCATATGATTTGAATTCGCTCATATCTTAATGTTATGTACTTAGTTTAAATGTTGAATGATTTTCAGGAATATAAATATGTTGATGACGAACTCAAAGGTATCCCTGATCGCTCGAAACAAGTGGAAACTTTGAAACTAAAGCTTGTAGCGGAGCGTATCAGGCGAAAAACTGACGCACGGGAAAAAGAAATTGTGAATCTCAAGCTAAAAGCTGCCGAAAAAACGAAAGTAAATCATAAAAAAAACTTTTTTCTTATCGATGAATTTCATTAATGTGGTTTTCATACCTTGCCTTGTATTGTAAAAATATTTCAGCGTCACTTCGACAATGTGATATACTGCAATATCTACCGCGAGCAAACGGTGAGATTTGAAGTTGTATTTTCTAAACCTGGATTCCACGAATCATTTCCCACATTCAAAGATACGTTTGAACAAATGGTGACCATATTCAACGCAGAAAGGACAAAGTTTAGAAAAAAACAGATCCTTACTGACCCTCAGCCCAATTTTTCACATTTGAGCCGCAAAGAGAAATGGCGCGTTATTCAAACATGGTTTTTTACTGAAACTATAGTAAACTCGAAGATAATAGCGGAGCCAGAGATTACTGATGATGAATCCCTTTTCCTTGATGCAGTCAGATCAGATTTTAAACATTTGAATGACTCGGTAGATTTCTTAGATGTTGCTAAATTACGAAATTATTGGCTTAAGATTTTCAAGATCGAGCCCTCGTTTAATATTGATCAAATTGAACGTATTATCAAAAATGTAAGTGTGGGTGTACATGACGGTTTTCAAAGATGTTCGACGTACTTGAAAAGATTTCAAAGAATGGTCATTTCCGCAGATCAGTTTCCTAGGATTGGTTTCGAAATATTGCCAAAGTCTGGAGAAGAAGCGAATGATGCAGTAGTTCGTCTATGTATGGACCTCATTGTGAATCTTGGAAAACAACTGGCGTCAGAATAGATCCATTCGGATGTTGTAATTGTAATTATAATATTGCATAACTGTACTTCCCAATTTTTAAAAAATACATTAGTATTCTTGACGAAATTTTTATGAATGATGTAATAAAACATTCCAAGTGATAAAATTACATTATACCTATTTTTCGTGAATGTTACCTACTAACCAAACTGCAATACTTGGTTGAAAGTAATTTCTTCATAATTCATAGGGGAAAATTTCTTAATTCGAAATCAATCGTTTTATATCGAGGTGGCTTCTTTAAGTATTTTCACATCCTGGAGTTCATTTATATTCAAAGGACTTGATGCCTGATATGCCTCAGCATACCATAAGACCCTTAAATCAAGTACTTCTCGAGTCATGAAACTTTTATACATTGGTAATATTTCCATGTCTTGGGAAAATTTTTCAGTAAATTCGCAACAATATGTGAAACCAAACTTTGGATTTTCCTGTTCCACCTTCTTCCAGCCAACACTTTGGCACTCAACTGGCTTATCGCAGATTTTCTTCAAGTCAGTTTCAAAAGGATCATTATGTGTTACAATAACAATACTGAAGAAAAATTTCAAATGGGTTGCGATAGAGTCACCCAGTCTTGGTGTTTGGTATTCAATGTGTACTACTTTATAAAAAGCATAAGGGACTTTTATTCTTTTTATTCCATTCAATTCGCCATCCTTGTCCAAATATAATCCTTCAGTAGAATCGTTTATTTTCAACGAGCCATAAGTTCCGGTCACAAACGACACTGCTGACGCATCTGACACCATCTGAAATAATTTTTCCAATTTGTTTACATCGGTATTTTAATTTTGATCCTTGAATATTTACAACTTTTTGCATATCAATTTGAATTTTTTAGCCTGATGACAATAATGAAGTTCCAAAAAGTTTGCTCGAATTTTTTTTGAATACTTACTGGAAGTTTTAGCACGACATTCTCCACCTTGCTCCAAGTCATATCTTTGATTATTTTATACATGGGGGCGATATTCATGTAATCCAAGGCTACACGTTTGTGAGTCATAGGCACCACTGATTTTTGATCCATTAACTCCTGTTTTACCAATACCAGTGAGTTTTCCGGGTCGAAATATTTTTCATGGTTTTCAAAACACTCGAAAACTTTTTTTTGATTTTCCTGGGAAATAAATTTTAAATGAATGCCGCATTTTGAAAATGGTAAAATGGAATGTTCTAATGGCATCGAAGTTTTCATTTACCTCGCTGTACATTCGTTTGTAGTACTCAAGATCCCCTAAAGTATTTTCATTAATTGTGTAATCTGTATAAATTGGTATATTTTGCATTCCGTCAACATGTTCATAAAATGGTGCGTAGCTGAACACAGAATACGTATCCTTAGTTTTATTGTCCATCAATAAATGTGCTATGTGAAACCATAACGTTGTCTGGAAAAGGTAAGTAAGACTAAGGTGTTTAGAAAAAAAGTCATCCAAAACTTTTTTTGAGCCACTTTTGAAAATTTAAGGCCAAAAATTAAAATGATTTTTCAAAAAAAATTAAAGAAATTTTTCAAAAAAAATTAAAGAAATTTTTCAAAAAAAATTAAAGAAATTTTTCAAAAAAAATTAAAGAAATTTTTCAAAAAAAATTAAAGAAATTTTTCAAAAAAAATTAAAGAAATTTTTCAAAAAAAATTAAAGAAATTTTTCAAAAAAAATTAAAGAAATTTTTCAAAAAAATTGAAACAATTTTTCAAAAAAAAAAATTGAAACATTTCTTCAAAAAAAATTAAAACAATTTTTCAAAAAAAAAAAAAATGAAACAATAATTGAAAAAGATTGAAAAATTTACATGTGACCGATGAAAGTACAATACTGTCAAACCTGGAACCTACTCACACCGCTAAATGTCGTTTCAACTTTTTTCTTTCAAAGTCCAGAGTATTTACGTCATTTTAAACAATATTTAGAATTTTCTCATTTCCGAAAAAGGTTTCCAAATTTTTTTTCCACATAAATTATATAAACTCTCAATTTTTTTCTCAGATTTTCCACACTGCAATTTTTTTCTGACGTCAATTTTTCATTTTTCCACGACCAATTTTTTTTCTGACGTAATTTTTCCATCACCAGATTTTTTCCTCATAATTTTCTCAACTGAAATTTTTTGACGTAATTTTCTCTACTGAAATTTTCTTCTAAAGAATTTTCCCACTCTTGAACTTATTTACCTATATCTTTTTTTTTGAAAATGATGATTTCTCAGATTTTTGTTGCATAAATGTTATAAAAATTTTGAAAAAAATTTCAGTTGAGAAAATTCTGAGAAAAAAAAATATAGAAAAGTTTTTCAGGAAATTCTGAACTGTTTACTGTTTGTAAATATTCTGGACTGAGAAAAAACGACATTCAGCGGCATGAGTTGTGACGTCATGAATTCAGAGGCGGTTCGAGCATAAACTTTTAGGGGGGTAATGATGGTCAAAAATGCCGACTAAAAAATTCAAAATTGCCGAGTAAGAATTCTGAAATTTTACAATACGAGAATTTTTTGTTTCAACAGATTAGTTTCGAAGATTATTATGTAGTTTTAAGGAGAAGAGAAGGTAAATAAATTTGTCCCGAGCGAAGCGAGGGAGAAAATTTTAAGCGGAATACTTTCTTTAATTTCAAGACCAATAAAACAATGTTAGGTTATAATATAAATTGATTATCTAACGCGAGTAAAAAAAACCGACCACTTGTACTTAAAAAACGTTCAAAAAGAAAAACAATAAGGTCGAGCGTAGCAAGGATAAAGCTTTTGAAAAATTTAATTTCTTGACTTCAAAAATGAGTTTTGATGAGAGAAAATTTGATAAAACAAGTTGAAATAATGTAGGGGAAAAATATTATTTTTGTTGAATTTGGATTGTTTTAAAAGTATGAAAGAAAAAAACCAATGAGGCCGAGCGTAGCGAGGCCGAAATTTTTCGAAAATATCGGTTTGGAAAGTAAATAATTTTGAAGTAGGATTGTGTTTTATGAAAGAGGACTACAAACTTGAAATTTAGAAAGGCTCAATTTTTTATTGATTATGCTGCAAAATTTCTAAAACTTTTTCAATTTGCTGTCATTTCTGAGATTTTGCCGACTCACCTTATATTTCCAAAATTTTGCCGATTTTGCCGACTGAAAATTTGTCTGGGGGGGTGTTACCTCCCCCCATACCCCCCTATCGCGCCGCCCCTGCATGAATTGCAGGTTTGACTGCCTTGTGATGAAAGTGGAGTAGAATTTTGTTAGGACTAGAATTCAAACATTCCCTTCATCCAATTTTTTTTTTAGCCACTTTTGAGAATTTTGAGATTCAAATTTAAGTAACTAATTTTTGAAAATTTTCAAAAAATTGGCAAGATTGATTTCTCTATGAAATAAATTCATTCTAAAATCTGCTGAATCGAAGGCTCCAAATTCTCGAAAACAGCTCAAAAGAAATTTTAGAAGGAATTTTGAATTTCTAGCAAAAATATACCCCACTTTCATAGGCAATCGCATGTAAATTTTTTGAAATCTTTCAAAAATTGTCTCGATTTGAGGCTCAAGATTCTTAAAAGTGACTCAAAACGGTTTAGGAATGGTTTTGGATGGCTTTTTCTTAGATTGCTGGCGAATTTGTACTCCACTTTCGCCACTTTCATAGGTCACCTGTAAATTTTTCAAAATGTTTTAAAAGTTGACTTCAATTTGAGACTTGAACTCCCAAAAATGACTCAAAAAAATTATGGATGGCATTTTCGAATTTCTAACGAAATTCTGGCCCACGTTAACAAGTCACATGTCAATTCTTTGAAAATACTCAGAAATTGACTCGATTGGGGGGTCTCAAAATGGGTTAAAATTTTGAAATTGCTCAAATCTAATTTTTATCAGTAATTCCGTTCTTCTCGTGAAATTTTAACCCATTTTTGATAGGTCGCAACCCCAACAGAAGGGGAGAAAATCGCACTTTTTATAAATTTTGAAACTTGCTGACATGCTGAGAAATCGCAACGTTTTTAATTTGTATGAAATTCTGCGTGGAATAAGTACCTAGGTAATCAACTGGCAAGGTTGAAAGTTGAAATTTTTATCAAAAGTGTTCACCATGCTTTTTTCAAAAATCGTCCGAATACTTTAATAATTTTATTTCGAAACAGATTCTATCTGTCTGCGTCTTGAAAAGCAAATTAAGTAGGTACCTACCAACTCACCTCAGAAACTTTTAAAAGATGACCATACAGTGGATCTACTTTCTTCCCAAAATCTACCTGCAATTTGTAAAATTTTTGATATTTCACGAACCATCATTTGACCTGCTCAAATGAAAATAAAATTTACCAAATATCCGGCATCGTAAATATCGGCATATCGAGCCAGCTTGTGCTTCACAAACGAAGGTTTGGGCTCAAATTTACAGGGAAAATTTGATGCCATGTATTCATTTTCTTCAACAACTTCTCTAGGTTTAAGAACTCTGCCTTTAAATGTATTCATGATTACAATTTTTTTGGATTCATTTCCTGGTGGCGAGGATATTTTCGATAAGAAATGCATAAATGTTGAGTCGAACCATTTTGAGGCCTTCTTTTTTATTTTTTTACTCAAAGATGATCCAATTGGGGATTGATTCGCTTTGGCAGATACATCTGTAATAGTTGGACTTGCTGATGGAAGTTCTTTTCCAGCAGAGATGGGTTTTTTTAATTGTTCACGTTCAGGTGATGAAGGCGATGAAGTATTCTTTGATTTTGAACGTTCTGGAGATGAAGAAGACGACGAGGTATGTTTTGATTTTGAATGCTCCAATGATGAGAGTGATGTGGTATCGTTGTCTTCATCCGATGAAAATTCCGCATCTGAATCCAGTTCTAGCGGTTTTTCTAATTCTTTATCCAGTTTATCGAGGTCTTCTTCAGATATTTCTCCGGCAGGGAAATTAATTTCAATTCGTTTATCATCTGGACATGCTGATATTAATCTTTTGCGATTTTCGCCTGAAGAAAATAACCAGTAATAATAATTACGTCTATTAAAATCATCTTCTGATAGGTTTTTTTGGCGGAATAATTTGGTCAGTTGATTTGTATTTTTAGGATCTTTCAGATCATTGATTGTTAAAAGTTTCATGTTCAGTGTACTGGCTTGAAAATAAACAGTCTTCTTATTCGATGATGCCAGTAAATTTTCAGCCATTGAGACCTTTTCTCGTTGAATCATGAATGGAGCGTATTTCTGGAATTCTGAAAATAAATTTCAAAAATATGTATTCGATGGATTTCAAAATGTCGTGACACACGTCATCCTTCTCCTTGTGTGAAAATATTTATTTTAAAAAAAGTGCACGATGTAGGTAGTCTCCACGAAAAGGATTGAATTTTCTTCACAAAAATGCATAGCAAAAGTATTCAAATAATAGTCGTCATAAAACCAGCCCTGATGATCGAGATCCAAAAAATTTTTCTAGTTTTTTTCAATCTTTAATTTTTTTTCATGAGCATTTCAAAATAACAAATAGGTATAAGAAAATATTTTGGTCATATTTTTCTATATATTCTATAATTTTTTGTTCATCATTAGTTTTTAGAAGAAAAAAATTCTTTTGTGGAAAAAATAACCGTGGCAATAACTAAAGTTTTCGAAACTGAAAAAAATTGTTTCGCGAACTCTTCTTTTTTAAAAGTTGTACTTATTAACGCTCAACTACGAAAATCTTTTAATGTAGAATTGTAGACTGAGTTGAACTGACTCACCTTCGAATGCTTTTTTAAATGGATCATTATTTGATTCTTCATATGAAGCTGGATTGTCTAGTCGCTGTTCGGCTGGAAATTCTGAATTTGTGAAATATTCTATCATGTCTTTGGGGATTTGGTCTATTTTCAGTCTCCGCTCATCTTTTGAATTTGGCTTGTTTCCCGCTGCAATTTCTTTTTCATAATCTGAAATTTCGATTTTTTGGTCTCGAGCAGTTTCTTTGGTTTGAGATTTGTCCGTATCTTCTGCTCTTGAGGTTAAAATAATGGAAGTAAGAAATAAGCTCACAGTGTATACGATCGGTAAAATATTCATTGTAAATGGATGCCTCTCATAATAACATTTGTACATGGTTCACTATGAATGAAAAATTATTTCAATGTTTTTTGCCTATTTTATACCTACCTTACTCAACTGTCGAAAGCTTTGATCTTGATGTCTTATTGTAGGTATGCATAGCAACTGAACAAACATATTATTTCAAATAAATGTTTTTAAGCAGGTTTTAAAAGAATCGTTGAATTTTTAGAACTGACGCATCGATTAAATAACTGGTAAATTTTAGTTCGAAACGGTTAGGTATTGTGTAATAAAATCTATTTTTGAAAAACAGTCTGTACGTCGATATTTAGGAAATCGGTACTATTAATAGGTGCAAATTCCATTTTCAAAATGTTAGGTAGGTGATTCCCCGAAATTTCTGTTGGTGAAGCAGATGTGAATTAAAAATTTTTGAAACATCTGAAGAGCTATGTGAATTCCAAAAATGACGTCATTCGTTTTTATGGAAATGAAAGGTTGAAAGTGGAAAGCAGTGGCGTCGTCATGAGGGAGGCCAAAGAGGGCCTGGCCCCTCCTGAAAAAATGTTGCCCCCAGAAAATTTCTGTTGCATTTGAAAATTATACCAAAATGTGGATCCCTTCTCATTCCATCAAATTGAGTACGTATTTTCAAAGCATTACAACATGAAAAAAATATTTTTTTGACATTAAAAACCCAATTTTATCAGAGCTTCGGCCTCGCTTTGCTCGGGCATGAATAAGTTTACAATTCTATGTTCCAGTGAGGCAAAAAAAAAAAAAATGCGAAAGAAGGCTCCTTTTCACTCCTCCTCTTTGAAATGTTTCAAGAATTTCAATTTTCAAATCTTTCATATCCACTTGTACGTACACTTTCAAAAAAGTTTCCAACGCCACTGGATATGCGCATTTTTAGCTACTGAAAAAAGTTACCTCCCCTCCCCCCCTAATACTTCGAAAAAAAAAAAAAACAGAAAAAAGTTGTTCGACACAGGGCTCTATTGCTGGGAAATATCGATATTTTTTTCACATCGATATGTTTCGATATCTCAAAACATAGATCACCGATTATCGATATTATCGATATGACAAAAAAATATCGATATCAATATCGATATGACAAAAAATATCGATATCAATATCGATATGACAAAAAATATCGATATCAATATCGATATGACAAAAAAATATCGATATCAATATCGATATGACAAAAAATATCGATATCAATATCGATATGACAAAAAAATATCAATATCAATATCGATATTATCAAAAACGTAAAAATGTCCGTTTTTTTGACGGAAAATAATGCAATTCCATTATTTTTGATGGTACAATGAAAGAATGCACTCGACTTGTCGACTAGTAACATGGAAACCAACGACACAACGCCAACGTTGATTTCAAACATCGTCCAATCACAGTTCAACGTTCATGAATTTTGAAGTGAATTCTTTCTTTGTATCAACGCAAATAATACGAAAATCAGCAGAAAATTTGTGTTTATTTCTTTCGTGGAAGGCACTGATTACAAACGAATGAGCTTGTCTCGGCATTTTTTCAACAATTTTTTCGTGAAACTGCTCAATTAGATCGTTTTAAAGGAGATTTTCAAAATATCGATATTTTTAAAAAACAATATCGATTATATCGATTTCACTTTCATTCCTGAAATATCGATAAATATCGATATTGCCCTGCACTAATAAATACAATAAGTATAATTAAATTTTCGCTGCGGTGCTCGATGACCGAAGTTTCACGTTCGCGAAGTGGCACAAAGTCAGTGGAGAAAAGAAATTCGCGAAATACATCTTCCCAAATTTTACGAATATCACGAGTAACGGAGTAAAAGGTCTAAAAAAACTTGGAAAAACTAATCTGTAAAACCTAGAAAAATCATTTCTGAAATATTTTAGTCACCCTGGTAACTGTTCAATTTTTTTTCGTTAAAAGTTTTACAATGCTTGAAACTAATGAATTTGGGTCTGAAATTTCGTGGTTTTTTGAAATGTTGTTCCTTAAATTTTCCAAGTTCATTTCAATGTTTTAGAGCGTTAGAGGGCTGCATAAAAAATTTATCGAAAACAAAAGCCTCCATAAGTATATATTTTTTGTTTTACCTAGGTAATTTTTTTCTCCTCAATAAATCCGAAATCCGAACATAGGTAGAGATAGGGGGCATGAGGGGCTCAAGCCCTCTCAAATGTTGAAATAGCCCCCAAATCCCAAATCATTTTCGTGTATAACGTTTCACTCGAAAAAATTTCGTAAATACGTAATTTGTAATTTCCGAGGGATATACCGTATCAATATGTAACGAATTTCCTGTGTTTTTTTTTTCAAGCGACTAAAATGATCTCTTGAATAACGAAAATAAAATTACGTTATTATTAACAACTTTTTGTGAAAATTTTCCAACTGATCAAAAAATTGAATCGCAAACTAGCACGAGAACGCACAAAATAATTAAAAAAAGACAGGTTTTTAAATTGTCACTCAAAAATGCGAAAAAAAAAACAACATGAAATTAAGCAGAATAATTTCGAAGACGACAAAATTTTTACGCCAAAAAAATAGAATTTTTCAGTCAAAAATCCATTAAAAATAAAATTATTTTCTATCTGAAAATCTGCAATTTTTCAAAATTCAGCCCTCGCATTTTCTATCAAAAAAGCTGCAATTTTTTAAATCTTGGCCTTCGCTTCGCTCGGGCATGTGAAATCTTACGTATAAATAATAAAAAATAAGGGTTGAAAATTTCACCCCCCCCCCTTTACAAAAGGTACTAAAATACAGGGTGTTCCAGGAAAGCATGTCCAAACTTTATTTTTGGATACACTAAAAAAAAAACTTGAGATGAACATGTTGCCTATTTTGATAACTGAAGGGGCAAATGCAGGTGCTGAAAAAAATCATATTGTAAACATCTTTTTGACCATGTGAATGGATACGACATTGAAAACGGAACCGATTTTCATCTTGAGACTTTTTGCCTAACTTGAAAATTGAAGGGGCCACAAAAAAAATTGTTCAAATAAATTCTAAAAAAATGAACCAACCAAGGGAATGGATAGTACGTTGAAAACTGAAAAAAATTGTTATGTACATTTTTTGCCTAACATCGAAAATGAAGGGGCTAAGGGTCGCGCAAAATTTGGAAAACATGAAAAATTTTAGAAGCTCATTTATTTTGAGTGAGCTGAAACTTCTTCATTTTCGATGTTCGGCAAAAAGTGTACGTAACAATTTTTTCCTCTGTAACTATGTAGCGAGAAAATAGGCAGATAAATATCAGTTTTCAAATGTTTATTTTTTTAAAAAAATTTTGCCCTTGCTTCGCTGGGGCTTTTTCAAATGATGGTATAAATTTTCTTCCTGTCTCAATCAGATAAGTAAATAGGTATTTTATAGCGAGAAAAATTTGTACCCTTGCGGAATTTTAAAAATTTTCAAGTTTTTGGAAGGAAAGGTGGTGATTAAGGAATAGTTTTTTGAACGAATTTTAATAAGCAAGTGTCTTCCTTTTTAATAATCCTAGTTGACAAATTTTTCACTTTCATGCCTTCAGATTTTTGCCCAAGTTTTGTCTCCAATAACGGATAAAAAATGACTTGATAATGATGAGACCTTTTTGGGGAGGGGGGGGGGGGGTGTCGGGTCGAAAATCATCATTTTCGTTCTGTTTCATTCATTTTCAACTGTGGCTCAACCTCTCCCCTCCTAAGTTATGCTTCATCTCCGCCTTTAAATCCGAATTCCAATTTTTAAATTTTTACATCGACCTGCGAATTCCATAATTTTATGGTTCATTTCATGCATGCCTCGATCAAAGAAACAGCGTTACGAAGATTACCATAATACAAAGCACATGTGAAATATTAACGACAATTTTGTAAATAATAAGTTTGGCAGTTACGAAATTGTCGTCTGTTGGCAGGCTGTTAGTTTCGTCTCGTATGCGTTACCGGGAAGTTTCGCGTCTTACCAAGTGCGAATGATATCTCGTTAATTTTCAGCGAGAAATATTTCGTATTTTACATTCATTTCGCGAAGTGCATTCAAACAACCACCGCATCGGTTAGAACGACTAAACGTGATCAATTCGCGAGTTTTAAATGGTCAAATCACTTAATACAAATTAACGTAAAATTCCACCAAAGAATGGTACGAAAGTGAAGTGCTGAGGTGAAACATGCTACGAATTATGATGTTTCCACTAATTGTACCTACCTGTTCGGTACGTATATTTTTGGTTTTCTTGTTTTTGTGTTCCAGTGTGGGTTTTTTTTTGTTGATAATTATCAGCGTTAGCCAGTCTGGGTTATTTTCGACTTGGCACTAAGGTGGTGTCGAATCACCGGCTACTTAAGTCCACAGGCTTGTTTGTATTTTGTGTGATGAAGAGATCAGGCATTTTTGATAATTGGTTGAGAAAATTAGGTCGAAATTTTTCAAAATTTGAAGTACCTGATTGGATTATTTGAGATCTTGAATTTTAATTTTTGAATATGGAAATTTGAGAAATTAAGGTTGAAGGGATTTTTTTCTAAAAAAAAAAGTTGAATTGAGGTTGGAATTTTTTAATGATTTTTTTTTCTTGAAAAATGATTTCAATTTAAGACACATATCCGCCTACTCTTGGACCATATTAAACTTCGAATAGGTAACTACGTGTTCAACGACCGAAAGACGTGTCATTAAACCCTTAAGGTAAATGGTACGTAAACTTGAAATATTCTCACATCTGCTATTTTCATATTCACGTCGACGAAAAAATATTTTCATCCTTGTATTTCGTTCGTACCCAATAATTATTATTTTAAAAGTGGAGGGAAGTGTTGAAATATATTTCGCCATTTAATTCCGTGCAGGTAAATAAAAAAAGAAAAATTCAATCTGAAACTGGAAAAAAATTTCTTCAATGAAACTTCAAATCTTAATTTTTTTCGCCACCTGAAATAATTTAGAAGCCTCGAAAGCCTACTTAGCAACTGATTGAAGATGAAGTAGCCCAGTTCATCACCCAAATCGTTCTTTCCGCATTATGAATATTACAATTTGTTTAATAAAGCGTAGTTACATAAAATCTTTATTTTTATCGTAAGTGATGGACCCTGGATATGAGCCAAATACCAGGTGGCGTTGTCTTATTAAATAAGTTATGCCAAGAAATTGGTTTTACGTGTTTTATTGTATCTGGTAATTGTCTGAGCTGACTGACTGATTTGCCAAGTCTACCTGCCTATATTGTCCCTGTATAAGATCGAGGGCATTTTTTTCTCAGCTTGAAATATTGAAATTGATTCGGTTTTTTTTTTCACAGGTCGAGTTCGAGGTTTGATGTGGTTGAATAATCGATATGGAGTCGAATACGTTGAAGAGATTGTCGGAAATATTGAATTCAGCCGCTGTTAGTATAATTTTTAATCATTTTTTTCAAGTTGAAAAATGGAAAATTTTGATTGATAATATTTTATCATTTTTGCAGTCAAATTTAACAGATGGAAATCAAGTAATTTGTACAGAAGGAAATAGATCAGATGATGATTTCGTAACAGCTTCGGAATGTACGGAAACTGCTTCTTCTCGAGCATCGCCATCATTTTTTTTGGAAGAAGTTGCTCGTACCTCTTGCGATGGATATAATTTTGAACCGAAACAGATATCAGAGGTACGATATAAAAATTAATTTTGGTAAACATTTTTTGGATTTCTATGAAAATTGATGAAGAAACTTAGTTTGAATGGAAGACTCATCAAAAAAAAAGTTTGATCCTCCACGTCCAAAAAGGGAGAGAGCTAGAAAATCCCAATGTTGTTTTCTGTTTTAACCAAATTAAAATGATTCTCAGAAAACGCAAACTTGAGCCAAAAAATCGTTTAGGTAACTTCTTAGTCTAAAATGCAGTTAGGCAGCATTGCTATGATTTTTTTTTGAAAAATTTATTCAAGAATTGTTTCAAGAAGTCAACTACACACACACACTCATCCTTTGCTGACTCAGCTTATGACACGTCAAGTACCTACATTGAAAAAAAAATTCATATCACATTGTTTCAATATGAAACGATGTTAAATCAAATAGTATATCATTGAATAAATATGATGCGATCCGATGTGATATAATTTTTTTTTATCGATTAGTGTGGTGTAGATTCTACATCACCATGAGCAAAAAACAATGTGGCATTGCTGTGTCAGGGAGGAGAAGAGCACTAGAAACCATTTTCCTGGGTTTGGCCAACACATAAAAATAAAATTATATACTGAGAGCAGGGCCGGATTAAATCTCACGAAGCTCAGAGGCAGAATAACAATTGCCCCCTTCCAAAAAAAAAATGTGTAGCTTGCTGCTTTATTTGGGTAATTACATTGAAAGAAAAACCAACGAAAAACGAATTAAAAATCAATTTTTAATCATTTTTTCGGCAAGGTACAGAGTGGTCATGGAGACTTGGAATATCAAAAGATTTTCTAAAGGGGAGAATAGAGGGGAACCAAAAAAGCTGATAAATCGGGAGGTTCCCAATAAGAGGCAGTATCCGAAAGAACAGAACACATGAACAAAGATGAAAAATGGACACGATTTTCGGGTTCTACGCGAAATTTCAATCAAATTTGATACATCATAAAGGTACATATTTTTGTGAAAAAATAACAAAATTCAGATTTGGGATGGAGAACCACCCCCTTCCCCCCTCCCGAGGGGTTGAAATGAAAAATGGATGCGATTTTCGGGTTCTACGCGAAATTTTAACCTTTTTTGATAGGTCGCACGGGTGTTTTTGATGAAAAGCCGCAAAGTTAGATTTTGGAGTGGGGGTAACCCACAAAACCTACTTGGCGCGATAACTCATCCTTGTGCAGGTATTTTTCAACCGTTTTTTCGAATTTCGGTTCAAAATAACCTTAGCTAATGTAATTAGTAAGAATCTTTTGGTTGCTGGTCGTACTTGCTCGTGCAGGGGCATATAACTGTTAAAATTGGTCAAAAATGCATAAAAACTGCATTCAAATTGCAATAGAATCCGTTTGTGCAAAGTCTCAGTGAAAAAAATTACATATTTGGTATCTGTTGAAGGTCCTCTACGTGACCCCTTTTGAATTTTTCGGTTGCGACCCCTTTCCCAAAAACACCCATTTGAGGCTCCAGCCCCCCATTGTGCAAGTCTGAAATGTCGAAATCAGGTTTTTTGGGATGTCGCAGGTCCTATTTACATTTTCTAATATAAATTTTTCGGTTGGCAAAAATTTTTTGTAAATGAACACTTTTATGTGTTTGGATCATAGACTAAATAAACAAAGAAAGAAAAAATTAAAAATCATGAGAAAAACAGAAATTGAAAATTTGGAGAAAAAACTTCATGATTGGCAAAAATCAAAATTGATGTATAGGTACAGATCGCTTGCCAATAGAACAAAAAAAAAAACGTGCCTGAGGCTCTACAGAAACTAAAAAGATTGAAGTGCCAGATAATTTTTTGAATAATGATGCAGTGAGAAAACATTTCAAAATGCATTCTTTGTGATACAGATGAAGGCAGGGATGACTGATGAGCATTTTTTTGTGTGTTTCGAACATATTTTGAGGTTTGAAGAAATATATGATTCTGTTTCAAACTTTTATTTTTTTTTTTCAATTTTCAACTGGGTTTTTCTCTTTCGATAATGAAACGAAATAAAATAAATAGGAAACAGATAAAAAAAAAAATTAGTGATCATGAACACAACATAACAAATCGAAAAAATCAAGGACCATGAAAAAAAAACAGAAGAGAACAACTCATTATGATCAAAAACCAGGACATGAAATTTGAAACGATTCGTTTGTGAACAGAGCAGAACAAAACTATTTTTGTAATTATTCTTACTTTGAAGTCCTCCAAGTTCAGCTCCGTTTGAGCTGGAGGACTCGCCCGGCGTGCAAAAAAAAGCAGAAAATGGGAGAAAAATTAGCAGAAAAGGGCAGGCAATCTCACTTTTTGCTCATTTCGACCCCTACAGCGCGTTGAACTTACCTTTTTAGATACCCCGTTGCGCGTCGCGCATTGTTCCTCTGGGCTAATTTCTCAGAAAAAGGCAGAATTCGGCAGAAAAAACGGCAGAAAGCAGACTCGAGCAGAAAAAGACAGAATAAATTCTGCTTATTGTTTTCGGAGGTCTCCCACATGAAGAGCTACTTCAATCATTTTTGTTAAATTTCATGATTTAAAAAATATCTAGGCCCTTTGGTTTTGATCCGGAAATAGAACATTACGACCCCCTAATCCTAAAACTGTCTAAGTGCCACTTTTTTTCCAAAATTGACTTCTTTTTTTACAATTTCAAGTTCTTTAAATCAAGCTGCATCGATTAAAATCTAAAAAACGTAAATTAATTAATTCAGAACCGAAAAAAATGAGATTGAAATTTACAAAGTCCATAAGCGCAATGCAAATTTTGTTATGTTTTTTGGCTCTTCTGTAAAAAAAATGAAAAATGGCACTTGAACCGTTTTAGGATTACAGGGTCATAATGGCAATTTTTTGTACAAGTTGGAAGAGAGAGAGGGATTAATTTTTAACGAAATGTCTCTCAATAATTTGGATACTTCCTGAAAAAAATCTAAAACAATGGAGATAATTGAAATAGCGACAAAGGCTCTAAAGGAAGAGAAACTTAATAATCAAATTGAAAAAATATTTTTTCAAGTTCACATGTTTTGCTGATTACTGAGATTTTGAAATTTTCAGCGATGTGAAAACGCGAAAAAAACGTTTCCGTTTCCGTTTTCGTTTCTCAGAAACGTTTCCGTTTCCAAAAATACATTTTCGTTCCCGTTTTCGGAAACATGTTTCCATTTCCAGAAACGCGTTTCCAAGCGTTTCCAACATAATTTTTTTTTCAAAATCTTCAGGGGAATTTTTATAAAGTGCAAAATTTTTTTTTTGCTCACTCCACTCAAAAAGGGTTTGAATATCATTATTTTTAGGGGTTTTAGCTTTTAGCGGCTTTAGCCATTGCATTTATATCAAGTAGATACGCAAAAATACAGTGATGGAAAACTGGAATCGGTACTAGAAATAATTAGAAAACTGGAACTGAAATGAGAACTGAAAACAGAAAACTGGAACTGGAACTAAAATGAATTTCGGTTTTGTACCAGTCCCAGCATTTTTTGAAAATTTCAATTTTTCCTAAATTTTTCATCAATTTTTATACACGATTAAAATCATCTTCCTTATGTTCTTCCCTTACATAACCATCGTTTTTTTTTCGAAAAATTCAGGGTTTGTCAACAAATTTTTAAACAGAGTAAAAAAACAGAAAAAATTCAAATGTTCGAAAATTTGACGTGGAGAAGCAGAAAATTGAGATGCTCAATATTCTATTGAAAATTTTTTACTAAAAATTGAAAAAAACGACCCCAAAATAACCTTGAAAATTTATGTAGAAAAGTGAACAAAGAAAAACGAGTTGTAAATTTGAAAATTTTTTGTTGAAAAATTTAGCACCCAGGAAGTCATGACCAGGAGTCATCGGGTTCTCCTGGAAATTTTTCGTGCTGAGCTCGAATATATAATATGAAAAGTTGAAAAAATGAACTTTGAAAAGTAAAAGAAAAACAAGTTCAATTTTTACAGAAAATTTTGGATTTTTTTATATCTTTGAATTTACTTATCCTTATTTTCCAATGGCACTTTGGGTGCTCAGCTCGGTTCGGTCACTTTCGTGTGACTTGCGTTTTTTACGTGATTATGTGAGCCTGTTTTACGGATGATTTTTTTTCAAAGTCCACATTCCGACGTTTTTTTCAACTTCAAAATTTTTCTTGACGAGTAAACTTTCAAGTTTTAAATAATATTTCTTTTTCTTGACGAGGTTTAAATTTTTTACGATTTTTTTTTTCAACTTCAATAATCAAAATTTTTCTTGACATGGTTGATATTTTTTCAACTTCAAAATTTTTCTTAACGAGGTCGAAATTTTTTTCAACTTCAAATTTTTTTACTTGTTCTAAATACTTTTCCAAACTTCAATTGAAAAGGGACTTAAGTGAAGTGTAACTTTGTTTACAAAGCAATTAAAGTCTCTTTTCTCATATACAGTTTTTTGACTTATACCATTTGTATTTCTTCACTTTCTTGACTTATACTTACCTTTTGTAGGAATTATGCTTCAGTTGAAAAAAAAAAATCGTAAAAATTTCGACTTCGTCCAGAAATCTTATTTAGAATTAGAAGTTGAAAAAAATTCAGACCTTGTCAAGAAAAATTTTTGAAGTTGAATAAAAATCAACCACCACGTAAAGAAAAATTTTGATTTTTGAAGTTGAAAAAAAAATCGTAAAAAATTTAAACCTCGTCAAGAAAAAGAAATATTATTCAAAAGTTGAAAAAAATTCAGTCAGACCTCGTCAAGAAAAATTATGAAGTTGAAAAAAAAACGTCGGAATGTGAACTTTGAAAAAAAAAACATCCGTAAAACAGGTGAAGCATAATTCGTACAAATGGTATCAGTCAGGAAAGTGAAAAAGTACAAATGGTATACTTAAGTCAAAAAACTGTATATGAGAAAAGAGACTTTATTGTTTTGAAAATGAAGTTACCCTTAAGTCCCTTTTCAAATATACAGTTTTTTGACTTATACCATTTGTATTTTTTCACTTTCCTGACTTATACCGTTTGTACGAATTATGCTTCAGGTTCACGTAATCACGTAAAAAACGCAAGTCACACGAAAGTGACCGAACCGAGCCGAGCACCCAAAGTGCCGTTGGAAAATAAGGATAAGTTTAGAAACTGAAAAAATTGGAATTGCGGAAACGCGTTTTTTCCTCGTTTCTGTTTCCGTTTCCCAAGAAAAAAAATTGGCGTATCTGAGCGTTTCTGGGGAACGTTTCCGTTCCGTTTCCGCAACAGTCGCAACACTGATTGATTTATTTAAAATTTCACCAAAAAAACACAAAATATCAACTTGGATACTTAGCTGAAATTTTGGTTACTGTTACTAGAATTTCGGCCATTTTTTTTTCCAAAAATTGAAGCCCCATACCAGATGACAAATATCTCAAGTCATTCTTTTATATTTGTACATTTATGTAATATGAAAATAATATACTTAACAATCTAAAATATAGAGAAACAAAGCTCTTAACTAAGATTCCTGAATTGAATCATCTTCACCTCGTACTCTAGATGCTGCTTTAAACTCTTTCACAATGTCGATTTCGAACTGTTCCAACTTATTCGATGCCTTGGTACTTTCGATAAACCACAGAGTTCTCAAATCTAGTACGTATTCGGTCTTCAAACTTGCATACATAGGTATTATTTTCATATCTTCGGAGAACTTTTTGGTCCATTTGCAGCAATATGTAAAACCAAGCTTTGGATTTTTCTGTTCCACTTTCTTCCAACCTACTGTTTCACAATCGATTGGTTTATCGCAAATTTTCTCTGGTTTTGTTTCAAACGGATCGTTATGAGTTACGATGACAATACTGAGGAAAAATTTCTTAAATTCATGCTGAAATTCTCCCAGTCTCGGTGATGCGTATTCGATGTGCATTATTTTGTAAAAAGCGTACGGAACTTTTATTCTTTTTTTTTTATTCAATTCGCCTTCATTGTCCAGATATACTCCTTCAGCAGAATTGTTTATTTTCAACGAGCCATAGGTTCCAGTGATGAACATCACTGTTGACGAAGTTGTCAAAAACTGAAAAAAAAAATCCAATTTGTTGAAGTCATATTACCTTGAACGTCCACAATTTACTCAATTCCAGCTTAGAGAACACCTAAATGGGATTCTGCAAATACTTACTGGCACTTTCAACATAACATTTTCCACATTGTTCCAACTTGTATCTTTGATTATTTTGTACATGGGCGAGATATTCATGTAATTCAAAGCAGCACGTTTGTGGGTCATAATTGGTACTGATTTTTGATCCATCAATTCTTGTTGTACCAATATCAATGATTCTTCTGGATTGAAATATTTTTTATAGTTTTTGTAAGATTTGAAAACCTTTTCTTGATTTTCCTGAAAAATGATGTTCCAATGACTGAAAGCTTTTCAGCGGGTATGAATTAGTAAAAATTGGAAGGTTTTCTTTTACTTTGCTGTACATCCGTGTGTAGTAGTCAAGATTACCAATGGTATCTTCATTATCAACGGTGTATTCCGTGTATACTGGTATGTTATTCATTAGAAAAACAGTTTCGTAAAATGGTGCATAACTAAACAAGCAATATGTTTCTTTTGTTTCTTTATCCATGAGTAAATGTCCTATGTGAAACCATAACATGTTCTGGAATTTTAAGCAAGTGTATTAGAATGTTTCCTATATAGGTAACTTGGTGATTTTATTTTCAATTATTGCATAGGATATGCCTCGAGGCTCAGGTTCTTCATAGATCTAGATTAGTAACCCAGACCATCAAGAGGTGCCAGATCCACAATGGCGGATGGAAAGGACCAGTGATGGAAGAGCCGGAAGAAAACGGGAGCAGGAGCCTAAAAGAACTGGTATTTTGAAAGAGCGAGAGTAAAAGTGAAGAAAAAAAATTGAAATGTCAAAATCAATGAGAGAAAGAGCGCAAAAAATTCTACCAATTTATTCAAAGAACATTCATTATGAAGCACATGTAATCTGAGAAGAGTGGGAGCGGAAAAGGGAGCAAGACCGAGGAGTCTTCATGAAAACCAAAAGTGCATAAAATGGAGGAAAATGGGAAAGAGAGAGAGAAAAAACATTTTTTCAGACAAAATGAACTTATTGCTTAATTGCAATGCAAAAACCAACAAAAGTGGGAATAAGTCAGGGATGGAATTTGAAATTTCAATTTTCTTTTTCGTGTCTTGATTTCTTTTGTTTTGTACTTTTCAAAAAATGTTTTTGGTTTTTCGTGGTTGTGGAAGATCAATTAAATAGGTATAAAAAGTGATTAGTGAAAGTACTGAAAATGTATGATTTACTTTTCAAGTTTCTGGTTTTTATTTTAGTTGTTAAAAAACTCGAGATCAATAATTGACTTCTTTCATTCTTTCAAAGTTTCAAATTCTATTTTCGAAGGTAGATTAAATTTGTTTCATTGAGTTTTTGTTTCTTTCTTTTTTTGAGTTTTTTTTTTTTTTTTTTTTTTTTTTAAATACGAATAAATATGAGAGTATGACACGTGAGCCTGTTTTACTGGTGAGCGATTTTTTTTTTTCAAGTTTACACGTTTTTCTTGTTCCGACTTTTTTTCCAACATCAATTTTTTTTTGACATGGTCTAAAGTTTTTCCTGTTCCTCAATTTTTTTTCCAACTTCAAAATTTTTTGACGAAGTCTAAATTCTTTTCCAAACTTGAAATTTTTTGTCAAGGTTACAATTTTTCAACAAAATGTTTTCAACGTCACAGAAAATTTGTAAAAACATGCCCAGGTCAGTTCTTCAAGTTGAAAATTTTTTCAAGCCAATTTTTTCTTTTATTCATTTTTTTTATTAATTTCAAATAATTTTTACAACAGAAAATTTTAAAGTTTGGAAAAGCATTTAGACCTTGTTAAAAAAAATTTGAAGTTGGAAAAAAGTCGGAACAGGGAAAACGTGTGGACTTGAAAAAAAAAAATCGTTCACCAACCTACTTGAATCCGTAAAACAGGCTCACGTGAAGAACAATTTACTTTTGTTTTTTTGGAGGGGAGGGGGAGATTTTCTACTTCTACTTCTAAACGTTTTCCATTTTCCCCTCGTGATTTTAATTAATGAGAAAAAAAGTCAAGAGCTAGAAATTTGAAACTGAAAAGTTGGAACTATAAAGGTGGGAACTGGGAACATGAGAACTGGAACTGGAACTATTATTTCTTCAGTTTTCCATCCCTGAAATAAATACATATTATCTATTTTCCATCATAGAAATGAAGTACCCGTCATGGGTCTGTCTTTTCTCACACGGCACGGAATGAACAACAAAATGACCAAACCATGCGCGATCTCATTCATTTTTTTCGTCATCTTCACTGCTACATTGATCATCTCATCTCAGCTGTTAGCTGTACATTTTCCTCAAAATTTTATTTTTTTTCAGCTTTCGAAATTTTTTCATATTGTCAATTTTTTCAACTCCTCCAATGAACTTTTTCCTTGACCAAATTTTCTTCTTCAAAATTTTTTGTAAGCTCCAAGATTTTTTTAAAAATTTCTTCGATTTTTATTTTTACTAAAATTTCTATTTTATAAATATCATCTATTCAAATTAACAACTCTGAAATCACATTCTTTGATCTAAAAATTTCAAAAAATTTGACATTCTCTCGATTTTTTCTCACATCAAGTTTCTTGAAATTTTTTTAACCCAATTTTTTCAATTTTTTTATTCTAAAAATTGCAGAAAAATTAAAATTTTTGAGGAAAAAAAATTCAAATGTGTAAAAATTGAACTTGAAGAACTAATTTTGAGAACAAAAAATTTGAAAAAAGATTTAATTTTGATAGAAAATTTCCAGAGTTGAGAAATTGAAAATATGTATTTTTAGAAAAAATGCCAGAGTTGAAAAATTTCCATACTTACCTGAAAAAAATTTGAAGGAAAAAATTTCAGAGTTGAAAAATATTTGGAGAAAGGAAAATTGGAAAATTTTGAAAAACGAAAAAAATGGGGTTGAAAAATTTGTTGATTCCGGTTTCAATGAAATTTTTCCAATTTCTTATGATTACGATGCTATGACGCGACATCACAAAACAGGTTGCGAAATTGCGATTCGAGCGAACGATTTAGGTACATTTTGTTATTTATTACGTGTGAGAATAGACAGACCCATTTGGGATGAATAGCTATATAGAGGGGTAGGAGCAAGCGCCTAGCCTGGACCAACTGAGAGTCAAGAGTGAGAGCAGGAGTACATAGGAGCGCTCAGATACGGCTCTTCCATCACTGGAAAGGACAAAGAAAACAATCAGGGGAATTCTGTGCATTCGTTTTGAGAGGGGTGTACTCGTAACATGTTGCTGTTCAATGGACTACGAATAGGAATCAATAAACATGGCTCAGACCAGAACTTTCCATTTGAGAACGATAATCAAAAAGGGTAGGTGATCGGAATGGTAACTGGACTGCTATAAGTTTTAAAATTATGGCTGGAACTACAAGCAAAATTGCCAAAAAATCAAATTCAAGATTGAAATGGTACAAATATAAAGAACTCTGTTCCGGCCTTTTGCACATCCTAGAAACTAGAAAAACTTGGTGAAGGTATGTGAAATTACTGTAAATTTCTACAAATTTGAAAACATTGACTTTATTTTGATTTCTAAAGATGGTTTATGAAATTTTCAAAATTTATTTACCTTATTAACATCCAGAAGATGAACTACCAGTGGGTGTACACGTCTTTCAAAATCGACCTAGAATAAAATTATTACACAAATATAACATTCTTTCATAATAGTCCTTGAAATCAAAGTTGAAGGGTAATTTCGAGTTTTAAAAGCAGAAACTGTTAATTTTTTTTCATCAGAAGATTATAAATTGATGCATTTTTTTCTTAAAATGTAGGTATTATGTGCGGATGGGGTAAAGGAGGCTAGATGTGAACGAAATTGATTTTGAAAAAATTCAAAATTTTCCAACATCGAAATCAAAATATGATTTTGACTTTTGGCTCTACTTTTTACCCACATTAGTCAACTGCTTGAATTCAACATACTCAGCTGGGAATATTAGAGTCCAGAATATTTCAAATATTCGTTGTGTAAATTCATATTGGTAGCTGACGAAAGAAAGAAAAATTTTCGAAATCTGTTCAATAAAAATTTTGTTCTATTCTTGAAAATAAACCCTTCACACCAACTGATATTCAAGAAACAAAACAACCCAGCATTTTTATAAAATAAATGCGCAAATAAAAATGAAATTTACCAAATATCCGAAGTAATAAATATCGGCATATTTAGCGGAATTCTCCCTCACGTACGAAGGTCTGAGTTCGGTTTCACAGGGGGCATTGAACGCATTGTATTTATCCTCTTGGATCGCCTTTCCTCTTCTTTTTAAAAGTTTACCTTTGAATTTATTCTTTATTATGATTTCCTCTTGATTTTCACCAGGTTGCGAAATTATGTTCGATAAAAAATGTAAAGGCGTAAAATCAAGCATGCCAGCTCTCTTATTTCTTTCTCGATGAGGCGAAGACTCCATTCGAGTTGGAGATTGATTCCCCTTGGCAGTTACGAATTTAGCACTTGGATTTGATGATGAACCTGGAGATCCTGCTGGAATTCCTCCATCAGCGATCGTAGAATCTTCTGGTTTTGAATACTCTGGTTGATACAACGCCGAAGAAACATTTGCAGCATTAGGACTGGATGAGCCTGAAAATACTGTTTTGGTTTCTACATTAATGGGCATAGGTTCCTTTGGATTTGAATATTCTGACTGATCCAATTTCGTAGATGTATTTGTAGCATCAGGGCTAGATGGTAAAATTGGCGATTCTGTTGGAATTTCTACATCCCCGGACGTAGATTTCCTTGACTTTGAACGCCCTGGCGATGAAGAAGGTGAGGAGAGTTTTTTTGATCTCCGACGCTTTAATGATGCAGAAGCTGAATCGGTATCTTCATCTTCATCTTCATCCGATGAAAATACCGCGTTTTCTTTCACCACATATTGTGGTTCTAATACCGTTTCTAGTTGTTCAAGTTCTTCTTTCAATATTCTTTTACTGATGAATTCAATTGTTGTTTCTTTCGTATCGGGGCAAGTTGGTATTAATCTTTTTTTCTCTTCTTCGGAAAAAAATGAAAAATAATAGTATTCGTGCAGTTTAAAATCATCCTCTGTTATGTTTTTCTGGCGTAAGAATTCAACCAGTTTATCTTTGTTTTCAGTATTTCTAATATCTTCCATTGTCAAATGTTCCAATATCAGTGTACTAGCTTGAAAATAAGTCGTACCCTTATTTAATGCCAGTAAGTTCTCTACGAAGTTAGCCTTGTCCTTAATTTCCAAAATCTCTCGTTGGACCATAAACGGAAGAAGTTTTTCAAATTCTGAAAATTTAATCAAAAAATGGTATGTTAGATTTTTACAAGCTGTGAATTTTTTTATTTTCCAGGAAATATGTACCAAAATAGTACACAAAGTAACCGGCACGAGAAAGATTAAATTTTCTCCTCAAGGATGCAGTGAAATTATTCAGACTACTTATCATGAAACGAATGATGATCGAGATCCAAACAAAGTTCTGCAGATCTTGGAAATTTTACCCTCCCAAGAATCAAGCGATGAAAAAATTAAGTCAAAATTTGGAGCTGATATAGTTCAGATGAGAATCGCAGCAGATAATAAGGATTGTGATGGAAACAATGAGGTAAGTAATTTTTATTTTTGTTTATTTGGTCTTTGAAATTACAAAAATCATGAAGAAGAAAATCGACCCAAGTGGTGTGTAAATACGTATTCTGGGATATAACCGATTGACAAAAAGTGGCTTAATTTGTTATAAAGTTTTCAACAGTAAAGAAAAAAGTGAGTTTATTATTTCTATTTCCTGAAAATTTCATGTGGCAAACTGTCCTATTCTTTCTACATGAATGTGAAAACTATTGCCTAATCGTAAGATTGAAGGAGAACTCTGTTCTGAAAATTAGATTTCATCATTAAAGTCCTTTAAACTGGAAAATGCCTTACAAATTATGCCTGTTTTTGAAATGGAAGGACCAGAAACAGAATTTTACGCATGAAAATGAATAAACGATTCTAAACAAAATTATTCTACATAAGAATGTAAAATTTATTTCATTTCTAAGGAGAAAAATTTTTTGGTTCTATATGGGCTTTTAATTACGAAAATCACACAATTTGGATTTCATTCATTTTTCAATTCTACATCAGAATTAAGAGGGACTTTTGTAGTTGCAAAAAAAAATTCCCCAAAATTTTGAAAAATAAAAAATTTACAATTTACAATTTTTTCCCTAAGTTTTTGTTTTTTCCAGGAAGTAAGAAAATCAAAAATATTTTTACTTGACTAAAAAAAATTACTTATAAAATTTTTTATAAATTGAGGAAATTTTCAATTCAAATTTTTGTACTAATTTTTCAATATTACAGCATTTAAAAAAAAGTCCTTGAAAATTGGAAAATTATTCCAATTAATTAAAAAATTTGAAAGAAGTACACAAAAAAAGTGGATGAAGAGGGATAACCAGGTAGATAATTGTGTGAGCTCGGGACCTTTGAACAATCTGATTTTAACTGCATCTCTTCAGCTTCATTCATAGGCGCACCCAGGAATTAATTAAGGGAGGGACTGAGAAGTTGCGGAAAAAATGGGAGGGGGGTCAAATTTCAAATTAGTAATCATCAATTTTTTCCAACAAAAGGGGAATTTATTGAAAAATCAGTCAAAAATTCTAAAATTTTATAATGAAATGATTAAAATTCTGCCCGATCGAAACGAGGGCGAAAATTTTTAGAAAAAATATTGTTTGAAAAGTAAAAGAAATCACTTTTTTCACATTTCTGCAGCAAAAAATATTTTTCCCGAACTTGGGGGGGGGGAGGGCTCGAGCCCCTTGAATTGAAAAACTATTTGAAAAAAAGAAAAAAAATGTTTGAAAATCAGATCTTTCTCTACTTCCTCCCTCTCACTCTTTTAATCATCGTTCATTTCTTCCTTTCCTCCTGCCACCCTCATACCTTGCCACTCGGCCTCTTCCACCCTTCATCCCATCGCCCAGCTCCTCCCACCCTCTTTCCCCCAACCATCCATCTCATCCCTCTTTCTCTCACCCCTCTTCTACCACTCCTCCTCCAGCCCATTCATCCCACTGATTTCCCCTCTCACCCCTCCTTCTCTCAACCCCTCTCCCAACCCGATTACCCCTCTCCGCCCTCTCATCATTCTCTCAGAAAATCAACTTTTTCAATTTTCAGAATTTTTCAAATTTTTTTCGAAAAATTCTCTTCTTATTTTTAATTTTTGAAAATATTTTTAGTTATTATTTTTTCAGATTTTTTTGCCTAATTTCAAGTTTACTTCAATTTTTTCAACGTTGAAACATTTTTTTCAAATTTCAGTAGGATTTTACGGTCTATGGAAGATTTGTGAGAAGGAATGAAAGTAGGTGGAAGTAATTTTTACTAGGTCATGTTGAGCTATACAGACAACTTTTTGGCTACCGCTCCCTTCACCCTTAAGCCCCCCCCCCCATGAAAAAATTCAAAACTTTAAAAAAATGTTTTAATCCATGTTTTTTTTTTTTGAAATTGGTAGCATTTGGTACCGAACTAATTTGAAAAATGCATTTGTAATCTGAGGAGGGTAAAAAAATCAGCAAATTTTTTCACCATCTTGAAAAAATTTCAATTTCCCACAATTTTCAGGAATTTACGAATAAATTTGAGAGTTCGGCTTTACACCTTTTTGAGAAAATAGAGACCATTTCAAATCCATTGTCATGACAATTTTTTTTGTTTTTTCCCTTCAAATAACGATTTTCTTTTTTCCTCTGAGCAATAGTTTTGGTCTCTTCAATTATATTTTAACCAAAAAATTATTGTGATCAAATTTCTTTACTTTTTCCATTTTTAGAATTTTTTTCTTCAAATTTTCAATGGTTGTCCGCCCTACATTCTTTGAAAACTTGACTTGACCCTATTTTCGCCCACGCCTCTGGTATTCATAAAACAAAACCACGATCCGGGTAACACTTTTCTCCTACTACCTTCATAATTCGTTCTCATATGCAACACTGTAAAACCGGCGAATCGTGTGCTCGTTGGGTTTCGTCGGCGTCCGCGTGATCTCGGATGTAAATAAAACATTTCTCAAATTCACTTTCCCGCCGGCTCCGATAAAATGATATTGTGTTTATACCATCGGTCCGTTCGCCGCCGAAGACCTACTGATGCGAAGTAATTATTTTTTGATGTTTCGACCCTTTTTAAATTGTCATTTAAGTGCGGGGCTGCGGTGCGAGTAAAAAGTTCTCTAGATTGCGGTGTCGATGTAAACGCGTCGAATTAAAATTAGTTTCATCGCGGTTCGGTTTATTGTGGGTTTTCTGTGTGATTAAAATGTTCACTCGAAATTGCCGAGTCGACGTGTTTTTCGATGAATTTGCGCGTTTATTGAAATACCTACTTGTACCGGAGATACCTACCTAAGTGATTTCGAAATTTTGAAAAAACACGATGTCCGAAAACGAACGAAATACCCCTCAAACGACCACCCTGAGCACAATCGCCATTCAAAATGTGACAGGGAAGACAAGGATCGTGATAGCTTTACTCAAGGTAGTAATTTTTAATTAAGTATCTAATTGAAAATCATCAATCATGTTATACCTATTAGGAAAAAAAAAAAGGTAGTTGTGAATGGAATAAGTATTTCGTCGAGTGTTTACTCGTTTGTGGCATGTTTATCGAAAATGTAGCCAAATATGTTGAGATTTTACTACATATGTACTTCCCATGATGACACTATTTACCTAAAATTATTATTTCTTTTCTTATCAATGATAAAAAAAAAAAAAAATGAAGAAAAAAAAAGCCCATGTAGTCAGGCTAATCCATCGGAGAATTTTAATTCACCGTGTAAACAAGAGAACCCCACCAAACTAAGGTTATTTTATCAATTCTTCGCGAACATTTTATCATCATCCAAACACTCCCCAGGTCCCTACAGTATTACGAATTTTGTGAAGCACATGGTATTTAATCTTGTCACAGACCTCAGGTCGTCTGGTATGCGACCGAGTCAGGTATACGATTTGGGTTGGTTGAAAAAATATTTGTTGTGTTGTAGTTCTAATGAAAGTACAACAACAAATACATGTGGATTGTGTTCTTTCCTTTTCATCTTTTTTTTTTAAACGTGTGTGTCTTGGTTACGTATGTGTTTCGGGTACCAATCTAATTTTGAGTGAAAAAAAAATAAAGATGGGGTTTGACCTTTTTGTCGGATGTGTTTTCGAAGCAACTCGTAACTCTAGGTGGAGTTTTGTTTGAAATGTTTTTATTGTTTAAGGTTATCGAATTTTTGAGAATAGTATGAGTCGAATCCTTCGATTTCGATATCCTCGATTTTTTTCACGAGTTCACCTTGGTGGTCTGTTCACAAAACCACGATTTATTTCTTTTCTAGTTCTCGAGGGGGCGGGGGTGTCTCGAAAATTTGACGCAATTTTGATTTTTAGCCAAATTATACAACTTTGAAAGTTCATATTTGGAGATTGGTTTTACTGGTGGGGGAGGGGAGGGGAGGCTGTTTGCGAGATCTGAAAGAGAATTAATAGGAGATTCAAAATAACAATAATCACATTTTCAAGAGTTAAATTTTGAACTGTTGTGAAAGCTCTAGGGTTCCGAGAAACCTGAATTCTTGAAGACCAAATCCTTAGGAAGATTATTTTGGGGGACGCCTTCGTTCAGAAATCACCATCATAATCCTGAAAATGAACCACAATCAAAAATTCTTCAATTTGAAAAAAATTGTTCAATTTAATAAAAAAAAATAGTTCTCGATTTCAGAAAAATCTTTCAATTTAAAAAAAAAAATCAGCAAATTTTTAAAAACTAGTTCAATTTGAGAAAAAATCTTCAATAGAGAAACGTTGTTTAATTTGAAAAAAAAATCAATCAATTACAAATGCCTTCAATTTGAGAAATACCCTTCAATCAAAATTCTTTCAATTTAAGACTAATCGTTCAATTAAAAAAATTATTATTTTGAAAAAATTCTCAATTTCAGAAAAATTCTTCAATTCTAGAAAAATTCTTCAATTCTGAAATAATTGTTCAATTCAAGAAAAGAACTCTTCAGTTTGAAAAAAAATTGTTCAATTTAATAAAAAAAAATAGTTCTTGATTTCAGAAAAATCTTTCAATTTAAAAAAAAAATCATCAAATTTTTAAAAACTTGTTCAATTTGAGAAAAAATTGTCAATAGAGAAACGTTGTTTAATTTGAAAAAAAAATCAATCAATTACAAATGCCTTCAATTTGAGAAATATCCTTCAATCAAAATTCTTCAATTCAGAGCTTTAACTACAATAAAATTTGTAACGAGTTTTAAAAAATGAAAAATTTAGAATAATCAAAGAGCTGAATTAGAGGGGAAGGGATAAAAAAATTTAGTTGAAGCAAACAATGTTTTCCATCCACCCCGTTGTTCTTCTAACCCAGAAAATATCAATTTCGTGCCTGAATAACTTAAATTTTGTTGGTAGTTAAATTGAAAATCAGAATTGGTATTTTCACAGCTTCCCCTCTCCTAACGTCCCCTCTTGACGAAATTCCTTCGGAATGTCATTGGTTGGTTAAATCGGATTGAGTTTTCATGATTTAGGGGCCAAGAAGCTAAGAACAGGACCAAATCGAAGTAAAACGATGGATTTTTCTTATTGTTATTGAGAGTGGCGAAAAAAATTAGGAAGGGTATGAAATCGGGGAGGTGGTGAGAAGAGGATCTCGAAACCTTTGCATTGATGATAAGAACAAAAGGTGAAAGCTACCATTCAAAAATCGGGGAAAAATTACAAAGAGAAGCTCTTTTCATACTCTTATTCAACCAACAAATTTTCAAAATCTAACCGAGTAAAATATACAATTTTTTGGCCAGGAGGTTGAATCAAAAATCAAGTCGATATTCGTATTCTACGTTCTCCTAAAAATCGATATGCCACACGCCATTTCAATATTTTTACACACATTTCTCCATAATTGAGAGCTTGGGGGCACTTAAAGGTTAAATCCAAAAAGTAAGCAAATTTTTGAACTGAGTGCCCTCAAAAACCTACACGGAAAAAACAGAAGTTAACTCAAAAAATAATAAATTTTTATCAAAAATAATAATATTCAAAAAATAATAATAACGCGTCCCAATTCACAAAACAGGTGACTGAAAAATAATATTTTTTATCAAAAAAAAAAATGATAAAATTTGTCAGAAAAATGAATAGATTTTACTAAAAAAAAAATAATTTTTATTCAAAAAAAATGATCAGTTTTACTCATTTTGTGAATTGGGACACGTTATTTTTTTTGGATAAATTTTATTAGGTATATATTTTTTTTTTCCAGTGTAGGTAACAAACGACAGGTCACGCGTTATTTTTCATTTTTTTGAATTTTGAATCTTTCAAGGTGGCTAATAGAAAGGTTCAAAGGGGTTAGATGAAAATCGTGAGTACACATTCGAAATAAGCGACTTCAAATTATTAGTCATCGATATGTTACTTCACTTGTACGATTTTTTTTTTTTAATTGTCCAAAATATGGATTCCTGACCCCCTCCCTCCCAGGATTTGGAGATTCGATCTTGAAAATTTGTTAGTTGAAACAAGAGTGAAAAGGGCTACTCATTGTAATTTTTTCAGATTTTTTAATGGTAACTTTTATCTTTTGCTCTTATCATGAAAGTTACACTTTCACCATTAAGTTCAACTTTGAACTTTTCAAAATTTGATTATTGTTTTTGAATCTCTTATTAATTTTTTCCAGATCTCACAAACATTTTTCCCCCAAGCACAATCCATCTTGAGATATGCGCCTTCAAAGTTGGATTATTTGGGTAAAAATCGCAATTGCATAACAATTTCGAGGCCCCCGTTTCCTTGAGGGTTAGAAGGGAAATTATCGTGAAGAGAACTCGTTAAAAAAATTAACAAAATCAGAAAAACCCGACTTCATTTTTGGTCTATTTTAGTATGGAATAATCCTTGACTCACCAAAGACTGATTTCTTGCTTAAACTGTTTGATTCGTAATATGATTTTGGATAGTCTAATCGCAATTCATCGTCGAGTTTTGGATTTGTGAAATAATCGATGATAGTAGCTGGGAATTTTTCTGGTTCCCCTATTAGCGTTTCTTCCACTTTTGGATCATCTTTTGTGGATTTTCCGAGATTTTCTGCTATAATTTCACCTCCATCATTCGAAGGGTCAATTTTTTGAGTTTTTTCTTCTTGATTGGGTTGAGATTCAATCGTGCTGACTGATTCACCTGAAATAATTGAAATGAAAAATAAACTCGAAATATGCGTTAAAAAAATATTCATTTTGTATTCGACGTTGATCGCGAAGACGTCTGTACATCATTTACTGTGCGTAGAAAATCATTTTCATGCGTTTTTTGCTCGATCGCTGAAAAATTATATATAAAATAGTTACTTCTCTACGTCTTGTTTTTTTACACTTGCTGCAACTAAACAAGCATATAAATCTGAATATATTTGTACCTATCTGACTCATCAAACATAGGTACCTATGTGGCTATGTGTACTTCATATTTCAGTTTGAAACAGTTGTTTTAATGTAAATCGAAGATGCTCTGTAGTCTATACCGGTGTACGTCAATAAATAATAATCACGTATTGCTTTAATCTATTCTCATATTGAAACTAAAGTTTAGGACTGGGTGATTTTTATATTTTATCGAAAGACGTCAACAATTTTTCATTCGTTGCGGTCCAAACATTAATTTTGGATTCTTACCAACGATCCAAAATTTTTAGATCAGGTGAAAGAATAAAAAAAAGTCTGGCATATCATGGCAGCGGCTCTGTTTACAGTAGAAAAACATCCAAACCGATAAGAAATGAAATTTTGATTGGTCAATTCATGTGATGAATCTGTTCATCACGAATCAGATTTCGAGAATTTGACATCCAATACGATAACAAGAAATAGGGAAAGCTTCGCCATGTTTTGGCATATCCCTATTCAATTAATCAAGAAATCTTGCATCATTAAAAAAATATATTTTTTGGAAAATTATGCGGATTAATTTTTCATCAAAAAATAATAAAGAAATTATAAAATGAAGCTCACAGTTCAAAATTGAGTATAAAGAATGAAAAAGTCACACTATAGTTGAATAATGACTCAAACTATAGCAATACTCAAAAGTAATTTTTCATTTCTTGTTTTTTCGAGAAAATTTTCATTCAAAAAAATTAATTCGGGAATAAATTTTTCAGGAATTTGGATATTCAGGGAAGATACATTCAAAAAACCGAATGGGAATCCATAACGATTAATTTTCATTAATTGAAAAGAAAAAAAATGGAGAAAACACATTCAGAAAGATTTTGTATTACAAATTTTAGAAGCTAAAGTTCATCTCTCGAATTTCCAAAATTTCAAAATTGCCTCAATTGGTACCCCGAAACATATGAAAAATCCAATCAACCTACAAATCTGAAATTTGATATAATATGTCTTATTTTCGCCCATCCGAATCGATTGGAAACGATTTCAAGACGTTTTGGAGTCTCTAGAAAATTTTGGAAATCTCCAGCGAGAAAAAAATGTTCAAAATAATCTTCCATCCAAAGTATTTATACCTAAATGTTTTGTTTACCTAATTTTGATAAACCGAAAAAATTAAAACATTTTGTCGACTCCCGGCTTGCGAAACTGATACAGTTTGACTTTGCTATGTTTGACAGAGAATAGGTCCCATTTCTGTACCTGTAGACGGAGATGGAATATAATTTTTTATTGGGTGGGGAGATGGGTAGACTGAGCCCTAGGTAAAAAAAAATGAAACACAAAACAAAAATGTTGATTTTTTTATTCTTTAAAAATTTCCTGTCTTTAACATTACATTATTTTTACTTGAATTTTTACAAAATATGAAGAACTGATGGCAGGAAAGGGAGTTTACTTTATACCATTATTTTGGTGAAAATGGATTGAGCCCGAGCAATGCAAGTGCGAAAATTTTTGAAAAAAAAAGATCCAAAAGATGGATTTTTCATTTTTTAAAATCAATATTTAATTATTGATTGAGATGGAGGTGAAATGCTCAACCTTTTATTTTTAAATATACACGGAAAAAACAGAAGTTACGAAAATGAATACATTTTACCCCAAAAATAAATTTTACCAAAATAATAAATTTTAATCAAAAAATGATAAAATGTATGTATTCCAAAAAAATAATAACGTGTTTCAATTCACAAAATAGGTGAAATCTGTTCTAAAAAATAATATTTAACCTTATCATCAGAAAAAGTGATAAAATTTGTCAAAAAAATGAATAAATTTTACCAAAAAGAATAAATTTTATTCAAAAAAATGATAAATTTTACCTATTTTAAGAATTGAGACACGTTATTATTTTTTTGGATAAATTTTATTATTAGGTATTTTTTTTCAGTGTATTTTCATCTCCATAGGCCCCCAGCAAAGCGAAAGTAAAGATTTGAAAAACCTCATGATTTTTTTGAAAGAAAATCATTCGTTTTTTAATAGTTTGTTGTTTGAAAAAAATTCCATTACTTTGGTAAAGAAATTTCGTAATTTTTGAAGTTTTTTAGTAGCTTAAAAAAGGAAATTAATTAGAAAATTTTGGTTGGTAGTTCATCTCTTGAAAATTAAGATATTGTGAATTTTTTCAAGCGAAACAAAATACACAGAAGATGATTTTTTTCAGGGGCTAATTTAGCATTTGAAGGGAGGAGCTTGAGCGCCTCATATCCCCGATATCTTCGCCTATGCATTTTGTGAAATTTTCTTCATTGCTAGAGAATTCTAAAACTTTCTCGAAGCTCCGAAATGTCCTAATCGATTCAAGAGATCGAAAATAGAAGATATTGTGCGCTAAATATCAGGTTTTTTTGTTGATCATATCGATTTTTTTCGGAGGCAATTTTGAAATTTCAAAAATTTGCCAAAATAATGAACTTGAGCTCTTGAAATTTCGGATATAGGGTCCTTGTACTTTCGATTTTTTTTTTGTTTCATATCAAAATCCCACGTGAGAGCCAATTTACTCATCTTTTTGGCTATTTTCTTTCGATTCGATTTGTGTAGCACACCTATTGCAGACTTTTTTTCATCTCTTTCTTTTTTTCAACAAACAAAAAATCACGAAAAAATGGCACGTTTCATTTGAAAAATATACTTATTCCATTAGCTGATTATCTTCGTTTGAATTATAATATTCTCCTTCTCAAAATAATTCTTGTTTTCTAAAAAAAAAAGTCTCAACGCAAAAAATGCGTTTTTTTACCATTTATCCCGTATTCTCGCTTGTTTTATTTAAAATAGGGGGGTACCTACGAAGTACGAATTGAAATGAACCAAAGCTAATTTTTTTTTAATGTTTCGAAATTTTAAAATTTTGTTGGAGAAAAAATTTAACTAGAAATGGTCGTTTTTCCACATTGCTGAAACTACGAGTAATTATAGTTTCATAAATGCTAAAAAAAAAGCAACCAAGTTTATTCATTCAGAAACAGAAATAGATATTTAAGGTTTTTCAAATCTCGTATCTACTTCGTCAACATTCTTTCAAGAATACATATTTTTGTATAAAATTATTAAAATAAAAATAATACGAGTAGGTAAACTGATTCAAAGTAGGTTCATACTTTTGACTACCTATACTCAAATACTTATTCGCTTTTGTTGAAATCTTCGATGACTGCCTCATTTAGTCGTACTTTTTAAAAAGTTTTTATATATAAGTTCAAAAAATTTAAATTATTTTACCGGAATTTTGTTTGTTAGGTTCATTATCTTGACCAGGTGTGGACGGAATTCCCGCTTTCGTAAATGTAACAGTGATAATGAAAACCAGAAATGCGAAATTTTTCCAAAATAGTATCATTGTATTCGACGTTAGTCGTCATTTACACCATACAAAATTCTACTTGAAAACTGATTTTCAAGTGTTTTTGCCGATACTTGCTGACGATTTTTTCAACAGACCTATGACAAGTTCCTTGCAAGGAATATGTTACAGTTGATCAAACATAGGTACAATAACTTGAATTGAATAAAGATTTATTGCAATGATGAGCGTTGAAAGTATGACGTCGATTCGTAGCTTACGAGGTTTTAAAGTTTTTAAATCGTTTTTTAATATGGAGAGATAGTTTATTGAGCAGAAACAACTGCGAGAAATGAAGAAGTACCAATACGAAAAACAGATTTTTCGAGATGTAACGTTCAAAAATTTTCATTAGCAAAATTTTAGATTTTCAATTAATTTTTTGATTTTTGACAAATTTTGCACAACGAAACTTGTCATTAATCAACTTGGTCGGATGAAAATCCAACTGAACATTTGATTAGTTTTTTGACTATAGATTTCAGAGTTTCCCAAGAAAGCAAAAATATTGAAAACAATTTGGTTGATTGTCAAGCGGAAGTTTTTTACCAACCTTCGATCTCCAAATTTCACATTTTTTGGGCTATTTTGAAACATGTTTTGAATTTTTTAAAGTATCCCAAAATTAATGCATATCTATCTCGTTTCAACGTTATTTCAAGTAATATCAAAAAAATTTTAAAAGAATGAGGAGGGGAAAATGGGCCATGTATTAGGATAATTGAAATACTTAAACTTATTTTTTAAAAAAAAGAAGTAAATTTTAATGAGTCATGTAAAGCGTTTTTTTAAATAATAAAAATATTTCAATTTTTTTAAAAAATTTTCTTCAATTTTTTTCGAACTTGATCAAAGACACAATATTGTACACGTTTAATTGTTTAGTGTCTATTTCAATGTATTATAAGTACCTTCCTATTTGAAATTTAAAATTTCTCTTAATTTTGAAAAAAGAAGTCAGCTATTTCATTTCAATTTTTTTTTCAGATTTGGCGATTTTTTAATGTTTATTTTTCCACAAAAACTTTTCCAAAGTTTAGAATGTTTGAAAAAATGTCATTTTATGGAATTCAAAATATCATTTTTATAAACAATGTTCAGCTATGTTAAGTTCAACCCAAGCTTAAAAAGTTGAAAAAAGAGCCTGAGGTGAATATTGGTTTGAAAAGCCATCTCACATTCATCTCAGTGATAAAAAATTGAAAAAATCTTGAGATGATTATTGGAATAACAATTTATCTCAGGCTTAAAAATTTGAGAAAAATATTATGATGGGTGTTGAGGTAAAATCATCTCGCATGTTAAATAATCGAAAATAAAACCATGGGATAATAATTGGAATAAAAAATCATCCTACATTTATCCCAGCCATCTTGAAAAATCGTATTAAGCCTGTTAATGAGTAATGGAATGAAATTTAATTTCATTCCAAATTCATTCTTAGCCATAGGCAATTTGAGAAAAATAGAGGGAGGGGTCAAATTTGATCTTTCAATCAAAAATCATTAATTTTTTCTGATAAATTGAGAATTTATTGAGAAATTGGTGATTTTTTGCCTGATAATTGGTCAAAAATTATCAAATTTCAAAATAGAATAACGAATTTTTTTCGAAAAACTGCTGTTTTCGAAGCAAAAATTCTATTTTTTCATATTTTTGCAATAAAAAAATCATTTTTTCAACCTTAAGGGGGGGGGGGGGTTCGAGCCCCCTGAGCCCCTCTTGGGTGCGCCTATGTTTTTGACTGAAAAATTCGAAAAACGGCTTCAGATGATTATTGAGATGAAAATTCACGTGTTTTTTTGGTGAAATTTGAAAATATTGGAGGAACTGGAGTTTTGTCGAAGGCTCAAAATAAATGAGAAACGATCAAATTCAATTTGAAAGATCGATACCTATTATTTTTTATAAGGGCCTTCAGCTCAGCAATTTTTGTGGAAATAATTTTTTCCAGAAGTATCTCATTGTTACATTTTTGATAAAAATGATAATTTTGAATTTTCAAAACTTCGACTTGTCTAATTCTTCAAAATTTTTATTAATATTTTCATCCTATCTCCACTCCTCCTGGTTAGTTTGAACTGCGAAAATTTCTAATTTCAATTTTTTTTTTTTAAAGTATTATGGTAATTATCTTTTTTTGGAGCCACCAACAAATGGACCAAGAAATATAGATGTAGGTATGGAAATATTTTCCACGATTTGGTGCAAAAAATCAAAAAAAAACTACAAAATTCCATTCTGAAAAAAGATAAATACAAAATACTAGGAGTTTTGTAAATAATGGTCATTCAGGGAAAAGGGAAAACCATAATTATGTTTTTAATCTTTGAAAATCTGTTGGTTTTTTTTTTTAGAAAAAAACTTGTTTCTCTTTGCTGAGTATCTCAGTTCTCCATCCAATAATCTAGCAAAATCTACTTGGTGATGTTTGACAAATTTACACACACAAAAAAAGAGAGAGACTTTTCTTTCGTTAAAAGTCCTTTTTTATAATAATCGAATTTTCAAATTCAAATTAAAAAATTAACTTTTTGCTGGTAGAAAATTAGAAAATCCCATGCAGGAATACTGCTCGGACTCAAGCCCACCTCTCAACTTCAAAAAATGGAAAGAAGTTTGAAAATGTAAAAAAAAAAAATTGTTCCTTTATAATAAATCGGTCATTAAATTTGAGAAAGCTTTTTTATACTTTTGAAGCCAAAGCAAAAAAAAAAAAATCAGTCATATTGACTATTTACTTGATTTGAATGAGTTTGAAATCCTCAAGAACATATCAATTGGTACAAATTAATTCGAAGAAAATGAATGTTAAAATGATCAAAAAAGGGCACAAATCACAAAAAAGACAAAAGAAGTACAAATTTTGATTTTTCTTGGATTTTTCGATTTTTTTGTTGCCAGTCCTGGGATTTTTTACCCAATTAATTCAGACCTCATCGAATCATTGGTCTAGGTCATAGAACTTGTTTATCAACCGACGAAATACTTCGAAAAAAAAATCCAATAAAATTAACCTCTCGCAAAATTATAAATATTTCAAATTAAGGACCATTTCTCATCTAATTTGTCATCACTATCTGCCCAAATCTGCGAATAATTTCTGTTTAAATACCACAATCTCCATTTTTTATACCGCATCGATGAATTTCTAATTCGTATTCAACCAATTGGCCAATTTTCTCCGAACACAAACCAATAAGATTATTTTTATACGTATTTCTCGTTTAAGATTTAATTAGTGTTGTCAAACTAGACGATTTTATCGATGCGGATATTTTTTCGCCCAAATGTCCCAAATTTCGTGCGGAAACATTACCAACGACGAGGATTTTATTGCTACGAAATTGAAACAACGCCGTCGAAGCGAAAAACATTAAATGGAAATATTCAACTTGGTCATTGAAGTTTTTAACGACTGTAATTTCCATCTGAAAAACTAATACGTCGGTAATAAAACTCGAAATAAAACGTACGAACGTATGTTGACTCCACACACTACGAACCCAACAGAAACACGACGAATGGTGGGTTTCGAGTCGAATCTAATTTTCGTATATTTTACAAAAATATTTATCATTAGAATTACACGATTTTTTGGGAAAACTCATCTTAACTTTTGGGTGGGAAGAAAATTTGATTTTTGGGTTCCATAAATTGTGAAAAAAAATCCTGCCATAGGTGAAATTCGTGGCACATGCTCGATTCGAAATTTTCTGGCAAGTGTTGGCAGCGATGTACGGGGTCACATCGTATTCATATTCATCGCGGTTATTTTTAAATCGAATAACGTTTTCTTATGTAAAACGATCGCCTCACTCTGGGTGTAAGAAAGCTAAACGAATTTGTCGTTGACACGATACAAAATAGTATTAAATTTACAATAGGTCACCTGTCGCGTGCTTCGGTTACGTTTTTCAGGCTGAAGGGTGCCATGGGCAGATGCGTCGCCGATGTCAAAGAACTCTTCGAAATGGAATTTCTCATCGATGGAGACATTATTTTTGGCAACTTGGCTGCGTTGACGTTGAGGTATTTTTCGAGTGTGATTTTTACGGCCATGGATGATGGTAGGACCTTATAAGAGTAGGATGTTGAGGTGTTTGTAATGTGAAGGAAGTATCAAGAAAGCGGCACACGAGCTGCCCATTTGAAGTGTGGATTCGTTACGGTGGTATTTTAATACGTACGTGCGAATGAGACTGTATAATTATGATTCTCTTTTTTTCCTCGGAGGAATCTTTCGCCAATTACGAGCCGAATGAAAAAACAAATACCTGCGAGTGAAAAGAAAGCGTGACGTGGTGATTTTGATCCTTGTTCGGGCTCGGGCGCGAACATCTCTTCAGAATAGGTAATTGATAATGAATTGAGTGGAAGTGTGTTATGTAATGATACCTTGATGAGTATTTTTCTAGGTTATGTCAAGAGCGATACGATTGTAATTGTGGGTTTGTTGGAATGTTCGTCTTATTTGGAGGGAAAAAATGGTCAGGAGGGATGGAAAACTAAAAACTGGAAAGATATCTGGTTTCATTATTAGTGATTTTTTTCATTACCAATTCTGGAGAATAAAAACGCGAATTTTTGGTTTCCATATCCTCATTTTTTTCATGATAAATATTGAGGATTTGTTAAAATTGGAGCATCATTCAATTTACAAGTTCATTAACATAATGCATCAGATGAATTTGCACACGTTTATAATTTCAAAACAAGTGGATAATATGCACCGATGCCTCTGTGTATGTAAAAATATGCCATGAATAATTGTATTCAGATTCAGATCCGTTAAAGTACGGAATAAAAACAGTAAGTTTACATGAAAAAATTTAGCACGAAGAGATGAAATTTCACGAACAAGAAATGAAAACGATCGATGATCATTCTCTATTATTTTGTTTCTTTAATAAATAATTATGAAAAATCGAAGTGTCAGGTCAGGCTTATTTACTTATTCACATATTTATTGAGCCACTGGGTTATACAAATACTTGGATAATTATTTGGGTTATTTGAATTTATATTTTATGAAACTTAAGAATTTTTCAATAAAAAAAAAATATATTAAAAATTCTGAGAAAAACATTTTTAAAAAATCACAAAATACATATGTTGAAAAAATTATGAAAAAATAGTGGAAGAAAGTGATGAAACTCCTTTGATTGAAAAAATATTTTATTGAAACTGCCAATTTTTAAAATAATTGAAAAAAATGTTGGAGATGAGAAAAAATTGAATAATGTTTGGTTGAAAAAAATATGCATGTATCTTTAAATTTTTATAAATTAATAATTTTTTAATAGGGAGAAAAAAATACAAAAAATGTTGGAGAAGAAAGAAATTTAAAAAAATTTTGTTTGAAAAAAAAAATACAAGCAGAGGTCAGTGAACTTAGAGTGACGAGAAAATCTTTTGTACGAGGAATTGTTTTATCAAGTGAAACAGTATGTACAAATATTCTGAAGGGTTTTTTAGGTCTTGTTTGACTAACTACAAAAATCTGTTCGGCTGCTTCAAAAAAATTTGGGCAGTTTCGAAAAAACCTTGTAAGTATTTCAGCAATGAAATATTGATTACCTAAAAAAAGTAATGAATAAATAAATTTCAGCTGTTAAATAATTATACCTCTTTCCTGTAAAATTCTCTGAATATTTTCGAGGAAAAAAATTGTCCTCATTTATCAAGGGACTTCGAGGTAATTTTAAATGGGAATTGGAAGAAGAGAAGCTCATAAAGGAATATTGTTTTTTTAGACGTCAACTAGATCAAAAAAGCTTGAATTTTAATGAAGAAACTTCAGAGAAAATTTTTCAACTCCCCTCTAACCGGGCGTTTTTGCTCAAATTTTGTCCCAGATTCTTATCTTATCATTTTTTAAGTAAGTACATCATACTGAAAATCTTTACGTTGAACAGGAAGTTTAAATTGGATTGCATATTTTTATTCCGGGAGAAAGGGGAGGGGGAGTAACCGCCTGAAAAAATGTTTTTTTTTTAACGCCAATTTTCTAATTTGGGCAGCTCCAAAAAAATCTTAGAATACATATCGAAATAGAAAAATGCTTGAAAAAGTCAAATAACTTACGACGAGAAAGGAAAGGGTAAACAAGATAGCTTCAATTTTCATTTTTTCTTGAGTTGTTCAAATACGCATATAAAAGGGTTCGAAAAATACAAGTCCTGGATCTGACAATTTTTGACCAAAATTCTTTAGAATAATTTTTACTTTGATTAATTTTAAATTGAAATTGAATTTTGAAGAATTTCTCACAATTTTTTTGTTGAATTATGTTTTTAGAAACAATCGCATATATTTCATTTTCAAATAATATTGAGGAGAAAGTTTGATAAAATTAACATAGGGCTTCAAACTTTTGATTGAATAATTATTATTGAACTTATGAATTGAAGATTTGCGAGAAAATTTCAAATTCTGAAAAAACCTATTTTACTTTGCAAGATGGGCATGTTTCATGTTATTCAACAAAAGTTTTGTTGTGAAATTGTATTTTCGCAATTTTTTAATTTGAAATTCTCCTTTTTAAAATGCTCAAAATGATGATTTACCGTAAATAATGGTAATTTACGGTAAACATTGGTAATTTACGGTAAACATTGGTAATTTACGGTAAACATCGGTAATTTACGGTAAACATCGGTAATTTACGGTAAACATCGGTAATTTACGGTAAATATTGGTAAATTACCGTAAATATTGGTAAATTACCGTAAATATTGGTAAATTACCGTAAATATTGGTAAATTACCGTAAATATTGGTAAATTACCGTAAATATTGGTAAATTATCGTAAATATTGGTAAATTATCGTAAATATTGGTAAATTACCGTAAATATTGATAAATTACCGTAACTATTGGTAATTTACCGTAAATATTGGTAGTAAATACAGATGATCTACCGTAAATATTGGTAATTTACCGTAAATATTGGTAGTAAATACAGATAATCTACCGCAAAAATTGGTAATTTACCGTAAATGTTGATAATTTATCTTAAATATTGGTAATTTAGTGTAAATAATGCCAATTTTTTGTAAATGAATGTGATTTTCCATAAACAATTGTATTTCACAGAAATGGTAGTTCTTCGCCAATGAAGATGATTCACCGTAAATAACGGTAACTTACTGTAAATATTTTGAATATACGTAGGTACTGTGAATGGTGATTTAATGTCCTTGATGTGAAACTAAAATAAATTATTCGGAATTTCATCATGCAAATTTATTTGTAAAATAGAAATACCCAATACTATACTAGGTACTAGGTACCAATAAAATTCCAGAATACGATTTCAGAATTGTTCGATTATTTTCAACACATTAAAAATAGGAGGGCGAGGACGAGGAGGAGAAAAGTTGAGAATTCGACGGGACTTCGGTTTTCAGAATTTTTTAGAATGAAATTCGTCCTCGTCGTGCTTACCTATACTCAGTAAAATAATTTTTAAAAACTTGAATTTTTTCCTTGTATAAAAACCCCTCTTCCCTGAATCGGCTCTCAAACTTCTCCACACATAAGACAATCTACTCAATCTATCATTGTATTAATTCCATACCAAAATAAACACTTCTCGAATTTTTTTCTCATATACAACCCTATCGCATACCACTCTCGTTCCTTACCTAAAACCCGTTAATCAGGTCATTAAAACCGAAAAAAATTACTTAAACGCGACGAAGACCCCAGTAGTCGTGATACTAGCACACGACCCAACGCCGAAAGAAGAATTGCAAAAAATCGTAACCAGTTGCGCCATCGCAAATTTTAACGATCGAGGTTGCGAACGAAATGAAAAGTGATCTCGTAATAAGACTCGTAAATAAAGTCGTCTCCGGGTTAAGTATCATTAAACCGCTTTGTACAGCGGATATTCATTTATGTAAAAAAAACTACACCAGTATCAAGCTCGTATAGAGAAAAACGAATAATAAAAGACATCTCGGGCCATAATTTAGCAAATAAACCAGCCCATGGCATAAGCGAGTAAAATAGTTATACGATCGAATGCATTCGAGGCGAAATTTACAATGTGTACATACGGGCGTTAATTTTTCGAAGGTTGCAACAGTATACACATTGCACACTATAAATAAATATTAGTCGCATTCGGAATTACTTTCTTTTGCTCGTTCCAGCGTACGATGGCATAGCACGAAGGCAACCGCAAGGTTCCAAAAATGATACTGTACAATGTCGTGTGCCAAAATTATCGACGCCTCGGATACAAATCTACATATAGCTGAAGCTACATAGCTTTTGAATTACTCTGCACTTCTGCGGAGAGTCTGTCGGTTCTGTATTTACACGTGAGATGCTGTGGTTATTTTCACGCGGCTGTAGATGATCGAGATGGATTTTTAAACGACTCCGCAAAGTAAATTGTTATGGTTGGCAGTGCGAATGGATTATTTTTTAATACGATTGTATACGCGTTAACATGCGTACGCGTAATTACGACCGTATATACCTGGTATGTCCGGTATATGGACGTGGAACGCGCCATCCTCGCACCCTGCTCCCCGCTCGTGGAGCATTAAGAGATGTGTATGTACGAAAGGAAGCACACGCCACTACCGCAAACAAATGATTATTATTTATGAAACTAATTCACCATGTGTTTCCATTTAGTTGGTAGACAAAAAAGGCGTACATAGTGTTTCCGGTATCATCGTATCAATGACTGATGCGTATATGCCGAGTACCATACGATACGTAACTTGCGGCGTACATTATCACATTCGCATTGACCCGGCGAATTAGAATGGTGATTTGTTTGGAATTAGGAGTCAGACGTGAGATGTTGATGGATACGAGGAGATAGGTTGTTGGAAGGATGCGTCGATGATGAATGAAATTTCTTCCATGGGTGGTTTGAATCTGATTCGGAAGTTGGAATTGGCGCGAGGATAGGTTGGCAAATAATCATCGATGGAAATGAAAGAAATGGAAAATAAGACGTATTTTTCGTTTTCAAATGGCGAAAAGAGGAATGAAAATCGTCGTGAAAAAGTGAGCCTGGAGATTTTTTAAACATATATTTCAGAATAAGGTCGAAAAAATTTGGCAAAGAAAGGAATGAGCAAAATTTGATGATTAAGAATTCAACATCAAGTTCATCCACCCACCCTCTCCCCCCATGTCGATAATTTTGATTCAAAGTTTTAAAAAAACAGATACTCACCTAAGTTTCGTTTTATTTTAATTTTAACGTGGATTAATTTTCATAACTGCTCAAAAATATTCACCGCAGGTAAAATAATTGTGATAATTCACAATTTTTATACCAATTTGCCATAGGTAAATAATGATAATTTAGGAAAATTCATCGTGTTTCCCGTTGATTAAAAGTAATTTACCAAAAATTACCCATGGTAATTTTCTGTAAGTCAGGGTAATTTACCATAAATTGTGGTAATTTACCGTAAATTGTGGTAATTTACCGTAAATTGTGATGATTTACCGTAAATTTTGGTGATTTACCGTAAATTTTGGTAATTTACCGTTAATTTTGGTAATTTACCGTTAACTTTTTCGTAATTTACCGGTAATTTTGGTAAATTAAAGTAACTTTTTGGTAATTTACCGTAAAACTTGGTGATTCACCATAAAATTTGGTAATATACCGTAAATTTTGGTAATTTACCATAAATTTTGATAATTCACCGTAAATTTTGGTGATTTACCGTATTTTGGTAATTTACCGTAAAACTTGGTGATTTACCGTAAAAATTTGGTATTATACCGTGAATTTTGGTAATTTACTGTAAATTTTGGTAATTTTCCGTAAATTTTAATAAGTTACCGTAAATAGTGGCAATGTGCCATAAATTGGAGTGATTTACTATTAATAATAGTACAAAATTTACCATAAATCATGGTAATATACCGTAAATTTTGTTAATTTACCGTAAATTTTGGTAAGTTACCGTAAATTTTAACAAGTTACCGTAAATTGTGGTAATGTTCCAGAAATTGGAGTGATTTACTATTAATCATAGCTCAAAATTTATCATAAATCATGGTAATTTACCGTAAGTAGTGGCAATTCAACAAAAAAATCGCTGATAACCCTCAATCTTTATTATCTGAAGTAATGATCAGGTTTCTGGTGAAAAAGTATGTCATAAATTTATCGTGTATGCTTGATCATTGGTCATCATTGATTAAAAGTTATTTCCTCGAAATCAAGTTTTTGAACAAATATATACTCGAGAATTCGCGAAATTTCAATTTTTGTATTTTCATAACGGATTCAATCAAAACCAAGAATTTTAAAGAATCCAAAAAAAAAAAAAAAAAAAATACAGTAAAAATCCATCAAATTATAAAAAATGGACTTATAATTTTTCAAAAAAATATCTAACTCCCTATCCTTTGCCTGTTCTTTTATGATCAAAAATGAAAAAACATAATTCTGCTAGTTTTATTTCAACCAATAACAAAAAAAAAGAGCTTTGAGAATTGAAAAGTTGCTTTTCTGCAGTATTTTCAATCGTTTCAACTTTTTGAAATTTCTCATGTTCCATACGCCAATTTTCGGGAAAATAGTGACATTGAAAGTCAACAAGTCAGCAAACGTATTAGGCAGTGTCAAAGTTTTTTTTTGAATTTGGAATTATTTTTCTAGATCACCAGAAATGATTTTAATAAAATCTTCAACTTGATTGACTTTCTCTTGTTACGGGTCATAGTTCATCAAAATTTACATTTTGACTCAATTTGAAAAAATGAGTCCATTATAAAAATTTTGGAGTAAATCGTGCATTTTTTTTTTTGTCAACAATGTTTACATACATTCACTACCACAAATTTTTCAAGAAAAAAAAGAAAAAAAATGAACGTAAAAAACGAAAAAAAAAAATAAAAAAATGAACGTAAAAAACGAAGAAAAACGTAACAAGCATCTGAAAGTTTAACTGTCAACAAAAGTATTAATTTTTCAAACATGGTAAGTTACACACGTGAAAAAGTGAAAACTGTTTTCTCGGTTTTTGAGTTTGAAAAATGATAATTAAAACCGTTCAACAAAAGTTTAGATTTGATTCAAATGTTTTCAAAACCTTTTTCTGTTAAAAAAGATCAAATTAAATGGGTAAAATATAAAATTTTTAAGCTTGGAAATCATGTAATTTTTAAAGAATTTCAAAATATTTTAATCACCCACTTTGAAGCTCCTTTTTTCTACAAGAAAGCTTGAAAAATTTATATTCAAACGTGATCATTTGAAAAGTTTTCAACTTAATTCAGAAATTCAAAACGATGTTTTCGTTTACTTTCAATTCATTTTGGAGTTTGGCGTTCACTTTAAATAAATTTTCAACCAATTTTTCTTGAATTTTTTTTGAAGCATATAAAAAACTGGCAATAATATGGTCAGTTCGTAACATTCGAGTTTCAATTTTTTTTGAAAAATTAAATTGATTTAAAAAAATTTGTGATATGAAAAATCTTGAAAATAATTTTTCATCCGTTCATACCTACCATCTATTCAAATATGTACCTAATTTTATTCCCTTTAATTTTCTCTAATCGCTGTTCCCAAACAATTCAAATCTAGTTTTCTTTCGAGTTTTTCAACAACTTATTTCGACTCGAATCTGTCAAAAATTTCCTACAAATTATGAATTTCTGAAAATTGAAACCCAAAGGGATCAAAATACACTCAAATCATATCAAATGAAAGGTACGGTGAGTGATTCCGTCAAAAAACGATGTATACTTGTCTACTTACCGATGAAACTTCGAAACCGAAGACCACCACACAATATCCCATTCTAAATTTCAGTCAATTTTTTCGCGTACACGTAAAGCTAGGTAAAACACCTTGGTAATCAGATATTCAAGGACGGATTTACGTATTTTTTACGTGCAGTACGTCCACAAATGTATTCCCATAGACTAGTTCTGTGTTCTTCGAGCGTGTAAGCTGTCACGCTAATGTTAGCAGAATGATTTGATAAATGATGAACTCGAGAGGCGTTTGGGTCTAATTTTACAACGAGATGTGGGGCCTTAGCTGGAGCCGCCCGAGGTTCCTATGATTAGAAGGCGAAGTCGAGTTAAAATGGAATTGTGCGTGTTTGAATAATTTTATTCCGAAGTGATGATATCGCGAGGTCGCTTTCTGGAGTAGAATTAGAATGCTCGAATGAGAAATTCGTACGTATGAGTATGATTTTGTTTTCTTATCGAATCGAAAGATCAAGGCGGATTCTAGTTTTTTTTTTGGAGATTGGATTCTGATCAGTGTCCAGTTTTTTGTCGTTCTCTGAATGAATATTAAATTTAGTCACCGAGTCACGACTGTTTTATTGACGATTTTTTTTCACGAGTTTCACCAAGAGAATGTTTTTTTTTTTCTTTTGAAAAATAATGGAGAATAGAATTTTTATAAATTTTTCAGCGAAGAGGAAGGAGTCGTCGATTGAGGATTTTTTGGAAATCGAAAAAGTACATAGAACGAAAAAAAAACAGATTTTTGTTTCATATTTTCAGTACAAACTTTAAAAAATGGAAAATAAAAAGTCCAGTTCAAGTGTTATCTTATCCTTAATATTTTGAAAAAAATTACGATTTTCAAACTTTCAAACTTTAATATCCTTTTCCAAAAGAAAAACATGTAAGCACTTCAACATGATTCACAATTTCAACGTACTCGTTATTTTATTTTATTTTTTCGAAAAATGAAGTTCAAAATCTTATCAACCTCAAGTACATGTACGTCGCATGTCAACTTCATATCTATAAAAATATTATCACGTTCGTGTAGTGCATATTTTTCACAAATCGTAGCATTATTGTCAGCCACAAGCACTATACACACTCGCCGGGTATTACAACGTGTAAATCTGTACGAATTCCAAAAATACGTCGACAATATACTCGTTCGGAAGAATTTGCAACATACGTAATTTCTTAATGATTGTTCGCTGGTCAGTGGTCTTTGCCATATGAGTAATATACTCGACGATGTGGCAGGGCTGGTTGTTGGCCATCGACCAAGGGGTTTGAAAAGCAATGGCGTGAATTTCTCTGTAAACGAATATAAATCGAATAAACAATCGAGATTAATTTTTGATTTTAGCCTTCGACGTGTACACCAATAGTTTATTATTACGATAAATACTGCCGGTTAGTTTGCCTCCGCTGTTGGCGCTGGCGGAAGGAAAAAAATGTAATTTTTTACGAGTTGGCCGAGATACCACCGAGTTGGAGTAAATTTCGCTGTGTAAATATTGTACGCTGTACATGCACAGTTAGTTGAAAATGTGCCACAAGGTAATGAGAAAAATTTTTACAGTGTATTTTTGTTATATATTAATTGATGACAATTAGTGCATTAATATGAGACAGGCGAGTTTTTTTAACTGCGGCGATGAGTATTTTGGGAACATTAGCCCGAAGGTTTCGGAGTCAAGATTGAAAATTACTCCGGACTGCGGCGAGAATATAAGTGAAATCTTACGAGTTGCGGGTCATTTGAATGAGTTAAACGTATAAAATAAGTCGCACAATGTATACCGGCTACCTGAATGGAATTTATGGGTGGTTTGTGATCCTTAAATGGTGATTTGTACCTTGCGGCGGGTCGTGAATATGGAAGATGAACGTGTTCGCCCAATAGCAGCGTATCAACAGGTGTATTATCGAGGAATCTGGCCGAATACCGTGCTGAATTATAAGGATATGTGGAGAAATATGTGATGTTGGAAATGTTGGGTTGGTTCGGAGGTTTTTTTGCGCAGAGGAGAAATGATATGCGAGGTGGATGGAATTTTGTGTAATATTTCCAAAAAGTATTTATTGAAATTGATAAAATGATAATTTTAATTATTTTTTCATTAATTATTTGTTTATTTTTATAATAAATAGGTGGAGTGAAGGTTTTTAATAGGAATTGATTCATTTTTGAAAAGTATCTCCTTAAAAATCGTGAACAAGAAAATGCCTTCACCATCCTTCCCTCAACCCATTTCGCTTTAAAATTAGAGAGGTGTCATGATTTGACTATTATAATTTGAAAAAAAAAAATAGTCTAGGATTTATTTTCACTTTTTATTCCAGTTTTCAGGAGATAGGAGTTGTGTTTCTATAGATCTATAACTTCTCTTTAAAAATGGAGGTTAAAATTTACGCTGATGTCGATAATATTTCGGTAATGAATTGAGAATAAACTTGTGAGTAAATTTTTTTTGCGTCAAAATTATTTTTCTAATTATATCAATCTCTTAAATTTCAATTTTTAAAATTTTCTCAACTCCATGCACAATATTTTCGAATTTTTCCACTCAAGAAGTAAAAAAAAATTAGAATACTTTGTATTAAAAGCGTCAATTTTTTCCAATTTTTAACAAAAATTTCATTTTTGCAATATTTTCTTGAGTGAAATTCAACTTCTCACAAAATTATGAAAATTCAGACTTTTCATAAGAAATATCTGGCACTGCTTCAGACACTGCGATTTGAATTTCGAACAAAATTTGAAAGAAAATTCCTCAATTTTCAGTTGATTTTTTGATTTCAGACTAATTTTAGTATTCGAATTGTTATGAAGATATGAAGAATAACACCCCCCCCCCCCCCACACACACACACACAGGAAATAATCTAGAGGTATGAAGGTTTCAATTTTGAAAAGTTTTGTAACCACTTTTAGAATAATTATTCAATTTTTCGAGGCATTAGGTATTTGTAGGTTCTCCGATAACTCTTCTCATTCCGAATCAGTGAAAAGTTATCGATAAACAGAATTGCAACACAAAAAAATCATCATTTTTTTGCAATTTTTTCAGCAAAATCATGAATTTCCACAAATTTATGAACGAATTGTCAGTGATTTTCTTCGAAATGAATTTTTTCAATAATTAATTACCGTTCTGTTGTTCCGACTGCATTTCAGTAATTTTCGGTAATTTTCAGTGATTTATGGATGAAGGTGAAGAAAGGTTATTTTTTACTTATGACATTTTTTTTCAAATTTTTCTTTGGTTCTTACTCGTAGATATTGAAGAAAATCGGGTTTTGACTTTTTTTGTGCTTTCAATATTTTGGAACCTTCAGACACTTCAAAAAAATAATTTTAAACCGTCAACTTCTCTGAAAACGTTCAAAATCATCATTTTTCAAATTTTGAAAGGCGAAATTCCTTATCCCCTGAACTTTTCGTTCGTGTATACCTCAAATATCTCGTTCTAGGAAAATTAAAATTTTCAATAAAAATAGTTTCAATTTACAGAAATATTTTTGGAAAATAAAAATCATCAACCTGGGAAAAATTTCAGTTTTAAAATATATAAAATTGAAAAAAAATTACAATTTTTTCAATGTAAAAGAAACTTAGAAGCTTCAAAAGTACCTATGCCAACGATCTGTGACCATTCTTGAACCGTTTTTCCAATATCAATAAAATAACGAAACGATTGTTTCCATTTTTGTTTTTTTTTTTGCCAAAATTTTAAACAGACTTTCAGTTTCGAAATAGACTGAAAATCGAAACAAGTTGACGAAAAAATTTCCTTCCAAAAAATGTTGAAAATTCAATACTTGTTGAGGATCCTGAGTATTACAACATTCAAAATCGTTGAAAAGATGTTTTACTATTTCCTTTCGCACCACATCAAGGCTCAAAATCGCACTTTATTATTTCGTAGAATATTGGGAAACCGTACACGAATTATAAAATCCCCTTGTGCCAATTTTAACATCTCATCGTCTTATTACTTCACAGCCTAGAAAAAAGAAACACACCAGGGCATCTAATTCTGAAAGGCATCGGCTAATAAATTCTACATTATGACGCTATAAAAACACATCCTATAGATTTTCAATTCAACGCACTACGAGTATAAAGAGAAAAACGTACGTAAATCGAACGCAGACCATCCGCTATCAGAAGCTGACAACATATTTCACGCCTCCACGCGATAATAAACATACACATTCTCGATACATTCAATAACCCATTGCGTCAATTTTCAGTTTACTTCAATTAAGGAATTCCTACCAATTTAAGGCCTCACAAAGGAGGCATCTCAAAAACCAGGAAAATTTTGATCCGAAACAGAAATATAAAATTGGAGGTTTGCCAAAAAAAACCTCATATCCAAAATTTCAAAAGCTGAAGTTTATTTTTGGAATTTTGAATACCTTATTTTCAACCTTCAAAATTTATCGAAATTGATCTCAAAATTCTTCAAAGCCTTCAAAATTTTTTAGCAATTTCCAATAGTGAAAAAAGTTTACGTTCAATTTTTTCAAAAAATTTCTGCTGGAGAAAATTAGGATTTGACTCGAGTTACAAATATTTGAATTGGATTTTAAAATCGATCGAGTAGGTTTCAAAGGGAATTTTTTCCGTGCTGAAAATTTCCAATATTTTCCGGAGGCTCCAAAACGTCTCAAAATCGCTTCCAATCGATCCAAAAGGTCAAAAATAAGGTATTTACCAAATTTCAGCATTCTTGTTGATTAAACCCAATTTTCATATTTTGCAATGCAATGAGGCAATTTTGAAATTTCAAAAATTCGCCAAAATTGTAAAAATAATTTTCAACAAGTGAAATTTGGTAGATTTTCTTTCACGATTTACTTGTGGAATATTTTCATTTCAACCCAAAACTGCATCGCTTGGAAAACTTCGCTAGTCAGACGTCAAAATACTGAACCTGACATCGACTTGGAGATCGATAATGAGACGAGGACACAGCCTTACATTGTTGCGCTGGTTCAAGTTCAAAGAAATGTCTCGGCGATATAATTTGGCGAAGAGAAAATTCTCGACACGCCGTCTTCGGTTGGATCTTTGAAATAATTTATGATTGTTAGCCAGCCACACAAAGCTGACCTTCCTATTTCATAGAATATCGTGTTCTGGCTGGTCTTCGCCATATACGTAAAGCTTGTACAGATGCTTTACAAATGAGAAAGAGAGAGATTCAAAGTTGCATTACCGTTAACTTCCAGTACGTTAATATTCCAGTTTAACGATGCGGACATGATTTCATTTGACGCGGTATCGGCATCGTTCGCGCACCAAGCCGCGGAAAAATCCTCGCCAATGATTTTTTTTCTCATTTTTGCCTCTGTCTTGATAATTGGTAAATACCGATGAAGATCGTAACGTCGGAAATTACGTGTCGATGTGTGTTCAACTACCGAACTAACTAGATGGGTGGTATCGATGGTTAAATTTAATTATAGACTTGAGCGTTTAAACAATGTAAACGAATTATATCTCGCTTACTCATTCACCAGCAGATTCATCTGGACTATTTTACGCCACCGATTTGAAAAAATATTATTAAAATTTACGATTCTTAATGTCGCGTTTAAAATCTTCAAAAAAGAGGATATCGTGACTATAAATTATCGTTGTCGGAACAACTTTGTCTTCTTGGTGTAAAAATGGAAGACTTTTTTTTTTCCTCCTTTAAAATGCATCACTTCGACTCGTAAAAGTCTCCGGGTTCGAGTATAAAATACACTTTTACCTATAATAAAGCATGTAAGAGGGTTGCGCAGTTAAATTAATGAATAGAATACGAAGGGAGAAAGAGTGAAAAAATCCTCGCAAAGGGCTGTTTTCACCCACAGTGCTGAATCACTTTTAGAATTAGCAGCATGACATCATTTCGTCTGTCAGAGGAACGTCAGCCACGCCTCGGCCAAAAATAAAAACCGCACTCGCACGAAATATAGGATACTTACAATTAAGGTAACAACTTTTCGTTTCTTTTTTTGGCCATTGGTGCAGGCGATCAAAAGACGAGATTTTCGATTGATAACGCGACGCTAATGATCTAGACACGATCTGGTTGCGAATCGTGTCTGAAAGATGGTTCGAGATTTGAACGTGTTTTAACTGGGGGGGTCTCTTTTGTGCATGATGGATTGATGGCGTTTGTGTCGTATGGATGGGTGGAGTTCTCAAAACTCGAGAGAAAGATTTTGGTCAAAATATAATTTTACAACTAACAAGTTCCAAGGTGTATCCTGAACTTGAGAACTAAAAATCAGCGAAGGAAAGCTGAAATCGGAACTGGAACTAAACCTAAAAAAATGGAATTGGAATTGGAACTGAAATGTGAAATAATGAGAACTGAAATCTCAAAAGTGAAACTGGAACTAAAATAAATTTCAGTTTTATACCATTCCAGAATTTTTTTTGCAAATTGCAATGACTCAGGAAGTCAGGACCAGGAGTCATAAAATTTCTAAAAAAAATTATTTCCCAGCTTTTCCCTCCGGAAACGTTTTGTGTTGAGCTTGAATGTACATATGACAAATGAAAAAAGTATATTTAATTTTAAAAGAAAAGGAAAAACAACAAGTTCAATTTTTGCAGAAAATTTTGAATTTTTTTCATCTCTCAAAATTAAAAAAAAAAAAAAATGAATTTTGGAACTAGAAATTAAAAATTTTGAGAACCGAAACTGGAACTAATATCATTTCAGTTTTCCATCACTGCCAAAAATACAAATTCAAGCAATAACGTCGGAAGTTTTTGTTGATGGGACGCAAAAATAGTATAGAGCCTTGGAATACCCAGCGAAGTGTAGTGGAAAAAAATCAAATCTGATCAGAGATTAACAAAATGATCCGACACTGCAGGGATGGAAAACTGGAACTGGAACTAGAACTGAGAACTGGGAAAAACTGGAACTAAAAGCGAAAAACTGGAACTGGAACTGGAACTGGAACTGGAACTGTAATGATGAGAACTGGGAAATGGAATTGGAACTGAAAGGAATTTCAGTTCCAGTTCCAGTTCTGACGATTTTTTTTTTTTACGTTTTTCTAATCACTAATGTTTGATTTTTTTCTCGCTCCAGGTAACTGCCCTTAGAATCAGGCCATTTTTTAAGTATATAAGTCTTGGGAATTTTCCCACCCAGTGAAAGAAATTTCCCACCCAGTGGAAACGAATTTCTCAATATTTCCCAAGCAGCCACAAATGCTCAAAACGAAGGAAAATACAAATTCTGAAATGATATTTTTAAAAAAACTTTGGCCTCGCTACGCCCGGCCTTACTGCATTTTTTCCTTCCATGATTTTAGTTTTACAATAATCAAAATCTTGCGAAGTGATTTTATTCGTATTTTTTCTCAAAATTATTTCTCTTTTCAATTTTATTAGGTCAGTTTTCATTTTCGATTTATAAAAAACAAATTTTTCAAAAAATTTTATCTTACTGCGTTCGGTATTTTCACATTGTTTCCTTTTAAAATTTATAATTTTCAAGTGGACAATTTTCAATACGAATATACGAGAAAAATGCCTTTATTTGGACATTAAAAAATCCAATTTTCTCAAATCTTTGCCCTCGCTTCGCTCGGGCATAAATCAAATTGCAATTTTATAAACTATTAAAGGCTGAAGTGCAAAAAAAGGCTCTTTGCACTCCCCTCCCCGCCCGCCTCAAAAACTTTTGTTTTTTCGTTTTTGTCCTCATTTTGCACCCACCCCAAAAAAAGCTTCCGAAACCACTGGTTCTGACCCCCCTCCAGACGATTTTGGCTACGCCAGTGATCCTCTCCCTTTCAAAAGTTTCCCACCCAGTAAAAATTGCTTAAAAAATGGCCTGCTTAGAACTTTTTTCACTTCCTATAGAATTTTTGTTTCAGTTTGCTCGTTTCGAAATTTCAAAAATTTCAATTTTTTTTTCATGTCTTGATTGATTTCTTTTGTTTTGTACTTTTCATAGAATGTTTTTGGTTTCTCGTGGTACTGGAAAATCTATTAAATAGTACTCTCTCATTCTGAATCAGTGAAAAGTCACTGATGAACAGTTGAAATTGCAGCACAGGAAAAATCAGCAACGATTTTTCAAAAATTTTCACTGATTTTTCAACAAAATTCAAAAATTTTTTCTGATTTTTCAGTGAATTTTCATTGATTTTTCAGTGATTTTACTCACTGATTCGTTTTCAGTGAAAATTTGTTCACTGATTTTCTCCTGTGCTGCAATTCTGACTGTTTTTCAGTGATATTCGATAATTTTCACTGATTTAAAAATAAGAGAGCAGTGAAAGTACTGAAAGTGGATGATTTACTTTTTAAGTTTCTGGAGGCAGATTGAGTTTTTTGTTTCATTGAGTTTTCGTTTCTTTTTTTTAGAGTTTTCTTTCTTTTTTTTTAAAAAAAAAAAAATGTACGAATAAATATGAGAGTAACTACACATGAACCTGTTTTACTGGTGAGCGATTATTTCTTCAAGTCCACACGTTTTTCTTGTTCCGACTTTTTTTTCAACGTCAAATTTTTTTGACGAGGTCTAAATTTTTTCCAATTTCAAATTTTTTAATTTTTTTGTCAAGGTTACAATTTTTTAACAAAATGTTTTCAACGTCACAGAAAATTTGTAAAAACAAACCCAGGTCAATTCTTCAAGTCAAAATTTTTTCCCAGCCAATTTTCTCTTCATTTTTTTAAAAATTTCAAATAATTTTTACGACAGAAAAGTTTGAAGTTTGGAAAAGAATTTAGACCTTGTCAAAAAAAATTTGAAGTTGGAAAAAAAGTCGGAACAGGAAAAACGTGTGGACTTGAACCTACTTTAATCCGTAAAATAGGCTCACGTGAAGAACGATTTACTTTTTTTTGGGGGGGGGGGGAGATTTTCTACTTCTACTTCTAAACGTTTTCCATTTTCCCCTCATTATTTATAAAAAAAAAGAAGTCAAGAGCTAGACATTTGGAACTGAAAAACTGGAACTAGAACTGGAATGGAACTATTATTTCTTCAGTTTTCCATCCCTGTCCGACAGAATATCAAATTCTCAAGCGTGGAATTTTTATGCAGAAAAAAGGTGCCTATTGCATATTACTCTTTCATTACCTAATCATTCCATAAAATTCAATACTAATGTACGATAATTTTGATTCGCTGAAAATTAGCCCAAAATAGTATTTTTTTTCCAAGATAATTTTTTTCAGGGTTGGAAAAAAAGAAGAATATCACAGAAGTGAATTTTATTTGAAAAATGGTTCTCACAAGTTTTCAAACAGTCAAATTTTTTGTGATCTAGGTATCACAAATAAAATTTCAATGGAGGTCAAAATCTATCCCCTACATAAAAATCTTGAATTTTGTGACGAATTTTCCAAAAAAAAAAAAGAGCAGAAAATACATACGTAATACCTAAGGTTATTATTGTCGTTTTTGATTTCTATTTATTCATAAACGAGTAACCCTAATTTTCTAAAAGCAATTCTAATAGTAAGTACGTCATTTCGTATTAAATTATTTATCAATTACCTATCAATTTACCAAGAAACGTCTGAGAATGATAACATTTGACTATTTAATCGTAACAATTGATAAAAAATCACCAAAGTAAAGTACCATATCGAAGAATTGGCAATAGCAATGAGCATCTGTACATGTGAATTATGAACCTAATGCAATGAAACTTATACGTTTGTTGGTGTATAAGTTTACTCACAACCTTGAAATTCGACTCTGCAGTCTCATAGGAAAAATTTCGGCCTATTTTCGAACCGATTGAAAACTCCTTTGAATAATTCATACTCTTATGAATGAATCCCGGACACGACCTTGGCCTATAACTAGAGGTCAGTGACCCATTACATGGCAAAAATGCTACACGATAATCACGCCGAAGTAACGTTTATATAAAAATATCACACACGCGAGTCTTTCATCTGAGCTGGAAAATATCGTCCGCGTTTTGTAAACTTCAAACAGTCGAACCGACATCCTTTATTGTCATCGCATAGTTTGTTATTTTTAGTCAAACACGCATTTCCGAATCACGATGCCGAAATATCCCCGCTCGATCCTCCGGCCCGAGGTAATTTCGTATTTAAACTTGAGACTGGTAAGATGGTTCATCGGCAGTTGGTACGTGTTCGAATTTTAAATACGAGATGATTTTTACAGCATGCTGATTCGACATCGAAACATTAACATCCCCTTCGTATGTTGGTTTAATTGAAACACACCGTTGAATGCAGCTTGCGTATTTGATGATGAAAAAATAACAACGAAGACCAACAGTGTATTGTGGCGTGAAATGAATTAATCATTTATTATTTCGTTACAATGTGCGATGTTTTTTTTTTTTTTCGAAGGAATGATTGGTGTACCTGCGATCAAGCGAAGCAGGTACCCGTACATATTTAATTTTTTACTTTTTATCTCGAGACGGCCAAAACGTTATTAATTTTTTTCCATAAAACATGGACATAGGTATAACCTTAAGGTCTCCGCGGTAGATGTAACTAATGATCGTTTTTGGTGATTAATGGCGAGTTAATTTGCTCGGAAATCGTTATTGTACGACTGAGCCGAGCCGGCTCTATTTTTATCTCGAGACAAGGGGTATGGCGTCGTGAATGGCTGTGAAAAGTTCAAGAGTGTCGTGGTACCTATATAAATCTATAGCCTAGCAGACTGAAAATTTTTTCTATTTTCGAACCATCGCATCGTGTACATTGATTTTACGGGTATAAATGGTGAGAATTTCGTGCCTAACGTTCCAATCGCGTCGATTTGTTCGGGTATTTTTGACCGGCGATGGCTGATTTGTGATGTCGATGATGAAAGGTGATGAGAAGAGTGAAGAGAGGTAGGGATGAGAACATGAGATGTCGTCTTGGTTAGATGATTTAACGTTTTGTGTGATGTAACCCTCCTCTCTCCCTCTCCTCGATTTTTCTTTTTTATTCGAGAGGAGAAAATCTATCTTTGGGGGTAACTTTGGCCAAAAATTGATATCAGGTTTGAAATAAGCCACTTCAAATTGCTCCAATTTTTGAAAATTGCCAGAATTCAGCAATTTTTTCATAACTTTGAACTAAAATTAAAGATTGAAAAAAATTGAGGTGAAGTTTTTTCCATTAATTTTTGATAACGAATTTTATGTTCAACTTGAGCCATATTTCTTCCAATTTTCGAAAATTGAATTTTCAAGTTGAGGGTTGATGATATCTTGAGAGCGGAGCACAAATGTCAAAAATCAATGGAAAGACGGTTGAGAAAGAGAAAGAGAAAGATATTTATTTTCAAGGATCAGCTAAAAAATAGCTATTTCAAATTGTTGAGAAAAATATCATTTTTGAGAGTTTTAGAATTTGCCTAAAAATCATTCTAAATTTTTTTCTCCCTCCTTGGAGTGCCTATAAATCAAAAAATTGAGAAAAATTTGGTGAACGTGTTACTCAGTGTCTACGAACGCAACATGATTTTAGAAAATCAGAAATCAGCCAAAATTTGACTCAAGAATTTCAATCATTTTTCTTTGAAAAGCAACAATTTTCAACTTCATTTTGGTTTTTCTTGAATTTTTAAATTTTAGGATGAAAAACAGACTTTTTTGGGAAAATTTGAAAAAAGCAAAGTGGTATGAAAATGGCCAAAAAAATTCAGAACATTTCAAGAATTTTCATTTTTTGAATCCTGGAGACAGCTGAGTGTTCACATTTCGAAAATATTTCAAAAAAAGCAAATAGATTGAGAAATTGAATAGGTATGATTTGTTGGCAACCGCACAAAAATAAAACGATTTCTCGAGTTTTTTTTTTTGTGAAAATAGAGGTTTCTTCAAAAAAAAAAACACACACAATTCTAAGGGTTAGAACCCATTTTCCAAATCGAAAAAAGAGCTCAGTTCTACATTTTACGTATTGATGTTCTGTTGTAAACAGGTCGTTTCTTAGAAAAACGACAGTTCGAAAATTATTCAACACACTGAAATTACAGCTTCGACTCAAATCTTTTTATCTTGGGAAAACGACTAAAAATCATCATTTTTGGGTATAATAGACCCGTTGTTTCTCCGACAGCTTGAAAATTTTCCAACACACTGAAATAATTACAGTTTCGACTCAAATCTTTTTTATTCTGGGAAAGCGACTAAAAATCTTTATTTTGGGGTATAATAGACTCGTCGTTTCCCGTCGTTTCTTCGAAAAACGACAGTTTGAAAAATTTTTAAAAACACTGAAATTATGGTTTTGACTCGAATCTTTTTTATTTTCAAAAAACGACTAAAAACGATCACTTTTAGGTATTTTGGATCCGTCGTTTCATGTCGTTTCTTCGAAAAACGTCAGTTTGAAATTTTTTTAAAACACTAAAAAATGATGGGATTGACTCGAATCTTTTTTATTTTCAAAAATCAACTAAAAACGATTACTTTTAGGTATGTTGGATCCCTGTCGTCAATTTCCTCTTTTGCTTATTATTAAATCCGTCACTGTATTTTGTTCATTCTGTACTTTTTATTTAGATACAAATTAAAATTTAGAACAGATTTGGCAAAAAATCAAAATTTATTTCAATTCGATTGATTTTTCTTTTTTTGGGGGGGGGGGGGGGGAGATATTTAGCCAAAAAGTCAAAAAAAACACAACAATAATTTTTTATCATTTCTCTTCATTTTTTTGAAGATTTCTAATCAAGGAAGTATCCCAACTCGAAGCTAAATTCTGAGCATCGAAAGAAAAATAAATCATAAATACATCGTAAAAGAACCCTAAATCCAAAATTTCAGGTGCTAAAGTTTTTTTTGAATTGTGGCGAATTTTTGATAATTTCAAAATTACTTCAGCACCTTGCAAAGTATGAAAGTTTGATCTAATCGACAAAAAAGCTTAAATTTTGTGAATATGTGACCTTGCCTGAAAGAAGGGACCTTGTGCAAAAAAATCCATGTTTTTATTTTCATGTGTTTGGCCCAGATTTGGTGTCATTTGGACCAAAAATGTGAAAAAAGAGGCATCGATTTTTTCACACAAGGTTCGTTCTTTTCGGCAGGGTCACATATTCACCCAATTTTCGACCTCCTGAATCGATTGGAAGTGGTTTTGAGACGTTTTGAAGTCTTTAGAAAATTTTGGAATTTTCCAGTACTGGAGAAACCCCTTTAAAACGGCCTATATGCATTTCTGCACCTATAATTCAAATTACTCATTAGGATTTAAACCAATATAACTGGAAATTATGAATTTAGGAAAATAATGTTTTATTCGATCTAAGAGATCATCTGTATGATTTATCCGTGATCAAAGATGCTGAAGTCCATACGTATCATTTTCATGACTTTTTCTCTAGTGCTGAAAAATTTCAAAATTTTTTGGAGGCTCTGAAAAATCTGAAAATCGCTTCTGATCGCTTCGAGAGGTTAAAAATTGGACAAGAAACCGAATTTCAGTTTTTTTTTTCGTATAAATAAGATCAAACTTTCATATTTTGCAAAGCGATTTAAAAAATTCATCAAAATTCGAGAAATAAACATTAGCACTTGAAATTTTGGACATTTGATTCCTTATGAAGTATTTGGGTTAGGATACCTCTTTCGTAAGATCTTTTTATAGATATCTACCCATTTTGGAAAAAAAAGGGCCCCATTCAAATATTGTGATGGTATGATGTTGAAGAGGAGATCAGTTTTTTGGACGATTTAATCTCTAAAATGTTCATTAGAGGATTTTTTTTGAAAAATTTTCAGCTTTTTGTTACGTTTAAATATGAATTTTTCAAAAGAGTTTTTGGATGCCAAAATCTTCTCATTCTCTCAATTATAAATCGAGTGAAAATTATCAGAAATGACTGAAAAACAGTCAGAATTGCAGCACAGGAGGAAATCAGTGAAAAAATTTACACTGAAAACGAATCAGTGAGAAAAATCACTGAAAAATCAATGAAAATTCAGTGAAAAATTGGTAAAATTTTTGAATTTTGCTGAAAAATCAGAGGAAATTTTTGAAAAATCAGTGGAAATCTTTGAAAAATCAGTGAATTTTTCCTGTGCTGCAATTTCGACTGTTCATCATTGACTGTTCTGTTCACTGATTCAGAATGAGAGAGTATTTTCACGATTTTCACTCTTTTTTTTCCTTGATAAAAACCAAAAATTATTAAACCATTCCACTTCTTAAACAGCTGCAACGTGCCTTTTTTTTCAACCGAGTAACCGAATCAATCAAAGCGCGCGGATGGAATTTAAATATTACCGGAGCCTTCGAGTATAATCACGCGATATGTAATTTAACGTGTTGAATTACCCTCTTCTTCAATCGTCATCGCCATTTTCGATGGTCATTACCACGTAAAATTGTGGGAGCTTGCCGACGCGACCAGCGAACGTAGGTCTAGGTACTCAACATAGAGTAATAATAATAACTACCTGTAAACTATTCCATTACCGAGTTAAGCGAACTAAAAGAGGTAATGACGATGACGAAGGAAGAACTGATACGGTACGATGGCGAATTCTTCACACGTGTCTCAGAATTTTTACTCTTACGAATAATTATTCCTTATCCATTAAGTACCTACCTACATTGCTTTTATAGTTCATGTGTTGTAAATACGAATAAAATTCATTTTATAATTTTTTTGTATGTTTTCAGAGCAAAGATATATTGGAATTGAAAATACTCGAACTGGTACCAGATTTAACTCTATTAGGAGAGACATTTGAAGAAGCATCGGAACTCGAAATAGCACATAATCATGTCATGAAACAGTTACAGGTTTGATACATTCCAGTGTAAATCTATCACATTGTTGACACTTGGCTTGCGATATTAAGTTGGTTTTTTTTTCGTAAAATACATACTACGTACATCTATATCTATGTACAGAAGTACAGATGATGTGTATGCGTATTACGAGCTGAAAACACATTGTGGCCTTGGTTCAGCTAAATGTGTGTTTGAGATATAAACAGTACCACCGCTCGTCGTACATAAACGCGCATGTAATTAATATCTTCTTTTTTTTGTTTCCCCTCTCGCTGTCGTTTAGAATAAACAGAGCCCTGTCGAGGAAATGTTTAAAAAAGCAGATCAAGTTATAGCCGACCAAAAACCCAAACCCGAAGTGTACGCTGCGATGGCCGATTCTCTCGGCCAAGCGTGGAAAGATATACATTCGCATTTAGCACTGAGGAAGCATATTTTACATATGAATGTGACCTATCACAGGTAAGTGAGATTAGCAGCCGATGAAGTTATCTTAGCATCTTGACGGTTCAGCTTATTCGAGCCGCTTCTTCGTACGAGGATAAGTTATGTTTTCCCGTTTTCCGAAGAAGCCGGTGTTTTTTTTGATAGCTTTGCGTAGTGACAAAATGTAATGAGTGGTGACTAAAATGGTGAAGAAATTGGCAGCATGAATGCTGAAAAATTTTAGAAAGTGTGTAGGGTTGAAATATCGAGTTTGATTGAGAAAGGTTGGTGAGTGGGGAGGGGGTGGATAATCGAAGATGTTCAATTTTTAGTATCCAAAGGAGAATCGAACAGGGGTAGTGGAAATGGCACCTAACAGGCTTTCAAACATGGCAAAACTGCATTTTAAGCCTGAAAAGAATCGAAAAATTAGTGTAAATGAAGTGAAATCGATGCAGCTCCAAATTTCATTCCAACTCCTTCAAATAGTGTCCCTTGAAATATAAAATTTTTGGAAAAAATTTTGCCCTGACCTCAGGGTGAATTTTGATAATTTTACCGAAAAGCAAGAATTTTCACATTTTCTCCAATAATTTTTTAATCGAAGGAATACTTTTGAATGTTTTTTCAACTTTCTTCTTGGAAAAAATTTTGTGTTTAAAATTTATATGTTTCTGAAAATTTCACTTTATTTTCATTCGTATCACACTGAACAATTTTTTCCCTTTAAAATAAGCATAATACATAGTTATTGGTAAAAAAAATTCATGAAATTCCACTCTAGGGTATTTTTTGGTATTTGGTAAAAAAAATTCATAAAATTCCACCCAAGGGTATTTTTTTGGTATTTGAAATTTTTTTTGGATTTTTTTGTCCTGGTTTTGCTTCAAATTCATAGACGAATTGGAATACAACATTTAGAGGAGGAATAAAATTTATCTATTAAGTAGAAAGATATTGGAAAGTATACGAAGGAGAATATGTTTATCAAAAGTTTTGCAAACTTTGTTTGAAAGGTTTTGCTAAAATTCTCTTTAAAAAAAAAAAAAAAAAAAAAAGAAATACCTAAGTAGACCAAATATCTACACATTAAAAATTCTACATTTTAAAAACATGCAATTTTCAGTAATTTTTTCAGGGTGATCTTTTCTCGTATAAAAATATGTTTTTTAAATTTGAAAACTTCAAATGCCCAAAAATTCTTGAATGAACTCTCCAAAATTGATTTAAAAAATTACCATAAATAGACTCCAACGAGATGTATTGTGTTCCAAAGACCAGAAAATTTATTTTACTCCTAATGTAGAAATTGAAAATTCTCGAAAATACATAATGCAAAAAAATGTTGCCCTAATTCAGTGAGAGCGATAATTTTTAGTTCTCTCAAAAATCTCAATTTTGGCTCTTTCCTGCTCATTTTTCTTTTATCGAGTGGAAAAATTTGATTAGGGGTCCAAAAATTTCAAAATCCTTAAAATCAGAGAAATTTGTTCAAACGCTAAAAGTATACGTGAAAAAAATGGCTACATTTAGAAAAAAAAACAATAGAAGGCGATTAAAAGCTGGGAAAAATTCTAAATGATCAAGTTTTTGAAGTAGGTAGTGTTCAAAAAAAAAGTCGATAATTTCCCTCAAAAATTCGCTGCATATCCTCACCTACTTATTGCCCTCTTCCTTCCACAGAGAAGTTGAAAATTCTGAGGCAGGAAAAAAATTACGAGGAAATTGCTCGAAAAATCTAAAAAAAAGAGGAAAATGAAAATAATTGCGAAAAAATGGATAACATTTTTTCTTGATTTTTGTTGAGGAGAGAGGTCTGCGGGGAGTTAAAATTATGAATTTTCAAAAAAAAAACAGAAAAAGGGGTGTAAGAAAAATCGAAAAATTGAGTTAATTCAATTTCTGAATTTTAGTAGACGCCTCGAAAGAAATTGAGTTAAATTTTGAAAAAAAAAAAGAGTCAAAACATAAAAATTGCTTGCAAAGTTTTAATGAAATTGAAGCAGTAAAAATTACTTAAAACTCGAAACAGTAAATTTTTCTGTTAATTTAGAGAGTTAAAATTGAAGTTGCACGTTGTAAATATTCAATATTGAATATTTACAAAGTTATAACAAATACCTATGACTAAATTTTTTTTACCCACCCATCAAATTTTGAATGTACTTGAAAAATAGTTGAAATTCAAAAAATACTAGGTATTGTTTTTTTTGTGCTTTTTGAAACATTTGATTCATGACTCCAGTTTACTCGCTCTCATCGTTAGTTGAAAAATATTTCTCTTCATTTTCAGCTCATTTCCATACGGTAGGCAAATAAATGAATATTTAAGCGACAAAAAATCCATCTATTATGAATCTACATTTTATGAACCACTGAAAAGAATGCTTAGTTTTAAGAAATGACTCACAATAACTCACTTCTAATGAAATGAAAAACATCATCTGTTATGTTGAATGAAAAAATTTATTGTTGACGGATAAGAAGGAAGGGGGGTTATTTGAACTAATGAGTACCTACCGAGAATTTTTTTAATTCGCCGAAGTGATTAGCATCGTTAAATTTTTCAGTACTCTTATCCCTACTTTCCTTGCTGCATTTCTCAATTTTAAAAATTCGTTCTATCATTTTCAATTTTTTGGAGTCAAATAAGAAATGTTAGGTTTTCATAGTGATTTCTTGAGAAGTAGGTAATTTTGAAATTCGTTTTTTGAAATTTTAAATTATGAGAAGTTGAGAACTCCAAGAAGAAAGTCGTTGTAGGGTAAGAAGAAAAAAGGGGGATGGAGAATGGAGATTTTTTTTATCAATTCAGTTTTCAAAAATCACTTGTAGGTATCTTATTTTTCACACTTAAGTCTAGATACTTATTTATTATTAACATAGGTACTTAGTTTTAATAACGAATAATAATTATCCATGTCAATAACCTGTTCGTATTTTTTGCAGCAAAGCGGAAGCTTGTATGGAGCGTATGCGAGCCTTAGAATTATTATGCTTATCACCGATACCATCGAATGAAAATATGGTCAAAGAAAGCCTAGAATGTTTACAAGAGATTAAAAAATCCATGCTGGAGTGTTTGATGGCGTCGTTAAATGCCGGCCAGAATTTACTAGCAGCTTTGAATGAAATTGCCAACGAGAAATCGCTGGATTCACGTCCTGGTCGAGTCAGAAAATCAGCATTGACTGGTAAATATAGCTTTCAAAAGAGATGATTTGATGATTTTTTAAAAAAAAAATACGTAAAATTTTCAAAAAAAATGGATGAGAAAAAAAATCGTTTCAAACTTTTCTTATTTTATTTCAAAATGTACCTCCCTAAAATTTGATTTCTAAAAATATGATTTGAGAAATTTTCAAAACCAAAGAAACCAAAATCTCTGACCTTTCAATGAAAAGTCAATGCAAAAATTCCAAGAGAAGAATTCTGTGGAATTTTTTTGCTCAAAAGCCAAGAGTTTGATTTGTATTTTTAGCTTCATTTGGCAAAAAATGAAAAAATTACAAAAGAATACATCTATTTTGCTCCTCTCCCCCACCAAAAAAATTATGGTAGTGGTCAAAATTATTGTAAAAATTATTCGTCGGAATAGAGAAGCTTTTTAGGATAGGAATGGTCAAAATCGTTTGTACTTCTTGATATTGAATAAAAAAAATTGGGTATAAAAATGAATCCAAAAAATCAAATTTGAAGAAAAAAATGACATCGTCAAAAAAATGATGGTTGTTGAAATATTTCCAAAAATCGAAAAAACAAATTACCAAAAATAAAATGATAAAAAATCTATTGTAAAAAAAATCTAAGAAGTGAATAATGTTTATGGCTTAGGCTTCTATGAGCTGTTTAAAATTCATGATGAAAAAATGAAAAAAAAAAAAACAAATTTTGAATTTTCGTTACCAAAAAATGAATTTGTAAACTGAAAAATTCAAAAAAAAAAATTCAAAATTCATTTTTCCAATTCATTAAAAATAACTCCCAACCACAATATCCATTTTCTATCAAATACCTCAAAATAATCGCCAAATCACATCGTATCATCGTACAATTACAATCTAATCTCCGACAACAACAAACACGGTCCCTCACATCTCACGTTTCTTTCTTTTTTTTATTAACTCTACCCCGAATTGGTTCCGCATCGATGGCTCGTTAGCCGGTAATACGTGCAGAACGGACGTCAATTAATATACTATTGTTTTTTTTTTACCGCTTTGCTCAGCTATTGCCCAAGTCGAACAGTGGATGGAGCAGTTACATAATCGAAGGCGTCTGTTGGATGTCACGTGGCAAAGACGAAAACTCAATTTGGAAAAGTATCGAACGCTGTCGATTCTAAAATGGGATCTCGAATTACTGGAGACTCTATTGAGGGAAAGATACGAGCTGTTATCGAGAAGTCGATACGAATTAGGAGATTCTTCTTCGAGTGCCGAAGTGCTACTTCAAGAGCACTTGAAACTGGTTCCTGAAGCTACGGTAATTGAGTAATATTTTTTTTGAGGAAAAAATCGGTCAAATGATAATAAAAATGAAGGAAGAAAAGATCTTAAATTATGTACCGATAATTTAGATAAAGTATAAATTATCGTATCATTAATTCTAATTCACCATTGGGTATATTTTTCTTTTTCAAATAGAAATTTCAAGAAGAAGGGTTACGAATGGTTAAAGCCAGCGAACAGTTACCATCATCTGGTCATAAATTTTCGGGCGAATCGAACCGAGTATCGTATAATGTGTTGAATCTAGCCAACGAATACATGCAAGCTATTAACGATAAAGAAGATTTACTACGGAAATGCATTTCATTTTTCAAATGCGCTAAAAGTGTACGTTATTTATATAATCGAACTGTATTGATAGCTTCGGTGCAATAATACACGATCGAGGTGCCTATGGAAAATAATTATCTAATAGAAGCAGCCTTTCGTTTGCCAAAACACCATAAAATAGAATTTATCAGCTCTAGCGTGCATTTTGAAATTAAATTTTTCGCGAAATATGTCCTACGACCTTGCAACTAAATTTGTACTCGACTAATCATTCTGGGCAACTCATATCGCAATCAAAAAAATTACAAGATCGTAAAAATATCAAAATATGTAGTTAATTAGAACAAGACAGTAATTAGTACGTTGATAATACCGAATTATGCAGTGTTCTAATTGGATTCGATTTGTATACCGCCTTCTTTGTTTTATTTTTTACTTGGGTTTAGTTTTTTAAATAGCCGTAGTGTATTGTGCTATTGTTTAAAGAGAAGAATCGATGATGATTTTATCGAATACGTAATTATTCAGCCTGGCTGGAGACTACCGGCTGATATACGATTAGTTTCTAATTTCTTTTGCCGAAAATGAGATTTCGACGATGTGAGTCCAAATTTTTTGTAAGTTGGAATTTTTTCAATTTTTTAATTCTGATATTTTTTTAGAAATTATATTGAATTTTGAAATTTTTTCCACTGTAAAATTTTTTTGAATTCAAGTTTTGGCAAAATTTTATCAATTTTTATTTTTATATTTTCTCTTCAATTTCATAATTTTTCTTTATTGAACGAAAAGGTACCTTTTTTAAAAAACACGAAATTGAATTTTTTTTGAAAAATCCAAATTTAAAAAAAGTTTGAGAAATTTTCAACTGTAATTTTTTTAGTTTGAATTAATTCAAAATTTTTCAACAGCTCTTTGATTTTTAAAAATTATCCAGTTTCGTATTTTTTTAGAAATTTCTTGCAATCTGAAATTTTTTCCAATGATTCCTAAATTTTTCCTCTACTTTTCTTCTGACTTGATGTTATTAATTTTTTTAAAAATTCAATAATTGGAAAAAAATTAAAGGAAATCTAAATTGAAAAAAAATTGAAAAAATGTCAAGAAAAATTTAAAGTGGAAAAAATTGATTTTGAAATAAATTTGGAATGGAATCGTGTGGAAATCCAATTTTAGGAAAAAATAATTAGGAGCTAATGTATTCGATGATGATTTTCGATAATTCTTAGACACCATGTCTAGCTATTTAACGTCTTAATACTATGTTTTTAATGCGTTTATATAGGAGCGTTGAACTATCCTTGGGCGGGCTGCTTCATGCTTACGTTTCCCTTTCCGTTGCCCTGTTGAATGTAATCGCAGGTGAAAAATCTAATTGTGTATGGGTGTTGGATTGTTCCTATAGGTGATGATGAAACTGGAAGAAATGGATTATCAGCTGAATAATGTTAATAGCATATCGGAAAGGTTGATTATTATGAATATGACCGAAGATATTACCAAAGATGTGATTAACGATGGCCATTGGATTTTAGAGAAGGCACCGGAAGCTAAAGTAAGCTGAATAATCAGGTTGTCTCGGAGTATGCGAATTGAGAATTATGTGTGGTCTTGCAAAATGATACCTAATCTGTTTGCAAAACTGTGTTTAATTTAAATTTTCGAATTGATTTTCGAGTTTAAATTGTATGTTTAATCGAATGTGCTATTTCCTCTACTCAATTTGTCTGTCTTATTGTTGATTTCTCTTTCTCTTCCATCTCAGACGAAAAATGAAATTGTATTCAAAATTTAAAAAAATTCGTGGAAAATTTGATATAATTCTATGAAGAAAATTATTTAATATGTATTGAATCAAAATTTTTTGAACAAAAATAAAAATAAAATTGACGATGAGAATTTCAATGAACCAATTTCAAAACGTAATGCAGACTACTTAGAAGACTGGTTGAAAATGATTCACAAAGGTAGTTCCAAACATGCTGGCTACGTATTTTTTGAACAAAGTTAAATAGGTTGCATATCTTGAAAATGAAGGAACTTCAATAACTTACATTTCCAATGGAATTACAAATCTTTGAATTAAAAATTGTAGAGGTATTCATTTTTCATTTTTTTTTTTTTTTTTTTTTTCAAGAAACGAAAAAAGTTTTGTAAGAATGCAATAATGCAAGATAATGTTTATTAAAATTTTTCGTTGAACTTTGAACGAAATTCCACGCTTTTGAATTATCTTACTTGAGTGTAAAAAAATTAGAGTTGGATCGAGCGAGAAAGAAAAAGTCCTTTGCTATTGCCAGCATCATTTCGTAGAAAAATCGCTTACAAAATTAGAAAATCTGCAAACTGTAGAAAAAAATTTACAAATGGAAAATTTTGAAATGAATTGCATTATTTTTAATTCAGTTCAAAGCAACGTTTGTGAATTTTTTTCCATTTGAGGTGGGGGAAAGGAGGGTATGAAATTGAAAAAATGTATGTCACCTGTTTTTAATTTTTTTTACTTTGAACTTTCTATGGAGCCTTTTTATGATTTTTTCAAATTGAATGATTGCATTGTTTTTAATTGAAATTCACTCATATCTCAAAGTGAATTTTGTTGTTGACTTTCTTTTTTTTTTTTGAATTGATGATTAATTTTTTTTAAGAAGGTTATACCACCTGGTTTCAATGAAAATTTCGAATTCCAAAATGAATTTTTTGTCGACTCATTTTTTTTCTGTTAATTGAATTCAACAATAATTGTTTTTTTTTTTTTGAAAAAAAAAAGTTCACAAGACAGTTCACTTGGTGTTATTTTCTCAAATTTTGTAAGTAACCAATTCAATTAAAATGTCTAAGACAAATATTTTAGGGCATAACATGTTTTAAATAATCTCTTGGTCAAAATTTTTCTTTCATACTTGGAGAATTTTTCTTTTTTTTTTTTTTTTTTTTGCTGATGGAGTCGTAGTATTTTTGTAACTTTTTATTTTTCCCTTGCGTTAAAATTTCTTTGCAAATGTTTCATACAGTTTGAAAACAGTTGCAGTTTTTATAAGCAATAAGCATTCTATGCTATTTTTTTTCAAAAATTTTGAACTCATTGTGTTGTTAAATGTTGAAAAAAGTAAAGCCAAATTTTTTAATTTCAATTTTTTTTTCATTACACCTATGTGCAATGTGCAGTGCACACCTAATTTGAATATATGGAAAGGTAGCATATTAAAATTGCTTTCAAATTGCGAAGCAACCTAAAAAAAATTCAGCCCTTCTCCCAACCGCACATACTTATTTTATTTTTACTACTGTTCTCCCAATTTTGAAACGATTTTTAACTAAAAAAAAATAAATAACAAAGGCCTCAGTAGGTATGAATATTTTTGTCGAAGAATTACCATTAATGTCTATTTTTCAGGGGTTTCCCATGTTTTTCAAATTCTTTATTTTCGGTAAAAATAGAAAAAAAAAATTATTCATTTTAAAAAAAATGAATTGGATAGAATTAGTGGTCGATAACTCTTTTGGGTTGAAAAATTCATACTAACATTGCTTTTTAAAACACTTTTTTTTTCTGCAGAATTTCTAAGAAAATCGAAAAAAATTCAAGATTTCGTCTCTAAAAATTAGAATAAAGATTGAAAATGTCTGAGGGTTGTACTTTTTGGTAAAAACATTCTTAATATTAGAATAAGACCATTTATATAAAAAAAAAACACTTTTTTTTTCCAAATTGTTATGATTTTTTTGGAAATAGTCTCTGGTGTGAAATAGGGATGAAGCAGAGAGGAAAAATTTTCACTCGGTCGCCGGTCGTTTTGAAATCCAAACATTTTAGTCCTTCCTCTTCCTTTTAATTAAATTTAAAAAAAACGAATAGATATGTATATGGATTCAAATTTTGAAATTTTTATAAATTAATTATACATTCTTTCGATATTTTTACAGATATTTTACTTTTTCTGTTCTTGGAGAAAGAAAAGATGTAAAGGGAGGGTTGTGTCCGAAAAAGAAGATTGGGGGAAAGTTTTAATCTTTTTAAAATTGAAATAAAGTATAAAGTAGAATTTTTCAATGAAATATTTTTTTATAATTTTCTTTTATGAGTTTTGAAAAATTATTCTTTCTGGTGTTCTTTCTGCTGCTGCTGCCCTCCCCCCCCCCAATATTTACTCAATTGCCAATATTTACTCAATTGATATTGATTTCAAGTATCGTGAAAAGGAAATATTTTTCATACCAATTTTATTTATTTAGGACCTCTTATTGTTTAAAAAATTTAAACGACGTTCCTATTAATCGATTCACTTGAAAAAAAAATTCTAATAATTTCAGGGTGTCCGAAGAGCGTTGGACGAAATCGAAAACGCCAAATTGAATCTAATGTCTTATTGTATCAAGCAAAATGAAGAAAATTTCGAAATATCTCAAATCATCAATCAGTTTTACGAAAAACAGAACCAGGTAAGATTATTCTTTCTGCCATTGTAATGCAAATTTTTTCCAAGACATGACAGACGTGAGATGAATTTGTATTTTTAATAAATTCGTTTCAATTTTTTTTTTTCAATTTCTGTTTGCAAACATTTCCAGATATTCTCATGGTTGATCACAGCCGTAGAATCGTTTATTCAAGGGCATCAAGATATGGGTGGTGGAATATCAATGGCTCAAAATTTCCTTCAACTTCACGAACAGCTGTTGAATGATCTAAGGGTACACACATTACAATTATATGAATAAATTATTCTTTAGGGGACGATTTCAGTGCCCAATTTCTTCGCTCAAAAAATATATCTCATAAATGATCCTCTTTTTTTTTCAGATTCGTAGCGCAGAAGTGATCGAAATCACAGAATCAGTCCCACCCCACATTCTAACTCGGTTACCATTGAATACCAAAGAAGATATCCTACAAAAACTAGAAATGATCACCAGCCATTGGGAATACTTGAAGAAAACCCTAGAAGAACGTATCCGCTTATCGACCAAATACACAAAATTCCATTCATTAGCCGTCTCTCTAGCGACCGAATTGGATTCATTCGATAAATCTTTACTATCCAAAGATGTACCGGAAGTGACCCTTTTACCGGGGCAACATTCGGAAAATATCGATAGATTATACACTCAGTTGAATGACGTCGCCGGAGAGTTTCTGGATGATTTGAGCCAGGTGAGCATGATTTACTGGGGCGTTGAAAGAGCGTATTTGTTAATTGGGTGCCTTTTTTTTTGGCATTGTTCACAAATCACCGTATCCCCGGTACCTATTTGCTCGCCGATATTAAACATAATCTGAGGTCTCGAGAGTACACGTCTTTAAACGAATTTAAATTTTACAAAGAATATGTCAAGATCGTTTAATTAATCCGGTTGGAAGCTCGCCAGCTTTTACGGCATATTAACATTTGTTTTGAAAGTTTTTAGTGGTGGAGTTTAAACGTACGTTACACTTGGTGTAAATAAGTTTTGCAATTGATTCGAACGTAGGCTTTTTATTTTTCGTTTAAACGTTACGAGTTTAATTAAAATTCAAAATGGGGCCGGAGACCCCCTGTTGATGTAAGAAAAATTAGTATTTCCGGGTTCGAGCCGAAATGTCGTACTGGTGATTCGAGTTTTTTTCCATGGAGTCGCAAAAGAGCCCAAATTAGCGGTTTTAATTGATATTTGCATTTGTGGCCAAAGCTGTGGGTTTTAGAGATTATTCGTGGAACGAGCTTGGCAACCCTGACTGTATCTTGATCTCGATCTTATGTCTCTGAGATGTTCTATTTTAAATCTCTACTCAATTTATTATTTTTTTCGCTTGGCCATCGAGAACATGTTCGAGATGTTTTTTCTTCATTATCTTTAAAACTGGTCTTGAACGTGGGCCCATTAACAGTGTTGCCAACCTACGCCGAATGTCAAGTTTGAGTGAAAAATTAGTTTCAGGGGTGTTTTTTTCTCCAAGATGCTCTAAAATATTTTTTTCTCGAAGCGATGAAATGTAATTAAATTTTGGATAATATTTGGCTACCGAAGACAACGTCGTTATTTGTTGGTTTATTTTTAATTTTGAGGGGGTGGAAAAGTTAATGTAGAAAAATTAGTTTCAAAAAATTGAATCAAATTTTATCTCAATTTTTTTAATCGAATTTCAATTTTCAAATCAAGTAAGAGATTCTTTTTCGTTCGAAAAAATTTATCCAAAGAGTAGGTTCATTTGGTTTTGAGGGATTTTCCATTGGTTTGCTCTCGTTCCCAAGTCTCAAACCATCTGTCGATTTTAAAATAATATAAAATTAATCGAAACATTTAATTATGATAAACAATTACAGTGTATGCATTCGACGGTAATCGCAAATAGATGCGAAGCATGGAGGGTTTTATAACATTGGCGCATTACCAAATGCTATTTTTTTCTTAGACTCAAGATTCTTATCTGGATGTGAAACGGGCTCAATTATGCGTCGAGACCGTTCTTGAACATTTTGCGAATAGAAAAAGCCTCGTCGAAGACAAGTGGACCATCTGGGAACGTAGTGCATTTGATAAGAAAACCAGCCAAGCGCTTTGGAATAAAAATATGGTCGACAGCGAAAATGTAAGTGATTTTGTAAACAAAAAAAAAATGTTATAGAATTATTTTAATGCCAAGGTGAAAATGTTAACGTGGTTTACGCGACGATGAACTCGTCGCGTCTTCGTGGTGCTTTTTTTTGCGGTCATTTTCTATTTTAAATAACCGTTTGTCTCGTCGTGTGTGTTTTTTCGATTTTCGTCGCGATATGATTGATGTATGATCGATAAGTGGAGTTTTTTTGACTTTAAATTTCGGTGCATTTATCGGAGTAAGTTGCCAAGGGACTGATGGGTGTGTAAGTGTGGTTTTGTTGTGCTCGTAATGCATTTTCAAACGTGTCATTGTCGATGTTCATGTCAAAGCCGCATTCTTAACCATGAAAATAGATTTAACGCGCGTGTCAATCATGATCCCTAAAACGTGGCTGAATTTTGCATCTTCGACGTTGGCTTCGTGTGCCAGATTTTTTTTACGGATTGAAAAAATGCAATTAAAATCGCGAAGATGGTTTTGAAATGGTGTAATGATGTTGATATGATTTATAGCTTTTTTTTTTTTCAATATTTATGTTTAATTTTTTTTTTAATATTTCAAACAGCAAAAATTTGAGAAAAAAAATATTGAAAATTAAAAAAAAAAATCAACTTTCAACAGGAAAATGAACAAAAAAATAATTGATTTCTACTAAAGAAAAATCTAACTTGAAAAAAAAAAACTGATCAGTGAAATTCTATGCTGTTCAAAACAAAAAAATCTTTTAAAAAATTTAAATTTCAGGGCACCGAGATTAATGAAAATGTCGAAATTTTACTTCGTCAAGCTACTAGAAAGTTTTAATATTACGATACCTACGTTAGACCCAATTTGTATTTACGTCATAATAACGTCATCGTGATGCTTCGTGAATCTGTTATTATCAAGAAATTCCCCCTCTTCACTTTTATTGTTCGCTTGGGTAAAGCACGAGTTGCTATTTGAATGAAAATAGAAAAGAAGGGATGCATGAGAGGAAATTTTCGCATCCACCTTTATTTTTTACTTTCAAAAATTTGCCAATTTCGATTAACCAGTTGGCAAAATTTTTAAGAATGGCGACTTTCTTCGTAATTTGAAATTTTTATATGGCTCATAGAAGGATGGTCCATTTCAAAGACGTGAGATGAAAACTTGAAAAATTCACGATGATATGACGTTTTAATCCCTTTATTTTTGAAATATTGGGTAATTGATGTGGTCTTGTCCTAATTTTACATTTGAATGGGTCTTCGTTGTCGTTTGTCGTCAACATGCTCAAAGTCTGTTGACTTGAATAAAAAGTGTAATTTTTTTGGTGAATAAGGTATTTTTGAAATTTAATTCATTAATTTTTTTTTTCAAATTTTCAACGTGTAATATCTGATATCTCTGCCCTTTCCTCATTCCCAAAAATTATTTCAACATGATCAAGGTGACTGACTGAGTAGCTTTCGTAATTGTCATCAAAAGTCGTGTTTTTGAACCGTAAACTTGGAAAATCATTTTGTACCTTTTTTTTTTTTTTTGAAATTCGAAGATTGCCAAGATGTGTTTACTTTCCATCCAACCCTTTTCGCCAGACTTGACTTCGAATTTTTTTATTTCTAAACTAATTAAAAATTTGAAAAATAACATCAAATTAAACAATGTTTATTTTAAAATATTAAAAAATTGTTTTTTTTTCATTTTTAAAAAATTGAAAAATTATTGAAAAACTTTCAAAAAGTGTTTTTTGAAGCAGTTAATTTTTTATGCTCTTTGAGAATCAAAAAAATTGACATTGAAAAAATTCTTGGAGGATCAAAAGTCATTGAGGCTGATTTTCCAAATTTTTTTCAATTTTTGAAAAAACATGGTCCTGATAATGCTTTAAATGTATTTTTCTTCATTTTGAAAAAATTTTTTGATCTTGGGGGGGGGGGGGGGGATCGATGTCGATGATGTTTATTATTTTGGGCAAAATCATTTCAAAACACTTTTTCAATTTTTCTCCAAATATTTGAAAAAAAAGAACACGAAGAAGTGATTTTTTAAAGGATTCCTGAAACATAGAGCAATGACAAAAAATGAGTGCCTAATAAAATTTTTAAAAAAATTTCCGAAAATTGTCCGGTTTTAAGGCTTGATGAAGAAGAGTAATGGTCGATTTGAATACTAAAATCTTTGACCAGACCTCGAAGATGGAGTCAGGAAGGTGAAATTTTTTACCACCTCTTTTTAACTTTCAAACGCAAAGATTTAATAACTTCTTCCTTCAACTTTCAAAAAAAGGGATGTACATCTCCTTAGTAAAAATAATTTAAAATTTCGATATTTTTGACTTTTTTCGAAAATAATAACATTAATTAGCCATTCTTCGAATTTTTCATTTTTTCCTCTCCCTCGTCCGCCTTCTCTCCCCCCCCCCCCCACAAATCTCATGTGGCTTTAATCTCAACCAAGGCAGAAATGACCAATCTGTTGTCTGGTATTGATAATTCAGGATTTATATTTCATATTAAAGGCTTAAAAAACTTGAAAAATAGATTGGAAAATCTGGAATAGTTGAAAAAAAAAATTTGAAAAAAAACCTGCTGCCTCATTTTTCTAATTTTTGTGCGAAGAGAGGAAGAGTTGCCGTAACTTTTCAGAAAAAAAGTTGAAAAATGATTGAAGAATCTAAGTTCTTTTGAGTAAAGACTTACCTAGAAAATAAAAAAATTTGAGACCAATTTCTGGTATAAAATTTTTCTTTCCCCTCCCTTCATCTCTCCAGCCCAAAAATATAGCTGTTTCTTCATGCACAAAATGATTGATTTATTTTTCATTGATGATATTAAATTATTCTCACAAGAATGATACCCCACGAAATAAAATTCTGAGCCAAAATAAAAACAAATTGAGGGTACCTACCTCAAAAACAAACCTTAAGTAGGTGTACTTACATATCAAAATTTCAAAAGCTCAAGTTCAATTTTCGAATTTTTTAAATTTCAAAATCACCCATCGCCCTTTTTGGGAGATTAAAAATTGGTCAAATATCAACTTGCACGTTTTTTTAGATCAATGCATATACGCTGTCAGCGAATTTTTGAATTTTTCTCCTCAAGTAAATTTTCTTTTACGAAATATCTAGATATTTGAAGTGGAATTTGAGAATTTTGTAAATTTTAGATCGTTAATAAATGCAAATCGCTCTACTATGGGAAAATTCTAAAATTTTTTGGAGGCTTTAACATGACTCAAAAGCATTTTCAATTGATTTGGAAAATCGAAAATAGGGTATACATCAATTCTCAGATTTTTATTCGTCGATTAGATCAAATTTTCAATGGGGTTATTTTGCAATTTCAAAAATTCACCAAAATTCGAAGGATGAACTTTAGTCTCTGAAAATTATGTGGGTACTTTCAATTTATTATTGTTTCAGTCCGAAAATTCAAGTATTTTGATTTGAAATATCTCCTTCGTTTGAAATATTTTTCGTAATTTCTACAATATTTCAAAAAAAAAAAAATCAATAAAGCAAGTTTTCTACCTCGAGAACTGTAACAACACCTCCTCTCTTTTCTCACTAAAAAATGCATCAATGCTAAAAATGTTTTTCTCGTCAAAATATTTCCACGAAAAATTACATTACTGTTTTACCACCTTGAAAAGTTATTTCGTCGACATACTCTAAATTGTTGCATGCGAACATTCGAGAGGGAAGTGCTAAAGAATAAATCGTCAGACGAGGGAAGAAAAAAAAACACAAAAACCACTAATAACCGTTAACACCGCTGAGAAATTTTTTCCACGGTCTGACATCAACCGAAGTAGCAACCGCAATTGAAAAATGACAACGATTCTAAATTTCCAACCATTGTGCTCGAATTGTTTCGTTACGTCCGTCGTCGTTGCTGCATCTTTATGAACAAATTTTTTATACAATTTTTCACGTCGCTGAGATTACCTCGTGATTTATAACACATAAAGGCGGTGAAAAAGTAAAAAACCTCGTCGCATCGTGCGGTAGGTTGACGCCATTTATTATCGAAATGACAAGCTCGATGGGTATCGAATGATGAATAAGTATTTAGTAAGAGATTTGAAAGGAAAAAAAGCCGACTTTGAATCAACAACATTCATAATATTCAAGTCGACTCGAAAATAAATTCATACGTGTAGAAGACGTGATGAAGCACTCGACGATGCTCTAATTATAAAATTATACATGTGCGTCATTGTAGTATGTGTGTGACATACTAAGAGTAGATACACTTTACACTCTTAAGGACAAGATAGCAGTTTATTTTTCGCTCATTTAATTAGATAACATTAGCGTAGTCGAATATCCATGGGAACGAGGTTCCTTGTCAGTGTTTTATTGAATCCCGCTTGAGTGAAGATGAAAGAGAAAAGTCGTCTGTTATTTTACTCGATCATGATATTTACCTAAGTGTAAGGGTGGCTCGGGCTTCGGCAATTTAAACTTTGAAAAACTTTCTACTCCCCCTACCTTCAATTTACGAAAATATGAAGAAAAGTAGACTACAGTGCGTTATCAAAAGGGGTTGTTCGATTGTAGCTCATGAGAAAATTGGAAACTTGTTCGAATTTCAAGTCCTAAAATGTCACCAGGATCCACGAATAGCCATTGGGTGGAAGAAGAGGGAGATTTACTTGAGCTTGTGAAAAGAAAAAAACAAAAAATTAGGTCATAATAAAAGTCGAATGTATGATTCGATTTTTTTAAAAGAATTTTCCAGTTTTTTTTTCATCTTCGGTTCCAAGTAGCCTATTCTAGAAATTATTTGTTTTTTACTTTCTTTTTTCCTGCAAATGATTTCAATCTTCAAAAATTGTTGATTTTTCAAAATTATTTTTGTTTTTTAGGTAAATTTTTTCCTCTGTAAATTTGGAATTTTCCTGATTGTAATTTGGAAGCTTTAATTTCTCTCTGAAACAGGCTTGGATTTCGAAATTTTATTCTAAAAATATGTATTTACCCTTTTAGTAAGTATTTTTCTAAAAAAAAATCCGGGTTTGTACATACATTCGAATAATGAGGGGGAGGTAATTTTTCCACCAAAAAATCGTTTTTAAAAAAATCTTTCATGACAATAATTTGAGTTTTCATGTTACTTTTTTGAAAATTATTTGATTTTTTCATTTTTGAGTTGAAAGTTACCTACCTATTACCTCACCTAAATAATTTTTTCTGTTTTTTCCCCAAAAGTTAAGTCTTTGTTCATTTTTGTTTTAAATAAACATGAAAAGTGAAAACCAAGAATTCTTATGGATATTTTTCTCACAATGATTTGAATTAATTTTGAGCTTTTCTGCCGGTGATTTAGGTCATTTGAATTTTCAACTTGATGATTCGATTTTTTTTTTTTACTTCAAATTATGTGGTTTTTTTTCAATGGATATTTTATGCTGGAAATAATGTGGATTTTTGAAAAAAAAAATCTAGAAAAGTTTTTTTTTCGGGGTTTCTGCTTGTGTATGTGGTTTTTTGATTTTTTCCTTCTAAAAATTGTTTTTCGTTTTTTCTTGAAATTGATTCGTTTAATTTCATGTTAAAAATATGTATGTACCTAGTTTTTTTAGGCGTTTTCCCCCTCAGTTTGAATTTACTTTGTTTTTCTTTACAAATAATTTGCGTTTTTTTCTCTCCACTTAATTTGGATTTTGGTCATAAGCTCTCCAAGAAATTATTATTTAAAGGGAGAGGCTGAGAATTCGATAAAAATACAGAGGTCAAAATCAAATGAAAAATTGAGGAACCCACTATTTCAGTGGCGTTGGCACATTGCTTAGTTGTGATATTTTTAGGAAACTGAAAATCAATAATACAGATCTGAGCGAAAAAAAATGCAAATTGAAAAAAATCTTAGAACAATCAATATATTTTTTTAAATCGTTGAATTAGTAGAATTCACCTGTTTGGATGAGTGAAATGAATTCAACCAAAAATCAGTGATTTTTTACTGATCATATTAATTTTTTGGTGAAAAATTCAGAATTTATTAAAAAAGCATCGATTTCTGACTGAAATCTCAGTGAAAAATCGTTAATTTTCAAAGAAAATAATTTCACCGATTTTTTAATGCAAAATTTCATCAGACTGGTTCTGATTTGGAGAGTTAGATTGATGTTAATTCAAGAAATTGAATGACATTTTTTGAAAAATTATATTTGAAGAACAAAAAATGAACTTTATTATTAAATTTTTTTGTGGTTGAAAAATCTCTGAGCATTTTTCTTGAGGAGGCTTATGGTTTCGGTCACTTTTTTAAGCCCCGACTCATAATTTTTCGGACAAGAATGGAATTTCGACAATCTATAGGTCCCAATTTATTGAAAATTCAAAATTTTCAATTCAAGCACAAAACTTCAAAATTTTTGAAAAATATCCATTTTGAAAACAATTTTTTAATTTGGATTCTTTCAAGCTTGTTAATTTCATATTTTTTTCAATTTTTTCCAATACCACCGAGTTGGAAGAAATTTTTTGAAAAATAAAAATAAAGCTAAAAAGAAATACTTGAATTAAATCTTATTTAAAAAAAGTTTCGACCTGAAAACAGTTTTAAATATGAAATTAATACCTAAATTTGTTAGAAAATGAAAATTAGCAACATTTTAAGAAAGTTTAAATTGGAAAAAAATTAAAATTGGATACAATTTTTTTTTTAAAAATTGTAATATTTAAACTAGAATGAATTTGGACTTAGACAGATCGTCGACATTCCATTTTTAGCCAAAATAATTGTGAGTTTTTTTTTTGTTGAAAATCATTTTTTCATTTGCTCCTTTTTTCTTACAGTCGAGTCGCCTCTATTTTTAGGGTTTTGCTGAAAATCATGCCCCCCTCCCCTAAAAAGGTAGTTTTCTGATTTTCTGACCTTTGTTTTATTTTTTTAAAACTTGGATCAAAAAAAAAACGGAATTGAGCTGAAGAAGAAAATTTGAAAAATTTATGATTTTTGAAAATGTCTCCGAAACGTAACAAAAGTGATATGCGACTGCCACTTCAGGTCAGTAAAATAAGAACGAAAATTTTTAGAAACATCATTTTTATCAAGTTTTAAATTCTCAACCGATAAGGCATGAAATTTTTCCTGATTTTTTTCAACCGTATCACAACCTTTAGAATTTTTTTCATCTCATCACAAAAATAACGTAAAGTGTGGTCGTTGATGAACTTCGGGTCATCGATCATCTCTCCTCCTCTCCTAATAAGACCCCAAAAAATATAATCTCACGATTCCCAAATGAGTAAAAACTAGACTTCAAGGTCAAAAGGGCTCAAAAAATTGACCAGTATTATAATTAAAAGTCATAAACTCTTAACGACCATTTCGTTAGAAAATATTGACTGAGGAAATGACCTAGAATCTTGGATCGACTCCCTATAGCCTGTTTGATAGAAAACTGTACAGATAGGTACCCAGCGTAAACATGTGTGGTAGTGTTTTAATTGATAAAATGCATTTGTTTTACAAGAATATTCTAGCTTTAAAATTTAGTTTACTAAAACCATATGTGCGATGTGGTGTAACACATGGTGCCAATTTTTATTCATGCCAATTACATCAGTAGCCTTTTATTTTATATAAGTATTATAGCCTACCCACGTTATTATTTTTTTTTACAACTTAATGGACTCGTATACTCGATGGAGGATAAAAAATACTTTTAAAAAGAAGTCGAAAAAAACGAACGACGTTGTTTATCCGTACACGTAACATTTTTTCTCTCTTTTTCAGACTATCGATTGGGTTGGCAAATTAGAATCGCAATTATATCCCGTTTTAAATGTTGAAAGTGTCAGTACGGATGTGCAAATTCACCAAGTTAACGACAAATTGAATAATATTATTCCGGAAATTAAACGAGCTCAGCAAGAAATTCAGTTACGTATTAGAACGGCAAAGGAACTCATTGCTAAAGGTTTGTGTCGAAAGTGTCATTGTCAGTTACCAGCTTCGGCGAAGATTTTTCCTTATCCCATTTTCGAATAATATATCGAACTACCAACGTTGTATTTTGCCAATCTATTCAGGTACTTTGGAAACTAATGAAGAAGTTCCGCCTAAATTGAACGAATTGTATAATGACATTTGTACCATTATAGTCGAATATACCGTATTTTTGGAAATGTTCACCGCATTTTTAAATAACGTTAAAGAGGTTCGTATAAGATGGAAAAAAATATCCTATTATCGAATTTGATCTTATTTAAAGCTCGATATTCCGCCCAATTTTTCCAGCTCGAGAAGAAAATCACCGAATTGAAATCATCTAACGATCGAGTCAGCGAATTATCATCCAAACAAGTCAACGATCTTAAAGTTAAGCATGTGGCAGCCAGTAAAGCATTCCACGATTTATGGGATATTAGTTTCGCCGAAAGTCAACGTATTATTGATAAAATAGAACACCAGGTAAATGGTCGAACAAATTTACCCGCGTAAATGGCGGTTTCGTTTTTCGTTGCTTGCCTTTTGAACACTGTGTACTTAATAAATAGCGCAATTATTAGAGCGAACTGTCACCGGTACTGGAAATGTTCCAATATTTATAGTACGCGACGACTTGAGTGCAATGACGCGATTGTTCTTCATTATGGTACCTTTACAATTTGTTATAGGAACCGGTGAAATATGGAGAGAAGGATATTCGCTGTATTAACAATCTTTTGCAAAAAAAGAAATCCGAATGGGAAGAGATATCGGGAGGATTTGAGGCGAAATTGAAACGGTCTCAGGTTTTGAAGCAGTTTGACGAAGATTTGGAGAGTATTCATACGAGTATTAGAGAGCTGTCGGAGGAGTTGACGGCTTTACAGCATCAGTATAGTTTGAGTTTATCGGCGGCTAAGTCTTCGTCCGTGGCATTCCAGTATTTTGAGAGGACTATACAGGTGAGTTTGGGGAAGAGATTGAAGGAATGGGAGGGGGTGGTGAGTATTTTGAACATTTTATCATCTCTTCCTTTCCACCATGATTTTTCTGCTCAAATCTTGAGACAAAATTTGATGAAAGTGGTAAAAATGAGAAATTTTCGATTGAGAAAATCCGTCAAGCATGGACACCGAAAGGGAGAAGGAATTTCACCCTTTAAGAGGTGTCAAAGAAGCTTTTGTACGACATAATTTTAAGCTTTGGCAAATTAGTTTCAATGCATGCCATTTTTCAATTCTCATTTTTTTTTACGTTTTTTGAGATTATCAGTGTTGCCAATACCATACTTATTTCGTTTATTAAGATATTTTAATCAATTTTGAAAAATCAACGCTACCAAAAAAATAGACAACATTCGGAGCTGAACTAGACACATCACGGGACAGCTAGACCTTTTCTTCCTATTTTGAGAACTTTTACTTTTGCACATATTTTTCTGGTTTGGGCTTCCGCAATGACTAGGAATTAGGGTAAGTAGAAGGTGCTGCATGGCACCAGTCCTTGGTAAAAAAAAATAATACGAAACACGCGTAAAATAGGTGTCTTAACAAATTCATGAAATCAACAGGTAGGATCTTCACAAGTTCCTTCAAAATCATTTTATAGAAAGTGTCTTGATCTGTCTCCCTAAGTGCCCCACAAAATATCTCACTCCAAAATAATTTCAATTGAGGTATGTGTGGGGTACTCAGCTGCCTCAAAAAGTACCTCACAAAATATCTCGTACTCAGCTGCCTCAAAAAGTGCCCCACAAAATATCTCATTACAAAATAATTTCATTACCGATTGGGGTGGGTGAGGTACTCACTACTCAGCTGCCTCAAAAAGTGCCCCACAAAATATCTCACTTCAAAATAATTTCATTACCGAGTGGGGTATGTTTGGGGTACTCAGCTGCCTCAAAAAGTACCCCACAAAATATCTCACTCCAAAATTATTTAAGTTGAGGTATGTGTGGGGTACTCAGCTGCCTCAAAAAGTACCTCACAAAATATCTCGTACTCAGCTGCCTCAAAAAGTACCCCACAAAATATCTCACTCCAAAATAATTTCAATTGAAGTATGTGTGGGGTACTCAGCTGCCTCAAAAAGTACCCCATAAAATATCTCACTCCAAAATAATTTCAATTGAAGTATGTGTGGGGTACTCAGCTGCCTCAAAAAGTACCCCACAAAATATCTCACTCCAAAATAATTTCATTACCGAGTGGGGTATGTTTGGGGTACTCAGCTGCCTCAAAAAGTACCCCACAAAATATCTCACTCCAAAATCATTTCATTACCGATTGGGGTATGTGAGGTACTCAGCTGCTTCAAAAAGTGCCCCACAAAATATCCCACTTCAAAATAATTTCATTACCGAGTGGGGTATGTCTGGGGTACTCAGCTGCCTCAAAAAGTACCCCACTCCAAAATAATTTCAATTGAAGTATGTGTGGGGTACTCAGCTGCCTCAAAAAGTACCCCACAAAATATCTCACTCCAAAATAATTTCATTACCGAGTGGGGTATGTTTGGGGTACTCAGCTGCCTCCCTAAAGTACCCCACAAAATATCTCACTCCAAAATAATTTCATTACCGAGTGGGGTATGTGGGGAACTCAGCTGCCTCAAAAAGTACCCCACAAAAATATCTCACTCCAAAATAATTAAAATTGAAGTATGTGTGGGGTACTCAGCTGTCTCAAAAAGTACCTCACAAAATATCTCGTACTCAGCTGCCTCAAAAAATCCCCCGCAAAATATCTCACTCCAAAATAATTACATTACCGATTGGGGTATGTGTGGGGTACTCAGCTGCCCCAAAAAGTACCCCACAAAATATCTCACTCCAAAATCATTTCATTACTCCAAAATAATTTCATTACCGAGTGGGGTATGTTTGGGGTACTCAGCTGCCTCAAAAAGTACCCCACAAAATATCTCACTCCAAAATAATTACATTACCGACTGGGGTATGTGTGGGGTACTCAGCTGCCCCAAAAAGTACCCCACAAAATATCTCACTCCAAAATAATTTCATTACCAATTGGGGTAGGTGGGGTACTCAGCTGCCTCAAAAAGTACCCCACAAAAATATCTCACTCCAAAATAATTACACTGCCGATTGGGATACTCATCTTTCTCCCAAAGTACCCCACAAAATATCTCACTCCAAAATAATTTTATTACCGACTAGCCGTTTAACCCGTCCGTTCCGGACGGGCTACCGTGAACTTCTTTTTAAATCGTACATTCCTTTTTGAAAAACAACCATAATGCATCACTTCTTAAAAATAGAAAATCGCTTAAATTGGTACCCAGAGCTGTGTCATGAATCAATCAAAACTTCAAATTAAATATCTCATTGGATTCGAGCTTGAAACTTCGACAAAAATCTATGAAAATTTAAAATGGAACATACCATTAGATTTGTGCCTATAATTCTGGAAAAAATTGTATCAAACTTCCAAGCCGAGTAACCCATTGGATTCGTATCGGTAACTTCGGCAAAAATTTGCCACATGTTCAAACATTTTTCATTTGTGGTGAATTACATGGATAATTATTATCCATAAAATTGACCACAGTTTTATGGGTTTCCCCAAACTCTAGAATTGGCCATGTAAATTCCTATCCACAAAATTTTCCACAAGTTCAAACATTTTAAATTTGTGGTTAAATGCGTGGATAATTATTATCCATAAAATTAACCACAGTTTTATGGGTATCTCCAAACTCTATAATTGGTAATTTTGATGAATAATTCCTATCCACAAAATTTGCCACGTGTTGAAACCTTTTACATTTGTGGTGAAATGTGTGGATAATTATTATCCACAAAATTTGCCACATGTTGGAACCTTCTACATTTGTGGTGAAATGTGTGGATAATTATTATCCATCAAATTGACCACAGTTTTGTGGGTTTCCTCAAACTTCACAAACGGTAATTTTAATGGAAAATTCTCATCCACAAAATTTTCCACATGTTCAAACCTTTTACATTTGTGGTGAAATGCATGGATAATTATTATCCATAAAATTAACCACAGTTTTATGGGTTTCCCCAAACTATAGAATTGGTAATTTTGATGGTAAATCCCTATCCACAAAATTTTCCACATGTTCAAACCTCTTACCTACATTTGTGGCGAAATGCGTGGATAATTATTATCCATAAAATTGACCACAGTTTTATGGGTTTCCCCAAACTCCACAAACGGCAATTTTGATGGAAAATTCCTATCCACAAAATTTTCCACATGTTCATGCATTTTTCATTTCTGGTGAAATGCGTGGATAATTATTATCCATAAAATTGACCACAGTTTTATGGGTTTCCACAAACTCTAGAATTGGTAATATTGATGGATAATTCCTATCCACAAAATTTGCCACATGTGGAAACCTTTTACATTTGTGGTGAAATGTGTGGACAATCATTATCCACAAAATTTGTCACAAGTTGAAACCTTTTATATTTGTGGTGAAATGCGTGGATAATTATTATCCATAAAATTAACCACAGTTTTATGGGTTTCCTCAACTCTAGAATTGGTAATTTTGACGGATAATTCCTATCCACAAAATTTTCCACATGTTCAAACATTTTTTGTCATAGGGGACCTTGGCCCGTCCGTTCCCCGCCTTAGGTAGGGGAAGTCAGCGCATGCGCCGAGCCGGATCGCGTGGTACTCGGTGTAACCGAGTATACGGAACCATCGGCTCGGCAGTGCCGAACTGCTGCTGAATCCAGCCGGTATCTCAAGTATCAGGTCGGTCGCTATATGCGGTCGTGAGGCGGTGGCCCGAATTGTTTGACGTAATGTCGAATAAAGTGTTGTGTTCTTACAATCAATTACTTCGTTAATTCGATCGTTCTTGGTTAGGGCCGCACCTGTGAGATTCACACGGGTGTTGGTATTGGGTCCGCCCGCGATATCTTCGGATATCGCGAGTTGGCAGTCCCCTAGTCTACTTAGGTACATCTAGGGGGCTAAATGATTCGTGGTGTACGCACTAAATCCGATGGCCACGATGAGATGTTCAAAGAAGGCAGGAGTAAATAGGTACCTACTCACTGTCCCCTTCTTTCATTGGCGCCCAATACGTGTGTCTTTCTTTTGGATGCGGAGTCATGAACCGTTCGAAGATTGAAAGCACATGGGGTACTTTCCCTCGAAAATTCCCAGAGAGCTCAGTTGAGATTTCCTGCTCTACTGGTTTTTCATTTCGTCTAAGACTTCAGTTGAGATTTCCTGGTCTAAGACATTCCTTGTATTTTTTTTCCGCGAGTGTGAAGAGCACAGAGATATTTGCATAGCAATTATTTCACGAATTTTCAGTTATTTGAACGTAAAATAAATTCTCACTCATCTCAATAACTTGCCCATATTTATGTGTACCGTTTTACATGTATAAATATACGTGTAGGTTTTCAACGCGAATTTCTACCGTTGTAGACGAGTTGAAAACGGCTGGAATCAGTGGCGTGAGGTTGCCGACCAATCACAGCCGAGTAGCAACTCCCCGCTCTCCAGCCCACCCGTTTGGAAACCCAGACAACGCAGCCGTGGTCTGAACCGACGCGTTGCTTCAACGTGGATTTCATTCTGTCCAAGTCCGTGCTGCTGTTCGTTTGTGATATTGATTTAACATCGTGCGTTTTCAAACGGATTTAAGTACTGTGTATTTTATATTCGGTACTTCTTTGCGAATTATTTTCTCAGTTGTATAGTAAACGGAATTTCTGTTAATAATTATACAATTACCAAGAATATTAGTAGCACGTTTCATATAAGATACTAGTATATTATATGCAGGAAACGTGGTGAAAATATTCTAGGTGTATTTATTACCAGACCTGGTATTAAAATTTTCGCGAATTTTTCAAAATAGAATCCAGTGTATTATTTCATACGTGAGTAAATTAAATATCTGATCAATATTTTCTTTCTCGCGTATGCAGGAAATAATTACTGCTATTTATTGAAATTTTTCGTGAATTAATATTGTAATAAAATTCAACAATCGAAAATAAATTGTTCGCGCCAGTACGGATATTGTTTCGTACAAGCTTGTAAATCGAGGCACTTTAGCTGTCAACTTTTGCACCAGGTGTCCACGAAGGAGGATATCCTGAAAGTTGGTGGTTTTAGCAATCTCCTTGAGAGAACGCAAGCGCCCAAAGCGAATACAATTGGAAAATATTTCGAAATTATTTTATAAATATTTTTGAAATTCCAATTGTAGAATTTTCGCGAAAACGTGTTCAATATTTTTACAAATCAACCTCCACGCCGTGCAGGAATATTTTAATTAATATTCACGGAGCGAGTGTAGATTTAAATAGAATATTGAATACAAACTGTATCATTGAAATATATTTGAATAATTTTCGAAATAAACGAATTCAAATATAGAATTTTTCGGTGAATTATACGGTTCAAATCGTTGATAAAGTAAGTGTTCTGACAAATTTTCACACAGTGAATGTCAGAAACTCCACGGACACATCGACGAAGGTCTGCATCGGATAAGGCGAGGCGTACTATCCGAGACATAGCAAACCTATATCGACATCCTCGAAATAGGATGCCGCTGGAAGATGGTGAATCGAACGGCCCTCAAGCCGGCCCTGGCCAAAATTCAAATTCGAATAATGGCAATCCAGGGGGGCACAATGACGAACACCATAGTGATGATGGATCTGGTACCCCCTCTGTACACTTATCAGATGGTAGCGGTACCGAATCAGATTCAGAAGGAGAAGGCAATGGCAAAAAAGGCCATGCTGAGGGGTCAGGTTCGGCTTCCCATGCAAATGCGGATGTCAATACGAACGCTGGTACCCACAACCACCCTCCCGGAGGAAACCCATCCATGGGGCAGCCCCCCAATGGAAATTTGGGCAACCAAAATACTGGAAATTTCAGCAATCTAAATGCTGGAATGGGGTGGCCGAATCCCGGCTATGTGATGTTCGATATGTTTAATCGCCAGAATGCTACCCAAACTGCGTTTATGTCAAATTACGCAGAAATGGCAAAGCAATGGCAAACATCAATTGAACAGCAGCAGAAACTATTGAACGATCTGACCGAGCTTCGACAAAAAGACAGGGACCATATTTCGTCACTCGAAAATGAGCTGAGAAATCAGAATTCCAAATTCGAGGATATGACGAATAAAATGGCGTCTATGTCGGCTGGGCCAGGAATTTCGTTCAATGTTCCGCCGCCTACCCCCGTCATCGTCCGCGGCCCTCCGCCAACAATTGCGCAATTAAGGGCCGCCGGTATTATCCTCAGTGAGGAGAATCGCTATTTCGTCCACGACTTTTTAGAAAGTTTCGAGGACTATGTTAAAGATTCCGATCTAAAAGGTGGAAAGAAATGTGCGATGCTTCTCAAACTGATAGATATCAATACTGAGTGGCGAGACAATAATCTGAATATTTCGGACTACGAGGCCCTCTTAGAGGAAATTGCCCGTGAGTTTTGGGATCGGCAAGATCAGAAAGCCGTGCAGGAATTCTTTCTGACCAACGTCACCCGAGCAAGCTCTACACGAATGATTGCTCAAACCATCCAAAAATGGTACCGATGCATTAAAAGAATGCAAGGTATAGATGAGTTTGAGAAAATTACATTAATGTATGAGAAATTGCCCGAAAATATTCAGCTATTAATAACTGATGACGAGCGCGTTGACATGAAATTATTTCTGAAACGCATCGATGGCCTGGCGAAGCGTCGTGAATCTTCAAAATTGGCTTCCAAAATGAAAACGACGCCTCAAAAACAGCTATATGATTCGAAAAAGCCGGCGCCGCAACCGACGCATACGGCTACGAATCAAAATGCTACCAATGCTTTCATACCGCGGAAATATCCGAATCCGGTATGGAAACAAAAGCCAGACGATAATAGCGCTAAGAAAACAGATCAACGCGCCCCTTTACAGAACAAGTCCAAACCCGCTGAGCCACAGAAAACAATTTTCAAACGTGTTTTCAAGGACGGTGACAGATCTACTCAGCCACGATTCGTCCCTGTACAGAAAATTGATCAATGTGACTCAGATGGATCTGAGTACGAAATCGATGAGGAAGCGTATGCTGCTCATCTCGAAACTCAAAATCCAAATTCGGGAAACGAACAGGGCTAGGGGGCCTGCCCCCTAGCCAACGTCTGTCAGAAACAACCCGAGAATTCAAAGGTTGGGTATTCATTGGTGATGGATTAGCGCACTTTATCAAACGGTGTGAGATAGGTGACGATTTACCTAGTTATCTCACAAACCAGATATCAGTGAATAACCTCATCAATGAAGTCAATACCCACGAATTCCCGGAGAAGAAAGCGTTTGTATCTGTCGGTCAGTTGGAGCTAAATTATTCCAGAAAACCACATAATTCGTGGGAAGATGGAATTCGCAGACTGACGAATTTACTTTTCTTAAAAGGCATGGAAAAAATTATCTTTCTCTTTCCTTTGGTTATACCGAGGGAAGAGAATCAAAGACCAGTCAATTTAAGAAGGTATAAATCATTCCGACGTATTTGCACAGTTCTCCAACACGACGACCGAATTCAGGTATTTCGCGAACCTTCTCTTCGATTTCTGAAAACCGAATTACGCAAAACGGAACAAGGTACACCGTACCAAGTACCGGCGGTAGACCAACGTCGTATGGTAATACCATTACGTGAAAAGTTTACAAGTACTGCAAATACAGCAGGTAAACATTTCATTAAAGAATCTGAATATCCAGGATTAATGGACACACTGATTCAGCAGTTCCGTAGTTATTTAACTACGGAAACTCCTGCTCAGTGCAAAAACGAGCTAAAAATCCTGTACGAACCCCCAAACACGAAATTCGCGGGCGGAAAAGTGGTCTCGGTACCCAAAATTCCGAAAATACCGCTCGTGGAGGAGGTGAGTGAACCGGTTAAAAAACGCCGACGTCGTCATAAAAAACGACCGAATGCAAAAACTGGTGATGATTCAGATAGCGACGAAGGTATATCATGTGGCCGTAAAAAGCGTAACAGACGCAAATTGTACACGGTGAAAATGGTTCACTTAGCTAATGTGGATTCTGACTCTCGAGATTCTGATTATGAATCAGGTGGCTCGCACCTCTTATCAGAAATCGAATCAGATGAAGAACCACCCCCCGATATGAAAATTTTTGAAACAAACAGCAAATTGCTAGAAGGTATGGATCTAGCTGCTGTGAGTGCGATAGATGCAATCGATAATGCGAAACCAGTTCGCAAAGTTTGCCCTACCGTGCGTAAACAAATTGTGTCGGAGGGAGCGGTGGATCCAACGTGTACAATTCCAGTTCTTTTTGATGGCGAAAAGGTTGCAGCGCAACTGGATACAGGGGCACTCCCGAACGTCGTCTCAAAGAAATTACTGGATCATCTACTTAGAGAACACGAAGACAACGTCCAGTTCATTCGCTTGAGTAGACCAGTCATCTTAAAAATGGCCAATGGTCAATTGGTCAGAACGATGACAAATTTGGTCCAGCTGACATTCAGCTTCGGCAATTTACTGATGACGATGCCCTTCTACGTACTAGACGTACCCTACAAGATTTTCATCGTAGGTAGACTATCGATGACTTGTTTGGGTATAGAAATGAGCCTGCGTCACAAATACGCCTGGTGTCAACCAGTTCAAGAAAGTGTTAAAACAATTGTTCCTTTCATGAAAGAAGGAACGTATCAAAACACTGAAGTATTTAAATTTGACGTCGAGCCTGTCTATTACTACGAAGTGGAAAGGGAAACTCGTAACCTCACCGATTTCACACCTTGGGTACCCCTGGTGGAGGATGAGGTCGACGACGGACCCAAAGTCTTCGAAAAACGATTACGACAAGACCTTAAAGAGGCTGTTGATAATAAATGGATCACTGCCCGGACTGCTGAAGAAACATACAACGAAATAATCGTTTTTAGTGATGTCTTCAGCAAGTATCCCGGAAGTACACAGGGCCCAAAGTCGACTTTATGTTCGATAGTGAGGATCACTTGAACTGTTGGCGAGGGGAGAAATATCGACCCCCCAACAAGCTCAAGTATTTGATCCGAAAAACTATTCAATTGATGATAAAGTTGAAAATCATTAGGCCCTCGAAATCCAGGTATATCAATACTTTAGCACCGGTTGTGAAAAATCTGGTGAACTTCGCCTGTGCCTGGCAGCTGATGAGCTGAACAAGTTCTTGCGACCAGTGCCGACAGAAACCAGAAACATGGAGGATATAATCCATGATTCCAACGCCGAATGGTATAGTACCTTGGACTTCGTGGCTGGTTTCTGGCAATTGGTACTGACCGCGCGTTCACGCGCTTTCACAGCTTTCCAGGTCGAGGGGCAAGTCTACGAGTTTTTACGAATGCCATACGGCATAAAAATCGCATCAGCTGAATTTATTCACATGATGAATCAGGTGATACCGATGGATATGCCAGGCGTACAAACTTTCGTAGACGATCTGGTAGTAATAGCCGATACATTTCGCGAGATGAAAATTCGAGTCATCGCGGTATTGAAACTATTACAAGCCTACGGCCTCAAACTTAACGCTCGCAAAACCTGTCTATTTAAGAAGGAAATTGACCACTTAGGTTTCCGCTTATCTAAAGACACAATCGGTAAGCAGAGCGAAAAGGTGAAGAAATTCCAGGAATTCAAGAAAAAACACGTCAACAAGGAAGGTAGATTTTATCTGCGTAATAAACGGGAAATCCAAACACTTGTCGGTTTGACCGGCATGTATAAAAGATTTATACCCGAATATCACCAGATACTAGCTCCCTTGTACAAATTGACCGAAAATGACGATTCAGGTAAACCTTGGTCATGGACGGAGGTGCACATGGAAGCATGTGAAAAGCTAGAAGAAGAATACATGAAAGACTTCAAATTGCATCCACCAGACCCGAAAAGGGATATCTACGTGGAAACTCTTTTATCTGATGACGCAATGAACGCGGTCATTTATCAGATTTTTGAGGGGCAAGAGGAAGTGGTCATGTTCACTAGCTACATGTTCAAGCAACACCAAAAGAACTATACGCTGGTTGACAGAGAAATGCAAGCTCTGGTCACTACATTGCGTAAGCTCCAAGTGTGGCTAGCTTTCATGAAAATTCACGTTCGTTCTGACCTTCGACCTGTAGTCAGAAAGTTTGAAACTTTAATGCTGACTCATCGAAAAGCAGCGTGCTGGGTATCGGAATTATGCGGATATGATCTTTTGTATGATATCACTACGCACCGAAAAGGTCTATTTAAATTAATTGCACCCGAAATTACGCTTTGCGCGATCGAGTGTAATCACAAATGGACCAATATCGAGCCGTATGCAGTTGAGTTCACAGAACAACACACAGGTCAGCTGATGGAGCACCTAGCGAATATATCGATTCATCAAGATGACGATACGCAGTGCAGACGAATTGCGGAATTATTGAAAGCCGATGTGACTGTCAAACCGCAATTACGTGTAAAACAAGCTACCTGTGCGAAAAAGTTCGAACTTTCGACAGATTGCGAGGGACGTCAAGTTCTAAATAGAACGTACGAAGATGGCTCAGTGGTGCCATTTCTTCCTACAAAATTGTTCTATGACACGGTCGATTACTTACACGATGTCTACGGACACGTGGGAGCGACCAAACTCGAACAAATTTTCAAAAGAATTTATTATCACCCAGATATGGGAAAACATATCAGAAAGGTGTGTAATACTTGCATAATTTGTCGAGTCAACAAGAACTACGTTATGCGCAAAACACTGAGTTACGCTCGGGTGGAATCTCACCACATTGCCGACGTACTCTCGGTGGACCTATTTGGCCCAGTGGTGGCGTACTCAGAGGATCCGAAGTACCTTCTAGTGGTGAAGGATATTTTCACGTCCAAAACCTGGCTACGACCACTACACCGCATTAACAAGAACGAAGTATCAACCAGTATGGAGTTGATCGTTCGAGACATTCAATCAATGGGTTACAAAATAAATAAGGTAATTTCCGACAACGGAACCCAATTTATTAGTGACCGATGGAATGAAATGCTTTCAGATCTTGGTATTAAAGTTGCGCACACTACTTGTTATAATCCCCAGGCCTCGACGGTCGAAAGGACCATGAGAATTCTGGGTGACAAGTTAAGGTCAAAGGTCAATGCCCAGCTTGATTGGATTCGGCCACACTACGGTTGGCACGAGTATATTCTCGAAATTGAGAACGAGATTAATAATACACCCAACCGATATGGTGTTAAGCCGAATGAGGCGTGGCAAATTCCCGATAACCTGACCGGGAATTTACCCACCCCCAACCACTCCTTCAATTTCAAACACGAACTTAAAGTTCTGTACGAGAAGGAAGTGTTTGCCCAGCTGGAGTCAACGACCTCAAGCATTTTAATGACCAAGAAACTTGACGAGTCTGACCTTTTAATCGATACTGACGAATACGTCAGGGTCACCGCCGATGGAGCTTGCTCCCGGAATGGGGCAAAAGATGCAGTTGCGGGAATTGGAATTTGTTTCAAGCCGTCGTCCAAAAACAATGTTTCTGAACGAATTACGGTACCAGGATACCCAAATTCCAATAATCTTGCCGAACTCATCGCGGTTAAAAAGGCCCTAGAGATACTATTGTACAATGAAATCAAAAAAGTAAAACTTTTCACTGATTCATCGTACGTATCTCTAGCTTTACTCAAATATGTCGATAATTGGAAGGCGAACGATTGGAAAAATCATAAACGCAAGAACGTATTCCATAAAAATATTTTTATGGAAGTTCTAGACTTGATAAGTAAATTTGAGAAATTTCAAATTCATCATGTCTATGCGCGTAAATATGATATAACCAATATTCGTGCCGACCAATTAGCTAAAAAATCTGTCTACACAGCTGAAGCTCAAAACGAAAAGCTCGATGGCATGACACCACGCCAAATTATCAAGACTTATATTCGTGAAAAGCGACGGCTACAGCTCATACACGACGAGTACGAGCATTACAAAAAACATGGCGACCCTATATTACTCAATATAGGCGACATGGTAATGCTCACTGAACACCAAAACAGTTCCGCTGCGTATGGATTTTCAAAGAAATTATTTCCAAAACGCATTGGACCGTATTACATTTCTCAATATGTAGAACCGAATTGCTACAAAATTATTGAAAATGAAAACGATACTGTTGGTAAAGTCGTGAGCATACGTCAGCTTACACTTTTCTTGACCGTTGATCAGCAAAACGAGATTAAATCGGATCCCCATTTAATCTCAATGCTAGATCAGCGGAGTCTCGAAAAGATTAAAGAGTATTTGTTTGGTGCCGAAAGCCTACCTCTCTCCGCACGGTTACCGTACAGAGAAACTGAGAAGGCGGTGAAGCTGACAGCGCAAAATCTGAAACGCGAAGCTGCAAAATTACTTCGCGATTTACGTGCGTTGAAACGTTCACAGAAAAAAGCAGACGAGGAAGCGGAGCGATTAAATGCTAATACCCCTCCCGTCCCACCCAAACGTACTCGTAAGCAGGCGAAAAAGACAGATACACCGGATTTGTCAAAACCATCAACTAGTAAAACAGCATCGAATTTAACCAGCAAGAAAAATACTGCTGAAAATTCGAATAATGCTATACCCGATAAAAAGAAAAAGGCAACGAAGAAAAAAGATTCGAATAAACCGCCGCAAGCGGCCGGTGCCGACCCGGCGCCGACTCGCCGCAGCGAACGTGTTCGAAAATCTCGAATACCCGTTGCCATCATGAACTTCTTTTCCAAGAAAAATACGTAGCGGCTATGGCCGCAATATACGTTTCTAAAAATAGAAGATTCAAAAGGCAGCTGCAAAATCTACAACGCAGAAATCAGCCGAACCGAATCTTCAAGTTCGGGAACCAATCAGCGCGCTGTGTTGGTCGACCTGCGCGCGCACCCGAGCCTGAACGAGCGGCTGAGTAGCCTGGAGCAGGATTCAATTGTGACAAACGTCGCATTTGATTTTTCTTGCTCTGACGGTAAACTTGCATGATTTTCGCGTCTGTCTTTATATTGCATTATTTGCAAATTGATTTGTGTGTTTTTCGCCATATTTTTTCGGCGTATTTATCGTGACTCGTGTAGTCGTATTAATATATTAACTTCGATTAAAACGTAAGTAATTTAATATATTTTTAATTACGATTAGTCAATAGGAAGTGTTAACGTAAATCACACATCGGAAGCCATTATACGGCAATTTTCTGATGTAAAGTTCAAGTATTTCTAGTCTTGTCTCACAAAACAAACGTTGAAATAAATTTCGAGTTTTAACATGTTTCGAATGAAGTATTTTCATACAATTTTCACCCGAAAGCATGGTTTGAAACCGAAATTAGAAATTCCATGTGTTTTGATATTAAACACAATATATTTGTGCACGTATGGTGCAATATTCACATTCCAACGTAATATCGAGATATTCAGGCAGATGATGGAAGTACAATGTACAAATCTCCATTAGAAACTTGTGTAGATCGGTATTCGGACGAAAATGTATTGTACTGTAATGCAACAAGTGATCATATTGAAACGTGAAATACAAACACAATGGAATACGTACAGTGTGATTATCGAAACGTAGATTCAATCTACAATTATTTCAAAATCATGTCTGTACTCGAATTTCGACGTAGGAAATATTTTTACAGCGATAATGTTAGAATTCGCATGTAAAAACATCACCGGAAATTATCTACAATGTAGATAATCTTCAACAATGAATTTACCTGCTCTAGCAATATTAATGTTGAAAGTATGATAAAATATACTCGATGTGAACACATTTTCAATATCGAATTCGTATATTTATTTTCCAAATTATTCAAAAGTACATTTTTTCGGTACAATTTTTCTGAATAAATTCAATGTGAGATAAAACCGCGTGGTGCTTCGTAGTAAAAATCACAAGCCACCGCTAGAGTGCGCATGTATTGGTAATTACCAGTAAATACCGGAACCTATACACGAATTCGCAACTAGCGCAGTTGTCGTGTAAATTTGTAATCAACTTTTATCAGATTTGATATGAAATTTATCAACAAATGAATTTTCGTACGAAAATGATAATTTTGATTTCAAACACAACAACTACTCCGATAGCTTGATGTTTTATTTCAACATTCATATTTTCAATATGAATTCCACAATAAAACATGGATTTTTAGGAATAGTACCTAGACGTGTAATGAATGTTCCGAAATCGAAACAATTATTCATCATACGTAATTCTAGATACTATCCTTTGATACCCGCACCAACTTGACAAGTGATTAGACCGATTGTGTAATAATTAATACCTATACTGTATGTTATACGACGACTGATCTAATCTTGATGTTTCAGCGATGTCTACGTCGTCATCGGATAGCGAACCGAAACTGACAATCGACGAAGAGCCAACTGCAGATTTCGCCGATAAGAATTTGTCAACCACTGACTCGAAGGACATTTTAGCTGCTAATAATAATAAAGTAAGCGAACATGTTAAATTCTTCTGACGAGAGTCAGGTAGATGAGCTTTTAGCTCAGATAGATAACGAATTGAAAACATCTCGCAGAAGCGACAGCTTCGAGAAGGAAATGGATGCGTGGTGTGGGGAAGTTGAGGGCACTATAAATACAGTGAATTCCGTCAACTCTAATCCTAAGTGTTTGTTTCAGATGCCGCCGGTACCGATTATCGTTTGCACGATCTGCCGTAAAAATATCCTCGAAAAACAGAACTCCGAAGACGCTCCTATGATTCACTCCTGTGGGCATGTATACCACAGGAGCTGCATCGAAGAAGAATTAGCGAATGCAGAGCCCGGAGAATCGTTGGAACATTTTTCCGCAGAGCAATACCCAATGACGATGGTGCCATGTAAATTCTCGACGACCGAAACTACGTGTATTGAGGTAATTACGTCAAGAACCATCAAGGCTTTCGAAACATACACGAACACCATCGAATTGACTGCGACGGCTGCTCAGAATCCCGAAGTACTCGAGCTTCAACGGAATCTTGCTTTTCAGCGGATAATCTCCGAGAGGCTTGAGAAGGAAATTCTTGAAGCAAAATCAAGCTTGCACGCAGCGGAATTGACGAACCGAGCAGAAAAGCAGCGGTATGAAGCCCTGCTTGAAAATTTCACTGAACTGCAGAACGCCCTAACAAACGTAAATCCTGCATTCAGTTTCGTGAATTTCAAAAACACGAAAACTCTGCCCTTCCGTCCCGTTTCCGCGATGCCGCTGCCGTCATTTGCAAACGTAAAAATACCTGGTTCGTCCTCATCATCGCCAGCAACGTCGTCGTCGTCGCATCAATTTCAAAAGCCGCAAAATCCACCGCCGAAGAGGTCTGCCGGAGCATCACCGCTCCAATCGGCAAACTCTTCGCCGGTGACGGTGAAAAAGAAAAGTAAAAATGCAGCGGCTCTTGCATCTATGGATGGAACCGCACAGTCTACACGACGACCGACGAGACCGGCGCGAGTTTCGACAGGACGTGGCAGCCGAGGAAACAGTCGAAGTTCCTCACGCAGTCAAAGCCGCGAAGGTCGACGAAACTCCATCGTTTTGGATCCAGCTGCAATCCACCCTGTCGAACACAACCAAGAACTTCCGCCGCCAATCCCACGCCCGAACGAAATTGTAAATCAGCCTCCACCAGCGCGAATGGAAATTGCCGATGACGATACGTCCTATATGGCTCCATTTGAAAGCACTGGAATTACGATCGGAGTGCTACGCCAAGCAAGGCTCCCTGGTACAAATCATCTGGTGTACTTTATCGAGCAATTCTTGCTGGTAGGCGATGGATTGATTTTCTTGATGATAAGAACAATTATCATCCATCGTACATTCGGCGGGAATTCGTGGGACGGAGGCCGCTTTTACGGAGAAAGTTGGACGGCCCAAAATTTCAGAGATGCGTTGGCCGGCATCAATCAAGTACCAGCCAACATGGTAGTATCTCTGATGGGTACCGAAACCTTCCAATCCGCAGCGGAATTGGACGCAATCGAATCCGAAATAAAGCAGATCCAAAGATTCCTATATACCGTAGGCGTACGGTATTTGGTTTGGCTGCCGCAACCACTAGGAAAGGTTTCTGACGAGCTCAGGCTCGATTATCATGACCTCCTAACTGCAGACTCGGGTTTAGATATGCTCTACGAGTTCTTTATTGAATTGCTGGACGTAGTCAAGGCAAAGCCGCAAAACATGGGCGGCTGGTATCGACACGTCCACCAGGACAATAAGAAGTTCGCCACCAAACTGGCGGAATTGTTGCTAGAAAGGCAACCCGCCAGACGTCCGAATTTGGAGTGACGAATATTTTTATTGAATTTCCTCGGTGAACGTAGAATTTCGAGCCAGCCACCATGTTTCGCAATTGGCTTTGTAAATTCGATCTCAAATTTATGTTTGTACTATTTTGTAAGATGTAACTTTTTCTATATCGTTAAAAATCGTAATTCGTCGAAATGTCTCCATCGTTTAAATCGCCGTAATATCATCGAGAAATAGTAATCGTCGTCGTATTCGTTCCTGACCATGACTTTAGCCGTACCAGCGGCATAAGAAATTTACTAGTTTTAAGTTGTAAATACGTTTTTCGCCCATAAGGCGTAATTTTTATTAATTTTAAGCTGTTTCTTTTTCAAAAAACTGCTCGTTTTTAATCATTAAGTTTCGCAGTCATTAGTTTTAAGAAATTTTCGATTTTTGTACTTTTGTACATGTTTGTTTTTATTATCATAATAAAATTTTCGTTGCTGCCGTCTTTTCAATCGCATATAAGCGACCTGCCTGATTCTTTCACTATTGTGTAAATACTCTTTTCAGAGACACATATAGTAAACAGTAAAATACCAACTGATGAAATCTCTAGCGGAACAACTCTAGTTGAACTTTTCCTCAAGAAATCAGGTGAGAGCTCGGTAAGCAGAATTCAGTTCATGAAAAATAAAGGTGTACGAAATTTTCGAAATCAGAATCGTACATCCAAATGAAAATGATTGATTGTATGGAATTTTCGAAATCGAACCATACAACAACGAGTAAAAAGAGTGAGCTGGTAGAAAATTTTTCCTGTTATGAAAATCTACCAGTACAAACTGCCGAAACAATTTGAAAAGACATATCTATGATATGAATTTCTTTTCAAATTCAAAAAGTATCACTCGAAAGTAGCCGAAATTTGGTACTCGAAATGAGTCACTCGTCCGGGTGAGAATCTTCTTTTGAGAAACCGTATTTTGAGCTGCGTGACCTACTCGGCCGGCTCTGACTTCCTCCCTAAGGTAAACCCGAGGGGGCAGGGGTCCGGGTTGGGTTGAGTGTCCCGTATGTGCTCGTGCTTCCCCCGGGCAGGTAGTCTGGCCTGCCAGCTGCAAGCTCGAGGGGGCATGTGTCATAGGGGACCTTGGCCTGTCCGTTCCCCGCCTTAGGTAGGGGAAGTCAGCGCATGCGCCGAGCCGGATCGCGTGGTACTCGGTGTAACCGAGTATACGGAACCATCGGCTCGGCAGTGCCGAACTGCTGCTGAATCCAGCCGGTATCTCAAGTATCAGGTCGGTCGCTATATGCGGTCGTGAGGCGGTGGCCCGAATTGTTTGACGTAATGTCGAATAAAGTGTTGTGTTCTTACAATCAATTACTTCGTTAATTCGATCGTTCTTGGTTAGGGCCGCACCTGTGAGATTCACACGGGTGTTGGTATTGGGTCCGCCCGCGATATCTTCGGATATCGCGAGTTGGCAGTCCCCTAGTCTACTTAGGTACATCTAGGGGGCTAAATGATTCGTGGTGTACGCACTAAATCCGATGGCCACGATGAGATGTTCAAAGAAGGCAGGAGTAAATAGGTACCTACTCACTGTCCCCTTCTTTCATTTTCATTTGTGGTGAAATACATGGACAATTATTATCCATAAAATTGATCACAGTTTTATGGTTTTCCCCAAACTCTAGAATTGGTAATTTTGATGGATAATTCGTATCCACAAAATTGTGAGATTCAATTCATTATTTAAAAACTAATTTAGGTACCTACAAAAAAATTAATTTAGCTGTAAAAAATTGTAGAAAATTCATTTTCCGGATGTGCTTAAAAATTGATTCATTTTCATCCAAAAAATTCATTTTCTGGATATGTTTAAAAAAAAATTTTGGGATTGAACTCAATATTTGAAAATTAATTTAGATACAAAAAATGTAATTTAGAGATAAAAAATTGTTGAAAATCCATTCTCCGGGTGTATGAAAAAATCAATTTAGCTAAAAAAATTTTATTCAACTAAAAAATTTAATTTAGCTAAAAATAATTCAAAAAAATGTATTCTCCAGATGGCGTTTGAATCCTGAATTATGAGGTAGGAATCCAAAAAAATTCATTCTTCGGGTGTATTTGAAAATTAATTAAGCTAAAAAACATTAATATAGGTAGCTAAAAGAAATTAATTTTGATCAAAAAAATTTTAATTAAGCTAGAAAAAAATTATTATAGCTAAAAAAAATTAATTTTGCTAAAAAAAATTCTAAAGCTTCATTCTTCGGATGGGGTTCGAACCCTGACTTATGAGGTAGTAATCTGAGAGCGCGTCATCATTACTCTCGCCAAGGTCAAGAGGGCGGGGGTCGAAGATGAAATCGTATTTCGAGGAATATCTCGAAAATAAAGCTGTTTCAGCGAAAATTGAAGAGAACCAAAATTGTAGCCTATAAAATTTCCTATCGTCAATGAGTCGTTAGATTTTTGATTCGAGCTTCGCGTTTCGAGTTATTTACAAAAAACTGATTTTTGCCTATGAGGGTGGGAGGGGAAGGAGGGGAACCAACTTTAACTCGACTTTTCTCCACTTTGGAGGCAGCTTTTTCTAAACTTTTTGCGTCATAAACCACCTACTCGTCGAGCTCTTTCTAATGGTGTATTCACCTTTCAAATTTGTGCAGTACTTTTGGCGTGATGCTGTTCCGTAAAAACAGCCCTCTTCTTTATAATTATAATAGATTGGGGTATGTGTGGGGTACTCCCTACTCATCTGCCTCAAAAAGTACCCCACAAAATATCTCACTCCAAAATGATTTTATTGCCGATTGATTGAGGGTATGTGTGGGGTACTCACTCATGGCCACAATTTTTTATTTCACATCAGTGTATGGGTGGGGTAAATCAACAACCTCTTAAAAATCGATTGTAATAGGACTGAATTCAGATATAATTTTCAGAAAAATAAAGAACGATTTTTTTTTTTTAAAGTACGAAAATTATGTGTGAAAAACAAAAGCACTCATCGAAATAAATTGTTCGGAAATTGAAAATTTCACATTTTTAATCGGAGACCTCCTCTCCTCCTTTCCCTCATCACCCATCAATATAAACAATTTACCCATCTTGACAATTTTGCCTGCTAATTCAAACATTTTTCTACAGGCACTAGAAGGTAAAATCGACTCGTTCATAAACACCGCCGAAGAAGTTCTGGAAATCAGCGAATCTAAATCCGGCGACATAAATCAACTGAAAGACTGCTGGAATAAATTCTGCGCCCAGGTTTCCGAGACGAGACGTTTCATCGATCTCAGTATCCAGTATTTTACTTTAATAGACGAGGTAATATATGTAAATTCTTTTTAAGAAGTTACCCCTTTTAAACCGAGCCAGCGAAATATTAACCTTTTTTCCTCTTCTTTTCTTACCTACGTGCATGTTTTCCAGACAGAAGAATGTTTCCGCGAAGGGACCAAATTATTAGTTTGCGTAGCTAGAAAATCGTCTACGGCTCGAACTCCAGACGAGGCTGAAGAGTTGTTGACTAATATACAAACTTTTCAAAGTTCCGCTCAAGTTAAACAAGAAGAACGAATTAATTTAATTTCGAAATTGGTTGCTGAACTTTTCGGTTAGTTTTGAACGGGTTAAGTAATTCTTTTGGTATTTTTAAAAACTTTCTTTCGGTTGTATTAAAGTAGAGAATAATCCGAGGTGGGATTTTTTCCTCCCTGAACGTAATTATTCGACTCGAGATGGTATTTTTAATTATAATTTAAATACCGGTTACGTTTAGGTAATTTGGTTAATTTTTTTAATTACGCGGTGTACGTGTCGAATCGACTTCGGACCATTTTCCCGCTTTTTTTCGCTCTCCGTAGGTGATAAGAGTTTCGCGTAAAAGCTTCCAGCTTGAGCCATGCGCTTTATAAATTCGTAGCAAAGCGCATCCCGTCCGGCGGTTATTGACACCTTCTGCAGAGTACGGGAAACCCTGACGGTAGAAGTATTATCAGGTCGAACCAATGTAAACAGTCGTGTCTCGAGATGAAATTTTTCTACGAATTGTTACTGATTTTCGGGTATTTTTATATTAAAAATCCGACCGCTGAATGGTTTCGGTGTTTTTTAGATGACGGTGAACATGCCAGACAGGTTAATCGAATTGTGCTGGAGAATAACGATATGATAGATTCGTTTTTAACCGTTTCCAAAGAATTATCAAATTTACAACAGAAATTAAAGACGTCAGCTGATTCGGCCAAAGTAAGTTATTATAGAGTAAGGTTATTTCGCCGGCTTTTATCGCATGTTTATTTTGCATTTTTTTTTGTTGTTGTTTTTAGCCTGCAAAAGACGAAATTGTAGCTACTGAAATCGTCTCTTTAGAAAAGTTACCAATTTCTTTACAAGTGGAAAATGTATGTTTTTTTTTCCAAAATTTTTATTTTTAAAAAAATGTGTAAAAATTATTCGAGTTTGAAATTTTAGGTCGAAGTAGTCCATTTAATCGAAGAAGATAAATCAATATCTCAAAAAAGCGAAACAATCGAAACGTCGCCAGATTCGTCGCTTAGAGAACTCAGTATTTCGCAGGAATCAGAACCGAAACCTGAAAAACCAGTTTTTATTTCACTTTTGCACGATGGTCAAGTCAAAGAAGGATCTCGATTTACGTTCGAGTGCCAGTGAGTAATTTTTATGATTTTTATTTAAACCAGAAAATATGAGTCGGAATTGAATTGGTTCCAAGTTGACTTTGGAATCGGGCTGGAGTCAGGGAGACAAGATTATAGCCTGACTCCGAAATCAAGATTTAGCTGGAAAACCAAGATGTGAGATTGACACTGGATTCGAGTGGAAACAAGTCAAGGTCATAGATTGTCTTCAGAATTAAGTGGGGTCAAGAGTCAAGGTCGTAGATTGACACCGGATTGGAGTGTAGTCAAGGTCATAGATTGACTTCAGAAACAAGTGAAGTCAAGGTTTATAGATTGCCTCCAGAGTCAAGTGGGGTCAAAATTCAAGGTCATAGATTGACCTCCAGAGTCAAAATGAGGTCAGAAGTCAAAACCATTGATTCATTCTTTAATCAACCGGGGGTCAAGAGTCAAGGTCATAGATTGACACCGGACTCGAGTGTAGCCAAGGTCATAGATTCACTTCAGATACAAGTGAAGTCAAGGTTATAGATTTTTTTCAGGGTCAAACGAGGTCAAAGGTCAAGGTCATGGATTGACCTCCAGAGTCAAAATGAGGGTAGAAATCAATGTCATTGATTCAATCTTTAGTGTAGTGGGGCCAAGAGTCAAGGTCTTAGATTGACTCCGGAGTCAAGAGGAGTCAAGGGGTCAGATGGAGTCAAAAGTCAACTTTTTTTCGATTTCTATTTCCTGATTGAAACCTCGAATTGGTCATTCTATTTCCCAAATTATTCCGCAGAGTTACCGGATTCCCTACTCCTAAAATAACCTGGCTCAAAGATGGACTTGTGATCGAAAATAATCCAGATTATCAGACCACCTTCAGCGATGGCCTTTGTAGACTCCGAATCGAAGAAACTTTCGCCGAAGATTCAGCCAAATTCGCTTGTCGTGCCACCAACGACGCTGGCGTTGCAGAAACCAATGCCAAGTTGACAGTCATAGGTGAAAAAAATTGATAAATTTTAGATTTTGAGATAATTTTCCTCCAGATTTGACCAAAAAAATAAAATTTTGTAGAAAACGAAGCCGTAGATAAATTACAACCTCCATCTTTCATAATTCCTCTATTCGACGAAATCGTTCGAGTCGGAGATATCTACGAGTTCCACTGCAAAGTCGGAGGGAACCCATTACCAGACGTTCAATGGTACAAAAATGATACAGAAATCGATTCTTTGCCCGAATTTGAGTCTACTTTTAACAACGGTGATGCTAAATTATTGATTAAGAACGTCTCTGGCGATGATAACGCTAGATTTTCGTGCACAGCTATCAATTCATTAGGGACGGTGAGCTCCAGTGCTAATCTGACTGTAAAATGTAAGTAATCGGATGAATATTTGAAAAAGATTTTTTTTAAATTTAAAAATTATCGAGAATATTTACATAATATATTTTTTACAGCTAAGAGTATCTCTAGCGAAGCTCCGGTATTCGTTACGAAATTAAGCAATGTTATGGCTCGAGCTGGACAGAAGTTTAAATTAGAATGCCAAGTTACCGGAAAACCATTCCCAATGCTTTTGTGGACTCATAATAGCAAACCATTAAAAGAGGCTTCGAATATGAACGTGAGTCAAAAATATTCCATTTTTTATCCAATTTTTTAAAAAAATATAAGAAGACCTGATTGATCAAAAATGTTCAATTTTTGAATTTACAGATGTCCATCGATGATGCAGGAAACGTAACTCTAACCATATCCGAAGCTTTTCCTAAAGATGCAGGTACCTACACATTGACAGCCACAAATTCAGCTGGCGAAACTACATGCACCGGTAACGTTTCGGTAAAAGGACTTCTACCCTGTGAAACATCCGATTCTGAAATACCCAGCGATGCTGAACCAGTCAGACCTTCGATTAAAATGCCTTTGAAAGATGTATCAATTACGGAAGCATCTGAAGCATTACTCGAATGTGTTATCGTCGGTCTGCCCGAACCAGAGGTTATTATTATTATAGTCTTATATTGAACCCAGATTTGTCATAGGAGAAATTATTATATACTTTAACAACAACTTTACAGGTCATATGGTATCATAATAATGTTCCTATTAAAGAATCTAAGGATATACAGTTGCTTTTCAAGGGCGATAAGTGCTCTCTTCTTATTAAAGAAGCGTGCCCTGAAGACGAAGGAGAGTATAAAGTCATCGCCATCAACTCGGCAGGCGAAACGTCAAGTACTGCTCGTTTATACGTTCAAAGTGAGTGTTTTTTTGTAATAATGGGACACGGGGGTTTATATTGCATGCGTATATGAGATGAATGTTGTAGAGAGTGAAGAGGTGTTGAGTTGGTTGAAAGAAAGTTTATATGATTTTTAACCCGACGATTTTGTAAACAAAAATAAGCATTGAGGTTCGTTATATTGAAAGGAGTAGAACGAAGCTTCTCTTCTAGAAAATAAATATTTCCTCCTCGGTTGAAAATTCAGTAATTTGTATCTTTGTGGGGGGGGGGGCAGATGAAAAATTCTCAAGCTATAGCCAATTGGCCATTATGCAGGTACAATTGTAAAAAAACTTTCAATATTTTCAATATCTTTACTTTTTTTAAATTAATTTTTTTAGATTTACTTATTAAAATTTTTTGAAATTTTCATTTTTTAAAAATTTTTTAATTTTTTTATAATCGTAAAATTTTCTTTTTCACATTTTTTTTTTAATTTTAACACGCATTCAAGATACATTTGACATGTCAGGTTCGAAAAAAAAAAAAAAAAAAAAAACAGAAAAAAAAATAATAATCGATGACATAATTACGTAACGTACCTACTGTTAGTACTGTTAGAATTGAAAAAAAAAATAGGCAGCATTCTCTTATGATATTTTTTGAGAAAGAATATAATATTTTTAAAAACAAGAAAGAGCCTGAAAAAAGTCTTTTAAAATGATGAAAAAAGAATAATTAAAAGAAATCTCCAACTGTATTGACATTTAAATAATAATAATAAAAATGAGTAGAATACGCGTTTTGAGAAAAAATGAAATATTGTAAACAATAAGAAAAAAAAACAAAAAATATTGAGAATAGTAAGAGAAAAATTGAAAAAAATTCAGATGCATTGGCATTTCAGTAAAAGTTCTGAGAAAAAAACAGTTTTAAAAAAGGAGAAACAATACCTAAGCAAAGAAAGTATTTACAAAAATGTTAAAAATAGAAAAAAAAATTAGAAAATCGAAAAAATCTCAACAAAAAATTATTAAATTTTGTCTCCATTGCCCCATTTTTTTTAAAAAAAAGAAGTACTAAACAAAATCTAAAATCTACGATAAAATGCGTTAATTATTTTCAAGTTTTCAATTTTTTCGAAATTCTCAATTTAAAAAAAAAAAAAATTTATACCAAGAAAATCACTTATGGATCCTACACATTTTTGTAAGCAGTTTTTTGAGAATTTAAACAGTAAAAAAATACAACGAATAAAATATAAACCACAAATTTTGAAAACTATTTCTACAATTGAATATTTAAAATTTGAATATTTTTCAAAATGATTTTATTCAACTTTTTCGAACTTGCAAATTTTTTAATTATTTAGAACCACTTTTAACCAAATTATTGATCAAAAACTGTGTTTACAGCTTTTTATTTTAAAAACTTCCTTCTTCCCCATTAATAATTTTGGATATTTCTCGAATTTCAAGGATAAAAATATGCCAAGAATTTCTCTATTTTTTGATTTTTCAGTTTCCCATTATGACTAAATTTTTCTCTTTCAATTTCAAAAGCTCAAATCTCAAATCGAGAAATTGAACGCAATTCGAAAATTTGTCGAAAGAGGAGTTTTTTTAAAATAATGATAGTCAAGAGTTGGAATTATGAGGAAAATGGAAATTTGAGTAGAAAAAAAGTGCGATGGGGGAAGGGTGAAAAAATCGATAATTTCATTTAATTCAACTTTTTCCTGATTAAAACCGCATTTTTATTTCCAAGACATTCAAGCTGAATAAGTTGCCTGTTATTGAAATTGAAGGGACAAAAATTAATTCCAGAAATAAGGGGGCTTACATGGCAAAAAAAATTGGCGAATTTCAATAATTATAATTTTGACGATCTTTTTTACATTAATCGAGACTTGACTTCTTCAATTTTGACTTTGGGCCAGATTTTTGAAGGAATTTAAAGTATTTCTCATATATTTTTTTCTGTTTTTATGGTCTCACTTTTTAAAATGATGGAAGTGAGTTTTGATCCAATTTTTTTGAAAGAACATTCGTTTTTTTGATACGTATTTGTACTTATTAAAGTTGAATAATACTTCGGGTATTCAATTTTTCTGGAATTTCATCCAGCCATTCTTCCATCAGACATTTCGTATGTAAATTTCAAGCACTTATTTCGAATTTCAGAGATTTTAATTTTCTTTGATGTAAAATTTAGGCATCTAAGAAAAAATTTCTTGTGATGAAATTTACAACCAAAAAAAGTATTTTGCCATGTTTGAGTTGAGTGCTATTTGGGACATAATTACAATAAAACCCAGTACCAATTCTAAATAATTTCGATATACTTACAGGCTCTTCAATCAATAACGAAATCATCGAACCGGAGGAAATGGAAGGCGTGCATCCAAAATTCACCAAACTACTCAGCGACATCTTGGTCAGAGAAGGAGACACCGCTGTGCTGGACTGCGCCGTCGAAGGATATCCAAAACCGACCATCAAATGGTTCCTAAACACCAGTGAAATAAATTATTCGAACAGAGTCGAGGTAAATATTCGTTCCAATTACATTTATTTCTATACCTATTCTAATTATCTAAAAATTACGTAATTCTAAAACTATAATCTCGACAAATTTCTCAGAGCGAAGAAACCTCCGATGGAGCAGCCAAACTAACCATTAAAAACGTCGTCCCCGAAGACAAAGGATTATACACAGTTCGTGCCAGTAACAGCCTCGGCGAAGCTAAATGTTTCTCTCACATGATTATCAAATCTCTATCATCGATGGATTCCAAACCATCAACCGAGCTTTACCTCAAAGATAAACTCGAATACCCCTCTTTTGTGGAAACCTTCGCCGATAAATCCATCTTAGAAGGAGGATTCGTAAAATTCGAATGCATCGCTGCGGGGAAACCAGCTCCAAAGGTAAATTAGTACATCAACTCGGTTAAAATGGAGACTTTCGCGGTGATTAACAAGATTCTCGTAATTAAAGGTGAAATGGCTCTTCAACAACGAACCCGTATCGGGCAAGTCGTTTTTAGTGTCTACCAGCGGTGACAGACAAGTTCTCAGTGTACCCGAAGCAACCATCAACAATGAAGGGGTTATTACGTGCGTCGCCGAAAATGAAGCTGGAAAAGCTACTTGTACGGCGGTTCTTCGAGTGGTACCGAGTAAGTATCGTATGAATAACTTACATCTCGTATTGTTTGTAAATTAACGTTCTACCGCCACCGAAGCGTTTTTTTTCCAATTTTTTCGTTGTATTTGTGTGGTTTCCACTTATACTGGGGGGTTTGAAATACGCGTGTTGTTTTTAGTACGTTTGTGTTTTTGTTGGTTTAAAAGAAAAAAAAATTCTACGAAACATATGCTGTTCGTTGAACGTAAATTAGGATACGTGTGTGGGAATTGGAAATAGTTGCCAATTCGTGATATCGATAGTTTATTTCGAATTTTCTATGTTGACAAATATTTGAAATTTGCCAAGAATACGAATTCGATAGCTATTTAAATACGTCTGCGGAAAGATGATCGAATTCGGGTTCATTCATTTTTAAACATAAAACAAATTGGTAGCATATGGCTGGTGAGTAATTATTTGTGATGAAAAGAATGACAGAAATGTATTATAGCTTGATTTTCGAATAGGAAGTTTCATTGTGGGAGGTTGAAAGGATTGAAGTATTGTCCGACAGTCGAAATTTTAATAAGAATTTATCGAGAAGATATTTGTGTTATCTCTTTGTCAATTTTTTCATCATTTGGAGATTTTCAATTTTTTTTAGAAATTTTTGAATCTTCCTGTCCACTAATAATTCTTGAAATTTTTATCATCCTACCTGCCGAACTATGGTAAATGAGGAGAACGGACATCCATGAAATTTTAAGAATATTTTTGTATGTGTGAAACGATTGAAAATTTCACGAATTTTAAATTAAAACACCAAATTCATTAAACTGATGCTACATCGAAAGATCTGAAAAATTCAAAATACTTCTTGATTACTTTTTACTTGAATTATCCAACTAAGTAATATGATACTTGAAATTATCGAAATATTTTTCGAAAGTTTATAAAGAAGATTTGTTTGTTGGGGAATTAAATTTTTCTGCCCTTATCTCTTCTCATCTGGTTTCGAAAATGGGAATTTTCAATTCAGAAATTTTTTCTTCGTGATATTTCGTAAAGAAATGCGTGATCTCCTTTTTGAAAAATGTTTAAAATTCGTTTAAGTCGACGTCCTTTCAATTTCGAGATAAACTACACATTTTCTAAGAAAAAATTTCTCCTCCTGGCGCTGAATCCCCCTACCAACGTTAGACCATTTTGAATACATTAATGAGATAATCGAACTTACAAAATAATTCTACGAACTAGTCGAGAGTGTTTTGTGCTAATTTTTTATTTTTATGAAGTCAAAGTGACTAAAACCACGATAATTCTTAGAATTTTAAATTATGATTCAGCATCGAAAATAGGGACGTTTTGTTCCATTAAAATGAGCAATTGAATATGGATGAAATATGAATGAATTTTTCAAACATTTTAGAATCCAAATTTTTTTTTTTTACATTTCGTAAATTTTACCTATGAAGATTTTTTTTTCGAATTTAAAATTTTTCGAAAAGATATAAGTACCTCAACCTTCCATTCGATCGACAACTTTTTAATACAAAATGGTATTGAAATTAACCCCGTTTTTTTGTAACTTTGTAGAAAATTTTCTGCTAATTTTATAAAATTACACGAGGAAAAATTGAATGATTAGAATATCTCTAATTTCGTATAAAAATTTCCATTAATTTCGTGATTTTTAATGCGACTTTCCTACTTAAATCATCAAATGTAATATGACATTGAATATTTTGTGTAAACTATTTATTGTCTCCAATCTCATAAATATCTGTAGAGAGATTGATGAGAGAGGTAAAGGGGGAGGGGGTAGTGTTGAAAGGTTTCAGTGTCACATTTTCTAATTTTCTAAATATTTCGTTAAAAATTTATAACCCTTTAAATTCATTTCCCGATTTTTCAATTTTTCCTATTTTTGGAATTTCCAAACCTTTTAAAAAATTGAGATAAATGCTGGACTTGAAATAACTTGGTAAAATTTTTTAGGTAATTTTCACATTATATTACAATTTAATGAAACAGTTTTGCCAAGATTGCAAATTTGAATCACTTTTTTCAATCATCATCAATAACAAGCCTGAGAAAATGTTATTAACTTCTTCTCAAAATTTCAATGAACTTTAAATAATTTTTATAATCATCCTTCTTCTCTCTTTTTCACTTTTTTTTCTTTTGAATAAAATGTTGTTTAGTTATTTTTACTTTATTATCATAATTTTGAACAACACTATTGAATATCATTTTCAACATCAAAAATTCAAACACTAAAAATTTCGTAAGTAATTTTGTATTAAAATTTATTGAAAAATCATAAATTAAAATTTTTTAGATCAAGTATATTCTAATTCAAGCAAGCAGTTTTGCCAACTATACAAATTCAAACATCAAATTCATAACTTTTAAAGACATCCATGTCAACGCATTCATGATTTTCAAGTTTTTCTTTTCAAGGCGAACACGCTAAATTTTTCTTTTCATCTACCTACTCACTTTTGGTGTTGCAGGTTGTCTTTTTTTTCCCCCGCTACAATCATAACATTCATATAGAAAATGAAACCAGTTTTCATGTTATTTCAAGAAAAATATTCGATAATCTCAAGTAAAAAAAAAGTGATTTGAAACGAATTTGTGGTAACAGAAGAGGGGGTGTAGGGGATGTATGAGAAACTGAACTATCACTTCGGTACAAGGTTTTTGGAATTTACTTTCCTTCCTAAATTTTTTCAACAATTTCCTCTCTAATTCTTTCGAAAAATATTTTACTTCATTTTGCAGATTTAATAGATCCATAATAAGTGTTCAGTTTTGAAAACCACTTTATAATTTTATGTTATTTCGTTAAGAATCTGAATGTTATTTTCATCCGGAGTCAAACTCACATCTTGATTCCTAACTCCATTTTGACTCCGGAGTCAATCTGTGACATGGACTCTTCTCTTTGACTTGACACCGGAGTAAAACTTATGACTAAATCTACACGAAAAATGCTTCAGGCACGAAATTGAAAATTCATTGCGAACGACAGAATCGTTCCTTTTCCAACTCTATGACTCACATGTGGTCTGCTTATTTTTTTTCAAGTTCGAAATTTTTTAATTTTTTTCTCAAGTTTGAATTTTTTCTCGATTATTTCTTTAAAATTCAAAATTTTTTCCAAGTTCGAATTTTCTTTTGATTATTTTTTCAAACTTCAAAATTTATTTCAAGTTTGAATTTTTCTCGATTATTTTTTCAAATTCCCAATTTTTTTCCAAGTTCGAATTTTCTTTTGATTATTTTTTCAAATTTAGAATTTTTTTCCAAGTTCGAATTTTTTCTCGATCATTTCTTCAAAATTTAAAATTTCCTTGGAGATAGGAGATTGAGATACTTGAAACAAAAAAGTAAAACACCAAAATTTGAACCTGTATTTCAAACTTTTGATAATGTTGACAAATTTTTGAATAAATTTTGAAAAAAGTTCAATTTTGGGAATGAAAGAACAAGAACGAAAAATTTTATTTGTATTTTTTAAAAGTTATCTGCAGTTATAAAATCGAGAAAAAATTCGAACTTGGAAAAAATTTTGAAGTTTGAAAAAATAATCGGGAGAAAATTCGAACTTGAGAAAAAAATTGAATTTTGAAGAAATAATTGAGAAAAATGAAATTGATATGATAATTTGAATTTAAAATTATCCTCAAAAATCATATAATTTTCACGAAAATTTTTACAATTATTTTGATTTTCTGAATTATTTTATTTTCTACCATCTTCTGCCCAACAACGTAATTTTAAATTACAATTTCAACTTATTAATTAACTTCGGGAAATCACTGGGAAAAAATCGTCTAAAAATTAAACACAGGAAACCCACGAAGTCTTACAACTAACCCAACCTCCGAAAAAAATTCCAAACAAGCAAAATATTATTTATACGAGTTCAGCAATCCGCGCCAGTGACGTTCACCGCGATCAATTATACCGAAAGAGGTTGCCTATTTATACGACGTTTGGCGCGGCTACGGTCGAACGAGGGAAAAAATAGGTGAAAATAGGCCCATTATAATTTAAACAGTCTATAAAAAAAATACTTTTGATGTGTGTCATGGAATGGAATATAAAAGCACGTTTAAAAAGCAACGGAGAACTTCCTAAATTTCGTTTTCGCATCATTTAAATTTAACGCAGAATATCCAGATGGGCGGAGGTGCAGGTGCCATATTGCATATAATGGGCATCTTCGCATCTTTTCTCTTCCGAAAGCGAGAGAGAAAGAGATTTCGTGCATTATAAAAATATACACGCAGCCGGTAGAAGGTAAAAATGATTTGGCTTACGACGTCCAAAACTTTTACTGTAAAGATAATTATCACGATCGTTACAATACAACGAGACGTTATATTTAGATATCAACGAAATGCATGCAGGAAGAAGCAGAAATGGACGAAGATGCGAGAAAAATCTTATGTTTCATGGATGATGGACGCGATTTAGGCTACAAAACGGTCTAAAGAGTGGGTCTGGGTGGCGGGGAATTTATATAGGCGACAATCTGACTCAGATAGGAGGCAATTTCTGGATGAAAATTTTCACCGCGGAACGTCAAATATGAGATTTAATCGGTCTAGATCGAGTTAGGGTGGCGCAGCCTTTTTCTCGACCGGTTCAACGAAATTTTCGCTTATTAACGAGGAAAATTAAAAATTAAATTATATATTTTTAAAGCGTTGGCATTTTTTCAAACATCGTTCGTTATTAATGACAACGCGCGGCCGGCATTAAATGTTGAATGCTAACTTCATGTAGTATTTGCAGTCGGACGCGAATGACTGTGGCTCTCTTCAGTACATTTGGGATGCTGGTGTGATACGAGACCTAAGTAGAGCTATGCAGACAGAAAATTTGCGTTTCATTTGCGTGTGTGGTGGTGTGTTTACGTGGTCGTCATGTTGTTGCTTGTGAACCCGTACTAAATGTACATGGCACATAGTAAATCTATGTAACATTCTGAAATTTTTTTTCTCCCTTTGGTCTCTGTGCTGTGTTGTTCTATAAATATGTTGTTCAGTTTTCGGACGTAATGCATTCCAGCCATAGCGATTTTTTTAATAACGCCGCCACCGTTGGGGTTTTGACCAAATGAGTATGTCGCGTTTGCCAATTCGTATGTATTTCAGAATATTTTTTTAGTTTAATTTAAGTTTATTTGATATGCACGATGTCGATCGAGGGATTGAAATTCGAGATGGCTTCGAGGTGAGCCGGCGATGGTACGTAGTTTTGTGGTGAATGTGATGGTGACGGTGGCTGAGACATTGATTGGTTAATTGTTCGGTTCAGTGATACCATTAGTGTGGATATTAAAGAACGATCGGTGTGCTGGTCGGAGCCAATGATGGAGATTGAAAGTTGGTCACAGTGGTTGGACGTGGTGGGAAATTTGGTGGAATTTTCGATCGTGAATTGAGCTCGAATTCGAGGTAGTTTTGGATTTTTGAAAGTGAGATTTTTTGGTTAAATTTTTCTGATAATTTTTTGTGTGGAAGTTGTCATTATTTTGAGAGAAATGTTCCAAGAATTGAAATTGATAAATTTTAATCGATATTTTGATTTTACAAAATTTCCTATCGAAAATATTTTGCTTGAGAGCTTTTTGATAAATTTTAATCGATATTTTGACGAATTTTGATTTTTCAAAATTTCCTATTGAAAACGAATCGAAAATATTTTTTCGAGAAAATTTCTCGTGGAATTATTTTTATTGAACGCCAGACATTGTAAATTGACTAAAAACAAGTCTGCTGGGATATTTTTCAATCAACTCGAGCCTTGACCATTTTTTTAATTGATATAGACTTGATAAATTTGCCAAGACGTGTGGAATGTGGGCTGTCTTTTTTCTTGGCTAATCGGGTCCTTTCTCGAAAATTGGTCTGTGTAATTACCTACTTGAATACTTGATGTTTAAAAAATTGACTCATTCTGTGAAATTAATTTTCTGCATAATTTGTGATGTCGTTTCGAAATCTTTTTTCAACACGTGCGTGAGTAATCTATTTGGGGGTTTGTGGAAAAAATAAATGAGTGTTTTTAACATCTTGGAACTTGGATTAACGAAATGATTTATAGTGGATTCCAAGGTCACCTTCAATTTTCCATGTGGTGGATTTGAAATTGAGAATGATAAAGTGGGGATTTGGGAGAATAAAGTATGTACCTACCTATTTTAGGGAGGAAATATGAAAATCTGAGTTTTCAGTTTTTGTAAAAAATTATAATTTTTCTAGAAACTGTTCACTCTTTGTTTTGTTGTAGAAGTCTTTGAAATTTGATACGATTCGACAAGATTTCTTTTGGCAAGAAAAACAGGGCAATCTAGAAAACACTAAGAATTTTATGGTTTTACTGCAAATTGCAAGAATTTTCAATGTTTTCTTTTGTTTTTATGATTTTTTTAATGGAAATATTAAAAAGGGATCTTTTTTGGTCAACTTTGAAGCAAGAAAAATCCAGAAAGTAGAGGAAAGTTCATTTTTCAAATCCAATGGACACTTATTTGATCATAAAAGTTACATACTTGTAGTAATTGGACTTCATCGAGCATTACTTTTTCATTTTGATACAAAAAGAAACTCAAAATAGTTTTTTCTTAATTTTCTGGCGTGGACGGTTTTTTTTTATTTTGTTACTCAAAATGCTCAATTTTTCATTTTTCATTTTTTTTTTTTTTTGAAAAAAAGACTTCAACACTTACGAGCAATTCCCCTTTTTCCCTTCCCCATTTTTCATCATCAGTTTTTGTCTCTTTTACTTTTAATATTTTGCTTTTTTTAAAAAATTAGTCGCATATTTTTGTGAAAGAAATCCAAGAACCAGAATAATACTTGAAAAAAACGGGAAAGTTTCAAAATATTCTTATCTAACCAAAATTCAGGAATTTATTTGAATCAATCGATTTTGTAGGAATACAAATTTCTTTCGAAAAGATAAAAATGAGCTCTAAAAGTGGTAAAAATTGATAAGAAATCATCAATTATTTTGTTTAGAAATGAGATTGAAAACTTGAATTTTTTTTCCTTTTTTAAAATTGTCTAGAGGTTTTAACAAATATTATGAAAAAATTTAAATAATTCAACTTGAACCCAATAATGGAATTTTATCATGATACTGAGTTAAAATTATCATCGTGGGTGCTCATAAATTGTAAATATTGGAAAAGCCAGGATATTGAAACCAAATCATGTTTTTTTTAAGCAAAAAAACTCAAAATACTTTCAATAATTTTTTCTAGTGTTTTTGAAAAAATTAAGTGAAGAATTTGAAAATTTATTGCAAAAGGCAAAAAAATTGGTAAGGAAGTTATAAAATTTTGAAAGGCCAGCTGTCCACCAGAAATTAAAACGAAAATTATCACATTACCGAATTAAAGTGAAAGCATTTTTTGTTTTGATTTTGTTTTGATTTTCTGGTTTCGAAATTTTTTGAAAATTTGCCTTGAAAAAATATCAACTTACATTTTATCAGTTGAGTTTATCAATTCCATAATTTGTGAGTTCTGTTTTTTTTTTGGGGGGGGGGGGGTAGAGGATTTTCTAAAGCTGACGAAGGATAGTCAAAAATTTTTTAAAGAGATAAAAATGTAATAAAACTAGATTGGAACTTAATAATTTTCAATTCATCAAGTTGAAAAATTCGAAATGTTAACTGGACAAAATTTGAGCCTCTCAAAAGGGGTAAAATTAAGGAGGAATCTCAACTCGAAAACAAATTTTTGCTCTGTAAGAGTAGTTTCTATATCGAAGATCACAACTGAAAATTTTTTATTTTTCCTGGGTAGAAAATTTTTTAAAAAAAATCTCAACAGAGTTCAAAATATAATTTTTTTTTTTGAGAATCCTTTGAATTTTTCATGAAAAATCACGACTTTTTTCCAAATATCTCGAATAACTTTTTCAACTTTTGTGGAAGCATAGACACACTAAATACCTACTGAAAAATTAGAAGAAGGGTTTTTGATTTTTTCGAAAATTTTGGCTCTAATGAAAATTTTTAATATTTAAAATGTATTGAATTAATGGACATTTTTCAATTAATTATACAGTTTCCAAATCGTTCCAAAACCCTGATTCTGTTCAATTCTCCGAAATTTTGAATTCTTAGAAACTGAACCTTTTATGTCGCTAAATTGATCATTTTAATGGAAAATTTGGCGAAATAATTTTTTCGCGATTGAAAAATGGACCCAACAAATGGTCATTTGCCAGCAGACAAATGTAAACGTGAACTTAATCGCGCACGAAAATAAACAGAGAATACAAAAGACGTCATAAAGTTACCTTGAGTTTTCTCAAAAACAAAATAGGCTGTATTTTTCTTTTTCCAATACTTCATAGGTACTTTGATCTCAATAATTCAAATTTTTGCCACAAATTGATCGAAACTATTACCTACAAATAATCTAAAAATTTAAACATCGATATACCTAGAAAAACATTTACCATTTGTGCATGAGCTCGAATTGATTATATTGACTTTGGCCCAATAAATAGGTAATGAAAATATTTACTTTCGAAAGTCGACCTTTACGATCCCGGTTACATTCATTTTGAATGAATTAAGACCGCAGAAAGATATACACTGCATCTATCTGTTTCCAATAAAAAATCACTCGTTTAATTTTAGAATCCGTTTAATGACGAAATTTTATAGTTTTACTTTGATGAAAAATCGTCTCGATGTACTTCCAAGTATCTGTTACCGAGACGAGGAATTTTTTCGGTAACGAAATTTTCTCTCATGATGGCACGTTCGTAATGTATCTGCAACGTTGCCAAAATTTTAGGATTTAAGAGCCACATTTGTGTTGTGAAAGCGAATCTCATAATACGGATCAAAATTCAGTCGCCTATTTTCATTGGAGGAATTTTTTCCGCCATGGTATTTTTTGGAATGATTTATCGATCCGACGAAAAGGGTGAAAAATGATGGCTGCGTCTTGCGATAATAACTTCCTCATTGTGTTGTTATCCATCGAGGTTGACGAAATTTTTTTTTCAACAAAACATATTTCAACGTGGGTTATTTTCGTACGTGACGCATCGTTTGATATTTAAAGATGTACTTATTAATTTCACTGTAGGTTATCGCTCTGGATGTCGTGGATTTTCGGTTTGAATCGTGTATTAGGTTTGGTTGAGAATTTTTTTCAAAAAATGATGATTTTTTGGGATCGAAATATTCAATTGTTTTTTTTTTCAAAAAATGATGATTTTTGGGATCGAAATATTTAATTGGTTTTTTTTTCTTCAAAAAATGATGATTTTTGGGATCGAAATATTCAATTGTGTTTTTATTTTCAAAAAATGATGATTTTTGGGATCGAAATATTCAATTGTTTTTTGTTTTTTTTTTCAAAAAATGATGATTTTTGGGATCGAAATATTTAATTGTTTTTTTTTCTTCAAAAAATGATGATTTTTGGGATCGAAATATTCAATTCTGTTTTTATTTTCAAAAAATGATGATTTTGGGATCGAAATATTCAATTGTTTTGTTTTGTTTTTTTTTTTTTCAATAAATGATGATTTTTTTAGGATCGAAATACTCAATTGTGATTTTTTTTCCAAAAAATGATGATTTTTGGGATCGAAATATTCAATTATTTTTTTTTCCAAAAAATGATGATTTTTGGGATCGAAATATTCAATTGTTTTTTGTTTTTTGATTGCAGAAATCCAAGAAAGCCTCGTACCGACCCTAGAAACGACCATGAACGTGTTCGAGTCGAACCAATCGTTCGAAATGAAGAAGGCCATGTTTTCCAAATCATCGGCCACCAACGATGGTCCACCGGTTACCAAAATGGATAGCTACATAACCGTGCACGAAGAAGCCAGCCAAAAAATAAATGATAACGAACCAGTCAAAGTAAAAAATTCTCATTTGTTTGTTATTCTTCGCACTATTCTCCATCGCCATGAACGCTGTGTCATGTGTGAGATATATAAACGAGCTTATAACTGGAATATTATCAATACTTAGATGGAATCACGCCATGTGGAAGAACGTCACGAAACTGACGGTAAATTGGAACAGTCTAGTCAATCATTCTCTTTTGGTAATTTAGACGTGCAAAATAAGATCAAAGCTAGTAAAGAATGTACGGTCGCGTCGTTAAAGCCGGCTCGTAAACAAACCGCGCCTCGGTTTATTTCCACCATCGACGGGGCTATTGTCGACGAAGGGGCTGATGTTAAATTTGAGGCTGTTGTCGAAAGTGAGTAGATGAAATGAGGATGTGAATTTGGGGTGGGTGTTTTTAGTGGAGGATTACATTTTTTTTTGTGAGTAGGTTACCCACCGGCAAATATCGCTTGGTATAGAAATAACGAGCAGCTTTTCGATATACCGAATAAAATCTCGATCACGTGGGAATTGAATCGAGCTACGTTGAGACTGAAAAATGTACAGGGAGGTGATGCTGGCAGATACTCGTGTTCGGCCTCGAATGATGCTGGAAGTGCTTCTAGTGCTGCTGATTTATTCGTCAAAAGTGAGTTTTGAAAAAGTAATTGTGACTCTGCCATGAAGAAGGGATCTAGTGTAAAAAAGATCGTGTCTCATTTTTCACGGTTTTTAGTTCAAATGACACCAAATCTGGACCAAACATAAAAATAAAGACATCGATTTTTTTTTTACACCAGGTCCCTTCTTTACGGCAGGGTCACAATTATTCAGACATTTCAGAGTAATATGATGAATTTATCATCAAACGGCTATTTTGAGAAGTTTTGGTACCACTAATTTTTGAAAAACTTGGGAGGAATTTTTCTGCTTCTGATCGCTCAGAATTCATTGAAAAATTCTATTTGTTTCGAGTTTTCTTCGAATAAAATTAAATATAGAATGTCTATTTTTTGAAAAGCCTGTAAAAATCAAAAAAAATTTTACTTTTCACTGGAATTTTGTAAAGACCCAAAAGGATAAATGATCTAGAAAAGTGTTTCTTCGTCCATTACTTTATTTTATTATAAATTTTTCAAAAAAATTTTGTATCCATCATTTTTTCTTGATTATAATGTACATTAGTAAGTATATTAAATTTAAAATTTTTCAAAAAAAATTTCCCTAGTCATACTCGAGGATAATTTACACTCTTTTTTTTATAGAAATCATTTTTTTTTTTGAATATGTATTGTATTTTTTGATAAAATGTGATTTAAAAAAATGCCATGATGATTTTGATCTCAACTTTGATGAAAAAGAGGAGGATAATGGAAGAAAATTCGAAATTAAGTATTGGTTACTTTTTGGAAAACTTCACTGAGGTTGAAAAGATGAATTTTCAACTTTGGGAGGTTTTTCTTTGAAATGAAGTTTTCCCGTTTTATTCTAATTTTTTTTTATTATAAATTCAAGTTCTCAAGTTTATGTGGGAGGAGGGGGTGTCAAAAATTTACAGAACTGAATTTAAATCGGTTTTATAGCCGGAAGAAAAAGCATCAAAAATCTCATTAAAAGTACATAGGTACCATAATTTTTGAAAAAAAAAAAAAAAAGTTTGGTACCATACATTTTAAGTACTTTGCACAATTTCATCGCAGAAAAAAACTACCAATGTCATACTTCAAAAGCCTGAAAAATTTTCGAAAAATTGGTCTAGAAAAATTGTAGAAATTCGGGAAAAATTATTTATGAAGTATTATTGACACCCTGAAAAATTCAAAAATATGTTTAATTTTTTATCAAAAAATACGATTCAAAAAAGTCGGATATTTTGCTTGCTTGCTTCTTTTTTCCGCATAAAACGATTTTTTTAAAAGGTGAAATACAAGCACAAGGGTAGGGATAAGTCTGGAATATTGAAGTCTTTTCGCGAGTATTTTTTGAATTAAAACTTTCCTTTCGCTCATAACGATTTAATTTCCTATTTTTCCGAATTTAAATGAGCCCATAAATGAATTAGAAAAATCTAAAACCATTGATTTCGATAGGTACCTCTCTCAATAAAATGAAAATCTTTCATTTGGTCTCACCCCCCCACTCTAAAACTGGGTTCAGAAAATAAAAAAACATGGATTTAGAAATTTCACTCGAAATAGTTGAAAATCTTACAATAAAATTGGTGATAGTTGACGATGAAACATTCACGGCAAACCGGTTATGCAATTTTATTAACACCAATGAAAAAATAAAGAAAACTGTTCCATGACGGCAGACCGCGATTCCCAGGCAAACCAATTGATTAATTGGAAGAAAACCAATTTAAATTTAAAAAATCAAGGTTATCGCAAAAAAACCGAAAGGTTTTGCTTTGTAGCAGAAGCTTTTAAATCAAGAATTCTATCTACCGAAATTCCAAATTTTTTTAGTTTAACAAAATTCCATATTTTTTGTCAAACTTCAAACGTACAATAAATTGAAAAAATCGAATACCTACATATTTTGTTCGTCAAAATTGAAAGATTTTCTTAAAAAATAAAAAATGTATCAAAATTGAGAAATTTTTTAAAAATAAAATATTTGTAAAATCAAATCTGTCAAAATCGAAAAAATCTGTCAAAATTGAAAAAATTTGTCAAAACTGAAAAATTTTTCAAAATTGAAAAATTTGTTGAAATGAACAATTTTGTATCGGATAAATTTTAAAGTGGATAAAAAAATGTTGGAAAGTTAGAAAATATGTAAGTAGAACAAAGAATTTATAACAAGTGCATTTTTTGCTAAATAACTTGACAATTCTGCAGAATTTTTGAAAAAAATAAGGAAATTGAAAGTCTTGTAAAATTTTTTAAAATTCCATAACCCGATAACTTTGTAGAAACTCATAATTTTTTGGAATTGAAAATTTTATTACGTCTACCTATCTAAAAATTGCAAATTCTGCAAGGTTGAAAATTATGTGAGGAAAATATTAAAAATTGTGTAAAAATTTTGTTGAAATGGGATATTTTACTGACATTGTAAAATTTTGAAAATCAACCCGAAATTAAAAAATTTGTTTCATCATTTGGATGAAAAATTTAGAGAATTAGAAAAATTTATAAAAATTTACTCTCGACTTTTATATACTTAATGACTGGGTCACAAATTTCAATTTTTTCCCCCATCGATTTCTAATCTTCTTTATGTACATAATCATTTTACAGAAAATATATTCCCTCCTGTGATGGGCAAACGACTCCACCCCCAAAGTGTAGCAGTTGGTAAACGAGTAACATTCGAAGTAGAAGTAACTGGTACACCTACACCATTAGTGAACTGGTTCAAAGACGATAATCAGTTGGCTAAAATATCACCATTTTATAGACTTCGAGAACAAGGCAATTCGCACGCGTTGATTATTGAAAAAGGTAATTCCCAATTTCAGCAGCCATTATTCTCCTTTACATATTTTTGAAAAAAAAAAAAATTAACTAAATGCAATTTTTTTTTGAAATCAGTTCGCTTAGAAGATATCGGTCAATATAAAGTTAGAGCCTATAACGAAGCTGGCGAAGCAGTCAGTATCGCTACTTTGAATGTTTTCGAGCCACCACCACCTACCTCAAATAACATCACTTCGCAGTATTCGTTTGAAAACCAGGTACGTTATATTTCTACCCAGTCCGTTCTCTAGCTCCTAAATTTATTCCAGACAAACGATAAAAAAATTGAAATTTTAATCACCACTTAATTTTACAGTCTTTCGATAGTCAAATCATCCCGAAGAATAATTTCGACGCCACGAATTATTCTTCGCAGTTTAGCTCTAGTCATAAATCCGAATTTAAAAGCGTCTCGTCGTCCAAAACCGATAAAAAAATAAAATTCAACGTCGACGAAAACGATAAACCAATCGAACTGAAAAAAGATCACGAATTTTCTTCCATCACCAAAGATTACGATATCATCAAACCCTCATACGATTTCGGCAGCCCTGGCGAAACAAAATCCCAAAGTTTCGAGACCTTCAGCAAAGAAGAATCAATCTCCAAGAACACAAATGGGTTCAAGGAAACCAATCTGTATTCAATGGATTATTCAAAAACTAACAACGACCCAGCCATCCAAAAAGAATCGTTTTCATCGTTCTCGTCTTACGAACCATTCACCACACCTCCAATAGCCCCATATCCGAGCAGTTTCATCCTGGAACCCGGACCACCTCCGGAAATTGGCTATATACCTAAAGAAGCCGTACCCAAGGCTCGAGAAGCAATGGCCGAACGTGTCAAGAAACTAGAAAGCAGCCAACGTCAATTATCTCCCGTTGAAATACCTCCCGGTGCTGTGAAAATCTTCCCAACGATCGTGCCAAAGAAGAAAGACACCACCGAAAGCAGTTCCTTGGAGAAAAAATACTCTTCGTGTATCAAAGAATACAAGAAAACCATTGGCAGAAGTCTGAGCAACGAAAACACATCGCCAGCTGCGCCAACTCCCACTCCTAATATTTTGATCTCTGAAACTCCAGCGATGGCTCCGGCTCCTCCGGCAGATATTGGACCAATTTACCGGCCAGGAGCAGAAGTAGATTTGAGGCCAGCTTCTCCTCGACCTTCTGCCGAAGGAGTCAATATGGAAAGACTGTGGTCACATAAGAAAACCGAAGAAATTATTCGACCTGCGACACCTAAATCTGACCTCGAACCACCCAAGTTTAAAGTTCCAGATATTAAGAGATCTCTGTCTCCGGTTCCATCGGCCGAAGGGGTGGCCATGGATAAATTGTGGTCTCATCCGGTCTCCGGTGACAAACGTAGACCTCATTCGGTCATCGGTTTATCAGAAGACTCGATCAGTACCCAAAAAGTAACCGAGAATAGTTGGTCTTCAACGACTTACGATGTCAAAAAGGATTTCAAATCGGAAATCATTCAAGATAAAAAAATCACCAGTCCATCGCCTCGTCCTTTTCAACGTTCGGCTTCTGAAGAAAAACAGAAAAAGAAATTTAAATGGCCTCCTCAGGAGGTCAGTTTTGAAGACAGTTTGGTTAGAAAAACGTCAGATAAATTTAATTTGGAACCGGGTCCAGCTCCTGAGATGGCTTTTGCCCAAGCACCTTCAAATTTTGAGCAAAGTTCGTACGTCAAGACGACAGAGCAAGATTTAGAGAAGAATATTGAACATACAGCTCAAAAATACGTCTATGGGGGAGTTCGAGTTGTACCTGCTCCAGTTAAGACATCGTTTTCTTCATCGTATCAAAAGCAGGAAAGCTCGAATTACCAAACTTTGCCTAGATCTTTTAAATTCGCCTCGTCTAGCGATTCGAAATTCAAACCTGTCAAACCCTATGTGCAAAATTTCAATAAAAAGGCCGAACAAGATTACGAACATGATACTGAGGTGACCAAAATCAACGTTTATCCTCAGACCAATGCGAAACAAAGTGTATCCGAGTTGAAAGAATCCTTTAGCTCGTTCTCTGATCAAAAAGTGACCAATTTGCGTGAAAGTGGGTACACTGCTGACACAGACGAGCCGAATTTCCGAAGTACTTTCCTACAGAAGACTAGCAACACGTATTCTAAACCTGTCTTCAATTCGACCAGTTATCAGAAGATAGACGAATCGAATAAAATGCAGACTTTACCCAGAGTGTCCGAAAACAAGGTGATCAATCAAAAATTGGAGCTAATGTGTGATTTGTGTTCAGAATTTAACCAATTTTTACAAACCAGTTTCAAACTGATGATGTAGTTAGTGATCTAACGTGATTTTGTGTTTCAATTAATTCTAATTTGCGCCCATTTTTTTTTTCAATAATGATCTGAATAGACAAGTTGCACGAAAATTTTTTTTCAAAAAGAATATGATAGATCGAAAGTAGGTGTTAAAAGATGAAGATTAAAGAAAAAAATTCGAAAATTGGTCCATTAGGACCCGCGTAATGATTTTTTGAAAGTTGCATTTTTTTCGTAGCTCTGAAAAAGGGGGCGTGGTCACTGTGACGTCAGGAATTCGGATTTTATGGAAAATTGTTGGCTGGTGGGTATAAAATGATGAGTATTTTCTAAATACAGGAACAAAAACAAAATTTTCATACGTACTTATCAGTTGTTATCAATGAAAATTCAGTTTTTATTCTCGTATTTAGAAAATATGCATCATTTTATACCCACTAGCCAACAATTTTTCATAAAATCCGAATTACTGACGTCACAGTGACCACGCCCCCTTTTTCAGAGCTACGAAAAAAACGCAACTTTCAAAAAATCATTACGCGGGTCCTAATGGACCAATTTTCGAATTTTTTTCTTTAATCTTCATCTTTTAACATCTACTTTCGATCTATCATATTTTTTTTGAAAAAAAAATTTTGTGCAACTTGTCTATTTGCTGTGTCATTAATTTGAAGAAAAAAAATGTGTCGATTCGATAACTCATCAATTTTTTTTCAATTTTTCGCAGGTAACTCGAACATTAAACGAATCGAAAACGTCAACGACTGCGAAATCCTTCGCTCCCACCTACGGACCAATCAATCCGCCCAAATTTACCAAATCTGATTACCGTGAAAGCGACTACGAGAGCGATTTTGACTCGAGAATCCCTCCAATCTGGCGTCCATCCGATTCCGAGCCAGAAGAACCGCATTATCGACCAGTGAGACCAAACTTGACCCCAGTCAAACGTACATTCTCCAATCAAAACGAATATTCTACGTCATATTCGGACTCATCCGCCTCCAAATTTCAACCAGTATCACCAACTGCCTATCAATCGAAACCCAGCAGTGGAGATAGTATTTCGACATTTAATAAAAATAAATATCAAAGTTACGGATACAGCAGTGGAGGAGCAGCAGCGTCCACCGAATTAGTCAAACCTGTAAATGATTTTAAGACCTACCAAAGAGCCAATAGTTACGAAGATTATCAACATTCGGTATCCGAATCGATGGATAAGTCTTCATTTTCACAATATAGTACCGAGGTGAAAAGGATACAGAAAGTGGAGGAGATTAAAAAGAGGTTCGAGAGTCGGAGCACGTCGTATACGGATGATGTGACGTACCGACATGGTGACTCGAGCGAGGTGTATTCGCAATCTCGTATTCCTATCGAAAATTTCGGTGAGTTTAATTTATTTTGATAGGTAGTCGTAAACCGAATTCTGATGGACTCGTTCCCCCTGGCTGGAGAGTGGCTTCGTATTTTCAAATTTGAAAAAAAATTCTCGAATAATTATAAATACTTTAATATGGTAAAGAGGTTATTTGGCTACTGAAAAAAAATGGAGCCGATTTTTATCTCATTTCTGGGAAGAAACTGGGGCCCAAAATATGTGATTTCCAAGTTTAAAATTTTCAAACTAGGATTTTTCAGATTTATCCAATCACTTTTCATGACGAATTCGACTTTGAAAATTTAAAATCCCCTGGGGTATTTATTGAAAGAGCAAAAAAATGATTTTTTCCAATTTTTTCGATATTTTTCACCCCTCTCAAATTTTTCCAGATTTTTCGAGGGGTGTAAATTGGTCAAATATTCAAAAACCCGGTGAAATTACTCATTTTTATTCCTTAAAATTACTGATTTTCATCAATTTTTCGCGGTTTTTTGAATATTTGTCCGACTTTTATCACTCAGAAAAACCAGGGAAAATTCTGAGAGATATGAAATACATTGCAAAACGTTTGAAAAAATTAATGTATTTCTGCCTGTCTAAAAGTGGTGTTTTTCCAGGGTCAAATTTAAGGTCAATTTAAGTCGCTGGAAAACTGAAATTAAAAAAAAAAACAATGTTTCTGTCCAGTACCTTTACCCACGTACCAATTCTGAGTAAAAATCGGGTTAAAATTCGCGAAGATGGAATTTTTAGCTTGGAAATCACAAATATCTGCCTCGGAGGGGGGTGAGATGAAAATTCGATAATTCGCTCTAAAATCATTTTCTTTTTGGAAAAAAAAAATGGAGTGAAATAAAAATTTTGATTGAATTCCACCAAAAACCATATGAGCCCCTTATTCCCCCACAGCCTTTCAAAATTGGTAATTTTTTATTATTGTACCAAGAGGTAGAAAAATTTCTCCGATCTATTTGCCTCTAGAAAAGACTTGAGTGAGTAAGTATCTATTTACTAAAAAAAATAGTTGTAAGTAATGGATTCAAAATTTTTTCTGAAAATTCAGATGTCTCGACAGCAAAAAAAGGAAGGGGATTCTAAAAAATTTCATGTTAGAGGAGGTTACATCGAGGGACTGAAATTGGGATATTCTTAAGAGACACTACATACCTAATTCTTCTTTTCAAAACTATTTTTTGTACTTGACAGAAAATGGAAATGCTAAGCATGAAAAATTTAAAAATTTTCATGGTTGAGCTTTTTTCCATTTTTGAAAATTTGAGAATTTTCATTTTCCTCCTCTTTATCAAAGAATCTCAAATTTGATCAAATTCAAGTCTTTGGGTAGGTACCACTTACATACTTAAAAAAAAAAAAAAAAAAGGAAAAAAAGAAAACTGACTGAATCTTCGTAGATGAAAACAAAAAGTTTTGCGGTGGGAGCTTTAAAGTCATTAAAAATCTAAAAATATTTCAGAAACATACCTCTCCCTCCCCCTCCTCCCACCCACTCCATCCGTCAACAAATTTTGCGCAATTGTTTTCTGAATAGGACATTCTGCTTTTTCTGTAAAACCACAAACTCGAACTTATAACTCATAAAATTCTTCTTCTGTTACTTTTATGAATATTTTAGGTCGTAACGTCATAAAAATTGTCTAAAATTCATTTAAAAATTATCGATTGAATGGTTGGAAAATATCGTATAAATCATTTCATGAAATACATAGGAAAAAAACTCATCGATAATTTCACAAAAAATTATTTAAAATTTTGAGTGAATTTTCAGTTATAATTTTCTGAAACTTTCATTTCTCAATTTTTGCATTATTTTCTGAAAAATGTTGAAATGATTTAAACGATATTCGAAATCATTTCACAACTTTTATGATATTTTTGAAAAGTTTTCAATACCTACTCATTAGGTACCTATTTGAACGATATTTTTTTGTAGATTTCCTTCCATCATTTTCTCATATTTCAGCCATTTTTAAAAAAAAATTTTAGTTTTTAATAATTTATGAAACAGTCTAAGAATTTGAGCGAAATTTTCAACTTTGGTTTTGAATGAAATTTCTGAAATTTTGGGAAATAATTCTTCATAGTTCATACAATTTTTTCTAGTCATTTGAACCATAAAATGTTCAATTGCATTCAATACATATATTCAATATTCATACTGAGATCTGAAAAAAGATTAATTCCGAAACGAACTAGAAGCTATTTCACAACCTGTGGGGGGGAGGGATGATCCACAAAATCTTGATGTAAATTAAGGTTAAAGAAAATATTTCCACCCTTCAAAAAACCTAATTTTCTTTTTTTTTCGCAGCTTCTTCAAAACAAAACGAATCATTCAAAAGTTACAAAACGAATTCTCAACAATTCATCGACGACATCGTAAACAAAGTCAACACCAAACAAAACGAACTAAAACAAGGCGCATTGAAATCTCCTTCCCTCTACAGTCCACCAGTCTACTCGCACGACAACGAACCCCAAGTGTTCAGGGACCATTACAGGAATACCGAACATGGTAAGTTATTTCCATCCACACCGAGCAATCTTCCTGTAACAAAACAAAACTCTATCTAATCGTTTGCTATTTTTTATCCGGTGTTTCTCTCCTCTTAACTCTTAGGTATCGAACGACTCGATCCGAACGTCGAATTAATATTTTTCAAATACGATTTCGGATACGAATACCGTTTAATATCGCCCGGACCGAGCGAAGATAAACCTAGCACGATGCCCCCTCGTAACCAATCCGACATTCCGGTCGTAGTAATTCCAAAACATTATAACATTCCTGATTTCAAACCTAAAAAAATTATCGACGTTGATTATTCAACGTGGACACCAAAAATATGCCCTTATCGTTCGGCCCAGGAGTCTTTAACGAGAAGAAATCAAACAGGTTGAGAATTTTGTTCACTCTGTGATATGAATGTTGTATGCAATGTACCTAATGGTGGTGAAATATGCTACTCGTGTAGATATTACGTAAACTAAACTTATAAAAATCAATGTAAAATATTCCTCGAAAGGCAGGGTTCTCAACTGGTAGTAAAATGGACTGAAACAAAAATAAATCAAAGTGTTTCATAAAAGAATCCGGTATTCAAAATTTCAGATACCCACTGAAGATCATTTCTTGAATTATTTTGGCTTCAATTTTTGAAATTTCAAAATTACCCATAGCTGGGCGAAAAAATTTGATCTAATCACTGAAAAAGAACTGAAATTTGAAATGTAAGTGCCCTTATTTTGACCTCCCGAATTGATAAAAGGCGGTTTTGAGATGTTTTGAAGCCCTCAGAAAATGTTGGAAATTTCAAATACCTACTAAAAGAAAACTCGCCAATGTCCAATTTTCTGAATTCGTAATTTCATGATCAAATTCTTTCGATTTTTTCTTAAAATAAACATTACTGAAAAAAATTGAAATTTTCTATTTTCGACCTCCCCTCTCCTCCAAAAAAATCGATTGGAAGTGGATTCAAGACTTTTGGAACGTTCAGAAAATTTTGGAAATTTTCAACGCTGAAAAAAAAATCAGTAAAATAATTGGCTGAAATTTGTACTACGAATATGTTCTAACCGATTCGAGAGGCAGGGATCTGGAGGGGAGAGAGGGAGCCTGGTCTCTCCGTCTCTGGCTTTAGGACTTTTAAAAAAGTGCCTCCGGCTTCGAAAAAATCGTCTGAAGGGAGCCCTCCTCTCTCCCTCCTTCCTTCCCACCGAGTTCGCTCCGGATTTTTATCGGTAGATAGGTCGAAAATTCAGCACTTACCTATCTAGCATTTTTTCTGAGCCAACTTTCGAAACAAGTAAAATGAATTAAAGGAATTGTACTTAGCAAAAGCTCAAAATGTTTGAGAAACTCCAAATTCTGAATTTTGAGGCTCCAAAATGGGTTCACAAAAAATCAAATTTGAAAAATGATTAAAAATTTATTTTCAGTGATTTAAAAAACAAATATTTTGATTGGTTAAATCAATTTTCTACTTAAATAATTAAATTTTGAATTTTAGACCCATTTGGGGCCTCAAAACAGAACAAAATTTGAGAATTCATTAAAAATTGTGCGTTCAATGGTTCAAAAAACATATATTTTGATAGGTTGCATTAATACCTGACTTGAACCCCTTAATTTCAATTTTTTGTCAATTTTTTGAGGCCTTAAGAAGAATCAAATTTGAAAATCGGCCAAAAATTCGATCAATTTGATTTTTGTCCAGTAAAAATTTTCATGTGGACTTTTGTCTATATTGTGGGCCTTCTTCACAATTATTCTTTTCAGGTGAAATATTTACTTAAAAAAAATCAATTTGAACTCGAAGTCGCGAATTTTGGAAAATTGAGCTTCAATCGATCAAATAAATCAACAATTTGGGTCATCAACGACTACAGATTTTAAAATTCATCTGAACCATTTTTATAGACTTTTTTCCAATGCTTGAAAATTGCAAAAAAAAATTGGAGGCTCCAAAATGCCTTGAAACCGCTTCCAATCGATTTGAGAGATCAAAAATAGGGCTATCTATTAATTTTTAGGTTTTTTCGTTGATTAGATTACACATTCGTATTTAGCAGGGAGATGAGGTAATTGTGAAATTTCACAAATTAGCTTTTTAATGCTTAAAATTTTGGATATGGGTTCTTTTATGATTTTTTTCGATTTATTTTTATTTTGTTCAAAATTTTACTACTAGTTGGGATACCTTGTTTGCAAGTATTCCTTTTTTTTTCTTTAACGAAGTAGTCAATCTAACCAGCCCATGGGGGTGAAATTTGCATGCGTTTTTACCTTTGTTATTGATTGGAAAATTCCCATTATTACCTAAAGGTCTTATATCAGAATGAACTAGGTGATTTTTCTTCTGAACGTAGATTGATTGCATGTTTCTAACCCCTTTCTTCGTGTCCCTAATAAATGTGTAGATTTACTGGGCTATGTTCTTTCGAAAATCAAAATAATTCGGTATAAATTGATAATTTTTTCTTCGATGGTTTCAGTATCCTCGAATGAGGCAGGATGGACATCGGATGTGCAACGTTCGACTGAGGCTGAATATATCATAATTAACGGAACTGGCGAATCAGATAAACCACAAAAGGCTCCAGCTTTCACTACGGTTGGTAATTTTTAAATTTTCAAAATCCAGTCGAAATTTGAACTAATTTGGACTTTTTTGTCGACAGCCTTTACATGATATCGCAGCTGTGATTGGTAGTTTAGCTAGATTCGAATGTATTGTACAATCCGATCCTCCATTATCAATTGTTTGGAAAAAAGATGGCGAAGTCTTGCGTGATACTGATTTATTACAGATTAATTTCAGAAACGGTGTTTGCAAACTTACTTTATTTAAAACTTATAAATGTGAGTATAGTTCATTTCCAATTTTTTCTATCAATTTTTTTAAATCGTAAATTGAAAAATAAGTATTTAATTTTCTCGTTTTTTTTTTGGAATAGATGACGCCGGAACATATCAATGTATCGCCAAGAACTCCGGAGGCATAGCCGAAACCTCAGCAACGTTAAGTGTATCAGGTGAGAGAAGGTCTTTCATAAAGAAATAAAAGCTTTTTGTTGGGCAATGTTCGATTTATTGGGAAATACCGATGTACAATAACACCTCTTTTTTTTCTCTACGTTCTATCGTATTTTTTTGTTTTTCTCTCTATTTCTGCGCTCTCTAAGGCGTAGGTATACCTACGACATTACAGATATTAACTTCCATTTGTATTTGTATCGGTCACCGTTCTTCTATCACTGATTAATATGCATGTTATTATTATCTATGTAACTAATTGTAAAAAAAATAAAAATATACGAAATTCGTTTCTATACTTGCGGTATGTGTTATTTTTAATTTCTTATGTTCTGTGGTACTTTTTTCGCGTCATGGTAAAAGGGTATTCTTATATGTTGCTTTTTAGAGTAGTTGCGCTGAGTAGACTTGGTTAGTTATTAACTTTAATGGATATGTATGTGGGCTTGATATGATATTTTTACTGGGTGTATTGTTTCTTTTCTCTTTCGTTTTCTTCTTTCCAAATGTTTTTTATTTTCTGTATAAATGAGCTAGAGATATGGTAGTTGTAAAAATTAGTGGTGGCGGATTTTCGAAGTAGGAATTTGGACTTGATTTTAAGTACGTGTAATTTAATCATAATAGTTGTATGAAAATTACGAGGTTCGTAATGGATATTTTAATGTGGGGTTATGTTTTTTAAATGAAAAATGCCACTCATGCCCTTCCCACTTTAGGAATTAATGACTTTTTTCGCCAGCTGCTGTATTCTTAATTTTCCAACAGGAGTAGAAAAAATCAAAATATTAAAATTCTTTTTTTAATTAAATTTTTCTGTATTCTAAAAACTAAAGTATACTAAATAATCATTTCTTAAATTGAAAATTATTATGCTGCTGCTTTTAGACCAGTTTTTGGAAGAAACATGAATTAGATACAGCTTTTCATTATGTAATCCTTGATATAGAAACCACCCCTAAAGGTCAAAAGTTGTTTTATGAGTTGATACTGATTTTGAGCCTTTCAAAATAAGTAGACTTAAGAGTAAATATCAACTCAAAAATCAATTTTCAACTCCTTAGGGTGATTTTTATATCCAGGCTCACGTATGTATTTTCAATTTAAAAAAAAAAAATTCCATAATTTCTGGAAATTTGTTTTAGAAAATTTAAGCTTTTTTCAACATTTTTGTTACATTGTTCAATATTTTTTCTTATTTTTAGAAATTTTAAAAATTTAGATGACTTTCTAAGTATGATTTTGTAATGAAATGCTAATGCCAAAGGCCGAGGATAAATCATTTGAAGAAAATTTGAAATTGAAAAAATATTATTTTAAATGATCTTCAATTCAATTTTTTTTTCAATTCGTTAAAAAAAAAAATTTAAAATATTCAAAGTCGAGTTTTTACGAGGAAAAATGTATTTGTGAATTTTTAAATTTTGTACGTATTTGACGTATATCTATCCCATTGACTTTATAAAGATCTGATCTCATCGACACATTTCAGGGTAAAATTTATGCAAAATATTTTAAAATATGTACATAGAAGTGATAATTATTTTATTTTTGATCATTCAGAATGTAAAGGCTTGAAAAATAGGATACAATCCGCCATGTACTGAAATAAAATAAATCAAAAAATTTTGAAGGTAAAAAGAAAAATGTATGGTTTGAGTAGAATAAATTTGATCATTCGAGACAAAAACTAGGCAACTATTATTTTCTGATTTTTCTTGCTCAATTTAATAGTGAAAATCTGCATGAAATTTTTTTTTTTTAAATTTAAAAATACCAACAGGGCCAGTGGCGGCAACTTGCGTGTTGCTCGGATGCTCGAGCAACACATGAAAAAAAATAAGAGGGTTGAGCAACACATGAAAAAAATAAAAAATTTGTGAAAAATGCTCTGTAAATTGGCTACCATATTAAAAACCTATGTTAGACCTACCTATCTTTTTAAATATTTAAGAATTGAAAAAATTGCATATCTATAAAATTTTCAACTTGAAAAAAATGATCAACGTTCAGAGGCGTAGTCAGGGGGAGGGGTGTCTGGACCCCCCTTGAGGTCGAGAATTTTTTTGAGGAACTTTTTTTTTTAGGCATTAAAAATTCCAATTCGCTCGGGCATCAATAACATCACTTAAAAAGTACATTTTTTAGGCATTAAATATCTAATTTTTTCGAAATTTCGCCCTCGCTACGCTCGGGTGCAAATATGAACTATTTAGAGCTGAAGTACGAAAAAAGGCTCCTTTTTACCCTTCTCCCTCCCCCAAAATTTCTCGTTTTTCATATTTCTGTACCCATTTTGCAGCCACATAAAAAAAGCTTTCGACATCATTGGTTGAGACCCCCCTCCTTCAGACGATTCTACACCACTGTCAACGTTGACCCCCCCACCCCATTCCCAAGGGCCCCAAGTGAGTTTCAAAATCAGCAACACATGACAAAATGCCAAGTTGCCGCCCCTGAACAGGGCAGGGTAAGATTGATATCGATTTTAAAAAATGATGAAACTACTCTGACGCCATTGAAAAAATACATTTTGAACATTTTTATTCACCCACCTACCTGTAGTAAAAAGTTATAGAGAATGAATTTAATTCTGAACTAAGCTGAAGATGAATCACTATTTTTAAAATAAATTGATTGTCATCATTGAGGAATGAGAGGACGAGAGGAGAATGAAAAATAAAACAGACATCTTACGTATGTTATGACTCGTAAAAGAATTGACGATTGCTAATTTTCACCCCCCCCCCCCTACCGTCCCCGCAGACTTCGTTTCATGGTTGTTTGGCTCAATTTATTTAGTTCTTTCTTCTTTTTTCAAATCAAACGTTTTACTTAATTTGTTTTTTGATGAGTAATTTTTTCTTAGGTATCTAATTCGATTTTTCAAAATAATAGATTTTTTGCTTTGATAAAAAAAATTAACTGTAATGTAAGTAAATGAATTGAAATGGAAAAAGAGATGAAAAAATAATTAATTATTGGAGGCAAACTGGAGGAAAATTATTCAGTAGGTATTATGGGTGAAAAAAAATACCTGTAAAAAAAGTTCGCTTTGATTTTTCAATTTTTCTTTAAAAAAGAATTACTTATGATTGTAAAAATTTCAAATAGAACATAATTTTCAACCATGAATTTTATATTTACTTCCGTCAATTTTAAAAAATCGAACGATAATATTTTCAAGGATAGTTGGTGTAGGTATCCTAGACCTACCTACTTATCAGATAATTTTTTTTTTTTTCATTTTCACCAACTGCAAATGTAATAAATTCTGCACTTTTTTAATTACTTTCCACCTACGACCAAGTACATCATTTTTATTAATGCATCTCTTCCTCTTCCTCCCACCACCCAAAAAATAATAAAAAAATAAAAAGAATTAGATACGCGTTATTGCCAAACTAAGTGTTACTTATGAATTTATGAATTTTGTTAAATTTATACTTTGACATTTTTAATTACCATGCTCTTGAAATATTTTCCTGCTTCTTTCATTTGAAATTTTAAAAAAAGTGAGTTGAACGCAGGGATTCGCCAAAGCATCTAAGGTGAAGAAATAAGAGAGGGGGAGATAAACTAGAGCTTACTATTCTTCATTCTTAATCAGCCGCAAATATCCAGATGAGAATAAATTTTCGAAATGAGGGGGAAAATTTTAGAAAAACGATCACTGATTACACAAGATCTTCGAATATCAATAGTCAAATTTTTACGATTTTTCTGATACTTCTGTCAATTCTGCGTACGTCTCAAAATGTGACCAAGAAACCAAAATTGAGACATTTTCAATTTTCCAGCTGCGAGTTTAAGAAATAACAAGCAATTTGACCAAATTAAGGAGTATCTAGGTACAGTATTTGAAGAGTAGCTTTGGGACACGATTATTGTCAAAAATTAAAAATTCTGTAAAATAATCTTCAATTAAACATGGTTCAAGCGTTCAGTGCCACCTCATTTCCCCTCTACACAGTACGAGATGTTATAATTTGAGTATACTCGGTGAATTTCATTATTTTGATTTTTTTGGGCTTTCAATTCCCTTTTCGCCATTTCTCTGCGAAAAATTATTTCCAAAAAGATTTGGCTTTTTTAGAGTTAACAATTTTCGTTCAGATGCTTATTTTTCATTTTTTTGAAACAAAAATAGGTGCGGTCCTAAAAAAACTTCGGTTTCTCAAATAAGAAATAAAGAAAGCTTCGATTTTATTTTTTGCATAGAAAATCATTTTTTAGACTAGACATATATGTTTGATGCGAATAATCTCTTTTGATTGGAAATCAATTCATTCCCTTACTTTTCTTTATTGAATAATTGAAAATGTTTGGATGTTTTTTTTTCTGAAAATCATCAGATTTTGTCTTTCTCTTTCGTTTCTCACGAGAAAAAACGAGGGACCAAATTCTTTTCTGGATCATTTCAATTTTATATTGAAAGAAACTGTATTTGAGGATTATTTTTTTCAATTCCATAATTTTAAAAAAATCTCAATCTGAGATGTTGACATCAGATACTAAAAATAAAAAATTCATTTATTTGAAAATTTTTTTAAAAATTGAAAAAAAATCGCCAATTTTTATTTCAAAAATTTAAAAAAATCGTAAATTTTTATTTCAAAAATTAAAAAAAAATCGTCAATTTTTAATTGAAAATTTTTTTAAAAATCGTCAATTTTTATTTGAAAAATTGAAAAAAAAATCGTCAATTTTTTCAGAATTATGGAGCTTAAAAACAACCTGAATTAGATGATAATTTTGGTCCCACGAAAATTATCCCCTTTCAACTCCTTAACGTCAAAAAACCATCTCAAAATAAACTCCTACCTACGACAATGAATCGGCGCATTAACCACTAATAAATCGTTTTTTTCTTTGTCCAAAAAAAAACCATTCCTCTATGAAATTCAATCCCCTTAAAGCATCTTAAAGGTCGAGAAACGCATTTATATCCGTCTCAGCAGCACACATGCGTCCAGTACATTCGAACTACGTGTTAATTATCAGCTATGAAAATACTCGCGAAACAGACGAATTAAATTAATTTAGTGTAAAATTCAGTAAAAAAAATCATACGAGGATAAAAATATTTGAAATGGTGACGAGCATGCGCCCTGATCATTTTATATTGGATTGCGAATGTTGATCGTGTCTTATTCATAGTCTATACATCGGTGTTGCTCTTGGGTCAAGAAGTGAAAAAAATTCGTGTTAGTACGAATACAAAAAGGAACAGAGAAAGATATTTGTACGTGTGTACTCGATAAAAGACGTAAATAAAGTTATTTTGAGTTTTTTTTTAACATAGCTTGGGTAGAGCTTAGTAGACTGGCGTTTTAGTATCATGCCAAGTTGGAGATTTCGTGCTACCCACAGCGTGTATAAGGCGTCGCGGTACCCTCTCCCTGAACGGAATTCTAATTTTAACTGTGTCATCGTGTCTTATGTCATTTTTATTAAAACTGGTACATTTTGATGTAAATATTATTCGGGGTTCGGCCGCGAATAGAATTTGATACGGCCGGCAAGACTAATAGCTCTTTGGGTTTATTTAGACTGAATTTATTCATCACTTTGTGCATGTCCCACGTCGAGAGGAAATCTCGTCGTTGAGGATATATCTACGTGATCTTACTCTAGAGAGTTTTCAGATCTGTCCTTGCTCGTATATTCGTTACCCCTTGTTTACGCTTGCTCTTCTGGTCGTACAACGAAAACATTTTATTCGAAAAATTTCGCTATATTTTGGGTTCGGTCCAGTTCTCTCTGTGTTGCTCTCTGCCTGTGTGGTGATGAATCTGTGGTACCTTATGGTGGAGTTTTTTTGTCTTGCGAATGATTCTACGAGGATGTAATTTTTATACGTAGGTCTAGGTACTTATCTGCCAAATATTCGAGCTAAAGATCTCCATTATAATGTTACGAGCGGATAATTTTCATTGTCGGCGAATTAACCGCCGTGTATTTTCGGTGCAAGTATTATAATTACCTACCGGATTTCTCGGAGGTTTTTCTCGGGTCCCATTTTGACCCGAGAATGGGGTTTTTTGAACTTTCACGTGCGAGGCCATTTTTTTTACGATTCGAATCATCGATCATATTCGAAAGGGATGAGCAAAAAAGGGTTGAAGAGTTAATTTATCCCAATGAGATTCTTCAATATTTAATTGGGAAAATTCAAAATTTCTATTCATGAGTTGGGAAAATTTACCATTTTTACTCAAATTTTCGTATTTTTGTGAGAAAGCAAAAAAAAAAAAAATACGATCATTTCAGTGTCATTTTCTCTAGGAGGATTTCCATTTTTCGAATTTTATCAAGTTGGATAAATTAACTGTTTGAAATCTTTTTCTCCATGTTGGATAAATTTTCTCATATTTTATGCAATAGAGAAGGTGTTCATTTCATCATTGTTTTTAATTTTCCTGAATTATTTTTTAGATTTTCCCTGAATTTTTTTTGTATTTTCTAATTTTTTTCAAAATGCAAAATTTTTCGTATTTCTCCAAGTTGGTATAATTTTCAAGTATTCCAAAAATGGAGGAATTTTCAAACTTTTTGCAGTTAAAAAAAATGTTTTTCCGTGGTTAAAAAAATGTGTATGAGTATTTTACAATTCTCCAAAGTTGGAAAATTTTCTATTCCTCTCAAGATGAAAAAAATCGTCATATTTTCCAAAGTGGATAGAATCTTCAAGTTTTCTCAAAACGAAAAAATTGTCAAATTTTTTCATAACGTAAAATTTTTTTTATTTTCCAATGTTCTCAAAATAGAAAATTCGTTCATATTTTCCAAATTGGGAAAATTTTCGAACTTCCTTTGATTGAAAAAATGTTTAATTTTCCAATTCTCTCAAGTTGGAAAATTTTTCATACTTTTTCAAGTAAGAAAATTTCGATTTTTTCTCAAGTTTTTCCAAACTTTTAAATTTTTTAAAGGTGGTTATTTTTTTCTGATTGTCTCAAAATGAAAAATTTTCATACGCTTTCCCAACTTGAAAGTTACCATTTTGTAGGTATCTAAATCGACTCGTATTTTTAAATGATTTTTCTAGAAGAAAATTCATCATTTGTATCGATATTTTTTCAAGTTGAGATTTTATGACATTTTTAAGGAAGAATGTAATGTAAATTTGCAACAAAAAAAACAACATATAATGAACAATTGGATGAGAGGAAGAAGGCCAACTGTTTTAAAATTCAATTTGGCCAACATGTGGCATCCTAATTCTCAAAAAATCGAATCGGTTTCAAGTCTGAATGAACTAACTTTCAAAATTTTCAATCATCTAAAATTTAGTTGGATCGAAGTCCGAAGTATGTAGTTATGTAGCAAAAAAAATTAAATAGAAATTATCCTAAAAAGTAACCTGTTAGGAGAGAAAAGATATTGAATCAATTGAAGACAATTCAGTGGCGTAGATAGCAATTTTTTTGGGGGGGGGAGGGTGATGGCTAAGAAGTAGAGAGGAGCCTTTGTTTGCAGTGTTGCTTCATACGTAATTATGATTTTGTTCATGCTCGAGGAAAGCGATGGCGAAGTTATACCCAAAAAAAGAAATTTTTAAATGTTTTAAAATCATGGAGAGTTATTGTGAGAAAATTCATAATTCAAAAAATTACCAAAAATTGAAAAATTTGCAGCGAAATTTCGAAGTTGGAGAAAATTTGAAGACAATAATCAAGTTGAAATTTTTTTAAATACATACTAAAATTTTTCTCAACTATTTTTCTCAACATTTTTCCAACTTCTTATTTTTTTAAATTTTCCTTCAACTCAGAATTTTTTTCAAAAATTGTCCTCAATTTTTTCGAATTTGAATTTGAAAAAATTTCAACTTCATGTTTTTCAAAATTTTTTTCAACCTCTGATTCCAATTGAAAAATTTTTCTGCATATAATAACGTTGAAAAGAATTTTTAAAAATCAAAACTACACAAATTTTGAGAAAATTGAAATTTCAACTGTTGAAAAAATTCTTATGTTGGATGGGTACATTTTAGAAAAAATCTAAGGTTAAAAAAATGTAGATTCTTAAAATAAAATAGGATTTTATGGATCGTCGAAATCGCATTGAAAATGATTTGGAAGTTCATAAATTACCAACGAATTTTTGAACTACCGACGTCAATTTTTGGAACAACCAAAATAACCTGAAAATACCCTTTAGAATAACCTCTGAAAGAAGCATTGCGGGGAGGGGCTGAAAAAATCCAACTGATTCAGGTTGTAGGTCTATAGGTATCAAAGTATGATAGGAAAAATTTGAAAATCTTAGCTGAAATTTTCACAGATTTACTCCCCTCTCCCGGAAATGTTTTCAGAAATCGTAACTTCATTGATCTTCATCACTCCAAATATTCCAAAAAAAATTTACAGCTCACTTCATCTTCATTACAAAATATGCCTATGGAAGTCTACTCTTTGCAGCCTTTTTGTATAAGTACCAATGTAATCGTGTCACGCCACAAATACTGCATGAATAATTTCGCGTGTCTGTACTGGTTGACGGGTTTAAAATAAGTACCTCATTCGCTCAATTACCAAGCATTGATGTATTTATTACGGTTTTTTTCTTTCTACTATATTCTTCTTCTTGGTCGCTTCTTTATACTGGTACATCTAAGTACATTTTACTCTTCCAATATTAATGGACATGTAATTTGTCTATAGGAGTGTTAGAGTGAATCACCGAAATGAAAAGTACCGTAATGAACATACGCCCGGCCCGGACCACGTTCGAATAATTATTACAATTAGCGTGTGTTTATAGTAAACACTGATTCTTGAAACTTCGATACACAGGTGCATTGCATTTATCCTTTAGAATATAAAAAACGATTTGCACGTTTGTTTTTTGTTTCTTTTCTATTCTTTTTTGTATTGATTTTTTTTCTACATTGTTTGTACTTTTAGTAAATTAATAAAGTGGTATTGAAAAAAATTTAATGGTTTTTGTGTATTTTTATAATCAGTATAATTTTTTCCATTCGGATAATAAATTATCTAGGAGAATTTTGGGAGTTTTTGGCGCCTCGATGTTTCGAAGTTTGAGAATCAATGTTTGCTTGGGCGCTGAAAAAAATTATCTCTGATAGACTTTGATGAAATTGGTAAATAGGTAAATCAGGTCTTTAGTAGAATTTTAAGGGAAATAGCTAGTTGGAATTTTGATGGACTTCGGCAAAAAAAATTGTACTAATTTTTTTAGCATTTATGAATTTTTTCTAAATGTTGACCCTTGATCCTTCTCCTCGCCCCCTTATCTCGCTAGTTTTTTCGTACATAGATGAATTAAGGGCTTCGAAAATTGAAATTATAGATTTTTTGTTCATTTAAAAGAGAGATAGAGAGAGAGAGAGCGACAAGAGTGCGAAAAAAGATGTACACGATCAGAAAAAGAAAAGTCAATCGAATTATCAAAGGTCACCATTCAAAGGAAATGGTTGCTCTGAAATTTTCGAATGATGCACAGCATCAAAAAAATGACATGTGAATTTTTAAAATTTGCCTATGGCTACGTCAAGTCTAAAAAATGTAATTTTCATTTTTGAGCAAAGGCAAAAATTTTTCAAAAAAGTATAATTTATAAGCAATGTTTCTAATTGATCGGTGCACTTGAATGGATAAAAAATGGCAAATATTTGCCTCAAAAATTATTGAATATAAAATGCAGATGAAACCTGAGACGTCATTTTTTTTAAATTTTGAAAATTGATACTTGATCACCGCCTTCGATTTGAAAACGACTGAAATTTTCTCTCTTAAACTGAATCAGTCAAAATTGACTGATGAAATCAGTAAAATCATGTCACTGTAAAAATCAGTGAAAAATTTACTGATTCAATCAGTGAATTTTCATTTTTGAATCCGTAAAAATAAAATACACCCTTTCAATTAGTAGTTAATTACCTACTGATTCAACCAGTAAATTAAAATTTTCACTGATTCATTTCAATAGATGAGCAAAAATTACGGATTTAAAAATAAAAATTTACTAATTGAATCGGTAATTTTTCACTGATTGACAGTCAAATTTCACTGATCAACAGTGAAATCAGAGAAATTTCACTGCCAATCAGTGACATGATTCCGTCTCTTTCAATTAGTCAATCTTCAGATTTTGACTGATTCAAGTTTAGAGAGTTTAGAAAGAGCTAGTTCCAGAACTCACATCTCCAAAATTTCAGCTACCCTGGTTTTTTGATCTCTGATGAATTTTTTTTAGGTAGTTTTCAACAAAAATTCATGTTTTTTGAAAAAAAAAGGGAAAAATTGAGTCACTGTAAGAATCAGTGAAAAAATTCACTGATTGAATCAGAAAATTTTGACTGATTTCAATCAGTCAATCAATTTTTACTGATTCAATAATCAAAATTCACTATTTGAATCAGTAATTTTGTACTGATTGACAGAAAAATATCACTGATCAACAGGAGAATCAGTGGAATATTTGACTGATAATCAGTGACTTGATTTTCTCTATTTCATTAGTCAATTTCGGCATTTTTGACTGATTTAAATTTAGAGAGTAGAATTTGAATCTTTGAATAATATTGATATTTCGAAACCAATTTTTACTATCTCCAGCCATTCTGGACTTTTCAGTAAGATTTTGAAGTATTTGTAATTCTTCCAAAAAAATTATGAAATTGATCAGAATGATTCTGTTCTTTTGATCTGCGCTAAATTTGAAATTTTGTTTTAAAAAAAACATACATCAGGTATCGACATGGACATCGGGATGAAGATAGAAACTATTGAATATTTCAGGAGTTTGACATCAGGTAAGGTCCCAAGTTACTTCACAGCAATTTTTATAAAGCTGTAATAAAAAATTGTTGCATTTTGCTCAAAATTAAAATTATGGATTCCACTCAAAATCGTTATTTTTGAAAAATAACTAGCCATTTCTTATAATCATTTTTTTTTTAATTTAAAAAAAAAAAAGACTAAAAACGATGATTTATATGGTATGCTGGTTGCGCCGTTTCCTGTCGTTTGTGTGAAAAACGACAGAACAGAAAAATTTTTTGACACACTGATATTTCGATTTTTTTTCAAAACTTTTTTTATTTTGGAAAAATGATTCAAAACGATAATTTTTAGGTCTATTGAAGGCGTCGCTTCTTGTCATTTCTTTGGAAAATGACAGAACGAAAATTTCTCGACATACTGAAATTTTGGTTTCCATTCAAATCTTTTTTATTTTTGAAAAACGAATAAAAAAGATCATTTTTAGGTATGTTAGAAGCGTCGTTTCTTGTCGTTTCTATGAAAAACGACAGAACGAAAGTTTTCCAACACACGAATCCAGTAGTCTAAAATTTCTCTTCCCTCCCCCAAAAAATCATTGATTTTAAAATCAAAATTCACCTAAATTTTACCTAATAAAGCCTTCAACCCATAAAATATTTTGTCCGCCAATTTTTGAAAAATTTTCAAATTCTTGAAAAATTGGCGGACGAAAGCACATCAACTTTGACATCCTCATTGCAGAAAAAAATGACCCGATGATTACTTCCCAGCAAATGTCACACTTCCACCCAATCCGCTTCGTATATCTTGGCATTATAAAAACGGAAAGTAAACCAAATTTCTATCAAAAAGAATAGTGCATTACTCGGTTAGAAAACATTGACGCACGTTTTTGAAATTTTTCTTTTGCCAAATGGTGTAATTCATATTTCCTCACGTATGAAAAAATTCGCTTGACTGGCGTTTGTTAGCACGAATACCGCTCGAAGACGACCACATGTTTAACATTGGATTGGCCTTTGGTCTTGGACCGATTTCAGAACCAGGAGTCATTAAAATCACAAAACTAAACGTTTTTTTCAGCCTACTTGAAAAATTTGTGGCGAATTAAAAGGACATTTTTCATAGCGCGAAAATTGCAACTGTGGCGTGGGGCGATGTGATCTTCCAATGCCAAAATTTATTCCGCTCGATACCGACGTGAGAAATGCATAAAGTATCGATGGATTTGATTTTAAGCCAAAATTACAGTACTCGAACGACTCTCCGCGTTAAAATTTCCAATCGTCGTATCATCTACCGTTCGAGTGCATTCAAAAATAGAGTTTTGTGAATAGGCGTGGGGTGAAATTATGAATCATATTGTGAGATGCCAGACTTTTGTAATGTTTTGATTCAATTTTCAAATTAATATCAGAACGGTGCATTTTTTTTCTGAGATTCTAAGGGATGTAAATCAATATAATTGAAGGGTACCGAGAATGTTCCATTTGAATTTTAAATCGCGTAAAAAAATAATTAGAGCTGGAACTCGTCCAAAATGGCGGTGGTGACTTGTACGATTTCGTTTTGTTGTCGCGTGCTTAATGAAAGAATCTTAGGATGACGTTGAGTTCGTTAATTCTATTTTGAAAATAATGTATGTAGTCAGGAAGAAATGCATGAGTGATGCACAGAAAAGAAAAACTTGGAAAATGAAAAATTATTGCGCAAAAAACTGTAAGTAATGATCGCCCACCGTATTTGAAACGTAGGTGATGCTGAGATAAGTACATATAGTTAAAGGAAGTATAAGCACCGATTTAGCTTTTGTTTTTACCCCATTCGAAGTTGTATTAAGACGCACGTTTCTATTAATAAGACTTCTTCACCCTCCTTGGAATACGTATCGTGTTCTCGGTAGAGCTGATTTAAATTTATCTGGAGTGTAAACGATTTAATTGTTCGAACAACGTTATTCTATTCCTCCATCCTGTAATCTTTTTTTAAAGAGATATGTGGAGGAATTTAGGGGAAAGAAAAGAATCCTTAATTGGAATCTTTAAAAATAAAAATGGCAAAGTGCATTATATGGAATGTTTACATCGTAAAATTCTCATGGCTGTGGGTTAAAATCGTCATAAATTGATGTGTTAAAGAGGTAAGATGCTATGAATGGTACGTGTGGTACCTAGACCTACTACTTTTAATCCATCGAGCTTATGGAAACGTTGAAGTAGGTCTGTAATTTTATGAAAGGTCGTAAATTTCGTCTGGTTTACTTTTAGGTGCATTTTACGTAGTTATGGACCTGGACTCTATTTTACCATTATTTCTCGATATTATTTCCGTTTCGGGTTTATTTACTGAACTATTTTGTTCTGGAGATTTTTTCTGCAAATTTACCAGCTCACAAAAAATAATGGCACAACTTGAGGCAACCTTATCTTTAAATTAATTAGTTGTAGACCAACTGATTACCGTATCTTAAAGTCTATTCATAATTTTTTTATTCCATTTGAATTTTTTGGTGCCATTTTTTCATTTTTTGGATATTTTGGAGCCAATTTCAATTGATTGTAAAGCAGAACGTCGGCACAAAAAAGCAGAACTGAAATCTCAATGTCAAAATTCTTGTAGATAAGTAAAGATAAAATTGATAAAATGACATTTTTTATGAACTAGATTTTCTGAAGGTCTTGGAAAAGTTTTATGAAATTTGGGATATTTATTCATCAGGTGGGACATGATTTTATCCAAAATAATGATATTTTCAAATAAAAATAGAATGTAGTTTTAAATTGTGAGGTAGTACGTACTCGTATATCAAAATATGGAATATGTTGCGAGGAATGTTTTTCCAAATAATATGAATTGCTCTCTCTCATTTATAAACCAAGGAAAATTATCGAAAATCATTGAGAAACAAGCAAAATTGCAGCCCAATAGAAAATCAGTGAAAAAATTTTCACTGAAAACAAATTAGTGAGAAAAATTACTGGACAATGGGTGAAAATTCACTGAAAATCAGTGTATTTCACTGGTATTTCTTGTGCTGCAATGTGTGCAAGAAAACAGGTATGGTATTTTTTTTTTCAAAATATGGAATATTTTTTTTAAAAAATTTGGATTATTTTCTCAAAATATGGGGTCATCATTTTTTCAAAATCTGGGGTATTTTTTAAAATCTGAGATTTAAAATCTGGGATATTTTATTCAAAATCTGGGATACTTTTTCAAGAACTGGAATATTTTTTAAACTATGGGATATTTTCTTCAAAATATGGGATATTTTCTTCAAAATATGGAATATTTTCTTCAAAATATGGAATATTTTTTCGAAATATGGGATATTTTTTCGAAATATGGAATTTTTTAAAAATATTGATTATTTTCTCAAAATATGGGGTCAGTATTTTTTTTAAATCTGGGGTATTTTTTTAAAGATCTGGGACATTTTTTAAAATCTGGGATATTTTATTCAAAATCTGGGATATTTTTCCAAAAACTGGAATATTTTTCAAAATCTGGGATATTTTTTCAAAATAAGGGATGTTTTTTCAAAATATGGGATATTTTCTTCAAAATATGTTTTTTTTAAAGATATGGGATTTTTCTTCAAAATATGGGATATTTTCTTCAAAATATGGGATATTTTCTTCAAAATACGGGATATTTTCTTCAAAATATGGGATATTTTTCCAAAAACTGGAATATTTTTCAAAATCTGGGATATTTTTTCAAAATAAGGGATGTTTTTTCAAAATATGGGATATTTTCTTCAAAATATGTTTTTTTTAAAGATATGGGATTTTTTTCTTCAAAATATGGGATATTTTCTTTAAAATATGGGATATTTTCTTCAAAATACGGGATATTTTCTTCAAAATACGGGATATTTTCTTCAAAATACGGGATATTTTCTTCAAAATACGGGATATTTTCTTCAAAATATGGGATATTTTCTTCAAAATATGGAATATTTTTTCGAAATATGGAATATTTATTCGAAATATGGGATATTTTTTCAAAATAAGGGATGTTTTTTCAAAATATGGGATATTTTCTTCAAAATATGTTTTTTTAAAAGATATGGGATTTTTTCTTCCAAATATGGGATATTTTCTTCAAAATATGGGATATTTTCTTCAAAATATGGGATATTTTCTTCAAAATATGGGATATTTTCTTCAAAATACGGGATATTTTCTTCAAAATATGGGATATTTTCTTCAAAATATGGAATATTTTTTCGAAATATGGAATATTTATTCGAAATATGGAATATTTATTCGAAATATGGGATATTTTTTCGAAATATGGGATTTTTTAAAAATATTGATTATTTTCTCAAAATCTGGGGTATTTTTTCAAAATATGGGGTAAGTATTTATTCAAAATATGGGACAATTTTTCAAAATATGGATTATTTTCTCAAAATCTACAGGGAAAGGGAGGGCGAAGAATACGGAGCAGTTTCTCTTCTTTTCTCAAGAAATTAGTGTTTCGAGTTGAAAAATTTTCCAAATAAAGTGTGATAATCTAATGACTTGATGAACGAGAAAACTATGTACCTACTTTTGGAGTCGAAAAAATCAAATGAAAATTTTCGATCTCCACCCCCCCTCCCCCCACTGCTGTTTTAAATCTCCTCTTTTATTGAAATTCAATATATTTATTTCAATGTATTTTATACTATTTTGAAGTTCCCTAATTATGCCTACATATGTCTGTGCATAGATTTCTGTAATTATTTACATAATGACATCCAAAATCGATTTTTAAGCATTGCAGCAGCTCAGAATCATTTTCAGTATTTTTGTTTCAACATGAATGGAAATTTTTGGGAAATTTTGAGATATTTACAAATTTCTTTTGCTTTGAAGATTTTTTGGGCCATTTCAATGTTTATTAAAATTCTCATTTTGAATTTAAGAACATTATTTCGAGCCCTAAAACTATTAATTCAATTTTTGAGCAAAATTTTCATTATTTGTGATAGAAATGTTTTGTGCACATTTTTCAATTTTTCCCTTTTCCCTGTCCTCATTTTACAAAATTTACTCAACAGATGACTAATCGAATTGGAATGAATCGAATAAAAAAAACAATTTACAAAAATATACGTAATTTCATCTAAAAACTCATCGAGACGAGTGCCAAAATGCAATTGAACGAACTCCGAGAAAAATTATCGTGCAATTTTCTCAAAAAAAAAAAAATCGCAATAAATCAGAGATCGAGTAACCAAATAGTCGAGATCATCCGACGATGAAAAAATTTCGAAATTCACGCTCAGGATTCAACATGCATAATATTGAGCGCTTAAGGAGGTCATTTGATGCTGTCCCGTATCTAAAACTAGTGTAGTACGTCATTGGGCACTATTTTTGGCAGCGATTACTCTTCTTCGAAGTCCCCACCAACGATATCCGACTCCACGAAGGGATTTCGATTTGTATGTACATCTGAACGAACGGTATCTCAATACTGTTTTTCGACCGACGTCCTGCAATTGTACAGTGAATTTTTTATATTATGGCTCGTGGCTTAAAAAAACGAAAAAGGCAGTGATAGTGATCGATTTTGGATTTGCGACTTTACCCCCCTCTGTTTTTTATTAATTTTTTATAATTTTTTGTGGTGAATTGGTGTAACTAGTGCGCATATTTTCTGGTATCGTTCGATTTTGTGCGAAGGCGGCGTTTACGCTGCGAATTTTTTCACTTCGTATTGGTTTCGGTAAAAAAAGGTGAAAATGCAGCGTCAGCATTCTCAGCAAGAGAAACAAATCACCCAGCGTACCGAGCAGTACAGCAGGGTTGAACAGCAGCAACGTGTTACTCGACAATATTCTACCCAAAGGACACAAGAAAGTAAGATTTATGGGTTTTCTATGGTTTTGCGTGATCGTATCAGGTGTCTTGGTCGTCTTTAGTTACTTTTTCGCCGGATTTAGTTGCAACACTGCTCGAAGCCGGTTAACCCATTGCTGTAACTAACCATCTGGTTGTTTTGCCATATAAAGGCTGCCCGAACATGTAAAAGTAATTCCATCAGTGTACAATTTGCACTCTTTAGTCATGACGTGTTTTGTGCAAATAAACGAGACCTATGGTGTTTTTTTTTCGTAATTTTTTTCATCTCGGTAAAATCTGCATGAGATTCGAAATGTTCGTTTAATCTTCTGGATTCGAATTACCGGTGCCATGACCACGATCAAGTCGAAATTATTCCAGCAGTTTTCTGGTTAGTAATCGACGATGGTTTTTTATTGGAATTCGATTTATAGTGCCATTAATTTCTTTTAACGAGATGTTACTTATGGCTCCACGAAGCATCTAAGTAGCTCTATACATTTCGTCGGAAGATTTCGTAATTTGTCTTAACGGTTCTTGAAGATGATATATGTTCGTGTTTGTAATCGATATGGCTAATGAATTAATCTTTGGAAATTTTTTCGTATTGTTTAATTTGTTTCTTCGAGCCGGTGTTTGGTATTGTGTGATGGTAAAGCTGTTGTATGTGTCTAGTGTTTTGTTTTTTCTGTCCTGTTGTGTGGTGAAGCGGTCCGATGGGTATGTTTTGAATAGATTATTAATTTATTTAGTCGAGATGCCAATGCCACCGATTGTAAATAATCCTATTTTGATCGAGAGATCTATTTTTGAAGCTCTGATGAGTTGATTTCATGTCTAGTGATGGTAAGGTGAGGAGAGGGGGAAGGGGAATTCAATTATAAATCTTATGTAATTCCATAATTTATTTGGATGAAAGTTTAATCATCTTTTTCTTGTATTCTTACGTAACATGCTCTTTTTTTTTCAAAAATAGTTTTGAAAAATTAAAGAAATGAATCATAAATGAGCCGCATAAAAATCGTATTCGTCTCTCTTCCCTTCAACTTCCCATCTTCGTGGCATTTATTTTTGAAATATGTTTCATCGTTTTCTTTCCTCAGTTCTTGTAATAATTATCAATGTTGGCCATCTATTTTGAAATGACAAATAGGCTTGGTTAATAGGTGTTTTAGGGATACCGGTCCAAAAAAAAGTGAGTCAGAATCACCCACAATATTTGATCGAATGGTGAAGAAGGGTTTGAGGTGTAGGGGGAGGGGAGTAGGAGGTATGCAAATGCACGTGTTAGAGGAAAAAGAAAGTTGATGAAATGTAGTGACAATAGGAAAAGATATGGGGATGGAAGGAAGGAGAGGGGTAAAATTTGGCACCGGAAAGTAGAAGAATTTAAACGTCTCGAAACCAAGGACAAATTTATGTATTTTTGGGGTGGAGGAAATTCACTTTTTGATTATTTTGAGTCCATTTTCATTGATTTTTGGAGAAATAGGGAATCTGTAGGAAGTGAAAGGGAATAAAAGGGCTGAATATGATTAAAGCTGGAAATTAATTGAAAAATTTTAACACAGGTTGAAAATTTTATGGTTTAATTTTTGAAAGGATTTCTTAAGAATTTTGGAAAATATTCAAATTATTTTCATTGAAATACAACAAAAATTGTCCTTTTTCGAAATGTTTTTCTTTCGGTTTTAGTTTGCTTAAAACAATTTTTCCCCTCATCACTCGTCTTCTTTTTTTTTTAGAATTTTGGCTACAGAAGAGAAAGATTGCATTTTGATATTTCTGATTTTTTTTTGTTTGGTCAAATAATGAATAAAAGGTTATGTTTTATTCCAAAATGTCGATGAAAATTGAATGAAAAAGAGACGAGAAAAAATTCCAATGATTTCAAAGGATTTTTTGAGTGAAATTTTGTAGTAGGTAGCTCTGAAAATTACCATTGTTTTAAGTTGAGAAAATTTTCAAAGGGTAGGATTGAATTGTTACAACGTTTTTTGGGAGTTCAGATCCTGAATTCTTTTCCTCCCTCCTGTACGTACTTAACCCACTTAATGGTTGTTTCCACCAAGAAGTTTTGATCCTTGCTTCGCTTATGCCATCAGTCATCCTTTTCTTTCACCTTATACTTACCATTTTTTTCAATTTTAATTTTTTACATTTTACTTTTTTTTGATAATAAGTCGAAGGATTTGAGATGATTTGTTTTTTTGTTTGATGAAATAATTTAAAAACTGTATTTTTGTCTACTTTTCAATTTGGTAAATTTTGACTAGATTTGGCAGATTTTTGACAAAATGCTTCAGTTTTTACTCAGTTTTTGATTCATTATCAATTTTTGGTGCTGTCTGATATTTTTTTAAATCGTTTTTTTTTTCACTTTCTAATCTCCCAAAATTCTGAAAAGTTACGAAAATGCCACATAATTTAGCTACCATTTTTATTTTCAAAAATTCAAGTTACTCTGCAGTTTTGTAAATTTAAATTTTAAAAAAGAAAAAAAAAGACTGAAATATCTGACATTTGATTTTGTTACATTTCATTTTGACAAAATTTAGACATTTTATCAAACTTACAAAAAAAAAAAATCAACTTCAATATCAATTCGATATTTCTACAACTTCTTGATATTTCCTTACAAATTATTCAACTTTTTAAAAGTCTAAATGTTTGGTCAAAATTCTACAATTCTTTCTTAACAAAATGGTATAAGTATCAGCGATTTTCAAAATTTGGTATGAACATAATTTTATAAAGTGACCTCAATATCTATATCAAAATTCATGGATTTTTAATAATTTTTTGAAGGAAATTTTGGATTGCATAGAACGATTTAGAGATTTTTCTCTTTTTTAGTTGACTGCTTTGAAAATTGCTCGGAAAAGTGTCTTCCATCTTATCAAAAAATGTACTTTGTTATTTTATACTCTTTTCTTACTTTTTCAAATTATTATGCCAAATTTTTAGTTCAAATTTAATTAAAATGAAATGAAAAGACGTCAAGGATTTTGAAATTTTGAAGAATTTGTTTGAAGGTAATTTGGATTTGCATGATTTAGAAATTTTTCAAACTTCTGTTTGGCAAGAATGACTCATTCCAATCGTAGAAATGTAGAAATATTTCAAAAGGTAAAATTGTGAGTCTTTGCCTCCTGAACCCCCCCCCCCTGCTTCATATCAATAAACTTTATGCACAATTTCTTTCTTTCTTTTTTTTTTTTTTGAATTTTTGAGTTGGGTAATGAAATATTGCATAACTTTTTTTTATTATCTAATGTCTTCTTTATAATGGGATGGATCTTAAAATTTATTTCTGAAATGGCAAAGACAATCCTTCTCTGAACTTGGCAGAATTACGTTTCAGTTAGAAATTCAAACTTAATAAATCAATAGCCTGGATTTAAAATTTAAAAAAAAATGGAAACTGAATTAAGAAAATTATGAAAAATTATTTTTACACAAATTGCGAAAAATCTGAAAAATTTGAATTATAGATTTGAATTTTGGATTTTACTTTAAAGATGATTTCTTTAATTAGCAGTATTTTTTAATTTTTCAAAGTTTCTTAACATTTTTAATCTTCTATCTTTTTTTGTGTGTGATCAATCGCTATAGGTGGGCAAAAGAACAAAGTTATGTGATAGGAAAAAAGGTGTCAATCATTTCGGTCGTCATTTGGTGAAAATGAAAATTCTTTTTTTATACTTTATTCGCCGAACCTTTTTTTCTCCTCAAAATTCATTTGAAAAAGCTCTAAAAACACTTTAAAAATTGTTAAAATTTAAAACTATTCAAGTTTGGAAAATTTTTTTAAAAACTTCAAAAATATTGTTAAACTTTAAAATTATTCAAGTTAGAAGGTTTGTATAGAAATTAAAACCTCGAATTTTGTGCTTTTTTGGAACAATTTTTGGATCTGATAAGTTTTAGATTCCAATAGACAATTATCCAGTCTGTTAAATTTTGTCAAAACTTCGAATTGTTTATAATTTTTTTTTTTTAAATTTGTATTTTTTTAGTTGTTTTATTTTATCTCGGTACTCAATATTTGCAGATACTTTTTTCGGTTCGAGCTTTTTGTAAAAATGATGAAAAAATGAATTTTTCTGTCTCAGATTTTAGAACAGTTGATGAAAAATTGGAGTTTTCTCTTCCCTTTCCCATTTTCTCTTTCAACCACGTTTTTTTTATGGACAAATAAAACGATGCTATGTATATCCGAAAATTTTGACCAGATCAAAAGTACATGAATTTTTGTACTTTTTTAGTACCAAGATTACCTGATTTTTTTTTTCTTTATTATTAAAAGTTATCAACTATCAACTTATTCGAAAAACCAAATAATCTGCAATTGTGATAATATTTTCGAGCTTGAAATTTTTTCCAATTCCAATGATACATTTTGAAACCATGAAAAATCCATTTCCAGATCTCAAAATCCAAGTTTTCTCTTCTTTTATTTTTTCAGTGATTTTAAAATTGCAACAAAAAAAACGCACTATCGGTATCTACCAACCAAAGTCCGCCAATATCAATTTGAAAAAATTCATTTAAAATGGCTCATTTTTCCGGCTCATTCGTTCGATAAATTTTTATACTTCGATTAAGACGATTGCTATGCCAATTCCATCTTTCTATGCATATTTCACATCCGTTCCACGTACTTCGCCAATACCCAGGAAGGAAATCGCATCTCATACGCGCCGCTTAGAGGCCCAACAAAGAACATACAGAAGCGAGTATTTAATAATTGAACGTACCTACATTTTTCCATCGTCGTATTAAATTTAAATACACGTTAAAAAGTACACACGAGGAAAAAACCGCCGCCGAATTAATTTAATGTATTATCTATTCAAATATCCACCTACTCCAACTAGTCCTCGGTTGAGGCAAGTTCGTTGCACTATTTCGGCGTATTACTCGCGTTCCTACCTACGAAGAAATTCATTCATTGGCGAATGCCCTTGTTTGCGAAGTCGATGCTGGTTTCTTGATATGCGGCGAGCAATTGTCGAAAAAATCACAACAGTGCGAAAAACCATCTAGTCACCGAGTTCGGTTACGAAGAGATCTGTGCTCTGAAATTGGTCCAAAATTTTATTTATAAAACAAATTAAAAATTACGATGACGTAATACGATAAAACAGAACTGAGACTCGGTTAATAAATTTTACCATTTTTAAACCCGATGTAATTGATCTAGTTTTTAAAACGAGTTATTTAATAGGTATAAACGCGAATCTCTACTCTATGTCCATATTGTATTCTAATTATCGTCGTGTAGTACTCGTAGGTCTGGAGGTACTATACGAGACTCACACATGCGCTCGTCTATCTTCTAATTAATTATAAACCACCACGAGGCCCGACCATAATTTATATTACAATATTAATTATTATAATATGTGTGGTAAAATGAAAAGTAGACTAGGAGGTATTGTGGAAGTGAAATTTTTTGGTATGAGAACCTTGAACGAGACGTTTGGTTTCCTTTTTTTAAAAATCTGTTCACGCGTTTGTTAAAATGTATACTTATCGTTTATTTATTTCTGTAGTAAAACGGTACCTATGGTTGATAATGTATTCATCTAAGTACATGTACTTAGTTTGGAAAATAGTATGTCAGAGGTCTACAACGCTAAGCATCTGCAAATGTTGTTTTTCCTTTTGTGGGTTTTATAACTTAAAATACTGGTATGAAAATAAATTAATTTGTATGTATGGGATCTTTACGTAAGTAAGGTTAATATAGTACTTGAATCTGAAAATACTTACGAGTATCTCGTTACAGTTTTAATTCGTGTGCAGGTCGTACGTGCAGATTTTTTTATCAGAATGTCGTAGACCTGGATGGGATGTGAGGTGAAAAGTTAGAAGTACCTACGTGTAAAAAAAAAAAAAGGTACACGGTGTTTCATGAGTGCATTCAGTTTGGTGATGAATCAGAGATGAAACTTAGAGAGAGAGGGGTGAAAACTGAAATTTTTCTAACCGACATTATTTTTAAAAAAGGAGGAATTTGTCGACTCATATTCTTTAAAAAAATTGCCAAGTCTTATTAAAAAAAAAAAAAAACTCAATTCATCGGCCACTCGTAATAAATTATAAAATCAAAACAAAAAAATTCTAGCTTTTTTCATTCTATTTTTTTTTCATTTTCAAAAAAAAAAAAAACCTACAATACACGACCTTTTCCCCTTCCAAAAAACATCGATTTTTTTTTTTGAAAATCCCATTCGAAATTTCCAAGTTTCTTCATACACATAAATGAGAAGGACAATTTTTCTTTTCTTTTCATAATACTCAATTGTTTGAGATGGAAGGGAAGTGGATTCATACCATCAGTTTGAAAATGAAATGCGAAAAGTCATCGAACTCGAGCAAAGCATAAGAGCAAATATTTTTGATGAAGAAAAAAACATTCAAAAGATAAAATGTCTTAATTTTTATATTTTAGTATTTAAAAAAAGGCAGAATCCTCAACTCATTTCTCAAATATAGGCAAGGAATATAAAAATACTACGTATATTAGGTAGCCCGAATCGTTGTTGTACACACTCGCGTGAGTGAGGAGTGCAGGGTGTTAACGTCATTGGTAGCCAGCGGTAGCCCGTAACAACATAACAACTACAAGCACACACAAGCGGTGGTGTCCGCGCATACTTTGTGGGATCAACGGCAAAATTAAATGGCAAGCTACCAATGACGTCACAATTTACTCACACTAGCACACAACTCGCTGATTTGGGCTACCTAATATACGTAGTATTTTTATATTCCTTGAATATAGGTACAAATTTTCAGGTTTCTTACGTGGAGCTAAGCTAGGACTAAGATTTAATAAATTGACGATTTTTAGGAAGAAAATAATTCGTTCTTTAGTATACGAGTAATTTATTTCTTACTCGAAAAAATCCATCACTTTAGACTAGAGTGAAAATTTCGTAATTTTCGAAGTTTTTTTTCGACGAAATTTTGTGTTTTTTTTTTTTGAGTTTTTATGATAGAAAATAATTTTGCGTTTCGTTGTGTTTTTATGCTACAAAATTTGTACTTTTTCTTCCTAGTTCGTTTCAAAATTCTTTTTAAAAGAAGTCAGAAAGTTTCATTGTAAATCAAGAAATTTTCAAAAATTTAGCAATTATAACAAAATTTGCAGTTTTTTTTTGAGAAAATTTGTAAATGAAGGTTGTATTGTTCTCTGACGATGCAGTTTTTTTCTTTCAAGTAAGTTCAGTTTCAGGTGCAAAAAGTAAACAAAATTCAGATATGGTCCAATTTTAGGTTGAAAAGTCAGAAAATATCTCGAGCACGTGAACAGTGTGGTGGAAAAGGGGGGAAAGAGGGAAAGAAAAAATAAACGTGATTATTAAAGTTTGAAATTTTGAATGTGAAAATTTCCCTCAGATTTTCCACTGTTGTAAAAAAATTTCTGCGATAATGGTTGTAAATATTTTTTAAATATTCTTTTTCAAAAATATTTTACCATCAAAGATTGAAAAAAAATTTTAGTTGTTTTTTTCTCGTTTGGTGTGCAATGTTTGTAACCTAATGATCTGATTGCATAAGTACGAAATTCTTTTCTCATAAAAATTTATACGGTGTGACTTTTTTGAAAAAAAAAAACCTATTCATGAGCAATTGAGCATCCCATTAAAATTGAAAGGAATTTTTGCTGCTGTAAAAAAATTATAAAATTCGATGTTTTTTTAGGTATTGGAATCAATATCAAATTATGACACAATATAGACATAGAAAGATTATATAAATTTACGATAATTTTTTCGGAGTGGAAATGCGTTGAAAAATTCTTTGAAAATTTGACCAAAAAAATCGATTGAAGTCTTTAATACCAAACTGTTATTCTTTGGAAGATACAGTACATATGAATTATTTGAAACGAATGTTTAAAAGTCCTGCTGTCTTAATCTGGTTCGATCTGAAATTTTCATTTAGATTTTGATTTAAAATAAGGCCGGGTGTTGACGAATGTCCAAAGAGTAAAAAAGGTCAAATCTCAAAAATATAAGTTCGAAATCTTACTCAGAATCTTCAAAAACATGTACTTTTACAAATAGGTATTTACCAATTTTTTCTATCATTTTTATGAATTTTGATTCAGGTGAGGGGGGGGAGGGAGGAGGTTGATGCAGTGACTCCAGACTCCAGAAGAAAATAAGTAAGTTGAAAAAAAATATTGAAAAAATAAGTCAGTTCATCAATCTGGAAGTTTTATCTCAAAATTCTTGAATTATTATTGCGTCGACTTCAAGTTTTATTTACAAAATTCACTTTTCAAATAAGACAGCTCAAGTTTAAACTTTTCGAAATTTCGTAAAATATTGGTTTGAACTCATTAAAATCATCAAAGTTGAATTTGTATAATCAAAAAAAAAAAACTTTTTTAGCCCCTCTCTCCCACTGAAAATTGGAGAATAGGATCAACTAAATGATGGTGATTTCCTCTTGTTGAACGAGAAATAAAGTGAATCGTATTGCAATTTTTTCTAAACAGTTGGCAAAAATTTATTTTGGAAAATTCTTCACCAAAAATAATGTTTGTTTTTGCCCTTGAAGTTTATTTTTTTTTTCGAAGTAGGTATACTTCATAAAAACACACATTTTTTGAATGTTTTTCAATATTCAATAAAAAATTGAAAATACATAAAATAATATTAAAGAAACTTTTTTTTAAAAGTCATCTTGATATGAATATTTTTACTGAAAAAAAAAAAAAAAACATTGATGTTCCTTTTCCACCTTTAATTACCCTCCCCTTCTCGATCATTATTTCAAATTTGATGAAAACACATTGAGCATGTATTTTTCAGAAAAAAATTAACAACAGATAATTTTTTTTCGGTTCTTCGATCGAATTAAAGGATCTCAAAGAAAAGGAAAAACTACCCATTTCAAGACCCGATGAATTAAAAAAAAAAAAGTCGGGATTCAAGAGGAAACCATTTCATGAAAAGAGAAAAGAAAACTTGAAAATAATGAAAAAAAATTAGAGAAAAAGAAAAATCAAAATTTCTGAAATGGGGAAATGAGCATCTACGTAGCTCTTAAAAAGTAAACATATCAGTTCTGACCTTTTTTGGCTAATTTTATATTTTTTTGTTACTTTTCAAACACACAAATATTTTAGAAAACGATTGAAAAATTATGAATTTTGAATTTTTGGCTTTTGCTTACTTAAAAAAAAAAATCGAGAAAACGAGGTTTCTGTAACAAAGTCTATGGTAACATTGAGACAGTCACAAATATTCAACAAAAAATTATTTGTAATTATGATTCATGATAAGGATTAAGATTGAAAATTCGAACAAGAAAAACATTTAAATTCACATCAGCTCATAAAACTTTTCAAATGACGTTGACTTCTTTTTCACTTACCTACTTGAAAGTAAAGAAATGTAAAATTTATGAGTAGGTAGACAGTGCGGTTAGATTGTGTCTAAATTGAAATTTTTTCGTCGGAAGTAATTTGCATAATAAGTACGTCAAAATCTTGATTTAGTTGAACGAGAATAAACATCTAAAAAAAGTCGACGAAATTTTTACATCCAATTATGAAATGACAAACTTCATGGAATTGCTCTGGATTTTCCAAAGATATGAAAAATAAATAAATAACGTATGAAATTGATTCGTTTTTTTTAGGATGTGGGAGGAGGAGATGACTATTTCAAAAAAATTATTTCTATTGAAACATCTATGCCTTGGAATATTTTAAAAAGAAAATTTCTGCTGCGATTATCAGTTTGATCCTATTAGCAGTGTTTTTTTTTTTTTTTTCAAAAATCACCTATTCTCGATTGATTTTTATACATTCCTCTTTCTTTTTAATTGAATATCACATTTCCAATACGTATAAAACCTGATCTAGATCAAAAGACGATGAACATTTGCTCTGCTATAATAAAATCAGTACTGCGGAGAGAAATCGCCTCGGTACAATTGTGTATTTTTACTCGTCGCCTGTCATCGAGTCCGCTGTGTGCTTTATTTAGCTCGGTTTTCAGCTGCCAGAGGATTCTTCCTACTCGATTACTTACCCATATGGCGTATCTAATTTTTTTTTCACAATCGAGTTATCCGCCATTTGAAATTCATTTCACAAAAATAAAAAAAATAAAAAAACACAAAATTAAAATTTTACATGCGCTACCAAGATTAATTTTTTATGTCGACCCGACTCTGTGGTAAAAGTTTACAGAAATAATTCCGCGATGTCATTTTCTTCCGGCCACGTGCTAAAAGATGGCAAAAAAGTACGCTGATTTTACTGTGAAAGTTGAAAGATGTCCGCTGCGGCGTGGTTAATTTGCTGGGAATTTTTCTCGATGTAATTCGAGCAATCAACCATGTATAAGGTTATGGGCGCTTTCTATCGGATTATTAAATTTAGAACAGTGTAACTTTATAGCATAGATACCACAAGATAAAGTGAAGATCGGTAGCACAAGTTCGATCAATGTCATATTTGTTAATGTCAAAGATCATATAGCGAAAAATCAGCTTTAATTGATGCGCGCGTTTTACGAGCGTCGTAATTTTCATCTGCTGGCTTTTTTTTCAGTTTTATTACCTACTCGCTTTATACATTGTTACGTTGTTGTTGGAAGTTTATTAATGGTTATTTTTTGTTTTCTTTTCTGTTTCAGTTCAAGAAATTGTAACACAACAACAACCTCAGATCGGTTATGCACCTGTATCTGCTCCAAGGTATGTTGGAATTATCAAAATATAATTACAATTGGCTCGTTTGATGGTTTACCGACGGTCTGACAAGTCAATAGGATTTCGTAATAAGATTTTTGAATGGATGGTGGTGTGGTTTCTATTTTATTTTCGTTTGGTATGAAAAGGTGGATAGATGAAAAATAAAATTGATGAAGACATAATTAATAAAAATTGTGAGAATTAATTGGGGCCTATACGTAAATAAAGATACCTCAGAAATACATAAATTTAAAATTTTTTCAGTGTCCATCAATAAAAGTTTGAAGGAACGACGATTTTTAAAAATTCAATCAAGTAATCTCTTTAATCTGAACCTTTATTCTGAGGCATTTTTCGATGGATGTAAATGTTCTGTGACAAAATTCCATTTTTTTAAATCTGTGAAAATACGAGCTATTAAATTTTTAATAATGGTGAATCAATACTACTGGCCTGCAACGAAACTAAAAAAGATATCTACATTTATTTTGCTCATTTTTCATTTCAAAGAAGTTGATTGTGAAATAAATAAATGCCATGGAAGGGAAATTAGTAAACTAAAGTCTTCAAAGTGAGAAATGAGGTCACTTTTATATTTGAAAACTGACGGGATGATACTTTAAAACTCAGAAAAAACTTCCTAGTAAAGTTGAGGAGTCTAATTTTTGCATCCACCACTTTTTGACTTTTTGAGCCATTATTTATCTATTCTAATTTTTGCTAGATACCTACGTACAAAACTGACAATTTTCAAAAATTTAACAGTTTCCAAAATTTTACAACTGTGATGTGACCTGTGAAATAGGACCACAAGTCGGAAAAGTAAATTTTTCAGTAGAGCGAAAAAAATGAATTTGGGGGCAATTTTTTTTTTTCATATTTCGAAAGAATGCTATTCAAAAAAAATTTTGCACAAAATTTTGGCCCAGAAAAATTTTTCAAAATCAAAACTTTAAAGTGCCATACCTCCGTTACTTTAAAACTAATCGATTTTTTCATCATAAAATGTACAGAATATATTCCTCTATCAATTGGATTGAAAAAATCAATTTCGATTTTTCCAATGTGGCTCTGTTTTACAAATCACATCACAACTTTACAAAATTTAAAAATTTTACTGACAATAATTCTACAAAATTTGGTAGGTAATTTCACAAATGACAATTTTTCAAAATGACGATTTTTTTAAAAATTTGATAACGTATAAAAAGTTGATTATTTTTTAAAACGACAATTTTTAAAAAAAATGTAGGTAGTTTTACTTTCAAGTAAATTTTTCTTTCTTCCTTTCATTCTTTTTTTTTTACTAGCAAAAAGTTTCTTATTGTACCTACTTTTAATTAATTTTTTTTTGTGGAAATGATATATTTTCCCCCAAAGAATCTATAAAAAATTGTCATTCATTGTCATCGTTATAATTTCACATTCTTTTTCTCTTCGCTCATATACTCAACAAAACGTGTTTTTGTTTTTGAAATGTGGTAGTGGGGAGGGGGGATCACTATGAAAAAATTATCTACCATTTTTACAGAAATAAATACTGATTTTTCCATTTTTATGTAGACATTTTAGAAAACAAAAAAAAACAATTACCAAGTAGTAAATGAGAATGAAATATCAATTTTGGAGTAAAATCATTTCAAAATTACTTTTCTTTCAATTTTTCACAAATTATCAAATTTAAAGAGCATGAGAATATCCCTAAGTCTCATTGTGGTTAAAAAAAGTCAGAAATGTGAATTTTTTCCATGCCCAGAAATTTTGTGATAATCCTCATTCAACTTTCAAAAACACGAGTAAAATAATTCATCATAGAAATTACATTAGAGGAAAGGAAGCAAGCAAAAAAGAAAAATTGATATCGGATTCATCTTTTCGAAAAATTTGATAAACGAGTTTTCAAATTTCTCTTGGGTATAATGGTATCTTTTTTTTTGGAAAATAAATTCCCTCGAAGGTTTTTGTTATTGGTGTTTTTTCTTGATTTTTTAGCAACGAAACAAAAAGAAATTCGAAATTTTTTGTTCACCGAAATGTAACACAAAAAATACATTTTTACGATTTTTTAATAAAATCTCAAGAAAACACTTTGATTGTTTATGAAAGAATCATCATTATGAATATGATCATAAAAATCGATGCATTTTTATTTGAAACAATTTCTATTTCTACTTGAAAATTTGGCAAAACATTCATGGCATTGAGATTCTTCTCGCATGTTGTAGAATTATTTAAAATTCCGATATATCCACAGAAAAAAGGTTTACTTACTCATTTACTCATCGCATTTTCTTTGCTGAACACAAAATTATAAAAGATTTAAAATCATCGGTAGGTACCTATCTCTTAAAAAAATAATTTAAATTTTCAAAATTATTGTTGATTTTTATCAGACTTTACTTAACATGATGAATGTAAAATCGAATTTTATTCCGTAAACTGTTAGTTTTATTTTTGTTTGCAAAAAAACATTGGATTGAAGATTTACAAAAATCTAAAATTTTGACAATTACTTAATAGAAAAATTTTACAATTTTTTTGATTTTTTTTTTCTTGAAATATCAGACGTATAAAGGTTAGAAAATGAACTCGAATTTTAAAAACATATTTCAGTGAGTTTTACTTGTTTTTTGCTGTAATATCATCCAGAAAACGCGAAATTAAATTTTTATGTGACTGTTTGTTGAAAATCGTTTGCAAGTAATCTCAGGTTATTGACGTCATTCTTCAAGGACAATCACTCAAGTTGAAGATTAAATTTGAATCGAAAATTTTATCGTGATTTTTTTCACATAAAATGTAAACAAAAATTGAGTTTATTATTTAATTCAAAGTTACTATTATAATCTCCCTCCCCCCCCCAAAAAAAAAAGTTGAAACATTGAAAAATAGTCCGATTTGAATCGTGAAAATGTCAGCTAAAATAGAAAAAATCTAAAACATGAAACAAGAATAATGTGAGACATTCACCTCTTCCAGGTCATGGAAAATAACTTCCTTTTTGAAGTAATCGGGTATACTCGATTTAAAATAGAAACGCTTGAAAGCAGGGTAGGGAATGAGCAAAATTTTCTTTTATTGACAAGAAATTACCTTTGTTTGATGAAATTTGGACCAGGTTTTTATTTTTTAGGAATTTAAAAAAAAATAGAGTAAGTACGTGAGTCTGGATATAGAAAGAGAAATCACCCATGGGCAAAAACTGATTTTTGAGTTGACACTGATTTTGGGGGTTTCAGCTCAACTCAGAAATAAATTTTTGATCCTCATCAGGGAGGTTTCTTTCTACATTCAGGATCATTATGTAGATACGTATTTTTAATTTTTTAGACTTCGACATTTTATCAAAATTTATTTCCTCTCGAAAATATTCTTCAAGTTAAACCCAAAAACATCATCCAAAAATTTCAAACACTGGTAGCATTTTCAAATTCACAAATAAAAATGGCGTTGATTTCAATACAACAACGAGATATTTTAATCGAATTAAGTATCTACAGTGTTAATGCAATAAAATTATGTGTCCACCTACGACAATTTCCTAGAAATATTATTATCGCAAGTGCATCACATTTTGGCTCCTCATTGCCAATTGAGAGTTGCTTCGAATTGCATTGCAAATAAAATTTAAAAAAAACACAATCTAGTTAAGATTTGACATTTATTATGTACAACCACTTAAACCCAGACAGGTGAATTGAACTATTGAAAGTTGCAATGACTCATAATCGGATCCTAGCACAACTACGTTGGTAAAAGTGAAAGAATAAATCGCTTCGAGAAATTTTACTTATAAACAAATATTTTGCTGATGGGTGGGCACTGGGCAACGGGTCGTACCGGGAGAGTATCATTTTTCACGAATACGTGGCTGGTTGCCCATTTTATAATTATTACTGGGTCGTGCGTCGCGTCCGTTGGTCGCGGGGATTGGAATTCATGCAATAGATTTGGTGCTAACTGCAGCAGCCTTTGATATGGAATGTTGAATCTCGTAGTACTAATTGGTGATCATTTCGACCCTGAAATACCTTGATAAGGGGCGATATTATGTATGTTTTTGGCGTGTGGCGTCCTTCGTGTTATATGGTTGTAAAAGATCTAGGTAGAGGTACCTGTATCGATACGCGTACTACGTACCGTGATCTTATGCATTATTTATGACTTGGGTATGGAAGAATGCGCGTATGGAGTTGTATTCATTTGGTCGAACATTAAGGTGGCTTTGTTACGAGTGGTTTTATATTCGGTATTTCCTTGGCCTTGAAAAAAACACAGAGACCCGTTAGATATTTGTTTGATGGAAGAATATTCTGAGGAGGTTTGATCGTATTTTTTTTTTTTTTTTTTTTTTGAAGATTAAGACTCTAGAAAATTTTGGTCTCGAGCCATATTGGGTTTCGTAATTTCTCCATTTTGGCTCGATATCCTTTAGCAGTCGATTACGTAAGTGGTATGTAATTTCGGGTGTGTTGATTTTGTTCGCAGCAATTATGGGAATGTGCAGCCACCTGTTTTTGAACAGGTATTCCGCAATGCCCGTTTTGCACAAGGTGGAGATGCCCTATTCGAGGGTAGAATTACCGGTAATCCTAAACCAGTGGTTTCATGGACTCGTAAAGCAACCCCTTTGCTAGGTAAATTCATCGATAATGGGACTTAATTTTTTTTTTTACGAGAATTTCAAATGCTAAGTAATTATTTTTCCATGATTTTAGAATCGAATAAATATCAAATGTCATATAATCAAAATACCGGCGATGTAAAATTACTCATTAGAAATATTGGAGCCGAAGATGAAGGAGAGTACACATGCACTGCCAGAAATTTATACGGCGAAGCAATTTGTTCCGTGTTTATTCAACCAGAAGGTAATGTTTATTTGTTTTATTTTCGGCAATTTTTTTCTCGCCATTACTGACCTATATAATTTTTAAAATATTTTTACGGTTTCGAGAAAGCATTGAGGAATTATTTTTGTTTACTTTCCTATTATGTCTCCTTGGCAAGAAATTATGATTTTACGTCTACTGGGGTTTTAATTCAATATTTCAAAAAGGTGTGTTGGATTAAAAGAGGCTTATTTGCTGGTGAGGCTGTGAAAAAAATTCATAATTTAATGAAACTTATGACTTTGGAGAAGTTTAGATTTTATAGCTTCGTATCCTTGAATTTGAATGTGCGAATTTTTTAGAAAGTCATCAAAAGTCATGAAACAAGACCGAAATGTCGTGAATTTTGGAAAGAATAATTTCAAAAAAGGTACCATTTATAGTTTTGTGCAAAGTTTTAGGAAGTTTTAATTCCGTGAAAGGCCATAAAAAATCATAAATTTCACTTTGGTAAAAATGAACGTTCACTTTAAAAAATAATGATTTCAAAAAAAAAAATATTCTAAATAGAAGTCGAAATTTATAATAAAAGCCATAAATAGATTTTGCAAAATGAACCTCGAATTTTATAAAAGCAAAGAGGATATGATTTTAACAAAAATGAGAAAAAAAATGTAACAAATTAGGTAGGTAGAGGTACCTATAATTATCTAGCAACAAAAAAGTTGCCTAATAAATTTTCTAAAATGTAATTTTGATAAAAAAAAAATTAAAATTTTGGAAAAGGGTTACGATTTCGGCAAAGACCTCGTAAATTTTGAAAAATTACTTAGCTCGATTTTGATGAAAAAATTATTGTTTCTTGAAAATTCACAAAGTAATTATTCATTAGAAAAAAATTGAAAAATTTCATTCTTCCCCAGGGTTGAAAATTTCGTAAAAAATCTAAAAAAAAAACTCGAAATTTTCATCTACATTTGGTGAAAAACTACAAAAAAAAAACTAAAAAATTCATTGAAAAAACTCATTTTAGCCCCTTTCTCCGGAAACTCTTGCGCTAGGGGTCTGAAATTTTTTCCGGAATGTTTTCTCATCATGGTGGACCTTTTAGGGTAAGAACGGTCAAAATTGGTCTCAAGGGCAGATTCATCATACTTAACCGACTATACCTTTGTAAAAAAAAATCATGAATTTAATAAAAATTATTCTAAAATCTTGAGAAAATTTTGAATAAGTCGTAATTTTGATGGAAAACTGCCTAATTGTTTGAAAATTAAAAGTTTTCACAACTGGCGAAAAACTGAGTAAATTGGAAAAATGAAAATATTATTTCGCCAACATTCCACTCGAATATGATACTACTTTTAGTTCAACTGCTTGTATCAAGAGCAGCTATCAAATGAATGCAAAGAAAATTCTTCAAGTAACCACTAATTGGACTAAAGGTACCTTGACTACTCGAAAGAAAACACATTTTCTGACAAACCATGATTTTAAAAAATAGGAAAAATTCATTTTGAAAATACTCTGGTGTGGTTGGGTGGTGGAGAGGGTCATGTAGCTTCCGGTGAAATTTTGTCGAAATGTTTGGGCCATTCAATTTGTCATGGTAAAATATGATTTTAGATCTTATGAGTGAATTTTCATCTCACCCCCTAGGGGGTTACGACTCCAATATACGTAATTTCCGTGCGAAAAATTCCTTATACCTCTACCTAAGACCATAGAGTTTGAAAAAAACTGTTCAAAACTAGCAGAGATAGAATTTTTAGCATGAAAATCACATAATTTGAGGCTCCAGTGTACTGGAAGTGAGATTAAAAATTGCTTATGCACTCTGAAATCATTTTCCATCAAGTCAAATAAAATGACATAGACATGGAATATAAATTTTTACGAAATTAAATGACCTCCTTATCAGACCAGAGCTTTTTGTAACGAGTTGAAGTTTTGATTTAAAAATTATCAACTTCGTAAAAAAAGTTTAAACACGATTTTGGCGAGAAAATGAGTAATTTGAAAGAAGCTGACAAAAAAAATTGGAAAAATTCTGTAAAAAATTTCAGAAAAAATTGAAATTTGATCAAAATTCTAACATTTTTTTTAAAAAAGAGAAAAAAAGAATCTGAAAACAAAGAAGAAATTTTATGAAAAAAAAAATTATAAAAAGTAATTTCAACATTTTCAGTCGCAATTTGGATTCAAAAGACAGAAAAATATGATAAAAAGGTCTTGGTTTTGACGAAGAAATCATTAATTTGTAGAAAGTCAAAAAAATCTCAATTGAGGCAAAAAGGAAACTAAAAAAATCAAAAATGTTGACGAAATAGTTCAAAATTTGTAAATTTTAAAGGAAGTCATAAATTTTTTTAAAATGATTTTTTAGCAAAAAAAAACTATCAAACAACATATATCAAACTATCTGTAAAATTTGACGCCAAATTTTGGACATCGCTGACATAATGACTTTTTATTGGTCATAAAAAACATGAAAAAATTCTTACGAATTCATACTTAGGATAATTTGTCAAAATTTTTCTATTTCAAAGACATGATGTCCCAGTTGAATTTTTTGGGACATTGGGACACCATGTCCTAAATTGTATTTTAGAAAAATTAGATATAAAAGTCGTGCTGAAGGGTCGAAAACTGGTTTCTGTGTTGAGGTCCTCTCTTGATTCTACCTCTTCTGAAAAATACAAAATCTGTGTCCATTCAAAAACCAATTTTTGACACAAGAGTTTTTATATTTATTTATGGAAAATCAAAAAATTAATTTAATCAGATCAAATCCAAATCATGATATTTCGTCTCAGGTTCTTCAATTTTTACATATTCCTTTGAAATTTTTTTACCAATTTTTTATACATGGGGGGGGGGGAGGTGGAAGGATAGTTTTTAATTTACAAAAACACATTTTTGAAAATTCTTCTCAATTTCTTGAAAATATTTTCATTTCTTGTTTTCGTTTTTCAGGACAAATGGCTCAATTACCAGAAAACCAATATGGCTCTCAAAGAGTTCAACAATATCAGCAACAAAAAACGTCCAAGACTTCATACACCAACGGATACGTAACTGTCGAAGAAGTAAGTTTTAAAAAATTTTCCTCAAAATAAGCTCCATTTAAAAAATTATAATCATTTTTGAACAAAACAATATTCAATTTTTTCAGGATTTCAAAGTAGACACATTCGAATATAGACTTTTAAGAGAAACCTCATTCCGAGAATCTCTGACAAAACGTTACACCGGAGAACAAGACGCCCAACTGGCGACTACTCCTTCCTATGGACCAATCAAACCGCCACAGGTTGTTCAAAAACCAAGGAATTCCAAATTATCAGAGGGCACCGATGCCGTAATCACTACAAAAATCACAGCAAATCCAAAACCAAGAGTAAGTGGTAACCTTTCGTATGAAAGTATCAAGTCTGCTGATGAAATGTGATATTGACGTCTAATCTATAATTTTTTTTTTAGCTGTCATGGTATAAAAACGGAAAGAGAATCGTTCCGTCGCAAAAATACCAAACATCATATGTCAACGATCAAGCTACCATACGAATTACGCAGACAACGTCTAGCGATTCTGGACATTACACGTTATTGGCTGAAAATCCGCAAGGTAATGGAAATTCAGTCTCGACTACTCGTTCAGTAAAAATTATCGTGGCGATTCATCTAATGTTTTTTTCTTTTCATTCACACAGGCTGCAGTGTGGCTTCCGCGTATTTAGCCATTGAACCCAGTTACTCGAACGATAACGCTTATGAAAGGTAATTGAAAAAAATTTTAATGAAAAATTCTCCTGTTCAATTTTTTTTAACGAACTTTTTTTAATTTTGCAGAGAATTTATAACCCGACAAACATCTCAAACTACCGAACAAGTTTCCAGCGAAACAGCCGAACCTAAAATGCTGGCTCCTAATTTCGTGCGCGTCTGCGAAGATCGCGATGTCAGCGAAGGCAAAATGACCAGATTCGAGTGCCGAGTGACCGGACGTCCGTATCCCGATGTCACGTGGTTTATCAATGGAAAACAAGTGGTCGACGATGCCACACACAAAATTCTCGTCAATGAGTCGGGCAATCACGCTTTGATGATCACCTGTGTTTCTCGAAATGATTCCGGGGTCGTCACTGTCATCGCACGAAACCGTGCTGGAGAAAATTCGCATCAAGTAAGCCGAAAAATTCTGATTATTTTTGAGCTCGAGATTGAGAAAAAATTCGGAGGCTGATTCAACGTTTTGATTTCAGTGCAATTTGAACGTTATCGAAAAAGAATTAGTTGTCGCGCCCAAATTCGTCGAACGATTCAGTTCAGTCACTGTCAAAGAAGGTGAACCAGTATTACTGAGTGCCCGAGCAGTTGGTACACCTACTCCAAGAATTACATGGCAAAAGGTAATAATCCAGTTGTATTTGACGAGCCAAGGTTAGGAAATTGAGTGGATTTTTCTGATCGATTTTCTTTTCCGGCGCAGGATGGAGTACAAATATTTGAATCGCCATATGTAGCCATTAGTACCGAAGGTGGAGCCTCAACATTGGACATTTCTCAAGCCAGGGCGTCGGATGCCGGGTGGTACCAATGTACCGCTCAAAATGTTGCCGGCTCCACCGCCACACGAGCACGACTGTTTGTTAAACGAACAGCGCCGGTCGATACGACCGACGAAGCCCGAAGACTACACTTCCCAAGACCTACCCGAGTTATCGAACCTGAGTAAGTATTGAATGGAAAAATTCAAGACGTTAAATGAGAATTTTCTTTTGATATTTTCTGTCTTGATGTTTTCAGACCAGCTCCAGGTCCAGAGGTTATCTATTTACGGCACGTCGAACGAGCCAAACCGCATGCTCCGCGTCCAGAAGATGAACGAATTTATCCACCTCCTAGGTTTATTGTTCCTTTATCCAATCTACAACAAGTCGAAGGTGCCAAGGTTCACTTTGAAGCACGAGTTGAACCGGTCGGTGATCCTTCGATGAGAGTTGACTGGTTCCATAATGGAAGACCTGTCCCAGCCAGTGAGTATTTCAATCGGAATTGAAAATTTTGAAAATTTGTGTTCAAATCATAATCATTTTGTGTCCATTTTTAGGCTCAAGGATAAATACAACCTTCAGTTATGGTTTCATCGCGTTGGATTTAATCAGCATCATAATCGAAGACAGCGGAGAATACACGTGCCGTGTAACTAGTAACTCTGGTGCTATCGAATCGACTGCTTCATTAAGTGTTCACGGTAGGTGGAACGATTTTCTATTCAATGTGTTTTGATTTTTGAATGATCCCTACAATTTTGAAAAGTAGCTGCCAAAACAACAAAAATGGCATTAGATTTGCAGACTGAAGAATTTGAAGGAAATTCGACTGTTTATAATTCAAAAGTCGAATGATGGCAAAAACTGAATACGAACAATTTCGTAGCGCTTGATAGAGCGATTTGACCCCCCCCCCCCTCCATTCACTTCAAATCCATCTTCAAAACTGAAGAAAATTTTTTCAAACTCCCTTCGATATTGGTCAAATTATGTATTTTGAAGAATTTTAATATTTTTTAAAAGCTCAATTTCAATTGATTGCAATGAAAAATGTGGCAAATTTTGTTATGTTGATTAATTTTTTCAAAAAATTTCGGCCAATTTTTTTCAAGAATGTTCCGTTGAATTTCTTTAAAAAATTGTAGTAAATTTTTCTTCAAAAAATTCAGGCCAATTTTTCTTGAAAAAATTCTGGTAAATTATTTCAAAAGATTTTAGTTAATTTCTTCAAATTATAAAGTCCGATCACTATTTTTAAATAAAATAATTTATTTTTTTCAATCATGTTCTGCAAATTTTTTTGTTTGCTTTTGGTTGAAAGAATTCTCTTTAGTCTTTATCAATTTTTCCACGTAAAAGTCTAAATCCATTATTCGAAAAATTCTGACCAATTTTTTTAAAAGATCCTGATCAATTTTTCTGACAACTCTCATCAATTTTTCAGTCAATTTTGATAAATTTCTACGACAATTCTGATCAATTTTTTCAAAAAAATTCTGCTTAATTCTTCATGAAATTCTGGTTAATTTTTCTGATCACTTTTTCTGACGATTGACGATTGTGACCATAATTTTCCTTAAAATTCGGATCAACTTCTATGAAAAAATCTGATCAGTTTTTTCAAAAAGTTCTGCTCTATTCTTCAAGAAATTCCGGTTAACTTTTCTGACATTTTCGATCAATTTCTCTGAAAATTCTGATCAACTTTTCTGAAAAGTCTGATCAATTTTTACCAGAGATCCTGATCAATTTTTCTGACAACTCTCATCAATGATGAATTTTTTCAAAAAAATTCTGCTCAATTCTTCATGAAATTCAGGTCAATTCTTCTGATCAATTTTTCTGACAACCCTTATAAATTTTTCAGAAAATTCTGATCAATTTTTATAAAAATTTTGATCAATTTTTATAAAAATTCTGATCAATTTTTCTGACAATTTCGATTAATTTCTCTGCAAATTCTGATCAACTTTTCTGAAAAGTCTGATCAATTTTTACCAGCGATCCTGATCAATTTTTCTGACAATTCTCATCAATGATCAATTTTTATGAAAAAACCTGAAAAAATTATGCGCAATTCTTCATGAAATTCAGGTCAATTTTTCTGACGATTCTGATCAACTTCTCTGGAAAAAGTGATAAATTTTTCTGGCGATTCTGAACAATTTTTCTTAAAATTCGGATTAACTTCTCTGAAAAAACCTGATCAATTTTTTCAAAAAAAAATCTGCTCAACTCTTCATGAATTTCAGGTCAATTTTTCTGACAACCCTTGTCAATTATTCAGCCAATTTTCTGATCAATTTTCATGAAAATTCTGATCAATTTTTCTGACGATTCTGATTAACTTCTCGGGGAAAACCTGATAAATTTTTCTGACGATTGTGATCAATTTTTTCAAAAAATTCTGCTAATTTCTTCAAGAAATTCCGGTTAATTTTTCGGAAAATTCTGATCAACTTTCCTGAAAAGTCTGATCAATTTTCACCAAAGATCCTGATCAATTTTCTAAAAATTCTGATTAATTTTTCTGACAACTCTCATCAATTTTTTAGATAATTCTGATCAATTTTTCTAACAATTTTATTCTAATCAACTTTTCTGAAAAAACCTGTTCAATTTTTTCGGAAAATTCTGCTCAATTCTTCAAGAAACTCCGGTTAATTTTTCGAAATGGTTTGATTAGTACTTCTGAAAATTTTGATCAATTTTTCTTAAAAATGAGTAATTATTCTAGTTGAGTTTTTAAAATTTGGTGTCGCAAAATAGGGTCATAAAAATTTTAGACCCCCCCCCCCGTCCTGAAAGGAATTTCAGCTTTTGACTTTCTGACATTAAGTTAATTGCGAAAATATAAAAATTTATAAGTTTTTGACTTAACGTGACGCAAAATAGCGTCTTAAAAATTTTGGAATGACCCTCCACCCAAGAGGAAAAACATATCCATGTTAAAAACAATTCTTAGATAAATTTTTGCTTCTAAATTTCTGAAGTTTTTCCCTGAAAAATTTTTGGGAAATTTTTCAAAAAATCGCCAACTTTTTAAAAAAATTTAGAAATGTTTGAAGTTTGAAAAAAATTTATGAGCTTTATCTAAATAAATTTGTTGTTTAAAAAAATCTTCTATTAATTTTTCAAAAATTTTCAAAAAGATACAGACGGATTTTAAGTACGGATGGAAAAATTTTAAAGTTCAACCCAAAACCCAACTTGCATTCTATAAATTCCCTTCTCATCCTCCATTATCATATTTTCTAAACAAAAAATATTGAAACGAAATCCCTATGGCCAAATTACCCTTTCCTCTTCCTCCTCCCACCTTCATTAAAATTATTGATTTTTTGATAATTATTCACAGAACGAGCCGCAATCGAACGGTCAAGTCAATACCCCGATAGTCTTCAATACATCGACCAACTAGAAGACTACTCGAAATACCAGCGTCAAGAAAGTCAAGACGAAGTGAACGCTCAACGACCAACGTTCATCCGACCACTCCACAACTTGGGCGATATCGACGAAGGTCGTAATGCTCACTTTGAAGCCCAATTAACACCTGTTAGTGATCCAACTATGAAAGTGGAATGGTATAAGGATGGCAAACCAATCACAGCTAGTAAGTGATCTGCTCTGCTGAGAATTGTATTCATCGGCTGAGGAAGATTTTCACACGAGATTTGTTTTAGGTTCTCGTATAACCACAATTTTCAACTTCGGCTATGTCTCTCTCAATATTTTGCACCTACGGGTTGAAGATACAGGTTTATACACTTTACGAGCTGTAAACAGATGGGGTGAAGCTATTAGTCAATCGACTATTAGAGTAATCGGTAAATACCTACTTAATTTTTTTTCTAACGATTAATTTATTCAATTTTGGGAAAAATTTTCAAATTATTTTTATAATCGTAATTTTTTCTCAGCTCGTTCCTCTGTGACTGGTAACCTCGGTATACCAGAACAACAACGTTACATCGAACAAGTCGAAGCCCTTGAATCGTACCAAAAACATCAACATTTGTACAAGACTGAACCCGAACCTCCTGAAAGTATCAGTCCACCCGAATTCATCACTCCGATCAAAAGCCAAAAGAACATCCAAGAAGGAGGATTCGCTCACTTTGACGCTAGACTTGAACCGTTAAATGATCCTACTCTCAGAGTAGAATGGCTAAAAGATGGCAAACCTGTCGAAGCTAGTGAGTGTCAATAATTTAAAAAATACGAACAATTTTCAAAAATAAATTAATAATTTTTTGCTTTAAATAGGTTCTCGTATCACAACGTTCTTCAACTTTGGTTACGTTGCTTTGACAATTAAATCAGTGACTGTCCATGATGTCGGTGTTTACACCTGCAGAGCTTATAATAATTTGGGTGAAGCGGTTACCCATGCTGAATTGAGTGTGATTAGCAAAGAATCGGTTGTTTATGATAGTCAACATCCGGAAGGATTGCAACAAATACAGTATCTCGAAGATTCTAGGTAAATTTTCTCATACAATATTTTGAAAAAAAATTGCACGAATTTTTCAATTTTTGGGTGTTTTTGTAGTCGTTACACGAAGAAAACTGAACAAGAAGTCAAAGTAACCCAGAAACCAAGATTCTTGGGACCTTTGAAAGGAACCAATAAAATTGTGGAAGGCCAACAAGCTCACTTTGAAGCCAGAGTTGAACCTCAAAATGACACAACCCTACAGGTATTTTTTGTCCCATGTCAATTTAAAAAAAAAATCCTCGTCAATTCGAGTTAATTTTTTTGATGTTCATTTTTCAACTCAGATCGAATGGTATTTCAATGGTAAATTGCTGATGAGTGCCAATCGTACCCAAACATATCACGATTTCGGATACGTTGCCTTGGATATCTTGAGCGTTCGCCCTGAAGATTCTGGAACTTACACAGTTGTTGCCAGAAATGCTTTGGGAGAAGCTCAACTTTCGGCTAGTATGCAAGTTGAAAGTAAGTTTTCAATAAAATTGTACGTTAAAAATTTCGTAAAACTTCTTGTAACGAATTCTAATTTTTTGTAGCGAGAGCAAGCATCGATACGACCAGTATGCATCGTGGAGCTGTTGAAAAAACTCACCGCTTCGACGACTCTCGTTTTGTCGAACCGCACTACGAAATCGAAGAAATTTCCAAATCGAAACCAATATTTACCCAACCGTTGTCTGAACTCCCACCTTTGCCAGAAGGCAAAAATGTACATCTTGAATGTCGCCTCGAACCAATGGGTGATCCTACGATGCGTGTTGATTGGTTCCATAATGGAAAACCAGTCACTGTCGGTGAGTAAATTGAAGATTTTGTGTACTTTCATTTAAACATCAGTGAAAATAATTATTGAAAATAGTTGGGAAAGTCAGAATCGCAGCACAATAATAAATCAGTGAAAAATTGTCCAAAAACCAGTGAAAATTTACTGAAAATTCATTGAAATCTATGAAAATTGCTGAAAAAGTCAGAGAAATTTTTGGAAAATTAGTGAAACTTTACTGAAAAGCCATTAAAATATCTGAAATTTTCTGAAAAATCAGTGAACTTTTTTTTGGAAAATCGGTAAATATTTTTTGGAAAATCAGTAAATATTTTTTGAAAAATCAGTGAATATTTTTTTTGGAAAAATCAGTGAATATTTTTTGGCAAATCAGTGAACAATTTTTGGAAAGTTATTCAAATATCTGAAATTTTCTGAAAAAACAGTGAACTTTTTTTGGAGAAAATCAGTGAATATTTTTTTGGAAAAAGCAGTGATTTTTTTTAGAAAATAAGTAAACAATTCTTGGAAAGTCATTCAAATATCTAAAATTTTTGGTATGAGTGAATTTTTTTTAGAAAATCAGTGAAATTTTTGAAAAATTAGTGAAAATTGTTGAAAAATAAGCAAAAATTAGCTGGATAATCAGTGAATTTTTTTGAAAAATCAGTGAATATTTTTGAAAAATTAGTAAAATTTTTTGAAAAATTAGTGAAAATTCACTGAAAATTTAAGAATTCCGCTAGTTTTTCTGAGCTGCAATTCTAACTTCATCAAAGGCTTTTCACTAATCAAAATGAGAGAGTGGAGACAAGTGAGTTATGAAATGATATTGACGATGAATATTTTTTTCAGGATCTCGATTCCGAACTTACTACGATTTCGGATACGTAGCTTTGGATATAATCCATGTCACTGCTTTGGATTCTGGAGAATATACCGTTCGTGCCACGAACCATCTTGGCACTGCTCATACCTCCAGTTGTGTTAGAGTAAGTGTCTAAATATTCCTTGATTAGAATGATTCAATCTATCTCCAGCATTAAATTACCCATTTTTAATTTTGTTCTCTAATTTTCAGGTCATCAGCAGAGGAGACGTTTTAACCGACAGTCAAAACGAATCAGCTTTGGAACAAATTCAAATGTTGGAGGATGCCTCTAGATACCAACGTCATCAAGTAGAAGACGTCATGGAATTACAAGCTCCTCAATTCGTACGTCCTCTCCATAATTTGGAAACCGTTGAAGGCACCAATGTACATTTAGAATGTAGACTTAAACCTGTCGGTGATTCGAGCATGAAAGTTGACTGGTTCGTTAATGGACGACCTGTCCCTACTGGTGAGTTTCTGTACATCATTTTTTGAGAAAATTCGCTCAAAAAATTTCATTTTTCTTAAAATTTAGAAATTATTGGCTATATTTTTGTTAATTTTTTTAAACACATTGCAAAGTTTGGAAAATTTCAAGATTTTATCATTTTGTGTTAATTTTTTGAAATGCCTTTTTTCAGGACATCGTTTCAGACCAGCTTATGATTTCGATTACGTAGCCCTCGATTTATTAGGCGTCTATCCCGAAGATTCCGGTGTCTACACTTGCCAAGCAAGAAATCAATTGGGAGAAGCTGTTACCTCTTGCGCCGTGAAAATTATTGGTTCGTATTTTCGTCTTTCAAAAACCCAATTTTCTCACATTTTTTCGTAAAAAAAATATTAATTTTAAATTATCTATTTGTAGCTAAAAAAGATTTAATTTTGGATTCTCAACATCCCGGCGGTTTGGAGAAAATTCAATACCTCGAAGATTCATCCAGATACAAAAAGACCGACTTAATCGACGAAGTAGTCAACATAAGGCCAAGATTCTTGACCCGACCTAAAAATCTAGAAAATTTGAAAGAAGGCCAATTGGCTCATTTCGAATGTAAACTAGAACCTGTTACCGATTCAAATTTGAAAGTTGAATGGTTCAAAAATGGTCGCCCGATAACAATCGGTATGTGAAATATTTTCAAATCCGATGATCAAAAGTTTTTAAAATGGGTTGGTAAAATTTTTATTTTTTTTGTAGGTCATCGTTTCCGTCCAATTCACGATTTCGGTTACGTCGCTCTCGATATTATTGATCTCATTGCCGAAGATTCCGGCACATACACGTGCAGAGCTGTGAATTTGGTTGGTGCTGATGAAACTTCCTGCGCATTGAAATGCAGAGGTAAAAAAATATTCATAATTTTCGAAAATTTTGTAATTTTATTTCATTGAAAATTTTTAAAACCAGGAGGAGCTCAAATTCTCACCGATACTCAAAACGAAGTAGGACTCGAACAAATCCACTATTTGGAAGATCGTTCGAAATTCCAGAGACCAGAACAACAAGACGATGTAACTACACAAGCTCCAATTTTCACATCATCTTTGAAAAATTGCGATATCAAGGAAGGTCAAAGAGCTCACTTTGAATGCAGACTTATTCCAGTTTCTGACGCGACGATGAAAGTTGAATGGTTCCATAATAATAGCCCTATCAAATCTGGTAATTTTTTCGATTTGAATTATCAAAAAATTGAATCTATGGCAATTTTTAATCTTCTGATTTGCCACAGGATCGAGATTTACTGAAACTAATGCCTTTGGATTTGTGGCCTTGGATATAATGCAATGCCTTCCCGAAGATGCAGGTGTCTACACTTGCAGAGCTAGCAATGTTTTGGGAGAAGCTGTCACCTCAGCTAATTTAGGAGTGCAAGGTATGGAAAAAAATTGACATCAATTTTTTAATTTAAATTTTTCACTTTATTAAAATTTTAAATATTTTATGCAGCTCGTAAATCAATTTATTTGGAATCTCAACACGAAGACGCTCTAGGAAGATTACACAGATTAGAAGACAGATCTCGTTACCAACGACCCACGATTCCCGAAGATGTGGTCACCCAAGCTCCTGTATTTACTCAACCTATCAAAGATGCCCATGTAGCTGAAAGTCAAGCAGTTCATTTCGAAGGACGTCTCATTCCAGTAGGTGACGATAAACTTAAGGTGGAATGGTTACGTAATGGTGTTCCGATCGAAGCATCAAATCGAGTCACAACAATGCATGATTTCGGTTACGTTGCTCTGAATTTGAAATACGTGTATCCGGAGGATTCCGGAACATACACGTGTAGAGCCACCAATGAACTTGGACAAGCGGTAACCTCGGCTACGCTCATTGTTCAATGTGAGTTTTAATTAATTTAACGTGAAATTTACGTTCAAAAATAATTGATTTTTTTGATGATTTTATAGCCAAGGCAGCTCTACTTTTGGATACTCAACATCAAGCAGCTCTTGAGAAAATACAATCCCTGGAAGATACGTCCAGATATCAACGAAAAGAAGACATTGAAACCGATGTCAAAGAGGCTCCCAGGTTCGTGGTGCCATTAAACGGACCTACGGATTTGGTTGAAGGGCAGAGTGCCCATTACGAATGTCGTATCGAACCGTATCCCGATAGTACACTTAAATTAGAATGGTTCCATAACAATAAACCTCTACAAACTGGTACGAAATGTTTGGAAATGTGATGTAGATATATTGAAGAGTGTTTTTCAATTTGAATATTTGATTAGGTCATCGATTCCGTACAACTTATGACTTTGGATTTGCTTCATTGGATATTTTAACTGTCTATGGAGAGGATTCTGGAACGTATACTTGCAAAGCTGTCAATAAAATTGGACAAGCTGTATCCTCAGTTAATGTTAATGTCAAACGTAAGCATTTTTCACATTTTTTAAATCTCTTTCCAAAAAAAACTGCCGATTCAATGCTGTTTGATTTTTTACAGCGAGAGCATCCATTATTTTGGATACCCAACACGAAGGAGCCTTGTCCAAGATCCAATACCTCGAAGACGATTCTAGATTCAAGAAAGCAGCCGCTGACGATTCGTATATTGCTGAAAAACCGCAATTCGGCAGGCCTTTGAAGAACGTCGAGCATTTGCCAGAAGGCCGAAGTGCTCATTTGGAAGCTACATTGACACCTGTCAACGATCCAACCATGAAAGTTGAATGGTTCAGAAATGGAAAACCAATTCCTCAAGGTAAATTATCAGAAGAGAGAAGATTTCATCATGATGATTAGATCTAAATAAAAATCAATTGGATTGGATTGTTTTAGGTCACAGATTCAAGACCACTTATGATTTCGGTTTCGTCGCCTTGGATATTTTATACGCTTACCCAGAGGATTCTGGAACTTATATGTGCAAAGCTAAAAATATCGCTGGTGAAGCTGTCACAACATGTATTGTGAGCGTAGATTGTGAGTATTTTTTCTGCGAAATAGGAATGGAGCACAGGAAGGCCAATTTTAATTTTTTTGATTTTTTTACAGCCATCAAAGGCTTGCAGTTAGATACCTTGGATGCAGATAGATTGAAGAAAATCAAAGATTTGGAATCGTACGAACGTCCTAAAGTTGAAGAAACCGAACCAGAAGCCCAAAGACCAGTTTTCATTACTCCTTTGAATAAGTAATTATTTTTGAAATCTAATTTCGATGGTTTGATGAAATTTTCGTAACCTATTTTTTTTTTTTTTTTTGCAGTCTCGACTCATTACGAGAAGGTGATCATGCCCATTTGGAATGTCGCGTCGAACCCATCAATGATGCTAATTTGAAAATCGAATGGTTTGTAAATGGAGTAGAAATCAAAACAGGTCACAGATTCAAGACCACTCATGACTTTGGTTATGTTGCTCTTGATATTTTGTACACTTATGCCGAAGATTCGGGCACTTACATGTGCAAAGCTACCAACTTGGTTGGAGAGGCTGTGAATACTTGCCAGATTAATGTCTCATGTAATTTTTTTCGAGATTTGATTTTTTCTTTCTTTCTTTCTTTTTTTTTTTTAAATCGACGAGGAGTTTTAATTTTAAACTGAATTTATAGCCCGTAGAAGTATATATTTGGAATCTCAACATCCTGATGGATTAGAGAAGATTAGAGAATTAGAAGCTCAAGGCAGACCTGCTAAATTAGAAATTGAAGAGCCTGAGCCAACTCGACCAACTTTGACTGATCTAACTGTACGTTTTCTTATTAACATTGATTTTTTTTTTTTTTTTTGAAATAAAAATTCATAAATTAAAATGAATTAATTTTTAGGGCACAACTCAAGTTCCGGAAGGAAAAACTGCTCATTTTGAATGCCAAGTTGCACCTTTACACGATTCCACCCTGCGTATCGAATGGTACCATAATGGCAAACCATTGCCAACAGCTTCAAGATTCCATAGCACATTTGATTTCGGATACGTTTCATTGGATATTGGCCACGTTGTCCCTGAAGACGCAGGTCATTACACCGTCAAAGCGATTAATAAACTTGGAGAATGTACTTCAAGTATTAATCTCAATGTACAAGGTTGGTAGTTTTTTCTCTTTTTTTGGTGGTGGGGGGGGGGGGCAGTCTGAACTGATAGATACTCAACTTCGATAAATTTTCAATATTTTTCCATAATTCGAATAAATATTCCATTTTATAGGAAAGAGTAGTATCATTTCGGACTCGCAAAGGCCAGAAGGATTAGAAAAAATTCGTCAGCTTGAAGAACAAACACCATTCCAACGACCAGAGATTCCAGATGCAGTCACCAGGCAAAGACCAGTGTTTACACAACCATTACAAAATATTGACTCGATTGCCGAAGGTCAAACAGCTCATTTCGAATGTAGACTTATTCCAGTTGGAGATTCGACTCTTAAAGTCGAATGGTTCAGAAATGAAAAACCATTGGAAACAAGTACGTTGAATTCAAATTTCTTAATATCAATAAAAGGACAAACCGAATTTGGCTTAGAAGGGTGGGAGGGAGAAAGGAGGTGGCATTAAAAATTTTCCATATGAATTTTATTTTTCTGATTTCTCATTATTTTTTTACCAATTTTTTTTACTCAAAATGAAAATTTTTCTAAAAAATGAAAATTTTTTTAAAAATTGAAAATTTTTCTAAAAAATGAAAATTTTTTTAAAAACTGAAAATTTTTCTAAAAAATGAAAATTTTTCTGAAAAATGATAATTTTTCAACTAAAATCTGAGTAGGTATTCCGTCGAAAAATAAAAATTTTCATCATCCTAGAAGAAGCGAGCTGCTAATGTTTCTTCCGTTTGGTTCAGCCTACCTATATCAATAATTTTATGAACTTGAAATTAATATTGATCCATTGATTAGGTTCAAGAATCTCGAAAACTCACGATTTCGGATACGTCTCCATGGATATTAATCACGTACGCAGTGATGACGAAGGTGTTTACATGTGTCGTGCTACCAATGCTTTGGGCGAAGCTGTGACCACCGCTTCGATGCATATCAAGAGTGAGCACAGGGAATTTTTATTTGGATAATTTTGCAAAAAAAAAGACGATTAAAACTTTTTTTTTCGTAATAGGCAAGGCAGATATCCAGTTAGAATGCCAACATCCGGAAGGTATGCGTAAAATTAAACAACTAGAAGAAGGTAAAGTTCCAAGTCGACCAGAAGAAGAAGACCGAGCTTTCGACAAACCAATTTTCACTCAGCTACTGACCGGACCTTCGGAATTGATCGAAGGCCAATTAGCCCACTTCGAATGTCGTGTTTTGCCTGTAGGAGATCCTACATTAAGGTTCGAATGGTATGTGAATGGAAAAGAGTTGAAATTGGGTTCAAGAGTCCACGTTACCCACGATTTCGGTTTCGTGACCTTGGATATCAATTCGACTGTGGTGGAGGATTCCGGAGTATACATGTGTAAAGCTATTAACCAAGCTGGTGAAGCTGTATCGTCCATTGCTCTCAAAGTCAGAGGTAAGTTATCGAGAGGGACATTGTTTTAAAAATTGAGTAGGTACCAGTTTTCAAAATAATTTTCTTTTTAGGACGATCTGCTATTGTGACTGATGCCATCCAACCCGAAGCATGGGAAAAAATAAAATTGAAAGAGGCTGAAATGAACAAAGTACCACCAACGTTCATTGATACCGAACCTCAACAAGCTCCAGTTTTCACGACTCATTTGACCAGTAAAGATAACCTAGTTGAAGGCCAATTTGTACACTTGGAAGCTCAAGTTGAACCTAGAGCTGATCCTAATTTACGTACTGAATGGTACAAAAATGGAGAACCCCTGACCACAGGTAAATAATCGTAATAATCAGAAAATTCCTTGAAGTTCATAAAATTCATTCTGTTACAATTTTTGTCCCAGGATCAAGAATAAGAAGCACCTTCGATTTTGGATTAGTCACATTAACCATTAATTCTCTCAGAGCTGATGACTCAGCTATTTATACTTGCAAAGCTGTCAACCTTCTTGGCGAAGCTGTTTCAACTTGCACATTGAAAATTGAAGGTAAATTGAATTTTCTCAAGGTTAAAAATTCCTCAAACGTAATGTGAAAAATTATTTTTAAATCGTGATTTTTTACAGATCGTCATTGGTTAATTTCGAAACCACAACATCCGGATGCTCTTCCATACATCGAAGCATTAGAAGAACCCAAAGTTGACAGGAAAGATTACCCAGAACCTATTTTCGAAAGTCCAGTATTTATTTCGCATTTGAACAACATTGAATGCAATGAAAACGACAACGTTCGATTTGAATGCAGAGTTGAACCTGCCAAGGATCCAACTCTACAAATTGGTACGCATTTTGACTTTAAATTATTTCCAACGTAAAAAAAATATATTTAAAAAATTTGCATATAATTTTAGAATGGTTCGTTAATGGAAAACCACTCCCATCTGGATCACGTTTCAAATCCACTTATGATTTCGGATACGTCACCTTGGATATTAGTCAAACCTACCCAGAAGATTCTGGAATCTATACTTGCAAAGCCTTCAATAGCAAAGGCCAAGCAACTACTTCTGGATCTCTACGTTGCTCTGGTTTGTAAATTTTTATTCAATTCCACAATCGAAAATTTTTTTCTCTATCTGAATTTTTTACTGCTTTAGGTAAATCTCAAATTTATCGAGAAACTCAACATCCTCAAGGAGAGGCTGGATTGGAAAAAGTACAAGAAGTTGAAGATACGTTATCTTCCAAATATCAACGTCAACCTTCAGCTCCTGATGTACAATTCCCCAAACCAGTATTCATCATACCGTTAGAACCCGAAGTACTCCTCACCGAAGGTGCACCTCTTCACTTGGAAGCTCAAGTCGAACCCAGGAACGATCCTGATTTGAAATTGGAATGGTATTTCAATGGAAAAGCTCTTACTCATGGTAATTATAAAAATATCGCCAAATTATAGGAAGAAAAATTGAAAATTTCGTACCAACATCGCCATTTAAATCATAAATAATTCAAGGTTCGAGATTCCGCATAACTAGCGATTTCGGTTTCGTCACCTTGGACTGTACCGATATGTACGATCGTGACCAAGGCGTGTACACTTGCAAAGCCAGCAACAAAGCTGGTGAAACGTACACCTCTACGACCATCTACTGTACCACCAAAGAAAACCTCATCGAAAAAACACAACATCCCAAAGGTCAAGAAGGTCTAGAGAAAATCCAAGACTTGGAAGAATCGCTAAAGAGAGAACCGAAAGCTCCGGCAGAAGGAGAAATCGGTCAACCACCAGAATTCACATCACAAGTAAAGATCAAGGCTTCAATTTGATCCATTTTTTTGAGTGATAATAACCAACTGACGAAGAGTGTTTTTCTCCTTAGTACCAGTAAATTTTTAACAATGCTTATTTTTATTTTAATTAATGATCGTTTTGCAGAAATATGTTACTTCGATTCCTCCATCGTTTTCATATGCTCCTGATCTCTTATCGCAGGTATTATTTTTTAAGATTTTGGATCAAAGGTGCGGGTCTTTAATATCTTCTTGCATGTTTTCTTTCCATCTTTGAAAATTTGGGATAAAGGTGGTGGGTTTCAGAGCTTTTTTGATTAATGAATAAAATTCATTCATGTACTGCTTATATAAAGATTCAATATGTATCGGAATTGGATATCAACCGTGTAGTAAATTATCTTCACCAAATTTACCAATAAATTGATAAAGCGATAAGGCACATACATATGTTGAGTGACAGGGAAAAATAATCAATAGAGAACGGTTATGTAATAGTTTCTATTGCTTTGCTTCCATGAATTAATTCCGCAATTACCTACTCGTACTAACATCTTTTCACTTGGGCAACTTCATTATGACGTAAAAATGATAAAGATTTACACATTTCATTGTAACGTAAAGTTGTTGCTTCTTGAGCTATATAATTTAGGATTGTAAAATCAAAAAAATTACCTGTAGTATCGATGTGATGTTTCAATATGAAGTGTTGATATTTGCTTGTTCATTGCATGTGTTTTTCACCCTTCGAAATTGGCTTCATTGGTTTAATTTAGCTCCTGGAATTTATGTAACACATTTCTTCGCACTAATTAACATTTCGCTTGAGGTTAATTAATCATTTTCTTCCACGAAGGAGAATTGGCTTTCGAGTATTATAAGATTTTGTGTACTGATAAATCACACTTGGAAAAACTCGCGTAACAGTAAATTATTATATTACACCATAAAACAATAGAAGAAAATTAAATTTCAGAAATTTTTGCAAAATCTAAAATCAATATTGATAATATTGATAAGGGTAGAGGGTACATTTCACTCACCTTACTGCGCATGCGCGCACTGTTTTGTGACGTAGTACTCTACCAATAACCAATCACGCCTCGTTATTAATTGAGAGCATAAAAAAATCCGGTTTGACCTTGATCTTTTGATTTTGAATCCTTGGCGAAGGTTGATGACTCGCTGGAGCTTGGAATTTTTCATTTTTAATTTTATCAATTATCAATTTATCGACATTGTCAACCCTTTCATGTGACAATTTTTTCGTCTTTGTGTTTGAAAATGACCCAACAACAATTACTGGCTGTTCACTCGAGCTTTTGCAAGTATTCATTCGTGTTATCATGGCGCAATATTCAATATCAAAATCACCCCTCGATTCTGATTTTCTCAAATGTCTGTCGTTTGTACACAGTTCCAAAACTTGAGCAATTTGAAAGAAGGCGAAATCGCTCACTTCGAAGCTTCCCTTACACCGATTGGAGATCAAACTATGGTTGTAGAATGGTTCTACAACGGAAAAGCCATCGAAGCTAGTAAGTTTAAAAAATTCTATCATTATCAGCATCTGGTTCCTTTTACATTGCTGATTCGTATTTTTTCTTTATCGTAGGTCATAGAATCAGAACAGTACATGCATTCGGTATGGTTGTACTTGAAATCCTCGGTACGAAAATCGAAGATACCGGTGTTTACACTTGCAGAGCTACGAACAAATGGGGCCGTGCTGAAATCAGCGTTAATCTCGAATGCGTTGAAAAGATCAAAGGACAGAAACCACAGTTTACCACACATATCAAGGTATTTGGCAAGTCAAACACACCAGCGGTTGATTTCCGATCTAATTTGTTTACTTATTTCTGTAGAGCTTGAGTGGATTAAAAGACGGCGACTCGGCTCACTTCGAGTGCACCTTAATTCCAGTCAACGATCAAAAACTCAAAGTTGAATGGTTCCATAATGGTCAACCACTTCATCACAAGAATCGTATGAAGATGGTATCAGATTTCGGTTTCGTTGTCATGGATATCGCATACGTTCAAAGTCACGATTCCGGAGAATACGTTTGCAAAGCTAGTAACGAGTGAGTTAAATTGACCTACGTTATGTTTTACATCCTACTCAGACAGATAACATGTGCGCGCGCTAAGCTTTAAATTAATTCTAATTAGTCGTTAAAGAGATACGTAGGGGAATAACCGAAAAATATGTAGCTTCCGCGTGAGTCGCGATCTTTGCTGGCTAGAACGTACTACGAACCTGTGCGGTGATATTCTCTTTATCGTTTGCTAAAAACAAACGTTTATCGGTGAATTATCGGCGTTATCTCGGGTCTAAATTTTATTCCCACGTCACGACCGTTATAATATGTATTTGAAATTATCATAGATATGGTGAAGACTACACTCGGGCTACTCTGCAATGCATCGGAAAAGGCGGCGTGTATATTGATTCACTACAACCTGATTCGTTGGCTCGCATCCGCGAACTCGAAAGTTATCAGCAACAGGCTGCACCTCCAACGCCCCAGGTGATGGAAGCACCTAAATTCATCACTCAGATATCAGATATTACTCAGCTCAAAGAAGGACAAAGTGCTCATTTCGAAGCTAGACTTACACCGGTTAATGATCCTAATCTCGTGGTGAGTATTATTTTTGTATTTGGATTGATTTCCCTATCAGAAATTGATAATTATTTCTTTGTGTAGGTTGAATGGTATTACAACGGGAAAAAATTACCACACGGGCATCGTTATCGTACTTTCCACGATTTTGGTATCGTTATTCTCGATATATTGTACTGTTATGAAGAGAACTCCGGTGTTTACGAATGTAGAGCTACCAATAAATTAGGATCTGATACTACGAAAGCTTCTTTGAAGTGTTATTCGAAATCAAATCTCATTTTGGACTCGCAGTTACCAAAGGTAAGTAAAATTAAACCTATATTTTAAAATTAAAATCATATTGTGACGATATTAATTCAATTATTTTTTATTCGAATAGGGAATGGAATCTGGTCTGGAGAAAATCCAAACATTGGAAGATTCTATGATCAAAACCAAAGATACCAGAACATCTGAAACTACCAGACAAGCTCCAGTATTCACATCCCCTCTTTCCAATATCGATAATTTACGTGAAGGAGAAAATGCTCATTTTGAAGCTCGTCTCATACCTACTGATGATCCTAAACTAAATGTACGTGTTTTGAATTTAATTTCTCTGTGTTGTTATCGAACTGTGAAATACTGACATTGAACGTATTTTAGGTTGAATGGTTCTGGAATGGTAAACCTCTCCGAACTGGATCCAGATTCAGAACATTCTGCGATTTCGGTTTCGTAATCCTTGAAATTTCTCCTGTATACCCAGAAGACTCTGGTGAATATTCCTGTCGTGCCACCAACGAATATGGCGAAGCTGTTACCACCGCTTCGATGAAAGTTCAAGGCAAACGTAGCATCATCTTGGAATCTCAATTACCCAAGGGTATGGAAGGCACTATCGATAAATTAGCCGAACTAGAAGGTCTCGGTCACGTACGTACCGAAGAATACGAAGACGATACCGGTAAACCACCGGAATTCGTTACGACTCCATCGGATCTTACGTTGGCTGAAAATTCATTGGCTCATTTTGAGTGTCGTCTGAATCCTGTGAACGATGCTAGTATGAGAGTAGAATGGTTCCATAATGGTAAACCGTTATCCGCTGGATCTCGAGTCAAGACTATCAATGATTTTGGTTTCGTTATTTTGGAAGTATCCGGAGTCTATATTCGTGATTCTGGTTTATACACTTGCAAAGTTCGTATTCATTTTTATAAAATAGATTTTTTTGAAAATTGATTTTTTCAAACTGTATTATTTTTAGGCATCTAATAAACACGGAGAAGCCACCGTTTCATGTAAATTACAAGTACGAGGAAGACAAGGTATCGTTTTAGAACCTCAGTTACCATCTGATTTCCGTACCGGTACAGAAAGTATCCAGAAATTAGAAGAATCGCTTTATAAACGCGAAGAAATCATTCCCGAAGAGGAAAAACCAAATCCACCGAAATTCACTGTCGAATTAAAAGTACAAAACGTTTGAAAAATCTAGATTTTAATTTGAATTTTTCTCTATATATTTTTTTCTTCTGTAGGACGTTTTGGATGCTCAAGAAGCCGGTCCAGTTCATTTCGATTGCCGAGTCGAGCCTGCCAACGATCCTACGATGAGAATTGACTGGTTCTTCAACGGTCGTCCATTTGCCACTGGTTCCCGTGTTCGTACTATTAACGATTTTGGATATATATCTTTAGATATGGAATATGTATACGCTAGAGATAGCGGAGAGTATATTTGTAGAGCTACCAACAGATGGGGAGTTGCTACCACCAAAGCTAAAGTTATCTGTAAAGGTAATGAAACGATTCCGGTGTATTTTAATTGATTAAATCGATAATTTTTAAAATTAAATATTTATTATTTTAGCCAAACGAGATATCGTTCTGGAATCTCAACTGCCACAAGGTATGAGTGGAGAAAAATTGAAAGATTTAGAACAAGGTCACGTCACCGAAGTCGTACAAGATGAAAAACCCAAAATTCCTCCTAAATTCTTATACGAAGTGAGTATATTTTTCAAAATCAACGTTCGTCAATGATTATTTTTCACATTTATTTTATCTGTTTGATTTATCAGATTGTATCCACCACTGTCGAAGAATCTGAAACCGTTCACTTTGAAACCAGAGTCGAACCTAAAGATGATTCTAGACTTAGAATCGAATGGTACAGAAATGGTAAACTGCTTCCTTCTGGAAGTCGATTCAAGACTATTTTTGAATTGGGCTTCGTGTCTCTGGATATTTCTTACTTCTACGCTGAAGATTCAGGCGAATATGTTTGTCGCGCTGTCAACGATTATGGCGAAGCTACCACCAAAGCAGTCGTCACTTGTAAAAGTGAGCTGATCGATTGATTTTTTAAAATTTTTTTGAGATTTCATGAGATTATTAACTTTTGAATTTTTCCAGAACAACCATCGATTGTTTTACAAAATCAAGTGCCAAAGGGTATGAAGAAATCGGAAGCTTTAATGCAGATGGAAGCTGCATTGAAGAAATACACTTCGGAAATTCATCTTACCGAAGACGATCTTTACGAACCCGAGAAGAGACAGCCCCCTAGGTATAAAATAAATCATGAAAATAATTTTATATGAAATTCAAATTTTTTTCATAAAATTTTTGATTTTTTTTCTGTTTAGATTCGTTACTCAAATCAAAGATCAAACCGATTTAGTTGAAATGCAAGTTACTAAATTCGAATGTCAACTTGCTCCGGTCGGAGATCCGAATATGAAAGTAGAATGGTTCCTGAATGGAAAACCATTAGCGCACAGTACGTCAATTCACCGGAACCGTTACAATTTTACGAAATTTTATCAGCAGATGAATTTTAAATTTGCATTCTGTTTGAACAGAAAATCGTCTCACGCCAATTTACGACTTCGGTTACGTCGCCATGAATTTCGGTTGGATTTATCCAGAGGACAGTGGCGAATATTTATGCCGAGCTACCAATCTTTACGGAATGGATGAAACCAAAGCTACTATCAAGACTGCTGGAAAACCAGGAATTATTTACGAATCACAGTTACCAAAGGGAATGAAAAGTATTGAAAAAATACGAGAAATGGAAGCAGCCTGGCAAACGTAAATTTTTTAAGATTCAAAATTCTACTTTTTTCAGTTTTTTTTTTTTTTTTTTTTTTTTTTTAATTATGAGTAATTTTACAGGCTTCCTGAAGAAAAACAAGAAGAAGAGAAACCTAGAGAAGCTCCTTCATTCGTCAGCAAACCAGAACCAGTCAATGTTTGCGAAGGAGATCATGCCAGGTTCTGTTGCCGTGTTACTGGATTCCCTCGTCCTCGTGTTATGTGGATTTTGAATGATAGAACTGTTGTGAACGTGAGTTTTTAAAAAAAATTTAAAGTTGAGCACGAAGCTGAAAAGCTGTTAATTTTATTTTTTTGAAATTTTTCAGGGTACTCGATATAAATTAACTTATGATGGAATGTGGCATCTGGATATTCCTAAAGTTAGACAATACGATCATGGTAAAGTTGAAATCGTGGCTAGAAATTCAGTAGGAGAAGCCAGAGTAGAAACTGTATTGGAAGTCAGAAATCGTCACGATGACTACAGAGGAGTATTGAAAAATTCACCTAGACGTGAGTTGGTTTTATTTCTCATAGGATATTTTTTGTATCAGAATTTGAATAAAATCACGAGATTTCAAATCGTGACATTTTTTTATTCAAATTCGATGTATAGATTTAGAAAAGTAATAGATTTTTCAGCTTTATTGTTTAAGATTTATTGTAAGCTTTATCTCTCTCCCTTTTTCCCTCTATCTCTATCCTATCTATTATTTTCTTCTTTCGTTTCGTCTTGTGCTAATGAGGACAGCATTAGATGCTTATGTACACTACGTATCGGTATCGTCTGTGGAATATGTACGTATCGAACAAGGTACACCAGAATTTGAATATATTTTTCCCATCTGTACCTTCGTTGAATACCACCTCATCATTTTGCATGACGTAGCAATCCCTTTTTATTTCTGGTTGCGAGTTGATATTTTTTTCCTTTTTTTTTTGTATTTTGTTCGCAAATGATCCGAGGAACCTGTTACGACGATCCTTTATACCTATAAAGCCTCTGAATTATCGAACGAGGCTGTTGTGTGTAGTTTGATGATCCTGTGTAGCATGTACATATTTGTATTCTCGCTGATCTTTGTTTTTTCCACTTTTTGTGTGCATGTTTCATTCCTCTTTTACGTTGGCATGCATTTTTTTTATCAGTAGAATTTGTTTGTGTTGGTTTTATTGCTTTGACAATGGGTTTTGTTCAATGTCACATTTTATAGCGTGGTATGATAGTGAACTTGTACCGTACCAGAAAGAAAGACAGGAGACCGAATTAGAGAAGGTGTTCGAAGAAAGGAACACAATTGCTCAACAAGGAGGTGAAATTATTGGAGTAGAACATCTAAAATCGAAGGTTGTCAAGGAACCTGAACCAGAATGGACTCAATCGGTGCGACAGAAGAAAAACGAAGATTATTATTCCAAATTGAGAGAGGTAATTTTGGAGTTTTTTTTTTAATAGATTTTCTCTTATTCAATTTTGAGAGAGGTAATTTTGGAGGTTTTTTTTTTTAAAAAAATAGATTTTCTCTTATTTAATTTTTATGGGTCTGTTTGAGCATTTTCGAAGTGAAAATTCAATTTTTTTAATATTTTGATTTACATTTTTTTTTATTTAACTTTTTTCAATTTTGTTTTCGTCAACTGAACGCGACTAATTTTTTATTTTACAGCTCGAAGAAGATCAAATCGTTAAAGAATCCAGAGTTCGTGAAGCATCTCATCAGTTCGCCATTCCTGGAGAAAAAATTACCCAAAAATCAGTGGCCAAAGGAATGGCTCAATGTTACGAAAAGAATTTGTGAGTGGATTTTCGTCATTTTCTCAAATCTTATCTTTTTTTGCTTTAAAGAGAAGCAAATTCAACCCCATTCATTTAATTTTCAGAGAACCTAAAAAAGAAGAACTGATGCCATGGCAAGTAAAAGCTCTAAGTAGAAAACAACAATCACAGGAACAAATCGACGCAGCTGAGTCCGCATCAGGAGTACACGCCAAAGAAGTACATGTCTCTAAACAGAAACAAACTCAAAAAGAAGTAAGTTTGTAAAATGACTCAGAATGAGGAAAATTTTTACTACAAAAAAAGGAGAAAAAAAATCACGATGAAATCTTAAATATTTCAGGTCCAAGGAGATAAAGAAATCCATCGTAATATCACTTCAACCGAAACGACAGAAATGGAGCACAAAGCGAACACCCAAGAAAAAGTCGTCTCAGGACCAACGGTAAAATAAAATTCATTCGATCGATCGATTTTCATTCGAATATAGTCGCTAATTGATTTTTAATTTTGTTCAGAAACCAACAACTCCACCATTCTTCACAAAGAAAATTCAGCCTTGCCGAGTATTCGAACAAGGATCAGCTAAATTTGAAGTAGAATTCGATGGTGAACCATTACCCAAAGTTCAATGGTACAGAGAAGATTTCCTAATCCAAAATTCACCCGATTTCCAAATCCATACGTTTAGTACGAAATCAATCCTCATCATTAGACAAGTGAGCACCTATTAGATTTTTTTTGACAGAAGAGCATTTTTTTTTCTACGAATATTTTATTGGAATGTTTTTTCTTTAGGTATTTATGGAAGATTCTGGAGTATTCAGTGTCATTGCCGAGAATCGCGGAGGTAAAGCTAAATGTAGCGCTAATCTGGTGGTCGAAGAACGTCGCCAGGTTGGAAGAAAAGGTGCTGTACCGCCCAGCTTCTTGAACACCGTTCAAAATACCGTCGTGAAAGCCGGTCAATTGGCTCGATTCGATGCACGTGTCACTGGCACGAAACCTTTAGATGTTTATTGGCTCAAGGTAAATATTTTCCATTACGAATTTAGCCAATTTTTTTCAATGGGACGAATTTTTATATTGATGAATTTTTTTAGAATGGAAAGAAAATCAGCTCTGATATCCGTTACAAGGTCGTAGAAGAAGATAATTTGTATACTCTGCTCATTATCGAAACTGTGCCCGAAGACAGCGGTACCTACGAATGTGTTGCCATCAATAACGCCGGCGAAGCCAGATGCGAAGCTGAATGCACCATTCAACCTACCACTACAGCTGCCTCCAAAACTAAACCTCAAGCTCAACCTCAAACAGCCCAGCAGCAAGCTCCTAGTATTGTCGAACCGCTCAAAGGATTAGTCATGAAGGAAGGCCAACCAGCCGTGTTCAAATGTAAAATATCCGGCAAACCTCGTGAGTATCTGCGAATTTGATATTTCTTTTGAATAACCAATCCGTCAAAGAAATATTTCTAAGCATTTTAATTTTTTCGCAGCTCTTCAAATAAAATGGTACAAAGGTGATAAGATAATCAAACCGTCCAAGTATTTCCAAATGTCCAGAGATGGAGATACGAATACATTAAGAATCTCTGAAGTCTTCCCTGAAGACGAAGGCGAATATAAATGCGTCGTATCTAATCAAGGAGGACAAGTACAAGTCTCAGCTCCGTTGAAAGTATTAGGTTAGTTGAAATATTTCACCCATGCTTGGAATAATTTGAAAAATACGTTGATAATATTTTTTATTATTTTTTTTGCAATAGCTCCTGAATCCACTGATGTTGCTCCTACTCTTAGCCCTATGAAAAATGTTACCGCTTTAGAGGGAAATCCTGCTCAATTCAGGACACAAGTCACTGGTAAACCAAAACCAACTATTCAGTGGTTCAGAGAAGGAGCTTTGATACCACAATCGCCTGATTTCGAGGTAATTTCGATTTTTTTCAACCTTGTTCATCATGAAAAATTCTCGTTTTTTTTCAGTGTGGTTAATTAAGTTTTTACCCTTTTTTAGATGACCTTTGATGGTAATACTGCTACTTTAGTAATTACATCGACCTATGAAGAAGACAGCGGTACATTCACGTGCCGAGCTACCAGTACTGCTGGACAAGTAGAAACTTCTGCTTTACTCACAGTCAAACGTAAGCATTGAATATACTTATTATGGGTTTTAATCGGTTATTTGCATGGTTGAGATGATATTCGTCAAAAAGAATCTACTTTTTTGTATGGAAAATCCTTCTCTCTGGAAAAAATAATTTTTGATTACAATTTTTGAAAAATTCCGTGGGATAAAATTTCCTTGGAAAAAATTTTTGAAAAAATTTCAATGTTCTCATTTTTTATATTTTTTTATCCATGTGAACAATTTTCAATTTTTTTCCATAATAGTGAAAAATTTAAATTAGATAAAATAAAAATAATTTTTAGTAAATTTCTTAATTTTATATTTAAATATTAAAAAAAATCTTGAAAAAAAGACCAGGTGAAAAAACAATTTAAAAAAATTGGAGAAAAAATGATAAAAGTTTGAAAACATCCTCACAATTTGCTAACTTTTTGACGAATGTTCTTACGTTTTGAAGCTGATTCTGAACGATTGAAAAATTCTCATCTATGAAATTTCAAATTTTTTGGGGGGGGAAAACTGATTTTCAAATAATTTAGAATCCACTTCAAAACGTATCATCTCATATTGTCTATATTATTTTAAATGCATCTACAACTTGGTGACGGTTTTTAAAAAATTATCAAAAATCTATTCTTTTGTATCTACGTATACAATTTATTGCATGATTTAGAAGCAAAAAAAAAATCAGCCTGGGTATCTTTTTTTTTTGGTGATTGGGTATTTAATGCATGTGCTTTGTACGTACCGTAGCTTACCTATTCCTACCTATTAGCACGTATTTGTACCTATACCCGTAGAAAAGTATCATCCCGACTAAAATGTAGTCTTCATACCTACCTATATCAGAGTAGAATCACATTGAACGTACAGTAGATACATCCAACAATCGTTGTGTATCGTCGACTAATATTTAGATTTAGATCTTGAATGTTTGTCGTCGTCTTTGTGATGTTTCACGAATTTAGAAAGTTGATTTTTTTTCAAAGTAGAAATAGGTTAGAAATGGTATAGCATCAGAACCTTCCTTTGAATAGTCAAATTTACTCAAACAAATGAAATAAGAGGGGAATTTGTTTAAAATTAGGTATCAAAGTTGACTTACCTATACATACTCGTAATGTCGTACATCGTACAAGTGTAGATCGATTTGTTCTTTTTTTTTTTTTTTTTTTTTTGTTAATGCAACGTGTGCACGTATTACATGCAATGTGCCTACAATGTGTACTTTTACGAACATTTATTTTTGATGATAAACGTTCGGTCAATATTGAGTGACGGATGGTTGGAAACTTTAAACGATTAGTTTTTTTTTTTTTTTTTAAAGATATGTACTCGTATTTGTAATATAAGAAGTAGATTTTGTTATGTAAGATTTATCGTCGGATGTTTCCGTCATCGGTTATGTTAATGCGAGATAAAAATTTGGCTACTGATTTTTTTCCACCATTAAGATCGAAGTAACACGGTTACCCTGTTTGAAAATTAATTTGGAACGATTTGATCGTTTCGTGATTGTGAGCTGTGAGCTATTTATGGGCTGATATAGTGCTCGATTTTTTTCCAGATGTGAGGGAGAAGGAAAAATGAAATAACGTGTGTTATGGTGAAAGAAATTTATAAATATTTTTTGTTGGAGCTCTTTTCTATATTAGGGAAGGACGGGGGGAAGGGGACAAAAAATCTGAGCAAAGAGATTCAATCTTCAAAAATTATAAAAATCGTATGAATAAAAAATCTTTAAAAAGTATGGAAATGATTAGGTAGTCCTTTGAAAAAAAAAAATTATGAAAAATAAAAAATCGAAATTGGGTTTGTTGGGGGCAGGAAATACGAAGGAAGAGAAGACGGATTAAAATTGGCCATTTCTGCCAAAAAATTTAATTTTTTAGATTTTTCTGATACAAAATACATTTTTTGAATGTTTAGAATGTTTCCAGCATCACTTTTATGATTTGATTCAGTAGACGAACCGAAAGTGGTATTATTAAAGGGGCAAAAAAAATCGAAAATTTCAGCGCTGATGACAATTTTTTCGATCTTTCTGACAGGAAATGCAATTTTTTCGACTCAAATTTCAAGTTTTTTCGATAAAAGTCGTCGCTTTCATTATTCGGTTTGGCTTGAGTACAATTTTTTGTGTAAAGAAATCCATAAAATTTTAATAGAGAAAGTAAATAGTATGTATTTGTGACCATGCCCTAAAGAGGGGACCTAGTATATAAAAAATTGATGTTTCATTTTTCATGTTTTTGATCCAAATGACACAAAATATGGACCAAAAACATGAAAATAAAAACATATATTTTTTTTACACAAGGCCTCTTCTTTATGGCAGGGTCACACTTTGAAAACTGAGCAAAATGAACAATGACGATTTTAACCCACCATTTTTTCCATCTTGAATTCAAATTTTAAAAATATCAATAAAATCGATTTCCAATTTTTCGATTTGGTAGTAGAGAGGTAAAAAGTCGTGAATGATAAGTTGGTGTATTTTTTGAAAAAAATTGATCTTTTTTTTCTGATAATGAAAATTTATTCAGTCTTGATTAAAAGGCCTCTGGCATTTGTTTGAAAAAAAAACATGCTTTTTTAGAGAGAAAATAATCATGAGTAAGGACTTGGTACCAAAATTGAAAAATTTAACCAGTTTTTTTCAGATGAATCTCGTCCAGCCTCAAAATTTTTAGAACAAAAGAGCAAAGTACAGTTTAAAATTTGCTTGTTAGCAATATTCTCCCTTCAATTTTGGCAGCAGGCAAAAAAATACCACTACGAAAAATGTTCCGTTTTTTGTGACTTATTTTTCCATTCCTTTGGTCTTTTTCTTCTCCAGACAATGCGTCAAAAATCTCTTTCTCAATAAACATAAAATATGTTCAATTTTAAAGTTAAACTAATAATTAATCATCTGAACCGAATAATTTTCGAAGTTTCATCTCCATCACTTTTTTTGAAATCATTTTTCTATTTTAATTAATGATCGTCCAAATCTTCAATTAAATTGATAGCGATCACAACCATACTATTTTTTCCTCCGTAATATCCAATTAAATTATTTTTTTTAGTGACATTTGGAAAACGTAAAAACAAACCTTGATTTTCAGTCTAGAGTGTGAAAAAATACGTGACCAATTAGAACGTAAAATTCGAAATAAATTCGTACTTAAATCTCAGGAACTGTGGGTGGTGTCGTTTTTTCTACTTATCTTTTTATTGCACTAAAATAATGTAGCCGAATTCCAATTGCTGGCACGTTATCAAAATGATGAAATTTAGAAGTGAAATATTTCATTTAATTAATATCATTTATTAGAGTAAATAACTTTGAGAATTTTATTACCAGGAATCGTTCTTGAAAAATTCGATAGTCGAGGGAGAAAGGAGGGGAAATTTTTTGATTAGAAAATTGATAATTTTTTAAATATTTTACTAATAAAATTTTTTGAGTAAAAAATTCAAGTAAGAAAAAAATTTTTAAAGAGAGTATGATAAGAATTTGTAAAAAGTGCAATATTTTTATACTCGGAGAATTTTGTAATTTAGCAGAGTTCAATGTCGACCAAGCTTCCCTTCCCTCTTTTCTTTTTTTTTTAATGGCAATATTTAAAATTGGCAACTCTGATTTTGAAAAAATTACTGAGCACATTTCCCTCTAATTAATCGTTAAAAAATGTTGATAATTGTTTATCTTGAACACTCGAAGTATTATTTTTTTCTTCATTAAATTTGGATGGAAATCTAACAAATGCTTCCAATGCTCAAGAAGTTTCCAAAAATAATATTTCTGCATAAATTTTTTAATACTTACCAATCTCTACTCTTTGCACTCTCGCGATACTTTCACCTCAATTCTCAGTTTTCAAAGCACATCCAAATTCACCAATTTTTCTCTCAAAAACGACTCAAATCTCAACAGCTTTTTGTGTGAAAATTGCACCGTGTGTTTGGTTCCTGGGTATGCCACGTAAAAAAACTTCACCCCAGGGAGGAGGGGCCCTCAGAAGCCAAATTTTTGCTCACCACTGCGATTCGTTTCGCGAACAAATTGTCCTAGCGTTATTCTACATAAATCTTTGTTTCTATTTCCTTTCCATTGACAGCCTCAAATTAAACATCGTCAGCGGGTAAGTGTGGTTCAAAATAAAGCAAGAAGTTTCCAACGTGCTCGAAAAATCATATCGTTACCTTGTATTATATTTTTAATTCATAAGTATTTATTTTTTCTCTCGCTCTCGCGCTATTTACTTAACGTTTATTTATTACTGTAATTTTTTTCTCTTTCTTCTCTCTTTAACTCATAATTAACTTATTTTTTTGGTGTTTTTTCCCCTTCTTCATTGTTTTATGTTACGTATACCTACGAATACCTATATTTTATTTCACGTCGAGAAAGTCAAAAAAAAAATGACTGCTTTCTAACTAAGTTTTATTCTTCGCAATGTAAAATGTTGTGAACATTGTATCGCAGAAAATAATAAAAAGGCAATGAACATACGATGGTTTATTTTTTTTTCATCCGGTATTTGCGTAGAATCCAGACTAATCTGGAGAATGGGTTCATCGTTCTGGTATTATATTATTTTAGCACGTGTATGATTGTAGATTATGCCAAGAAAAAGAAAAACGCGTAAAATTACGATTGACGATGTATTCGATCGACTAAATTTAGTATATTTTGGCTGGCTTGTTTAATTGTTTTTAATTATTCGACTATTTACGTTTGCCAAGCTTGTAAATCTTCGCCGTAGAAATAAGTTTAATCGGAAAGGTTATTTTTGTACGATTAAATTCATCACGTTTTTTAAAAAGATTTATTATAATGTCGTAATATATGTTATGACTTCGGAATGGCATGTCATTCCTTAGTCATCAGCCTATACATAAGTTTAATATTAAGTTAGGTAGGTGGAGGGTGTTGTAATTTCAAAGGTATTTCTCGTCGAAAAAAAAAATCATCGTAAAATTGACGTAGTATTCGTAATGGCGACGAGACGATGACGTGTTTTGAAAATTTTGGTAAAACCTTGAAAATCACGAATTTGTAGTCTATTCCAGAAAATTTTTGATAATTCTTTCACTTTTTTACATAAAAACACGTGTTAGCAGAATTTCCGAGCGTTCAAAACTGTAAATCTATCGTTTACATGTGATTCGTTTCGGGTGTAAGTTATTTTTGTACGATGTGTGGGGGGAGCGGGGAACGCGGGGGACCGAAACTGGCGCTGGCTAGCGACTCAGTCGTGTGCACATCTCATTCCAATTTGGTGCGGTGGGTTTTTAACACACACGAGGTTTGAATTACTATCTCGGCTAGATTTATAATTATCTTATTTTATCCAGTTACCCATGGAAGAAATTAGGGTTATATTGTTCACTCTCGGATACAGGAAATGGGTAATAAAAGAATGCATTTTGAAAAGAGGGTTCGAAAATTAAAGACGATTGCGAGATTGAATTTGAAAAAAAAAGGTGGGTAATTTTTTTCTTGGCAACGAAACCGCTCGGATTAATTAGCAACTTTCGATCGAATCGGAGTTTTTCCCAGAAAATTATAATTTGGCGATTGAACGCAGTTTGGGGTCTGGCAATTGAATAAACAACGAGTATTTTAAATTATTGATGATTTAATGTTCGGTTTATTATGATTTTGGAACCGATCGATGAATGTTTCCTGGTATTCGGAGTGATATTTCAGTCGAGATGATTCTGTTTTCAGTGCAGATAAAAAACAGAAATTTTGTAATGCATTTTAAGAAAGAGGTTCGGCCGATTCTGCGATTTTATGGTGTTTTTTTTTTTTTGAAAATTTATTATTCATTTGGATTTTTTATTTCGAAATGAAAATGATGAATTTTCCCCGAGTTGAAAATTTGGATTCCAATTTTTTCTTATTGAAAGTTGACTTTTTTGAAATTTTGGTTTTTTTTTTCGAAGCTTGGTGTAGGGTAATTCTTGGTAATTTTATTTTTAAAATTTAAGTCAAATTTTGTTTAAAAATTTTTGTTCCGATTCATTGTCATGTACCTATTTTGGCTACTTACCTACTTGGACTTACCTGAAGTGTAGTTCTTATTTCGTTATGCAGAAATCGTGTTACTGGAACCAAAATTATTGAGATCACTGAGATCAGCCTTTCAAAAAAAACAAAACAAAAAAAACAATGTTTACGGTATCAATAGTTGATGTCAAAAATATTTATTTTCGGAATGAATTTTGTCATCAACATTAAAATCGAAGATCGAATTCAACTATTCGACTACAATCGATGTTTGAAATCGATTGCAATTGATATTCGAAATCGAATTAAACCGATTGTAATAGATTCTTTAAATCGGCAACAATCGATATTGAAATTCAATTTTTATCATATTTTAAATTGACTCAAATCGGTATGCGAAATCGACGAAATCGATGTTCGAAATCGACTGAAATCTATTTTTGAAATTTACTGAAAATTGAAATTGATTTTTGAAATTGATTGAAATCGATGTTCGAAATCGACTGAAATCGATTTTCGAAGTCGACTGAAATCGTTTTTCGAAATCGACTGGAATCGATTTTCGAAGTCGACTGAAATCGATGTTCGAAATCGACTGAAATCTATTTTTGAAATTTACTGAAAATTGAAATTGATTTTTGAAATTGACTGAAATCGATTTTCGAAATCGACTGAAATCGATTTTCGAAATCGACTGAAATCGATTTTCGAAATCGACTTGAATCGATTGTAATAGATATTTGAAATCGAAAATAATCAATATTTGAATTCAATATTTACCAATGTTTCGAAATCGAATTAAATCGATGTTCGAAATCGAATAAAATCGATATTTAAAATCGATTGAAATCTGTATTCGACATCGACTTGAATCGATATTTGAAATCGAGCACAAATGATATTCAAATTAAATTTCTATCGCAAGTTGAAATCGGTCACAACCGATTTTCGAAATCGATTTCAATCAAACTTGATTTTTTGATCTTTGAAATCTTCTACAATCTACATTAACTGTTGATGCCATCAACAATATTTGATATCAATCTATTATGATTATGTAAAAAACGACGAAATGATTTGAAAATGTGAATAATTTTGATAAGAATTTTTTGAGTCAGCATGATCTTAAAGAAAATAAATGTGTTTTTAAATTTCGATAATTTGAAATTTTTCGCGATGAAAAATTTTTTGAACAATCATATTTAAATTTCTTGAATTATTTTTGGCTAAATTTCATCAAATTGAATTTTTCAACAATGTATCTTTATTTCTGTAATTTCTCCGCCTCAGCTATTAGATTATTTATAAATAAGTTGTAGGTAATTAATATTCGTAAATTTATTACTTTGTTATTGATTCGTAACGGTAACAGTCGTAAATAAGACACGGAGAAAGTTGAAAGGTAAATAATCTATTCGGTAAAACTACGTAGCATAGGGTACCTACCAACAAAAGAAAAACCTTGAGTACGATCTAAAAATGAAACAAAATTTTCACCATTACGTCATCTTCTTTGTGAGCAATCTGTCTCTAGGTTGTTTACTTCTTGTTTTCGGAGCGCTGATCGAATAGAAATTTGCTCTTGTCTCAAACATCGTTCACCTGTTCACGTCGATAATTTTTGAATACCATTCAAGTCTCTAGACGTGTAGACATAAAAAACATCATGTCGTTGATGTTATCAAGGCTATCTAATTAAGACCTTTAAAAATGAATAAACAAATTGTCACGGGCATATTTATAGCGTCGGATGTTGGCAAAGGTTTAAAATCTACCTGTTCTCTATAAATTATGCATCCCTTTTTGTTCGCGAGTAATTCATTGAAAAACTTGAAAATTTTTGATAATTTGGGACGTGAAATTTAAAAAAAAAAATCATGTAGAAAAATGAGTACCTATTTATCGTGATTTTTCACTCTCTTCCCTTAAATGCGCGTAACCTTGGATCATAAATCTTTTACAGTTGTCAGTCGTTAAATAAACATCTTTCACAATTTCTGTCTTGTCGCTAATTTAAAAAACAAACTTTTTCTGAAATATTTTCGCGCAAGGTTAGATCGTATCCGTGGATTAAAATTTTAAGTGGTAGTTGGCTTTACGGTGGATTTTCGTCGACTGTTATGTGTCATTAATAAAGCATTTATAAAATTTAGTAATTTTTTTTCCTCTCTCTCTAGCAATCTGATATACGGCGTTCGGTTCGTAGTACATTTGGATCCGCTCCAAGGGTATTTGTCAGTGATAATTCTATTGTTGAGTATGACTCAAACGCGACGTATTCGCGAGCTCGTAAATAAAAAGCGACATTATTGGAAAATAATCTATTTGATGTAATTATACAATTTTACGTTTCTGGTCGACGGTCTTCTTTGATCTAAAACATTTTAAAACACGACTCTGGTGTACAAAAACGTCTTAAAAATAATGCATTCGCAGACGTAAAAAATTTACCTGATCGTTTGATGAACTAGGTCGTTCGACTTGTGTACTTTAACACGCTTCAAATTGAATCCATTATCCAGGTGTCTGCTGTCAAAATGCCAATTTCCTTAACCTCTTTTTTGGGTCTCCCTAAAACGAAAAAATATTGACCCATTTAGGGGTTTAAAGATATCGAATAAGTCGATCACAGGTTCGAATGGTTGAAATTTTTTACTAGGACGAAGATGCCGTGATGTCTCGAATTAAAAATAGAAGACGATTCATCTCGTCGTACTATAAAAATAGTCTGCTGAATACATTGTATCGGAGGTTTTTCACTTTTGATTGTGATCATCCGAGTACTCGTGCCCTTTTGGCATCCAATTTTGTAGTTATTTATAAATTTTTTCGGTGGAAATTTTTTTTCGTAATTTTTTTAATTACCGGTACATGAAAATCGACTGTGTTCTATTTTAAGATTATTTTATTTTTAGGAAATTTTCACATAAAATTATTTTTTATTTTTAGGAAATTTTCACATAAATATTTAATTTATAAGTTTGTAATTTTTTTTATGAGACTTTAATTTCAGAAAAAAATTGAATTTGGAGCTTTGTAATTGATACGAAAATCCACATTTGGGTAATTTTTTAAAAATCCATTAAAAAATCAATCAGATTGAATAATGTTCAAAAATTTCCGAAAAATGAATTTTTGAAAAAAAAAAATTGAACCACATTCTGAAATAATTTTTGAAAAATTGTTTTTCTTTTCACAATTTACACGAAAATTTTACAGAAAAAATATATAATTTAATTTGACACTTACCCTAGGATTTTCGTTTCAAAATCGAGCACAAACACTGTAATGTTATTTTACACTATTTTAAAATTGATATTTTAAGCAACCCATGTAAAAAAAAAAAACTCACAACCATCCGTTCGAACTCACAAAAATACTATGATAACATTCTAACGCGCACGTTGCTACTGCACTAACCGCAACATTCGAAAATTTCTTACGCTAACTCATAATTTTGAAAATAACTATAAGCGCGGAATTCGTTCCGCCGTCATAGAAATCACGTAGTAGAAAACGATTTTTTGGCTTCGATCCATCGAAACACGCGTTTTGGAGGCCTCCCATTCAACGTCCCTTGCCGTAAATTGATAACTTCATCTCGCTGTGTGAGTTTAACGCAGAATGAATAAGAGATGGAAAAATTATTAAAGGAGCTTGCACGCGTATGGTATTCGACTTGTATCCTAATTTAGAATCGGTAGTTATGGTTCCATTTATGGAAAGTTTACTTGAGCGTTGCGATGGTAAAATACACTTGAAATGGTGCAAGGACGACGCGACTATATTTATGTCGTATACCCCTTTTGAGTTCATGGTACGAATGAAATTCTTATCTTGGTTCGAATATGTACATATTTTATGAATGCGTACACACGTTGAAATGCAAAATTACTTGTTATTGGAAATATGATTGATGGTGGAATGTTTTTATTACTCGGGGAATTTTTTTTAATGGTCATGAGGCGTTTAAATTCTTGACAAATTTATTTCTAGATTTTGTAAAATAAAAATTGCTCACATCCTTTATTTTTCTCTGATTTTTTTTTTTAAAAAGTTCAATTCCCCTCTTAAAAGGATATTTTTGACCATGTCATCTCTGGTTCTGATGCTATTTAATCCCCCTACTCATTTAGCTACTCGACTGTGAAAGCACATCAAGGAAAAGAAATTTCAAAGACGCCATCAAGTTGATTGAAAATTACTATGAGGTAAGTAGCTCGTTACATTGATTATTTTAATTTCAGGGCGGCCCGGAATTGTACAAAAAGTACCTGTTAGCGATCAAAAGAAGGGTGGGCAATTGAGTAGTAAGGGTGCACCTGGAGGCCAAAAAGGAATCGGTGTTTCGCCTGAACTTTATCTCAGTCATGAAACATCTACAAGCAGTGAAGAAGTGAGCGACGTTATTGAACTGCCTCAAGGTGATGAAACATTACCTTGGAGGGTAACAAAACGTCGTCGTGTTACTGCTGTTTCTCAACGTTTCGAAAGTCCCGACGATTCTACTACTTTGACAGTTTCTCGCGAAAAAGAACATGCCAAAGAAGTAATTGACAAGGTGTTGACAAGAGAGTTGGCTAAAGATGGACAGCTAATACCTGAACAAGCAACGGAACGTGTTCAGATAAGCAAAACTAAAAAAGCGACGAGCAAAGTTACTGAAACCAGAGTTGGCCAATTTCATGAAGGAGATCAAATTCATGGAGATTTACCAGAAAGTGGTTTTGAGCCAGATCAGGCTACTGAAGGTATTCAAATTACCAAAACTAAAAAGGCTACTAAAAAGGTTATTGAAACTAAAATTGGTCAGGGTTATTATGATCAACAACAGCCAGAAGAATTGACTCCTGATCAATTTTTAGAAGATCAGGCTATTCAAAAAACTCAAATCACAAAAACTAAAAAAGCTTCAACAAAAATTACTGAAATGAAAGCAGATCAGGTATATGAAGATCAACCCGAAGATATATCTCAAATTGTTACCAGTGTATCAAAAGTAAAAGCTAAAACACAATCTACAAAACTTTTGAAAAAAGGCGAAGAATTAATTCCTGATGTTTATCAACCATCTTCAGATATGTCTGAAGATGAAAGCATTGCAAAAATAAAGAAAAAGAAAGCCAAAAAAGTAATTGGAAAGGTGTTAGAAAAACAACTTGTTAGAAGTGATGATGAAGAAATACCTTGGAGAAAGAAAGTAGACACTATACCTATACAGGATGTTTCTGATGAGCAATTTATCTCATATCAAAAAGAAATTACCGAGGGTACTGTGGATAAACAACACTCTAGTTCTAGTGTATTGGAAGATATTACTGATATGGGAGGTATAGTGAAAATTAAGTTTAAGAAAACAAGTGAGAAGGGAGATATTATTCAAAAAGTTGTGGATGATCAGACAAAACTAACTGTTGCTCAAATAGAAGTAGAACATGATAAAAGTAAAAGCACTGCTACTTGGAGAAGAAAACAGATTGATACTGAGCAAGATACAAAGTCTCAAATTGATTCAAAGCCCAAAGAATTAATTCCATGGACACAAGAAGAAATTAGTTTGAAGAAAGTGGATACTAAAAGAAAATCAAGTTTGAAAGATACTGAAGTTGAAGATATTCAATTGTTGGATAAAACAAAACCAGTTCCTTGGACAAAAGAAAAAATTGTTCTTAAGAAACCAACTCCTATTCCTGATTCAGAAATAGAAAAAACAAAATTGGAAGTTGAACAAAAAATAAAACCTTGGACTGAAGAAAATATTATTTTGAGGAAACCATCTTTGGCTCCAGAAGATACAGATGAATCATTTTTAAAACCATTGAAACCTGGTGAATTTGATAAAAAAACGATTCCATGGACAGAGGAAAAAATTGTTTTGAGAAAACTATCATTGGCTACTGAAGATGAAAGTGAACTTTCTCAAAAACCAAAGTTGAGAAAAGAAGAAGGTCCTATGCCTTGGACAGAAGAAAAAATTGAGTTGAAAAAACCTACAGATATCCATAAAGATTTCCCTACCAATTTGTTGGGTAAGCCATTAAAAGTAGTAGATGATTCAACTAAACCAAAACCATGGACTGAAGAAAAAATAGAATTGAAAAAACCGGCTGAAATTCCTCAGGAAATTATGATTGATACTGTAGGGAAACCCTTAAAACCTATCGAAGGGAGAAAATCTCCTATTCCATGGACAGAAGAGAAAATTTCTTTAAGAAAACCTTCATTAACCCCTGAAGATGATTCTAAACCATCAGATAAATCTTTGAAGCCTACTAATGAAAGAAAAACTCCTATCCCATGGACAGAAGAGAAGGTTTCTTTGAGAAAGCCTTCTCCTGTTCGTAAAGAAATTCCAGAATCAACTGGAAAACCCCTGCAGCCTACTGATGGAAAAAAGACACCTGTTCCATGGACCGAAGAGAAAGTTACATTGAGAAAACCTTCACTAGCACCTGAAGATGATTCTGAACAGCCTATGGATAAAATTCCAAAATCTGTTGATGGAAGAAATACTCCTATCCCATGGACAGAAGAGAAGGTCTCTTTGAGAAAGCCTTCTCCTGTCCGTAAAGAAATTCCAGAATCAACTGGAAAATCCCTGCAGCCTACTGATGGAAAAAAGACACCTGTTCCATGGACTGAAGAGAAAGTTACCTTGAGAAAACCTTCACTAGCGCCTGAAGATGATTCTGAACAGCCTATGGATAAAATTCCAAAATCTGTTGATGGAAGAAATACTCCTATCCCATGGACAGAAGAAAAAGTTTCTTTGAGAAAACCTTCACCCATTCGAAAAGACATTCCACAATTAGTTGAAAAACCTCTTCAATTTACTGATGGTAAAAGGACAACTATCCCTTGGACAGAAGAGAAGGTTATATTGAGAAAACCTTCATTAACACCAGAAGATAAACTTGAAAACCCTAAGGAGAAGCCGCCTAAACCTATAGATGGAAGAAAAACTCCTGTTCCATGGACAAGTGAGAAAATTTCTTTGAGAAAACCCTCTCCTGTTCGTAAAGTAAGTTTAGAATCAAGTGAACAACTATATCAATCTGCTGGTGATGAAAATATACAAACTGAAGATACTCCAAAACCTGAGGAGAAACTTCTTGGACCTCTAGATGTTGAAAAGACCCCTGTTCCATGGACAAAAGAGAAAGTATCTTTGAGAAAACCCTCTTCAGTTCCCAAAGAAGTTCTGGAACTTCAACCAGTTGATGATAAAAAGACACCTACTCCATGGACAGAAGAAAAAATTGTACTAAGAAAACCTTCCCTGGTATCTGAAGAAATTTCTGAATGTATGGAGAATCTACCAGAACTAGTTGATGCTAAGAAGAGTCCAGTTCCATGGATACAAGAAAAGGTGTCATTAAGGAAACCATCACCTAGTCGTAAAGATATTGCAGAATCAAGTGATAAACTTTTGTATCCCATAAATGACAAAACAACTCCTCGCCCATGGACAGAAGAGAAAATTACTCTTAGAAAACCCTCTTTAACTGAGGTTGAAGACCATGTTTCTCAAGAATTATTAAAAACCCAAAAAATCTCAAAACAAAAGATTGTCAAAAAAATTGATAAGGTTTTTGAAGATCAATCATTGAAAAGTGACAATGTTCCACAAACTTCACAAAAGATGCAAAGTATTGAATCTCCAGATATATTGGATACAATGACAGTATACCAAGATAAAATAGTCACAGAAAGAAATGAAACCATTGATCAGGTTACAGATCAACCTTTAAAAACACCAAATTTGGAGGAAAGTGTTCAGAAAATTTATGAGAGAAGAAAAAAAGTAAAAGATTCAAAGTCGAATATAATAGAGAAGAGTGTAAGTGAAGAAAAACCAATTACAATATGTGAAACTTCTGAGGTTGAAAAAGATAATTCAAAAGTTATGGAAGTTTTGGAGGAAAATGTTAGATCACAATCTACTGATAGTGCTCGCCGTACTTCTATTCCATGGACACAAGAAAAAGTTGTGTTGAAAAAGACTCTGGTAAAGCAAAAGGTTATTGAAAAACCAAAACTAGATACCATACAATTACAACCTGTTAAAAAAGTTCAAAAAACTTCAGAATTTCCTGAAGAAAGACCATTAGATGAGATAACCACATCTGCATTCATAGATTCCACGCAAAAAACATTCCTTCCAGAAAAATTAGTAGAAGAAAGCGAAGAAGATGTGACTCCTATAACTGTTCAATTAGTGAAACCAGATGGTCCTGAAGTATCTTGGAGAAAATCTAGAAAGAAGGAGGAGGTAGTGAAATCACCAGAAGGCAAGCACAAACAAGAAACTCTCAATTTTATTGAACCAGCACCCTCAAAAAAAGAACCTTCAAAAGAGAAGTTGCCTAAAGATACTCGCAGTGATTTAATAAAAGCTAATACTGAACACCCTGAAACATTGACTGATCAGCCTGAAGTTATACTAAAGAAAAAACAATCAAAGTTTGACCTTGGTTTAGATTATTCCAAGAAAATTGTTACAAAGCCAAAAATTGAAAAAACTGCTACCAAGTGTGAAGAAAAACCTGCAACTGATGATAAACAAGAGCAATTTGCATTAGGTTTAGATTATTCACAAAAATCAACAAAAAAACATGAACAATTAGTTGAAAAACCTAAAATTATTAATACTAAGCCTGAAACTCGAGATGAAAAGCCTGATTTTGGTTTAGATTATTCTCAAAAAACACAAAAATCTGATGCTAGTTCAGCAATTTCTCTAAAGCCAATAAAATTAGAGGATCAACAATATGATTCAGCACTGAGTAAAGAATTTAATCAAACACATCTCTCACCAGATTCTGTCCCTATATATTGTCGTAAGCAACAGCCAAAGCAGAAACATACAGGAAATGTTCCAGAAAAACAACTAAAACCAAAGGAAGTTGCACAATCTGGTACAACTCAGTTAGAGGAATTACAAAAGGATGATTATGTTAAGAAGAAACAGGGCCAAACATCTGAAAAACAGCTGAGAGAAAAAACAGCGAAACCTGTTTTAAAGAAACAGCATGATGATGAGGATATATCAGAAAAACCTTCAATGGTGAAACCAGAATCATTTAATATTGAGCACCCTAAGGAAGTTTTGAAAACTCAACCAGTGGGGGAGAAGGAGGTTATTGAAGAACAACCTTCTAATCAGGATAAAAAAACTATTGAAGAGACTCCTTTTGAAGATGAAGGGCCAAGTAAGCAGAAGATAATTAGGAAGATTAAGAAAAAAATTGTTGTAGAACAACCACAAGCGAACCTTCCAAGAGAAAACCCAGATAATGAAACACAAACACAAGAACCTAAACTCAAATCAGTTTCCCTTGAAAAGGGTGAGATGAAGCCAATAGAGATAGAGGTATTACAGCCAGAGAATGTTTCTTCTTTTGCTACACAAAAATTGAAAAAAGCACCAACAAAACCTAGACCAGAAGTGGAATCAACTACTGTACCAAAGGTATTACTTAAGAGTCGTATACAACGTATTGATTGGCCTCCAGAGATGCACACTCCTGAAATAACTCAGTTGCCTGAAATATATGTTGATAATGGTATTTTATCAAGAAATTATGTTGAGGCGATGGCTATTAAAAAAACTAAACGCCGCAAGTTCAAACCAGCTGAAAAAGTAGATGCTCCACTTGAGAAATTCGAGCCATTTCCACTGCCAGAAAAACCTGAAACGCCTAAAAAACTGCAGGAAGAACAACCAAAACCAGAAAAACCTGCTAAAAAGGTCCCAGAAGAGGAACAACCTCAGCCTTTGAAAATTGGAAAAGGTAAAGTACCAGAAGAAAAAGATGAAAGGGAAATTGCTAAATTGAAAAAGATACCCGGAAAGCCTCAGAAACCAGAAGAAGAAGTTCCAGAGAAAAAGAAACCTCTGAAACCAACTACTGAAATTCCTTCTAAACTAACTGATGATTATGATTTAAAATTGAAACCTGTTGGTCCTCTTGACACAGGAGATATACCAGATTTCCCTGAAAGGGAGGGGCCTACTCCAGAAGTGATTCTGGACAAGAAACCAGCAGATGTAAAGAAAAGACTAAAGAAAGAAAAACCAGGAAAAACTGAAGAGATGCAGGAGAAAAGGGAAATTATCCCTGGGATTCCCAAACCAAAACCAGAAGATGAAGAAGCAGATATTAATTTGAGGAAGAAGCAAGGACCTAAACCTGAGGAACAACCTGAAAAAATAACATTGAAGCCCATTCCAAAGAAGACTCCAGAAGATGAGGAGAAATCTAAAGAACCTTCTATGGTAAAACCTAAACCATTTGACATTGAACGCCCTGAAGAAGATTTAAGACCAAAGATATTTAAAGACATACCAGATGAGAAAAAGAAATTGCATAAAAAGCAGCCAAAAGATGAGATTCCAGAAGACCTTGAAGGTGGTACTGGAAAACCCACAGATAAGGCTCCAAAAGATGAGAGTAAAGTTCCATATGATATTATTCCTCAAGATGCTATAGAAAAAGCACCATATGAAGAAATAAAAGATGTGATAGTTACTGATGAAACACCATCAATAGTGGAGGATGAGGTTACTATGGATCAACCTTCTAATGAAGATAAAAAACCAATAGAAGACACTCCTTCTGAAAATAAAGTTCCTGGTAAGATGAAGATAATTAGGAGAGTCAAAAAGAAAAAAGTAGTAGGAGAACAACCAGAAGAAAAATTACCAGAAGTAGATAAGCGAGAGTTACAGAGGGATAGTGAAACTCCAAAAGAAAAGCCTCAATTACAGTCAGTTTCCTTTGAAAAGGGTGAGGTAAAGCCTACAAAGCTGAAGGTATCAGAGCCAGAGAATGTTCCTTCTTTTGCTGCATTAAAATTGAAAAAAGCACCAACAAAACCTAGACCAGAAGTGGAATCAACCAGTGTACCAAAGGTATTACTTAAGAGTCGCATACAACGTATTGATTGGCCTCCAGAGATGCACACTCCTGAAATAACTCAGTTGCCTGAAATATATGTTGATAATGGTATTTTATCAAGAAATTATGTTGAGGCGATGGCTATTAAAAAAACTAAACGCCGCAAGTTCAAACCAGCTGAAAAAGTAGATGCTCCACTTGAGAAATTCGAGCCATTTCCACTGCCAGAAAAACCTGAAACACCTAAAAAACTGCAGGAAGAACAACCAAAACCAGAAAAACCTGCTAAAAAGGTCCCAGAAGAGGAACAACCTCAGCCTTTGAAAATTGGAAAAGGTAAAGTACCAGAAGAAAAAGATGAAAGGGAAATTGTTAAATTGAAAAAGATACCCGGAAAGCCTCAGAAACCAGAAGAAGAAGTTCCAGAGAAAAAGAAACCGCTGAAACCTACTACTGAGATTCCTTCAAAACCAGCTGATGACTATGATTTGAAATTGAAACCTGTTGGTCCTCTTGATACAGGAGAAATACCAGACTTCCCTGCCAGCGAAGGGCCCACACTGGAAAAGAAAGATACTAAAAAACCAATTGAAAAGAAAAAAAGGCCTGGAAGGGAGAAACCGGATAAACCTGAACAATTTCCAGAGGACAGAGAAATTGTCCCCGGAATACCCAAACCTCAACCTGAAGATGAAGAAAAGCCTATTAAATTGAGGAAACAACAAGGTCCTAAGCCTGAAGAACAACCTGAAGAAATCACTTTAAAACCAATACCTAAAAAGCAACCTAATGAGGAAGAAAAATCAGAGGAACCTTCTCTGGGTAAACCAAAACCAGAAGACATTGAGCGTCCTGAGGAAGACCTTAAACCTAAACAGTTCAAAGATAAACCTAATAAGGAAAAGAAACCAAGACCAATAAAACCAGAAGAGTGTCCAGAAATGCCGCTTAAACAAACAGAATATTTGCCATTACCTAGCTCTTCCATTGAACAGCCAAAAGGAGATGTTGAAACATCAGAAAAAATTTTAACCGCTCCTTGGAGAAGAGGTAAACCAAAGCAAACTGATACCCTTAGTTCTGTAATTTCAACACCTCGGGTTGTGGTTTCGGAATTGGATCAAGATGAAACTGTACCCACAGTTTTTGAAGAAATAGAAAGGGGTTCTATAGTAAAAATAAGGTTTAAGAAAATAAATAAAACTGAGGTTACGGACAATATCACCCAACCTGATAGGATTTCAGTACTCCATGTTGATGTTACAGAGGATAAACCGGATACTCTAGCCACAAAACAAATGGATGAAAATGTGGAAACAAAAATTACAACTAAACACACAAAGAAAGTCAAGCATGTGAAATTTAGTGAAAACATTCAGGAAGAAAGAGTTGTTGATAAACCAGAAGAGATTCTTCCAACTAGTGAAGTGACTGTAACAGAAATGGAAGATGAGAAATATGATAAGCCTCATTCTCAAATGACTTTACAAAAAGTCCCTCTTGCTCTTAACAGTGAGAAACTGGAGCTACCATGGAGAAAATCAAAAAAGGATAAATTACCGGGTGAAAGAATGGACAAAATTGTTGCTACAACAAGAGTAAAAAGGATACGGAAAATCAAGGATGGAGAGGTAGTTGAGGATGTTATGGTGGAGGATGAAACATCAGAAGCTGAGGATACTCCTGGTCCAGAAGAACAGCCATCAGAGGTTGTAACATTACCAGATGAGGAAACCAAGGAAATCACCACAGTGAAAAAAGTGAAAAGAATCAGAAAAATTAAAGATGGCGAAGTTGTTGAGGATGTTACACTGCAGGATGATTCATCCAAGCCAGATGAATCTCCTGGCCCAGAAGAACAGCCTTCAGAGGTTGTAACATTGCAAGATGAGGGAACTAATGAAATTACCACCACCAAAAAAGTGAAAAGAATCCGAAAAATTAAAGATGGTAAAGTTTTTGAGGATGTTATAGTGGAGGATGATTCATCAAAGCCTGTGGAAACTGAAGGTTTTATGGATCAACCATCTGAGGTTGTAACTTTCCCAGATGAGGAAACCAAGGAAATTACTACTGTGAAAAGAGTGAAAAGAATCCGAAAAATTAAAGATGGCAAGGTTGTTGAGGATGTTACTATAGAGGAGGATTCATCAAAGCCAGAGGAAACTCCTGGCCCAGAAGAACAGCCTTTAGAGGTTGTAACTTTTCCTGATGAGGGAACTAAGGAAATAACTACTGTGAAAACAGTGAAAAGGATCAAAAAAATTAAAGATGGCAAAGTTGTTGAGGATGTTACATTGGAAGATGATTCATCAAAGCCAGAGGAAGCTCCTGGCCCAGAAGAACAACCTTCAGAGTTTGTAACCTTCCCAGATGAGGGAACTACGGAAATTACCACTGTGAAAAAAGTGAAAAGAATCAGAAAAATTAAAGATGGTAAGGTTGTTGAGGATGTTACAGTGGAGGATGATTCATCAAAGCCAGAGGAAGCTCCTGGCCCAGAAGAACAGCCTTCAGAGGTTGTAACTTTCCCAGATGAAGGAACCAAGGAAATTACCACTGTGAAAAGAGTGAAAAGAATCAAAAAAATTAAAGATGGTAAGGTTGTTGAGGAAGTTACTGAAGAGGAGGATTCATCGAAGCCAGAGGAAACTCCTGGCCCAGAAGAACAGCCTTCAGAGGTTGTGACTTTCCCAGAGGAGGGAACTAAGGAAATTACCACCATCAAAAAAGTGAAAAGAATCAGAAAAATTAAAGATGGTAAGGTTGTTGAGGATGTTACAGTGGAGGATGATTCATCAAAGCCAGAAGAAACTCCTGGCCCAGAAGAACAGCCTACAGAGTTTGTAACTTTCCCAGATGAGGGAACCAAGGAAATTACAACTGTGAAAAAAGTGAAAAGAATCAGAAAAATTAAAGATGGTAAGGTTGTTGAGGATGTTACAGTGGAGGATGATTCATCCAAGCCAGATAAAACTCCTGGCCCAGAAGAACAGCCTTCAGAGGTTGTAACTTTCCCAGATGAAGGAACCAAGGAAATTACCACTGTGAAAACAGTGAAAAGAATCAAAAAAATTAAAGATGGCAAGGTTGTTGAGGATGTTACTGTAGAGGAGGATTCATCGAAGCCAGAAGAAACACCTGGCCCAGAAGAACAGCCTTCAGAGGTTGTAACATTCCCTGATGAGGGGCCCAAGGAAATTACCACCACCAAAAAAGTGAAAAGAATCAGAAAAATTAAAGATGGTAAGGTTGTTGAGGATGTTACAGTGGAGGATGATTTATCCAAGCCAGATAAAACTCCTGGCCCAGAAGAACAGCCTTCAGAGGTTGTAACTTTCCCAGATGAAGGAACCAAGGAAATTACCACTGTGAAAAGAGTGAAAAGAATCAAAAAAATTAAAGATGGCAAGGTTGTTGAGGATGTTACTGTAGAGGAGGATTCATCAAAGCCAGAAGAAGTAACTTTCCCAGAGGAGGGAACTAAGGAAATTACCACCACCAAAAAAGTGAAAAGAATCAGAAAAATTAGAGATGGTAAGGTTGTTGAGGATGTTACAGTGGAGGATGATTCATCAAAGCCAGAGGAAGCTCCTGGCCCAGAAGAACAGCCTTCAGAGGTTGTAACTTTCCCAGATGAAGGAACCAAGGAAATTACCACTGTGAAAAGAGTGAAAAGAATCAAAAAAATTAAAGATGGTAAGGTTGTTGAGGATGTTACTGAAGAGGAGGATTCATCGAAGCCAGAGGAAACTCCTGGCCCAGAAGAACAGCCTTCAGAGGTTGTGACTTTCCCAGAGGAGGGAACTAAGGAAATTACCACCATCAAAAAAGTGAAAAGAATCAGAAAAATTAAAGATGGTAAGGTTGTTGAGGATGTTACAGTGGAGGATGATTCATCAAAGCCAGAAGAAACTCCTGGCCCAGAAGAACAGCCTACAGAGTTTGTAACTTTCCCAGATGAGGGAACCAAGGAAATTACAACTGTGAAAAAAGTGAAAAGAATCAGAAAAATTAAAGATGGTAAGGTTGTTGAGGATGTTACAGTGGAGGATGATTCATCCAAGCCAGATAAAACTCCTGGCCCAGAAGAACAGCTTTCAGAGGTTGTAACTTTCCCAGATGAAGGAACCAAGGAAATTACCACTGTGAAAAGAGTGAAAAGAATCAAAAAAATTAAAGATGGCAAGGTTGTTGAGGATGTTACTGTAGAGGAGGATTCATCAAAGCCAGAAGAAACACCTGGCCCAGAAGAACAGCCTTCAGAGGTTGTAACATTCCCTGATGAGGGGCCCAAGGAAATTACCACCACCAAAAAAGTGAAAAGAATCAGAAAAATTAAAGATGGTAAGGTTGTTGAGGATGTTACAGTGGAGGATGATTCATCCAAGCCAGATAACACTCCTGGCCCAGAAGAACAGCCTTCAGAGGTTGTAACTTTCCCAGATGAAGGAACCAAGGAAATAACTACTGTGAAAACAGTGAAAAGGATCAAAAAAATTAAAGATGGCAAAGTTGTTGAGGATGTTACATTGGAAGATGATTCATCAAAGCCAGAGGAAGCTCCTGGCCCAGAAGAACAACCTTCAGAGTTTGTAACCTTCCCAGATGAGGGAACTACGGAAATTACCACTGTGAAAAAAGTGAAAAGAATCAGAAAAATTAAAGATGGTAAGGTTGTTGAGGATGTTACAGTGGAGGATGATTCATCAAAGCCAGAGGAAGCTCCTGGCCCAGAAGAACAGCCTTCAGAGGTTGTAACTTTCCCAGATGAAGGAATCAAGGAAATTACCACTGTGAAAAGAGTGAAAAGAATCAAAAAAATTAAAGATGGTAAGGTTGTTGAGGATGTTACTGAAGAGGAGGATTCATCGAAGCCAGAGGAAACTCCTGGCCCAGAAGAACAGCCTTCAGAGGTTGTGACTTTCCCAGAGGAGGGAACTAAGGAAATTACCACCACCAAAAAAGTGAAAAGAATCAGAAAAATTAAAGATGGTAAGGTTGCTGAGGATGTTACAGTGGAGGATGATTCATCAAAGCCAGAAGAAACTCCTGGCCCAGAAGAACAGCCTACAGAGTTTGTAACTTTCCCAGATGAGGGAACCAAGGAAATTACAACTGTGAAAAAAGTGAAAAGAATCAGAAAAATTAAGGTTGTTGAGGATGTTACAGTGGAGGATGATTCATCCAAGCCAGATAAAACTCCTGGCCCAGAAGAACAGCCTTCAGAGGTTGTAACTTTCCCAGATGAAGGAATCAAGGAAATTACCACTGTGAAAAGAGTGAAAAGAATCAAAAAAATTAAAGATGGTAAGGTTGTTGAGGATGTTACTGAAGAGGAGGATTCATCGAAGCCAGAGGAAACTCCTGGCCTAGAAGAACAGCCTTCAGAGGTTGTGACTTTCCCAGAGGAGGGAACTAAGGAAATTACCACCACCAAAAAAGTGAAAAGAATCAGAAAAATTAAAGATGGTAAGGTTGCTGAGGATGTTACAGTGGAGGATGATTCATCAAAGCCAGAAGAAACTCCTGGCCCAGAAGAACAGCCTACAGAGTTTGTAACTTTCCCAGATGAGGGAACCAAGGAAATTACAACTGTGAAAAAAGTGAAAAGAATCAGAAAAATTAAAGATGGTAAGGTTGTTGAGGATGTTACAGTGGAGGATGATTCATCCAAGCCAGATAAAACTCCTGGCCCAGAAGAACAGCCTTCAGAGGTTGTAACATTCCCTGATGTGGGGCCCAAGGGAATTACCACCACCAAAAAAGTGAAAAGAATCCGAAAAATTAAAGATGGTAAGGTTGTTGAGGATGTTACAGTGGAGGATGATTCATCCAAGCCAGATAACACTCCTGGCCCAGAAGAACAGCCTTCAGAGGTTGTAACTTTCCCTGATGACGGGCCCAAGGAAATTACCACCACCAAAAAAGTGAAAAGAATCCGAAAAATTAAAGATGGTAAGGTTGTTGAGGATGTTACAGTGGAGGATGATTCATCCAAGCCAGATAAAACTCCTGGCCCAGAAGAACAGCCTTTAGAGATTGTAACTTTCCCAGATGAAGGATCCAAGGAAATTACCACAGTGAAAAGAGTGAAAAGAATCCGAAAAATTAAAGATGGTAAGGTTGTTGAGGATGTTACAGTGGAGGATGATTCATCAAAGCCAGAGGAAGCTCCTGGCCCAGAAGAACAGCCTTCAGAGGTTGTAACTTTCCCAGAGGAGGGAACTAAGGAAATTACCACCACCAAAAAAGTGAAAAGAATCAGAAAAATTAAAGATGGTAAGGTTGTTGAGGATGTTACAGTGGAGGATGATTCATCCAAGCCAGATAAAACTCCTGGCCCAGAAGAACAGCCTTCAGAGGTTGTAACTTTCCCAGATGAAGGAACCAAGGAAATTACCACTGTGAAAAGAGTGAAAAGAATCAAAAAAATTAAAGATGGCAAGGTTGTTGAGGATGTTACTGTAGAGGAGGATTCATCAAAGCCAGAAGAAACACCTGGCCCAGAAGAACAGCCTTTAGAGGTAGTAACTTTCCCAGAGGAGGGAACTAAGGAAATTACCACCACCAAAAAAGTGAAAAGAATCAGAAAAATTAAAGATGGTAAGGTTGTTGAGGATGTTACAGTGGAGGATGATTCATCAAAGCCAGAGGAAGCTCCTGGCCTAGAAGAACAGCCTTCAGAGGTTGTAACTTTCCCAGATGAAGGAACCAAGGAAATTACCACTGTGAAAAGAGTGAAAAGAATCAAAAAAATTAAAGATGGTAAGGTTGTTGAGGATGTTACTGAAGAGGAGGATTCATCGAAGCCAGAGGAAACTCCTGGCCCAGAAGAACAGCCTTCAGAGGTTGTGACTTTCCCAGATGAGGGAACTAAGGAAATTACCACCATCAAAAAAGTGAAAAGAATCAGAAAAATTAAAGATGGGAAGGTTGTTGAGGATGTTACAGTGGAGGATGATTCATCAAAGCCAGAAGAAACTCCTGGCCCAGAAGAACAGCCTACAGAGTTTGTAACTTTCCCAGATGAGGGAACCAAGGAAATTACAACTGTGAAAAAAGTGAAAAGAATCAGAAAAATTAAATATGGTAAGGTTGTTGAGGATGTTACAGTGGAGGATGATTCATCCAAGCCAGATAAAACTCCTGCCCCTGAAGAACAGCTTTCAGAGGTTGTAACTTTCCCAGATGAAGGAACCAAGGAAAGTACAACTGTGAAAAAAGTGAAAAGAATCAGAAAAATTCAAGATGGAAAGGTTGTTGAGGATGTTACAGTGGAGGATGTTACAGTGGAGGATGATTCATCCAAGCCAGATAAAACTCCTGGCTCAGAAGGACAGCCTTCAGAGGTTGTAACTTTCCCAGATGAAGGAACTAAGGAAATTACCACTGTGAAAAGAGTGAAAAGAATCAAAAAAATTAAAGATGACAAGGTTGTTGAGGATGTTACTGTAGAGGAGGATTCATCAAATCCAGAGGAAACTCCTGGTCCTGAGGAACAGCACACAACACCTGAGGGAATCCCAATTTATCAAAGGAGACGTTCTACACTCACTGCATGTAATGTTCCTGAGGAACAAAATCAGCTGCCAGGTATTGATGATAAACCTTTGGAAGGATCAAAATCATCCAGTAAGAGAACCAATCAACCAATATCTGATTTAGGGTTGGATTATTCTCGTAAATTTCCTTGCAAACCCAAAATATTGAAAGATGAAAAAGTTTCTGAGTCAATACCTGAAGAACAGCCCAAACCATTCAGTTTAGGTTTAGATTATTCTCGTAAATGTCCAAAAGGATCTGAACCTCTCAAAAAATCACCTAATCAAATGAATTTAAGTAAAGTAGAGCCCAAAGAAGAAAAACTTGGATTTGGTTTGGACTATTCCCGGAAAGTAGTAAAGCCTAAAATTAGGAGTATGCCTGAAAGTGATGAAACATCCAGAGAAATGAGTAAACCAAAAGAGGGTGATGAGATACCTATTGAAGTTATTCCATACCAAATACCAGAGTTTGGTGACCATAAGGATCAGAAATCATTGCCGAAGGTTGAGAAAGTCATTAAAAAGGAAGATGAGATTTCTGAAGTCGTTGTTTTAGAGCCAGATTATTCTAAAGTTGCAGAAAAACCCAGTATTGATGATCATCCCACATTAAAATGTGCAGAAGATGAATTGCCAGAGGAGGGGTTCAAAAAATTGAAAATTGGTAAAGGGAAAATCCCTCAAGAAAAGTTTGAATTAGAAGATATACATTTGAAACCAATTCCTAAAAAGGCAGTTGTATCAGAAGAGGAAAATAAACTAGATAGCGACTCCATTTTAAAACCACCAACACTTAAATCTATAAAATTATTAGATGATGTGACAGAATATCCTAAATATCCCATTACTACTGAAGATTCTTCAGAATTTTCTGAAATAACTCCAAAACAATCAGATTTAGAGACATCTTCAAAAACCAAAAAGCCAAAGAAACTCAAATTAAAGAAAATGAAAGAAACTCAAAATGAAGCATCGTTTGATGAAAATAAACCAGAACCAACAAAAGTGAATAAAGAACAACCAGAAGATAAGTTACCAGAGGAAACAGAAAGGGAAGTTCTTCCCCAGGAGTTGGTTGATGTACTTGGTCCCACTGAAGAGGAAAAGCCGGAAACAACTGTGCCAGATGAATCTGAATCATTAATAGAAAAAGTTCCAGTATACCGTCGCAAAAGTAAACCAAAAAAAGGTGGGCAACTAGAGCAACCAAAAGATCATGAGAACCCAGTAGATGAAAAACAAGTAAAAATTGGTGAATGGCCTGATAAAGCTCCAAAATTGAAGCCAATCCCACTAGAAATTAAAGAAATCAAACCACAAAAGGTTAAACCAGGACCTACTCCAGAGGTTCCACAGTTTGCTACAATTAAATTAAAAAAGGCATCTGTTCCACCTAGGAAAGATGTGGAAAGTATGACCATGCCAAAAGTATTACTGAAAAGTAGAATTACACATCATGATTGGCCTCCTGAATTACATTCTGCCGAGGTAAAAATTTTACCAGAAGTGTTCATTGATAATGGTATTCTCTCAAGAAATTATGTTGAAGCTATGACAATAAAACGTACAAAACGTAGGAAATTTAAACCTACAGACCTTATTCAAATGCCACTAGAGAAGTTTGAACCTTTCCCAAAGCCTGAAACCACTGATCAGTATGAAAAATCAGTCCCGGAAAAACCTGCTAGAGATGAATCAGAACAGATACTTCTGAAGGAAGAACAACCAACACATTTAAAGATTGGAAAAGGTAAAGTACCAGAAGAAAAAGATGAAAGGGAAATTGTTAAATTAAAAAAGATACCAGGAAAGCCTCAGAAACCAGAAGAAGAAGTTGCAGAGAAAAAGAAACCTCTGAAACCAACTACTGAAATTCCTTCAAAACCAGCTGATGATTATGATTTAAAATTGAAAGCTATTGGTCCCCTTGACACAGGAGATATACCAGATTTCCCTGTGAGGGAGGGGCCTACCCCAGAAGTGATTCTGGACAAGAAACCAGCAGATGAAAAGAAAAGACTCACAAAAGAAAAACCAGGAAAAACTGCAGAGATGCAGGAGGAAAGGGAAATTATACCCGGGATTCCCAAACCAAAATCAGAAGATGAAGAAGCAGATATTAATTTGAGGAAGAAGCAAGGACCCAAACCTGAGGAACAGCCTGAAAAAATAACATTGAAGCCCATTCCAAAGAAGACTCCAGAAGATGAGGAGAAATCTAAAGAACCTTCCATGGTAAAACCTAAACCATTTGACATTGAACGCCCCGAAGAAGATTTAAGACCAAAGATATTCAAAGACATACCAGATGAGAAAAAGAAATTGCATAAAAAGCAGCCAAAAGATGAGATTCCAGAAGACCTCGAAGGTGGTACTAGAAAACCCACAGATAATGCTCCAAAAGAAGAGAGTGAAGTTCCATATGATATAATTCCTCAAGATGCTATAGAAAAAGCACCATATGAAGAAATAAAAGATGTGATAATTACTGATGAAATACCATCAATAGTGGAGGATAAGGTTACTACAGATCAACCTTTTGATGAAGATAAAAAACTAATAGAAGAAACTCCTTCTGAAGATAAAGTTCCTGGTAAGATGAAGATAATTAAGAAAGTCAAAAAGAAAGTAGTAGTAGGAGAACAACCAGAAGAAAAATTACCAGAAGTAGATAAGCGAGAGTTACAGACGGATAGTGAAACTCCAAAAGAAAAGCCTCAATTACAGTCAGTATCCTTTGAAAAGGGTGAGGTAAAGCCTACAAAGCTGAAGGTATCAGAGCCAGAGAATGTTCCTTCTTTTGCTACATTAAAATTGAAAAAAGCACCAACAAAACCTAGACCAGAAGTGGAATCAACTAGTGTACCAAAGGTATTACTTAAGAGTCGCATACAACGTATTGATTGGCCTCCAGAGATGCACACTCCTGAAATAACTCAGTTGCCTGAAATATATGTTGATAATGGTATTTTATCAAGAAATTATGTTGAGGCGATGGCTATTAAAAAAACTAAACGCCGCAAGTTCAAACCAACTGAAAAAGTAGATGCTCCACTTGAGAAATTCGAGCCATTTCCACTGCCAGAAAAACCTGAAACACCTGAAAAACTGCCAGAAGAAAAACCAAAACCAGAAAAACCTGCTAAAAAGCTCCCAGAAGAGGAACAACCTCAGCCTTTGAAAATTGGAAAAGGTAAAGTACCAGAAGAAAAAGATGAAAGGGAAATTGTTAAATTGAAAAAGATACCCGGAAAGCCTCAGAAACCAGAAGAAGAAGTTCCAGAGAAAAAGAAACCACTGAAACCTACTACTGAGATTCCTTCAAAACCAGCTGATGACTATGATTTGAAATTGAAACCTGTTGGTCCTCTTGATACAGGAGAAATACCAGACTTCCCCACCAGTGAAGGGCCCACACTTGAAAAGAAAGATATTAAAAAACCAATTGAAAAGAAAAAAAGGCCTGGAAGGGAGAAACCAGATAAACCTGAACAATTTCCAGAGGACCGAGAAATTGTCCCCGGAATACCCAAACCTCAACCTGAAGATGAAGAAAAGGCTATTAAATTGAGGAAACAACAAGGTCCCAAGCCTGAAGAACAACCTGAAGAAATCACTTTAAAACCAATACCTAAAAAGCAACCTAATGAGGAAGAAAAATCTGAGGAACCTTCTCTGGGTAAACCAAAACCAGAAGACATTGAGCGTCCTGAGGAAGACCTTAAACCCAAACGGTTCAAAGATAAACCTGATAAGAAAAAGAAACCAAAACCAATAAAACCAGATGAGCAACCAGAATTGCATCATGGTCCTGCTGAGGAAAGAGCTCCTGAAGTCTCAGTTACAACATTATCGCTACCAAGAAAACCTTCAACAGCAATCACAGAACCCACAAAACCTTTGGACTCTGAGAAAAGTGAAATTGAAGATGTCACAAAACACGAATTAATTGTAGAAACAGTGTCCAAGAAAAGAGACATCCAGGAAATTGAATTTGACAAACCGTTGAGTGATCTAGAGATAATTTCTATGAAAAGGATTACAAAAGTTATTGAAAAAGTACCAGATGAAGAGATCAGGGAAGATATTGATATCAAGCAGGAAGAAACTGTAATTGAATCTTCCACTATTCGTGAATATAAAGCTCCAAGGTTTATTAAACCCATCCAACCTGTGATATGTGAATCAGATCAACCAGCTTTATTCACCTGTAAGGTCGAAGGGTCTCCAAGACCCACTATAACCTGGCTTTTCAATGATCAAGAATTGGTATCCAGTGAAAGTTTCACTATGACTGTTTTGGATAATGTTGCAACCTTTGAAATCATTTCTCCTGGACCTGAACATGCTGGAATTTATTCCTGCAAAGCAACCAATATTGCCGGAACTGCCGTTTGCAGATCCAACTTGCAAATTTTAGGTATGCGAGACATGAATATTGATACTTGTTTAGCATCCAAAAATTTATGGCTATTGATTCACAAAACATTTTATCAGTGTTAATACCTGCTCATTGTTTTATCTATTAATGAAATTATTCTCTTTTTTTTTCAGACAAAATATGTTCAAGCTTCGAGTGGATTTTGGCTTATGAATCATGTGCTGACTGCTTTAATCATTTGCTTATTCGCTTTGCATGTTGCTTACCTATATATTCCTTACATAATCATTCTGATATTTACAACTTTCACAAATTTTATTCATTTTCTGCACCTTGAGTAATGATTCCGAGGTTTTTTTTTTCAAGCATTAATTTTAAAATTCTGTATTTTTCAGAAAAAGAAGAATCCGGAATCGCTCCTGAATTCACCGAACCTTTGAAGCCACAGATCGCCAAACCTCACGAGCCAACCAAACTGAGGAGTGTCGTCGTTGGTAAACCAGTTCCAGTGGTGAAATGGTATCGTAACAATGAAGAAATCATTCCTGATGAAAATCATGGTTTCATTTATGATGAAATTACCGGCGAATCGATACTCACTATTAATGATACAACCCCACTGGATGAGTGTGTGTATACTGTTGAAGCTGTGAACACCTTTGGAAAGGCCAAATGCAGAGCAAATGTTGTCTTGAGTAAGAAGCTCGAAATTTTATTGATGTATGGTCAAAAAAATGTTTCCAAATTGATTTTGTTTTTCAGGCAAAGCCATTACATTTGAGAAACCAGTTACCTACGAGGCCCCCAAAATTATTAAACCATTAGAAGCTCTAATTGTTGAGAAAGGAAGTGACGTTACGTTAGAAGTTGAATTTACTGGTTTCCCAAAACCAAAAGTCGAATGGTTTAGAAATGGCAAAGAGGTCACAAATGTTGAAATTATCACTACAGAAACGAAAACAACCATTGTAATTAAGAAAATTACCAAAAGGTCGAGTGGAAAGTATGAAGTTAGAGTTACAAATGAAGGAGGCGAAGCCAAAACTTCAGCTTCCCTTCAAGTTGTTGGTAAGTCTGGCGAGTAGCGAAATCAATTTTGAGTCTTTTGGCGAAGGAATTTAAATTTGAATTTGTATTTTACAGAACATAAAGATAAATCAGAAGATGTTCGTGCTCCACGATTCATTCAACCTATTCGACCCCAAACAGTACCTGAAGAAGAAGTAGTTATTATGGAGGCTATTGTTGAGTCCTCGCCTATTTGCTCATTCCAATGGTTCCACGACAACATTCCAATCAAGGTATAAATAGGGTACAAAAAAAATCCATTTACACTCGTTTATTTTCTACATTTTTAAATTATTTATTTACTCTTCGCAGTCAAGCATCGAATCTCGTATCACCACAGAAAATAATCATTCCATTTTAGTAATTCCAAAATTGATGAAACCAAGAACGGGAAATTACACGTGCAGAGCTGAAAATGTGTGTGGTTCTGTTACATGCACAGCTTCTGTATCCATTCTTACTGATTGGGAAATCACTGAAGATTTAACATCTCCTCATTTTGTAGTAAAGCCACAAGTTGCCAAAGTAATGGATGGACAACCTGTAACATTTACATGCAAGGTATGTATTGAAATAGCTGATGGGTCGATATCTCCACCCCGAAAAATTCATTCACTCTTGTTATTTGGTGGGATTATTTTCAGGTGACTGGAAAACCGACTCCACTTGTGACGTGGTATCATAATAATCAACCTGTCACTGAAAGCAAAGACACCATGGTCTATCAAGATTCCGAAGGTGTATGTAAATTGGCAATTAACGAAGTATTTCCTGAAGATGAGGGTCAATACACATGTGAGGCAGTTAATGCTGTTGGAGAAGCAGTATGTTCAACTTCATTAGTCGTGGAAGGTAAATTTTTTCTAGGATATGAATACTGAATTTTCACATCTTAATTCGGAATTAATGAGTTTTGTTTCATAGCTTACGAATACGTACCTGATTCGGAAATTGCCTCTATTACTCAACCCACCTCGTTACTTCTGGCAGCCCAAAGTGCTTCGGAAGAAGATTTGTTGGATCAGGTATTTTTAATTATTTTTGATCGAACGAATTCAACTCTGATTTATTTCACGAATCTTCAATAGAATCGATAGTTTCACTCCTGAAAGTTGAATCGGGGAGAATAGTCAGGAAACTGGAGTTGATTTCTGAAATAAGCAGTAAATATTTCACTCATTGGATAATCTTCAATTCTACCCAATTTCCTTTAAAACTGACCAAAGTCGAAAAAATGTTGAAAGTAATAAGAAAATTCTTGCTAAATTGATAATTATTCAACACTTTAGATGTTTCACTCAACAATTTTATCGGCAGGTTCAGTTCTTCTAGTTTTTTTTTTTTTTTTTTTTTAAGAATTATTTGAAAAAAGTGCGTCTTTAAATTTTCTCAAAACTTGAAAAAATTTCATTGAAATTATCATGATTTCAATACTAACTACCATAAAAAATTCCACTGAATTTTTCAACGCTCTCATGCTCTTAAATGGTCATTTTTCAAATGAGGGGAAATGCATGTTTACGTTTTTTCCAAATTGGGGAAATTTTACAAAATTGATTTCAATGATTTTTATGCTAAAATCTCCATTTTTTTCAGAAAAAAATTGAATAACTGCGACTTTTCAGCATCTTTGGGAAATAGGGTACTGTGAAAGATGGACACAACACAAATATTTTTGGATAGCATAAACTTACATTACAATATTTCTGGATTTTTTTTTGTTTTTCTCTTTTTCAACATTCTTTTATCGAATACTTCTATTCAGAAAATTTTAAGGTTTTTTTTGAAATGTGATTTTCTCTATTTTCTAAATTTGTTTTTCTGAATATATCTCATCAGTCACATTTTTGAGGGAACTGACTGAGTAAAGAGTGCAAAATGATCCATCTTATCGTCAAAAAATCATAGTAAGACAGGTTTCACAGTGAGTTGAGAGTTGGATTTTTAATTACCGAAGTACTTATTTAATATTACAGCGAGATTACCTTTCCGAAGTACCCGAAGAAGTAGAAACAGATTTTGGCAGAGCTCCTCAATTTGTCCAACCTCTAGCAGAAGTAACTCCAATAGAAGAAAATGAGGAAGTCGTATTAACAGTCAAAGTTACTGGAATTCCCAAACCAGTGGTCAGATGGTTCGCAAACGACAAACAAATTATTCCAACGTCTGAAACAATTATCCAAGAAGATGAAGAATTGGTTACTCTCGTCATTAGAAGGATGAAACCAGAATACATCGGTCCTATTACTTGTGAAGCTCATAACGAATTGGGTGTCATAAGCACAAACACTGTTCTCGATTTCCCTGGTAATTTTTTTTTGTATATCAAATTCACAAAATGTCTTTTTCTGTGTACGTTTTTTTCAATGGAAAGAAATTTTATTCCGAATTGTTCTTTTTCAGCGCGCTTCGCGGTGGAAATTGTGGTAGTACAAGCTTTTCTCTGTTTCGCATTCCTTTCTCCTACCTTTCTCCTTTTGTAATGTTTCCTTGTGGTTTTTTTTGCATGTTTTTGTGTATATTGAATTTTCTTCGAGTTTTATAAATTGTATTGTAATACATTTCATTATTTGATTTCAGGTATCTTAGGCACGAAAGAATATAAGAAACCAGAATGGGTTACACAAATGGAAGAGGCGAAAGCAAAACAACAAGGTAGTATGGAGGAAATGTTATATGATAGCCTTGATTGTATAAATATCCGAAGTTCTCGAGACTTCTCTTCGGAGCCACCCGCACCAAATAACGCTTTGTTTGATTTCATCACTAACGATACCGCTGAAACAGAACGAAACCGATTTTACGATTATCACTGTAGCGATTTTGGTAGCTACAGAATAAATTCCAGTTTTCACCTTTTACCTCCAATTGAGGAAAGCAGTGAACCGTCTAGCACAGGATCGTCTCATACTCATATTGAGACTTACGTTAGATCTTCCTCATGCCATGATATCCCCGATAACCCCTCTTTTGACGATTTCTCCTCCAATGATTATTCTCAAAGATGTCACACGTATCCAAAAAGATCAAAAAACGTTAGAATCAATTACGAGCTTACCGATAATAGAACACTATATCCACTTGAACCAAGGGAAATCGACCCCGGAGCTTTTTTCCAATTGCATACTGTTGATAGCCAAGAAGAACTGCAGGAGTTTCTCCTGTTAGAGAGTCAATGTATGTCTAATGATGATGGTATTTCTGCTGCGTTCTGTGACGATGATGCAGGTAGGTTGTGTTGTAGTTTTATAACAAATGTGGTGGAAAAATCGATCATTTTGCAGGTTTTTAAAAGTTGAATATAAATTCAACTTTTTTCAATTTTCAAAAATGAAAAAAAAATGGATATCAGTAAATTTTTATGGAAAAATTGAATCATCATCCAGACAAAATCGAACTACTTTTCTAAAAAAAATTTCATCATATGTATTTTTGAATGCTTGTAAGTATTTTAATGAAGTTTCAAAAAAAAATTCATTATAAAAGTTTCATCGAAAATTTTAATGTGGGTGGGTACATTTTTCACGAAAAAAAAGTTGAATGTGCAATGCAAAAAGTGTTGAATTGACTGTTTCAATTTCCAATTTTTTTCAATATTTAATGTAGTTCTCTCTCCTTTAAGGTGTCCACTATGAGAAAAACTTGAAAAAATCTGGAGAATTTTGTGAGCTTGAAAAACTCTGGAAGGTTAAAAATTCCGCTGGAATTTTGTAAAAATTCAAAAAGAGTTCTATGATCTCAAAAAGTATTTTTTTGATTTTTTTTCATTATATATTTTTCAAAAAATTTTACCCTTTCTCTTCTCTGGCTAAATTGTTGCATCTTCTGAACTACCTACCTACATAGACATCCTGCCAATATGATTTACATTTTCTTGAATTTTTCCAGCACTTTATTTAGTTTTCATAACAAATTCACATTTTGATTTTTGCAAATTTTGTTTGAATAATGTGTGTTACTAACTTTGTTTAATAGCAGGATGATCAGTCTCCTATTTGTTTTGATTTTTATAACGATTCTAGTCATTTTGTAAGTAAGTCTGCGTTATCAAGGTTCTGTACTTAAAATGTAGTTGTGAATGAATTACCTATGAATTGTTTTCCTTAATTTTACAGCTACTCAAAAAGTACCAACATTTGTGCAAACTTTGAAAGATGTTCGTGCTCTGGAAACTGAAGAAGTTATATTTGAATGCAAGTTCACCGGAAATCCCAAACCCGGTATTAATTACTTCATTCTCGCCTGAAATCTGAAAATAACTGAATTATAAAATTTTTATCGTTAATTTTTTTTCAGACGTTAGTTGGTATCACGATGACAAAATAATCACGCCAAATGATAATGTGAAGATCAAGATAACCGAAGATAAAACTATTCTGACAATCAAAAGAACTACTCTAGAAGATTCTGGTATATATGTCTGTAAAGCGACTAGCAACATTGGTCAATCGGTTACTAAGGCTAAATTGTCCGTTACAAGTACGTTTTGTTTTTTTGATTCCCCTCTTATTCGAATTTGCTGCATTTTTCAATGTGTGATGTTGATTTACAGAAGACAAAAGAGACGTCTCAGAACATTCCCAAACTGAAGAAGAAGTTGTCGAAGAAGAAAAGAAAGTAAAGAAGGTGAAGAAGGTAAAAGTAGTCAAAAAGAAGAAATTGAAGGAAAGCAAATCCAAGTAAAAAATGTTTCTTAGGTACAATTCCTACAAATAATTTTATGAAAAATTTCAACATTTCGTTATTTTTAAAGATCGGAAGAAGAAATTCAACCTGAATTGGAAACAGCCAAGCCATTTGAAGAAGTAACTGAAGAAGTAAAGTGTACTAATTGGTTTCATTTCTCATTTGCTCTCCTAGTGTATACTAATGAATCTTATTTTCTTTTAGGCTAAAGCTGATGTTATTTTAACGCCATTACTTCCAGTCGAAGTCTCCGGAGTAATTTCGAGCAAGAAAGTCGATGAGAAAGATACAGAAGCTGTACCAACAGATACAGCTGAATTTGTTGTGTCGCCAGAAGAACACATTTCTATTTCAGAAACCATTACCACCGATTCGACCAAAGAAATCAAACCAGACGAGGTAGTCAAAGAATACGTTCGAGTCACTCATACTAAAAAACGAGCCACTGTTACATCACAAGTAGAAACAACACCATCTGTGGAACCTCTTGAAGAAATAAAACCCGCTGAAGAAGTGGCCAAACCTAGTGAAGAAAAACCTAAAAAGAAAGTCAAGGTTACCAAACCTGTGGTTCAGACGAAAGAAGTGGAAGATATCCTAAAACCACTTCATGTTGAAGAATTTGGTCCAGGTGAACAACCAATGAAAGAATTGGCTACTGTTGGGGTTCTGTTACGTAAAGGGGTTTCTGTAGAAGAAGTAAGATACTTGAGTTCAAATTCAAAGGTTAATTTTTGGTTGGGTTTAAAGTACCATAAGTGGTTTATTTGATCATCAGGTTTGCACTTTGTATGATACAAAAGAATTCCCTGCTTTGAGAACTGCTCCTGCTCAAGCAGCTATGGTTCAATTGGTGGAAAGAGAAGGTTACACATCTCTTATTTCTGAAGTTTTCATCGAGGAAACTACTCTGGATGAGACGCTGACCAAAGTTTTCCAAGCGTTTTTGCGTATGATCGAATTGAAACATTCAACCATCGAGGAAATTTTACCATTGTTAGTCGCCGAAGATTTTGTACCGGCTCCATGGGAAACAGAGCATGCATCCCAGGTTTGTAACTTGATTTTGATTTGATTTGAAAGCCAGTCGACCAAAAAAATGCTGCAATGATTTTTTTTTTAATCTACTAGAAAAATCAGTTTGGTAAAAATTTTGTAACCGATTCGACCCTTATTCCTCTTCAAAGGATTTAAAAAATCTGACCCGAGTTCAATTTTTCATTTTTGTAAATTTTATTTCAAAAAAACAATAATTATAAGTTAAATTTTTAAAAACTGATTTTTTTTTTTACAAAACAAACAATTGACGATTTTTGAAAAATTTACCAACCAACAGAAAATGTGATTTTTTCAATTTTCTGAACAATGTTTAGCAATTCAACATAACAATATTTCCAAAGAAAATAGGTCTATTCAAGAAATGGTTTTATCTGAAAACAATAAAATTGACATTTTTGTCACTTTCACTGCAATTTTCAAAGATACCTACTTTGAAAAATTACTTTTGAGAATAGATTTGAATATACTGAAACGAAAATCCAATTTTTGAAAAATCATGACTTTTTGTTTTGAAAAAATTGTCGTAGGCCGTGAAGAATCGTTGAAATCTTTTATGATTGAAATAAGTATCAATGTTATATACCCAAGTGAAATGTACTCTGAAAAAAGAAATATATGTTACCTGCGATTTTATCGCGTAAAAAGCTTCTACGTATATGATATCTAGAGTCTCTGATGAATTCGCCCCACCCGCGCCCCTATTGCTTTCTGGGGGGGAGGAGGTGGGCTCCTTATAAAGATAAAATTATTTTCCGCCGATTTCGCTCAAATTCACGTTAATGGTTATTTAAGGGTAGAAGTACATCCCCAAAAAATTTCAGCACCCCTCGACCTCGGGAGTGGGACTGAGCCATCGCTTCCCAAAGTTGTACATTTTTGGCCAAAATGACAAAAAACGGGTTTTTTGATAATAACCACCTCAACAGTTGAATTTTGAAAATTTTGGTATTTCCTGAATACATTTTGAGATGATCAATCCAACTAGCGTATCACTTTTTTCATTTGTAGAGTATAGTGGTCTCAGGAGCTCTTTCAAAGTATACGGATCGTGATTTTTCCATCATCTCAAAATGTATTCAGGAAATACCAAAATTTTCAAAATTCAACTGTTGAGATGGTTTTATTATCAAAAAACCCGTTTTTTGTCATTTTGGCCAAAAATGTACAACTTTGGGAAGCGATGGCTCAGTCCCACTCCCGAGGTCGAGGGGTGCTGAAATTTTTTGGGGATGTACTTCTACCTCTAAATAACCATCAACGTGAATTTGAGCGAAATTGGTGGAAAATAATTTTATCCCTCATAATGCCCCCCTCCCCCCAGAAATCAATAAGGGTGCGGGCAGTGCGAATTTATCAGAGACTCTAGACATCATATAGAAGCTTTTTACGCGATAAAATCGCAGGTAACATACGAGTATATTTCTTTTTTAACCACTTTTTTAATGCTATTTCTCCTGGGTTATTGTTCTCGACATTTTGAAAAAATTTTGTGGAGATATTTTTCATCTCAAAAATTAAAATTCTTATTTCGGTTTTCAGGTCGTTACCGAATATCATGATGGTAAAGTTGAAATAACTCATACGTTTTCTCAAGGTAAGTTTTTTAAAGCAACTGGCTTCCAATTTCAAATTCGCCTAAAACATACATATTAAATTTTTCTTTTTTTTCAGAAACAAAACAAGTGGATAAACTGAAACGCAAAGTGAAGCAGGAGGAAAAAACTGTAGAAGGTAATTTCATTTTACTCCTTTCGTTGAGTAGGTTTTTTTTTTAGTATACTTAACTTGATTATTTCCACTTGAAATTGAAATTGACCTAATGATGGTAAAACTAAATGACAAAGATGCTATTAGCACCTAAAATACTGAAAAAAATGCCTAAACTAAAATATTAAATTGGAACAAAATTCTTGATAAAGAGCTATAATTATTGAATTTCGTTGAATATTGATAATTTAATTACTAATTGAGCGACGTTGGTGACATTTTTTTTTTTGGGAAATGAACCGAAATTCACAGAGAAGAATTTTTGTTCATTTTCTTTGTTCAAAAGATGCAAGCCGCATAAAAATTTATTTGAAATGGGAGGGAGGATAAAAATTTTCAATTCATTGAGTTTTGATGGAGAAAACAACAGTATAAGTTGAGAGGAGTGATAACTTGATTGAAATTTAACAATATTTTGTGAAGTACATAAGTAGATGATGCTTTGAAAAGCTGAAAACTTTGCCAAAGTATAATTGACTTAATATACTCAACATTCACAGTACCTACTCACATTTGTAATGTGAACCGCAATCCTTAATTGTAGGTATTACTTAGCTTATTAAGATGATAATTTTACATTATTATTCGAACAAGACACCAGTGCACCACGAAAACAGTGTGTTTTGGCAACTAATCAAAAAATCAATTGCTTGTTGTAATATTTACTAGAAGTGTGAATTTAATCGCTTATCAGTTTGTTTGAAATTTTCCAACTTGATGGACTGCGCTTCACTTATGCCATTGGTAAGTGCTTTTTGTGATTGTTTGCTAACTTAGTCTAGATTTTAGTCTATTTTATTCATCTTATAAAAAAGTGGAGCATTAGAATCAATTGCTCAGTCTACAAAAACGATTTTTTGCCACTAAAAAGTATTCTTCTGCTACAAAGTGAACGTTTTGCCCGCAAACCTATTTTGCTGCGATTGTGCAATTCTCTCTCTGTCTCTGTCTCTGTCTCTGTCTTTTGTCTCTTTATTACTGATTTTTTTATATGTCTATGATTTATATCAATTCTGTACCTATGTTTTTTTAAATTTTATTTTCTATATGCTTCAATTCTATTTATAAGTCTATTTCTTTTTCTGTCCATTTTTGTCTTTCTTCTTTTTTCATAACAATTCATGCTACTTTCTACTTAACTGAGTGACCACTGCTGTTCTCTCTGTCTGCGTTGCTGAGTGACATCGTTGCTTTCAACTTATGAATCTTCGGCTTCAACACTGGTGTCTCTAGTTCCATTCGGGGTGTTTTATACAAGATTGCAAATTGATCGAGTGTTTTTTCTTCATAGAAACCCTCAAAACGGAAGAAGACGAAGTTCAGCAAACCACCATCACTGAGATCACCGAAGAGGAAGATATAGAACGTAGTGATACATGCGAGGCGGTAATAACTCAACCAAAAGAAGATACAAAAAAACAAACAGAGACTGAGGAAGAAGAAATAATAATTGTTGAAGAAGGAAAGGGACCGAAGAAAAAACCTAAAAAGACAAAAAAACAAACTGATGTTGAAGAAGTAGTCATAACTGAGGAAACTGAAGAGGAAAACAAAAAGCTTAAAAAACGAACTGATATTGAAGAAGAGGAAGTTGAAATAATTGAAGAAAGTGAAAAGAAGAAGAAACCTAAAGAAAGAACAGAAGATATACAGATTAAGAAGAAACAGAAGAAAAAGAAACAAACCGAAATTGTAGAAGAGACCATTGTAATGGAAGAGACTGGTAAGAAAACCGACACTGAAGAAGAAATGATCGAAGAACAAGAAAAACATATTAAGAAAAAGAAAACTTTGAGAATCAAACACGGAGTTAAAGATGAGTTAGAAGAAGATGAAATCACTGATTTTGTCACTTACTCTGATACTCCTACAAAGTGTATTCCTGTACAAATTCCCAAACAAGTTAGTGAAGTAGTATCAGAAACAAAAATTACTCATGTGCCTGATAATGAAGATATATTTGGACGCAGTATTGTTAAAATTATACCTCGTCAAGTTGCCACTCAACTCATAACTGAGGGCATTGAAAAAGAAGAAACTTCTGATGAGAAGGTGCTTACTTCTGCACAAGCAAACATTTCCATTGATTCTAAAGAGCCCATTTCTGTGGATCAACCTGATACTGAAGAACAAGTTGAAAAATTAAAACCTCTCGCTAAACCTGAAACCAAAGAAGCCACCAGTAAATTGATACCTACTCAAGGTGTGTCAGTTCTAGAGACACAGGCCATAGATGATGTAGAGAAGTTTGATAAAAGCGCTGTGAAGGGTGACAAAGCTCAATTATCTGTCAGTCCTTTTGAGGCAACATTCATAATTGAAGTGGAGACTGACCTGAAGGAGGGTATTGTGCCAGAAAAAATTCAACCAGTCACAAAAACAGCTCATGAAGAATTTGCTTTGAAAGAAAGTGTTACAATCACTGAAGTAAATGAAAGTTCAGCAGAGGATAAATTCACTACTAGTGAAACAACTGTGTCACATGTCACAGTTGAAGTTCCTTCTATTGATTCGATTGAGATACAAGAAGTCTTCACTGAAACTAAACCAGAGAAATATTATCCTGAAATTATTGTACCCACCGAAGTGGCCCAAAAATCAATTATACCTATCGGCCAAACTGCTACATCTAATATTCAACAACCACAAGAGAAGGAGCAACTTCTAACTTTGGAAAAACAACCAATAAAACAGACTGTTAACATTGATGTGACATCTGGAGAATCTTTATTGATTACTGAGTTGAATGTAAATGAAAAAGAGTTTGATTTAGCTGCTCTGAAAATACCAGATCAAATGCATGTGACTGAAAACTTCATCACTAGTAGAAGTGTTGAAATTACCACAGTTGAAAGTGAACAGACTGAAGAAGCTTTAAGATCACCAGTTACCGAGGAATCTAAAGCAGATTTTGACATTTTGTTGCAAGAATCATTCTCTACATCTCTTGTGCAAACTGGTGAAACTGAAGAAAGCATAGTAATTGATCAACCCGATACAAAAAGCACAATAGAAAGCATATTGTGTCTCGAAACGTCTACAGTTTCTGAAACTCTGCTTCATGAAACAGAGAAAACTTTACTAGCTGATGAAAAACCAACTAAAATATATCCCATGAGCAGCATGTTACCTACAGAGCACATAGTTGTATTGGAGACTAATGTAGGTGAAATGCCATCTCATTTTTCAGATGTATTGAAATATCCCACTGGAGATGCATCCACTTCATTTTCAACTTTGGAGGCCAAAGAAATCTCCGACACAGTGGTGCAAGAAAGTGAAAAACCCCTGACTGTGGAAAAACCTACTAGAGCAGCTGCAACTGATGAAACAATCCCACAACAAGAAGTTATGGTTTTCCAAACCACAAGTGCAGAAAAAGAAGACTTTTTACATCTGCCAGAAACACCTGAAAAACATAAAGGGAAAAAGACACCAGAAGCCCCTGTACATTCTTTAGTAATTGAAGAAGTTGCACCAGAAATTATGGCCAAAGATTTTGAGAAATTTGAAACCTCAACCGCAAAAGCTAAATTAGAACAAGAAGCACTGAGTGAAGTTGTTGTGGAACAGACTGTTTATTCTGAGGATACTACAACATATGAAACAACCAAACCAGATACAAAAACTGCAAACTTGACAGTGTTAGAAAAAGAGGGAATTGATGTAATTGAAACTGTGAGTACTGATAAAGAGAAAGAGTATATCCCTGGTAGTAAAGTTGACAAATTTCATGCTGAAGAAACAATGACTACTCAGAAAGTTGTTGTAACCACTGAAGTTAAAACTGATGATGATTTAGAGACATTTACTGGAAAATCTCCTGATACCAAACAAGCCATCATTAATCAGGAAGTTCAACAATGTGTTGAAATTACTGATGTTTTACCATCTGACAAAGAAAAGGAATTACCACAGGATATTTCTCCTGAAGAAAAAACTGCTTCTGTTGATACCAATGAAAATGTCTGTGTGAGTGTGTTTGAAGTTACCACTACCGATAAAGAGAGTGCAATAGAAAAAGAAACAACTCTCGAAGTTAGTGCTCAGACATCATTTAGTGGCCAAACAACTGCAATGAAAAGTGAAACATTACCAAGTGAGAATCTATCAGACTTTGATGTTGAAAAACCAAAATCCAAAATAGCTCAGTTGAGCAGTAATTTATTGGAAGAAATTGAGATCACAGAAACAACAATTTCTGAATCTGAAAAAAATCTGGCTAAAGATAAAAAACCTGTTGCTGACAAAGCCCAGGTTATTATTAAAGAAGAGAAAGAAGTCACTGTGACAATGGTGGTATCTGAAGACAAAGAAACTGATTTAAAAGATTTTGAACGTCCTGATGACAGAATTGCTCAATTTTCAATTTCTGGTCAAGAAATAGCCCAAAAAGAAGAAATTGTCTTTGGCGTTGAATTGGATAGCTTTAAACCAGAAAAAATAGACCAAGACCAAGCATCAGTAAAACATGACCTTAATCCATCTTTAATTTCTACAGAATCATTTGTGACAGAATCAGAGAGTTATTTCACAGATAAACCTACACCAGAAACTAAAACTGCTGACATGGATGTTGAAAAATCTGTAACCTTGAATATCACAGAAATAAGTGCTATTGAACAAGAGCTGCCGGCCAATATCACCACTCCAGACTTGAAATTAGCTATCCGAGATGTCACTCCAAATGAATCCACAGTTGTCACTGAAATTACTAGTAATATAAGTACAGGTGATGTTGCTCCTTTAGAGGCTACTTCAGCAAAAGCTGTGTCTGACAATGTGCCATTTGAAAGTACTATTTCTGATGAAGTGATAGCTGGAGAAAAAGAATCTGTTTTTGTTAGAGGACAAGTACCAGATAGCAAAACTGCTGAAAGCGAGGTGGTTGAAGAGAAAAGCATCACTGTTTCAGTCAATATTGTGCAAGATAATGTTGGTGATCTTCCTAGTCCAGAAGAGACTCCAAAGAAAGTTGCCAAATTTGATATATTTGGGCATGAAGTTGCTGAAAGTTCTATTGTGATACCTGATAATATTACTAAAGATTTTGACACAGATCAACCCAAGGAAGATATTGCTGGTGTTACTCATACTCCTTATCACACATCCACACATGTTGAAATACAGGCTTGTGAAACTGAAGATACATATTCAACTGAAAAAATGACATCAAAACATGCCAAATTGAATGTAACTGAGGAATCTTCTGTCACAGTGATTGAAACAGTTGCAGAAGATAAAGAAGGTGATGTAAAAATCTCTAAAATACCAGAAGATAAGCATGCTGGTGTGGATTTCAGTGGTAGCATGGTTCCTCTGTCTACTGAAATTGTACCAGAGGCTGTTGTTGGTGATTTGAGAAAACTGGAAGTCTCTTCTGGTATAGCAGAACTAACTCCACTTGAGCACCAAGCTGCTATAACATCTTTTGTCACCACATCAGAGAAAGCAGATAAACATGATGATAAAACACTAAGACGCGAGGAAAAAGCTCAACCTGATGTGGAAGAAGAGCAGAGTGTTTCTGTGTTTAATGTTATTGTGCAAGAAAGAGAGAAAGATTTTTCAGTTGCTGAAAAGCCAGAGTCAAAAACTGCTTCATTGGAAGTAACGGGTCATGTTATACCTGAAACCAGTGAAACAATTGTAAGCAACGAAGTTGGTGATGTCCCTGAATTTGAAAAAATTTCAAGTGCTGCTCATCCAAGCCATATTCCACTTGAAACTTTCACACAAACTGAGATAACTCCTCAAGAGATGGAGGGATCTTTTATATCTTTGGCTCCCAATGATGCATCGGCATCTTCTACAATTCTTCAAGAAGAAGGAGTAGAAGTTACATTGGTAACTACTGTGGATAAAGAAATTGAGCTTCCAACAGAACTTGCTCCTGAATCCAAGACGGTACTTTCAAAATTATCTCCAGGATTGGATGTTACTGAAACTCAAGAAATAACTATCCAAGAAAGTACAGGTGTTGTTGAAGAAAAGAAAGAAACTGCTTTGGCTAAAAGTTATCAGATCCCTTTGCATACTTTCTGTGTGAAAGAAACATTACCAGGTGAAGTGGAAGAAGATCTTCCCCGATTTATTTCTCCAGACAATAAAAATGCTGGTGTAGATTTTGAACAGGGTAGAAGTAGCTTGATCATGACTGAAGTCATACCTCAAGATAGTGAAACCAAAGCTAAAGAATTCGAACATGGTGTCTCAAAAGCAGAATCAACCATCATACTCACCGAAGCTACTGGTACAACAGAGGTTGTTGTTGCTAATAATACAGATAATTTCACTAAAAAACCTTTAGAACTTGTTCAAGCTACCCCAGATCAATTGTCATTATCAAGCATATCTTTAGAAGAGACTATTCCCTCTGAGAAAGAGGGAAAATTTGAAGCTAAACACATTCCCAAAAGTAGTGACGTTGAAGTTATATTTGAGGAAGAAAAAAGTGTATCAGTCATAGAAACTGTAGCTAGTGAAGGGGAGATTAATTTTACTGATAAATTGGTGATAGATCAGAAAACTGCAAAACCAGATATTGTTGGTCACATAGTTGCTGAAAAAAAGGAAGTAGTACCACAACAGACAACTTCAGATGTGAAACCTTTGACCACTGAAAGTGGTAAAGCAAAAGTGGAGCAAATACCTCATGAAGCTATTCAAACATCTTTAACAGTAACAGAGGAAAAAGAGAAGTATGCGGAACAAATTACTCAAAGTACTAATATTGCTGAACAAACATTCATCGAAGAGCATAGTGTTGATGTTGTTCAAATATCAACAGTTGAAAAAGAAGGTGATTTTAATGCTCCGGTTTTACCTGATGAAAAAACTGCTTCTACAAATGTTGAAAAAGTTGGCAAAGAAGTTGTGGAGCAGAAACAAATTATAACTGATATTGGAATTGGTTCTATTGATGATTTTGTTTCTCAAACCGCTGTCGCCAAACCTGGTAACATTCCATTTGAATCCATTACAGAGTCTGAAACAATTGCAAATGAGCTTGAAAACCCACTGAAAGATGGTCATGTGGACACCTCTTCAGCTTCAGTAACTTGCACAGAAATGACTAGCGTAACTGTATCTGAAACCACTACTGAAGACAAAGAAACTGAATTTAGTTCTTCTCATATACCTAATAAAACTGCTTTTGGAAATATTACTCCTGCTCATGATATTTCCATAGCCTGTGAAGTTATTCCTGTAGACTCTGTGGGTAAAGTTGATCAAATTACACCAATTATTGCATCCGCTCAAGCCTCTCAGAGTCTTTTGACCAGTGTTGAAATTAGTGAAATCAAACCAGGAGAGATCGAAAACATTCTCAAATCTGACACTATTCCTGATGAGAAAACAGCATATGTTGATTATGAGCAAAGTACTACTATAGCAGTATGTGAAACCTTGGTACAAGACAATGAAACTGCATTGATCACTTCAAAGCCGAATGAAGTTACTGCTGAGCTTGATGTAATTCCTAAACAACCATTTGATATTAGTGAAGTCATCACTCAAAGTTCTACTCAAAATCTTACTCCTCAAGTACCTTCAAAAGCTTCAGCTATTGCTGAAAATATCCCCTGTAAATGTTTGCAAACTACTGAGACTACCGCTGCAGAAACTGAAATGTTATTACAACCAGAAGTTCGTTCTGATTCTAAAGCAATCGTAGAATTTGAAGAAGATAAGAGTGTTTCAATTTTAGAAACAGTACTTTCAGAATTGGAAGACTCATTCAAAACTCAGCCCACTCCTGAAGCTAAGCAAGCTGAGCTTTTCATCAGTGGTAGAGTTACAGCATCAACAAAAGAAGTAATAACTGATGAAAGCACTAAATCATTGATTACTGAGAGTGCAATTGAAGAAAAAGCTCATACACAGCCTGTTCCATTTGACACAACCATTTCCTCATTTGTAACCCCGGCTGAAAAAGAGTCTACATTTTTAGATAAAGTGATTCCAAGTAGTGTTGCTTATACTGTAACTGATGAACAACATGGTATCAATATAACCGATGTATCAACAATAGAAACTGAACGTGATCTTGAAATTGTTAAAACTGCTGATAAAATTGCTTCTCCCTCCATCATACCTCAACAAGTTCCTGAACAAGAAGAAATTGTTTGTAATATTGATACAGGAGATATTCCAAAATTGAGTGTTATTACCACTAATGCCAGTCAAACACAATCTCTCTTTGAAAGTATTGTTCAGACCCAAACAGATATTTGTGAATCTGAAAATAAATTTACTGTTGTTGATACAACAAAAACTTCAATAATCCCAAATTATCTTGAACAGACTGGTGTTACTGTTTCAGAAATTACCACAGTGGATTCAGAGACTCAACTTAGAACTGTAGCTAGCACTAAAACTGAAAATGCTAAAACAGAATTTTCTCTGTCTGAACTACCCTGTCAATCAGAAATCATACCAAGTGACACACTTTCTACTTTGAAAGATGAGGTTACTCCAAAAACTAATGTTCAGCCAACTCAACTCACTTTATCTTCCTTGTTGACAAGCATTACTGATATAGTTGAAAAAGAAAGTGATGCTCCTGACTTCTTGTTACCAAGCACTAAAACTGCATTATCCAATTTGGAGCAAGCTAATTGTGAAATTAGTGTACAAGAAGTTACTACACAAGATAAAGAAGGTGAATTCACTAAAATGGAAACCACAACAGCAACATCCTCATTGAAAGTAATTCCCATGGAAACTTATGTGACTTCAGAAATTACATCAAATACAAGCGTAAGTGATTTTGCTAAACAAATTCCCACTGAGGGTAAAATTCAGGAAAGTCATATTCCTTCATTCACTTCAGTTCAAGCAGAAGATGTTGTCATGGAACGAGAAGAACACTTCGCAGAAACTAAAACAACAAAGAAGAGTGTTGTTGTAAGTTTAGAAGAGGATAAGGGTGTTGAAGTATCAGAAGTATTAACTTCTGAAACACATAAAACTTTGGATATCACTTCTTTACCTGAAACTAGACAGGCTAATTTTGATATTTCTACTCAAGGAGTTGTTGAACAGAAAGAAATCACTGTGTTGAGTCAAACTGAAAATTTGCCCACAGAAAAAGCACCCACTGTTATTGCTGAATCAAAACAAGATGTGCTTCAAGAATTTATTATATCTGAGATATGTACTCATGAAAAAGAATCACAATTTGAGGAAAGTCCTAAAGAAACTAAGAAAGTTGATGTTGTTCTGGATTCCACTGAACAAGGACTTACTGTGACTGAAATTCTAACTACTGAAAAAGAAAGTACATTGAAAGAAGCACCCAAAGTACCAAGTACTACAGCTGATACTACCTTGAGCAGTTCAGAAGCATTACAAACATCTGAAGTTATTTCTAATATTGAAACACAAGATTTATCAGAGTTCAAATCAATTGAAAGTGTAGCATCTAAATCTCAAATACCTCATGAAACCTTCACGATCATAGAAACAAACACAGATGAAGTAGAAGGTAGTTTTACTCCTACACAAACAAAGCAATCACAAGCTTCTCAAAAAATTCCTGAACAGCAGGGCCTCTCCATTACCACCACTTGGTCTGGAGAAAAAGAAGGCAATTTAGTGGGTTCATTTAAACCAAAGGAAGCAACAGCTAAGCCTGAATTAACCAGCTTGGAAATTGCTCAAAAATCTGAGCAGGTGCCTAATTCTAGTGTAGATAAGTTTGAAATTCAACCAACTGAAGTCGTTACTGCAAAATTAGAACAGCCCACTTTGGATAGTTTAACTGAAGAAGTGACTGTTGTTCATGAAAAAGAAAGTGAATACACAGAGTCAAAAAAGACTAAAACTGTAAGTGTTGAAATGGAAGTTCTAACAGAAGAAAGTGTGCATATCACTCAGGTACAAACAGCTGAAAAAGAAAGTTCATATGTTCCAACCCAGCCAGCTTCCACCAGGAGGGCAGATCAAAGTATTGATGATTTTGTTGCTCTATCCCAATCTGAAGTTACTGTTCATTCCACAACTGAAGAAATCACTACTAAATTGCCTGATACTACCTCAGTAAAACCAACTGAAGAAGTGATTCATGGGGTATGTATAACAGAAATGTTATCTCAAGAAAAAGAAGATGAATTTGTTAGTAAATTTAAACCACTGACTTCTACTGCTGAGTTGGAAGTCACTACAGATAAATGTGCCAACATTGTACAAGAGGTAACCACGCAAGTAAAAGAAGATACTTTGGAAGTTTATGCACTTCCTGAAACTAAAGAAGCACAACCCTGTGTGACTGAGGGAAAAGAAATTGCCCAAACTTTTGATGTCACTCCTGATACAAATCTTGAAGAAATTGAAAAGTTTAGAGCTAATGCATTCACTGCAAAGAGTACCCAAGATACCCTTGAGGCAGTTGAATTGATGGAAACTTTGCCTCAAGACCGAGAACAAATTTTAACACCAGGTAGTACTAAAGGGGAAACTGTCAAAATTCAGATCGATAATGTCTTGGGTGTTGATATTACTGAAATTACCCCGATTGAAGTTGAAGGTTTTTGTGAAGCATCCAAACAGCCTGATACCCAAACTGCAAAACCTGATGTAGTTACTAGAGATGTCGCGGAAACTAGTGAAGTATCAACTGAAGATAATGTATCAAAATTGGTAGTGGCTAAATCTGTTGATGAGCGAGCTAATCTGAAACCTGTTACTTTTCAACATTTGCAGCAATCTGTCTCTGAAGTTCAAGAAAATGAGAAAGAATTCATTGGAAAGTTCAAACCTGATGAAATGAAAGCTCAAATCAAAATGAAAGAGGATAAGTGTTTGACTGTATCAGAAATTATACCTGAAGATAAAGAGGAGATTTTGCCTTCATTCAAATCTCCCAATGTTCAAACTACTCCTCAAGAAGAAACATCTGTTCGAGAAGGCATTGAAGTCTCGGAAGTTGTGCCTGGATCCAGTATTTCTAATATTCAAACGTCCAAAAGTATAACACATACTGCTAAAGTTGAACGGGAAACATTTGTTAGTGTTATTGAATCTGAAACCCATGTTCAAGATACTGAAGTAGAGTTTGACGTTCAGCCAATTTCAAAAGCTGGTGCTGAAATCAAAGTTGAAGAAAAGCGAAGTGTGGTGATAACAGAAGTATCAACTGATGATAAAGAACAAAAATTTATTACCCAGAAGGAATCTAAATCTAGAACCGCCACAGCCAACATTCTGAGTCAAGAATCAATTGAAATTTTAGATATTTCTCCTAGCACAGATATTGCCCCATTCAGTGAAAATTCACCTGATTTTGCTCAAGCTCTACCATCTATCAAGCCTATGGAAAGTTTACTTATTACTGAAAATGTAACTCAACAGCAAAACGAAATATTTGATAAAGAATTTAAACCAAATACATCACAACCCGCTGTCTCTGTTGAAGAATTTAAGAGTGTTAGTATGACCTCAACACTTGTATGTGATAAGGAAGAATCATTACCCTCACCTAGGGTAGCTCCTAATGCCTCTTCAAACGTGAATATTGAAGGGAGAGAAATTGCTGAAATTACTGAAATAGTTATTGGTGATGAAATTAAGCCTAGAGAAGAAACATCACCCATTTTAGATCAAGCAACCTCACAACATATCCCTTATCAGAATGTTATAAAAACTGTGACTCATTCTGAAGATAAAGAAGTGAGTTTACCAGATAGTAAAACTAAAACATTCACAGCAACTTTCCAGCAAGACTCATTGACTAGTGTTGTCCAAACTGAGCTTCAAATTCAAGATTCTGAAGATAAATTTGAATCTGCCAGAAAACCTTTGGATGCAAAGGCTGATGTTAATTTTGAAGATGTTCAGCCAGTTCAGATCACAGAAATATTGTCAGAAGAAACTGAACAAGAATTGACTGTAGTGAGTGAATCTAAAAAAGTTGCTCAGTCTGGAATACTTGGTCAAGAATCTGCAGTTGTGTTTGATATAGAAACACAAGAAAATGTTGTGCCATTTGATGGTAAATCCTTACCAACAACTTCTGCTGTTCAAACTCAGGATACTTTTATTAGTTTAATTCAATCCGAGTCCACAGTTCAAGATTCAGAAACCAAATTTGAACAAAAACCAACAAACATTGCTTCAGCAGGAATAAATGTGGAAGAAACTTCATCGATGGTAGTCACAGAAATTTTGATTGACGAAAGGGAAAAAGATATTCACCCTGAAGATGTAAAACAGAGAAAAGCTCAACCATTAGTGATTGGTCAGGAACCAGTTGAAGTTACTGATGTTGAGATTGATGAAGGTATTGTACCTTTTGATGGTAAACAACCTGGTGAATTATCTGCTATAGTATCCCAAGAACCGTTTAGTGAAATTATGCAATCTGTAACACAAGTTCAAGAATCTGAAGATAGACTGGAGCTTAATAAATCAGCTCCCATAGCTTCTGCAGACCTAACTGTTGAAGAAACTAGATCTATAATTGTAACAGAAACTACAACAGAAGAAAAAGAGAGGAAAATAGATAAAGATGAAATTCCAAAAAAGAAAGCACAATTTGGTGTTATTGGTCAAGAATCTGTTGAAGTGTTTGATATAAAACCAAATGAAGGTACAATTCCTTTTGAAGGCAAAATACCTTCCACCACAGTTGCCTTAACTTCTCAAGAGGCTTTCACAGGCTTGATTCAATCAGAATTACAAATCCAAGACTCGGAGAATAATTATGAGAAAGCAAAACCAGCACCTACTGCTGAAGCAGATATAAATGTGGAAGAAACACGTTCTGTAATTATAACTGAAATCACAACTGAAGAGAAAGAACATAAACTAGAACCAAAAGATTTAGATAAGAGAACTGCACAGCCTAATGTTTTAGACCAAGAATCTGTGGAGGTATTAGATGTGAAACCAAATGAAGATATTGCACCTTTTGAAGATTTAGTCCCCAATAAAATGAAAGCTACCACCTCTCAAGATACTTTTAGTAGTTTGATCCAGTCGAATGTAGAAGTCCAAGATTCTGAAATAAAATTTCATCAAGCCAAACCCATAGGCTCAACAGAGGCTGAAGTGAATGTTGAAGAAAGTGAAACAATCACTGTAACCCATACTATGACTATTGAAAAAGAAATACATATTGAGGCTGAAGACATTGACAAGAAAAAAGCACAACCAAATGTTATTGGTCAAGAGGCAGTGGAGGTGTTTGATGTAAAACCTCAAGAAGGTATTGTTCCCTTCAATGATGAAGTACCCAATACCACAAAAGCTTTGCCAATACAAGAACCATTTGCTAGTCTGGTTCAATCTGAGCTGCAAATTCATGATTCTGAAAATAAATTGAAACATATTAAACCAAAGCCGACTGAATCTGCAGACATAGGCGTTGAAGAAATGCGCACAGTAGTTGTGACTGAAACTTTGACAGAAGACAAAGAAAATAAAATCCAACCAGAAGAAGTGGAAAAGAAACAGGCTCAACCATGCATTTTAAATCAAGAACCGATTCAGGTTTCTGATGTGAAACTTGAGGAAAGTGTTACTCCTTTCGAAGGTATAACTCCAGATACTACAAAAGCTTCTACAACTCGGCAATCATTCAAAAGTTTGACTCAATCAGAAGTTATTATTCATGATACCACAGATGAATTAGAACAAACTAAACAGTCCACTACATCTGCTGATGTAAATGTTGAAGAAACACGCTCACTTATAATCACTGAAACATTAACAGAAGAAAAAGAGAAAGAACTAAAACCAAAAGAAGGAGACAAAAAGAAAGCTAAACCTGACATTATCAAACAAAAATCATTGGAGGTGTTGGATGTTGAAACCCAAGAAGGTATACAACCTTTTGAAGATGAAACACCTAAAAAGACTGCAACTGTATCTCAAGAAACATTGACAGAATTGGTACAGTCTGAATTACAAGTTCAACATTCTGAAGATAAACTTGAAAAGCCGAGGGATGTTCCTACTGCTTCTGCTGATGTAATAGTGCAAGAAAAAAGATCAGTTATAGTAACTGAGATTTCTCCTGAAGAAAGAGAAAAGAAAATTAAACCTGATGGTGATAGAAAGAAGAAGGCAGAGAGGAAAGTAAGTAAACAAAAATCCATAAAAGTAACTCGGGTTAAATCATCAGAAGATATTACCCCACTTGTTGAACAAACACCTGACCTCACAACTGCTTCAATGACTCAAGACACTGTAACAGGAGTGATACATTCAGAGTTACTTATTCAAGATTCTGAAGAACAATTTGGAGTAAAACCCTTGAGCACTGCATCAGCAGAAGTTGAGGTCGAAAAAAGTTATTCAGTTGTAGTAACAGAAACATTGATTGAAGAGAAAGAAAAAAGTAGAAAAGATGAACTAATTGATCATAAGAAAGCTCAGCCTAGTGTTATTAGTCAAGAATCAGTTGAAGTTTTTGATATAAAACCACATGATGGTACTAAGCCATTACCAAGTGAAACACCTGAAACTACTCATGCTGGAACTTCTCAAGAACCATTGACTAGTTTGATTCAAGTTGAAACTCAGGTGCAAGATGTAGAAGGTAAATTAGAACAATTGGAACTGACATCAGTAGCAGCCAAAGTTAATATTGAAGAACAGCGACCTGTAGTTGTAACTGAAATAGTTCATGAAGAAAAAGAGGATAAATTCAATGTTATACCGAAAATAATAACGAAAGCATCAAGACAGGTTATAAGTCAAGAATCTGTAGAAGTGGTTGATATCGCTTCTCAACAAGATGTCTCTCCTATTGCTCATATTCAGCAACCAACACAATCTGCCACCCAAACTATAAGACCTGCAGAAGGACTACTAGTTTCTGAAGATGTTTTCCAACAAACCAACGATACTTTTGACTTTAAACCTGAAACCACAGTTGAACCATCTGTCAATTTTGAAGAAATTGAAAGTATCACTGTATTGGAAACTTTGCCTGATCATAGAGAAAGTGAATTTATTCCCTCTAAACCACAAGAAGAAACTTCTTCAAAATCCAATCTTGATGCCCTAGGAATTGCTGAAAGTATTGAAGTAGTCACTGTTGATACTGTAAAAGCTACAGAAGTAGAGCAAATGCCAGATGAAACTGCTTTTGTGCATTTGATTCCACATCAAAGTACCATTGGTTCAGTCACAGTAGTAGAGGATAAAGAAGACATTTTAAAGCATAAGAAGACTCCTGAAGAAAAAACAGCAGATTTGACATTAGAAAAGGCTAGAAAAGGAGCTCAAGTTATTGAGACACATACACAAGAAAGAGAAACTTTATTATTTGATAAGCCTAGGATTTCAGCTACAGCATCTTTGGATATTGATAATCAAGAATCTGCCACAGTAACAGAAGTTTTTCCCAGTTCATCAACTACTAATTTGGAAGAATGTGAAAAACCAAAGAAATTGCAAGGAAAGAAACGACAAGAATCATTTGATCACCTTGAAACTATTGAAACAATAATTCATGAACATGAAGGTCAATTGAAGCCAGATGAGAAAAAACCAGAAGATGCTAAACCTAAATTTGATGAATTTGAAGGGTTAACCATTTCTGAAATATTGCCTGAAGACAAAGAAGGATCTTTTACTGTAGAAAAGGAAGGTGAAGATGTAGCAGAGTTCAGTTTTATCAAACACAGAGCTGTAGTGAAGAGTGAAATCATTAGTGATGTATCAGCTGATGAATTCACAGTTCATCAAAAACCTTCAAAGACAATCAAACCCTTAGAGACTGGGCAGCATGGACATGTTATTATTTCTGAAGATGTTCCTTTAGATTCAGAATCAATTATTGAATCTCCTTCAGAACAAAAATCTGCCACAATGCGAGTTGAACAAGGTGAGTGGCGTTTGATGTTGATGTATAAAACATGTTTTGTTATTATTTTTACATTTTAAGAATTTTGGTAAAAATACTGCATTTGAAATAATGATTTAAGGGAAGGCATACTTATGAGTTAGGGTGCTGTAGTATAGGGTTTAATGTGAGTATACTCAGATTTTACTTATATCCATTTGTAGATTTCAGACTCGTAACATTATTACTTGTTGTACATCATACCACTACGTTTAATAATATTCATTTTTTTATATTTTGCAGATGATGTAACCAAAACAGTTAGAAGAACCAAGAGTGTGAAAACTAAAAAGAAAGCTATAACCACTGAAGAAGAAACTCCTAATGAATCAACTGTAGAGATCACAGAAATTGAAGAAACTCCACAAAATGAAGACATTACCATTAGAAGAAGAGAGAGTACTGTACCTATCATTGAAGAAGCACCAACAGAAACTACAGTTCAGGTTGTCAAGGAAAAACCAGAAGAAATTACAGTCACTGAGCAAACATTCACCTCAGAAGGTCCAGGTTCAAAAATTGTCACTAAAAAGGTGATAAAAAAAGTGAAACGAACAGAAATATATGAAGATGAAACTGCTCCTGTTGAGATTGTAGAATTACTTGATGAAGAGCAACCTTTAGTCGCTGAAGAAGTCGTAAGTGAACAACCTATAGAGGAGAAGATTGGAAAGGAAAAGGAAGAAAACATTCCCAAAATAAGGAAAGGAAGTGTTGAAGAAATCAAAGATATTGAACAGCCAGAACAAGTAAGTGTGAGACGAAGAAGTTCAGCCAAAGTCATTGAAGATCAACCTGCTGAAACAACCATTGAAGAAACAACCACTACCACAGAAGGTCCAGACTCTACAACTGTAACAAAGAAAATAGTGAGACGCTCTAAAAAAACACAAATTATAACAGAAGGAAGTCCTGTTGAAATAACTGAGATTGTTGAACAACCCACCATAGAAGAGGTAATTGAGAAGCCAGATGAAAACGCAATTATTAAGAAGAAGGTTAAGGTAAGGAAAGGAAGCATTAAAAAAACAGTAAAACCCACAGAGATAATGGAAGAAAAATCTGAAGTGGTAAAGCCTATAGAGATGGAAGAAGTAATACCAGAAGATATCATAGAACTTCTAAAAAGAAAAGAGTGTATACCTAAAGTCACTGAAACTGTGACTGAGGGCCCTAATGAGCAAATTACTGTCCGTGAAGAAGTAACAACTGAAGAAGGCCCAGACTCAACAACTGTGATCAAAAAAGTAATCAAGAAAACAAAAAAGACACAAATGATTTCTGATGAAAGTGTTCCTGACAGTCCAAAGGAAGTAAAACTTTCAGAAATTAGTGATGAAATACCTGAAGATATCACTGAAATTCCAAAAAGAAGAGAGAGTTTGCCAAAAGTCACTGAAACTGTGACTGAAGGACCTAATGAGCAAATTACAGTTCGTGAAGAAGTAACAACTGAAGAAGGCCCTGATTCAACAACTGTGATCAAAAAAGTAATTAAGAAAACAAAAAAGACACAAATGATTTCTGATGAAAGTGTTCCTGACAGTCCAAAGGAAGTAAAACTTTCAGAAATTAGTGATGAAATACCTGAAGATATCACTGAAATTCCAAAAAGGAGAGAGAGTTTGCCAAAAGTCACCGAAACTGTTACTGAAGGACCTAATGAGCAAGTTACAGTTCGTGAAGAAGTAACAACTGAAGAAGGCCCTGATTCAAAAACTGTAGTCAAAAAAATAATCAAGAAAGTTAAAAAGTCCCAAGTAATAATGGAGGAAAATGTTCCTGAAAGTGTACCTCTTGAAATCACAGAAATTCCAGAAGTTGAAGAAACGGCAAAAGAAGATAAACCACAGGAACAACTTATTGAAGAAAAAGTTCTGGAAAAAAAGAAAAAAGTAGTAAAGACTAGGAAAGGCAGTATCAAAAAAATTGAACAACCAACTGAAGAGGTAATAGGAATGATTCCTGATGAAGCAAAATCTGAAACAGTGAAACCTACTGGAGAAACACTTGACCACGCTGAAATAACGGGTCCGTTGGAAACAATGCAAACAACAGTCACGAAGAAAAAAACTAGAAAGAAATCTGATGCAATTGCTGAAAAAATAGATGTCGTTGAAATGCCAGAAGAAAGTGTAATGCTGCTTAAATCTACAGAGGAAAAAGTTCAGTCGGAGGTTGAGGAAGTTGTCAAAGTAAAACCTGCTGAAGGTATTGCTTCAGAAGAAACCAAAGAGATAGTTGATGAAATAAGGGAAGGAGTTATTGAACAGAAAGGAATTGAAGTTAATCTGGATGAAAAACCAAAACATGAAGTAAAACCCAAATCTGAGGAAAAATTACCAAAAAAAGTAAAGCCAGATGACAAATTGAAACAAAAAGAAAAACCTGAAGAAAAGCCAAAGGATGAAGACAAACCTGCAAACGATCTAATAATTTCAGAAGAACTAGTTGAAAAACCAAGCATTCCTGAGCAAATTGAACCAAAGTTAGAAGATCAGCCTCTCAATGAAGTTGAAAAATCCAAACCAAAACTTGAGAAGCCTGGAAAAGAATCAAATGAGTCGAAACCTGCAACCAAACTTATTCCAGAATCTCAGGAAAAAGTACCTAGTGAAATTGAAGAAGAGAAACCTCATATTCCTGATGAAGAAACTCCAAAACCAGCAGAACTAGAAGGGCTAGAAACAGTAGAAAAACCAAAAAAGAAAAAAATCATTAAAATTGTAAAAAAGAGGAAAGATTCTCGCAAAGATAGTATAAAAGAAACAGATAAACTTGAAGATAAGCCTATAGAAACTGTAAAACCAGAAGAGATTGAAAAACCTAAAGAAATTTCAAAAACAGTTGTTTCAGAAGAGAAACCAATTGAAGCTGCTGAAGAAAAACTAATTGAATCTGCTCCAGAAGAAAAACCAGAGGAAAAACCAAAATTACAAAAACTCACTCCTCAAAAAATTGAAAGAAAAGAAGTTAAACCCACTAAATTATCTGTTGAAGAGGTGAAAGATGAGACTCCTCAATTTGCAGCTATGAAGCTTAAAAAGACATCTGTTGCTCCCAAACCCGAGGCTGCCAAAAAAGAGCTTCCAAAAGTACTCCTGAAGAGTTTGGTGAAGCGAATTCCTTATCCTCCTGAAATCAATGAACCAACCATCACTGTGATTAATGCTAAAGTTCAAAGAGGCGAATTGTCTCGAAATATCAAAGAGGCTGAAAAAATAAAGAAGAAAAAATTGAAGCTGAAACCATTACCAGATGTTGAAGTCACTGAACTAGAAGAGTATGTGCCTTTTGAGGATGAACAGCTACCACAAGAAGATGTTACAGAAAAAATTCCTAGGAGAACTTCCATTAGAGAAACGGATATAGAAGAAATTACACCAAAAGAAATTCCGATGGGTAAAGGAGTAATCCCTGAAAATGTTGAATTGAAAGAAGAAGTTGTCTTGAAACCAATTTCTAAACCAGAAAAAGTTGTAGAAAAGTTGGAAAAACCACAACCAGAAATACAATTTATACCAGAAGAAATTCCAACTTCTGAACTAAAACCAGATGATACCATAAAGTTCATTCCACCACCTGATGCTAAACAAACACCTAGTGAAGAATTAGTAACACTTGATCAGCCAAAATTAGACGAAGCAGAAACACCATTGATTCCCTCTGAGGAAGTCCCATCTCCTGAAAAGAAACCCAGAGATGAAAGTCTGGAAAAAATCTTACAATTGGAAACAAAATCTAAAGAAGAAGAAACTCCAGATACAGTTCTTACAAAACGGGTTACCAAAAAACCTAAGCAACCAGAACAAGTTGAAGAGGTGGTAACTATCAAACCCAAAGATGTGAAAGATATTTTGGAAGATGTGCCAGATACCATCATTAAAATTGTGAAAAGAAAACCTTCTACAAAAAAAAGGAAGGAAGAAATTGAAATTGTCAAAGAAATTATTGAAGATGTAAAACCAGTAATGGGTGAAACACCTGAAAAAATAACTCCCCAAGAAGAGCCCTCAAAAGTGCTTGAGGAAGAAAAACCAGAAGACAAAACTGAAGTACCAAAAGAAATGCCGGAGAAAGTAATTGAAAAGAAAGGATCATCTTTGGAAGTAATTGAAAAAGAAACATCTGAAGATAAACCTGTGCTGGAAGAAAAACCGAAGAAAATTATTGAGAAAGAAACACCCGAAGATAAACCTGTGGTAAAAGAAAAAAATGCAGAAACAACACTTGAAGTACAGAAGAAAATTATTAAAAAGAAGAGACCTTCTCTGAAAGAAACAGAACAGGAAGTTCTAGAAGAAAAACCATTGGTAGAAGAAAACCCCAAAGAAACACCCCTTGAGGAGAAACTTCAAGAAGCTTCTGAGAAATCCCAAGATGTTCCAGAAGAGAAGCCCCAACAAGTAAATGAAGAAAAACCAAAGAAAATCATTAAAAAGAAAAGACCCTCTTTGAAAGAGGTGGAAAAAGAGAAACCTGAAGAAAAACTAACATTAGAAGAAAAGCCAGAGGAAAGTCTCATAGAAGAGAAGCCTCAAGAGAAACCTCACGAAGTACCAGAAGAAAAGCCAAGGAAAGTTATCAAAGAGAAAAGGCCATCTCTGAAAGAAGCTGATACAGAGACCTTGAAGGATAAAACTGAGGTGGAGGAAAAACCCAAAAAAGTTGTCGAAAAATGTAAACCATCTGTGAAAGAAACAGAAGAAGAAAAACCAAAAGAGGAAGAAAAACCAGAAATAATTGAAACAGATACTATGCCTCAAGAAGCACCTATTACAGAAGAGAAAACCACGGAAGTGGTAATACTCAAACGTAAGTCTTCTATCAAAATAGTTGGAGAAACACCTGTTGAAGAAACTATCTCATTTAAGAAGAAACCATTAATTACTGAAGAAGAGATTCCTGAACAGGTGACTTTTGTACCTCGCAAAAGTAAGGTTAAAGAAGAAATTGAACAAGATTTCACTATTCAAGTTCAAAGTTATGGAGAAGAAGATATATCAATGAAAGGAAAAGTAAAATTACCTAGAAAAAAATCTAAAACTTTTGTTACTGATGAAATATCAATTACTGAAGATATAACACCTAGAGAAGGCATCGAAGAAGTGGGGCCAATAATAGAGGAAGTCACAGAGGAGATGGAATTTGTTGATAAGCCTATAAAAATATTGCCCTCTGAGGAAATGGAAGAGGTTGTTGAAAAAATCAAAAAGAAAAGACCCTCCATCAAAAAATCTGAAGAGATAGAATCTGAAAAACCCAAAATTGAAGAAACAACGCCTGAAAAACCCTTGATTAAAAATGAAGAAGGCACTGCTGAAGAGCAATTGAGAAAGCCTTCCATCAAAGAAGAATTTGAAAAACCTTCCATTAAAGAGGAAGAAAAATTAGTCGAAAAAACAAGAAAACCTTCCATTAAAGAAGAGGAAAAATTGACAGAAGAAAAACCTAAAAGACCTTCCATTAAAAAAGATAAACCTCGAAAACCTTCTATCAAAGAGGAAGAAAAGCTGGTGGAGGAAAAACCAAGAAAACCTTCCATTAAAAAAGAAGAAAAGCCAGTGGAAGAAAAGCTGGTGGAGGAAAAACCAAGAAAACCTTCCATTAAAGAGGAAGAAAAGCCGGCAGATGAAAAACCAAGAAAACCTTCCATTAAAGAGGAAGAAAAGCCAGTTGAGGAAAAACCAAGAAAACCTTCCATTAAAGAGGAAGAAAAGCCGGCCGATGAAAAACCAAGAAAACCTTCTATTAAAGAGGAAGAAAAGCCAGTTGAGGAAAAACCAAGAAAACCTTCCACCAAAGAGGAAGAAAAGCCAGTTGAGGACAAACCAAGAAAACATTCCATCAAAGAGGCGGAAAAATCAATGGAAGAAAAGCCCAAAAGACCTTCTGTTAAAAAAGATAAACCTCAAAAACCGTTAAAAGAAGATTCTAAACCAGAAGAAGAAAAACCCACAATACCAACAGCTGAAGAAGAAAAGCCAGAATCCGAGGAAGTATCTTCAGTTACATTTGTTCCTCGTAAAAGTAAAACTAAAGAAGATATTGAGCAAGACTTCACAATCCAAGTTCAAACTTATGGGGAAGAAGATGTATCAATGAAAGGCAAAGTTAAATTGCCTCGTAAAAAATCAAAAACTTTTGTCACTGATGAGGTTTCAGTTTCATTTGATGAAGAGATACCAGAAAAACCAGAAGAGGTACCCAATAAACAAGAGACTGAAGAGGAAGAAGTACCTGAAGAGAAACCAGAAACGAAAGTAGAAGAAGTGGATGAGGAAAAACCAGAAACCAAAACAGAAGAAGCACCTGAGAAGAAACCTAAAACCAAAATCGAAAAAGTAACCAAAAAGAAAATTAAAACTAGGAAAGAAGTGGTGTGTGAAGAGAAACCAGAAACTGAAGTAGAAATGCTCGATGAAAAACCAAAAACGGAAATTACAGAAGTTCCTGAAGAAAAAACAGAAACCAAAATTGATGATGTACCAGAAGGACAACCAGTTGTAGAAGAAGAAAAACCTGAAGAGTCGAAGGTGATTCTACCTCGTCGAAAATCAAAACCACAAACAGAAGAAAAACCATCTGAAGAATCTCCGGAGGAATCCTTGGTCACATTACCACGACGTAAATCAAAACCTCAAACTGAAGAAGAAACTGAAACTTCTGAAACTGTTACAATCACTCCAACTATTAAAGAACATTCTCCAGAAACCCACACAGTTCGCTACATTCCTGCCAGAACCAAAAGTATTGAAGATATAGAACAAGATTTCAAGATCCAATTACAAACTTATAACGAAGAAGATATTTCAATGAAGAAAAGCATAAAATTAACTCGCAAAAAGTCCAAATCATTTGAAACTGAAGAATTCTCCGATACTTTCAACGTTACTGACATGCCTGAAGAAACCCAACCTGAAACTGCTTCAAAATCAGAATCTCCTTTGAAACCAGTTGAAGAAGTCCCTGAAGAGGTGACCTTCAAACCAAAGAAAACTGAAAAAACTGAAGAAATTGAACAAGAATTTGAAATCAAACCAGATACTTATGATGATGAAGAGGTCACTTTGAAAGGAAAAGTAAAATTAGCTCGTAAGAAATCAAAATCTGTTGACAAAGAAGAATTAGCAGATACCTTGACCATCACCAAACCTTCAGAAAAACCAGAAGAAGATACTCCAGAAAAAGTAACCATTCGTCGTAAAAAATCCAAAACCATTGAAAAGGAAGAAGTTTCTGAAATCAGTCCCAAAACTCCTGAAAAACCTGAGGAAGTCACTCAGGAGAAAGTTACTATACGTCGAAAAAAATCCAAAACCATTGAAAAAGAAGATGTTTCCGAAATAGTAAGCCTTAAAGCCCCTGAAGAAGAAGAGACCACCGAACATGTTGTATTCAAGCCTCGTAAAACTAAAAAGACTGAGGAAGTCGAACAAGATTTCAATATAAAATTACAATCTTATGATGAAGAAGATGTTTCCATGAAGGGAAAAGTCAAGCTACCTCGTAAAAAATCCAAACCTTCGATAACCACTGAAGAAAGTGCTGATATTACCATTGTCAAAGAGGCTGCGGAAGGTCCTGAGGAAGTTAAACCAAAAGAGGATACGCCAAAATACGATAAACCCGAAGAAGCCCCTGAAGATAAACCTGAAGAAATCTCTGAAGATAAGCCTGAAGAAACTCCAGAGGAAGTGAAATCCATCATTGTGAAAAAGAAAGTTAAAAAAGATAAAAAAGAAGCAGTTGAAGAGGTTACCGAAGAAGTCAAAGTCAAAAAACCAAAACAACCCGAACAACCTCAAGAAGAAGAAACAACAGAACAGAAAGTAAAAATAAAACGTAAGAAATCCAAACAATATGAAGTCAGCGAAATCAGCGAAGAAACCACCGTTGATATTAAACCGAGCAAACCAAAGTCTGAAGAGGATTACGAGGTCGAAGAGAAAATAAAATTGCCCAAGAAAACCAAACCAACATCTGAAGAAAGTGAAAGCGAGACTATTGTTGTTGAGGAAGAGATCAAATTACCAAAACGATATAAAACCACGTATGATGTTGAAGAAAACGTCGAAGAAGCTGTGCAGCTAAATATCAAAAAGATGCCCGAAAAGAAAGAAGAAATTTGCGAAGAAGAGACGTTTGATTTGAAAATTAGAAGAAAGTCTTCAGTTCCTGCTTATACTCACCAAGGTGAGAGAAATGGTGGATTTTGAAGGCTTCACTAAAATTTGTGTTTTTGTCGTGTGCGTTTTTTAGAATTTTTCTTATAAAATTTCATGCGAAGTGCTTTTATGCTTATCTTCTTCTTTTACAGGCGGCTCATTGCTTAAAACATTCTTTCTTTATATCTATTAACTTTTTCTATTCGTCGAACTATGACAAATGTGTATTTTTTTATTTCAATATAAAAAATAAATCTTTGAAAATAAAAAATTGTTTCATTTCTTTATCTATTTTCTTGAATTAAATTAATATCACACCTGAGTTATTTTGAACTAAGCACTTGGTTTTTCATACTAACCCAGCTCAAAAAACGAGAAATTTTTCTAATCTCAGTGTATTGTTTAGTTTCAGAAACTGCTGAATTAAGTATCACTCGCGATGTTGAAGTTACCAAAGGTAAATTGTTTTATTCAATGAGAATTAGCGAAATTAATTTTTTTTAAAATTTTTGATTGAAATTATTTACCTGTCATTGATGTTTCAGATGTTGTCCCTGGAGAAAGTGCCGAAGGAACTGTCATGTTTTCTATTTGCTTGTACATTGCTGAAAATGAAGAAACGCTGAATCTTGTAGAAGGAGAACGAGTCATCGTTTTAGGTTTGTAATTCGGGCTAATTTTTCAACCAACTCGTAAGGTATTTTTCATCTGTTGGTAATTTTCCAGAGAGTGCAAATCCGGAATGGTGGTTCGTGAGGAAACATTTGACTGAAGAGAAAGGTTGGGTGCCAGCAATTTACTTGAGAGATGAAGATTCCTATAATAAATATGTCCAGAGAAAATTACATGAAAAAATTGACAGACTTCCTATATTCCAAAGTATGGATAAAAATAAATTTTCGTTTCACTTTTTGGGATTTTTTTTTTCATCTGACAATAATTTCATTTCAGAACCGTCTCCGGGAGATCAAGTTTGTGCTCCCAAATTTGTCGAGAAATTACAACCGAGGCATGTTCCTGATGGAGCCACTGTCCACTTTGAGTGCCAAGTCGAAGGTAATCCTCGTCCTCAAATTACGTGGTTCAGACAGACTGCCATTATTAAACCATCTCAAGATTTCCAAGTAAGTGAAAATGAAAGATTTGAGAAAGAGGGAAGTTTTTAGATTATATTTTGTGTAATACTTCCACGATTAATTTTTTATTTTTTCTGCAGATTTATTACGACGAGGATAACGTTGCCACCTTAATTATTCGTGAAGTATTCCCAGAAGATGCCGGTGTCTACACTTGTGTAGCCAAGAACTGCGCTGGATTCGCATCCAGTACCACAGAGCTCACGGTTGAAGCTCCATTATCAGATCATGGATCAGATACCATCTCAGGATTATCAAGAAAAAGTTTATCAAGGTATTTTTACATTCGAATACCAACCTGAGATGCCCTCGTCTCGCCTCGCCCAATCTAACCTTACAATTGATGTATTTTTTTTTTTTTTTTTTTTTTTAACAGGGAATCTTCACTGGCCGATATTTTGGAAGGTATACCACCCACATTCTCTAGAAAACCGAAGGCAGTCTGTGTCGACGAAGGATCCAACGTCGAATTGGAATGTCACCTGGTGGCTATCCCTGAACCAGACGTATTCTGGTATTTCAACGATAAACCCATCAAAGAAACAGACAGTGTTACCGTAACAACCGAATCAGATATGCATTCTTATATCAGCAAAGTCACTTTCAAGAAGGTGAAAAAGACTCAAGAAGGGGTATATTCGGTTAAAGCCAATAATAGGGAAGGAGAAGCCAAACTAGATATTACTTTGAAAGTACGTTTTACTGATTTTTTAATTTTTGAAATGATTGAGAATTTTTTTCAAATTAATCGAAATTATGTATCCAAAGGTGATGACTGGCAAGCCAGAGAAACCTCAGATTTTAGAACCCTTACAAGATGTCACCGTTAATGAAGGTGAACCAGCTGTTCTGAGTGTACAAATCAGTGGCTCCCCGGCACCTACTGTTACGTGGTTGAAAGATGGAAAACCAGCTACTAATTTGAAAACTAGACAAGAAAATACCCTTTATACAGTCACGTTTGTTAGACCTTCGCATACGGATGGTGGAAAATATCTCGTCACTGCCACCAATTCGGCTGGTACTGCGAAGTCGAGCTGTCATTTCGTTGTTGAAAGTAAGAATACTTTTATTTTTTTTAAGGGTTACAGGTGTCTTGACAGAAGTCTTAAAAAAACAACTTCGTTTTCTAATCCCCAAAAAATTAGCAAAAAAATAGAACTGGTTTTCAAGTCGAAAATTTGAGAAGGGATAATTTCCATTAATGTGACGTCTTCGAGATTTTTTTTTTCAGAAAAGCATTTTTTTTTTTGAAAAACTGAATGAAATCAAAAAATAATCATATCACTTGAAAACCAATTCTATCTTCTTTCAAATCAGTAAATCACTATGAAAATTTCCTCAAATTATTCAGGGTATAAAAAATATTGTTTTTTTTTTTGTTTTTTTTTTGCAGAAACTGCTCCAGGAACACAAGCACCATTCTTCGTAGAACGCTTCCAAGAGAAATCGGTCAAAGAAAAAGGTACCTTAAGACTGACTGCCAAAGTTACCGGTAATCCTGTTCCAACGGTAACCTGGTTCAGGTAAATTTGTATTTTTCGACCAAAATTATTAATTGAATCTTCAATACCTGATGAATTTTTTTTTCTTCTGTAATTAGGAATAATAAACCATTATTATCGTCTCCTAAAAAGAAAGAGGTTTACGATGGTGAGAATATTATCTTGGAGATTACCAATGCTGACTCAGAAGAGGATGCTGGAGATTACAAATGCGTTGCCAGCAATATTTATGGCACTGCTACTCACGGTGCTCGAATTACCGTCGATGTGGAGCATGTGTAAGTTTATTTTGTCCTCATTCCTTTAATTTTTGGATTCCTTTGAATTGTACCAAAAATTACCAAATTTTTCGAGATGATTCGATCCTGCTTTTTTTGGGATTTCTTTGAATTGCACAAAAATTACGAAATTTTTCGAGATCATTTGAGCCTGCCGAGAATAATTTTTTGGTTGGAAAATAATCACTGAAAAATATATTCGGGAGATATTTTTCAGAAATATCTTTGAAATTTCTCAGGGCGTTCCAGCGACACTTTGATTGATTTTCAAATCGAGATAGAAATTTCTTTTCAAATTCTTAGCTAATTTTAATTCGTAAAGAAAAATTAAGACCACAAATCGAAAAAAAAAACTAGAGAAGGAGAACTGGTGAATTGACCTAATTTTAATTCGAAAAAATCGATTAATTTCGGATTTACGGCAAACTGGGTATGCAATTTTATTAACACCGTTATAAATTGACAAAGAATTGTGATTATGCAATTCTATCAACATTCGTGAATATGGTTGCCTATCTGAATGATTTTCGGTGCTGCGAATTCTCAAAACAACAATTTTATCCTCGAATTCTCATTTTGTCTCTTGTGTAAGATTTATGGCCGAATTTAAAACCAATTTCGTTTTTTTTTTCTTTCATTTTCTTAGAACTTTCACCAAATCATTACCAGAAAAAGTCGAAGTGAATGAAAAAGAAGTTATTACGTTGGAATGTGAAACATCTCACACAGTATCGACAATTTGGCAACACAATGGTAAAGAACTGAGTGGTATGGATCATCGAGAGGTAATCCAGGAAGGACGTGTCCATAAATTAGTCAACAAACAACCAATTTTAGCGGATTCTGGAGTTTACAGCTGTATGGTCAAAGATCAGAAAACTAGCAGCAATGTTATCGTCAAAGGTGACCTACGTTTTTCCAAATTTCGTATTGAAGTTTGGTTTTGATTAAAAATCAGTATTTAACTAATTTGGTTTTTTTTTTTCAAAAGCTGTAAAACCTGAATTTATCAAGAAATTGGAGGATGTCGAAGTGAAAGAATTACAAACTGCCATTTTGGAGGTTGAAATCACCTCGAAGAGTGCCGATGTCACTTGGCATAAGGTGAGATAATTAATTTAATTTTTTAAAATTTTAATCAAAATAATCGACTTATTCCTTGATTTATTTATCTGCATTTTATCGAATTATTCTTCAGAATGGAGAAATACTCACCTCAAAGAGTGACAAATTCGAAATGCAGAAAGAAGGTCCGGTTAGGAAACTTCTCATCAGGAATATATCAGTCCACGACGATGGAGAATACACCTGTTCACTCGGAGACCAAGAATCTACCGCTGAAGTCACCGTAGTTGGTGAGTATTCGATTAAATTTCTCATTTTTTCCCCCAATCGTTTTACTAAATTACAATATGATTCCAGAACTACCTCCCGAAATCATCGGTAAACTCGAAGACAAAAAAGTAACCGTCGACGAACGTGTAACCTTCGATATTGAATTAACCAAAGGAGACGCCTTGGTGCATTGGTACAAAGATAACAAAGAAATTCAATTCAACGATAATGTCAAGTTGACCATCGATGGCAAACGTCAAACTCTCGAGATCGTCAAAGCTACCTTATCCGATACCGGTGTCTACAGCTGTACTGTCGGCGACCAAAAATCAAAAGCTAAATTGACCGTTGAAAAACCATTGGTCACGTTGATCACTAAATTACCCGACGTCACGATCGTTCCTTTGAATACAGATTCGACGCTGACTGTGAAATTATCCCAGAGCAATGTTGAGGTGAAATGGCTCAAGAATGGTAAACCGATCAAGCCTTCCGAGAAGTTTGAAATTATCGATGAAGGAGCTACCAAGAAATTGGTTATTAAGAAAGCTAAATTGGATGATCAAGATGAGTACACCTGTGTTGCTGGTAATGTTAAGACGAAGACTACGTTGAAAATTGAAGGTAACTTTTGAATGATTGTGTAAAAAAATTATTCGGAGTAGAATTATTAATTTGAATGAATTTTTTTTTTTTAAATTTTCTTTAGTGATCGAAAAAGTACCTACGATCAATTTCGACTCGTTCGTTAAAGAATACAAAGTCAAAAAAGGTGAAAGTGTCACGTTCGATGTTTCATACACTGCTACGTCTAAACCTAATGTCGAATGGTTCGTTAATGGAAATGTCGTCAAGAAATCCAACAAGGTAATTTCATTGTCAATTTATTATTTGTAAATATGAGCTATAAGTATTAATAATTCTATGATTGGAACAGGTGAAAAGTACATATTCAGAATCTGCAGCCAGTCTGACCATAGAAAAAGTTGAAGAAGTTGACGTTGGCAGTTACACAATTCGAATCAGTAATGAGCACGGAGAAGCTTCAGCAGATTTAACCCTGATTATGATTGGTACGAATGAAAGGGCATGCTCTAAAATTCTCAAGAGTCAAAATTCCTGCTGCTCAATTTAATATTTCAATTTTTAGCAATTTTTTGGAATTTAAAATCAATTTTAAAAAAAAAATAATAAAATTGGCATTTTTTTTTATCTTGATGAAATTTCCTTTCCCAACAGAAAATTGATCATTTTCAGCCATCCTGGAGCCTCCAGTACAATTTCGATTTTCTCCTGAATTTTTGAACTTTTTTTCGCTACTTAATTTAATATTTCAATTTTTAATGAATTTTTGAAATTTGAAACCAATTTTTTCGAAAAAAAGAGAGAAAATTCTACGAATTTGTTTGAATTTTTTAGAAATATATATTGTATTCCTCAACAGGGAATTGGCCATTTTCAGCCACCCTAGAGCCTCCAGTCAGATTTCGATTTTATCCTACATTTTCGAATTTTTTTCTGCTACTCAATTTGATATTTCAATTTTTAGCAATTTTTTGACATTTAAAATCAATTTTTTTTAGAAAAAAGTAAAATTGGCATTTCTCTACCTCGATGAAATTTAAGTCTCGAAAAAATATCGCCTTTCCCAACAGAAAATCGACCATTTTCAGCCATCCTGGAGCCTCCGGTCCAATTTCGATTTTCTCCTGAATTTTCGAATTTTTTTCACCACTTAATTTGATATTTCAATTTTTGATGAATTTTTGAAATTTGAAACCAATTTTTTCAAAAAAAAAAAGAGAAAATTCTACGAATTTGTTTGAATTTTTTAGAAATATGTATTGTATTTCTCAACAGGAAACTGGCCATTTTCAGGCACCCTAGAGCCTCCAGTCAGATTTCGATTTTCTCCTACATTTTTGGATTTTTTTCTGCTACTCAATTTGATATTTCAATTTTTAGCAATTTTTTGAAATTTAAAATCAATTTTTTTTAGAAAAAAGTAAAATTGGCATTTTTCTATCTCGATGAAATTTAAGTCTCGAAAAAAAATCGCTTTTCCGAACAGAAAATAAACCATTTTCAGTCATCCTGGAGTCTCCAGCACAATTTCGATTTTCTCCTAAATTTTCGAATTTTTTTCTGCTGCCCAATCAGATATTTCAATTTTTAATGAATTTTTAAAATTGAAAATTAATTTTTTTCGAAACAAAAGTTGAATCTGTGATTTTTTAAAAACTTATTTTAATGAAATTTGAGTCCATAAGAAATTATTGTATTTCCCAATAGAAAATTGACCATTTTTAGCTATCTTGGAGCCTCCAGCACATTTTCAATTTTCTTTTATAGTTTTGAATTTTTTCAGAAAGTGCCCAAATTAAATTTAACAGCTAAAAATTTAGTCCTCGCTTCCTTTCTACTAGTTGAACGAGAAAATCCATTTTTGACTCGATTTATTGATTGGCACTTGAAGTGTGTATTGTTGGTCCTTTTTTTTATTGAATTGAAAATTTTCGAAATATTTGACTAATATGTTCAGAGTGATTAAAATTAGTCAAATTTTGTAATATTGGTGAATGAAATCGATAACTCGATGATTTATCCAATTTAAACTATTAAGTATTTTTCTAATTGAATATTTAGTCGAAAGTATCAGCTTGAAACGTTCTTGAAATCGAACTAAAGATCGATTTTCTCGAAGATCAAAACCTCGATTTTTAATCATCCAAACTGTGGCGCGGTGGTCTCTGAAAAAATTCTGAAATTTTGTAAAATTCAAAATTACACCGAAGGCTCCAAAATAGTGGTAAATTTTTAAATTTGGGCCCTGAAAGTTGATATTTGACAGGAATCTAAATTCCATCAAGTTTGGTGAAAAAAGTACTTTTTAAAAAATTTTAGGTACCGAGGTACATTTTAGTCTAAAAAACCAAATCGCTGATTTTTCAAAAAAAAATTCAAAAAATTGAAATATCAATTTGAGGTGCTAAAATTTTGGCCATAGATACTACTTCCAGATATCAAAGTCTCCCTTTAATCAGAGACAGACACTTCAAAATTCCTTCATTAGTTTTTTTAACGCGAATTTCTTCAATAAACCTCTCCTTGTTTTTTCCAGAACTGCCCGGTGCTCCAGACGCTCCTACCATCATCGAGATCACCGATACCTCGATCACAGTTCACTGGAAACCTCCATCGAACGACGGAAACTCGCCCATCAAAAGCTACCTTCTGGAATACCACGACAAAGAAGAGTTCATGGTGTGGCACAAAATCGAAACCACCGAAGTCACGTATAAGGTCACCGAACTCGTAACCAATCACGAAATCACATTCAAAGTGGCCGCCGTCAACGATGCCGGAGTCGGCGCCTACTCCGATAGCACTCGATATGTCAAGGTTAGCTCGCCAAAGGGTATGAAAAAGCCAACCATCGAAGAACCTCTGAAAGATACCACCGTCGGATTACGTCAACCTGTATCACTGACTTGTGTCGTGACCGGAGTACCAATTCCTGAAATTAAATGGTAATTTAAAATTTTCCAGTTATTTTCTCTTCAAAAAATTGACAAAATTTATCGATGATTTTTATACATTTACAGGTTAAAAGATGGCAAAATCATTAAAACGAAGAACGTATCGTATGAAAATAACGTTGCCAAATTTACTCTAATCGAGACGACCGAACAGAGCGAAGGAACGTATACGTGTCGAGCCATCAACGACGCCGGATCCGTCGAAACCAACTGTAAATTATCCATACAAGAAATACCAAAGATTGAAATCGACGATAACAGCTCGTCTCAGATATTATTGGTGAAAAATCAATGGAAAGTCGAAGTCAAATATAGAGGATATCCTCAGCCCAAAGTTACCTGGACCAAGAACGGTGAACCGATCGAGGATGAGAAGTGTAAAATATATTACGACGAAGGATCCACCACAATTGCTATTTATTCGGTCGAAAGGCTTAATACTGGCACTTATACGGTCACTGCCACCAATAGTGCTGGTTCAGCGTCAGCGAATTTGCAACTTAAAGTGATAGGTAAGCGAGGAGTTTTTATTGATGAGTGGAGGTTTTATTTTTTATACGCTTTATGGGCTTTTTTGCTTTAAATTTAGATGAAAAACCAGCCAAAAGACGGTTTAATGTGATCGTCGAAGATATTGGTAATTTTTTATAAAAATTTACCCCCTCTTCCCCAATCTTCTCAGCATGATTATTTTTGCTTTTGCATGATTTTGGTATTTTGTGGGGGTTTTGATCATTGTCTAATTTTTTTCCGATTTATTTTCAGATAAACCGAGCAAACCAATAGGACCTTTGTTATTAACCGATATCACCTCGGATTCGGTCGAATTAGAATGGAAACCTCCTGTAGACGACGGTGGTCTCGAACTCAAATACAATGTGGAAAAATGCGAAATTGAAAAAATGATTTGGTCGAAGGCTGGCGAAGTACGCGATATCACCGTTTACAATGTTCAAAAATTACAAGAAGATGCCGAGTATATGTTCAGAGTATCGGCCGAAAATTCGGTCGGTGTTTCGGAATATTTACAAAGCGAACCGGTCACGGTCAAGTGTAAATATCGTAAGTGATATTTTCATTTTTTTTTGGCTGATTAAATGAGATTCTTGTAGAAGATTGGTTTACGAATTTTAATTATTTTCAGGTAAACCTTCGCCTCCTCAAGGACCCATACAGATCTCAGATATGACTGATACATCGATGACCATAGCCTGGTTACCGCCGTTGGACGATGGTGGTCTGGAAATTTTAGATTATACCGTTGAAAAGAAAGAAACTGATAAAAAGGCTTGGCAGAAGGTACGTGTGTTTTCAGTTTCAACTTTTTCTAAAATATGATTGGAAAAAATCAAAAAAAGTAAATTTTAATTTTGATTTAAATTTTCAGGTTGGCACAACCAAAGAGACATCGATATCGGTTACAGAGTTAATCAAAGGATCAGCTTATAATTTAAGGATATTTGCGAGAAATAGAGTTGGTCTTGGATTACCGTACATGACTGAAGAGATAATCGCCGGAAAGAGAATTAGTAAGATTGATTTTACAGATGAATTAGATCGAAAAAATAACGCTTTTGAAATGGTTATAATTTTTGCCACAAGAGCTCGTTTTTTTTTGTTTTTTTTTTTAAATCATTATTCAGCTTGCTTTGAAAAAAAGTGAAATTTTAGAATTTGACAAAAATTATTCAAATTCTAAAATGAATGACTTTATTTAGAGGCGGGGGGGGGGGGAGAGAGCTATGGTTTAATTTATCAAAATGTTTGTTTTTCTGAGGAAATAATTTTTGTTTTCCTGTTTTCCAATTTTCAAAACATTGAAAAAAATTCTCGGAAGTAAGTAATGATTTTTTTTTGAAATTTTCAAAATAATTTCTTATTTTGAAAAAGTTTTAACTGGAAATTACCCTGGAAAATTGAAAGCATTCGACTCCCATATACTTTTTTCATGGTATGAGAAAAAGAAATAATTGATTAATTACTTACTTTTTCACATAGAAAAAAAAAAATCAGACTAATTTCAAGGCGAAAGAAGCTAAAAATTTGTTTTAGAGCCATTGAATTTCATTATTTTGAGTAATTTTTGCACCATCGAGCTTTTCTTTTTTTTAGAACAGTGCTGTAGTTTCTTTTTAATTATTTTTTACGCTTTATTTACTTATGCTTTTAAATGCTCTGATCCTAGGCTTTGATAAAGATTTTTCAGAAAAAACGCTTTATGCTTTGATGGGAATATTTCCCAGCACGAGTAATTTGGCTAAATTTAGTAAGTATCGAATTCGCCGCTTTCATGTTTGCTTTGCGTCGAGTGAGTCGAGAAAGAAACATTACTTGGGTTTTGCAGAAAATTGATGTAAATTAATTTGAGTGGAAGGCCTTTTGGAAAAATTTTGAGCCTCCTTGCCAAAATGAAGACAGGGTTGCAAGGCCTCAAAGTGGGGGTGTCTATGAATTTTTTTGTGATTCGAGTTTTTGCATCTCTCTGAAGAATTCAGTTCGAAATTGGATGCCATTATTTGCCATCTATTGAATGATGGGGAGGGGGGAGGTGGTGTAAAAAATGACAGTTTGCCAACTTGGCCATTTTTTCAATTTTAACCAAATTCAAATTTCACACTGAAATATTTACCACAGAACCGAGCCAAAAAAATGTTGGTCTCCTGGAATAATTTTAAATTGAATTTTACTAAAAATTTTCATCGCAGTATTGCCAATTTGCTCTTTTATTTACAGAATTTTCATAAAATTCGAGTTGTTTATTCAATGACTCGAAACTTGAGAAATGAACCAATATTTTTCGGTCATTTTGGTCATGAAAATAAATTCAAATATATATTTTTTTTTAATGCAGCAGTACTGCCAACTGAAATTTTATAATATTTTTAAAATCAAAATGCAATTGGCAGTTCTGCTGTGAAGATTTTTTCAAAAAATGATTAAAAAAATTTTGGTTCGATTTTGAGATGTTTGAGTGAGATATTTAAATTTTGTGAAAATCGAAAATTTCTCAAATTCATGTTCTGTTGCTTTTCACTTTTTAGTAGATGGCAAAAATTCGTGTTGTTTATTCAACGACTCAAAACTTGAAAAATGAGCCAATATTTTTTTCAGTCATTTCGGTTATGAAAATGAATTCAAATAATTTTTTTAAAAAATTTCAGCAGTGCTGCCAACTGAAATTTTATAACATTTTCAAAGTATAATGTAATTGGCAGTTCTGCTGTGAAAATTTTGTTTGTAAGTCATAAAAATTGTTTTAAGCGACTGAAAAATTTTTTGGTTCGATTTTGAGATGTTTGAGTGAAATATAAATCTTGTGAAGATGAAAAATCCCTCAAATTCATGTTCTGCTGTTTTTCACTTTTTAGTAAAAGGCAAAAAGTGATATCTAATTTCGGGATTAATGATTCAGAGAGGTGTAAAAAAATCAAATCGCATTTTTCCTGAGAATGACTGAAATTTTCAGCCCTCAGTAAAAAACTGTTTTTAGAAAATTTCTCTATTTTAAAATCTTCGAACTTCTTCCCTTTGGGCTTAAGGAGGGGGGCTCAAGATTTTTTAAGAGCCATCTCACTCAAAGTAAACTTTCTCTCCAATTTTTGTCAAAACCCAGAAAATGTTTTTATTTTTCGACTCACCTCAATAGATATTTTCTAATTTTTTTGTGTAAAATATTTTGATCGATCGATACTTGATTTTCTGATTTTAATGATGAATTTTCTCCTTTTTACAGCACCTCCTTCGGCTCCTGTTGACCTGAAAATTATTGGAATCACTGGTAAGAGTGCAACTCTTCAGTGGTCTCCTCCTGAATCAAACGGTGGCTTGGAACTGACAGGTAAATATCTTTAATAAAAATTAATAAAATACTCAAAAAATTTAAAATAATATATTGAAATAATTTATTTTTTCAATTTTACAGGATATGTAATCGAAAAACAACTCAAAAAAGACAAATGGCTCAAAGTAGTCACGTTAGAACCGAATATTTTACAATTCCACGTAGAAAACTTGAAAGAAAAATCAGAATATTACTTCAAAGTATACGCTGAAAATCCTGTCGGTCTCAGTCCGGCCGCTAAAACCGATCTTGTCAAATTAGAAACGCACGCAAGTACGTAACAATTCATTTTCACCCACAACTTTTTTCTATTTTTTCGTCAAATGATCTTCTATAATTTTTTTTTCTGATAGCTGTTCCATCACCGCCAACTGCACCCCTTGAGATACGTTCAGTGAGCGCGAACGCCGTTGACGTGGAATGGGGAGTACCAGAGACTGACGGAGGATCTCCTCTGACCGGATATGCGATCGCTATAAAAGATGTGAAGAAAACAATGTGGATGGAAGTTGGTCGTGTGGATGCTGATGTGCAAAAACTCACCGTTAGAGATCTCCAAGTATGATTGCTCCTCTTCTCAACGTGATTTTTATCAAATTGAAGTTCATCCTTTTCATTTTTTTTTTCATTTTTATAGGAAAATCATGAATACCTGATACGAATATTTGCTCGAAATGAAATTGGCCTCAGCGAACCTTTAGAATCAGATGAACCTTATAAAGTGCAGAAGCCAACAGGTAGCTTATCTGGACCACTCGGAGGAAAATTTTCAACAAAATTATATTCAATTTGATAATTTTCGTTTCAGGTTTCGAAGAAGATACCGATATTGAAGAAACAGTATTAGATAAACCTTCAATGAGTTTAAGTTCAGAACCGACGTCATCATGGATGAGAGAAGCCGGAATGGATGCGGATATTCACACCTACGCCAGCGGATCGTTGCTGAAACGAAGCGAATATTTCTTCCGAATTTGGTATTACGCCAAGCAGCTATTCAAATGAGAGGCTTCCGAGAGAAATTTTTACCCCTTATCAAGACTGAGATTTTTATTTCACGAGTACATATTGTACACGTCGTATACTTATTAGAAAAATCTAAATCTAAACGCGTTATCGATTTAGAGTCGAATATTTTTATTGCATGGGTTAGAAGTTACGATGAATTTTTTGATTTTTGTTTGTTTTTTAAATTGTTATCGCGTGTGATATTTCTATATTATTGTTATTGATTTTGTTTCGTTTTTTTAAATGGTTAATATTTTTAACGGTTTTGATGTTGATTATGTATTATTTTATTCGAATATCGAACTCGATCAAATGTTGGTACGATTGTTATAAGTTATGTTGAAGTTACTGTTGTGAAAAAAAAAATTTCGCCTAATTTGAGAGAGACAAATATAGGTGCACGAAATGCGAAAGTAACAACGAACTATATTATTACGTTATTTTATAGATTTTAAAGTTTATTTATGTTGTTTCGAAGTTATGAATTAAAATTGAGCAAAATATTTCGTTTATTTTTTATCTGCGTAAAAAAAATGGGAATTTCTCATTATACCATAACTACTTTTTTTTTTTGCTAATTTGGACTTTAAACAGCCATAAATAATTTAAGTTGAGTAGCGATTTTTTGGATAAAAATAATCAAAATTCGATTTATAAAAAATTGTGAAAATATCCAAATAAAAATCAATACTACGCAAATGCAAAAATACATTATATTTTTTAAATTAAAAAATGAGGTAACATTAGCAATACAATGGAATTTGCTAAGAATCGAAATTTTATTCTTAATTGTAAATCCCTAAAAATTATTAAAAAATATACAAAATATCTACATAATATTCAGTACTAATAATAATAATAACCTATCTGGCTACAGTTTCATTATTTTCATTGCTTAAAAAAATCCTCATATAAAACACGGTAACATTTATAGGTAGGCATAAATAACTGGGTTTTTGGGCACACAGATGAAAAAAAAGTCGAGATTAGGCTCATATTATACACAAAAATATACAGAAGAATAAAAAAGTTTTCATCGACTCGCATTAAATTTTCAAATTTAACGATTTAGTTTGCTTTCATAGGTACCTAATTTTACATTTCGCAAATGAAATATGTTTCGAAAGAACAAGGCGAATCGTTCCATTTTAATCCTTTTCCATCGCGATTCCATAATTCCATACAGTGCTCTTCTTCTCCATTTTCGTACTTGAAATTATTAGGTTCTCCGGCGTTCCAATTAGTGAAAACGAAAGGTTTACCGTTTGCCATCCAGAAGAAAGATCCTTCTTCGGCCAAATCGGTGCCAGATGTCCAAAAGTGCTCGAATCCGAATCCTGAAAAATGTACGGTTTAAAAAAAGGCCAGTCAAGAAATGTTTGAATGCAAAATCATAATGGTAATGGAATATTTCAACAAAAAAAATCAAAGTTTCTATTTAAAATAAGCTTATTGAAAATATCACGATTTAGATATTTAATCTGGGTATTTCAAAATTACATTTTAACACAGAATAATGAGTCTCAAAGGATATCAAAAATTAATTGGTCATTTTTACAAGAAAATGTAAAAAATCTTCAGAATTCAGATGGAAATGTGAAAATTTGCAGGATCATTGACCAGGGTGGCTCAAGAGAGAATGTCATGAGCATGACTTCATTTTTGGATACAAGCAGGTACAACAAAAAAAAAAAAAAAAAACTTGAAATGAACATGGTTGCCTATTTTAAAAATTAAATTGAAAAAACGGAATCTTGAAAAATTACGTAAATTTTTTTTTTATAACCATGGAAATGGATGGTATTTTAAAAAGTGAACAATTGTTTTATTCGTGACTTTTTGCTCAACTTTGAAATTGAAGATGCTACAAAAAAACTGAAGTAAAGTTTCTTTTGAACATAGGTGAAAATTAAATTTTTTTGGTGGGGGGGGGCTTGAGCCCCAGATAAAAAAAAGAACTCAAATCAAAAATGTCGGTTTTTGACACTTAGAAAATTTTCTAGTCCTTATCATTGCGTTATTTCAACTCGATCTTTTATTTGAATAGGTATGAAAATCAATGGAAGGAATGGTTCCTATTCATATCATACCATCATTTTGAGAATAATTTGTGGAAATAGATTGAGCCCGGGCGAAGCGAGGGCAAAATTTTTTTCAAAAAGGAACCTAAAGATGAATTTTTCATTTTTTTAAATCAGGGTATGCCTACAAGGTTGCCAAAGTCGCGAAAAGTCTCGAATTTAGATTTTGGTCTCTGGAAAATTGACCCAAAGATAATCAAAAGTCGTGAATTTTTTCCCCACTTCTTGAATTTTTTTCTCTTTATACAATGTAAAAATTTTTAAATTCCAACTTTTTGAAAATTTTTTCTAAAAATTTTCGTCCTTGCTCCTTTCGATTTGAAATATTTGTTTGTGTAATAAATTTTTGATGACATTATTTTTTTGAGAGAGAGAGAAAGAGTGGGCAAATTGAGAGAATTTTAACATAAATAATTGGATACCATGAGGAAAAAATCACGAAAAAGACGCGAAAAGATTTGAAAAGCTGATGATTATGATTTTTTGAAAGTGCCATAAATCAATCGTTTTCAAACAGTTTGTTGTTTGAAAATTTTTCATTATTTTGGCGTAGAAATTTTATGATTTTTAAAGTTTTTTAAGTAGGTTGAAAAAAGGAAATGAATAACAAAATATTGATAGGTAGTTTATCTCTTGAAAATTAAGGATTCGCGAAATTTTTCAAATGAAACAAATACAAAGAAATGCTTGGAGGGCTAATTCAACATTGGGAGGGTTGAGCCACGCCAAACTCCCCCATGCTCCCCTCTATCTCCGCTTATGCCTCTGAAAGGAAATATTGGTAACATGGATATAATTTTTCTGTCATCTTTACTTCTGATAGCAAGTCAATTTCAAAAATATAAAAATTTGTTTTTAAAAATCAGCATTTTAGCTCGCTGATATTTTTCCTGCCAATCTGACTTTCTGATGTTAAGCCAATTTTCAGCTTCTGACTTTCTAATATTTAGGGAGTTAATTTCGAAAATATAAAAATTTATAAGTTTTTGAAAGTTAGTGGTCTTGGAAATAGCGTCCTGAAATTTTTTGGAGTTACCCTCCCCCCCCCCTCCAGAGGGAAACGCTGATACTTGTTAAAATAATCAAGGAAATGGATAGTACGTTGAAAATTGAACAAATTTTATCTTGAAGACTTTCTGCTTAACATCAAAAAATGAAGGGACTATGGGTCATTCAAAATTGTCGAACTTCAAAAATTTTTCAAATTTTCTCAATTTTGAATAGCCCGTTGCGCCTTTATTTGTGACGTTAGGCAAAAAGTCTTCAGTCAACATACCATCCATTTCTTTGATTATTTTTTTCTTTAGAATTTTTTATGAGCACTTTTTTTTATAGGTTCTTCGAATTCAAAGTTAGGAAAAAAGTCATAAGGAGAAAAATTGTCCAATTTTTGAATTACCATCCATGCCCATGGTTTAAGTTTACGTAATTTTTCAAGAATCTGTATTTTTTCCTTCAATTTTCAAAATAGGCAACAAGTGTTTTTTTAGTGGTTTCCGGTTGTATCCAAAAATTAATTTATGACGTCCACACCCGGAACATCCGGTATCCAAAGACCATTAAATTCACAAGTTTTTTTTTCAAATCTAAAACTTGGTATAAATGAAATTTTTGACTCGAAGGAGTCTCCAAAAAAATTTGAAATTTTCCAGCATGAAAAAAAATAGTCATAAAACCTAAAACTATTCGATCAAATGAAGCAAAATTTCCCAAAATTTTTAATTTTCAGTTCAAATTTTCAAAAATGGATGCATTTTATAAAATCATGCGAGAATTTTGAAAAATTATACGTAGGTACCTACATCAGGGTGGAGTTGTGAAGGGTAAATATGGCCCATTTCTCCCTTCTGCTGGGTACTGGTAACCCTGATTCTCCTTGTGATACGTGGGTACCCGCGAACTACGGTTCCGCGGAATCTTCAGTCATCTAAGTACCTATCACGCGTATTACATCGATACGAGGAAAGGGTGATTCCGCTCGAGGTGGAATTATTCCGAGTTAGCCGCGGTTTAAGTAGCCTCGAGTGTTTAACTATGTGTTTCGGCGTTTTGATTAAGTTTGTGGTGGCCTGTACGCGTCGCGACGGATCCCTGAACCATACCCAAAGGCGAAAGCCGTGGATGGGGAAGAGGATCCCAGGTCACCGATTTTTAGTTTGATTGAGTTTGTAATATATTTGAGTTCGATTAAAATAGTATGTTCAGAATGTGCAGCTATTCGTATTTCTTTATTTCTTTATCTTTTACCCGCCTGTGTGCATTATTTCGATCGCGATCCATTATTCATTTTCATTTCAAAATTATATTTTCGACTAGTCAATTGCATGTTTCCAAATTTGGCCTGTGTGCCTATTTTCTTATTCGTTCCGGCCTGTGTGCCAATTATCTAAATTTATCGCATTCGTACATTTCGCGGCTCAGGGCATAAGTGACCGCAAGCCCTATCTGATCGACCAATAGCTGTTCCCAGAATACGTAGATGGATGCCTTGATCAAGGGGAGATTGAGTACTTATCCGTCTACGTGCAGTTATTTACCACCGTATCAATATCATATCTTTCAGCTATATAAACATTAAATTTAGTTAAACCTTTGTTACTTGTTCTTACTCATCTCGCGATTCTGTGACGAGTATACATATAACTTCAAAATTTCCGACATGTATTCGTTCCAAGTTTTGGTTGTCTCATTTGCTGTCCTTCGGTGGTGTAATTATTTCCCACCAGTGAAAGCAGAATGCTGTGGGCCTTATACTGTTGAATTATGTTTTTCCACTGGAGAATTTTCTGGTTTTAAGGCAGCAGGTATTTGTCTCGATTGCTCAGTTTCGGGGTTTCCTCAATATTGCTCTTATGGAGGATGCAATATATTCGGATGCAATTGCGATGGAGGATGTAAAATTGGACATTGTGACGACCCATGTGCTAGTATTGTATCTCTTCCTGGAAATGGCACCAACAATATAGGAGCCAGAAAGAAATATCCTGAACCGATGTTTACTCGCGAAACAATCATACAAAAAGCAGACAAAAATGGAGACGGATTGCTCAACAAGGATGAAGCATTCGACTGGGTTTCAAAATTTCATAATTCGTCGCCAATTGTTTTACGTCTCAAAATAAAAGGTATGGATAAAAATAAAGATGGGTTTATTTCTCTTGAAGAAATTGATGGGTAAGGATAAAAAAATTTCGTAGGCAGTATACGTCCTATTTTTTATTTTTATTTTTTTTAGCATTTTATGCTTACAATTTTTATTTAATCAAAAGTGTTTCATTAGGTAGGTACCTACTTATTTTATCCACTCCTATTTTTCAATTAATTTTTAGAATTATCTAAAATTATGTAATGAAAAATTTTCGTAAAATAATGAGATAACTGTAGGTATGATTTTATTTTATCGTGTCATTTCTATTAAACAAAATCGATATCATTGGTTATTATTTTTGGTATGTACGTTTGCAGAGTATAGTTAAAATTTTTTGATTACGCTGAAATTTAGAAAAAAAATTGAAAGTATGTATTGCTTATTTAAATTCTAACTGAAATGTGCATCACATATTTTTAAAATTGCAATAGTCAACTTTTGAAAGTATTATATAAATTGAAATAGAAATATAGATACCAAATAAGCAAGTATTTTTTTTTTTTTCAATGTCTTCAAAATTTGATGTTAGCTCTTCTCCTGAAGGTTTGGGGGACAAAATATCCCGAAATTCGAAATTCTCGACTTGAAACCCAAGAATTCCATACCCATAACGCGTTTTCCAATTTTTTCCATGGTACTGCCCTCCTTGAGGATTGAGAGAAAAAATCACAGGCGCATCCAAGGGGGCTCAGGGGGCTTGAGCCGCCCCCCTTAAACCCGGAAAAAATCTTTTTTTGCTTTAAAAATGAGAAAAAAGTCAATTTTTTGCTCTGCAAAGTATATTTTTTCAAAAAAAATTCGCCCTCGCTTCGTCCTCGTTTCGCTCGGGCAGTATTTTAATACTTTTATTTCAAAACTTGACAATTTTTGATTGATTTTTCAGTCAAAAATCACAAAATTCTCAATTAATTATCTGTTAGTCAGAAAAAATTGATGATTTTTGATTGAAATATCAGTGAAAAATGACTCAATTTGAAATTTGACCCCTTCCCCATTTTTTCTCAAATTCTCAGCCTCTCCCTTGAATAATTTCTGGGTGCGCCTATGGAAAAAATAACCCAAAATTGGAAATCCTTGAATTAAACCCCCTTGAATTTCATACTCGTGTCGATTTTTTAAAATTTTTTCCAAATTGGGTGTCAGTACTGCCCTCCTCGACAGTTGAGAGAAAAAAAATTGAAAATTTTGAATTCAGTTTCAAAAACTTGATGAACAGGTATTTCGCCCATTCGGTTCGCTGTGCATTATTAAAATATAGGAAGGAAAAAATCCTAAAAACGTAGCTAAATTTGTTTGATTTTAACAATTTTATTAATTGTAACAATTTTTGAATACGAAGTAGGAATTTATCATTTTCATGTAAAAATACTTCAGTGGGTACCTGGAATAAATTTATGGTATTTTCTAAAAAAAAAAAAAAATCAAAAATGAATACGTATCAAGTATTATTTTTAAGTGATCAATAATTACTCTTTTTCAAGAAATTAATTTTTGATTTTTCTTGAGAAATGAATGAAAAAAATTGTTAACTCATTTTTTTCCCCAAAAAAATGGCAATTTTTATTACTTACCTATATTTATGTGGATGAAAATTGACTTTTGTTATTTTCGAAGAATAGTGAGTAAATAGGTATGTATGTACAAATTGCCTAACTAATAATGCATGAAATAGGCAACGGGCTGCCAAAAATTTATTTCAGTTTAGCAAATGGACGTTTTGAACGTAATATCGTTCATCATCAAGGAAAGGAAATAGATGAAGAGTGATGAGAATTTTGTTTACTTCGAAAAGTATTTATCACCCGGATGATGAGAATTTTTTTCACTTCGAAAAATATTTGTCAGCCTTTATCTATTTCGCTGATGATGAACGATATTACGTCCGAAACGTCCATTTGTTATTAAAAAAAAAACTTAACAGGAAATTTTATTTTCAAAAAATTAATTTTCAATTTTTGGTAAAATTATGACTCTAATTTAGGTCATTTGAAAAAAGAATGACTGTCGTGCTAATGATTTCAATTTTTTACAATTACATTTAGATTGAAAAACGTCACAATTACCTATAACCAAATTTTCAAACAACAAAACTGGTTGTATTGAAAAGAATGAGGACGTTATGGCTACTTCATTTTTTTCAAAAAAATACCAATTTTCATTATGGTTTGGTAAAATATAATTTTCGTCATCATGGAAGGATGAAGATTTGGTAAGAATCCACTCATCCAAAACAGATGCGCGCTAAAAAATTTTTGTGCTCGTGAGAAAAAAATTTCAATCGTAAAATTTTTTAATAATTGCTTCTGAATGTTGAATTGACGGTCTATCGATTGATGCAATTGGTTTTGAAGATTGATCGCGGTAACTTGGACCAAAAGTTTTATTAGAGAATGCCCTAAAGAGGACTCCCTATATAGGTAATCTCTTGATTTAAATGCGATTTTGTGTTTTCTAATTTTTTCCGGGAGTTTTGACCATAGGGTTGTCATTTTAATCTCAAATTGTTTATCGATGAGAAACAAATATGAAAAAATGTTTTCTCGGTGGATCGGGTCGTTAACTCAACTAAATCGGGAGGAGGTCCACATTAGAAAGCCTAATTTTCAAAATCAAATTTTGACTTTTTTTTTGAAAGAAAAAATCACAAACAATATAAAAATTATTTTTGGGTCCTAAGCTTTGGGGAACTTGAAGTAGACACTTTAAGGAATATCTTTTAGACCTATTTTGAAAATTTTTCATCCAAATGGCTCAGAATTAGTGGTGTTTTATCAAATGGATGGCCTCAATAGGGCATTTTCTGAGTAAGTATTTGCAATCGGAAATTTTTATCAGTTATTAGTGTGCCGATGTATACTCGTATTTTATATTATCAACCGATAAACAGAGATATTTTCTATTTTTAAAATCAATTCTGGCGATAAAGTCATATCCTTCAGCTATATAAACATTAAATTTAATTGAACTTTCGTCACTTATTCTTGTTCATCTCGCAATACAGTGTCTAGTACTAAACTTCAAAATTTCCGACATGTATTCGTTCCAAGTTTTGGTCTTTTCATTTGCCGTTCTTCGGTGGTGTAATTATTTCCCACCAGTAACAGCAGAATGCTGTGGATCTTATACAGTTGATCTGTGTTTTACCAATCGAGCATTTTCTGGGCATAGGGTGCAAGGTATTTGTCTGGATTGCTCAGTTTCGACGGTTCCTCAATATTGCGCTAATGGAGGTTGCAATATATTCGGATGCAATTGCGATGGAGGATGTAAAAGTGGATATTGTAACGAACCACCCGTTGTGCAAAATTTTTTACGAAATCGCATTCTGTCGCAAAATAAACGTAAAAAAATGCGACAATTATGCTACTTTTACGTCTATTTTGCGATTTGTGACATCGGTTGCATTCTGTAACATTTCGTCGCATTCTGTCGCATTTTATCGCAAAATATTTTTGAGACAGAATGCGACAAACTGTTACAGAATGCGACAAAATGTTACAGAATGCGACAAAAATGTTACATTTGTCGCATTTTGTCGCAAAACATTTTTTACCTAGAAACTAATTATAAATTAAAAATAAAACTGAGCAGCCAATAATTTTTTTTAAAATTTACCACGTCATAGATGAAAATAGGCATTTTTAAAAATCCCTACCAAACAGATGCACTCTGATTGGTTAATTGTAATTCTTAGCGTTGTGTTGATTGGCACACAAAGCTAAAATAGAATTGAAGAAAATTTTTTAATTTTTCAAGAATAGCCGGCTTGTTCGCATAATTGTGATATTGTTAATTGTGGTCGGTGTTCGTTGTGCAGTTTTCAATTTCCAAAGTTCATGTTGTAATAATTCGCGTAATTGTGGTATGAAGAAATATTTTTACTTAGGTAAAGAAGTGTCGCGATCTCTTTACTTTGATTTGAAAAAAAGGGTAAGTACTTTTTTAATATAGAAAGCGATTTAGCGTAATTTATTTACGCGAAAGATTTGAATAAATTGTGCTATTTACAGAAGCATGCGTTTCAGCATACCTTTACGCTACTGAAATTGCAAAGTCGAGTAATTCGTGCATTATCCGTAAAAGCATACGTTTACGCAGCTGAACTCTGTGCAATACCAGCACATGCATGTGCTGGTATTGCATCTTTTCCTGAAAATGGCACCAACATTCCAGGAACCAGAAAGAAATATCCTGAACCAATGTTTACTCGCGAAACCATCATACAAAAAGCTGACAAAAATGGAGACGGGTTGCTCAACACGGATGAAGCATTCGACTGGGTTTCAAAATTTTATAATTCGTCGCCACTAGTTTTACGTTTCAAAATAAAAGGTATGGATAAAAATAAAGATGGGTTTATTTCTTTAGAAGAAATTGATGGGTAAGATAGAAGAATTTTGTACGCAGAATGCGTTATATTTTTTTTTAGTATTTTATACTTACAATCTAAAATTATGTAATGAAAAATTTTCGCAAAATAATGAGACAACAGTATGATTTTATTTCATCATGTCATGTCTATCAAACAAAATATCTTAGTTTGTTGCTATTTTTTTTACGTTTGCAGAGTATAAAATTTTTAGATTATGCTGAAATTTAAAAAAAAATTGAAATTATTGCTTAATTTTCAAATTCTAACTGAAATATTCATCACATATTTTAAAAATTCCAATGGTCAACTTCTGAAAATATTTTATAAATTGAATAGAAACAGATACGTACCTAATAAGCAAGTAAGTAAATGAGGAAAAAATACCTGATTACCTAATTTTTAAGAAAAGAAATTCGTGAAATTAATTTATATTCTAATTTTGCTTACAAAAAAGGAGAAATTTTTTTGCAACTCTTGAAATTTTTTTAGGAGTACGAGCTTTTAATTAGTTTTTAAAAATTCTTCATCGTAGTAGAAATTTTTCAAAAAAAATTGCAAACTCTCATTTTTCATCATTGTAAGTATAGAAAATTGATCCTTTTTAATTCTCGAAATGATAATTTTTTGTATCTTCTGAAAAATATCCTATTTATTTCCAAGTTCGACGCCTAAAAAGGTAAGTCGATGTACCTAGACCTACCTATTTATTGACTTTTGTTTTTAAAAAGAGAAGTCCATTTTTGCATTTTGGTGAAATATCAATGCTTCAATTTTAACGCCGATAAGTATCTGACTAAAATTATAGAAACTGTTTCAATCAAGTGCTGTCAGAAAATAATTGGAAAAAGCCATCAAGTGCTATATTTTGCAATGAAAATATCCATAATTTTCATTTTAAAATGAGGTTTTTAAGAAAATAAGGAACAGTTAATTTTCGTAATTGTTGAATAAATTATTGAAATATGCGATGCCCTTGATTTTTGAAAAAAAAAACAAGTTCCAAAGTTTCCTCCACCAAAATTTCAGCTAATCAAATTTATAATTAAACTTTTGAAAATTTCTTGGTAATTTCAAAAATCGTCAATTTTTTTAAAGCAAAAATGTAGGTAATATTTTCGGGGAAAAGTAAGTACCATACAAGTTCTTCCATTGGTATCTACTGGAATTGACAAAATTCAGTTTCCTACCATGTAGGCGATAAATTTGATGATTTCAAACCATTAGGAAATCTCTAGTGCAGGGATAGGGAGGGAGGGAGGGAGGGAGTGATTTTTTAAAAGTAGTTTCGGCGCAGCTACTGCTCTAGTCTCCTCTCTCATCCTTCCGCTGGTTTCACTTCGAATCTCTGACCGTTTCAGGGATCCAGAGGGGGCCCTCCACTCTCCGGCTTCAACTCCATTGTCCCATTATCAATTAAAAATACGATAAAAATTTAAAAATAAATTTATGATCTAATGAGTGTCGAGACCGATTTCCTAGAGCTGATTACAGATAAAAAGTCATCATAATTTGTCAGAAAAATAAGTTTTGAAAAATGCCAGTTTTTGTTATGGATTTTGAAAAATTATCAAGCAAAAAGAGACTAATTTCCTTTATTTTTCGAAATACCGAATCATTCGCGGAATTTGGTGAAATGTAAAAAAATTTTCAGTGAACGTCAAAGTTGATGAAAAATGAACACTCATTGTCCATTTCTAGCATTAAAATTTCAACGTTTTTTTTTTTTTTTTAAAATAGAGCAATTTGAATTCTGCTATGTCGAATATTTTTTGATAGAAAATTTATACATTTCGACTACCTCTGATTCTTGAAACTACAATTTTTCGTAATTTCTGAAAAATATCCCATCAATTTGGAAGTTCAGCGCGTAAGAAAGGTAAGTATAAGTACCTATCTATTTATGTTTGTTTTAAAAAATAATCGTCCATTTCTGCTTTTTGGTAAAATGATAAATAATAAGTATTAGGTACCTACTTACAACTTACGAAAAAAAATAGCAAATAGGTACAATTGGTAGGTACTTTAAATTAACAACTATGAAATCGCATTCTATGATCTTGAAATTTTTAAAAACTTGACATTCTCTTTATTTTTTCTCACATTTTTCATAAAATATTTTTCAACCCTATTTTTTCAATTTTTCTATTCTAAAACTTTCAGAGCTGAAAAATAATTTTAGAAAAACATTTGAACCGAGCTAAAAAAAAAATGGAATTTTGAGAGAAAAAATTCAAAAGGTGTAAAAATTGAACTTCCAGAAATAATTTCGAAAGAAAAGCAATTTGAGAAAAGATTTACTCAGTTTTGACAGAAAATTATTGGAGTTAAGAAATGAAAAATATATGTGTTTTTAGAAAAAATTTCAGAGTTACAAAATTTTTATACCTACCTGAAAAAAAAATTGAAGGAAAAAATTTCAAAGTTGGTAAAAATGTATTCCAGATAAAGGTTGAAAAATTGTTGATTTCGATTTCAAATTTTCAAATATCTTACGATTACCAAATCTAGTTACGACGTCACGACTCACGAGGCAGGTTTCGAAGTTTCGATTCGAGCGAACGATTTACATTTTTGGTTCATTTCGTGTGAGAATGGAACATTTCGAGTGACAATATACGTAGGTAAGGTACCTAGATTAGAAATTAAGGCAGAAAGACACCTTCGAAACAACAAGTAGGTAAATGAAACTTCGCTGATAACACAAAAAAAATACGCGATATTAGCCAATGTGCTAGGTGTAAAATATCGATAACACAAGTAGCACCAGTGCATGTTTTCATTATTTTTTAAGGAAAATTTTTATTTACTTAAATAATACATTTCTGTTAAAAATTGCTCGTGTTATTGTTCCATATTACAATCGCTGGTACCACCGAAACGAAAAAAAAAAAAAAATGAATCAGTTCAATACAGTTTCCTTTCTGGCATTCTTCATCTTGACTAAACTGACCTCAGCTTCAAGTAAATATGCACCAATAAGGTTTAAATTTTACGTACCTACCTATACAACTTTATCTACTAAATCATTTAAGTACAAAGTGAGAAAATTTACTCTTGATCTAACTCAAAAAAATTGTGTCTAGTTGGAAATAAATTGCCATTCAGCGGTTCCCACCTGATTCCACCAAAGACTCCTGAACCAATAAATGTCGAACTGAGCAAAGCAAAAAACGTTACTACTTTACCATTGCTAATTTTTGCTGGTTTGACTGAAAAAGCTATTTTGAAAAATACCGGTCGTTCGGGTAAATTTTAAAGAAATTTTTTCTAAAATAATCTTGTAATATTTAGATTTCGTATACTTGAATTTACAGTCGAAGTAACCTTGGCTCAATCCCTAACTTCAACAGCGATAACAGGAGGTCTACTGTACCATGAAATATACATATACAGGAAATGCAGATTTTACTGGACTTCGAATATCAATGAAGTAGCTGGCTCAACAATTAACGGGAAACACGGGTACCTATGTTATTTTATTGCATTGTGATTTAATTTCAATTTTATTGATCGAAAATTGTTTCAGTACTCCGTTGGAAATATCCTTACTTTATTACAACGCCAAGTACAAATCTTTTCACGACGCCTTGAATTATCGCGATGGTTTAACCGAGATCTTGGTCCGAGTTAATGTGGTAATGCAGCAGCTTTATTGACTTCTGACTTGTAGAAATGTATAAGTAGATATTAGGGTGGACAGAAAAAACAATATTTTCGATTTTCAAAAACATACTCCCGCAAAAGTTGTTGGCTGATGAGAATTGAAGAATAAAAAAAATAATTCAAAATCGATTCGTATCTTCCGATCGCGCATTGGCGTTGAAGTTTTCAAAAGTTAAAAAAATTCAGAATTTTTAAAATTTTTAAAAAATTGAAAATTGATTGAAAATCAATTTTAGAGCTTATTTAGTGATCACATAGACCAAAAAACACTTTTTTTTTGAAAAAATCAACGTTTTATAATTTTTTTTTTGATTTTTCTTCGGGTGAAGAAATAGCAGAAATTTTAAAAAGGCGTAAAGCGTGAATTTTTACAAAAAAATTCTGCTTTTTGGTTTTAATAGTCAATAGATAAGCTCTGAAACCAATTTAAACGAATTTCAAATTTTTTCAAAATTTTCTAAAAATTTTGAAAATATTGAATTTTTGCCAATATTTGAAAATTTTAATGCCAATGCGCGATTGGAAGATATGAATTTATTTTGAAAATTTTTTAAAATTCTTCAAGTCTCATCAGCTAACAACTTTTGCGGGGGGGGGGAGGGTACATTTTTGAAATTCGAAAAAATTGTTTTTTCGGTCTAACCCTAATAAGTATCCTTCATTCTAGTATAGTTTTCATTAATTTTAATAAAATTATGTATTACAATGCAAGTCGATAACAGTTCGCAGAACCAGTTCCGAACCTATTATTCGTTCCATTTGAACAATACCTAAAAATAGTTCGCCAACCAGGTAACTCCACCGAGCTTATAATTGCCATCGCTTTCATATGGTACGCTCTGGTGCCTCCAACAGCTCCATATGTCGTTTACCCAGGATCATATATTGACGAATCAACAGGGAAGGAGTATTATTGCACTACCACAATTGTTGTTCCAGCGTATCCCTTCCATTTTATTTCCAAAAAACAGGTACTACATACTTTTGCTAACACCCCGTAGCGATGGGTTTTCTAAATATTGTAGTATGTGGAATCGCAATTTTTCGTAAATAAGTACAAATGGTTGTTGACTTATTTTACAGTTCGACGATACCTATGGAAGCTTACTCGGATACGATGGTAAACCTTTAACCAATCAACGCAAACAAGCGCCATCGGGTCATCGACCAATATTGCAGAGTGCTGGAGCTCTTGCGATACCTACTTTGGGAGCAATACTACCATCCAAAGAATGATCAGATTACGTTCACGATAGAATTTTGCCAATCGTCATGCTCAGGAACCATTTTTCCAAAATTAGCATCTAGTTTCCAAAATCAAAGCTCCTAATAAAATTTGAAAATAAAAAAAATAGACACTTTTCGAGAGACTTCTTTTAATTAAAATTTTTCACTTCCAAGAAGACTCATTTTTCAAAAAAAAAAAAAACTACCTACCCAGGAAACATTTTCAGCCACAGGCATTAGGATGAAGTAAAAAAAAAACATATCTTGAATTTTGACCAAATTTGGTGGAGTGGTTTACTTTGAGTGGGAGACCTCCCAAAAAAATTAAGCCCCCCCGGGTCAAAGGAGGGGAGCAGGGGGCGCTCAAAGTGCACTTTCTTTTGAAAAAACGCTGTTTTTTTGTGTTTTTTAGAAAATCAAAATTGTGTGAAAAGCCGTTACAGACTTTGAAAGATGCGATTTGAGTTTCTACATCCTTAAACCATCGCCATCCTTCTCCGATCAAAATTCAGACTGCTACCAGGGGGTGGAAAAGTTGCAGTAATATGAAATTTTCACTAAGCTCGAATGTTTTTTTTTTTTTTTTCATCAAATAATTGAACAAGATTTTTTTTTACCCACTAAGAGTAAATTTTGAAAAAATATAATAAAATTTTTATACGCCAGTGCAGCCAACAGCGAATCGTAAAATTCAAAAATACGAAATTTATATAGTATCTATTTTTTTTCAGTTACTAGAAGTATATTTCGGAATTTTTTCGAAAAATTTTGTACGTCAGTGCAGCCAGGTTCCACATATGAAATTTTCACTAAGCTGGAATGATTTTTTTTATTTTTTTTCATCAAGTAATTAGACAATTTTTTTTCACCTACTGAGAGTGAATTTTGGAAAAAAATATACACCAGTGCAGCCAATAGCGAATCGTAAAATTTCAAAATATACTCTCTCATTTACAATCAGTGAAATTTCACTGAAAGTCAGTAAAATATCACTGATATAAAAAGTCAGAATTGCAGCACAGGGAAATCAGTGAAAATCACTGATTTATTTCAGTAAAATTTCGCTGAAATTAAGTTCAGTGAAATTTCATTGATTCGTTCAATGAAATTTTACAGATTGAATCAGTGAATTTCAATCTCACTGATTTTTCAGGGATTTGCCTATGCGCGAAATTATTCGATGAAATTTGATTGTTTGATGCTAATAATTATTAATTAACCACCAAATAAATGAAAAACAGATTTGTTTTTTATAGTTTTACACATCTCAAATTTATTCACATTAAAAAGAAATCATTTAACTCAGTTTGATTTTTAGCACGTAATTTTTTCAAAAATTTCAAAAGTGTTCACATTTACACATTCGTTAATTTATATAATAAACACGCGAACATTTTGTCCTTTATTACTTAACACATGCTCTCCGACATCGGTCACTCCGAGATATACTTTTCTTAAAATCAAAACGACGCGAAATTTTCATTCATTGCTAAACACAAAAACGCAACCCCTTCAACACCTGAGGTACAGTTCCACTTTAAAAATACGCGAAAGATTCATCCGTTTGCTTAACACAAACCCTACATCAACCGATATACTGGATTTAAATAATAACACGCGAAAATTTTCAATATTATTATCCATTAAGTACTAAACAATAAACACACACGAAATTTCAAAGTGCACGACTGGCTGTTACATGATAACTGATAACAAAACAAAATGGATGAGAATAATTCAAAATTTCACTGATTCTCCAGTGATATATTTTTAATGACTGTTTAAATCAGTGAATTTTCTTTGATTCTTCAGTGATTTATTGTGACTGTTTGAATCAGTGAATTTTTCACAGTTGAATCAGTGAAAATTCACTGATTGCATCAGCTAATTTACTTTTCGCTGAAAATCAGTCATTTTTAACTGTTCTTCAGTGAAATTTCACTGAAATGTCTAAGATTTTTGTTTTCCTGGTTTAATCAGTGAAGTTTTCACTGATTGCAAATGAGAGAGTAGAATTTATATCGATTTTGAATTGATTATTAGGTAGGTATTTATCGCTTGAAAATACCTATATTTTTTTCACTCACTACAAGTAAGTAAGGACATATATTTCGGATTTTTTTTTGAAAAAGTTTGTACGTCAGTGCAGCCAGTATTATGAAACTTATACATTGATCTCGAATTAATTTTTTTATCGTTAGAAAAATTTACAATGCTTGTGTTTTCAATCATCGAAAATAAAAAATAAAAAATTCCTCTTTGAAAATTTTGTACGCCAGTGCAGCCAATTGCTAATATTTGGGATATTTAGATATTATAAACTCGAATGTTATTTTTTAGTCGAGTGATTGGGCCAATTTTTTCTCCACACAAATAAAAGTATAATTATGTTTTGAATTTGAAGACATTTTTGAGAAGTTACGCTGGTTAGGCAGTAGGCAGTCAGCTGCATAAGAGAACGCTAGAAAATTGAAAAGATGCGGAACAGAAAAACGATTTGTAACTAGCTGTACTGACGTACAAACTTTTTCAAAAAAATTCCGAAATACTTTTAGTGACAAAAGAAAATACATAATATTTTCAAGTGAAAAAATAATCAATTCAAAGTCGATATAAATTTCGTATTTCGGAATTTTACGTTTCGCTGTTGGCTGCACTGGCGTATAAAAATTTTATTTAATTTTTTCAAAATTCACTTTCAGTGGATGAAAAATTTTTTTGATCAATTACTTGATGGAGAAAAAATCATTCCAGCTTTGTGAAAATTTTATATTATTGGAATATTGCGATCTGCAACTTTTCAACCCCCTGGTAGCAGTCTGAATTTTGATCGAAGAAGGATGGTGATGGTGTAGGGAGATGTAGAAACTCAAATCGCATCCTTCAAGTGCTGTGTCGGCTTCTCACACAGTTTTGATTTTCTAAAAAACACAAAAAACAGCGTTTTTTTCCAAAAAGAGGTGCCCTTTGAGTACCCCTTGCTCCCTGCCCCTTACACCAGGGGGCTCAAAATTTTTTTGGGAGGTCTCCCACTCAAAGTAAGCCACTTCGCCAAATTTGGTCAATTCCAAGATATGTTTTTTTTTCACTCCACCCAAATGACCATGCCTGAAAATTTTTCCCTGGATCTGCCAACTAGTGAACTGGTTAGACGATTTAAAAAGTTTCAATTGATTCCTCTTTTTTTTCAATTTGAAAGATTAAAGGTCCACATTTGATTTTTCCACTAGGAAATCGTCAAAAATTTAATTTTTAGCTGTCCAAGATAATTCGGGAGTATTTGGGAAAATTTCGAAAATACTGGAGAAAATCAAAATCGGGCTGGAGATTTCAAAATGATTGGAAATTTTGAAATATGGGCACTTAAAGAAATACGTTGTTATTTTGAAAAATCACTTTTTCCAAAAAAAAGTACTGTTTTTTGGGAGTGAAAAATTCACAAAAATTATTCTATCGACTTCAGCCATTAAAATTTTGGACATCGGAATTTTAAAACATATTTTTTTCAAAAAAAAATCCAGATCCCAGTAAACTCAAATGAAAAGTCGTTATAAAAAAATTCTGCATTCTACGTACGTGCATGACTCAGATAATACGAAACAAAAGCAGCGAAGAACACTATTTCATCAAAACACATTAGGCTTATCGGTTGTTCTATAAATGGAATATTAAGCATCATTCCGTTATCAGTCAATAAGACGATAATAGTTGGAAATAAATTGTTAGAGAACCGAGACCGATCTCTCACGATTAGAGCTAATAACAAGAAAAAAGAGGGAAAAATGAAATTCTATCAGAGTTTCCTTACATATTTTGTGTTTTTTTTGCTGCGTTCATGACATCAATATTTTCAAAATGTGCTCGTGTAAAATTTTAGTTTCGATTCTTACATTTGTAGTTTTTCGAATGATGTGTAATTATTTCCCATCAGTGTCCGGAGAATGCTGCGGAGCCTACAGTGTACAATTGTGCTTCCCTAATCGAAAATTTTCCGGAAAATATGCAAGCGGTGTTTGTCTCGACTGTTCAGTGCCAACTTGGTTTCCCCAATATTGCTCTCATGGAGGATGCAATATATTTGGATGCAATTGCGATGGAGGATGTAAAGATGGACCATGTAAAAATCCATGCGTTCATGACGATTCTCTCATTGGAAATCGCGAAAGGAACAAGGTATTTCCCAAACCTATGTTGAGTCTCGATATCATTATGCAGAAAGCTGACACCAATGGAGACGGATTACTCAATATGATCGAATCGTTCAATTGGGTTTCAAAATTCTGCAATTTGTCGTTATATGCGTTGTTTGCTAAATTAAAACAGATGGATATCAATAAAGATGGGTTTATTTCTCGTAATGAAATTGACCATTGAACAAATTTTTCTTCTTCAAATTTCAATTAGTAAAATTTTTGGTATTTCGTAATATTTTTTTTCTCAGAGTAAGTAACTCGATTTTTTTTTTTTTTTACAAATTTCTGAATTATAAATTTTTTTAAAATAAAATATTATTTCAAAACTGTCCAATTTTTTGCAATGAAGCCATCAACAAGATAAAAATTTTACCTTCATTTATACAAATTAACCATCGAGTTTTAATTTAGACCGAACCTCTCACACACGCGAATAAGAAACAGGTACAAGGAAAAATTCTATGAAAAACTTTATTAATATTTCTCTTCCGATATATTTGGTAAATTCGATTAAAACTTTCGAAACCTCAAAGACCAACAACTTTTTCAACTTTATTTCGATAAAAGAGTAACAATTTAGTCTTTCCAATCAGTTCGTCGGTCATCTTTTTTTCCCTTTTTCGCCAACTTCGATAATGAGCCAAAGTTAGAAATCTGAGTCACTTTATGACATATTGCCACCGTTGTGGATGCTGCACCCAGCGCGAAACACCAAATCCCGGTCTCTATGCTATATTTTTTGTTCGAATATAGTTTTCTTTGATGGAACCCAATACCGAGAAGATTTTTTCGACAATAAAAAGTATTTTCATTTTGTTATACAACGTTACACGTCGTCTTGGCTCGAATACGCGGTGAAACTTTATTTCATATACGATGTGTATAGTACCTACGATAAAATGGCGATCCCGTTTCCAGGAAGAATTTTTCATTTTGCTTGGCTGTGTTTTGGTATTTGGCGATGATGCGGAGTCGACAGGGTTTACGTTTCGACGAATAGAGAAAAATTCAAATTATTGGGTTATATTTTATGGGGGTTTTTAAAAGGTGAAGATTCGTTGCAAATAAGTTTTAAAAATGCTTAGAAGGTAAGTAGAAATACTACATTATTAGATAGGTACCTACCAAGTAGATTTGAAATAGATCTTTGATCAATTAATTTTTGGCAATTTTCAAAAAAAACATTTGAATTTATTTTCAAATACATATTTTATTTCATTGAAATATTTTCAACGTGAAATAAAATGATAATTTTGAAGTCATTTTTTTCTCACTCGTAGTTTTTCCATTTTTTGACAAATTTTTCAATTCAAAAGTTATAATTTTTGACGAAAATTCGACCATTATTTTCTAAACAATGTCATTTTTCTAGTAAAGTGATGATAAGATACCTGAATTGATCAATTGAAATTGAATTTCATCATTCTGAAGCATCCAGGAAAATCTTGAAATGAGTAGAAATCAAGTTTTCACCTTCATTGGAGTCGTATTTTTGGGACATTGTGCTCATTTATTGTCATTTTAGCATTGTGTTCGCTCATTTTTTAAGATTTTTGGGACATAATGTACATTCAGTTTTTCTATATTCTTGAAATTTTCAATCAGTGGATATTTGGTCATCATGTCCAAAACTTTTCTTAAAATCACTGGACATCAAGCTCACTCGTTAGGAGTTTTCAAAAGTTTTGAATCACCAGTTTTTTTTTAGCATTTTCAGACATTTGATATCTCTTGAACTCATCTTCTTCATCATTGTTGGGACATTATGTCCACTCGTATTTTATTTTTCAAGACTTGAATTTTCAAAGACTAAATATGAATAACTTTCCCTGTGATAACAGCAAAAATATGTCCATCCACTAAAAATTCAACTTTTGTAAAAAAAAATGTTGCTTTAAAAAAAATACCCCTTAACGTAGGAAAGTAGGCAATATGTTCAACATGAGAAATGAAAAGTTGACCATTAATCTACAGTAGGATAAATTGAAAAATATCAAATTTTGACGAAAATTAACGAATTTGTTTTTCGTGAGTGGAAAATTTCGAACTTCTGAGAAAGATGGAGTTAGGAGACGGCAAAGTGGGGTATTTTTCGAGGAAATGTAGTTACCTATTGGCCTTTTTTTTTGGTAGTACCACGAGCTAAGTACCTCTACATATTTTATTTCCGACACCCCCACTCACCATCAACACTGAAATCAAAATTTGATGCAACTTTTTGTTCCCAGGAAAAAGGGTTGAAACATTTTTAGATGACAAATTTGAGCAATCAGGCCGAATTTTAATTTTTTGCTCCAACATTAAGAGTTTACTCTATGGTTCGATCCAAACTTTTTTTTTTGGTCAAGTTACCTAGAATAATTTTTAATAAAGCTGAAAAAATTTTTTGACAGCGCTGCCAACTTCATTTCGATTTTTATGATTTTCACAAAAATTCGATGTTCATTCGATGATGAAAAAAAAAAAAAAAAAAAAAAAAAAAAGCCAAATATATTGGAGAATAGGAGTCACCTCTGGAATCGGAGTCAAACTGACTCCAACTTGATTCAAGCCTCCGACTGGGTTGACTCTAGAGTCAAGGTTGAGTCAAGAGTTAACTTTCTTTTTTGACTCCAGAGGTCAGGTGGAGTCAGAAGTCAACTTTTTAGTTGATTCTTACTACTTCAAAAATGTTCAAGTTGTTGGATAGAATAAATTAGTTTCTTTCCATTATAATGTTGAAATTTTTTGTAGCAGTGTTGCGAACTGAAACTTTTAAAAAAATGGCCATGAATCGAATAACACGGTTGGCATGGATTTTTTTTTGAAAAATCGTATCAGTGAATTATTCTACACAACCCAAAATTTTCGTCCGGATTATGAGATGCTGAATTTGGTAAAAAAATCAACGAATGCTCGAAATGGGATGGTGAAAAAACCATTCGTTTGTTAATGACGAGAGGATTCCGAAAATGTATTACTTTTTGCATTTTTAGCAATTCTCGAAAGAATAACCAGCATTTTTCTCAATCTACAATCCGCACAAATCAATAATATCTCTCACCCAAATGCTCGAAATTGAATGATGAAAAAACCATTCTTCAATGCTTGACCAGAAGATTCCAAAAATGTATTAGTTTTTGCTTTTTGGGTGATTTTCGGAAAAGTTGCCAGAATTCATCTGCGCGAGGTCTCTCCCAAAAATCTACCCTTCAACGCAAGGAACCAACTTTCACCCAAATGCTCGAAATTGAATGATGAAAATAACCATTCGTTTGTTCATGACGAGAGGATTCCAAAAATGTATTGGTTTTTGCATTTTGAACAATTTGTGTCCGAGTTGCGGGTATTTCTCTCCGGCGCCGACCATCCATCAACCTTCCGCGCCGGAAAAAAAGTCAACTTTTGTTCTAGTGCTCGAAATTTAATGATGAAAAAACCATTCCACAGTGCTTGAAGAAAGGATTCCGAATCTGCATTATATTTTCCATTTCGAGGAATTCTCGACCGAACAACCAGCATTTTTCTCAATCTGCAATCCGCGAAAATCAATAATATCTCTCAACCGAATGCTCGAAATTAAACGATGAAAAAACCATTCGACAGTGCTTGACGAGAGGATTCCGAAAATGTATTAGTTTTGGCAATTTGAGTGATTTTCGAACGATTTGCAGGCATTTTTCTGCGGCGCCGACCATACATCAACCTTCCGCGCCGGAAAAAAAATCAACTTTCGTTCTATTGCTCCAATTTTGATCGTAAAAAAACCATTCGATAGTGCTTGACGAGAGGATTCCAAAAATGGATTAGTTTTTGCATTTTGGGTGATTTTCGAAAAAGTTACCAGAATTTTTGTGCGCGAGGTCTTCCCCATGAATCTACCCTTCACAGCAAAAAACCAACTTCTACCCAAATGCTCGAAATGGGATGGTAAAAAAACCATTCGTTTGTTCATGGCGAGAGGATTCCAAAAATGTATTAGTTTTTGCATTATGAGCAATTTTTGGCCGAGTTACGGGTGTTTTTCTTCATCAACTATGCAGGCCGCAAAAAAGCTATCTCCCGTTCAAATGCTCGAAATGGGATGGTAAAAAAACCATTCATTTGTTCATGACGAGAGGATTCCAAAAATGTATTAGTTTTTGTATTTTGAGCAATTTTTGGCCGAGTTACGGGCATTTTCCTGCGGCGCCGACCATCCATCAATCAGCCGCGCCGGAAGAAAAGTCAACTTTCGTTCTAACGCTCCAAAATTTTACGTAAAAAAACCATTCGATTCGTCTCGACGAGAAGATTCCAAAAATGTGGTCGTTTTGGCATTTTGGGTGATTTTCGAAAAAGTTGCCTGAATTTTTCCTCAAAAATCTACCCTTCAAAGCAAAACCAACTTCCACCCAAATGCTCGAAATGGGATGGTAAAAAAACCATTCGATTGTGCTTGACGAGAGGATTCCGAAAATGAATTAGTTTTTGCATTTTGAGCAATTCCCGACCGAGTAACCGGCATTTTTCTCAATTTGCAATCTGCGAAAACCAATATTATCTCTCACCCAAATGCTCGAAATGGGATGGTAAAAAAACCATTCGATAGTGCTTGACTAGAGGATTCCGAAAATGTATTAGTTTTTGCATTTTGGGTGATTTTCGAAAAAGTTACCAGAATTTTTGTGCGCGAGGTCTTCCCCATGAATCTACCCTTCACAGCAAAAAACCAACTTCTACCCAAATGCTCGAAATGGGATGGTAAAAAAACCATTCGTTTGTTCATGGCGAGAGGATTCCAAAAATGTATTAGTTTTTGCATTTCGAGCAATTTTTGGCCGAGTTACGGGCGTTTTTCTTCATCAACTATGCAGGCCGCAAAAAAGCTATCTCCCGTTCAAATGCTCGAAATGGGATGGTAAAAAAACCATTCGTTTGTTCATGACGAGAGGATTCCAAAAATGTATTAGTTTTTGTATTTTGAGCAATTTTTGGCCGAGTTACGGGCATTTTTCTGCGGCGCCGACCATCCATCAATCAGCCGCGCCGGAAGAAAAGTCAACTTTCGTTCTAACGCTCCAAAATTTTACGTAAAAAAAAAAAACCATTCGATTCGTCTCGACGAGAGGATTCCAAAAATGTGGTCGTTTTTGCATTTTGGGTGATTTTCGAAAAAGTTGCCTGAATTTTTCCTCAAAAATCTACCATTCACAGCAAAAAACCAACTTCCACCCAAATTCTCGAAATGGGATGGTAAAAAAACCATTCGATTGTGCTTGACGAGAGGATTCCGAAAATGTATTAGTTTTTGCATTTTGGGTGATTTTCGAAAAAGTTACCAGAATTTTTGTGCGCGAGGTCTTCCCCATGAATCTACCCTTCACAGCAAAAAACCAACTTCTACCCAAATGCTCGAAATGGGATGGTAAAAAAACCATTCGTTTGTTCATGGCGAGAGGATTCCAAAAATGTATTAGTTTTTGCATTTCGAGCAATTTTTGGCCGAGTTACGGGCGTTTTTCTTCATCAACTATGCAGGCCGCAAAAAAGCTATCTCCCGTTCAAATGAGTAGTATGCGCGATACCCCTATCAAAACAAATAGTCTGGGCTGCAGGGAGCACAAGGTGGCGACCTACACGCGAATGGCCAGAAAGTGGGTAGGGAGGTAGGTTGGTTGGTAGACGTCAACGTAGACGTATACGTTGAGGCAACCGCTGCCACTGCCGCCCCCCTCCATCGCATACCAGCAGGTTGGACAAAATAGGTAAAGTGGCGTTTACCTACTTGCCTCTTGCGTACCTATACTTGAATGGCGAGAAAGTAGGTAGGTAGGATGGTCGGTAGACGTCGACGTACGTGTATGCGTTGACGCAACCGTTGCCACCGCCACCCCCGCCACCGCATACCATGCTGATGAAGGTATACCTTATCAGTTGAAAATTTAATTATAGAAATGGCACACCGGATATGAGTCAGCAATTAAAACCTTATCTTATCAAGGCATATTGAGTCAGCAATTAAAACATTATCTTATCAAGCCCTATTGAGTCAGCAATTAAAACCTTATTAAGCCATAGGTGGAATTTTCATTTAAGGTCCGAATACATGACATCATTTAACTTAGGGGCTCCAAATAGGTTAATGAAATAAATAACAGAATTTCAGTTTTAAAACTATTTTATTGAAGATATATTATAAGATAAATATATTTAAACATCTTAAGAAATAAAAAATGAATATGATAAGATAAAAATACTTTTAATAAATAATTTAAAGAGTAGTAGTAGTAGAAGAAGGATAAGGAGAAGTAGTAGGCATAGTAGATTGAGGTATCTCAGTACTAACTTGAGATAGGCGATTCATTACGAAAGATACCAATTTGTCCTCGTTGAAAATTTTGATATCACTCAAAATTTTCTTAGCCAATTTAGTATTTTCGTGAATCAAAGTTAAATCGCTGACTTCGTAATTAATCAATAAGCTACGTATAAATGTTTCCAAGGAATTGGTGGTTTGATTGGATAGATGAATGACCACAGGGATATTGTTAATGATGAGCTGCCAGGCTCGATTCGCTGCAGCCTGGTAATTGGCGAGTAGGTTAAATGTATCTTCGATGACAGACTTCATGTATAGAATTGTATTCCAACTGGCTTCTTGCAACATAATCGAGTCTGGGAGAAATTCCGTTGATCTGGTAGTTTCAGCCAAGAGAACTGATTTATTATTGCAATAATTGCGAAATTCTATTCTCCATTTGTCGGAAATGAACATTCGTTTTGGTTTTTGCGTAGGATCCAGGCATTGGAAGTATCTTTCAACACAATCCAAAATTTTTGGTTCCATCAGAGTTGCAAATTCTTGTTGACTTAGATAAATGCCGCCAGTTTTACCATTACTATATCGTGTAATGCTGAGTAATGGTGTAAAATCAGCATCTACATCCAGACCCATGAGAATATTTTTTGTACCGCTCCAATTTACGGGGTAGAGTTGATTGAATATGAAGTACTTGCGTGGCTTAAGTACTTTTTCAGCACGGCATCTCTTCTTTGGTGGCAAGTTTTCAATATTTTTGATAAGTGAGGCTGTAAAAATAAATAAATACATACACGCATTACTCAACTGTGCAAAAATGAAAATTATATTTTCAAATGCGAGAATTACAAGTACCTGTGTCGTTATCATGTGTCGGTGAAATTGGCGAATCACTTGGTATTTCGTCATCATTGGAAGTTTGCTCGGATCTTGGTACATACGAATCATAGTAATTTTCGACATTCAGTACAACATTCAGAGGTTGCTTTGTTTTTCGACCACCTTTAGGCTTCTTTGGTTTTGGAGAATCAACATTAACGGTATTGCTGCTGCTTCCAATGTCTGTTGATGCTGTGACGATAACTGCCTCTTTGGCAATGTCAATCATTTTTTGTGCCATTTCAATTACTGAGCGAACAAACGAACGAGTGAGTGACTGAACAAATTGAAGAAACGAATAGAAGTGTGTACTTGTAACAAGTTTAAACAGCAAGTGAATAGATCGACGTGGTCCTGTTGATTTTATAATGATGTACAAGGTCACATGATTATCCCCGCTCATTTTGGCTGTAGCATTGGTGGGGGTTTATGTAAAATAACTTTGGTATCGCAGCCATGGCCGATTGACTACGCTAGAACTGTAAATTTTTACCCAGCAAAAGTTTCATCATTGTGTGAACATGTGAAGAAGTTGGTATTTGTTTGTCTGCAGTTCTCCTTCCATGGAAAATTGTGTCGGATAAATAAGTGATCACTCAATCATTGGTTATATGATTGTCGGAGAAAAATGATAGAAAATCCTTGAGGGAATAGTGCAGGGTTTTGAAATAAAGGAATACAGCTACATTGGAACTTTAAATTTCTTATTCAGCAAAAGTTTCATCACACAACATAAGTATGTGATTATTGGAGAAAAATAAAGAAACATAGTGCAGTAGGCATTGTCTATAAACTGTTGAACTGTATGCCAGAAGTGCTGAAGTATTATATGTATGCACACCCAATGACTTCCCTTTTTTTAAAGTACTTTTACCAAAATTGATTTGAGGCATACATATACATTATTATATAGCAAACATATTTGACTTATGAAATCTTATTTCATTACAAAGTGTTAATTCATTATAAAGTGTTAATGCTATCATTTAAATTTGACAAAATTTATTATGTATTTAGATATAGAGTAAGCTAAGGACACCATACAAGCAACAATTAGCAGCAGGAGTGACAGCATAAATGCAGAATTGTTATTCACTACAGAATTAGGCACATCTTGGTCGATTATGTATGTGATTTCATCATGGAGGTCAACATCCTTTTGATATGCTACACATCGATATTTATCAAAATAGTTGTCATTTTTCAAGTACACTGACAATATACTATAAAATGTGGATTCAGTCCAGTATATTCCACGTAAATTATAAGCATCATCTGACATAAGCTTTGAAATACTGGTATCATTTTTGTACCAATCAACTGAGGCCAAAGGATTTGAGTGTATGTAACAAATTAAATGCACCGTTGTGTTTTGGGATACCTTATAATGAGTTATATCTTGATTGGTTAAAATCTCAACTGGTTGTTCAGCAACATTAGTGTTACAAGTTGCTAAACTAATGCATAAATAAAATAAAAATGCAAAAACTAACATTTTATCTAAATAGTTTTACGAGGAAATACAAAAAAAATGCGGAAATAAACATCCAAACTGAATGCCTACTAAATGCTAAGGACAAGAAATATAGAGAACAAACAAAAGTCTGCACATAACCAAGTTTTAGTAGTGAGTGAGTAGATTTAAAAGTCACAGGCGATTTTATAACCTAGTACTCTATACATCATAATGGAATAAAATCACACATCAATAATATTTCAAAAGTTCAAGTAACATTTTAAAATTTAACAAATACTTAACACAAAGCGTGCAGATTATCGCATCGTTCTCTAAATACACTTAAAACTTGTAGTATTGAAAAATTATAATCCATAAATTCGCATTCTACGTCAAAATTATCTTCAAAATCTTCATCTTCACCAATTTTCAGCCAAGCTATCTATTAGTGATGGTATTATATTCAATTTGTCCAAGTCTTCTCGATTGATTTCTTTAGGCTGGATGGTATTGTATACGCCAGTTTCTCCAAGGAATACGTAATCAGGGTTGGGTTTACTACACATTTTTTTGAATTTTCTCTCAGAAACTTTAAAGTTGATTTCAAAACATGGTCTAAAAAATTCAAAAAATTCTTTTTCGCAATGGTTTAAATTATTATAATTAACAAAACAACAATCTCCATAAGTTTTCTGGCAACTTTTATCAATTTGTCCCAAAATCAATATGTTATAATCTTCAAATTTCAAATCTTCAATTTCATCTAAAGCTTGCTGGTGATTTTGTCCATTCACCGATGTAGTTGTCAACACATTGATAGGATTAATGATAGGTAACTCTTGTTTGTGCTGTTCACTTGTAGTAGAATCCATTTTGAAGGTGATGACGATGATGAAAAGACAGCAATTATAATTCCTCTGAAAAGACAAGGAGAACAACGCACAATGATAACAACAACAATATCAATCGCACTCTAGTAATTCACTGAATGTTGCTTTAGTCTCTCGTCGCTTGCTCGCTAACAAATTAACCATCACCACCCACCACTTCTCAATCCCCTACTTATATGAACAAACAAGAAGAAGAGCGGAGGTAACCAAAAAAAGTTAGCAATGCTAAGAAATGAAACAACAACAAAGATATATACATATAAGTATTTATTTCATCTAAATATTATCTTATAAAACTACAACAGCTAATATGGCGTGATTTCCACCCTTTTTCAGAACTTTGAACTTCTATTTCAAATTTATATTTTTTGATGGAAAATTTTATTAAATGTAAAGACCAAATTCAAATTTTCTTCTCAGAAACCATTTTCGAACAAATTGAAAAATATGTCAATGTGTATAAATCAACATGAAAAAAACTGAAAGTTGGTAATATAGAGCCTACTCATTTCTGGTTTCTGAACCTAGAACCTCAAATTGATTGATGCGATTTTGAAATGTACATGATGCATTATCAATAGTACCCAGTATTTTGTCTTATTTTGCAAGGTAATAATGTGATTTCGCTATTATCCTCAAATGACTAGATTATTTAATATTGTTTATTGGTAACAACAAGCGTTTTCACACACACACTCCATTAAAGGGAAATAAGGGCGATATATACCTACTTATTTATTTGAAAAGAAATAGACCAGTAACCAAGAATTTGCTGATTAGATTAAAATTCAAAAAATATTTGAATTTCAATCACCATTGGATAAGATTAGAATATATTGCATTAAAAAAAGTGAACTTTTCAATCACACCGATTCAACAATTGCCAATGGACAAGAGAAAATATTGAACTTGAAAAAGTAAATTTTCAATCACAGTGATTTACATAAATGGATCATCATGTGTAAGATGGTATGTTGACAGCTGTTTCCAGAATTGTGTAAATTTTATTTTGTGCTACTCTATTTCAAATAAGAAACTCCAATTTTTTCAAGGGGCAAAAAAAAAAAGGCATTCACATTAACCTGCAAGGCGATGTACAACACAAAACCAGCAAAACATTACATTTGATATAATCTTTTCATTTGTTTTCATGTTTTGCAATCACATTCACATTCGAGTTGTTTCATAAATTTATTACTTTTAATAAGCAATTAAAATAATTTTCAAGGGGCAAAAAAAAGGATATTCACATCAACCTGCAAGGCGCTGTACAACACAAAGCCAGCAAAACATTACATTTGATATAATCTTTTCATTTGTTTTCATGTTTTGCGATCACATTCGGGTTGTTTCATAAATTTATTACTTTTAATAAGCAATTAAAATAATTGGAAATGAATAAGTTAGTCTCAGTTTTACTTGGAAGTGCAGTACACCGCCCGTCAGATCCCCGCTATTGACCGCAAGTGTCCATGTTCAATGTGTATTGTGGGTTGCAGCTGGCATTTCTTATTTGGAATAGAGTATAGGAACCTTTGAGAAAGCATTCGAGTCGTCTGATTATAACAGAAATCAAATGAGGAGTTTGCCAAGTAAGGTGATTTTGAAAAAAACAGTCTGTGACTTGAAAACCTTAAAAAAGATACATGCCACTTTAAAAAAATGAATTTTTAATTTTTTTGAGATTTTTTTCTACCGGAATACCAAAGTCTAGAGATTTTGTTTTTTAAAGACAACCTTCAGTTGAACAACCTTTTATGCTAATTCCATGTTTATTCTTTCTTATTTTTAGATTTGCCTGATGGCCAAATTTTTACAAGCCTACCTAAACATAAAGATAACCTTGAGTTGAACAACCTTTTGTGTCAATTACAAGTTTATTCTTTCTTTTTAGATTTACCCAGTGGTCAAATTTTCACAGGCCTACCTAAAATGTTGCAACTGTTATTTTGATTTATCATCAAATTATAAGCGGAGAAAATTAATATTTGTATATCATTGAAACAAAAATAATACTTCCTTAAAATATAAACACAAAATACTTTTTAAATTGAATAAGAGTGCACCCACCAATAATTTCCCATACCCATATTAGATCAAGTTAACCCATGTTGGGTAAATGATAATCATTATACAGTACTACCAGTTACCATAACAATGACACGAAATACCACACCAACTGATTGAAGAAGGTAATTATTGAGACTTGACAACTTGAGCAAAAGTCTGACTGGTCAGACTTTCCCACAATATTTTAGCACAAATTGTATTCAAAATTGTTTCGGTATTTAATTATGAATTAATTTCTTGCATTCAAGTTCATTTCTATAATTTCTATGAAAGAGAGAATGTGAAAATGAAGGTTTTTTGCGAATTTATTGAACTGAAGCTGTTAAAAAGGAAATTGGCGCAAATTCAAAGTATAGTGTGAACACTTGACAGGTAATTTGCGCAAATTCATCAGTTTATTGCACCAGTCTAGTTTGCGCAATTATATTGATAGTGTAAACAGGGTTTTATGGATAACACCTTGACTGTTTTATCCTCTTCCAACAAAATTGAAAACGAATTATTCATCAACTATGTAAAGTAGGAATCAAACAACAATAGCAATTAGTTCACAGTGTTCTTCCTTCCTATTAAACTAAGCATAATTAACTAACCACAAATCATCATCTTCATCCTTCAAAGAGCTACTTCCTAACAGTTGTTTAAATTTGTTGATGTCATAATGTCCATATGCGAAGCTATGGATATCATCATAGAAAAATCATTTAACACAAAAATTGACGAAAACTTGTTCTTTGATAAATTATATATATTATATGCTTCTCAGATTGAAATTGTTGGGCTACTATATAACTTGAAAATTTTGTTTCTGAAGATACCTTATTCTTGGTCACTGGTCTATTTCTTTTCAAATAAACAAGTACATATTGGTCGCTGGTCTATTTCTTTTCAAATAAACAAGTACATATATATCAGGGTATAAGAAACCAAGTTTTTTATTTCCCTTCGATAGAGTTTGGGTGAAAACCCTTGTTGTTACCAATAAACAATATTAAATAATCAAGTCGTTTGAGGATAGTAGCACAATACTTATTTTGTACTTACGTAAATATTTAAAATATAAAAAACTACTGGATTTTATTTATTTATTAATTGGATGATCTAAAATCTGTTAAATCATATAAATATTGGATGAAATTATGTTCTTCATCTTCATCTGCAGCGATGTCAAATAATTCTTGAAACTCTTTGTTTGTAGGTATAATAGCTTGTCTACTTAGAAATGGATAAGGTAAATGTTGAATCATAACCTTAGCTTCATCCTCTGTGATATTGTACGATAATAACTGGAAATAATCCGCATCTCCATAAGATATATCCTCATTTATACGTCTTTGTAATTCTTCAAACTGGTTCGTCTTCACGTAACATTGTTTATATGGTAATAAATACATATATGCGCTAATTCGATCTGTTGTTTGTCTCCATAATAAGAAATAACACACTTTATCCATGATGAAATATTCACTTGGAAATTGGTAAGAAAATAAATTACTCTTCACTTTTACAAAAAAAATACACAAAACATCAATTACACTAGGTAAGCATACTTTTACAACCAATAAAGCAATTGAACCATATTAATGTTACTGTTTTTGATAAATAAACTAAACAAATTTTACCTATTGAAAGATAGGTCTGCTATGGAACAAGGCTTTTTAAATACTAACTGAACTTATGCCCATGTTATTTTCTGAACACATGAGTGATATTCTTATATCCCCACTACCTCTATCCCCACTTTTTTTTGGTCAAACATGATTTAAACTTTTATAGTTTGCAAGACTATATTTTTAAATTACAAAAATCTGCCAAAAATTCAGGAATGTCACCAAAAATTTGGATATAGACCCACTTATGTGTGTTCCGAGATTCTTTTTATTTGAACTCCGAGAATAACATGTTATCCATATGCCTATTGTTCTGTAATGTGCAGTTGCCACTTAGTGTTTAAGCTATTAATGAGAGCCAACAACCTGCCATGCTTTGATTAGGGTTCGGATTTCAATAAGCTTGGTGTTTCTGAGATTGACATTGAGCGATTTAAAACTGTATTTCATTCAAAGATCATGGTGCCACTTTGTTTGGAAAAAAATTTGCAAAACCTATATGGAAAACGATACTTTAATAGGTCCTTGGATGGTTTTAGGGCAGCTCTGCTGAAAAAGTTCTTTAAAAATAATCAATTTAGTGACACTTATATGTATGTCGACTTTGGTGATCGAGGTACCTAGCATGTGACACGGCCAAAAAAAGTGGTAAAAACTCGTTCATTTAATACATCTCCAGCTTCACTGTTCTTTGAGTATAGAATTTAAAAATGTTTACTTTCACGATCTATGAACAAAAATTAATCAGAAGATCATGTTTATTATTTTGAAGCAACAAAATTCAGCTACAAAATGGAAAAAATTAAAACACCTACAGACATCAATTGTCATTAATTTGGGTTAAAAGAAGATGAGTACCAGATTGGTTTTTGGATGTAAAACAGCAAAAGGTAGTAAAGGCGTGAAATTTGGTATGATGAAAAAGGGTATCATAAGGAATTTTTGAGCAATGGAGGTAATCGCTAAGCCCCATACCAGAAATGTGGAACGACTTTAAGAAGGGTTTCAGCCCACATTTTTGAAATTGGTCTATCATTATTTCTTTGGTATCATTTCCATATACAAATGAGTCCTTGCTGAGTTTTAAAAATGTCATTATTTTCAAAATCTGTGGGAGATAGGCCCACAAATTTGAGATTTTTCAAATTGCGTTTCTTCATTTTTCCTCAAAAGTGTCTGAAAACCACATGTTTCAATTTTGCACAATCTGCAGACCTTCCAAACAAATTTTAACTATGATTTTTCAAACTCAACAGGCAAATTACAATATATGTGTATGAGCAAATTTCATACCCCAGCTCTGTGTGGGTAGGAGCAAGTGGTCTTATTTTTTGCAATTTTGGGAGGGTGCACCAAATTGTTTTATACTGTAGAAGTAGTAAAATTGGGAAAATGTTTGCTAATAGCCACTCACAGCACCCTCCCAAAATTGCAAAAAAATAAGACCACTTGCTCCTACCCACACAGAGCTGGGGTATGAAATTTGCTCATACACATATATTGTAATTTGCCTGTTGAGTTTGAAAAATCATAGTTAAAATTTGTTTGGAAGGTCTGCAGATTGTGCAAAATTGAAACATGTGGTTTTCAGACACTTTTGAGGAAAAATGAAGAAACGCAATTTGAAAAATCTCAAATTTGTGGGCCTATCTCCCACAGATTTTGAAAATAATGACATTTTTAAAACTCAGCAAGGACTCATTTGTATATGGAAATGATACCAAAGAAATAATGATAGACCAATTTCAAAAATGTGGGCTGAAACCCTTCTTAAAGTCGTTCCACATTTCTGGTATGGGGCTTAGCGATTACCTCCATTGCTCAAAAAATTCCTTATGATACCCTTTTTCATCATACCAAATTTCACGCCTTTACTACCTTTTGCTGTTTTACATCCAAAACCAATCTGGTACTCATCTTCTTTTAACCCAAATTAATGACAATTGATGTCTGTAGGTGTTTTAATTTTTTCCATTTTGTAGCTGAATTTTGTTGCTTCAAAATAATAAACATGATCTTCTGATTAATTTTTGTTCATAGATCGTGAAAGTAAACATTTTTAAATTCTATACTCAAAGAACAGTGAAGCTGGAGATGTATTAAATGAACGAGTTTTTACCACTTTTTTTTTTTGGCCGTGTCACATGCTAGGTACCTCGATCACCAAAGTCGACATACATATAAGTGTCACTAAATTGATTATTTTTAAAGAACTTTTTCAGCAGAGCTGCCCTAAAACCATCCAAGGACCTATTAAAGTATCGTTTTCCATATAGGTTTTGCAAATTTTTTTCCAAACAAAGTGGCACCATGATCTTTGAATGAAATACAGTTTTAAATCGCTCAATGTCAATCTCAGAAACACCAAGCTTATTGAAATCCGAACCCTAATCAAAGCATGGCAGGTTGTTGGCTCTCATTAATAGCTTAAACACTAAGTGGCAACTGCACATTACAGAACAATAGGCATATGGATAACATGTTATTCTCGGAGTTCAAATAAAAAGAATCTCGGAACACACATAAGTGGGTCTATATCCAAATTTTTGGTGACATTCCTGAATTTTTGGCAGATTTTTGTAATTTAAAAATATAGTCTTGCAAACTATAAAAGTTTAAATCATGTTTGACCAAAAAAAAAAGTGGGGATAGAGGTAGTGGGGATATAAGAATATCACTCATGTGTTCAGAAAATAACATGGGCATAAGTTCAGTTAGTATTTAAAAAGCCTTGTTCCATAGCAGACCTATCTTTCAATAGGTAAAATTTGTTTAGTTTATTTATCAAAAACAGTAACATTAATATGGTTCAATTGCTTTATTGGTTGTAAAAGTATGCTTACCTAGTGTAATTGATGTTTTGTGTATTTTTTTTGTAAAAGTGAAGAGTAATTTATTTTCTTACCAATTTCCAAGTGAATATTTCATCATGGATAAAGTGTGTTATTTCTTATTATGGAGACAAACAACAGATCGAATTAGCGCATATATGTATTTATTACCATATAAACAATGTTACGTGAAGACGAACCAGTTTGAAGAATTACAAAGACGTATAAATGAGGATATATCTTATGGAGATGCGGATTATTTCCAGTTATTATCGTACAATATCACAGAGGATGAAGCTAAGGTTATGATTCAACATTTACCTTATCCATTTCTAAGTAGACAAGCTATTATACCTACAAACAAAGAGTTTCAAGAATTATTTGACATCGCTGCAGATGAAGATGAAGAACATAATTTCATCCAATATTTATATGATTTAACAGATTTTAGATCATCCAATTAATAAATAAATAAAATCCAGTAGTTTTTTATATTTTAAATATTTACGTAAGTACAAAATAAGTATTGTGCTACTATCCTCAAACGACTTGATTATTTAATATTGTTTATTGGTAACAACAAGGGTTTTCACCCAAACTCTATCGAAGGGAAATAAAAACTTGGTTTCTTATACCCTGATATATATGTACTTGTTTATTTGAAAAGAAATAGACCAGCGACCAATATGTACTTGTTTATTTGAAAAGAAATAGACCAGTGACCAAGAATAAGGTATCTTCAGAAACAAAATTTTCAAGTTATATAGTAGCCCAACAATTTCAATCTGAGAAGCATATAATATATATAATTTATCAAAGAAAAAGTTTTCGTCAATTTTTGTGTTAAATGATTTTTCTATGATGATATCCATAGCTTCGCATATGGACATTATGACATCAACAAATTTAAACAACTGTTAGGAAGTAGCTCTTTGAAGGATGAAGATGATGATTTGTGGTTAGTTAATTATGCTTAGTTTAATAGGAAGGAAGAACACTGTGAACTAATTGCTATTGTTGTTTGATTCCTACTTTACATAGTTGATGAATAATTCGTTTTCAATTTTGTTGGAAGAGGATAAAACAGTCAAGGTGTTATCCATAAAACCCTGTTTACACTATCAATATAATTGCGCAAACTAGACTGGTGCAATAAACTGATGAATTTGCGCAAATTACCTGTCAAGTGTTCACACTATACTTTGAATTTGCGCCAATTTCCTTTTTAACAGCTTCAGTTCAATAAATTCGCAAAAAACCTTCATTTTCACATTCTCTCTTTCATAGAAATTATAGAAATGAACTTGAATGCAAGAAATTAATTCATAATTAAATACCGAAACAATTTTGAATACAATTTGTGCTAAAATATTGTGGGAAAGTCTGACCAGTCAGACTTTTGCTCAAGTTGTCAAGTCTCAATAATTACCTTCTTCAATCAGTTGGTGTGGTATTTCGTGTCATTGTTATGGTAACTGGTAGTACTGTATAATGATTATCATTTACCCAACATGGGTTAACTTGATCTAATATGGGTATGGGAAATTATTGGTGGGTGCACTCTTATTCAATTTAAAAAGTATTTTGTGTTTATATTTTAAGGAAGTATTATTTTTGTTTCAATGATATACAAATATTAATTTTCTCCGCTTATAATTTGATGATAAATCAAAATAACAGTTGCAACATTTTAGGTAGGCCTGTGAAAATTTGACCACTGGGTAAATCTAAAAAGAAAGAATAAACTTGTAATTGACACAAAAGGTTGTTCAACTCAAGGTTATCTTTATGTTTAGGTAGGCTTGTAAAAATTTGGCCATCAGGCAAATCTAAAAAATAAGAAAGAATAAACATGGAATTAGCATAAAAAGGTTGTTCAACTGAAGGTTGTCTTTAAAAAACAAAATCTCTAGACTTTGGTATTCCGGTAGAAAAAAATCTCAAAAAAATTAAAAATTCATTTTTTTAAAGTGGCATGTATCTTTTTTGAAGGTTTTCAAGTCACAGACTGTTTTTTTTTTCAAAATCACCTTACTTGGCAAACTCCTCATTTGATTTCTGTTATAATCAGACGACTCGAATGCTTTCTCAAAGGTTCCTATACTCTATTCCAAATAAGAAATGCCAGCTGCAACCCACAATACACATTGAACATGGACACTTGCGGTCAATAGCGGGGATCTGACGGGCGGTGTACTGCACTTCCAAGTAAAACTGAGACTAACTTATTCATTTCCAATTATTTTAATTGCTTATTAAAAGTAATAAATTTATGAAACAACCCGAATGTGATCGCAAAACATGAAAACAAATGAAAAGATTATATCAAATGTAATGTTTTGCTGGCTTTGTGTTGTACAGCGCCTTGCAGGTTGATGTGAATATCCTTTTTTTTGCCCCTTGAAAATTATTTTAATTGCTTATTAAAAGTAATAAATTTATGAAACAACTCGAATGTGAATGTGATTGCAAAACATGAAAACAAATGAAAAGATTATATCAAATGTAATGTTTTGCTGGTTTTGTGTTGTACATCGCCTTGCAGGTTAATGTGAATGCCTTTTTTTTTTGCCCCTTGAAAAAATTGGAGTTTCTTATTTGAAATAGAGTAGCACAAAATAAAATTTACACAATTCTGGAAACAGCTGTCAACATACCATCTTACACATGATGATCCATTTATGTAAATCACTGTGATTGAAAATTTACTTTTTCAAGTTCAATATTTTCTCTTGTCCATTGGCAATTGTTGAATCGGTGTGATTGAAAAGTTCACTTTTTTTAATGCAATATATTCTAATCTTATCCAATGGTGATTGAAATTCAAATATTTTTTGAATTTTAATCTAATCAGCAAATTCTTGGTTACTGGTCTATTTCTTTTCAAATAAATAAGTAGGTATATATCGCCCTTATTTCCCTTTAATGGAGTGTGTGTGAAAACGCTTGTTGTTACCAATAAACAATATTAAATAATCTAGTCATTTGAGGATAATAGCGAAATCACATTATTACCTTGCAAAATAAGACAAAATACTGGGTACTATTGATAATGCATCATGTACATTTCAAAATCGCATCAATCAATTTGAGGTTCTAGGTTCAGAAACCAGAAATGAGTAGGCTCTATATTACCAACTTTCAGTTTTTTTCATGTTGATTTATACACATTGACATATTTTTCAATTTGTTCGAAAATGGTTTCTGAGAAGAAAATTTGAATTTGGTCTTTACATTTAATAAAATTTTCCATCAAAAAATATAAATTTGAAATAGAAGTTCAAAGTTCTGAAAAAGGGTGGAAATCACGCCATATTAGCTGTTGTAGTTTTATAAGATAATATTTAGATGAAATAAATACTTATATGTATATATCTTTGTTGTTGTTTCATTTCTTAGCATTGCTAACTTTTTTGGTTACCTCCGCTCTTCTTCTTGTTTGTTCATATAAGTAGGGGATTGAGAAGTGGTGGGTGGTGATGGTTAATTTGTTAGCGAGCAAGCGACGAGAGACTAAAGCAACATTCAGTGAATTACTAGAGTGCGATTGATATTGTTGTTGTTATCATTGTGCGTTGTTCTCCTTGTCTTTTCAGAGGAATTATAATTGCTGTCTTTTCATCATCGTCATCACCTTCAAAATGGATTCTACTACAAGTGAACAGCACAAACAAGAGTTACCTATCATTAATCCTATCAATGTGTTGACAACTACATCGGTGAATGGACAAAATCACCAGCAAGCTTTAGATGAAATTGAAGATTTGAAATTTGAAGATTATAACATATTGATTTTGGGACAAATTGATAAAAGTTGCCAGAAAACTTATGGAGATTGTTGTTTTGTTAATTATAATAATTTAAACCATTGCGAAAAAGAATTTTTTGAATTTTTTAGACCATGTTTTGAAATCAACTTTAAAGTTTCTGAGAGAAAATTCAAAAAAATGTGTAGTAAACCCAACCCTGATTACGTATTCCTTGGAGAAACTGGCGTATACAATACCATCCAGCCTAAAGAAATCAATCGAGAAGACTTGGACAAATTGAATATAATACCATCACTAATAGATAGCTTGGCTGAAAATTGGTGAAGATGAAGATTTTGAAGATAATTTTGACGTAGAATGCGAATTTATGGATTATAATTTTTCAATACTACAAGTTTTAAGTGTATTTAGAGAACGATGCGATAATCTGCACGCTTTGTGTTAAGTATTTGTTAAATTTTAAAATGTTACTTGAACTTTTGAAATATTATTGATGTGTGATTTTATTCCATTATGATGTATAGAGTACTAGGTTATAAAATCGCCTGTGACTTTTAAATCTACTCACTCACTACTAAAACTTGGTTATGTGCAGACTTTTGTTTGTTCTCTATATTTCTTGTCCTTAGCATTTAGTAGGCATTCAGTTTGGATGTTTATTTCCGCATTTTTTTTTGTATTTCCTCGTAAAACTATTTAGATAAAATGTTAGTTTTTGCATTTTTATTTTATTTATGCATTAGTTTAGCAACTTGTAACACTAATGTTGCTGAACAACCAGTTGAGATTTTAACCAATCAAGATATAACTCATTATAAGGTATCCCAAAACACAACGGTGCATTTAATTTGTTACATACACTCAAATCCTTTGGCCTCAGTTGATTGGTACAAAAATGATACCAGTATTTCAAAGCTTATGTCAGATGATGCTTATAATTTACGTGGAATATACTGGACTGAATCCACATTTTATAGTATATTGTCAGTGTACTTGAAAAATGACAACTATTTTGATAAATATCGATGTGTAGCATATCAAAAGGATGTTGACCTCCATGATGAAATCACATACATAATCGACCAAGATGTGCCTAATTCTGTAGTGAATAACAATTCTGCATTTATGCTGTCACTCCTGCTGCTAATTGTTGCTTGTATGGTGTCCTTAGCTTACTCTATATCTAAATACATAATAAATTTTGTCAAATTTAAATGATAGCATTAACACTTTATAATGAATTAACACTTTGTAATGAAATAAGATTTCATAAGTCAAATATGTTTGCTATATAATAATGTATATGTATGCCTCAAATCAATTTTGGTAAAAGTACTTTTAAAAAAGGGAAGTCATTGGGTGTGCATACATATAATACTTCAGCACTTCTGGCATACAGTTCAACAGTTTATAGACAATGCCTACTGCACTATGTTTCTTTATTTTTCTCCAATAATCACATACTTATGTTGTGTGATGAAACTTTTGCTGAATAAGAAATTTAAAGTTCCAATGTAGCTGTATTCCTTTATTTCAAAACCCTGCACTATTCCCTCAAGGATTTTCTATCATTTTTCTCCGACAATCATATAACCAATGATTGAGTGATCACTTATTTATCCGACACAATTTTCCATGGAAGGAGAACTGCAGACAAACAAATACCAACTTCTTCACATGTTCACACAATGATGAAACTTTTGCTGGGTAAAAATTTACAGTTCTAGCGTAGTCAATCGGCCATGGCTGCGATACCAAAGTTATTTTACATAAACCCCCACCAATGCTACAGCCAAAATGAGCGGGGATAATCATGTGACCTTGTACATCATTATAAAATCAACAGGACCACGTCGATCTATTCACTTGCTGTTTAAACTTGTTACAAGTACACACTTCTATTCGTTTCTTCAATTTGTTCAGTCACTCACTCGTTCGTTTGTTCGCTCAGTAATTGAAATGGCACAAAAATGATTGACATTGCCAAAGAGGCAGTTATCGTCACAGCATCAACAGACATTGGAAGCAGCAGCAATACCGTTAATGTTGATTCTCCAAAACCAAAGAAGCCTAAAGGTGGTCGAAAAACAAAGCAACCTCTGAATGTTGTACTGAATGTCGAAAATTACTATGATTCGTATGTACCAAGATCCGAGCAAACTTCCAATGATGACGAAATACCAAGTGATTCGCCAATTTCACCGACACATGATAACGACACAGGTACTTGTAATTCTCGCATTTGAAAATATAATTTTCATTTTTGCACAGTTGAGTAATGCGTGTATGTATTTATTTATTTTTACAGCCTCACTTATCAAAAATATTGAAAACTTGCCACCAAAGAAGAGATGCCGTGCTGAAAAAGTACTTAAGCCACGCAAGTACTTCATATTCAATCAACTCTACCCCGTAAATTGGAGCGGTACAAAAAATATTCTCATGGGTCTGGATGTAGATGCTGATTTTACACCATTACTCAGCATTACACGATATAGTAATGGTAAAACTGGCGGCATTTATCTAAGTCAACAAGAATTTGCAACTCTGATGGAACCAAAAATTTTGGATTGTGTTGAAAGATACTTCCAATGCCTGGATCCTACGCAAAAACCAAAACGAATGTTCATTTCCGACAAATGGAGAATAGAATTTCGCAATTATTGCAATAATAAATCAGTTCTCTTGGCTGAAACTACCAGATCAACGGAATTTCTCCCAGACTCGATTATGTTGCAAGAAGCCAGTTGGAATACAATTCTATACATGAAGTCTGTCATCGAAGATACATTTAACCTACTCGCCGATTACCAGGCAGCAGCGAATCGAGCCTGGCAGCTCATCATTAACAATATCCCTGTGGTCATTCATCTATCCAATCAAACCACCAATTCCTTGGAAACATTTATACGTAGCTTATTGATTAATTACGAAGTCAGCGATTTAACTTTGATTCACGAAAATACTAAATTGGCTAAGAAAATTTTGAGTGATATCAAAATTTTCAACGAGGACAAATTGGTATCTTTCGTAATGAATCGCCTATCTCAAGTTAGTACTGAGATACCTCAATCTACTATGCCTACTACTTCTCCTTATCCTTCTTCTACTACTACTACTCTTTAAATTATTTATTAAAAGTATTTTTATCTTATCATATTCATTTTTTATTTCTTAAGATGTTTAAATATATTTATCTTATAATATATCTTCAATAAAATAGTTTTAAAACTGAAATTCTGTTATTTATTTCATTAACCTATTTGGAGCCCCTAAGTTAAATGATGTCATGTATTCGGACCTTAAATGAAAATTCCACCTATGGCTTAATAAGGTTTTAATTGCTGACTCAATAGGGCTTGATAAGATAATGTTTTAATTGCTGACTCAATATGCCTTGATAAGATAAGGTTTTAATTGCTGACTCATATCCGGTGTGCCATTTCTATAATTAAATTTTCAACTGATAAGGTATACCTTCATCAGCATGGTATGCGGTGGCGGGGGTGGCGGTGGCAACGGTTGCGTCAACGCATACACGTACGTCGACGTCTACCGACCATCCTACCTACCTACTTTCTCGCCATTCAAGTATAGGTACGCAAGAGGCAAGTAGGTAAACGCCACTTTACCTATTTTGTCCAACCTGCTGGTATGCGATGGAGGGGGGCGGCAGTGGCAGCGGTTGCCTCAACGTATACGTCTACGTTGACGTCTACCAACCAACCTACCTCCCTACCCACTTTCTGGCCATTCGCGTGTAGGTCGCCACCTTGTGCTCCCTGCAGCCCAGACTATTTGTTTTGATAGGGGTATCGCGCATACTACTCAAATGCTCGAAATGGGATGGTAAAAAAACCATTCGTTTGTTCATGACGAGAGGATTCCAAAAATGTATTGGTTTTTGCATTTTGAACAATTTGTGTCCGAGTTGCGGGTATTTCTCTCCGGCGCCGACCATCCATCAACCTTCCGCGCCGGAAAAAAAGTCAACTTTTGTTCTAGTGCTCGAAATTTAATGATGAAAAAACCATTCCACAGTGCTTGAAGAAAGGATTCCGAATCTGCATTATATTTTCCATTTCGAGGAATTCTCGACCGAACAACCAGCATTTTTCTCAATCTGCAATCCGCGAAAATCAATAATATCTCTCAACCGAATGCTCGAAATTAAACGATGAAAAAACCATTCGACAGTGCTTGACGAGAGGATTCCGAAAATGTATTAGTTTTGGCAATTTGAGTGATTTTCGAACGATTTGCAGGCATTTTTCTGCGGCGCCGACCATACATCAACCTTCCGCGCCGGAAAAAAAATCAACTTTCGTTCTATTGCTCCAATTTTGATCGTAAAAAAACCATTCGATAGTGCTTGACGAGAGGATTCCAAAAATGGATTAGTTTTTGCATTATGAGCAATTTTTGGCCGAGTTACGGGTGTTTTTCTTCATCAACTATGCAGGCCGCAAAAAAGCTATCTCCCGTTCAAATGCTCGAAATGGGATGGTAAAAAAACCATTCATTTGTTCATGACGAGAGGATTCCAAAAATGTATTAGTTTTTGTATTTTGAGCAATTTTTGGCCGAGTTACGGGCATTTTCCTGCGGCGCCGACCATCCATCAATCAGCCGCGCCGGAAGAAAAGTCAACTTTCGTTCTAACGCTCCAAAATTTTACGTAAAAAAACCATTCGATTCGTCTCGACGAGAAGATTCCAAAAATGTGGTCGTTTTGGCATTTTGGGTGATTTTCGAAAAAGTTGCCTGAATTTTTCCTCAAAAATCTACCCTTCACAGCAAAAAACCAACTTCCACCCAAATGCTCGAAATGGGATGGTAAAAAAACCATTCGATTGTGCTTGACGAGAGGATTCCGAAAATGAATTAGTTTTTGCATTTTGAGCAATTCCCGACCGAGTAACCGGCATTTTTCTCAATTTGCAATCTGCGAAAACCAATATTATCTCTCACCCAAATGCTCGAAATGGGATGGTAAAAAAACCATTCGATAGTGCTTGACTAGAGGATTCCGAAAATGTATTAGTTTTTGCATTTTGGGTGATTTTCGAAAAAGTTACCAGAATTTTTGTGCGCGAGGTCTTCCCCATGAATCTACCCTTCACAGCAAAAAACCAACTTCTACCCAAATGCTCGAAATGGGATGGTAAAAAAACCATTCGTTTGTTCATGGCGAGAGGATTCCAAAAATGTATTAGTTTTTGCATTTCGAGCAATTTTTGGCCGAGTTACGGGCGTTTTTCTTCATCAACTATGCAGGCCGCAAAAAAGCTATCTCCCGTTCAAATGCTCGAAATGGGATGGTAAAAAAACCATTCGTTTGTTCATGACGAGAGGATTCCAAAAATGTATTAGTTTTTGTATTTTGAGCAATTTTTGGCCGAGTTACGGGCATTTTTCTGCGGCGCCGACCATCCATCAATCAGCCGCGCCGGAAGAAAAGTCAACTTTCGTTCTAACGCTCCAAAATTTTACGTAAAAAAAAAAACCATTCGATTCGTCTCGACGAGAGGATTCCAAAAATGTGGTCGTTTTTGCATTTTGGGTGATTTTCGAAAAAGTTGCCTGAATTTTTCCTCAAAAATCTACCATTCACAGCAAAAAACCAACTTCCACCCAAATTCTCGAAATGGGATGGTAAAAAAACCATTCGATTGTGCTTGACGAGAGGATTCCGAAAATGTATTAGTTTTTGCATTTTGGGTGATTTTCGAAAAAGTTACCAGAATTTTTGTGCGCGAGGTCTTCCCCATGAATCTACCCTTCACAGCAAAAAACCAACTTCTACCCAAATGCTCGAAATGGGATGGTAAAAAAACCATTCGTTTGTTCATGGCGAGAGGATTCCAAAAATGTATTAGTTTTTGCATTTCGAGCAATTTTTGGCCGAGTTACGGGCGTTTTTCTTCATCAACTATGCAGGCCGCAAAAAAGCTATCTCCCGTTCAAATGCTCGAAATGGGATGGTAAAAAAACCATTCGTTTGTTCATGACGAGAGGATTCCAAAAATGTATTAGTTTTTGTATTTTGAGCAATTTTTGGCCGAGTTACGGGCATTTTTCTGCGGCGCCGACCATCCATCAATCAGCCGCGCCGGAAGAAAAGTCAACTTTCGTTCTAACGCTCCAAAATTTTACGTAAAAAAATCATTCGATTCGTCTCGACGAGAGGATTCCAAAAATGTGGTCGTTTTTGCATTTTGGGTGATTTTCGAAAAAGTTGCCTGAATTTTTCCTCAAAAATCTACCATTCACAGCAAAAAACCAACTTCCACCCAAATTCTCGAAATGGGATGGTAAAAAAACCATTCGATTGTGCTTGACGAGAGGATTCCGAAAATTTATTAGTTTTTGCATTTTGAGCAATTCCCGACCGAGTAACCGGCATTTTTCTCAATTTGCAATCTGCGAAAACCAACATTATCTCTCACCCAAATGCTCGAAATGGGATGGTAAAAAAACCATTCGATAGTGCTTGACGAGAGGATTCCGAAAATGTATTAGTTTTTGCATTTTGGGTGATTTTCGAAAAAGTTACCAGAATTTTTGTGCGCGAGGTCTTCCCCATGAATCTACCCTTCACAGCAAAAAACCAACTTCTACCCAAATGCTCGAAATGGGATGGTAAAAAAACCATTCGTTTGTTCATGGCGAGAGGATTCCAAAAATGTATTAGTTTTTGCATTTCGAGCAATTTTTGGCCGAGTTACGGGCGTTTTTCTTCATCAACTATGCAGGCCGCAAAAAAGCTATCTCCCGTTCAAATGCTCGAAATGGGATGGTAAAAAAACCATTCGTTTGTTCATGACGAGAGGATTCCAAAAATGTATTAGTTTTTGTATTTTGAGCAATTTTTGGCCGAGTTACGGGCATTTTTCTGCGGCGCCGACCATCCATCAATCAGCCGCGCCGGAAGAAAAGTCAACTTTCGTTCTAACGCTCCAAAATTTTTCGTAAAAAAACCATTCGATTCGTCTCGACGAGAGGATTCCAAAAATGTGGTCGTTTTTGCATTTTGGGTGATTTTCGAAAAAGTTGCCTGAATTTTTCCTCAAAAATCTACCATTCACAGCAAAAAACCAACTTCCACCCAAATTCTCGAAATGGGATGGTAAAAAAACCATTCGATTGTGCTTGACGAGAGGATTCCGAAAATGTATTAGTTTTTGCATTTTGGGTGATTTTCGAAAAAGTTACCAGAATTTTTGTGCGCGAGGTCTTCCCCATGAATCTACCCTTCACAGCAAAAAACCAACTTCTACCCAAATGCTCGAAATGGGATGGTAAAAAAACCATTCGTTTGTTCATGGCGAGAGGATTCCAAAAATGTATTAGTTTTTGCATTTCGAGCAATTTTTGGCCGAGTTACGGGCGTTTTTCTTCATCAACTATGCAGGCCGCAAAAAAGCTATCTCCCGTTCAAATGCTCGAAATGGGATGGTAAAAAAACCATTCGTTTGTTCATGACGAGAGGATTCCAAAAATGTATTAGTTTTTGTATTTTGAGCAATTTTTGGCCGAGTTACGGGCATTTTTCTGCGGCGCCGACCATCCATCAATCAGCCGCGCCGGAAGAAAAGTCAACTTTCGTTCTAACGCTCCAAAATTTTACGTAAAAAAACCATGAGATTCGTCTCGACGAGAGGATTCCAAAAATGTGGTCGTTTTTGCATTTTGGGTGATTTTCGAAAAAGTTGCCTGAATTTTTCCTCAAAAATCTACCATTCACAGCAAAAAACCAACTTCCACCCAAATTCTCGAAATGGGATGGTAAAAAAACCATTCGATTGTGCTTGATGAGAGGATTCCGAAAATGTATTAGTTTTTGCATTTTGAGCAATTCCCGACCGAGTAACCGGCATTTTTCTCAATTTGCAATCTGCGAAAACCAACATTATCTCTCACCCAAATGCTCGAAATGGGATGGTAAAAAAACCATTCGATTGTGCTTGACGAGAGGATTCCGAAAATGTATTAGTTTTTGCATTTTGGGTGATTTTCGAAAAAGTTACCAGAATTTTTGTGCGCGAGGTCTTCCCCATGAATCTACCCTTCACAGCAAAAAACCAACTTCTACCCAAATGCTCGAAATGGGATGGTAAAAAAACCATTCGTTTGTTCATGGCGAGAGGATTCCAAAAATGTATTAGTTTTTGCATTTCGAGCAATTTTTGGCCGAGTTACGGGCGTTTTTCTTCATCAACTATGCAGGCCGCAAAAAAGCTATCTCCCGTTCAAATGCTCGAAATGGGATGGTAAAAACCATTCGATGGTTCATGACGAGAGGATTACAAAAATGTATTAGTTTTTGAATTTTGAGCAATTTTTGGCCAAGTTACGGGCATTTTTCTGCGGCGCCGACCATCCATAAAACAGCCGCGCCGGAAGAAAAGTCAACTTTCGTTCTAACGCTCCAAAATTTTACGTAAAAATCATTCGATTCGTCTCGACGAGAGGATTCCAAAAATGTGGTCGTTTTTTCATTTTGGGTGATTTTCGAAAAAGTTGCCTGAATTTTTCCTCAAAAATCTACCATTCACAGCAAAAACCAACTTCCACCCAAATTCTCGAAATGGGATGGTAAAAACCATTCGATTGTGCTTGACGAGAGGATTCCGAAAATTTATTAGTTTTTGCATTTTGAGCAATTCCCGACCGAGTAACCGGCATTTTTCTCAATTTGCAATCTGCGAAAACCAACATTATCTCTCACCCAAATGCTCGAAATGGGATGGTAAAAAACCATTCGATAGTGCTTGACGAGAGGATTCCGAAAATGTATTAGTTTTTGCATTTTGGGTGATTTTCGAAAAAGTTACCAGAATTTTTGTGCGCGAGGTCTTCCCCATGAATCTACCCTTCACAGCAAAAACCAACTTCTACCCAAATGCTCGAAATGGGATGGTAAAAAAACCATTCGTTTGTTCATGGCGAGAGGATTCCAAAAATGTATTAGTTTTTGCATTTCGAGCAATTTTTGTCCGAGTTACGGGCCTTTTTCTTCCACAACTATGCAGGCCGCAAAAAGCTATCTCCCGTTCAAATGCTCGAAATGGGATGGTAAAAAACCATTCGTTTGTTCATGACGAGAGGATTCCAAAATGTATTAGTTTTTGTATTTTGAGCAATTTTTGGCCGAGTTACGGGCATTTTTCTGCGGCGCCGACCATCCATCAATCAGCCGCGCCGGAAGAAAAGTCAACTTTCGTTCTAACGCTCCAAAATTTTACGTAAAAAAAAAACCATTCGATTCGTCTCGACGAGAGGATTCCAAAAATGTGGTCGTTTTTGCATTTTGGGTGATTTTCGAAAAAGTTGCCTGAATTTTTCCTCAAAAATCTACCATTCACAGCAAAAAACCAACTTCCACCCAAATTCTCGAAATGGGATGGTAAAAAAACCATTCGATTGTGCTTGACGAGAGGATTCCGAAAATGTATTAGTTTTTGCATTTTGGGTGATTTTCGAAAAAGTTACCAGAATTTTTGTGCGCGAGGTCTTCCCCATGAATCTACCCTTCACAGCAAAAAACCAACTTCTACCCAAATGCTCGAAATGGGATGGTAAAAAAACCATTCGTTTGTTCATGGCGAGAGGATTCCAAAAATGTATTAGTTTTTGCATTTCGAGCAATTTTTGGCCGAGTTACGGGCGTTTTTCTTCATCAACTATGCAGGCCGCAAAAAAGCTATCTCCCGTTCAAATGCTCGAAATGGGATGGTAAAAAAACCATTCGTTTGTTCATGACGAGAGGATTCCAAAAATGTATTAGTTTTTGTATTTTGAGCAATTTTTGGCCGAGTTACGGGCATTTTTCTGCGGCGCCGACCATCCATCAATCAGCCGCGCCGGAAGAAAAGTCAACTTTCGTTCTAACGCTCCAAAATTTTACGTAAAAAAAAAACCATTCGATTCGTCTCGACGAGAGGATTCCAAAAATGTGGTCGTTTTTGCATTTTGGGTGATTTTCGAAAAAGTTGCCTGAATTTTTCCTCAAAAATCTACCATTCACAGCAAAAAACCAACTTCCACCCAAATTCTCGAAATGGGATGGTAAAAAAACCATTCGATTGTGCTTGACGAGAGGATTCCGAAAATGTATTTAGTTTTTGCATTTTGAGCAATTCCCGACCGAGTAACCGGCATTTTTCTCAATTTGCAAACTGCGAAAACCAACATTATCTCTCACCCAAATGCTCGAAATGGGATGGTAAAAAAACCATTCGATAGTGCTTGACGAGAGGATTCCGAAAATGTATTAGTTTTTGCATTTTGGGTGATTTTCGAAAAAGTTACCAGAATTTTTGTGCGCGAGGTCTTCCCCATGAATCTACCCTTCACAGCAAAAAACCAACTTCTACCCAAATGCTCGAAATGGGATGGTAAAAAAACCATTCTGCGTTGAGCGGTTTCAAAAGACGAAGTTTGTCGTGAAGATACTCCATGAAATCTTCACCGGGATTTTGTACTCTCGCTGACATGCGATTTCCTAGTTCGATGTCATCGAGTTGCGGTAAAAACGCGTCAATGAACTGCTTTTCAAACTCGGCGTTTGTCGTGACGGTGGAACGGATACGTGAAAACCAAGAAGCGGCGCTTTTGGTCAAAGTACGGCGTGCAATTTCTAAAGCGGCGTGTCCTTCATATTTATACAGACCCACATGCGACTTCCATGCGGTGAGCCAATCTCGAGCGATATACCAATCATTACACCCATCAAAGGTGGTTGAGAAATCTACAGGTATGGCGATAACTGACGGTTGAACAGAAGAATGAATGACTTTGACGGTTTCGGTTAAGGCGGAAGCGGTTGCGGTTAATCCAGCGATCTCAGCGGTCAGATCACGGGATATCGGTTGCGGTTGCGGCGGCGGTACATTTTTCAAAGCATCACTCAACTGGGTTTTCAATTCTTCTACCATAGCGGCTAATTCGGCGTTGGTCGGCATCTCGGATGATTTATCGGTTGCGGGTTCGGTTACGGATACGGTTTCGGTTACGGACACGGTTTCAGCGGCGTTGGTCACGGTTTCAACGGTTTCGGTTACGGTTTCGGCGGATTCGGTTACGGTTTTGGCGGTTTCGGTTACGGTTTCGGCGGATTTGGTTACGGTTTCGGCGGTTTCAGTCACATTACATTTAAAAACACATTCCTGAACAGGAATATGGTCGCGATTTCGGTTTCGGCTACGATTACGATCGCGGAGGCGAGATTCACAATACATAAATAAATATAAGAGCATTATATTTAAAACATCTACATTTACAAAAAGAAAAGAAAAGAACCACCAATGGTGAGAAAATAAGACGTAAAATTCTCTTGAAAAAACGAATCGTGAGTTAGAAAAAAGAATGAGAAATAAAGACAATAAAAAAAAAAAAAAAAAAAAAAAAAAAAAAGAATTGACATACACCAAACTGGCGACTGTAAATATACATATTTCTATCTATTATTAAAGATTAGATATAGCAACGCCAAATGTAAATAATCGACTTAGGTTACTAGATACTCGAGGTGAATTATCTTTACACCCTAGACTACATATAAATAGGACCTATATATAATGACTGTCTAAAGAAATAACTAAAATAGACTATGACTAGAATTAGGCAACGAAACAATGACTAGATTTACGAATAATAAATGTACAAATACACCAGTACCAGCGACTACGACTAATAGAAACGACAAGAATGACGTTGAGCCAACAAACAAGCAGTCGAATACGAAAGACATATGACTACAACGCTGTCATAAATAACCAACCGATAAACGGTTATTTACGCAAGGTCGCAGCCATACGATCAGAATCTCGAATGCCAGAACCATATACAAATCGCAACTACACGTCTCAGTCGAACGTAACTACGCATAAAAAGCGACGGGTTCTGCGCCAGGAGGCAAGTTTTTTCCACCTATACACGGAGGCCTCCAAGTCAACAGCGCCGGCGAACGATCTATCGGCATTATGACCACTGTCCATTCAAATGAGCGACGACGGCGACAAAATAACAACCAAATGGTGACATCGACCATCCTTCGCCCATTCGACGAACAGCGAATCAAAAGACGATGGTAACGGCTCACAAACTGCAACAACTGTAAAAATACAACTACGCAACAAAAAATATGACTAGAAATATAAATATGGTAATGATAGAATAGAAAAATGACTAGAATATGACTAGACGTAAAACAATATACATTATTACGTGGCAAGTACGGTAAAACGAACACAACTAAACAAACAGATAGACAATTACATATAACCGTGACTCTGTGTAGAATCTACAAAGTGACTAGAATACATTAAATTTAAGATTAAATATAAAAACAAACCTTGGCTAACTTAGGAAAACTATAAAATTATATATTTGGCAAAAGTACTCAGGAAAATTAAAAATCATCAAAATTCAAAATCTTAATATCTGGAACTCAAAATTTCGGAAAATCAGGCTACCTCTGCCAGCAGGAAAAGTCGAAGGGGGCAGGGGGCTATGGTATATCCTTCACGTCGACCTTCCCTTCGGGCAGAGGCCCTAAGCCAAGCTCGAGGGGCATATGTGAAGGGTAAATATGGCCCATTTCTCCCTTCTGCTGGGTACTGGTAACCCTGATTCTCCTTGTGATACGTGGGTACCCGCGAACTACGGTTCCGCGGAATCTTCAGTCATCTAAGTACCTATCACGCGTATTACATCGATACGAGGAAAGGGTGATTCCGCTCGAGGTGGAATTATTCCGAGTTAGCCGCGGTTTAAGTAGCCTCGAGTGTTTAACTATGTGTTTCGGCGTTTTGATTAAGTTTGTGGTGGCCTGTACGCGTCGCGACGGATCCCTGAACCATACCCAAAGGCGAAAGCCGTGGATGGGGAAGAGGATCCCAGGTCACCGATTTTTAGTTTGATTGAGTTTGTAATATATTTGAGTTCGATTAAAATAGTATGTTCAGAATGTGCAGCTATTCGTATTTCTTTATTTCTTTATCTTTTACCCGCCTGTGTGCATTATTTCGATCGCGATCCATTATTCATTTTCATTTCAAAATTATATTTTCGACTAGTCAATTGCATGTTTCCAAATTTGGCCTGTGTGCCTATTTTCTTATTCGTTCCGGCCTGTGTGCCAATTATCTAAATTTATCGCATTCGTACATTTCGCGGCTCAGGGCATAAGTGACCGCAAGCCCTATCTGATCGACCAATAGCTGTTCCCAGAATACGTAGATGGATGCCTTGATCAAGGGGAGATTGAGTACTTATCCGTCTACGTGCAGTTATTTACCACCGTATCAGAGTGAAAAAAAAACCCATAGGTATCTTGGAATTTGACCGAATTTGGTAGAGTCGTTTACTTTGAGTGGGAGACCTCCCAGAAAAATTTTGAGCCTTCCAGAGTCATGGAGAGGGGAGCAGAGGGTGCTCAAAGTGCACCTCCTTATGAAAAAACCGCTGTTTATTGTGTGTTTTTCTAGTAAAAAAAAGTGTGAGACATTAAAAAAAATCAATGTATTTATTTTTATTTATTTGGTCCTGATTTTGGTGTCATTTGAACCAAAAACGTGAAAAATGAGAAATCGAAATTTTTTTACCAAGGTCCTTTTTTCCGGCAGGGTCAATTATTCTAATAAAACGAAATTTTCTCAAAAGCTTGAATGATTTTTTTTTATCCAGCAATTGAATAAAAAAAATTTTCACCTACTAAAAGTGATTACCTGAACAAAAAAATTGAAAATTTTATACACCAGTGACGATGTACCTACCGTAATCGGTAACGTATTTTTCTAATTTATCGTTTTCTTCTTGATTCGAAATACTTGCAAGTTGCATTCCATGATATCGACAGTATTGAGCAGCTCTGTACCAATTAGCCTGTAAAAGTATTCACGTTTATACGTAATCATAACTTTATCCTACGTAGGTATGTACTTATGAAGAAGAAAGTATTTTAATGCGGAGAGGAAAGGGGAAAAAATTTCATAAATTTTACTCCGATTTTAAATTATACGCAGCTTGGTTGTTTTACATAATAACCAACTAATAAAAAATTACAGTTGGTATGGTACCTTCAAGTTATAGGTAGATAGGTACATCTTTCCTCAATGTACGTGTAATGGTAATTTTATTTGTCATCGTTGGAAAATAACAGTGCCAAGTTGCACAGTTAGATGACCATCGGAAGGCGGAATTAAACGTATAATTATCAGGTAGGTATGTAGAGGTATATCGACTCTGTCATTAAAACCTCAATCGTACTTAGTCGTATATTCAGTGCAATGCACTCATTTCTATCAACTTATGGTATTTCATCATTGATAAAAACCTACGTACTTTGAAAAATGTTCCAATGTAATATCTTTTTTCTCCTGATTTGAGCAATGGTAACGGCATCGTGCATTTATTCGAGGATGAGCTGTCATCTGCGCCGCAATTGGTGCATTCACCTGGAACAGAATTATCATAATAGAAATTAATATGCTTATTTTTTTCCCCCATTTTATTAAATCGAATATCTAAATATGCGATTTGGTATTTCTTTCATTGAAACTTATAGCGTTTTTTTTTTCCTGGTAGTCGATTCTACTGATATAGCCAGGTACCCAGGTGAGTTTAAAAGCAAAAATTCTCGCGTGTTTTCACATAATTTCTCTCGTCCGTCGTTAATTTTGTTATCACCGTAGAGTCATCGATGGCTATACCAATAGAGAAGTTAAAAATTCGCTTCGAGTAATTACAAATAAATATAAAAGCGAAAACACGATGTAGGTTTATGGCCTGTTGGAATGAGCTTTGTTTTTTTTTGTTGTTGTTGTAGGTGCAACATGAAATGAATATCGGAGAAGGCTTGGGTAATTATTGTTATTTGTAGAAATGAGATTATGGACATTGAGAATCTTGAGAATGTTATTTCACTTGCGACTCGGGTAATGACTGTAATTATTGAATTAAAGGTGCAAAGAAGTTAAATATTGTTTGCATTCTGTGCAGCGAGATAAATGGGCACGATTTCAGCGATGCAGTAGGTCTACACAATGATTCAGTACTTATGGCTGCCATTAGTGCCATTCTACCAGGTGCTTCCGTGGAATGTAGGTTTTTATAGGTAGGTATTATGATGATGAAATGAAATTTTGCTAAGATGAACTTGAAAATATTTTCTCTTGATTTTATTGGATTTATCTGATTTGAAATGTTCTTTTTTGGAAATTAGAGTAAATTTCCTTTTATCAAAATGCAGATGATTACTTGATTTTTTCGAAATGATTATTTTATTTAGGTATTCGGAATTTCATTCTGATTCGAAATATTTGAACATTATTCCACTCTACGTTTCAAAATTTTCACTTCATGGAAAATAAAATTCAGACCTGATATTTTCAAAACTCAAACTTTAAGACCATTCGTTTGGGATGTTTTTCATTTAAAAAATTGTAGAAAAAACGATTCATTTCAAGTAGAAATGAGAGGAGGAGGGAGAGAAGAAGTGCAGGTATCTTTGGGTCATGAAAATTTGAAAAAAAGTAGATCATTGATTTTTAAAGTTTTTTCATAATTGAAATGTCAATTTGATAGGGAAATTTCATTTTGATTGAAAACAGGCAGGTTTTAATAATTTTAAGATATTACGAGGTTTGAAAATTTTTTAATGTAGGTATTATTTATAAAACGTTACTATTTTGAAAAATAGATAGATATTTTATTTGGGCCATTTCATGATTTTTAATAAGATAGTTAAAACGTAAAATTATATTTTCAAATCTAGAGGGGGGGGGGGTGAAATGGAAGGATGAAAAATATAGAAAAATTCTGTACTGACAGCATAAAATTTTTAAAGAGAATTTTTTGGTTGCAAATGCAAAAATATGTCTTGAAAAATAATATCAGCATCTAGGTATATTTTTTTTCAAATTTTCCAAAAAAATCCTGATTTTTACCAAATTTTTGACTCAAAAATCTCATTTTTACAATCAAAACCAAATGCTGAAAATCAGAGAGAAAAAATTATGCTTGAAAGTTTTAATCTGGTGTAAAAATGTTTGAGTCGTGTGTATGTTGAAAATTTCCTTTCAATTTTAGAAAAAAAAAAAAGAGGTATTTGAACTTATTCATCGCATCTTTTCAATTCTCAAAATTACTGATAACTTGATAAGCAATTTAAATGGATTGCTAAGTATTTATTTTTGTTAAATATTTTTTGAACATTCAGGGATAGGCATTTTAAAAAACCATCAAATAGTTAAAAAATGCTTCAGCTATCCACAAAATCTTATGAAATAAAGATTTTTTTCACATTTTAATTCAATTGAATAAAAATATTGAAAAAATTGCAAATGGGAAAATTTTACCTGCAAAAATTATGATATGCAGCTTATTCCACGTAGCAATTAGGTAATCAAAATTTTGGGAAAAATGAAAAATAAATGAAATGAAGAAATGAAAAAATCCATTGGGTAAACCAAGTTTTTTTTCCTAACAAATATTATAATGTGATTGATCTGCAAAAATCTATCGTCAAAAATTAGTAGGTACCCAGTTTTGATGGAATAATTTTTCTTCATCAAAATTATGAATTTATCTAAAATTTTCTTATCTTATTTCATAATTCAAATTCTGTATTTTGTAAAAGCAATAAAAAAGTTTTTCCGGCAAAAATTTTAGTTTTTCAAATTATTATTATTATTTTTTTAATTACCGTATGTGACCCTGCCGTAAGGAAAGGACCTTGTGTAAAAAAAAATCGATGTCTTCATTTTTATGAGTTTGGTCTAGATTTGATGCCATTTGAACCAAAAACGTGAAAAATGAGATATCGATTTTTTTTTACACTAGGTCCCTTCTTTCCGACAGGGTCACATATACATAGAAGGGGGAAGAGGGTCACGAAGCATTTTGACCCTCTTTTCCCTCCAGCCCATTCTGAAAATTTGAAAAAAAATTGCTCTATAATTTGGTTGTTTTCATTTGTTATCTTATAAATAAGCAACAAATTTGAATTCAATGAAAATAATTATCTATTTGAGATTTGAGATATCACTTTAGATTTGAATGAAAGTAAGATTTTCAAAACGAATGCATCGTACGTGCTTGTAGGTACTTATTTTAAAATCTCTAGTTTTAAAAATTAAGCTGCTGAAATCGATTTTTTAATTCTCGAAGGGTTTGAAAATTGAAAAATCATAATTTTGCAATAGAACTGAGAAATTTTCGAAAAATAAGTTTTTTTTCAGTAGGTAAAATTTAAGGTAAAACGTTTCTTCGGAATATCAATCAATCTCCCAAAATTCAGTTTTACCATTTCCAGCCATTTTGAAGCTTCTAACCTGATTTTTTCCTCAGTATTTTAAATTTATCTAAAACACGAAAAGATTGAGTTAATTGAATTAAAAATTGGTCTATTTGCCACTTTTCTCTTTTGAATAGTTTAGCAAAATAATTCACGTTGTGGTTACAAAAAAAAAAAAAAAAAATGAAAACATGTAGGTAATTGGCAGTCTTGGCACCTAGTGAAATTTTAATCGTCTAGTTGCTGGTCCTAATTTGAGGTAGGTACCTAAGGGAAATTTTTCTTCACCTGCTTTGAATCTTTTAAATGTGTTGGAAAAAAATTGACTAAAAAAGCTGAAAATGGAGCTTTTGCTTTTTCTCTGGTAGTTTTGAGATGAAAATCTCTAATTTTGTTACAAAGTTTCAGACAGACTTCATACGTTCACTTTAGACAATCTTCCCATCCTTTCAGCTTAATACTCTCGAATAAACCTACCATCTCTCAAATCCACACCACACATCTACATTCTATCCACTCTTACTCCAACTGTCCAAAAAAATCGCGACGAAAGTTGAATTTCGTATAATTCGAGCCTTCGGGAGGATATACGAGCGTCGATATAAATCTACGTTGGTATTTGAACTTTAACACGAGCCGATCATCATCGTGAAAAAAGCCACAGAACAGATCACCGTTCTGAAAATTTCTGCTACTGCTCCGTGTGTGAGTAAATTTACATGAGCCAGTGGTTAGTCAGCGTAGGTGAATCGTGACCGAACCTGTATAGAAACGGACCGACTTGTGCCAGTGCGTGCATTTGGTAAAGTACGCGCAAACGATATTTATAAAAGATAGGTTTTCAACATTTTTCTATGCATAAGTATAGGAATAGTTGAGACGTTGAGAGAGATACCTAGATATATTTTTTACATACATTTCTTTTCAACGAAAAATAAAAAGATTACTATGTGACTGATGTTGCAAAATGTAAGGAAATTATGACAGATTAATACCTATCATTGCTTTTATGTGAGTCTAATTTTATGCTCATGAGAAGGACGATTTCTTTTCGTGTGGTGCATCATTTTTTTTTACTATACGTACGGAAAATATCACAGGACAACTCCCTCCCTCCCTCCCCCCCAAAAAAAATCGTCTCATCATTGCAAAAATTGTCCAAATTCCAAATTGATTTGTGTACAGTAGATCTGAAAAACATAACAAAACTTACAATTTTTGGGCTTTTGGGGTGAAATTTTGGTTTTGATTAATTTTGGTAATTTCTTTTCTGCGTCTATGAAAAAATTGATTATTTTTTTTAGAATTTGGATGGTTCTAGACCTAAAACTATTCGAAAAATTGGCCTGGTTGCGCATTGTGCGCTTTCGAAAAAAACCGTGAAGACGTTTTTAGACTTGATTTTTTTTTTTTTTTTTGGAATCGTGGACTTGGCAGATTTTAAAATCATTTTGATACCTGCTGAAATTAAAAATTATGATTCTTTATGAAAAAAATCTCAATTTTAAACGAAAAAATGTTAGGTACTCGGACGGTTTTAGCATTAATGAGGGAAATATTTTCAATTTTTCTCAACTTTTTCCAACGCTTAAATTTTTTTTCAACATTTTTTCAAAATCTGCCCAAAAAATTTTCGTCTATTTTTTCGACGTCTTGGATATTTCTACTACATAAATGATTCTAAAGGATGAAAAATATTTTTATAAATCACCTGACGATTTTTCTCAAATATTGGAGCTGAGATGATTTATGAGATGAAAATAGATTTAAAAATCATCTCACGAGTTTTCTAGATGTAAGATGACTTCAGTTATAGAAATCATATCACGATTTTCCTGTGCTTTTGAGATTGGGATAATTTTTGGGATGAAACCTAATCTCATAAATCATTCAACGAATTTTCCGAGGGCATTTCCCAAAATTTGTTCAAACACTGAAATTTTCCTCGAAAAATTTCCCGATTCTAAAACTTTTCAACCATTTTTTATCCATAATTTATCCCGATTCTTATTTTTTTCAACTAGATAAAATTTTATCTAAAATTTTTTTGAAATTATTAAATGTTTTTCCACTGAAATTCATTTTGCTCCATTTTTTCTAACGCGATAATTTGACCCGAGATACATTTTTTTCAAACTCAGAAATTTAATCTCAAAAATTTTTCCAGCTTTGTAATTTTTTCAAACTCTGAAATTTTTCAACTCTAAAATCATTCCTCATGATGGAATAAAATTTACCAACACAATGGCATTTTTCTCATTTCCTCTCTATCTTCTCGAAATGTTTTCCAGCGAAAAATTTGTGTCAATTACTTTCCAACCTCAAAATTTCCTTCAAATCGGAATTTTTCTTAGAAATTTTCCCCTCCTTTTTTGACTCGAAATATTTTTTTCTATACTGAAATGTTTGCTTTGAATCTTTTCTCAAAACTTTGAAGCTCCAAAATTTGTTTTCAGTAAGTGCCAAATCTGGACAATGACGTTACGTCTCACTTGAAAAAAAAATCACAACACCTGAAAAAATTGAAAGTTATGGGAAAAAATCGAGATCAGGAAAAATGCTGAAAAAAATTCTGGAGTCGATTCAAAAAAAAAATTGATATTTTATGTCAAAAAATAGCCAAGAATGCTGATTACGACGACAATGAATAAATATAAAAATTTGAATAAATACATGAAATTTTGAGAAGCTTTGGTCGTTTTTTGAGAAATGACCAGAAACAATATCGCTGCAGAATTAAAAAAGAGTTGTTCATCATAGTTTTCTAAAAAAATTCCCAGAAACGACCACACTAATTAAACATTGAAAAATTGTCATTTCTCGTCGTTTTTTCAAAGAAACGACCAGTTGGAAAAAATTTCATTGTTGAAAGGAATTCTGGGAAAATATTTTGGAGTGTGAAAAAATATTAAAAAATTGAAAAAAAGTTACTTTGGAAATTTTTTTGGAAAAAATTTCTGAGTTCGATAAAATATTGGGATAAATTTCAGAGCTTTGAAAAACCTGAAAAAATTTTTACGTCAAGTATAAAAATGACGAAAATAATTTTGTGCGGTAAAAAAAAGATGCACAGCTCTCTCATTTTGAATCGGTGAAAAGTCTCTGAAAAAAAAGGTCAGAATTACAGCACACGAAAAATCAACACAATTTTTTGATTTTTAAGCAAATTTCAACTGATTTTTCAAAGAATTTCATATAATTTGTCAACTCTTCAGTGAATTTTCACCAATTTTTCAACAATTTCGTTTTCTTCAAGTGGATTATTTTTTACTGATTTACAACCGTGCTACAATTCCAACAGTTTTTCAGCCTCGGTAATTTTCACTGATTTTGAGAAAGTTCAATGAAAAGAAATAGTTCTTTCTGCGAGTACATACTTTCTAATTTATAAATCGGTGAAAATTATCAAAAATTACTAGAAAAAAAAAAGAAAAAAAATAGTCAGAACTGTAGCACAGTTGAAAAGTGAAAAAAAATCACTGAATACAAAAAAATTGCTGGAAAATCAGAAAAAATCTCAAAATCAGTGAAAGTCTTTGAAAAATCAACGAAGGTCTACTGAAAATCAAAGAATTTCGCTGATTTTTTCTGAACTGCAATTCTAACTAAGTAATAATCGGTGACTTATTACTGATTCAAAATGAAAAAGTGGGTATATTTAGACTCGAGTGTCATTGCCCAATTCACGCGGTACTCTCTCATTTATAAATCAGTAAAAATGATCGAAAATCACTGAAAAACAATCAGAATTGCAGCACAGGAGAAAATCAGTGAAAAAATTTTCACTGGAAACGAATCAGTGAGAAAAATCACTGAAAAATCAGCAATTTTTTTTAATTTAGCTGAAAAATCAGTGAAAATCTTTAAAAAATCGGTGAAAATTTTTGAAAAATTAGTGAAAACTTTTGAAAAATCAGTGAATTTCGCTGATTTTTCCTATGCTGCAATTTCGACTGTTCATCAGTGACTTTTCACTGATTCAGAATGAGAGAGTAGGTATTTTTATAAATCATGTCCAAGAATTTTCAAACTCATTTGATAAGAATGGACTCAAAAATTACGCCAGCGTCATGTCATAATATTTATTAATGGATTGGAATCATTTTGATCGAAAGACAGAAAACATATCGCCATAATGAACTAATTACTTAGTCAGAGAATTAAAAAAAAAAGGTGTTAAATATTTAACATTAATTGCATACATTATCTAATGGAAAGGTTGGAATCATATTCGGTGTGACATTTGGTCACTAATGCCAAACCGGTTACATAAACGTAAACATTTTAATCGATTAAAAATTACTTTTTGATTTGTCGACGACGAGACTACAATAACAATAGGTTCTTATGGCAGCTGCGGCGTCAAAACTGTATAATTGAAGAAAGCGAACTGGTCAGTGATCGGTACTGGTTTATTGTTTACCTTACCAGTTACCTTTATTGGATAAAAGAAATAAATTTTTGGAATAACTCTTGCCGCACCTTAGATCGCTTTTACTCTTATTCGCGTATACGTAGGTAAGTCTCGACCTTGCAATTGCAGCGAGCTTTCCATTGAAAATAAGACTTTACTGTACGTAGACGTGGCTTTGAAATGATCGTGATTTCATACTCGTGCCATTACACCCTTTTACCTTTTGTACTGGTATCGATACCGCCTTATGAATGGAACTAGCAACGTGATTAGGTAAATTAGAATTTCAGATTGTGATACTGCCACGAGTTGTGGCTTCTCATTCGGGTAATTATCGATTAGGTATGGAGTAAAAGGGGATCTTGTTTGATTGGCATGTTTTTCCTCAAATGCGTGATTTTTTTTTCCTCCTCGAGTAGGATAATTAAGTTGAGAATACGATTTTATTTATGCGTTCGGGTACGAATAGCTACGCGGATGAATGAGCGTACGTAATACGAGGTTTAGGTACCGGGTATTTAGCTGGACCTGCGTAATGAAAAAATTTTCTTTTCAGGTGTCATTTCATTGTTTACAAGAGTGAATTTGTTTCTGGATAATTGTGTCTCGATGAGTAGTTAACGTGGGTATTGCTGATCGCTTTTATGTGCCGCGGTCTCGTATTCGATCGGAGTGAATCGCATGTGTGGCCGGTGATGCGGATATGTGCGAGTTAGATGGTGAAAAGCGACAGATTCTGGGTGAATAGGATATTTTATGTAAGAATGCGTACGAAATCCTATATAATTAGTTAATTAGATATGTGAATTAGTTGAACATGTATATTTATCTGGATACCTTGATATGGTGATTTGGTTCCTAAAATTATTGAATATTTTTTTTATTGTATAATAATTGATACCAAAGTATAGGTGAGCGCCGTAAATTCCAAGGAAAAAAAATCAGGGACGAATCAGACGAATGGAAATTGATAAAGAAAAGAGACTGAAAATTTTCCATCATAATAGATTTTTTCTAACTTTTTCAACTCAGAAATACGATTTTTCCATCTCGAAATGGAAATTTTCCAAAAGAGGACATTATTTTGAAAAATTATCCTACTCAATTTTCTGACTAAAAATGAGATTATGGGAAACTTGCCTTCCATGCCCTTCACTGGGCTCAACCATCTCAAAAATATTAATCAATTTTGCATTTAAAAGTTTTGGACGTAATGTCCTGATTGAGAGATGGCAGAAAAAAATTGAAAAATACCATCATATTTTTCTAATTAAATAGGTAATATAATTCAAGATTTTCATAGATTTTCTTTCCATTTCAATTTATTCATTTCTCCCCATTCTCTTGAAAATTTGATTGCTTTATGTAGCTACGCACTTGGAAAAATTTGAAAATTCCATCATATTCCCTCATTAAAAACATTCAGTTTTACTTTGGTATTCTTATCCTATTCTCTTTGGATCTAGTAAATGAATTTGGAGTCAAATTGAGCCAGAAAATTCAAAAAATTAATTTCACTCTCCAAGTCAAAATTATTCGGTATCATCTGAATACCCTTCCCTGAAAAATTATTAGCTGATTTTTTTTTCATTATTTTCAATCTCTCCGGAAATTCAGAGATCTTATTTTCATAACATGACTTAAGAGGTTTTTCTTTTTAATGCCTTTGCAAACGTTAGAATCCCAAAATGGTCATTTTTTTAGAATACCCCAAATAAGAAGGTTCAAATTCAACCCGCTATTTTTCAGTCTTCTCGCATTATTTGAACTATGAACTACTTACCTATTTTTTGAATTGATTTTTAAACGCTGGTTTCGGCAAACTGTGAATGCCTCGGGAGAAATTTGTTGATTTTATGACCAATCCTTTAAAAAAGGCATATTTTTCAGACTAATAATATTTAAAAAATGTGAAAAAAATACAAATGAAACGTTTCAAATTCCAATCATTTTTGGGTCAAATTTTTGAATACCTACTCAATTCAAGAATTTTTGAACCATTCTGTGGAACTTCAATGATTTTATGACTGACTAATCACATGAAATTCTAAAAAGACAAAATTTATTTAACCCTTTAGTGCATGAATTTTCTTCAAAATTTTCCGAAAATTTCAAATTTGAAGTTCTACGTGCGCTATACAGAAAAAAAAGAATTCCTAACGGTAACTAGTAAGTTCTGAACGCAGTAATACAATCGCCTGAAAAATTATCATTTATCAATTTTTTTAAATTTAAAATTTAAAATTCCCTTAATAATTTAGTGAATGAATGCAAATTAAAAAAAAATTAGTTTGTAAAGAGGGATAAATTTTCAAAAAAAGCTTAAGATGAACCAAATTTGTCTGACTGGACCAAAAAAATTATAGAAGCAAAGAAACTAATTTAGAATTTGTACCTAGTGATTCCTTTTAAAATTTTTTTTGAAGAGATCAGAAAAAAACTATTTATCGTGAAAAATTTCTCGGCCAAAGAAATTTACAAAAAAGAGTTGTTGGACTGAGCATTGTTCCGAAGACGGTTTTGATCTCAAGCTCAAGTACAACGTGATAGAGAATTCAAAAATGATTATTCGTCGCATGGATTTTTAAATTTTCAAAATTTTTTCGTATAAATTCTTACCATTCTTGCTCCATTTTGGTTTCGGCTTGAAAGATGTAAAAAAATTTAAGCGTTACCGGTTTACTTATTCCACAATTGTCGAATCCATTTTTCAAGAATTTGGCTTTAAATTAAATTGACTGATCTAACTGGAAAGTTATGATCAGAGAAAATTTAGGAAAAGAGGTCTGATTTTCTTAAGATTTTTTCGTATTCAGATTTATTTTTTGGAAAATTGATCAAATGGTATGGGTAACACGAATAAATGACCATGCAAATGAAAGCTGCCTTTTTTGAGGGGGTGGGGGGGGGGGATAACCATTTTTAATAAAATAATCCATACTCCGTTCTCCAATGATGAGGATATTTTCAAAAAGGACAGGTCATGAACCGAAAACTTCAAGGAATTTGATGTTACGAACCACTAATCCAAAAGTTTCGAGGAATCAATGACAAATTCCAGTGTATCTGTAATCTGTAGTCCATTTTATTGATATAAAATAATGAAGCAATACGTTTTTTTGGGGGGGGGGGGAAGGGACATCATACTTATTTTCTCAAAATGAATTTTGTTCGATTGATTTTGAATTATTTTTTCCTTTCTTTTTTTTGAATTTTTTTTTCAAACTTTCTAAACTTTTTCTTCAAAATTTTCAAATTTTTCCTCTAAAAATTTTGAATTTTTCCTTCAATTTTTTTGAATTTTTCCCTCAAACTTTTTGAACTTGTTCTTCAAAATTGTAACTTTTGATTTTTTTTCCAAATCCAAAACTTTTGAATTTTTCCTCCAAAATTTTCAATCATTTTTTCCAAAACTTTTGAATTTTTTCCTCAATTTTTTTGAATTTTTCCTTCAAACTTTTTAAATTTTTTCTTCAAAACTGTTTTAATTTTTTCAAGATTTTCACATTTTTTCTCTGAAAATTTTGAATTTTTCCTCCAAATCCAAAACTTTTGAATTTTTTATCCAAAATTTTCAATCGATTTTTCCAAAACTTTTGAATTTTTTTTCAATTCTTTTGAATTTTTCCTTCAAACTTTTTGAACTTTTTCTTCAAAATTTTTAAATTTTTTTTCAAATTTTTCCTCTGAAAATTTTGAATTTTTTCTTCAATTCTTTTGAATTTTCCTTCAAACTTTTTGAACTTTTTCTTCAAAATTTTCAAATTTTTTCTCTGAAAATTTTGAATTTTTCCTCCAAAACTTTTGAATTTTTCCTTCAAACTTTTTAAACGTTTTCTTCAGAAATTTTGAATTTTTTTCAAAATTTTCACCTTTAGAATTCCTCAAAAAGATCTTGAGATTCTTTTTCAAAATTTTGGAATTTTTCTACAAGATTTTTGATAAACGGCGTGATTAAAAGCGACCTAAGCGAGTAAAAAGTGGTATTTCGCGACATGGATGCTGTAAAAAAAATCTATATCATTATTACCTACATACTCGGGTAAATACCCAAAAGATTTTAATAAACAGTATTATGACCCAATTATTTCCCTTACTTTTCCCTTTCAAAAACTAGTATTTCCAAACCTACCTTCCCTTCTAACAAATTGCCTCATCTCGAAAAACAGATCCCGGCGCATTAAAAAACAAATTTTTCACCTCGTCAATTAACTTTTAAACAAACACCAATCGTCATCTCAGTGAAACTGTATCTGCCAGGTATGACCATAAACAAACACTAAAATCCACGCTCTCGGTTAATTCACATCACAACGTACATAATTCTCAAATTAACATAAACTCATCCACTTTCTTCGATCAATTGCAATCTGATTGATTAGTTTTTTCTTCAAATGTGAAATGTTAATTAGCAACTTTGTATGGAACCTATGCTTCTCATTCACATACAACCATCATACATTATATTAAAACCGGAAACCGAAAGTTTGCATTAAGCATCCAGCAGCTTTGTCTAAGAACAGGTGCACGGGGGAATAGAAGGGAAAAATGCGAAGAAGACAAGTTGCAAGTATTGATGCGCCGTCGCGAGTATTATCGCATTGGAAATCATGTAACACGTGCTTGGTTTTATTCGAATCACACAAGTCGGTGGAAAAAAAGAGAAGAATTAATCCGTACAAATGCGGTTTCGTAATTCCGTCTATAAATTAATGCGACGCACGCAATTTTCTGCATCTGCGTAAAAAAAAACACCAAATACGGAATGTACCATTGGTCGAGAGCATCTCGATCCGTAGAAAGTGTCCGCTTCTTTATACTTCGGGTAGTTATTCGAAAAAACGCGTAATTTCTTCAAAACAGCAAACTCTCATCGTAAATAATAAAAATTTTAATTAGAGGCGTAATTATAACAGTACCATGACCGCGCGGACGATACGGTAAATCACGTCCTATGTCCGCAAGCGATCGTAGGTAAATATAAAACGCTGGCACGTTGGCTCTTTTTTCAAGAGTATAATTCATTGTGATGTCCCTACGAGTAAGTATAGGTAATTAACTGCTTGTTTTCTTCTTTATTGGTATAAAAGATGTTTCGCTGCGATGAATTTTCGGCCAGCGTTGTAAAAAGAAGACGCCGACACTTGGTCTAGTCAATTAGTTCGTTTATAATTAAGTATTAGGATTTTTTTTCCACATAAGTTACGATGTGACGAAATACATTTATTATACAATATTTTTATACTCGCACGAAATTGGATACGAGAATATTTTGTAGCTGCATATGAAATACAAAGTTGCTATGAATTTATTGCAATTTTGATCTTTAGAGGGGATTTTGCTGGAATGTGGGATTAGCCATGGTTCATCTTATGAATTGGCAAATGTGTGCGGTGCCGGTGGATTTACGAAATATTCTACTGCAAAATTCGTGCTGGTGAATGGATTGAATAATTTAGAACCACAAGAGTATGTATATATATTTTATCTTTGGATATCATAAACGTTTGGTAGATTCGCCTTGAAGGTCTTATTTTAGATGGGTATTTAATAAATTACCACAAAACAATAAAGAAACAACGATCAGCAATTGCTAGGTATTGAGAATTGCTTTGCCTATAAGTCACCACGGGTGCCACTCACTCTGGTCATAAATCTGTTTCGAGGTCGATGTTAGTCGGAAGTAGGTATGGATAAAGCTGGAAATTTTTTTCGTTTCGAAGAATTTATGGAACGTAAATTAAATGGCCGGAGAATGAAATAGGTATTTGTGAGAGATATTCAAGCTCATTAGTTCGCTTTGGAATGATTTCGAAATTAGAATTGTTTGAGATTGAAAGAATCAGAAAGATGTCAATAAAAATATTGAAAAAACTTCAAATCGTTAAAAATTGCTCTAAAAAAGATATTTCTTCTTCATTTCATTGAGTTTTCATAGAAAATTTGAAAAAAAAAATTGAAAAATGATTGCCTTCTTTCCAAAAAAAAAATCGCTCACGAAAAATGATTTTCCTGCTCCAATTTTAACGAGTATTCTAGGAGGACATGTAAAATTTTTTGGATTCTCCGAAGAAGACGACAAAATAATTTTTGGAAAACAATCCTAAAAGAAGATACATTTCGAAAAATCACATTTGAAAAGTAAAAAATTCATATTTTAAAAAACAATAGTTACGCCTTTTCAGCCTTTTGAGGGGGGGGGGGGAATCTGCCCGAATTGCTTTATTGTTTAAATTTTTATAGACACAAGATTCGAAGGAAAAAAATCATTTAGGGGATTCATTTCAAAAAAGGCTGAGAAAATGAAAAATGGCAAACGACCCTTTCCAAATCTCAAAAGCTGTAATTTTGTGTCGTTTATTATTATTTTTTTTAAAAAACGAGTTTCGATCCATCTAAAGGTGAGATGTTTCTTATCTTTTCTTCAAAAATGACAATTTTTGAGTCATTCAAGTTGTCGCGCATCTTGAAAAACACGAGAACAAATTTTGATCATCCATCAAAGTTGTCGATCTTGTCGTATCATAAAAACAACACGAGGTGACCATTTTTTAATCTCAAAAAATGTTTCTTCCTGACGACTGACGTTTTCTTCAAAAAACTACACCAGGCGGAAATATTACAGTTTCAAAAATTGTCGTTCTCTGATCAAAAAACGGAAAAGAATTTTTGATCTATTATTTTTGTCGTTTTTCGTCGTGTCCTCAAAAAACGATATCAGGCGACAAAATTTCAATTTCAAAAATTGTCGTTTTCTGTCGTTTTTTCAAAAAACGACAATTTTTGATCCATTATTGTTGTCGTTTTCTGTCGTTTATTTTAAAAAAACGACAAAAATTACAGTTTAATGATCCATTATAAAGCTGCGGTTACCTACCTGTTGTTTCTTCATGAAAACGACAAAAACTTCAATTTTTGATTCATTAGGTATGGTATTTCTCTCTAATGAACGACAAAAACTATTATTTTTGATACTTGAAATTGGTGTCGCTTGCTGTCGTTTCATCAGAAAACGACACCAGGCAGCAGTTCTTCAATTTCAAAAATTATCATTTTTGTCGTTCCTTCAAAAAATAACCAAAATGATTATTTTTGATCCATTTTTGTTTTCCTTTCCTTTTTTTTTTTTTTTTTTTTTGAAAAAAAAACACGACAAAAACGACAATTTTTGATCCATTTTTGTTGTCGTTTCCCGTTCTTTCTTTTGAAAAAACCCCACGACAAAAACAACGATTTTTGATGCGTCAATGTGTCGTTTCCTGTCGTTTCTTGAGAAAAAAAACGACGAAAAAACAATTTTCGATTTATCAAAGTTATAGTTTCTTGTCGTTGCTTGAAAAAATGCCAATTTTTGATTCATTATTGCTATCGTTTCCTCAAAGAATGACATCGCCGACAATTCTCCAATTTCAAAAATTGTCGTTTTCTGTCGTTTCTTCAAAAACCGACGAAAATTACAATTTTTGATCCATTTTTGTTTTCCTATCATTTCTTCTGAAAACGACAAAAACAACAACTGTTGACCTATCAAAGTTATCATTTCTTGTCGTTGCTTATAAAATGACAATTTTTTGATCCATCGAAGTTATTTTCCCTGTTGGTTTTTCAAAAACCGACAAAACGACAATTTTGATTCATTATTTATTGTTGTCGTTTCCGGTCGTTTTTTCCAAAAACAATACCAGGTGACAATTTTTTAATTTCAAAAACTATCGTTTTTTTAGAATTTCCTTCAAAAATTGAATTGAAGCTGTCGTTCCTGATCGTTTTTTCAAAAAACGACAAATACTACAATTTTTGATCATTATTGTTGCCATTTACTGTCGTTTTTTTTCAAAAAATTACGAAAATTAAAATTGTTGATCCATCAAAGTCGTATTTTCCTGTCATTTCTTCAAAGAACGACGCATGTGACCAATTTTCAATTTCAAATACTAAGTATCATGGTCTATCGTTTTTTAAAAAAACGAAGAGAATGAAAACTGAAAATTTTCCAGCACTGAAAAAAGCTTTTGAATTTTGAAAACGGTATATGAAAACAATAGCGCACTTATAACCGCGGATTATTCATGTTGGTGACCAATTTGATCGATCGGAGAACAATTTTTCATGATTGGTACCTGTCGAATCAAAAAATTTTTAGAAACTACAGGAAAACTACTCGTTAAAATCGAAACGTTATTTATTTATTCTGAATCGATCTAATGAGTTTTTGAGAAGTTTTGTAGCCTCCAGAATAGGTATTCGTCTTAGAAATCAACTTCACCTACAGGTAAGAAATTTTCACCTTTAGTCGATTTGAAAGGTCAAAAGTGGATATTGATCAATTTTCAGTTCTTTACTTTGATGCGAAAAGATCATTTCTAATTTTCACTGAAGAAAAATCTGAAGTTGGCTTGATAGTTGGACGAATTTTTAAAAATTAGAGTAGGTGACAAATTTTAGCTTTTTTTGTAGATTCGATCATAATTTTTTGGTCAGTGTATAGAGCATTTTTGAAATTAAAAAAATTCTTAGAAATTGAGAAACTGATTGTGGAATTTGGATTTTTGGGTATGAGGTTCTAATGTGATGAATTTCGATTCATTTTTGACTCGTAACGAAATTTCACAGCTATTTGAGATACCTGCCTTATGATAAGTTGAAAAATATTGATGAATTGTTGACGTTGATACTAAAAATTTTTTTATAGATATTCGCGGCTCATCTCACATAAACACCTTTTCTTTCAGTTTATTGAAAAAGAATAAAACTAGAGTTGTTATACCCAATACACAAGTGAACTTTATTATATCATTAATTTGGCCATCGTGTTTCCACATATTTACACATTAACAACACGCTTGTAAAAAAAAGAAACCCGATAAAAAAAAAGATACCACAACGATTTAGTAAAGAGAAAAACACCGCTTCGTGATCATTGCTCGCAAACACGAGATCACGTTGCAATAAAATAATTTCAAATGGAGCCAGCACAAGTACAAGCTTTTAAAAGTATAAGGTAGGTGATTATCGAAATTATAACGTCTACTCGACGTTTACAATAGCGAATGTAAGAAAATTAGTACAAAGCTCATAATGGAAATAGAAATACAGCAAATTCAACCTGTCTTAAAATCAGTCATTAAATTGCTGGCTTCGGGTTTGGCGATTGAAAATCGATGACCTTGGGTGCTACAGCACGAATCACTAAGTAGTAATGTCACCGCGAGCAATTTGCCGCAGATAATGGACACCAACGAGGATTCGAAACGTACGATCATTATACGCGAAAATGCTCGAAAAAGGCATACGAATAAATGGACCGAAAAAAAAGAAGCTTTACGCTGAACGCGGTTACGTCCTTGTGTACCTAAACGGCGAGTGTTATCACAAGTCTGTCGTCGCGTTAAAAGATGTGTACTAAAGAGAAAGTGATCGCAGAATTCAAGTCTGGACCGGTAATTGCATCTTCGTTTACGAAGAATTCACAAAGCGGATTTTAGCTTAGGTGTGTGCGCGCTTAAAAATAAAATGGGAAGTATATTGGAGATTGCGTGAATTATTGTTTATGTTTATGAAGTAATGTGGATGTACTTTTTCGAATATTTATTGGTTAGGAGAAAATAGTCTCGTTGAAATAGTCTGCGAATAAAATTTACGATGTGTTGGGTCAGGTTGAGGCGAATTTTTGTCTAATTACTTGTAGGTTTTAGTGCTTATTCGTATTTTTTTTTATGTTTTCTACTCTTAGGTATGAATTCTTGGTTCTCAGTGCTGTTTACTATAATTCACCCTAATCATATTTCATGAGGATCAAAGTTCGATTTTCCCCTTATTTTTTTTTCTTTAAATAATAAATCGATTTACTAATTTTATTATTTTTTACAAGTGATATGATAAGTCAAAAGGTGAAAAAGAATCTAAAATATCAAAGTTTTGATTGCTCTGTTCGGGATTGGAAGCGGGTAGTCAAGAGAACTGCTTTCTCTTCAATAAATAATTTTTCAAAATTTCATCTGGTTTCGGAAAAACTTGATTTCGAGTGAAAAATTCCAAAGCTGAGAATTGCGGTCTGTATGTTCGAAACATATGAAATAATAACTTACGTATCAAAAATTTTCAATTTTTGGCTTATTCAACTGGGCTCACTGTCACCTTTTTCAGAATAGTGTGTTTTTAGAAGAGACAATGCCTTTGATCTGATTATTCTCGACTTTTCAAAAAGGGAAAGAGATAACGATTTATTGGCCTCATTGAAGAAAACGATTTATGATCTAGACATGTTGTCCCATTTCAACATATATTGGCATTTGGACATAATGTCCCTTCTGGACATATTCTCCCTTCTGGACATATTCTCCTTTTTGAGAATATTGTCCCATCAAGACACATTGTCCCTTCTGGACATATTCTCCTTTTTGGTCATATTGTCCCTTCTGGACATATTGTCCCATCAGGACATATTGTCCCATCGGGACATATTGTCCCATCTGGACATATTGTCCCATCTGGACATATTGTCCCATCAAGACACATTGTCCCTTCTCAACATATTCTCCTTTTTGGGCGTATTGTCCCATCAGGACATATTGTCCCATCAAGACACATTGTCCTTTCTGGACATATTCTCCTTTTTGGGCATATTGTCCCATCAGGACATATTGTCCCATCGGGACATATTCTCCTTTTTGGGCATATTCTCCTTTTCGGGCGTATTGTCCCAACAGGACATATTGTCCCATCAAGACATATTCTCCTTTTTGGACATATTGTCCCATCAAGACATATTCTCCTTTTTGGACATATTGTCCCTTCTGGACATAATTGTCCCTTCTGGACATAATTGTCCCTTCTGGACATAATTGTCCCTTCTGGACATAATTGTCCCTTCTGGACATAATTGTCCCTTCTGGACATAATTGTCCCTTCTGGACATAATTGTCCCTTCTGGACATAATTGTCCCTTCTGGACATAATTGTCCCTTCTGGACATAATTGTCCCTTCTGGACATAATTGTCCCATCAGGACATAATTGTCCCATCAGGACATATTGTCCCATCAGGACATATTGTCCCATCAGGACATATTGTCCCATCAGGACATATTGTCCCATCAGGACATATTGTCCCATCAGGACATATTGTCCCATCAGGACATATTGTCCCATCAGGACATATTGTCCCATCAGGACATATTGTCCCATCAGGACATATTGTCCCATCAGGACATATTGTCCCATCAGGACATATTGTCCCATCAGGACATATTGTCCCATCAGGACATATTGTCCCATCAGGACATATTGTCCCATCAGGACATGTTCTCCTTTTGGGGCATATTCTCCTTTTGGGGCGTATTGTCCCATCAAGACACATTGTCCCATCAAGACACATTGTCCCTTCTGGACATATTCTTCTTTTTGGACATATCGTCCCATCAAGACATATTGTCCCATCAAGACATATTGTCCCATCAAGACATATTGTTCCATCAAGACATATTGTTCCATCAAGACATATTGCCCCTTCTGGGCATATTGTCCCTTCTGGACATGTTGTCCCTTCTGGACGTATTTTCCCTTCTGGACGTATTCTCCGTTTTGGGCATATTGTCCCATCATGACATATTGTCCCATCATGACATATTGTCCCATCAAGACACATTGTCCCTTCTGGACATACTCTCCTTTTTGGGCATAATGTCCCATCAGGACATATTGTCCCATCAGGACATGTTTTCCCTTCTGGACATATTCTCCTTTTTGGGCATATTCTCCTTTTGGGGCATATTGTCCCTTCTGGGCATATTGTCGTTTCTGGACATATTGCCCCTTCTGGACATATTCTCATTTTGGGCATATTGTCGCATCAGGACATGTTGTCCTAAAAAAACATATTGTCCCAAAAAGGGATATATGTACTTCTTTTTGAGGGTATTGTCGCATCAGGATACACTGTCCCATCAGATCATATTGTCCTATCGGGACGTATTGTCCCAACAGGACATATTGTCCTATTGAGACCTCTTATTGCTCTTCAAATTTGTCCCCATGCCTGAATTTTCTCTGCACGACGCGGCCCTGGTCATAGAGACAAGTACAAACTCCTCTGATTGGCCACTTTTATTAAAGAGATCATCCGAAAACAATGATTGAAACAAAATAACGAGTAAAAAATAATACCAAAGCTGACTTTTGAAGCTGAAAGGGAAATTAATTAATCATTACGTTCCAGTCACCTTGCTGACGGCGCCAGTCTCTATGAAACTCACTCCGGTCTAAATTTAACTTCATCCGACTACAGGTAGCATAATATCAAGTTGATTCAAACTCGAACACGTCGCATCGTCACGTTTAGTCGTTCCTGCATCTCATTGCGACACCGAAAAGAAAAACTCACCCGCTATGAAATTAAAATCAGGTGAAAATTTTCGTTAGACCTGCACTCCCAGCCGATAATCGACTTCTGAAAATACCTGTACCAGTATGCAAAATTGTTGATAATGTAATAAAACCGATGCGGTAACCTTCATTACAGTTCATGCCTCTTATCCTATACACGTGCGATGGCTCGATCATGGATTTTTTTTTAAAGATGATCGTATTTTTTCAAGTAGATTTTAATTATTTTTGCCGAAAATGAGATTTCGACGATACACGCTCAAAATTCAAGTTCATTTCTCTTCAATTTTTTCAATAGGTACTTAGATAAATTAAAACTTATCCGAAGTTTATTAAATTCAAAAATAATTTCCACTGCGAATTTTTTCCATTTTTAAATTTTTTCAGAATCTTTCAAATTATGGGTTTTTCTTAAGAAAATTCTGAATGTCTTCTTAATTGATTTTGGAGAAATCTTAAAATCAAGAACTTGAATTCAAGAATCTGAGTGGAAAAAATTGGAAGTTTAAATTCGACAAAATCAAAATAGGAAAAATTTTGAGATTATTTTTTTGAATAAAAAAAACTTAATGTCAAAAATTCTTTGAAATTGAGAAAATTGGCCTTAAAAATTTTTCAGACTCTGATTTCCTCAATTTTTTTCAATTTCTTTCGACTTGAAAATGTTTTCCAAATTGATTAAATTTTTCCTTAAATATTTTCAGCAGCAAAATTTTTTTGACTAACAATTTTTTAAAACTTGTTTTTAAATTTGAATTTAATTTGAATTTTTTAAAAAAAAATCTGCTTTGTTTTTTAACCTTCTTTCAACTTGACAATTAATGTAAAAAAAAAATTGGATCAAATTTTGAAAAAAAAAATGAATTAATAAAATTGAAAAAAATTCTAAATTGAACAATTTTGATTTACAAAGGAGGTAAGTATTATAGACATACCTCCCAACTTATAGTAAAATTTGGAATCCAAACAAAATGAATCAAAAGTACATACATCATAAAAGAACTCTGTCTGAAAATTTCAAACACCAATGTTCATTTTTCTAAAATTATGGCAAATTTTTGACATTTCAAAATTACTAATTCATCGCCCTGCAAAATATTAAAATTTGATCCAATCAACAAAAAAAGCTGAAATTTGGTGTATCCCCTATGTCTGACCTCTCGAGTCGATTGAAAAAGGTTTCAAGACGTTTTGAAGATTTCAGAAATTTTTTTGAATTTTCTAGCAATAAAAATTACTTATAGGAACTTCAATACTTATAATCGTGAATAACCAAGATACTGAATTACTGATGACCTAATTAATTGATTAAAACAGAATTTTCTAAAATTTGCAACTTTGAGTTTAAATCCATATTATTTGATGGAAAATAAATTTTTTTCCTGGAAACCAATATTGGTTATTCGCAATTGGTGCTGTGAAGTTTATATGAGCCATTTTGATATAGGATTTTCTCCAGTGCTGGGAAATACAAAAATTTTCTTAAGGCTTTGAAACATCTTGAAACTTCTTCGAGTCGATTCCAAAGCTGAAAAATTTGATATAATACCAATTTTCAGTTTTTCTAGTCATTGGATCAAATCTTAACATTTCTCTGGGCGATGAGATAACTTTAAAATTCCAAAAAAAAAAAATCAGTTCCTAAAATTTCAGGTACGGCGTTCTTTAATGATATATTTTTGATTTATGGTGGGGAGGAGGGAGGGAGGAAGATTCAAAATTTCACTTCGAGTTGGATACTTCTCTGATCAGAATAAATTTGAACTTGGATCTTCGAAATCTCATTTTTGGCAAAAATAATTAGGAGCTAGAAAATATTTTTATTCGAATGTCTAGATGTATAAAAAAATCACATGTCTATGATGTGCTTAGTACATATTTGTAAAATCGATATCAGGTTTTGCATCTTCGATTGCCATCTCTCGAAAATATTGAAGTCAAGGTGAAAAATAATCGGCAATATTTTAGATTTATTTAATATCAGGCTATCTGTGATTTTTTTCTACGAATAAGTCCATTGATGGATTGCAGACTATGCACCTTCCATGAAAAAAAAAATCCTAAGTAACTTAATCTTCATCGCGTATAAAACGATCCATTAAATATTTTACGCCTATTGAAAATATTTCATTTAAATGATGGGATAATTATTCAAAACGCACCGATCGAATTTTTTTAAAGGACGTAATAAGTTATATCTAGTTTCGACGGTGAAGGTAGCACCAACGGTACCAATTTGATGCTACCATAGGTATCTAATTATGCAACACATAATAAACCGACCAGCATTCTAAAACGAATTCCTTATCAGAACGAATCACTGTAACACAGAGAGTATACCTAAGAAATGTAAATAAACTCGACTGATATCATCTTACATATGGGTGATTCGAGTTCAAATTTTTATTTGCGCTTTCAAGTATACGAGTATATCGCCGCACAGTACTTTAATTTTCTATACAACGGCAACGTTTTATTTAATCAAGAGACATAGTTTCTCTTGCTACCTGAGTAGGTAAGTATATGGTCTTGTCTCAACGTCCGCATACAAATTATAACGTAGGCTAGGTACTTACTCTCACACGTAAATAGATCTCTAAAATATTACAATGTTTCATTTTCATTTTATCAGCTTAATTTAGGTTTAATAACGTCTGCCATAGGTATGCGACAGTTGAACTAATGGAATTGGCATTCTTTCCATACGCCATTCTGTCGGTTCTTAATTACGGACCAGTCGTGTATATGGATTTGTTACGTCCTCCTGGTATGTTTATATTTCAGTCAAAATAAATTATAGAGATGGTTATTAATATTTTTGATGAAGACGATGATGGTGATCTATTGTGATATGAGAGTTCTCGGGTGGTAAATGATTCGAGTCGGTTAATTTGGTAGCTTGATCGTTTTAATGGATGTTTTTATTCTTCTTCGGTCGACGATTAATTCAATGGATCGAAATTGTACAGTGGTATTTGATGCCCGATCCTAATGACAATTTGATTTATCATATTTCTTAATACGGATGGTATCTGGATTATATTTTTATGTAGGCATCAAATGGGAAATTTCCAACTGTGATGGAGGTTTCGTAATTCAAGTTTTGTGTTTTTTTTAAAAATGTCTTTCTGATTTATCAGTTTGTACGCTTAGTTTTATACAACTCCAAAATTGCTCAAGAAGGCATCTCCGAGACATCTACCGGATTATGCAATTCAGACTAAGTTTTGATTTGAAGGGATCAGGAGGAGAGAAGATTTCTCAATGAAAAATTCTTTTAAATTTAGAAATCGTTGAAATTTTTGCAAAACCGTATAGGTGTCCCTTACAGAATTACGTAACTATACTGAAAGCTAAGAATTTTTCACAATTTTTTTTTTTAAATTTGGCTCAAAAATTGTTTTTTATACTTCAAGTGCTCTAATTTTATATTTTTGGCCTAAAATGTAGGTATCAATTTTTCTAATCAAGTTTCTCAATTTGATCTTTAATTTTGATTCTTACCAGTGAAAGTCTGAAAAAGTTTTCAATTTCTGTGCAATAAATAATGAAATAAAGTACTTTTTTTTTAAATTTTCAACAAGTTCATCCATAATTTTTTCATGTTTTTTTTTTTTTGTATTTTCCCACCTCATTTCCATTTATTCACGCGTCAATTTTTGGAACATATTTAAAAAGTTTGAGCTCAAAAATTCAAAATTTCTCAAAAATGCTGAAATTACATTTTAACTGATATTTTTATACTGCTCGTGAAATTTTCACATTATTTTGATACGTCATGTCATGTCAATTATTTGAAATTCCTACTCATTAAAGAGGGTTGCACTTAAAATTCTCAAAAATAAAATTTACCTGATTTTGAGCTCACAATTATTGAAATATGTTTGAATTAAATTTTCATTAATATCTTTCTACTGCTCGTTAAATCTCATCCAATTTTGACGGATCACGTGTCAATTATTTTAAAAAAAGTATTAGGTACTAAAAAATTGGTCTTTGCTTGAAATTTTCATAAACTGCTCGAAACAAATCTTGGTCAATATTTTCAAGTTTTTGATGAAATTATACTTAATTTTCACAAATCACGTGTTTATTTTCTAAAAGTGCTCAAAATCGACCATATTTTTGGCTCAAAATTGTTCAACAATGCTCAAATTACATTTCCACTATTATCTTTTTACTACTCATGAAATTTAAATCCATTTTGATTGAAAATTAATCACAACTTTTTATGCCTACAGTTTTCTATAAATTTTGGCTTGATGGGTGTGGGGGTGGGGTTTCTTGTCCCACAGACCATATGACCTATATAGAGCTATATCATTAAGTCACAAATGGCCAAATTACAAATTTTATTTTAAAAATGCACATTAGGAGTAGGTACTGACATACCATTAAAAAATATCTGGAGTGAGAGGAGTGTCCACTACCATTCTATAATTTTTTTTTCCATCCTTGGTCAAATTTTGAAAATGGTAAAAATGGAAAGGATTAGGCTCCTGTACCCTTTCGTTCTAGGGCAATTTTAATGCTCACTTTTCCAGCCATTTTTTTCTTTTTTTTTTTTTTCAAAACTCTTCCTCCAAATTGTCAAAATTCATCACAGAAATCAAAATTCTGGGTTAAAAGTTTTGGTATTGACCAAGTTTTAATTAACAGAACTAGGAAGTGCGAAAATTTTAGGTAGGTACCTATTCTCACTTAGGTATAAATCGGAAAACACTCAGAATTACAGCACAGTAATAAATCAGTGAAAAAATTTCACCACAGGCATACAGTGAAAAATTCTGGAAAATCAGTGGAAATTCTCTGAAAAAATCATTGAAAATTCCCTGAGCTGAAATTCTGATTTTTTTTTTAGTTATTTTTCACTGATTCAAAATGAAAAAGCAGGGAAAAAATAACGCAAATAAAATACGTTCTGGGAATTTTTTAAAATGATTTTTAAACTTTGTTTTCCCAACTTTTAATTATTTCATTTTACTCATTTTAAACAAGTTTTTCATTTTTTTTTTTGAGAAAATTCTCAATTTTGAATTTTTTTTGACGAATGAGTGTCTTCCTTCCTCAAATGACCAGTTCTCTAAATTTTTATCGTGATATTTCAACGATTTTGGTATACACCATTTTATGAAAAAAAATTCGAACAATTTTTGTAGAATTTTAAAATCATTTGTTCAACATTTACCTACCCTGGTTTCTTTTGCTTTCTTCACGAAAAATCAATTGCAACAATTTTTTCGTCTTTCTTGGTGCCAATTTTTTTTTTAGTACATACATCAATATGAAGTTGAAAAAAATTTTCACCAGAAGAGGTAACATCAACAAAAATGATCCGAGATTTTGAAAATCTACGATCCTTAAATTTACACTGCTGAAATGCACCAGAATTACGATAGGTACCTAAAACCTCAAAGATTAATACCCAGATAGGTAATAATTTCAATGACGAATAAAATTCAAAATATTTTTGAAGTCTCATCGGCGATTTGATTTGAAAAAAATCTCTTATTTTACAAATATTTGATCTAATGACTTGATTTTTCGTGGTAATTACGACGACAAAAAAAGTAGGTATACAAAATTTTAAAAAAACTTGACCATTTTTTTCACAAAATGAGAAGATTTTTTCAGTTTTGCCTTCAAAATTGTCAAAATATTGTCTCTTTTTCTTATTGAGACTCACATATTCTTAATTCGTAGACACATTTTTTGCCTATACCAGCAATTCGATTTTTCAATTTTTTCAAAAAATTCCTCTATGTCACAAAATTTTCCCAGTTTTCCAACAATTGAATTTATTTTGCCTTAAAAATTTTTTCTAAATCGTCTGAAAATTTCCAGTTCCAAAAAATACATGATTTGATATCCTTCTCCACCTCCCTCTTCTTCAAAACAGTGTAGATTTAATTCTAATAGCTGTGGTGCATTTTGCGCAATTTTTTATTGTTTTTTTCTCACCTTTTGAAGTAATTTATTATGACATTCGAAACAATTCCAATATCATTTCAATACTTTTTTTTTTTCGCAAAATTTAAAATTTTGTTTGAGATTTTAACAATAATTTTTTCCAAATTTGATGATTATAACTTATTTATTCTCAGTAAATATTTTAAGCTTCCTTCTCCCTCCACCCACCTTGAAAAAATATATAAATTTTCCATCTTCAATTTAAGCCTTGCATTTTTTTTTAATCACGCAAAAACCAATCTCTGAAAATCTTCATTTTCACACCAAATTCCTCGAAAAAATCGCAAACTAGGCAACCACTCGAACTGGGAACTCGCGACACCGTCGTTTTATTATGACGACGTTCTTGAACTAGATCTTCAATCTGCTAATACGATCGACGCACAGATAATAAAATAAAAAGTAACATATTATTCACCTTGTTTAGCTGTATTATCGTTAATTGGCAAATCATCGACGAAATTGTACAGATCGGACTCTCGATTAATCTCATTTCCACCGATTTCATCAACGTCGTTAATCTTATTGGGTTTTCTAGCGTTTTGCGAGGACGCATTGGCGTTTTGCGCTTTCAGCTGCATATCGGTTTTTGGCAAAAGTCTCCTTTGCAATTGATGGGTGAGGATTGACGCCGCCGCTTTGTTTTTCTGAGCCTCACCTGCGCACATAACGCAAATTATTTTTCAATACGGTGCCATAATATTTATCTCGCGGATTAGAATCTTACTTTAGGTACAAGGTAAAAAAAAATTCCATGCATGTGCTCTATAAAGATAGGTAACCGTGACAAAGAGATGATTTTCGAAATATTCTCATTTCGTAGCTCGATAAACAGCTAGGTCTAGAATAATTCATACAAGGTAATATTTGTATTGTCTTGTTATATGAAATTACAACATCGTAGTCTCGAACTTCTCCGTAGATGGATGCGACAATCATATTTTTTTTCGCAATAAAAAATACTTAATCTAGTTTTCGAGACCAATCGATGCTCAAGTCTTCCAAATAACGAAGTCCAAGAAAAGGAGGGAGTCTGACCAGCCAAAGGTATTTTTCCATTTGGATGCCTGGATGCTTCATTTTTTTACACGAGGTCAAATTGAAGATCTTGAAATTTTATCTCATCTCGTCGCCGTCGATTTACCAGAGAGAACAATCCATCGGGAAAAAAATCGAATCAGAGATGGAAAAATAAAAAGTCGTGTAATTACAAATGCACGTAGATATACGTCTGGTACACGTATGTACATAGAATTGAATTACACAAGCAATTCGTTACGCGCTAATAGCATCGTATAATGATTATGAGAGGGCGTACGGCGTATTATATTACCATTTTTTTCTATTCTATTCTTCGGCGAGGATGTTTAAGATTTTTTACAATGTAATGCGATGCCCGTTATGGCCTAATATTTGCTACCTTTAGAGTGCCATGAATTATTTGGCGACTGGCGTTAATGGCGCTTTTTAATGTCAATACGAAGTTGCGCTGATTTACATAACGGAATCTATGGCATCGTTTTTAATTCTCGTCCGAGGCGTCCAATTGATATCGACGATGATCAAGGAAGCTGTGTCGTATGTGGTGTTTCATTGGCCAGAATATCGCTTGGATGATGTCGATATAGGATTTTTTTTCATTAGTCGTCTGTCACATTTTGCTGTGAAATTGTATGTAGATATGGAAATGTATTGCATTTCATGGGATCTTGAAATAGATTTGCATATAAGATGGTAAATTTTACCAGTTTAATTGAATTGTGGAGAAAATTCCAATTCCGAGTGTGTTTGTTGATTGTACCTATTTGGTGAATTTCTCCGATAATTCCAATATGCAGATTTGCAATAGACCCAGGTGATCGTCTGGTCTCGTCTTCACACGTTAATGAAGTGGTATTAGGTAGATTTATATTTTTTATTCCGCAGGAAGCACCGTATTCGGTTTCATTTTATGGTGAAGAACGAGAATCGGATGTATTGGTGTATTTTTTACGGGTAGGCGGGTCTTGGTATGGACTTTTAATTGATACGGATTTGATTATGTAATTGTGGTTCTGGCTGAAATACTTGGAAATAATCGGCGAATTGTACCATCTCGATGGATATTCTCGTTAGATTGCCAGAAAACCTGAATTCGTGTGATTTGCGTTCCATCGCCAATGCATTTTGAGAGGAACGCGGATTGGATATTGAAATTGCAGACGGAGTCGATTAATCATCAGGCTGGATTGAAAAAAACCAATCGACGTGGATTTACTTTTCAGTGCTGCGAGGAGGATAAATAGGATGATTTGATCTTGGAAATCAATTTCGACCTTTCTGATCCCAGAAAAGGTCGCCTGTTTGGAAAATAGTTTTGACGGAAAATTTGGATCTCTGGCTCGAATATTTTTTGGTAAAGGGCCAAAATGTATTTTTATTGGTAATTTTTACCAATTTTTTTTGCCAAATATAGGTAAAATGTTCATGGTTTTTTAAATAGATTCCAGAGGGTGAGAGGAGCTCTAAAATTTTTTATACTTACAGAATTTTTAGGTAATTTTTTATCTCCGGCAATGAAATTTTAAAATTTTGACCCTCTCCTTTGTAATGTAGGGGTCAAAAGTGCAATGAAATATTTTTTCCCAAATTAAAGGTCATTTATTCATGGTACCTATCAGTGATGTCATAACGAATGACGTAACGTAACGAAATAACGAAAATAACGGTATTTTTTCCGTTACACGTAACGAAAAAAATAACGGTAACTGAATTTTACTTGTAACGAAATAATAACGTTACAATATATTTCAAAAATGTAACGTAACGAATAACGAAAAAATTACGTTATTTTTTCGTTACTTTTTTCGTTATTTTTTTTAGTGCTGCGTATGAAAAATATGTAGTTGATGAAATTTTCAAAAAAATTTCCAGGTGAAAATCGTCTTTAAAAAAATTTTATGTGACCCCTCCGTCTCACTCTCACGTCTCACATCAGGTTTCAAGGCAAATTTTCCGTTTTTTTTTTTTTTTTTTTTGTAATCTGAATGAAATCTAAATCCATACTTAGTAGGTATTTCAATTATTTCATGAAAAACTTTAGAAAGAAATGAAAGAATCATGAAATAAAATAACGACATAACGATCGACAACGTTTGAAAATAATTTGTCAAGAGTTCAAGTTCACCAAAATTACTTTAAAAAATGAAAAAAAGTCTGACATGAAAAAACAACCGATTTTGTGTTTTGCAGTTCCTAAAAAAGGGGGGAGCTATGGGGGCATAATATTTTTGAATTTTTGCCTGTAACGGAATAACGTAACGAAATAACGGTAACGAAAAAATGGAAATAACGTTATTTCCGAATAATTTCGTTACAACATTTTTCCGTTACACATACTGGAACTAATAACGTTATTGAGAAATTTGTAACGTAACGAAATAACGTAACGAAAAAAAAATTCCGTTATGACATCACTGGTACCTATATTACAAAAAATTTAAAAATTTTGAGCTGGTGAAAATTTGTCAAAAAAAAAAAAAAAAAATAGAATCTGACACCCGGTGCAATAAGAAACGTATTATATTTTATATCCCAACAACAAAACAATTCATCTCTAAATTGGTGAGGATTGTAGTTTAATGGAGAGAGCTCGAATTTTTTTGAATTATAGGGTTACCTTCTGAATGGGGGGGGGGGAGAAACGGAATGTGTTGATCAATATTTCGCAGTAGGTAAGTAAATGTACGAGTAATAATATTTTAATTGAGCCGAAATTTTTGGCAGCATACTTTTTTTGATAATTATTAAATGTGTGTGAATGGGGGGGGGGAGGGTGTATAGAGGCAACAGAGCTTTCTCGTCCTGTTTACGTTAAAAAAATATTTTCAACAAGTATATCCTTTGGTTTGGTATTTTTGTCGTTTTTTTTGCGCTATTATAACGTCCATTTTAGGTGTATTTCAAGTTTCAAGGGTCCACAGGGGGTCGGAGGGAGTGGGAATCTGGAAATTTACAACGGAAATGATGTGTACATTTTACGTGGTATATTTTCACAAAACTATGATTCTGCTCTCTAAATCTGAATCAGTCAAAAAACTGAAAATTCACTGATTAGACAGCGAAAAGTGTGCAACTATTAATCAGTGGAATTTGACTGTCGATAGGGAAAAATTACTGATTCAATTAGTGAATTTTCATTTTTGAATCAGTAATTTTTTCAACTACTAAAATGAATCAGTAAATTAAAATTTTTACCGATTCAAAAATGAAAATTAACTGATTAAATCGGTAAAATTTTCACTGATTTCTTCAGTTGCACACTTTTGTCTTATTAATCAGTGAATTTGAGCTGATTCAAATTTAGCGAGTGGGCATCCATTCTAATGGAATTCATTTTTATTTTTAGGGGTTAGTACCCCCCCCCCCCCTCCCAGAAAAGTAAGAAGTGAAGCAATGATTTTAATGGCGAAAATGAAATCTGTAAATCAATTTCTGACTGTGGAAAAAAAATTGAAATTATTGGAAAAAATTTTCGAATTGGAAAAGTTGTAAAATTGCATACAATTTTGAAAAAAAAAAAGAGTAAAAGTAATAATTCAAACTTGGTATAGCTTTGAAAAGAATAATAAGGAAACAGTCTGCAAAAACCCTCGAACACCCTCTAAAAAAATTGTGATTTGATTCTCTACGTTTTCATGGACCAATGATCGAAATTGAATATTTGTGATTTTTTTTGTCCTCCATAAGGAAGTTTCAAAGTAGCGGATCACTAATTCAGAATTCAGCGAATTTTTTTATCTATTTTATCACGAAATTGCTCATTCAGGCACCTCATAATCGAGCCAAAATTTTTTGGTACGGTCGAATAATTTCGGATAAAATTTTTCAAAAAATTCTCAAGGCCGGGTATGTTTAGCGATGTTATGAAAATTTAAAAAAAAAAATAAGTGAAAGTTATTTTTATAACCAAGATAATTTTTTCTCTGCTTTTTAAGCCATTGAATAAACTACTTAATTTTATGAAGATTACAGATCTAAGCATAATTTTATCCCATCAAAAAACTTTCCAAAATAAACCATACTTAGGTATTAAAATTGTAAATAAAAATTGGAAGAATTTAAAAAAAAAATCATGAGGTTTTCTGAGTATTTATACCTACTTTCTCTCCTTTTCGTCCTGTTATGATTTTTCACACACGACACACACACACACACACACACACACACACAAAAATTTAAAATAATACATACGTACTCAATATTTCGAATTAATTGTTGATGAAAAAATTTGATATCTATCAATTTCACCCAACAAGATTTCTTCAGTTGGCGCCAAAATTTAAATTTTTCTCCAAAAAATTTTCGCCCATAAGGATAAGAAATTGAGCGGGGGAAGGTATGTTATGTAGGTAAGTACTCACTACACATTTTGATTTCATTTTTATTATTTATCAAGCCTTCAGATATTCATCACAATTTTCTCATCTTTTTGGCATATTTTAATTGAATATCATTCAATAATGATATTTGATGGTAAAAATTGTCATATCCATAAATAATTTTGGAATTTTTCAGTCCATTCTCTTCTGTGTTTAATGCCTATTTTTCAATTTGAAAGCACTAAAGATTTTGACCACATGATTCTATCTCGTTTTAGATATGCCATGCCCCTGAAGGGTGAGAATGGGGATGAAACCTGAGCAAAAATTTCGGGGAGGGGGGGAATGAAAAATTTGTCGACTAGTTTATGGGTTAAAAAAAAGAAAAGGTAAATTTACAGACCAATCGAACTGAAAAAAATGACCGTGCTTTTTTTTACCTACTCATTGATGATCTTCTTCCCTTCCCTTCCTTTCTCACCCGAAAAAAATCAAAAAATTTTCAAAATATTCAATTGTCTAAGATGAAAGAGAAAAGGGTTCTACGATTATTTTGAAATAAACTGGGCGGGTTCATCGAACTTAAATGAAGCAGCTGCTCCTATAAAAAAAATCAGATAAACAGGTTGCCTACTTTGATAATTGAAGGGGCAAGTGATCTTCCCCAAAAAATCACGTAACATAATTTTTTAACCATGGGAATGGATAGTACTTCGAGAATTGAAGAAATTTCCATCTCATCACTTTTTTTACCAAACATTGAAATAAAAAGACTACGGGTCATTCAAAACAGAAAATTGGGGAAAAATTTCAAGCTCGCTCATTTTAAATGGCCCGAAGCCCCTTTATTTCTAATCGTACTATGCAATTCCTTTGATTGATTGATTTCATTTTTAGAATTTTTTATGAACAATTTTTTGTGGTCCCTTCGATTTTTCGAGTTGAGCAAAAAGTCACGATGAAATGAAAATTTATTCAGTTTTGTAAGTAGTTTGCTGTTTGAAAAAGTCCCATTAATTTGGAGTACATAGGTAAAAATTTCATAATTTTTTTGTATTTTTACGCTGCATAGTAAAAGTGTTTTATCTCTAATTTTGTGCTTTTTCGTCGAAATTTTCTGGAATTGAAAATTTTCGTTTTAAATTGACTCATTTATGAAATATTATGAGATATTTTTCAGTTCAATTGAATCCTTTCGGATTTCTCATTTTTGTTCTCATCTGCAGTTAATTTTAAGTCATTTTAAATATTCATAATTGCATCTTTCAATATGAAAATATTTCGTCCAGAAAAATCCAGCTACTTACTTACATATCTACAATTCTATGTAGAATACGTATAAAACCGTAGGTATTTATTTTATTACCTACCGGCCTTAATTAATAAAAAGATAAATATCTCCGCGCACCTCGCAACGATTACGCAATCGGTGGCATGTTCATCTTTAATTAATTTACCGCGTGTGAGAAATAGAAAAAAAAATTATATTCGATTGTTAGAAAAATGAGCCAATATACCAGTCAACTTGTCCGGGGATAAATACCTATTAAGATGTAACGATGTTACAAACGTTGAGTTGCAACTTGTTAAATTGATGATCTATCATTTATAATAATACGAGTGATTAAACGTTGCTGTATACGATATTTATTCCACAGGTGGATTTAGGCAATATAGATGAAGAGGTCCCTAGCCCATGCATCTCTATTATGAAATAATCTCCTCAATACCTCCACCAACCGATATAAAAAAAATCTTACTGGCGTTAGCATCAGCTGATCTTTTTTGAGATTTCCAATGCGATTGTAAAAAACACGTTTGAAATTGTACGAACACGATGAAAATCACAAATAAGCCTTTGAACCGCGTAAACGCCGAAAACATAATGGCACAGTTGAAATTTATGATCGAAAAACAAAAACACAATCACGAAATCGGCGTTCGGGTGTGAATTGCAATGCAATTGAAAAAAAATCACATCTTAGACGAATTTTTCTTACGGTCTTAGAAAAATACGGAGGAGAAATTTATTCAACTTGGACTGGCGCTGAATCGAAACTAAAACCAGCGTTGAGATTTCGAAGCCTGTTTACCGACGGATTTTACTTTCGTTATCAAGGTCCGAATTGCGGTAACATTGAGATGGCTGGCGATGCCGACCGGAGTCGAAGGACTCCTTCCACGCTAAAAGATATTGTCTCTTGGTAGCATCTCATCTGGTTAATCTAGTTTTTTACGAGAGCGGAGAAATTTTTTTTTCGAATTTATGAATTACGTATATGGTAAGTACGCGAGAAGTGTCGAGAGAGGAGACGAGTTGCAAGCGTGGTCAAGTAATTGCAGGTAGGTTTTTTTTATTTGATAGCTCTTTAGCGAAATTGAATTTGAAATGGAATTAATTTCTGCATGTGTGAAATAAATTAATTGAGCTGGATTGATACGTATTCTAAATATAGATAGTTGGTTTGTTTAGAAATTAAAATGGTCGAGTGTCGAACCTGTGCTAGGGTTTTGTTCGAATTAATGAAATGATATTCGAGTTTAGGTGGTGTAAAAATATTTTTTATTTGGCAAAGTAATAGATTTACTCGTCATGGCAAAAAAATGTGCATTCGTGGCCTGAGTGGCGGTATTTTGAAGATTCATACTGACAAAAAGTTATATAAGAGGTCGTTTTTTATTTTTATTTTTTTTTATTCTTAGTTTGGTGCATTGATAGGTATCTCATATTATGCAAGGTGAAAATTTCAATAAATTTATTCCAGTTAATTTCATTTTTAAATTTTTATTACCTATGCATGCAACGTGGATGCAATATTAGCAACTTTTATACCTTAATAATTTTAATTCCCATATCAAGTTGAAAAATTAATATGCAAAGAATGAATACGAAATCTCAAATGGATGTATCTGTCAAAAATAAACCAAGTAGGTAGTATATGCTTTAATGACCTTACCTATCACTTTTGATGTAAAACCATCCAATTAATATTTTTTTTAAATTTCAGTTTGAATTGATAAAATTAATTTAGGTAGGTACTAGAGATCAATCATATTTACATAGATACGTTTAATATTTTTTTTTACTTGACTCCCCTCCCTCGCATCAATAAAATATCAAAACTTCCCCCATTTTCTTCAAATTTTAAAAATTTTTATTCAAGGAATAAAAGTCGACCCTGATTCCAAATCGACTGTGACTCCGGAGTCAAAATGGAGTCAGGAGTCACTAATTTGAGTTTGAGTCTGGAGTGGGGGCTAAACAGAAAATATGAGTTGACTGCGGCAAACTGATTCTAAATTTATTCCGACTCCAGCTGATTCCGAAGTCAATGTGTCAAGGTCACAGATTGATTTTGGAGTCGAGTCGGAGTCTAGAGTTAAGGTCTTGGATTGACTCCGCAAAGTCGAAGTAGAGTTTGGAATTTAGGTCCGAAAGTAACTCCGGAGCCAGGAGTCAATCTTTTGACTCATTACGATACCCAATTTTCATTGAATATTTGTGGGTAGCTGGGTACCTACCTTTGAAAAAAATTCACACCAAAAACTCTTCACCCCACATCTTTTGCACACATGAACAAAAAAAATTATTATCTCACAGAAATATTTTATTTTGACGATTTAAACTCACGTACGTGGAAAGAGGTCGGTAGGGAGGTACCTACCTACCTACACAATTTTTTTATTCCGCTGAAATTTGTATACTTGATTTGAAAAAAAATATGTATTTTCAAAAAAAAATTCGAAAATTTTTGAATGGTGGGTCGTTTTTTAATGCTTTAAACCCCTAAGAAAATTGGAACCAAATACAAGAAAAAATTATTGAAAACAAATAAAAATATTCATTGTGAAATTTGGTACCAGTAAACTAAAAAATTGGATTTTACTTCGAATTATTTTATTTTTCTGACCCCCCCCCCCTCCTGATATTTTTCAAATCGGTCTTAAAATCTGAAATGTTCAAGAAAATCTTTGAGATTTTTTTTTCATTGTAGGTATTAAAATAGGATGTCTTCACCCTGAAATACAAAATACTTAGGACTTTTACTGGAGTTCGTTTCTAATTATTTTCTTTTTCAAATTTTTTAATTTTCATACAGCAGCATTGAAATTCTCCGTATGAAAAAATACCCATACCTACTAAGTAATAAATATAGGTACCTACCTATTTAAAACAATTCTCAATATATTTTTCATTTTTCCCCCAATATTTAGAATGAAGTAAAATTTTAAGTCAGAGAGAGGAGGAGTAGACAAAGATAAGGTCAAAGAGATGAAATTTTTTCAGGTCGTTTCGAGGTCTGAATACAACTTCTGAATTACACTTTTATCCAGGATGAATTTCAGAAATTCAAATTTCTTCAGGAACTACTTTTTTTTGGGGGGGGGGGGGGGGAATTTAGATAATTAATATTTTTCATGCACCTCCTGGCAGTCCTGGCGGGTAGAATTTAGGTAATATAAAATTTCCTCGTATCCGAAGGACAAATTTTAATAGCTCAAATTTGTCTGGTACAGCTGGGCAATTTCCTATTTCTCCCGCTTACATATCTCCACAGTAGAATTTGGGTCACCAGCCTATCAAAAAAATTTCTACTATCGCCCTCCAGTGCAAATTCGGGTAACTGAAAATGGAAATAATTTTTGGCAATTTTAAAATTTTTTCCATGTTCTCTTCTTCTCTTCAGAGCAAATTTTTGGCCATCCGAAAAAATTTTCGTTTTTCCTTTCAAGACGGATTTTGAAAATTGCTCCAATGTTCCTCGATGGAGCAGAATTTTATTGATTTTGAAATATTTTTCGTAACGCGAATTTCCCCTCCACTTTTTTCCGGGCGAATTTTAGGGATTAAATTTTTCCAATGATTGTAAAGGTAGAATTTTCATTCCTCAAATGTCATCCATACCCAGTTACCCACTCCCAGAGCAGAATTATTTATCGTCCCTCCTTCCTAGACGTCTTTCTGCAATTGATTTTCTCCAGTCCTCCAACATGTGATGAATTTTGTGTAAGAGAATTTCCCTAGTACGTATTCTTCCCCAGGGCAACTTTGATGTTTTTCATTGAAAGTACTATTTTATTTTTCATTTTTTTTTGGTACCTAGTACACATTTAAATATGTGCGTTAAAATTTCTTCTTTGTAACAAGAAAAGGTAAATTGTGTATTTTTAAAAAAATTTCCTATCAAATAAAATTCAACTATTTCTTTAAATTCATTGATTTTTTATAATTCAAAATTCTAATTAGTGATATTAATTTGACTCCTCTATTTGGGATAATAATACGTACGTAGGCATGCGGTTGACTTTTTGTAATACGTAGGTACTTAAACTGGGTTTTCTGAAATTTTTTCCCAACTTTTTTTCTATGATTCAGAAAATGTTCCATTTCGAATTTTATATCACCCACATTATCAAAATAGACAGGTAAGAATTACACGAATTTGTTCAAAAAAATACCATTCTGAGAATTTCTTCCCCTGCTAAAATTCATCCTTCTTTCTCCCTTCTTTCTGTATTTATTTTTAATGCATTTTCCCGCGTTTTTCATAATGAAAAAAATAAATTTTATTCAAAAATAAATGGCTATTCGAATACTCACCGCGTACGAACTTTCATTAGATAATGATTTCATCGAATAATGGTGTTAAAATTTGTAAACTGTTATGAAAATAATTATTTAAATGAAATGTCACACAGAGTAAGCATTAATTTCATAAAATAATAATTCCAATATTGATCAAAAAATTCGCATTTAAAAACGTTGATTTTATGATTAAGGATCATGGTCAAGACTTGAGGAAGAAACCGTTAATACCGATTAACCTCGAAGAAGACGATGTATTTAGAAAAAGCAAACGAGACGATTGCCCCTTGAATAAAGAAGAATTAGGTAATTAAATTATTTTTCATTGATCCTGCCCATCATTTACCTGTGTAGAATGAGTTTTCTTCAAAGATACATGAATTTTTAGGAAACAGGACATGGTCGTTTTTACATACAATGGCTGCCCATTTTCCGGAAAAGCCATCGCCGGAAGATCAACGTGATATGGTGCAGTTTTTCAAAATATTATGTCGTTTTTATCCTTGTCGAAGTTGCGCCGAAAGTTTTTCCCAATTGTAAGCCGAGAGTCGTAACAAAAATGAAAGATAAGGTTTGTTTATTTTTTAAATGTGGTGATTTTAGATTGGCCCAAAGACCTCCTGAGGCTGGTTCGCAGAAAGAATTAATCGAATGGTTATGCTGGGCTCATAATCAAGTCAATAGTAAATTAAATAAACCATCGTTTGATTGTAAGCTGGTCGATGATCGTTGGAAATATGGATGGAAAGATGGATCTTGCGAATAATTTTATTCAACTAATGTTCCAAGTAGTGCTTCGAATAAATATGTTAGCCCTAATTTTGTTATTAAGATAATTTATCGAATATAAAAAATGATGAGAAATTTTCGATTATCTATTTCTCTTTTTCGATTTGCATTCAAGTGGCCTACTCTTGAGTAAAGGATTAGTGAAGATCGTACATTTTTGGAAAGTTTTCGTTAACAATAAAATTCGAAAATGGAGACAATGGATGGGTGAATTTTCAATTTGAAATTTTTTTTACTATACCATAATTGGTTTCGAAAGTAGATAACCAAAGAAAGCAAGAAGGTAGATGTCCAACTTCTGCACAAACATGGTTTCTTAAAAGTCATACAGCCTTAAACTTTCTTTCGATCACACAGAAAATAGGTTTGGCTCTTACAAAATAATTCCTAGTTTTGAGTTAGCTGACAGTATGATAAGCAAAGACACAAGAGGTATCTCAACTCGAAGTTTTTGAGCCAAAATAAAAATAAGTTCAAACTCAAAGTATTTTATAACAAAACTCTCATCCAAAATTCCAGTTGCTATAAAATTCATTTCTCGAATTTTGATGAATTTTTGTAATTGAAAAATATTTTATCACCTCGAAAAACATGAATAATGAAATAAAAAGATGAAAAACGGATAGGTAGGTATCTACTTTTTTTATTTTTAAATTTGATTTCAAATATAGGTACAAAGTTGAAGATTATCCTCGATTATAAAAATCAACACGACCGGGACTAGAGTAACACCTTTGTCCTAATGCATCGATAACTTTTTTTATTGTGTCTTCCATCTTCACATATCGTTCTTCGTTTATCATCGAGGACATAAAACGTTGTGTGTCTTTACTGCAACACCTGGCAGCAGTTTCTTCCAACATATCGGTTTTTATCGGACCTAAGAACAGAATTCGAATGAGTAGGTATCTATGTACTTATCAGAAAGTCATCCCAACTGACAATTGAATTTAAGACCAAAACAAAAATAAATCCGAAGTCCATTTTAGAAAAAAAAAAAAAACCATAACAACCGAAATTTTTAAAAACAAGTTCATATTTGAAATTCGAAAAATTTTTATGAATTTAAAATTAAATCTCCAACCCCGTGTCTACGGCTCAGCCAAAGTACATCGAATGATTAATCTAATCGATAAAATAAAATTTTCCAAAAATAGAAAAAAATCGTATTTTTCTTCAGAAAAAATGAAACCATTGAAATATTACCTGGCGAGTAGCTCAAAATATTCAACGAAGGATCTTCCTCGGCCAAAGCCTTGAAATACATTTCTCGGCTAGCTTTACCAACACAATAGAACGCCATTCCTTTGACAGCAATCAAAGCTGCATGAGATGAAATATTGAGTAAACATCTTTCGCCATCTTTGAAATTCTGGAGAAATACTGAGGTCAATAAAGCCACCGAATACAAGTTCAAGGTCATGTATCTATAAAAATATAAATTCATTAATCAACAGGGTACCTAAATAATTGAGAGAAAAAATAGATCTTACTCATTCCAGGTATTTAAATCCCTCATCTCCGCAGCAGGAGTTTGGCATGCTATAGTAGCTGCATTATGGACCAAAAAATATAATTCAAATTTTTTTCCAGCGGAGAATGAAGAAAAAATCTCCTCATATTGGTTAATATCCGGTTTACTTAAATCAACTGACAATACCTAGAGTAGAAAAAATTAAAATCTTTATAAAGAAGTGGGTGAAATATTATGAGAGAATTAAAATTTGTAGGTACCTACCTTGACATTTAGCGTAGAATTTAACTCGAGTATTTCCTTCTTTGTATTTTCCAATTTTGGTAACGATCTCGCCAACAATAAAACGGTCGACTCTGGAGCTAATAAACGGCTGAATTCGACAGCTAAATTTTTACCAATACCTCGGCTTGCTCCGGTAACAACTAAGAACGTGGATCGGTTCCAAAATGGTGCTTTTGCATCAGTCATTGTGTTCAACTTTTATAGGATTCTGGTTTCTTGAAAGCTACAAACTAGGTTCACCTGGTTCACCAACTCGGCCAACTCATCGATAGCTAAAGCTTTTTCGAATTGATCCTCTAAATCATAGAATTTGGAGTAAGGCAGAGTTCTAGTTCGAAAACTTAAATTGATATTATTCTATAATCATTTACTTTCGATCACACGAAATTTACACGAATCCTATTTCCTATCGACAACGTTTACCAAGTTGACCAAAAAATTCGAATAGTTCTTTGGTTTTTCAATGTTGTTCAATTCAAAAAATTTTATGATGAAACAATTACACTTTACAGGCACATGAAAATTACAATTACTAAGTAGAACATATGGGTCTTGCGAATAACTTTACATACATTAAGCTGGCGCGTTAAGTACCTGCTTTAAATGAACGTTATCCCCACCCTATGTTATCTAACATTATAAAGATAAAAAAGACAAATAGTTTTTTTACTCTGTAATTTGGATTTATACAAGGTAAATGGTTATGGTCGATCATAAAAATCAATACGACCAGGACTTGTGTAACATCTTTGTCCCAATATGTTGATAACTTTTTTAATGGAGTCTTCCATCTTGACATAACTCTCTTCGTTTATCATCGCAGACATTGCCGTCTGTGTGTCCTGACTGCAACATCTAGTGGCGATTTCTTCCAGCATATCGGTTTTTATTGGACCTGGAAACAAAATTCAAGTAAATACTAATGTATTAGCAGGGTAACAAAACTAGTGCTTGAATTTTGGACCGAAAAAAAAGACGTTTAGGTTCATTTTTTGAATTTTGGCAAATTTTTATTTCAAAATTACACCTCCATGGCCCGGCAGAAGTTCGAAATGTAAAAATTTGATCCAATCAAAAACCAAAGTAAACGCGTTGTTTAGAGATGTCATGGAGCTTAAAATTTGATCTCAATCTCGTGTTCAGCACCAATCAAAAATTTTATATTTTTTAAAAGAAAATTAAAAACAGAAAAAACTATTTAAAAATTCACCTGGCGAGTAACTCAAAATATTTAACGAAGGATCTTCCGCAGCTAAAGTCTTGAAATACATTTCTCGACTCGCTTTACCAACACAATAGAAAGACATCCCTTTGAAAGCTACCGAAGCAGCCAGAGATGTAATATTGAGTAAACATCGTTCGCCATTTTTGAAATACTTGAGGAATGCTGATGTCAATAAAGCCACCGAATACAAGTTCAAGGTCATGTATCTATAAAAAATATCAATTCGTTAATCGACAGGTAAATAACCGAGAGCCAAAAATAAATCTTACTCATTCCAGGTGTTTAAATCTCTCATCTCCGCAGCTGGAGTTTGGCACGCTACAGTAGCTGCGTTATGGACCAAAAAATACAACTCGAATTTTTTTCCAGTGGTAAATGGTGCGAAAATCTCTTCATATTGGTCAATATTTGGTTTACTCAAGTCAACAGATAGCACCTAGAGTAGAAGAAAATCAATGGTAGCATTACCATACAGATACAAAACATAGAGCTGATGACGCGATGAGAAAATTCTAAACGTACCTTGACATTTAACGTAGGATTAATCTCGAGTATTTCCTTCTTAGTATTTTCCAACTTCGGTAACGTTCTTGCCAGCAACAAAACAGTCGATTCCGGAGCCAATAAACGGCTGAATTCGACAGCTAAATTTTTACCAATACCTTGGCTAGCTCCGGTGACAACTAAGAACGTGGATCGATTCCAAAATGGTGCTTTTGCTTCAGCCATCGTATTCAACTTTTATCTGATTCTGGTTTTTCGAAAGCTATAGACAATGTATCATTCTTCACCAACTCGGCCAATTCACCGATAGTTAAAGCTTGCTCAGGATTGATCCGCGAAATGATAGAATTCGGTGTCAGACTGGTTTCTAGTTCGGAATCTTGATTTAAGTTGAGTCCTTCTCTTGAATCACTATCGATAACACGGAACATATACGAATCCCACGTACTTTCGACAGCTTTTACCAAATCATTCTTGGTTTTCGGTTTAGTGACGTTTTTCAACTTGGATAATTTTTTTTCTACGAAATAAACACACCCGATACGTTACTTACGAAATGATAAATTACTCTCTAATGAGCACTGAGATGAATGATATTACCTAACGTCGCTAGATATTGATTGGAGTCAGCCAATGGCTGGTAAGAAGCTTTCACAAAGTCGTCATCGAATTTCTTATCGGATGTTGCGCCGTTATCGGATGAAGTTAACCAAGGATTCTGGTTACTGGTGTTATTTAACAACGAAGACATAAAATACCTGCGGGTACGTTACAATTACGAGAAAAAGTTGATGATTTTCGAGATGACGATGGAAAATTGTAATTTAAACGAAAATACGGTTGAATGAGGTATGAGTTGGTGAAAACTGGGCGTGTTTTTGTGCGATAGATTCAAATCACAAGTCCCGTGGGAAAATATTATTCAACTGGTAATGTGATACTTCACAAAAGAAATGAACGAGACCTGCATAAAAAGCTCGATTACTTCAAATTTTTAATGGAAAGTTGGATACTTTCGAAAAATTATCAAGTTCTTATCATCGTTTGTTTATTAATAAGAGAAATGGTAACACTGTTTTCCCGTACTGGAACGGAAGACTGGAAAACTGGAATCATTCATCAAAACATAATTTTTTCATTTTTTTCATGAAATAAAATTTATTTTAAAATGAAATATTCGCATTGTTTTACTTTTAATTGCGATTAATGACCATTTCAATTTACAACACAACATTAAGGTAAATTATTGAAAAGATTTTTGTGCTTGTGTTTGACGACAACATTGTTGATAGCAAGTTTCTTATCAAAATTTTTTATCTCCCGAATTCGTGAAAAAAAATGAAATTTTTGAAAAGTTATGTAGAAAAGATAAATGAAATTTGAAATTGAACAAAGTTTTTAAAATCCTTGAGAAAAACCTTATTCAGAATTTTCATGGAACAATGGAAGGTGTAAGGAGGACTTGTCTTCTTCGATTCAGTTTAATCCTCAAGTAATATTTACATTCATTCCATCATCAAAATTTATGTTTTTATAGTTTATTCCTCATACTCTCGTATTTTTGCCCATCAATTATGACCCAAGAAAAGATTAAGTTAAGTACTTACAATTGACGTCTCAAAACTGGAATTAATCATTTGAAATAATATTCAATGAACAATGAACGTAATTGAAATTCATTATCATTTCCTCTGTGCAGATTTTATGCTTACATGGATATCAACAAAACGCTCAAGTATTAAGAGAGAAAACCGGTGGTATTCGGAAAACGATCAAAACAGTCGACTGGCACTACATCGATTCGCCTCACAGAGTCGAAAATAGCACCGATGATGAAAAAGGTACATAAAAGAACGGTATAATCTTCAATTCTTATTCAGATACTCGAGAGTATTACTTTGTACATACATGTGCGTACTTTGAATCCATTCACCCCTGAAAAATTCAAATTTTACGATAGACTCTCGAGGATGGTGGTTCACTAATGAGAATCGTTCGTACAGCCGGAGCGAATTTGATCTCGATGTTGGATTCCAAGATAGTTTGAAAGTTATTGAAGATAAATGCGAGAAAGATGGACCGTACCATGGATTATTAGGATTTTCTCAAGGCGGATCTTTGGCCGCGATTATAGCTGCTTTACAGCAACGAGAAGGGAAAAAAAGTAACGTAATATATCTTCGTTTGTTTCATTGCTATTTGTATCATTTTGTGAGATGATATTTCATTTTTCAGAATTCCAATTCATTATAGTTATTGCTGGACTGAAGTCACATATTAGGAGTCATTCGAAATTCTACGAAAATGTTATTAATATACCATCATTGCATGTTATGGGTGAAGCTGATAGTTTAGTTGATATGAGTATGTACTTTTGATTTAATTAGATCATTTTTTAAGGCAAAAGTGCAATAAATGAATTCGATGAATGATTGTTCTTGCAGGTAAAAGTGAAGAACTGGCGAAGTGTTTTGACCCTGAAACACGAGAGGTTTATGTTCATAAAAAAGCACATTTGGTTCCTTGTGATAGAGCAGCCGTCACGGTTTATAAAAATTTTATTCAAAAATTTTCAAATAATCTTGTTCAGCGGTAGCGATAACTATAGAATACGAAGTGATAATATCGTGAATTATATAGGTACTTTTAAAATAATTATAAAATAAAACTGGCCAAATAAATTTTAATATTTTGATCATTTTTTATGTCATTCGTATAAAAATCTGTCATTCAGAAATTAGTTATCCAAAAGTAAACTCATACTTCATAAAAATCTTCAAAATCAAAAAAAAAAATCGCAAATTTTTTAATTAAAAAAAAATTAAAAAATTTATTGAAGAAAATAAATAGGATCATCATGATTTATACCTGCTTAACTGTAACCGTACTCAATGATACGTTATTTAACGATTCATTAAACGAACGAAACGAACGATTTATTTTGATATCACTTTAATTCGATTCATTTTTGAGCCTTTGTTGATAAAAATCAAAAATAACGTCGAAACGCGGTTCCCTGTAACGAATTTCAAAGTGTAAAATATGATTAATTAAAGTTTAATATGCCGTTTAATTAGTGAAAACATGTGTTCATTTAGATAAAGAACTACCCCAGGAATCATGAGTGTAAGTACAATAATCCTATACGGCATTTATAATGGAACATTTCCAAATCAATGTTGACTTCTCTTAATCAGTTTCCTGATTGGCGCGAAATTGTCTTTCTGTTTGGAATATCTTATATTTGATATAAAATCTCAAATTAATTATCATTTCGGTATGAATTCCACTTTATTGATTAATAATGTGAAATTTACGATCGAATTTTATATCCGAACGGACTCCATCTTGTAATTTAATTGACCTACTCATCGAATAATGGTTTGTTCAACACCCAGTTTATACCTCAACTTACGAGTTTCGAAATTCTTCACAAGATGATTGCTTCCGCTCATCGATATTATTTTATGTTACAGAAAACCAAAAACGCTGATGATAGTACAAGATCTCGTAAAAAAGCTCGAGTCGATAAACGAAAGGAAGAGGAGAGTCGGGATGAAAGCGATATCTCCGATACAGATAAGTTTTCCGATGACGAAGAAGGCGGAATTCGTATCGATGATATTTACATTCCGCCAGCGCCACCGCCAGTTTGTTCTTACGAATCGACCGGACCTAGGCTTATTATCACTCACATAGTTAACGAGAATTTCAAAAGTTATGCTGGCCGAGTCGTAGTGGGGCCTTTTGATAAGGTATTGATTGTGTTTTTCCAAATAGCTATTTGTAAGCTCGTTGCTCAATAATTGTTCGGATTTCAGAGTTTCTCGAGCATCGTCGGCCCGAACGGTAGCGGTAAAAGTAATGTTATCGATTCGATGTTATTCGTGTTTGGATACCGTGCTACTAAAATCCGTTCTAAAAAAGTATCCGTACTGATTCATAAATCTGAACAGCATCAAAATGTGGCCAGTTGCAAGGTCGAAGTTCATTTCGCTCGAATTCTCGATAAGGTAAATTTCCTTCGGAAGTAAAAATCCCGCCAAAATTGTATACCTCATTAATGATGATTTTTTGTAGGATAATGGTGAGTACGACAGGATACCTGATTCGGAATTCGTTATATCACGTACAGCTTTCCAAAATAGCTCTTCGTTTTACGAATTGAATCACAAAAGAGTCCAGTTCAAAGAAGTAGCTATGACTTTACGTAAACATGGAATAGATTTAATTCACAATCGATTTTTAATCTTACAGGTGACTTGATTTCTGTCAATTTGAATAATCGTTCATCATTTTTATTGTCGATATCATGTAAAAAATTGTATTTTTCAGGGTGAAGTGGAACAGATCGCTTTAATGAAGCCCAAAGGACAGAATCCTCATGAAACTGGTATGTTAGAATACCTCGAAGATATCATCGGAACAACTCGTTACAAAGTAAGCTATTCATCTATCAAATATTACCGATTGATCGACGATTTTGAAACACTGTTGGATTTTAGGAACCTATTGAGAAACTACTTGCTCGAATCGAAACCCTGAACGAAGAAAGGCAAGAAAAGTTGAATCGTCTCAAAGTGGTCGAAAGTGAACGCGAAGCTTTGAAAGGACCTATGGAAGAAACGGTGAATTTTTTGAAAACCGAAAACAGAATCACTCATCTGAAAAACAAAAAATTCCAGCTTCAGCTGTATGTTAATTTGTATTTCAATTTTTATCGCAATTTGTTCTTACACGACTAATTTTTGTCATTTTTACAGACATAAGATCAATATTGGCTTAACCGAAACCCAAAAAGAAAAAGACGAGGTTGTTGCAGAATGTGAAAAAATCAAAGCGAAATTACAAGAAATTCAGACTCAAAAAGGCTCTGAAAAAAGTGAAATGGATTCGTTAAACAAGTGCGTATCAATTTCCTCTCGTAACGTTACTCAAAATTCAATAATTGTAATAAATTGTTTTCGCAGAACATTACAAAAAATGCTGAAAAAATACGAAGAAATGAATGAAATCCACCAAAACGCCGAAAAAAAGAATACTGGATTAACCGAAGAGCTTAAGCAATTGAAAAAAAGTCAAAAAAAGACGAGTGAAAATTTGAAAACCGAAGAGGATAAAGTACTTATTCGAAAACCTTTCATTTTCGAATTACTTTTCAACGTAATTGCAAAATTTTGTATCATTTTAGTTGGTCGGCTTACTGAAAGTTCCCGAAGAAAACGCAGAACAAATTGAACGTTTGACTGAGGAAGAAGCTGAGCTAGATACGCGTAGAAAAAAAGAAGAAGCCGATCTGCAAAAGGTCATGTCCAATTTGCAAAAAGAAACGAAGGTGTTTCAAGAACAGAAAGAAAAATTGCAAGCTGAGCAGATCACTGTGAAGAAGAAATACGATGAAATGCGTGCTGCTGTAGGTTATATTCAGTTTCTGAGCTATCGTTTGTATTTCTTGTCGAATAATTTTTGAAATTTTCGTTCTAGTTCGAATTGGCGAAATCCGAACGCGATATTTATGTGAGTTCTGAACAAACGGAAAAAACCAAGTTGGAACAGCTGGTTCAGAAATTAAACGAGGTCAAAGAAACATTGGATGAGAGGAAAAAGTACGGTTATGAATTTTGAATTGAAATCAACGTCGATTTTTACAGTAGAAATAGTAGAATTTTTTCGAAAAAATTCGTATCATTTTTCTAACAAAATTTAATGCTTAATTTTTTAAAAATTTTCCATTTATCCCCCCTCAAAAAAAATTATTTTATAATATCAATCGATTTATATTTTTGTTTTTCAGCGAACTATCCGAGCTTCAAAAGAACTTGCCCGACAAAGAAAAACATCTAAAAAAGGCTCAAGATCATTTGAAAAATGTCAAAGATACAGACGTAACCGTTGCCAATGAATTACGCAAATATCAAGCCCAGCTGGAGGAGAAAAAATCATCCATGATGGCCAACCGTTCGCAAAATCGTGTTCTAAATTTCATAATGAAATTAAAAATGGAAGGAAAAATCAATGGTATTTTTGGACGACTGGTAAGTCGTAATGGAAACTGCGAAAGACTAAATTAAAGATGCCATTATCTCACAATTCATTTATCTTCCAGGGAGATTTAGGAGCAATCGATGAGAAGTATGATGTTGCCATATCTACAGCTTGTGGAGCCCTGGACTATATTTTAGTCGATACTTCCAACACAATCAGTGCCTGTATTAGAGCACTGAAGGAAAATAACGTCGGTCGAGCTACGTTCGTCGCATTGGATAAAATCGCTCATCATTATGACAGACGAGTCGTTAATTTCAAAGGGTAAATTATCAATTTTTCAGTACTATTTGTGGCTAAATCTCGAATTACCAATAAATTTATCATTTTCAGACCCGAAAACGCTCCTCGTCTTTTTGATCTTATACGTGTTCAAGACGAACGAGTTCTTCCAGCTTTCTATTATGCACTTCGAGATACTTTGGTGGCTGATACGATCGAACAAGCCAAACGTATCGGATATTTTTATCAAACTCGACATCGTGTCGTTTCGTTGGACGGAGGAATGGTCGAATTATCTGGTCAGAATTAATTTCTTCTTTTATTGAGACCCAAAAAAATTTTGATTAACTCGATATTTCATTCAAAAGGTACCATGAGCGGTGGAGGTAGACAGAAAATTAGAGGTAAAATGGGTAGTAGGGTGGCTGTCTCAACCGATGCCAATTCAGCCGAAGAAATTGGTCAATTGGAGCATCGTGTTACTACCATGGAGACACAACTTCAACAACTCAGGGAGCAAGAACGAGAATGTGAAGAGATCGTTTCAAGATTCGAGCCAGAAATCAGAACGATGAAGACGAATGTTAATAAAATTACAGTGGCCATTCAAGTATGAAAAATTTTCAACCTAATTTTGCCAAACTCGCCGTCGACATCAATTAATTTTGGTATTTTTTCAGAGTTTAACCAAACAAGAACCCGAATTAAAAGTACAAGTCGAAAATCAAAAGAAAAAGGTCAAAGAATGTGCTCCGAATGAAAATCGATTACGTGAATTATCGAAAAAAGTCGAAGAAACCGAAAAAGGTACCAATTTTTGAGATCCCGAAACATTCCATTTTGCAATTTCTCATCGAATTCAATTTTTCTTCACAGGTGCTCGAAAAGCTGAACAGGATGCGAACGTAATCGAAGAAAAAGTGCAAGCTGTTCATAATAAGATCATGGAAATCACCGGAGGTAAAACCAAAGAAGCTCAGAAACGATTGGACGATGTGACCAAAGAATGGGATAAAACCAGAAGTAACATTACCAAATTACAAGTCGCCATTAAAACTGCTGAAAGGTTTGTAAATAATCTTCAAATAAAATAGAAGTAATTTTCCGATGAAAAATTCAATGTTTTCCCTTCAGAAATGCCAAAAAAGCTCAAGAGAGGATCGATAATATGAAAGTGGAATTGGAAGAAGCAGTGAAGAGAACTGCCGAAATTGATGCCGAAAAAGAAGTAGTAAAGAAGGATTGCGAAATGACTTCCGAAAGAGCCGCCGAATTGAAGGTATCTCAAAATTCGTCCTATATTAAAATAATTCAATTGGAATATTTCAATATTTCATTTGAAATCATCTTATTCTTCATTTTGCAGGTGCAAATAGACGAAAAACAAGAACGTCTGGAAGCTTTGCAAGAAGAACACAAAAAATTCATGCAAGAGGTGAATAAATTGAAAGGGGAGAAATTGAAGGAAGAACAGAAAATCGAAGCTGTTGACAAAAAATTGGAAGATTTAAAAAGAGATATTCCCAATATTAAACAAAAAGTTAGTATTATTTCGTAATAAAATGTCCAATTTAGAGTAAAAATCTCGTTTAATGGAATAATTTTCTAAAAAAAAATTCATTTCTAATACTAATTTTATTTCGCAGCTGGAGAAATTGACTTTACATAAAATACCTGTATTCAAAGAACCCACCGATGAAGATGAACAGAATGAAGAAGAAGCACCGGATCAAGCTGAAGCTGGTCCTAGTACAGCTCCTGCTCCTGAACCGCCCAAAGAAGGCGATGTGCTTTTGACTTACGATGCCGAAACTCTCGAAGGTGCTAGTAACTCCGATATCAATGCAGAAATACAAAAGGAGGAAGAACATTTGAAAACTTTCACGCCCAATTTAAGCACATTGGACGATTACGATAAAAAAGTACGAATTTTTCAGTCTCGATGTAAATTTAGGATAAAAAATAGGATTTTTCATCGCCTTCATTTTTTTTAGACTAATCAATATATCGAACGAAGTAAAGAACTCAAAGATATCACCGAAAGACGTAACGCCTGCCGAGAAGGATACGAAGAAGCTCGTAAAAATAGGCTACAAGAATTCATGAGCGGTTTCACCATCATTTCGAATAAATTGAAAGAGCTGTACCAGATGTTGACAATGGGAGGAGATGCTGAATTGGATTTACACGATAGTTTGGATCCTTTCACCGAAGGAATTAATTTCTGGTAATTTTTCTATCAATTTGTTACAAAAAGTTCATTCGAGATTATTAATTTTTTTGTTTATTTTTTCACGCAGCGTGAGACCACCTAAAAAATCGTGGAAAAATATTACGAATTTGTCAGGTGGTGAGAAAACATTGTCATCATTAGCGTTGGTATTCGCTTTGCATTATTATAGGCCTACTCCTTTATACGTTATGGACGAAATTGACGCTGCCTTGGATTTCAAAAATGTTTCCATCGTTGGATACTACATCAAGGTGACCTGAAGTTGATAAATATTAAAATTATTCTCAACATTTCACTGAAAACATGTTTTCTTTCATTCTGATATTTTAGGAGCGAACCAAAAATGCTCAATTTATCGTCATATCACTACGTACAAATATGTTCGAGTTAGCCAACATGTTGACTGGAATTTATAAAACCTACAATTGCACCAAGACTGTCACCATTTGCCCTGATCATCTGCGTAAAAAAGACGTAAGTCGAATTATCAACCAAAAAAAAAATCGCCCATAAGTATTATAATCTTGTAATTTTTTTTCTCCAGCCTCAAGATCCATCCACGAGTAAAGACAAAAATCCTCCAGAAAAAGCGATGCCACCTCCCTCCAAACCCCGAATCGCTCCGCCCGAAGAACCGCGCAAACGAAAATCAAAAAGGTTCTCGACCGAATCAGTCCAGCCAACCGAATCCAACAATTCGGACAAAGAAAACGCCGACGACGCTGATTCATCCGATATCGACCGTAGTCCCAACGAAACTCCTAGAGAAACTCTACAACCGGCCGAGAAACGAGATCGAGCCAGAAGGAAAGCTGCTTCTAAGCCTGTCGTCGTCGATGAAGATTCCAACACATCTCAGAGTCTCAATCTATCCGATATCGATCGTGATCCGAACGAAAGTGAGATATTGCGAGCAGCCATGGCTCGTGAGAAAGCCGAAAAACAGAATCAAAAACTGCACGACAGTTCGTTGAACGAGAGGGAGCTCCGAAGAGTACTGGATAATTTTCAAAATAGCAGATCGACTAGAAATTCTAAAAAACCTGACCAATGTTGAGAATTTCGAGTAGGTTGCCCTATTTTGTTATTATTTGTGCGTTTTTTATCATGTGTGTAAATAGGTATACGAAAGGATACTGATTTTAATGTATTTCTTTTGTAATTTTTTAAAGCAATAAATTATTTTTGATTTAATTTACGTTCGTATTTGGTCGTTTATTGTGTTTTTTTGAGATCTGGTCTTTGGATTTGGTAATAAATTTTTTTTATTTGAATTTTATTACGATATTTCAAATCTTTGTTCATGTTCGTGTCAACGTTTCGTTGATTTATCCACGTTAAAGAACAGATGAACTATGTGTAAATGTTTGCATTCTTTTGTAAATTCGAGTACGTAGATGTGCCATATTAAGCTAAACGTCATGTGAATCCGATGTCGAACTGTGACATTATTATTTATTTTAAAAACAGGTACGAAATCCCTTCACATTGAAAAATTTGTTCGCCAGTTGTGGATTTAAAAACGTTAAAAGTATTCGGAGGGTAGGATCACCTCGTTCAGATTTCATTACCTATTGTAATATGTATTTTTCAAATATTGAAATTATTTTTTTGAAGAGATCGCTTTTTATAATATCGTTCTCCATGCTTTTAAGTAAGATGAATTTCCTGCGTATAATTGAACAATTTGTAATGTATATTTTATAATGAATGATTATCAAATTGTACATGCATTTTACTTCAGAAACGAACGGCGTTCACGGTGAATGGAATTGGACCAGTGGTAAGAAATCGTACCAGTATTTTGATAGGCCGGAGTAAACGAAAAATTGCCTGGAATTTAATTTTGATGAAAATCTGCGAGATATTTCGCTACTAGTGATGGACCTTTCAACAAAAAAAAATGAGTCATAAGATACTCGTTTGTAATAGGGCTTGAAAAAAAGTGCCCCTGGCTCCAGCTCCTATAGATTTTATGAAAAGTGACTTCGTCTCCGGAATTTTCAAGAAAGGGCCGAAAAAATCGCTCAGAGAGGGCTCTATAATTTCGACTCTGAGTTTTCTGATTAAAATCCTTCTGGCTCCAGGACTTTTAAAAGTGCCTTTGCTACGAAATTTTCTAAAAAATGCGTCTGGCTCTGAGATTTTTATTAAAAATCGTCTGCCCCCCTCCCCGTTCATCAATATATGTACTTGCCTAATTTCGTTTTTTCAGACAGCGCGGGATGTTTGAAACCAGAATATGACACATATGTTGCACAGATGGAGAACATTTTCGACCCAAATGAAGGATTGGGAAACAACAGTTATATCTTGAAAATGCAAGGTAGGCGAATTTACCTTGCTGAAACTTTATTGGTATAACTTTGTAAGAGTGAAAAATAATTCATTTTCTGTTATTCATTTATGCAAACAGGAATAGAACTGAGAACCATAATAGGTAGGTACCTAAAACACATTATAAAAAATAACTACAATAATCAGAATACCTATCTCAGATTTGATCACGATGAATATCTGCGAAAACATGCTTGGTAATCTATTTTTATTTAGGAATTTCAATATGCAATGATTAATCACCTCGTTTAATTTTGAATAGAAGCACAGCTTTTTGTTATGATCATTGGAGATATTCTTGAAAGAATTAACACACATTTGTATGCTGAAATTGTTCAAACAAATCCCACAAATACCGCAAACGCCAGAAGTAGGTTTGTCTGAATCTAACCTGTGTTTTTCATTAAATCAAATTTTTTGTTCTACAAATCTAATTTTTAATTATGTAATATTTTTTGCACGTACCTACGTTTTAAAAGACGTGCTTTTAGGTTTATGCGAGAGAGTAAGGAATAACTGCCCGGACGGTAATTTGAATTATGTATATATTTAAGCACCTTCCTATAATAGTGAATTAGTTTTGCAATTTTTTAAAAGTTGAATGAGGGCGGAAGGAGTGGAGGTAGCAACTTGGATTTTTTCCAAGTGTTTCCAGAATTTCAAATACCTATTTGCTCCTTCTAAAAAAGAGTTCATTTGTCACCTGATCAACCTCCCTCCTCCACCTCAAAAAATTATGAATGTTTTGTGAGGAGGAAGGCTGATCGGATTAAAAGCTCTTAGAATTAATTTGTGGGGTAAAAAAATGGGATACATGTTTTTTTAAAATTTAATTTGATCAGATCAAAGTCAACGATCAAAATGCAGTACCTATAGGTAACAATTTTTTCAAAAAAAATTACGAATTTCAATCTTCTTCTGAATTTTGTTGCTTGAGTGACATGATGAGGAATTTTTTTGGATGGTGTACAACTTTTTCAAAGTGATGTCAGTCACTTTCGGTATTTGGATGTGCTAAGTATTCGAAGCTAATTTTCAATTATTTTCAACTGTTCAAAATTTTTTCATCATTTTTTTTTTACAAAATTCTTTTTGATTTTTTTTCAACTTTTCAAAACTTTTTGAATTCTTTCAACTTTTCAAAATTTTTTGAATTTCTTAAAAATTTTTTTGAATTTTTTTCAACTTTTTAAAATTTTTTCATCATTTTTTTTACAAAATTCTTTTTTGATTTTTTTTAACTTTTCAAAAGTTTTTCAATTTTTATAATTGTTTTAAATTTTTTTTAACTTTTCAAAATTTTTTCATCATTTTTTTTACAAAATTCTTTTTGATTTTTTTTCAACTTTTCAAAACTTTTTCATCATTTTTTTTACAAAATTCTTTTTGATTTTTTTTTCAACTTTTCAAAACTTTTTGATTTTTTTCAACTTTTAAAATTCTTTGAATTTTTTTAACTTTTCAATTTTTTTTGATTTTTTAAAATTTTTAAAAATTTTTTCATCATTTTTTTTACAAAATTATTTTTTTATTTTTTTTCAACTTTTCAAAAGTTTTTGAATTTTTAAATTTTTTTTTAATTTTTTCAACTTTTCAAAATTTTTTCATCATTTTTTTAAAAAAATTCTTTTTGACTTTTTCAACTTTTCAAAACTTTTTGATTTTTTCAACTTTTAAAATTCTTTGAATTTTTTTAACTTTTCAAAATTTTTTGAATTTTTTAAAATTTTTTAAAATTTTTTCATCATTTTTTTTACAAAATTCTTTTTTGATTTTTTTTCAACTTTTCAAAAGTTTTTGAATTTTTTTACCTTTTTAATTTTTTTTGAATTTCTTAAAACTTTTTAAAATTTTTTGATTTTTTTCAACTTTTTAAAATTTTTTCATCATTTTTTTTACAAAATTCTTTTTTGATTTTTTTCAACTTTTCAAAAGTTTTTGAATTTTTAAAATTTTTTTAAATTTTTTTCAACTTTTCAAAATTTTTTCATCATTTTTTTTACAAAATTCTTTTTGATTTTTTTTTCAACTTTTCAAAACTTTTTGAATCTTAACTTTTCAAAATTTTTTGAATTTTGTTAACTTTTTAAATTTTTTTGAATTTTGTTAACTTTTTAAATTTTTTTGAATTGTTTTCAACTTTTCAAATTTTTTTAAATTTTTTCGACTTTGAATTTTTTTGGAAATTGAAAAGGTTTGAACGTTTTACAACGTTGTTTTCAAGTATAAATAACTCTTGTGTGTTCCTCATCCATTCAACTTTTTGAAAAAAGTATACAAAACGATGATTTCTCTTGAATTGGTAACTAATCAGTCTCGGCCTTGAAAAATTATTCATCAATTTTTTTCACTTCATTTACGTGTACCTACCAATTCAAAAAATTAATTAAATTTATCATTTTTTTCACATATGTACTTACTATTTTTTTTTTTTTTTTTTAGTTTCAAATCCGATGCCAATAAGTGGTAAGTATCCAATTTTCATTGCATACTTGAAAGCAGGGCTGGTGGAACGGAACAGAACAGAACAAAATGAACAAAAAAGAACACTAAAATTTCTGTTCTGTTCGGAACAATAAACGGAACGGAACAAAATAATTCTCCAAGAAATGAACCGGAACAGAACAGAACAGAACAGAACAGAACAGAACGAATCTCAATATATTTTGTTCTGTTCAGAGCGGAACGCTACGAAAATGAAATTGTTTTGTTCTGTTCTGAACAGAACAAAACGCTTTGTTTTGTTCATGTTTTTTTTTTTTAAATTTTCAATTATAATTGTTTTCCTATGTCCAAAAAAACTAAAAAAGTAATTTTTCATGTTCATTTTATTTTAATGATTTCCAAAATTTTCATCAAAAAAATATAGGTAATTGATTTCATCAAGAGGGACGAGGAAGAGGGTACCAAAGGCACCGTTTTTTTCGCACTTCAACCTCAGATAATCATTAAAATTGAGATTGATTGACAATTACATTCAATTAAAGCACGAGAAACATCAATTTACAGATTTTTTTTAAAAGTTCATGGAACAGAACAAAACACAGAACAGAACAGAACAGAATGGAACGGAACAGAACAAAATAGAGTAGAACAGAACAGAACAGAACTGAACAAAACGAAATAAACAACGGAACGGAACAGAACAGAACAGAAAGTGTAAAAATAACTGGAACAAAACCAGAACAGAACAATACAATTCGCTCAATGATTTGTTCCTGTTCTGAACAGAACAAAATGACGTAGTGTTCCACCAGCCCTGCTTGAAAGAACAGATGTATCTAATAGGTACTTACAAAATTACCTATTATCCTATTATTTACGTATTCTCTTAATTTGAATCAGTTAAAATTGACTGATTAAAATCGACAAAATTTAATATAATTTTCGAAAATATTCAATTTTTTGGAAGGAGATAATTTCAGAAATATATATATTTTTTTAAATGAGAAACGTAGCAAAAAATGAGATTTTTTTATTTTCAATGCGTGTACCTACCTAGTTGGTAAAGTTCTCTTTTTTAAAATGCATATTCGCCCGAGGTTTTTGTACTTGTTCTTAAGGAGAAGTTTGAGTCGGCAAATTCGGAAAATTCATAGGTTTCGAGTCGGCAAATTCTTGGATTACACCCCCTAAAAAAAGTTGAAGTTTCGCCTCTGGGAATCAGTGAAAAAATTTACTGATTCAATCGGCGAATTTACATTACTGAATCAGTAAAAATAAAATTTCATTGATTGAATTAGTAAAAAAAATCCACTGATTTAATCAGTGAATTTTTTTTTTACTGATTCTATAATGAAAATTCACCGATTTGAATCAGTAAATTTTTTCTGATTTCAATCAGTCCACTGATTTTTACTGATTCAACAATCAAAATTCACTTAATCAGCGATTTTTCACTGATCAGTGGTAAAATGACTCTGATTAACGGAGGAATCAGTGGAATTTGACTGATTATCAGTGACTTGATTTTCTCTATTTAATCAGTCAATTTAGGAATTTTTGACTGATTCAAATTATTAAAAGGGTAGGTAGATCTAGATTTACTGACTATTATTATTGAATTTCTCCAGATTTGCTTCATTACGCATTTGTTGAAATATTGAATGGTAAGTACACGTTGAAAATTCGTTTTTGATAGGTATCCACCTAAATGAAAAAATTTCAAGTACAATATTTACATGCTCTTTTTGGAATTATCAATGAAAAAATTTCAACCAAGATTTATTTTAGGAGAAGAACAGGTCTTCGTGGATAATTGTGGCGGATACATCAAAAAGTCAACATCAAAGGGCACATCGCGATTATTCAAAGTAGAGAAGAAACGCAAAAGTACTAAACCTAAAGAATCGAGCGGTGGAAATATTCTCAGTCGAGCATTCGATAGAAGATCTTACACTATTTAGGGGAACTGGCGAATATTGTGGATTTGACGTTGTTTTTTTTTTAAAATCGTGGGTAGAGGAAAATAAAATTCTCGTTTTTGTATATTCAAAAGAAATATATTTTTTGAAAAAAATCATGCTTTGCATCTTTTTTAAATTTCTGCTATTTCTTCGCATGAAGAAAAATTTTTTTAAAAAATTATAAAACGTAGATTTCTTTTAAAAAAAGTGTTTTTCGGTCTACGTGGTCACAAGATAAGCTCTAAAATTGATTGTAATCAATTTTTAATTTTTTCCAAATTTTTAAAATTTTGAATTTTTGCCAATTTTTGAAAACTTCAACGCCAATGCGCGATCGGAAGATATGAATCGATTTTGAATTTTTTAATTCTATTTTTCAAGTCTCATCACCCAACAACTTTTGCGGGGTATGTTTTTGAAAATCGAAAATATTGTTATTTCGGACCACCCTAATAGGTATACGAAACAGAGATCTCAAAGTTGCAAAAAGTAGAGAAAACTTGAGTTTAAGTTGGAATTCCCAAAATTTTCCAAACTTTAAAAAAGTTGGAAAAATTGGAAAAATTGAAAAATATCACAAAAAATTTTCGGCCTCGCTTCGCTCGGACTCAGTGATTTGTATAAATACCTCAATTAATTTTTAAAATGGTGATATGAATCTTCTTCCCCTCTAACCCAGATAATTTAAAATTTCAAATAATGAAATGAAATTCTCCATCTCATTCATCAGGGCAGTTCGTGACAATCCTAAATGGACTTCTCATAATTCGATTTCTTTGAAAGGAGAGGAGCTCATCAAGCAACGTCAGTTTTTTTGGAAGTCAAAAAGTAGAGAAAACAGCACGAATTTTAATGAAAAAATTTTAGTTTTTAGATACCTACTATGTTTTCTTTAAAAATTCTCGTCCTCTCTTCGCTCGGATACCAGTACAAAACTTTTCAAAATGACGTTTTTCCATGCCAAATAATTAAAATATTTCGAAACGGAAAAAAGTTTCTTTCATCTCTCTCCAGAGACTTCGTGGCATTCAGGTTTTGGACATTCTCGAATAAAATTTTCAAAAATTATTCAACTTTTTTTTAGGAGTGGTGGTCACTAAGAAATTCGTTTTTTTGAAAGTTGAAAAAGTAGCGCAAAAAACCCGAATTTTTGTTTCTCAAGTTTAATACGACTGGTCGAAAAATTTTCATTTTTTAAAAATAAATACGAGTCAGCGAATTTCTCGTCATTTTTAATAATATTAGTGGGTAAATTTTTATCATTTTCGCCCCCGAAATTTTCGACAAAGTTTCTCTTCTCTTGTGTTATTTCAGCTCAGTTGTTTCTTCAAAATTTTTTCAGCGCAAACTGTTTTTTGAATGTTTTTCTAGATACTGATTTTTTTTTTTCGAAATTTCCTTAAGCTCGGAAAAAAATATTTTTTAATAAAGTACAAAAATGTGAAAAAAGTTCATTCTTTCGCTCTTCAAATAGTAGGTATTTTTTTCAAAAAAATTTCGCCCTCGCTTCACTTGGGCAGTGTTTTAGCTAAACTTTCAATCAAAATAACTGATTCCTCAATCAATTTTCAATTTGTCAGAAACATTTTTAATGATTCTTGTTTAAAAAATCCGTGAAAATGACTAATTTAAAATGACCCCTCCTCCTATTTTTCTCAAATTCTCAGCTCCGTCCTTAATTAATTTCTGGGCGCGTCTATGTTTTCAACTCAATTTTACTCTCAAATCTTTTTATCTTGCGAAGAATAAAAAAAATCATTTTCACTCATTGAACATTTTTTTGGAAAATAATTTTATAGAAATTTTTTCAGTCAACCCCAATAATCTTTACTGAATTTGAAATTGGAAAATTTTTAAAAATTTGGATGTAAAATGAAGCTGTAAAATTTTATGAAAATCAGTTGAGGTTTTTCGCAACAATAGAAAATTAGTTGGGAATTTTTCAGAAAAATTATGTTGGGAAGATTTGAAGTACCTCCCTACCCTCCGCAAAGAGCATATAGATTCGTCACGCCTCTGATACGAAAGGATACTGGATTTTAATGTTTTGTTCGATTTATCGTGTTTTTTATATTTGGTTTTTAGACATGAAAATTTTTCTATTTGAATTTTCTTACGATATTTTGAATTTTGTTCGTGTCTCGTTCATATCAACGTTTCGTTGATTCACCTACGATGAAAAACCGATGAAATGTGTGTAAAAGTTTATATTATTTTGTGTGTGCAAGTGTACCTAATGATACCTATTAAGTTGAACGTCATGTGAATTCAACGTCAAACTATGATATCATCTCTTTATTTAAATAAGAAACGAAATTTCTTTATATTGGAAAATTTTTTCACCAGATGTGGATTTAAAAACGTTGAAAGTGTTCGAAGGATAGGATCACGTTTCGTTCAAATTTCATTTTGCTATACTACTCTCCAAATATTGAAATGATTTTTTGGGTGATATTGTTTTGCATAGGTATTTTTAATTGAGATGAATTTCTTGCGTGTAATTTACCAATAGGAAATGTATATTTTATAATGGATAATTATCAAATGGTATTGGATTTTATTTCAGAAACAAACGGCGTATACGGTGACGGTGTATGGAATTGGACCAGTGGTAAGAAATCGTACATGTATTTTGATAGGTCAATCTTACCAATTGGAAAAATTGTCTGGAATTTAATTTTGACGAAAATCTGCGAAGTATTTCATTCCTCCTTACAAAAAAGTCTTGAGATTCTCGTTTGTAAAAAAGCACTAGGTACATCTCACTGGCCACGCAGTCAGTTACACCCTTGAAAAAGTATAATTATTCGAGTTTTTACGTATACTTTTCTCATTGTGCTTAAAAATGAATCGATAGACAGGTCTAGGCACCCCTTGGAGACAAAAAAATTGTAGGTCATGAAAAGAAAAATTTCCTGATTCCTGATTCCTCGTTTTTTAACGAATTCAATAATAATTCATTCATTCGATCCACTCAAAATCAAATCTAACTTTTTTTGATTTTCGCCAAAGAAAAAATTTGACGCAATTTTTTGAAAAAATTTCATTTGTAGCAGGACAACTTGGTTTGAATTTGTAAAATTAACGTAAACTATGATTTCAGTATCTTTTAGAAAACTTTTCTTGTTGTATGGTGAAATGAAATTTAAAAAAAAAATAATTATAAAATCAAGTCTTGAAATCTATCAACTTTTTGGCTGTAGAACTTTTGATAAAGTGCCTTTGCTCCGAGATTTTTAATAAAGTGTCTCCGGATCCAAAAAAAATTGTCTAGAGGGGGCCCATCATTCTCCAATTTTATTTACTTGTATCAGGGATGGGCAAATTCCTAGACAGATTTCATATCCGAAATCCAAAATCCTCTGCTAAAATGGATTTCAAAACCAAAATTCGAAATTTTTTTGAACAGCGGATTTGAAAATCCAAAATCTAAAATCCTGTCATAAAGCGGATTTAAAATCCGAAATCCAAATTCTAGGTATTGACGAAAAAAAAAAAAAATGAAGAGAATCCTGAACTTCGAAACGTTTTTATTTTGAAATTAGAAACAACATTACAACTCGGAAAAATTTTCATTGCCGTTAAAAAAACTAGAAACTCTGAAGTTATCATCATTCAACCTGGCCCGCTGAGAGTTCATTATTATTTTACAAAAAGAAAACAAACGTTCAACCGGAAGCAGAATACAAATCTCCCACTCCGAGCCCAACATACAAAAATGTTTGAATTTTTAAAATGAAGAATTTTGAAAAAGTTAGGATTTCAAATTCAAAATCCGCGATGAAAGTTGATTTAAATCCAAAATCCCGATTTTGAGATTTTTTGGATTTTAAATCCAGAAGGATTTAAATCCTGCCCAACCCTGGCTTACATCATTTGTGTATTTACTAAATTCTGTTTTTTCAGACAGTGCAAGATGTTTGAAACCAGAATATGACACATATGTTACGCAGATGGAGAACATTTTCGACCCAAATAAAGGATTGGGAAACAACAGTTATACCTTGAAAATGCAACGTAGGCAAATTTACTTGATTGAAAATCTGTTGGTATAATTTTGTAAGAGTGAAAAATAATTCAATTTTTTTTGTTTTGTTATTCTCACATGCGAACAGAAATAGACCAGCAACGAATAATTGGTACCTATACATTTTTTAAATGATTCAACAATACTTAATAATTAAAATACCTACCTACGATTTAATCTTGATGAATGTCTGAGAAAATATGCGTATACTTAACTGAGGCGTGTAGAATCAAAAGTGGCTTTCTCCATGCGACACTCTCTGTAGAAAGGGACCTTGGTGGAAATTTTTTTTCCAGTTTTGGAAGTTTTGGAACTTGGAAATACCAAAATCGCCAAAACTAGAAAAAAAATTTTCCACTTATGTGGAAAATTTTATACAGAGAGTGTCGCATGGAGAAAGCCACTTTTGATTCTATACGCCTCATCTACCCATTTTTATTTGGGAATTTCGATATGCAATGATAATTCTCATCAGTTCTTTAATCATCTGATTCAATTTAAAACAGAAGCACAACTTTTTGTTATGATTATTGGTGATATTCTTGAAAACATCAACTCACACTTGTATGCTGAAATTGTCACAAAAATTCGACAAAATAAGCAAAACGCTAGAAGTAAGTTTGCCTAAATCTAGCCTGTGTTTTTCATTCAATCAAAATCTCTGTTCTACGGATATAATTTCATTTTGTAATTTTTTTGCACGCACGTTTTAAAAGACGTGCTTTTAGATTTATGCTCGAGAGTAAGGAGCAAATGTCCAGAAGGTAATTTAAATTTGGATAATGCATATTCAAGTGAGGAGCTTGGAATCAAAATGAGACAAAAAATAGTGCAAAGTCTATATATTTTTGTTTCATTTTGATACCAAGCTCCGCAGGTATATTAGTGGATTAGTTTTGCCATTTTTTAAAGTTAAATGCGTGGGAAGGGAGTATGGTGGCGGTGGCTACTTTAATTTTTTCAGAATGTTGTCAGAGTTTTAAATATTCGCGTCTCTTCTGAATAAGAGTTCATTTGTTATTTTGACCTCCACTCTCCGTAAGAAAGTTGTGCATTCTCTTTGAGGAGAGTGGGAGAGGGATCAAATGCGCTCTTCAAATCAATTTTGGGGAGCGTTTTTTCAATTTATTTACTTACTTTAATCAGATCATAATTTTGTTGGACCATGAAATAATTCTGGAATTTTATTACATTGAGATATTTTGAAAAATGAAAAAAAAAAAAGACAACGATCAAGAGATGCAGTTGAATTGTACAATAGGGTCGGCCGAAATAACAATTTTTTCGATTTTCAAAAACATACTCCCGCAAAAGTTGTTGGCTGATAAGACTTGAAGAATAAAATAAAAAAATTCGAAATCGATTAATATCTTCCGATCGCGCATTATTGGCGTTAAAGTTTTCAAAAATTGGCAAAAATTCAAAATTTTAAAAATTTGGAAAAAATTAAAAATTGATTACAATCAATTTTAGAGCTTAGGTATCTTCTTTTTTTTTAAAGCAATCTACGTTTTATAATTTTTTAAAAAATTTTTCTTCATAGCAGAAATTTAAAAAAGATGTAAAACATGATTTTTTTTTTCAATTGAGACAGGCACATATTTTTCTAACGTTTCACAATTAAATGACGGAGGGGGTGGAGTGAAATATGGATCAAACTCGAAAACTATTTTTACGTTCTTTTTGACCTCATGAAAATTTTTTTGGAAAATGTTGATTTTTCATCTGTGGACTTTGGGACAAGGGAAATGGAAAAATCGAAAGATCCTCACGAGATAAGCTCTAAAACCAATTTAAATGAATTTCCAATTTTTTCAAAATTTTCTAAAAGTTGTGAAAATAATGGATTTCAGCCAATTTTTGAAAATTTCAATGCCAATGCGCGATCGGAAGATATGAATTGATTTAAAATTTTTTTTTATTCTTCAAGTCTCATCAGCCAACAACTTTTGCGGGGGTAAGTATGTTTTTGAAAATCGAAAAAATTGTTTTTTCGGCTCACCCTATTGTACAACCTCTTCAAAAATCTCAAAAATCTGACAATAAATTTTTTTATAAAAAATAGCCTTAGTACGACTGTTTTGGCACAAAAATCAAAGTAAAACTTTTTTTCAAATATTTTTCATTTCTTTTCAATTTTCAAAAAAAAAGCAATTTTTTCAGTTTTCAAATTGTTTGAATTTTTAAAGACTAATGGGATGGGGTAAAAATTAAAAGATGGTAAGTTCTAAAGTGTTATTTTCAAATAAGTATAGGTAAATACAACATTTCTCATCCATTCAATTTTTAGCAAAGAAAAAAACAAAACGATACTTACTCTGTTTGAGCAGATGCACATCTACATATGTATTGAAATTTCATTATGTAGGTAATTTTCTTCACTCCATTTGTTCAAAGAAATAATTTAATTGATCAATTTTTTTTCACCTTACTTATCCTTGCACCAACTTTTTTTAATTTTAGTTTCAAATCCGATGCCAGTAAGTGGTAAGTACTTGATACTTGCATAAGCAGGCATCTATATTTATTTACTGTACTCAGTAACTACTATTCGATTATTTATGTAAATACTCTGATTATAATTTTTAAATTTTCTAGATTTGCTTCATTACGCATTTGTTGACATATTGAAAGGTAAGTATAAGTCGGAAACTCGTTTTAAATTTTCGACCTCTACCTAATTGGAAATAATTGTATAATATTTCCATGCTATTTTTCGTATTTTCGATGAAAAAATTGTCAACTAAGATTAATTTTAGGAGAAGAACAGGTCTACGTGGATAATTGTGGTCAATACATCAGAAAGTCAAGATCAACGGGCATATCAAAATTCCTCAAATTATAAAAGAAACATAAAAGTACTAAACCTGGATCGAGCGGTGGAAATTTTTTCACTCGAGTATTAGATAAAACATTTCACACTGTTTAGGAAAACAGGCGAATATTGTAGATTCAACGTTGATTTTTTTTTTTTTAAATTTTATAGGTATTAAACAGGTATAAAATTATATTCTCGTTTTTGTATAGGTATTCAAAATAAATATATTTGCCTCGTTTTAATTTTTAAAAATCAACGTTTTATAATTTTTTTGATTTTTCTTCATGTAAAGAAATAGCAGAAATTTAAAAAAGGTGAAAAGCATGAATTTTTATCAAAAAAAAGTCTGCTTTTTGTTTTGAATAGTCACTAGATAAGCTGTAAAACCAATTTAAATAAATTTCAAATTTTTTCAAAATTTTCTAAAATTTTTGAAGATGCTAATTTTTGAAAATTTCAATGCTAATTCAAAACAAAAAGCAGAATTTTTTGGTAAAAATTCATGCTTTTCACCTTTTTTAAATTTCTGCTATTTCTTTAATACCTAATACATACCTACATGAGGAAAAATCAAAAAAAAAAATTATTAAACGTTGTTTTTTTTTAAAAAACGTGTTTTTTGGTTCATGTGGTCACGAAATAAGCTCTAAAATTGATTTCAATCAATTTTTAATTTTTTCAAAACTTTTAAAATTTTGAATTTTTGCTAATTTTTGAAGAATTGAACGCCAATGCGCGATCGAAAGATATGAATTGATTTTGAAAATGTTTTCATTCTTCAAGTCCCATCAACCAATAACTTTTGCAGAGGGTATGTTTTTGAAAACCGAAAAAATTGTTTTTTCGGCCCACCCTATTAAGTACGCAGAATCGAAATTTAAAATTCGTGCGGCATATTTTAAAGTCATATTTTTCTCATTTTGAAGTTTTTTGTAATCGAAAAAAATTAGGCACCCCCAATTCTGAGAACAATACCTAATTGGTGAGGTCATTCAAATCTGAATCCGTCAATTTTAAAAAGTTAGTCCTAGAGGTCCTCACATTCAGAGTCTGACTAAAAAAAATATTTGGGTGCCATAAAATACAAAATTGTCTCGTATAATTTATCAATTTTAAATTTTATAAAAAAATGTGAGTCATCTACAATCAACAGATATTTTTGAATCTAATAAAAATTTATTCTCGGAGAAAACGATTTCGGTTTGATTTTTAGGAGCTAGAGTGAACGATTTCAACTTTCTGAAGATCAATTAAAAAAATAAATCATTTTGAAATAATCACCTTCGTTTTCTGTTCAGTTTCATCTGACTGATGATGATAATTATCGTTGAAGAAATTTTACACTGCATATTTTCAGTTGGTAGATATTTTCTTACTTGGTTTGAAAAATTTCCTCAGGTATTCATTCATCATATTCCTACTTCGTCTCAAAGTCTTCAACCGTTTTTTCATGTCAATATTCGTCGATTCAGTCAGTTTGATAAACAGCTGAGGTGCGTAAAGTGATCGTAATTGAAAAATAATCATAGGCATTTTTCTTAATTTTTTTATTTACACATATTCGAACAAATATACAGCTGAAAAACATAATAGGTAGGTACTAGGTACCTATATCTACATTTAAAAAATAATTCAACTTCATCACGACGATGTCAGTGAAAATTTTCATATCCATTTTATTTAAGAATTTTGACGTACAATGAAAATTTTCATAGATTATATTCAGTAATCATCTTATTAAAGTACGTAATTATAAACAGAACCATACTTTTTTTTGATCACTATTAAAATTGTGATAAAAATTCGATTGACAGGTTTCATTTTTAAGCAGTTTTGATGAAAAACAGGTACCTAAGCACGAGTTGAGAAATCGCAAATTCGAAGGACTTCTCTGTCTTAAGACTGATGGCCCAATTTCGAAATATTGAGGGATAACCCCCTTTTGAACCTCCTTCACTTTTTCTATAAAATTTGGTGATGGCCTTCGTGGCTCGAAAAATTTCTCACAGTGTTTTTGTTCACTGCACCAAATTTCATGCTTCCACCATCATTTTGCTATCTAAGTATGTACAGAAAAAAAAAAAGTTGTCTATTTCCAGATGAACGGAAAATACTTACCTTGCATTAATTATTGCGATCGTTGCTTTCAAATTACATATTAAATGAGTTCATAGATTTATTTTAGTGTTAGCGATAGTAAAACAATTTTAAGTTCGGTCTCAGGTGACCCAGCAACAGGGTACCCGGTGAATAAATTTCAAATAAAATGTTCAACTTTTGCAATTTTACCAACAGATTCGGAGCGTTCTTGAGTCATCAGTGGTTCTTGTGTGATTTCCGAAAATTCAGCAGACTTTTCATTTACTTAACTGTCCCTTTTTCTGTAAGTATGACGAAAATCACGAGAATTGAAATTTTTTAGTAGATCAAGATTTACTGAAAAGGAATACCTATTATTATGGTCTAGAAAATAAAAATTTGACACTTTAAGAGGTTACTTTCTCAAAATAGGTACCTTATTGGTAGTCTATACCACTGTGATAAAAAATTGGATACAAATTTGAGTTTTCGACGAAAGCGTATAGCCAGGTATAAGAGATGAATTTGGCCACGGCTCGAATTCCTCGATCTAATCTCATCCTTATAAATGGTGACCCTTGAGGTACTAAAAATTTGGAAACAAATTTTACTTCCACCCATTTCTTTAGATTTAGGACCACTGGGACCACTACTCAATTTCTGAGAATTTTCAATTTAAAGAGAAGTAAAAAAATTATATGTTCACAAGAGTGACTATGAGGTCATTCAATTCCTTAAACTCCAGTAAACAATTTTTGTCATGGTTATGACTCCATTTTTCCCCTTATAAAGTTATGTTTGATTTTTGATGAAAAGTCGAAATTTGAGGGGATGAGGGGGCGAGAACCATGGGATAACCCCTTCAATTAAGTTGAAATTTTTTCTGTGCAATACCACACTTACTTTTAAAGGAAGCAATTTAGGGGGTGACAAGGTTGATATCTAACAAAATAATTATCCTGTGTAATTTTGGTTCATCCTAATAGTCATACAGTATTGCAATGCTGCCCCCGAGGAAAAGAAAGTAAGTACCTACATTATTTTCCTACTTCATCATAGATTTAAAAAGGAAAAATCGAGTCACATATCTACACCAGTGGACAAAGATGCAGTGATATTACATCAACTAACCTAATATAGTATATGTGACTGTCTGTATTAAAATTAACCTTACCCATCCAAAAATTATCTATTTCTTCATGGATTTTGTTTATAAAGTCTTTGGAGTACAAAATTTATGATTTTTTTTTATGTATGTGTAAGATCACTTTTAATAAAGGTATAATGTAGAATGGATAGTCACATACCTACAATGTATCTAACACATAAAAAACCGGTCCGGATTCAAGAAAGATAAAAAACTATAATTCTTTTAAAGATTAAAAATTTTGATTGGCGTTAATCTATATCATAAAATTCTACATTCTAATCGTTATTTTTATAAATAAAATTGGAATTTAGTGATTTTTCGACATTTATTTTTATTTAATTTTTCAAGCAATTTTTCTATTTTTCTTTTACAGAAGAAACAATACTTGCTTTTAATTTGTATTTTTTCATTGAGCAAACAAAAAAAAGTATTTTAAGGTGCCGCATGATTGATTACTTGGACTCTGGAATATGTTCCAAAGTCCCAGCTACAAAGTCGCACCCAGAAATTAATTAAGAGAGGGAAGTCAGACTTCCATCGATTTTTTTCCCAAGATTGAGATTTTCAAGTACCAATTTTTTGGTAAAATGTGCTCAGAAAAATGGAAAATCGAATTAAATTCTATCCTGGAACCAGATCATAAACAAGATTTCAACGATGTATGCTCCAAATTATTCCAATTTTTTGAGTCCAAATTTTTTCATTTCTTCCATCACTTCAATCGTAATTTTCTTTTAAATTTTACCTAGGTACCTAATTTCTAATTTTTCCTTTTTTCTTCAATTAAATTATTTCAAACCTAAAGATTTTTCCACTTGTTTTTTAATTTCATATTCTTAAAAATTCTTTCCAATTATTTACTCATAAGAAAATTTTTAAAAACATGAAATTGAAATTAATTTTTTAAAAAAGCAAAATTTTAAAATAATTGGAAAAAATTTCAAATTTGAAGAAATTTCAAGGGAAAACATTTTACAGAATCTGTTTTTTTTTTTAAAAAAATGTTCAACTCGAAAATGACTAAATTTCAAAGATTTTCTTCAACATCTTGTTTTTCAAAATGTCTTCCAAACGAAATGAGTAATTGAAAGAAATTTTTAAAAAGTGATGAAAACACAAGAAATGTGAACTCATTTAAATTTTGAGTAGTTATTTAATAAATTTATATTCGAAAGATTTTGAAAAATGTTCAGTTTCTTTCAAGTTTCAGACTTTCTCAAATTTTTCTTTACAAAATCGCCACTGAAAGAGGGGCAGAGAATTTGAGAAAATTAGGGGGAAGGGGTCCAATTTCAACTTGTCATTTGTTTTACTGATATATCAGTCAAAAATCATCAATTTTTTGTCAAATTTGAAATTGATCGAAGAATCGGTGATTTTTAACGAATTTTTTTTTTGAAAAAAATACTATTTGGGAAACAAAAAAATTGCACTTTTTTATATTTTAGCCATAGAAAAATATTTTCTCCGAGCTTAAGGGGGGCTCAAGCCCCCTGAGTCTTTTTGGGTGCGCCATTACAGCTACTCAAACTCATGCTCAACCATTTGAGGATATACCATACGATCATACACAGCAAGCTTAATACCATCCTTATGCACGGAGGTACCGCAAAATTACAACCTTTCATGGTTTTTGATTTTATATAAAAAAAACAACATGAAAGTATACACATTTTTAGCTTTTCCAATTTGGAAAAATTTCAGACTTCCTCAGATTTTCCTTTACAAAATCGCCACTGGTATTTGTATTGTAGGGGAAAATACTCAACCCCATTTTTAAAAATTCTAATCCTATTTAATAAAAATTTTCATCACGCTTTAAAAACAGTAAGTCGAATTCGTGATCTGCACCCCTTGTAGAGTGCAAACAGACATCCAATTTTCTGCTCAAAGGCTCAAGAAAGTCTATAGAAGTTCAAATCGTATATTTTCAAGAGGTGACCGAAGTTCCTAGTAGGTGGAAAGTAAAACTACTCAAAAGTGATAAAAATAAGTTTTTTTAAACTCTTAATTTCGATCTCCTCTATTCCTACCCCACAGCTGACTCGGAAGCTCAATTTTTTTCGAAAGGTTTTTCATTCGAAATTACCAAATCCCCAATTTTTGTAAAATCCAAGACATCTTTTTTTTTTTCAATCCATTCTACAGTAATTCTAATCACAAAAATCTGATATTTTTCGATACAGATAGGGTTAAGTGCTCATCCTATATATGTATAGCAAAGAAGGAGGATATCCCAAAATTATACTCGAAATGATCGACAAACTAAGTGAACAAGAGGGTCGAAAACGATCAAGATTGCCAAGATTTACACAAGAAGAGTTACAGTCTTTGAAAGGTTTTTCCAATTCTTTACATCCACTCATCGCATTGATTATTTGCACTCGTGCTTTGTTTATATGTAATTATATAACTAAAATTCTAAGATCATACGATTTTTTCGCTTTTAATCACTCAAATCCTTTTCACCAACATTACGGTACTATCTCGATTAATAATAATCGTCAACCTATTAAATCATCAATCAAGAACACGATATCATTCAGAAAAAACTTTCAAAATTGCCGGTCATTAAAAAAAATCGCCATAAGTAGATGGATCAATTTTTTTTAATGACCGGCAATTTTGAAAGTTTTTTCTGAATGATATCGTGTTCTTGATTGATGATTTAATAGGTTGACGATTATTATTAATCGAGATAGTACCGTAATGTTGGTGAAAAGGATTTGAGTGATTAAAAGCGAAAAAATCATGATCTTAGAATTTTAGTTATATAATTACATATAAACAAAACTGCGAGTGCAAATAATCAATGCGATAAGTGGATGTAAGAATTGGAAACCTTTCAAAGACTGTAACTCTTCTTGTGTAAATCTTGGCAATCTTGATCGTTTTCGACCCTCTTGTTCACTTAGTTTGTCGATCATTTCGAGTATAATTTTGGGATATCCTCCTTCTTTGCTATACATATATAGGATGAGCACTTAACCCTATCTGTATCGAAAAATATCAGATTTTTGTGATTAGAATTACTGTAGAATGGATTGAAAAAAAAAAAGATGTCTTGGATTTTACAAAAATTGGGGATTTGGTAATTTCGAATGAAAAACCTTTCGAAAAAAATTGAGCTTTTTCACGAAGATTTAATTAAATTTTTTAAATTACAAATGATCCGAATAGGTATTCTCGAGTGAAAATTTGATCTATTTTATTTTTATCGCGATATACGAACAGTTGCGAATGAATTTCATTCATTTCCAACCATCAAATCTCAAAATTATACGCCGCACCTCATATCATCATTTTTGAGTGAGCTGAGTGTCGTCAATACCATGAGGAAATGTATTACTGTATTGCGGACATCAAATTGCTTAGGTTGATTGTTTCAACAGAAAAACACGGCAATAAACATGTTTATCCAATAGTAGATAAATAATAATTATATAGATACTTCAACACATGAATATAATCAGCGCGGATTTTCACGATTTTTTCAATCGTTGAAAAAAACGTGCAAGCATTATTTGTGCTCTTTTTGGAAAAAAAAAAACTCCTGGTGTGGGACGGATGATAACGGCAAACAGTCGCCGATGATTTCAATGCGTTGATATTCATGTTGACATTTCGATGAATCTATTCAACTTTTATTGAACAAGTATTGAACATGAAGAACGTGATAATTTAAGAGCCACAAACATGTAGATTACAGATTGAAAATGGTTCACCAATTGTATTTTTGAGTACATAGAAACACTCATAATAAAACTATTTTGGGAGCAAAAATCAATTTCATTCAAAATTCGAACATGATCATCATAGTTCACCTCTGACAAGATGATTCTTTGTCAAAATAACATGACTCGTTTTCGAAAAAACAAGTCTTAAAACTCGGGTAATTTTTTAATATGTTGTATACTTCGATCTCAGATCTTTATGTTTTAATAAGTTGTACATTTTGATCTCGGATCTTCCCATACAAATTTCTAGTTTCGTTATACCCTTGGAAAATGAGGTAATTTATTAATTTCTTGAAAAACGGGATCAATGACGGATTGGATAAACCTTGAACGAGATTAATCACTGGGCTCCGCAGTGGACCTTGACAGTGCCATTTTAAAGATTGTATTTGGGTAAACTTATACAATACTTTTTCAAAATTCTGTAGCTCAGCCTATTTTTTTTCGCGAAATCACGTTATATTTAATTAAGAATAAATTTTTTAATTTTTTTTTTCTACTTTACATTTGAAAGATATTTCCTCCAATTTTAAATTTAAAGTATAAAAAAAATAATTAAAAAAATTAATTCTTAATTTATAACATGTGATTTCGCGGAACAAATAATCGTGTAAAAAAAAATAATTTTATGAAAAAGAATGACTTTAAAAATATTGTTGGACGAAAAAAAAATTCTAGAGAATGAAATCATCTGGGTTTGAACTCGATTCCTTCCGTTCCTCAAGCCGGAGTTCTAACCATTCATCTACTGATGTTGCATACCAAAAAGTGTTTGACAACGATATACATCCCTAAATGATGGAAAACTACCCCTCCCCTATGAGACCGTATGTACACTCGTTCGTGACTGGAACTCTGTGAATATAGAATTTCGCCAATCGGTCGGGGTAGATACGCAGTTTTTAAGTGTTCTGGGAGGTCCTCCTGGTTGGTTCATACCTTCATACCTTGCAGCACTTCTACCCATCCCGTGTGTTTAAAACAAGTTTCAAACCCCAGGGTGCAATTGTGTCCAACGGTCTAAAATTCAATTTTGCGTTTTAAATCGCGTTTACGTTATCGCGTTTTTTGGGAATTTCGGCGATATTCAACCTCGTTTACGCGATTTTTTATACGCGATTTGCACGCTGGGAGCTGTTGTTTTTTTCCTAATAGTCGTAAACTTCGGTAACGCCATCATTAGGGCAACAGAATCCAGCGTAGCATTACATTCAATTCCATACAGCTGTAACCCTTGTAGGACATGTTCGGGTTTAAGTTTATTCGTGTTGAGGAAAACGTGAATCGTTGGGCTAATCCTACCAAATATGTCCCCAACTAGCAGACAAAATTTGAACACATTAAGCTTCCTTTTTTGTAGTTGCTCTCGAATAAGTGTAGCAGTTTCAGAATCGCAATAGGCGAGATAATGAAGCCATTTGAGGGTGTGTTTATCTTGCCATGGTTGCAGAGTTTTCAATAATTCTGCGTAATCATCGGTGAAAAGGTCCGTGTATTTGATCGCCCGTGGCTGTTTATCTCCCAGATCTTCACGCATTTTCTTACTATCTGGGAAAACATATTCCATTTCAAAATACGTTTCCATGTCTTCTAACAACTCGGAGCGGACTTTCAAAACAGATTTAAATATGAGCGATTCACGTTCGAAATCGATACTACGGTTTTTATATATTTCGACATCTTTTTTATATATTTCGACATCTTTTTGACAATTCTCGACATCTTTTTGACAATTCTCGACATCTTTTTGGCAACCCGAGATTTTTAGGTCACGATTCTCGACATCTTTTTGACAAGCCAAGATTTGACCGTCCATCTGTTTGGCGAAGAGGACAAATGCTTGATACATACTAGTATAATCCGTAGGTACTGTAGAATAACCAATACGATTGAGGGCATCTAATACGATTTTTCGATGGCCATCAAGCTAAAAAAAAAAAATAAGTAATTTTTTCAACATTTTTACTGGTGTAATTCATTTCGAAAATGAATGGAAAAATATATAAAGCAAAGATAATGGCCTAAATAGTGAGTTTATCCCCCAATTGATTAAAAAACACCGAAACTGCTCAACATTGGATTGAATCGTGATAGATATCAGTCTAATGCCGAAACAGGATTCAAAACACCCCCAAACAATTGTACTTGAATCGACTTCATTGCACACTCCAAAAATCATGAAAAAAAAAAAAGAACAACTAATACTTACAGCCTCTTGAGGCATCACATCTTGGAATAAAACACAACTGATAACAATTGAACACAAAATCTTTTTTTTTTCCATCGCAACGGTGAAGAAAAATTCAGGTAAAAAAATGAACATTCAGAGTTTTTTCAACCACTCTAACTGAAACTTATTACCGAATTGAGTGTTATCTGAATGAAAGATGATAATCCAGAGAAGGAAATTCTTTTAAAAGGGAAGATCGACACTGATGAAAGTACCCAGATATTTCATCATCATTCTAATTATCAATAAGTTCATCAATACATAGTTATTTAGATAAACTTCAATGAAATGGTGCAGATTGAATACGTAAGGTAATGAAACTATGGTAGGAAGAAAAAATTTGATTCTGAATTGATAAGAATTATTGGAAAAGTAAAATAATCTCTTTTGATAAACTTTTGAACGATTGGAGAAAAAAATCTGCGAAGTAGGTAGTTCAGTTCAAGTGGAGAACCTCCCAAAAAAATTTAGAGTCATTCCGTCAATATGGAGTAAAGCTAGAGTGAAATTATCGATGAAAATGAAATTTGAGCAATTTTAACTCATTTTGAGCCCCAAATTGAGGGGTGGGGAGGGGTCAAAAGTGAGATACGGCAAAGATATCGTGTGACGTATCAAAATGCATGTTTTCGAGGTCGTAGATTACGAATTTTGCACTAAAAAAAAAATGGGGTGCACCCGTCAAACATTTCGCTACCGAATTGGTGCCAAAACGGTAGTTTCGCTACTATTCCTGTTTACGGTAGCAAATTAGAATTTTCGCTACTCAAATACAATGCAATTTTGATAGCCGCTACCGTTTCGCTACCAACAAAACGATGGTAGTTTTGCTACGGTAGCCGCTACCAAAAAATGTTTGACGGGCAAGGGAAGGAGGTAATTTTAAACTTCGTCAAAAATGCATTTTTTCCCTCCAATTTCATTGAAATTGTAATCACCGTAGCTCATTCAAAAATTATGATAGGCAAAAAGTGTATCTCACAAATTTTTTTGCAATTTTTTCCCCATCATATCAGGTACTTAGATTGATAATTTCGGTCTTAAGCGAAAAAAATTGAATTTCATGAAAATTTAAAATTACTGCAACTCCAGACTCCTTTAAGAACGAAGATAGGCGAAAAGTGTATACCACAAATTTTTTTGCAATTTTTTTTCTATCATCTTAGATACTTAAATTAATAATTTTATTCAATTTTTTTAGAAATACTACATGTCAAATTTTCATGTATAAATCAGGGTTTAAACCGCTTCAGTTTCAATTGGTGGTGGTTGTTGTGGTTTTTGAGAATTGGAAATCAAATGGTTGTTGGTTATTTTTGGTGGTTTTCTACAGAATATTTCAAACGGTTCCAATTGGTTGTGATAACCACTTGAAATTTTCAAAAAATCTGGTTGTGGTGGTTTTCAATGGTGGTGGTTTTTCAGAAATTCACCATACTTAATTTGGGAAAAATTAGCATTTTGGCATTCGGAAGTATGAACACTTGTCTTACAAGTTACAAAATGATTCAAAATTGAAAATTAAATAAGAAACAGAAAGTAATTTTATCATTGAAAAAATTGAAAAATTTGATTCAATTGGTGGTTGTTGTGGTGGTTTTTGTGAGTTAAAAATCAATTGGTTGTTGGTTATGGTTTTTAGTGGTTTTCTAAAAAAATATTTGAAATGGTTCCAGTTGGTTGTGATAACCACTTGAAGTTGAAATTTTCAAAAAATCTGATTGTGGTGGTTTCAAGCGGTTTTAAACCCTGGTATAAATGGTTGCATACCAGTGGTGGAAAACTGAAATTATATTAGTTCCAGTTCCAGTTCCAATTCCAGGTTCCTAAATTTTTTTAGTTCCAGTTCTAATTCAAGTTCTCAATATTTTTTAGTTCCAGTTCTGAATTTCAGTTCCAGTTCCAAATACCAGTTCCATTTTTTTTTTTTTTTTTGATTTTGAGGGGTAAAAAACCCAAAATTTTTTGCCAAAATTGAACTTTAGGTATATTTTTTCTTTTCTTTTCAAAATACAGTTTTTTTTATTTTTCATTCAAGCTCAACACAAAAGATTTCTAGGAAAAAACTAGGAAGTACTTAAGTAATCTTTTTTAGAAATTTTATGACTTCTGACTTCCTGAGCCCAATTTTTCAACAAAAAATGAGGATGTTCTTAATTGGATGGAATTTTCAAATTCACAACATAATTTTTCCTCATTCATTTTACCACATTAATTTTTCAGGTTCTTTTGAGTCATTTTTGTTTTTTAGTAAAAAATTTTCAATTTAATATTGAAAATTTTTTACTAAAAAACAAAAATGACACCCAAATTTTCGATTTTTCAAGTCAAATTTTCAAAAATTTTGAATTTTTACAGACCTTTACTCCATTTGAAAATTTGTTGACAAATCCCTGAATTTTTCGAAAAAAAAAAAATTGACAAGACCCTTCATGACATCACTACTCATACCGCTGAATGTCGTTTCGACGTGTTTTTTTTTCAGAGTCTAGAATATTTATGTCATTTTTAACTGATTAGAATTTTCTGGAGAAGTTTTCCAATTTTTTTCCTCATAATTTTCTCAATTGAATTTTTTTCTGATGTTTTTCTTCCATAATAAAATTTTTTCTCATTTTTTTCTCATCTGAAATTTTTCTGATGTAGGTAATAGTTCTTCCCTGAAACTTTTCCTAAAGAATTTTTCCATTGTTGAACTTACATCTTTTTTTGAAAAGAATGATTTCTGTTTGATTGACGCCATAAAAATTTTGAGGGGAAAAAATCGAGTTGAAAAAAACGCAAAGAAAAAAATTTAGACGTGGGGAAATTCTTCAGAAAAAATTGGAAAAAAATTCAGATGTGAAAATTGTGAGAAAATCATTTTTTCATGACGTCAATCAAACATAAATTATTCTTTTCAAAAAAGATTTAAATTTCACAATGGAAAAATGTATTAGAAAAAAATTACAGTGGAAAAAATTGCGTCAGAAAAATTGCTGTTGAAAAAATATGAGAAAAAATTTGGTCATGGAAAAATTACGCCAGAAAAAAATTTGATCGCGGAAAAATTACATCAGAAAAAAATTTGGTTGTAGAAAAAAATGACATCAGAAAAAAATTTCAATTGAGAAAATTCGGAGAAAAAAATTAAGAAAAAAAATTTGTAAAATTTGTTCAGAAAATTCTAAACAGTTCAAAATGACGTGAAAATATTCTAGAATCTGGATTTTGAAAAAAAATTGAAACGACATCCAGCTGTGTGATTATTACGATTACGAAGGTATTCGAGTTCCAATTTTAACTGTCTTGTAAAAATTGGTGTGTAAATGTAATGGAAGAACAAAGAGGAGATGATTTTATTTGGGTGAATTCAATTTTCAAAAAAAAATGCTGGAACTGGTATAAAACTGAAATTTATTCTAGTTCCAGTTACAGTTTTCAGATTTCAGTTCTCATCATTTCAGTTCCAGTTTTTCAGTTTTAGTTCCATTTTTTTTTTTTTTCAAATTCCAGTTCCAGTTCCGATTCCAGTTTTCCATCAAATGCAAAGGGGGTCTGACTATATTTCTCTTTTCTGATTGGCTTATTGGCGCGATGCAGCTTGACGTCGTCGAAACGCAAGCCAATGGCATCAATCTAATGAAAAATCAAACTCGGAAAAGAAGAGAAAGTAAAAATATCCACTTGATTTTAGTTCATCTACACGCCAACCAGAGAGCTCTCACATCTTGGCAGCTTTTCCCACCCAAACTTGACCCAACACTGTTTCAAAGCGAACTTTCGCGCTGCTCCGTTTGCAAGCTTTTTTTCAGCCAGAAAATCGGGAACTAACATCAAAAAGCAGGTTCATGTGTTTACATAATGATTTACGCGCTAGATTTCAAATAAAGATGCATCTCTGCGGTTGTGTGCCGAATACGCCGATTCTAACACGTACGAATTTCATACGACGTTTTATTTTCATATTCGATGCGCGTTTGTGCTCGTGAATTTCGTATTCTCCAACATGAGTGTTTTACCGACGAAAAATCAATATTTCGACGACCGTTTGAAATTAGCTAATTAGTGCGAAATTGATCATCGGCGAGGATGGCTGAACTCCAGGCCACGGTGGAGTTCGCTGTGGAATTATGCAAGTTTTATAATATAGACTTGTATCAAAGAGGGTAAGTTTTCAATTCGATCAAAAATTCTTAAATACTCATTGAAATTTACGACTCGTTTAGAATCCTTAGAAATGTCATTGTCAATCCAACAAATTATCTAATAAAAAGTTCACCTAACCTGAAATCGTACACGTGTTTGTAAAAAAAATTTCCTTATCAATTGTCCCCAAGATAAGGCATCCGACTAATTTATTCTACGGTTGTAAATTATCGATATTTTACGTTTGAAAAAAATAAACAAATAAATTTCATTATCGTTCGAAAGCTTCAAATTTCACGAGTCCGGCTTCCAATTCGGTCGGAAATGCCACCGATGGTGCCAAAATGATCGCGAACGAAGGCGTTTTCTTTATTCCTAAATTTGATATTTTTAAAAGCGTGGAATGTGAATGACATTAGAGCAGACCGGGTGTACAGAATGCATATTGTATTCGGGTGATTGTTCTAAAATTAGTCGTTCCAATACTACGGTTAAAAGTTTTTAAATTACGGTTTGGCACTGTCTTTATTTTAACGCTTAAGCTCGCAAAGTAAATGGTTTCAGGGTAATGTCGCCAAACGAGGGTAACTCGAGTGTTTTAGCACTCGAAAAGCATTTTAATTTGTAACCGTATAAATATGTATGGAATAGAACCGGCGAACCATTCAGCTTAAAGATCTCACACAGCCTTAGACCATATTTCAAAGCAGGAAAACGTTTAATTTTTATATAAAAATTAAACCGAGATATTTTGTGGTCGAAGTTACACACGGTGTGTTTGACAACCGTATTGATTTTCGTTTATAAACTGAGAAAAAAAAAGTCTAGAATTTTTGTCGAGAAAATTACGTAATTATCTCGACGTCTTGACAAATTGGTATGATTCAGATCTCGTATTATTTTTCTAAGCTCATAACTCGTTCATTTTATTGGCTCATGTGATCCTATGAGGTAAATAGGTACCTATTTTTCGTCAAGACAAAAATTAGGCCAAAAAAGTAGGTATATGATTTTCTATTCCCAAAGATATTATTTTCAAATTTCACTCAAACATTTTTATTCGCGTTTTACGAGCCAAAAGTGTACTATATTTTTGTCCTACGTATCGATCTAAAGGCACCGCAAAGCATACTAAAAATTTCACTGCCTAAAGTTTTAAAGTACTCCGAAGAATTGCGATACTTATACCGAGACGATGATAAATTTCAAAAATCAAATTTCAACCTAGTTACCGTCGGTAGCTACGTACTACATATTTTTCTCGCGTAATTTGAAACTGGTACCTAATAAAAGGAATTGTTACAGGAAGCCGGCGAAAATGCTTCGCATTAGTGGAAATTCTTCCGCTGAGATCATGAATAATAAAAGAGCTCCCGGAGGCATCGAAAGTAACTAAATAAATTCAACCCTAACTAAGTATTCTGAAATTAATATTCGAGGGAGATGGTTAAAAGTGAATGAAAATCAACACGATGGTGTAATTTTGGTATTTTTTGGTGCCCCGAGAATCCTTACACTTTGAAAATTCGTTTTAAAAATAATTTTCAGGCATGGGCTTGTAATTCGGTGTGTTGAAAAAATGAAATGAATTTTTTTGGAGTTTTTTTTTTTTCGAAAATTTTGAAAGAAGGGAAAATAATAAACAGTGTTGGATGTTTTCTTCTTTTTTTCTGGATTTAAATTCCGGGTCAATTTCCCGAATAACTAAATTTCCGAATAGTAAAAAAAAAAAAAAACGAAAAATTTATTCCCGAATCTAATTTCCGATGTTATTTTTTCTGAATACAATTTTCCGAATGCAACTTCGAAAAAACTTGTTATTTGTGTAAATGTTTGTAAAAAAAATTAGTTAACTTGAAAACAAACCTAAAAGATCTGGAAAATTGATTGTGAAAAAATCGCAACTTGCATCATTTTCTCGTATTTTTGGAGGGGGAGGGAAGTTGTATTAAAGTAATGTAAAGTTTCAAAAAGTTGAAAAAAAATTAAAAATTAAATTTTTGATAGACAAGTTTGTGATGACTGATTAGAAAAATGGAATTCGAAACCAAAAAGAAAAAAAATGCAAAAATCAGATTTTTGATGGAAAATCAATTGTTAAAATTTTCTTCGATTTAAATTTTTACTCAATTTTTATCCCCTTCTTGTCTCGCGGTAATAATTCTGATTCCGACTGTTACCAATGAAAATGAACGTTTTTTTCTCAAACAATAATATCTCTTTATGTGGATGGAAAAACGAAAAACTAAAACATATTTTGAAGCCTTAATTCTTCTCTCCTCTTGCCCAAAATTATTAGGATTATTCTTTCCTTTTCTCTCCTTCCCTTCCCGGAGTGTCGAAATCTTATTCTGAGAGCATCGAATCAATAGATTCCTGTAATAATGAAAAATTTTTCACCGCATTTTATTTGCTAAATTTTTCGCGAATTTTTGGAAAGAAAATTTTGGAGCAGAATTTTCAGTACCTACGTCATTTTTGTTTCCAATTTCTGAGGTCCAATTTTTAATGGAAAATTTTTCGGACTTGGAGTAGATTTTTTCATGTTAATTTTTTTTAATGCATGTAATTTGTGGTGGTACAGTTTTTTATGAGGAATCTTTGATGTAATATGATGTACCTTTTTTGGCACAGAATTTTTTTTCCGGGACCAAATTTTCGTGCCTTATTTTCAGTTTGGAATTCTCAAAGAAGGAATTTTGGCATGCACTATAGAAAATTATTTTTGTAGAATTTTTTGATAAGTACGAAATTTTCAATGTCTAAAATCAAATATTGATTTTTTTGTTAATTTTTTTTTAGGACTTTTGGTACTTAATTTATAGTTTTTAAGTGTTTGCATTAAATTTTCGATGTAAAATTTAAAAGTTTAGTTTTTAACGAAAAATTTTTTCAATTTACCTAGCCTCCTTTTCTCCTTTCTTCATCAGGACCTCTATCTCTTTTAGAAATTAAGTTACAGCTCATAATTTCTAAAATTTTGTGAAGAAATCGCATTCTTTTTGCATTTTCTGTGAAAAAATGAAATGCTATTTCTTCTCAGAATTTTGGAAAGAATAAGCTGTAACTTTTTTTAAAAAGAGAGATGGAGGTCTGTGGTTTGCGGCATTGGATTCGCCGTATAATTTTCTGTAAGTAAAAATTAGTCCAATTTTTTTTTCAATTTTTTTTGTAATGCTCAGAGTTTTTTTCCCCCCTCTTCAAACCAAATTTTGGTTAAATAAAATAATTTTTTTTTCATTAGTTACATAAAAGCAACCCAAATTTGACAACCGGAACCTAGAAATAAAAATCATGTTGACCTGTGTAATCGCAGTAGGAAGATTCAAAACATGTATTCTTCATTTTAGCGCCAGTTCTACCACCCAAAGTTTCAAAAATTCCTTATAACAGCTGAAATCCTTTAGGTCAAAATTCCTCAAATATGCCTCAACTTTTTCTTCACAAATGACGTCACTTAGGAAGAAACCTGCCCTTAATTTAAAAAAAAATATATGTCGTCAAAACTGAAACATTTTTACCCCGAATTACATTTCTGGTCTCTTTTTTAAGGGTAAAGTTTTTTTTTCAGAAATCTTTACAAATTTTTACGAAGAAGGCAGGGGATAATTTGGAATGTTATTCAGGATTAGGAAGAGTCATAATCTGAATTTTAAAAATTTTTGGAGAAATTTTTCGTTTTTTGGATCAAAATTTGACAAAAATTTGAAAAAATAAGACACAGCGAGTACGAAAGTTTTGATGAAAAGTTACAGAAATGAGGGGGGGGGGGTGGTGTCGACCTAAAAATAAAACACTTTTTGCCTATAATCGTATTTCTTCAAAATTCTTTAAAAATTTCTAAAAAAAATCCTTAAAATGTGAAATTATTTAAAAATTTTCCAAAACTAAGGAAAACACCTAAAAGTTGAGGCAGAGTCTTGAGGCCATTGAAAAATTATAAGGATTTTGTCGAGGAATTTCAAGTTTTGATGAATTTTGAATTAATCTATTTTAAAACTATTGAAAAACAATAATTATCCACATTTTTTTAATGTAGGTCAAAGCCCCTATTCTTTCTGAATTTTCCTCAAAAGTTCACACAATATCTTGTTTTTTCAAAATTTTGTTCAATTTCGGCCCAAAAAATGGGCAGGAATGTGAAAAAATTGATTTTGCGATTATTTGGACTATCGAAACGAGATTACCTATTCACCTACACGACCTATTTAAGAAACTAGAGCATACTTCTCAAATACCCACCGATTCATTCAAAGAGATAAATAGGCAACCTACTTTCCCGAACGTTAAAGCGGTTGCAGTTAAATATTCGAGGAGTTTCGCTCACCGCAATCTTTCCGGTACATACGGTCGCTGCGAAAATAAAGTGATCACGTCATTCAAGAATTGAATCTTTGTTTTCGTGGCAACGCGAAACAGGTACCAAGGAACATTACTCTTCCAGGGCAGTAAAATGGTAACTACACACAGCTGTGAGAAAAACTTCTCTTTCAAAAGAGTTACATAAAAGTTTAAAATGATACCATAAAAAAGTTTACGCTCTTATCCACGTTCAACACCAAACAACCGAATAAAACTTTCAATTTCGAGCGAAAAATCAAAATATTGATTTTAAGCCGATTTATAACTCTTTTTTTCTCCTAACGAACCTCGTGTCCGAGTATCTCCGCATTCGAGCCTTTGAAACCGGGGATTTTTTTTGGCAATAGATGGCATTTCAAGTACATTAAGCTTATTACCAATTTCGTTCGATTCGTCTAGCACGGTTTTATTGACAAAAGCCGAATACAGCACAAAAAGACTGCAGTAAATATCGACCGCACAGCATTTTTTTTTTCGGGGTACGTAAAATGAAAAATGAACGATGACTATTGTTCGAAAAGTACATCTCGAGGAGGAAAAAAAACCCCTTTTCAAGATCAGTTAACGAATCAACCAACAAAAGCGTAAAAGTTTATCACCGATGAAAGGGGTAAAAGAGACTGAAGATGCTCGACAACAAAAGCAATTTCCTCCACATGATAGATTAGCTTTGAAAATACTTCCCAGTAATTAGCTCAAGATGTAGCCTACTTTCGGCCCAGAAGCCAAAAGAGGAGAGGATAATAAGTGTGAAATATGTGCCATATACTGCGGTATGTCTATGTAGGTAATGCTGCTTCCTTTTCATCTCTTCCAAAAGCTTTCATCGTGTCGCGAATATGTTAAGTTTACATATTTAACCGACTTGAAAAGAATTTTTCTTCGTATTTCATCGTGAATGCGTAGTGCATATGTTATGGGGATGAGAAAAAAAATACTTTTGACTATCTTCGAGAGATGCTACCTTCAGCTATTTCAGCTCTGGTACGATTATGACGTCATTTTAGCTAATTTACACTTTCGCTGTTACCATGTCGGCGCTAAAACACATCGCAATTCTGTATTAATCATTAACAACGGACTGAGTAAACAGCTTTAAAGTATTCGGGTATCCTGCAGCGTGTACATAAAGTATGAACTACGTGTTCCCACAGAGTACAAATCGGCTCGGATGCGATTAACTTGAATTTTATCCGTTATGAAATTCGCTCGAAAAATATTCCCCACGGGCTGCCATCCGCGTCGTGTCGCCGTCAAATAACCGATGTACGTGTGTATATACTTAATTTGATATATACCCGCACGGAGTCGTATTAATGGATATAATCGTATCAGCGTATGGTTTGTTAAATGGTCATTTTATTAGGATGCTTTCGCGCGGAAATGTGCTCGTAAAGGAATCGTATGTGTCCGAAGTTCGGCCATTTCCAACGTACCTGCAGAAGTACAGATTGATTTTTATTACAGATTGGGAGATCTGGGAAATTTAATTGATTCACTCGAAAATTCTATTTAGATCTCTATCGAAAATAATGGCTCGGAAAATTTATGGAAATATATTCATTTCAAAAAAAAAAATTTATACTGCACGGAATCCACGAGAATTTTATTTTTTCTTAATATTTTAAATCAAGGATGGAAAATATGTAAAAAAGAATTCATTTTGAGAATTGAGACATTGAGTAGAATTTGTGCAAGAGGAGTAATTATTAAAGTATTTTGAGTCATCAATTTCTCAGATGGCAGAAATAAAGAAATTATTTGAAATAGGAAACATGAATCTGAAATAATTTCATTTTATTCGAATTTTGAATTAGTCCTCCCAAAAGAATAACTAACGATGAGAATTAACCTGATATTCATGTTTTAAAAAAATTCAAAATTTGTCGTCAGACATCGACATTTTTCCAAATTTCCAAATTTTCATGTCAGTTTTGGAAAATATGTTTGAAATACATAGGTAACTCACTCCAAAATAATTTGATTTTCAATTTGGGTATGCGCGGGATATTGATCTTCCTCCCAAAATACCCCACAAAATATCTGGCCACTCAAAAGTTGAATTTTTAATTGGGGATTCTAAGTAGATTTTTTTTGCAAATTTTCAACTGAAAATTTTAAATCTCTACTTTTATTTGTTCAAGTTTTTTTTAAACCTTCGTCAAAAATTTTGGATTTTCTCAATTTCTTAAATTTTCATCAAAATGATAATTTTTTTTGAACTTTTCATTTTCGTTATTAAAGTTGTTTAAATTTTAATGTGAAATGTGAAATTTTCAATTTTATTGAAATTCTTATTCAAAGATGCGAAATTTTCTCAATTTTTTCAAATTCATTTGACCAGAAATTGTTTTTTGTCGAATTTTTTAAATTATTTGGTGACTGGAAATTCAAAATAATTGATGTATTTCTACTTCTTTTTTTTTCACTGTACCTGAGTTTTAATCTTATTGTTATCAAAAATTCTGACTTTTTTCAATTTTAACCAAAAATTTTCTTCTGAAAAAGTATCCCACGAAATATCTCACACCAAAATAAGTAGATACATTTTTTATTGAGGTATTCTCAGGGTACTTATCTGCCTCCCAAAATACCCCACAAAATATCTCACACCAAGACAATTTCATTACCAATTGGAGTAGATATGTGCGAGGTCTTGAGATGCTTCGGAAAGTACCCCACAAAACATCTCACTCCAAAACAAATTCATTTCCAAATTGGGATATGGCGGGGTACTGATCTGCCTCCCAAAATATCCCAATAAAATATCTGGCCACTCAAAAGTTGAATTTCTATTTGGGGTATTCCTAGGGTACTGATCTGCCTCGCAAAGTACCCCACAAAATATCTCACTCTAAAATATTTTCGGGGTTTTGATCTGCCACCCAAAGTACCTCATAAAATGTATGGCAACTGAAAAAATGAATTTTCTATTGGGGTATTCTCAAGGTACTGTATGCCTCCCAAAGTACCCCACAAAATATTTCACACCAAAATAATTTCATTCTTTATTGGGGTATTCCCGGGGTACTGATCTGCCCCCCAAAGTACCCCACAAAATATCTCACACCAAAATAATTCCATTTTTTATTGGGGTATTCCCGGGGTATTGATCTGTCTCCCAAAGTACCCCATACAATATCTCCCTCCAAATCAAATTCATTTCCAATCAGGGTGTACCCGAGGTTCTTATCTGCCCCCCAAAGTACCCCACATTTTGAATTTTTTTAAACAAAACAATTTGATTTTCATTACGTTTTTGGACGATATTTGTGGTTATACTGACTCCGAAAATGAATTTTTTCAAAAACCAAATGCAGCCCGTGAAAGAATACATGTTTTCGAATACCACACGTTATTTACTTTTTTCGTGCAAAAAATAAGTTTTCATTACGAAGAGGGGAGGGGGGGTGGTCCTGCGATAGGATCAGTGAAAAATCACCAAAATCCGTCAATTTCATTTCTATTCGTGATCACACTGGGTCTGGAAATCATTTTCTTGGAAAATGAAAGGCAGCGTGTCAGAATATACATTTTTCTGAATATATTACGTTATTTGCTTTTAAGGTTTGAGGAAGTCATATTTCCCTACATAAAGGGGGATTCTGCGCCAGGAGCAATGAAATATACAAAAATTCATCAGAGGCAGGTTTAAATAAATCATTCTGAAAGAGACTGAATCGAAAGTAAAAATGACCTACACTTCTTTTTTTTTAATTTTCTGTTTCTTTTTGTGATTACACCAGCTTTGGAAATCATTTCGCGAAAATTTACATTTTTCTGAGTATTTTACGTTATCTACTTTTTAGATTTGAGAAATTCACTTCTCCCTAAATGGAGGGGAATTCTGCGCCAGGAGCAATGAATTTTTTTTGTCGTGCCATGTTTCCGTTCTTGGATTCTTTTTGCTGAACTAGAATTCAAACAAGGTTTTTTGAAATATTCTCGTCAAAAGTTTAGTTTTTCATCGCGTTTTTGAGTATATTTGTGACCACACTGGCTCCAAAAATGATTTTTCCATAAACCAATTGTAACTTTTCACTGCTCCTGGCGCAGAACCCTTCTCTACGCGATGAACCCCCATTTTGTTGATAGAAAACTGTGCATAACGTACTTATGGTAAAAAGAAAATTGTGTTCATTCTTGAACTGCATTTGGTTTTTAAATAAAACACTTTTTGTACTTAGTCAGTGGGGCGAAAAATTACATCAAAAACGCTATGAAAATGTTTGGCTAAAAAATGTCAAAAAATTCTGTTTCTGTTCTAGTTTAGCAAAAGAAATATTTTTGAGTCTATTGGAGTTCAAAGACGTTAACAAGACATAAATTTTTTTGCTGCTCCTGGCGCAGATCCTCATAATGCTATTTACTGTTTTTTTTCTAGAAAATATTCTCTATTACTGAGAAAGAGGTTCTGCGCCAGGAGCAGAAATTTTTTTCTTCATGTGGTATTCACATCTTTGCATTCCATTAGACTCAATGGTATATTCCTTTTGTAAACTACTCGTAGAATACAAACATGAAATTTTTTGAAATTTTTCAACTGAACATTTTCATTTTCATTGCGTTTTTTATGAAATTTGTGGTCACACTGACTGCAAAAAGTAAAAACCATGAAAAACACTATTGGGAAATTGAAGTTCAATTTTTTAGATACCGTATAAATTTCTTTCCAAAAAATAATTTTATTCGTTGACTTGATCATGAGAAACATACTTTAATCAAAGTATTTCTCAAGCAGTGTGAGTGTACCTAAAGTTGACTATCAAATTCAGTACTTACCTGGGTGGAAGTATTAACCATAACACAATACACACTTAGATTAGTCGTTTCATTAAAGAAAAGTACCTATTCGATTTTTTAAGCTCTTCTTCTTCCATCGACGAAGACGCTGCGACGTGGACAAAGCAAAAGAAAACGACACGAATAATGCGCAAGTTACGAATGTTTCTTTCGCACCTTCACATAAACGGCTTGAATTTTTAATACTGTTTTGTGAAATAAAACAATGCCAACTCTTGGTGAATTCTAGGTTATTTTATAAGCTGAAAAATTCTACCATTTGAACGTCAATTCGATGACTAATATTTTTCAAACAGTATGGGTTGATAGTACAAACATCATTCCCAGCGATTTAATCACTTGAATCATCAGTATCGTGATTTTTTTTTTTCTACGCCATAAAAAATCCAGATGTAGGCACCAGATACCCACAAAATGTGCACTATTGATGTGAAAAAATTAGTTAATGTGAATGATTTTTCAACGTTTGATTCGCCGTTCAATAAAAATTGCAAAATTACGAATGTAAAAAATTCGTGTAATTTTTTAACGGGGAATAAACGTGAAACCCCTTGTTTTGTGAACTCAGACTTCGAAGTTCTCAAAAAACATGACCGATATGCTGCAAGATATTTTCAAGTAGACATCTGTCTATTTACAAAAAAATTAAACGTTGTGAACAGAAAGATAAATAAGTATGTAGCAGAGCATCAGTCAAAAATAATTCGATTTTTGATCACTTTTTTTCCATTTTTAAACCAAATCAAGTCCTTGAAAGATTCGGAGAAATCAAATTTATAACCCAATTTTATGAAAGAGCCAAACATGAAAATTTATGTGTATACCGCAATAATTTTAATTTTTTTTATTTTTAATTTTGATCAAAATTGTGCGATACTGTGACCAGTCTTCCTTTTAAATTCAGAGATCCCAGAATTAAAACCATTAATCCTGAGTAATCGTGGTGAAATGAATTTATTGTTCCTTTCATGAATTTTTCCTCATAAGGTCCTTAAAAGCTGGAAGATCTGCGAATTATTTTTGAGTTACAACTAAAGTTTGAATTGGTGTAGTTTAAAACAAAAAGTACGTACTCCAATAAAATACTTGACTAGTCCATGTTTCTATATCGCCTCAAAACTATAGCCGAACTTTTGTGAAAAAAATGTGTAAAAATCTTTGTGATTGATCTTTTGTGAATTTTTAAAAATTTAAATTTTTTAATCATCTTGCTGACTGAAATTGGCTGGAGCTTAATTTTTTAGTTAAATTGCTCAAAATTGAAAGGAAATCAGAAATTCTGCTATTTAAATTAATTTTCTGATCTTATAGGAAAATTTTGGAAAAAATTAAAATTTTACTCAAGGGTTTAGAAGATTTAAAATGGTGAAAAGCAGTGGCTCATGTATTTCAATGAGCTTTAATACCAAAAAAAGGGCCTTCAAAATCTCGTTTTTGCTATAAAATTTTAGTTACTTCAAATATTTCCTGTTCGTAGAGTCCAATTAGTTTTTCCTTAGAACGCTTAGCTTTCGAGATTTTCAATTGAAAGTTCAACCCATTTTTCCGAATTGAAGATATTTCAAAAACCAAACCTTCCGAGAAAAAACGAAATGCATTTTATGAAAAATAAATCTTTCAATGAAAATTATCCATTAATAATTTTCAAACATCCTTTCAAAAGCTTCAAAATGTTTACCTGTCTTATGGATTTGAACTCCTAGCAGTCCGAATAATGGATTTCGGAATATTGTGCTATAATCGATCAAACAGGTCACCAACAATTATGAGTACCTAGTACCATGACCGATGTTCAAGTTCATTATGAACCATTTCTATAGGATTTTCTCTAATGCTGTAAAGTTCAATTTTGTTTAGAGGCTGCAAAACGCCTTGAAACCATTTTTAATCGAATTTGGAGGCCGAAAATAAGGCATTCTCCAAATTCTACACTTTTTTTGTTTATTCCATTATATTTTTCCTATTCTGCGAAGCGATGATGTAATTTTGAATTTTCAAAAATGTACCAAAATTTGAAAAATGGGCTTAGCACCTGAAATTTTGGATTTCGAGAATGCTCGGATATCTTTTTTGTCATTATTGATGAGGGCTTGTTTGGGGCTAATTTATTTAAACTTGGAAGAAAGACAAAAATTTAGAATTATTTTTCAATATACCTATCTGCATTTTTTAAATTTTTAGGGATATGGACAGTGAAGTAAATTTTCACATTCAAAATTACGAATCATCACCCAAAATCATAAGCGCACCCAAAAATTAATTAATGAAGGGGCTGGGAATTTGAAAAAAATCAGGGAAGGGGTTCAAATTTCAAATTATTCATTTTTCACTGATCTTTCAGTCAAAAATCATTCATTTTTTCTAACAAACTGGGAATTTATTGAGGAATCTGTCATTTTCGAATCGAAAATTGCTCAAAAATTATCAATTTTGAATATAAAAAGGCCAAAATACTGCCCGAGCGAATTTTTTTTTTAAAAAATAATGTTTGAAAAACAAAAAAAATGCACTTTTTTTTAAATTTTTGCAATAAATTTTGTTTTCGAGCTTAAGGAGGGAGTGCTCAAGCCTCCTGAGCCCACCTCTTGGGTACGCCTATGCCCAAAATAACCTACATTCAAATCGAAAAAAAATATTCCCCTTTCTATGTCAACCTCTTCACCTACTTCGAATAACAAAAATCAATGCCCCATCAAATTCACTTCCAAATACCTAAAATTCACCTGCCATTTCATCGAAAAGCCCGTACCCTGTGTGTCGGATTTGTGTAAATATTTAATGCGGGTACGTGTGCATTTTGAACGATTTTTATCGTATAAAATCTATAAATAAATAGGAACTCTGTCGCACTCAACCATATAGGCACCTACCCAAACCTACTCCACTTTTAATCCTCGTTTTAGCAATTCGAACCCAAAGTAGGTACTCGAATGAGGAAAAATTATTCGCTTGCAAGTTGTTAATTGCATACGACGATATTTCTCGTTCAACTTATGTTATTAAAATGGCATTTTGAAGTGCCTATATTCAGCCCAATTGTATATTTTGTTTCTTTGTACGCGTAGCTACTTATTCGTACGAAGCAGAAATACTCCATCATTGGATGACTTCATTTGTGTACAAGCTTAAATTTGAATTTTAATACCAAAATGCACTCATACGACAAAAATACAAATCAAACAGTATTTCAAGTTGGTATACGAGATCTGAAATAATTAATTTTACGGTTTAAAAATATTTTGAAAAAAAAAAAATATTTGCAGCGTTCGTTTTGTACGTTTTTGAAAAATTCTAATACTCGATGCGATTAATATGGTTGATTGAATTCCGACTCGTAAATAAATCGCATCACTAAACACGAAAGATGAAATCGACCAGTATATTTAATAACGTCGAATATCGAATGATAGCGGTACGACGATGTATGTAAAAATATAACAATCACAGAACATGGAAAAAAATTTGCTCGTCTTTAACCATTGAATTTGTAATAATTCTCGATAAGCTTTTCATTGGTCTAGGTATTATACAAAATCGTCTTTCTCGTATGCGAGAAAGGGCAAACCGAATAAAAAAAATCGATATTGTGTAAAAGAAATACTTATATGTATATTTCCTTCGTGAATGCACGAAAACCAGCAGCAAGAAAATATACCAAATATATTTATCTTTCGGCGTGTATACATTTATAAAGCACTATAGTACGTAGCAGCATATCTATGTACATATGAAAAAAGGAAGAAAAGTAGAGAAAAAAAACCATAACCAATGAAAGTTGTCCGCCGAAACAATTTTTCATCGTGTAATCCGTAACGTTTGCTCGGTGTGGTACGAGGCATAGTAAAACATCTTGGAAGAAGCGCAAGCACACGCAGCTGGGTAAACGTAGCCTGAGCAAAACGTACGAGCTTCGAAACCCGCACTAGCATCGGTGTAAGAACTTATAATGACATATCCCAGACGGTATCTTATTATTTTTACCAAATCGAGCGGAATAGAGTAAGGAAATCTTGGGTAAATTTTCCACCATTTTTGTAATACTCTCATATCATGGGTAGCTCCGAGGTAATTTGCCTAAGAGCTGCATGACCAAACAAGACCGGTACAAGAGATGTTCATTTTTTTTCTACCTGTATCGAGAATTTTCTATTTCGTTTTATATTATGAGAATATGGTACGAGAAATACAAAAGCTTTTATCGAAAGCTTTATACCTCGATATGAGACCGAAGCTCTATTTTGTGTGTAGGTTGGGAAATTTTTTTTACGTGACTTGTATATTTTTTAACGAATTTGAATAATAAAGACTCGGGGCGAAGAAAAATTAAATTGTTGGTGAGGTTTTTTTTTCAAAATGCTTATGGATTTAAATACCCATTCTGTATGGTTTCCATGATGAATGTTTTTAATTATTCGGTTCACGCGAGACGAGTACGCGCAGAAGGAATGTGGTTTTAGGGGAACGAGTTTTCTTATTGATAAATGCCTTCGGAGCGTTTTTCCTTTGTCGAGTGTTTTAATACTCTTTGTTCTGGGCGAATGTTTAATACGAACGAACGGACGAATTATAATTTATGATTAAGTTGCCACCCGGGATGACTTTAATGGTGGAGATGCTGTCTTAGATGCGTTGTACGAATACGAGGCGAAGTGGCGAGATTAATGGAATTAATGACGGCGATGTACGTGTGTATTTCAATGATGCGGATACTGTGAGGTTTTATTGTGGGGAGAGGGGGGTTCGGGGGGGGGGAATTGTCCGGTGGAAAGATGCGAGTGTTTAATTCAAGTTTACTCGAAATTTGAAGTCCGAAATAATCAAATTAAAAAAGTGACTTTCTTTGAAAAAAATTAAAATGATGGAAGTCTGAGTGTAGGTATTTTGAATAAGAGTTTTCTTAAAGTATTTAAAGGGCCAGGATACCCCCAGAAAAAAATATTTTGGAAATATCTGCAAGTTGGAAGAAAAATGAATGAATATGAGGAGAAAATTTTGATTTTGAGCCCCATTTATTCCCATATTCCTCACCCTTGCCCCCCCAAACAAAAAATATTGTCGAATTCGTGCTCTATGAACTCAAAAACGAAGATTAAGTCATTTCTCAAGTTATATAAAAAATTTTCATCTCTCTTGCCTCAGCTTTCATTCCATCCCTATAGGGATGGAAGCAAAATCTGATTTCAAATTCTTGATCAAAACCTCAAAAAATATGGAATTTTTATTCTAAAACGCGTACCTACTTCATTTTGTCAACAAAATGTCATTTTGCTAAATTTTCAAAAAATTTGTCCTTCCATTCAGTTCAAACTCCTTTCAAAAGTTTCAAAAAATTTGACACCTGTACAATGGCTTGATCAAACGTGAGAAATTTTTAAAAAACGAATGTTTGAATTTTCTCTTAGGTACCACACTTTTTATTTTTTCTAAAGTTTTTGGTTTTTAATCATTATTCCACTACTTTAAAAAATTCAGTTCAATTTCAAAAGAACACACATTTTTAATTTTTCATCACTAAATTTCATTAAATTTTTTTTTTTTCATTTTCATTTTGATTGTAAAGCAAAGGAGGAATTTTGACAAAGCTATGGTATGGATTTATTCCCCTCCCTCCAAAAAATGATAACCAATACTTTTGAGCTCAATGTCTAGATAAACATACGTAGTTACTAATTACTTATCAACACATATTTTTGTCCAGGTCATTTTCAATGTTTTCAGATTCAAATAAAGCTATCCACATAAAATCTAGGTATGGGTTTTTTACTGATCCATTAGTGAAACTGAAGTAAATTTTTTTTTGGAATTTCTTCGTGGCTTTTTTTCCATCATGTGGATATTCTGCGCCAGGAGCACTAAAAAAATCTCCAAAAATTGAACAAGACAACTTTTGATGATCAAAATTCATTAAGAAGTAAAGTAACTCCTTATTTTTTGAATTTTTTACCTTATTTATGGTCACACTGTCTCTGATAATCATTTTCTCGGAAATTGAAGAGCCGCATGCGGAGAATTAATTATCATACGTTCTTTACAAATTACAATCCATCTTTGAAAAGGCGATGATTTTCTCAATATTTGAAGGTGGTTCTGCGCCAGGAGCACTGAAAAATCAATCAAATCCATCAAAGACAAGTTCTGATGAATGAGTCTGATTAAGGTTTATGCAAAAATCAAACTGTGTCTCATTTTTTTTTTATGTTTTACCTTGTTCGTGATCACATTAGCTCCAAAAATAATTTTCTTCAAAAATGAAGGGAACCATGTGAAAGTACTGATTTTTTGAGCATTATACATTATTTTCTTTTTACGTTATTCAAAAAGTAATTTTTCACTTCTTGGAGGAAGTTTATGCGCCAGAAAAACTGAAATATCACAAAAATTCATCAAGGACAAAATTTTATGGATGATTCTGAAGAAACCCGGTTCAAGAGTCAAAATTGCTGTTTTTTTTTCAATTTTTAGTTCCTATTGGTGGTCACATTGACTCCAAATTTTTTTTTCGAAAAATAACGAGCAGTATGTGAAAATAAACATTTTTCGGAGTATTAAAGGTTATTTTTCAAAAAGCAATGTTTCACAACACAGAGAGCGCTTCTGCGCCAGGAGCAATGAAATCCAACTAAAATCCATCAATTTTATTTCCACTTGTGGCCACACTGGCTCTGGAAATCATATTTTTCTGAATATTTTATCTTATTTATTTTTTAAGTTTGAGAAAGTCATATCACCCTACAATAGAAGGATTCTGCACCAGGAGCAATGATAAAAATAAATCACCAAGGTTGATCATTGACCAGTTTAAATATCAAAAGTAAAAATAACCTACAATTCTTTAGATTTTTTTTTTCAATTTGTGGTCACACTAGCTTTGGATTGGAAATCATTTTTTTTTTTTGGAAAATTACAGAAAGCATGTGAAAATATACATTTTTCTGAGTATTTTACGTTATTTACCTCTCAGGTTTCAGAAAATCGTATCTTCCTTCATTGAAGGGGGATTCTGCGCCAGGAGCAATAAAAATTCACCAAAATCCATCACAGATTCACAGACAGCTTTGAATAAATCATTCTGAAAGAAATTGAATCAAAAATCAAAATGTCGCAATTTTTCAGAATTTTGGTTTCCATTTGTGGCCACACTGGCTCTGGAAATTATTTTCTTTGAAAATTGCGTGCAGCTTGTAAAAATATACATTTTTCTGAGTATTTTACATCATTTACTTTTTAGGTTTGAGAAAATCATATCTTCCTACATTAAAGAGGGATTCTGCGCCAGGAGGAATAAAAATTCACCAAAATCCATCACAGACAGCTTTGAATTAATCATTCTGAAAGAAATTGAATCAAAAATCAAAATATTACAATTTTTAGCATTTTAGTTTCCATTTGTGGCCACACTGGCTCTAGAAATTATTTTCTTGGAAAATGGCGGGCAGCTTGTAAAAATATACATTTTTCTGAGTATTTTACATTATTTACTTTTTAGGTTTGAGATCATATCTTCCTATATTAAAGAGGGATTCTGCGCCAGGAGCCCAATAAGTTAACATTGCCTACAAAAAAGAACTTCAGAGTGTGATTTAGAATTTTGGTAATGTGCCAGGAAAATGTTTTTCTTCAAATTTGATTCCTATCAAGACCGATTCTTTTTCTCTCCCAACTTATTTCTCCTGTAATTTCTTAGAATAATTTCTAATTCAAAAAAATAAGATTAAAAATTTAATAAAAAATTTCAAAAGTAAAAAAAACTTCATGCTTTTAATAAATTAATAAATTACGACCCATCGCAAATTTCTCTAAAAATATACAAAAATTCAAACAACCCTAGCCTAATATTTTCAGAAAAAGGCAATATTTGTCCAACCTCACGATGGTTATTTTTAGTCGGTAATCCCGAGGAAAAAACGAGTAAAGTAAATAACCGTGAAAATACGTATAATTTAGCATATTTTTCGAGCATTTTGTGGCAATATCTACAATCCATTCTGTAGGAAATTCGAGTTAATCATGCGTTCAATGTAACGACCAAGTAGATCCAATTTTATCCATTATGTTTCGCTATTTTGACGAAGGTTTTTCGTGCATGGTAATTAAATGCGAATTCATCGAGAAACCGTTCGTTTAGCTACCTAGACCTATAGCTCTACACGTATACTCGTAACTTTCGAGTGAAAAAAGCACACACTACAGGACCCATACTCATAGAAAATTCGCTGCTCTTTTCCCGCGCGTAATTTCACCGAGAGCCTTTAAAACGGCGAGATAATCAAGTGGAAATTTTTTCTCCAGTGAAAACTGAAAACAAAAAAAAGAGTAAAATCAACTTTGGGATTTTGTGTATACTAGAAACTCCAAACAAAAGCCTTTTAACCAACATCCTACACTTATTCCATGATTATGGCGTAATTCTCGTTCGCAATAAGAGAATTCTTAACGAACAAAAACAACTACACACTGCCGAATAAAAAAACATTTACCTGGAAAACGTTGCCTTGGAAAAAATATCCTTTCGAGAGAGTACTCGAGAAAAATTAATAACGATTTTGAATTCGAAGCTTTACCCGCGCTAAGAATTTATTTAATTAGAAAATTTTTCTACTAATATCTCTTTCGAAAGGATCGGTCGAGGGTGAAAACCGCACATTACGTGATACTCGGGGTAGAAAAAAAATCATACTTATCTTTTAAATTTCTTTCTTCATTGTTTTGTTGAGGAAAAAAACGTCATTTTAGCGAAACGTTGAAAGTTTTCTTCGTACTTTTTTAAAAATTTTACAGAGTCGTCGGGTTGAATTCGCGTAATCTTTTGTTTGGCAAGAACATCGCGCAATACGTTTTTCCTTTCATCCTTTTATCGCGGTAATAATTAAATCTGCGGGAAAAGTCATTACTGCGGTAAAACCGACGGCGACGATGGTTTGCAACTTCGTCAGCAGCGTTGAAAAAATAATTCACGTTGGTAAAAATCTTCGATGATTTTTTTAAGTTTTTGTGTTTCGATGGAGGATGAAAAAAATAACACAGGTGTGGTCGTTGTTAGTGTTTTATTTTCGTGTTTTTCCTTATCGTCTAAGTACCTGTGATTTCGTGATAAGTATCAAATTATCCGAATATATTTCTCATTTTCCCTCGCGAATGTGTTTTTTCGAGGAAATTTATTCGGGTTAGTTTACCATTGGTTTCCTGTTCGTATAATTCAGTGGTGTGCAGAATTTGCAATGCCCATCAAGATAGCATTTTACGCTGCATTATTCTAATTTAAAAGTATTGCGGTATTTTTTTAAATAGATTTTTAAATTAGGCCATAAAAGATTTTCTGTAGTTTATGTTTTTGGATTTCGATGTTTTGAAATTTGAATCAAAATTCCAAATGTAGGAAAATAATGTGTAATAAGTCGTTGGTTACTTACATTTCATGAAACGTTGAGTTCGAATATTCAATTCCAAGTAAGGAACGAAACGGTCCTGATAGGAACCAAAATTGAAAGAAAACATTTTTCTGAGACATTATCAAAATTTTAAATCGAGATATAAACCTCTTTTTTTGTAGGCAATGTTGAATTTTAAAATTGTCTTCTTTAGAATCGTTCGTTAATTTTTATTTATTGCATTCAGGTAATTTTTTCATTGCTCCTGGCGCAGAAACCCCCTCCATGTAGGGAGATTCGACTTTCTCAAACGTAAAAAGTAAATAACTCAAAGTTCTCAGAAAAATGTATATTTTCACAAGCTGTCCATCATTCTCCATGAAAATGATTTCTTGAGCCAGCGTGACCACAAATAGAAACAAAAATTCTAAAAAATGATGTTATTTTGCTTTTTGATTCTATTTCTTTTAGAATGATTTGATTAAACTTGTCTCTGATGAATTTTGGTGATTTTTCATTGCTCCTGGCGCAGAATCCTTCTCGATATAGAGTGATTTGACTTTCACAAATCTAAAAAGAAAATAACGTAAAATACTCTGAAAAATGCCTATTTTCACATGCTGCCCATCATTTTCCAAGAAAATTATTTCCAGAGTCAATGTGACCACAAATAGAAACAAAAATTCTAAAAAATGGCGTAACTTCTCGTCTATGATGGATTTTTGGGATTTTTTTATTGCTCCTGGCGCAGAATCCTCCCTCAATGTAGGGAGATATGATTTCTCAAAAATAAAAAGTAAATAACTCAAAGTTCTCAGAAAAATGTATATTTTCACAAGCTGTCCATTTTCAAGAAAATGATTACTAGAGCCAGTGTGACCACAAATAAAAACAAAAATTCTAAAAAATGGTGTTATTTTACTTTTTGATTCAATCTCTTTTAGAATGATTTATTTAAACTTGTCTCTCTGATGAATTTTGGTGATTTTTCATTGCTCCTGGCGCAGAATCCTCCTCCATATAGAGTGATATGACTTTCTCAAACCTAAAAAGTAAATAATGTAAAATATTCAGAAAAATGTTTATTTCCACATATTGCCTATCATTTTCCCAAGAAAATGATTTCCAGAGCCAGTGTGACCATAAATAGAAATGAAATTGATGGCTTTTCAAGTTTTCATTGCTCCTGGCGCTGAAGCCCTCTCTATGTGGTGAAGAATTGTAAAAAGTAAATCAAGGTTTAATACTCAGGAAAATGTTTTAGTTTCACATACTGCTCGTTATTTTTCGAAAAAATTATTTTTGGAGCCAATGTGGCCACAATCAGGGACCAAAAACTCACTTCAGAATCATCTATCAAAACTTCTCCTTAATGAATTTTAAATTTTTGTGATTTTTCAGTGCTTCTGGCGCAGAAACTCCTTCCAAGTAGTGAATCATTACTGTTTGAATAAGTAATGTAAAAAAGAAAAAATGTATAATGCTCAAAAAATCTACACTTTCACGTGGTGCTCTTCATTTTTGAAAAAAATTATTTTTGGAACCAATGTGACCACAAATAAGATAAACAATTCAAAAAATTGAGAGACAATTTGTTGTTTGAAACAATCTTGATCAGAATCATTTATCAAAACTCAGAACCACCCCCAAATAGTGGAAAATCGTCTTTTCGAATATGGATATTAAAGTACATCAGGTACTCAAAAACGTCCATTTCCCACATCCTGTCCTTCAATTTCCGAGAAAATTATCATCAATAGTCAGTGTTACCCTAAATAAGGTAAAAAAAATCCAAAAACTAGGAAATCACTTTACGTTTGAATGAATTATGATCAAAATCGTTCATCAAAAGTTGTCTTGGGTAATTTTTGGAGATTTTTTTCATTGCTCCTGGCGCAGAACCCGCTCCATGTGGTGAAACATTGCAAAAAAATAAAATAAAGTTCAATACTCAGGAAAATGTTGACTTTCACATACTGCTCGTTATTTTTCCAAAAAATTATTTTTGAAGCCAATGTGACCACAAATAGAAATGAAATTGATGGATTTTGGTGGCTTTTCATTGCTCCTGGCGCAGAAGCCCCCTCTATGTGGTGAAGCATTGTAAAAAGTAAATTAATGTTTAATACTCAGGAAAATGTTTTAGTTTCACATACTGCTCGTTATTTTTCGAAAAAATCATTTTTGGAGCTAATGTGTCCACAATCAGGAACCCAAAACTCACTTCAGAATCATCCATCAAAACTTATTCTTGATGAATTTGTGTGACTTCTTAATGCTCCTGGCGCAGAAACCCCCGCCATGTAGTGAAACATTACTTTTTGAAAAATGTAAAAAAAGAAATAATGTAGCTCAAAAAATCGATACTTTCACATGGTCCCCTTCATTTTTGAAAAAAAAAACATTTTTGGAACCAATGTGACCACAAAAAAAAGGTAAAAAATTCAAAAAATTGAGAGACAAATTGATTTTTGAATCAATCGTGATCAGAATCATTCATCAAAACTTGTCTTTGATGGATTTTGTTGATTTGGCAGTGCTCCTGGCGCAGAAACCCCCATCACCAAAGTCAATTTTTCTTTGCACTTTGGAGAAAAATCTCGAACAACCAGCAAATAAATTACAAATTGTTGACTCTGGATGCCGCAAAGATGTCAGGGATCGGGGAATGTGTAAATTTGATGAGATTTTTTTCCCCATTTTCAATAATTTAGCGAATAGATGCTTAAAGAAATTTTTATGCTCAAAACGAAGTAATGGTCTTTTCTTTTTCATACAGAAAATTAATGGGCGAATTTTCATCAATTCTCTTTCTCCCCCCTCAAAAAATTCACTTCCAAATGTAACTCCTTCAATTACAACCCAAGTTGACTATTTCATCCTCAATTTCGTCATCATTTTTCACGCCACGCCACAAATATTCGAAGCGCAACGCTCGTAGAATACTCATCGGAAAAATTCCCCTTCAACGTTCATTTTACGCCACCGTCGAATAATTTGAAAAGACGGGTAAACATTTTAATATTTTATTTGATGTCGATTCCAGAAAGCTGACGGGTTTGATCTCTTTTACCTTATAAACATTTCGATGCTACGATAAAGTACGAAATCTGCCATCGTCGAGCTGCTTGACTCGGTCTGGCGGCTGTATAAATTATACGCCGTAATATTCGTCGATTTTTTCCGCCTAATTAGGTGCGAATATTTTATTGAATATTTCAACGACGGTATGTGGAATATTAATCGTAGCTCAGTGTAACGTTTCGGTGCAAAATCTGTATAAATATACGATCGTGTTACTCCGATGCGAATTAATATAGCTGGGGTACTTAGATACACGACGCCGGTGAAATACTCATTTTCTTGGCTTTTGCTTTTTCTCTCGAAAGCATTTTTCATTTTCAATGCAAACGACAACACGAGTGTACAAAACCGATTATGTAATCGGATAGTTCGCCATAATTGTGAAATATTGCACCTACTATATTGTTAATCCGCCTTACTGCGAACGTTTCGAAAAAAAAAATTATTTCCATCGTGACAGCTTCGACTTCATAAATTTTCGCGATCCCTGCGTATTTTTCAGAATCACTCGTGACCATTCCGATAGGTATTCTGGGGCAATTACCATCGGAAAATTGTATTTTTCGATCCTCATAATTGCACATTTCAAGCCAATAACTATACCTATGCCAGGAATCCGACACGCCAGCTTTGGTAGCGTGCAAAACCGCTATAAAAGCTGAATTTCAATCTGTCACCGGGGTACATAAACATCACGATTCTTTGGTAGCCTATCGTAACTCGATACACATTTTAATCATCTATACAAACCATCTAGTTTTAGGCTACGAGTTACAAATATCCTTTACGTATTTATTTTCAAATAACACACTTTGTAGACGTCGACGACGCTTTGACGAATTATCAGAAATTAGATTTATACGACTTGGAAAGACTTTCGACCGTATAAATTGGTCGCAGAAAGCACCTCGTCGGCGTCATACCTTGCAACGAAATTTCCACACAACTTGTAATACGATATCTAACTTTATATACCAATAATATACTTACCATTAGAGACTCGGCTCTCTGTATTTCTCTTGTTATTTACGCGCCAAATACGACTCCAAACTTAGCTAGACTCCTTTCCAAGTATCTATTACACGGTTTTCCTTTAATCGAAATGTAATTACTGGGTGAGCTTAGTTCATGAGTAAAAATTCCCATTCGATGTACAAATTTCAGCCAAGTAATACCTATCTGGTGCCGGAGTGCTTTTATAAAAGCAACGAGTATGTTTGCTTTTCGGTTGGATGTCGTTAAACGTGCTCTTTTCATAATTAAATTACAGGATAATTTCGTTTTCTTACCGAATTATCGCTGGATTTTATCAATGTTTTGATAGCGAGGGTAATTTCGTTGATTTTTCCGGTGTAAAATGATCGTAGGGTTTTGTGGAAATATATTTTCTAGCTTTATTGTAAATATGTGGAAAGATTTTGTGGATTTTATTTTTTGGTGAGATGAAGGAGAGGTGATCAAAAGAGAATAGAAGAGTAGTTTTTCGATATCATTTCAAAAAAAAAATCGTGTCTAAAATTTTTGAAAATTGATTTGTCACATAACAAAAGAGGCACCTATCTCAACTGGCAGTAAAATTTTGGGCTGAAATAAAAATAAATTGATAGTACATCATAAAAAATTTCATATGTGACCCTGTCGGAAAGAAGGAACCTTGTGTAAAAAAAAGTCGATGCCTTTTTTTCACCTTTTTGGTCCAAATGACTCCAAATCTGGATCAAACACATGAAAATAAAGATGTCAATTTTTTTTACACAAGGTCCCTTCTTCCCGGCAGGGTCACATATTCAAAATTTTAGGTGCTGAAATTCATTTCTCGAATTTTGATGAATTTTTGAAATTTCGAAATTGTCTCTTTGCTCTCTAAATTGAAAATTTAATTTACTTAATCAACCAAAAAAAAAAAGCATCAATAATATTTACCTTTTTTTTTTTTTTGATTTCCAGAATCAAATGGAGACAGTTAAGAGACGTTTAAGAGTTCAAAAATTTTCTGAATTTTCCAACAATAAAGAAAATCTTATAAAAATGGTCCTTATGAAATTTAGCACCTATCTTATTGATAACTTATTTGATCTGTTGAAGCAGAATTTGTCGAAAATGGTAACTATCAAATAAAATCCGCATTTTTATTCAGCAAAAATTCAAGAAAACGATTTAAAATATACATTTAGATAAATTGTATGTTATAAATATTATGCTTCGAAAAGAACAGCTTGAAGTTGGTTTATATCTCATTTTTGAACTTTTGAATCGAGCGGAAATGGTTTTGAGACATTTTGGAGCACGTATGTCTGTTTTCATTGAATGAAGGTGTATGCGGGTGAGGTATCGTTTTTTTTTCAAGTCCAATCCACGCAAACGACTGAATCGTTCTACATACCTCCCAAAAATTTTTTCAGACTCGATTTTTTCCTCAATTTTTTTTTGATTTAAAATTTTTTTTCTAAAATTTATTCAGACTTGATTTTTTCCTCAAACTTTTTTCAAGTCTCAAATTTTTTCTGTAATTTTTCCTGTCTTTTGTAACATAATTTCTCATTTTTAAATTTTTTTCATTTTATTCGGGTCTTTTCTATATTTATTTGTAATATATTTTTCATTTCTTTTCTAATTTTTCAAAGCCATCCTTAATTTTGTTTAAAATTTTATTTCCAATTTGTTTTCACTTCTTCACATAGACGAAAAAAATGGGTCATTTGCACGGATTCTAACATCCAGCTTTCAATTTTTTTCTGAAATTTTAAAACTGAACAAATTTTTGAAAAAACTGTAGTTGATTTGAGAAAAAAATTTTTATTGAGTTGAAAAACAGTTCGAAAAAATTTTATTGAATATTCATTTGAGAAAAAATTATTGTGTATGTACTAAAAAGATGAAAACATCACTAGAAAATTTTGAAAGTGGAAATTAATTTGGAATTTGAAAAAAATCGAGTCGGAATAAATTTCAGAAAAAAATATGAGACTTGAAAAAAATTGACAATTGAGAAAAGAATCGAGTCCGAAGAAATTTTATAAAAATATTTGAGGCTTGAAAAAAATTTTAGAAAAAAAATCGAGTCGGAATAAATTTCATAAAAAAACATAGGACTTGAAAAAAAATTGAGATTTTTAGGAAAGCCGGGAATTTCTGGGACATCAGCTTGAAAATTTATTCATTCGAACAGTTATCCTCCTCACCTGCCGTTCAGAATTTCAAAACCTCAAAATTATTAAAATTATGTGTACTCGATGAAAAAAAAAAAAAAAACTACCTCAGTAATTCTTGGTGAAGCTGATTTATCGAATGAGATTTCAAAAATTTTCTCGTACGATTGAAAAATTGATCTATTATCGTCGTATTTGATTAATTCATTGTCAAATTGTAAAAATTACTTCGATTTTCCTACACCCATTTTCAGGGCCATTCAATCGCCATGAATTATGTACTCAAACAAAAAAGAGTCGCTACGATCGTCACAGACTTAATACAACCGATATACTCTCATATTGAAATCTAAACATCCTCTTAGAGCTGGATTTACGACCAACCCGTCTCCATATATCTTCACTTTTTAATTTATTAATCGAAAACGAGACCACATTTTATTCCCTCGTTGTCTTTAATAACTCGATACCATTCGCTTTCTGGATTAAGTTACAATGTCGTATACCTAATATAAGTATATGAGAAACCATCGATCACAACGGATCACTGGTAATACAAAGTACGTAAAATAGAACACAAAGGTTAAATCGACCTATCACCTATCGAGCACTTATTGAAAGAAATACACACACTTGACGCCAATACATCACATGCTTATCGAATTGGAAAATTTACCTCAGAATAAAAAATTATGGCCGACCAAGAAAATCCTTCATAATGATGAATTTTTAAATAAAAAAAAATTGACGACGTCGTCATTCAAAAAAAAAGAAAAAAGACAATAACAACTCAATCAATACTTTTTATAGGTAGGTTATTTTCATACGATAGGAACTTTTTTCTTCCAATTTGCAAACAAAACTTCGTTTTTTCAGTCTCTTCTGCCCAAATGATCAGCAAACTTTTTTTTTCGCCAAGATTTGAAATACCTTTCGTTGGGGTATTCGAGCATACTGGAAAAAGGTGCACTTTGGAAACGAAATACCAATAGGTATCTTTAACAGGTCACCTTTTTAGAGTATTTCAATGCCAACAAATTGATATTGAATTTTTTTCACTATTCACGTACCATTTTGTCTTTCTCGTCCGTATTATTTATTCGTATTCGATACGAAGCCAACAACAAAGAGTAAAATATCGAAAAAAATATATCATTCGTTAGTTAAAAAATTCGTTTCATCTAGTCCTCGACACGGTTCAATGAATCAACCATGGAAAAAAATTCATCAATGAGGAAAATTCATCTCGAACGTATTCATTTTCGGTACAAACGTGTGATTCCTTTTGAACAATTTTTTCTACTCTCGCAGCATCGATTTTAACTAGTTTTCGAATACGAGCTCTTAATTCGTTTAGATGTGATGAAAAATTGCTTCGTTACGACCTTGCCAGTCTGATAATCGAATTTTCGATTTTAAAATTTATAAAATACGGTTAACGACGAACGAAGCTAATGAGCGAGCAGGGAATTTTCTAGATGAAAATTTTCCATTCGTCTGATACTTTTCAGAATCTAATCGAATTAAAGGTGGAATATTTCGTCGTCGCGATTCCGTTCGCGAAATACGAATTTCCCATGTTTTTCCGTATAAACTGAAAACGAAATCGAATTAGGGTAATTTTCAACGCCAACGCTCGACTATAGACTAATTAAACGATAGAAGCGATTAATTCGTTAAAGAATACAGACGAGAAATTCACGCACAAAAATAAATTTTATAATGTAAAATTCGAGTCAGAAATCCATTCGGAGCGATTACAGATTAGATCATATTTAATTTTAAAAATCAACTGCGCTTTAGTGCCTGCGAAATTTCGAAACATCGTTTTCGAGAAAAAAAATACACGCACTCGAGTAATTCTTATGTCAATATTTACGAAACTAGGAAACAACGCGACGATCACGCGATAAAACTATCGCCATTAAAAGCTCCGAGCTCTTTATTTCGTCGAAAAAAATTAACTTTTTAACTCGAAAACGTAAAATGTTCCTTGGGATGTTTCTATTAAATATACCAAGGTATCTGGATGTATCTTACCCGGACAAATATTTACTTTATTCGGTTAAAAACGGAATATCGTGTTAGCCCCACCACACAAGCTCGTAAAAAGTTTGTAGCCTTGAAAAAAAAAAGGTGATAAAATTCAAGATTGATTCAATTGACTGGATTGGCTTTTTTTTACGAGCAAAAACGTCGAAGTTGGCCGAAGGGTAAGAACAAAAGTGTTGGACGAGGCCTCAGAGGAGTTCGTTGGGAGCTTATGCGGTTATTTTCATACGTTTCATTTTTCTTAGCGACAAAACGTGCGAAATTCGATTTTCACTCGGCTGTCTGCATCATTTACGTAGGTGCTACTGGAAAATCTAACCTATTTTGGGTTTGCCATTTTGACGTATTGTGTTTGCAAGATGTTTATTTGATTTGTCATTTGGGTGAGGAATGAATGGAGCTAAACCGAGGGTGGTTGTGGGTGTGTAGGAGATCGAATTTGGCTCAGGTTTCGTAGATTCTCGAATAGGTGAATGAATATTATAAAAGTGTGAGCATGGTGGATGAAATTGGTAAAAGATGTTTTTAGAGAATATAAGGAAGTTTTTATTGGTGACGAAATGGAGAGGATTTTGTGATGAATCATGGCAAAGAGTGAAAAATGAAAATGCAGGATGAATAGGTGAAAGATTCTCAATGATGAATCATAAAATTTTTATTGTTTTGTCATAAAAATGATAGTTACTTTTTCAATTTATCATTCAGTTTTATGGATTCTTCGTGAAATTTTCACCTCATTATAAAATTTCAATGACGTCATTATTTATAATGAAATTATCCCTGCTTTGTAAACATATTTTTTTTGGTTTCATTACGAATTTTTTATGACTCGAAATTATTTTTACCTTATTCGACATTAGTTTCAGCATTCTTTATTTTTTTCGTCACCTTTTTCTCACGTAAAAATCTTAAAATTAGAAAAATCTCAAGTTGAAAATCATTTGTGAAAGGGAGTAAAATGGAAAGCAAATGTGACGTTTAATTTTTATTTGGTCATTTCTACTCTTCAAATTCTCATTGCTCTCAAGTTGAAAATTCAGCTTTAAAAACAAAGAAAATTAACGCAGGGGTACTTGATTAGTTCAATTCTGCAAACCGCATCCATAGGCGCACCCAAAAATGAATTAAGGGAGGGGCTCAGAATTTGAGAAAAAATGGGGATGGGGTCAAATTTCAAATTGAGTCATTTTTCACTGATATTTCAATCAAAAATCATCAATTTTTCCTGACAAACAGAATTTATTGAGAATTTGGTGATTTTTGACTGAAAAATTAATCAAAAATTGTCAATTTTTGAAATAATAGGATTAAAATACTGCCCGAGCGAAGCGAAGGCGAAAATTTTTTGAAAAAATATACTTTGAAGAGCAAAAAAATTGAATTTTTTCTCATTTTCGAAGCAAAAAATTATTTTTTCCGGGCTAAAGGGGGGGCTTGAGCCCCCTGAGCCCCCCTGGGTGCGCCTATGACCGCATCTATCTGTCTCATTATATTTCTTACAAAAATATAACGATTTAGAGAATCAAAAAAGTGAGGTTTATTTTTTTAGAATTAAATTTTCGTTTACGAGTCTCTTCTATCATAATTTTTTTGTTTCATTTAACATTTAGCAGTAAATTTTTATTGGTTCATTATAAATTAATTGCAGGTTTATGAATTGAATATTTTTAATTTTTTTGAGAAATTTTTAATACCTATTTACTTACTTTCTTTAGTCTCTATTCGAAGAATATTGATGTTATGTCAATCCGGCTGTTGGTGAGTTGATTCCACAATTTTCAAATAAAAGCATACCTAGTTATCGTTTTTTATTCCAATTTGAAAAATTACCTCTATGTAATTTTGGGACGTTTTAATGAAAATTTTCACCAAAATTATATTTTTTGAAGGGGTTGATGGGCGAGGGGAAGAGAAAAATGTCAGAATTGGTGGTGACCAATAAATTAGAAATTTTGTGATGATGAAACAGTTTTATGAGCAGAAAAAAATAGTTGAAATTATTGTGATAAAGGGATCAACAAATTCAATTGGGCTTTTGTTTAATTTCACAAACTTAATTTGATAAATTTTCTTTTTTTGGCTCAATTTTTTTCACAAAAAATGTGATTTTACCAGCTGTAGAACACATATAAGGTCCATTTGGACAAAATTTTCTGTCGTAACAAAAAAAAACTTCTCTTGTAACGCCAATAGGCTGGAAAATGTTGAAAATCAACTCATAACTGCGTATGTACCTATACTCTGAAAAAAAAAAAAAAAAAACGGAAATAAATTCACACATTTCTGAATTCAGAGAATCGACTCACGAATTCTCGTCGATCTGGTTCGGGCTCTGCTTTACTTAATATTTTTACATGCAGAATCATGGATAATTCAACAGACCCCTCCCTTTTTTTAAAAAGACGTTTGTCTTATTTGGAAGTGAATTTTTAATATTTGGAGCAAAATACAAAACTTTTCGACGCTTTAGTGAAATAAAATCAGTTTTTTTGACTTTTTTTGGTTTATTTTTAAATTTCAGATTTTGTCTAAACTTTCGGCAGAAATATGGTTTTAGAATTGGAAAAATGAATTTTAAAACTTACTTTATTCTATAAATTTCCAAAAACATCAGAATGAAATACAATGCCATCGCTTGCATGGGAGGTGGGAGGGGAGTCAAAAACAAATATTTTGATACTTCGTTTGATGGTGATGAAAAAATTTTATCTAAGCAATATGTAAAATGGTCGTTTTTTCAAAAAAATAGTGTGAAACGACAAATTTTAGGTACAGATTTTGAAAATTATAGTTTCTGGTCGTCGTTTTTTTTTTTTTTTTTAGAAAAGACCAAAAAAAACGACAACTTTAAAAAAATTGAAAATAGCCATTTCGTAGTTTTTTAAGAAGAGACTGTATTTTGAGATCGGAAATGGTCGATTTTTGACTTTTTCAAAACAAAAAAAAATATTTGAATTTCTTTTCAACTGATTATAAAAGTGATCAGAAAATTTTTTATTGCTCCATTATAATTTAAAATTGTAATTTTTTTTTGAAAAATGTTCATAGTTTTTCCTTTGACTTTCATTTTAAGAATACTCTTGGCATTTCATTTCAATTCAGCCTCTGCCTCGCTGAATGTTTTTAGATACAAAATTTCAGAACATTTTGCTTTCAATTTTCGAATCTTGCAGACAATTTGAAACTGATGATGAAATCCTTCACCTCGTAAAAAATTCAATCAACATCCGCAATATTTATTTTCATTAAAATCCGACTCAAACAAGTTACTCGAAAACATCACACCTAACTTACACATCTACTCAAGGCACAAAAATCATTACAACTCTGCGAATAGGTACCCATACTTCAAGCCTTTAAACCCCACTTCAGAAGCTTTCCAGGTTTAATTTCATCCCAACCTCTTCCTCAACCCCAACGGATTAATCACTGTCAAACAAAAACCTCCAGTATGAAAACTCACCACACAAATGTTTCGATTCAAGTTACAAAAACAAAGTTAAAACTCAATATATAACGTGGTCATTATTCACAACATCACAACACAATAACTTTTTCGTTTGAAAATATTTTCAGCCTTAAAAAAAAAATTAGCTTTCGTTTAGTCACCAACTTTACCTAATAACTCATGTTCTTCAAAAAAAAAAAATACAAATTTTTATTCTTCTTCTTGGCGACACTTTTCTTCTACAAAATTTCTTCCAGGAGAAACAGAACGTTATATTAAAACAATTAACAAAAATTAGAAGATTTTTTGTTTGGAACCATTTGGAAATTTGGAATTCATTTTAATATTCGTATCGTGTCCTAGTTAGAAATTAGGCCGAAGATTTTCTCAGAGAAGGAAAAATAGCAAACAATTAATATAATTTTGAAATTTCAAGGAAACAAGAATATTTCATCGATTAAGGGAACAAGTCGAGTATTTAAAAGAATCTATGTTTGCACGATATCGCCTTCTTTTCCATTGAAATGTAGGAAAGTTGAAACTCGATTATCGAGTTATAATTTAGAACACCGTAATGTCTGTAGGAGTGAAATTATCGGTGCGAAAGGGGATTTAAAAAAACATAATTTAGGGATTAACTACGGTTATTATACGATGAAAAATTATAGAACCGTGATATCTCGTACGTGGCCATCAAGGGGAAAAATGAATTATTGAGTGTTACAGCGTTACACCTACACCTAGAGTCATGATTGAGATCAATATTTGCTGTTAGGTGGAGAAATTATAATAGGTATGCATTTGATGTTTGGATAGCATACTCATTAATGCGAACTTGGAACACTTTTAAAGTGTTGTTTTTAATATTAAAAATATGTCAACTTTTTTTTTGTTGTAATTTATTCGAAAACTTCCTCAGTCTAATAATTATTTTTCGAGCTCTACCCTTGACCAAGTTCATCCCTATAATTTCCAATGCAGACGATGAAAACCGACATTAGTCGATTGGTATCTACCATTAAAAGCATCACTGGTCAACCTCAACCGTACAAACCTTAGGTTTCTGTAATTACTCTGGATAAGCTGTAGGTACATTAACTTAATCAATACAGTATCGGCATGGTTTCGTTATAAATAAAAACCAGCGAGACAAAAATAGTATCTGTAGGATTTAACCTAATGGATCTGACAGTATTGAAAGAGCTATATGGAAATGGATTAAGGAGAAATTCGGAATCGTAGTGTATTTTAGTTCGAACAGAGAGAATTTATACGCGATGATGTGACGAGTGAACTAATTATTGATACTTTGAGCGTACCGTCGTTGTTGCCTGGTAGCTTTTTAATTAAAATAAGTGGTCTTTGAATGTGATTAAAACTTGGTGGTTGGGTTCTTTTGTGAGACTACCTGGGTGGGTTCGAAGTTTAGCATATTTCCTATAATATATTTCGGGTAATTAATGGCTCGTGTTTGATTTTTTTTTTCAGGTTTTACAGAATTCGTACGGAGTTGAAAGTTTCGCAGAAATTGACCACTAAAATTGAGACTAGTATTCGACGATGTGATCGTAAGTATGAAAATGGAATTAATTGAGTATTTTTATGTACCTATTGTAGATGTAGAATTTTTTAACGTAATTTTGAACTCAAAATGCGAGATTTCTCAGAAAAAATACTACTTTGGGGATCACTAGATCCGTGCCATATATTTTTGAGTTTATTTGAGCTGATTTTATGACAAAAAATGCTCTCCTTCCACTTTTAGATAAAAAAATTGTGAAATTATAAAATTAAAAAAATATAAAATCAATTAATGTTGGATATTAAAAAAAAAAAAAAAACGTAAGTAAAGAAAACATATGTAACATTACTTACTGATCTAGTTTCACTTTCAATCTCCATGTCAAAATATCGTCCATACTATTTTTTTTTTTTGAGATGCAAGAAATGCCTATTGCCATTTTTGAAGGCACAGATAAAAAATTAATTGAAAATGAACGTGTTTAAATTTCTGACATCATTGCAAATTTTCTCTCGCTTTCGAAATAAAAAGACAGAAATTTGGTTTTGTAAAAAAAAATATTGTGAAAAATGAAATTTTTTCTGAAGGTGAGAATTTTAAACGGTATATTTCTATATGATAAATACGTTTTGGAAAAAAATGTAACTGCCACTGGTTTTATTTTTTGAGTTATAGCGATTTGAAAAATCCAAAACCGCACAACTAAAAAAATTATTGTTGAAAAAAATTCTCTGATCAACAAAAAAATTTCAAAAATTCAACTTTTCATCTTGATTACAACGTGAGGTGAAAAAATAAAAGCTGAAAAATACATTTTTGCCCACATCTGCATCTCGGAAAATGAGCGGATTAGGAGTTTGAAAATCGACTAAAATTTTCTTTTCGAAAACATTTACTTTTTTGGCTATGTAATCGTTCGAAAAGCTTTTTAAGACAGATTGACCCTTCTATGAATACCATACCCCTTTAAAATATAAAGATAGTGTTTGAATAAGTAGTTGAAGTTACGTTGACGGACTTTGAGGGCTGCAAATGCTGCATAATGTTGAGAAATCGGTTCGAAAACTATTCCTAATCATTTTCGTGCCTCGTAAAATTACGTTGAAAGGAACAAAATTAGAAATTTAGGAAAAAAAAAATAGGAAATTGAATGTAAAAATTATTTCTCCAATTGATGGAAATTGAAAAAAAAAATTGGTTTTACCTCTTCTCCCCTATCTTTTTCCTTTTAAAAATAAGAATAAGTCGGAACATACTGTCACTTTCAGTAAGATGTTGAAATTATTATTCTCGAAAATCAAAATTTTAGAAAAAACCCAAATGTTGCTACTGACATCAAAACTGGACCAAAAACGTAAAAATAAAGACATCGATTTTTTTTTTACACAAGGTCCCTTCTTTCCGGCAGGGTCACAGATCCTGAATTTTCAGCAAACGTTTTTCTTATGCTTCAAAATAGATAGTTAGATACCTACCTCACAAAATATGATCAAGTTCTTATCGAATAATAATAAAAAAATAATTAAAAAACAGAGAATTGGTAAGAAAAAAACACATATCTCAAGTAGGTTCCTATTTATTTTTGTTCAATAAAAAAGAATTTTGATTTTTGGCAAAATTTACAATTTCATTGAAAAATAAAATCTCGAGGTTTAGTGTGAAAAGTTAATTTTTTGAACTCCAAATTTATTGAAATTTTATTATTGGAAGTTGGCAAATAAATTCAAGGCTTAAATCTTTGTAAGAGAATTTTTTTACAAGCATGAGATTCAAAATAATACTGATCTACCCATTCTGAAATTCCCGCGAAGAAATTGCACATTCAAAAATTTTTGGAAGTAAAAAATTCAAAAAAATCTAACATGACCTCAATTTTAAAAAAATTCATTGACAAAAAATAACCTATTCTTAAATTTTATAGCCGGAAAAATCTAAAATTTCGATGTAAATAAAATTTTTCATCAATATTGCTATAAAAAAATTCACTGAGAAAATTTCATCTATAAAAAGGAAAAATTTTGAAATTTGATAAGCACCTCGCAGGAGAATTTATTCAGTTTTTTTTTGGTAGGTAATTAGTTGCATTTTCCGGGCAACCAAAAAATTCGGGAACAGAAATCGTTTTTTCCTAATTTAGAGAGGAATAATTTAACATTTTTTTGTGTTGACGTGAACGAAGGGTTGCCTACATGTAGGTCGACAAGGTACAAGGCCAACGCCAAACTCAAAATATGTCTCTGAAAAGGGTTGAGTCGGGGAGGCAGTGTAGTCAATTTTACGAAAACTTGGTTTTTTCTGTAATTTTATGCCCCTTTGAATTTTTGATTAGGCAAAATCTGTATGCAATCATTTTTCATCTTCATCCAAAACTCTCGTATGCGATTACATTAGTTTGCAAATATTTCCATTTTTAAAATTTTTAGTTTTCAGATTTTTTTTGAACAGTAAAGCAATTACATAAATCGAAAAAAGTCAAAAAACTTTTAATGATTTTGTCACTAATGGGAAATGAGATAATATTTTCAAATTTTTTACAACTGGATTTTATTATTCGTTTGGCCTTTCATTATTTTTTTCACGAACAAATTTTGTGCTTCGAAAATTCATATGAATGTTTGGTGAAAAAAATTAAATTTTACTTGAATTTTTTTTTTGCTAAATTCATGAATATATGTAAAAAAAAAGTAATTTTGGGTTGAACAATGTCTTACTGGAATTTTTATACTTACCGTCAAAAATAAAAATTTCAGACTTGAAAGGTGAAAAAAACTTGACTCAAAAAAAATTCCTTACAATTTTTCATACAATTTGTACAAGAAAAATAAGATTTCTCGTTAGAAAAATTCCCTGGTTGAATTTATGAGGCAAAAATTCACCTTGCTAGATTTTTTGCTTAAAAAATCCAGTACTGAATTTTTTGTAAAAAAATTCCCCATTGAATTTTTGTAAAAAAATTTCCATTGGATTTTTGTAAAAAAAAATTCCCACTGGATTCATTGGATTTTTGTAAAAAAAATCTCTAGTGGATCTTTTGTAGAAAACATTTTCCTGCTGGATTTTTTGCCCTTTACAAAAAAAAAAATTCTCTTTACCTATTGAATTCTCTGCTGGAAAATTGAATTTCTGTGAAACAAATTAGAAGAGACAAATTCACCTATGACTAAATCTACACGAAAGAGGCTTCAGGCATGAAATTAAAAATACCCTGCGCACGACTGAATCGTTTTTTTTTTCAACTGTATGATTCAAGTGGTCTACTTGCTTTTTTCTGAGTTTGAAATTTTTTATTTCTTTTCAGAGTTCGAATTTTTTCTCGATTTTTTTTTCCAAATTGAATTTTTTTTCAGAGTTCGAATTTTTTTTCTCGACTAGTTTTTCTCAAAATTAAATTTTTTTCAAAGTTCGAATTTTTTCTCGATCATTTTTTTCCAAATTAAATTTTTTTCCAAATTTTGAATTGTTTTCCCCATCATTTATTGAAATTTTTTCGGAGTTCGAATTTCAATTTTCAGAAAAAGTAGTCGAGAAAAAATTCGAACTCTGAAAAAAAATGAAAAATTTCGAACTTGGATAAAAGCAAGTGCCAAGTGGACCACTTGAATCATACAATTGAAAAAAAAACGATTCGGTCGTTCGCAGGGTATTTTTAATTTCGTGCCTGAAGCCTCTTTCGTGTAGATTTAGTCATAGGTGAAAAATTCAGGGGGATATTATCACGTAATTGGACAATACATTGTTGGACTTTTTTAGTGTAAAAAAAATAGATACCTATTCCAATCGAAAACCTGCGAGAATTTCCCTAAATATTGTGACTTCACTTCCACATCGAATCAATCACCCTCCATCATTATTCGATGCATATCAAAACTGTTAATTTACCCGATAATCAACTTCCTGCAATATTTTTAACCGACCCTAAATTCGCCGCGTTTACCCAGGCCCACTTAACAGTCCCGCTATCGGCTTCGCTTTCCATTAATTCGATCCATTTTTCCAAAAATGACACTCGTATTCAACCCTTCGAATCCATCGGACCAAACCGGCGCCGTAAAATTACCGAGAATTATTTTCAAACAATACAAAAAGGGGTTGAAAATGCATCCGGCCAAAATATCTTCGGGTTTAAATACTGCCATACAAAACACCTACAAACGAACGATAACATTCGAAATTAATAACGTCGCTGGGTACCTAAATACTGGCAGGGTTAACAAAGTACCTACCTATGTATAAATACGACTAAATGTTATATTCGCGTATGCGTCGCTCGCGCATACGTACCTCACATCTAACCAAGATGTTTAAATTTTAAACTCGCCGGAGAAGTTGGCTTTTGTACGAGGGTGTGACTGAACGCGGTGTAAATCTGACCCATTATTTCGACGGTGGAAAATTCAAAGTTATATGAAATGAGCAAACGAGCCCGAATTCCTTTTTTTTTATTCTCGCAACAAGGTAAAACGACGAAAAAAACATAGAATAAAGCGAAACACGCTCCAAAAATAAGAAAAAAAAAGGTAATATTAGATGATTTGAAAATTCAAAGTAGGTAACTTACCTACCGTGGCGCGTAGTATTACAACGAATAAGGAACGAGATGGAAGAATGGAACGATACAAACGAAACCACTCTTCCAGTCGAGGGAATAAACGTTGAAATTTTCATCGGTTTGGAGATGAAGGCGAAGGCGAGGATGAGAAATAAAAAATACGACGAAACGTTACGATTTGCTGAAGAAAATTGAATTCTGAGCGATTAATTTTTCAACACTGAGCATGAGATGTCGCGTCGTCGAGCATCCTATTGAATCGAGGAAAAAAGGGGGCTTGGCGACGAGATGAAAGTTGATAATGGATTTTTGATTTACAGGTGACGAAGGCTTAGTACCGGCGAGTGTCGAAAACAATGCTGGCATCAGTAAAACTTTCCGAATTATTTATCGCAACGAAGAGATAACTCTAGACGACATAATCGTATTTCGGGTCCACGTATTAGTCGATAGTAATAAGGTAAACTACGTCATAATAACGAATTACCTATCTATGTACTATGTTTATTCACTTAGGTATCCATACCTACTCTCGAATTTCGTCGTTTGTTTGCACAACGTCTCGTATCTCGGTCCTAATTGAAATAGCCTAATCGTATCAAGTCGTTTTCTGCAGCCCACAGAGTTATTAAATTATACACCTAAACGAGCTGGAAACACGAGCTAGATAAAATATACCTAGTCTGCAGTCCGAGAGGCAAAAAGTGCTCGTTCAGCGTGCATTTTCGCTGGACAAAAAAATCAATTGCGTTTTGCAGTCCTTAAAAAAACGTATTTTGGAGCTGAAGCCTGAAAGTTTCCTTTTTTGCACCAATTTTTAAAGACTTTGGGCAATTTTTTTTCACATTCTGATAACAGATACTTTTTCGATTCCAGACGTATGTCACATTTCTTGAGTAACCAGCACAGTGTGATTCTGCCTCCCTTTGTATTTTCACAGAATTGACATGTGACATATTAAAATGAAGCAGAATTTTTCCAGAAATTCAAAAGTGCCATCTAAAACCTTTTTGAGACACTTTGAAGAACTTTGAGCCTCAATTTTGGTCAATTTTTGATCAATTTTAAAAAATTTATATGTGACCTACAAAGGCGGATTTAGAGAAAGGATGGGGGGGGGAGAGATAAGATGTATGTCTGTTTTCATTGATCGAAGGTGTATGCGGGTAAAGCACGATTTTTTTTCAAAGTCCACGCGAACGACTGAATCATTTTGCGTACCTCCCAGTTTGACTCCGTAGAATTGAACTTTGTATTTTTTTTTTTTCATTCATTTTTCACTTACCTGCACCCTTAATATGTTATTCTGAAATTTCTTCCGTCTCAATTTTTTTCTATATTTTTTCAAACACTGAAATCTTTTTCTGCAAAATTTACAGACTGAGTCAATTTTTTTCAACTCTCGAATTTTTTTCCTAATTTTTTTCTGAGATTTTTTCAGACCCTATTTTTTCCTAATTTTTTTCTGAGATTTTTTCAGACCCTATTTTTTCCTAATTTTTTTCTGAAATTTTTTCAGACCCTATTTTTTTCCTAATTATTTTCTGAAATTTTTTCAGACCCTATTTTTTTCCTAATTTTTTTCTGAAATTTTTTCAGACCCTATTTTTTCCTAATTTTTTTCTAAAATTTTTTCAGACCCTATTTTTTTTAAATCTCAAATTTTTTTCTGAAATTTGCGAAGATTGTAACATGTTTCTTAGGAAAAAATTGAGAAAAAAATTGAGTCTGGAAAAATTGAATCTGAAAAAATTTCAAAAAGTTTCAGCTGAAAAAAAAATAGAGAAAAAAATTGAGTTTGAAAAAATTCCAGAAAAAAGTTTGAGATTTGAAAAAAAAAAATAAGAAAAAAATTGGGTCCAAAAAGTTTCAGAAAAAAATTTGAGTCTGAAAAAATTTCAGAAAAAAAATCGTGAGTTGAAAAAATTGAGTCTGAAAATTTTTCAGAAAAAGGTTTCAGTGTAAAAAAAAATACAAAGTTCAATTCTACGGAGTTGAACTGGTAGGTAGAGGTACGCAAAATGATTCAGTCGTTCGCGTGGACTTGAAAAAAAAATCGTGCTTCACCCGCGTACACCTTCGATCAATGAAAACAGACATACGTGGAGATACGTCCCAGGTCGATGGCATCGGAAGATTTTTTGGAAGGGTGAAAACTGCAAAATGGATGTAAGAACTCGAAATGCCAGAAAAATCTTATGAGGAAGGGGCAAAAGGGAGCCTTCTTTAACACCGTCGCGTCGCCTCAAATAACACAGATCGACACGATTTTTGTTTCTGGGTTCTGATTGCTAAATTTAGGTTGCATTTATGTAACTAATGAAGAAAATAATAATTTTTTGACCAAAGTTTGCTTTGGGGGTGGAGGGGCCAAAAAATTGATTTTTCAAAGGCAATAAGCCTGAGTAATGCAGCCTGAGTAATGCAAAAAAAATGAATTTTTTTTGGACTAATTTTATAAAAAAATTTACGGCGAATCCAATGCAGCAAACCACAGACCATCATCTCTTTTAGAAAAAAGGTTACAGCTCATTCTTTCCAAAATTCAGTAAAAAAATCGCATTTTTGGGCCTTCCTCACAAAAAAGTTAAAATTTGAGAAAAGCACTTAAGCACTTGAAATTTTGGAAATGGAATTTTTTAATGATGTACTTTCAATTTATGGCTATTTTGACTAAAAATTTTACTTTGAGTTGTTACTAAGAAAAAGTGGTAAAAAAATCAAGTTTTTTTTGTTTTTATTTTTTTCGACCATGTTGCACCCAATTTTTAAAGTCAAAAAAAATATATGTGATACATGACCACTTGGCATAGCCGATAAAAAAATTTCCAGCCATGACACCCCCAAATTTTTTTTCAAATTCTTTGAAAATTTCAATGTGAAAAAAAAATGGAAAAAATCTGAACCGAAAATGTTCAAAAAAAATCTCATTTGTACCACCCAGCAAAATGTACAATCTGTGAAAATTTCAAAATATTTTACCCACCCCTTCCAAAGATATCGCTTGTTGAAATTTCGACATTAAAAGTGCAATAATTCCGAAAGGGGAGGGGGTGAGGTCATGATTTTTTGGGATGTTTCTAGACCATAAGTAACATTTTGAGTCAATTTTGACCAATTCTGGAACAATGGCCATTTTTGACCCTAATTAGGAAAGGCTTTTTTAATCCTTATTGATTGGCCAAACCAAAAATACACTGAATCAAACGCTGAAAATTCTTCAAAGTTAAGTACCCGCTCAAAAAAAATTTTGGATGATATTTTCAAACTCCTAGCGAAATTTCATTTCACTTTTATAGGTCACATTTCAATTTATTAAAATTAATAAAAAATGTACTCAATTTGAGGCTCAAAATTCTCAATTTCGGATGGAAATTTTGAATTTCCGATGAAATTCTACCCTACTTTCATAAATTACACGTCAATCTCAATTCTTCGAAAACATTCAGAAATTAACACAATTTGACGCTCAAAATGGGTTAAAATTGCTGACATTTAATTTTCATCGATATAATTTCATTCTGGTTGGGAAATTTAATCGCATATTTTTTGATACTTAACTCATTTTTAATAAAAAGGGGAAGAGATCAGAAGTTTTTTAAATTTTGGAAATCTACTACGGCTAATTTTCAGAAGTATTATTGTGCCAAGAAAACGTTCTAACTAGACAAAAAAATTCACACATTGAAGGACCCAGCATCCCATTTCACTCGTAACTCATGGGATGTGACATATATTTGGAGTCTCGGAAATATCTGCTATCAGATGTGAAAAAAATTGTGATCCAAAGTGAAATGTTAAAATTGGGGAAAATGGGATTTTCAGGCCTCAGCTCTCTTTCATACCACCAGGGCAAAAATCCAAAATGCGTTTTTCTGGGACTATGTTACCCATGCTTAAAATAAACCAATTGATTTTTTTGTCTAGCAAAAATTCTCGCCAAATTAGATTTCCAAAGTACTTTTTTACCTCTTAGACTGTAGACTAAAAACATCCATCGTATAGTTTCATCGAAACAAATTTCTTTTGGTTATTGAACTCGTCGTCGATTTTTCAAGTACACAGAAGCATCGTCAATCAAATATCAACCGACGAGGTGAACACATTTGACGTCGATATCCGTTTTTGTTTTCTACGAAATTGACAACCGAGCTGAAAAAACCACAGTTGAAAAAGGAATAAGGTAAACAGGCCAAGGTTGAAAGCTCTTTTCATACGCGTTACAAGATGTACAACGTATGAATAAAGCTTTTCGAGAGCGTCGAGAATAAGGGTAGAGGAAAAAAAAACACAACTCGGTAAAAAATAAAAAAAAATACGATGACGTTGGTGTGTTTTCGAATGAATAGACGGTTTAATTTTTGAAAGTAAACATTTCGTTTGTTATACTACTGCACGTATATGGTACCTACACCTACCGACGTGGTAGATGCTGCATTGCGAAAGCATTTATCGTCTCTGAAGAATAGTCGGGTACTGTTTTAAAGTGTCAAACGAGAAGGGTTTTTTTATTTCCAAAAAGAAATACTTGGAAACGAAATGGGTGGCGGCATCTTTTTAAAATATGTCTCGCACCTGTTGTCTAAAACGTACTCGAAGATTCGCCTCCCCGAGTAAAAGTAATTTATGTAATGACGATTCGAAACGAGATATTTATTGGTTAATAGTTTGGAAACCTTTGACAGAATTGATTTTATCGCGAGTTCCACGCCGGCTTCAGTTTTATGTACTGAATTGATACCGACGAAAGTCGTTTTGACTTTTAAACGAAATTTACGATGGGGTTTTCATCGATGATGGGGTTTTCATCGATGATGGGGTTTTCATCGATGATGGGTAAAGTTGAACCGGAAATTAGAATGAATTTACGATTTATCGAGGTTGGTGAGGGAGGGGAGGGGTATTTTCAAGTTTTTTTTGGTTTAGGTATAAAGGCTCTGGTGTGGTAAGGGGGGGGGGGGGTCATTTAGCCCTCGGCCGAACTTTGACCAATTTTTTATGCCATTCGATTTGGCATGGTAGAAGATGATTTTAGAGCGCATGAACGAATTTCTATCTTACCGCTGGGGGGCCAAAATACACGATTTTCAAGCTGAAAACTCTTAAAAATTCTATCTTCGCGAGTTTTCAACTGATTTTTTCCAAACTTGGCACAAAGGTAGTGGTACTAGAGACGAATACCCTGAAATTTTTTCAGATTTTTTCAACAACTCCAATGACCTTGAATTCGATTTTGAAACTTTCAAATCGCCCTGGGAGCACCGTTTTGCCGCGGGGTACAGAGAAAAAAATATTTTCATGTTTCCCACTCCATTTTACACCACTCAGAATTTTTTCAGATTTTTTGGGGAGTGGAAAAAATTTCCTAAAATCATTTTTTGGGGTCCTTAATAATGTCTGGTGGTTAGTTTCAAAAAGTAGCTCTTGGGCTGATTCGCCTAACTTATCCGGGGGTACCCTTTGTTCAAAATGTCGTAGTCATGGGAATTGGTCGAAATTTAATAAAAAGCGAGCATGAATGTATTTTTAGTGAGAAAAAATGAAAAATACGGAATTGGTGGGAAAGACATAATTTTAAAGTAATAAAACGAGCGATTTATCAGTTTTTCGGACGCCACATGTAAACCACCACTCGAAAAAATCTAAAAAAATTCTGAGTGGTGTAAAATGGAGTGGGAAACATGAAAATATTTTTTTCTTTATACCCCGCGGCAAAACGGTGCTCCTAGGGCGATTTGAAATTTTCAAAGTCGAATTCAAGGTCATTGGAGTGGTTGAAAAAATCTGAAAAAATTTCAGGGTATTCCCCTCTAGTACCACTACCTTTGTGCCAAGTTTGGAAAAAATCAGTTGAAAACTCGTGGAGATGGAATTTTTAAGAGTTTTCAGCTTGAAAATCGCGTATTTTAGCCCCCCAGCCCCCCCCGAGGTGAGGTAAAAATTCGCTCATGCGCTCTAAAATCATCTTTTACCATGGCAAATCGAATGGCGTAAGAATTTTTCCAAAGTTGGACCAGAGGCCAAATGACCCCCTTACCACACTAGAGCCTTTATTTCGGTGATTTTAGAATACAGACTCGTGGGTGCTGAACTTCCGAGTTATTATGGAAGTAGAATTGAATCCTCGATGTAGAATTTTTTTAAAGGTCAACTCAAGCTGAAAAAGTGCAGGATTTGAAGATTAGGTTTTTTTTTTATTCCATGTTCAGAAACGATGTTGTACCAGTTTACGAATAGGAAATTTTGGCATATGTTTGACTTCCAATGCAAATTTTGGAATTATAGGATTTTTGGCCTGCCTATGAAAAAATTTCAAATCAAATCTGATTTTTTAAAAATTACTATAGATAAGTACATAAAATGTTCAAATGTTATGCACATCTAATTTAGAGATTGGAAAAATCGAATTTTTTCAGCCCAAAGGGAAATCCAAAGACATTGTGTCCTTCGAACAAAAAGTAGAATTAAAACCAAAGAAACGTAATTCCCATCACGAAATGGAAAATTCTTTTTAACTTAATTTTAAACTTATCCCAATTCACCAAGTTTTTAAAATAAACGAAACAAATGACACTGAAAATTCTTTCGCTTTGATAAGTTTCGATTCCATCTACATACAATGAGTAAATATTAACCTCTTTGTATCATATTGTGACGCTGAAACATCTATCCTTGAAAATGAGAAAATACATGCGAAAAGGCTTTCGAAGAAATTTCGTCCTAAAACCTGAATCCTTTAAACAAAGATTCGGTGTACCGCCCAGATAAGTCTGCGAAAGTTTATAGTTGAAAGCTTTAATAGGTACCTTGAGGCGCAAAATGTAAGTTGTTCGGATTTCGAGCTGTTCTTTTCGTCGCCGAGTTTCCTACGCGAGAGTATTTTATACGCTCTGACGAGGAGTTTTATTAAGTATATGATGTAATTAGTTAGGTAAGTAGGTAACTTTTTCGAATTCAATACGAAATTTGAAAGATTTCACGTGCGTGGATCGGATGAGTAAATGGGAAGCTCGAAATACCAAGTAATCGCCTTAGTAATTTGGAACTGGGAAGGGTTGTGACTGATAAGGGTAAGGTGCCCTAATACCGACCACCTTTTTAAAAACCCCTCCCATTTCGAACCGATTGGGTCAAAAAGTTCCGGAATGGACTTAAAAGATACCCTGAAGTGTCTACTTTATGTTTTCAAGAGGATTGGGCCTCAAATTTTTCAAAAATATTTTTAATTATTTTTTTTGTGAAAGAAGTCAAAACTCGACTTTGAAAAAAAGTGTTCCCAATTCCGACCACCTACAAAATTGGCCTTTTCACTCGTACAAAAACAATTTATTTTATTTTAAGAAGACAGACAGTAAGTACAAAAAATATTGTTTTTGGTTTCCGCACTCCTCTACCGCCGCATCATAATTTTCATGAGCCTGGGAAGAGCATTTTCTGCATTGGATCCGGTGGTCGGTATTGGGAAGCTTACCAAAAAAAACTTCGATAATTTTTTTGGGGCACTTACCATAAATAATATGTAAATGTAATTACACCATTCGATAGTGCTATTCTTCTACTATTTTTAGGCTTTTCTAAAAAAAAATTTTGAAACGCACTTTTCTGTCTCGAGAACAAAACATACATAGCGCCAAACAATTTGACGACTTCGATTTTCGTTTTTTTCGATTTTCTCCACGAGTTTTGATTTTAGAGACGTCGGGTTTGTCTCATCATGTTTATCTGTGATAAAGGAATACGAAAAAAAAAATTTCTGCCCGATCGCGTCATTAACGGACGAAATAGAGGGGTGGTCGGTATTGGGACAGTGGTCGGTAATAGGACACCTTACCCTTATAGAATTACTGGTGCAAAGGCTATTGGTAATGGATTTATTTACATGTGTCATGTGACATTAGACTTCTTTTTACATTGGGATGAATTTTTTTATAAAGGCCTGCCCAGATTTGTAAAGAAAATGAGAAAGTAAGTTGTAGGTACGTTGAGTGAGAGACATTCCAAAAAGTTTTTAAGCCTTCTAAGTCCAAAATGAGACAAAGCTAGGAATCTCAAATCTGAGTTATTTTTTATATCATAAAACACGTTTTTTTTTTTTGTCATTTTCGAGTAATTTCACCTGCTCAGAACTGATTTTATAATTTTTGCCCAATTCAAAATAATCGCTCAAGTATGTTGTACTGTACCTACACTTATGTACCTTAAAGTTGACCCAATTTTGTTTTCAATAGTAAGAAAATAAGATTTCATTAAATTATTGGAAAAAATTTCACTGCATTTCAACTAATAAACTTTGCATAAAATTCAGGTTGGCAGCATTGTTATGAAAAACTGTCAAAATGCCTATAATTGATTTCAGTTAATTTTTATAACTAAAAATTATTTTTGGCTTACCTACTTTTCAAGTGACCACATTGAATTTTATGAAAAAGTGAGTCCCTCGGACACGAGATGAAAAGTTTGTGATGAAATGACACATTTGGCAAAAAAATTTAATGGCAATTTTTTTTACGAAATTTTTTTCAACTTCAAAATATTTCTTGACGAGGTCTAAATTTTTGACGATTTTTTTTCAACTTCGAAATATTTCTTGACGAGGTCTAAATTTTTGACGATTTTTTTTCAACTTCGAAATTTTTCTTGACGAGGTTTAAATTTTTTAAGATTTTTTTTTCAACTTCGAAATTTTTCTTGACGAGGTTTAAATTTTTTACGTTTTTTTTTTTTCAACTTCAATTTTATTTGACGTGTTCTAAATACTTTCCAAACTTTACATTTTTTGTCAAGGTTACAATTTTTTAACAAAATGTTTTCAACGTCACTGCAAATTGGTAAAACAAGCCCAGGAGTCAGGTCAATTCTTCAAGTCAAAATTTTTTCCCAGACAATTTAAAAAATTGTAACCTTGAGAACAAAATTTGAAGTTCGGAAAAGTATTTAGAACACGTCGAAAAAAATGAAGTTGATAAGAAATTTCGTAAAAAATTTAGACTTCGTTGAGAAAAATTTTGAAGTTGAAAAAAAAATCGTAAAAAATTTAGACTTTGTCAAGATACATTTTGAAGCTTAAAAAAAATTTCAACCTGAAGAAAAATTTTGAAGTTGAAAAAAAATTTAGTAAAATCTAAAAAATTCCGACCTTGTCAAGAAAAATTTTGAAGTTAGCAAAAAAACGTCGGAATGTGGACTTTGAAAAAAAATCGCTCACCAACCTACGGAGATCCATAAAACAGGCTCACGTGTTTTGATGATAATAAAATGTGGCATTTTCTTGAATAATGTGTCACATTTTTTCAACAAATATCTTGAGACGGAAAATTACTTAATGAAGAATTCCCAAATATATTCCTCAAAAATCTGAAAATATAATTCACTTTTGATTTTTAGGGATGACGAGCCATTGGAATATCAGGAGGCCTTAAACGGTTAAAAAGTACTATTGGGACCTTCCAGAGCTCCCCTCCATGATGAATTGATAATTCCTCGAAAATCAATATTGAGTCATGTTAAATCAAAAATACAACCAGATCTTCCGATTTCTCTCAATTTTATTACGACTTTTTTTTGGTGGTCCATTTTCATAACCATGATTATTTTCATTCTGATCTGTAAGGGAGCTGAGACTCAAAATTGAAGGTCAATACTTCGAGATCGGTTCTTCGGTTGCACTTGAGGGAAAACTGTTTGTGGGGTTTGAAAAAAAGGTGATAGGAAATTCAAAAGCAATGAGCACATTTTAAAATGGTCGCAGATACATATTTTTACATACAGATTTTGTTCTCGTCCCTTAGGATTTGTTTTCTTTATTTGCATGGATCAGTATATTTAAAAATGATTGAAACAATACGATTTTTGGGGAGGAAGCGGAATAAAAAGGTAAGTCACTAAATCGAATTCAGTGTCCTCAAATCTGTAAGAATCGATATGCCACTCGAAATTTCAATTTCTTGACATATATAGATACCTTTCCCAAAATTGAGGCTTTGAAGGGTAAAATCTGAAAAAAAAAATGGCAAATTTTCGAAATCAATGCATTCAAAAACCCAACAAACCACTGGCTACACGTTATTTTTCATTTTTTTTTAATTTGATTTTTTTAAGAGGGTTAAAAGGGGGATCTGAAGGGGTCGGATGAAAAAACCGTGCACATATTCGAACTCAGTACAGTTGAATCAGTAGAGATCGATTCATTACCTTTTTCATTTTTTTGAATTTTGAGCAAAATTGTGGACCCCTGTACCTTCCAAGGGTGTTAAGATCTCATATTAAAAATTCATCGGGTGAAAAAAGAGTAAAAAGGGTCACTTACTTCAATTTTTCAGATTTTTTAAATGGCAGCTTTCATATTTTGTATCCATCATGAAAGTTGAGCTTTCACCATCAAAGTTCAACTTTGAGCTTTTCAAAATATAATTATCAATTTTGAATCTCCTATCAATTCTCTTTCAGACCCCGAAAACAATTTTCCTCCAAGTACAACCTATCTCGAGATATGAACCTTCGAAGTTGAGTAATTTGAAAAAAAAATCGAAATCGAAATTACGAAATCCCCGGTTCAATTTGATATGGAATAATCTTGAAGAAATATAAAAATTTCGTATCAATTTTCCCCCGAAAATTTTTATTAAATCGAACGAGAAAAAAAGGCTCGATACATGATCTTCCCCAAAATTTTAAGAATTTCATTTTCAGGAGAAAATAAACCATCCCCTGGATATTCCTCGATGGTATAAAATTATTTGGCTCTAATTTCCATCAACTTTTATTTTCAATAATCGAATAAAACATTTCCATTCCGTAACATATCAAATAAATATCTTACATAATGGCTGAGATTTTACTCGATCCAAGTTATAAAATAAAGTGGTAGGCACACAACCAGGAAGCTTACTACGAAAACATTTCGTTTTCTCGCTACACCTAAATACAAATACATTGAAATTCCTTCGCTTCCACGTAGCTATCTCCGTTATCAAAATGCATTAGAAAATTGATAAATATTTACTTTAGAATTATGAAACGTTTTGTACTGCGCAGGAATATCTACGAACAAGGAACGTGTTTATTTGCAAAAGTATTATTTTTTTGCGTAGAATCCATCTCGAAGGTTACCTTCGGTGTGGTTAAGTAAATTGTTAAGAATATTCTTTAGGGCATGTAAAAAAAAAAAGAAGAGGCGTATGATTATTTTTCACCCTATCTAAGTATATAGCGAATACATATGAAGCATCACGACCTAAGAGCTTTTCCCATGTGTTTGCGTGGTTTCAAGATGTCTGCATACATTTGAACCAGGCACGATACCTACTTGAAACGAGTGAAAAGAAATATGCGGGTCTTCGGTGATATGTTTCTTTAAATTTTTCAAAGTTTCATTTTTGGGAAAATTTGAAAGAGGTTCTATAAATAAATATAGTGATTTGAACTAGAAAGGTGACTGAATTTTATGATGAATTAATTAAATTGAGGATATTTGGTGAGCATTCTTCCCTCGATGCTTTGATCTTTTGTATTCGTTCTTTATAAAATGAAGAGGAAGTAATTTAGGGTATTTTTTGGTTAAGATATTCTTCAGAAAAGCTAATTCTTCATTAAAGACTCTGAGACAATGGTATAAATACTTGGAAAATATTTTAAACGCCTTAATGAGTAGGTTTGGTTCCTAAGAAAATTATCACATTATTTCTGTTTTTTTTTTTTTTGAAAATTATTTACAATGTTTAGAGACTGCTTGGATGATTTTTGTAAAATTTTATCCTGGTTTTAGATCGAAGACATCCTAAACCATGCGAATTTCTGTCTAATCGTCGAATTATGGTTCACCAATCAATCTCTCAGCGCTCCAAAGTCACCAGCGATCGGATGCGTGTCTTCGAGAACATTACATCTTCAATTCGCCTGCGGAAAAGGCCTTCATTATCATTTACCGGTGATTTTCGATTATTTCTATTTATCTGCGATCACGATAACCATTCACGCGAATCTTATCGCCCTACATCAACCGTACATAAAGTAAGTACCTGAAAATTGGCAAAATAACAAAGTTCTTTAACCCTTCGATAAAAAAAAGGGTTAGACTCGAATGACCCTGATTTTATCCTCAATCGTGGGTAATTGGCGAATCTAAAGTAATTATAACGAAACGCGATGCTTCTTTAATTTAAATGTGCTTTTGTGTTTTTTTCAGAAAAGGATTCCTGAATTTGGTGCAGAGTTGGTGAGTATTTTTTAATGTAATGTCGCATTTTGCAGTTGAATTGCGGTATCTAGAATGCTCGTAGTGGAGTTAATTAGCTTACGCTGGGTTGGAAAAGTAGAGTAGATGTAAATGTTGGAGAAATGTTTCGCTGCGAAATGTTGATTTACTTGGTCTCGGAATCATAACTCATAAAAATATTCAATTCTTGAAAGTATTTTCGTGTAGTGTAAGTTTTGAATGCGCGTGAAATGTTCGTATTGATTTTTTTTCTCTTTACTTCATAACCATTTAACCGTAAAAATCTTACGGGTCGTCGCGAGTACTTGGTTTGGCGAATACTTCAGGTTTAATTATTTTAGCACGCGAGTAAAGTACTTGGATGATTTACTTGGAGTATTTTACGAGTGATAAATTTGCTGAAAGGAATATTTCTGGAATGAGATTTGCAGCGATGGTTTTTTTTGTGCTTTATGTAGTGTCAGAGAAGATTTTTTTGAGATTTCTCACGAGTTTGGATTTTTATTTTTTTCTCTCTCTTCTTGGAAAAAAATTTTTCGGTGAAAAAATGAATTTTGAGAATTTTATCATGATTAAAATTGGTCAAAAGTTTACATTTTTTCGAATTAAAAAATTTTCGAGTCGTTTGCAAATAGTCTCAAGGTTATCTTATTTTGGGCAGAGACATGATAGCCAGCCCTCTTCCAAGTAGAAAAAATGTCCTTGCATCTGAAATTCAAAATATTGTTTTCAGTTTTTTAACACTCCTTGAGTCATTGAATAATTTTGAAAAATTGAAAGTTTTTGGTGAAAAATTTCAACGATTGAAATTTTGCTACAAAATTTAACAACTTTCATAAATTTTTAGTTCAACTATTTTCTGCATTTAGGCAATTTTTCAATCTTATTATTATTTTTTTTTTGAAAAAAATGACCACTTTTTGAAAGTTATTGATTATTTAAAATAGTTTTCTGTTGTTCTTGAACTCGTCGGAAATTCTTAGGATGCGTTTGATATTTTACAAGTTTTTAAAGAATGTAATGTTTTGTGTTCATGGGCATAATTAGCTTTAGCACCCGACCGAAACTTTCAAAATTCTATTTTCCCTTCAATTTCAAGATTCGGCAAAACTTCACGCATTTTCGATTTGAATGGCTGCATTATTCGGAAAAATATTCGAAATTTTTGACAGACCCTTAATTTTTGATCATTTTCTTCTTCAATTCATATGAAAAATTTGAAGCAAAATTGCATTTAGTTTTTTAGAATTTGAAAAATTTTATTTTAAAAAAATTAAGTTTCATTAAAATTTTTTACGTACTTAGTACTTACCTATAAAAAAATAGATAAATCTGATCTGGCAGTAAAAAATTATGATAAATTCGATTGTATTCGCAATGAAATGGGATACCAAAGTAGGCAATTTACAGTTTATTGAAAAGACCAACATAATTTTTCTGAGCTTTTCTTCAGAGTCAGAAAAATTCATTCTGCATTAAACTCTTACCAAATTTCAGTTTTGTTTTTTTAAAAATATTTTGCAGGTTTGTGATTTTTAAGAATCGTTCAAAATTTCACCAATATTTTAAAAAATGAACTTGAACGCCTGAAATTTTAAATGAGTTTTTTCAAAATGTAGTTTCGCTATTTGCTATAAAATGGGGTGAAAATGCACGATTTTCGAGATTTTTTTGAAATATTGAAGCCATAATAATCAAGATATCAACCCAATTTTCCCCTCCAATTCCGCATCCTTTGACTACAAGAAGCCTCCTTAGAAAAAAATTCGACTAAGTGTAAGTTACCCACTTGCGGAGATCATTTTACTCCGAAATGAGCAAACTGCGCTCCGTGGAAATTTCGCGTAATTAATCGAAGGTTTGTGTGTAGAATGTTGAAATAAACAATTTCCACGGAGTTTTCACTTTTCAACTAAGGTTACATTTTTTTTTTTGAAAATTTATTTCGGCTCAAATTTTCAACAAAAATTTTTTTCCAACTCCAAATTTATCGTAATTTTCATCAGCTGCAATTTTTTTTCAAATTAATATTTTCAATTCAAATCTTTCCTGATCGATTTTTCAAAATGATTGATTTCTAATTTTTTTTTCAAAGTTTAAAATTTTTATCAAAAAATTTTATCAACTCTACATTTTTTCTTAAAATTTTCCTTGTTCAAATTTTTCTGGAAAAATTTTCATCAACTTTAAATTTTTTCCAAATTTTTTTCAAACTCGAACTTTTTTCAAAATTGAACTACACAGCTCCTCTTTTTTCTAATTAGGTAATTTTTTTCAATTGTAATATTTTTTAAATAATCTACATATGTTTCAGCTTGGTTTTTTTCCCCTAAAAAAATTCAACTTAAAATTTTTTTCAACATTTCTTTGAATTTTATTTTTTATCACAATTTTTAGATTCCAAATTTCCGAGTTGAAATTTTTTCAATTACAAATTTTCCCGATTTTCTTATAAACGATTTTTAAACTTGATTTCTTGAAATTCATTTTGACTCAAATTTAATTTTTTTTCCAAATCCAATTTTTTAAAAAAAATATATACATCAGCTTCGAAAATTGAGCTGAAAAGTTTTGAACAAATGATCAAAGTTCAAAATTAAGAAGTTGAAAAGAAGAGAAAAAAAATGTATGAACCTAGTTTTAAAAAATTTGGAGTGTTGGCAAAAATTTTTGAAACAAAATTGAAATGAAAACACGTGTAGAAAGAAATTTCGAAGTTGGTAAAATATAAATTTTTCCAGAAAAATTTGGAGTCGATGAAATTTTTAGATAAAAATTTTAATGACTTTGAAAAAAAAATTAGAAATCAATCATGTTGAAAAATCGATCAGAAAAGATTTGAATTGAAAATATTAATTTGAGAAAAAATTGCAGCTAATGAAAATTACGATAAATTTGGAGTTGGAAAAAAATTCTGGTTGAAAATTTGAGCCGAAATAAATTTTTCAAAAAAAAAAAATAGAGTTGAAAAGTGAAAACCTCGTGGAAATTGTTTATTTCAACATTCTACACGCAAACCTTCGATTAATTACGCGTAATTTCCACGGAACGCATTTTGCTCATTTCGGAGCAGAGGTGCCCGATGAAATTTTTTTAGATCAAATCGTATCAAATAATATCTGATTTAGATCAAATTTTATCAAAACAGATGAAATTTGATCTTAAAAATGTCCTAATCAAATTATAACTAATTACATCTGCATGGATTTTTTTTTAGATATTTTTTTTTTTTTTTTTTTTTTTTTTTTTTTATACTGGGCGTGTATAATTGCCAAGATTTTTACGCCCAGTGTCGGAGAGGGTTAAATTTGGTGTTGGAGTTTGAGAGTTTTGATTAGTTGTAAAATTTTTCCGATTTCTATTTTTGAGTCTGGAATGGTTCTAGTGTTTTCAAGGATATTGAGGTTTTGTCTTTCTTGTTTTAGGTTTGGGCAAAGGAATAAAAGATGTTGGGTGGTTATAGGTTCGGAGTTGCAGAATTGGCAGAGTGGTTTGGGGGTTCGAAGATATAAATGGTTATGGGTAAGTTTTGTATGGCCAATTCTGAGGCGGGTGATGGTTATTTCTTCTGAGCGATTAAGGTGGGAGAGTTTTTTCCATGGTAGGACAGATTTTTTGTGGGTAAGAAGTTTATTATCAGTTTTAGAGTTCCATGAATTTTGCCAGTTTGTTAATTGAGTCTGATATAATGTAATTTTGGTGTCATTTAGGTTAGGGGTGCATTGGGTTGAGGGGGTTACTGCTAATTTTGCATATGTATCTACTAATTCGTTTCCTTCTATACCAACGTGACTTGGGGCATACATGAATTTAAAAATTACGTCGGAAGTTTGAGTTTTATGAATTATTTGATGAATATTTTGAATTAGGTTGTTTTCAGAGAATTTGTTTTGGATGGCTAGTAGGGATGATAGAGAGTCCGTTATGATTAAAAAATTTTTATGGGGGGATTTTTTTTAGATATGATTTGATCATATTAGATGTCATTTGATCACCTCATATCAAACTGGATCTGAACTTTCATAATTTTTCCAGGTATGAATTGATACAATGAGATATGATTTGATGTAATTTTATCAAATTAGATTGGGACATTTTTGAGATATGATCAGATCTGAAATTTTTTCATCGGGTATGGCCATTCTGACTTTCTGATATTAAGTCAAAATATTCACCTTTCGACTTTCTGATATTTATATTTTGAAAAAATAAAATTTTTCAAGTTTTCGAAAATTAGCTTTTGACCTTCTGACATTAATTTTTTAAAATAAGTACAAAAATGTACAGATTTTACACTTAGCGTGACGCAAAATAGCGTCAAAAAATTTTGGAATGCCCCCCCCCCCGAGAAAAAACATTTCCATGTTAAAAACACGAGAAAAGTCGGTTCGGCTCACCGTCTAGGCATGAGCATCTTTTTTTTTATAAAAGGAACTTCCAACGACAAATGTCGATTTCTCCACCGCTTTGATTTTTGCCTTTTCAGTAAAACAAAAAGAAATGAATACCAAGCATACATATTTTTATCTATTCCCTTATACCCTTCTCATGCGAAAAAAAATTTAATCGAGGAAGTTGTACAAGTCTGTTGGCAAACTCGACTCAAAGAACTATCCCCGCCATCGCCATAAATAAAAAATTTCTATCCTAAATTGGAACGGAAAATGAAACCGTATATAAAAAAAAGAAGCTCGACTTTCGTAGCACAGAAAACGATTGGGCAGATAGGAAATGATTATTCGTCGAATACTTAATACACATTACTGTTTCCGCGTCTGTGAAATAAATCATACGGAGAATCGACGTATTTCGTAATTCAGCGGTATAAAATGTCTGCTAGCTTATGAAATAAGTTGAAATGGCGTTTACAAAACGCGGATGTTTTCGGTAATATTTTCACGTCGCGTATAAATTTTTTAAAAGAGCGCGATGGAAATTTTATTGGAACGTGGAACGCGTGCGTCGCTAGGCTTCGTCGTACAACCGTCGCGAGTCGGTACAGCGATGCGAGATGTAAAAAAAATGATAATTTAGTAACCGACGCGTCGATAAAACGGAATGTTACGTTAAATGCATTGGACGCCGTTGATGGAAAAATTCCGTATGAGGCGGAGAAGCGAACGAGAAAAGCCTCGAAACTGTCGCCATTAAAAAATCTGCACCGGAATAGCGGGCTGCGAATTACGCCTTCTTTCTATGGCATTACGTACGATATCAATCATGGTACGACGTCTGGCGAATTCAGTAGCCGCTTCGTTGGAATCGCCGCTGGCCATGGAGTAGAGTCGCGGACGCACGTCACCTCGGGCATCTATCTGAAAAAGCGGTCTCGCCTCTTCGGACAGATTTCTCGTTATCCTTATAAACGGTATAGGATAAGGGTGCGGGTTATTTGCGCTCATCAGAACGGTGAAATAGCTACTGTTCGACATACCGAAATAATTTACCAATTTCCAAGCAAAAAGCGGCCCCGAATTGCGTGGTAATTTGGATGCGAAGAACGAGAAGGCGCCGCAGCGTCGAAAAGACCTTCCGTCTTTACGTAGGCGATCGCCGGTGAAACTTTTCCCAACAATCGCGAAAATCAAAAGAGCTATCGCTTCGAGTTAAAACGAAACGCCGATATAATAACGTTCTAAACGTCGATTATTATTCTCCTATTTTTTTTCCACCACCTGGCTGCATTTTTTATGTTAAACGTGCCGGATTGTTTACCTGACATGCTACGTAAAGTTTACGAGATTTAATTTTCAAACGAGTTCCCGCCGATTTCGATTATAAAATGAGTATAGTTTCGCTAGATGAAAAAGTTTCAGCGTTTTGGATCTTGTAGTGTGCTCGAGTATCTAAAGTTTTCTAACTGCGGGCATTGAGTTTGACTTGGTTCGGTGTGGAGGTGTTATTAATTTTTTCGCCGCCTTTGAGATCTCTTACAGCTTCATTGGTGGCAGGTGGTAAGGGGATGTTGAATTTTTTATCCGAGGCGAATCGATTTTTCAAATGAAACGGGTGCTAAATGTGCCACGAAAATGTCTTTGATGTTGGGGAAATTGTCGGTCGAGTTTATTTTTTGGGATGAATGTTGCTGATCTTCAAAATTGAAGGGGCAAATGATGCTTCTGAAAAAGTCACATACTTAAAACAATAATTTTTTAACCATGGAAATGGTAAGTCTTTGAAAACTGAACAAATTTTCATTTTATGACCTTTTTTACCTAAATGAAAAAATTGAAGAGACTGCAAAAAAATCGTTTGAAAAATTCTAAATAATAAACCAACCATGGGAATGGAAAGTTTTCAGTGTTTCAATTTTTTGGCGTTTATTTCAAATCAGAACATTGAGTTTTCAGTTTTCATCATTTTAGTTCCAGTCCCAGGGTCAGTTTTTCAGTTTCATTTTTAAGATTTTTTGCCTATCTTCGAAATTAAAGGAGCTGCAAAGAAAATCACTATTCAAACTGAAAACTCGATGTTCTGATTTGAAATAAACGCCAAAAAATTGAAACACTGAAAACTTCCGGAAAGAAACTTTTCGATTTCTCGACTTTTCGTTTTCACGACTTCTCAAATAATTTCTCGATTTCCGATTTTTCGATTTCTCAATTTCTTAAAAACTTTCAGAAAGAAACTTTTCGATTTCTCGACTTTTCAAATAATTTTTCGATTTCTCAATTTCTTGAAAACTTTCAGAAAGAAACTTTTCGATTTCTCGACTTTTCGTTTTCACGACTTCTCAAATAATTTCTCGATTTACGATTTTTCGACTTCTTAATTTCTTAAAAACTTTCAGAAAGAAACTTTTCGATTTCTCGACTTTTCGTTTTCACGACGTTTCAATTTCAGGACTTCTCAAATAATTTTTCGATTTCCGATTTTTCGATTTCTCAATTTCTTGAAAACTTTCAGAAAGAAACACTTTTCGATTTCTCGACTTTTCGTTTTCACGACTTTTCAATTTCACGACTTCTCAAATAATTTCTCGTTTTCTGACTTTTCGACTTCTCAATTTCTTAACTTTTTGACCAACTTCCCAACAGTCTAACATAATGTCATTATGTCTCAATCTAAAAACTTGAAAAGTCAAGAAATGGAGAAGTTGAAAAATCGGAAATGGAGAAATTATTTGAACACTGAAAACTTTCAGAAAGAAACTTTTCGATTTCTCGACTTTTCGTTTTCACGACTTTTCAGTTTCACGACTTCTCAAATAATTTCTCGATTTCCGATTTTTCATCTTCTCAATTTCTTGACTTTTCAATTTCTCAATTTTACCTAATTGCAAAATTGAAGAGACTGCAAAAAAAATTGTTTGAAAAATTCTAAATAATAAACCAACCATGGGAATGGAATAGAATGCAAACAATTTTTAAATTCTCTCAAAATTCATAAACAAGAAGTTTACAGAGCAAAATTTTTCAGTCATCAATTTACTATCCATTTCCTTGATTATCTACTTAGAATAAATTTTTCAGAACTGTTTGAATTGTGATTTTCTTTGCAGCTCCTTTAATTTCGAAGATAGGCAAAAAATCTTAAAAATGAAACTGAGAAACTGACCCTGGGACTGGAACTAAAATTATGAAAACTGAAAACTCGATGTTCTGATTTGAAATAAACGCCAAAAAATTGAAACACTGAAAACTTTCAGAAAGAAACTTTTCGATTTCTCGACTTTTCAGTTTCACGACTTCTCAAATAATTTCTCGATTTCCGATTTTTCGACTTCTCAATTTCTTGACTTTTCAATTTCTCAACTTTTTGACCGATTTTCCAACAGTCTAACATAATGTCATTATGTCTCAATCTAAAAACGTTACGTTACGTTACGTTATGTTACGTTACGCCTCCTGCGTTACTTTTTACTTTTCAAATTTCACCCCCCCCTCCCAAGTTCTAAAGACATATCCATGTCTAAAAAAATGTTTTTACCCCATCCGGGCTATACGGCTAATAATTCATACCTATAGTTGAAAATTTTTCAACTTCTGTTTCGAGTAGAAAAGAAAGGAAAAAAACGAACTGTGAGTTGAAAAACTGAAAATATCTCTATTTTAGCCATCAGGAATTCTTTTTTTTTTTGATTCCTCAAAGACAAATTTGAAAAAAAAAAAAGTTTCAAGGGTACACAAAGTTTGGTGATTTTTTTTCAGAATTTGTAAAAAAAAAATTTCCAACTGGCCAAAATTATTAGAGTCAATCTGTGATGGACTCGTAAATTTGGACTCGCGAGACCAAATTTCATGGACTTTTGCAATCGGACTCGCGAGTCCAACTTACTTGGACTCTGGTCATGAAAATTCCTGAATTGAATCAGTAAATTTTTCACTGATTTCCATAGTGACACAATTCTATCGATTTCATCAGTCAATTTTGATTAATTTAGATTGAGAGAGTAAACTGCCTATACAAAAATTCTCGAATTGTCAAATTTTCAAATTCTTATTCAGCAATTTTGAATTTTTTAGTCGGCATTTTTGAGCCTCATACAATCTCCCGAGTTTGTGTTCGGACCGTCTGTGGAACTAAAGAACCATTTTAGCATTTGCATCGGAGAAATCAATATTGGCTTGTTGAATAGGAAAAATATGGAAAATTTTTAAATGAAGAATAATAATTTTTGACTTGAAAAAAAATTCGAGAAATTGGTCTCAAATTTTAGAAACTTACACTTGAATATTTTTTGGTGCCTTGAGAACTTTTGGCTCATGTTTTCAAAAGAAGCTCATTTTTCTCGCTGATTTGAAAATTTTGAGATACAGAATAAAATTTAATTACTCTTCTTATACTTTTTGAACAAAAAATTTCAAATTTCGATGTACAGTTATAAAAACTTGGTTTTTATTCACAGCAAAAAAAAAAAACTGTTTACATTCTTTAGCTTACTTTAGACCCAGCAGCAATATCTTTTGAAATTCGTCTCGTAAATATTCGAAATGTGTAGGTACTTTTTCAAACCTTTTGAATACTGATTCGAAATGAAAAGAGAAAAAATAAGGCAAGGATAAAGTCGTCCTTGTAGGTACCTATATCCATGTACAAAATGCAAACTGCGTGTCAAATTATTGAACCCTCGAAGTTTACCAATAGATTCCATCCATCTATTGAATGGCTTAGTTTACACGTTGAATGTACTTTTGGATTTTTTTTTTGCAAAGATTAACCCTTCTTTGAGATATTCTCGACTCGTGTGTGTTTGATTACATTTGGCGAGAAGCACGGCTCTAGACTACTTGATATTTTCATTTTGCACTCGTAAAAGGCTACGAATACGACTCTTAGGTATACTTTGCTTCAGTAATGAGCACAATTTACCGAGTAATTAGGTCGTCGAGTGTGCAAAAAATAAACACGAGTGTGTTTCTTTCTTTTACACGTGCTGGTTTTTCAACCTTTGTGCGCTGGATGCAAATATTTTGAGAATCACTGGTTATTAATTAGAGAAGTACCTACGTACTGTGTAATATTGCTGTGGCGAGTAAAGAGGAGGGGGTGGGAGAGAGGAGGTAAAGTTTCAGTCTAAATGGAGAAATTTTTTTAGGGTTAATGTTTTTAGGTTGAAGGGTCATTTCATGGCGAAAGGTGAGATCAAATTTTTTATACGAAATTTGAGACAATTTTTTTTTTCATTTTTCATAATTTTTTGATATTTTGTCAGAAATTTGAAAACCTGCAGAAATTTCGGCCAATCGATATTATAATTTTTTTCTTACACTTTTGAAAACTTGAAAAATTTTAATAATTGTGACCCAGCCGGAAAGAAGGGGCCTTGTGTAAAAAAAAATCGATGTCTCATTTTCCACGTTTTTGGTCCAAATGATACCAAATGTGGACCAAACACATAAAAATAAAGATATCGATTTTTTTTACACAGGGTCCCTTTTTTCCGACAGGGTCAGAATTGTAAGAAAGTAGCTCAAAAGCAAAATTTGACAGTTTTTACTTTCTAATGCTAATTTTGGGTAAAAAAGAACAATTTTATTGATTTTTGTCAAAATCTGAAATATTTTTCACTTTATGACAAACTTGAATCAAGGAGGAACCTCAACTCAAAAACCAATTGTCAACCCTTGAATAAGCTCAGATATATTTTTATTTCAATTCAAAATTTTTCTGTCATTGGGATATCTCTCTAGCAATGTTTTTCACTTCTGACTTTATCCTTCCTCTTTCTTCACCTGCTTCCATCAAAAAATTCACAAAATTAATGAAACACATTTTTTCTAAATTTTTGAAAAAAAAATTCACCTAATTTTGATTCGCGAATATTGATTGTAGAATTCCATGTTTGCACTCTGTACCGCTTTCGTTTCGTGTTAATACTCATACTATGTATGTAAATTGCCCTCATCTGTTCGCGTCATCAAATCCATAATAAATACCTACACCGAAACGCCGACGATATGCACGCGTGTGTTGGCTGAATTTCGCAAAACACCAAGCTTATCGGACTAATTTGTCCAAATACCAGCGACAACTTGACGTATTATTTTTTTTCCGTAGAAAATACGTTCGAATTTCGAGCTAGGGGGACTGAAAAAAAAACTCGGTCAATTTCACAACCAGTTACCTACTGAACAAAAATAGCCGCAAAAATAGCGCAGGTGTTTCCTTCGATGAATTTTTCTACTCCGGAAAACACTTCGAGACGAATAATGAAAAAATGCTGGCACACCTGCATTCTCAATAACGCTGCTTAGGGTGTCACTGGTTTTGAAATTTTCAATCAATGTGTAAATTAGATGCAATGCTTTGAAGGCGGCGTGCGTTTTAGTGGTTTTCATTTTCGCCTAGTTTGAAAATGAAAATGTATGATGGTAATTGACGCGTGGTGATGTTCTATCTCTTTCTATCGAATATTTCACACGATTATTTTACGCGATAGCACCATACTAAATTCGCGTTCACCGTTTTTGTGGAACATCGTGCAGATGTTCAATTGCGTTTGTTTTCTTTAAGCTCGCACTTCGGTCTCGATTAAATTGGACGATAGTAATTGGAAAATGATGAATTTTTTTTACAGGATTTCCAAATCTAGCGTCGTAGGTTCGTTTAAATGTAAATCTAGATCAAGGTAAGTTTGCTGAATAATCATATTAACACACGGGTTGGTCTTCTGTCCAATGGAGGATTTTTTCACGTATTTTTTTTTTTTAGAATACGAATAACAAAAGGGATTTTTTTAAACGGGTTTGCATTTTGCGGAAATTGTTGGTGAGAAAGATGGCCTGGACGGGAGACTACAATGAAACTAGGCAGGTTGTCAGAAATTTTACGCCAGATTTACCTCGTTAACGTGAAATTAAACCTTTGGCAGGGGTTGATTCGTTGGGTGGAGTTTGCCTATGTTTTGTGTTTCGTATCAGGTTTTTTTTTCCTCCTTTTATAGGTAGGTGGATTCTGGTGATTATTTGACTGTATTTTGGCGAAAAGTTTTTTTACCTACAACTTGGATATTTTCGATGAAAAATATGAAAGGAGACCTGATAAAATAACCTTTTTTTGGTGATTCAAAATTATACCCAGTTTGTGAGACGTTTTAAAAATAAACGCTGTCCCGATTCTAAGACCAATTTAGCCCCGGAATGGTCGGTTATTTATTAAAAACGTGAAAATATTCGAACCATTAAAATTACCGAGATGGCGAAAATGGTTGAAAAACTGTAAAAGGGTCGTTATTCAATGTCAGTTCTTTTTTCAACGACCCAGCTCCAAGTATCTTTTTCCAGAGCGAAATGGCTACCTATATTAAAAAAATATACACGCACCTTTATCAAATTTTCGAGAAGATTTTCAAGTTCAACCTTCCATATCGAGATTTCAAAACGTACAAAATTAATGAGAAACACTCAATAAAATCTGCGTCGGTAGAAAGTACTCGTATGAATATATTCAGTTTTTTTTTTTTTTTTTTCAATAGAAAAATATACTTTAATATTTCTATAGGTGACGAAAGTTGAATGTATGGAATGATTTGCATATAAATATTCCATTTTTTCGTGCTTATGGGAATTTCATCAGAAAAATTTCGATAACGCAAATTTTAAAAAATTGGGGGAAAATCCTTTAAAAAATTATGCCCGACTAGTCCATATTCCGTACAAGTGCCCAAGTCTAAAAGAAAAATAATGAATTTTTGGCGAGGGATGAAAATTCGAATTCCAATGAAATAATTATTTTTATTCAAAAAATAAATAAATAAGATTTACTTGACATGGCTGGTTGAAGAGGCCGTGAAAATAATTACCAGGGCACTCGCAGTCGGCCTTAAAGGCCAGAAAAAATATTTCTACGGTTCTATTGCCAGCCGCAAAGGCCAAAAAAATATATACGGCTCACACGGCTCACCAGAGAGGAATATTTCTACGGCCATCATGGTCCATGGACCAGGGACCTTGATCTGTGATCATTTGTCCCTGGTCTCTAATTTTTCTCTACAGCCCTCACGACTCGCAGAGGTCCAGAAAATCCCTCGAAAGGCCCGTAATCCATTTTCTAAAAAAAATTGCGAAAAAAGTTGGTAAAATGTAGTGTGGGTTTGATTTTTGAGGGGGTAGAAGAGGGAAGGAGAGAAGAAGGGACTGAAATTTAAATTTACCCAAACTATAGCATCGTGGGCCTGATTTTAAAAAATGAGTGGTTAAAAATTATTCTGGCTAGAATTCAAGGGAAGAAATTCTAAAACTTTCGATTTTTGGGACAAGGAACTTCGAAGTCGCTGATCTCTTTTTTGAAATTAATTTTTGGTTTTGACTACACCAAAGCCTCAGAAAAGATAGAGGGAGAGGGGGGTCAAAATGCAAAATTATGAAAAATTTTAATATGGGCGTCGAAATCTAGAGTTGCTGATTCTGATTCTGACATTTATTTTTTTGCTTCGATCAAAAATTTGAGCCCCAAGAGAGAGGTTCAGTCATAGGCGCACCCAGAAATTAATTAAGAGAGGGGCTCATAATTTGAGAAAAAATGGGGAGGGGGTCAAATTTCAAATTGAGTCATTCTTCACTGATATTTCAATCAAAAATCATCAATTTTTTCTGACAAACAGAGAATTTATTGAGAACTTGGTGATTTTTGACTGAAAAATTAATCAAAAATTGTCAAGTTTTGAAATAAAAGTATTAAAATACTGCCCGAGCGAAGCGAGGGCGTTTTTTTGAAAAAATATACTTTGAAGAGCAAAAAATTGACTTTTCCCTCATTTTTAAAGCAAAAAATTATTTTTTCCGGGCTGGGGGGGGCTCAGGAGGCCCGAGCCGCCCCCCCTTGGGTGCGCCTATGGGTTTAGAACTCAAAATTTTGAAAAATTTCAATATGGGTGTCGAAATATAGGTATTTGAAGTCGCTGATTCTGATTCTGACATTTTTTTTTTCGATCAAATTTGAGCCCCAAGAAAGAGGTTCAGTACTCAAAATTTTGGAAAATGTCAATATGTGTGTCGAAATCTAGGTATTTGAAGTCGCTGATTCTGATTTTGACATTTATTTTTTGCTCTGATTAAATTTGAGCCCCAAGAAGGAGGGTCAAAACTCAAAATTTTGAAAAAATTTAGTATAGAGGACCAAAATGTTGGTATTACTTATCCTTATTTTCCAACGGCACTTTGGGTGCTCGGCTCGGTTCGGTCACTTTCGTGGGACTTGCGTTTTTTACGTGATTACGTGAGCCTGTTTTACGGATGATTTTTTTTCAAACTCAAAGTCTACATTCCGACGTTTTTTTAACTTTAAAATTTTTCTTGACGAGGCGAGGTCTAAATTTTTTACGAATTGTTTTTTCAACTTCAAAATTTTTCTTGGCGAGGAACGAGGTCTGAATTTTTTTCAATTTCTAAATAAGATTTTTTGACGAAGTCTAAATTTTTACGACTTTTTTTTTCAACTGAAATACAAATGGTAAAGTCAAAAAACTGTATGAGAAAAGAGACTTTATTGTTTTGTAAACAAAGTTACACTGGAGTCCCTTTTTAATTGAAGTTTGGAAAAGTATTTAATTAAAACATTTAAAACAAGTCAAAAAATTTGAAGTTGAAAAAATTTCTACCTCGTTAAGAAAAATTTCAAAGTTGAAAAAAAATCAACCATGTCAAAAAAATTTTTGATTTTTGAAGTTGAAAAAAAGAAATCTTAAAAAATTTGGACCTCGTCAAGAAAAAGAAATATTATTTAAAAGTTGAAAAAAATTCAGATTTTAGACCTTGTCAAGAAAAATTTTGAAGTTAAAAAAAAACGTAGGAATGTGGACTTAGAAAAAAAATCATCCGTAAAACAGGCTCACCTAATCACGTAAAAAACACAAGTCACTCGAAAGTGACCGAACCGAGCCGAGCACCCAAAGTGCCGTTGGAAAATAAGGATAAGTGTTGGTATTCATGATCGTTGATTCTGATTCTGACAATGATTTTCTCATTCCGTAAAGTGTGAATATAACTCACCATTTGTCACTGTTGAAAAAATGAATAATTCAGTACTGAAGGGAAACAAAATTCATGTTTTATTCCTCTATGAAGGCTCAGATTTGGTCAGAGTAAAAAATAAATACCGAAATCGGAATCAGAAACCTGGAATGCCTATATGTCAATACACCCATGTTGAAATTTTCCAAAATTTTGAAATTTTCCACAAAGCTCAATAAAATACGATGAAAGAATATTGGAAATTATTTGATGGCTATTTTAGGCAATTTTATCAATAATTTTGAGAGGTTCTGAAGACTCCAGAAAATTTCAAAAAATTCAAAATTTTAAAATTGATTCATACGAATTTGGTGATATATTTAACTCAATTAAAACATAATTTTTCAAAATTCGTAACTTCTTGTTTGAATTAAAAAAAAATTGTTGATTATTCAAGGTTGGAGTATTCCAAAATTTTGTGAAGGTTCTAAAACGTTTGGAAATTACTTCCAATGGTTTTGGGAGGTCTAAAAAAAAGTATTATACCTTATCAATTTTTTTTGTCGATAAGATCACATTTTCATACTTTAGAGTCGTATTATGGAGCAATTTTAAATTCACAATAATTTACCAAAATTAGTGAAATGAACTTTAAAGCTTGATATCGTGGACGGGTGTTTCTTCAGGATGAATTTTTACTATTAAGTATTTTTTTTTCAGGCCCAAAATTTCACTACCAGTTAGAATACCTTCCTCGTTAGAAAATAAACAAAAGCCTGAAAAATATACAAAAATCAGTTCTAAAACTCGCCCAAATACTTAGATACGCGATCGTGACATCCATAATAATAAAAAAAAAAAGGAACGAAGAAAAAGGGTCTTTTTCGTACTCATTGTCAAGTTTTTTCCTTCTGAAAAATCCCACCATCAGCCAATTCGCCATATCCGAAAACCCCATTACGTAAATCTCGTAGGAAACTTGATGATAGGTATTCTTTCGTTTATTTTATACGCGAAAAAGCAACGAACAAAAAATAAAGTAAACCAAAGATAAAATAGTTACATTCGCGAAGTTTCAAAACTATAGACATTTTTTTCTGGGCCAAACTTCAAGTAAGATAATTTCTCGAGTCTTAAATATTTCTTTTTTCGAAAACAAAAAAGTATTAGAAAAAAACACAAATTTTATGCACGAAGTTGGTTCACATTATTAGTTTTTTTTCCTTATTACGATTTTTTTTCTTATTTGCACCGATGGTGTAAAGCTTATCTGTATCCAACAGTTGGCACATTTAAAATACCGGTACACGAATTTCTATACGCTCAATTTTTGGCTTCTTTTTTTTTATATCGAACTAACGTTTTTTTTATCCTTCGACTTGGATATTTTTCAATTAGTTTGATTTTTTATAGCAACGTTTTTATACTCGGAACGTGGAAAGTTTCGCGGAAAAAATGAATTTTAACGAAGTTACCGACTTGCCATCGCGCTATTGGAATAATGAATTAATTTTTTTCAAGTAGCCTGAGCCAAGAAGTGATATTTCAGTAGCGTGTCGAGGGAAACACTTTGGTTTAGTGTTTTTCTTTGTTTTCACTGGTTCACGTGCTTGCCAGATTCTGGTTTTAGAACCGTTTTCAAATCGCTTGTTTTTGTTTCTCTCGGCCGTACGACGATGTATTGAAATAATTTATCATCGTCTCACCAACGTACCCGGCAGCTTTTCACGTTTCTGTACGATGAGCTAAGGATCCTCGCTAGATTCGAGTGTTTAGAGATTAAGTCCGTAATAAGGGACAAAAACGTGTACAGCACGATTACCGAGTGTATCAATCACGCGGTAACAACCTTACAACTATTTTGACCTGGTCGCTGTCTCGGTGGTGTAAAAAGATTAGTTGGTGGTTTTTTTTTTTTCGAAAGAAAATTGTCGACAGGTCACCCCAACTCTCAGCTTTTCCAAGATGAGGCAAAATTGAGGATAAGGCTGCGTCGCTCGTCGTCGTAATTTGTATATTTTCTCGTCTCGTGTTGTGAAAACTCGAGAGTTTATTCGATATACGAAAAATACTGCTGTAATAACTCGCGAGAAAGCAATTTCGTATTTTTTACTCGTTTCGAGCTCTTTATTTTGATTGTAATTAAAAAGTATTCTCTTAGGGTGAATTTTCGACGTTGCCGAAATTGCTATATTCGTATTTGATTTCTATCGCCTGTTTTAACCGTTGTCGAGCGTTCAAAGAGGCAAAAAATATCTGACTTGGGTTTAATTAACGTATCGTGAAATGATTTCAAAACAACTCGAGAATTTGACAGAAAAACGAGTCGGTTTCTCGGGGTAATTTTGGATGAAAAAAATGTTGAAATTTTAATTTCACTGACTGGCTGGTGTAGTGGAGCTCTTATGGGCGTTTTAGAAGATTTTTTCCTCGAACGTGAAAAATTTAATGAAAATGTTGTTTTTCAATTTTTAGGTCTTTTTTTGGAATGATTTTGTTTGATTCATTTTTTTTGCCAAGATTGAAGAATTTCGAAATGTGTATTTTGCTGATTTGCTTGCGTAGATTTTTAATATTTTTTATGTTACTTGTTTTGCTTTCGTTTGTGATTTAATTAGGTAGGAAAATGTTACCTCCTCCTCCTCACCACCTGAAAGGTAGAATTGTGTCAGTTCTGAAAATAGGTAGTTTCTTACAATAATTAGTAATTGGCAATTTTTCAAGGTTTTCCTCAATAATTTTTGAAAAAATCGTACTCAAATGTAGGTACCTCTACCTATAACAATGTTTTCTTTATTTTGAAAAAATATAATTATACATATATTTCGATAGGAAGGGTTTTTGGTGATTTTTAAATATTTGTATAAATGTAGTTACCTATTTTTTTAGGTTTTTTTTTTTTTTTTTTTTCATTTTTTACTGAATTCTAGCTGAAAACATTTGAAAAGAGGCATTTTCTCCAACATACCTAAAATCTTCACACTCTTTTCCTAAAAAAAAAAAATAATAATAATTTAAACAACTCTCAATGGTAATATAGTCCATTTTATCGAATTTTTATTGAGGAAATAGGTACTAAGGATTCTGCAAATATTCTGTCAAGTCTTTCGGCAAAAATTGTGCTAGAACGTCGAAGTATATGTACCCACCGGAATGAAACGTGTAATTCATCGAGGCTGCTGAATTCTTGCAGAACCTTTGCAGAATCCTGGCAGAATCGTGAAAGACTTCACTTTACAGAATTCTTGACGAGTCTGAGACTTTGTGCAGAAATTCTGCAAGTCTCATCCGTTTTTTCTTTTTCTTTCCGAAAACTTCAAGAAATGCACTCTATTTTATGTAATTCCCATTTTTGACAAATACACACGGTTGCAATTCTTTCAATTTTATGTGTTGAATCTCATCAAAGAAACTTTGTACATACTTACATTTTTCTAAAAAATTTTAGAGTCATTTGAAAGCAGGGAATAAAACACGACCTTGAAGATTGAGTCAAACTGACTCCAAATTGACCCTGGAGTCAGGGGGTCAGGGTCATAGACAGACTCCGAAGTCGCGGAGTCAGAAAGTCAAGGTCGTATATTAATTTTCGAAGTCAAAGAGTCAAAATCGTAGATTGACTCCACATGGTCAGGAAGTCAAGGTCATAGATTGACTCCACATGGTCAGGAAGTCAAGGTCATAGATTGACTCCGAAGGTCAGAAAAACGAGGTTATTTATATTGACTCGGGATGTCAGAGAGTCAAGGTCATAGGTTGACTTCGAGGTCAGGGAGTCAAGGTCGCAGATTGACTCCGCAGTTAGGAGGTCAAAGTCATACGCTGACCTTGGGATCAGGGAGTTGAGGTCGTAAATTGACTTCAGGGCCAAGGAGTCAAAGTCGCAGGTTGACTCCGCAGTCAGGAAGTCAAGGTCATAGATTGACTTCGGGGTCAGGGACTCAAGGTCGTAGATTGACTTCGGGGTCATGGACTCAAGGTCATAGATTGACCCCAGAGTCAAAGAGTCAAGGTCGTAGGTTGACTTCGGGGTCAGGGACTCAAGGTCATAGATTGACTCCAGGGTCAGAGTCAAGGTCGTAGATTGACTCTACAGTTAGGAGGTCAAGTGTGAGTTCGACTTTAAGAGCCAATTTTTACCAAAAAAAAAAAAAAAAAAAGGAGTCGAAGTTTAGGTGATGTGGAGTCATGAGTCAATTTTCTATTTTGACTTCGGAGTCAGGAATCAACTTTCTGGCTGATTCTTATTCCTTGTATGAAAATTTTCAGCTTCCGATCCTGCCTTTCTCCCTCTCATGAATCCTTCCTGGTTATGCTACTGATCTAAGGAAGGTTTTGGCCCAACCAACTAAAAAGGTCAAGTAAAGCTTTTGCACGGAAGGTATTCCAACCAAAAGTGATATCTTGAACCGACTCCAAAATAAATCGGAGTACATCACGAAAGAATCCAACACATAAAATTTCAGGTTCAAAATTTTTCAGTCTTTCCCCTGGAGGCAAATGCTGTCGGCATTAAATTCTTTCCTGTAAAATTTTCTGCTAAAAAATAGATTAGAACTGGTGGCTACGAATTTTGAGAAAACTCAGCTTTGATGGATCAAATGATCACCTGGAAATCAAAATTTTCTGGAGGCTTCAAAACGTTTTGAAACTGCTCGCAACCGATTTGGGGGACCAAAAATGGATTTTTTTTAAAAAAATGATTAGGTTTTTTTATACTGGGTGAATACCAAATTTCAATTTTTTTTGTTCATTACCTAAATTAAATTCTCATATTTTACAAGGTGATGAGATAATTTTAAAATTTAAACAAAAATACTTACGTCAAAATTCGAGAAAATTATAAATTAACCTTAGCGTCGATTTTTTTAAAGCTCAGAATTTTACTGAGTTTTGATTACTGCCGATTGGGATTTTTCCCTGGTAGGGAAAAATTTCAGTTATTTTTTCTTCACACTGATCCGTTCTTTGAGACAAAATTCATAAAAATGATAATTTTACCTGGCGAGTAATTTTTAAAAATTTCGCTAAGAATTTTAATGGAGAAAGTCCAGCATGAATCAAACGATGACAGAAAACCTTCGAAAAAATTAAGTACCTACGACTTTTTTTCAAAGTTTTCAAGAAATTTTCGAAAAATCCTTCATAAGAAAATTTTTTTAAAAATCTGAAATTTTCAACGAATCAATGTGAAAAAAATTCTAAATTAAAAGATAATTCTTCAAAGTTGAGAATTTTTTATACCTAGTAATTTAACAAATAGGGAACATGCTCCTCATAAAAATTTCCTCTTTGGGTTGGTAATGCATAAATCTTTGAATTCCTGATTATTACCCAGAAATCCGTTGAAATCCGTTCATCTAATTCTCATTTATAATTGTAATAATTCGATTACCCAGACAAAACTTTAATTATATAATTTCTAATTACAGTACTTCAAGAAGCGGAAAGCCATGGCTGAGTGGAAATTCGCAAAAATTTAGTTTTTGGTTACCGCAATCCACCATGGATAATTTGTTTTCGAGTAATAACGTGGTAGGTATTAGAGGTATTAAAACTTTACCAATCAAAGTGTTCGATACCGAGTAGGGATTTTGATATCTATACGAGCTCTACAGGATAAAAGTATACGCATTATGCGGGCCGGTTATTCTTTCGATATTGATTTCCTTTCTTTTTTCTTTCTCTTTTTCTTCGCAATACAAGGTCTATTTTTTCTATTTACTCGCGCGGTTACAAATTACAAAGCTGCTTAAAATGCAGTGCTGTTTAGTTCTTATGATGGATAAGGTTCGATGTAAATGGAGAGCTATGCGAAAAACGCGGCTGAAAAAATGCGTAATTTATGCAGCTCTTCTTATCAACTTTTACCATCGTACGTCGAATAATAAATAAACCGAAAAAGAACGAAAATCCAGTTATGTAAATAGCGGAGTTTTTTTTTTCCTATTTGAGTTGGTAATATTTTAAACTTTTTTTTTTTTGGTTTGTTATTTTTTCTCAACAGAGCGGATCGAGTATGAAATGCGTGTCGTCAAATAGTATGCATATCAGTCATATACAATACGTACATAGTGAGGTTTGCAGTCTGTTGCTGAATTCCTACGAATCACTGAGGACCACTATTTCGCAATATTCCAAATTAGTGCCACCTTGGCAGAGGCAAGAGCTCAAAGTACCGGCTGATTTTCAATGTTTACGTAATCTAGATTATCCGGGAAAAGTAAGTTAAGATGTGGAAATGCCATTTTTTTTCACAGCAATAAATAGGTATAACGAAAAATGAGGAAAATTTTTTGAAATTTTTCAAATATTAGGAACAGAAGAAACGATTAAAATTTTGAGAATAGAATACCTTAATGCGTATTTAAAATAAAGTTTTAAAATAATTAATGCGAAAATTAAACTGATGTCTACCCTTGAGTAATTTTTTCATGTAGATTTTTTAAACCCAACATTTTTTTGAAGCATTATTTTGTTTCAAATTTGAATTTCCAAGATTTTTAACAGTTCTGAACTTTTACGGAGTCATTTTTAATTCAAAAATTTTCTCTTTCAAATTTTCTCGAAACTTTCTTTAACTTCAGAATTTTTTAATTTTAATTTTTCTTGAGACTTTTAAAAATAATTCAGGATTTTTCATCTTCAAGCTTCGATTTTTTTCAATTTTTTTTTATTTATCCATAAAAGTCACCATGAAAAGTTATGCATAAAATTTTTTTAAAATGTAGGCCGAATCAAAAAATTTTTTTCTAAACTTCATTTCTTTACTGTCTACTTACCTACTTACTTACTGTCAGTTTTTCATTTCTTTTCTTTTTTTTTTTAAATTTGCCCAATTTGTTTAAAGTATTGCATGATTAATTTCATCGATTGATCAATATTATCAAATTTTGGTATAAACATTTTCCTTGTTGTGTTGAAAAAATTTTGGGAATTGAAACACGTTGTGAGAATTTTTGAAGTTTTTTTTTTCAATGAAATTCAAAAGGATCTGAAAACAAAACTCCAAGACAGAAAAAACTTTGAAATTGAAAGGAAATTTATTAGCTTGAATTTTTTCAATTTTATTCCAAGTTTGAATTTTGATATTTCATGAATGGAAAATTGAAAAATGGATAAGTAGTAAATACCTATGTAACGTGACAATTGCATAGGAAATTAATACATCTTTGAAGAAAATTTTCTGATATATGTAAATACATCAGAATCCACCTGGTTTTCATTCTTGAAACAGAAAAGTCTGGGTACCTGATGAACTAAAATTTGTGAGCCTGAATATAGAAATCACCCTTACATAGTTGTAAAAAATTGGTTTCTGAGTTGAGGTTCCCCTTTGATTCAATTCCTTCTGAAAGCCCCAAAATCAGTGTAAACTCAAAAATCAATTTTTAACATCTAAGGGTGGTTTCTAAATCCAGGCTCACCTTTTTTATCTGAAATTTTAATAACATCAATGCCAAACATTTTTCAAAAATTTTTCAGCTTTGGAATTTTTTTCAACTAGGAAAGTTTTCCAACATGTTTCAGGTCTAAAATTTTTCAAATTTTCATATGTAAATTTTTCCCTTGAAAATTTTCAATTATAAATTTCATGTTCTCTGAAATTTTTTTCAACATTTTTTTAAATTCTAAAATTGTTTTTCAAACCATTTTCATCTGAAATTTTGTTCAATCACAATTTTTTCCAATTTTTTTTTACAACTCCAGAATTGTTTCCAACTAGATTTTTTTGTCTCTGTTTTTTTTTTTTCGAAAAAAAACACATTTGTTTTGTAGATAACAAGTGAGGAAAGTACAGAATTTTTTGAAAATGAAGTGAACAATTTTTCATTACTTACCTGGACTATTTTTGGAAAACTTGCCTTCTTTTGAAAAAACGATGCATCCATACTTAATTGAAATTTTTCGTAGAAATAATTTTCTTTCTTATATCCTGCCCTCTTCATTATCTAATAGGTATAGTTACCCAAATTTTGAGACATTTTCAAAACAGTCATTTCTCCGTTCACAGATATCGGAAAGTTTAGAAGAATTCGTTACCAAAGCGAACAACGAAATTGCTCAATTATGCGCCGAGAATATCCTTCTATGGCAACAATTCCTTGACACGTTTTGTCGCAAAGACGGCGTACAACAATATTTAGCCAAACAGCACCATCAATTAAGGGTACGAATAATAAAACGTTTGATATTGTCTTGAACGTAGTTAATTCTTATCATTAATACAACGCAGAGTAATTTTATTGTAATCGATACCTTCTTTGTATTCGAAAAGGTGAGAAGATTCGCGGAGGCGTTTTTCCTTCTAGATAATCCACGCCAATCAGCGGCCGGATGTTTTGATCAGAATTACCATAATTACGTGGCCGTATCCGAGATCATGAGACGGTCCAAGTATTGGCAAAGTCTTCCCATGTTACCAGTGTATTGTCCGGAATCGGACGGTGATTTGAATACGTTGCCTATTATTTTCGAGGATCATTATGAAGATATTGTGGAATTTGCTAGGAAGAGGAGCGAGGCTGGAAATAGACAATCGGATGCTAGTGAGTTGAGGTTTTTGATAAATTATACTCGAATTGAATGGAATTTTAAGGGTTGTGGGGTTCTTTTTTCTCCGCAGATGATATAAAACATCTTCAGAATTCGATAGGACTTCAAGAAGATTGCAGTTGTGGTATTGCTGAAATTTTAGAATCTCGGTCGCAAAGGCTTTCTCAGACAAAAGGTTCCAAGAAACGAGATGCTAAAAATTTCCACGCTGGTAATTTTCATCTGACTCAGAAAAATTTTGTATCATGGGTAAAAATTTTCAAAATTTCGTTGATATGATTGCAGAAGCCGAAGACGTAAATGATCGAACTTTAGCAGTCAAGTTACCAGTGAAACAGACCAGTTCTATGGAATATTTGTTAAGACACGATGATCCTTCTACTTTAACCTTAGAGACCCAGTTTTCCTATCCACCTACGACGTATTGTCATTACAATCGATTCTGTAGTTCGCAATGTGTCTGTTACCAAGCTACCACCAGGGGAGAATGTTGCTCCCAGTACGATCTCGGTCATCCATCCACTTCTCGAGCTGGTATTCCGTATCGCGGATATGCCAATACAATACCTTTACAGTTCCCTTTAGAGTATAAAATTCCTAATGAAGCAGAACGGTTTGTTTTTTACCCATTATTTTTGAAAATTCCTCAATTGGATTGATTATTCTTGAAAATTATCCACAGACCATACCCTCGCAGATCTCACCGAGATAGAAAATCTCAATGGACCGATAGCGCCGGATGCAGTTCCGGATACCAAACCGATGGTCGATATCACTACGAGGAAAATACTCAACAAAATCACTACGCCGTCGTCCACAGATCTCATCGAAACACGCTTCCTTCGAAAAGTGGTACTTCCAAATCCAACGACGTAGATGCCTACTTCGTCGACACCCTGAATAAATCCATGGCTGAAAGTAAAATCAAAATTGCCAAGAGTTTGGATCATTTTACCCCAACTGTTGATCTCGGACAGCCTTCTGAAGAGTCGAGTCGTCGAAACGGTCTGGAAAGAAATGATTACCAAGAATATGCGGAGAAAAGTGCTCCTGCGAGTAGGACGTATACTCCGAGCAAAACAGCCCCGTCGAATAAGGACGATTCGTCCAGTGATTCTTGTGGATCGACGTTTGTGCCTGTGAAATCTACGTCCGAGTGTCATAGTGCTCCGTATAGTTTGGAGCAATTGAATGATCGACGAGCGAGGTCTTCGAGTATGTGCTCGATGCCCGAATTGGTCAATTGCGCGTTTCCGCATTATATTATGAATAGCGAATCGATGCCGAATATTACGAGCAAAGGGGAGAATCGGAAATTGCTTTATGCGTCGCAGCTGAATTCGTCGACGTCGTTGTCCGAAAGTGATAATATGTCTGAGAGAAGCGGCTATGTGTCCAGTCATAAGACTTCGGCTGGGTCTACGAATCAGGTTACTCCGACCGGTGAGTAGATTTTTTGTTTTGGGGTGTTTTAAAATTTGCGAAAGGTTATGAATTTTTGTGCATTGAAAGGATTATTCGGTATTTTACAAAAAAAAAAAAAAAAAAATGAAAAATTCATTTTATTGGTAAATATTTGAGAACCCCTGAACCGGGTTTTCTGAAGAAATTCATCTGATATTCAACTTGGTGAATGAAGAAATATGAATGCAAATGCATATTATTAAATAAAATAACTCCCATTTTAGCGGAACACTTGAGTGACTGGTTTGGGAAGCACTGAAGTATTTTTATGAAATTTTTAGAAAAAATTTAGAACCACTGAACTAGTTTGCAAAGTTACTTCATGTTCGATTGAACAAAGACGTGTTATATTAGCATGGCTTCCAAATTTTATGAAATTTTTAAAATTAGTAGAAATCGCTGAACTGGTTTCAAATACGAGTAGTTTACTTTTTTTACACCCGGAACCAGTTTTGAAAATGTGCATCTTCACACTTATCATTCAAAGTTCCTGATTTGATAAAATGAAAATGTCTCATCAATGATTTTTTTTGGAGTAGTTACCTATATTATCAATGAAATTTTCAGCAACTGGTTGAGAATCACTGAAATGAATGAACCGGTTTCAAAAACGAATAAATGGTTTCATTAAATGTAAACGCGATGTCTCAAAAATGATATCTCCCTCTTTTTTTTTATCATTTTATAGAATCTCATCTCACCAGTCAATTCGAGAACTACTAAACATGTTCCAAAAATTAATAACTGGTTCAAAATTTTTTGATTATTAAAATTGTTTCGAAAATGTAAATATGTGTCTATTGTTTGAAAGAGAAAAATTACCATAATTTATAAAAATTTCACAGTTGATTGTGAACCATTGAACTGGTTTCAGAAATATATAAACTGTTCTTATGAGTACAACAGAACTGGTTTTTGATGTCTGAAAATCGTGCTTATTTAAGTTGAAAACTAGACTTTCAGAAAAAGGTTGGAATTCCTTAAACCTGTTTTAGAGAACCGGGTTGAAATTTACCTAACTACATATTTTCAGAGAAACTGGTTGATTTACTAAACCAATTTCAAAGGAATAGTCAGATTGGAATTTACTAAACCGGTTTCCGAGAAATGAGTTGAAATTTTTACTAAACCATTTTCAGAGAAACTGGTTGATTTACTACACCAGTTTCGAAGGAATAGTTTGGAATCTACAAAACTGGTTTTGGAGAAACGAGTTGAAATTTTTACAAAACCATTTTCAGAGAAACTGGTTAATTTACTGAACCAGTTTCAGTGGAATAGATTGGAATTTACCAAACCGATTTCAGAGAAACCGGTTGGAATTCACTAAACCAGTTTCAGAAAAACTAGTTCAAATTTACTAAACCGGTTTCAGAACAATAGATTGGAATTTACTAAACCGATTCCAGAGAAACATGTTAGAATTCTTATCAAACCGGTTTCAGACAAACGTGTTGGAATTGACTAAACCGGTTTAAGATTGTAAAAACTATCCCTAAACTGGTTTTTATCGTTGAACTTGTTTCAAATAAAAGTAAAATTACTTGCAGAGTCCAGAATAATTCATACTCACCTGCTCAGAATTTTTATACTTACAACTGAAACTGATTGGGAACAACTGAACTGGTTGGAAAATTGTAATGATCATTGGAATAAATTCATTCAAATCGAATGAATGGAGATGTTACGAATAAAATTTTATTTGGAATTTATTTTTGAATACATTTTTTGGAAGTGGTTGAGAACCATTGAACCGGTTCCAAATTTTTTTGAGTGCTTGACTGAGCTGAGAGATTTATTATGCTAGAGAATTTTTCTTTTCTAAATTTTTGTCCATTAGGTACTTAATACTTACAAAACTAGTAAATTGGTTCTAATAAATGTATTGACTTTTAAAAGAAATTACTATTGAACCGGTTTCAAAAAACAATTCAAGTGAGAAATTGTACATCCTGATGTTCCAGTTGAATCTGAAAAATCCTTTGTATTCAACAAATGACCAAGAATTCCTGCCTATGTGAATTTTTATTTTTTTTCTTCAAACCGGTTTCCAACCGGTTGTTGGCGAATTCTGAAAACCGGTTCAATGCGTTCCAAAAAATTTGAAATCACTTTTTAAAAAATTTCAGACACTTTAAAAGTTTCCTAAGAAATATTTTTCTCAACTTGAAAAGATAGGTACCTACCTAATGTGCAGATATTTTATCTCAATTTGATGTATGAGTTTTTATTCATTTAATATTTTTAATGCCAACTGATTACGTGTTTCGAAATCGTTTAGACAACAGCTTAAAATATTCTTGGTTCTTTTAAATTTTTTATAGGTACCTAATGAAAATTTTTCTCTTTTTTTTTGGTTAAAATTTTTCAAAATTCCCAATTTTTTCAAAATACTTGATTGTTTTAATCTAGAAACATTTTATTCCTATCAAAATACTCCTATACTTAATCTCGTCATCTCATACGATAATCGTATCATTTTACAGGTCATGAGGCCCAACAGCCAAACATGCAAAAACTAGTGAGCTGTGACACTCTAAAGGAAAAACTCGACAAACTAGTCAAACAATCCAAATCACATAAGAAAACCGAGCCTCGCGAAAAAGATGTAAAAATCACAATATCCGGCAACCAAACAACCGAAGAAAACCTAAAAATCGAAATCTACGAAAACGATTCAGAGCCCCAGTACGCCTCGATCTGCGAAACGAAATCAGGCCGTTGCAAAGACTCAACCAACAAATCCATACCTCCCGACGATCACTCAGAGCCCTCGAACGATCTCAGACAAAGTCCTATCCCAGGAACATCCACCCAGACCGAAGAATATCACGGTACAGGTAGCAGAAAATCCAGCCTCAAACGATCCGAATCCAATCAAAATGACTCCAGATACATTAAAAACCAACGAGTGCTTCATTACGACACACGTACCAGCGAAATCCGTCATCTAGACACGATCAATAAAACCAACCCGTATCAGAATGACGATAAACCAGTTCCTCCGGAGAAAGATTACATGTCTGTGGAATCCACGAGGAGAGAATCTGAGTCGAAAAATCGTACTTGGGAAGTTACCCAAGATGGTGTTCCTGTTTATGCGGAAATCGATAGAAAAGATCCGAAAAGGATTACCAAACGATATATCCCGAGGAAAAAATTCCCTTCGGAGGAGAACACCAATCAGGAAGTTGATCTGTTACCTCCGTGTCAATTTCGGGATGCTCCTCCGCCTCCTGAAGCTTTCCGAGATCCGCCCGAACCTATTGATAATATTTTATATTACGTCGTCGAAAGTGTAAATGAAAATAGAGAAGCGAATAGGAGGAGGGAATGTGAAGAGGCTAAGGCTAGTCGAATGGCAGAAGAAAGGCATATACCTGTTTGGAAGACTGAACGTGGAAATGAAGCGAACGTTTACAAGCTGGCTGACTATGTTCCTAAGTGAGTTTCGAAAATAATCCAGATAATTAATTTTCAATTAAATTCTCAAATATGTACATTGCTTTGCTTTTTTATGATAATCACGTTTGCGTATATTTTTCATTTTTTTTCAACAGCGGATATGCAAATCCAGATGGTATTAATTTTGAGATGAATGGGCATTATTGTGAAACTGATGCAGATCCTTTTGATAAACTCAAGCATCACGATATATACGATAAAAATTCCAATTTTAATAAGCACAAAGAAGAATTCAAACAGCAGATAAATTTTACTGGAACTTTGTATAGGTATGTAGCTTACATCACATTTTTTTTCTTTCATCGAATAATATGGGTTTTGAAAAAAAAAAAAACAAATTGTTTCTTGATTTTTTTTCAGTGATTTTCCAACTTTGGCTTCCACCCTGCCTTATTTCCATTTGAGTGAAGAATACAGAATATTTTCACCCGAAGGTGTCCATTTGATCGTTTGTGTTCATGGCTTGGATGGTAGTGCTGGAGATCTTCGTTTAGTTCGAGCCTATTTGGAGTTGGGATTACCGGGTGCTAATTTGGAATTTTTGATGTCTGAAAGAAATCAAGTAATTAAATTTTATCAATTATTTTTATTAGGTAATTTTTTTTTGGCCGAGGAGGAGTGAAATGCTTAAATTATTCACATATTTACAAAATCTTAAGAATTATTAGGTATTTATGTATCATCTCCATAGTCTCTGAAAAACTGCTTAAAATTGTCAAAAAAAATCGTCTACAATTTTTAATGAATGCCATTTTTGATCTAAAAAAATATCAAATCGAAAATTTCACGATTTTTTGATTCCTATAAATTGTGTGTAGGTAGTTGATTTTTTTAAAAATTAGTTCAATTGGGTCTGGGTATTAAAAGCAAAAAAAAATTACCTGAAAAAATTCTGTCAAGTTTGAAGAGCGAATCGAAATATATTGAAGAGGAGGAGAAGAAAAATTGGACATTTCCATCTCAAACCACAGTTTCCAACATACTTACTTCAAAACTTTACATCGCACTAAATAATTCTAAATTGAATTTTGTTCGAATTTCGTTTAAAAATAATAACAGATTAAATTGAACAAACCAATTGAGTATGTTTTGAATGCGCCTGCAAAATTAGGATTATACTATTTTATCACTCCCTTGCTTATAAAATCACATAATTAGTTTGCCGTAAATCCTTGATAACGTAAGATCAAAACTATTCGATTATTCGAACACTTCAATTCAGGCTTGTCAATTTTTTAATTGGACAAATTTATTTTTGCCAAAAAAGGGATTTCAATAATTTTTTAATTTCTATTATTTTTTTTTAATTTCTTCAATTCTACATTTCTTTGAAATTATATCCATTTCCAATTGAAAAAATTGGAAAAAAATCGAGGTAAAAATTTAAAATTATTGCAAAGCAATTTCGAATCATCGAGTGAGAGGAAAATTTAGAAAATATGTTTAATATTTTCTAAATTCTTGTAGTTGAAAAATTTTGAAAAATCTGTAGGTATGAAAAAAATTTTCAATTAAAATTTTTTTATAGTTTTTCCCACGTTGAATATTTCAGTTTTTATTCTGCTTCTTATTTTTTATAAGAATTCAATTTCTTTCAACATTGAATTTTTCAAAATTACAAAAATCCAAATTTGAAAAAAAAAATTAAAAATTTTTAGGAGGAAAAATTTTTTAAATTCTGGGTACAATTTCGAAAAAAAATTAAAAATCGTTTTCTTATAAATTGTGCTGAAAATTTTTTAAATTACTATTTCGATCCTTATCACAATCTTTTCATGCATCTCTTTCAGTGATGCTGGTATGTTTCGACTAGGTTATGCCAATAAAATAGTATAATCCTTATTTTGCAGGCATATTTTATTTTTAAATAATTTGATAATTCAGTTAAATAATTTAGTAGCATGGAATCGCCGAAATGAATTTCATTCAAAATAGAATCGTGTTTGTCGATCAATAAGAACACGTTTCTTTTAGATATTTTGGGTATTGATATTGAACATTTTTCTTGAAAAATAAAAAAATTGAAAATCATTGATTTTCAAATTTTCAAATTTTTTAAATTGTCAGAAAAATTTTGATATTTCATAAAATTGTCCTTAAGGTTCTTGAATATTTTCAAAAAAAAAAAAATCGATTCCTATCCAATTGTTTAAGGTATGAATAATTCAGCAACGTGGCTAAAAAGTCGTCATTGGTCAAAAATTACCTTGAATTACCGTAATTTACCGTTGGTTACCTCAAGTTACCGATAATTACCGTAACCTGTAATCACCGTAATACATCGAAAATTACCATAATATACGAAAAATTGAAAAATTATCGTAATTTAAGGAAAATAATCGTAATATACGGAAAATTAGAAAATTATCGTAATTTAAGGGAAATTACCGTAATTCAAGGGGAATTACCGTAATTCAAGAGAAATTACCGTAATTTACGGGAAAATTACCGTAATTTATGGAAAATTACCGTAATTTATGGAAAATTACCGAAAATTACCGAAAATTACCGAAAATTATCGTAATTTACTGAAAATTAGTAGCAATCTTTACAAATTACTATAATTTGTTATAAGTAACTGCCTTCATTGCTTCATTTTTGTTGAAATTTTTGCCAATATCGTACTTTGCGAAAACAATGAGTAGTCAGGAAAAATTTCTATTAAATAATTTATTTTATAAATGGTATAAGCAGAAGTACCTATCTACTTTTACCAATGCGTAATGAACCAGAATTTTCGGTAAGTAAATTTTTTTATCGTCATTTTTTTTCCAGGGCGACACATTTTCAGACTTCGAAAGAATGACCGACCAGTTGGTAACCGAAGTCCTCTCGTACATCGCCAAAAGCCAAATAAACCCGGAAAAGATAAGCTTCATCGGGCATTCATTAGGAGCTATTGTGGTTCGATCGGCCATCGCCAGACCGCAAATGAAACACTTGTTACCAAAATTACACACATTCATGTCGCTATCCGGGCCTCATTTGGGAATACTGTACAACGGCAGCGGCCTTATTAACATGGGTACCATAATTAATTCTGGTACAAATTGAACGCCCTTTTTTAAACGCGAGGCATTTAAACGACGATGAAATGAAATAATCGGTTCGTAATTGTTTTCTCGTTGCAGGCGTTTGGTTTATGCAAAAGGTGAAAAAATCCGGCACCCTTTTGCAATTATCGCTCCGGGATGCGTCCAATATTCGGAATACGTTTTTGTATCGATTGAGCCAGAAATGCCATTTGAGCCATTTTCGGCACGTGTTACTATTCGGCTCTTCCCAAGATCGATACGTTCCGCTGCATTCGGCCAGAATAGAATTATGCAAAGCTGCCATCAAGGATACTTCCGTAACAGGTGCAAAAAAATTACTCCCTTGTGGAATAATCCCAACGATATATCTATATTTTTTTTTATTTATACAAAACGTGAATTTCTTTTATTTAGGTACCGCGTATCGAGAAATGGTGCAAAGCATAATCCAGCCAATAATTAATAAGCCAGATGTGACATTTGTACGCTACGACGTTCACCATCTTTTACCCACCACTGCCAACTCATTGATCGGAAGAGCAGCCCATATAGCGCTTCTAGACTCGGATTTATTTATCGAAAAGTTTTTCGTGGTTACCGGATTAAAATATTTTCGATAGGAACCCCGATCGAGATCCCAGTCGGAGTAGCTTGATTTCCTTTTTTCTTACCTACTAAGTTTACGAAAATCTAGTCTCGTCACTTCTTTCCTATTTGTGTAATCGTTGTTTTAATTTTTTGTCGATGTTGAATTTTTATGTGTTTTTTTTTTTTTGGTCTTTATCACGTTTTTTTGTTTTGTTTTTTGTACTTATTGAATTTTTTTCTTTTTCCATTTTTAAGGAGCTGTTTTCTTAAGCGTAAGGGTAGTATGGGGTTGATTTGTATTCGTTTCAAGATCGGAATTCTATTTTAATTGTGTATTGAATCACTGTGTGTTCGAATTAAATTCGAATTGATGATTTTTGTTCTATTTATTCGAGAATCATTTAGAATCATTTAAACCTAAAAGTTGTACAAGTTAATCAAACTGAAAAAAAATTCAAAATATTCGAGAAATCAGGATTTTTCGAAAAACTGTTCCTTTAAAAAAATCTATCATATTTCAAGTAGATTTCGTTTTTCAAGAAAATTACTTACCAACTTTTAACAAGATCTATGTGATTTCCAAAAAATTTGTTGACCTAAAAAAATTTGTCATCATTTGAAATAGGTACCTAAGACTGAAATTTTCCGCACTAAAATTAAAAAATTCTTGAATAAATTTATGCATAATTTTTTTAATAACTCTCTCATAAATTGACATATTGTCATGAAAAACACTTTACCATTATCCAAAAAAATCAATTTTTCAAGAATTCTTCTACTTTTTAAAGAATATTTCGCCAGTTTTTCAAAAAAAAAAACACTGCTTTTACAATAGCTTTGCCAATTTTCCAAAAATTATGAATTTTCCTAAACTTATGAATTTTCCTAAGATTATAAAATTTCCTAAAAGTATAAATTTTCCTAAAATTAAAAATTTTCCTAGAATTAAAAATTTTCCTAGAATTAAAACTTTTCCTAAAATTGACAAAATTAGAAAATATAAAGGGTACTAAGATCGTGACGTGAGGGCGGGGTGGGGGCACGATTGTGCCCCTTGATTTTCTTAACATTATAAATTTTCTTGAACTTATAGGGAACCGCAGCGTGACGTCACAGTTTTATTTGTGTGTGTTAACAACGATATTGTGTGCGTAAATACACAAACTCGTTTGGTACAAACCGAAAACGTCGTCCCATTTAATCGTATGTAAAATTGCGAGTTTTCAATTTCAAATTTCTTTGCATTCAACACAGCGATTTTATTGAAACAAAAAAGATTTTAAAGGAGGACGATTCTTCTTCAACATATCTAAGTTTCAAAAAAAATCGCTGAGTTTAATACGAAGAAAAATTAATTTGAAAACTCACGATTTTACATGTATTTAAATGGGACGACACTTTCGGTTTGTACCAAATGAGATTGTTTACTTACGCACACAACTTTAGGCTGCGGTTCCCTATGAATTTCTTTAAAATGATAAACTTTCCTAAAATGGTGAATTTCTCTAAAATGATAATTGATAAATTCTTCTAAAATGGTGAATTTTCCTAAAATTATAAATTTTCCTAAATTTATAAATTTTCCTGGAGATAGATATAATTTTTTTTAAACTAAGTATCAATTTATGTTTAAAAAATTTCAAGCTCTGTGGAACAGCACAAGCTTTGAAATCATTAATAATGCTTTACTTAGGAAATTTCTTTTTTCTAAGAAATTTTTTATCCATTATTCTCAAATTAATCTCCCATTTAATAACTAAAGAAACATTTAATTATGTAATATGAATATACTTTTCGGTCGAATTTCAAATATTTAAAATAATACTTATACTTATTTCTTCAATTTTTCAAATTTCTTAGCAATTTAAATCAATTGAAAAATGATATTAATCAAATTTTCAGTATCTTTAGACATTTTTTCGACAAAAAAAAATTAAAATTAATCGAATTTTTTCACAGATATTCTGACGAGAGGGACAGGGGCTTTATCTGGAATTTTTTTTGTGAAACCTAATTAAATTTTCACATTCCGTCAGACTTTTCTCATTTGCAAAAAATCCCCTTCTAAAGTATAAAAAATTGAAAAATTGTTAAATTTGACATTTTCACACTGACTTTTTAATATTTTATCAGAAGTCATTATATCAATTAGTAGAAGTTTTTCCAAGTAGTAAAATGTCCTTATAGTATGTAAGTATCGAAAGTTTTAAAAAATTTTCATGACAAAATCAGGAAAATCATTGATTTTTCAAAATAAAACTATCCATACATTTAATTTTAAAAACTTGTCAATTTCCCAAACGACGATCATCATTTTTTTTTTTTTCAAAATAAAATTATACTTATACAAAAAATTAACAATTTTCCAACGATTTTATGGCCTGATATTGAAAAAAAAATTATTTTCAAGAAAAAACACAATAATGCATCTCTCTCAATGAAATTATGTTTCCCAATAAGTTAAATTTTCCAGTATTTAATCATTTTTCATAAATATTAATTTTTCATGATACCTATTAAAATTTTTTCTTAGTTGAAATAATTTTGAAATTTTTGATGAATAATTTTTGAACTTCCGAATTCAAAAAATAATTGTATTGAAAATATTCTGATATTTTTTCTCAAAATCACTTTCAGAATAAGTTGGATAATGCTTGTTGAGTACTAAAATTTTTGACTGAATTCTCTCAAAATAATGGGTAAAAATCAGTTTAAATTTATTGGTCAGAAATAAAGATGAATAATTTTTTAAATAAAAATTTATCCAACTTTTAAAATAACTGAGATTAAAACTCATATTCAAAGCAAGGATTTCGATTCGAAAAACTTCATATAAAAAACAAAACATTGATTCCTAATCAGTAATCACAATAATTTTAGAAATAATCAAAATCGATCACCGTTTTCAAAATGAACCTTAAATGTTAACGAGGAAAATTTGTAGAAAAAATTAAATTTTAACTCAATTAAAAATATTTATTTACAGAAAAATATGTACCAACGTTTCAGCACACATGCGCCTTCATCAGGGTGAAAATTACGCTTTTCTTCCTTATAATTTTTTCCTTATGTGTTTCGATTTTTTTTATTCAACTTAATTTTTTTTACGTCCTCGTTTCAGTGGCGGGAAAAATTTATTTTTATCATAAATACAAACAAACGGATGATTTTATCTGAATTTAGAAATTTTAATTTTTGAAAATTGAATTAACTCGAATTCGTCAACAACCAAAGTAAATTTTCAAATGATTCTCTCAAACATTGTTCATTTTTCAAACGAACCATTTATGAAATGATGGATCTAAAAGAGCAAGGGACCAGTTTCATCTTTCACCCACAAAAACACCTATATATTGACACCTGTATCGCGAACCTACTTAATAAATTACCTAATCGATATTATTATATGTAATTGTTTCATCCATAAACAATGGTTCGATACGCATTTTTATTCTTATCGATTCGACTTATATTAATTTTTCAGTTTATTTTATAAGCTTTATATTCTACTTTCGTATTTTATTTGACCACATTATCGACCAACATTTAATTTTACTCGTACTATCGCGTTTTAAGTCCCTCTTCGATAACAGAATATGCTCACAAAACACGTGCAAGCATTACCCTATTTTTTAACGAACCTATTCGGGGCGATTTTTTTGATTAAAAAATGTAAAATTACATCTTCCAATTTTTATTACAGCACAAAACTCTAAATATAAATTTTACGAAACACACGGCGCCGCGTTAGTAAAAAAAAAAAAGTAATTTAGATACCTTCTGTTTGTTGTACATTTTACGAAATTTATTCACAATATTGATAGGTACCTAAGTAGGTAATTTTATAGCATCGTCGTTGTAACGGAATCGAACGTATTAATAAAAAAAAATTGTGATTACTTAAAAGGCTGAATATTAATTTACGTTTGCTAATATTATTTTTAAAAAGCCAAAACCTTATACGTAGGTAGTTTTAGAAAAAAAAAAAAATGTAAATCTGCATACTTACACATGGATAATGTACGATAACTCGAACCTTTGACGATGTATGTATTTATCACATTGTTTTTTCATATCTTTCCTTTTTTTTTTTTTAGAAATACCTATAATTTTGGGAAATTATTCTAAGAAGCAGTATAGAGAGACGAGAAACTGGAAACTGGAAAGCTTGAATGGGTATTCATACGTTTGAATTTGTAAAAGTTTTGTCAATTTTTTTCCTTATTGCTCATGAATACGTCCTCTCATCTCACCACTTTTTTCTAGTCGCAACAATATTATACATATTAACGAGTACCTACCATATGTATCTGTGTTGTACAATTGTAATGTTTTGTTGTTCATTCGAAACTGTAATTATTAATTTAATTCGTGTTTTCTTTAAGGAACGTAATTGAAATGGAATTTTCATGTTGATCATTTGAAAATAAAGTATCTCGATTTTAATTTATGATTTATTTTTAGATGCGTAGTTGTATTTATGATAAAAATGGTCGGGGAGGTGGGTGAAATCAGGTTTGTACCTCGATAATTTTGATAAAAGTGTTTAAAAAATACAATTTTGAAAGAAGTTCGTTATTTTTAGGAAAAAAATTACGAGAAAAAAAATTGCGTTAGTTTTTTTCTACCTGTTTTTAAAATTAAATCATTTTGATTTGATACAAAATTGTTGGGAAAAAGTACCTATACATTTTTGGGAAATCATTCAAATTTTGAAAAATTGTCTTTTTTAATATTTATGGAGAAATAGGTAAGTACCTAGGAAAATTTGAAGTAAGAAAAATAGCATAAAAATGAGAAGAAAAACAGAAAATGTCACAAGCTTTCGTTTTTCAAGTCCATTGGACAACTTGTGGAATACCTCTTTTTTTTACATTATGATCATCAGTAGGGTTACCCCCCCCCCTCCCAAAAATTCTCAATCCGTGTCTATATCTTTTTTTAATCTTTAAAAATCCTTCAAGTTGGTAAATTGTTTTGAAAAATTAACTTATTCTTTCAGTAACATTTTGGAAAAAATTGCTCATTACCTACTTTGTGAAAAAAAGTGTTCAAATTTCAACATTTGAAAAGAAGTGTTCAATTTTTGGAAAATTTCTAGGCATAAATTTACGAAATTTGATTTGCTAGATTTAATTTTTCAAAGTACTCGTTAGTGGGAGTTGATGAACTTTGAAAAAGTCAAATTTGGATTCGATTTCAGCAGGTTATTTTCATTTTCATTGTGAAAATAGGAAATATTTTTAAAATGAAGGTCAACTGATCAGAATAAACTCTGGATTTGAGATCTGAGATTTCGATTTGTTTTATTCAACTTCCCTTTTGCATTTTTAATTTGAAAAATTTTGCTCAAGTTGCGGTTTTATTATTTTAAATAAGAGTCGATTTAAGATCGCTAATTTCAAATTTCCTTTCTATTTCCGGAAATGGACTAGAATTCTTGAGATATATTGACCACTTTTGTATCGAAAATAAAATTTTCGAACAGCAGAGTTTCGAATTCAAGATACTCAATTGATTCCGAATCAAAAGTTTAATTTTGACAATCGACATTTTTTTCACCGGATAGTAAGTATGATTTTTTTACCTCAAAATTGCGTGTTTTTTTTTTTTTAGAAACAGCCACGTGCGCTAATCTTCAAAAATTATGCAAATTTTGGAATTTTTCCAAATTTCAAAAGTTTTACCCAAAGTATTTATAATTTTATAAAATTTTTGTAAATTTTTAGAATCTGATCCATGTAGGTATTTTTTAAATCAGCTGAAAAAAAGCTAATTAAAAATTCTACATTGAAGATTTCTGGACAAAATCCGGCCTCATAGAGGTTTTATTTATGATCAGCGACCTCGTGTTAATTCTATTCAACGTTTCTTTTGAATAGATATTTATTTTTAAAAAATCTGTCAAAATGGAAAAATAATTAAAATTCAAAAAAAATAAACTTTTAGGTAGGTAGGCACCTAGATAAAAGTATGATTTTACGATTTTTTTTTTGATAGGGTTGTATTTAATTACCTAAGTAAGTACCTATGACAAATTTCAGCTTTTTTCGTTGATCAAATCAAATTTTCATTTTTTTTTTGTAGGGCAATGATAATTTTGAAATTTCAAAAATTCGCAAAAAATCGAGAAAGAGAATTTCACCTTCTGAAATTTTGGATCTGGGTTATTTTATGATATACTTCCGATTCATTTTTGTTTGGGCTAAAAATTTCATTTTGAGTGGTACCTCCCTTCGAAGTCAAAAATTAAGATGTTCAATCATCATAAAAAAGTACCTATTCGCAAGACTTATGTAAATTTTAAAGAAATATACGCAAATTTTAGTATAGGTAATTATCAAAAAAAAAATCAAGCTTTCTGTTAAATAATTCCATTTTGAACTTTGAAGAAAAATTTATGAACAATTCCGAGCCTAATTTTTAATTTATTCATTTTTAATTTCATTCCCAACAAAGCAAACCAAACTGCTCGAAATCATAGGCGCACCCAGAAATCTGAGACAGAGAAAAAGTAGGAGTAAGGGGTGAAAATTCAAATTGGTCATTTTTCATAAAAGTTTTCGAAAAATTACGTAAATCTGCAATAATCAAATGCACTATCGTGAAAATTTTTGTCAAAAATAGTAATTGTAGATGACAAAAAATAATTTTTTTGGTAAATTTTGAGAAGTAGGAGCGAGAACTCTGTTTAGGTACTTATTTGGAAAAAAGCCAAAAATCCTTCAAATTCGCACAATCTGCAATTTTTCACCTCCCAATGTAGATAGCAAATCTTTCAGTCGAAAATTATTGATATTTTCAGACAAATAGGGAATTTATTGAGAAATTTATGATTTTTGACTGAAAAAAATCAGTGAAACATTATTAATTTTGAAAATAAAACGACCGACTAAAATTCTGCCCAAGCGAAGCGAGGGCGAAATTTTTTTGAAAAAAGCTGTTTTGAAAAGCAAAAAATGCAATTTTTCAGATTTTTGTAACAATTTTTTTTTCAAGCTTGAGAAGGGGGCTCGCGCTCCCTAAGCCCTCCCCCCCCCGGTAGCACCCCTGAATACATTGAGTACTCAAAACTTAGAAAGGTAAAAGGTCACCAAAGTTTCACCTCAGTTCCCTTTAGCAAACTGGGACTAAACCATATTGATTTTCTAACAAACAAAAAAAAATCTTCATTAAAATCCAACACATCAAACACCCAATCAAAACCCGTTTATAGAATTTCAATAAAACATATATTTACCAATGCACACAAATTAACAAATAAAAACAAACATCTAATGTATACACAGCAAATAATTTTATAGGTAATGAAATTATACCTTCTGGTAACATCAATGTCAGCAAAATCGAGTAAATGATTAATTTTTTCATCGTAGTCAAATCCGGTGCTACTTGATTGGAGAAAAAAGTAAAGCCTTCAATTTTTAACACGTAGTTAGGTAAAAGATATGTCGAGGAGAAAATTCAGAGAAAAAAATTTAAAAATCGAAAAATAATAATAAGATAAAAAGGAACAACAAATTTAAAACTTAATATTAACGAAAAAAAAAATTGCAATAGAGGAAGCTTTGAAAAAAAATTGATTGTGGTTCGTAATATAATTCAATGTTACCATCGTAGGATTTTTTTTCACACATAACTCAACATTTAGATTAGTCGACAAAAAAAAAAAGAAGAAAAAAACATTTTTCTTTAAAATGAACAATTGTCAAACTTACTCAACGCATAAAATAGTATCACAACCATTTGGAAAGTTTTTTACCTTTTAGATAAATTTTTTTCAGAGAGTGTATACGTAATGAATGATTACATTTATATTTACACACGAGACGACGAAAACCCGATACCACGACTTATTGCACCTGTTGTTGTACAGTTTATAAACACGTAGATTTTACAAGATAAGAAATTAAGAATAACTATAGGTCAGGTAGAAAAAGTAATCGAATGAAAGAGTTTCTCATGTGGGATTTTTTTTACATTTCGTATTGAAATCGTTGTTTGCAGCTTCGACGATTTTTTAATTTCAAATTCCCTCGGATCGTGATAGAATCTGACAAAATGCAAATAAGAAAGCTAATAAACGAACGAACACGCGTAACACACAAAGAACAACATTTTTTCGTTTTTTTGAGATCAATTTAAAATTCGCAACCATGGAACCATCCTACCAATTTGGCAAAAATTAAAGAAAACAACATCCACCATAATGAGATCTTGACGGTAACTAAAGCCAAACACAAAACAAAGGTAACCATACAGTATACAAAGAATAGGTTTTTTTTTTCAACCTCTCAGCAACGAATTCGTGCTTTTGGTAAATGCAAACGCACAAACTACCCCACCAAATATTCCATTATTTGTACTCTAAAATATCACAGCTATAATTACGTTACACAAATACACATTAATTATACTTAGGCCTATTTGCAACTCGAATATACACAAAATCTGATAGTACAAGGGTACGTAGTATTATTAAATGCATAATTGATTTTTTTTTCTTTTGTTTTTGAAAAAAAAAAGAATAGAAATTTATTTACAGGTAGATATCGTGCCCGAAGCAATTATCGCCAATTAGGATATGATTTATTCCAACACAAAAGGAAGACAACAATGTGAGCTCAGATGCTCCCAAACTGATCGACAATGATATGGCTTTACGACCAAAACAAAGACTAGCAATTGACGTACGTTAAAAAAAAATTACACACAAAGAAAGGAACCAAATAGGAGACTAGAAAAGTTCACATACTTGACTGATTACGCCAAAGACACGATATCACTGAGAATAATTAAATTTAGGGGGAAAAAAATTTAAAGAAAAAAAGAAACGAGCACGTAAAATAATGGTAGAAAAAAGAAAAAAAAAGGGGAAAAAATTGAAAGTATTTCAGCTATGCGATGAAAATACAATACGACGAATAAAAAATGAAAATTATATAGTACCTAATGAAGCACGTGATGATGGAACAAGGAAAAAAAAATACAATATGGGTAGGTATCGTTAAACCAGCGACGAATGTAGGTGATGGAAAATGGAAATTCGTAAGGTTGTAGATACCCCTATAATACAATAATGAAAATGGAATTGGAATGAAGAATTTGTATCGATCGGTGACGCGAAGATGGTGGCGATGGCGACGCGTCAATTTTTCTTGTATTTTCAGGACCCCTGGGAGGAGAGATTTTGAGGTACGCTGGATAAAGGTGTGATGCTGAGTCGGCTGGTACGTGGTTCCAATTCTAACGATCTACGGTAGAGTTCTTCGTCGTCCAGGAGCAGCGATTTATTCAGAAGGTAACTGCTGACTTTGGGATTGTGCTCGATACTGTAGCGGGTATCTTGGTAACAGCGAACTTCCCGGATTACGTGAGCGATCTGAAAACGGAATTTGAACTTTGAAATTATTGTCGAATTGTAAATGTTTGAAAAGTAAATCAAGAAAGGGTTGGTTTTAGTAGGTAGGTATTTCAAAAAAAATTGAATTAAATTTTGGTCAAGCGTCAAGTAGCGTAAAAATTTCAATTTTTAAAAAATTTTTTTCTTCGCATTTTTTAAAAATAATAATAGAAATACCTGAGCACTAAAAAATCCCATTAAAACTTCGTAGAAAATGTCATTAAAATGATTTTTTTTTAAAATGAGTTCTCCAACAGAAAAAAATTACAATTTTTTTTAGAATGTTCAGGTACTTCCTTACCAAAATCTGAAGTAATTTTCAAGTTGAAAAAAATTAAATTTTGAAGGAAAAAATTTATAATGAAACATTCATAGTATATTTTTTTTCACCAATGTACTTATATCAAATTCGAAAAAATTGCATTAAAAGCTTAAAAAGTTGAAATACCTAAAGAAAAATTACCCATGGAAATCGAAAACTTATCGCCCCCTAATTAAGAATTTTTCAGATACCAGAGAAATTTTTTTCTGGTTGAAACAGAGGCGGAGAAGTAATTTTTTTCAAGGTGTCACATAATTTTTATACCAGTTTCCTTCCCCGAACAAACACCCCTCCCCCAAAAAAGTATTGCAAAATTTGCAAAAAAAGATGGTCAAAACACATTTAATCTATAGCTAAAAATCATCTCAAGGAGAAGGGATTTTGAAAAAAAAAATTGTGATTAAACCCATGCCCCTGAATATTTTTAATGGAATCGAAATTTTTTCTTTAATGTTTTAAATAGAATTTTTCCTTTTTTCGTCAGTTCGATATTTTTGCCAAAAATGGAATTTCGACCACCCCCAAGGCCAAATTTAGTCTATAAATTCATTTTTTTCAACCCTTAAGTAGGTATTTTTTGAGTTTCTTCAATTCTAATTTTTTTTCAAAATTGTTTCCATTATTAAAAATTTTTCAATTATTATTTTGTTAAATTTAAATTTCCTTCTTTGATTATTTTTCATTTCAACTTCATATTTTTCGTTATTTTTGAAATTTTTTTTTGATGTTCCGTATTTTGGCAACATTTCCCTAGAAAATTCCACATGTTACAAATCGACCTTCGAAATCCAGCGCATGTCACAGGTGACACCACTTTCTTCGCCCATGGGTTGAAATCCAATTTTTTTTAAATTCAAAAATCAATGGTGTAAAAATTGTAAAAAAAACGTGTAGTAATGTTGAGAAAAAATTGCATTTCTAGAAAATTTTCAAACTTTACTACCAAAATTCATTTGTTATGAAAAATTTTTCCAATTAAAAACTTTCGTGGTTTGAAAAAACATAAAATTCAATCACTAAAAAAAGCACCTAAACAAAATTATTTGTAAATGAAATTTACAAGATGCCTTTTTTACTTAAAAATTCATTTTTTTTTTTTTCAACAAGAGTCGCCCAACATTATTTGAAAATTATGCTAGAAATGTTTTATAAATAACTGAGATAAAATTTAACGCTTTGAAAAAGTTCAATCAAGTACAACGGGAAAATTTTCCGAGCAGATGCCAAAAAGAACATGGTTTTGCAATATTTTATAATTATTGAGCTTTCTAGAATTTCGTCTTGAGAATTTTTTATGTAAAATCCAACAATTAAAAAAAGTCGGCCGGAAAGAGTATTTTTTTTGTGACGAAGAAGGCGCAGGGGAAGATTGAAAAATTCATCTTTTATTTTTCAATGTTAGCCCCATTCAGGAAAAATAATTCGCAATTTTTCGTCGCCATTGAAATTTTCTAGTGATCCTCAAAAGGGTCCAAATTTCAAAAAAATGTAGGTATAAGTAAAAAGAGAAAACCAAATCGATTTCCATTCTTAATTAGTGAGTCATTATTCATTTTTTCCATTAGCTACCTATGTATAACACCCCCCTCCTCCCCCCTAAAATCCTTAATTTAGACAATTTTTTCATCAAGTCCAATTTTCTTGACTTAAAATTGAATTTTATCATTAAAAAGAGAAGAAGTTATCAACTGCTAATATGTACTGCTTAATTCCAAACTTTCAATGATCTCAATTTTGATTCAAATCTCAAAAAAAAAAAAAAGGAAGTAAAAATCAGGTTTAAAGTTGAAAAATTTTTAATTAAAAGTAATATTGAATAACTACCACAGTCTCTTTTTGGAGAGGAAAGGTGCAGAAATTATCAATTTTTTTTTTTAAAAAAGACCTTACTGAAAAATTTATAATTAAATAAAATTTTGAAATTTCAACAGTCATTGACGATTTTTTTTGAATTTCCATTCAAAATGAACGCGGAGGGGGAAGGAGAGGATATCTTTTTCCAAACAAACAGCTTTGAGTAAAATTTTTAAAAAATGAAAAAAAAATTTCACAAAATACAGAGAAAAACTTTTGAACCACTGCTATTTTTTCAAAAAAATTTATAAGTTTCATCTCACACATTTTTCGTGAGTTTTTATTTTAAAAAACGTACACATGTGATTCAATAATTGAAAAACTCGAATTTTGTCCAAAACACATGCCATCAATCAAACATTAAACTGGTTCTAAAAAAAAAATATTTTCAACTTTTCTCAATTTTGAATATTTTATGACCCCTCTTACCTCCGAAGAGGCTGTAAAATTACCTATATTTTTGAAGACATTAGCAAATAACTTGGTTTTTTTTTTCAACACGAATTCACATAACAGACTAAAAATTGAGTTTCAATTTTTATTTTAAAAATGAATGTTGGTATAACATGTTCTCCGAGGCAATTTCGAAAACCTTTGAGAAAAATTCTGGAAAAATTCTAGAACTCATTTTTTCACAACAAAGAATAATATAAAAACTGTTTTAAACCCAGCCTGAATTTTTTAGACTATTTCTTTCGCATAAGGAACTGTAATTTTTATCTTACCAAGAAAAAATGTTTCAAAAAACTCGGGCATGCACTTTTTCTTGTTAAAAAAAAATTTAGGCCTTCTTCAAGGCTCTAAATTCATCACTACTTCTTTAAAAAAAATCGTATTACTCACCATTCGCATTTTAGAAAAATTCAACAACCCATCTTCGGTAAAATTCGGCGTTCCTTCTTCGATGAACGATAAATCCGACAAATACATGCCCAGATAAGGAATACAAGGCGGTTCGGATCGTCTCAGGGTATCTCTCAAATTACGAAATCTGCCATCCGACGATACAGTCAATTGTAATTTTTTGATAGTCGATCTCGTTGATTTCGAAACCTTTTCCCATGTTTTTTTCAGTCGATAAACCGGGCTGGTGGTGAATGCGGCACAAATCTGCAGCACACCGTTGTAGTTTCGAAGGCATCGAGCGATATCTGCGACAGCTGTCCATTTTTCAATGGCGTTTACCCGGGCTGACATGTTGGTTCGACGAATTATCTCGGAGGCGACGAGTTGAGATCCCTGGAAGGATACAGTTTGAAATTTTTGAAATATATTCACTATATTCAGCCACGTAATTTTTTTTTTTTAAAAAGGCCTACGTACTTCGTTAAAACGTTTTGTCATTAGGATTATATGGGGAGCTCGAACTGCTTTGTCTTCTTTCATCCAAGCATTTGCTAAAAATTCCCTGTAATAGTAAAATTTAACAAGTGAAATTAGTAAGTAGAAAAAAAAATACATTAAATTGAAAAAATATTGAACAAAAAATGTATATTTACTGGCTTCTGATGGATATGAATATTTTATGATCGATGTAAGTCATTTCTTCGGCGATTTCCAGAGCTGAGAATTTTTCAATTCCTTGAGTATTTGGACTCTGCAGGAAAAATTACAAGTGTAAAAATGACACATTTGAAAAAAATAGCTGGGTAGGTATTTTCAAAAAAAAAAAAACCTTACCGAAGGAGTCGTGAACAACAAATTCAATTCAATTTGCTCCTCGTTCATCTTATCTTTATGCTCGTTCAATAAATTCAACAACTGATTGGCTACTTTTTGCTCAGCTTGGAGTAAATTCGGAGCAGCAATAATTTCATTAAGGAAATTGATTGTCATCGTTTTCAATTCTTCGTTTTCATCGAAATCCTACCAAAATCGAGAAAATTAATTCATAATTAGCTGTAGAGCAGAGAAAAAAGAATCCAAATCCGAGATTTTTCTGAAACATACTTGCGAATGCTTGGATACCCAATGTTTGAGCACATTCAACACCCTCATCGTGGCAGCAGTCGATAAAATGGAATCCTTTCTTTTGTATTTTTCTCTAAAACTGCTGACTCGTGATGTAGCCAAATCTTGAGTATCTTCGCGTTGGGGTGAAATATCTCGAGGATTGCTGGACGCCGACGTTGCGATGGCAAATGCTGCAGCGGTTGCTGACGTGCTACTTCTGCAATAGTAAAATGAGAACCGTAGTGGTTAAAGAAATCGATGAAATGAGGTCATTGTTCAATTTTTCAACCTTCTTTTGGACTGTCTAGATGATGTAATCACTACTCCCGCTTTACTGGCTGGTTTACGAGATCTGTCATGTTGTACGCTGGATCTTTGGGATGTGGTTCGTGAGCTATCAGGGCCACTTTCGTCTTCGCTCATTCCAGCTTGAGATTTTCGTTGCTTGAAGAAATTCTGGTTGAAAAAAAAAAATCATTCAAATTAATTAGGTAAGGTAAATATTTCATTTCATGAGAATGGTGAGAAATCAGTTTAATACCTGGAATGAAATTGGATACGCTATTGATGAATGTTTCGACGATGTACAACTAATATCATCGGGGAAGCCTTCATCTTGAGATTCACTAGTGACTATGCTACGTCTTTTAGTCAACCCACTGGTCCCACTGGTGGAACCGGTATCACTCATGTGCGAAGTACGACGACCCAATGGTATCTGCTGACTGAAGCTTCCTCTGTAAAATACCATTGAAAATATTTTCATCAAATTTTATCAAAAGTATCAGCAGGTGGATTCTAAGGGTTTTACGGCTCTGTTTGGATCGCTCAAAAAAATTGTTTGGCATTCCTTTCAGTATTAAAATATTGCTGAATTGATAAAGAAAGTTCAGCTTTAGGATGCCTTTTTTCTTGAAAATTATTTTCAAAACAATGCTTTCCTTTGCAGTTCAGACAACTCAGACAACTGAATATCTTCAAAGAAAAAAATTATAAAATTTTCGAAGTATTTTCAATTTTTTTTCAAGGAGAGGGACTCATCAAAGAATTTTTTTTTTTTTTTTTGGAAGTCCAAAAAGTAGCCCAAAAAAGATAAATATTTAGTTTCTATTTTCAATGAAAAATTTTGTCACTGATTCTTATCCTCGTCATTTTTAAGTAATATTGCCAAGAGATTGGATTGCATATTTTTGTCCTGTGGAGGGGGGGGGGGGGTGAGGGTAGCCCCTACCGAATTTTCTTAATAAAACATCAATTTTTCAATTTGAACAGCTCTAAAAAAAATCTTCAAATATACATTGAGTACCAGCGAAAAAAATAATTCACACTTTACCTCGACATATGAATGGGAGATGACGTAGCTGAAATCGATTCACCGATCGACGGTATCTGATCTGTAGACCTCGATGGGGTCGAACTTCTTGTCGGCGTTTGTTCTTCGACCGGTTTATCTGTTGGTTTTTCTACCGATTTTTCAGCTGGTTTTTCAGACGACGAGGATGATTTTTCGGCGCTATCCGAAGTTGACGATTCTGTAGTGCTTTGATCTGTCGAAAGAGCTACCAAAGTTGTGCTGCTCAGATTTCCAGGAGACGATGGAGCGCTGGTAGCTGTACAAAAAGATAGACAAGATAAGTACCATTAAAAAAAAAAAAAACAGTTTAAGAATTTAAAAAAGAAGAAAAATTTTCAATACCCATAAGTGTTTCGCTGCTCGATGATTCGCTCAAGGTGTTTGGAGGTATATCTAATTTACTTCCTTTAGGCTCTTCTACTCTAATGCTAACTCTTCTTTTAGGTTCTGTTTCTTCTTCAGCTTCGGTCGACTCTTCTTCTTTCGAAGTGACGGTTATTTCTTTAATTTGGCACAATAATTCTTCATCCACTAAACAAATCATTAAAAATTAAATAATACAGTCAAATTCTTAGAGGTAGAACAGAAAAAGTAATTCTATAGGTAGGTATATTTTCAGAGTTTACTGAAATAATGAATGAAAAAATCTCCATGATGGAACTTTCCCCATCATTGTGAAAAACACCCTAATAATTTTTTTTTGTTCCCATATGCTTAGGTAATTTGAGAGAAACCTAAATGCTAGAAATTTCCATGATTAGGTACCAATGTTTCAAAAGATGAAGAAATGAGCATTTTTTTTCCTTATCCCTAATTTTTCATATCTGCGAGATAGGCAGATAATCGCAATAAAAGTTGTGAAAAATTTAAAGAAATATATTGAAGCAGAAAATGAAAGATTTTTTGATTTTTTAAAAAACTTGACTTTTTATTTTCAGAAGTTCCTTCCATTCGAAATTTTTTCCCAATGATTTCAAAATTATTCCTCATTTTTTTTCAACTTCATATTTTTTGAAAATTTTTCCAACATCCAACTTGACTGGTAGAAATTTTTTTAAAAATGCAAAATTGAGAAGAACTTTTAAAAATTGAAATCACACTAATTTTTAGAAAATAGAAATTTAAAGAGTTGAAAAAATTCTAACATTGGATGCGATTTTTAAAAAAAATTAGAGGTGAAGAAATTGAACAAATTTGTACGAAGAATAAATTTGGACTTCGTGGAATTGAAAAATTTTTAAAAAGTTGAAGTTTGAACTGTAGAAAAAATTTCAATGTTGGGTAAGATTTAAAAAAAAAATTAGAATTGAAGAAACTGAAAAAATGCATACTAAAAATATATCTGGACTTATATCGTTGAAATCTCATCAACTTTGAAATGATTTTGAAGCTAGTACATACGAGTAATATCAGCAATTTTTGGAACTATTTAAACGCCCTAGAACTACCCCTGTGCACCTCTTTTTGATACCATTTACGATCTGAATGATACTTCTATTTTGCGATATCGATCATACAAAATTATTTATACTGTTGCCCAAATCCCACATCTAGGTTTCCTTCAGCCCTCAGGTTTGTTTTTCAAATTTTCAAACATTTGAAAACATGCAAATAGATCTAAAGGTACATACTAACAGGATGATTAACTGAACTCCAGACACGAAACACCGAAGCGAAAAATCTGATTTTTTTTTCATTGAAATTCTTTTTTGGAGACGTACGGTAATGAGTTTTCGAAATTCAAAATATTGAAACACCATTCGATTAGGTACAGAAAAAATTTTCTTTTCGGCGTCAAAAGGTTCGATTAATCACATTGTGCTTATTATAAAAGTAAAAAATTCTGAAATTGAGAACGTTTCAAATCAAAATTTTGATATTCGTGCATGCATATAAAATGTACCTTTTACTTTGTTGAATCGTCTCAAGTGCTTTTTAAGCCTTCTGCAGGCTTTCAAAAAAACTGAAAAATAGGCGAACAAAAGAGCTCTGGAAACGCCTAAATCTTGATAGTACCCAACAAGATTCGAAAATAAAAACAAACATATAATCATATTTTTAGAATATTCACGTAAAAATGCCAATTTTAAAAATTTTAATGATTGTAAAAATTTGAAAAAAGAACTTCGATAGCTTAAAAATTGCACTTGACTGAGATTACGTCAAAATTTAGTACGAAGTAATTAGAATTAGAACCCAGTCCATTTTGAATTCGAATTATGGTAAAAAAAAAAGAAAGAAAATGTTATTAAAAAATTAACTCTGCAATTGTCATTTTCTCATAACAAAACACTCCTGTTCACAAAATAAACATGATTTTTGCACTCAGCGTATCCAAAAACCTTGAAATCGACACCCATGAAAGATTTTTATCACTACTTGACCCTCCCCCCAACCACCACATCCCGTCACCCCTTCTCTAACCCCCTCTCGAATAATCAATTTGTTGCTAATGTACAAATAAAACTTCGAACAGCTTTCAATTTGAATACGCAAGTATACAATCAAAAAGAATCAACATTATTTTAATATCTGGAGATTTCTTTCAAGAAGGGAAAGGGGTGAGGGTATGTTCAAGGGGGAGGGGGCACTGAAAAGTGATAATATACCTTCATGGGTATCAATTTCAAGGATTTTGGTACCGCTGAATTCAAATCTGAGGTTTGTTTTTAGCTCAGATCAAACCTGAAGTCATAGGAGCACTCAGGGGTGCGTTCACTTTGGGTTTGAAATAAGGTATTACCTTATTTTTAAGTTATAAACAAACTTTCATAAGGGCAAATTCATTCTTTTCAATTTTGATAATTTAATAATTACTGGCTGGGGATGGCAATTTTTCTCAACTTTACCCCACTAGAATGAATTAAACAAAATTTTCAAGCAGCATAATCCTGCAGTGGCCAATTAATTATGGTGCGAGGAAAAAATTATGGTTTGAACAAATCTTTCGGAAACGAAAAAATCTGATTGGCTGATTTCTTTGTTTATACCTTATAAATAAGAAAATACCTTATTTCAAACCCAAAGTGAACGCAGCCCAGATAACTGATGTTCAAAAATTTCGTCCACGAAATAAATAGAAGAACCTCATAGCTTTGTAAGAGTTCCTAGGAAAAAAGATCGATATTTTTCCATCCTCTTTTTTGCACCTGCAGCCAATATCCTACTAATCTGCACCAAACTGAATTCATCTGGAAGCCAGATAGATAGATACGCCTTAAAAATACTTCTCTCTAACATCATATCTCCGGGGAAAAAACTTCGAAAATTATTATTAGGTAGATATTTAAAACAAAATATCAATAAACTGCAAATGCCTCTTTTCTGCTACTCAAAACCTGGCTGCTATATTTTCTGAAACTGAAATCTTTGCATTTGATCTTCGATTAATAAAAATTAAAAGTGGTTTTTGGAATTCCATCCACTCACTCCATACAATTTTATTCATACTCTCGCAGGAGATACAGTATTTATTCAGTAAACTCCCTCATTGGGAGCATACATGAATTTATTTACCTTTCTTGAAACTGCTGAATCGCCAGAATGGTTTGTATCCTTGGGAATCGTAACTAGAGCTCCTTTCTCGATCACTGGTCTCTGAATCGTATCCTGCACCTTGAAATTATTAGTGGTATATCGTTTCCAATGGTATAATTATCAATGCCAATCAACTTACCAGACATCGAGCTGGCACTAATACGTCTGGGAGACATTAAACACCCTCTATGTTCCAATTCCGCCAAATGCGCCGATAATAACTCCTGGTTTGATTGAAAATCTGTAAATCTGCAAAGGAAAAAAAAATTAATATTTTGCGTATCTATTAATTTTATGGTTGTTAGACAGCTTGGGGTACTCACATCGACGAATCCGGTAACCCTTGGTAGGTAGTTTGGGCTTCTGGAGGCTCAGCATCGTAGTATACTTTTTTCAACGCTTCCAAAACGGTGACTCCGTCGGTGAATACTTTATATGTGAGTAAAAATGTGTTTAGAAAATCGATAGATAGGAATCGAAGATCGGTCAATCGTTCCAGAAGACGTTCCGGAGTAGCGTAGCGAATTTTAGGTACCTACAGAAAATCCATATCGTATAAAATACGCTCAAATTGAAATTCATCGATTCACGAGGATAAAAAAAATTAATTTTCTAACCTGACATACCTTGCATGAATTCAACGTTCTACTGAATCGAATATCGACATCATCTTGGAACAGTTTGGGATCGTTTCTTACACAATGAGGCATGGTTACCATCGATGCATCCCCTCCTTGAACGAAATCGCTAAATCTTACATTATCTAAACACTATAAAAATCAAAAAAATCAAAAAATTCATTAAAATTGGGCCATAAGATTGAAATTTCGAACCGGCCAAGTACCTGGCTAATATCGCTGATCCAGGCAGCTTTTTCTTGCATCGTCAACGCGTACAAATGAACCGTTTCAGGTTGGGCACCTTTTTTCTCGATCACCAGTTTAAAATCATGATGCTGAGGGCACGTTATTAACGACTGCAGCGATTGCGATTCGCAAATATTACTCTGGCTTCCTTTTCTGTGAATATTGCTGCTGCTGGCCTGACTATGCGTACACACCGACATTCCTACACAATACGAAATAATGCCTTTTAAAAATACCTACAGAATCCGAACAGGGATAAAAAAATTTTAATTAATTTTTGTCGAAAAGTACATCTCCCGTTGTGTTCTTTTTCGAGAGCAAAAAAATAACCGCCCCCATGCAACTTACAACTCAGACGAAAAATAAAAAAATAAAAGGAGAAACGAACTCGTTATACTAGAAATCTCATCGCTAAATCGATAATTCATTTTCAAAAGCTTTATAGAAAAACGGCTCGCATCTGGGAAACATAAAATTTTCCGAGATTTTATAGTGCTTCACCGGGACTCATTCTTTGAAATAGGTTTTTCTCATTTTATAACCTATATTTTTATATGCGATAATTTGCCGAGCATAAAACCAAATTTACAACTGTTTCGAATATTTTTCCTGCCATTTTTACTTTTCTAGGTATACATTAGGGCGAATCGTGTTTTGTTTTTAAAAAAAAAAAAAAAATAGAAGGAAATAAGAACATTAAAGCTTTTTATAAATGTTGAAATAACCCGACAAAATATCCACTTCTTGGGACTTGGAATTTACTCCCTTCCCCTCTCAATTACCTACTCTGACCATTTTTTTCAAATTTGCAAAGATACGTTTTGCACTTTTTAGTTTTTTTCAAAGGTAAAAATGATGCAACTAAAAAACAACGCCTCTCAAAAATAAGTGGTAAAAAATTTGATTTTCTGATTTCAAACTAACCCTTTCCCACCGTAAATCAAAATCTGATAAGGTTTTAAAAAAATTGAAAATTTATTTGAAATTTTTTTGAATGGGTATCTTTACATAAAAATACCATTTTAAATATTTTTCATTTTCATCTAATTTTTCAAAAATTCTTCAAAAATATCAAATTTTTCATTTTTTTCTCTGTTTCAATACTATTAAGATCGAAATCTAAAAAGTGATTTTTTTGAAAAAATTTTTCATAAAATTATGTCACATCAATATTTAAAAAATTTTGGCGGTTATTTTCCATGATCAATCCTTCTTTTTTTTTAAAATGAGAAAAAACTTGGCAAACTCTTTACTGGTGATTTTTTCGAGTTGAAAATATTCATAATGACACCATTTCAGAATATTTTTTCAGTTTTTTACGATTATCTGGTCAATTTTACTGAAAAAACATTAAAGGAGTGATATTTTTAAAGGACTTCTAAAGAATAGGATAAATACTTTTTTTTTTGCTTTAGAAAAATTAGTCTGGACAAGATGTGAAGATGAAACATTGCCGTTGATGGTTTATGGGTTGAAATAAAAATATCAACATTGAATCAAAAAGAAATTCCATTTTTTACAAAATATTTGAGAAATTTAAAGCTAATTGCAACAGATAAATATGCAGCTCGATTTTCTCCTTTAATTTTAAGGTTCGATAAATTTTGGTATTTTATATCATCAAGCAGAGTTTTCAAAACCTTCAGTAGAAAGCCCATCATTGATTTTTTGGATTACATAGGAGAAGAAACGTCCCTGTTTTTTTTTTCAAATATTTACCTACACGATCGAGACATAATTCATTTTTTTTTTTGTAATTTTCTATCAGCCACATCAAGTGAATTTTTTTACGTGTAACATGTTGATTCCACTAAAAATTATACACGAATTGGTTCCTAAATGTGACAAAAGTACTTAGTAATTGATTCTTAGAAATTATTATGGCACGAGCTGATTCCGAGGAATTAATTTCCATCAAGCTTTCACAGGTGTTCGTTCTTCGTAGTTCAGTTCACACTGGTAAAATTTTTAGCCCGTATATAAAGCAGGTGGAAACATCACGTTTTGCAAAATAATACTTAATTAAGAAATACACACCCCATAAATTGAACGATTTTCACGTCTTAAGCGTCTGTATTTCCAAGAAATCTTGAATTTTGTAAAATCTCTTTTTCAATTTATTAAATAGGTTACCAATTGAGTAATCCATGTATATCGATTTTTTTAGTTCTTTCGGGTCATTTTTATGGATTTTTTTATGGTTCAAAAAATTCCAGAATTTTCTTGAGTAAGATAACTCGAAATCGCTTTCAATCGATGGGATGAGTAGGTACCTACCAAATTTCAATTTTTTTCTGGATTGAAATAAACTTTCAAAAAATCACAAAAATTTGAAAAATGAACTTCAAGAATTAAAGTTTTTGTTGTAGATTATTTTGAAATAAAGGGTCAGAATTTAATTTTAAAAAATCATTCGATTCGTCTCCACATGACAAATCCAATGGTTTTATTGTTTTGGAGTTTTGATCAATTTTTACTTTTCGATCAATTTTTGTTTTGGTTCAAAATTTTTTCCACGCGGGTAGGAATAACTTTTTTGTATGGTATCAATTTAAATACTTATGGTAGAAGAATTGGGGTTGTGGGATTCAGCTCATCTGCTCCTTTATTCAAAACACATTTTTAACAAATAAACTCACTTGAATCAAATTTTTCGCCAGCATTCGATTTGACCAGTTTAATTATTTTGGCTTTATTCAAGATTTCTGAAGAACTTCGAGAATTCAGAAAATTATAAGAGCCTTGCTGAAAGCTCTAAAAATGTTGGTGAAATTAGGTTTTAGGAGGGTCAATATTAAAAAACATTTAATTTCAGCTAATTTTACTGCAGAATAGCCTAAAAAAGGAACTTCATTTCAAAAATCCTACTTCTTCGTTGAAAAATGACCAATTTTCAATTTTATTAAATTCATCAAAAATTTAAAAATCAAATTGGAAAGCTAAAAAGCTTTTTTCGTACAATAATTTTTAGGAAAATTGAAGGCTGTGGGGTGGTAAGGAAATCATTTGGCCTGTGGAGGAAATTTGTGAGAATTTTTGTGTGATTCGATTGATCTAGGTAGAAGTTTATTTTGCAGAGTACGAGCAAATTTTTATCTCACTTTTAGGGACCGGAGTCCCAAAATATGGGATTTTTGAAATGAAAAATTCTATTTCAGCGAGTTTTTAACTTCAAATAATCATCCCAGGGGACTTAATTTTTTTGTAAGCAGAAAAATACAGCTCAAAAAAATTCTCAATGTTTTCACACCCCTCAGAACAATTTTTTCAGATTTTTTCTAGAGAAGGAAGTTGATGAAATATTCAAAATCCGATGTAATTACTTCATCATTTTGTTACTACTTTTCGTCAATTTTTCACCTTTTTTTTTTGAATATTTTATCAAATGCCATTCCTTGAAAAAATCTGAAAAAATTCTCAAACAGTGAAATACTTTGAGAAGTTCAAATATTATGAGCCCGGATATAAAAACCATCCTTAGATGTTGAAAAATTGGTTTTTGAGTTGAGGTTCCCCCCTCTTTGATTCTATCCTACTGAAAGGCCCAAAATCAATGTCAACTCAAACACCAATTCTCGACACTTAAGGGTGATTTTTAAATCCAAGCTTACACGTGCATATTTTTTTGCCGGAAAAGAAATAATTGTTTCTATTAGGGAAAATTTGAAATTTTAAAAAATAAATTCAAATTCATTACAGTGGTCGGAAAAATCTGAAAATTTTCTTGGTTCTTCTCTCTCATAATTCTACCAGCGCCAAGTTTGCAAAAAAAAAAAAAAAAAAAAAAAAACGATTGAAAGAGAGATAGAATTTTTCTAGACCGAAAATCTAGTATTTTGAGGTCCCAGCCTCCGGGAGTAAGATGAAAAATCACTCACGAGATCCAAAAATCATCTTCTACCGCGACACGTCGAATTACATGTTAAAAATTTTGACAAAATTCCACCTTTGAAATTTCTGAATACTGTTGATAGTCCAGTCAAGGGAAAATTGAAGCCATCATCTTGAAGTTTTGACACAACTCAGGGGTTATTCTAAGGAAATTTTGGGACTAGCGGAATTCAAACTTCGAATTGAAAAAAATTGGAATGGCGATTTTTCGTGAGAATTTGCAGTTATTTATTTTGGTAGGGCACAGAGTGGTTATGGTGACTTAGAATACCAAAAGGATATCAAGGAAGGGAAGAAAAAGAGAGCCTTTTTTTGCTTTATTATTTGAAATACATACGTTCAAATAAGTGCCTTCCGAGGGAATCGAGGGCAAAGTTTTGAAGAAATTGGATTTTCAATGCTAAAAAAATGATTTTTTTTCGTTCTAATGCTTTGAAAATTACTGGAAAAAGTTCATGCATTGAAGAAAAATTCTAGTGTTGAAAAAAAGTTTTGATAATATCAAGTTGAAAAAAATTGAAGAAATTGATGTTGGAAAAATTTTCTTTCAACTTTGATTTTTTTCAAATTTCCTAAACTCAATTCCAATTATTTAAAAATATTTTCACATTTTTTTCAATTCCCAATTTAAAAAAAAAAAAAGTTCCATATTCTTCGAAATTTCTCACGACACCTAACTCATTAAATACAATTTTTGAAGAATTTAAAAATATTGAAGAAACAGGAAAAATTCATAATTGAAAAATTTATGCTCGGAATAAATTTGGACGTCGATCGTCAAAATCCTAAAAGCTAGTCCATTACCAAATAACCCCTGACACAACTTTGAGCAATTTCCCATGAAATTCCAAACAAATAGACAAAAAAAGGAGGAAACCCCTCCATTTCAAACATACCATCTTCATCTGTATGATTATCACTAGGATCTTCGATCAGTTTCGTATTGACCAAAGGTATACGTCCGATATCCTGCACCAGATGTAACTTCCCGTTCGGATCTCTGCGTAAAACAGAAAAAAAAAAAGGAAACCGAGAGTTAGATTAATTACAACGACAACAACGACGCTGACGACGAAACGCCAGAAATCACAAGATATAAACAAACTGCCATAGCATGCCAGCTCACACAACTTTCAACACATATATCTTGTTACCTACCGATGTAATTTACAGTTCTCATTTACTCGGGCGCGTTCGCGCTAACCGGTGATTAAAATGCAACGCCACGTTTTCGTTTTACGCTCATATTACGACACGTTGAAATATTGTATTTCAAGCGTAGAAACGTGTGTCAGCGTATATCGTTACCTGTGTGCGTATGCTGAGGTTTTTAAATCCCGACATCGCCCAGCCCCAAAAACCACCCTTCGAATTATTCATCGACTTATTTCCAGCCCGTCGTTGTATCTTTGCTGATAATTACCCTCGCCAAAGGTACCATACTTCTAATCATATTTTCGCTGGCGTCGAATCGCGAGCAGAACTCCCCAGATCGACTATCACTACATACATAAATTTCTTCCAGGCCCTAATTAGCAACTTGTGCTACTTTACACGTCGTAAAAGTTGCCGAAAAGGAGCACCGCGGGGGTTAAATTGTCGGAACAGTAGATTATCGAGTAGGCAACTCGTGCTATTCGAGTGTAATTGTAGCTGCATAATTGGGCGTTTCGTAGGAGTTGGAAGGGTTGAAGAGAAGGAAGTAGTTAGGCAACTTATTGTCCGCCCAATATATCTTGAGACGTCCGCCTAATGCATAAAGTAGGCAAAAAGCGTTACACTCAGGGATTCTCAATTTGGGTTTGAATGAAAAAAATTAGATTACTTTTTAACGCAGTGTTATTTTTATCATGTTTGGTGGCCAATTATTTCTTGATTGCACACTACATTGCGAAACCCTGTAGTGCATTTTGCCTACTCCGGCTTTCAGGCGGACGTCTCAAGATATATTGGGCGGACAATATTTAACGATATTTTCTATTGCATATCTGGACCTGGATGTACTGGAAACCATCCTTGGAGGTCAAAAATTTATTATCAAGATTACACTGATTTTGGGTCACGCAGGAAAAGTAGAATCAATGGGGCCATCTCCACTCAAAAATCAGTTTTTGATCCTCCAAAGGTGGTTCCTGTATCTTGGATCAAATGTGAGGGATATCGATAGGCAACTGGTACAACGAAAATGTTATTTGTGTTGCATAATTGAGACGTTTCAGGGAAGTGGGTAATCAAATAAGTCAGTCTCCGGGTATGCAATTTATTCAACACCTTGGCTAGAGTTCTACTTCGGAACAAATCGTCGTAAAAAATATAAAATTTCTCAACTTTGAAATTTTTTCTCAAATAATTTTTTGAAAAATTTTCAAGGAATTTTGAAAAAAAAAATGAAAAATTACAAAAAAATATTTTATTTTCTAAATTTTCTTCGAAATTTTTACAGTGTTTATATTTTTTAAAAATATTTTACCAATTTTTACTCAAAGAATGTAAAAAATTAAAAATTCTCTGAAAATTTCTTACAAGATCAGAATCGGTAACACGAGAATTGAAGGACTCTATTCAAATGAATTTTCAAAAAAAGGCTAAAATTTCAAGATGCCTAACAATGTTTTTTTTTGGTTTCTCATAATTTTTCAGATCACCTAAATTCAAGATTGAAATTCCCAAAAATGATCATTGAAATCAATTTCAAAGTATAATTGAACGAATGTTGCCGGTTGCAGCATTCATCAAGAAGAAAATCAAAACTTTCGCCCCTCATGGGAAAAATATCTAGTTTTCTAAGATTTCCAAAAAAAATTATTTTTTTCAAATTCCCGTCGAAGAGTAAATTCTGTAAACCCTAAAACTACAATGAAAAAATTCTAGCATTCGATCAATTTTCTACAAGAATAAATTCAAGATTTTACCGAATTCCAAATGAAATGGAAATGTAAGATTTCCAAATTTTAAAGGAATACTAGATATCTATTTTCATAATTTGTTAATTTTTCCGTAATTTCTAATTTAAAAAATTCGAAGGTCTATTTACGAAATTAACAGGAAATCTGAGAGTTTTTTGAATTTCAAATGAAAAATTAGGTATATGAGAGTTTTCCTAAATTCCAAATATACAAATTCTGGAATTAATCAAATTCCCTGTAAAAAGAATTCCGCGATTTTCCCAATTTTATATCCAACAGGAAAAAAATAAATTCGGGATATTTTCTAAAATTGTAGCGGAAAAAGCTGTTAAAGTACCTAGACTTTTCTAGAGAAGAAATTCCGGGAGTTTTTCTCCAAAAGTTAACGAGTTAAACCAGATGAAAATAATTCTGGCATTCGATAAATTTTCAAAACATAAAAATTCCAGAACTAAACAAATTACGAGTGGGAAAAATTGAGATTTTTCCATATTATATCGTTCTGATGAAGAAAATTCTGGAGCTGTCGTAATTTTCAATGAAAAGAAATACTTGAATTTTTCTTAATTTATATGAAGTATGAACTAAAAATTTGACAAACTCAAAAAATAAAAATTGGAGCTTCCTGAATTTCCAACTAAATATCACCTTTCAAAGATCTTCCAAATTCTAAAAAATTTCACGATTCGCCATTGAAATTTCTTTGAAAAAAATTCTAGAACTTGAGGAATTCCAAAAATGGAATGAAAATCTAAAATTTGTCCTTTTTTTTGGGGGGGGGGGATACGTACTCAACTTACAAAAATTTTCAAAAAAAAAAACAAGACTTCATTCAATTTTTCATAAAAAAATTTGGAGTTGACTCAATTTTGAAAACAAAATTCGAGCTTTACAAGAGATTTCAATGAAAAAATTAGTGCATTTTTGCCTTTAAAGTAAAAATCTTCAGATTATGGATAAGTTCAAAATAATTTCTTTACTTCAGATAATGATGAGGAAATATTTCTTATTTTCGTGTAAAGAGACATAAATACTTGATAACTTTTCATCGAAATGTTTCGGTATTTTTTTTTTTTTTTTAATTTTCTACCATTTTTTCATTACCTACTTTCAAGCATTTTTTCCAGTTCAGTCATATTTTTAAAAATATTTTCTTCTTTTCTCAAAACATAATTTTTATTAAAATGCGAATTAGGTACATACAGCATTTAGCTTATTCCAAGGAGAGAAGAAGATTGTTCCTGGTTTAAATTGTAAGATTTGAAATACACGATTCCCTCAATATGCCTCAATCAACTTTCACAATTTTTTAAATCTCATTCTCAACTTTTCATATTTCATATAAAAAATCATACGAATAACTTTTCATCAAATTTTAGAAATCTCAAATCTCAAAATTTCAAATTACTGGATAACCGAATACTCTGAAATATGTTTTTTTCGCAGCTGAAATTTTTCATATCCCCTTTTCGTATTTTTTTCTCGTCCTAATTCAACTGATTTCCCATTCTCTCACAAAATATTCATCCACTTGTGACTCCTCCCATAAAACCTAATCATCCGAAATTCTAATCAAATATACAATTTGCAACTAGGTACCGTATACCCGCAGAAAATACGCCTTTCGCATCCATAATATTTCCAGCCTTTCTCTTCACCTTTTTACAAATCCTAAACCAGATTTTTTTTCGTATTTCTTCACTTCAATCAAAACCCATGTTTCGACAAAAATGACACATTATTCGAAAATTTATCAAAGTGTTTCTTTATTGAAAACTATATTTAGAAAAGTCGAACGACTTCTCGATGCCTTTTTTTCCCTTTTTTTCCGAAGTAGTAACTCGAGAAATAGAAATCGAAATGTGTGGAAAGATAGACTTTCGTGGGCATATAAATCGAAACATTTCCAGTATATTTTTCCTCTGTCGAAATATTCTCAACGGTGGTAAACTTTTCGTAATTATTCATGAAGAAAAATTCTACCTATTGTAAACAAAAAATCTCTAAATCAATACTTCCGATAGGTACCTAATCGGAAACAATGATTAGGTACTTACTCATTATAATTATACGCACATCAGTATCCCTTTCGTACAGCTCGTTGAATCGAACCTGACATTAATATGTATTATTACCCAAATAGATGTAAAATTGCTTACCTGGTTGTCAAAATAAGATGATTGGAAAAAAGGTAGCAATATCGAACGGCTATTTTTTCAGGTGTTTTGGATAAAGACCAACGAACCCTGGTCGCAATTGAACGATCCGGAAAATAATGAACCAATCGACCTGGAAAAAAAATTCAAATGAGAATACACAGATGTCTGGAATTACCTGGTTGGAAATAATGCACAATGCACGTCAGAAAATCTACTTTGTTATTCACGCATGGTCTACGTATACTAAATATCCCCGTACGCCGGCATCAGGGAATACACCACGAATGTAAAATTATTTAACCTAATTTCAAATAGTAATTTTATTTAAGACTTAGTAAAAAGAGACTAGGTATTATAACGGTAAATGACGAGATTAGATGGATGCCTTTAGGATGAGTAAATTTAATTTAAAGAAACAAAGGTTACGTTGGTATGGCATACAATTTACAATTTGTTTTGGAAAAATCGCCCTCGTATTTTGTAGACCATCACGTCGGCGAGTCGAGTCTGAAAAGCGATACGGTATTTCAAATTGAATTAAAATCCTACATTCTGATTCTCGGTTAAATTTAATTCTAATACGATAACGTAATCTAACGACTATTTATATATTTCACGGTGGAAAAACATTGAATGGTAAAAATCATCAAAGGGGAAAAGTAAATTAATACCTACGCCAATTTTTCTTATAAACTTTCTTCAAAAGATTACGCAAGTCGACAAAAAATGTTTGTTTTCAGCTCGAACTTCGAAAGTCTGATTTCAGCCATCAATATGCTCATTCGTGGCTTTCGAAGTTGGCTTTGAGAGAGAGGGAGGGAGGTAGAAAAATGAGGTTTTTTGAAAACAATAAACACAGGCTTAAGAAAAAAAAATCAATTTTTTTTTTGGTTCAGTCTCAGTCTGATAGAAAATTTTACAGTGAATCGAATGAGGCAAACCAAGGATCTCAATTTTTTAAAAAAAAGCCACATCTTAAACTTTTCCCAAATCTGTCAAAAAAATTTTTACGTCTGCCCACCAAAAAGTAAATAAACATGACAAAAATCATGGAGAATGAAATTTCCCATCTAGTAGAAGAGGTTAGATTTTTCTAGAAGGCACAACTCAATAGGTGTGGAATGGGCATCTTCCAAAAACACGAAATTCCAAAAATAAGATAGATCGAATTCATATCCTTCCCTACCTTCGACCAGAAGATAAGAATCTTCACAATTGTGACATATAATTAGATTAAGAAGGAACAAGGTCTGATGACTATTTTAGTATTTTCATTTTATTTTGATATTGTGATTTTATTTTTTATACACAATGTAACATTGAATTCCATGAGTGATATTGTTAAGACATGTTTCCCTTTGAAATTTTTATTTCAATGTTCATGGTTGGTTCTTTGAGATTTCAGTTACTGGTTGAAATCTAGAACTAAATCTACACGAATGAGCCTTAGGCACGAAATTGAAAATATACTGTAACGACTGAATCGTTCTTTTTCCAACTCTTCATCGTGTTTTTCGGATTTGCCACGGTTGATGAGCGGTTTTTTTTCTACATCTCCTTTTTATTTTATTTTAACAAGTCCAAAATTTTTTCCTCGTATTATTTTTTTCAAAACTTCAAAATTTTTTGTCGTGGTCTAAAATTTTTTTCTTCAAAATTTCTCCAGCGTCTATTTTCCAAGTCCAAAATTTTTCCTTGATTTTTTTTTCAAAACTTCAGAATTTTTTCAACTTAATTTTTCAAGTGAAATTCTTCAACAGTAAAATTTTTTAACAAAATATTTTCATGTTTTCAAAGTCTTGGCAAATCAAATTCATACAACAGGTCCAGGTCAGCTTTCCCAAGTCCACTTGTGTTGTTATTTTTAAAGTCAAAAATTTTTTCCTCGTATTATTTTTTTCAAAACTTCAAAATTTTTTGTCGTAGTACAAAATTTTTTCCTTAAAATTTTTTCAACGTCCATTTTCCAAGTCCAAAATTTTTCCTCAATTTTTTTTCAAAACTTCAAAATTTTTTCAACTTCAATTTTTCAAGTGAAATTCTTCAACAGTAGGATTTTTTTATCAAAATGTTTTCATGTTTTCAACGTCTCGGCAAATCAAATTCATACAACAGGCCCAGGCCAGCTTCTCCAAGTCCGCTTGTGTTGTTATTTTCCAAGTAAAAAATTTTTTCTTCAAATTTTTTTCATAACTTCAAAATTTTTCCGTCAATTTTTCAAGTTTGAAACTTTTTTCTATTTTTTTGTAATGTCAATTTTTCAAACGAAATTTTTCAATAGTAAAATTTTATCAAAATCTTTTCAATATTACGTTAAATTTGTAGATTAGGTCCACTCAGGCTCCCAGGCACCCAGGTCAATTCTTCAAGTCCAAAATTTTGAAATTTGAAAAAAAATTGCGGGAAAAAATTTAAGTACACTTGGAAAATGGACGTCGAAAAATTGTCAGGAAAAATTTTAGATTTGACGTCTATTTTCTAAGGATACTTGAATTTTTTTCCAAACGAAATCGAATTTTATCCAGTTCAATATCAATACCCAGAATCATTAATTTTAATTTTCAAAAAAAAAAAAACTGAAAGAAAGCTGAAACATAAAGCTTTCGGTTTTCTTACAGCTTTTTTTTTTGAAAATTGAAATTAATGTAACTGGGTATTGGTATTCAGTACTTAAAGTACCATTTCTGGATCAGGTTTTTCTGATCACAAAAGACCCTGAAATTGTGAGTTTCAGGTGAAACTGAATGCGGCATCCAAAAGAGTGGAATTTTTACTTCTGAAATACATTTGTTTCAGATTTTTGCCATAAGTCCTTTGCCTGTGAGAATTTTCATAGAAAGTCATATCCTTCCTACATCAATATTATGGATTTGAGGAGGAAAAAGTTCAAATGTCTTCTGATGGTGAATTTTTTCCATTTTTAGCATCAAAAATTGTCCTTAAAAATCATAAAAAATTTTCTGCTTTGTTTTAAAGAAAATCAGTGATGATTCACACACACACACTTGATTTTTTTTCTCTCACTCAACTCCTTGTTAAGTGGCTTGATCCACAAACGAGCCCTGATCCACCTTTGGATCTTTTGTTGAACTGGATAAAATTCGATTTCGTTTCATGTCAAAAAAGGAAAATCTGAGGATGTCTGAAACTTGAAAGAAGCTCAACATTTTTTAAAATCTTTCGAATACAAATCCATGAAATAACCACTCAAAAATTCAATAGGTTCATGTCTCTTGTATTTTTATAACTTTTGAAATTTTTTCGAAAAACATAATGTTGAAAAAAATCTTTGAAATTTAGTAATTTTCGAGTTGAATTTTTTTTTAAAAAAATTCTCAAAATTTCTTCAACCCGGATTCAGAAAGAAAAATTCAAAATTACATTTCTTGAAATTTCTTCAACTTTGAAATTTTGTTCCAATAATTTTGAAATTTTTCCTTTTTTAAAAATAAGTTTCAATTCAATCATGTTTTTAAACATTTCTTATGAGTAAATAATTAAGAAGAATTTTTAAGGACAAAAAATTGAAAAATCTGTTGAAAAAATCACATTTAATTTCGAAATGAGTAATTTTATCAATGAAACAATTGAAAAATTAATAATTAAATACAGTTTTGAAAAAAATTACGATTAAAATGATTGAAAAAAAATCGGACTTGGATCGTTGAATTCTCGTTTATGGTCCGATTCTAGGGTAGAATTGTATTCAATTTTCCATTTTTCTAAACACATTTTACCAAAAAAAAAAAAAAAATGGTATCTATTTAAAAATCTCAATTTTCGAAAAAAAAAATCAATGTAAATCTGACTTCCCTAACTTCCCTTGGAAAATCGCCTCTGCTTTAGTCAAAAAAATCATTTTCCTTTTCCTTACTTACATCAAAGCAACCAAAATTTGGCAATCGGAACCCAGACACAAAAATCGCGTCGACTCGTGAAATTCGAACTACAATGAAAAAAAAAATCATCCCTAAAACTCGAAGTCGCTACGAAGACGAGTTATTCAACAGTTAATAGACCGCGTGAGAAAGAAATAAACAAGCGAAATATTTTCGCAAATAGGTAGCTAAGTATTTTACAATTTGACGATCAATAAAGAGAAATACCAAAAGCAAAAGATACTTTGTTCTTTTGCTTTTTCCACCGACGACGACGTCGAAACGACGTGTTTTCTTTGCTCCAGCATCATTGACGAATTCCACAACGATATTTTGTTTTTTTGCTCGCCGAAAATATGTATATTAATAATACGCCCACGTAGAATGTCTTTCCTCTGGTTCGTCTGTTGTCGAAAATAACATTAGGTTTTTATTTCGATTCTCTCTGACGAATAAAATATCTAGGTAAGTACCTACTTCGAACATGGATATCTATGACGCGAAACCGAAGAATTTGTTTTTTAGCGTTTTCTCGTCTTCGAATATGATTTTTTTTTTCCTTCAAATGATAACGTAATATAGTTGTATTCGAGATGATAGGATTTTATATACGGGTACCATTCACTTATTGGTAAGGTGTATATTTGCGCTTGAACGTTCTATCGTTTATTTTCATTATTGTGTAAATTGGTTCAGTTTACACGAGCTTTTTGGTCGTCGCATCATCCCTACTTGGGAATTTTTATACGAAACCGAAGCCGAGTTGATAAATGGAAAGCTAAAACGTGTACTTCGTAAATAGTAATTGATTGTTACATAAGGTTAGAAGGGTGTACCGGGGGTATTTCGCGCCGATCAAAATACAAAACACGTTTTGGTGAAAAAATTTCACAACACGAAAATCAATAGGTGTTGCCGAGGGGAGAGTTTTAATCGGGTACGATGCGTTTATGAAATACGAAGCGAGGATTAATTTAACGGACGCCGCGCCGTATGGCTCCTCTTTTCGCAAAAGTCTCAAAAACGTTTTAATTACGAGACGGACCCTGTTGCCTGAATCGTTGGCGTCGAATAGCGAAAAATTTCTAATTATGGAATTAAAATTCCGAGTACGTTCGACGGGCTCGGATAAACTTTTCTGGATGATTTTCAACATCTTGTTTGATTCGGGACTAATTCGTCGACGTATCTGAGACTTTCGCCGGGAATGTTTTTTTTTTCTCCGACGAGTACGAATGAAATTAGATTTTAATCGGATGTATCAGGCTGGGATGTGAGGCCGGGAGAAATACCAAGTGGGATCGAAGTGGTGGTAAAATGTGTGGTGAAACGTGTGGTAATTGGAATCTGGGTTGAGGAAAGGGGTTTACCGGAAAAACCAATGAAAGGGATTGAAAATACGTCGATTCGATGGTTTTTCAACGAGAAATAGTCGTAATTCGGATAATCGATTTATATTTGGATCATTGAAATTCAAAACGTGGGTTGAAAAAATGTATGTTGAAGTAAGAGCACAAAGGTTGTGCATGCCATTTTTTTTTTTTTTGAAAAATGACATTTTGAGTGATTTTGGTTCAAAAGATTATCATCTTCGAAAGTGACCCAAAATGTTACTTTTAGTAGGTTTTAGTGTCAAACATTCAAAAAAAAGTTGACACCTACACTCGGCTTTTTCGGAATTATTGCACCCCCCCCCCCCCCATTTCAAAAATTCAACACGTGATATTTCTGAAAAAAATGGTTTTTAAAGCGGGGAAAATTTATTATTTTGTTTTTAATTTCTTATGAAAAATTGAATAATGAAAAATTTTACAGTCATGGAACCCTCCCCCTCCCCATCCCTCAATCAGAAAATAAAGACTAAGCCTACCAAGAAAAAAATTATTCAGACTCTACAAATAGAGTAATAATTTTTAAAAAATGAAAAATTTTATAAAAATTGCGGAAAATGAAAAATTAAACCAATTATTTTCATTTTTACGAAATCTCATTTTAGAAAATTTCAAAGACCAGAAAGAACAGCACAGCTTGATTTCATTACAAAATTAGGTTCTTTCTTATCGAAAAAATTAACTAGGTAGGTACCTAATAATCTTAAATTTAAGAAAGAATACTTTTTGAGAATTGTCCTAAATTTTTTTGCAGTGATGGAAAACTGAAATGATACCTCATTAGTTTTAATTCTAGTTTTAGTTCTCAAAATTTAAAAGCTCCAGTTTCAATTTCAGTTCCATGCTTTCAATATTTTCTAGTTCCAGTTCCAAAATTACATTTTTTTTTTTTTTTAATTTTGAGGAATGAAAAAAATCCAAAATTTTCTACAAAAATTGAACTTTGTTATTTTTCCTTTTCTTTTCAAAGTCCTTTTTTTTATTTTTCATATAATTATGTATTCAAGCTCAATAACAAAAAGATTTCTGTGGAAAAAATCTAGAAAATAATCATTTTTATTTTTTAGAAATTTGTTGATTCATGAGGCCTGAAATAATTCAACAAAAAAATTGAAATTTGAAGAATGTGTGAGAGGATGTTTTTAATTGGATGGAATTTTCAAATATACAACACATTTTTTCTTTATTCATTTTTCTATGTAAATTTTTAAGGCTTGCTCTGACGTTTTGCGGTTGTTTTTTAATTTTTAGTAAAAATTTTTTTTATGAAATATTGTTCATCTAAATTTTCTACTTTTCCAAGTCAAGTTTTGAAAAATTTGAATTTTTTCTGTTTTTACTTTAATTTGAAAATTCGTTGACAAAACCTTGAATTTTTTGAAAAAAAATCATGATGTGTAATGTAAAAGAAGAACAAAGAGAAAATGATTTAAATTTGGTAAAAATTTTATTTAAAAAAAGGAAAATTACAATTTGCAAGTGAAAGGCTGGAACTGTTAAAAAACTAAAATTCATTTCAGTTCTAGTTCCAGTTTTCAAATTTCAGTTCTCATCATTTCAGTTTCAGTTCCAATTCCAGTTCCAGTTTTTCAGTTTTAGTTCAAGTTTTTTTTTTTTCAGTTTTTAGTTCCAGTTCCGATTCTAGTTTTCCATCTTTATTTTTTGGCCAATTTTGGTTTGTTTACACAATTTTTTACAACCATGGATCTGTCGAAATGACTCACCGGACAGAATAAATTTTTTCAAAACCATCTCTTATTCGCATTTTTTTTGCTTTATTTATTTCTGTGACTTAAATACACAAAAATGTACCTCACCAATCGCTTTTTTCAATTCTTTTCAATGTTGTATCCAACTCGTCTTGTTCTTCTGCAACATGCACAAATTGGCCATCTTCCTATTAATTGAGTCAACTGCATTTTATAATTAATGAGTTTACGATACCAAAGCAAGTTTGCCTTTTCATGTTTAAATAGGCAATCTTTCGGGCAAACATGTGGTTCGGATCGTAGAATCAACAGATTGAAGGTAGCAAAGAAATTTTCTCATTTATTTCATGTCTGAAGTGATAACCTTTTCAGTAGTCGAATGATTCATTTGAAATTTATCAAGTAAATAGAAAAAAAATCAAACAATTGAGTCCCTTCTTTTTAAAATTAGCAGTAATTTTTAGATGGATAAAGCTTCTCAAATTTGATGAATGGTTTTCTTATAAAATCTAAATTTAGATTTTCGAAAATTAACTAAATTAAAAATCAGTTTAATGAATTTGTCCCAGGCAGTTTAGAACAAACGAGAAACGAAAATTTTTAATCAAACTTTTCGAGATTTACATTTTACACATCTCTGATCAAATCGATTCCTTGAACACATCCAAAAGAAACCTATTTCACAATAATTTTAAAAATGAAAACACGTTGAATTAAATTCATTTCATTAAATTTAATTTTCAATACTTGAAATCAGAAAACGAGAGAACTCATCTTTAATAATTTAACACATTTGAGCAACATCAGACTACCTGTAGATTTCATTTTCGTTGGCTGAAGAAATTCATAGGTACCTACAAGAATTGAATATGAAAAATTCAACGATATTAGAAAATTTTTAACGCAGCATTTTATAGCATACGATAACTCTCCAAGGAAAAATCAACGTACAATTCGCTTCCAGTTCAATACATTCTGTGTGTTTCAGTAGGTAATATTTTTCATAAAATGTTTCACAGATGGAAAATTTTCGGCGGTTTAATTTTTTCCGCGATGTTGAAAGAAAAAATAAAGTTTCCAATCAAGTTTTGTGCCATGAGTCATGAGTATGGAATTTTCAAATTTGTAGTAATCCCTTTTAACCTAGATATTTAACCAAATTTTCATAAAAATTCTTTTGAAATTTGGAATTTTGTTTTTTTCATGCTGCCAAAATTCTCAAAGAACAGCCAGAGGAGTAAATTCTTGCATAACTTCGTATATCTGGTAGTTACATATTTAACTTTCTTGGTGTGAATTTTTTTACGTAAAAATAATACTGAGGTTTGGAGTCGCAGATCCAGAAAAGGATAGAGAAGAAAATGGAATTATTGATTTAAAAATTTGATTGGATTTTTTTTTTCAATGAGGAAAGAATAGAAATGTGTAGGTGAGGAAATGAATCCCTATGTCAAAAATAAGTCAAAGGAAATAAGGTTTGGGTGATAAAAAAAAAAAAGTAAAAATAACTGATTTTTGATGAAAAAAAAAAACATATTTTACGAGACATCTTCAAAGTTCAAAAGAGGAACCCCCTCTCTCCTAGATTCATAGCAGTGAAAAAATAGATTTTTCAGAGTAATCCACCATGAACAAATGAATATTAAAACCCACAATTCCCTTAATTTTAGTAAAATTATCATCCGTAAAAATTAAAAATTCAAGAAAATAATCGATTTCAAATAAATTTTTCGACAAAACAGCTTCCTAAAAAAATCATGACCATGGTGAAATTTAATTTTATTAAATATCGTCTTAGTCTTTTGGTTCACAAATTCTACACAACTTTGAGAATTCAATATTTCATTTTTGGCGACGATAGAGAAAGTTCAGTAAAATTTTTAAAAAATGAGGAAAGGATGTTTTTCAGCCTGGAAAATCTCAAATTTTTAGGAAATTGAAGTACTTTTTTTCAACCTCTATTTCGAGAGGTCAATTTTTTCATCTATTTGCTCCATTTCCTCTGAAACATACGACCGATTTTCTTCCTTTTTTAAAAAAATGTGTATTGGAGAGTTTATTTATAATTTAACAAAAATATTTTTTAAAAAGTCAATTTTTTTGTATTTGTGTAAAATAAATTCACGTGATATTGTGTTGATTTTGAATGAATTGATGAAATTTTTGAAATAAAGCTTGAATTTTCCCAAACCATCCTATTTAAACTTGGTTGGAATGTTTGCGAATTTACTGTAAGAATTGCTAAAAAAAAAATAATTATGAATGTGTTCATCTTTCATGAACCCTACAAATTTTTCTCCGTCTCAAAATATTAAATTTCTCATCTTTGAGGAATGCAAATGAATTTAAACCAATTTCTAAATTTTTCCAAATTTTTTTGAGTCAATTTTTTTCACCATTTTTCCACTACTTACTTGAAAATAATTTCTCTCCGAGTTGTGCATGCAACTAAAAAAATTTCCCCCACCTTACTTGAAATGATACCAATTGAACGAGAAAATGAACCTAGAAATTTTTCAACCATTTTCAAATTAGGAGCTAATTTTTATTTGAAAAATTGCTGCTATGGATATCCAACAGGTCATTCAGTACTTTAGAGACTTCCGAAGACCACGAAATTCAGCAAAAAATTGAAAATCTTGCAAATAATTTTTTTTTAATTCAGCTGAATTTTTCTGCAAGTATGAAAATTCGGAAACTTATTTCAAACAGAGAAGATTCCAATGTCCAATTTTTTCCAAATAATCTCGACTTCATCGTTCGAATTTTCAAGTTTTGTTGAACCTAGAAATTATTTCAAGAAAATGGATCAAGTTGTTGGACACCTTTTCTTATTTGTTTTGAAAAGTATAATTCTCCAAACCAATCTGCCAGTGAACAAAGTTAACAAAGACATGAGATTTCAGATATCACAATTCAACTACATACTATAAAAATGGACAGATTATTCATTTAGATCGTATTTTTTTTTTTAACACTTCAACATTTCGAGATCTTTTGATGCCAATACAGATCACAATTATCCTCATCGAAGATCCAAATTATCGATTAACGATCTAAAAAGCTAAAAACCACGATTTCCTTTCAAAATTCAATCCAAAAGTAGCACTTTTTCGTTTTCGAGATATCCTAAAACCCGAAGCAAAAATCTCATTTTCTTTCCCTACTTGAAAAATAATTCTAGCCTTCGAAATTTTACAATTTTTTCGTCGATATTTCCACATATCTGGAAAATTCTCAATCCTTCTGGTCTCGATTTTCATGGAAGAAATACGCGAAATAAAAGCTACCTGCCAGATGCTTCGGCATAACAACAATATCGATCTGTGGGTAAATCTCCCAATTCGAAAAGAATAAAAATGTATATTACATGGCGAAAATTCTAATGGGAATTGAACTATATGCGTCGATATTTCCAGACTCAAAATACTCGTAGCTAAAATTGATAAAATTATTTTTACTTTTCGTACGATTTTGCAACGAAAAATTATCAACGTTGGGTTCGCAGGGCTCAGAAATATGTCCAGGGTTATCAGCTGTTATCAAAAATTACACTGTAAGGTCCTAGTAACGAATGAAAAAACGATGCAATTTGAAGAAATTTCATTAGGAAAAGGATAAATTGAAGATTTGTACGAAAATTGATCCAAATCTGGGAACGAAATTAAAATTTAGATGGTAAATATGGTTTTCAGGATCGAAACAAAAATTGGATTATCAATTCTATTCTTATCATGAAATTTCAGTTCGTAATCAAGGGAACATTTCTGATGGGAAATTCATCAATAAAATTGAACATGAATTTGAAACACCTCAACCACCTGGAATCTTGAGACAAGGCTTCGAACGTCTCAGACATTTAAAATGATAATTATCGAGTAAAATTTACAATTCATACCATAAAATCGTCGAATTTGTCACCATCCGATGGTTGGAGCATCCAAACGAGTGTAAAATTTTATCAACATGTGGTTCAGCAAATAAGGTGCATCAGACGGAGAATAAAATATCCACAACTGGCATGTAAACTCTTCTTTTATTATCCTTTTACGAAAGAACGACGAAACAAGGCGTGTGCACCGCATTCAACGCATAATTTACTTTTGGTTTTGGGTTGTAGAGAGAGAAAAAAGAGTAAAATAAATATCCACACCGCACAAAGGTTCACCACAACGCTAGCACATTTCACTCAGCGAATCTTTTCGAATCCCGAACCAGACGAAGGGTAGAAGATAAAAAAAAATCACAATTTGCTCGGAAGCGCCGTAGTAAAAAATGGAAAAAAATTAACATCAAAGAGTATCGGTGTTTTGAGTTTATATTTGAGAATACTTTGTATTTATACGAATCCTACGCACAAGTCGAGAAGTGTCGCTGGGTGCGTGCCATGCTTGCGCAACGGCTCCGCCGATTTCGCACATATCCCTCTCTCGCCGAGCACTCTGTTTCCTCCACCTGAAGATTCGGTCCCGTTATCGATGTTGAATTTAATTCGAAAAGCTCGCGCTATCTTTCGGAATGCGTTTTATGCAATCCAATGACATTTTCACCCGAAGATCAAAATTCGTCTAATGGTGGCGCTCGCCATCTCTCGTCTTTTGATATTTTGCTGGAAAAAGTACGTATTTTGGGTCGTCGGGTGAGATTTCCCCCGAAATTCAATCCGACTTGTATTTTTTTCATCACAAAACGACGCCTGGGGTGATTTTTTTTCATTTTTGCACCGCGTCGTCGTCATCGAATAACCTAATTTTTTTACATAACCCGATCGTGTAATTTCATTAGTACGGTGGGTTGTTTTTTTTCTTCGGCGAAGTTGTATTCCTTTTATCTTTCATTCGAGCTGTGTCATTCATTCGCTTTGATAAGGAATTGCGTCGTGTATTTCGATTTTAAATCAATTTTATCCTAATAGCCGACTGTTCGCTCCATTAGCTAAATTCTCTCTCTTTTTTGCTTGCTTTTTTACTTTTTAGTTCTTTTTTTTCCCTGTTTGGGTTCGAAACCTAGGTAATGCAATTTTGTGTCGTGGAAGGATTCGTGTTACGATGAGAGTACTCGTATGAAAAACAAAAAGTACTAATGAAAGCATATTTTTTTCGAACGCAAAAAAAGGACTGACGTCGTAATAATTTTGAAAATAATCGGGATTATGTTGCATAATACAGAATAGCTGATATAGCTTGAAAAAGAAAACGGTTGCGGATTTTTCAATGAAAAAATAGGGCTAGCGAGAATCAAATGAAAACGAGAAGATGAATAAATTATAGAATATTATTTTGTAAGCAATTTAAAGGTCTCTCATTTCAAATAATTCTAAAATCCAATTAAAAATGATTTTTTTTTCAAATTTACAATTTTTTAATGTCATTTTAGGGTGATTTTTTTCACAGAAGATGTTGATGAATGAAATTTTAGTTTTCTCCAATGAGAAATATTTTGCATGATTTCCTTCTTTAGTTCAAATTTCCAAAATCTTTAAAAATGCTGAATTTTTGCAACGATTGCTGAGCACATCTTCAAATGGAAAAGGACTCGAAAATATTGTTGTTCTATATCTGATGCAATAATTTTATGACGCAATGAAGTTTCAACTCCTTCTTCTATTTCTGCAAGGAAAAGCTAAAAAATTTCTGTCATCCCCCATAACAAAGAACTCTCCTCAAAAGAGCTGAAGTGGAAAATTTTGAAATTTTTTCAATCCAAGGAAAAAATTCAAATCAGCCTGAAACTTTTTTACATTTCATCTAAAGAGTTTAAAATTTTTTCCCATAAAATTCGAGTACAGATTTTTCAATTTTTCAAATGATTTATCAAAAGGTGTCCATTTTGTATCCCCAAAACAAAAATTCTTGCAATTTTCTGAATTTTTTCTTGCCAGTTTCAAACCATTTTTTTTTTGTTTTAAATTTGTCCAGGAAAATTTCCCTCTTTTACTTCTTATTTTAAAAATTCAAGGAAAAACAAAACGCTGAAAATTTTGGCTTTTTACAGTAGGTAAAATTTATAATAATTATTCTTGATAATTTTGCGGTTTTCTTTTTTTTTCTTTTTATTTTTTATTTATTAATAATTCATCAATTTATTCATCGCTAGCAAACATTTTGTGTATTAATGCTTTTGAAATCAATTTTCTAAAAAAAAAATCAACCTTGATGGGAAATTTTTTTAAAAAAAAAACAACTTTGGTGGGAGGAGGGTGGGAGGAGAGTGAAAATACGTATGCGACAAATGCGGAAACTAACACGAATATTATTCTCGCCTACGATGTTTTGCCTAATTTTGAGATAAAAGGGGCAAGAATGCTTGGTCCGAAAAAATACCATAATTCGTAATCGAATGTTTTGGTATTTCAGTTTGAAGAAATGGGGTTAGAAAAAGGTTCAGATGAGAGTTTTGAAATCATATTCAAAGTAATCGTACAAAAATAAAGTCAAATGACCACAACAAGACAAAAAAACTTTGAATTTTTCAAACAGCTCAGGATTGTTTTCAAATCAATTTTGAAATAAGGATTTTTCACCAACAACGCAGACGCAAAGATGAACTGAAATAATATTCTGAGAAAGGGACAGAAAAGTAAAAATTTTTCGAAATTTTTCTATCTTGAAATGAGAATTTTCAGGGTTTTTTTCAGATTCTTCAGAAATATGCTACTCTGGGAAAAAGTAAAATAATATTAAATTTTTTTCGTTGTTGCTGTTTTTGAAATTTTTCAATTTTTTTTCAAACTCTCCTTGAACTTAATTTTTCTATGCAAACATCAATTTTGTCTTTGATTTTTACAGCAGTTTTTTTTTTGTGTGTGACATTTAATAACATGAGTATTTTTGACAAATTGCCTTTCAAAAAAGTGAATTTTGACAACGATTCCAGAAGTATTTTTTTCAGATCTCAATCCAAAATTGTAAACATCCCCCCCCCCCCTATTCTTATAAGTTTTTCTTATCGCCTCTAGATTTTTGCAAAAATCAACTAATGTAGGTATAAGGTAACATACCAGTTTTGGATCACTTTTTCTTAAATTCATGCCCTGACGTTATTTATGAACCAATTTTGGTGATTTTTTTTTTAAAATAAACGTTGACCTCTCTTCTACAAACTAGCGCGGTTGAATTTCGAAAAAAACGATTTCAAGCAGGCTTGAAGGGACCCAGAAAAATATGCCTTTTTAGGGGGTTCTACCAATTACGGATCATCAAATAAAATTTAAGTTATGCAATTTTTTTTCACTCTGACTGTATTTTTAACATTACAAAGATGGCCTTCAAAGATTTTCATCAAAAAATTGTTAAAAAACCAAAGTTGAAAAACTACCAATTGTGGATCGATCCGTAATTGGTAGGAAAATTTTTGATCCGCAATTGAAAATTGAAAATTTTTCTACCAATTATGGATCAAACCAATTACGGATCACTTTCACTTTGGAATTTCATTGCGCGGATTTAATAATGTTAATCACCCAATATATAAAAACACGACGAAAATCTCGGAACAGACAATTTTGGTGAAGAAATCCAACTTTTTTGGTGCCAATTTATGTTTTCTTCGATGCTTGGCAAATGACACTCAAAATTCGCAAAACGGCTTGATCACTCGAAAAATGTGTCGATAGTACTTCCCTGAACATGAAATAATCAGCAACCGCATCAAAAACTAAATATCAATAACACTAATTACACTTTTTAACAATCGCCATTGCAAAAAATACGAAATTTCAACTAAAAATGTGACTCACTTTTTTCAAATGAATCTACAAGCGGTTTGATAACACGAAAAATGCAAAGTTTACATATTTTCTGAAAGGTAAGACTTCAGACTACACGATTATGTTGGTATCAATCCTTGGTGACCATTTCGGAACGCCGTAGAGCGCCTCAAAAAAATGATCCGTAATTGGTAGCCTGATCCAAAACTGGTATGTTACCTTACTCAAAAGGTTTTACAAATTTCAATCGACATATTTTTGAAATCAGGAAAATATGTTTTTGAAAATTTTTTATTAAAAATAAGCTCAATAATCACAACAGTGATTTTCCGCTCAAATTTCCACTTTTGAAAAAACCCACTTTTGCTTAATGACTCAGATGAAGGGGAGGGGAGGACTTATTTTATTATTTTTTTAGGTGAAAAATCGAAACTATGATCGATTTAATTGAAATTTTTCAAAATGATTTTTCCGATTTTTATTCAAAAAAAAATATGAAAAGTCAATACAGAATATCAGAGTTTCCTTTTTTCTCTTTTCTTTTTTTTTTTGTTGATAAAAACATTAATACGATGAATAATTTGTAAAATTATTCTAAAAATTTTCATTCAACAATTTTTGAAATAGAAGTACATACCTATTTCAATGATGGAAAACAGCAAAAGTTGAATTAAAGGGTGAAATGTTCACCACGTCGTTTTGAAGTCGATAATTTTTATAAAAAGATGAAAAAACTGTTGCGTTTCAACTCTGTATCCAAATTTTTGACAAGCCCCGCAATATTTTCGAATGATTTTTGTCCAAAAATGAAAGAGTGCGGGGTCAAGAAGCATACAATTGCATTAAAATTCAGTTTTTTTTTCAAATATGAAAAAAATGAGCTCAGCTGGCTTGTTAGGGATATTTTTTAAAAACATTTCCAAATCTCAACAAATTTGATTCAGTAGTCTTGGAGAATTCTGGTGAAAACCGTCATCAAAGCTTTCTCCAAATTGATTGAAACTTTTTAGTGCCTATCTAATTTTATTTTCTTCCTTTCAAGTAATGAAATAATATTCGTATCAGTTCACCTCTTTATAATCCAACAAAACCACGCAAATTCAAAACATAATTTTTGCATTAATTCTATTTTTGGGATACCCAATATAGGTGAAGTGCCCTCTTGATTGGAAAAATTTTAATTTTCTCAAGTTTTTCACCTCTAGTCTTCTCTCGAAACAAGGAATTCTTTTTTTATTTTGGAACAAAAGAACAAAGATAAAATAAATTCGAAATCCTCGATAAGATTCCTTTTAACATTCTTTCAGAATTTCGAGTAAAATTTCTTTCTCTCAATCAATATCTATTTTCAACTATCGAGACTTTTGAGGATAAAAAATGTGAGATTATCGACTGGGAATTTTAAATACGAAGACTAAAGCTCCATTGCCGAATGAAAAACAAAAAACCAACTACTAAAATAGAAGTAAGCACGTTGTACAAAAAATAATTTGTGTGGATATTTTTAGCCAATTTTCATATCACGTTGAACAAAAATTACTCCAATGAACTGGTAAATTTTCAAATTACACATTTTGGATAAACCTCAAAACGTGATACTTTTTAAAATCTAAATGAAATTGAAACGTCTAAAAATAAACCACGGGAACTTCTAACCCTATCACCGAGGTAAACATAATAAATACAAACCAAAACAAGTCAAAGAATCATATTACCACACAAATATAACCCAGATGAATCCCAGATACGAAACATAATATCAAAGAAAAAAAAATGAAAAAATTACCTTTGGCGAAATCCGAATTCAAAAATTATATCAAAAGAATAAAGAATTTCAAAGCAAACCCAGCCATGGTGTAAAAACAAAACAAATCTAGTTTTAATGCTACATTCCAGATAAGAGAATTTTTATAACCCTTCAAGGCCATTGACAACTACGTCATTTCCATCTGGTGCTCCCTTATTTGAGCAAATTCTATATATAGGTGCACAGATACGAACGCTGCTGTCATCTCAATACACAAAAATAAACCTTAGTTGAACGATTTTCAGACATTTGACAAGCTTTCGTATGGAGTACGTAAGAAGATTACCAGAGAATGTGACTCCGTCGCTAGGTTTTTTTTTTCGCTCAGAATGCCATTTTCAATAATGTGACAAGACCAAATTAATCGGATTTCGTAAATACAAACCGCATCGATATTAATAGCAAGGTTAAATGCTGTGTAGAAAATAATGAGACTTGAAATTCGCCCTAATCTGTCAATACGTATCGAAATTCAGATACGAACACCCGAATAAATACCTTTTAGCATATGTTATTAGAGAATTGAGCTGTGGGAATTAATATCTCGACGAATAATACCATATTTTGGCCGGATTATCTCGATAGTGACCGTTAATGGATTGTGGATTAAAACTAGCCACCTACAACGAAAGGTAGATGGAAAATTTTGGCATTTTGTCTATGATTTGACCAAAATACTGAATGGGTAATTCGAATATGAATTATTGCGAATGTAAAAATCAAAGAAATTCCATTAAAAAAAAATTCAAAATTGACGAACAATTTTTCAAAAAAAAAAAACCTAAAATATGAAAATTGAATCTTACCTTCTCTTACATAAACTTGATTCACATCCAGCAGTATATCGCATCCCGAAACGATCATCCTTTCGATGGCTAAATTCTTCCTCAAATTTTCAGTCTCACTGACCTAAAAAAATTTAGCACAATAAATAAAATACGTTCAGTTTAAATTCAACTAAGACTATACCTATCGTAACTTTGAACTAGAGACATATTCGTTCGACTAAGACTACAATCTACGTGAACTTTGATTATCTTGAATACTTGCTTTACACCAAATTCGTACATTCAATTTACATACCTATATAACTTAAGTATACCAGTCATAATTTCAATTCCAAGTTATGAATTATTAAATGGAAAACCGTGAAGATATTTCTTTAATTTGAAATTACGTGATATATAAGTTTTCCAAGTTTATGCATATGAATTAGCACTGCCTACGTAGAATGGATTCGGTTCATTGTTAAAATTATTTTTTATGGAGTTTGAGGAGAAAAAGTCAAGTTTTTCACGAATGGAGAAGCTTTCAAATCGTAATGTTTTTGAATTTCTGTTGCTGAGAATTCACGACGTTATGTCGTTGTTTCTGAAATGTACGTAGGAGAATTGGAAGAAAAATTATCAATTATGATTTCATGAACTTTTCATCATAGGCACATAACAGATAGGTATTTAAATTGAGAAATGTAATGGAGAGAGGAAAATTTTTCATTGGGTTACGACATTATAATTTTTTTTAAAAATCGAAATGAGTGTGAAAATTTTTTTTCTCGAATTCATAATACAAATAATGTAGACTTGAGTTAACATTGAAAAATTTAGATTGAAACGGATTTTTTCATTTTTTCCAACTCGATATATCAAAACTTTTCCAAAAAAGGTCGTCGCATTTTTTTTATTGCAAATAGACTACCTATAGTTGCAAGATTTGGGGACAAGTTAATCACTACTCTGCATCCCCTTCCACTCCACCCATACAATTTGATCTTGATTTTCAGATCTATAATATGATACAAGTAGGTAAATAATAAATTTTTCCTCGAATGTCGAATTTAGAGATAAAAAATATGGAAATGAATTTTTTTGGTTGAAAATTTTATGAATTTTAGTCAAAATTTGATGACATTTCGTCAGAAATACTGAAACTTTTTTCATTCAAAAATTTTCTCGGTATTTCTGTATCATTTCAAAATGAAAAATTATTCTAAAAAAAAAATTAATGGTTTATGCGCCTACGAGCGATTTTTTTGAAACATCGAGTGCCTTTATTTTCAGAAATGTTCTCGTTAATTTTAAAATTATTTTAAGAGCTACAATCGGTTGGAAATTTCAAAATTGAAACCGCTAAAAATTTTCAAAGTATTTTTGAGTCTAGCAAAATTCCATTCAACATCCTGCTAGATTTCAGAAATTAAAAATATTATATTTTTTCCAAGTACCTTTCAACACTGCTAAGTGATTAATAAATTTTTGAAAAGTAATTACAATTATTTGCTATCACCGTAATTCTTCTAGTCAAACAAAAAAATGTCATCAATTCGTCAACATTCAATAATTTTGTTTCTTCAATGGCCAATAAAATACCAAAAGAAATTTTAATATTTTAGTGTTATCATTTTTAAAATAAAATTGGAAAAACCTGAAAAAATTTGAAATATTTATCTGAATTTTTTATCCTAAACTGAAGAACAATCCTTGGAACATAAAAAATCATCAAAATTGAGAAAAAATCAGCTCTTACTTGCTTTATAGCAAAATTGGTGTACCTAATTTTCTGTTCCGAAAAATTTTAATAGATCTACCTACAGCCCATAAAATAGTCATAAAAGTTTTAGGGACTGATTTTAGAGATGAATTGAATATTATCAAATATAAATTTTTAAATTAAAATTACAGAAGCAAATTGAATTGGACAACGCAATTATTCATTATTCACAGGAAATCAAAATTTTTTGAGTTTCTCTTTTCTTTAAAAATCAATGAAAATTATGAAAAAATCACCGGAAAACAGTAAGAATTGCAGCACAACGATAAATCGGAAAAAATTTCACTAAAAGCAATCAGCCAAATTTTTTTTGGAAAATTAATGAAAATTTACCAAAAATTCAGTAAAATATCTGTAATTTACTGAAAATCAGTGAAAATTCATTGAAAACCGAAGAATTTGATTGATTTTCCTTGTGCTGCAATTTTGATTTTCTTCAGTGATTTTTCACTAATTCGAAATCGAAACGAGAATGTTCTTTCAACCTCAATTACAATTTTTCCAGGTCATGCTGAAAAAAATGATCCTTCGTGAACAAATTTTTGCACTAAACCTCGATTTTTGAAACTGAAACAACAATAATGTGGCCATCATAAAAAATAAAAATTCCAGAGATTTTAAAAAAATTTTTTAAAATTTTTTACAAAAAAAAAGATGAAAATAATATTTATTTAGGTACAGTAAAAGTTTCAATTCTTGTCATAAAGTTTTTATTTTTCAAACAAATTTTCTCTCATTGTGTTTGGGCAGTGAAAGTGAAAAAAAAAACGAAAAAACGTCACTTTTATGAATATGAAACCATTTCTCCATTCATAGGTATGAATTTACAAATTAAAAATCTTGGAAATAAATTTCAAAATATTTTTTTAAAATAGTGATTTTGGAAGTTTTGTAGATTTTTCAATGCTACATGATTGGAAAATCTTGGACCATTTCTTATTTGCCCAGATTTACGAATTATTATTTAAAAGAAACTCAACAATGAAAAAAATTAATTTTTATTTTTGGAACTCATTGAAACCTATTAGATATATTTAGAAAATTCACAAATCCCCCCCTTCCCAAAAAATGACCAAATTTTTATTTAATAAACTTGAAAATGAGAAAAAATTGGAATTTATTTTATTTTTTCAAAAACCAAATTTTAGGCAAAATGAATGATTTCTTAAAAATAAGAATAGGTGCTCAAATTTCTTTAAAAAGTGTGCCAAATGTAGAATGAATTGCCTTCATTGAAATTTTTAAAATTATCCATCTCAATGAACATTTACGAGCATATAACGCGCTTGGATTTGTAAAATAATGGAATAAAATATTCTGATGAATGAAAAAGTAATATTAGGTATTAAATTTGGTTTTCGTGGAGTCTGTCCTCATTCTCCATCCTCAAGAAACCTACAAACTTGTAACAATCTATATCTACTTTTCATTTTTAACATGTGAATATTTTAAATTGTACATACTAAGTATCTATTTTATTTTCTAAATTTTTAAAAAATTGATCATCAATTTTCACAGTGAAAAAATGTTCAATTTTTCCTCTTTTCTTTTTGATTCAACAAGATTAACATCATAGGCAGAATAAAATTTCGAGACACGATACAAGAAACATTACAAAAATAAAAATAAACTCCCAGACATCCAGACACACTTCAATTTCCCAATTTTTTTCAATCTCATGCAGCAAATACATAGCCTCAGGGGTAAAAGTTTCACATTCGTGGAACAAAATTGAAATCTATTTTCGATCATGTTAATCTTCGGCACACCTACATTGTTTCCTACCGCAAGCGCAAGTGGCTCTCATATCGCTGCGATGTATTTTAGATAATCTGATGAAATAAATGAACCATAACCCAAAACATCTCCAAATGATGGGCTTACCTCATCTTTAATCTGTCTTGATAAGTCTTCGAGCTTCTGACATGCTTCCATTAAGCTTTTACGATCAACGTGGTCGTGAGGTGTATGAGCCAAAAGTTCATGTAATGTGACGATGTATCTCGGAATCTGCGTCATAAAAATATAAAAAAAAGGTTACGATAGGGGGAAAAAAATCAACACAGCAAAAACAAGGATATAAAAACTCGAGCTAGAAAAATAATGCAACACTATTCTCGACTCTGGATGTAACAAGAAATAAAAATACTTATCGGTTGCACTTGGAAATAAAATCCAGCTTATTTTTATTTTTAAAAACAGAGTGCTTGTTTACCAAGTAAAGTTCAGCTTCAGCCACAAAATGCAATTTTTATCCTTTAACTATAGTAAATAGGTATTACACTAAATACCAACATGCATTCGAATGAAAAAAAAAAGATACCTAGATATTATTTTCATTGCGTCGGTATGCGCCGACGACTAACCCTAACCTAACTAACAATAAGCTTGGAAAAATACGCTACTCGGGGAATATTCGCAGTATTTCGAAATTTCCACCATCTTTACTCGAGTATTTCTCTGTATCCGTGGGATTTAAAAATATCACAAAATAATTTGTTTCGTAAATATGAAAAACACTGCTTAATACAAGAAAATACCACTCGCGGTTATGAAAAAAAATGAAATACCACCGAGAGGAAAAACAACGTTCGAACCCGTATCCAAGGTTATTTCACACAGTGTTTTTATTTTAACGGCATCCCCCGTCGATGGTATTTTTCAATCTCGTGATAAAGATTTAAAAAGGATTACCTGCTAACAGCCAAATGTATATTCCGTTTAATTAACTTTAGATATGTAGGTGTACGTATCTACCTGATGCATCGGAGTCATCAGGAATGTATCGAGCTGGCACGAATGGCAAGCTGGTTTATTTTCTAATTTATCTAGGATGGTTGAAAATGCTGCTGATTGTTTGCATTCGGTTAATACTTGCACGCTGTAGTGGTGGTTGCGAACGTATTCTTGGTATATGCTCAGCATTGGGATCAACATGTTGAATAAATCACCTGGAATGAGGAAAATATAATTAATTGGAATGTCCATTCAATATTTTTAAAAACTTTATTTAATAAAAGCGTTAACTTCGTTCAATGGGGTATTTTCCAGCGAAAATTTCGAAATAAAAATAATGAAGAAAGCACTGAAAATTCACCATCTCATGAAGTTAAAATAAGATAAAAATGGGCATTATCAAACAAAAAATAAAGTACAACATCCCTCAATTATTTTTTTTTCAGAAATAGGATTTTGATGAACTAAGTAAATATTCATTTCAAGTTCTCCAATTTCTTCAATTTTAAATTACTTTCAATTTTTTTTTCATATTTGAAATTTTTTCCAGCCAGCAAAGGATTTACCCAAAGTTTGACACACCAAAAAAAAATTATAAATACATAAATAAAAAATAGACTTGCAGAGCATCATAAAAAATTCCACATCCAAAATTTCAGCCCCTAAAGTTGACTTGAGGAAGTTATGAACTTATTTAAATTTTTTCCATTTCTCACATTATAAAACACACATAGTGAAAATTCACGATTTGGAAGTTGAAATTTTGACTATAAAGATCTGTAAACCTGCAATTTTTTGAAACACCAGATTTCGGGTAGTTCCCTCGAAAGTACACATAATTTTTTTTCATACAGGGTGTTTCATAAATTTGGTGCTAAACTTATTTTTTTAAATTTAAACCAGGTACAATTAAAAAAACCTAAAGATCAACATGTTGCCAATCTTAAAAATCGAAGGAGCTAAATACTTCTTCAAAAAAATGACGATGAAAATTTTTTAATTCTGGAAATGGATTACACTTTGAAAAATGAACAAATTTTCATTTTATGAATTTTGTCCAACTTCAAAATTGAAGCAACTGCAAAAAAGTTGTACAGGAAAATTCTAAAAAAAAAATAAACTAATCAAGAGAATGGACAGAACGTTGAAAACTGAAGAAATTTTGTTCTATGGACTTCTTGCATATCATCAAAAATTTCCTTGATTAGTTAATTTTTTAAAGAACTTTTTTGAACATTTTTTTGTAGATATCCCTCTTAATTTTGAAAATGAGAAAAAAGTTGAAGAATGAAGTTGATATTTTGAAGTATCGTTATTCTCTTGCCCCCTCAAATTTTCAAGATCGGCAACATGTTCATCTTGGTGGGTTTTTTTTGGTTAATTTTCAAACAAATAAGTTTGGCAGACGATTTATGGAACACCTTGCATTTAAATCTCCTTGAAATTTTCCCAATTGAAAACATTACATTAAAAGGGTGTTTGAGTTGAAATATTGCCTTTTTATTGGTTTTACAACGATTTGTAAAAATTATGAGCATCGAAAGTTGAAAATTAAATTTTGGTCAATTTTTTGTGTTTTTTTTTTTTCGCAAATATTTCAACCTGGAAATGACTTGGAGAAAAAGTTTTACATGAAGAATGTTTATTATTTTGTCCTCTACAACTTTTTTGTTAGACTTTTTGAAAAATATTTCGAATTGATGGAGTTACGACGTGAAATAGAAAAATATGACGAAAAAAAATTTCACTTCAAGAAAGGCATATTAATAATTTCCTTTTTTAAAACGCTCGTTCACAAAGTTCACCGTCCACGATGAAGATGACGCAGGTTTCTTGTAGAGGAAAATTGAAATGTTGATATTATTCCATTCGCATTCTCTAGCTCGACATTACTTTCCAAAACTTCAATCGACGGTTCCCAAAAACGTTACTCATTTTTTTTTCATATACCATTTTTGATGAGGCATCTTCAACTTTGATTTGAGAATTTTTTCAGTTTCTTCAAATTATTGAATTGGAACTTGGAAGGCGTTTTTAAATATGTACTTGACGTAAAGTAGAACATTAAAAAATATCAAAGTTGAAAAAAAAACTGATTAAGAAATTTCAAGCTCAGAAAAAGGTTTTGAAAATTCTCACGTTGAATTTCTTCAAAATTAAAGTAGAAAATGTTTCGACTTTAATTTTTTCATTTTTTCAAACTTTACATTTTTTAATTTCCCAACAATTGAACTTTTTTTCCAACTTCGAAATTTTTCCATTTTAAGAATGTCTTCACCATTTTCCTCCATTTGCTTAAATTTTACAAAAAAATTGTAAACTTCATAAATATTTTTTTAAAATTTGGACGATGAAAATAAATTAGAAATTAGCCAAAATACCATAGGAAAAAAATTCAAAATCTATAAGGTAACATACCAGTTTTATTTTTCGTGTTTTCAAACCGCTTGTAGATTCATTTGAAAAAAGTGAGTCGCATTTTTAGTTGAAATTTCGTATTTTTTGCAATGGTGATTGTTAAAAAGTGTAAGTAGTGTTATTGATATTTAGTTTTTGATGCGGTTGCTGATTATTTCATGTTCAGGGAAGTACTATCGACACATTTTTTGCGTGATCAACCCGTTTTGCGAATTTTGAGTGTCATTTGCCAAGCATTGAAGAAAACGTAAATTGGCACCAAAAAAGTTGGATTTTTTCACCAAAATTGTCTGTTCCGAGATTTTCGTCATGTTTTTATATATTAGGTGATTAACATTATTAAATCTGCGCAGTGAAATTCCAAAGTGAAAGTGATCCGTAATTGGTTTGATCCATAATTGGTAGAAAAATTTTCAATTTTCAATTGCGGATCAAAAATTCTCCTACCAATTACGGATCGATCCACAATTGGTAGTTTTTCAACTTCGGTTTTTTAACAATTTTTTGATGAAAATCTTTGAAGGCCATCTTTGTAATGTAAAAAATACAATCAGAGTGAAAAAAAAATGCATAACTTCAATTTTATTTGATGATCCGTAATTGGTAGAACCCCCTGAAAAGGCTAAAAAGGCGTATTTTTTCTGGGGTTTTCAAGCCTGGATAAAAAATACTTGGAATCGTTTTTTTCAAAATTCAACCGCGCTACTTTGTAGAGGAGAGTTCAACGTTTATTTTTTTTAAAAAATCACCAAAATTGGTTCATAAATAACGTCAGGAGTGTCAGGACACGAATTCAAAGAAAAAGTGATCCAAAACTGGTATGTTACCTTATGAATGTTTTTGAAGAGATTAAAAATATATTTTGACCACAATAAAATGGCAATATGTGACCCTGCCGGAAAGAAGGGACCCAGTGTAAAAAAAATCGATGCCTTTATTTTTATATCTTTGGTTCAGATTTGACGTCATTTGGACCAAAAACGTGAGAAAAGAGACATCGATTTTTTTTTTGCACAGGGTCCCTTTTTCCTGAAAGGGTCACATATGCTTTAATTATTTATCTTGTAGCAGAATTCTTGAGAATAATTATGGCTATTGCGTTAGAACTGATGAGAGCATAATTATTTATTTAAATGAGCTTAAATTTTGTAAATAGGTTCCATGTTGATGTGCCCAATTCCAGGGCAAAAATCCACAAAAATTAAGAGGACCCAAACTAAAAATTTCAATTGGTTCTTTGTGTGTGTTGGGGGGGGGGGGGAGGGACGCCTCGAAAATTGTTCAACTTTCGACACTTTCAAAACGTTTTCCAGCCTTGAGCAAAAAAAACGATTTGAGAAGTTGAAATTTCAGAAATATGTAGAGTTAGTAGGGATCACTCAAATACAAATACTTTTTATCATTTTTAGCTTTTGAACTGAAAAACTGGAGGCAAGCATTCTTATGTTAGGGCACCAAAACGAGTCTTCACCGAAAAAAAAAGTATTATATGAAATTTTCACCACAGATGAATATCGACATCGTCTTTTGATATATCTAAATTTTAGCTTTCCAACTCATCCTTAGTCATTTAGAGGACTCAAGCCATCATTTCTTTCTGCTCAGGGGCATCAAATTGAGCTGAGAGATGAAAATTTTTAGTCAGTTCAATGATAAAATTCTTCTAGGCTCTTTTCCAAGGAATTTTTTTTCAAATTGTCATTTTGCAGGTTTTTTCTGACAGTCAATACCAAATAAAATAATCTTGAGAAAAAAAAATTTTCTTGTGGAATTTGTAAGGGTGAATAAGGTGTTTTCTGCCATTTTTGACCTCCTATCCTAAAAAATGAGGTGATCCTTTGTGGCAACGTTGCAAGAACCCTAAAATTGGTCATTTTTTAAGTTTTTTGTTTGCAAACGTAGGAGGAAAATGCTTTCCTATGAGCCCCCGGACGGACTAGACCTAAAGCAATGCTAAATTTATAATTTTTGAGAGACTGAAGATCCTCGGTCAAAAAGTGATTGAATTGATACAGGATGACTCAGATTGCCTCCCTTTTCTGAAACTTTGAAGCAGATTAATGAAGACAGATTCAATCATTTTTTCTTATTCATAATTCATCAAAAAGTAAAAATAACGTAGCTTTCATCAACTTTTGAATTTTAATTAAAAATAAATATGTACTAGAAGATAAATCTTCTCATTTTCAATTTTGATCACTCAAACTGCGGACAAATCGTCCTAAAAAAATATATTGCACTCCAAAAACCCATCTCTTCAATCAAAAAATCTCCACCTAGAAACTTCTAAAACTGAATTTTTATAAATTTACGCCCATACCTAAAATTAACGTAGGCCAAGATTCCATCCTGGATGATAATCCTTTATAGAAAATCTGATGCAGAAATAAAATGGTTTCGACGTTCAAAAAAATCGAATTGATGTCTTCATGAGTACAAGGAGGTTTTTGAGAGCAGGCAGCCATTCTGAACGGTCTTAGGAAACATGAAACTATAATATCCAGTTGTTTGAGGTATTCTTCTTCTTCTTCGACCATACGGAAGACTAGACTGTAAAAAAAATAAAATTTTAGCTCGAGGTAGAACTTTGAGCTGCTAAAGGAAACAGGGTCCATGTTGAGTTCAGCAATCGAATATTTATAACTTATTTAACAGCTAGAACATTTCGCAAAGGGAAATGCTACGGCAAAGTGTTTTACAATGTTTTGCATTAAAGATGAACGCGCAGATATTCCTCCGAGGAATTCGTTAGGTTCACATATCGGTCAATATTACGGTATCTGCGGTAGTCTTTCTCCAAGAAACAATATTTTATTTATCGGTTTATACGCGTTGGGTGGATAAACTTGGCGAAAAGGAAATCATCGTACCTACACGTATGTTTTGCAAATAGCTTAATTTACCCTTGTATATAATAAAATCACGATGGAAAGGAAAAGGAACACCGAGAGTTTCCAAATCATTCGTTATTGATTCGAGAAATTCGCCCGGAGTCGAGAAATTGCCAAGAGATAGAGAAAAACTAGCAGATATCTATGTTAAAGGAAAACAACTATCAATTTGTTTTATTTTGCGAATACGTTTAAAAGACAGATGGCCATTTGTTATCATAATGTAAGTAAATTGAGTGAGTATGTTAGAACAAGACGATAAGACGAACGCGTATTATCCGAAAAATAAAAGCGAACAAATGGTATTTTTCCATACGAGTTTAATTTATTCGAGAATAGTCCTGGGAAATCATCTTCGCTGTTCTTTTCTCCCTCTCTCTTAACGTAGGTACCGAACCGCGTCGCACGTCTCATTTTACCAAGTCAAGATGGATAGTAACGTTGTCACATGGTTACGTTTTAAAAATTTATAGGGTACGCACGTCAACTTCGCATGTACGAGGCTTTTTTTCGCCGCCTCATTCGAATGTGTGCCGAGTAGACCTATACACTTTTTGATGTTGATGAACTCGATATTCATAAGTAGTACCGTACGAAACGTAAATTATCATCGGATGATGTTAGTTGGCCTTTTTTTCGATGCTCTTTCTGAATAATAATTTCCAATTGGGTTCTGATGATATGTTTCTTAATGGTAGGTATCCAGGGGCAGAGGCTATGAATATTTGAATTCGAAACGAGATACGTGTGCAAGGTGTCTAGGGAATGTAAAGGATGAAAATTATTCCAATTTTATGAATTTTTCTCGGCATTTTTTTACTATTTTGTTTGATCAAATTGAGGGACCTACGCAAAAAAATACCCTTCTGTAACGAATGGTCGTTTTGCTGGAAATTTCAAGTATCCTTTTTTTGGCAATTTTATTCTGATGGGATGATACTTATTGGGTAAAAAAAAAGATACATTAAGACGAGCGAAATATAAACATTCGGGGTAATCAACAAATTTTCGAAATCGACAGGTAAAATTATGAGCAGGACATTTCAAACTTTGTAGAACTTTTCTCTCGGGTTTAGAAAAACATAGAATTTTACTGATTTTCAAAAAATCCAGAAACGGTAATTTTGATGGAAAATCTCTGTCCATATAATTTGCCACATGTTGAAACCTTTTACATTTGTGGTCAAATTCGTGGATAATTGTTATCCATAAAATTAACCACAATTTTACTGCTTTTTAAAAAAATCCAGAAACGGTAATTTTCGTATCTTCCTCTTCCCCCTCTTCTATCCCTATTCGATCTTCTCTTTCTTTTTCACACCCTTCTCCCACATTATCGTTCTCCTACCCAAATTCATCCTGGAATTTAAAATTTTAAAATCATCTTGGGATGAAAATTCATCCCACGATTTGAAATTTGAAAATTAGCTTCTGATGAATACGGAGATGGAAATTCATTCCAAATTAATCTCGGACCAAAAAATTCTAAAATTAGATTGCGAGAATGAAAATTTATCCCAAGTTCATCTAAGGTTGGAAAATCAGCTTTGGATAATCCTTGGAATGAAAATTTATTCTAAGTTCATCCCAGAATTCAGAATTTGAAAATCATTTCATTGGAATTAAAATTTATCCCAAATTCATCTCAGGTTCGAAAATTCAAAAAAAAAATAGGGGATGAATTTTAGAGTGAATAAAATTCATCTCAAATTCATCCCAAGACTAAAAATTCAAAAATCAGCTCGGGATTACTATTGGGTTCATCCTATAGGCTTGAAAATTTAGAAATCAACTTGGAGTAAATATTGAGGTGAAAAATTATCCCGAGTTCATCCCAGACTTGGGAATTGAAAAATCATTTTATTGGAATTAAAATTTATTCCGAATTCATTTTAGGATTGAAAATTCGAAAAAAAATTGGAGATGAATTTGGAGTGATTGAAATTCATTCTAGGACTAAAAATTCGAAAATCAGCTTGAGATTACTATTGGATTCATCCTACGCTTGAAAATTTAAAAATCAAACTTGGGGTAATTATTGAGGTGAAAATTTATCCCGAGTTCATCTCAGACTTCAGATTTCGAAAATCATTTTATTGGAATTAAAATTATTTATTCCAAATTCATTTTAGGATTGAAAACTTGAAAAAAATTGGGGATGAATTAGGAGTGATTAAAATTCATTCCAGGACTAAAAATTCGAAAATCAGCTTGGGATTACTATTGGATTCATCCTACGCGTGAAAATTTAAAAATCAAACTTGGGATAATTATTGAGGTGAAAAATTATCCCGAGTTCATCCCGGACTACAAAATTCGAAAATCATTTTATTGGAATTAAAACTTATCCCAAATTCATCTCCGGTTCGAAAATTCAAAAAAAATTGGGATGAATTTAAGAGAAAAAATTCATCCCAAATTTATCCCAGGTCTAAAAATTTAAAAACCAGCTTGGGATTACTACAAGGTAATTATTGAGGTGAAAATTTATCTCAAGTTTGTCCCTAGCTTGAGAATTCGAAAATTATCTTATTGGAATTAAAACTTATCCCAAATTCATCTTCGGCTTGAAAATTCGAAAAAAATTGGGATGAAATTAAGAGTTGAAATTTATCTCAAATTTTTCTCAAATTTATCCTAGGTCTAAAAATTCTAAAATCAGCTTGGGGAGTGATTATCGGGATGAAAATTAATACCAGACTAATAAATTTAATAATCAGCTTGGGATGATTTTTTAAAATAAAAACTCAAATCCTCAGTTCATCCCGGGCTTAATAATTTGAAAAAATCTTGGGAATGAATTTTGGGATAAAAGTTCCATCTCAAGTTCACCCCAGGCCTAAAACTTGGAAAAAATCATTGGGATGAATAGTGGGATGAAAATTCATCCAGAGTTCATCTCAGAATTTAATTTTAAAATCGACTTGTGATGAAATTTTGGGACTTCTTCCTTCTCTTTTTCTCCTCCTTGTTTCCGCCCTCTTTCTTTTCTGTCCTCTCCGCCTTCATATTTTCCCACCCTTCCTTACAATTTTCCTCTTTCTCATCTTCTTCCCCCTCTTCCTCCTTCACCGCCCCTCTTTCTTAAAAACTTTATTCTACTTTGTCTGTGTATTTGGCTTTTGGCCCCAGCGAAATCAGGTCAAAAAATTACCTTGGAATCAATTTTGTGGATTTTTTTTACCAATAATTAATCTAAAAAAACGAGGTACAAAAACTATTAAATTATAAGAGGAAAAATTGTTCAGCGCGAATACAGAACAAGAGGGCAAAATGTTCAAAAAAAAAACACGGTCGTTTTAAAGCCAAAATATAGTTATTTTAGATGAATTAATTTAGAGGTATTTGGCTCAAGCGAAGCGAAAGCAACAATATTTGAAAATCGAAATTTTAAATAGGTAAGGTTAGTGAAAATATTTACACACAAAAAGAGCCCAGCACGAATATTACATCATAAAAAAATAATCTGAAAAGAATTAATTAAGCATAAAATTCATCAAGCATAATCAGGATTTTCAAAAGAAGGGAACTCAACATGTGGTAATTCTACACTGAATAATCAAAATTTTGAGATTTTACGTGAAAAAGTTAAATAACGATATTTCATGGAAAAATAAAATTGTAGTGATATTAAAGCAATCAAAATTCATTTCACAAAATAAAAAGAGAAATCTGTAAATCATTCTAAAAAAATTTTCAACACATTTTTTTCTCTCTAAATTACCCCTTTTGATAAAAAATTAAATCTCGAACAAATTCCCAACGGAAATATTTGAAAATAGTCACCACGACGTAACTGAAAAACGAGAAAAAAAACGAAATTCTCCACGTTACTTCTCTTCAACAACGTGTTAACAAACACTCACTTCCTCTACGGTTTCATTCCTAGCGATTTTTTTTTTCGAACTGGAAAATTGATATTTATGGGTACTGTCACGGTGACACATACGGTAACGCGTACCCGGTTTTTCCATTAGCAAGGAGGGGTTTTCAAAGTTGAAATGTACGTTGCTGCCAAGTTGTAATTTCCACAAAAGTAGTGAGAGGAAGTACATGATATATCTGTGCGAAATCAATTCGGTCCCAACATTGAAATGAAATCTGTCTTTTTAAAGTTAAACATTTTGTTGATAATGCAAACAACCGGACGAAACAAGGAAATAATTTTTAACATTGAGAGAAATGGAATAGAGCCAATCTTTAAAAATAATCAGTCATCTAATATTTTTACAAATTATTGTAAAATTTTTGGAATTTGAATGTGAAATATTTAAGTTATTCAATTGGAAATTTTTGAAGGAGGCTAACATTAAAAAATTTAAAATGAACAATATTTTGGAATTTTGGAATTTTTATTTAGTATCGTGGAATTGTTTAAATTAGGTATGATCGGTGTAAAATTTTTCAACCTTTCGCAAAATTACTAAATTTTGCAAAATTGATCAATTTTCAACAATTTCAGCAAGATTTTAAAAAATCAATCAATTATAAAAACTTTTTTGAAAAATGACGGATTATTTAAAAAAAAATAAACTACAACATTTTTGAAAATTACCAAACTTATTATGGTTGAAAAATTTTAATTTTCAAAACTAAGAATATTTTAATAAAAGTTTACACCAATTTTGAGAGATAGAGTGATATTAAAAAGTTAGAAAATTCCAACATTCGATTTATTTTCAACAAAAATTTAAAAATCGACCTTTAAAAAGTTACTACCCATTTTTAAGCAAGTGATTATAATTAATTTTAAAAAATTGACCAATCTTAAACATTTGACCAATATTGAAGAACCGAATAAATTTAGAAAATTTGTCACCAGTTGAAGGGTTGCCAATTTTTAATAAAATGTCTCATTTTCGAAAATATTTCTTTCAATTTATTTTAATATGAATAATTGAAAAATATTGATAATAATATTGTTCAATTCAGAATGAAATCTTGCTATTATTGAATTTTTTTAAAAATCAATTAGCATGGACTATCATAAGCACATCCAGAATTTAAGGAAGGGGCTAAAAATTTGAGAAAAATGGGGGAAGGGTCAAATTTCAAATTGATCATTTTTCACTGATTTTTTTTTTGATACATTGGGGATCGATTGAAGAATCAATGATTTTTGACTAAAAAATCATCAATTTTTAAAATAAAATGACTAAAATAGCTACTGCCCGAGCGAAGAAAGGACGAATTTTTTTGAGAAAGATTGTTCGAAAAGAAAAAAAATACACTTTCAATTTAAAAAATCATTTTTCTGAGCTTAAAAGGAGGCTCAAGCACTCTGAGACTCCCTTTGGTGCGTCTTATGGACCAAGTATGAAAAATTATTACAAAATAACTGTACGGATTTTTTAACAAAATACAAAATTTTCTACTCAAAATCAAATTTTGTAATGGTGCTTCATTTTGAATTAAAAAAAAAAATTACGAACACTTGAAAAAAATTATCAATTTTTAATAAATTGAACACGTGCATAGGTACTCGGGTGATTTTTGAAAATTGTCAAAATTTTATTGGATACTTGCAACTTTGTACTTAAAATTTTTAAAAATCAACGAAGTTGTCGATTTAATGGATTTCGAAAAAATATCAAAATTCAAAACTCGTAGGTAGATTCTAAAAATTATTAAAATGTGATGCCATCTGTGAAACAGTACCACAAGTCGGAAAAATCTAAATCGATTTTTTCGGTCCAATTGATGTGAGAGGAATACATTCTGAACTTTTTATGAAAAAAAAAAAATGAAAATTGGATTTAAAATAACGGAGACATGGTACTTTGAAGTTTAGATTTTGAAAAATCTTTCTGGGCCAAAATTTCATGCAAAATGTTTTTTGAAGTATATTCTTTCGAAACATGAAAAAAAAATTTGGCCCCAATTCGATTTTTTCGCTGTGCTGAGAAATTTACTTTTCCGACTTGTGGCCCTATTTCACAGATCGTATCACAAATTTTAATGATAGTTAGATTATGAAAAATTTATAATATAGATGACCAAATTTTGGAAAATTGTGGCGAACGAAAAACATTTCAACAATTGCACTCCAATAAAAATTCAGCATCCTAATTTTTTTGGCACTTACCAACATTATAGATGCTTATCATGAAATTTTCAAATAAACTGAGTAAACAAGTAGACGAATAATAATCCCTACTAAAAAATTCTGCCAAGGAAAAAAAATTTAATCGAAACTTTTGTTCATTTTGAATTTGAAATTACCCATATGTACAAATTCGAGTACATATTTATCATATAAATTAACAATTCCGAGCCGAATGAAATAAAGTACCCGATACAAATTTCTGGAAAGTTTATTCTCCGGCAATTCCATCTCTTTCGACCTCGTTATAAAATTTTCTCTCGCGAATTTGTTAATTCCATCCAATGGGAAATTCCAAGTAATTTAACGACTATTCAGATAAATTTTCCATCCCAAGCCAATCAACTTGGCAATATTTTTTCACCGCTTAAATTGAAAATACAATTGCAAAAAAATTATCGAATGTATTTCCCTTCACTTATATGGCCTTCTTCGAAATGAAAAATTTAATCATCCCGTTCCAGTTGCATAATTTTACGATAAATTTCCCATCCTCGTGTTCATATTCTGTTTTTCCTTCGAATTTCACACATCAAATATTAAACCGCGTTTCTTCTTTCTTTTTTATGAAAATCTACGAGTATTCGAAAAATATACCAAGTTTTAGTTGTTTCGATATCACGACGCAGCTTTTCAGCTTTTTTTTTCTTCATCGACTCGCGAACGAAAAATTTTCCGAAGGTAACCGCGTTAAAATGTGTTCGGAAAATGCCATAAATTTTCAGCTGCGGAGTAACTATTTACAGGTATTTTAGTCTAGATCAACATGCTGGTACGCTGTTACATGACAGATTGGAAAGAGCAGGGTTGAAGTGGAGAAAGTTATTTGCTAAAATGGATGCTTTCCAGAATGTACAGAGTTGGTTGGGAAGCGAGGGCGCAGTACATGGACAAAAAATATATTATAGAGATAGTCAGGGCGAATAAATAATTTCGCCAAGTTTGGCACATTGTGATGGTGGCGGGTAAACGCGACATGAACTTTTGGCTATGCAAGCAATATCGCGTGCTGCTTTCTCGGCGCGGCGGTAGGTAAAAATATAATTTCAAAGTTTGCTTAAAAATACGCCAAAAGTAATAAAGTTGGAAAGCGACGTATACTCGTATATATACTACGTTCTACTATTATACACCTTTACCTCTATGCTACGAGTTATAAATGTAACGTTTTGAAATATTAGCGTGCGCGCGGTGCACCAGTAAGTTACATTATAATTTATGATACTCGAAGGGGAAAAACCCGGCAGAAAAATTTTGAACCCGGTGAAAAAAAGAGGAAAAAATTTCAACGCGGATATTTTTAATACACTTAGGCCATAGGTGGGTCTGGGTATACCTTCTGTATGCCTTGTATAAGGTGAGATATAGGGGAATTAGCAAAACTTAGGTAATTACCAGTTCCTTTTTCTCATGCTTTCGGCATGAGGACTTTTGATATACTGCTCGACGATCTGTTTCCATCGTCTGCGGCACAGCCATCCGCGAAAAAAGCTTTGGACTTTTTTGATTTTTTGTAATTGAACGGCGTCTATGACCGGTGAGTCGCTGGACGAAGCTACGTTGGCTGGGAACTGTTGACTACCTTCGTACCCTGATGTTGTGCTGATGTTACTGCATGATGAGGCGGCCGTCGGTTTCCATTCTTTTTTCATCGTGTATAGCTGCGAGAGGAGAAAAATTGGCAGGTTTGGTGAGTCAGTGAACTTTATGGCGATGGTGGGTGGAGTCGAAAATGAAGATTTTGGGAAATTTGGGTTATTTTTATGGATATTTGTGGTCGAGTATTGAATAATCAAATCTACGGATCTATGAGAGAGAAATTTTGAGGTCTTTAAAAAAACGAAGGTTTTGAGAAAGATCGATTTTCTGTGAGTTTTTGACCTGCATTCTGCTATTCAGCAAAAATCACCGAAAAAAATTTTTTTACCCAAAATTTTTTCCTTTGGGTCCTCAAAAGGGCATAAATTTTGAGAAAACATCAATTTTTGAAGGCAAGGGGATTAGTTTTGAAATCGCTGAAACTGGGCATCGTTTACTCAAAGTTTTTCTCTAAGAGAGAAAATTTGGGTCCTCAAAAGATCATAAATTGAGAAACCTCCATTTTGGAGGAGGAGGGTTAGACTTGTTCGAAAATCGCTGAAAAAAGGGGGTATCGTTTACTCAAACTTTTCTCCAGAGAGAGGAATTTTGGGTTCTCAAAGGATTTGAGGTTTTGAGAAAACGCCAATTTTTGAGGAGGAAAGGGGTAGACTTGTTTTAGAATCGATGAAACGGGGCATCATTTACTCGAAATGCTTCCCCAAGAGAGGAATTTTGAGTCTTCAAAAGAGCATAAATTGAGAAACCTTCGATTTGGAGAGGGGGATTGGACTTGTTAAAAAAAGCACTGAAACGAGGCATTGTTTATGTTTACTCAAAGTTTTCCCCGGAAAGAGGGATTTTGGGTTTTCAAAAAATTATAGATTTTGAAGAAGGAAAAAAAAAACGATTTTCTGAGTTTTTCTTCGACAATCTACTCTCCATGAAAATTTACTGAAAGTGAGCATCCTTTAATCAAAATTTTCACCAAAAAACTAACTTTGATTTAATTTTTTTTGATTGTAGTTATTTTGAAAATTTGACAATATTTCTGAATACATTTCGCTAAGAGAAAATAATTTTTGAGGCAATTTTTCAAAAATTTTGTACATTTCGAAAACTAATTCATTCTGAATGAATTTACTAATTTTTAAAATTTTTACTCCCGAAAAATAAATCAACAATCTCGCAGGTTGTGCAAATTGAAAAAACGTGATTTTTAGGCACTTTTGAAGGAAAATGCGAAAACAAAAGTTGAAAAATCTCAAATTTGAGGGACTTATCTCCCTCGGATTTTGAAAGTAATGACATTTTTGAATTCAGCTGGGTTCAATCATATGAAAATGACACCAAAGAAGACCGATAGACCAATTCCAAAAATTGGGGGTCGAACCACCCCCCCTAACATTTTCCCCTTATTCCTTAGTATGAGGTTCGATGATGGCCTCCCGGGTTCAAAGAATTTCTTATGGTATCCTTCTTCAGCATATCTTTCAGACCTCTACCACCTTTTGCCGTTCATGTCCAACAAAATGAAATCTGCCACTGGAGCTATAAAAATTCAAGCATTTCCAGTTTGATAGTTCATAAAAATTTCAAACTTTCCTCAAGTGTGACATTTTCTAGAAATTTAATACTTACCTAATTTTCAAAGATTTAAGAATTTAAATTTAAACAAATCTATTTATTTTTAAAAAAAAAATATGTACAAATTTTTAATTGACAGAATCTCAATAATTTGGAGGTGGGTGCCTACCCAAAAAACCAGTCGATTTTCAAAAAATTCAACAAAATCTACAAAAATTGAATATTTAACTTGATTTTTTCGTCTCTAAAGAGTGATATAAAAAAATGTTTCCAAACTCTCACCCCCCCCCCCCGCCTTCCTTGGACAAGCTTGGGCCAATCGGTTTAAAATGGGCGAACTGTCTTAAAAATTGGATGTGAGGAGGGGGTAACGTAAAAACTGTGTCTCAAAGTCAAAAAAATTTGGGAAAATTTTAGCCTTGCCTACTACTCTCCGTCATCTCTCCCCAAATTGCTTCTAAAATTTCAGTTTCCAGAAAATTATTAAAATTTGACTCAAAAAATGGAAGAAATTTCACCAAAAATATTCAAATGAATGTTTTTACTCTAAAATAGAATTTGGTATCCATTTTTAATCGTTTTCCTTGGTTTTTGAATTTTTAGTAAAAAATGTTTTTAAAAATAATCTTGAATGATTGTACCAAAAAATCATCAACAGAAATTTCCCATCATCAAGTTTTTGGGGGAAAAGAATTCGTTTGTAAATCTAATTTTTACAAAATAACAAGGGGGAATGGAAACGATTCAAAATAATAAATTTTTGAAAATTTTCACGTTTTTTCAATTAACTGAGATGGCTGTAAATTGACAAATAGAGTTACTCGTATTTGGGCAATTCAGCCCCAGCACGTTTATTTTCAGCTCGAAAAATTATAATTTTTATTGAACTTATGACTGAAATTTTGAATATGTATTAGACAGGTGTTCTAATATCTAACACGTGTCCTTTGAGAACTACCCTTTTTACGGCATCTACATTTTTCGACCCTTTTTCAAGTAAAAAGAGAGTGAGAGGAAAAAGGTTGAAAAAACTGTGGACTAAAAAACCGAACGATGAGAAAGTTAATTCAAACATCAGCTTTCTACTACAATTTGAAAAAAAAAAAAAACATTATTTCAACATTATTCATAAGATTTAACAAATGAAATTTTGATAATTTTACCACTGAAAGACATTTTTTTGAATTGATTACTTTGAAAAAACGGAATGTCTCTTCGAACAGAAAATTTTTGCTCATGAAGGGACATCCAAAACACATCAAAATTATTATTCAGCAGATCGAAAAATTACACTTTAAATGCTAAATGAAAATTTTGATCAAACGGAAAAAAGAAAATAGATACGCAGAATTATTTTTTTCAAAAATAATTCCATTTTGAGAACCCATACTTCTACTTTAGAATTTCCAGGGAGACTAAAAAATCCATAATATAAAGTTACAACTCAAACTGCAATACCACGACGTTAAAAAAATTAGCAAACCCTAGAAAAAAAATTCATTTTCAACTCCAGCCTATTATATAATAAATTAAACGATACGAATAAAATTTAATATACTCAAATTGCTCACCTCGGATCGGAGTTTTTTAATTTCGACGGCTAAATCTTCGCACTGTTGCGTATACTGCCATTTGGCCGTCTTCTCGCTTTCGACGATTTGCAAAAGATGTAAATGTTTTTGCTCTAATTCTTCCTTTTGCAAAAGCAATTTGTTAAAGCTGTAAAATGCGTTCGTTTTAAATTCGTCGGCTTAGAGAGAAGAAAAAAAATAACCAGCTGGTGGGTCGTATTTGCGTGTATTAAACACGAGCATCGAAAATATTGCCAATCAGTGCCACCCGAATTCAACGGTTCTTTCATTAAATAAGCACTTTTATTCGCCTTTAAACAAGCTGATCACCCTGGATGGTCTTTTTAACATGTTTCAAGAGAAATTTTCAATTTTATAATATTTTTTCATCCCTCTTTCAGGTTTAATTAAAGGGTTATATCGCTATAAAAGGAATGTTTAACAAAGAATCGTTTCTATTCAGCTGTTTCAAAGCGAACATAACCGTAGAATTTGAGACACAATATCGATATCAAAAAGATGATAAATTCGTATTTAATACCCCCAGGTTTTTTCGCCCCGAAGCAAAGTAAAAAAAATTTCGAGGTATCTAAAAAAAAGTCTGAGGGCGTCGCGTCGTATGGAATCTTTGAAAATAAATTCTTACTGCTTTGGAATGAATTTTTGGAATTCGAATAGGTAACGTGATTATAATGAAAGAGGTGAACCGACATTTTGATTTTTGAATAAACTTTCGAATACCTGGGAATGTTTTCAAAAATAAATAATAAATCTCGTAATTTATTTTTTCTCTGGAAATTTGAAATATTTTGATATGTCGGTAATCTCGCATAAGGTGGCGAATACTGAATGAAAACACCTACGTGGAAAATTATAAAATTGGAAAATTTTGCGTTATTCGAAGATTCGAATGAATTTGCGATTCTATGACGTAAGTAAGTTTTTAAAAATGTGTAGACATTTCATCAGCATGGAATACCTCGATTTCAATGTCAAATTTCTCGCAGAAATGTCAATCGAGAATGTCGGTTTTCGGTGATTCAAGAGAAAAAGTTCACGTAAGTTTGAAAATATCCCAAATCTTTTCTCTTTTCTAATCGTTTCATTTCATTAGGTTCCTAAATTATCGATTGAGTAAAATTTCAATAGATGAGTAATAAATTTAAAGTACAAAATGATCCAGTAATTACATACTTAAATAATTTTGTTTTCTCAAGTATGTAATTTAAAGAAAATTGATCTTGAGTAAAATTTTAAAATAATCAATCTTCTGATTGAATTCATTTGTGAAAATTAGCTTATTTTGTTGGTTTTTTGGAAGAGAAGGGAAGAATAAACAATTTATTTCATGATTAAAATTCATTGAATCAAAATTTCAAATCAACAAAAGTTCGGGTTGTATTCCATAATAATTTTTGTTCAAAGTATTTCCTACCTCTGCATCCAATTTTATTCCAAAATAAGAGTAATTTTTCAATTTGCTTTGAGAAAAGTGGAGATCGTCAATTCTTAATTACATTTTTCATTTTAAAATTCAACTTTTCAAATGGTTCCTAAATTTTATAAGGATTGAATCCTACTGTTGTAAAAAAAATTTAGGTACGATTTGAGGTTAATTTTGTCCAAAAATGTATTCAAAAGTTGAACTCCAAATCTCTCGAGAATCCTTCTCACCCCTCCATTTTTTCGGTCTATCTCATTGCATAGAAAATAAAGTTTAAAAAAGGGGGGTTTGCAACGAAGATATAAAAGACTATTCGAAAAAACATCAATAATTTTCCTTAAAATGAGATACGTAGAACTACATATTCAGATGAAAATTTTGCAAAGGTTAATCAGAAGCTGAAATTTCATTATTTTTCCATCAGAACGTAATTTGCGATTTTTGATCGAATTTTGAAGGAAAAAATCGTCAGTTTCATGTCATTGATTAATTCTTTCAACTTTTGAACATAAAATATTTCCCTTCAAAATGAAAAAAAATGATGGAAAATTTTTGAATATTACTTCAGGAAATTTATTAATTTCAATTCAAAAATTATTTTAAAAATGTAATTTTTTTATCAAACTTGTCAACTATGATTAATTTTTGGAAAATAATTCATTTTAAAGTTGATGTATTTCGTATATTTTTCTCTATTTTCCCCCCTTTTTTCCCTCACTTATTTCAGAGTTCCAACTGGGAATTATAAAATTCAAGAATTATTGAAAATTAAAATAATATTTGATTGGATCGAGAAAAAATACGTATCTTGAATTTTGACAAAAATTGGCAATTTGGTTTCATTAATTGAGGAGGGTCTCTCGAAAAAATGTTTGGGGTTCTCTATGAAACTGGAAGACTACAAAATGAGATCATTTTTGAAAAAAAAAAGTTTCTTGCTACTACCTAGGTACCTACATACTGAGAAATGCCATTTCACCTGCTAGAAGTAGAAACCTCGACCAGCTTCCTATTTATTAAGGTTACCATACAATTTGATTTTCTACACTTCCTGGAATTAATGCCTTCGAAATTTGATACCACTTTTGGCTCCACATCAGAAGGGTATTTTGAGGTCAAAATTTTGTACAGGTTAGAAGGAAGATTTTGAGTTCTAACGATTTGGAAATTTGATTTTCGAATCGGAGGTTTGCTTTTTGGAGAGTCCAGAATTTTGTTCCAAAAGAATTGGGGATCGTGTCTTTCTTCATTTTTACTAAATTCAAATTGCTCGTCGAAATCGAGCAAAAATATTTTTTTAATCACTTGGAATAATTTAGAGTACAATTCCATAAACATTTCAGTTGGTTGTATAGTCACAAAAAATTTTGAAATATTGTTTGAAGAAAAATCCGCTTCAATGACTAAAAAGTTCTTGATTTACTATTCAAGTCAATGATTAAGCAACTTGAATTCTAGTTGGCAGCACTGTCATGAAAATATTTTGAAAATGTTCTCTGAATTTTAAGTTCGTAATTTAGAAATGTTTTGAGAAAGAAATTTGAATTTTGTAGAAATCAGAAAATCCCGCCTCCCCCTCCTACAGAAATAAAAAAAGTTGTATCCAATTTCAAAATCAATGGTTCAGAGAAATTTAGAGACTTGAACTGCATATTTTTAGAAAAATTAGATACCGAAATTCTAACCAAATGGCATCATTCAAGAGTGAAAAACTACATTTTTTTCTTTCAAATGACCTTACTCTGAATACTTTGTACTTAAACTTTCGCTATCAACCAAAGAAATGTTATCAAAAATTACTGGAAAACAGTCAGAGTTTCAGCACAGTAATAAAATTAATAAAAAAAAAATTCACTGAAAGCAAACGATGAACAAAATTGATAAAAGAATCAGTGAATATTTACTTAAAAGTCAGTAAAATATCTGAAAATATCTAAAAAAAGCAAAAATTCACTGAAAATCAAAGACTTTTGCTCATTTTTCTTATGCTGCAATTCTGACTTTTTTTCAGCGACCTTTTTACTTACTGTTTCAAAATGAGAGAGCAATATATCAGTGAAAAAATTGGTAGAAAATCAGTGAAAATTCACAAAAAAGTAAAATTGAAATTTGCTTTAAAAAAATCAGTAAAAATTCGCTGAAAATCAAAGAATTTTTATTGATTTTTTCCTATGATTCAATTTTGATTTTTTCTCAGAGAACTTCCGTTGATTTAAAACAAGGGAGCACCCTCCTTGGGGCAGAAAGCTTCAAATTTTTTGAGAGGTCTGCTACGCAAAGTAGATTATCACACCATTTTTTTTTTCAAAATCCAGAATTTTTTCATCTGCCTTACCTACCACTTTTCTTCGATGGCAACTTTTCTTTTCGTCAATTATTCAAGCGAACTGATTTCAATATTTGACTACTTATTCCACTTATTTAACAATTTTTATGGGAAAAAAAAGAAAAAATCGAACCTTGCTTCTCGTATCGCTTCGACCCAATGTTGACAATCGGCTTCATTACTAGCTCTTAGTTCATACTGCCTTTGATTCTCTCTTCTATATGATATGGCGAAGCAAAGCTAAACAAAAGAAAAAAGAAACAGCATCGATAAATAAACCGCTGGACTGGTTTAAGTAGAAACAACGACAACGTAAAAAAAAATGAACATAAAGAAAAAAAAATGGCATCGCGCACGCAACAAATATTACAAAGAGTGTGTTATTTGTCGCATGCAAACATTGAAGAAAGATAACCCAAAATAATAGAACCAAAAAACCAATGCGACATGAATTGTATAGCAAACACACCGCAAATACGTCTATTGTAAGAAAAAGTAGAAAAAAAACACGAAAAGCGATTTAGAACAGAGAAAAAAATAGTTTATTACAATATTGAAGTCGCCGGCGTGAATTCGCTGACTTTGGTTGACTGATTGTTCCACAATCATCTACAAAAAAAAATAAGAAAACACCACGTAATGGGTAAGTACGAATGTGGAGATGTTTCGAAAAAAGGAAAATATGATCGAGGAACCGAGACGAACCACGCCACGGTGTCACCTTCTATTATATTATATTTTGTAATAATACGTAATTTGAAAATTAACATCAGCCAGAGTCCTTTGTTAGTTACGCCGCCGTTGATGTATAAAAATTCTAAATCTTAAGGATCTTTTTGCTTTTGATTTATAGACGTACTTGCTTTTCCTGCTCGACGAGGTTTTTTCTCGCCGGCACATTTTCAACGCGATTTATTACGTTCTACGCAGTTGGTTCGTTCTTCCTTTTTTTTTTCTGGTAATTTTTTTAATTAATTTCTTTGAGGTTTGTGTTCGCCGTTAAGCATCCGCATATCCGACCAACAAAGAGGTTTAGGTTTTCTTTCGGATGTTGATTTTACCAACACAAATCTCTTCCTTTAGCCCGTCTCTGGTAGAGTTTCGTTATTACGTAAATAATACAATATCGTACCGTAAATTGCCACTAGATCGTGTATCGAACGTTGGATAGAGGTAACGACGACGATGAGGTGCCTGCCAAGAACGAAAGTCGCCGCGGAATTCAAAGGTGTTAATAAAATTGCATAACCAGTTTGCCGTAAATACGAAATAGCCCTGGAGTGATTTTCGCTCCAATAAGTTCCCAACGAAATGTTGATTATTTTTTCGTCTTGTTGAAGGAAGGGAAGAGGGAGGGGAAGCCCGAGGAGTTCTTGGGGGAAAAAAGAGGAAGTAATTATTTACTATTTTTTAAATTCAAACATCAGGGAAAATGTTGGGGGAAAATAATGAAAAGTAGTGAACTGCATAATTTATCCTCTCGTTTTAGTTTTATCAAAAAAATTTAAATTGTGTAAGAATTTAAATCGGGTTCAAAATACATCAATTTTTTAAATTATTGTTTGTGAAGAATAGAAAGAAATCAAGTTTTTGTTCCTAAAAATTTTCTCAGAAATATTTTTGATTTTTGTTTTCAAATTTTTTCTGCCTGATGAGAATGGGCTAAATCAAACTGCAAATCCAATCTTTATCGAAAAACAAGAAGGAATAAAAGTGATTATACCCTGGGGGGAAAAAAATGATAAAATTTATTCAAAAAAAAAAAACGTGTCCCAATATTCATAAAATAGGTCAAATTTATTATTTTTTTTGATAAAATTTATTTCATTTGGTAAAATTTATTCATTTTTTTTGACAAATAAAAAATATTATTTTTCAGAACAAATCTCACCTATTTTGTGAATTGGGACATGTTATTATTTTTTTTGAATAAAGAGCCTTTCCTAATAAGGATCGAAAATAGTGATTGACTTAGAATTGGTCAAAATTGACCCAAAATGTTACTTATGGTCTAAAAACATCCCCAAAAAATTTTTGACCTCCCTACCCCCACCCCTTTCGGAATTATCGCGCTTTTAATGTTGAAATTTCAATACACGATATCTTTGGAAGAGGGTGGGTAAATTTTTTTGAAATTTTCACAGATTAGGTATACACCTTGTTGGGTAGTAAGTATGATTGAGAATTTTTCGAAAATTTTCGGTTCACATTTTCCCAATTTTTTTTTCAAATAGAAATTTTCAAAAAAAAAAATTTTTAAATTTTGAGGGGTCCATGACTGGAAATTTTTTTATTAGTTCGGACAAGTGGTCATGCATCACATATATTTTTTTGGACCCTGAAATTGGGGGCAACATGGTAAAAAAAAATCAAAACCAAAAAAAAACATGATTTTTTTACTACTTTTTCGTAGTAACGAAGCAAGTTATCCCAACTCAAAGTACAATTTTGAGTCAAAATAGTCATAAATTGAAAGTACATCATAAAAAATTCTATTTCCAAAATTTCAAGTGCTGAAGTGTATTTCTCGAATTTTGAACATTTTTTGAAATTTCAAAATTTTGGAAATGCACTTCAGCACTTGAAATTTTTAAAATGGAATATTGAAAACTGGGTTCTCATGAGGTACTCAATGAAGTCTCGGAATCCAATTTTAAGATTATGTTGATCACAAATCCACTCTCGGGCCGAGGAGAGAATGGGGAGGAAATTGAAAAAAAGACCGGCAATATTGAGTGTGGTATTGAATATTTTTTCCATCCGGATTCGTTTTGGATCTTCCAAACAATTTTGAAATTTTCTAGCCCAGTAGAAAAGTCCAAACGAATAAAATGGTCTATAATATGAACTTCAAATCTTATAATCAATGATTATCTAATTGTATTGGGAGATCAAAAAATAGGGTATCTACCAACTTTGAGTTTTTCACCTCAATATCATACCCTGTCGGTGTATTATTAATTTTTTTCACAAAAATTTTTGCCAAAAAATATGGATTTGAATGGAAGGTTATAAATTTTGGAGAATCGTGCTTTAATCGATCAAATAGGTCACCATGAGTAATTCGCCATCATAGGAGCTGAAGTTCATATGGATCATTTTTATTGGCTTTTCTCCAAGGTTGAAGAATCTCAAAATTTTTTGAAGACTCCCAAACGTCTCAGAATTACTTTCAATCAATTTTGGAGTTTGAAAATGGGATATATATAGCGAAGTTTTTTTCATTGATTAAATCTTCACATTTCGCAGGGCAATGGAATAATTTTGTAATTTCAAAAATTTGCCAAAATCCGAAAAATAAATTTTTGCAATGGGATTCTGTTGTGATGTAATTTTGATTTATTTTTGTTTTGGTTGACAGTTTCACTTCAAACTAGGATACCTCTCTTATCTTATTAGTATTCTAATTATGATCACAATTCTCCCGAATTTACTTCCCCGGGAGATACGTTCTTGAAGAAAAGATCCTGAAAACTATTTACTCAAATCCAATATCTCGAATGCTTTCAACCCAAATTGTTCTCCGGAGTACATATCCCAAATATTTTTGCAAATGTAACGTCTTTCGTGATAAGAGGGCTTAGGGTGAAAAATAAAATTTTGCAGGAGAGCTTTAAAAAAATCGAAAACGTGTTCCTTTTCCAACTCGTAAAATTTTACATAAAAACGATTTGTAATCAAAAAATTGTAAGCATTTTCATCACAAAATTTTGTGAAAATACTCTCAAAACTGTGGTTTTTGGGTGTAAAACATTGAAGACGTATTGCGAATTCATTTTTCAATCATGAACGGTGCGGTATGAATTTTTTTCATAAATTATCGAGGGTTCATCTTTTGAAAAAAAAAAATAATAATTCCAGATATTGAATTCAGAATTTTATCCATCAAGGAAATGTCCTTCAAGAAAGCAGAATCGGGTAAATTTTTTCTGGATTTTGTCCTTCGGGTGAAATGTCTTTGAGGAAAATAGATTCAAGAAAATGAAAGAAAATGGAGTCAAGCCATTCTTTCCCGTGTTTAATTACCCGTAGAATTTGATTGATAATCAGTGACTTGATTTTTTCCATTTCATCAGTCAATTTTGGCATTTTTAAATTAAAAAAGTACAGATGTGTGACGAATTTCCTGGTTTTTTATTTTCAGTTAACTTATTCAAAATAGTCTATTTCATAATACTTAAATATAATTAAATTTTCTGAAAAAGTAAGCAAGTTTTGCTGAAAATTGGCGAATGTAATTTAAATTGTTAAACTTATTTCAAGTCGAAATTTTTTTCGAAAAAAGGTCAGAAAATTGTATTCTAAATAAACAAAATCGCCAACTGTTTAAGAAATTTTTTCAAAAAATTTGCAATTCTTGCAAGTCTTCTTGGTTGGTAGATGAATTTTATTGATAACATGCTGATTTACAACAAAAATTTTTAATTTGTTGCAAAAATTCCTCAAATACTTGGCAAATTAAATTGTAAATTGACACGAAAATGCACGAAATTTTCACTCCAAAATAGTGGAATTTTTTCAAACAACAAACCGGATACTGAAAAACGATTCATTTTCTTTCTGAAAATCTATCAATTTTTCGAATCTCAACTCGTGCTTCGCTTGGGTATAATGAATCTTAAAAGTGAGCTGAAGGTATAAGAGGTGGGGGGTTGAGGATTTCGTCTCCGATTCAATATTAAAACTGGTGTAAAAAATGAAAAATTTCATCTCTTTGGGTGCTTATTTTTCAAAAAAAAATTCCCTAGCTTGGCTTGAGCTAGAAGCAAATACGCAATTTTTCCTCAAAATGATGAATTTTATTCCTTTCCATCCAAGACAATTGAATGTTTTGAAGTGAAGGATATTTGTCCTCATTTTTTAGAATTCTTAGAATCGATTTGGAATGGAATTTTCAAAATTTTTTGAGGATCCTCAAGCCACCCCCCCCCCCCTCCTAAAAAATACAGCCCATCACCGCCAATAATCAACAAAGTTTTGTTTGTTTCAAATAAATAAATCACTATTCGTCGGTAGGTAATTTCGGAATAAGCATGTGATAATTTTTTTTCACCTCTGCAATTGCAGATAATTCAGATTTAACCGAATTACAGCATTGAAAAACTGACATTGCCCTTCTAGTTCAATGTCTTTCGACTCACACAAACGTACAATTTATCGAGGCGATAAAAGAGCACGGGGTAAAAATGGGGAAAAAATTGCCAACCATCGTAAACACGCACACCGGCAATTTACTCGTCTCGCGGGCCATTTTGCGGCCAAGACAACGTCGACCGAAAGATTAAAACAATCCATAAACCCCGGAGAACATTTTAATTTGCGAAATTCGTCCCATTTCTATTTTTTTCCCCTCTTAATGAAGCATTAAAATTCTCACCGACGAGTTAACGCCGGCGTGCGGAAAAACCGCGTTAGCAAAAATTGCACCGCCGAATCGAGCGGATATTTCCGGCCTGTTATTTTAAAAAATTTGTCTCGTTCGCGAGCTGAGCTCAATTCGGCGAGGGGGCAGAGCCCTCCACAGCCCATCCCGGCAGACCTGCCAGAGCAATAAAGGAGCAACTCGATGATGAGAACGAGCATCGTTGTACTTCGTACAGCTCGCTAAATGGCGAGAAAAAAGACAAGAAGCAAGGTACTCGAGATAAATGGCGTTTTTCATTTCATTCGAACTGCCTATCTGGCGTACTGTGTTTTCCGACAAACACATCATATCAAACGCTAACTCAATAAAAACAACGCCACTACGGTCCATTTACACTATTACAAAAAATTTACTACCGAAGAGAGTTCAAGGTTTTGAGCGAATGTCTCGACCGGCGGTATCGATTCAGTGTTGCCATGTGCTCGCTCTCGAGTAAAATTATTAGCGCCGCAACTGGCGCGAATATTTCATATCAGGCCTGAAACGTCGATCGGCGTTTAGCCGGGCCTAGTTTTTGGCTCAATATCGTCCTTGTACATTTGTAAATAAGCGCGCGAAAATTAATACCGACCGTGAAATTAGGTCAGCCAGTTTGACCATTTTTTTAAAATTATCTCGTCGGGTACTGGATGAGATATCGTAGTTTTTTTTACGCCTGTTTACGAGAAAAAAATATTCGATTTCGAGCGTGGAAAAAAATTTTGAAATTCGGACGACCCTTAGTGACAAACGGCGGGAAATTATTTAAAAAAGTATTTTCACCAAGTCCGAATGATTTTTTTGGTTTTTCTTCGACCATAAAGTTACACGTCGAGATCTCGTACGTAGGTATTTTTTCCATCGACATGGTAAATCGTAAAAATCTGGGTCACCGTTTAACCCCCATTTAGGCCTTGAGACGAAATGCTAGGTACATTTTCGAGTCGAGATACAGAGTATCAAACAAGTTGTGGTTTTTACGTGCTTATCTATAGTTTGACGGGAATAATAAAGTTTCGCAGAATGGCCACAGCAGCCAAGTGGTAAAAAAGTTCTTTTTTGTTAAATATGGCAGCACGAAGGTTTAAAAAACTCATTCATAACAAATTTAACGTGTTTTCTTTTCCAGCAGCTCTATACAGCTTCATGCGACGATAATTTATTTAAAATGCTTTTACATTTTGTGAATTCGACTTGGTCGTTTTTTTCGCTTCACTTTCGCATATCGTAGCCGGAGAGTTTGAAAATATAGCGAAAGTTAAATCCATTTAAAGTTAATTCAACTTTTGCTTCTTAAGAAAGTTGGAAAATTTTCGTATTTTTTTTATGCGTAGCCCGGTGTACGTTTTTTTTCTCCCCCATGTTGGCTCAATTTTGGCGCTATAATGCGATGAAAATATCAACGAGCGAATTTTTTAACGCGAGAGTCGCACGCCAATCGATTACTTGTTGAACGTATTTCGCTGCTGAACACATTGTCCCCCTTTTAAGAGAACATTTCCGTAACTCGCCAGCACCGACCTTAAACTCGGGTCGCTTTTAAAATGCCCCTTGTTTCTGGCCTGCTGTACGTTTGTATGTGTGTAAATGGACCGGACATGATTGGATTATAAGAGGCATATTCTCTTCAATTTGTAACTCGCATCGGGAGTATTAAATCGTATAATTTTTTCCCTTTTCCGCGTATAATGTTTCTTTCGTTAAAATGTCACGTTCTGTGGAAGTTTACGGTTGCGTTGGATTTTTTTTCATTTTGGATATTTTTTCTTCGCGTTTTTCTCCTTTTTTTTAACCTTTTTTATTATTATTTTTTACTTGCAGTCTGTTTCGCAATAAAGTTGTAAGGAGTACCTGCACGTGTATGGTGAACGTCAATGTGGGTATGGTTGTAAAGCATATTCTAATATTATAAAAAAATCGCCCGTTGAGTTTTACGAGATATGTACCTTGTCAATCTTCGAGTATTACATGTACCTGGTAGAGAAAGTAACCTGGGTTCAAGGCTTGGATATAATATTGTTTTTTTCTCTCATAAGCAGTCGTGAATGTGTATACACATATACACGAGAACGTACTTACTGATATAGGGTGAGAGGGGAACGCCCTATAAGATTTTTCTGTATTAATTTGGGAAAAATCGTCATTTTTAACCATGAATTAAGAAAATTTACCATTCTTAATGTTCCAAATTGAAAATAATGAATAGTTGAAGGTATGGAGATTCTCTTATTTCATTTTTTTTGTGGGGGTGAAAAAATATCTGTGAAGTATTGTAGGTACTTACTTATATTTTATCAAGGTGGGAAAATTGAAAAAGATTACACAGGTTGACAAAAAAAAAGTTCTGTTTCTAGGTTCTCATGCCAAAACTCTGTTTCTAGACATCAAAATACATCACTTTGCTCAATTCTGGCTTCCAAAGTTTGCTGGGGGAGGGAGGGGCTAAGAAACTGATTTTTCAAAGGCAATAAGCTTGAGCATTACAAAAAAAATTGAAAAAATTTTTTTAGACCAATCTTATTGAAAATTTTACGATGAATCCAATGCCGCAAACCGCAAACCTCCATCACGTTTAGAAAAAAGTTACAGCTCATTCTTTCCAAAATTTTGTGAAAAAATCGTATTTTTTGGGGTATTTTTCGCAAAAAATTGAAATTTGAGAGAAAAATAAGGGCTTTAAGGCCATAATGACCATGATGAGAGTTGTAGAAAATTCCACAGCGAATCGAATGCCGCAAACCGCGGACCTCTATCTCTTTTAGAAAAAAAATGACAGCTCATTCTTTCCAAAATTCTGTGAAAAAAATCACATTTTTGTGCCTTTCTCACGAAAAAATGAAATGCGATTTTTTCACAGAGCTTTTGAAAAATTTAAGCCTCGTAAGTTATTTTACAGTTTGAGACCCAATTTTTTTTAAGTTCTGACCTTGCCCCTCTCAGTATTATCGCATTCCTCCTTTAATAGTTGTAAAAAATTGATCGATTTTTTTAAAATTCAGATTTACTAATTTAAAAATATTGAGATTTTTCAAAATTTTTGCCTTTCATTTTCTTGAGACAGTTCCATCTTCCCAGTGCGCAAAAATTGGTGTTTCTACAGCAGGCATGCAGAGATTTCCCGATTTTTCCAAAGGTTTAATAGCCTTGTACATTTCAAATATTTTATATTTTTTTCAACTTTTGTCATACAGAAATTGTTTTGAATCCTGTCAGAACCATTCCATCGAAAATATTAATTTTGATGGAAATTTTAAGTTTGATGGACATTTTTAATCCATATGATTTGCCACCTGTTGAAACCGTTTACATGCGTGGTGAAATTTGTGGATAATTGTTATCCATAAAATTCACCACAGTTGTAATTGCTTTCTCGAATTCTAGAAATGGTAATTTTGATGGAAATTTTAATTTTGATTAAATTTTTAAATTTGACGAAAATATTAATTTTGATGGAAATTTTTTATCCACATGATTTGCCACATGTTGAAACCAATTACATGCGTGGTGAAATTTGTGGATAATTGTTATCCATAAAATTCACCACAGTTTTACTGGCTTTCTTGAATTCTAGAAATGGAAATATTGATGGAAATTTTAATTTTGATGGAAATATTAATTTTGATGGAAATTTTTTATCCACATGATTTGCCACATGTTGAAACCAATTACATGCGTGGTGAAATTTGTGGATAATTGTTATCCATAAAATTCACCACAGTTGTAATTGCTTTCTCGAATTCTAGACATGGTAATTTTGATGGAAATTTTAATTTTGATTATAAGTAATTTTAAATTTGATGAAAATATTAATTTTGATGGAAATTTTTTATCCATACAATTTGCACATTTTGAAACCATTTACATGCGTGGTGAAATTTGTGGATAATTCTTATCCATAAAATTCACCACAGTTTTACTGGCTTTCTCGAATTATAGAAATGGAAATATTGATGGAAATTTTAATTTTGATGGAAATATTAATTTTGATGGAAATTTTTTATCCTCATGATTTGCCACATGTTGAAACCAATTACATGCGTGGTGAAATTTGTGGATAATTATTATCCATAAAATTCATCACAGTTTTACTGGCTTTCTTGAATTCTTGAAATGGAAATATTGATGGAAATTTCAATTTTGAAGGAAATATCAATTTTGAAGGAAATTTTAATTTTGATGGTAATTTTTTATCCATACAATTTGCCACACGTTGAAACCAATAACATGCGTGGTGAAATTTGTGGATAATTGTTATCAATAAAATTCACCACAGTTGTAATTTCTTTCTCGAATTCTAGACATGGTAATTTTGATGGAAATTTTTTATCCACATGATTTATCACATGTTGAAACCAATTACATGCGCGATGAAATTTGTGGATAATTGTTATCCCTAAAATTCACCACAGTTTTACTGGCTTTCTCGAATTATAGAAATGGAAATATTGATGGAAATTTTTTATCCACATGATTTATCACATGTTGAAACCAATTACATGCGCGGTGAAATTTGTGGATAATTGTTATCCATAAAATTCACCACAGTTTTACTGGCTTTCTTGAATTCTAGAAATGGAAATATTGATGAAAATTTCAATTTTGAATGAAATATCTATTTTGAAGAAAATTTTAATTTTGATGGTAATATTTTATCCATACGATTTGCCATACGTTGAAACCAATTACATACGTGGTGAAATTTGTGGATAATTGTTATCCATAAAATTCACCACAGTTGTAATTGCTTTCTCGAATTCTAGAAATGGTAATTTTGCTGGAAATTTTTATTTTGATGGAAATTTTAATTCTGATGAAAATTTTTAATCCATATGATTTGCCACACGTTGAAACCAATTACATTCGTGGTGAAATTTGTGGCTAATTGTTATCCATAAAATTCACCACAGTTTTACTGGCTTTCTCGAATTATAGAAATGGAAATATTGATGGAAATTTTAATTTTGATTAAATTTTTAAATTTGATGAAAATATTAATTTTGATCGAAATTTTTTATCCATACAATTTGAACATTTTAAAACCATTTACATGCGTGGTGAAATTTGTGGATAATTGTTATCCATAAAATTCACCACAGTTTTACTGGCTTTCTCGAATTATAGAAATGGAAATATTGATGGAAATTTCAATTTTGAAGGAAATATCAATTTTGATGGAAATATTAATTTTGATGGAATTTTTTATCCACATGATTTGCCACCTGTTGAAACCGTTTACATGCGTGGTGAAATTTGTGGATAATTGTTATCCATAAAATTCACCACAGTTGTGATTGCTGTCTCGAATTCTAGAAATGGTAATTTTGATGGAAATTTTAATTTTGATTAAAATTTTAAATTTGATGAAAATATTAATTTTGATGAAAATTTTTTATCCACATGATTACTTTCTTTATGGCGGACTTTCTTGAATTTTTTTTTAGAAAAGATTGACGACAGTGGCTTAGCCAGGGGGGTCCAAGGGGTCCAGCCCCCCTCCCCCATGAGGTCGAAAATTTACGTGAAAAAATGCCTTTTTAGAGAATTAAAAATCAAAGGCTCTGGTGTGGTAAGGGGGTCAATTAGCCCTTGGTCGAACTTTGACCAAATTCTTATGCCATTCGATTTGGCATGGTAGAAGATGATTTTAGAGCGCATGAGCGAATTTTTATCGCACCCCTGGGGGGCTGGGGGGTCAAAATACACGGTTTTCAAGCTGAAAACTCTTAAAAATTCTATCTCCTCGAGTTTTCAACCGATTTTTTCCAAACTTGGCACAAAGGTAGTGGTACTAGAGGGGAATGCCCTGAAATTTTTTCATATTTTTTCGACCACTCCAATGACCTTGAATTCGACTTTGAAAATTTCAAATCGCCCTGGGAGCACCGTTTTGGCGCGGGGTATAAAGAAAAATTTTTTTTCATGTTTCCCACTCCATTTTACACCACCCAGAATTTTTTCAGATTTTTTCGAGTGGTGGTTTACATGTGGCGTCCGAAAAACTGATAAATCGGTCGTTTTATTACTTTAAAATTATGCCTTTACCATCAATTTCGTATTTTTTCATTTTTTTTCTCACTAAAAATACATTCATGCTCGCTTTTTATTAAATTTTGATCAATATTCACCCATTTCCCATGACTACGACATTTTGAACAAAGGGTATCCCTGGATATGATAGGCGAATCGGCCCAAGCGCTACTTTTTGAAACTAACCAGCAGACATTATTAAGGACCCCAAAAAATGATTTTAGAAAATTTTTTCCACTCCCTAACTCACCCTACCCCCTTACCCCCACCCCCAAAATAGCGAATTTTCGTCAAAAAATCGTATCTCGGAGCCTAATGGACCAAAAATTCCGAAATTTATGTGGGGTAAGTATATAGGGAGTGGTGACCAATTTTTGAGAATTTTTTTAGATTTTTTTGTGATGCATTCTATTCTAAAAAACCACCTTAAAAACTTTGAATTGCTCAGAGGGTCTGACCGGATAAGGGGTGATTTTGGCCATGGGTTGGATTTTCGCTTTAACCTACCCAAAGGGTACCCTCTGATGTGAAAGAATCTGAAAAAATTTTCAAATTCCCCCCCCCCCATTCTATTTGTGATTTATGGCCATTTTATTTCTAGATTTTAAACAATTTTTAATTTCAACTGTTGTGAAGGAAATTTTCTGTTCTTTGGCACAAAGTTACCTATGTCTTGTACCTACAAATTATGAAAGAAAGTTTTTTTTTTCATTTCATCTTAATATTTTGCTCTTGTACTACAGTTCATTTTTTGTCATGGGCTGGAAAATTAAAATTTTGAATTGAAAAAAAATTCAAATTATTGTACCTATCAAGGTGGGGTTGGTTTTGGAATTGGATCAATTTCAATGTTTTAGGGTGGGTTTTGGGATAGAATTCATCGCAAAGAAAAACTGAAAAATTCTCAGAAATCCATTTTCACTCAGAAATCAAGAGTCGCGGTAGTGACTCCACCCCGCCCTATGTCCCGACCGTCACTACCGAAGTACTCTTATATTCTCTGAACAACTCGCCTGTGTTAAACTGCGAATTTCAACTCGTTATAAAATAAAAACCATAACGAGTTGAAAGTCGCGGTAAATTGCATTCTTCATGATTTTTCACGGGCTTTCTTTTGACACCAAAACGAGCTTTCTACGTTAAGTTTAACGAAAGTTCTGAATGTGAAAAAAACGTTGATTTGAGTGAAAAAATCGATATTATTTTGCGATGTTTGCGATGTTTGCGATGTTTTGCACCCGAACGCAACTTTAAACAAGTCGTTTCGGGAAAGTTTTAAGAGTTGAGCTTTGGGAATATGAAAGGATCTTAATTCATAGAATGATTGTTTCATTACATTCGAATTCGGGTGTAATGAAGCTTTTAAAACTTAGTTCTCATTAAATAATCGAATTGAAAGTTTGTGCACATTTGGTGTCGTTTTAACTATTCGAACTTCGTGCACATTAAGTGTGGATTAAGTGTTGGTGATGTGATGTGGATTTTTATATTTATAAAATAAATAATAAAAATTAATTATTATTATTAAAAAAAAAAAATGTGATGATAATATGATAATAAGTGGTTTCGATCGAGCCGATATTCCAATTCATCATCTATCTATCTACTATTTAACCTGACGTATACGTATATCAATATATACAACAATCGGTAGAATTTTCGTTGATGGTGAATTTTTTGGTTGGTATGTTAACAAGAAATATGATGATGAGGTCGTTTATGTATCATTTAGTAAGTATATTTAAATCAATCTATCTACGATTAATAACGTATGTATCGGAATCAGTATGAGTTGTTCTTTTTTAACGGTACGTTATCTCGCTTATCGAATGAATTTAATAAACAGACTAGATTGTTTTATAGTGATTTCAAGGTGGATATTACGTATTAATCGGTTTGGAGTTCAATATAGAGGAGTTTATTGGTAAATATATCGATGAAATATGAAAAATGAAATACGTTTCTCTCTGGGTATCGATACCTCTTCGGTCATCACGATTATCACATGTTAAGTAAGTATCATCATGTCAGACATCTCATTTGGTATCCTAACTGTAGTTAAACTGCTAGAAATTGAGTGAATTTCATTTAAGAAGCGATATATAGAGAAGTATCAGTTCTTATTTAAGTACGTATTGTTTGTAAGAAGAAATGTGACTGTTGTTTTTGCTATTATTTTCATCAACTGGCGTCTTTTATCGTTTACAAATTCTTTTTTGATTTTGTTATTGGAATTGTTATTCTAGATAGAAATGAATTTCGGTACATAAGGTACGTGCTATTAATGTGAATGAAAACGAAGTATTTTGAATCAGTTTATGTTTAATCAACGGTTTGTTGATAATTGGCTGTTCAATGTTCCATCGACTGTCGTGAATACCGTACGTTGAAAGTAAGTTCCAAGCTAAATTTGTTATTACAGGGCCGTAAACGAAATTTAATCAATTTTTTATCTAGGTGTTGCTGTTGGAATATCAAGTTTTACTGTACGTCCTCAATATGGTGCGTTTTTATCGATAGACTTAATTTATGGATGACCGGATGTGGCAGTCGAGATGTATTATATGGTGTGTTTGGGATTTTCATATATACGGGTATTTTAGAATCCTAGTGTCGATAGGGTTACTTTGTAATGTACAAGTTTACTATTCTATCAAGATTTTCAGGCGTATGTATGTACAGTATACGTGCTAGCTCATGATGGTATGATCCTTGCGTTTATTTACGTATTTTGCTAGCTACGTTATTAGTTTTGGACAAGATGAGAAGTTATGTGTGATACAATTCCAATTGAATATATAATTCCGATTGTCTACTCGTTTGGTAGCTTTGGCTGGTACTCGTTCAACGTTCAAGGCATTAAATGATGAATCAGTTTCATATCCTTGTATTACAGTAAGTTGATAGTCGTACGTGTGTATTATGACGTATAATGTTATACTTACAATTGTACAATATTTTGGCTATGGTTTTTTACAGAAAGTATACCCCGAATTTTGAAGTCAGTCTAGATACTGGCGTTAGTTTGAAGTAGAATTTAGGCTGCGGTGAAAGTATTATAGACGTTATGTAATCGTAAGGTGAGGGTATCAAATTAGTTGATTGTTGAAAATGTATTTGATTTGAAATATCGTATTCATGTTGGTGTTTGTTTTATATTCTATATTTGCTAGATGATCAAAAAAAACGGCGGAGTATATAAAATTTTAGAGAGAAGAAAGGTTCTAATTTCATTGTTCCGATTGCAAAAGTAAATTTTGATATTTATTTGGAAATATTTCGAGATAAATGGAATGAAATTTTGGTAAAAGTCGAACAAGATGTGGTCGAAATACGTTGATTGTAGTTATGTAATCGATGGTATGTATGTATGTAATTTTTGTTTTCCTTTTTATAATCTTTAGCATCTCATCAATTCGAAATGAAAATTTTTATTTTGTACTCGAGTTGAATTCGATTCGTATGACTTTTTTGTTCATATTCTCAGGATCTCATCATGTATTCGAAATGAGAATTATTTTTTCGTATCAGTGTTATGAATTCGATTCGGATGTATGTAGCTGATAGCAGTACGTCGATCGTAGTTATTTAACTCGTTCAAGGGATAAATTTATTACGTACTAAAGGTATACTACTCGGAATATATTCTTTGAGCTGCTATAAAATAAAACTCCGTTCATATTTTTATTTTTTCCGTAAATCGAAATGAAAATTATTGATTTTTATTTTCAGCAGTGATGAAACTATGTAGCTGGTAGTGGTAGCAAAATTTCTGCATTCTGCGCCGAACACCTGGTGGAAAATGTAGGTGAATGTTTCAATTAACGGATGTAAAGAAAAGTTGCTACGATACGAATCATTTTTCAAGTAAGTTGCCGTTCAAATATTAACAACAATAACAAAGTGGTTATGAAGGGAAAGGGGGTAGCGGAGGGAGGTATAGAATCAGTACTAGTCGTTATCAGTTGCGTTATCAGTTGTGGAGTAAATTTGGTTATTTAATCGTATTCATATCAGTCGTATTGGAATTGTCGAAATTTTGTTAAAATAAGTCCGGTATAAAACTAGTCAAGTTCAGTTGTGTCGCGTGAAACGTAGTTATTAAGCTGGTAAGGTAACGAGTCAATTTCTGTAGTGTAACTTAGTTGGTTCGTTTTTGTTGTAAAGTTGGTGCTAAATAAATTTAAACTGTGTTGTAGAAATGGATGTCAAATTTGCGGAATTGTCTAGACGTCAGACGCAGTTGGAAAAAGAATTGAAGCTGGTGTTCGAGGAACGTGAAAAGTTAGCGAAGCAGTCGGAGAATCGATTGAGCGAACTTAAGGAGTTGTGTAAATCGTTGAAATCTGAAATAGCGCAGATCAAAGTGAAGCTGGAGACTCGTATGGCCGAATTGATGCAAGCTACCGAAGAAATGGAAAAAATTGAGGTTACGATTTCGAATCATACGTTAATCGCAGTTGATAGTGTCGAAAATGTAGTTATTATGAACGAGGTCGACGATGACGGCGGTGAGTTGGACGTTGATAGTGGAGAAATTACGATGGAGGATACCGTTGAAAGTATGGATTTTAATAATTTTGTCGTTTTGATCGAGGATATTGTTGATGTTATTTCAGACGTTGGTAATGCGTAGCGAATTGCCTGTTAGTGATAATGTATGTAATTTAAACGGTGAAGATTCTGTTAATAGCGGTGACCAAGGTACCGGTAGTGCTGATGAAGCTATTTCATCAGTCGATTGTAATGATTCGTCAGATTCTGTAGGAAGTAATAGTAATAAGAAACGTGTTAGACGGCTTGGTCTGAAGCATAAAGTTAAACGTGGGACGATACACAGCGGTGCCGGTTGCTGATGTGGACGTTGCTTTGCGGAATTGTTTTCGTGTTATTGTTGAGGAAATACATGACAGGAATTGGTATCAAATGCAAGCAGACGGTCTGAAAGTGGACTTGTTGTTGGGTGACGTTCTCAGCTATTTCGATGATCGTGATAACGAGGCTGGTTTAATGAAAAGTACATGAAAATTTTCTTTAATAAATGTTGTATTCGAATTGAAATTAGATAGAATTTATTGTGATTTTTTTTTCAGATAGCTGTTTCGCCTACAAAATTATCGACGCTTTTGATGAGGTATTTTTCATCGCAGAGCATTTGAAATGTGTGTATAAGTTGCCTCGAGTAGCGAAAAAGTTGTATAAAGCGGTCTTGCAGGAAAAACGTCTATCGATACCGAAGGTTCGTCGTCGTCGCTGTATTGAACGTGTAAAACGGTCTAGAGTGTTATGTCAGCTGAAAGTCGATTGATTTTTTCTTTTGTTGATTTTCTTGTTTTTGTTATTGTTTATGTTTTTCGTTTATTGTTTGTTATAAATAAGTTATTTATTGGTTTTGAGTAATGTGAATGTAATTTTGTTATGAATATTGATTCTTCGTCACGACAGTACGACTGTGTTTTTTGTGTATAGTAGTATATTTGGATTTGGATATTTGGTAATGTAAGCTGCAATTTTTTTTGAATATTAGTATAGAATAATTTTCGACTACGACTGCGTCTTTTGTGTATATTATAGCTGCAAAAGTTAGTATTGTAATTTCCAATTTTTTGTTACCATTTTTTGTTAGTAGTTTAAGTGTTGTAGTAATGTTAAATTGACGATTTGTTAATAATTGGCCATCGAGGGAGTAGTTTTTCAATCAATCGTTCCTCAAAGACTCGATTGAAAGTGCCATCTGGATTATTATTTGTATAGTTTGAAGTAGCAGAGATAGGTATTGTGATAAAGTTGGAACAATTCGTAACGGTTTCACGTGTATTTGGATATCGGAGTTTATATTGCGCAGGTAACTTTTTATTTATTATTGGGAACAATTTTAGTCGTTACAGTTGTACTTTCTACGGTTATTAATTTCAGAAATGGCCGAAACAGCGATGTTCTAGAGTGAAGAAACTTGTTCGGTTGAGCTACATAGTAGCCGTTAACTACGATCAAAATTGTCGTTGAATCAGCTGTTATCGTACTACTTGCTGTTTCTCCATTTATAATGCATCGGTTTGGCGGAAGTACAGAAATATATAAAAATGGACTATCGACATGATGTGAGTATTCAGATGAATCTTCGAAGCTGAATAAGAATTAGTTTTATTGGTTTAGTTTCTGTGATAGACGAGTGTAGTTCGAAGTACGTCTGCTAGAGTTACCAAAACGTAAATTTTCTTCCATTTGTACGTAGTTTTATTTGTTTATTTTTATTAATAATTGTAAAAATAGTTGTTGCTATGTTGCAGATCATGTGATACGAAACCGAAGTTTGGGAAGGTAGACACTTTCTACGGTTATTAATTTCAGAAATGGCCGAAACAGCGATGTCCTAGTGTGAAGAAACTTGTTCGGTTGAGCTACATAGTAGCCGTTAACTACGATCAAAATTGTCGTTGAATCAGCTGTTATCGTACTACTTGCTGTTTTTCCATTTATAATGCATCGGTTTGGCGGAAGTACAGAAATATATAAAAATGGACTATCGACATGATGTGAGTATTCCGATGAATCTTCGAAGCTGAATAAGAATTAGTTTTATTGGTTTAGTTTCTGCGATAGACGAGTGGAGTTCGAAGTACGTCTGCTAGAGTTACCAAAACGTAAATTTTCTGCCATTTGTACGTAGTTTTATTTGTTTAATTTTATTAATAATTGTAAAAATAGTTGTTGCTATGTTGCAGATCATGTGATCTGAAACCGAAGTTTGGGAAGGTATACTGTAATAATAATGTAACGAAAACTGTCATCAGATCAGCTGATACGAAACCTAAGTTTGTAAAGGTAAATTGTTATATTAATCTATATAAAAGTGGACTATCGATGTAATGAGAGTATTCCGATGAACCTTCGAAGCTGAATAAGAATTAGTTTTATTGGTTTAGTTTCTGTGATAGACGAGTGGAGTTCGAAGTACGTCTGCTAGAGTTACTAAAACGTAAATTTTCTGCCATTTGTACGTAGTTTTATTTGTTTATTTTTATTAATAATTGTAAAAATAGTTGTTGCTATGTTGCAGATCATGTGATACGAAACCGAAGTTTGGATAGGTATACTGTAATAATAATGTAACGAAAATTGTCATCAGATCAGCTGATACGAAACCGAAGTTTGGAAAGGTAAATTGTTATATTAATCTATCGAAAACTGTCATCGTTGAATTGAAAAAGGTATTTTTTAGCTTCTTCTAAATCAAGTATATTCGATTCTGTACGTATTATCAAAAAAGATCAGCCGATACGAAACCGAAGTTTGGAAAGGTATATTGTAATATTAATCTACCGAAAACTGTCATCGTTGAATTGAAAAAGGTATTTTTAGCTTCTTCTAAATCAAGTATACTCGATTCTGTACGTATTATCAAAAACGTAAATTTTTTGTCATTTGTGCATAACCTTTTTTCAGCTTGTAGTACGATTACAATGATTTCATTAGTTGTTTTGATGTGATTACGATTCATCTGTAGTAATCTGATCGTATAAAGTGTCATCATCGAATTGAAAAAGGTATAATCGCCGGCTGCTGGACAATCAGATGGAACGATGAGCCGAAGAACTAGCTGTAGTCGTTAGAATTTAACGTTAACGGTTTGAAACGAGATACGTAATTGTTATATGGAACGAATGGTCGGCGTAGCTGTGATAATAATCATTTTCGTCAACGACGATCAGTTTCTGTGAGAAGTACATGTATCTATCGTAAAAAATCCGATGCGAAGGTGCTAGTTTAGTTGGTAAGTTTACGAAAATGGTGCAGAGATGTCGATCGAATGGTTTACTATTGTCGGAGTGTATTGAACAGATCGAAATGCCGAAATGACTCGAATAAATGTAGTTTTAATAAAGTGACGTAGAATTTAATTTTTATATTGTTGTTTCTGTTTTACAGAAAATGTTGCTAACAATTTTTACCGTATTATGGAATCCATCAGGATCAGGATTGTAATTCGACGGAAGAAAATTTCGAATATTTGCAGTTTAAAAGTGTCAGTGGTTGGCATATATCAAATTATTTCTTGATCAATAGTTTCTACTACTGGAGAAGAAAGTTTTCGAAGAAAAAGAAAGAACGGATGCGATGGTGATGTGAAAAAATGCTGGTAATAGTGAATGATTGAATATTGTATATCGAAATTCTGGAAGAAGCTGTATACCTGAATGCTATCGAATTGTTTTATTACGTGTGTGTTGCTGTGATCAAATATATGTTTAATCGTCAGAATATATCGTGTATGGTTTGAAATGAGATACGTAATCGTTACGGAATGAAGTATAAAATAGTCGGTGCAGCTGTGAGAATTAGATTCGTTATTGACGATCATTTCGCAAACGAGATGATGTACAATTCGTATAAATCGATTTTTGAAGAAAATTCTTTTTTTTTTTAATTTTTTCATTTTTTCTGAACAGCTATGAACTTTACAATGTGAGAAGTAGTTTCGTTAACGATGGTCAGTTTGCAAACACAAAGATGTACAATTCGTATAGCAATTTTTGAAGAAAATTCCTTTTTTCTTTAAATTTTCTCCGAACATCTATAAACTTTTCAATGAAGTTTTTGGCAGTTGACAAAGATGTACAATTCGTATAGCAATTTTTGAAGAAAATTCCTTTTTTCTTTCAATTTTCTCCGAACATCTATAAACTTTTCAATGAAGTTTTTGGCAGTTGACAAAATTGAAATGAAGTTATGATGATAGTTACAATTTATCGGAATATTTTTTAAAAGTTTATTAAGAAAGTCGTAATATAAAAAAAAGTCGACGTTACAGAAATAACATACATAAAAAGTCGTCGTTACATATCGAATTCGAATCAGTATTAAAAAAAAAAAAACGAGAATCAAGCTGTCTCGTTTTGTTGTTGTTGTACTTGTTGTACTTGTTCTTGTGCCGGTTGCAGGAGTTTTTCGACCAATTTTTCTGCGGATGTGAAATAAATTTCGAGCGTTTCATTATATACGGCTTTTAAAATCGGCGATTTCTGAAAGAAAGAAAGAGAATGTTAGTAGGAGTAGTGGTTTGAGGGTAAACGAAAGAAAAGAGAACTCACTTCGTTTTCCAATTTCCGTTCCTCGTTTAGCACCAGTTGTTTTAACGTGTCTAGTACCGCGTAATTTTGATCCGCTTGAGGTATTTTTTTTATTTCATTGATAAGTTGGTGAGCTCGCAGCGAGTACTGTGAAAAAAGTAGAAATAAAATATTAGTAATTTGAATAGAAGCGGAAAAGGAAAAAGTAGAAGTTAGAAAGTAGAAGCAATTTGAATAGCACGTGGAAAGTTATTAGCTACTGGAATTGAAATTCTGTTAGAGTGGTGCTTAAAGTGGTCATTTTTGGTTAATTCACAAAAGTATTAGTATTTTGAATATTGTAATAAGCGGTAAAGGAAAAAATAAAAGATAGAAAGTAGTAGCAATTTGAATAGCACGTGGAAAATTATTAGCTACTTGAAGAAATTATTTTAGATCGGTACTTACTTGCATCGCTGATTGTTTTTGGTAGTAATTGTAACTTCGCGCACGTTTCATTTTTATATAAAATCGAAAAATCGTATCGGATGGAAATTTTTTTTAAAATTGTATATTAAATTGCGTAATAAAATTATAACGGACCACGAATTGCTCATATACGTCTGCTAGGGATATTTGTAAAAAAGAAATGTGGTGGCGCAGTACATATATTCGGATACATTTTACAAATTTGGTCATGTGAACGAGCGAACCAATGGAAAAATATATAGGAAAAGGTGTAGGTGGATGAGTAGGTTGAAATGTAGGAAAAAAGATAGGTAAAGGTGATGAAATGTAGGTAAAAAATTTTTTTTTTTTAAAATATTCATTCAATGTTGAGGCATTGTCGTATTACGGTAGCGTTTAAGCAGGCGGCTGGAAGCCACAGATGCCTTGCCATGTAGTTGAAATCGACTCGAGTTGCATCACATTTATTTTACTTTTTTCGTTTGAGTTGTGTTGTTGCTGTTCGATTTCGATTCGATTTCCGTTGAAAATATCGTGGTAATTAGTTAATTAATTAAAATAATTATAAAATAGCGAAAGGTAATCGATAATGCTTTTTGGTTAAGGTGTGAATTGCTTTGGTTTAGTCGATCTTTTCTCATTCGAGTAGCATTCATGAGTTGACAATGTCGGCGCCATTAGTCAATGATGAAATGCGTTATACTCGAACTGCAGAAAACAGTTCGACAACAACTAAACCAAATTACTTAAAATACGATAATTAGTTAATAATTATCGTGTTTCAAGTAATTTGGTTTGGTTGTTGTCGAACTGTTTTCTGCAGTTCGAGTATAACGCATTTCATATTGAGTAATGGCGCCGGTAGTGTTTTCTAATGTTTCATATATAATATGATTTCGATTTCGAAAGCGGTTTCGGTTGTGTTTGTGCGGTAATTTTATCATTCGGTTCTTTTTTTTTCATTTGGTGACCGGTATATTGTTGTTCCATGCGGTTTTCCTATTTTCCATTCGAGTAGCAGTTTGGGTCAGTAGTGGTATTTGGTGTATTTAATTTTGCGTAAGTTCACGGAGATGAGGTATGTGTTTAATAAATGGTACTATATTATGCTTGCTTGTGGTGAATTTTGCTTTTTTTTGCTTTTTATTCAAGTGAAATGTGGACGCTAGGAACATAAATCTGTATCCACATGCGATCGTTCCAGAAAATCGGTTCTGGAGCGATCGCATGTGGAATATGCGTATATGTTTCGTATTCGGTCGCGAAGTGAATCTCGTTCGGTTTTTTTTAGTTTCGGTCGTGAACGTGGAGATTCGATCGTGGTGATTGTTTACATTTGAATTGATAACGTTTTTTTATTTTTTTTTCTCAACTTTAATTTTTTTTGACGAGGTCGTAATTTTTTCCTTTTTTTTTCTCAATTTAAATTTTTTTGACCAGCTCAAAATTTTCTGACGAGTTCAAATTTTTTCCTTATTTTTTTTTTATCAATTTCAACGTTTTTTGATGAGTTCAAAATTTTTTCTTCAATTTTTTTTACCAACTTCGAATCAAGATATTTGCTTGTCTAATTTTCGAAATTTATAAGTTCAAAACATTACTCTATATTTGTTATTTTGAAAATGAAAGTTTAAAATATTTTCGCATAAAGTGGCAACATTTATTTACATTTCCAAAAGAAATTCAATCAGCTACTTCAATTTGAAAAAATTTCATATTGAATAAAAAATCTATTCAATTTGACGAGGTCGTAATTTTTTCCTCTTTTTTTTGCTCAATTTAAATTTTTTTTGACCAGCTCAAAATTTTCTGACGAGTTCAAATTTTTTCCTTATTTTTTTTTATCAATTTCAACATTTTTTGACGAGTTCAAAATTTTTTCTTCAATTTTTTTTACCAACTTCAAATTTTTCTGACGAGTTTAAAAATTTTCCTCAATTTTTTTTCTCAGAGGTCGTAATTTTTTCCTCGTTTTTTTCTCAACTTGAAATTTTTTGACGTGTTCTAAATTTGAATGCTTTTCCAAACTTTGAATTTTTTGATCAGGTTGTGTTATTATTTTTTAACAAACTGTTTCCAACGTTGTCACAGCAAATTTGTAAATACGAGTCCAGATCAATCTCGTTCGGTTTTTTTTAGTTTCGGTCGTGAACGTGGAGATTCGATCGTGGTGATTGTTTATACTTGAATTGATAACGTTTTTTTAATTTTTTTTCTCAACTTAAATTTTTTTTGACGAGGTCGTAATTTTTTCCTCTTTTTTTTGCTCAATTTAAATTTTTTTTGACCAGCTCAAAATTTTCTGACGAGTTCAAATTTTTTCCTTATTTTTTTTTTATCAATTTCAACATTTTTTGACGAGTTCAAAATTTTTTCTTCAATTTTTTTTACCAACTTCAAATTTTTCTGACGAGTTTAAAATTTTTCTTCAATTTTTTTTCTCAGAGGTCGTAATTTTTTTCTCGTTTTTTTTTCAACTTGAAATTTTTTGACGTGTTCTAAATCTGAATGCTTTTCTAAACTTTGAATTTTTTGATCAGGTTGTGTTATTATTTTTTAACAAACTGTTTTCAACGTTGTCACAGCAAATTTGTAAATACGAGTCCAGATCAATCTCGTTCGGTTTTTTTTAGTTTCGGTCGTGAACGTGGAGATTCGATTGTGGTGATTGTTTATACTTGAATTGATAACGTTTTTTTAATTTTTTTTCTCAACTTAAATTTTTTTTGACGAGGTCGTAATTTTTTCCTCTTTTTTTTGCTCAATTTAAATTTTTTTTGACCAGCTCAAAATTTTCTGACGAGTTCAAATTTTTTCCTTATTTTTTTTTTATCAATTTCAACATTTTTTGACGAGTTCAAAATTTTTTCTTCAATTTTTTTTACCAACTTCAAATTTTTCTGACGAGTTTAAAATTTTTCTTCAATTTTTTTTCTCAGAGGTCGTAATTTTTTTCTCTTTTTTTTTTCAACTTGAAATTTTTTGACGTGTTCTAAATCTGAATGCTTTTCCAAACTTTGAATTTTTTGATCAGGTTGTGTTATTATTTTTTAACAAACGTGTTTTCAACGTCGTCACAGCAAATTTGTAAATACGAGTCCAGATCAATTCTTCAAGTCAGAAATTTTTCGTGTCAATTTTTTCTACAATTTTTCAATTTCCAAAGTTTTACAGCATGAAAATTGAAAACTTGAAACTTCGATTCTTCTTTTTAGTTTTCTTCTTTCTTCAGGAAAATAGCTCGTCAGAAAATGTAAGAAAAATTTTTGAGTTCGTCAGAAAATACAAGGAAAAGTTTTGACCTTGTCAAAAAATTGCGGAAAATTTATGATCACCTGCCACTTCGAATCCGTAAAACAGGCTCACGTGTTATAATTTCGTTGATGTGAATTAATTTTTTTTTTTTTTTTTCAAAGTTAATCGATTTTTTCCGAATGGTAAAATTTTTTCCTATATTTTGTGTTGAATATTTGTTTCTGTACGGCTGTGTGTTTTGTGTATAGTATATTTGGATAGTTGGTAATGTAAGCTGCAAATTTTTTTGAATATTAGTATAGAATAATTTTCGACTACGATTGCGTCTCTTGTGTATAGTATAGCTGCAATAGTTAGTATTGTAATTTGCAAATACTTTTGAAATTTCCGAAAATTTTATTTTCTTTGAATTATTAAACAGTTCCAACATTTTCTGAAATAGTTTTCTAAATTGAATTTTTTTTCGATTTGTTTTTCAGAAATTATTAAATTTCTTTGAATTTGAATTTTTTTTGAAAATGGTTTTTCTGAATATTAAAAGTGGTATTAAAATGTTAAATGAAACGAACGAATTTTGTTTTAAATTCCACTTATGTGAATTTTAAAGTGAAATTGCGTCGTTTCATTCAACAGTTTAATACTACTCTTAATTTTTAGAAAAAACAGTTTCAAGAAAATTCAAATTCGGAAAAATTTAATTTTCGAAATAAAATTGAAAAAAAATTTAAATTGCACTTTGAATAGATATACCTTTGAACGAAAATTTTTATTTTTTTGAATTATTAAACAGTTTCAACATTTTCTCAAATAATTTTTCTAAATTAAATTTTTTTCGATTTTTTTTTCAGAAATTAAATTTCTTTGAATTTGAATTTTTTTTTAAAAAGTTTTTTGTGAATATTAAAAGTGGTATTAGAATGTTAAATGAAACGAACCAATTTTGTTTTAAATTCCACTTACGTGAATTTTTCTTTTCTGGTGGATTTTTGTCGGTTCAAGTTGAAAACCACTGAACCATTTTTCAAGTTCGGGTTGTATTTGAAAGGTTTTTTTGCCTTGTTTTTTGTGAATATTAAAAGTGGTATTAGAATGTTAAATGAATCGAACCAATTTTTTTTTAAATTCCACTTACGTGAATTTTTCTTTTCTGGTGGATGTTTGTCGGTTCAAGTTGAAAACCACCGAACCATTTTTCAAGTTCGGGTTGTATTTGAAAGGTTTTTTGCCTTTCTGTAAGAAGTGGCTTTTGGTTGTTTCTGTAAATTTTTTTTTCACCCTCATATTGATCAAAAGCTGACAGCGATTTGTTTTTGGAGTTAGGAGTACCCTATGAATGTCTTCATCAATGTGTTCGTTGGTAGAATACCAGTTTATTTTTTCCCTACTTTGGACTGTAGTTTCAAAATGGTCGATGATGTGTTTCCGTGAATCGGTTGAATTTTCCCTTTTCTCTTTCTGTAGAGTTTCGAAAGGTTTGATGAGTACGTGCGTCACCTACGGGTTCGCTGTTAAAAACGCTGGTTTTTTTGAGTGTTAACCAAAATGGTTATCGTTTATAATCTGTACATTTTCATGTATCTATTTTATCCTGCAAAGAATTCAAGTACATGGTTCAACGTACGCTAATGCTTGAGTACGATAAAAATTTGCAAAATTTTCAAATTACAAGTATTCTAGAAAAATTTTTTGCAAAAAAATAATAAATGCGTATTTGTTGGAATTCAGTCGCAGAAGTCTGAGGAATCCGAGTTACGTTAGAGTGAATAAGAGTACTTGAAAGTATTTTTTCAACATTTAATCTTAACATTTTCGTTTTAAATTTGAAAGGTTTACTTTCGACAATTTCAATTTGGATATGTGAAAGTTGTTGGTTCATTCAGCAACAGATTGAAACATTGTTCTTACGACTACAAACGTCAATTTTAAGAAAGATCTGTAGGGAAAGGATATCTTTCAGTTTTTCTTGGTTCCTGATGCAATGGTTACTATTTGGTATCATATTGGCAAGGTTAATTTTTTATGGATTTTTTTCCAGTACTGGAAGTATAGGCGTACTCAGGGGGGTTTCTGGGAGTTGGAGTTCCTCCCCCCCTACCGTATACAAAGTCCTTATTAAATATGGATTTTTCTCCAGTACTGGAATTATAGGCGTACTAGGGGGTTTCTGGGAGCTGGAGTCCCTCCCCTCCTACCGTATACAAAGATCTTATTAAATACGGATTTTTCTCTAGTACTGGAATTAAAGGCGTACTCAGGGGGGTTTCTGGGAGCTGGAGTCCCTCTTTCCCCCCTACTGTATACAAAGACTTTATTAAAATGTAAACAAAAAAAATATTGCATAATACAAAAAAGTAATTAATTTTAATGTATAATATTTAATCAATGTCATTTCCCCTTCTCCTATTATTAGAACGAAGCAGTTTCTTTTTGCATGTTTCTGTGGGACTAGCTTTTTTCCTGCGGGTAGGTAGGAAGTCAGCTACCAGAGTATTCCTTTTTTTTTTGCGATGTCGCTTATATTGCGAAGTGTTTTTTTCAATTATTCGTTCAATCTCAAGTTTCGATTTGCACAATGAAAATTCGAAACTTTTGTCAACTCCATCTATACGGTTTTCTTTTTCATAAATCCATCGAGGTAAAAAAATAATTCTTTTGGGTTTGCCGTAGTGTTGGAATTATAGGCGTACTTATGGGGGTTTCTGGAAGCTGGAGTCCCTCCCCTCCTACCGTATACAAAGACCTTATTAAATACGGATTTTTCTCCAGTACTGGAATGAAAGGCGTACTCAGGGGGGTTTCTGGGAGCTGGAGTCCCTCCTCCCTCCCTACTGTATACAAAGACCTTATTAAAATGTAAACAAAAAAAATATTGCATAATACAAAAAAGTAATTAATTTTAATGTATAATATTTAATTAATGTCATTTCCCCTTCTCCTATTTTTAGAACGAACCAGTTTCTTTTTGTATGTTTCTGTGGGACTAGCTTTTTTCCTGCGGGTAGGTAGGAAGTCAGCTACCAGAGTATTCCTTTTTTTTTTGCGATGTCGCTTATATTGCGAAGTGTTTTTTTCAATGATTCGTTTAATCTCGTTCAGATTTGCATAATGAAAATTCGAAACTTTTGTCAACTCCATCTATACGGTTTTCTTTTTCATAAATCCATCCAGGTAAAAAATAATTCTTTTTGGGTTTGCCGTAGTGTTGTACATATGAATACAATTTGGATGCCGTCTCCTCTGATTGATTTTCGTATTTAACGGATTAGAGCTGTGGGTGTCGTCGGGTTCCAGTTTGGGTGGTTTTGTATTATATAGTGGTGTACAGTTCGGTTCGTTGTCCTGAAAGCAGGGGTCTTTTAAGGGTACATATGCAGCAGGAAATTTTGCTTGCCTGGTAAGTTCGTCACCTACGTGTTTCGCAGTCAAAAATGCTGGTTTTTTTGCGTGTTGTCATTTATTCCCCCGTGGGAATGTAGGAAGGGATCACTGGGTGGTACCGGCTCTTTCCCGCGGGGGAGTGAGTGCCTTGTTGATTTTCGTTACGCCTAATCCATGTAATTGCTGAAATTATGATAGTTGCTTGTCTAATTTACGAATTTTATAATTTCAAAACGTTTTACTATTTTTCTCATTTTAAAAATGAAAATTGGAAACATTTTTGCATAGAGAAGTAACATTTATTCATATTTCCCAAAAAAATTTCAATCAGCTATTTCAATAGAAAAAAATTTACACTGAATGAAGAAAATATCCATTGAAAATGGTTCATTGCAGTACGAATAAATTTTCAGTTGAAATAGCTAGTTGATTTTTTTTTGAAATGAATGGAAATGTTTTTTTTTATGTTAAAATGTTATGAAATTTCATTTTTCAAAATGTGCAAATTGGTAGCAGGGTGTGATGGTATAAATTTCATAAAGTAGGCAAGCAAATGCCTACTCTAAGTATTGGGCAATACTAAAAAAACTTATTATATGAAAAAAAGATATAATTTAAATAAAGATATTTTAAAGTAAATAATTTAAATGAAATAGAAAAAAATTTATAATAAAGATGAAAGAAATGAAAAAAAATTTGAAATGAAAAAAAAATTAATTTAAATAAAGATAATTTAAACTAAATAATTTTAATGAAATAGAAAAAAATTTATAATAAAGTAGAAAGAAATTTATTTTAATAATTTAAACTTTGTATTCGGCAATTACATGGATTATGTGTTTTTCTATCGCGTCTTCGTCTTCTTTTTTGGGTTATCCTCAAAAACGTTTCCGCTTCCTTGAATATCGTGATTTTTGGTTGTCGTTTTTCACTGTAAATACGAATTCAAATCAGACAGCAAGAGGCTAAGCGCTTTATTAGTTAGACGCCATTTTTCAGAGGCGATGCTATGCGCCAAAATGGTCGATGATGTGTTTCCGTGAATCGGTTGAATTTTCCCCTTTTCTCTTTCTGTAGAGTTTCGAAAGGTTTGATGAGTACGTGCGTTACCTACGGTTTCGCTGTTAAAAACGCTGGTTTTTTTGCGTGTGTGAATTTTTCTTTTCTGGTGGATTTTTGTCGGTTCAAGTTGAAAACCACTGAACCATTTTTCACGTTCGGGTTGTGTTTGAAAGGTTTTTTGCCTTGTTTTTTGTGAATGGATTATGTGTTTTTCTATCGCGTCTTCGTCTTCTTTTTTGGGTTATCCTCAAAAACGTTTCCGCTTCCTTGAATATCGTGATTTTTGGTTGTCGTTTTTCACTGTAAATACGAATTCAAATCATACAGCAAGAGGCTAAGCGCTTTATTAGTTAGACGCCATTTTTCAGAGGCGATGCTATGCGCCTTATTATTTAGACGCCTCTCTTTTCACTGTAAATACGAATTCAAATCAGACAGCAATTTCTTCCTGGAGTAGGAATAACCTTTCTAGGCCTATTTGTCAAAGGTTTGATTTTTGTTATAGTAAGTCAAGTGAAGTTGTGTTGTGTGAAATGTAGTCTATTTGGTTTGGTAACGAGTCAAGTTCGTAGTTTTTTTCAAAGTCCTAGCCGCACGATGTTCGTCTTTCTTCTCAAGTTTCAGTATAAATTAGAGGGACAAGCTTGATAATCTGTAATAGTCGCTCATTATTATTACAAGGGATTGGTTTGTTTTGGTGTTTCTGAGGGACCTTTCTCCTCTCCCTGCAGGCAGGTTGGAAGGGATTGTCGGGTGGTACCGGTCCCTCTAGTTAGTAATGGTTTTGTAAATTTCTTGTTTCCTTTTATTTGTATTCTTTTGTATATACGGTGAAATGCCAATTGGAGGTGTTTTTTTGCGTTTATTTTGTGCGGTACAATTTGAAATTATATTTATTGTGGTTGAAGCTGCAAACGTATTTTCCTTGTGTTTAATTTGTTCGATACGATCTGTATTTATATTTATTGAAAAATAAATACAAATTGTTTTGTTTAAATAAACGCAAGAAAAATATCGTTGCAGCTTGAAGGACATAAATGTAAATAGAAAATGTATCGAACGAAATGAATGGAAGAAAAAACTTTTGAATTTGTGTTTCACTGTTAATAGAACAGAATACATATACATAGAAGGAAATAATGAATATACAAAGAAAATTTAAACAGTAAAATAACCTGAAAAAATTCAATTCAAGTAGAAAAAAATTTTATCACTATTTAAATCATAATATGAATAGCATGTATGCAAGTTTGGCTGTGCTAGTAATGAGCATTATGTAAATCACACTATCAATACTTTTGGTGTTGTTCTTGAATGAAACCTCTCTCATTTCATCTAAACGTTTTTCTTCTTCATAATTCTATTCGCGCGATTTCGGTTAGTCTGGCCGCACGTTGTTCTTCTTTCTTCCCTACCTTCTTTTTGTATGTTTCTTGGCTACTATCTTCCTCTCCTTTCCCTCTGCAGGCCAGTAGGAAGGGATTATTCGATTCGAGGAAGTATTTTCCAGTAGCTATTTGATACTAGTGCGACAACTGTTTTCAGCTATCAGAGTCTTTGTCTTCTTTGCTGGTCAGTAGGAAGGGATTATATGAGGAGGTATTCTGCAGTAGTTATTTGATACGCGTCCGACAAACATTTTTAGCTATCAGAGTCGTTTTGTATGTTTCTTAGAGACCATCTTCTTCTCCTGCTCCTCTGCAGGCCAGTAAGAACTGCAGTAGTTATTTGATGCGAGTGCGACAACAAAGTTTAGTTATTAGAGTAGTAGTTTTCGTGGTCGTATTTGCGAAAATGTTTCCTTCAAGTCCCTTCTCAATGGAAGTATTCTGCAGTAGTTATTTGATGCGCGTCCGACAACAATTTTCAGCTATCAGAGTCTTTGTGATGTTTCTTAGAGACCATCTTTCTCTCCTTCTTCTTTGCTGGTCAGTAGGAAGGGATTATATGAGGAGGTATTCTGCAGTAGTTATTTGATACGCGTCCGACAAACATTTTTAGCTATCAGAGTCGTTTTGTATGTTTCTTAGAGACCATCTTCTTCTCCTGCTCCTCTGCAGGCCAGTAAGAACTGCAGTAGTTATTTGATGCGAGTGCGACAACAAAGTTTAGTTATTAGAGTAGTAGTTTTCGTGGTCGTATTTGCGAAATGTTTCCTTCAAGTCCCTTCTCAATAATTTGGTCAATTCTATACAGATCGAAATTTATGAATATTTAAAAATCAATATACGAATATTTTTTTGTATGTTTTTCAGAGGCTATTCTCCCCCCCTCTGCAACCACATGATTGTTTTCTTCATAAATCCATTTCCGCTATAAAAATATCTGACAAAATTTAAAAAGGAATTATATTCTAAAAATAATTAATAATTAATTAAAGTTTGAAAAAGGTTGCTGTACGTTTTATTTCTATGGCGGTCGTTCGGAAAGGTTTTTTGTTTTTCGTATAGGCAGTTTGTACTCAGCCATCATCCTGTATTTATTCAATTCGACTTGAGTATTAAGAGCGAAGCCAGGGATTGTATTCTTTTTTGTACTTTTGTTCCTGAGGCAAAAAATAATAATTCCTTTGGGTTTGACGTAGTGTGATATATATGAATAGAATTCGGATGTTGTTCCCTGTGATAGATTTTCGTATTTGACGGATTCGAGGCTTTGGTGTTGTCGGGTTCCAGTTTGGGTGCTTTTGTAGCATACAATTATGCAGACTTTAATTTTGGGGTACGATTTGTTCGGTTGTCCAGCTTGCATTTCGTATTTGTTATCCATTTTGATGATCGTGATAATGAGGCTCGTTTAATGCAAAGTACAAGAAAATCAATAACAGTTGTAGTTGTTTTTGAATTGAAATTAGATAAAGTGTGTTATAAATGAACACAATTCGTATGTTGTCTACTTCGAAATGGTTACTTTGCTCCCTGAAACGTAAATATTTCTCGAATTCTGTAGAATGAAGTAGGTTCAAATTTCTCGTCTTCTTCACGCAATTTGTACTGAATAAGTACAAAATCTTAGCATACACTTTACGCCTAATCTATGTGATTGCCGAATCAAGATATTTGCTTGTCTAATTTTTGAAATTTATAAGTTCAAAACATTACTCTATTTTTGTTATTTTGAAAATGAAAGTTTAAAATATTTTCGCATAAAGTGGCAACATTTATTTACATTTCCAAAAGAAATTCAATCAGCTACTTCAATTTGAAAAATTTCATATTGAATAAAAAATCTATTCAATGATGAAGAATGTTTTTGCAGCACAAAAAATTTTCCAGTTGAAATAGCTGTTTGATTTTATTTTGAAAATAATTGTAATGTTGTTTTTTATGTTGTAAGATGATGAAATTTCATTTTCAAAATGATAAAAATGGTAGTACGTTTTGTAGGTATAATTTTCTTAAATCAGGCAAGGAAAAAAAGTTTGAATTAAAATAATATAAATTGAATAATCGTAATCAAATAAAAAAAAATTTATAATAAATATAAAAGTACTTTAATTAATAATTTCAATTTCTAATATCATGTATTCGGCAATTCCATGGATTATGTGTAAAGTAATCAGCAGTGACTGTTGATTTCTTTGTTGTATGTTAGTATAGAAAGAGACGAAATTATTCTCCTCGATGTTGGTTGAAGCAAACGATTCAGAGATGTGCTTTAGGTGTAGGTAACCTTCCAGTCCATATTATTGTGTTTGTGTATATGTGGGTGGTGCTGGTCCGGAATTTTCTGTTGTCTGAGTAGCGATATTCGACTGTTATTCTTCAAATGATTGGTCTTTCCAACATTTGTTTGAATTCTAGTTGATAGTTTTAATTTCGGTAATCGAAACAAATTACTAAGAACATGTTATAAAAATCAATCAACTTTTAATTGGTTTAAAATTGTGGACCGTTTTACTCTTTCAAATGATTGGTCTTTCCAACATTTGTTGAGTTTGGGGTGATGCTGGTCTTGTGCTGTAGGGTATTGCAAGCTGACCATTTCTCGGTTCTGCATGTTCCACGATAATTGATTTCTGGACCTTTTTACTCTTTCAAATGATTGGTCTTTCCAACATTTGTTGAGTTTGGGGGTGATGCTGGCTCTGTGCTGTAGGGTATTGCAAGCTTACTGTTTCTCGGTTCTATATGTTCCACTATAACTTTGGCCTCTCAATCAATTTTCAACTGGTTTATAATTCTGGACCTTTTTACTCTTTCAAATGATTGGTCTTTCCAACATTTGTTGAGTTTGGGGGTGATGCTGGCCGGGTACATTTCGTCGGCCCCGCCCAAAATGATTTTGGCAATGAAACCTATATACATCGATAGTGCTTCGTTAGTGCAGGATAGTGCACTAAGTTTTATCGTTAGTGCACACCCCCCTCCCGAGTTATTTAAAAAAGTCTTTGGGCGGGGCCGTGGAAACGTGGCCCCGCCCATGTCGATTTTTGGGATGAAACCTATATACATCGATAGTGCATCGTTAGTGCAGGATAGTGCACCAAGTTTCATCGTTAGTGCACGCCCCCTTCTATTTCAATTATATGTTTTTTTTTTGGAATTTTGGGCGGGGCTGTGGAAATGCTGCCCCGCCCATTACGATTTTGAGGATGAAACCTATATACATCGATAGTGCATCGTTAGTGCAGGATAGTGCACGCATGCTCCACGTTAGTGCACACCCCGTAGATTTTTTTCAAATTTTTTAATTTTTTTTTGTATAGTTTTCACTCATTTTTGGGTTTTGAAAAGGTGATATGCCACACCTTCAGGTACAACAAAATGAGGGAAAGGGTTAGGTCGCGGTCGTACCGAGCTGGGCCCCCTTATGTATATGTCTTGGAGATTGGGGGAGGGGGGACAGCGGGACACAGTGGGGCAGATTGAAATTTAGCGCGCCAAAAATCCAATTTTCAGTTGAATTTTTTTTTGATGTCCTGAAGCTGAATTTGACATTGGTCTCTTTTTTTTCAAAGGTCACGCACCCCTCCCCCCGGGGTAGAAATATATATATTTTTGAATTAAATCGTGTTTGGTATCAAAATCATAGGATTTCGATCCGCTGAATTCAATTTGGCATTACTTTTTTTTTTTTTTTTAGAGGCCACGCAACCCCCTATAGGGGGAGATTAATTCAAATTTCCCAGTAAAATCGTGTTTGGTATCGTAATCATGGTATTTTTACCCACTGAACTGTAGGTGAATTTAGAAAAATGGATTGGGGGGGGGCTAAGTCCCAGGTCGATAGCATCAGAAGATTTTTCGGAAAGGTGCTAACTGCAAAATAGGTACAAGGACTCAAAATACGTACCACAAAAATCTTACGAAGAAGTGGGAGGGAGCTTTCTTTGATACTTTCTTCTCAAATAATTTGAGTAATTGTGATTTCTATTTACCTATAACGGAGCGAAGCAAGGGTAAAGATTTGGAAAATTGGATTTTTAATCGCTATCAAAGTGATTTTTTCGTATTTAAATGCTTTCAAAACTCCTATTTGAGGTTATTTTAAGGGGGAGGGGGAGGGAGAACATATTCACAATCAGTGGCATTGTAAGCTTTTTTGGGGAGAGTACAAATTGAGGACGAAGACATGAAGTACCGGAAGGAATTTCGGAGGAAAGGCGCCTTCTTCCTCAAGTTGGCTTAAATAATTTATGAATTGTGATGAGGTTCATGCTCGAGCGAAGCTAGGGTGAAGCTTTGAAAAAAAATTGTTATTATTAATGTTCAGAAAAAACTTTTTTTTTCATGGTAGGTAATACATTCGTGTTTGATTGTCAAACAGTTTGACAATCAAACAGGTATTTTTTGGGAGGGGTATATTTCACTTTTGGGGGGCTAAGCCCCCGCGTCCCCTTAGATCTGTATGCGCTGAACCCGAATTTGGCATATTTTTTTTTCAAATTTCATGTGACCTCCCCTAAGAAAAACCTGAAAAATTATTTCAAAATGTTGAAAGAAAATTGAAATAATACTATTTTATGAACATTGACATTTTGATAAAATGTAATGAGGTCTCTATTCTCTCATCCGTAAATTTCATTTACTTTTGACATATTTATGATTCAAGGTTTTTACACTGAAGAGAAAATTTGAGGAGAATAAATTTGATCCGGACACATTTTTAAGAACACAGTCGCTCGATTTTTTGAATGAATTTTTATTTTATAAATTTACCAAACAATGAAAAGTTTTTATTTTATTTTCTTTCGACTTTTCAGGTTTTCTCCGTTTTCCCCGCTTCTTTTTTTTATACACCTACTCAACAGGAACAGTTTCAGAATTACGGTGAATTTTTTCATTTTCAAAAATGCTTTTGATTTTTTTTTTACACTTTCTTCATATTCCTACAATTTTTGACGTTCGAAAATGTTGAATTTTACAAAATTTACATATTTTTTATTTCCACAAAATTAATTAAATTTTCGCCCTTTTTCAAGTTTTTGTCCGCTTGAATTATCATAGAATATGCCAATCTACCTACTGTAGTGGCGATTTAGAAAAGGAAAATCTAAGGATGCCTGAAACTTGAAAGCACAATATTTTTTAAAATCTTTCGAATACGAATTCATGAAACAACTATTTAAAATTTCAATAGGTTCATGTCTTTTGTATTTCTATTACTTTTGAAATTTTTTTCAATTACATGTGCGCGTGAGAGAAACTTTAAAAAACATGATGTTGAAAATAATCTTTGAAATTTAGTAATTTTCGAGTTGAAATGTTTTTAAAAAATTCTATGAAATGTTTTCAAAGTTTCTCAAAATTTCTCCAACCTGGATTCAGAAAAAAAATAAAAAAATAAATTCCTTGAATTTCTTCTACTTCGAAATTTTTTTCCAATAATTTTGAAATTTTTAAAATAAGTTTTAACTAAGTAAATGTTTTTAAACATTTCTTAAGAGTACCTACCTAAATAATTGAGAAGAATTTTTAAGAACGTAAAATTGAAAAATCTGGTAAAAATATCAAATTTAGTTTTGAAATGAGTAATTTTATCGATGAAAAAATTTATAAATTGAAAATTGAATACAGTTTCGAAAAAATTACAATCAAAACGATTGAAATAAATTTGGACTTGGATCGTTGAAATCTCGTTTTTTGGTTTGGTTCTAGGGTAGAATTGTATTCGATTTTCTACCCCTTTTTTTTTTTACACATTTTACCAAAACAAAAAATGGTAGAGTATCTGTTTAAAAATCTCAATCTTGAAAAAAAATCTTCTCTTCAGTGTAAAAACCTTATTAAATTTACAGTTGAGAAATAGAGATCTCATTGCATTTTATTAAAATGTCAATGTTCATAAATATGTAGCATTATTTCAATTTTCTATCAACATTTTGAAGTAATTAATTTTTCCATTTTTTTTCTTGGAGAAATCACATGACATTTGAAAAAAAAAGCCAAATTCGGTTTCAGCGGGTGAAAATACCATGATTACGATACCAAACACGATTTTACTGGGAAATTTGAATTAATCTCCCCCTATAGGGGGTTGCGTGGCCTCTAAAAAAAAAAAGTAATGCCAAATTCGAATTCAGCGGATCGAAATCCTATGATTTTGATACCAAACACGATTTAATTCAAAAATATATATATTTCTACCCCGAGGGGAGGGGTGCGTGACCTTTGAAAAAAAAAGAGACCAATGTCAAATTCAGCTTCAGGACATCAAAAAAAAATTCAACTGAAAATTGGATTTTTGGCGCGCTAAATTTCAATCTGCCCCACTGTGTCCCGCTGTCCCCCCTCCCCCAATCTCCAAGACATATACATAAGGGGGCCCAGCTCGGTACGACCGCGACCTAACCCTTTCCCTCATTTTGTTGTACCTGAAGGTGTGGCATATCACCTTTTCAAAACCCAAAAATGAGTGAAAACTATACAAAAAAAAATTAAAAAATTTGAAAAAAATCTACGGGGTGTGCACTAACGTGGAGCATGCGTGCACTATCCTGCACTAACGATGCACTAACGATACACACCACGTTTGACCCATTTGGTGTATGGGCGGGGCAGCATTTCCCCAGCCCCGCCCAAAACCCCTCAAAAAGATCGCATAATTACAGTGAAAAGGGGACGTGCACTAACGACAAAATATGGTGCACTATCCTGCACTAACGATGCACTATCGATGTATATAGGTTTCATCCTCAAAATCGTAATGGGCGGGGCAGCATTTCCACAGCCCCGCCCAAAATTCCAAAAAAAACACATATAATTGAAATAGAAGGGGGCGTGCACTAACGATGAAACTTGGTGCACTATCCTGCACTAACGATGCACTATTGATGTATATAGGTTTCATCCCAAAAATCGACATGGGCGGGGCCACGTTTCCACGGCCCCGCCCAAAGACTTTTTTAAATAACTCGGGAGGGGGGTGTGCACTAACGATAAAACTTAGTGCACTATCCTGCACTAACGAAGCACTATCGATGTATATAGGTTTCATTTCCAAAATCATTTTGGGCGGGGCCGACGAAATGTACCCATGCTGGCCTTGTGCTGTAGGGTATTGCAAGCTGACCATTTCTCGGTTCTGCATGTTCCACGATAATTTTGGTTTCTTTCTTTTCAATGGCCGGTCTCTTTCTTTTTTAATGGCCGAATCACCAGTAACGATTCATAGATGTGCTTCAGGGTGTAGGTAACCTTCCAGTCCATTTTATTGTGTTTGTGTATATGTGGGTGGTGCTTATCCGGAATTTTCTGTTGTCTGAGTAGCGATATTCGACTGTTATTCTTCAAATGATTGGTCTTTCCAACATTTGTTTGAATTCTAGCTCTCCCGCAGGAGGTGGCAGTAGGAGTACTCGGCAAATTCGTAGGCAGTGGAGAATTACTCACTTCTTTTACCCTCAAACCACTACTCCTACTAACATTCTCTTTCTTTTTTCAGTTGAAGTAGTGTTGAGTTTGCCTCCTTTAGTTTTTGATTGTTGGGGTCTCGTTGATTTTTGTAGACGAGTTTTTCCTGTTCAATGGTGGAAGCAGTGTTGACTTTGTCCCCTAGGAAATCCTTTCGTAGTTGTGGTCTTTCGTCGCTCATTGACGTTTGTAGTTGTTTTTACTTCGGGATCAGTATCGCTGGTGTCAGGTTGGTCATTCCAATCCAAAGAAGTGTAGAATGTTGTCGAATGCTATTTTTCAAGGGTTTATTATGGCGTTGTTGGTTGGTTTGGTAGGTGGTACTGCCATTCCCTCCTCCGCGGGGATGTAGGAAGGGAGTACCGGGTGGTATTGGCCCTTTCCCGCGGGGGAGTAGTAGTCTTTGGTCTTTCGGATCTCGTTGACGTTTGTAGACGTCTGCTAAACTATCCTCTGGATAATTTAGCAGACGACTACAAGCGTCAGCGAGAGCGGAAAGATCAAAGATATTGATTGCATTTTGTCTTTCGTTGGCCATTCAGCGCTCCCCTTGCTTCTACGGTTCTTCTTTGGTATTTGAAATAAGCCTCATTGGGATGGTTTTCATATTCCGCCAATTCAGTATCCATTTTTACAGCACGTTGCGAGTCAAAGTCTCTGGGATGGTAGGTGGTACTGCCATCCTCTCCCCCGTGGGAATGTAGGAAAGGAGTATTGGGTGGTACCGGCTCTTTCCCGCGGGGGAGTAGAAGGTTTGACGATTATGCAAATGTTGTTCACTTTGTCCATTTTTGTTTCCGTTTTGCTCTACTTATTCGAAACCAATAAAGAGACGAGATGATCTTCGATTTGAGTCGAGGTATAGTTTGAGAAGGATTATCCCGATCCCGATCTGGGATTTAATTGTGTTCTTGTAGAGCGATATTGGGATCAGGATTATTATTCGTTCTCAAATTATATCTCGACTCAAATCGATGATCTTTTCATCTCTTTGGATTACTTAACATAATTTTTCATTCATTATATTCTTGGATAGAACAAAGATATTGATTGCATTTTGTCTTTTGTGGCCTTTCAGCGCTCCCCTTGCTTCTACGGTTTTTGTTTGGTATTTGTAATAAGCCTCATTGGGATGGTTTTCACTTTGTGATGTTTCTTCGATGTACTTCGTAGGTATGTTCTATCGGGTCTCATTGACGTTTGTAGTTGTTTTTATTTCTGTATCACTATCGTTGGTGTCAGGTTAGTCAAGTCTGAATTACACAATTCTGCCAATAATTCAGAATCCATTTTTACAACACGGTCACAGTTTAACACCAATCGGGTCTCATTGACGTTTGTAGTTGTTTTTATTTCGGTATCACTATCGCTGGTGTCAGGATCATGTCTGAATTACACAATTCTGCCAATTCAGAATCAGAATCCATTTTAAAACACAGTTTAACATCAAATTTCCAACAAAACTGTTCTAAATCGAGACGTTTAGCATGTTTCTTCGATGTACGGACTCTGAGGCAGCAGTATACTTCGTTTTTGGATTTTTTCTCAATTTTCTCACAGGAGATAATTTATTTTCGTTTAATATTGACGAGATTTTTGCTGCTGGTGCTTTTAATTTCCATTTCGATACTCAAATGTTTAGTTTATTTATGGATTGCTATCTTGGTTTTACCTCCCTTTTCAAAGCTATTAAAGAGAGTAGATGAATGTCGATTTTACAAAATACACAAACTTAGAATATAAAAAATACACAAATTTAGAATATAAAAAATACACAAATTTAGAATATAAAAAATACACAAACCAATAATTAAAATACACAAATTTTCAAAAGTAATCATGAAAGATCTATGATATCGATTGCATTTTGTCTTTACGACTTTTTTATTCATATATCTGAAATTTTCTATGTCATTATAACTGGTCGGGTTGTCGGGGGTTTACATGGTAGCGAAAACTGAATTGCGCGCAGCAAAAATCGCCTTGTGAGCTTTTAATGTTTTTCTGTCCTGCGTATATTGCGACATCAGTGAACTGCTGATCTTTTGAAAACGTGTTATTTCCAGGAAAAGTGGTTGCAATAGTTATATCATAGTCGAAACTCCAGTTTTCTCGCAAGACATAATCTATTTTCGGTGAAATAGTTGACGATATTTTTGCTAATTTCGTAATTCAGCATCTATTTTCACTCAAATATTTTACGATATTTTTGCTAATTTAAGTAATTCAGCATCTATTTTCACTCAAATATTTGACGATATTTTTGCTAATTTCTGGGATGGTAGGTGGTACTGCCATCCTCTCCCCCGTGGGGATGTAGGAAGGGAGTTTTGGGTGGTACCGGCTCTTTCCCGCGGGGGAGTATAAGGTTTGATAATGTTTGTCATATCGAAATGTTGTTTACCTTTTCCATTCGTGTTTCCGTTTTGCCCCACTTGTTCGAAACCAATAAAGAGACGAGATGATCTTCGATTTGAGTCGAGGTATAGTTTGAGAACGATTATCCCGATCCTGATTTGGAGTTTAGTTGTGTTCTTGTAGAGCGATATTGGGATCAGGATTATTATTCGTTCTCAAACTATATCTCGACTCAAATCGACGATCTTCTCGTTTCTCTGGATTACTTACTATAATTTCTACATAAACTTATGATTAAAAAAAAAAAACCACATATAATTAATTCTTCTCTATAATTTTTTATTCATTATATTCATGCGATTTTCACTTCTTCAGTCTCCGTTTGTATTTGGAATAAGCCCCATTGGGATCGTTTTTTCAGTTGTTGCTTTATTCCAAGTCTTTTAGTATGTTTCTTTGATGGACGGACTCTGAGGCAGCAGTATACTTCGTTTTTTGATTTTTTCTCAATTTTCTCATTAGACATCCCCGCCATCCAGTATACTACGCGCATGTCCATCACGTAATGCAACGCCAACACGAGACTTGGCGTCGTCACAGCGAGTAGTTCACTTTGGTATTCAAAAAATGGTAACGATTTAAATTCGATGTCTTTCAAAGCAACGGGCAGATTCTCGCGAGTCTCGACGAACCGTATTCGTTGTCTGACGAATTACCACCGAACATTTTGATGGACGGATTCTGAGGCAGCAGTATACCTCGTTTCTTGATGTTTTCTCAATTTTCTCATAGGAGAGAAATTATTTTCGTTTCAATATTGACGAGATTCAATTTTCATTTCGATACTCAAATGTTTAGTTTATGTATGGATTGTTATCCCAGTTTTACCTCCGTTTCAAAGCTATTATTATAGAGAGGAGATGATTGTCGATTATAAAAAATACACAAACCTAGAATATAAAAAATACACAAGCTTAGAATATAAAAAATACACAAACTTAGTAATTTAATCATTTCTTTTCAAAATGCAGTCGTGGTACTTATGATACAAAGTCTTCTTTCGGAGTGACAGGAATTGACAATGAAAATAATTCATGTTGGGATGTCTTATAAGATTACGTAGCTGCGGTACGGCACTAGCTGCGGCTGGTCCATGAATTTCACAAATCACTGTTCAATTTCTAGATTTAATAATGCAACATAAGGAATCAATTTCTTCACATTCAATGAATGACGGAATATCCCTAATAGTAAATCTATTCTGATTTTGTTGCTTGCGTAATACCTCGTTTAATTCACATACAAAAAATATTATAATCTACATATATAAAATATCATTTAGATTTAATAATGCAACATAAGGAACCAATGTATTAGCTGTGTGCATTTTTAATTCTGTTTTGTACCACATAGTTTTCTCAGTTCATCATGCAATCGTGTACAAACTTTGGAGTTTTTTAAAATGAGTCAAGTACAGTCGTGTCGCGTGAAACGTAGGTAATAGTAAGTAGAAAGTTTATCGAAATGTTGTTCACCTTTTCTGCTCTTGTTCCGGTTTTGCTCCACTTATTCGAAACTAATATAGAGACGTGATGATCTTCGATTTGAGTCGAGGTGAATTTTCAGAACGATGACTTTGGGATCATCGCGATTATATAATATACAAAAAACTTAGAATATAAAGAATACACAAACTTATAAATGTAATTATTATCATGCAATCTTTTGGCCATTCAGGGGTTTCCTCACTTCTGCGGTTTTTCTTGCAGAATATTCTGTATCATTATCCCTTTCTTGGTTGTTTTACAACCATTATAATAATATATAATATTTCGTTTTAAAGAAGTACAAAATAGAGCTTAAAAATTCACATACTGCAAAATATGAATTATATCTATTTTGATCATGCACTCTTGCCATAGGCCCTTTACTTTTGATTAGTTTCATCGCCATCAGAATGGAGTTGTGAAATGGTTGGCTTTTTAGTGCATTAGTCTCGCTTGAAAATTTACTGTTGGCTGAATTGGAAGATGTAGTAGCCAATTTGATAACGATGATCCCGATCCCGATCGCGGTCTGAATTTTTTTTTTGCAGATCGTTATTGTGATCGGGATCATCGTGATCATCACATTATTTCATTTCTGTTTGCATACATATTGAAAAATTTGAAACAGAAAGTGGGAATCAGTATATGAATATGAGAGTATGAAAATTACATTATTATACACTTGACATAATTTTCACAAATAACTTAATTTTTTTTGGTATCTTGTTAACCTGGAGTTCTAGCATATCGTTATGAGTTTTTAAATATAGTAGCAAGCTTCTGTGGGACAATCTCTACAAACTTTTGGAATCGGCGGGGGGGGGGGTCTTTCGGCTTTTCTACGGTTCTTTATAAAGTGGACTAGAAAAGGGAAGATCCCTTCTTTTACATCCGATGTTGATCATCTGTGCAGTAGCGAAGATGGAAAGGCGATGCTGCAAAATTGTTGAAAATTGGAGACCTCGCTTGAAAATTTATTGTTGGCTAAATTGGAAGATGTAGTAGCCAATGTGATAACGATGATCCCTATCTCGATCGCGGTCTGAAGTTTACTTTGCAGATCGTTATTGAGGTAGGGATCATTGTGATTATCATATTATTTCACTTCTGTTTGCAGACGTATTGAAAAATTTGAAACAGAAAGAGGGAATCATTATATGAATATGAAAATAAGTAAATTACATTATACACTTGACATAATTTTCATAAATAATTTACTTTTTTGTTATCTTGTTAATGAAATAGTTGCCTTTTTAGTGCATTAGTTTCGCTTGAAAATTTACTGTTGGCTAAAGTGGAAGATGTAGTAGCCAATTTGATAACGATGTTCCTATCCTGATTGCGATTTGAATTTTACTTTGCAGATCGTTATCGCGATAGGATCATTGTGATCATTGCATTATTTCACGTCGTTTGCATACATATTGAAAAATTTGAAACAGAAAGAGGGAATCATTATATGAATATGAAAATATGAAAATTACAGTATACACTTGACATAATTTTTACCAATAATTTATTTTTTGGTAGTTTGTTAACCTGGAGTTCAACGATGATTTTTATTTCGGCCGCGGTTTGAATATTACTTTGCAGATCATTGTCGTAATAAGGATCATTGTGATTATCACATTATTTCACTTCTGTTTGCAGACGTATTGAAAAAATTGAAACAGAAAGAGGGAATCATTATATGAATATGAAAATATGAAAATTACATTATACACTTGACATAATTTTCACAAATAATTTATTTTTTTGGTATTTTGTTAACCTGGAGTTGTAGTATATCGTTATGATCTTTTAAATAAAGTAGTAAGCTTTTGTAATATATTATAATTAGGATAAGTAGTTTGTAATTGTGTTGTAGTTGTAGATGTGTAGTAATAAAGTAATTAGGATAAGAAGTTTGTAATTGTATTGCAGTTGTAAAAATGTTGGTTGGTTGCGTAGTAGATAGTAATGCATGTGCAAAGTAATTGCTTTTGGTAGGTGGAGGGGTTTCAAATTGAATATTGAAAAGTTGCAAAGTAATTGCTTTTGGCAGGTGGAGGGGTGCGAGAGTTGATTAATTGAATGCGTGTTGAATTGTTTTTAAATTGAATATTCAAAATTTGTTACAGGTAGCAATTCAGTGAACAATAATTTTGCAAACATAGATTGTAAAATTTGTGCTGTGTTGTGTCGTGGTGAGTAAGAGGTTGTTATTGCTGCCGTGTTCAGCGGCTACGTTGAAGGGATGTTGTAATGTATGTGTTGTTTTATTTTTTCAGAATATTGTTTCGTTGGTTGTTCGCGAGCAGTCGGTGGTGTCGTCCGGTTGTTCTGGGAGCAATTGTTGTAGGGGGTGGAAGGTTCAAGAGTGATCGAGTGTGTGTAGAGTGTCACTGAGTGAGTGTAGAGTGTGATTGAGTGTGTGTAGGATGCCTTCTAAACGGCAGGTAGAGCGGGCTCTGAGGAAAGAGGTGTACAGGGCCCGTTGTGAAAGGGAGGAAGAGGAGAGGGAAGTAAATAATAAGGCGCATAGCCTCGCCTCTGATAAGAGGCGTCTAAATAATAAGGCGCATAGCCTCGCCTCTGACGAGAGGCGTCTAAATAATAAGGCGCATAGCCTCGCCTCTGACAAGAGGCGTCTAAATAATAAGGCGCATAGCCTCGCCTCTGAAAAGAGGCGTCCAAATAATAAGGCGCACAGCCTCGCCTCTGAAGAGAGGCGTCTAAATAATAAGGCGCATAGCCTCGCCTCTGAAGAGAGGCGTCTAAATAATAAGGCGCATAGCCTCGCCTCTGAAGAGAGGCGTCTAAATAATAAGGCGCATAGCCTCGCCTCTGATAAGAGGCGTCTAAATAATAAGGCGCAAAGCCTCGTCTCTGATGAGAGGCGTTTGAATAGTAAGGCGCAAAGCTCTGCGGCAGTAACAACTAATATAGTAAATGAGCATCGTAATTATTTAATGTTGAAAGTGGTTGAACTTGATGCTCTGTCTCGTAATGAGCGGTCTATTGTTGAAAATGTAATTGACGCGGCAAATGTGTTTGTTGAACTGATAGTACCGAAATGTAGTGAATGTGCAATTCTACCCATTGATTGGGGTTTACAAAGTGAACCCGAACACTTTGAGCAGGGAACTGCATTACAGATGAAAGGTTGCTCGGCTGAAGGGAATATCGATTCGCCTGATTCGTTTCAAAGTCTGGAATTGCAATATGGAGAAGCGAGCGGTGACTGTGGAGAAATGGTGCAGTCTAGTGATGGTGTTCAAAGACAGTGTAGCTCGCCAGTAACAAATGAGTACCATTTGAAGGTAGTTTTACCTGACATAGAAAAGTATAAAGCAAATTTGGCAGCAAAACTGGATAGAACAGAAGTAGGTGATTCGCTTATCGAGGCCCACAAACTGTTGAAATGGGTAGAAATGGCGCGAAATGTTCATGTTTTTGCGTTACGTACTGCAATCTGGAAATTGCGGCAGTTAGTTAAGCCGCTTTTGGATAAGAGTGGTGCTGTTGACAGTCCTGTTGAGAAGCAGAAAGTGCTTGCTGGTTTTAATCGACATAAAGCATCGACTGAATCGTATTTTTGGGAATCAGCATATGCTCCTTATGAAATGAATAAGCGTATGCGTGTGTCTGGTGATAAACAAAGGTGTATATATAGGAAAAGAAAGTTGTGGTTCATCAACTGTATTAGCACTTGACGAAGGAGGTGTCGTATACAATGCTTTTCCTTATTTATCGTATGAAAATCCGCATCAAAGGTGGCATTGTAATAGTAAATTGTGTAAAATTTCAGACTCTGTAAGCATTGTTTCTAGATTGCAAAGTGTTTATGAAAAATTTACCAAGGGCAGTCGTTATCAGTGTTTAAAGTACACTGTTATGCAGTTTGATTCATGCCCGAATAAAGAATCGCACGATAATAGCCGGTTGGGTCACCCTCTGTGGTGTCATACTACAAATTATGGTATTACAGATTTGTTGTTTTTGTCAAATTTGAGTTCTCATTATCCCTTGGTGGACCGTGTGTTGAGAAATGCATATACAGTTCGTAGAATTAATGCGAAATTGAACGAAATACTTATTGAGTTGGATGAGTGTAATGTTGTGCAATTAAGAATGTTGGCAGATACGTATAAGCAAACGGGAACGCAGTTTGAAATGCATTCGCAATTGTATGGTTCTTGAGGATGATATTCTCGAAGAATACAAAAAAGGCGTTGCATTATTGTTGAGGCAGCAATCAAATGTTCCGTTATATAGCTGTTTGTCTTGCGAAAGTCTGAAATCTCTGACCGAATTACGAATGGTTGAGAGAATACGGAAAATGCCAACATGTGAAGCGTGGGTAGAAATGTTGAAACGTGCAAAAGCGGAGAATTTGCCAGCAGACTATGTATGTGTGTACTGTTTAAACAGTTTTCGGAAAGGTATGATGCCGGCTACGTGTTTGATGAATGATTTGTTTGTCGAGGAAACACCGGTAGAAATAGCTACTATGAATCAGTATGAAAAAATTTTAATTCAGCGTGCAAAAGCTTTTCAAGTGGTTACAAAATGGGTACTGTTGCTGGACAAAACAAACCAGCTAGTGTGTTGAATCAAAAGTAACGGGTAGAACGTTCCATTTGCCTTTGCCTATAGAGGAAACGTTGCGCAGGTTACCCAAACCGGAGGAATGTTTGAACCCCAACCAAGAAGTATATATATTGGTTAGAGGAATTCCAACTAAGCAGCGTAAGATGTGGGAGTCTTTGGTAAACGTTTCAAAGGTATACGCAGCATTGAAGTGGCTGAAGCGGAATAATTATTTGTACAGAGAAATAAAAATGCCGTCTAACGCTGAACAGTTATGGCAACAGTTTGGTGACAAGGACGCACCTGTACTTGTTGGTACATCAGTTGATGAACGTGACAAAGAGTCGCAGTGTAGTTGTTCCGAGGACGAGGATGAGCCTGAGTCAATGGAATTTCAAAACGAGGCGGAACATGAACAGTTTGTAAACGGCGTTCAGCCTGTGAATTTGAATGCCGAAGGTGTGGCTGGCAATAGGAATGCAGTTGAGCTGTTGCTCGGGTTTGAAAATCCATCCAACGCTTGTTATGCTAATTCTGTATGTCAGAGTTTATGTAGTTTTACAGCCATTACTGCATTGTTGCAAAATAGACAGTCTATGGACGCTTCTCTGATCGGAGAAAGAAGCGCACGTGTGTGTGAAGAATTCTGTAAGGTCATGCAACGTCAAATTGAGCGTTCTGTTTCATTCAATAGTTGTACAAATTTGCGAAAAGAGCTCGGTATGCCGTTTATCACGGAGCAGCAACAAGATGCTGAGGAGTTTTTCGGTTCATTGCTACAGCATGTAACGCGTTTATGCGGCAGAAAATTGTGGTAAAGTCGGCGACAACGATAAGTTGTTCCACTCCTGGCTGTGCGACAGGCACATCACGTATATACGATGAAGATTATTGTTTGAGACTGCTAGTCAACAAAGAATTTGACATACATGAAACTGTTACGAACGGTGTAGCGTTGAAAAGAATCTGTTGTGTACCGTGTGTAATTGCCGTGGAATTAGTAGTACATATGAGATTGTTGCGTCGTCAGATATCGTCGTTTGTCAGTTTATTATTTACGACGTAAAAACTGGTGTAAAGAACGTAAGCGGTAAAAAGATTAGAAATTTTTATAAAAAAGATTTTATTATTAAAGAATTTACGTATAGTCTGCAATATTTAATTTATAATCATGGAATACGTCTAAATGACGGACATTATACGTCAGCGATAAGAGTTGAAGAAAATGTATGGATGTTGACGAATGATCGCAAAGTCAACGTGGCTTCGCCAGTTACCCATTCTGGTGATCCGTATTTGTTGTTTTATAAAAAGAAATCCATCGTGCGATGTGATGAAGTTGTGCCTGTCGAACAAATTGTGCCGGATCCAGTGAACAAAGAATTGGTACCTGTTAGTACAGAGAACGGTGTGCAAATGGAGATTTGCGATGATTATGTCGAGGTCGAGGAAGGCTCCCCTAATTTGCAATTTGAGTCGACTGTTAATGAAGAGGTGTTGCAAAGCGACGGGCATAATGCTGTTGAGTTACCAACTGAGATGCAGTTAGAGAGCTGTGTAAATGAGTCTGGTAACGATCAATGTATTGAAAACGTCGAATCACAGCGAAGCAGGCAGCCGGCAGGTGCACAAAGCGAAAACAGTGAAGCAGCGTTGTTGACTTTGAAGCAGCGAGACGACGAATATTATCAGCAGTTTACGATTCATCAAATAAATGAATCTCGCATCAACAAAGACGCTGCGACGCTGTACCAAATGTTGAAAGTGATGGCGGATGTCATCGACAATAGAGATTTGGAATTGGAAGTAAAGTGTTTCCCCGATCTGTATCCGCACGGTAGTAATGGAATGGGTGTTCGTCGTCAAGTTGCAATAACTGCGTTTGAATACAGTAAACTGAGAATGAGATCGCGTCATAATAAGTTTCACTCAACATTCAGTATATATTTTTCTTGCTGAATTTAACCAATATTCGCCAGTTAGCATCTGGAATTTACCATAAAATGAGCACAGGTACTGAAAAGATGAGCGCTAAACAATTTATTGATAGAATGCGTAATGGAGAATTGGATGAATCGTTGAGTAACGTGTTTGCCAAGCTACGTAATACAGCTCAGTATTGGTATGGACCGCGGCAGGATGTCATGACAATGATTAATGCGTATGGTCCGGCAACGTTCTTTCTTACCTTAAGTCCTTCAGAGTACGATTGGACTGATTTAGACGTCTATCTGAGGCGTATGAATCCAGTGGAGAGTAAAGGAAAATCACTCGCTCAGTTGATAGCGATGGATCCGGTGTCCACGTCTAGATTCATAGATGTGAAATTTCACGCAGTTTTGAATTTTATTACCGTGAAAATGGTCCGCTTGGAACAGTGACTCATTATTTCTGGCGTTTAGAGTATCAAACCAGGGGTTTGCAACATTTTCACATTTTATTGTGGGTAAAGGATGCCCCAGTACTCGGCGTAGCTAGCAACACCGAAGTTGCAGAATTCTTAGTAAAGTATGTAACATGCGCTCTCCCAGATAAGCTGCTTCATTCCCTACTCTCTATCAGAGAGTTAAAAATATCAAACCCATACTCATAATTCGTATTGCATGCGTGCTAGAAAGTATAAAGGTAAAACCGATAGAGTATGCAGATTTTCGTTTCCTCGGGTAGAGAGTAAATCGGTTACTATACGTTCTGTTGAAAAGTCAATATATGGCAGACGTAACTTGAAACCAAACAGTAGATTGTACGATTTACCGCGTACCGAAAACGAGACTTATATCAATGACTATAACGCTGTCATTTTGCTTGTTTGGCAAGGTAACATGGATATCCAGCTGATTTGTGAGAAGTCAAGAATTCTGAGTCAATATATCACAAAGTATCAAACAAAGGAGGAGAAAAGTTATAATGTTGACATGTTTGCGGACATGAATTCTAATAAAACGTTGAGCAGTAGTCTTTGGAGTATTGCAATGAGAAGTTTGAATAGTTGTGAATGTGGTGCTCTAGAGGCCGCTGATACCTTATTAGGTCATGGTTTACATGGGAAAGATAAAGAAACGGTTATTCGTTACATCAATGTTTATCCTATACGTCAGAGGAAAATTAAAAAGTTGAAAGATATGGAAGAGTTGGATCCGGATTCTACGGATATCTATTGTAAAAATTTTGTGGATACCTATTATCCAGATAGACCAGCAGCGTTGGAGAACGAATGTTTGTACAATTTTGCAGCCAATTACGAGGTTGTGCAACGCGAAGGAACAGAAACGATGTATAAATTTGCTCACGGTTATTTAAAAAAGCGTTCTAAGCCGCATCATAAAGCATACCATATTTCGGGTGAAATCCGAGCCTGAAAATTATTTCTTTTCATTACTGTTGTTGTTTAAGCCGTGGCGAGTAATGACAGACTTGAAAGGCGAACACCTGACTTACATGGCTGCCTTTACCGCTGGTATGGAGGAGTATCCGCAGGCAGTGGAATATCACGAAAAACTGCAAGATATTGCCAATGGAAAAGAAGACGTTGAAAATATGGTACGTGAACTTGCAAATCGCGATGAACAAGGAGTCGATCCTGAAACACAGGCTGAGCAAAGTGCAGAAGCCGACGAGTTGTTGCAAGCTTTGCAGGAAATGAAAGATATTTACGATCAGGATGACGGTGAAAGTTTGGAAGACATGATTGCCGGTTTGAACGAAGAGCAAAAAGAATTGTTTGATGAAATGGTTGCCGTGTTGGAGAGTCCGGATAAAAGAATACGGAAATATGTTTCTGGTGTTGGAGGAACTGGAAAATCTCACGTAATTAAACTGATAGTAAAGTATGTGCGTAAGGTACTGAAAAAGGATGTGGCAGTTTGTGCACCGACAGGTATTGCAGCGTTTAATATCGGTGGTGTTACTATACACAAGTCACTTCAAATAAAAGTTGAGCAAGGTGATATACCGCCGTATGAAAAGTTTAGAGACGATGTATTGCAGATTGTAAGAGCATTTTTTGAAAATACAATTATGATCATTTTCGATGAAGTATCGATGGTGTCTAACATACTGTTTTACTATATTCATCTGAGATTAAGCGAAATCAAAGATACGATGAATGATCCTGATGGCTGGTTTGGTAGATTGCACGTGTTGTTCTTTGGTGATTTGTGTCAGTTACCTCCTGTATTGCAGTTGCCAGCATTTTGCGATCTAAGCACAAAAGCGATGAACAAGTATTTGAAATGTTTGTTTGCAAAAAATCTGTGGAAAGATTTGTTGTCGTTTAGCGAATTGACGATTAATATGCGTCAAAAAGACGATCCCGCATACGCCGAATTGTTGCGTTTAGTGCGTATCGGTATAACTACGAAAGAGCATAATGAAATGCTTCGAAAAAGAGTGATGAAATTTAAATCTGAAACTGCGGCCGGTATGTTAGAAGAAATCTGCGATAAATTTGCCGAGCTTCCGGCAGATACTGTGTGTGTATTACCTTGTAAACGTCAGTGTGCATTTATCAACCAAAAATGATGGATCGTTTGAATGGTGATGAAATTGTGTTGGTAGCTGATGATTCGATATCCGGACAAGGAGCACGTACGCAGCGGTGTGAGAAAGCTGTTGAAAAGTTGTATAAAGAGAATAATACTGATCACAGTGGTGGCCTTGAAAGGTTTGTTACAGTAAAAGTGAATGCCAAAGTAATGGTGAGAAGAAATATCGATCCTACTAATGGATTAGTGAACGGAGTAGTTGGTACATTGAAAGAGGTTAAACGAGATTCTAGTGGCAATCCTGAAACGCTTATCATTATTGTTGGTAATGAGGTGTTAGAAGTTCCTAAAGTTAGTGGCAAGTTTCATATATTACCTAATGTCACAATTACACGGACCCAGTTTCCAATAGTGATTGCTTATGGAATAACTATTCATAAATGTCAAGGTTTAACGTTGAATAATATAATTACAGATATCGGCGAAAGTGTGTTTGCCAGCGGGCAAAGTTATGTGGCGTTATCTCGAGTACGGTCGTTGTCAGGCCTGACGTTGATAAACTACAGTCCGCTTGGAGTAAAAGTGTCTCGTAAAGCTATTTTAGAATACGATCGTTTGTACAAACTTAATAATAAAAGCTTTCTTTCAGAGTGGCAACAATTAAGAAAGAAACACAATTGGTACAAGACTAAAGATGTTGTTTGGTATCGGGATGAACAGAATCCTGTACGGGATGCTATACAAGAAGATGTAGCTGCAGCGGTGTTGCAGGATCCTGAGGAAGTGGTACCGCCTCTGTTCACGCAAAATGAAGAAAATGTTTCTTACGCTACCGCTTATATGTCAGTGTTTGTTTTGTATAACTTCAATTGTGAAAACATTCAACTAATAAACGATGAACAGTACACTACCGATGATTATTGTATCGATGAGATGGCTAAGCCTTTACACACGGATAATGCTGCAGATCACGAGTTCATAAATGCTCTAATGAGGTTGTGTGTGCAGTACGAAAGCAGCAAAGTGCTGATCTGAGCACAGTCGAGCTGAGAAATTGTTTAGGCGAAAAGTATATAACTGACACTGAACAGAACGTTGTACAGTGTATGTTGGATATAATTAAACGTTGTGCATTTATACGGAACTTAACGAATATTGATGTCAACGTTGTTGATAAATGGTTGGGGCAGAATTGTGGATCTACCGCGACAGAGGGGTATAATTATTTTACGCTGCCTCTGCAGGTGCAAAACAGAAATGTACTATTCAGCAGTTGGTAGATTTCTCCACAAAGTGGGATGCATTTGAGAAAGATCAAGTGTACAGCAGAGTTTGTGGGCAATGCAACGAGCAGTGTAGAACTAAACTTACTGTTTCTGCCTCATCTCAGATTCTCATATTAACTATAAAAATTTGGGAAACGATGGTTGACCCTGGCAGAGCAAGTATATCAAAAGTGCCAAACACGGTAATTCAGTTGAATAATGATCGCTATCAATTGAAGTCGGCCATTTTCGAATCAAATACTATCTCTGAAAATAAAACCGTAACATACTACCCAGTGGTGAGAGTAAACAAAAAATGGTGTATTGTCCGTGATAGGATAGAATTTATTAAATGGCCAAACGGTAGTAAGAATGTGAGGCTTTTGTTCTACGAGAAAATCAGTAAGCAAAGAAATCAGCGAAAACAGTAGGTTTGCTGTACAAAGAGATTTAAAAATGCAATAACATTATAATCTAAGTTAGAAACGACGTAATAAAAAAGATGATATCCGCGAAAAATAAACTCCGCCAGAGAAGTTGGAGTCCCCGCCCAAGATCGTCTGTAACGCATATGTAAACTTTGCTGCAGAGTAGCAGTGTTACCAACGTAGTAAAATAGTTAAACGTCTACAAAGGAAAAAATATTTTGCTGGGTCTCCGAATAAAAAGGAAACTCATGTAATGTAATTTAATTATATAATTAATTTTTGATAATAAAATGTTATGATATGTTGGTGAGATCCGCCCTGAAATACATCCACCCGCTTCACCATGAAAATAAATGTTTGTTTAAAATAAGTCAATTAAAGTAGGAAAGAGGCATGATATGTTTCGATGATATCCGCCCTGAAATACATTTCCTATCTTCGCCATGAAAATGATCGACATTTCAGTTACATTTGTTTAAAATAAATCAATTAAAGTAGGAAAAGGGTATGATATGTTTTCATGATATCCGCCCTGAAAAACATTTACTAGTTTTGCAATGAAAATGATAGACATTTGATTTTTTATAATCATGTTCACATCAGCAATATTTCATTTTCATTCATGGTAACCTGTTCGACTTCTTCTTCGGTTATTTTTTCTTCTCTGAATTTAAATTTTGATTTCGATTTCTTCTTCGGTGAGTTTAAATTTTGTGACATCAGAAATATTGAAGAAAAATTGGAATCCGAAATCAATTTCCTTTATGCTTCTTGTCTTTCGCAAGTGCTGCTTTGGTTCGTGAACAACAGAATGTTGAGTATGATTTGATATGGAAATGTTGTGATATGGAGCAGGAATCCGCCCCTGAAGCACTTGCTTGTGTTGAAAAATTTGTTGAAAAAAAAATTTTGCTAAAAAAGGAGGGCGGTTCGCCCTCCATGACTCTTGTTACTATTTCCATGTGTAAGTGGTAGAGCGAACCGCTCTCCTTTTTTAGTAAAATTTTTTTTTTCAACAAATTTTTCAACACAAGCAAGTGCTTCAGGGCGGATTCCTGCTCCATATCACAACATTTCCATATCAAATCATACTCAACATTCTGTTGTTCACGAACCAAAGCAGCACTTGCGAAAGACAAGAAGCATAAAGGAAATTGATTTCGGATTCCAATTTTTCTTCAATATTTCTGATGTCACAAAATTTAAACTCACCGAAGAAGAAATCGAAATCAAAATTTAAATTCAGAGAAGAAAAAATAACCGAAGAAGAAGTCGAACAGGTTACCATGAATGAAAATGAAATATTGCTGATGTGAACATGATTATAAAAATCAATTGTCTATCATTTTCATTGCAAAACTAGTAAATGTTTTTCAGGGCGGATATCATGAAAACATATCATACCCTTTTCCTACTTTAATTGATTTATTTTAAACAAATGTAACTGAAATGTCGATCATTTTCATGGCGAAGATAGGAAATGTATTTCAGGGCGGATATCATCGAAACATATCATGCCTCTTTCCTACTTTAATTGACTTATTTTAAACAAACATTTATTTTCATGGTGAAGCGGGTGGATGTATTTCAGGGCGGATCTCACCAACATATCATAACATTTTATTATCAAAAATTAATTATATAATTAAATTACATTACATGAGTTTCCTTTTTATTCGGAGACCCAGCAAAATATTTTTTTCCTTTGTAGACGTTTAACTATTTTACTACGTTGGTAACACTGCTACTCTGCAGCAAAGTTTACATGTACGTTACAGACGATCTTGGGCGGGGACTCCAACTTCTCTGGCGGAGTTTATTTTTCGCGGATAGCGAATTTCGAGATTTCAAGTGAAACGATCGCGAAAAGGGAGTTTATCTAGGTATTTTGGACAGCTAAACACAGATTCGACGTTGCACGAAATGCTGAAAAATGTGAAAGAATCAGCTAAAAACATTTTTATATAGTAGAAAATTTTCTTCACAACAGTTGAAATTAAAAATTGTTGAAAATCTAGCAATAAAATGGTCATAACTCCGAAATAGAAGGGGGGGGGGGGGGTTGAAAATTTTTTAAGATTTTTTAACATCAGAGGGTACCCTTTGGGAAGGTTAAAGCGAAAATCCAACCCATGGCCAAAATCACCCCTTATCCGGTCAGACCCTCTGAGCAATTCAAAGTTTTTAAGGTGGTTTTTTAGAATAGAATGCATCACAAAAAAAATCTAAAAAAATTTTCAAAAATTGGTCACCACTCCCTATATACTTACCCCACATAAATTTCGGAATTATTGGTCCATTAGGCTCCGAGATACGATTTTTTGACGAAAATTCGCTATTTTGGGGGTGGGGGTAAGGGGGTAGGGTGAGTTAGGGAGTGGAAAAAATTTTCTAAAATCATTTTTTAGGGTCCTTAATAATGTCTGCTGGTTAGTTTCAAAAAGTAGCGCTTGGGCCGATTCGCCCATCATCATATCCAGGGATACCCTTTGTTCAAAATGTCGTAGTCATGGGAAATGGGTGAATATTGATCAAAATTTAATAAAAAGCGAGCATGAATGTATTTTTAGTGAGAAAAAAAATGAAAAATACGAAATTGATGGTAAAGGCATAATTTTAAAGTAATAAAACGACCGATTTATCAGTTTTTCGGACGCCACATGTAAACCACCACTCGAAAAAATCTGAAAAAATTCTGAGTGGTGTAAAATGGAGTGGAAAACATGAAAAAAATTTTTTCTTTATACCCCGCGCCAAAACGGTGCTCCCAGGGCGATTTGAAATTTTCAAAGTCGAATTCAAGGTCATTGGAGTGGTCGAAAAAATCTGAAAAAATTTCAGGGCATTCCCCTCTAGTACCACTACCTTTGTGCCAAGTTTGGAAAAAATTGGTTGAAAACTCGAGGAGATAGAATTTTTAAGAGTTTTCAGCTTGAAAACCGTGTATTTTGACCCCCCAGCCCCCCAGGGGTGCGATAAAAATTCGCTCATGCGCTCTAAAATCATCTTTTACCATGCCAAATCGAATGGCATAAGAATTTGGTCAAAGTTCGACCAAGGGCTAATTGACCCCCTTACCACACCAGAGCCTTTCTCAAAGCTTGGGCCTCGCTTCGCTCGAGCATAAAGAACATCTCAATTATTTAAATTGTTTGCAATAATTATGCAAAAAAAAAGCCTCCATCTTGGTAATCCAAGTCACCATTCCCACTTGTATCTTCCCAAAGAAAGCTTCTGGCAATATTGGTTGAAGTTTCTGGTTATTTTTTCGTTTTTTAAGGTCATATGTAATAAGTGGTTTAAAAGTTGCTTGTTCTAAAATTATACACCTTTATCGAAGTCTTTTCTCAAAATATTTTACGCAAATTGTACATGAACTTGATAACACCCGTGTAATTATGATTTCTTGATACATTTACGAATGAAAATGTTTCAAATTAGGAATTTGTGTACTGTTCTCATAGTGTATTTTTTTGGTGGTAGGGGTGAGGGGGTATTGTGAAAGGTGAACTAGAAATTTCTCAAAAAAAATTGGAAGTTTGCCCCCCCCCCCCGATGAGAAATTCTTGGTGACGCCACTGATTGAAGATGTGCTCGAATCGCAGCTTCGCAACCTGTCTCGTGGCGTTGTAACTTCGAAATCGTAAGATATTCAAAATTTCGAAACCGAAATCAATTTTTAAACTCAATTTTTTTTCGATTCTGAAAATGGTTTTAATTTTTAATCTCCTTTTCTCCAGATATTATTCAACTCTAAAGAATTTTCCTCAAAATATTTTTCTACACTAAAATTTTATATCTGGAATAACCGTTTACAAACTCTGAAATTTTTCCTTAATTTTTTTCAGGTAGGTAGTAGGTACAATTGGTACATACATGATAATTTTTCAACTCTGGCATTTTTTCTAAAAATACGTATTTTTCATTTCTCAACACTAGAAATTCAATCACAAAATGAAATCTTTTCTCAACATTTTTTTCAGCTCAGCTAAAATATTTTTCCAAAATTATTTTCCAGCCCTGAAATTTTTAAAATAAAAAAATATTGAAAAACATTCTAAAATGTAATGTGAGAAAAATTCGAGAAAATGTCAAGTTTTTAAAAATTTCAAGATCAAAAATGGGATTTCACAGTTGTTAATTCAAGTAAATATTTAATATAAAATGAAAATTTTGGCAAAAAGTGAAAATCGAAGAAATTGAAAAAAAATCTTGGAGCTGAGATAAAATTTTAAAGAAAAAATATTGTAATTGAATTTTTTTCTTTTTTTTTCTCTCAATTCAGATCGTTCAAACAATTTCTAATAATTTTGGGACCTTCAGAGGTTGGTACCATTTTTTTGACTCATTCTTGCAAATTTTATCTGAAAAGATAGGGGGAAAACATTTCAAGGAAGTTAATTTTGTTTGAATCAGAGCTGTGAGAACGATGAAATTTTGGTTCCTGTTCCTATTCTTGTTCTTTCAATCTTGTTCTCATTCTCATTCTTTATTCTTCAGTCCTCATTCTTGTTCTTATTCTCAAAATTTTTGGGGTTTCTCACTCCTTGAAAATAAATGTTTTGAAAAAAAAATGGATCATCATGATTTAATGTGTTTTTGAACCAAAAAAAAACATTAGTAAGTAAATTATAATTCAGATTTTTCGCTTTGATTAAAATTTCTCCTTTTGGAATCGGCCTCTAGCTTCTTATTTTTCAACCTACTCCCTGCCTCATTTTTGATCCTTGATTTTCAATGAAATTCAACTGCATTTTTGCTCATTTCTATTTCAACTTTTCTCCAAAAACCAATTTATTCCAACAGTTTGTTTTTTCTTAAAGAATTTATCTTCAAGCAAGTTTTCTCCTAATGCACTAGCCATAGAAAATTTACGGTTGAGAAAATATATTCTTCGCTATTAAAATTTTATCTCATTTTCTATATACCCAGGTACATATGTATTTATAATCAAATTTCAGTATGTTTTAACTTGCATTCTCTCACAAACGACGTCTCCTTTTCCTTCATCAACTTCAACTTTTATCTCTCTGCATGTTAGTTTCAGGTACCACACAAAGAAGTTTTAATTGCTATTCAAATTACGCCAGTAAGTTACGTATACGTATGTACTTTATGACTCTTAGCAGATCCACATCTACATACTTTTAAAATGGAGAACACGATGCGGGTAAATCCATCATCTTCCACAGTGCAAACAATACGTATCTCGGTATTAAGATCACGTGGAACCTCGACTGTTGATTTTTAACAAACGATAAGGCGAAAAACATTAAACTCTCGAGTACCCGCCAACGAATCAATAGCGGAATCGGAGCATTTGACGGAATGCAACCTTTGATACTAATTAAATTTGACGGCTCGGCGAACACGGTAAACAAACGTGGAGTTAAATTTATTGTAAATGTAATTTATTTTAGGTAATGAATGAACTTTCTAATCTCATTAGTCATAAAACTCGACAACGTACGGAAAGTTACCTATCCTTTGCGACTTGAATATAATTTCACTTTAAATGTTTACCAAGTCGACTGTGTTTTCCGTTTGTCGAGAGCGGAGTAAGAGAGATTTCGTAACAAAATGAACTGTACGAGTGCCTTCCAGCGAACGGCGCCGTGAATAAAAAATAGCGAATTTCTACCTTTATCGTCATCCGACGAGTATCTCGTTTAAAAGGCGAGTCAGGTGTGCTAAAAAAATTTACTAAAAATTCGATTATTTTTATTGAACTTGCGAAACTACGCGGCGGCCAAATTTTATAGTACCATTTGGACGGATTTTTTTTACTTTTTTTTCGGCTCTACGGTACTTTCATTCATAAGTTGGTTTGGTCATTATCGTTTATCTTCATTGTACACGTTACATTCTGCCGGGTAATAACCACGTCGGTGTAGTCTTAAAATGAGCAAAAGTTTTCTTCAAGGTTGTTAGATTGAAGTTAACGGCCATTATGTCGGATAAAAGTCATTTCGCTCATGCTAAAACTTGCCAAATAACGTTAACATCAAACGCCAAAACATATGCTAAGAATTAACTCAAATGCTTATGACCCGCGAGCCCTGCCTCGTCTGTGGCCTTCGTATACCGCGTTTTCTCGGCTCTCGAATCGTCTTCCATAATTCGACGATATTTTTAATTTGACGCCCGAAAGACGTAGTTGTCAGTTTGGTTGCTCGAACCACCGACACAGGCATCTGTTTGCGTTGTATCAATGTCGATTGTAACGAAATCTTTTCAGCCGTCGCCGAGTCACCTCTTATACCCTCCTGCCCGTCGATTTCGATTTATACCACTAACCGCTATTTCGACGGGTACGTTAGCGTTATTTTGGGGCGAGAAGCAGAAATATTACGGGTTTGTTGTGTAACCGCAGCAGCAATCGCTTTCCGAGCTTTATTTTATTGGCACCCCGGCTCGTACAATACGATGAATTAATAATTTAAATTAGGTATTCATTTTTGTTTCGCCGCGGCGCTCAAAAATTGACGGGGGTTCTTTATATATTGAGGTGGATATTATGAGTTTGTCGCGTGATTTATTTTCGGTCCGGAATCGAGAATCGAAAAACAGTTAATTTGTCGCGTCGCAGAGAATTATATAACAAATGTCGAAGGATTTTGACGACGGAGGAAGGGAATTTACAATTTTTGAATCGCAATGCCCTCTTCACCCTCCGCCTTCCAATAAAAGTATACTTGGGTGGATAAAGTGGTGGAAAATGTCGAGAATTTTACCGCTGAGTAGGCAAAAAAACGCTGGAATGGCTATTTTACTCGCAATATTCTCAAGATACACTGAAGATTCGCGATTCGTAGAGTTCCAATTTTTTCCAAGTCCAAAAATATTTTTGAAAAATTCTATCACACAAACTTTGAAAATTTTTTACAAAAATTCTGCATGAATTCTGTAAAAATTCTTTTAAAAAAATTCTTCATGAACTCAGGAGAAATTCTGTACAAAAATTCTACGTGGATCCTACAAAAATTACGTCCAAATTCGAAATTCTGCTAAAAAAGATGCATGCAGCAAAAATGCTAAATCGACTTTGCTAAAATTCTGCTACAAACTCTGCAAAAAATTTTTCATGAATTATTCTACATAAATTCTGTATGAATTATATAAATATTCCGCAAAGATTCTACAAAAACACAGAATTCTGCAAAAATTAATTCCAAATTTTGCAACAAAAAAAAAAAGGGGACTTTAAGGAATGCTGTAAAAATGCTGAATCAATTCTGCTAAAATTTTGGCCCAAATTCTGCAAACATTCTACAGAGAAATTTCTCATAAATTCTACTAAAATTCTGTGTGAATTCTGTGAAAATTCCGCGTGGAATTTACAAACATTCTTCTCGAATTCTGCCCAAATTCTGCGAAATAACTGCAAAAAATTCTACATGAATTCTACAAGAATTCGGTCCAAATTCTGTAAAAATTCTGCAAGATACACCAAAAAATGCTGCAAGAATTCACTAAAAAAATTCTGCAAGAATCCAGTAAAAAATTTGCAATTATTCTTAAGAATTCTATAAAAATTCTGCAGGAACTTTGTGAAAATTCTGCAAAAATTCACAAAAAATCCTGAAAGAAACCAGTAAAAACCCTGAAAGAATCCAGTAAAAGTTCTGCAAAAATCCAGTAAAAATACTGCAAGACTTCCGTAAAAATTCTGCAAAAACTCACTAAAAAAATGCTGCAAGAATTCAGTAAATATTCTGCAAAAATTCAGTGAGAATTCTGCAAGAGTAAAAATTCTGCAAGAATTCAGTAAAAATCCTGTAGATCCTGCAAGAATTCGCTAACAAAAAAAATCCAGCAAAAATTCAGCAAGAATTCTGTAAAAATTCTGCAAGAGTCGTAACTGCGGTAAAACAGAACGGGATACCAGAAGGATCTAAGGGGGAGAAGATGAAAAGCTAGATGTGTCAAAAAATTTACATACATAATCAGCGTTGCAAAAACAAAATGTTCAAGTTTTTTGGTACCTTAGTTAGTTTGACAATTCACTAAAAATTTCTGCAAGAATTTTGTAAAATTCCTGCAAGAATGAAGTAAAAATTCTGCAATCCAGTAAAAATTTTGCAATAATTCTGTAAAAATTATTCAAGAATTCCATAAAAATTCTACAGGAACTTTGAGAAAATTCTGCAAAAATTCACTAAAAATCTTGAAAGAATCCAGAAAGTCTTGCAAGAATCCAGTAAAAATTCTGCAAGACTTCGGTGAAAATTCTGAAAAAACTCACTAAAAAAATCTGCAAGAATTCAGTAAAAATTCTGCGAGAATTCAGTAAGAATTCTGCAAAAAATCAGTAAGAATTCTGCAATAGCAAAAATTCTGCAAGAATTCAGTAAAAATCCTGTAAATCCTGCAAGAATTCTGTAAAATTACTGCAAAAATTCACTAAAAATCCTGAAATAATCCAATATAAGTCCTGCAAGAATCCAGAAAAAATTCTGCAAGAATTCAGAAAACTAAGAAATGTTGCAAGAATTCAGTGAAAATTCTGCAAAAATTCAATAATAATTCAGCAAGAATTCAGTAAAAATCCTGTTAGAATCCACTAAAAATTCTGCAAGAATTCAGTGGAAATCCTGCAAGAATTCTGAAAAAAATGCTGCAAGATTTCACTAAAAAATGCTGCAAGAATTCTGTAAAAATTCTGCAAGAACTGGGTGGAAATTTTGCAGGCATTTTGTGAAAGTTCTGCAACAAATGCTGCAATGAATGACGCAAAAATTCTGAATGGTTAATTTTGCTAAAATTCGGCATGAAATCTATGAAAATTTCATTTTGATTCTACAAAAACTCTGCGGAAATTGGTACAAAAAAATGCTGCATAAATTCTGCAAAGAACGCCATCCACATGAATTTTGCGAAAGTTAATCCTGCCCAAATTCTGCAAAAAAAATGCTGTTTGAATTCTGCAAAAAAAAATCTGCATGATTTCTATAAAAATTCTGCAACGTATGCACCATTTTTTGGAGGGTTTTCTAAATTAAAAAAAAATCCAAAACTATATGGATCATGAAATTTGAGAGTTTAAAATAAACCCACATCAGATAAGCACGTCCAAGGAGTCAAAATTATTATTTTTCATTTTACCAGCTAAAATTTACACATTGCAGTCGTCTTAATTACATGATTAAATTTTTTTGGAAGGGTCTCTAAAAAAAATTTTAAATTAATCAAAGCAAAATTAACAGACAGAAAATTTTTGGTTTTCAAAGCAAAATCTTTAGGTACCTAACTAAAAGGCATCACGAAAAGCTTCAAAAATCGAAAACAGGGAAGAGGATTTTTTTTATTTCTAGGATTTCTGACAGCATAAATAAAAAAAATCTGAATAAGTTTTAATTTTTTTTTGGTCATTGATACAATTGAGCTGGAGTACCTATCGGGGTTTTCAAAATTAAATTTTTGATACCCAACAACTTTAAAACATTCCTCTAATGTTTCCAAATTTGATACCTAAACAAAATTACAAAAATAATTTTTCAATTCCTCGATGGAAAATTTCGAATCACCCTATAAAACTTAAGCGAGCATTTGAGACGTCGAGTAGGTAATTCAGTAGTATCAATCATAAACTTATCTTCATGGGAATTTTTATTTATTCAAATCAAGGTACTTATTGGATAAAAATTTCTTTTAAAATGACCCTTATTTATAGCCTCCTTCTACGGCGATAGAAGATTCAATAATGCGATAACATTAAGTATACAACGTTCTGTATTGCTTTCTGGCTATAAAACGCTAATCATTAGAATAGTGTTTTCAAATAAAGGTACCTATGCGCTTTCACGAAAAAAAAAAAGTTATAAGGAAAAGATGTGTAAAACCCGATTAAGGATAAAATACTCGGAGTTGTTTACAGATTACTTCCTCGTTTTCATTTGTTGTACGTACTTGAAAGGTACCTTTTCACGGGTAAATTTTCTAAAGTTCTTCGTATACTAGAAATGATTTGAATACCGTATAAAAAGGTTACTGCCAGATCAAAAGGTGCAAGCTAGGTCGAATAATAAAAGTCATATATAGGCAATATAAATGTTAAAAACTTTTCCTCGCGTTTATTCCTATAAAACTATATTCGTACCCTTACTTCGTATTATACGTTCTAAAATTGTTAAAACGTCTTTACTAATCGATGCGAAGAACATTAAAGTTAGAAGTATACACAATTCCCTAAAGTAATAAAACAGAAATATTGTATTTACATTTTCTCGAATCAAGAGAATGAAATAAACTTTTAAAGGCTTGAATTTTTTCAATTAAAACTAAGCGGCTTCCAAGATTGTTCATTTTATTATCGCGACGACGATGGCGAAAAATTTCAAAAATTACGCCTTTTTGAATCCAGTAATACGAATTAAATTGCCTATTTGGAATTTTTTTCCCCCATCTATGAAAATTTTCAAACTTATATGCGCGTTAACGCTACGTGATTTTTATTTCGTCCATTTTCAATTCAATCGAAGCGTAAAGTTGGAATTCATTTCGACGTCTTCGTCATCATAGGTATATTTTCTTTGAGCGAAACTTGAATTCCCGAATCCAACGACCGTTAAGGATTTTATTAATAATTCATATCGTCTGCTTTGAGCAACCGACAAAAAAATTATTGTATCTGTGTTGTGGAAAATGAGCAGTTATTTTTCGACATGAAAAGTAAATAATAGCCGAGTTTTTCCAGCCCAAGTTTAAATAACAAACATTTTTCGTAAGAGCTCCAAAGGAAAAAAAGTTGAAATAAAAGAAAACTTTCGTAGTATAAAAAGAAAAACAATTTTTTAATTAATGTTTTCATTTTGTTGCGAAGTAAATCAAAGATTTCAGATTATCACGTACTCTCGATGAAACTTTTTCCTTTTCTCATATTTTTCCCCCTTAAGTTTATATAACTTTTTAATGCATCAGAGAGATGAGTTCTTTTACGAGTTGGGTCAGCGAGTGAGTGTTTGGTCGTACGGTCATGCCGAATTCAATTTTATTCGCGAGAAAAACTTATTTTTTGCAAGTGTGACTTGTTGATTTGGGAATTTGGCCGGAAATGGGGAACGGTTTTTCATTTTAGATGCCTCGATGTTTTTTTTTCTTATATATTTTTCTACTTGATTTATACGATATTGTGCGAAATTGCTCGCTGGTGTAGAATTTTTGTTTCGAAATGAAAAAACACCGCGGTCGGCTTAGTTTTTAAATATTTCATCGGCTAGTTTGGTGAGAAAAATTTATTTTTGGAAATCGAATGCAGGATTCAAATTTTTATTGAAGATAGATGATTTTTGGTGAAAATTTAAGTTCGAAGATTTTTTGAAAATGGGAATACATGATGAATAGTTCTCACAACCTTTGTCTTATTTCGAAAATGAAAGGATAATCCGTCAATTTTACGTGAAGATTAATTATTCAAACATATCGGATCTTTTGTATAAAACTGGCATTTTTTTTTTTTTTATTATCAAACATCGAAAACTTACACAGTTTAACATGGTATCAATTTCAAATTCCCCATGGTTGAGAAAAATTATGATTTTTGCCCCTTCACTTATCAAGTTAGACAACAGGTTTATCTTTTTTCGTGTGGCTGGTACCCGGTTACATCAAAAAAAGAAGTATTATTATACACTCCAAATATCTACACTCCGTGATCAAAAATTTAAAAATTGAATCATCAAAAATTTGAAAAATCATCAAAAATTATCAAAAATCTTGACCAAAAATTTGAAAATTTTGAAAAATCAACCAAGACAACTAGGTACATAAAATTTTAGTTTAAGAAATTTCAATTCGTATTCTTTCCGAAAAAAAATCTTTCTGAAACCACAGACAAATCCCTTGAGACATGAGGCACCTTATTTAGATTTGAAAAAAAAAAAAAGGAGAAATTACATTTCAAAATCCAGGAAGCATAATTTTTTTACTGATACCAAAATTAATTGGAAGCTAAATAGTTAGAAGTATTTTTTCCAATTTTTACACAAGGAATAAAAAAGTTTTCTGACGATATTTCAGAAACCTCATAGTTCTGAGAGCAATATGACAATATATACATTTAATATTGTAAAAATACGGAGTTTCAATGGTTTTCACTTGAATTTTTTGCTCGGAAGATAAAATTGCACATTTTCTTTTCTGTCTCACAACTGAACAATTTGAAGCAGAATAAAAAATTTCAAGATTTCTCACTTTTCATACCAGCTAGAAAACTTGAATACTTATTGAATAATTGTTCAATTTCACTTCAAAATTCATTCATTTTCGATCAAATTGGAGTATTCTTTTGAAAAAAAAAAAAATCAAGAATAGGTACTTGAACAAAAATTCAAATAGTCTTGCAAATTGAAAAAAATCAAAAATGATCAATTTTTTATTCAATTTTTTTCTTTGAAATTGAAAAACTTCTCTACCAAAAACTAAATTTGACAAAATTTTTAAAACTGAAAAATTTCCAATTTTATCCCAGAATGTCTTAAATTTTTAACGAAATTGGAATTTTTCTAAAAATGGAATTTGATCAAAATTTCATGTACGGTTTCAAAAACTTCAAAAATGACAATACTTTTTTGAAATAATTCCTCCTTAAAAATTCAAATTCTCTAAAAATTTTCAAAGAAAATGAGCCAAACGTTTGTAGGCGTTTTTATTAAACCATGGTCCTTGATTTTCTCACCTTTTTGTCTGCTCTAGAAATATTTTTAAACAATAGGAGAAAAAAACACCAAAACATTAAATTCAAATAAGTACACAAATTCTCGCTTTTCTAAGCTACTAAATGAGACAGTTATTTCATCTCATTTTTAAAGCAACTTTGAAATCTTAAAAAATCTACATTTTTTTAAATTTAAAAAAAATAAAACGCCAAACTCACATTATCGAAATTTTCTTCGGAATAAAATTTGTGTTGAACGTTTTATTTGTATACCAAATGCAATTTGACCAAGTTGAAATATTGGCAGGGATGATGGTCTCGATAAAGTATCAAAAAAGGAGAGCAAAAATTTTCTATTCTTTCATCTTTTATTGCAAAAATTCATAGTTATGGAAAAATATTTCAAAATTTCTTGCAAGGTTCATCATTTTTATAAAATTTCAATCTATCAAGTCAAATATTTTAGACGATGAAAATGGTAGCAACACTTTCGAAAACAGTTTGAAAAAACATCTCTATCGTTTCATGAGACCTCAAAAACAAAAAAAAAGTCAAACTATCGACTCTTCTTTTGTAATAAAATTGATCAGCAATAAAAAGCACGACCTGTTTTCAATCATCCCAATAGATTAATCACGCAATTTCAAACATAAAAGTCGAAGTTACAAAGTAAGAAAAAACTTTCGAAGAGAAATTGCCTTCAAAGTATCTATCCAAAATAAAAAGGAAGGAATTAGCGAAAAAGTTGAATAAAATCGATTGAAAAAGTTAGCAATGGTTAAATAATTCACGATAAATATTTAATATTTCGATGGCAAACGTCTCGCTAGTTTTTCGTCGATAGGTGAAGAAAAAACATGAAATTGGCGATGGCTTTTTTCTACTTTTTTTTTTAAATTTAGGTATTTATTAAACCGAAAAATTCAACAGGTAAAAATATGAATTATTCAGAAGTAAACGTGCTCTCGATGCGGTACCCATGGTAACCCTACAAATAGGCTGACGTCACATATTCGACGTAGTCGTTACTGTGTGCGTATTGCGTCTGTGTTGCGGAGAATTTGTGTATGGAAGACGATACGACGACGATGGGATACGCTAATGAGATAACTGCCTAATGTTTAAATTCTTCGCTCATAAAAAGGATATAATTTCGAATTGTAAAGCGACGCTGGTGCGATCAAATCCAAAAATCGAATAGTTAATGGTTTGATGATTTCGCGAGACAATAATACCGCCTAGTTGTTGTGTAGGTTTCGAAGGGATTTTTAAACATCGAATACCACTCATTTGGGCCGATTTAGTCACCGAAACTTAATCAAATCATCAAAAAAGATAAATTAACTGTAAACCTGCGGATTGGTTGGGGGAAAAAAATAAAATGAAAAAAACTAGAAAAAGAAACGTCGTCCATTTAACATCATTTATTTTTATGGCGCATCGTGAACGCCGTTTTAAATCCAAGTAAATCTCCTCGGTAAAGTGGTTTTTAAGCTTGGTTAGATTGAAAAAGGATTAAATTTCCAGTTGTATACCGTCGAGTTATAAAATAATTCGTGAAATTACCGCGAATTATTATAAGAGAATACCTTCGCTGTACCAAGATTTTCTTCCCTTTTCGAGACTACCTGTATCTATATTTAGCATCGAAGTAAAAAGCAGTGTTCGGAAACAGTTCGCTGGATTTTACATATAATGGAAATCGAGTGATTAAAAGTGAAAGGTTGAAAGTCTAATGTATAAGATGAGATGTTACAGGTGGTAGTTATGAGGTGTAAATGGTAAAGAAGATTATTTCTATCGAGATGTCTATAATTTCTAGTTTTAATCATTCCTACGTCCTGGTTTATTCCTCTGTGTTTGTATTCTGATTTAAATTTTGTACGTGGATATACGCAGACGTAGCTACATATAAACTCTGGAACGTGATGAGGGTTTTATGGAAAATTACTGACTTTGTAAGGTACCTGAAATAGGTTGGATTCGGTTTTAATTTAATTTTTTGAAAGGAATAGTTCGCAAAGATGCTGGAAAGTGTGGTTTGACTTCGAAATACATTGGTCGGTTTGTAGGTACCAAAAAATATTTTTTGAGCTAGGACATCTACATGTGACCTAGCCGGAAAAAAAGGACCTTGTGTAAAAAAAATCGATGCGTTCATTTTTTTGTGTTTGGTTCAGATTTTGTGCCATTTGGATCAAAAACTTGAAAAATGAGACCTTTTTTTTACACAATATCCCTTCTTTCCGGCAGTGTCACATATGATCGGTTTACATTTTATGTAACATCGAAATCATATGAAACATCATTTCTTGAGGGATTTTTAATACCTAGGTTGGCATTGATTGGGTGATTTTCAAAAAATCTCTAGCCTTAATGAAAGAATTTCGAATCAAATTATTGGTAATTAGGCATGAAAAGACTGTAAGTAGGTACGAATCATTGTAGTATGTTTAGTTCAGAAAAATTATTTAAAATTCGAAAAATACACTTCAGCAACTGAAATTTTGGTTACAGGGTCCTCTCGTGAAATACTTTCGATTAATTTTTGTTTGGGATGAAAATTTGACTTTGAGTTCCCGTCGTTTCCTGTCGTTTCTTAGAAAAACGACAGCTTGAAAATTTTTCAACACCATGAAATTACAACTACGAATCTATAAGCACAAAAAAATGACCATTTTTCTGGTACAAAAAATGACCATTTTTCTCCTACAAAAACGACTATTTATCTCCTACAAAAATAACCATATTTTTCTCCTACAAAAATTACAATTTTTCTCCTACAAAAATGACCATTTTTCTCCTACAAAAATGACCATTTTTCTCCTACAAAAATGACCATTTTTCTCCTACAAAAATGACCATTTTTCTCCTACAAAAATGACCATTTTTCTCCTACAAAAATGACCATTTTTCTCCTACAAAAATGATTACATTCTTCTCCTACAAAAATGACCACATTTTTCTCCTACAAAAAATTACAATTTTTCTCCTACAAAAATGGCCATTTTTCTCCTACAAAACCGACTATTCATCTCCTACAAAAATGACCACATTTTTCTCCTACAAAAAATGACCATTTTCTCCTACAAAAATGACCATATTTTTCTGGTACAAAAATGACCATTTTTCTCCTACAAAAACGACTATGCATCTCCTACAAAAATGACCACATTCTTCTCCTACAAAAATGACCACATTCTTCTCCTACAAAAAATTACAATTTTTCTCCTACAAAAACGACTATTTATCTCCTACAAAAATGACCACATTTTTCTCCTACAAAAAATTACAATTTTTCTCCTACAAAAACGACCATTTTTCTCCTACAAAAAATGACCATTTTTCTCCTACAAAAAATTACAATTACAATTTTTCTCCTACAAAAAATGACCATTTTTTCTCCTACAAAAAAGACTATTTTTCCTCCTACAAAAACATAACTATTTTTCCCGTGCAAAAAACACGTCCATTTTTCTCCTACAAAGAAACTTTTCCAACATACTGAAATTACAGCTACGACTCAAATATTTTTTATTCCAGGAAAACAACTAAAAATGATCATTTCTAAGAACGGAAGTTTGAAAATTTTTCAACACTCTGAAATTACAGCTACGAATCTATGAGTACAAAAAAAATGACCATTTTTCTGGTACAAAAAATTACCATTTTTCTCCTACAAAAATTACAATTTTTCTCCTACAAAAATGACCATTTTGCTTCTACAAAAAATTACCATTTTTCTCCTACAAAAACATGACTATTTTTCTCCAACAAAAACATGACCACTGAAATTACAGCTACGACTCACAGCTTTTTTATTCCAGGAAAACAACGAAAAATCGTCGTTTTCAGGAATGAGGGACTCGTCGTTTCCTGTCGTTTCTTAGAAAAACGACAATTTGAAAATTTTCCAACACTGAAATTACAGCTACGACTCAAACAGTTTCGGATCTAAGGATTAGGGTCCACTTCCCAAATCGAAAAAAAGGCCAATCACGACTCGAAAAAAAAGCTCAGTTCTCACATTTTTGTATTGAGGAAAAAAAATGAATCACAACATTATGCAGTTGTTCAATTTGTTATAAACAGGTGTCAGGTACTAAGAAATCTGAAGTGGTTGATAAAATAGTGGAACTAAAATACTAAAAATTTATTCGGCCCAAGGTCTCATTCGCCCATTTCCTCCGGAGGCTCAAGAGGCAATTGTCTCTTTTGCTTACTTTTAAATCCACCCCTGTAGCTAGTATGGATGAAACCCCACGACCAAAATATTTCATTTTACATTGAGGTTTGAAGTATGGGCAGGGAAATGCTCTGCCCCACAAAATACCCAAAATTTGAAATTTTTTGTCTAGAAATTTTTGAAATTTTCTTCTTAAAATTTTTGCCTTGAAATTTTCAAAATATTTATGATGAATTTTCATCTAAAAAAAACACATTGAATTTTCTTTATTTTGTAAATTACCCAATTACCTGACAATTAATTTACTTTAATGTGTGATCCAATAATAGACATCCCTGCTCATGAAATAAGCCTCAAAGTACCTATTTAATTTTAGATTTCTGTGCGTAGGTTTCATTTGAGATAGGTAAATTCTCACACTAAAAAAATGTTCCAAAGACTAAAACAATTCCATAAAGTAACTCCAATTGAAAAACAAATTGCTTCAATTCATCATACATACGTTTTTTGAATGAACAATAAAATCGTACTCAGAAAGTTCTCAAGTAGGGTTTCAAGTGACTAGCGCGTAGGTAGGCAACATTTTACATTATCCACGAACGATATGTTGCCTACTAAAACTCTTCACGGCAAAAAAGATGAATGCGACATTTAATATCTCGCTCGTTGGAAATAATCATTTAGAAAATCGCTCGACTACGATACCTATTTTCACACAAGTCGCATCTTTTCTCGATAGTACGAAGATAAGCATCAATTCTTAACCCATTTACAATACAAGTATCATTGTTCTATACATAATTCACTTTTTCTTTCTCAATTTGAAAACTAATTATGAAAAAGTTCATCTCGTCGATTTAAATTATTTTCGATGGTAGAGATAATTTATGTCGAGAAAGGAATGAAAAAAATTACCTTTGGTGAATATCTACAGCGAATTTAAGTACGAATTACGTTTGTAGAGCAAGAATAGTATAGTGAGAAAAGAAGGAACATTAGTTAGATGGAAGGTTTCGATAACATTATTAGTTTCGGATAACGTAAAAAATTGTAACAGTTTTATTGGAATTTAATGTAATTTGGAAAAGAAGAATAATACCGTAGCCTTTCCTTACGTTGATCACCTCTGTAGGATATTATATTAGATTTTCTTATAAAGATTGGCGCTTATTGTGGCGCCCGAAATAGGCCAATATACCCCGAAAACATTTCGAATACAAAAGAGATGAAGTAAACAAAAGAAAAGATACATTTCGTAATGAATTTTTCTATATGTAATGTAAAAGTAAATGAAAATGAAGCTCGATATCGAATACAATCGAAAGCCTAATGAAATTGAAAAATTTTCGCAGTTCGCATTCTGTAGTCGATATAATCACCTATTCTTTTTTTCTGCCCTTAATAGGTTTCCATACAAAGAAATGTATCTCATCTATGTCTCAATATAATATCAAAAATTAGTTCACTTTTTGGTTTTCGATTGGTTTTTGTTGGAATGAAATTTGTTTCGTTTTTTTTTCTTATCGGTAATGAAAATATTCAGCGTTTGGCATTAGTTTTTGGTAACAATCTTTTTTTGGCGGATGGATTTGGTTTTGGGGTTTCAGTTTCTGTTTTTTTTTTCATCAACAAATTTTCATCTAAGTATTTTATTTTTCTGTTGAATTCGAATTCTCATTGTTTGAATAAATTACACTGTTCACAAAGGTGGTATTCAGGGCCGTATTTACGCACAAGCTACATAGGCACCAGCCTCGGGCGGCAGATTTTTGGGGGCGGCAGATTTTAGGGGCGGCAAATTCTAGGGGCGGCAAATTCTAGGGGCGGCAAATTTTGAGGAGCAAAACATTTTTGTAATTTTTCTAATGTGTAATTTTAAAGTACCTACATGTTGAAAAAAGAAGTGGCATACTGTAAATCCGAATAAGAACATGAACAACAGGGGGCGGCATGCTAGCTTGTCGTGCGTGTCTGTATTGCGCCTTCAATGACAAATAAATACCACCCATAATACACTACAAAAAAATCAGAAATAGATGGCCACCAAACAGAGAATTTTTCGTTCTCTAATTTTCAAACAATCTACTTATCAACAATCTATTTGATATCGAAATTGAGAGTACTATTTTATGGTGTTTCGTGTTCCATTTACGAATAAAATAAATACGTACGCTAAAGTAAACAGAAAAAAAATAAAATGGATGGGCGAAAAAGAAAAAGTGGTGCAGAGAATAGGAAACTGGCAAAAGAAAAGGAGAAGAGAGAAAAAAAACTCATGGCCAAAATACCAAAAATGAATACGTTTTTAAAACCTGAAAAAAGTAAGTTTCTGAATAAGCATATTTGAATTTAAAAAATTACATATTCATATTTATAAATTCAGCAATGTAAGTGGTATTTTGATTTCGTGTGTACAAACGTATAGGTCAACAACCTTCTTCAGATGCATCTGTTTCTTGCCATTCCTCACCATCCCCGTCGCCTTCCACCAGCAAAATGGATTCCATACCTATCGCTGTCAATTTTGAAGAAAATATGTCTGACAATTCTGCCCACTTAGAAATGTGTTCAAGTGCCCACAAAAAATCGGAAATGGGTAAGACTGACACAAATTCAGTCGTATTAAATAATAATCCAGAAAAACAACCGTCTTCGGATTCTCTGCCGCCTCCCAACATTAAAGTGGATTCTTTATCAAAGAGTTTTTCTGTCGATTTTGAGGAAAACAAAGCTGACGATTCTGCTCACTCAGAAATGTGCTCAAGTGCCCTCAGGAAATCGGAAATGGATAAGGCTAACAAAAATTCAGTCGTATTAAATAATAATCCGGAAAAACAACCCTCTTTGGATTCTGTGCCACCCCCTACCAGTAAAATGGATTCTGTATCTACGAGTTCTTCTGTAAATTTTGAGGAAAAAATAGCTGACGATTTTTCCCACTCAGAAATGTGCTCAAGTGCCCTCAGGAAATCGGAAATGGATAAGGTTGACAAAAATTCAGTCGTATTAAATAATAATCCGGAAAACCAACCCTCTTTGGATTCTGTGCCACCCCCTACCAGTAAAATGGATTCTTTATCTACGAGTTCTTCTGTAAATTTTGAGGAAAAAATAGCTGACGATTTTTCCCACTCAGAAATGTGCTCAAGTGCCCTCAGGAAATCGGAAATGGATAAGGTTGACAAAAATTCAGTTGTATTAAATAATAATCCGGAAAACCAACCCTCTTTGGATTCTGTGCCACCCCCTACCAGTAAAATGGATTCTGTATCTACGAGTTCTTCTGTAAATTTTGAGGAAAAAAAAGCTGCGGATTTTGCCCACTCAGAAATATGTTCAAGTGCCCTCAAGAAATCGGAAATGGATAAGATTGACAAAAATTCAGTCATATTAAATAATAATCTGGAAAAACAACCTTCTTTGGATTCTCTGCCACCCCCTACCAGTAAAATGGATTCTGTATCTACGAGTTCTTCCTATTCTTCTGTAAATTTTGAGGAAAAAATAGCTGATGATTCTACTCACTCAGAAATGTGTTCAAGTGTCCTCAAGAAATCGAAAATGGGCAAAACTGAAAAAAATTCAGTCGTAATAAATAATAATTTGGAAAAAGAATCTTCTTCGGATTCTCCGCAGCCTCCCAGCAATAAAGAGGATTCTGTATCTACGAGCATCTCTAGTAATGTTGAAGGAAACATATCCGATTCTGCTCACTCTGAAAAACTTTCCGCTACCCCAGAGAATTGTGAGATAGGTAAAACTGAAGAAGATTTATTTATTTTCAACAAGGATCCTGCTACTTGGGTTGCAAATAATTTCTTTCGTCAGTACATCTCATTAAATGGTTTTGATCAAAATAAAACTTTGGATTTCAAAAAATCGAAAAAAACGTACCCTGATGGTGCTAGATATTTGAACATTTCACTTTTCAACAGACGACTTCAAAATGGTGAAATAGGCAATCGCGCATGGCTTGTATATTCAGAAAGTAAAGGTTCAGTATTTTGTGCCCCATGTTTATTGTTTGATGATGGAGTTCATGATTATTCTTTTGTGAAAGAAGGATTTAATGATTGGAAAAATTGTAATCGAGGAGTTTCACAACACGAAAATTCCAGACATCACAAGCAATGTGTTTTAAAATTATATGATAATGCTAATATCCTGGGAAGAGTTGACCATCAGTTGGTGATTCAGCTCAAAGAAGAAATAATATATTGGAGAGAAGTCCTAAAGAGAGTTGTTGCAACAGTCAAGACCCTAAGTAGTCGTGGACTTTCATTTAGGGGCACTAATGAGCATTTTGGCTGCCCTGATAATGGCAATTTTTTAATGCTTTTGGAATATTTGAGACAATTCGATCCATTTCTGGATGAACATATTCGTAAATACGGAGATCGGGGTAGTGGTAGCACCAGTTACCTATCTAAGACAATCTATGAAGAAATTATGGCAATAATGGCCAAAAAAGTTGTGTCCGAAATAACTGAAGAAGTAAAAACAGCGAAGTATTATTCCATAATTGTCGATTCAACCCCAGACATGTCTCATGTCGACCAGCTTTCATTTATTTTGAGATATGTGAAACCTGATGGCACTGTTGTTGAACGTTTTCTTACTCTACTTGATAATCCAGGGCATAAAGGAAAAAACTTATATGATGCAATCACGTCTACTTTAAAATTACATGGCATAAACATTCTCAATATGAGAGGCCAATCATACGATAATGCGGCAAATATGAAAGGTATATATTCGGGACTTCAAGCTAGAATAAAAAAAGATAATCCTTTAGCTGAGTATACACCATGCACTGCCCATTCGTTGAATTTAGTCGGTACCCATGCAGCAGAAAGTTGTCAAGAAGCAATGAAATTTTTTGAATTGGTACAAGAGTTGTATAATTTTTTTTCGGAATCTACAGATCGGTGGGCAGTTTTACAGCATTACGCTGATTCAAAATTTGCAAAACTCAAAAGTTTGTCCACTACTCGCTGGTCTGCTCGAGCGGATGCTGTTAATGTTCTTGTTGAATTTTGGACCGAAATAATAAATGCTCTATTGGCTTTTGAAGAAAATTTTAACGAAAAATCACTCACAAGAAGTAAAGCTACAGGCCTAAGGAAAAATATGGAACGTTTCGAAAGTGCGTTTATGCTCAGTGTTTGGTCTGTTCTACTCCAACGTTTTGATGCTACCAGTCAAAAATTACAACAAAAGAACACCAATGTTTCCGATATCTTGGATTTATATCAATCACTGATTGGTCTAGTAGAAAATACTCGAGAAGAATTCGAATTTTACGAAGAAGCAGCCCAAAAAATATCCACAACACAGCAGTTCGAAAAAGACTTTCGTAGAAAAAAGAAAAGAAAATTAAGGGTTGATGAGTCGGATGATGAGTCAGAAGTGGAACTAACTGGGCGTGACGATTTCAGAGTAAATACGTTTAACGTTATTTTGGACAAACTATTAATTGATCTAAGAGAAAGGTACTCTGAGTATGAAAATATTTTTCGAAAATTTCGTGCACTCATTGAACTAGGAACCTTGAACAAATCGGAACTGAGAAAGCACGCCACAACTTTACAACAATCCTTTCCTAATGATTTAGAGTCGACATTTATGGATGAATTATGCCATTTTCAAGAATACTGCCGTGTAAAAAACATTGAAAACAATTCGACTCTACAGATATTGGAATTAATTCGAAAAAACGATATTCATGAAGTATTTCCGAACGTCGATATAGCTTATCGCCTGCTCAACTGCACAGCGGTCTCCAATTGTAGCGCGGAAAGGTCATTCTCTTGTTTGAAACGTATAAAAAATTACCTGAGTACAACTACGACACAAGAACGATTAAACTGTCAGATGGTTTTGGCAATTGAGTCAGACCTTGCATCAAGTATTGACTTTGATGCCATAATTGAGCAGTTTGCCGAAGAAAAGGCTAGGAGAAAGATGGTAGAAAGTGGAAAACATGCTTAAGTATCGGTTTTCAATTTATTTCTCGTTTTCGTTTTTTTTTTTTTTTAATCCTTATGTAACTGGCCGAATAATAAAGCGATGAGCAATATGATTTTTTTTTTGTGGGGGGGGGGGCGGCATTTGTTGGGGGGGCGGCAAATTTTTCACTGCCTCGGGGCGTCATGTGGTTAAATCCGGCCCTGGTGGTATTTCAACTCAAAGTATAACTTTGAGCCGAAACAAAAATCGAATCGAAAATTAATCAAAATATCAGGCGCCAAAGTTCATTTCGTGAATTTTGGTGAATTTTCAAAATTTCAAAATCAACTCATCACTCTGTGAAAAGTGAAAATTTGATCTGATGAATGAGTTGGAATTTTTCAGCACAGGAGAAAATCCTAAAAAGAGGTTCCAATGTGAATTTCAGCTCCTATAATGAGGAAGCTGCGTTTTTTTTTTTTTTACATTTTATTTCAAGGAAATTTTCTGCCAAAGAATAAAATTTTTGAAACATTGTGCTTCAATCGATCAAAAAGGACATTGATATGGGCAATCCGAGAAGAGCCGAAGTTCTTATGCATCATTTTATGGAATTTTCTTCAGTTCTGGAAATTTCAAAAATTTTCTGGTAGCTCTAAAAACGTTATGAAAGTACTTCCAATCGATTTGAAAGTCTAAAAATACAGAATGTGCCAGATTTCAACTTTTTTTGTTGACTACATTAATTTTCATTTTTTGCAAGATGATGAGGTAATTTTGAAATTTCAATAATTCTCCAAAAATCGAGAAATGAATTTCGTCACCTGAAATTTTGGATATGGGATTTTTTTATGATTAAAGTACCCTCGATTTGTATATTTTTGTTTCAGTTCAACACTTTAGTTCAAGTTTAGATACCTCCCTAGCCAACAATATTTCCATTATTTTTTTTGAAAAAATTTCACTTTTTGAACGTAAATGTTCATTTTTTTAGTCAAATCACACCATTTACCGAAGCATTCGCAAATTTTTAGAATTATGAGGGGAAAAAATAAAAACAAAATAGATAACAAAAGGAATTTACAATAATGAAAATTCAGCCTGAATGGAGCAAGAAAGTGCAAAAAAAATTTAAAAATAACAAAATTCAGGCCAAGAAGAAGTATAATTATTACAAATTGTAAATTGCCTGCATTTAATTCGAGGGGGCGAGGTACAGAGAAAAGTTGAAGTTTGGACATGTGAGCCTAGAAATAGAAATCACTTTAAGGGGTGAAAAATTGGTGTTTGATCTTTCTAAAGGCCCAAAATCAGTGCTAACTCAAATTTATATGGATAATTTCTATACCCAGACTCACATCATATTTATTATGCGGAAGAATGCAAGAAATTTTATCAAAATTTAACATGTAGAGGGGGTAAAATTTGCCAAAACTGAGCTCCAAAGGGAAAGTATTGGAGAATTTAGTGAGCCTGAAAAGAGTATAACGAAAATTTTGAAGAACAAAAATTCAATCTTAAGGAAAGGTTCAGACGAACCGAAGAGATTTAAAATAAATTCAATTTAGCCTGAAGGAAAGCACACGTGTCAGAGGTTATTCTAAGTGACTGTTTCAGATTGTTTGGGATGTTCTAAAATTTTACGTCGATAACTCCAAAATTCTTTGGCAGTTCCAAAAAAAAACCGGGGTAATTTTCTAGCTCTCAAATCATTTTGACATCAATGGATTTCGATGATCAAATCCAAATTTTTCTGATTTACCATTTTTTCATCTCCAAATTGTTTCAATAAGCTTTATTTCATTTTTTTTTCTTTTTCAGAAATTGTATTCAATTTCAAATTTCTTACAATAGTTTGAACTTTATCATTTTCAAAATGAGTCCAAATTTGATTTTTTAAAATTCTTTTCATAAATTTTAAATTTTAAAAAATGGCGGGAATTTTGAAATTTTTGAAAATAATTTTCGATTTGGAGGAAATTTTGAAAAATAATGACGTGAAAAAAATTAATTTGAAAATTTTTAAAGTTGGAAAAAAATTGATCAAATCCAAATTTTTTTGATTTACAATTTTTTTCATCTCCAAATTGTTTCAATAAGCTTTATTTCATTTTTTTTTCTTTTTTAGAAATTGTATTCAATTTCAAATTTCTTACAATAGTTTGAACTCTATCATTTTCAATATGAGTCCAAAGATTTTTTAAAATTCTTTTCATAAATTAAAAAAATTTAAAAATGGGAGGAATTTTGAAATTTTCGAAAATAATTTCCGATTGGGAGGAAATTTTGAAAAATAATGACGTGAAAAAAATTAAAGTTGGAAAAAAGTTGAAAAAAATTTTGCAGTAAGAAAATATCAAAATTGGAAAAAATCAAAATTTCATTGATATTCATTCGAAATTATTCAGTGATTCCGACTTATAGATATGATTGACGGTAGTTCCAAAATTTAAAAATTCCAGGAAATAACCACTGACAAGTGTAATTTATAATTTTTATCATTCGTTTAGTGTCGAAAATCAGAATAACATCTGAAAAATCAAACATTCTTCAAAATTCGGTATTGGTTTTCTAAGGAGCTGAAACAATTAATTATCTATAGTTCAGTTTGGTTACGAATCAGTTTGAATAGTAACCAACCAAATACCCCACAATTTTAATTATTGGTTTCGAGAATTTGACTTTTTTATTCAATCAATTTTTATTTTCTTGGTAATTGGTTTCAATTTTAGGCACCATACGTGCTATTGAATTGATCGCATCCACGATATTTCCGTCAAAAACCAACAAAATGTTTTTTTTTCAACTGAAATTAATAGATACCTGTTTATCGTGCAGATCCTTTTTGGTACAACCGGTAGTGGTAATGATCCTCTCGCAGTAACATCCTTCCAAAAACACAACTCCAGATGGTCGATTGCAAGCTTCCGAATCGTAATAAAACAGCAAATTCTGAAATGAAAAATATAAACATAAGGTAAGAAATAAAACACAATAAAAAAGAATTTATTACGTTTCGCGATACTTTTAACGTGTGGCTGTTTCTTTCGGTTGTTCGCAATATACACAAAATTTTTCACTCGAGTTTTGTTCGCAGTTGAAATGAAATGGCTGTGCGAAAGTCCAAATTAAATTTTTTTTCATGGTTGGAAAATATCCACCTTGTAAGGTTATTGCACGTGGAACTCTATCATTGTTTTTATCTTGTATTAAGACTGTTTTAAAAATTAAAAAGTCTCGTTTCTTTAATTATTAATCAGCTTTGGGTTTTCATTTTTACCTTCATAATTACATGCTCGTATTTCCTTTACCCTGTAGTAATATATTTGTAATGAGTTTCTGTTCGAGCTTTAATGAACCTTATTTCGCAACGGGTCGTAATGATTTTTAATTTTTAATTTTACTTTACTCAGCGTAGAAGCGGCGCAACGCTTTCTCCGGTATTGGGTCCTGGGCTTATCTACATGTATCGCACTTTTCCTAAATTTCAACGTGTTAATGTCCTCAAATTATATGTTAAAAGTTTCTCATGTTTATGTTTAGGTTTATTTTAAATAAAGGAGGAAAAAAAGGTGACAGGATCGTTTAAAAATAAATTTTCACCGAGGAAAATATTACACAGTAGGTGGTTCAACCTGCTTAAATTAAAACTACCCCGAAAACTTTTCCAAGCCAATCTTTATAAGTAATTTTTTTACACATGTGTTTCAGACGCAGCTCTTTCGTTTTTTCATCTTACGATACCTACAGCAACTCGTTCAACAAAAGTGTACGTTTTATTATAATCCCACGAGTCGACCAAAAATAGCGCACCTTAAATTTTTTCTATTTTTCTTATTTCATAAATAAGAATGACTTTTTAGGAAACACGTTCTATAAATAAACAGACAAAGTTGAATAAAAAATTTAAAAATACACGCTTTCAAAAAGAAAAAATAAAACTTGACAGCATTTTTTCGACACAATTTCCAGTTAATAAAATATATACAATATACATCGCATCGTAGCTATGCAGTATTCGATACCTTTCTGCCGGTCTTCTTATTCCTTTGGCATTGGAATGTTTCGAGTTACCTCGTTTACATTTTTGGACAATTTTTTTCGTCTCTTTTCAGCTCTCAAGAAGGCCGTTTACTCGGAATGTTTGAATAAATTCGAGATTTTTTCACGTTGTTTCGAAAGCAAAGACGTCGAAAAGTTTAAAGTTTAAAATGTTGAAATCATATTTCGGAATTTTCTATCTCTTCGAAAGGATTTTTTATAACCGTGATTCTTTTTCTCGTATTATTTTAAACAATTGTAGAAAAACAATGAAAAAAATAATAAATTTTGAATATTCAATCAAACTGGTTACGAAAAAAAATGATGATTTCTTGAATAACGCTTCAGCTCGTTCATTTTTACCAAAGTTTTCTTGCGTAAAATGATCAAAATTTTGAAAAAATTATTTTTATAGTACGAACAAAATCTTTGATCAAGTGAAGTTAAAAAAAAAAGTAATTTGAGCTTCAGAGTGGCAAAAACAAAAAATGGACACGATATTTTCGAAATATGTAAATAAAAAAATTAATAAAATCAAAAGGTTGAAATTAATACCTATTTAAAAAAAAAATCATACTCAAAGTTCTTTTTCATTTTTTACAAAAGCAAAACTGAAGGAATTTTCAATACAAATCTTTAATAACTCTACATACAAATGCCAGTCGTTATTTTTGTTGAAAATTATAAAATGGAAAAATAATTCAATGAATAAAAAATTCATCTTTCAGCAGATCTGTAGTGAGTATAATAGAAATTGTCCGGAATTTTAAAAAATTGAACCAGATTTTGGTGAGGTTTTTTTTCAAGTCTTCATCTAATAAGGGAAGTATCCCAACTAAAAGTAATATTTATTTTGAGAACTACAAAAAAAATTGAAAGTACACCATAAAAGAAGGTTCAGGTGCTAAAGTGCAATCAATTTCTCGAATTTTTAAAATTTTGAAATTTTTACATGGCTCAGCAAAATATACCTAATCCAATCAACAAAAAAAAACAACTAAAATTCGGAATATTCCCTGTTTTTGACCTTCGGAATCGATTGCAAGTAGTTTCAGGACGTTTTAAAGCTATCAGAAAATTCTATAATTTTTAAGTGTTGAAGAAAAGTATATTGAATTGGAACAGTATTGGTGGAAAAAGTTGTTTAATTACAATCAAATGTCTGCCAAAAATATGGATTTGAACTCAAACTAGCCAACTATAGAAAATTCTGCTTTATTCGATCAAATAAATTACCAGTATATTGGTAATCTGCGATTGAACCATTATTTAGGAACGTTTTTCCAGAGCTGGAAAATTCCAAAATTTTTTGATAATTCCAAAACGTCTCGAAACCATTTCCAAGGAATTTGGCAAACCGAAAATAGCCAGAGATCTGCCAATTTTCAGCTTTTTTCGTTGATCAAGTAAGTATCATCAAATTTTCATATTTTGTAGGGCTAAGAAGTAATTTTGAAATTTTGAAAATTCGCCAAAATTCAAGAGATGCACTTCAGCATTTGAAATTTTCAAAATGGATTTTTTCATGATGTGCTTCCGTTTTTTTTTTTTTTTTGTTTGGGCCCGAATATTACTTTGATACGCATTTTAATACAGAACTCTACGAACCAGTCCAACATTTTTGTCACAATTGATAAAGATTGGTAAAAATCAACATGGATTTTTTCAATTTCAGCTCCTTTTTATCGTCCTAGTTCGTCGGAGAATAAAATGTCTTCTGAAAAAGGGCAAAAAGGTCTTTAGGAAAATTTTTTTACAAAAGCTTTCTCTGTCTGTTGTTTAGAAAAATGATAATTGAAGACGATTTAGAAAAAAAAAAAAAAAAATCTAAACCAAAAAAAAGTACGACAAAACGTTCATTTTGTAGGTTTTTTAGAAACTAAAATTAAGAAATATTATTTTTGAAAAACTGATTCAATATCACAACAAAAAATTCCCACAGCGCAAGGAATATAAAAATACTACGTATATTAGGTAGCCCAAATCAGCGAGTTGTGTGCTAGTGTGAGTGAATTGTGACGTCATTGGTAGCTTGCCATTTAATTTTGCCGTTGATCGCACGAAGTATGCGCGGACACCACCGCTTGTGTGTGCTTGTAGTTGTTATGTTGTTACGGGCTACCGCTGGCTACCAATGACGTTAACACCCTGCACTCCTCACTCACGCGAGTGTGTACAACAACGATTCGGGCTACCTAATATACGTAGTATTTTTATATTCCTTGCCACAGCGTTCTAATTTTTATACCCGAAACTCCAAGAATTTTTTCAACTTTTTTTGCTGAAAAAATAAATACGGTATTTTGTTTCGATACGGTTTGAAAAATGATTTTATCATTAGATAGAATCGAGCACATTCTTCAGAAATTAAAAAAGACCATAAAATTCGAAAAAACAGAAATTACTTACGATGGGCAGTTTGAAACTTTCATTCAACACATGAAGTCAATTTTTTGAGCCAAGGATGAGTTCGTTCTACGAAAAAAAGAGAACTAAACATGAGGTGTGAAGTGTGAAATTTCCTTTCTGTAAAATCTCTTTTTTTTTCTGTGAAGTTTAATTTCGATATTTTAACTGAAATTTCACAGTTCAATTTTTATATTTTATTTAAAATACCACAAGAACTAAGCTGGATACTCAAAAAAAATGGGAATTTTTAGCTCTACAAATTGTGTTCTATTCATTTTTTTTTTAGTTGAATCCTTTTTTTTTTTGCTAAGAAAAATGACTTTAAGGGTCGGAGGTCACCAAAAAAAGTTGAAAAAAAAATTCAAAAAAAATCAAATTCGAAAAATCTTAACGTGATGGGTTTATTTTTACTATTTTCTTGTAATCAGCGCGAAAATACTCAAAAAATTTCAAACCAAGTTTTCTATGTTGACCTTATTTGTTATGGATATTTAAAAATTAATATTGGTCGATTTTCACACCATATCATTAGTCAAATCTATAAAAACCCTTTCCTTGTTGTCATTTTCCAAAGCTATTATTATAAATTTTCTGGACATTGGGAAATGAATTTTTCAAAAATAATCAAAATGCCAACATTTTCCTCTTCCATTGCACCACAATAAACACATTATTTTTTTTTAAAAAAAAAAAAAAAAAAAACTAAGAAATCATAAAAATTTGAAAAAATTTTCCATACCTAATTTTAAGTGGTAATTTGCCTCACAAGCCATGTGTATTAATTCAAAACATATATTTTTCTCGCAAAAGTTGAAAATTTTTCAACGATAATTTTGAACACGAAAATTTATTTTTCTGAGCCAACTGAATATCACTGTAGCATTTGTATTTTTTCATCCAAACAAATCGATTGGTTTTTTCTGGAAGGCTTAATTTTGATATGTATTTACGATAAAAGATGAAATTTGAACTTTGAAAATTTCGATACAAAATCTCGAAAAGCAAGCTATTTTAAATGAAGCGGAAATTTCATCTCGTACAATTTTATTTCCAACAATTTTTTCCAAAAGACCTTTTGTTCGGCCAAAAATTGATTTTTCACGTTCAAAGTGAAAATGAGGGAATTTCTCAGGAGAAATTTTCTGACATGGAGAGATCTCGCTTAATGGAATTTCTTTTCTCATTTTCCAGCGTTCAAGGGAGGGGAATCTTACACGAATAGCCCATTGAACTTGAGTCAACATGATTCGTTGTCAGTCTGAACTCTTGATACAAAGGCATTCGCGAAATTTATCCTTTACACCGAGATAAAATTCAACTTCCAACTGGTGACTTTTACTTATGCGGCCTGTAGTAGTAATTCGACTATGATAGAAAATCAAATACCGACTCAAAGAGGTATATTTTTCAAGGTAACCGACGCTAGAACAGGAAATTGCTATAAAATAAATCAAAACCGTTACCCGAGAAAGAAAACACGTTAATAAATTACTCGTCATTTGATATTTAACAGCGTCAAACGAAGCAGCTCCCAGCGTAATTAAAAACCGCCTCCCTCGGCAGCAGCGAACGATGCGGCGCAAATTTCTAAACAAAAACATCCCTTTGAACTTACCTAAAATTTGGGAAATTCTCGTCATAATTTCGCGCAAGACGACACCCCCGCTTCCGACGTTAACGCGTAAAAATTCCGTAAATTTATCCGAAAGTAAATAATCGTTTCGTTTTTACGCGTGTAATTCGTGTAAATATTCCAAGAGTGAATTTTTTCCCCCCATACGCGTATAAATAGCTTTCGGTTCGCGTTATCCGTCGTATAAATAAGTATGAAAAACTACACCGAACGAATCAATATCTCGTTTATTTTCGACACAATAAAATGAATCTTTGGAATTTCTTAATTTCAACATCTCGTCGAAATACGAACGTACGAAGAAGAAAATTTTCAAGTTCGCGACTCGACGATCTCATCTGATATTTTCGGCGACCGCAATTAGTTTTCTTCGGGGGAGAATTTTTTTAATCAAATTAAAAAGTAACAAGGATCGCTGTTTCGAAACACTGATACAATTTTCATCTCGTAAATTCGACTAGACGCGTCAGCCTAAAGTTCTCCGGAGCGAGATTAAAACTAAACCGTTGGATTTTTAACTAGAGAGATCAAAAGTTGAAAAAATTTCCGTTTTTCGCTCCGATACGTTTTGATGAATAGAATGATATTTTTTTGGAAATTTTTCATCTTAACGATACCTGCTCTTTCATTTCCAATTTCAAAAGAAGTAAATTGAAATTTCGTAAATTTTATTTTTGATGCTTTATCGAACGTTTATTTCGATACCATGATTTTAGATAAATTATCAAAGTAGCTTTCCAAATTTCAATAAAAAAATTTCATCGTTGAAAATGAAAATTTACAAAAGCTCGATTTCATTTACCCTTCTCTCCTCAACTCAATCCGGTATGATTATTTTCAAAAAGTGATAAAATACAAAGGAAAAATTAGACTTTAAAAAATAGGGGAGATGTCATAGAGATTTTTTATTTGGACAAAAACTCGAATAAAACGATGAATAAATTAATATTTTCACATGATAAAAAACAAGGAATTTTTTATCATCGCGAACGAGCGAAAAGTTGACAAACACGGTGCGAAAAAAAAAAATCGGTATTAATAAATCTTGAAAATTAATGAACCGACATTTGGCGAACGTATTGATTGAATTTTTGAATATATTTTTCGCCATTGGCATCGGCGCAGCGGTATCGCGAGGGTGCTCGGGGTCATCGTATTTTCATTTTAAATTTCCACGCAAACGATCCGTTTAATAGGATGAGCTTTGAGAAAAAAGCTAATACTTGCGCGATTTATAGGGGGGAAAAAATCAACGTATTCGTGTAAAGCGTATACGCGAGAAAACCCAACGGGGAATTGAATTTGATCCTTTTGAAATAACGACGTGCAATTTTCATTGCTATATATTCGTCGATACACTATACGAGTTAGTAAATTATTCGTCGCTTAGCTAATTGGCATGTTCGACGAATTAGGAAATAATTTCCATGTTCAGAGAGGTCGAAAGATAGAACGGATAGCGATCAAATTCATATTAGTGGGATTAAAGATGTTGAAATTCGAAAATTCGACGACGAATTTAGTCTAAAGCTTCAAGAATGTGTGACTAATGGTATTGGAAAATTGTACGATGCGATAGCTGGTGAAATCTGGAATTTTTTTTTTTTCTAGGTGGTAATGAATTGATGAAGATTAATCAAAAGATGGTGTAGGGGGATTCGGGGGAAAATAGGATAGAAAGGGATTGGATATTCTTCCGAAACTGAGATGATTTTTTTCATAATCTTATCAGAAATTGTAGAATTTTTCAAAATTTGGGCAATTTTCTAAAAATAAGATCCTCAGAACTATTATAATTTTCTAAATGTTCCACAATTTTACAATTGCGAGTTTTCAAAAAAAAAGTAAACCTATCAATTTCTGAAAAAATAGTCACGTTTTCAAAAACTTGGCTGATTTTTAAAAATGGAAAGGTTTTACAAAAACAACGGAGAATTTTAATAAGCTTTAGAGCAATAATTTGTTGGAAGATTATATCCTCGAAATTATAGAAAAACGGCTCCAAGTTTCAGATAAGTATTGTTATATGTTCGAAATAGTTGTAAATTTTCCCAAAAACGTGAAGAATTTTCTAAAATTACAAAAACTTTATGAAAATTCAGATAATTTTTCAAAACTGCATTTAACCTTTTTTTTTTTTTTTTTTTTTTTCATAAACCTAAACGATTTTTTAAATATTGAAAGATTTTTCAGAACTAAAATGAGTTCGAAAATTTTAATTTAGGCCAATTTAAAAAAAAAAAAACTTGACAATCGCTATGTTCGGTTCTTGTAAATAAATCTAGAGGCTGAAGAAAGATTGACTTCCGTTGAAAGTCATCCAGATAAATTGCACTCGAACGATCAAATATTTTCAAAAAATTGGACAATTTATCAAAAATTAGATAATTTTCCACGACCTGAGAAATAGAATTGGATCAATTTTGAAAATTAGAAAAAATGTTCAGAACTCGAAAAAAAAAACTTTAAAATATGGATGGATAATATTTTAAAACATATGAACAATTTTTATCTGAAACCAGAACATTTTTCTGAAAATTGATAAATTTTTTAGAAAATTGTTCAAAAAACCCAAACTGATAGGTATGTGTACCCACCTATTTCAAAAAAAAAAATCCACAAGCAAACTGAACATTGAACAAACTTTCAGAGCTCCAAAAAATAAATCTTGGGGATTTGATAAGATTTTTTCGTTCATTTCTCGCTTCCTGGCGCAGAACCCCCATACCAAGAAATCAACCAAAAAATATATTAATCGACGATTTCAAAAATTCTTCAATCAATAGTAACGCTAAAGAAGATATTGTTGCAGTTTCAACATTTGACCCCAATTTTGCACCCTTTTTTGGCTTCCCTGCGAAGAACCCTCAGACAGCAAAAATCACTTAAATATGAAATTGACGGATTTCAAGTAGTTCTCATTCAATAGTACAATCGAGGAAGATAAAATTTCGGTTTTGATATTCGATATGATTTTCGCTCCAATTTATTGCTTCCTGGCGCAGAACCCCCCCGTGCCATAAACAAAAATTAGGCGGATTTCATATATCCGTCATGCACAACTTTAAACCATCAGGGTGCGCAAAGAGAAAAAACCATTTACAAACCAAAAAACAAGTTTTTGCTCACATCCAATTTTATATTTTGTAAAAATCTTCTTTGGCGGCCGTAATGAACTATAAGTAGTAAAATTGTCAATTATTTCTGTTTTGGTTGGTTTTCGATATGGGGAGGTTTCTGCGCCAGGAGGCGAAAATAAGTATAAAAATCGTATCCAATATTGAAGCTTGAGTAAAATTTTGGTAGTACAAATGATAATGAACTATGAGTAGTGAAATAAGCAAATTATTTCTTTTTTGGTTGGTTTTTGATGTAGGGGGTTCTGCGCCAGGAGGCAAAAAACTGGTGCAAAAATCGAATCAAATATTAAAACTGAAATTGGTAAAATGTTTCGTGAATTCCTAATATTGAAATCCACCGATTACTCCTCATTTGGTTGGTTTAAAGTATACGGGGTTCTGCGCCAGGAGGCAAAAAATTGGCGCAAAAATCGGATCAAATATTAAAACTGAAGTTGGTAAAATGTTTCTTGGTGATACTACTGAATTACTAATGTTGAAATCCACCAATTACTTCTCATTTAGTTGGTTTTAAGAATAGGGGGTTCTGCGCCAGGAGGTAAAAATTGAGGGCAAAAATCGGATCAAATATCAAAACTGAAGTTGGTAAAATGTTTTTTGGTGATACTACAGAAATACAGAATTACGAACATTGAAATCCACCGATTACTCCTCATTTGGTTGGTTTAAAGTATAGGGGGTTCTGCGCCAGGAGGAAAAATATGAGCTAAAAATTGAAATTAAATGTTGAACTCGGTACTCTTTTCAACTCCAATGAGTGAAATTTTTCTTGAAATTTCTTTTTTTATCCCCTTCACGAAGTTGTCGACAATAGTAACAAGCTCTTACTAAAAATTGTTTGAATTCGAGACATTTCTTATGGCTATTAATTCTCTGAATCTTCGAAAAATTCTCATTCTCTTCTTCTCTCCTGTTTTATTTTAATGCGAGCTCACATGGACTAAGGGGGGGGGGGAGGAGTTGCAAATGACTGGTTCTAAATACTTTTGTTCAAAAAAATTTTTAAAAACTCTCACTTACTTACTTACTTACTTAGTTACATGAATTTTTACGAAATTTTCATTTCAACGAAGAAATTCTATTTAAATTGAATACGGCAAATAGTAATTAAGATTGACCAAGGATGGAGAAAACGACCCAGTTGCTAGGAAAAAAATACCAATTGGGCACACTTCTTGGCCAAATTGAAGAGAGCTCATTTTTCTTCTGAGAGGAGACAACTTGAAGTAATAAGAAACATTTTTTGGAAAAAATAATTCAAAATTTTTCAAATATTTCATTAAAAATTTGAAATTGACTCAATTTTGATTTAGGAATAAATTTTGGACCCGAGTAATCATTTTAAGGAATTTTTTAGGCCCCCAAGATGTCTTTTGGGATGTAAATCAGTTTCACAATGCATTCCATAAGATCAGACTTGATTACACCTTGATAAAATAAACTTTATTATAATTTAGTCGACGGGAAACTAAACTTTGGAGATATTTCAGTTGAAATTTCAAAGTTTAACCATCTTTTATTTTTAAAAAAGTCTCAAAAAATAAGCTTCCCAGATGAGAAAAAATCCAATTGAACTCCATCGATAGGAAATTTCATCATTTCAAAATCATCTTCAAAAATTCCATTTGCAGTATTTATTTTAAAGACTTTTAAATGATTATTTTTTTTCAATTTTATATTCTACATACTAATTTTCAAAATTCAATTTTTGAAAAGAAATTTTGAATAATTTTTTTTCATTTTACTCTTGAATCCAAGCTTAACGATTTTTCAAACTTTTTTTCGCTCAAAATCGAAAACTTCGAGAGAGTTTTAAAATAAATAAGTCAAGTTTAATTTTTTCAAATATCATGGAATTTTTCAAAATTAAAATGTCCAAAGACATTCCGCACTCAAAGATGTAAAAAATTCGTTAATTTTTTTTTAATAATTAAATTTGAATACCTACCCGCAACATCAGCTTGAAATTTTACCACAGATTCAAGTTATCAAAACTAATTCCAAGGTATCTTAAATTTTGAAGATCTGGACCCCATTCTAAAAAAAAATTCTCCTCATAAAACCCTAATCTTAAAAATTTAAAAAGAAAATGACAATCATTCCACAGGACACTCTATACATTGATGCTTAAATCTCAAAATAACAAGACACACGAGATGTCAAGTTTCAACAACCAAAAAAAATAAAACGAAAGAAAGAACGAATTGAATAGGAATAAAGAAGTCGAAAAAAAAACCTTGACCAATTATACGGGCATTTATTGCTTTCAACATCTACGAACTTTTTTTTCCATATTTCCAAATTAGATCTCGTTAACTACTCGTATTTCAAATTGTTGGCGAAACGGAAAAAAAAAAAGGTATAAAACATACGATACCCAAGGGATCCCCGTAGCTTTAGCAAATTACAACGCAGAACAGACGAGTCTCGATCCTTTAATTAAAGCTTGACATATTTGGCAATTTTCAATCATAGTTTCAAGTTAAACTGTATAATTTGAGCGACTAAATCCGGTACGCTTTTTAAAATTGACATCGTCTGAACGTAAAACTCGAGACGAGATTTTGCGTTCGCTGTCTTGTTTGCCATCTTTTTAAAAATAAGTTGAAAAGAAATTAAAAATTTAATCTCATCATACAACGTACGAAATTGAACAAACGTTTATCGTACGTATTCGATGTCTCGTGATTTTTAAGACAATTCTCGGCGTAATTTTTTCCACGATGACGAATTTTTCGAGTACTTTGGCGCGAACGAGACAGCCGACGAATCAAATTGAACTCGTTTTATTTGTTTTTGCCCCGATGCCGAGTCGCAAACAAACGCGTACATACGATATGAGTTCGTTGTTTTGGTAATTAATTTAACCAAGGTAATCGATAAAATTAAATTAAAATACGAGCTGGCTGTATTTCGCCTTGGAGAATGCGTTGCGTTGATTTGATTGCATGCGAAAATTTTGACCAGCGAATTGCCAACAGAAAGCAGACGTAGTACGAAGCATTTATTTTTCTATAAAGGGTTTAAATTAGTTTTTGTAACGCAACGTTTGCTTCATGTTGGGGTCATTTTGCTGGGTAATTAATTTAAGATGGGTTTTGCGGTATCTGCACGAGAGATTAGCTCGCTTGTTGATGTAAATTGCATTACGGTAATTCATTTTTTACTTTTTTTTCGTCCGCCTAATGACGATGAAATAAAGCGGAAACGAAATGGCGAATAGTTGACCTGTTTCGTCGTCGTACAAATTAATTATTTAAAAGGTGTCAGAATTTCGGACCGAAGCGTCAAATGTAAAGGCCTGCGTTAATGTGGTGTATGATTAGCATTTTACAGCCAGACTCTACAAGTTGTTTTATAATTTCCTCTCTATTTCGCTTCGAGCTAAAATTGACAATTTTTTATTTTTTGTTTTCGTACGGAATTTTAGAAAGAAAAAATCAATTCATCGCCGACAAATAAATCTATAAAAAAATATCAACAATAAACATAAACTCGACGAATGTCAATTTTATACACGAACCATTTTGTATTCTTTACGTCAAACATCACACATCAAAAATGCTCAAAAGGCGGCGTTGACCGCTTCTTTGTCGACTTTTAAACATTCTATAGGGCGAATTGAAAGTTGCCCAGTTATGACAGTTTTTCTCTATGTCGAATTTATTCGAGATATATAAGTTGGAAAATATTAAAGACCCTGTAATCATTTCAAGTTAGTTTAACGCCGCGGCGATGTTAATGGTCGAGGTGAAATTCTCTAAAGGGACATGCAACTGCGAAATATCATCTCAGGTAATTTCATTTGTTTTGAAGTATGCAAAGTTCGTGAGAGAATACGACTAAATTTGCTGAAAACCCGAAGAAACGGCGAAATGTGCAGCTATGTTATCAACTTTGTTACATAATTAATTCGAGAGAGTTTTTGGTCATGCGAAATATTCCTAATTATGAGCTATACTTGTAGATATTTCAATGTGTATGGGAAGGTATTTTATAACTTTTGGCTGCGTGCATGGCTTACCAAATCATATCTGACTCGTAAATGTCGTCGCTGATTGGATAATGATATATTTACATGAAGGATGCCCATTATTTTTAGGATACGTATCGAGGGTGAAATGTGAATGTGATCGTTCACGAAGTGCAGAGTAATTAGGATCCGTAAAAAAAATCTTCAAAAAAGAATTTGTTCCCCGCCCCTCTGGGGGTTAAAATGTAAAGTAGTTTCTGAATGGCCCAGTCAACTGAGACACACAGAGTTGTCACTAGTTCAGGATGTAATTTATCATCTACAAATGATTGGTACCAAATTTAATTTCTCCTGAAAAGTATTTTGGTAACAAAATGTTATGATATAAAAGTGAAATCCGCCCTGATATACTCCATCCTCCCACTTCCCAAAATTAGGAGAACTGGACATTATCAAAGTTGGGAGGAAGTAAATTGGAAGTTGAAAAAAAAAAATTAAATTTTTGGGCGGACAGAGCCGTCATGTTCGGATTAGATAGAAGATTACTAAGCTTATGTGGGCTTCTGACCGCCCAAAAATTTAATTTTTTTTTTTCAACTTCCAATTTACTTCCTCCCAACTTTGATAATGTCCAGTTCTCCTAATTTTGGGAAGTGGGAGGATGGAGTATATCAGGGCGGATTTCACTTTTATATCATAACATTTTGTTACCAAAATACTTTTCAGGAGAAATTAAATTTGGTACCAATCATTTGTAGATGATAAATTACATCCTGAACTAGTGACAACTCTGTGTGTCTCAGTTGACTGGGTCATTCAGAAACTACTTTACATTTTAACCCCCAGAGGGGCGGGGAACAAATTCTTTTTTGAAGATTTTTTTTACGGATATCAGTTGTTTTTTTGTACGTAGTTCTGTTTACAAAGTGCAAACTATTTGAATTCATTCGCGTCAAACTGAATATAAAATTTTGAAGTACAATAATTTTCATAGCGTTTTTTTGTGTTAGAAAATTAGAAAACATTCAAGGAATGAGGATTTTAATTAGACTGATATTCACTTTTGTAAACTTGGAACCAGGAACGTACCGATAGGGGGAGGGGGGAGCTTCCTCCCTGAGAAAATTTTTTACTTGTGAGTTGGGAAAATTGAGCAATTCAAAACATCAGTTGGGAAAATTGGGCAGTTGGGAATTAGTCACTTTATCGACTGAAAATTCATCATTTTCCCAACTGAAAATGTATCATTTTTCCAAGTTGGAAATCAATAAAATTTCCACTTGTTAGTTTGTGGGTCACTGAATGAATGGGTTTTCTTTGTTTTTGCTTTACATATTTTGTTCAGAAAAGCTAAACTTAGGGCGCCACGAAGCTATTTTTTGAATAAATAATTACCTGAATTAATTATACGACTCTGAAATTGGCAAATTTACATAATTTTAACTTGTTCTCACTCCGACATTACATGTTTGAAAATTAGTTTACTGGAAAAAGGGCTTCGTGGCGTCCCAAGTTCAACCTTTCTGATCAAAATAAACCAAAAACGAAAAAAATTCATTCATTTAGTCATAGATACAAGTCCCACAAAACTGTCGGCAAAAAGCAAAAATTATACAATTATGTACTGATATCGAGTCTATGAGATAACAATGATAACATCCATGATAGCCAATAATTTTTCAAGTTTGTATTGCTCAATATCGTTCAATTTGTTGGTTCAATTTATCAATTTCAAAATGTGAAAAAATAAAAAAATACATCTTTTGATAATTTCAAGGTAAATTACCAAAAATTACCACATAAATCACCACACCACCAAATATTTTGGCACCTCACCACAAGAAATTAAAAGTTGTTATCAGTAATTTCGGCAAACTCAAATCCTATAAAAGAACAAACTTTAGACACAGCTATAGAGCTTTAGAAAGCTTTAAATGACTTGAAAATTTTACCTAAGTATAGTTTATACATGTATTTGAAATCCTTTGCTATTGCCGAAGCTCAACGAATAACAGCAATTTGTTATTCGGAACTTCAACTTGGCTAATTTCCAAAATTTTCAAGCAACTTTACCCCCCTCTACCAAGCTCAAATATGGTATGATTGATACCGTTTTTTCGGTTTCTTATGTATTTTTACCCAAGGAACGCATTTTCGGGGTCAATTTTTCTTTTTTCAAATTTTTGGGGCCCCAAATGGGGGGGTGCAGGGGCAATTTTCAAAATTTTGAAATTTTTCCCCCGTCACATTACCCGGACCAACAAGTAGACCCTTATTCCAAAATTTCACCAATTTTGAATGAAACGTTTGTTCTCCAGCCGTGATGAACCATTTGCCACAGTTTAGTAAAAACTGTGAAAAAAATGGAAATCAAGCGTTCTGAAACTCATCAACTACTTTGTCTACAACGTTCATTTTTGTTTTTTTAGAAAGAACTCGAAAAAATAAGACACGTTCACCATGGTTGTTTTTTAATTCAACGATAATTTCTGAAAAAAAAGAATTCGAAAACGCGAAAAAAGTGTTTATGGTCATTAGAGAATATAAGGTCACGCTAGTTTTTTACATCTTTGTGGGGGCGGGGTGGGATCACTAGCGTGATCCTTGATAAAAGGAAATTGTTCATTTTTAACGTGTTTTTTTTTTCACCTTGAAAATTATCGTGACATGGAGAGGTCAATGTTCTTTTAAATGAATGATTTGGTAAGTTGAATTTAGGATTTTGAGGCGGTGCGGTGCTGCGAGGACTTTTCAAGGATAAATCTAAATTAGTTTATAGGGGAACTGAAGAGGGTAAGTCAAAAAAATCAAAAATTCAGACTAAAATTATTTTTTCTTAATTTTTCCAATTCACAGGTTCAATTTTTCGTTTTTTTTTTTTCAACTCCAAATGAAAATACAATTTTTTCATTGCAATTTTTTCAAGAAATTTTTGATAAAGAAGAAAATTTGGTATGATGAGAGAGAAAAATTTTACCCTTAGCCTTGGTTCGGTTTGGTCTTGAGATCTTACGAAATAAATTTCATGGTTCAAAGAGAAAATTTCTTGTCACGTTGAAAAAATTTATCACTCAAACAAGTTTTTCTCTTTTCCCCTTGTCGATCCAGTTTTTTAATACTTGCATCAAACGAAAAAAAGTTGAATTTTGATAAAAAAAAAATTTGACGACCTTAAACGATTTTTTAAACCTAAAGCCATAAAGAGACAGAGATGAAGCTGTAAAGACTTCAAAATAAAATCTTCTGTTTCAAATTTTAGCTGGTAGAATTGCTACAAAAAAATTTAAAAAGTCCTTTTTTGATAAAAACCAAACAATTTTTTAAAACTTTTTTCAGATCATTAAATGAGTAGCTTGAATGTTGAAAAAATTGTAGAAATCGTAATACAAACATTGGCAACCCTAGAATGAATTATTTTCTGGAAAATTTAGTATTTTTGGCGTCTTTCGGCAATTAAAAAAATTTTGTGATAACCTATTCAATTTAAAGATCGATGGATCACGAAAATAAGTGTAGAAACTCGATCCAACAATTTGTTAGAAATAAGAAATAACATTATATATTGCATTGTATCAAAAAAAAAAAAAAAAGTAAAAACCTCGTTCCTTTTTAAGATAAATTTCATAGCCAAGATGTTCAAAGTACTTTTAGAAAGTCATCCACTTGAAGTAATTTATCTCAAATACCTAATTTCTTATTTTTTCCAATTCACTTTGAATTGCAAGTTTGAAATTTGTACGTAGAGAATTAAATCTCAGTTTTTAGTTCATGTTTTAAAACTAAAGAATAAAAGTGCTCGAAGTTCCAAATTTAAAACTTCTAATTTTGTACTTATCAAAACTAATTTTAAAATCTTCTGTTCTCCACTAGCCTTGAAATTGAAAACTATCTTGAAAAAAATTAAAAATAGTAAGAGTACAAAAATGTAGGAAGAATTTTAGAATCGGAAAACAATGAAAAAAAAAATAGAATTCTAAAATGTAAAATCAGTTATGAATCGAAGCAATTTTTGGGTTTTTGAAAAAATATGAAGTTGATATTAAAAATAGATCGGAAAAAAATCAAGAAAATTTCGGAAACTGATGAGTTAATTCCCCAGATTTCAAAACAGTGCGAGTTGGTTCCCATTTTTTTTTTTTTTTTTTTTTTTTTTTTGGAAACGTATGAATTGATTCTCTTTTTTTTAGAAAAAATAAGGGATTTGATCAGAACAATGTGTGTTTTTTGCTAAGTAATTTTTCATCATTTTTTTTTTTTGGAAATCACTTGAAAATTTTCTAAAATTAGATTTCTCTCAAAAATTTTCACAAACCCCGAATTTCCTCAAATTCAAAGTAATTTGAGTTCTGAAAAACATTTTTGAAAAATACGAAAAATTGATTTAAAAACTTGCAAAAGGAATTTTTCAAAGAAAAATCATGTAAATAAAGAAGGAAAATTAAAATCAAATTTGTCGAAAAATAATCAATTTCTAAAAACAATAATTTTGGATTCTCAACTTTTTTCCGAAGCTCAATTTTCGTAACTAATTTTCTTTCTACGCCTACTTTAAACAAAACAAAAAAAATCAATCATAATCAAGGGACCCTTGATCCCAAAACATCCAATAATCAATTTCTAATGTTCTTGAGCTTCCTTCTCAAAGAAATTTCAGCAGTTACCCTCCATTAGGCGTCACACTTCATCATTGGCGCATTCAAGGGGGCTCAAAAGGCTTGAGCCCTCTCCTTAAGCTCGGAAAAAAGATTTTTTTAATACAAAAATGTGAAAAAAGTCCATTTTTTGGTCTTCAAATAATATTTTTTCAAAGTTTTCGCCAAAGCTTCGCTCGGGCAGTATTTTAATGATTTCATTTTAAAAGTTAACAATTTTTAAACGATTTTTCAGTCAAAAACCACTGTTTTCTCAATAAATTCCTTGTTTATCAAAAAAATTAATGATTTTCGACTGAAAGATCAAAAAAATGACTGATTTGAAATTTGACCCCCTCTTCCATTTTTTTCCTAAATTCTCAGCCCCTCCCTTAATTAATTTCTGGGTGCGCTTATGCACTTTTTCAAATTTTCGAATAAAGAGATCAAGTAATTTGAATCCCAGTCAATTATTTCAAGTTAATTAAGAATGATTCTCAGTCAGTTCAGAGCCTCCCAAAATATTTCAATGCCTAGGTAGGTATTTTTTAAAAAAATCAAACTTTTTTTTTGGAATTGAAAAATTTTAAATAATTTCAAATTTGTATTAAATATCTGAAATTTAGGTCATTGACCTTGCTTTTAATTTCAAACAGCTCCAAAACTAATATAGAAACTATATTAATAGTTATTTATTCAACTGGATGGCAAAACAAACGACATAAACACACATCGCTTAAAATTTTACAAACAGAAAACTTTGTACGTAGATTAACAACGCACTGCAACTTTTCTTTCGGATAAACTCAAGAAACTACAATAGTACGAAATAAAATTTAAATCTAGGTTCACCAAGTATATTTTACGTACACTTCGCCAAACCATCGATAAATATACAAAAAGTTAGATCTAAAAAGACCCGCAATATATTTACATCTCCATACATGGCGTGATTTCTTCATTTATTCGAGCGTACGTACGTTTTCATTTTATTATTTTTGCACGATACGCGATTTTCTACATGACAAGTTCTACTTTAATGTTTACATTGTAACGTATATTTCATCAAATGGTAAACCGAACGAAGAGCTGCAGACGGTACCTCGGATCCGATTCTCGCATAAATTTCACGTTTTAGATTTCGTTAATATGTTAACGACACCTAAAAGGCGTTTATTGCAATACCGAATCATTCGAAAATAGGTGCAAACAGCAAACGCGAGACTAAGCTTGGAAATATTTATCTCACACGAACGAATGTACGAAGGTAAATAGCGATACAATCCGTAGATTTAAAACGCGAATTGAGAGATAATGAAAATATTATCGAGATACGTTAATTTTAATTTATCAGCTGCGCATTCGGTGAAATCGTTACCCTCGAATTTTCATTAAAATACGAGCATCGTACAGTTTGAAATTTTATATTAAATAGAGAGATTTTGGATAACACGAATTATAAATTTTCAATTGCAAGTTGTGCACCGAGGTTATATTTTAAATCGAGATTATAGTTTGATGATTAAAATTACGAGTAGAATTTTATCAAAAAATGATACGAATAATTAAATATTTATTGTCGGTATGGAGCACCTATTCATCGGATGGGGGCAAAAAAAAAGTTGAAAAGAAGTAACTAAATGTAATTAAGCTTAATTTTACCTTTCTCGTAGTCATAACGAGTGACCTTTTATTTTTAAAACATATTAAGTGTTTCATTAAGTCGAGGATGGTGAGAAAGAGAAAAAAAAAGGTAGATACGAATAAGGTCCCGTAAAGAAAATATTTAAATTAACAATACACCTCGGTAACAATACATTTTAGTACGCGTTTACTGTTTTTCTAATTAAGCCTACCATTATTTAAAATTATATTTAATCAAAAAATTGACAAAGGAAGTAATTTTATTAAATGCAAAGCGAAAAAGATATTAAACTTTCTCAATTTTCGTTGCCTAAATTAGACTTTGTACGGTATTTCGCTTCTGTAATTTTTTTTTTTCGGGCGTATAAAATATTCTACAATCACATCGTAGAAGTAGGTGGAAACGCGTTGGCAAAAAATTTCGATGCCTGGAGTCAACACGCGGTGTATTTTATTTCGAATAACGTTGTAATTTTAGAAATGTATGGCGAAAAGTATAAAGCTGGCGGAATCTTTTTGTGGCGCAGAATATCTGATAATTAAAATTGAATATTTTCTTGTATTATATAAAGTTGCCAAAAGTATGAAGATTGACTTATACGCGAGGTCGTCATGGTAACAATGCATACCGGCGGTATAGTTTTGCAAAAATTTATATTTACTTATTTTACATTTACCAAAAGTGCCGTATTTTCATTGTTCATCATTCATGAATAGAATATTATGAGACAAGATATCATTTTCAGCCATTTCTTCTTTCGCAATATCTTTCAAAGTGAAAATAGTGTGCTGGTTTTGAGGCAAGGTGAAGGGAAATTAAGCAACATACGTCAAGCTATTTGAAATTTATCGAGAAACGAAACGCTAATAAATGAGAAGACGACGAATGTCATGGGAGCAAGCTACAAATCGATGCATTTTCTGTTCAGTTATTCGTCTATTGTAGAAAATGCTGCATTCGGTGTTTTGTTGATGATACGGAAATAGAACAGTTGTTTTAACAAAAGAGGTATCCAAACCAGAGCTAAAAATCAAAGAATAAGGAAAATAGGAATCGCCCTGAGCGTCAAAATTCGAAAAATGATAAAATTCTGCACTTTTTTGGATGATTGTGTTTAAATTTTTTTTTAAAAAAAAAAAAACAATTTCAATTGTTTTAAGAATGCCAAAAGAAACAAAAATGATTTTTGGTAATTTCACACATCTGTTGAGAAGGAAGGTATCCCAACCAGTAGTAAAACTTTGGAATGAAACGAAAAAAATTCAAAAATATCTACCATAAAAGAACCCAACGATAATTGAAGCATTGAAATTATATTTCTGGATGCAGTTGTGCAATTGAGTAATGCAAATTATGAAAGTGGTATTGAATGAAACGATATTTCAAGATGTCGATCATTTCTAAATCAGTCTTGGAATTTTCTTGTATTTTTTAAAGATTTCCGACGAAGTATTTTCACCTTTTTTTTTTCAATCTCACCTTTGCAAAAATTTGATTTTTTATTTTTTAATTTTTTTTTTAAATTTTTAGAAAAGTAGTTACAATGAAATTTCCATTTCTACTGCCGAAGCATCGTCAGTATTCTTGATCTGTCCGTGTACCTACTTTTTTTTTTTGTAATTTGGCTCAATTTCAAGACTACTGTATGAGAGAAAATTGACACCCATATTTTGATCAAACTTCGATTTTTTCAAGTTTCATTTCAAAATAAAAATATAGAAACGAAATATTGTAAAAATGTTGAGCTCTTTGTAAGAAATGAGGGTTAAAAATTGGCTAAAAATTCTCATTTCAAGTTTCTTGTAGAAATTTCACAGATTTTTTTTCAGAGATTATCAAAATTTGAAAAAATGTAGGAAAATATCTCACTTTTTATCCTTCCTTTAACTAAGATGATGCATTTAAAGTTTCATTTTCCAAACATCTTTCTCTTATAAATCGGACGTGAGCCTGTTTTACGAATCTCCGTAGGTTGGTGAGCGATGTTTTTTTTTTTCAAAGTCCACATTCCGGCGTTTTTTTTTCAACTTCAAAATTTTTCTTGACGAATTCGAAATTTTTTACGAATTTTTTTTTCAATTTCAAATTTTTTCTTGACGAGGTCTAAATTTTTTATGAAATTTTTTTAAACTGCAAAATTTTTCTTGACAATATCGAAATTTTTTGACTTCAAAATTTTTCTTGACAGGGCCTAAATTTTTTACGAATTTTTTTTTAACTTCAAAATTTTTCTTGACGAAGTCGAAATTTTTTACGAAATTTTTTTAAACTTCAAAATTTTTCTCGACAATATCGAAATTTTTTTTGACTTCAAAATTTTTCTTGACAGGGTCTAAATTTTTAACGAATTTTTTTTTAAACTTGAAAGTTTTTCTTGACAAAGTCTAAATTTTTTATGAATTTTTTTTTCAACTTCAAAATTTTTCTTGACAAGATCGAAATTTTTTGACTTCAAGATTTTTCTTGACAGGGTCTAAATTTTTTACGAATTTTTTTTTAAACTTGAAAATTTTTCTCGACAAATGAATTGGTGATAATAATTTCATCCTTTTGGGGTTTAATGGAAATGGTAGTTGGAGGCATTTCCATTGTGAGGTATCCGGATAGCTTAGGTGAAATATTATCGAACCAACCAATACTGACACATCATTGCACTGTTGTTGTGTGTAAAAGATCGCGAATACGAATACAAAATGAAACGCAGAACGTAATTAAACTGAGTGTATTTTACACTGTACGAAAATACACAATACATGATGGTAACGATTACGCGATTACGTTAACGAGAGAAACGAATGCATTTCAAGTGCACAACTGACGAGTACATGTATGAAACAGAGTATATGATCGAGCAACGACCAAACAGCGAATGATTCGCGATACAAAACAGCTCACGACGTTGACTACGTCAAGTCGCGAGTTGCGTAATGTGCTGAAAGGAGTGGGGATGTAGATAGTAGCTTGGGTAGGTAGGAAACCGGTTTAGATAGGTACCTACTCGCACCAAATCGAATAGAACATTCGAGTCGCGGTTACAACGCGAAGTAAACACCTTTGTTATTTGCCACTGATGGAAAATACATCAGTGACAACAAAAGAAGAAATTGATAAGAGAGGTAGAAATAAATTTATTCTACTCGCGAATACAAAGCTGAGGTACTTTGGAGCCTTGAATTCGCGAGCAGACAACAGGCAAGTAAACTAACTGCCGAAAATACAGATGAACTACCTCCTTATCTGTGTAAATAGGTACCTACTTACGTGAAACGTACGTAGATCGCCGATTTACACAGTTATTCTTGTGCAAGTTGGTGCAATTTGGGTAGGAATAATCCCTACCGGATCATTGCCCCACCGAGTAGACGTTGAAATAAGGGTCCTCGGGAAACAAAATAGAACGGTAAGGATTGCCTACAATATCAGAAAAGGCAAGCTACCTATCACATCCCTGCCCTCCTCGCAGTACATGAAATTTTAACGTCTTAAAATTACAGCATAAAATTACAAAAAATTAGTGTTGGGCCCAACATAGAACTAAAACTAATATCACAGATTCACAGACGTTTTATGCAAATTACATGTACATGAAATGGAAGAAACAGGTATAAAAATACGAAATTTGATACCTATTTACGAACATGGCAATTTATAAGATAATTCATGAAAAAGAACATAAGTATTTACAACATGATTATCATTCGATCAATTTGAGTAAAATTAGCTCAAAATTAATTCTAAAACCATTAAAATTGACATGGATTTTCTAATTTTTCGATTTTTTTGTTTCATAAGAAAACTGTACAATCAAACACCAATCTGTTGAGAAAATTCTAACCATTTTCTCTTTTTAGACTGAATTTTTACAAGTTGTGTTAATTTCCCTCTACATGATACTGTCTTGATATTGATTTGCATTTTAGAATATTGAAGGAAATTTGAGAAAAGTGCAAGAAAAACATTCAAAAATGTGCAAAGATTTGGCCATGAGAAAAATCTGATGGAAAAAATTTCCAATTTTTCACTCTTTTTCCTTTTCTGAACAGAAATTCGAAAAAACTGTCCAGAGATTCGGAATTCAAAAATAATTTGAAAGTGGGCAGTTGAGCATGAAATAATAATTTTTTTTGAACTGTAGTTGAGAGATGAATACAAATTCAAAAAAATTTTTCAGAAGAAGCACCAAATGAAGTATGCAATGATTGACTTCATTTAGGCAGAAAAATTCTGGTAAAAATCAAAACATTTTCGTATCAATCACCTACTGAAGTATTCAAAGAATAACCACAAGTAGTACATAAATTCAGCCATAAAATTTTCTTAAAAGATGCCCCATGAACCTCACCAAGTAACAATTGTTAAAGTTGAAGATCACTCTCAAATTATTCATCATTGGTATCTCAAAGAGACCCATAATTTTCCTCAGAACCTCTACTACTTTTTACCACCGTTCCGTCATCGAATCCGTTTTCTACGGTCGACTCGATTGGGGTATTAACCACCGGTCCGTCATCGATCTGTTTTACAGTCGACTCGATTGGGGTTTTAAATCATTTCAAGGTCTGGGAAGTTTCAAACCATCAAAACCTAGGGGTAGACTAGACCTGCCAAAAGTTTGAGGTTGATAAATCTAAAGCTGCACTAAATTTGATGATTAATTGAGAGTGGGAAGAAATTCACCAAATTCTACTAAATTTCGAAATTTGGGAACATAATTTGGTCGATCCTACCAAATTTTGTGGACGACACCACCAAAATTTGAGAACGCCATTGTAACATTGGGATCTAAGCCCTTTTATGTCCAGTGACACGAGTGCCACTGTTGACATGCTTGGTGGATGTAAAGAGATCATAGTCATCATATAGAATTAGAAAATTAGAGAGAAAATTCAACTCTAAAATCTATATTGAGATTCTAGCAAAGCTAAGAAATCTCAAAAGAAAATTTCTTTCAGAAGATTAATTTTGAAAGGATTAGAAAATTTTGGAAGTATGAAAAAATTCAACTTTCCAATTTCTAAAAAATTTGGCTTTTTGATACATCAGAAAACATGAAAAAATTTGAAGAAAAATTTTCATGCCCCTGCATACGAAAATGGATGAAAAAAATTTCAAATTAACCCATAAAAATTTAAATTTTGCCCATAAAAATTTATAATTCTTTTGAGTTGAAATTTTAATTCACAATTGATTAAATTTCAAACAAGAAAAGTTTTCAATTCGAAAATATAGAATTTTCCGAAAAATGATAGAAAGTTGGCCAATAAAAAATCGAATTTTCAATTTCAATGAATAAAATTTAAAGATGAAAATTTTTATTTCAAAATCATGATTTCTGAAAATTCATGATAATGATCAATCAAGAAAATTCAAAATTTACCTTGCACTTTTTCAATATCCAACCAAATCAATAATTTTTTCCATCTCAAAATTAAACAATCTGGAATTAATAAAAAATTCCATCCTGATAATTATCTGAGGTTCGAGGTATTTTTTTCCAAGAATTCACTTTTTTAAAAATACTCCGAATGTGAAAATCACAATTTCAATAAAAATTTTGCCAAAAATTCCTATGGCTACATAGACAGTATCATCAAACACAAAAGTAACTAATATGGCATGAAATTAGCACTAAGTACCTGTTTTAGTAACTAATCAAAATCAAATTTGAATGGAGGGAAATTATGAAATGTAAATTGTTTGCACATATTAAGGCAAATCAATTTACCACACAACATTTTACCAAAAAAATGAATTCAAATTTTCATTTAGGTAGAAATAGACAAAAACTGTAGGTGAAAAATTCACAAAAAATTTTGAAATATAAATTTCGTAATTATTGATGCTAAAACAACAACAATTTTTTTCTACAGATTTTTGTACTAGTAAATAGTGCAATTTTCACATAGATGTGCCAAAAACAATGAAAAAATAATTTTCAGAAAAAATACCAAAGAAATTAACCAAATGTGGGAAATTTAGCCATTTCAATGTAATTTTCATCTCAACCAAATAATGTCACTGTTGGAATTTAAATTCGGAGCAATTTGTCAAAAATAAAAATTCAATTCTTTCAATCAGAACAAAAATTTCACATTGAAAAAATGAGAAATTTCTTTCAGAAAAAAATTACCAAATCTGGTTTCAAATTTAAGCATTTGCTTTAAAAATTGATTTTTTGAAAGAAATTGAAATTTTTAGAGTAGGTTTTCTAAAATTTTGTGAAAAAAAAAAACTTGTTGAATTTTGTGAAACGAATTTTAAAAAAATAAAAAAAACGATCACGAACATATTAAAAATATCATACAAGCAAAATTCACATACCAAAGTTGATTTCCTATGAGCTGGAATTTTCCTTGGAATTTCCACTGACAGTTGAAAACCACTCCATCTTGACAAAAATTTTACCAATGGATTGACAAACACCAGCGAGTACCAATACCATTCTGTAGATGAATAACTCCATAAGATTTGTCCCAATGCCCCTTGACTAGTAACAACTTTGACTTTGGGAGTTTGACAACACAATTCCAAACAGGTTGAGATGAAAATTGGACCAGAAGAGAGTCCAGTGATTCGCAGATTTTTTGATGAAATTGGCCTCCGGAAATTGAGTGAGGAAGTTGAACTTGGATTCGAATTACTTCTCCAACTGAAGTCGAATTTTCCATTTGAAAATGGTACCATGGAATCCAAAGTTGACTTGAACGAATTTTCCTCTTGAGACCAAATTCTCCAAAAATCTTTGGTTTGCCCAGGCGCCAATGAATTGGTGATAATATTTTCTTCCTCTTGGGGTTTAAAGGAAATGGTCGTTGGATGCCATTTCCATTATGAGGTATCCGGATAGCTTAGGTGAAATATTATCGAACCAACCAATACTGACACATCATTGCACTGTTGTTGTGTGTAAAAGATCGCGAATACGAATACAAAATGAAACGCAGAACGTAATTAAACTGAGTGTATTTTACACTGTACGAAAATACACAATACATGATGGTAACGATTACGCGATTACGTTAACGAGAGAAACGAATGCATTTCAAGTGCACAACTGACGAGTACATGTATGAAACAGAGTATATGATCGAGCAACGACCAAACAGCGAATGATTCGCGATACAAAACAGCTCACGACGTTGACTACGTCAAGTCGCGAGTTGCGTAATGTGCTGAAAGGAGTGGGGATGTAGATAGTAGCTTGGGTAGGTAGGAAACCGGTTTAGATAGGTACCTACTCGCACCAAATCGAATAGAACATTCGAGTCGCGGTTACAACGCGAAGTAAACACCTTTGTTATTTGCCACTGATGGAAAAATACATCAGTGACAACAAAAGAAGAAATTGATAAGAGAGGTAGAAATAAATTTAATTCTACTCGCGAATACAAAGCTTAGGTACTTTGTAGCCTTGAATTCGCGAGCAGACAAAAGGCAAGTAAACTAACTGCCAAAAATACAGATGAACTACCTCCTTATCTGTGTAAATAGGTACCTACTTACGTGAAACGTACGTAGATCGCCGATTTACACAGTTATTCTTGTGCAAGTTGGTGCAATTTGGGTAGGAATAATCCCTACCGGATCACAAAGTCTAAATTTTTTACGAAATTTTTTTTAAACTTTTCTTGACAAAGTCTAAATTTTTTACGAAGTTTTGAAAATTTTCGAAGTTGAAAAAAAATTCGACCACGTCAAGAAAAATTTTGAAGTTGAAAAAAATATGTTGTAAAAAATTTAGATCTCGTCAAGAAAAATTTTGAAGTTGAAAAAAAACGTCAGAATGTGGACTTTGAAAAAAAAATTGCTCACCAACGAACAGAGATCCGTAAAACAGGCTCACGTACAAATAGGTACTTACCTGCACCAGGGTCAAGTAGATCAGAAACAAAAATTTCAAATCTTTCTATTGATTTCAAGACCTGTTAGACAAGGAGTGAGGAAGCGAGATATTTTCCAACATTTTTCGAATTTTGATGATCCCTGAAAAAATCTGCAAAATTACTAGGTACAAAAAAACCATGATAAATATTCGAGATTTTTTGGATTTTAAATCCAGAAGAATTTAGATCCTGTCCAACCCTGGTTTCATAGTCCAAATTCTTTAGGAGCATTTTTTGTCTATGGAAGATTTACATTCAAAAAGACAAAGAATGAAATCAGTTGATGGCTGAAATTAGGACCCTTTTTAAAATTAAAAGGCTTCTTTCAAAAAAAAAAATCGAAAAAATTATTAATTCAAAATTTAAAGGGATGGTAGATGAAATATCATGATATTTTTGGGCCGTTTTGAGGTTTCTACTTCAAATAGTCTTCAATTGATGAAAGTTTTTTAAAAAAGTGGCAGATTTTGTATTCCGTGATTCATTCGTATTCTCTTTAGATATTTTGCGGATGAAGTAATTTTTCATATTCAAATTTTGGCCTTCTCCATTGTCATCTCTCTTTAGTCTATTTCCCCATTCATTGTCGTCTGTCTTCCACAAATCTATTACACATCGTCATTATCTGTACAGTTTTTTTAATGGTAATATTATCCGAAATTTTACTGCCCGTTGTGATAACTCACATCCCTCAACTATTTATACAACATACTTCATACTTTCAAATAAATACGTAATAATATACACTTTTTACAAATAAATCTTCCTGAAAACCTTCGCTTAGCAAAATATTGACAAAAAATTCAACAGCTACTCGCACAGGTACCCATGTGTACAATTCTAGGTACATATATCTTCAAAATATAATTTGTTATACCTTAATCCCAAAAGATTATTTGAGAACTATTCATCGAATCTTATTCATATAACACACGAAATACCCGCAGCACAATGGGAAATAAACGTATTCGTTTTGGAAATACGAAACCACGTAATTGGTATACGTTTGGAAGAAGAAAAAAAAATACACTTTTTGTTAATACTGAAATATTATAAACCGTAAAGTAAATTAAATCTTCTTCCATTCCCAAGGGAAATCTCTAAAGGTATTTTCACGAGGAGAAAGTTTCAAATAAAAACTTCAATATACTATCCGCAACATAACTAAAGGTTAAATATCAGTCACATCACGAATAATAGTTCGTATAGAAACCGCAAATAAACAACTCAAAGCGAAATACTATTTTCTTGCCATTACTTTTCATTCAAAGAGAAAATATATACGAGGAGGAAAGAAGAAAAAAAAACAAGAAAATATTGTCCTCTTTCACGTTCTTCGGCGATGATATTATTTCAGCCCTGCAGTATAACACGTGAAGTTTGGAGGAGGAAAAGTTTTCGTGAAAGTGAAAATATTCAAATATTGATGCTCGCGTGTAGGTTTACGTACGTGGATGTAAAACATATTCGTCTGTTTCTTCGAGCATTTGAGGAGTGTCGTTGCAAAACGCAACATCTCGATTTTTATCATTTTTGAGTTAATATATCAGTCTTATAGGAAATTCAACGAGGAATCGAATGGTGCCATAGACAGGACTCCATAACGACCATAAATACCTTTTATCTGCCATGAAAGATAACGTTCCGGTGCAAAACGCAACAAATACTGGGTGTTTCGGTGCAAAACGCAACATCTTTTTTGTTTTGCCCCCCTCCAACCCCCCCGTAAGGTATAAGTGCGAAGTGACCCCAAAACATGTAGCTGAGGTCCTAAGCTTTCCAATGAGACCGCCCCAAGCCAAAACCCTCCATCCAATTTTGAATGACAGTTTTTTTGCGATTTCCCAAAAATCAGGTTTTCGGAGATGTTGCGTTTTGCGTGTCGTTGCAAAACGCAACATCTCGATTTTTATCATTTTTGAGTTAATATATCAGTCTTATAGGAAATTCAACGAGGAATCGAATGGTGCCATAGACAGGACTCTATAACGACCATAAATACCTTTTATCTGCCATAAAAGATAACGTTTCGGTGCAAAACGCAACAAATACTGGGTGTTTCGGTGCAAAACGCAACATCTTTTTTGTTTTGCCCCCCCTCCAACCCCCCCGTAAGGTACAAGTGCGAAGTGACCCCAAAACATGTAGCTGAGGTCCTAAGCTTTCCAATGAGACCATCCCGAGCCAAAACCCTCCACCCAATTTTGAATTACAGTTTTTTGCGATTTCCCAAAAATCAGGTTTTCGGAGATGTTGCGTTTTGCAACGACACTCCTCATTTAATTATACTTTATTTGAATTCGGTTGATGGATAGACTCGAATAATGAAAGTTGTTTTCCGGCGATCTAAAATCTTCAAAAGTCTTTACATCAACGGTGATTTCTTTCAATACAAATTATTGTTTTGGGATTTTACTCTCCTTAGTTCCCCATCTTCTAGAATTTCTTAAGCTTGAGGAAACCTCATGACAAAACCGAATAGAAATTTGAATAAAGGTAAGTAAGTATCTGAAAACAATATAAATAAATCGGGATAAGCAATATTGTTCAAATGCTTTTGAATTTTGATCCAAATTCAAAAGACGAAGGAGATCTAAGAGGGTCAAATCCCAAAACTGAACAGAAAACCTAAGTCAAAATAATTCTGTAAGTTTGAAAATGTTACAAACAATAAGTCACCGCACGAAATATTTAGGTAGTCAGAGTATTAAATTTTGTTGAAAATCGCCATTTAGAAAATTTTCCTTCCGAAAAAAAAAAAAATACACCCTTAGTTTTTTGAAAGATGTTGATCTGAGACCATAAAAAGAGGTATTGAAGATGAATCTTTTTTCAATTTTTCAAGTCGATGCGTCGTTTTCTGTCGTTTCTTAGAAAAACGACAGTTTGAAAATTTTCCAAACCATTGAAATTACAGCTACGACTTAACTCTTTTTTATTCCAGAAAAACGATAGAAAATAATCATTTTTAGGTATGATAGACCTGTCGTTTCCCGTCGTTTCTAAGAAAAACGACAGTTTGAAAATTTTTCAAAACCCTGAAATTACACCTATTACTCTATCTATTCAAGTATAAAAAAATAACCATTTTTCTGCTACAAAAAACTGACCACTTTTTCTTCTACAAAAAATGATCACTTTTCTCCTACAAAAAATGACTACTTTTCTCCTACAAAAAATGACTATTTTTCTCCTACATAAAAAATGACCATTTTTCTCCTACATAAAAAATGACCATTTTTCTCCCACATAAAAAATGACCATTTTTCTCCTACAAAAAATGACCATTTTTCTCCTAAATAAAAAATGACCATTTTTCTCCTACATAAAAAATGACCATTTTTCTCCAATGACCATTTTTCTCCTACATAAAAAATGACCATTTTTCTCCTACAAAAATGCTCATTTTTCCCCTACAAAAAATGACCATTTTTCTCCTACAAAAATGCTCATTTTTTCCCTTACAAAAAATGACCATTTTTCTCCTACATAAAAAATGACCATTTTTCTCCTACATAAAAAATGACCATTTTTCTCCTACATAAAAAATGACCATTTTTTCTCCAATGACCATTTTTCTCCTACATAAAAATGACCATTTTTTCTCCAATGACCATTTTTCTGCTGCATAAAAAATGACCATTTTTCTCCTACATAAAAAATGACCATTTCTCTCCTACATAAAAAATGACCATTTTTCTCCTACATAAAAAATGACAATTTTTCTCCTACAAAAATGCTCATTTTTCCCCTACAAAAAAATACTCATTTTTCTCCTACAAAAAATGACCATTTTTCTTCTACATAAAAAATGACCATTTTTCTCCTACATAAAAAATGACTATTTTTCTCCTACAAAAAATGAGCATTTTTCCCCTACAAAAATAGCCATTTTTCAACTACAAAATTGACCATTTTTCTTACAAAAAAAGTGATTTGACAAGAAATGGCGGTTTTTTGCTAAAAAAAAAAAATACCAATTTTTGCTACAAAAAATGACTATTTTTTTAGTACAAATCGACTATTTTCACTTCAAAAAATAGTACAAAAGAAACCTTGTTTACCGGAAAAGGTAGCCACTTTTTACAACCAAAAATGGTCATTTTTACCACAAAAAATGTCTACTTTCCTACTATTTTATCTAGTGTTCCAAAACTACCATTATTTTTAGTAATTTATGCTAAAAAAATTGTTGTCAATGTATTCCACACACATGCAAAATTACAGAAAAATCGAAGCTTCAAAAGTTAATTTCATCCGACTTGAAATATGGAATGACTCAAGGCCATTTCAAATAAGTAATCAGTTTTTATAATACAAAATTCTCATAACCCTTAGCGAAGCGAATGCTACAAATTAAACCCCAGGAAAAAACTTAGATCCAATTGGATTTGAAGGAAAATCCAAATTGATTAAATTTTAAGACATTTTCTTCCTTGCATTGAGACAAAAATTCGATTCAACTGAATCCTTTCAGATCTTTTCAGATCTTTTTGGATCTAATTGAATCTAATTTTATAACTCTACCAAATTTGTTATCCAATTGAATCAAAGAAGATACAATTGGATCCAAAAAGATACAATTAGATTCAAAAAGATGAATTTATATCCAAAGAGATACAATTATAGATCCGATTTCCTTTCAATTTAGAGAGAAAAATTCTTAAATTGGATCAATTTAGATTTTATTCGTATCCATTTGTATCCGCTTGAATCTGATTGGATCGCGCTATTTTTCGGATTCAATTGGATCTAATCAGATCGGACCGCATCTGGTCAGATCCAATTCAATTCAATTTTTTTCTTGGAAAAAATTAATTCACTGCTCTCATTTTTTTGAAATAATGTGAAAAAAAGACTTGAATTGAGCTAAATCGAAGCGAGAACAATTTTTCTAATTTTTTTCTGTTCGAATTGAAAAAATTGGTGTAAGCTTTATTTATTTTTACTATTTTTTTTTTTTTTAAATACCAATTTTTTATTACTTTTTCTTGATTTTTCTGCGAATTTTTTCGTGAAAATTGTGCACTGAATAAATTTTTCGACCTGATAGACATCTAATTTCACTACAGTGATGTTTTTGATGGGAAAATTTTCAAACGGGTACCTCAATTTTTGAAAGAAGTTCCAAGAAACTTATGAGGTTAGATCATTCCTAATCCCTCATTTTTGTGTCAATTAATTTCGTAAAGATTTCATTGATAAAAAACAACACACTATTGGAATACCTAAGATAGGTACCTATCTCTTGGTCACTAGAAGGTGATGGGAAGCTATAAACTATCAGTTTGAAAGCATTAAAAACGATTTTTGTTTAAATTCATAAATTATTGATTTTCTCATTTCTACATTAAAAAAAAGGTATCCATCAATTTTTAAAAGTACGATTCATTGAAATCACCTTTTGTTGACTTAAAGAAGCACGTTTGTTATAAAATTTTTCAGCAAGTTTAGAACAAAACTTCTCAAGGCTTTACAGACTTGATGGGGTAAATTCTGAACAAAGAATAAAGTGAATTCGATTCTGCATAAGTTTCTCGCCCTATTCCCTCCCAGCAGTATAAATTTTTCAAACGAATAAATTGTTACCCAAGAAAAGGGTATAGAAGAATACGACAAAAACATCTCGAATTATCCGCTACAAGATCTTTAATTATAAGGAAACTTAAATTTAGCGACAATATCCTTACGATTCTTTCAAGGAAATACCGAGCAGATAGCTTTGAAGCGTCAAGTTGAACGAGCCTATCTGCCGAAGAAAGTAATACAGAATATCGATGGAGGCAACTTGGAGGTTCGAGGAGAACGAGGCAGGTACTAATTAAAGACACCTTCGAGTTGAAGTTATAAATTCATCGGTAGCTATATTTCTGCGAACAAATCGGCGTAACGACGTAATTCTGTTTACTCAAGTCTTTGTGTGCGATAAAACAAATGCGCATTAATGTCTCGCAATTACGTTCGGCACTACATACCTCTCCGGCAAATGAAATCGTTGTCGTATTTTCTCCCTCGGGGTTTATTTGCGTCCATTATCAATATTACATAAACGCAATGATAACGCGTCTCTGAAGAAATTCTTTATGCTCATCGAACATCTTCGATGTATAAAATTTCACCATCGCTAATCCGTATGACACTGATCGCTGAATGGGCGTTCGACATGATTTTTTCGCCGAGAGACGACGACGATAAACATTAGGTTAATTTGAACGCCTCTCTTTAAGGCTTATCAGAGAGTTTCGATGTAGCGTAAACGCCTACATCGATACTCGAACAAATTTCTTCGCTTATTGGGAGAGGGAAAAAAAGCTTCGGAGATGTGAATGAACAAACGATGTAAACTTTCGAGGACGAAAAACTTGAAAGCGAATGTTTTTTCGAGCGAAATAATCGATGTGATTAATCGCCAATATACAACGATGGCGAACTTTCAATGGGACACGTGTATGATTGATTCATCAACAATTGATACTCGTTTTATAAGGGTTATCTCGATTTCATCTTTTTTTACTTCACGTAGGTATATATTTTTTTTTTGAAAGAAAAAGTCGATTCGGTTTGAAACGAAGCATGGGTTATTTTATTTGTCGAGTTTGAATCGATATTTCGAGAAAAAAAATTAATTTCGGAGAATTGTATTGTGAAGTTGAAATTTTGATAAAAGAAAATTTCAAAGTGTGATATTGCTACGAACATATTCTGGGTTGAAGATGAGAAAATTAATAAAAGCAAGAGCTTCGATTATTTACCTTGAAAAATCAACTGAGCAATACGCAGCGAGTCAGGAAAGGTTTGTTTCCTTCGGTCGGATATTTAGGCAGCCTATTACATTTTCTATCAATTTTTGTAGATTTTCTGTACTGAAGGGGAAAAAGTCAAATTTTATACATTCGTGAATTTTATTCAAAAAATATCAAGTTTGGTTTTTTTTAAAGTAAAATTCTGTTTATTTTTCATTTTTTCCCGTTTTTGGTAAGAAGTCAAATTTAAGACTCATTTTTATGGTTGTTTCTCTTTACAGATTTATTCTCTCATCCTTTCGAAAATGGTTTTCTACAATAGTTGAGATCTTCAAATAAATTGTCTATTCCTTATTCTTTTATGGAAATAGATGTCCGATTGAGGGGAAAAAATCATCTAATATTCAAAAAAAAATGTCGTAATGAAGGTGAGGAGGGCAAAAAACAGATACTTCCACGACTATAAATATGTATTCACTTGATCTTTCTGTAATCATAAAGAAGCTACAAGGCTCTTCGTTGCAATTTTTACCACGGTAAAGATGACCACAAATGACCACAGAATTATTTCAAAATTATGTCCCCAACGCCAATTAAGGAGAAATTAGATTAAAATTTAACGAGAAAATTGAAAATAATTATTAAAATTTTTCTGATTTTTTTTTTTCGAAAATTTAGAACCTGAAATTGAATGGAAAAAATCAAAACGTGGGTTTTGAGGGATTCTGATTATCAATCTGATAGCTGTAAACATCAGAATCAAAACCAACGTAAGACTCAATTTGAACTACCACACAAAATTTTGAAAAATCTGAAAGAAAATCAAAATAGGTACCTACTAAAAATCTCATAGGAGGGTCACTTTTGATTTTGGATCTTGAGGGACCGGATCTATTTTTTCAAGACAAGTAGTCATTATAACGAGCAAATTGGAGCGTTCAAAGATATGCAATGACACCCACATTTTTTCGGTAGTTTTTTTTTAATTCGTATTTTTATTCCTTTCTTGCAGGGAAGGTTCCAGCTGGAAATAAAATTTTGAGTCGGGACAGAAATGAATCGAAACTTCGAAAGTACAAACTTGAGTGATAAAGGAACCCCTATCCAAAATTTCAAATACTGTTCAGATCTCAAAGAGCCATTCCTAAAAAGATCGAAAATGGCCCTTGACCCAGAATTGGTCAACATTGAACCAAAATGTTACTTATGATCTAGAAACATCCCAAAAAAAGTTGACCCCCCCCCCCAACTACATCCCACCCCTTTCGGAATTATCGCGCTTTCAAAGTCGAAATTTCAACACACGATATCTCTGGAAGGGACGGGTAAAATTTTTTGAAATTTTCACCCCAAATTTTTTTGCATGAAATTTTAAAAAAATTGAAAAATTGGGGCTGTCATGACTGGAAATTTTCTTATTAGTTTGGCCAACTGGTTATGTATCACATATATTTTTTTGGACCCTGAAATTGGAGACAACATGGTCAAAAAAAACGTGATTTATAACCACTTTTTTGTAGTAACATAGTAACAAGCAAGGTATCCCAACTCAAAGTAAAATTTTGATTCAAAATAGTCGTAAATTGAAATATACCATCATAAATTGAAAGTACATCATAAAAAATTCCATTTTCATTCCTCGAATTTTGGCGATTTATTGAAATTTCAAAATTTTAGAAATGTACTTTGGCCCTTCAAATTTTGGAAATGGAATTTTTTTATGGTGTATTTTCAATTTATGACTATTTTGACTCAAAATTTTACTTTGAATTGGGATACCTTGCTTGTTACTACGAAAAAGTAGTAAAAAATCACGTTTTTTTTGGTTTTGATTTTTTTGACCAAGTTGCCCCCAATTTCAGGGTGCAAAAAAAGTGATACATAACCACTTAGCCCAAACTAATAAGAAAATTTTCAATCATGACACTTCAAAAATTTTTTGAAATTTTTTTGAAAATTTCAATGTGAAAAAATTGGGAAAATATGAACCGAAAATTTTTGAAATTTTTTTACTTCCTTAGATTTTCTCTTCCAAAATCGCCACTGCTTGTTGGGTAGTATGAATGAGAATTTTTGAAAAATTGAATATTTTTTTCAAAGTGTTTTTAAAACGAATTTATCAAAAAAAAAAAAAAAAACACGTACAAAATGCGAGTAGATACAAATCTCTTGTATTTTAATTAACATTAAGTACTTTTCAAAATTGTTCAATTACCTAATCATTTTTGAGTCGTACGAGATTGAAAATAATAATTGTGTAATAGGAATAGTTTCGAAAATAAAATTGAAAAAAAGTGAAAAAATCCGAAATGGAAAAATGTTGAGAAAATTTAGGTTTTAAAAAAAATGGAATTCAGTGGTGAAAAGATTTTAGCTTGCAATTGACTCGTTTTAGAATGGAATTTCATTTAATTTATACAAGTATTTTTAGGACACATTTTAGGAAAATAATTGGTACTTGAAAAATTACAAATTTCTGAAATAATTAATGGAAGTCTGACTTCCCAAACTTCCCCTGGAAAATCGCTCCTGCCAACAAGATGTATAATCTGTGAAAATTTCAAAAAATTTTCCCCGCTCCTTCCAGAGGTATCGTGTGTTGAAATTTCGACGTTAAAAGCGTGATAATTCCGAAAGGTTGGGGCAGGGAGTCAAATTTTTTGGGATGTTTCTAGACCATAAGTAATATTTTGGGCCAATTTTGGTTAATCTGGGTCAAGGGTCATTTTCGACCCTTATTAGGAAAGGCTCTTTCGAAAAATTTTTGAAATTTAAAAAAATCTCATCGCTTTACAGAAATGAAAATTTTACATTATCAACGAAAAAGGCTGAAATATAGCATACATCCTGTTTTTGATTTCTCAAATCGATTGGGGCCGTTTCAACACGATTCGGAACCTTCAAAGAATTTTAAAATTTTCCAGCCCTGGAAAAAAGTTCATTAAAGCGGTCCATGAGGTTTCTAGGACCTATAATTGCGGATTGCTCACATCGAGGACCTATTTGGTCGAATAAAGCACAATTTTCCAAAATTCGTAGCAGCCGAATCAAATCGGTTGAATGTACAATAAGTTACATATTAATTTCGTCGAAGGGGCAATATCAGCTCCAAGCAGATTCACGTTTTCAAAATGGAAATTAACTTTTAGTTCTTTTTTTCTAATAATTAAAGTTTTAGAAAAATGGCCATAATTTGTATTCTCCGCCTAGTTCCAATTACCATTATTCAAAAAGAGGAAAACTCATTACTCGATCGATACCATAACTCGTCCGTTGAACAGCAAAGGTAACATAATTTGTTAAAAGTAGGCAGTTGATTCGTCGTTTTGGAGTTTTTTTTTTAGGTCGCGCGACCTGTGTTTTTAATTAAATACCCGTCTCCGCGTACGTGGTTGTATAAAAAGCCATCGTTCAAATTGAAAAGGCGCCTCGGGTACAAACCGGAGAAATCCTCACTTGAAACATACTTGGTGGAATTCGCGTTAGTCGTCAAATTACAATGAGATGAATAGCTAACGTGTGCCAAACATTTCCTAAAAGTGAGGCATTCGCAACGCATTAACTCGCGTCAGTAAAAGCCTGGTAATTCAATCAACAAACCTACTAGAATGCCAGAAGTGAAACATGATACGCGGGACAAAACCGCGGAATCGTGACGTACGGCGGTACTGCGCTCTTCGTATGAATAAACGAGAATAGAGCTCGGCTTTTTAGCTACACATGCACATATCGTTTTGAAAAATATAAAAAAATCTCGAGCTTTTAGTTTGACCTACATCATTGTCGAATTGCGCTGTACCCATCGAGCGTTATTCACTTTTCAACCTTTTAACCATTGCCGTCGTGTGTACGGTAATTGTGCTTTTTCGCATTTTTATTACACGTACCATACCGAGTCGACCTCTTGCTACCCTTAATGCCTTACTATTTACGAGTAGGCAACACATGCCATGTGCACCGTAGCCCCTGACTGGGATACACTTGCATAAATCTCATCTGCCTCTGCCCGGCTGGATGTTCGTGTTCTACGGATATGATGTTTGCTCCAACAGCTGCTTTTGTGTACGTCATTTTACTATATTTTGTAGTCTGGTGAGGCTGAAATACGTACGAGGAAGATAACAACGATGATATCGTTAACGTCATGATGAAGAGAAGGGTGTCCAAAAAAGATGTGTTTTGATGTGTGCCTGGCTGAATAGATAACAGAGTTCATTATACGAAAGAACGTCAGGTTTGGGTATTCGAAGTCTCTTAGTTTATTAATTCTAGTGTTTTACAAAAATTCGATAATAATATGAGCAGAATTGTCGGCTTTGAAATTATAATGGCCAGAACTTGGCGTGTTCAGAAGCTTGACTTGATTCCTCTAGGAATGCACCTGATAGGTAGGGAGGAAGTAGGCAAATTATAGCCAATGAGATTTTCCAGTATTCAGTTGGGAAAATTCAACATTTCTACCATGAGTTGCAAAACTTTACCATTTGTACCAGAAAATAAAACAATTGTACTCGTGTTTTTCCAAGCGAGGAAAATTAAATTGTAATATCGATATTTATACAAAAGTATGTACAACTCACAGAAAATCTCTAACATAAATTGTCTGCTGATGAGTGAAAAGACTACTATTCAAAGTCGTTAGAATTGACTTTACTGGAGGATTTACCGATTCCACAGTTCATTATTCCAGAAAGCGATTTTTACTATCCATCAGTTTTACTATGTGAGAATTTGTTTCTCGGATACAATGTGAGATAGTAAAATTCATATGTTGGATAGTACATAAAAATCAGTATTAAATTCTCGCAGTGCAGTACATATGTATTTTTCAGATTTAAAAAAATGTAGTTCTACTATCATAATGTGAGACGTGAGCCTGTTTTACGGATTCGAAGTGGTTGGTGAGCGATTTTTTTTTTCCAAGTCTACACTTTTTACGCGTTCGTTTTTTTTTCAACTTCAAAATTTTTTTCTGACGAAGTCAAAATTTTTTCATCGTTTTTTTCAAAATTCAAATTGTTTTCTGGCGAGGTCAAACTTTTTTCATCGTTTTTTTCCAACTTCAAAATTTTTTTCGGGCGAGGTCAAAATTTTTTCATCTTTTTTTCAACTTGAAAATTTTTTTCTGGCGAGGTCAAAATTTTTTCCTCTATTTTTTTTCTGACTTGAAAATTTTTTTGACATGGTCTGAATTTTTTCCTCCATTTTTTTCCCAACTTCAAAATTTTTTTGATGAGGTCGTAATTTTTTCCTGTATTTTTTCATGATTTATTCCGACATCAAATATTTTTAGACAAGGTCTAAATTTTTTCCTCAAATCTTTTTTCCGACTTCAAAATTTTTTTGACGAGGCATAAATTCTTTTTCAAACTTTAAATTTTTTGTCAAGGTTACAATTTTTTAACAAAATGTTTTCAACGTCGGTCGCGGCAAATTTGTAAAACAAGCCCAGGTCATTCTCTATTTTTTTTTTAAATTTCAAATAATTTTTACAACATGAAAGCTTGGAGGTATTAAATTTTTTGATAAGAAAAATGAAATAAAATGATACATTCAAATTTTCATGTTGTAAAAATTATTTGAAATTTAAAAAAAAAAAATAGTGAAAAAATTAGCTGGGAAAAATTGTTGACTTGAGAAGAATTGACTTGGGCTTTTTTACAAATTTGCCGCGACGTTGAAAACATTTTGTCAAAAAATTGTATATTGTAACCTTGACATAAAATTTGAAGTTTGAAAAAGAATTTACCTACACCTCGTCAAAAAATTTCAAAGTTGGAAAAAATATTTGAAGAAAAAATTTATACCTCGTCAAAGTAATTTCGAAGATGTAAAAAAGATTTTGAGGAAAAAATTTAGACTTCGTCAAAAAAATTCGAAGTTGGAAAACAGATTTGAGGAAAAAATTTAGGCCTCGTCAAAAAAATTTCAAAGCAGGAAAAAATACAGAAAAAATTTAGACCTCGTCAAAAAAATTCGAAGCCGGAAAAAAAATTTGAGAAAAAAATACAGACCTCATCAAAAAAATTTTCAAGTTTTGAAAAAAATTAAGGAAAACACTTTGACCTCGTCAGAAAAAAATTTTGAAGTTGTTGGAAAAAAACGAGGAAAAAATTTTGGATTTGAAAAAAAATATAGGAAAAAATTTTGACCTTGACAGAAAAAAATTTTGAAGTTGAAAAAAAAGATGAAAAAATTTTGACCTGGTCAGAAAAAAATGTTGAGGTTGGAAAAAAACGATGAAAATTTTTGACCTCGTCAGAAAAAAATTTGAAGTTGAAAAAAAAACGCTCACCAATCACTTCGAATCCGTTCTCATTGTCAAAGGGTTGCTGGTATGTAACTAATGAAGGAAAAAATATTTTTTTGACCAATGTTCGGTTTGGGTGATGAAGAGGGGGGGGGGTAAAAACGGATTTTTTGAAGGCAATAAACCTGAGCATTATTTTAAAAAATTGGAAAAAAAAATTTGGGCTAATCTCATAGAAAATTTCACGGCGAATCCAATGCCACAAAACGCACTACGCAGACCACCATCTCTTTTAGAAAAAAAATTAAAGCTCATTCATTCCAAAATTTTGTGAAAAAATCGCATTTTTGTTTTTTTTTTTTTCGAAAAAAAGTAAAATTTGAGAGAAAGGTAAGGGTTTTAAGGCCATAATGACACTTATTCTTTCCAAAATTCTATGAAAAAATCATATTTTTGTACCTTTCCCAAGAAAAAAAGAAATGCGATTTTTTTCACAAAATTTTGGAAAGAATGAGCTGTAACTTTTTTTCTAAAAGAGACGGAGGTCTGCGGTTTGCGGTATTGGATTCACCGTAAAATTTTCTATAACATTAGTCCAAAAAATTTTTTTCAATTTTTTTTGTAATGCTCTTTTGCCCCCCCCCCAAGCAAACTTTGAAAGCCAGTATTGAGCAAGGTGATGTATTTTGGTGTGATTATTTTTTTACTTCTCCATTTTTAAACTGAAATTGGACGAAAATTTGAAAAAACCCGACACAACACGAAAATCTTGGTGAAAATTTAGAAAAAATAAGTATACTTAAAGGCGTTTGACCTGAACAATAAGGTGTGTTTTTTGCTAAATTTTCATTTTTTTTTTTTAGAAATGATTCCAAAATTTTCCAAAATATAATTTTCCTTGGAAACTTTCTCAAAATTTTTCACCAACCTCAAAATTTTCAAAATTTGAAATAATTTGAAATCCGCAAAAAATTTCTAAAAAATATGAAAAATGATTTTAAAAAATTGCAAAATTAGGTTAAAGCTCCTATTTTTCTAAATTTTCACGCTGTGTCCTATTGTTATAAATTTTTCTCCTATTTTAACCAGACCCCAAAAACGGAAAAATTCTCTAAAATTTGCAAAAATTCAAATTATACCATTTTTCAATCCCAAATGACACTCCACGCCGACCTTCGGGGGAAAAACCTATAAAAATCTCTAAAACACAAAAATTGATTTTCAGCAAAAACAGTTCTAAATTTTTACTGCGACTATAACCGATTGATCGATTGTTTTTTCCATCGATTATTTTCTCACAAATCAAAAGTCACATGTCCATGTTAAAATTAACAATTAATCGCTATACTTCTGAGACAAGCATTTTAAATTTTCGCCACCCCCTCCAAATTTTGATTTTATTTCATTACTGATTGTAACAATCGCCTTTCACATATATTTCAATACAACCATCTTCCACTCCATTCATTGTCAACCCTCCAAGGCCAAAATTTCGGCAGATTCTACAACAAGCGGAAGCACGTGCAGGCAAATCTGCTGATAAGATCATTTAAACTTTCATCCTTGCTCTGTCTATACTAACCGCAATATAAACAATTCCACCACCCTCTATTTATCAAACAAACTTGTAAATATCAACCTACATACATCCTTCGCGGAGAAATCCTCGCCGTGACATATTTAAACTTTCACTCGAGCAAAGGAAACTTCAACATCGACAAATTGCCGTGGAATAAAAGTCCACCCTAAAACTTCACCAAAACCTTTACAAATTTGCAACAGAGAAATGAACGTGATAGTCATAAATTCGAGTCGAATGCAACTCTACGATGACTATGTAAAATATACCAGATCTATAGAGAGTTGTAATTTACATAATATTACCAAGAAAGTATCGTTGGTACGATATTTCTGCAATTTTTTCAAAACCGCAGTAAGATTATACTTTGCCATTTATATTTAAAAGTATTCGTTTAAATAATGTTTCGCACTGCTAAGTGAAATTTTTCAATTCTTATAAATTGATGGCTCGGAATTCATGGATGGGTTTTTTCCTACTTTTTTTTTTATTGTATTTGTTCACGGTATTATAAAACGCGTTCATTTCTCTAAACGAATTCTATGGGCTAAGTATCACGTTACCGACGTTGAATTGAAAAATTCGTCGAGTTTTTGTTTTTCACTTTGTGTTTTTGTGTAAATTGAAGGAAAATATTTCTTTTGTTATTTACTTAATCTCTCTTTTCATTAAATATTATCTTTCATTTTGAATAAACAGAATATTTATATAAAAAGTGTACTTCTGCTTGTAGACGAGACGGTAAAAAGAGAAGAGGAAAAAAAATTTAAAACGTAGGTAAAAATAAATACGTTCGAGAAGAAAAAACACGTTCAAGGTACAGTACTGCAAATGAAATTTAATTCCAGCTAAATATTTTTATAAAATTACATTCACTTGGAGGAAAAAATCATGTCGAACGACGAAAATGTTTTATTAACGAGACGAGCAGAAAGAATAAGAAAAAATGAAAACAATTTCTTCACTTAGCCCAACGTCGTAACAAATTCATTCGACAAACTTGGTCAATTTATAAAAACGGAGAGGGAGGTAACTTCGGAAGCGGGAATTTTTCAAATATTTCAGTAATTTTGCTCAGTTTTCACGACTGTTTAATAAAATACCACGGCTGGTATTAAACGAGGCAAAAAATTTCTAGAAAAACTTGGACAGCTCGTAACTCCTTTAATATACCAGATAGGCAACCGACATAAATTTTTTTATTTCTATCATCAAAATGTTCCAATTCCAAGAGATGGTGCAATTCGAAGGGAAGAAAAAGAGAAAAAATCTCGTTCCGAGAAGGATACTAGGATAAAAATGCAACTAGACGTGAAACGTTGCAAAAAGTGGAAAAAAAACTTTGATATAAAATTTATAAATTTAATCCAGCATTCGAATTACATTTACGTCAATGCCATATTTTTTCAGTACCTACAATACGTCGTGTTTGCATTATCGATCGAGGCAATTTTTTATCCTGCAATGAGATTGCGAAAATAGAAATGCCTGGCGGAAAAGGGCGTCATGTGAAGTAGATGCGACCTCCACAAACGCGAGCTGTGCGTATACATTTCATAAATTTCGAATCGTCGCCGAATAAAGTGAATTTTAACCGTAAACAAGTTACCATGTAGTGAGTATATTAACGAGTCTATATATTTTCTATATTATTTCCTTTTATATTCGAAAGCATCGTTTCTTATTTCCTCTGTTATTCGTGCTATTTTCCCATTTGTATTTCATTTCCTTCGACATGCCAGCCTGCTGCCTGCTCGATGAAGAGTGTGCGGTTTTCGTATATTACGATAATATCGAGCTACGTGTAGAAGATAACTTGACAAGGGAGAAAACTTATACTAAATTACTTTTTGTATTTTGAGATGGAATTAAGATCTGCTCTTCTTCTCGTCCTTATTTCGGTATATTGAAATAGGACCACGACCCTATTCAAGGATGTAATGATGAATCGACGCTGGCTGGCGCTGGCTCGAATATTGAGAATATTAAATTATTCCAGTTATTTTGAATTTTTGCTTCAACTTTACATAGCCTAAAAATTATTTCTTGTTTATAACAGGCCGAGATACGAGCCGAATTTGTTCAAAAAATATGATCTAAATGCAAATCACGATACGAAGACGGAAATTGGTATGTGTGTTTTATTCTAAGTTTAGAATAAGCTTTGCTCAAGTCTATGGAAATTCTGCGATGGGGTTCTCTTCGAATTATAAATTACCGTATCGCATTCCAAGAAGGTTTTTTAATGGGGATGTACCGCCCTTCTATTTTTTTTTTTTTACGTTGAAGCCAATTACAAAAATAGATCGTATTGCGATAAATGGAGATGATGAGCGATAAATTGAAAAATATAAAGTCGAAAAAACGAAAACCTCAACAAAAAATTTTGAATGGACTATCATTGCTTATAGGTAAGTAAAGTACTGACCACTTTTAATCGAGTTTTTTATAGTTTTTTTTTCGAATTGAACTAATTTGGAATTCACTCGTCAAGAACAAACAAATGGGTTTTTCATCATTCAATTTCTAGCTTTTGGATGAAAGATGGATTTCTGCTGTGTGGATAGTTGACGAAGAAAACTGCCTGTAATTTGGACAAAAACTACTCAAAATTCAAAAACTAATACATTTTTGGAATGCTCTCGTCATGAACAATTGATTGGTTTTTTCATCATTCAATTTTGAGCATTTGGGCGAAAGATGGATTTTTGCAGTGTGGTTAGTTGACGAAGAAAAATGAATGTAATTTGGACAAAAATTGCTCTAAATGCAAAAACTAAAACATTTTTGGAATCCTCTCGTCATGAACAATCGATTGGTTTTTTCATCATTCAATTTCGAGCATTTGGGCGAAAGATGTATTTTTGCTGTGTGGATAGTTGATGAAGAAAAATTCCTGCAATTTGGACAAAAATTGATCAAAATGCAAAAACGAATACATTTTTGGAATCCTCTCGTCATGAACAATCGAATGGTTTTTTCATCATTTCATTTCGAGCATTTGGGTGACAGATGGATTTTTGCAGTGTGGTTAGTTGACGAAAAAAAATGCCTGTAATTTGGACAAAAATTGCTCTAAATGCAAAAACTAATACATTTTTGGAATCCTCTCGTCATGAACAATCGATTGGTTTTTTCATCATTTCATTTCGAGCATTTGGGCGAAAGATGGATTTTTGCAGTGTGGTTAGTTGACGAAGAAAAATGCCTGTAATTTGGACAAAAATTGCTCAAAATGCAAAAACTAAAACATTTTTGGAATCCTCTCGTCATGAACAATCGATTGGTTTTTTCATCATTCAATTTCGAGCCTTTGGGCGAAAGATGTATTTTTGCTGTGTGGATAGTTGACGAAGAAAAATGCCTGCAATTTGGACAAAAATTGATCAAAATGCAAAAACTAATACATTTTTGGAATCCTCTCGTCATGAACAATCGTTTAGTTTTTTCATCATTTCATTTCGAGCATTTGGGCGAAAGATGGATTTTTGCAGTGTGGTTAGTTGACGAAGAAAAATGCCTGTAAGGGTACCCCCGGATAAGATAGGCGAATCGGCCTAAGAGCTACTTTTTGAAATTGACCCCCGAACATTATTAAGGATCCCAAAAAATGATTTTAGGTAATTTTTTCAACTCCTCAACTCACCCCCCCTTTACCCCCACCCCCCAAAATAGCGAATTTTCGTCAAAAAATCGTATCTCCGGACCTAATGGACCAAAATTTCTGAAATTTATGTGGTGTATATGTTACGCCTAAAAGCGGCAATTGCCTAATGCTGGCATTCGGCAATTTTTTGCCGAATTCCAGCATTAGGCAAGGGCTTTGCCGAATGCCAGTATTAGGCAAAAAAGCTACCGAATGCCGGCATTCGGCAACGAAATTGGAAAAAAATGCCAGATTTAGGCAACCGTTATTTACCTACATTATATTCGAATGGAATCGAGTGGTTCATTCATGTTTTTAGGAATTACGAATTGAATAATTGACATTTTTCGAGTTTTACATTTATCTAGATGTCAAAAACGATGAATACCTTATGAAAATCACACGAAAAAAAAAATTTAAAATGTCAGAAACGATAATAACGAAAATGGTACCTATGAAATTTTATACCTAATTAAGGGGAAAAGTACACCAAAAAAGTTTAAATTGTCCAAAATTTTGCAAAGTTATCAGAAAATTTTTTTGAAAAAATTTCAAAATTTAAACGAGGAAAATTTGAATTTCTAAATTTTTGAACGTTGATTTTTTTATTTTGAAAAAAAGTTGCACGAAAAAAATACTTCTTTCTCCTCATTTCGCAGTCGCCCTGAAATTTGAAAAAAGGAAGAATTTCCTGAGCCAGTTTAAAACTATGAAAAAATCCGAAACAAAAAGAATGAAGTGTAGAAAAGTGTTCAATATTTTCTCACAAGATTTTTTTCATTTCTTGGCGTAATATTTTATTTTTTTTATCATTTCAAAATTACTTAATCTATCAATTTTTTAAAGGGAAAGATGAACAATTTTTTTCAAAAAAATTGAAATTTTCAGACTGAAAATCGCACCTCCAGTGCAACAACAACACATCTCAAAATTAAAAAACCTGAATTCAAAAACAACACATCTCAAAAAACTATCAAAAGTAACATGTATTGTAAACATCTGTCACCGTCATTGGAAAGTGCGTGAAAAATTACAATGGATCTTCAAAAAAAAATTAACTATAAATTTGTCTTCAATGTTTAAAGAACCAAGAAATTTTCATTTTTTTTTTTGAGATATGTTGTTTTTACTTTTTTTGAGATGTGTTATTATCGCACTGAGAGTGTGAAATAGTATAAATTTTTATTCTTGTGATTTAGAAGACACCCTGCTCCTTCAAACATGATTCATCCTTAATTGTAACTTTTTTTTAAAAAATTCATCTTCAATTAAAATAAAATATGTAGCTATTGGCTAATTTTTTTATGACCGTCTATTTTAATTTTTTTTTCGTGTGATTTTCATAATATTCATCGTTTCTGACATCTAGATAAATGTAAAACTCGAAAAATGTCAATTATTCAATTCGTAATTCCTAACAACATGAATGAACTACTCGATTCCATTCGAATATAATGTAGGTAAATAACGGTTGCCTAAATCTGGCATTTTTTTCCAATTTCGTTGCCGACTGCCGGCATTCGGCAGCTTTTTTGCCTAATAGTGACATTCGGCAAAGCCCTTGCCTAATGCTGGAATTCGGCAAAAAATTGCCGAATGCCAGCATTAGGCAATTGCCGCTTTTAGGCGTAACATATACAGGAAGTGGTGACCAATTTTTGAGAATTTTTTCAGATTTTTTTTGCACTGCCTTCTAGCCAAAACTCCACTTTGAAACTTTAAAATCGCCATAATTCTGAAACTAAAAGATCTGTTTTTTTTTCTTTTCGGTACAAATATAGTCCTACCATGGTACAATATCGTGATATTTTTTTCAGATTTTTCGAGTTGGTAGAACAGACCTAAAAATGCGATTTACTGCTCAAAAAGACCAATTTCGCCATTCACGCAACGAAAAATTTTGAAATGATTTATGTAGTGTATACGGGGAGTGGTGACCAATTTTTAAGAATTTTTCAGATTTTTTTTTGCAGTGCATTCTAGCCAAAACCCCACCCTCAAACTTTGAAAATTGCTCGAATTCCAAAATTAACGGGAAAACGTTTGTTCTACTTTTTGAAAATGACCATCGGACATAATTAAAAACACCAAAAAAGCCTTGGGTGCATCTCCCACCTTTCAATGCATTCCCCCCCCCCCCCCCCACAATATCGGATTTCGTCTAAAAAATCTCATCTTGGTACCTAATGAACCAAAAATTCTGAAATTTACGTGGTGTACGTGTATACAGGGAGTGGTGACCAATTTTTGAGAATTTTTCAGATTTTTTTTTGCAATGCCTTCTAGCCAAAACCCACTCTCCAACTTTGAAATTGTTCAAAGGTCTAGCTGGATAAGGGTTGAATTTAGCGCTGAGTTAAATTTTCGTTCTAACCTTCCCAGATGGTAACCCTTGATGTAAAAAAAATCTTGAAACCTTTCTGGACTCTCTCCTTTCCACTTTGGAATTGAGAACGTTAAAAATATTGTCGAATTTGTATTTAGCTGGTCGAAATACCTCAATAAAAGTTTTTTTCGCGATCGTTTTACTTGAAGCCTGTTCGGGGGTCAATTTCAAGAAGTAGCTCTTAGGCCGATTCGCCTATCTTATCCGGGGGTACCCTTTGGAAAAAAATTGCTCAAAATGCAAAAACTAAAACATTTTTGGAATCCTCTCGTCATGAACAATCGAATGGTTTTTTTATCACTTTACCCTCTCGACATTGGACGCAGCTTGAGTTCAATGGGACCTAAATAATTTTCGAGGACATTTTTGCATTGAGTTGGTCTCTAAGCAATGCAAAATTATAAAAAAATAATTTCAACAAAATCTTCGCCGAAATGTGAATCCAAGATTTAAAATTATTTTTGGCATTTGACACCCTTGGACACAACTTATATTTCACTTTGAAATTTACGACTTGACAGAATTTTTATTCTGAGAAAAAATAAAACTCGACAGACGAAGGGGAATACAACTACGCAGCAAAATTTCATCACTCGTTCTAAAAATATTAAAGGATGAAAAAATTAATAAATTTTAATCCTCGAAAATTGCCGTAGCTTAAAAATGACTAAAATAGAATACAAATTTTAATTTTTCATAAATTTCGTCCGAATTACCTCGATAGAGGAGGTAAAAAAGACATCGATTAATAATCGAGCCAATACGATCGCTTATAATGACGAAAACAAGTGTATCAAATCGACCAAAATACCTGGTACGAGGATTAAGTAAGCGAGCGAAAATTTGCCTTGTAATCATTACAGGGCATCAAATATGAGCGAGATTTATCTCGTCGTCGACCCTTTTCATTAAATCGATTATGAATAGCTAAAGCCGAAAATAGTTTATGTTTGCTTGGCCAATGGTAAATACGATATGAGACCAGGTTTCAATTTTCTTTTCAAATTTATCACCGAGAATTCTCGTATTTACAAATTAATTCCTATTTTACCGCCTGAGCCTTTGGTTTATGTACTGACAAAGGTATAAAGGATTTAGGTAAGAAAAACACTACTCTTTTAAAAATGATTCGTTAATAAACAAGATATACCTATGCAGCGTGTTTAAACCGAGTAATAAAGAAACGAACGTATATAGAAATTTCACCTTATATGATTTCTCGTTAGATAAACATTAAAATGGATTTGTCGCTGTGAGCTTTTTCATTTCTTGTATACAAGGAAAACAAAAACCAAAATCATTACGAGGCCGGGTACAGAGAGGAAAAAAAAAACGTGAAAAGAATCCGACGTTAACGTACTACGCTTTTATAAATTTTTTTACCTTTCTTCCTTTTATCTGTTGAAAAAAATATGATAGAGACAAATTCATTTTTTAGCTATATTTTCCTCCTCGAGTGAGCCTATGCTATACCTTTTTTGATATATGATGTATTTTTTCATACATATTTTATCATTGATTTTTATTTAGTAGTTCATTGATAGTACAAATGAATTTTTTTTCCTACCCCGGTTGGTATTATTTTACAAACGAGTCGAGCTTCTCTGGTGGAAAAAAAAAGATGCGTGGTTCTTATCTTTGTGTTTTCCAGTTTACATTGCCGCTCCGTTGCCGTTGAAAAGCCGTATGAAAAATAGGCGTCCAAATTGTGCGCGAAAGAGATTCGAGACAAATGGTGTTGAAAATTACGTGCGATCATGCGAAAGAAATTTATTTACGTGGAATTAAAATTCGCCTCTCGTAAATATGAACATTGTTTTGAAAAATTATACCAGGCTTGTTCTATTTGGTAATCATCGTTGTGCGAATGTTTCGTAACACGAACCAACCGGGTTAATTTTTAAAAATTGTTCTGAAATGACAAGAGACGGGAAAGTATTGGGTAGAAAAGATCGAATGGTCGAATATTTCATGTAGGTAATGAATTCGCTTCTCGAATGTTAGAGATTTTCGAGTCAAAGGTTGTAGGTTCTTTGAAATAAGATATTTTTATCGGAATGGATATCCTAGTGTGGGATGGTTAGTTCGGTATACCGAATGTATTATCGTATGTCTGATACCTAAAAAAAAAAGGCTTCGTTATTTTTCGTTCTTTTTCATTATTTTTGGAGATTATTTTTCTGTACAAATGTCTATTTTTAGGAATTCGTTTACGAATACTTGTCGTTAAAATTGATTCAAAATTTTTCGGAGAATGTGAGAGGATAAGAGATAAAGTGGGAATTATTTCGATGTTTATTCCCTGTATCTGAAAAAGTGAAACCAGGGGCGAGATTTTTGATAGCTTATCAGTGAAATTTTACTATCGGTCAAAAATCTCTGATTTTTAATAAAAATGCAGTTGACTGTTTATGATCGGTAAAATCATGTTGTATAATGATTTTTTTGTCAAAAATTACTTTTTTGATAAAATTTCCTGAAAATTTCTCTTCATTTCAAAAAATAAGTACGATTTGAACGCAATTTTGAAAATTTTTGGACCCTCTCCACCGCACAAAAATTTGAAAACTTGGAATTATTGCAGAAAAAGTTCCAAATTAATGGAAAAAAATTCTATTTCAATTTCAAAGCAAAAAATACTGATAGAAATTTTTTTAAAAATGAAACAAACCATGCCAGGAGGTGTAGGTATCAAATTAGGAGAATAGAAATTCGGACTTTTTTGGACTAGTAATTCCAAGTTTCTCTTATAATTCGTTGCTTAGGCAAATCCTTCAAAAAAATATGTTTCAAATTTAAAAATTTTATGGAAGACTCTGAAATTTTTCCGACCTGCACTACTAAAATATAAAATCAGGGTGTCTAACGAAAAAAATTTTTTGAGAAAAAAGCTTAACTTAGTTGACCTTTTCGAATGAATTTTTCGACAACCAACCCAAATTTTTTTGACCCCCTTGCGTATATTCGTTTTGAAGGAAATTTCAAGCACTTTTTTGTCCTTCCCTCGAAAATACTCTTCTTTTTCATAAAATTTTTTTAATATTTATCAATGGTAAGTGAATTTTTTATGATTTTTGAAAAAAAAACTTGACATTTTGAGTAAATTAGTAAAAAATCTTGACTTTTCAAGACCAGCTTGACCTGCAGGACACCCTGAAAATCAATGAGAGTAGGAGATCAATAACTTTGTCGAGGAAATTAAGTTGCTGAACCCGACCGAACAGAGGGTGAGCACTCTTGAAAAAAAATATCTTCAAAAATTGGATCTTTTCAGTTTTTTGTCACTTTTTATTGATATTTTGATGAATGTCCCTCTTCATGTACCTACTACCTACTACGTTTACTACCTGTAAGACAACCCTATATGTATATTTTCACAGGAAATCAGTGATTTTTGACTGTTGATCAATGAAATTTCACAGAATCAGTCAAAAATCATTAAGTTTCAATAAGGCGTGTATTTCTTTAAGGATATTTTAAACAGCCAAAGATTTTTTGTTTCACTGATTCAGATTCAAAAATTATTTCAAGTTTGATAAAATTGAAGACAATTATATTTTGATAAAGTAAAAATACTTTACTACGTTTCATAAAAGAATGTAAAAATATATTCAAAATATGAAAATTGAACCATTTTATTTTTCCAAACAACGTTCGAGTTTCAAAGATTTTTGCATTACTTCAGTAATTTTTTTTTCAAATTTTGCGAATTGGTTCACTTTTTATCAAAATTCAAACTAATCCATGATCACCTTGATTTTAACTTTAATTTTTTTATGTGTTTGTTTTACTTTTTAAAAATTGGATAGAATTTTTTGATTACCAAATAAAAGTAATTTCAATCATAAGTAAGTACACCCAAAAATTAATTAAGGGAGGATTCAATTCCGAATCGGGTCATTCCCTTACTGAAATTTCAATTAAAATTATTAATTTTTTCTGACAAATTGAGAATTGATTGAGAAATCAGAAATTTTTTTGAAAAATAATGTTTGAGGAGTAGAAAAATGCACCTTCTCACATTTTTGTAAAAAAAAATAAGAAAACTATTTTCCCAGTTTAAAATGGGGCTTGAGCCCTTCTGAGTCGTCCTTTGAGTGCGCCTATGTTTTTAACCTTTTTTTTTCGTTCAACTTTAAAATTGGATTTGGAATTTTCGAAATTTTTTCACGTGGTCAAAACTGTAGAAAAAAACACCCAATCTTTTTCGTAAATTTAAAATTTTTCCTGTAATAAATTCAAGTTATCATTTTTTTTTTATAGAAGAGTAAAAGACTATCTTTTTTGCAAATAAAAATTTCGATTGATTTAATTTTAATGGAAAAAATGGGGGATCTTCTGTAATTTTTTTGGAGAGTTGTAAAAAAAAAAAAACGAATACCAGTAGGTAAGTAGTGAAATAGTTGAATATTTTTTCAACAAAATCCAGTTGCCAGATCCAAAAGGTACATATTCAAATTCAAAATTTTGAGTTGAAACAAAAATAAATCGAAAATATACATCATAGAAGAACCTAATATCTAAAAGTTCAAGGGCTAAATATCATTTCTAGAATTTTGGATAATTTTTTTCATTTCAAATGGAGTATCCTGCAAAATATGAATTTTTGATTTGAGTAGATAATCAAAACAAAATCAACCCTATTTTCGACTTCTTAAATCGAATTAAGGTGGGTTTAAGACGTTTCGAAGATTCAAGAAAATTTTGGAATTTTTCAGCACTGGAAAAAAGTCGATAAAAATGGCCTATTATCAACTTTAACACTTAAAATGTCAGATTTCTCATATTGATGACCGATTTGATCGATTAAAGCATATTTTTCCAAAATTTGTAATCTCAAGTTCAAATCCATATTTTCAAACGTTTTCCAGGAAAATTTTTTCCAAAAAATATGAATTTGAAGGGGCAATTGCAAATTTTGAAAAATTGTGTTTCAATCAATCAAATAGGTCACCAATATGAGTAATTCGCAATTGTATTTTGTAGGCGCTGAAGTTCTTGGGTATGGATCATTTTTATGGGCTTTTTAAAGCTGAAAAATTCCAAATTCTTTGGAGGATCCGAAACGTCTCCGAACCGATTTCAATCAATCTGAGAATTCGAAAATAGAATATGTATCAAATTTCAGGGGTTTTCGTATCAAATTTTCATACTTTGCAGGGCAATGAGATGAACTTTGAAATTTCAAAAATTTCTCAAAACTTGAAAAATGAAACTTGAGCATTTGAAATATTTTATATGAAGTTCTTTTATGATCTATTTTCGATTTATTTTTTTCGGCTCCAAATTTTACGTCGAGTTGGAATACTTCCCTTGTAGGTAAATCTGATGTACAAAAAATTGATAGAATCGAATTAGTTAGGATTTTTACAGCTTACCTCACTGTGTACAAGGAGCTCAAAAAATCTGAAATCAAACCATTAACTTTTCCCGAAGAATAGAAATCTATTTATAAAAATAATTTTCGAACCATTCAAGCAAGATAGATACGTATACTTTCTCAGTACGATCAACTCCAAAGTTCAATTCCAACGTCAAGGCCATAAAAAAATTTCATAAAACTAATTTTTTTTCTGAAAAAAATCCTCGAATAAGTATTCCTTTCCATCTCATCCCGAAAGCTAATACCAAACTAAGTATTTTTTTCAACATAAGCATCTCTCGCCATAGCTGCCATCTCATATAATTTGTGACTTTCTCGGTCCAATCATTTCGCTACATTTTCCATTCACCTGACAAATGACATTTGACTCCCATGAGACCCTCGTTACATGGAGAATACGCGAAAGAACAGGTTAAACCTCGATTTAACAGCGAGTAAAACCAATCCTGGTGGAATTTTACTCTTAATTATTTTTTACTACGACGACGTAATCCGCTGGTAAAACTACCAACGTTTTCGGTTTTATTTCTTGAAAGTTGAAGGGACAACCTGACCGTGAGTTCGATTCCGAAACGAGTCTATATCGTAATTTCACAACGTCAAATCAATTTTCGATAAGTTTCATTTTTCTGTAAGCTCTTTCGCTTGGCTACACGTACGTACTCGTATGTCATCGAAGGTTGACGAAAATCCTTATTTTTTCCAAATACGCAACCGACATTAGCGGCTCGATTTTTACGTACGAATGCGAGAGCTGGAGAAAAATTGATGCGTAAGTGATGAACGTTTTTATTTTCCACGCGATACAGGAACGTATTGTTTATACGACCACAATGGTGTAATCTTATTGCTATTTTTGTTTGACGATGGGTGGTGGAAAATTCGTATACGTTTAGGTTGTGGCACGTATAATAACTATACAGGTATTGTGGGTATCTTGTCATACAGACGCGATGTTATATAAGTTTGCGAGCTTTATAACAAAATTATTAAAATTTTCCAGACTTGACGTGTACCTACGCTGCGGTTGTATATGGAATCCAACAAATCTCATTTTAATACATACTTTCGCTAGAAGTTACCTAAAAGCTCTCGGTTTCTGCACAAGTTTTATTCACTCGAGAAAAAATGAAAGAAATTGTAAACAGGACTGAAATCGAACAGTGTTGCCAACGATAAAATTCACAGCTTGGTGCAAAGAATAATCAAACCTGATTCAGTTGTTCGGAAAAATTGACAGTCCAACCCAACTGTCCCAAAAATTCAATCCTGATTTTTTTTCTTGTTCCATGTTCAAAATATTCCACTACACATACAATGAAAAAAATTATAATATTTATCCAAAAAAAAATAATAACGTGTCCCAGTTTTCAAAATAGGTAAAATTTATTATGTTTTGTGAATAAAATTCATTTTTTTGGTAAAATTTATTCATTTTTTGGATAAATTTTAATAATTTTTCTGATAAAAAATATCATTTTTTAGAACAAATTTCACCTATTTTGTGAATTGAGACACCTTATTTTTTTTATATTATTTTTTGATTAAAATTTATTATTTTGGTAACATTATTCATTTTTTTGAGGAAATTTAATAATTTTGGGGTAAAATGTATTCGTTTTTGTAACTTTTGTTTTTTCCGTGTACAAGCCATTTTTTCTACGAAATTTTGAGAATTTCCCAGGGAGCGATACACACTCATTTCAAAATTCCTAACAAGAAAGGTTTCTCAACTCAGAGGAAAATTTTGGGCTCCAAAAAAAAAATCAAAAGTACACCATATAAAAACCCCTATCCAAAATTTAAGGCGCTGAAGTCCATTTCTCGAATTTTGGAGAGTTTCTAAAATTTCAAAATTAGGTACCTCATTGCCCTGCCTATGCCTCCCGACAAAATTGGAAAATGTGATCTAATCAACGAAAAAATCTGAAATTCAGTACCTACATACCCTATTTTCGACCTCTCGAATCGATTGGAGGAGATTTCAATACATTTGAAATGGAGAAAAGCCCATACAAATGATCCACATGAACTTCAACTTTTCAAACTGTGGATTACTCATATCGATCCTATTTGATAAATTGAAGTACATTGTTTCAAAATTTGAAACTTTCAATTCAAATCCATATTTTTTGGATGACAATTTTCCTGCAAAGAAATCAATTTTCTGCCAAAAATATGAATTTGAACTAAAAATTGTGAGTTCCTGAAAATTCTACTTCAATCGAGCAAGTAGGTCACCAATATTGGTTATCCGCATTATAGGTTCTGAAGTTCATATTGACCATTTTCAAGGTCTTTTCTCCAGTCCTGGAAAATTCCAAAATTTTCTGAGGGCTTTGAAACGTTTTGAAACCACTTCCAATCAATTCAGGAGGTCAAAAATAGGGTATATACCGAATTTTAACTTTTTTTGTTGATTAAATCAAAATTATGTTGCAGGGCAATGAGGTAATTTTGAAATTTCAAAAATTTGCCGAAATTCGAGAAATGAACTTCAACACCTAAATTTTGGGTATGGGGTTCTTCAATGATGCATTTTCAATTTATTTTTGTTTGAGCTCAAAATTTTGCTTTGGGTTGGAGGTTCCTTGAATGCAATTAATGTTTCCCTCAAAACTAAAAAAAATACAAATTCAGGAATTAATTCATTTTGAAAATCGAAAAATGGTAAAATTAACATAAAATATTGATGTTTTCAGCGGATATATTTTTTTTTTGAACAAATTTCGCATTTTTCAAACTTGGAAAAATTCGCTTTTTTTATCTAGGTATAAGTAACCTATATAGATATTTTTCCAATAGAAAAATTTGAAAGGTATTTTAAATTTTAAAAAAAGCAAAATTTAATCATCACTTTCTAGGAAAAAATTCGTCATGTTTGTATCCATATTTTTTCGAATTGAAAAATTGAACGATTTCGCACACGTTTTTTCTAAAAAAAGAAAAAGGCAATCAAATTTTTCAAAAAATTTGGACTCACTGTGCTTGGTTTTATTATATTTCTCCTTCCACCGTATTAAAATAATCAAAATCCTCCAAAAATTATTTCATTTTGTATTTTTCCTCAAAATTATTCAAAATTTTCCGCCTTTAAAACGTATCACTTTCAAGTTTTAATTTATGAGTAAAGAAATCGGTGTTTTTGAAAAAAAAAATGAACCTTTTGGTAGAAAATTGAACGTAAACCATGATTGTTCATAACAATTTTCCAATTTTGAGGCTAAATTGAGGAAATACCAAGGAATTTACAAAAGTTTCGAATATTTTAAAAAATTCTGTAAATTTTTAAAAATTAGTGTTTTTCCTAATTAATGTTTAGACAAAGAAGTGGTCGTTTGTGAAAAAAAGAACCTTCTCTCGATGCGAAATTACAATTTTTTCGCAACCATTTTCCAATTTTGAGACTTATTTGAGACGATATTCGTGAAAACACGATTTTCAGCAAATATTTAACCCTCCATTGCTGAGGAAAGGCGAAGGGTTCCTGAGGTGAACATTTTAGTATATTATTTGATGGACCATTACAAACATAGAACATGGAAAAAATGTCAGGATTGAATTTTTTGGAAAGGGTAGGGGGGGGGGGTTAAATCCTAAAATGATTGAATTACAAATTACCTAAAACGCTCTTGGTACTCGCAGAATTTTTACTAACTCGAATAAAAAAAAATAGAATAAATTTTGCACAGAACCGAAATCGAACAGTGTTGCCACCGATAAAATTCACAGCTCGTAACGAAAAATAATTAAGCGTAATTCGTTTGTTAGGAAAAGTCGAAGGAATGAGGGGGGAAAAACAACAAACTCGTTAAAACGAATCGATTTTCGCGATATTGGTAAAGCATTAGGTGATTTTTAATTGCAAAAGTACTCCGAATCGATTAAAGATTAACAATGGATTTCATTTTTAAAAACTACAATGATGATGACGGTATTCGACGTTATTTTTTTAATGTAAAAAAAAAACGATGGCAGAAGTTGAGTCGCTAGGGAGATTAATAAGATTAAAAGTTGCCACGCGAGAACATTCATTTCGTCGTATTTTAACCATAGAAATCATCGGATGAGTGTTGTAATTTAATTTTTTTTCAAAACGTGTTTCTTTTTACCGCACATTTCTCTCTAATCTTATTGCACAGCATTTGAAATGCGAACAAAAATGTCGGCGTCGTTACTATGTATAGTATTTTGTTACCGAGTTGGGTAACTTTTTATGCCGTTCACGTTGAAATAAGAAGCTTAATTTTTTTCCCTCTCAAATGAGATTTATTCATAATTTTCTCCTAACAAAAATAACCCTGTAGCTCGCTTCATTGCGGCAGAATAGAGAAAAAAATCCCTCTTAGTGAAGTTATACATGAAGCCGCGTCCTTATTTTGAAAAGAACTCATGTAAAGATGGCTCTATAATGAGATAATACCAAAAACCGACAACTTCCATATCCCTGGTTTATTACGTTCGTGTCACGCCTCCGGCTGGTAACCGAAATAATCGAAATAAAAAAGCAGAAGAATTTAGAAAGATGCGACGCTCGCCACCGATGTAGCCGATACAGCGATACACCCTCTATAAAATTATCACCGAACGGAGTTGGCGGATACAGCAAATTGAACATTTTCTATAATGTTGGAAAATTGGTCGGGAAATTTACGATCTCGGTGTCTTTACGAGGGAACTTTCACAATCTGTCATCGCTGATGGAGGCGAAATTTGGCTTACTGAAAGAATATTCAACTGGCATCTCAGAATTAAATTTTGAGTTGCTGGAGTTAATTGTAACGCCTTCTGGAGCAATTCTGGTACGCTAGAGAAAAATCAAATTTTGGTGAAAGCTTCAAATTGACTTTAAATTGGTCCTAATCGATTCGGGAAGTCAATTTTAGAATATAAATTAAATTTTCAGATTTTTACATCAAGATTCATTATCGTATGGAAAATCAACTTATCAGTAGGTTATTTTAGTCATTTTTCAAAAATTCACCAAAAATCATCTGGAAATCTACTAAGGCGGCATGAAATTTGGTTCTGAAATGTGGGTGGTAGGTATACTCCTTCAATGAGCCAAATTTTAACTTGAACGTTGAGGACGAGTCATGAAAAATCATTTGTTTGGATTTACTAAATTCATCGATTATTGTTTTTTCCAATTATTGCTCATTTTTCCAAAATCTATTTTATGAATATTTTTCCAAAACACTTTCACAATAAACCATTTTTTTCCAAATTTCAAAATTTCGAATTGAAAAATATGTATCAAGTATTTTATTGGAAAAAAAATTTTACTTCAATTTGTAACAACATATACCTAGAACATATGAGTTAAAATTCGGAAATATTCCATTTCGATGGTCAGAGTCTGTCCTAATCAACCTGACCCCCTCCCCCCCCCCAAAAAAAGGATGGAAAAAGCGATTTTAGTTTCTACGTCCCTCCCTCCCCCCAACTATTGAATTTGAAATCTGACTCGGCTATTTGCCTTCGACTCTTTTATTTCACTTCAAAATCGAGCCCAAAACAAGGGTGCTTTAAAAATCACAAAAGCATATAAAAGCCATATTTTTGGTCACAAAATAGTAATTTGTTTTGTCTCTCACCCCCGCTCAGTAAAGGCCAAAAAGATTTGTGATTTTTTCCTATTGTCCAGTTTTTGGTTTCAAATATATGTACTTACATTTTCAAAAAAAATTATTCCCTCTTTGCTTGAGCTGGATAGATTATCCTTTTCAAAATGATTAAATGTTGAATATGAGAAAAAAAAAATGGGCAAGTATTTTATTTCAGAAAATCAAAATTTTTCAAGTGGTATGAAGTTCTCGTCCCATAATGCAGCAGTACCGTTCAAAATCTGTTATTTTTAAAAAATATTTTTTACAAAAATTCATTAAAAAATGTCAGAATTATCAAAGTTAATTAACGTCGAAAATCTTAAAATCAATTTTTAAAAAAATGACAAAAACTTAGTAAAATTGAAAAGAAAAAAAATTTCGACAATTTTCCCAATCTTTTGTCCAAAAAAAACCATCGAAACATAAAATTTTCAAAAAGTCAATACATTCTATCGAAGTCTAAATTTTTATGGATCACATCGTCCATTTCTGTCATTCCTATCACACTGTAATCATTTCTTTAGGATTTTCGTAAATAAGGTTTAAAAAATTCAAAAATTGGTTCGAAAATATGGAAAACATAAAAATTATTTTCAAAAAATTATCAGAAACCAAGTACGGCAACTATACGAATTTGCGATTCTTGATTTATGAATTTCGATTTTTTTTTTTTTTTAAAGTAAACATGAGAATTAAGCCATAAAAAAGTCATTTTTTGGCTTTTCAATTCTCATAGACACCTTTTAGTGTTATACAATCAAGGACAATTATTTGAGAAATTTTTCAAAAAATTTCATGGCAATGTTTTCAACTAAATTTTTTATAAAATTTCAAATTCAAAAAAATTACGTTCAAAAAACTTTTAATCTTTAAAAATTTTTTGAAATAATACTTCTAACCGAAACTTTACGAAAATTTCAATAATTAAAATAAAGTTGCAGCACTGTCACGAAAACTCTTTGAAAAATTCATTAATAAATTGTTATACGTGCTCCCTTCCCCAAAACATGACTCAATTTTAAGGCGTTTGAATGAACGATTTGAAATTAGTTGAAATTAAGCAATTCTTAAACTTACAATCTGAAATTATCAATGGGGGGGGGGGGGCAAAAATTTAAATCGCTAGCTGGTGGCACTGTCCAAAAATGGAAAAAACGTAAAATTTTTCAAAAAAAAAAACTTACTTTGAGGTTCCCGTTCCTCAAGGGGTTTTTTCAGGAAATTCGTCACTCGAAGTAAACCACTATTTTTTTTATCCATCCCCTTTCATACCAAGTGCTTGAAAATTCTGGCTTCCCCTAAAGGTTCTGGTATGGTAAGGGGGTCATTTGGCCTCTGGTCGAACTTTGGAAAAATTCTTCCACCATTCGATTTTCCATCGTAGAATATGATTTTAGAACGCACGATCGAATTTTTATCTCATCCCTGGGGGACTAGGGGTCCAAAATACGCGAGTTTCAAGCCAAAAACTCTTAAAAATTCTATCTCCACGAATTTTCAACCGATTTTTTCCAAATTTGGCACGTAAGGTGGTGGTACTAGAGGGGAATGTCCTGAAATTTTTTCAGATTTTTTCGACCACTTAATGACCTTGAATTTGACTTTAAAAAACAAGAACGGGAACCATAGACGCACTCAAGGGGTGGGCTCAAGGAGCTTGAACCCCCCCCCTCCCCCCCGCGCTCGCAAAAAAATATTTTTTTACTTTTTATGTTCAAAATTGATGATTTTTATCCAATATTCGCGTCAAAAATCACCGATTTCTCAATAAATTCCCAGTTTGTCAAAAAAATTAATGATTTTGGACTGAAAGTGAAAGATCAGTGGAAAAACTGGAAAATGATTAATTTGAAATTTGACCCCCTCCCCTAATTTTTCTCAAATTCTCAGCCCCTCCTTTAATTAATTTCTGGGTGCGTCAATGCCGTAAAAATTTTAGAACAAAGAAGAGCAAAAAACCAAGGAATCAAAATTTGTGCGAATGAGAACCGAACGAGAATCTATTTCGTCGTTCTTGTAGCCCTGAGTCGGACATTTAGCTGAATAATTTCAATTAAACAAACGTAAATATTTCATATGTATTTTGGACGTTTCAAGATTAATTTACCTTATTTAATCAGTTTTTTTATCACTTTTTACAACTATATTTTGCATTTCACATGTTGCCAACTTACAATTTTTATCAAAAAAATTCTCAGGAGTGAGCCAGAATTTTTCGAGCACCCTGTATAATTCAATTTATCACTTTCTCATCGGTGATTCGTCGGCTTACATTTCTTAATCGTACCAATTTTCAATGAAAAATCACCTTACTCCTTGAAATCTCAACATAGGCAACTTTTTGAACACTACGTCATTTCAATTGCATTTTTACGAACAAAGGTACCTAAAATTCGATTGAAAGTCCATACATTCCTCGCCCAGATATGTTCGATAAAACATCAATTTGTTTCTAAAATCCGCGCAATTCCAACAAATGTATCGAATTTGTATTCTACCGTTTCATTCGACCCTCTCGGCCACCTCATTTAAAAATAATGAATTTCTTCGATTAGCAGAATCGAAAAAACCATCGACAGCGGTAAAAACACATCATTACCCAGGTCTCTCGTCCAAGTACCCTGCTGTTATCGAGGTTAGCAAAAATTCAGCCGTGTAATTTGGCGAATGGGAGGTTCTCCAAGTTTGTTATACTCGTCCAACTCTGGTTTTCGTTTTACAAATCTCGGCAATTCGTCGGCACCTACCTGCCTACACCTCGAATACGTTGAATTTCTCCGAAAACACAATAATTTACCGTCATTTGATGAATTATTGGCGACCATCGGGAGACGTTTATTTATCTACGTAACTCCGTCGACTTACCCGGCTCGTATTCGTAAAAACCGTCAATTTTCTCGCATTCGAATACGCAAAGCGATTAAATCTCTCTCGGTTTTACCTCCCTAACTAGGTCACTTAGTGTTTTGAAATTCACCTAGAATAGCATGATTAATTATTTAAAAAGCTGTTTTAACCCTTTACCAACGTCCCAGTCTCCTTTTTCTTATTATTTTTATAGTTTTATTCTACAAAGTAGAAATTTCTCGCCTTGGAGTTTTTTTAATCCTTAATACAATGCGGTAGTTTGGTTTTAAAGAGGTTTCTTTTTTTCCTCTTCCCCTCCCCTCGTTCTCTGCGAAGCTGTTTCTAAGATAATGTTCTTCGCGTGTAATTTAGAAAATCGAATGAAAGTTGGTAGCTTTTTGCAAGATTTCAACTTTTTTTCTCTCTCGAGTGTAACATGGTAATTTTATACGTTCATCAATTAACGAAAAAGTTAGCAATGTGGAAACCGAAGGTAGAAATTTGGCAAACTGGTAGAAAACCCGAAAGGATTTTTATTTTCTTTGTAAATATCACACCATATAACTTAATTTAACTCGTTGGTGTTTTAGCTTGTTAGCTTTTTCTTTTTATCCTTTTAGGTACTTTTTTGTGTGTTTGTAACCGATGTATCGATATTTCGAAGGTTTTTTGGGCTGGTTTTTTTTTGAGGGATTTATATTGTCGGTTATTTTCACTTTTTACATGTGCCAAGACGTGCTTTTAGTAAAACCCGTAGAACAAATATCTACTTGCAAAGTACCTACGTATAGTGGTTTTTTTTTGGCTAGAGAAGCAGTTTGGTAAAAATACGAATAACGTCGACGAATATTTTTTGGATAAGGGAAGCAGCCGAACTTGTTGCGTTTTATGCGAGCCGAGAACGATTCTCTGGAGGAATTTTCTTTTCTTTTTAACGCTATTTGCAGGTTATTATCCTTTTATTAATTCTTGGTCCGGGTAAATATAAGATAAAGCTACAAATGAGCCGAGATTAAACCGAACCGCGATGCTTTTGCGAGTAATTTATTCCGGTGTTATTCGCGCCTTCGGAGAATTACTTTTATTTGATATTTTATTCCTCGAGCCAATTTTCTCGTTACGTCCGGAACCGGTAAATTTCATATTTTACCGTATCCCGGCTGGAAGCTGGCGACCGTTCGAAAACAACGCCAATTTTTCGCTCAATTTGCTTCCACTGACCGGAATGATTGCTGCAGTGAGGTTCTCTCGTCGATATCGAGTATCGATGCTCGCGTCGCATTCCTGTAAAACTTGCCAGTACCGTACGACCAAAGACGTATTAGAATTTCAAATTCGATACCAAAAATATACTATTTTGGCTCGTTTATGGAAAATTTTTCGTCTCACTCGTTCGTTCGATTTTGGAGGGTTTTATCCTTTTTTTTCGTTACGGTAGCCTCGCACGAGCTAAGTATTCTTGGAGGTTTTTTATGAAAAATAATTCTGCCATTTTAACTGTTTGATACGCGAGCCGAATAATATACGCTGTTGAACGTAAAGAAAACAGGGTTAGCATATATTGATCTCTTTTCTCAGCTTTTCAAACTATACCGCCGTTTGCATGATCCGAAATCTAAATTAATTTAATAATACGGTCACCATCGTGCCGATATGCAGATTATTTTCCAACGTCATAATATTTAAAATAGAAATTTATTCCGTTTTTTTTTTCACCATAGATTTACTTTTTTACTTCCGTATATTAAAAAGTGTACGAGGAGATAGGTTGAAGGTTTATTTTACAAATTGGCCTTTTAATTTGATACTATATTAACGTCTTATTTACTAAAAAAAAAAATACGCCGAATTTTAAACCAGCTCGGTTGAAAAGTTGGTTATCGATTTATACGAGGCTCGGGTATTTTCTAAAATTATGCCTGCTCTTACGACGTCGTCGTTAAATTACTAATTTACGAATTGAATTCCTCGAGTATTCATGCGTAATTTTTCAACTCGTCGTCGAATACTGTACTTTTGATGTTGGCAAATAATGAAAAGAAAATAACGTTTATGCCTATTTTGGCTTTTATCGCTGGTAGAAATTTTCGGAAGTTTTTTTTCCCAGGCTGAATCATCCGCTGGAATTTATAACTTTATCCCAGGAGTCGATTGGTGTACTGGGGTCGTCTTGTCAGGGGTGGTATTTGAAGAATTTTCGAAATTGAAGATTAAGTAATTGGATTTGGATCGTTGAAAGATGTAAATAGAGGAGGGATGGAGTTAAACTTTTGATAAATTTGATATGAAAAAGCCAAGAATTAGAAATCATGGTTTTTCAAATGCAAATATGTTTGGAAACGATTTGCCAAAAATTAATTTTAGGGGTGTAAATTCGGGTAGTCTGGTCGAGAAAACGGCTTGGAGTTAGATTTTTATAGCTATCGTGGTACATAGTCGAAATTTTTTTATAAAATTTTTTTGTTTTCTTGCTTGAAAAGGGTTGGCGCAAGGAGCCCTTATTCAAGTTGTTGGACATTTTTAGATCTTTTTAAATATAGTTTTTCGTGTAAAATTTTATTTAAAAAAAGTTTTCCAATGTTTCGTAGAAATTGTGGAAGGGGGAGGAAGGGAGGGAGTAAAATTAAATTTAGTTTTTCAAGGTTTAAATAGGTATTACAACTTTTAAGCTGTCCCAGCTTCGATTTCCCACCCAGACAACGAAAAAATAAATACTATTTTTTTTAAATACATAAACAGATTTTCAAGATCTCAACCATGAAATGCAAGGCAAAGGTTTAAAAATGGTATTGAATCAGAATTATAATCGTCCGGGGAGATGCAAAAACTCAAGACGACTCAAAATAGAAATTTTCTGAGGGACATCTGACTCGAAAAATTAAAAACTTGAAAAAAAAACACAATTTTTGGATCTTCTAGCTCTTACTCTCTTTGAAGTAGGAGAACCTCGATATTAAAATCGGAAATGATTCGAATTTTTAAAATATTTCGAGCACAACTCGCGAGCCAGAGGTTCAAATTTCAATTTATTTTTGCATACAACACCATTTAAAAAATAAAAAGATGCATTCAACTGCACGCCACAAAAATTAAGTCGCATATATCTTCGTCCTGAATGCCTCAAAAAAATGATATAAGGCCGCAAGAAATTTTTATCACGCCACAAAAATTACGAAAAGAGTTTACAAAAAAATAGGTCCGAATATGAAAAATAAATCAAAATTATGGTAAAAAAAAAATAATCTCGGGGCATAGCTACACGGGAACTTTGGAGGTCTGGACTCCCTTTTCCCTTGAAGTCAAGAACTCGTGTGAAAAATGTATTTTTTTTTTTTGGTCTTTCAAAATAATATTTTTTCAAAATTCTGATTATATTAATTTATTTGCTGTTACTAGGGAAAAATTACTTTTTCTCAACTCTTGGTATTCCAAGTTTCTTTACTTACCAACTTTTTACCCTCCCAAAAAAATTTTCTGTATGGAGGAGAGAGGCAAAAAAGAGTTTTTTTTTTTTCACACTGTTGCCTCAAGTGATTCATCATAATATTGTAATTTTTTCCACATTTCATTTTTTTATGGCGTGCAATTAATTTATTCCCAAAAATTAATAAATACATTTTAGATTTTTACTGACGTTCATTTTTTCCAAAATAGCTCCTTTATCTTTGAAAATTATACCTACGTATTTTTAGAAGTGCCATGCCACTTGCATTCGCGAATTCTTTCTAAATTTTAATAAAATACAGAAAATTTTGGTCGAGTGATTCAAAAAAAAAGTCTTGTTGATGTGAGGTTGGCACAAGATGTATTTCGAGAAAAAAATTTAACGTTCGATAGATATGTACGAACAGGGTGTTCCATGAATTTTCTTTCGAACTTATTTTTTTGAATATAACCTGGTGCCACTAAAAAAAAGGAAATCAACGGATAACTGAAAAAAAAATGAGATGAACATGTCTATCTTAATAATTGAAGGAGCAAATGCTACTTCTAAAAAAATAACGTAGAAAATTTTCTACCTTGGAAATGGCTTCTATAAATACTTTTCTATATTATTTCAAGAACTAAACACATTTTCATCTCGTGACTTCTTATCAAACATCAACAATGAAGAAGCTGGTCATTCAAAATTGAGAAAATTTTTAAAAAATTTCCAAGCCCAAAAAATTTGTTTCATTTTTTTTCACAAATGCTCTGAAAACAATTTCTCAAAAACAACTCGACCAATTTTGTTGAAATTTTTTAAGGTGTATTTATTGCCACGCACCTAAGGAGGAGGAGGACTCGAAATCGCTGTTAGAAATGCACGTTCACAGTATGTGAAGAAGTTTTTCAAGCCCAAATTTCATCTATTTTCCTCAAAATTTTTCCAAACACTTTCATATTTCAAGTTTAAATTATCGCAATATTCATATTTTCAAGAGTTGTACCAAGTTTAAATTTTCTGAAAAATTTTCTCCAGCTCACAGATTTTTTCCAAGCTTGAATTTAATCAAATTCATCTCATTCCAAAGAATTTATTCCAAGTTTGATTTTTTCAACTTGAAAATATTTAATTTTCCAGATCACTCAAATTCACATTTTCACAAAAATTTTCTAAAATAAAATTTTTTCAGTTTAAATTTTTCAAAAATTTGTTTCGGCGCCGAATTTTTTCCATAATTAGAAAATTTAGTTTCAATTTGAGAAGAAGAAGATGAAAAATAGATGTTTCATTCAATTTTCTACGACGACTTTTCAAGTTGAAATAAAAAGAATCATCGAATTGGAAAAAATGTTGAAGTTGGAAAAAATGTTGAAGTTGGGAAAACTCGTTACGAATCGAACAAGGCCCTCAGAGTAAAGCCATGCGTTTTTTTGGCAATTTCTGAGACAAAATTCAACTAAATATTCCTTCATCTCTGCTCTGCCATGATCGAAAATTTCACCGAAACACTGGAAAATCGAATTTTTAAGAATTTTTGAAACAGATCTGCCTGTATTTTTAAAAACAAACGTGACAACTACCAAGAATGCCTACTATGAAATTTCAAAAACCTCAACATCGTCCGATAGATATAATTTTCAGTCGTATTCACCCCTTCAAAGTGTAAAGTTGATAAATAAGTGATGCTAGAGTCGTTCGGGCTGTGAAAATAACAATTGGCAAATAAAGCCGAACTAATCGAATTTAGCTCATTCGATCAATATTGAAAAATTGAAGCAAAATCTTCAACTTTGATATTTTTGAAAAACAGTCCGAGTTGTAAGGGCGGTGGAATGACCCTGAGAAGAAAGAAATTAATTAAATCATGCATTGATGGTACGAAATATTGCCTACTCTGCGATTTCAAGGAGTAAATAAAATTATTTACAATAGGATCTCATTTAATATTTGGTTGTAACTTTGATAATTTTAAATCGTTAAATCGACAGTTCGAATAAAAGTGAAGTTGATTTTGAGATAAATTTCTCCAATTTTATTGATACCTCAAAATATGATTTGAAAATTGGGTAATTTTAGAGGAGAATTTTTAATCAATCAGCGAACAAGCCATTCATTTTCCTTTTTCAATGTTCTCTACGTTTGAAGAAGGAATTACAAGATGAAAATCACTGCTGAGATGATTTTCTGACCACTCAGCACAACGAACCAAACTCCGAACCAACTTAGCCCCAAATAAATTTTTAAAAACTTCAATTAGAAAATACTTCTCAGAGAGCATTTAATCCTACACATGCAGAATATTGAACTTTGAACTTTCACGAGGAAAAAACAGTACGAGAAAGGAATTAAGAACGAGTTGGAGAAAAAGTATAGAGAGCTAGGGACTCCGCAGTTGCGGATACTCCGACCAACGGTATCGTAACTTTACTTCAGCTTTCAGCTACTTACCTAATTTTTTTTTTCGCGCTGACGCTTTTACATTATTCAACCATGCGATATACTATATTTTTAAAAAGACACTAAAAGATACTTTTTACTGTATTTCAACAACCTCTTAAATCAGAAGATGAAAAACTCGTAAAATCGTTTTACGACCGAGTATAAAGCTAATGGTAATTTATTCCGGAGTCTTGAGCTCTATACGTATATAGATATAACAGGTGCATCCAGCAGTGATGAAAATTACGCCGCGTCGATCTCGTAATTTTCGAAGCGCGTAAAACGATTATATCATGGGAAAATTTTTCACTCACCTGATACAGCACGAACCATCTCAGTTGCCACTTATTACTATCCGCCGTTCTTTTGTGAAGGTACCCGGCTCTAGAGTGGTCGAAGTGAGCCCGTTCCGATAGCATCACCAGCTGACTATCGTTGACACGGATGGAACGTTGCATTTTCGGGCTCAACATCTTCGGGCTGAAGTTACTTCTAGAGCGACGTGTAGAATCAACTGAATCCATTGATGGTTTCAAGAAATATCGGCGTCAAAATTGTATAGATCTGGAATGAAAACGAAACGTTGATGTGAATTTTTCAAAAAAATTTAAAATTATATAAAAAGGTGTGAAATAAAGTTGGCTGTGAGGTTAAATATCTCGTTGTGAAGAAACTAATATGCAAAATACGCGGATGAATTTTTTATAGCTCGAATCGAAATCTATAAAATGAGTTTCGAAAAATCCAGGTAAAAAAATGAAACTATGGATTTTGAAAATTTCGTCCATAAATTTCAACAATTTCAAAAGTTTTGACGCTTTTAGTAAAATTCAGTTTGGAAAATATACGAGGTATGTACATGGTTCATTTTATAGCTCACAAGGGATAAGGCAGATATCCCAACTTCAAGTAAAATTTTAAGCCGAAACAAAAATAAATCTAAAATATGTACTTCAAAAGGAACCCCAAATTAAAAATTTTAAATGGAAAATTTTATCCCTCGAATTCGGGCAAATTTTTTAAATTTCAAAATTACCTTGTAGGTGAATGAAAATTTTATCTACTTAATCAACAAAAAAAAATTGAAGGGGCTTTCCTTGATAAGATGGTGAAATAGGCTCTAGACCCGAATTTAGTAGAAAGTAAAATCATTACACCAAAATTTTTGGTCCCTCCCCCCTACTTACCCCACTTTTTTTGGAGTCATCGTGCTACACGTGGTGAAAATTCAATTAGCAATATTTTCAGAAAAGAGTAATTTTTACCGACTTTTTTTGAAATTTTTACACTCTGTAAGCTTTACAAGGGTATACTTGAAACAATTTCTAAAAAACATGGGTTTCAATTTTGGAAGGGTTGAAATATTCCTTGAAAAATTGGAGGGTGATCTGGCTGAATTTTTTTAAAATGTTGATCGTGCAGCAAGTAAGTATGGCATATATTTTCCCCAAATTACTAAAATAACTGCAACATGATCAAAACAAAAATGAAAACATTTTGAGCCCGTGCTGATACGTCTCATTTCCCACGGCGCTCTCGTGAGAAATAAGGTGTTTACGGTCTTAAGACAGAAGAAACAAAAAAATGTCTCGATTTCGCCCAAGCTCAAGTGAAATACTCATCTACTGGTGAGATCAGAAGGATCCAGATTTTTTTTAGCTCCGATTGGAGGGGCTGACTCGAGAAAAAAATCTATTTCTTTTTGACCAAGTTCCACCACTTTAAACACTGAATACGTGAAACAATTTTTTTTTTGATATTTTCAACCCTCTCCTCAAAAAATGAAGAAGGTTTTTAAAAAAATCAGGCCAGCAATACAGGAAATAATGCAGGGGTAGATATACTTATTAGAATGATATTTAATTGCCAAAGAAATAGTTTTTAATATCAGGATTAAAAATGATCTCCCACAAGGTTAAAATTAATTCAAATTTTAGTGGGTGAATAAATATAAAATATACTACAAAAATGAGTGCCCAGATGAAAAAAAAAAACTACTGAAAATTTCAAACCCATAAAACAAAAAAAATATTCACCAAAATATTTCAAAAACGATTTTCCTGTATTCCAGGTTTTCCAGACTTTTTCTATGAGATATTCAATTATTCATGAAAAATGAAGGAAGAGGGAATTTTCAGCGTAATATACTAACAATCGAAAATTACGAGGAAAAATGATTTGAAAATGATAATTTTTTTTTCAAAAACCACCAAATTTTACAATATTTTTAGATGATTTTTTTTTCGGCCACAAAAACAACTCAAATTCAATCCTGAAAATTTTTGAAACTGTTCCTCCTCCATATTGTCCACTATATTTTAAAAATAATTTTTCCCGACTTATCCAGGTTTTCCAGAACAATTTTTCAGTTTTCCAGATCAATTTTTCGAAATTTCCTAGACTTTTTTTCATTATAATATTTTTATGAAGAGTAAGTAAAAAAGAGAGTAGTTTTTTCGCATAACAAAAGTGTGCAGAAAGTCTACAGATTTTTTTTTCAAAAATTATCTTTTGCTTCTTATTAGATTTCAAATGTTTTTTTCTGGCCTCCAAAATGACTTGAATTTAAATTCTGAAGATTCCTAACTCCCCCCCCCCCAAAAAAAAAAAGTTTCGAAAAATGAAGTAAATTAAGCATATCTTTTGAATAAAAGTATGAATGTTTCAAAAAAAAATCACAATTCGTTACTCCCTCTCCCTCATCCCCTCAAAAATATGCACTTCAAAATTTTAAATTCCACGCGAAAGCTCCTTTAATATTTTTAGCTTACCGAGGAATAAAATATCAGTTATTTTGATGAGATATAGCAATGTAATGACTCCAAACGAAGCAAGGGCGAAAATTTGCAAAATAAGACCTTCAAAATTAGAAAATTCATCAATTTACCCTCACTACATAAAGGTTTCCAAAATTTGACCAATAATTTCAAATCCTTTTCCATTCTCTCCTCAATTTTTTCAATATAGTGATCAAGGACATCATTGTATTCTTTTCTCATCACATTTTGTTTAAAAAAATTGTTTTCAATCAACAAAAAAATAATAATTGGTTAAAAAACTTGGCAAGAGCAGAGCAAGAGAGTAATTGTTTGAATAAGTTGTACTAAAATAAGTGAAGAAACACTTTTCTAAATTACTTATTTTGGATTTTTATAAAATTCCAGCAAAAATTCCAAGATTTCCTGTCTTTTCCAGGCTTATAAAATTTCCTGATATTTTCAGATTTTCCAAAAAAATGGACGCCCGGTCCCTGTCTCGTACAAAATCTTGAGAATTTGAATTCATTGCAAAAAAATTTCAGATGAAAAAAAAACTCGTGAATTAAAGAAAAATTATAAAGTTTTGAAAAATGAAACAAAAATATGTCAGGATGTTCATCAAATTATATGAATAAGAATCGGATTTTTCAAGCTATACCTAAATTTAAAAAATTTCGGTTCATTGCTCCTCTGCCCCTCCCTAAAAAATCATGCCTAAAATTTCTGAAATTCACACAAACTCCTGCAATCTTTTCACCTTGCCTAGAACATAAAAAATCAATGAAGAGATAAAATGCCTACCAATTACGTAGTTTATTGAAATTCATTACCATGTTGGACACGAGTGAAGCGTGGTCAAAAATATTTGCAAAAAAAGACCTTCAAAAGATGAAAATTCGTCACTTTTCTCTCCCTAAGATTTTCCAAAAGTAACCAATAATTTTGAATTCTCTTCCATTCCCTACCTTCTTTTTTTTTTTGCAACATTGTAATCAAGGGCATCATGGTATTTCTTTCTCAACAAAACTTATTAAAAAATGCATAGGTTTTTGAAAAAAATAAATGAATGAAATCTGCACAAAGAAAGAATGTAAAAAAATCATCTTTAAATCGGGCGAGGGAATTTTTTTCTAAATTCATGATTTAATTATATGGACAGAAATATGCATTTAAATATCGATTTTTTTTAGGTACATCATGTTCAACAAAAAATATTGACTAAAAAAAACACTCAAAGATATGACAATTGACAATTTGGCCTGAAAGAAATACGAGACAGGGTTGAAATTTCTTTAAAAATAATGATTTTATCCAGATTTTGAATTTTTGAAAAATTCCAGAGAAACTTTCAAAATTCACTGTCCATTTTTCTCCAATTTTCCCGACTATCAAAACTCTCTGACAAATGGACACTTTGGAAACTTATAATCATTTATTTCAACAAAATCAGATCAAAAACCAAGACATAATCACTTTCAATCCTTGAAATTTTTATGCAAGATGTGAATAAATTTTGCTGAACAATCAAAACTGCTTCTGAAAATCCAAATTTGATAAAATTTTCCAAAAATATGCGACTTATTCTAAAATTCAACTCGAAATAGGTAAGTTGAATTCAAAAAAAAAAAGTATTCTCATAATGAAACTGTCAATAGAAAAGAGGGCAATTCATCTCTTTGGCAGAGAAATCTTTGAAATTCTGATCCTCAGAACCAACTTCCCAATCATAATTTCGAAACCCCTGAAAAAAATTACAATATCCTTTTTCAAAAACCAATTCTTCGACCAACTTGAACACCCAATCTCCTCCATCTCCCACAAACGAGCAAGCGAGCCGACCAAGTATAAAGAACCTCTGACAAGAAAACAATGAAACATGATCCCAAGACGGCTCACTTGCACGACGGACGTTAATAAACCCCTTTGGAAAATCCTATCCATCCAAAAAGGAAGCCGATGGGAAGTGAAATACTTTGAGTAAAATGTAAAAATAATAACCGCACCGTCGAGTTATTTCATTCGCTTATTTAGCACTATTGTTCTTGGGTATGTTTGCCATCGAGAATACAACTCCACAAACACCGAGCGTATTTCGCATTTCGCCTCTTTTGTATAGGTTTGTGTGCTTTTTTGGAGTAAATTGTACAAATAATAGGTAGCTAGCTACATTCGCATTGTAAGTGGGCCGAGTTTGCAGTAATAAGGTTTTGGGAAAACAACGCTGCCTTGTTCGCCAAATGGTTGATATAAACCAAACTCGGAGAATATCCCAAAATGGCAATGATGCTAAAGGCGATTCGCTGTTATTTGCTATATTACTTTTTCCTTCTCTCCGCTGGGTTTTCCATTATTTTATTAACGCGTTATTGAACTGCTACTTGGGAAATTTCTTTTGTTACGTATGATGATTTACATAAGAACCTGGGTCTCGCTGGATGAAGGTTTCTTTCGATTGTGAATTTTCAAAATTAAAAGGGCGGGTATTATTTGAAATTTTGAAAGGGTTTGTAATGCCGATTTTTTTCAAAGAGTAAAAATTTATTTGAACAATTTGTAAGGAATAAATTTTTTATTTAATTTCAAAAGAAGATATTTGTATTGTAAAGCTGAAAATTATTCGTGGAAATGAAAATTACAAAAATATAACTTGAAATGATACGATTGACCATTTTTAGCTCTAAAAACACATTTTAATGTTGGAAACACACAAGAGATCGAATATAAAAGAATTGAAGTAAAAAAATTGCACATGTAGGTAAGATTTAGAATTATTTTTTGAATAAAAATTCAGAAATATAAAAAAAAAATTAGATAATTGGAAAAACCATCAAAAAATTTCAAAAAATACCTACCTAGGTAAGCTTATAGATATTTAAATAATATGCATAACTTGAATAGAACTTTCCCAGGGACAATTTTTAGCAATTTTTTATCAAAAATATCTTGTTTTTAAATTTTTTGTGGCAAAAATAAGGATTTTCTGGCTGAACATGAACATATTTTCAAAGAGGTAATCGAAACTTGCCTTTAAAAAAAAAAGACCTCGAATCGATCAAAAATTCTAACACCGAGCAAAATTAAATACAAGCCAAATTAACAAAATAATGAAAAAAAATCCACAAATAATTCGCTAAAAAATAATTTCTTAAAAAATTCATCGTGAAAATAATTTTTACGGCAATAACTTCAAATTCAACGATGAATAGTTTTCACTCGAGAATTTTCGGCTAAAAAAAATTGCATCAACTGGAAAAACGAATGAAAAAACTTACTCATTTTTGCAAATCAAAACGCACGATAAAAATCGCAACACTCTCGAACGAAAAACCAAAAAAGTAACGTTCACTTATGAAAGAAGCGTGCGATAGAAAAGTCCGGCTTCTGTTTTCTCTACTATCGCCTGTTACGCCCGTTTACTCGCGCGGAAATTCATCAGGTTGGAGATAACGTGACGTCATAAGTACGCCAACTTTTGATTGGTAGTTGGTGTTTGGTCGAAAAAAATCACATTCGCCCGGAAACACAAAGCACAATTACATACGAACCGAACTGGATACCTAGAAATACGTTGAAAGCAACCTCGAATGTAATAATTTTGGAAAAACTAGGCGGAAATATTTAACGCTAACGTAGGAAACAGTTATACTTTGACACTGATACGATGCAGCTTTCCATAATTTTAAACGAACGTGTAGTCTTCAACGTGGTTGTAATTTTTTTCACAGGGGAACAGACAAAATACGATACTTTGACGTAATTAGAAACATCTGTGCGGATTTCGAGTAATGTACCTACCTTGAAATTCATTTTAGTGGGGAAAAAAATCAAGATTTGAGGTAATGGTAAAATAAAAAATTGAATATGTGATTTTAGGTGGAGATTGAGAAGAGAAATTCAACGTCAAGTAGGAGAAAAAAATTTTAAAACAATATCAAAGAAATAGGGGGTCAAAACAAATTTCGAAAATCGATAGGTTCGTTTATCGAATCTTTGTAGTATTATTTTAATAGATTTGAAGCAATGTAGAAAAAAGCATCAATATTAGTAGGTATGTAAACAAAAAAAAATCAATTTAAATTATTCTATAAATTTTTAACACGAAACAGAGGATCGCCAGCTTTTCACACGCAAAAAATATTTTTTACGCATCGAGTAAAAAATGTATTTCCTGTTCAAAATGCGGATAGGCCACCATTCTTACTTGAATTTAAATATTGTTGCGGATTAGCAAAAAGAGGATAATTCTAGTTTCAGGTTTCAATTCCAGTTCCGAAATTCCATTTTTTTTTTTTTTTTTTTTAAATTTTGAGATAAAAAAATCCAAAATTTTTTACATAACTTGAACTTTTGTTATTTTTGTTTTTCTTTTTGAAGTACCTACAATTGTTTCAGTTTTCATATATTCAAGCTCAACACACAAGATTTCTGAAAAAAAATATGCGAGTGAGTTATCGTTATTTTTTTTTTTGAAGTCCACTCCACGCAAACGACTGAATCGTTCCACGTACCTCCCAAAAATTTATTCAGACTCGATTTTTTTTCTAAAATTTATTCCAAATCGATTTTATTCTCAATTTTTTTCAACTCCCGATTTTTTTTCTAAAATTTATTCAAACGTGATTTCTTCCTCAAATTTTTTTCTAAAATTTTTCCTGGCTTTCGTAATATAATTTCTAATTTTTTTCATGTTGTTGTTGTTTTTATTTTTCATTTCATTTCTAATTTTTTAACGCTTTCCTTAATTTTCTTAAACATTTTATTTTCAATTTGTTTTCACTTCTTCACAGGTTATCGGTCATTGTACGGATTCTAACATCCAGCTTTCAATTTTTTTTCTGACATTTTTTAAAACTGAACAAAGGGTACCGGTGTCACCGGTGGTTAAGATAGGCGAATCTGCCCCAGAGCTGAAATTTGAAACTAACCCACGGAATTTGGTTCTTAGGGTCTGCAAACCACCTGGTAAAATTTTTGGCCCCCTACCCCTCCCCTAGCCCGGGTTATGGGGCAAAACGTTACTTTTTTCAGCCTTTCCATTAAAAATTTTTATCTCCGAGAGTTTAAAACCAAATTTTTTCAAATTTACGTGAGTTATACACTATACTGAGGGGTATTGGTGGGTGGTTTGAAAAGAAAATTTGATGATTTTTTCTTGCCCAAAATCGCATTTTAAAACTTGAAAACGAGTTTTCTACTTGATGTTGCAGAGGTGCAATTTTGAAAAAAAAATATATTTCATGTATCTAGTCCCTATCTACAATGTAATATTTTTTTCAGAATTTTTTAGGTGGGTGGAAGACCTTGAAAAATGCGAAAAACCACTTTTTCGAAACGTTTTTCACACATAAAAATGGTCATTTTTGGCCGAAAAAATTTTTCTGGTAATAATACTCCAAAATACATATTTATTCACCACTTTTCTGATTTTCGCTTCATTACACCTCTTTTTCGTGATTTTTGTAATTTCGAGTCCAAATAAGTAGGTACAGCACAAGGCTGAAAATTGATTACCTCACTTTTAATTTGAGTCCTTTAATTGTAAAAATGAGGTTTATTGAAGCAGTTTGAGCTGCTGAACACAAATATGTTGCAATTTTTTTCTTATGACAATTTCTTAGGCAAAAAAAGTGAGGTAATCAATTTTGAGCCTTGTGCTGTACTTATTTGGACTCGAAAATACAAAAATCAGGAAAAAGAGATGTATAATGAAGTGAAAATTAGAAAAATAGTGTATAAATATGTATTTTGGAATATTATTACCAGAAAAATTTTTTCGGACAAAAATGACCATTTTTATGTGTGAAAAACGTTCCGAAAAAGTGGTTTTTCACATTTTTCAAGGTCTTCCACCCACCTAAAACATTCTGAAAAAATATTACATTGTAGATAAGCACTAGATACATAATTTTTTTTTTTCAAAATTGCACCTCTGCAACATCAAGTAGAAAATTCGTTTTCAAGTTTTAAAATGCGATTTTGGACAAGAAAAAATCACCAAAAAAAATTTTTCAAACCACCCACCAATACCCCTCAGTATGGTGTATAACTCACGTAAATTTGAAAAAATTTGGTTGAAAACTCTCAGAAATAAAAATTTTTAATGGAAAGGCTGAAAAAAGTAACGAAGGAGCCAAAAATTTTACCAGGTGGTTTTCAGACCCTAAGAATCAAATTCCGCGGGTTAGTTTCAAATTTCAGCTCTGGGGCAGATTCGCCTATCTTAACCGCCGGTACCCTTTTTGAAAAAAATTGTAGTTTATAACACTTTTGAGAAAAAAAATTAATTTAGTTGAAAAACAGACAAAACAGTTCCAAACAATTTCATTAAAAATTCATTTGAGAAAAAATTATTGTGTTCTAAAAAAATTGACACATCACTAGAAAATTTTGAAAGTGGAAAACTGGAAATCAATTTGAAAGTTGAAAAAAAATTGAAAAAAAAAAACTCGAGTCGGAATAAATTTCATTAAAAAAATTGAAAAAAATCAATTCTGAATAAATTTTAGAAAAAAATTTGAGAGTTGAAAAAAATTTTAGAAAATAAGTAGAGCCTGAAGAAATTTTATAAAAAAATTTGAATTTGAGGTGGACTTGAAAGTTGAAAAAAAAAATCGATACCTCACCCGCATACACCTTCATTCAGCGAAAACAGACATACTGTACAAAAACAGCTGATGCCTATCGTGTGTGATCGTGTGCATCCATTATCCATTATTTTTGTTTGTTTCTATTTTTTATCTAATGGTTACTAGAGCTCTAGTTATTGGTATCAATTATGTAGTTGGCTAATTACGATGATACGATAATACGAAGATGAAAACAATTGTTCGCTTATAAAGTTTCCGAAGTACTTAGGAAATTATACAATGGATAAATTAGTAACCTCACACAGTTCAGATACCTTTACCTCATCATCCAAAATCTCCGACGATATTACATTGCCAGTGAATGACCGAAATAACCGACTAACGCAGACTAAACATTCTACTTCGACGCAGAACCTGAGTATCAAGTATTTCCCGGACGATTATGCTGACAACACTAGCTGCGGCGACTCCAGTAAGTCATCCAAAGTCCCATATAATTGGCAAAGTTCGAAAACCTGCATAAAAGAAAGGATAGAATTCATGTTCAATAACAAAACGCTAGCCGATGTTTATTTCGTCGTCGGTAGAGATGCCAAACAACAGAAAATCCCAGCTCATAAATTCGTCTTATCTGTCGGCAGTGCTGTTTTTAATGCCATGTTTCACGGAGACTTGGCTATGAAATCTGATGAAATAGAGATACCTGATGTAGAACCAGCAGCTTTCTTCGCTTTACTAAGGTAATATCTTTAATTCATCGATAGCATGGAGATAAAAATTCAAGATATTAATGTGACCATATGTTACAGATTTTTATATTCGGATTGCGTTCATATAGAACCAGAAACTGTGATGACTACTTTATATACAGCTAAAAAATACGCCGTACCTGCATTGGAGAAACATTGCGTCGAATTCTTGCAACATAATCTTTCACCTGATAACGCTTTCATGTTATTAACACAGGTGCATCTTTGTCAATATGTTTACTAATGGTAGAAAGATAGATATTAAATATTAATTGAAATAATTTCAGGCTAGACTGTTTGATGAACCACAATTGGCAGCATTATGTTTGAAAACTATCGATAGACATACCGGTGATGCAATAGTAGCCGAAGGTTTTACTGACGTGGATTTAGAAACTTTATGCTGTGTTTTGGAACGAGACACATTACGTATCAAAGAAGTAAAATTATTTCAAGCTGTAGTAAGGTGAATATTTACCTCAAATGGAATATATTTTAGATTCAGATCATTCATCAGTATCTATTATGTTTACAGATGGGCTGAAGCTGAATGTAAACGTCAAGGTATACCCATCACATCCGATAACCAAAGACTTGTGCTCGATCGAGCCCTAAAACTGGTTCGTTTTCCATTAATGGATATCGAAGATTTCGCCAGCACTGCCGCTCAATCTGGGATATTAACCGATAAAGAAATCGTATCGATGTTTTTATATTTCACAGTTAATCCTAAACCTTCGATTACTTTTGTCGATAATCATCGCAGCACTATGACCGGAAACGAGTTATGCGTCAATAGATTCCAACAAACTGAGATGCGATGGGGATATAGTGGCACTTGCGATAGAATAAGGTGGTTAATTATCGTAATTGTATCGATAGTGACGTAGAAATATGCTAATTAAATAGTATTACAGATTTACTGTCGATCAACCTATTTACGTGATTGGTTTTGGACTGTTCGGTTCGGTTTATCAACCAGCTGAATATAAAGTATCTATACAACTAATTCAAGCATCTTCCGGTAAAGTCCTCGGTCGAATGGATACAAGTTATAGTGGCGATGGAACACCGAATATATTTAAAGTTTTATTCGCCGAACCGATTCAAATAGCTAGGAATACAAGTTATATTGCTTCGGCCGCCATTCAGGTAATTATTTTTCAATGAAATACTCCGAAATCAGAAGGAAATTGGAATTAATTGAAAAATTTATCAATTTCAGGGGCCAGATTCATATTATGGAACCAAAGGACTCCGTAAAGCTTTTGCAGACACTCCCAGTGGTAAAATAACTTTTCAATTTATTTATTCAAATGGCAATAATAACGGTTCCTCTGTTGAAGACGGTCAAATTCCTCAAATTTTATTTTATACTTAACTGACACTAAGTAACGCTTATTGTAAGCAGATTTTCATTTTGTTCCCAAATTTTATTTTGTTACCTGTAATTTTTATGAGTTATTTGTTTTTTTTTTGTATTTTTTGTTACTTACATAATTCATTGTGAATATTACGGATTGGAGATCGTATCATTTAAATGATATCTTCCTATAACTCAAAGCAAAGTTTTTCTAGAATGTAAACAAAAAATTAATTAAATATTCGACTAGTCGATTTATCAATTACGTTTCGTTTTAATAATTTCTCTTAGGAAAATACAAAAACTGCAGCAATATCCGACAATTAGGATGATAAAAGCTACTTCCAAATCGTTCAAAGTGAATATTTTATTTTCCATTTGTTCATCGCTATGTTTCAGTTCAATCTCAGGTTTTAAATCTTTGATAATTTTCTGTATAAGTTCTCCATCCCATTTAGTAATCAAGCCAGATTCAACAATCCGAGCCATAATTGAATTGAATTCTTCGACGAAAGGGAAATTCCAAGCTACGGCGAAAGTGGTATAATACATCAAAGGACATTCAGTCATTTTATGAACTTTTACACTACGATTTTTCTTTTGTATGGTGAACGTTCGGAATAGATTACGTTTATGATGAATGAATCTGGCAAAGAAAGTAAAATTAAAGTTACGAAAATCATCGTTGGTGACACGATTTACTCGTTTGGCCATCGTTTTCAAAGTAGAATCCTGCTTGAAAACGTCGGTTAGACCGGATGAGCCTACTTTAATTTCCATATTTGTACGGTTCAGCTCGGCCAAAGTATCTATATCTTTATAGAATTTGGGTACGCTGAGGAGCATAACGAGTGATCCTTGGAATGATGTTACGATTACGTACATTTGACTGAGAAATATAATTAGAATGATTCGCGAACTGATGTATTTGTAATGTGAAAATGATACCGGCATGTTGATGGCTACTGAAAATAAACTCAATAATATGCCCGAGTTTTCTTTCCATTTCAGGTAGTTTCGATGCACGTAGTAAATAAAGTATCTGACGAGACCCACAGATATAAAAGTTATCATCATAGCGAACCATACCTCTTCTGGGAAGCATTTAAAAGGAGCCATGTATTTCGGTATTTTTCCAGCTTTGGGGACCATTAAACAGACGTAATCCATGTTGATAGGGAACAGATAAATGTAATCGTTGGTGTGGGTTTTTTTAATGAAAAATCCATTACAGGCGATGTCACTTTTACCATAAACCACATCTGCCAGAGCACCTGTGTATTTGCCTTTTGAATAAGATCCGAATTTCATTCCATCATTGCGAAGTCGAATAACCGGCGTGAAATTCAATTTGGCTGAGAGTGCGTTTAATAGTTTATAATTCGGTCCGCTCAGTTTATTGTCTATAATCATCACTTCGGGGATACGTTTAAATAGTGTGGCTCGTATGGGCATTTTTTGAAAGTTGTTGAATTGGAATAAATCCTTGGTGAAGGCGGTCTTGGCGTCTATCTTCTTTGAACTATTTGAAATGATGTCGTAGATTGATCCCGTGTACGAACCGATGTCATCGAACAGAACAGCTCGCCGGATTTTGAATTTGATCCATAATGTGCTGAGGATTTTGGAGACGGTGCCATTTTGTAGAAAAATAACATAGTACAGCTTTGGATTCCAGTTCCGGTAATTTCTTTGGAAAAAATTTAATAAGTTATTTTCATATTGGAAGTATAAAATGTTCAGTTTACCGAGCGACAGAACCGATGAATTGTTCAGTTTGAAAATTGATATTGGAATGGAAAGTTGTTGCAGCTGGGCACAAATTCTAATACAAAAATTGGTTTGATTTTCGCAAATTATTCCAACGTGAGAAAATTTGTAATTCCAGTTCAATATGGTTATAATATTTCGAATGTAGTCGTCATCGATGGAAATATCACGAGGTTCGAGAATCGTAAACGTAAAAGTACTAGAAATATGTAAAGAAAGGATTAAATACAAAAACATTATTCTATCGAATAATCGTAACAAGGAATAAAACCGAAGGGATATTTTAAATTATGAAAAACGAATCAAGTCTTTCGAGGACATGGAAAAGTTCAAGGGTTGTTGAAATTAAAAAATAACGAGAAGTAAATACGATTAAATGACGATTCGAATAATGAAAATTAAAACAAATATATTTTAATTGCGATAAATGAAATTCAGTCGTAGATTTTTATAATTATCTCGGTCTAGCTCTATTATGCCTGAAATTTCTTCCTCTAATGGCCGAGTTCCCTTTTACTTTTGGTAACGGTGATTTGGGTCTGAGAGCTTCGATTCGTTCGGTACAGCCGGTGGTGATACTCGATGACGTGAAGTATTTCGAATAAACATCAGCACTGAAATTACTATTGGTGATTTCAGGTCCTAATGTCAACCAGCCAGGTCTGATTGTGCTATCACGACCAAAGATATGTAATCTAAAAAGTAGAAAAAAATACAATTAAGCTTGGATATTTGCGAAAATACTTTTCCTGATTCTAAATCCATCATTAGATGATACCTTCTTCTTCCTAAACAGAAATGTTCAATGATATAGAATATTTCAACCGGTTTATCCAACGATCCGCATTCATTCTCTTCGCTGATAATTAAATCTATATCGATATTAGCGTGAATAAAATCTCCATCGGTGGACCTTCGAACCGTACCTTTGATTCCCATCAAACAATGCTCCTAGAAAAATGAATCATCATTAGAGTACGAAAATTCACCAAGATTGTTTTCCAATCTTACCTTGGTCCTTTGGAAAATAGCTTTTGAATCTAGATTTTTCGAATGCCCCGGATTATTTATATTCGTACGTATCCAACAAATATCTTCGCATCGACGGAATCCCCATTTCTTTAGGCAATTCCTACCCATATCGAGACCATCGGACGATCCACACCATAGAAATACGAAACTACGAGGTGCAGCTACAGCTCCGATATTTAAATCCATCACTTGTTCCCACGACCAAAAATCTAAATTCGTTGCACCCATGGTTCGTTGGTATTCTTCCAAAGGTGGCTCGATCAAAATAACGTCGAATTTATTGTTCAAATCTAATAAATTATATTTACGTAGGTCGCATTTCAAGAACATAGGAGGTGTTGACGTTAGAGCTACGTGTTCATCCTGTAAAGTTATCCACGAATTAGAAATTTAAGGTTGAAAAAGTTTTTGAAGTGGTTCAACATACCTTTAGTTTGATTAGTTCGCGAAGTCTAGGATATTCTTCAAATCTATCATTTAAACCAACATCTCTGATGAAATTTTGAGGACGTTGTCCGGTATCTACGAAATGCTGACAGTAATCGTTATGTGGATTGCTTGATCGAGTACCCTGTTGATAAATAATGTTGCGAATAATGTACAGCAATATTTCGATATTTAATGTACGAAGGGTAGTGAAAGTAACCTTTAGAAATGTAGAAGATCCTTTATACAGTACTCCGTTGACTTGCTCTGTACGAGATGATCGAGGATGCATTTTAGAATTACATTTGAATTTGTTGTAGTTCTTGCCATTGTTACCGGTGTTTCTACCCAACGCTACGTGCAACTCTTTGATATTACGGATTCCAAACTGTTGAAAAACAGATAAAGATGTACAAAAATATTGGCAAAGTGTAGTTCGTGTTGATAGTGTACTTACTGTCTGAGCTAACAGCTTCTTCCGTTTTTTTGATTTTTCTTTCAATGATTTTATCAACTCACTCATGATGGTTTCTTATGAAGGATGTGAAGAAATTCACAACGATGAAAAGACAGTACAGTATTACACGTGAAATTTATAAGGTTTCAAACTCATAAAACAACTATATTTTTCAAAAATGAATGAGAATCATTCGACAGAGAAATGTAAATTTGCAGAAAATTAATTAATTTAGTTGATCATTGATAATAGAATGAAAACAAAAACAAGCGCGAAAGGTGATAAAGGAAAGTAGGTATTAGGTAATTAGATAGGTATATTCAGTGCCGCCACTTGCAAAACATTAAAACGTTTCACTTTTTATTTTTTTTTCGTTTTTTAATTTATTTCAATTATTTTAAATGAATTTAAATTTACAATAGAAATTGATCAATTTGAATTAAACCGGAACAAAAATCCAAAAATTCAATTCTTGCATTCAAAATCAAAAATATTGCATTTTAATCAAAATACTAACTTGAAAGTGGAAATTGAACTATCACGGAGCTGTTTAAGTCGAAAACAATTCTTTTTCCTTTTCGCGGAAAAGGAGGCATTTAATTGCAAGATGTATCAAAAAATTAATCGAAAAAAATTGTTAAAATGTCTCATACAGGTTTTTTAACTTTTCAGAATCTGTAAAATCAATGGGTTTCAAATTTCAATATCGAACCTGAATGTTGATCCAAAAAAAAAAAGAAGGAAGATATGTACTTAGGAACAAAATTTAAAAATTTTCAATTTCATTGAACGAGGTAACAAAATCTTGAACTTTTTAGTCAATTTTTTTACTTTTTTAGAATAAACGACCATAGGTCTTTTGAAAACTCATAAAAGATTGCGGAAATATACATACTTAATGACAAAGACCAACGACAAAAAGTTCATTATAATTTTTAAAAAATTGGAAAAACCAATATTTAAAAAAAAATAGAAAAAAGCAAGAGGAATATGAATTTTTTCTTAAATTCGAAGCACGTAAGTATATCTAAGTATTGTTTTTTTTTTTAAATCTATAAAAACCGGTTGCAATTTTTGAAACTAGTTGAGGAAATTTTATTATCTATATTTAAAAAAAAAAAAAAAAAAAAAAAAAAAAAACGGAAAAGTAGGATTGTAATGTAATTCTGTACTTACAACTTTTCTTCAAAATTAGTAAAATAAAAAACTGTTTTATGCGGTCACTGATTTTTCTCAATTGTTTTCATAATAAGAACCTAATTATTAATTTTTTTGAGAATTTTTAAGAAACTGGTTTAGAGATTCTGGAACCCATCATGGTAACTTCAATCACAAAAAAACTTGATAATTTGAACATTTCCTACTCATTTTTTACAGTTTTTTCTTGAAGGCTTCTCTCATACGTCAAAAAATTTTAAGTTGAATTTCAATTCATTACTTCATCTTATTTTTCAGGAAAATTTCAGAAAACCGATTTAAAACCAGCAATAAAAATATGAAATTCAAAAAAAAAATCAAAGATGGAAAAATTTTCAAATCGGATACAGCGCTGCAAAAAAATTATAAATTGACGAAATGTAAAAGATTCAGATTTGAAAAAATTGAAACATGGAATAAGTTTGGACTTCGATCGTCAGAATTATTCCTTTTGCGTTAAAAATTAACTACTAGTAGAAATCGGTGATTTTTTTTTACATTTTTTCCAGCGTTGTTTTGAGAAAATCATCAACTTAAATCTCAAGTCTGACTTATTGCTCCATTTAAGAACAAAGTAGAAGAGGTGAAAAAATTTGAATTTCAACGAAACACACGATTTTAAATCCCTTCTCCCTCTCCATGTCCATCGACCAATCGACCATTCAGTTAGAGGCCAAAATAATTCCAGAAATGGATTCAGGAGCATCGGAAGTTCATTAGTACAACTTCCATTAAAAAAAATTTTTTCATTTTTTTTTCATTTTGTCGGTGCTTTTTAAATTGATTTAGCTCATCCTCTGAAAATAGAAATTTTTTTAAAAATTCCGAACCAAAAACTTCAAGAAATAATTTTTTTAGAGTTTTCATTTTTTACTAGAAAAAAACAAAAATCGTCACTGATCACTCAAAAAGCTCCATCTTTATTTTTATGCCTTTGAAACAACTTGAAAGTTGGAGTACCTACCTAACTGTATAAAATGACCTCACATTATGCACTTTAGAAACTGATTTTTGCAACGTATCGATTGATTTTATATGATCAAGTGTTCCATTCACATAAATCATCCTCTATCACAGCCAACAAAACAACATCGAATTCTCTATATTTTCACATAGGTACATCGCAATAAAAATCCATTGTTTTAAGTATCTCCTACCACGTTGAAAAATTTTCCAAATTACACACATCAAACTTTAAATGCGAAAAAATGGTAAGTTTTTTGAATCACTCCGTCTATCCAACTGCTTCGCATAACTTTAATAAATTCAACTCTTTCAGCTACTCCTCCTCATTTATTTTTCAATCCACACCGTCTCAAGCTTCGACTACCCCTCAGACCACGCATCAAATCTATGCGACGCCAAAATCACCTACGATTTTATAGTCTGCGGAGCAGGCAGCGCCGGAGCCACCTTGGCCAGTCGACTCAGCGAAGAATCCAGCTGGAATGTGCTACTCCTAGAACGTGGTTCAGACCCTCATCACATCACCGAAAACCCAAACGAATGGTACAACGTTTTAAAATCCGACATAGACTACAAATATATCACAGAACAAGATGAAATCCTATACAAAGGATTGGAAAAAGGAGTATCTCATATCTCCGCAGGTAAAGTAAGCGGTGGAAGTTCGACAATAAACCTAGGCGTATATCTGAGGGGACACGAGCAAGATTTCAACGATTGGGAAAAACACAGCTGCAGAGGATGGAATTACGAATCCATCCAAAAATATTTTTTGAAATCTGAAAATTACCACGCAGTTGGTCAGTTGGATGGTACGATTCATAGCGTTGGAGGTCCATTGACTGTAACCCCTTTCCATACAGTTGACCCAGCAGTGGATGTTTTCGATGCGGCTTTTCAAGAACTGCATATTCCCAAACTGAAGGATTTAAATGGGCCAAGATATATCGGATATGGACATGCTGATGGCACCACAAGACATGGATTACGTTGCAGTACGTACAAAGCGTATTTATCTATTACCAAATTAAGAAAGAATTTTTATTTCGCTCGTAACGTGATGGTAAGGAAGGTAGTATTTGATCCAAGTTTCAAAAAAGCCATCGGAGTGGAAATTGTTAAACCGAATGGGAAAGTATGCCTGATCAGGGCAAATAGAGAAGTTATCCTATCAATGGGAGCAATCGCATCGCCTCAATATCTGATGCTATCCGGAATAGGCCCAGAAGACCATCTGAGATCGATGAGAATTCCAGTCATTTCCAATCTACCAGTCGGTACAATGTACCAAGATCACGTTTGCTTTCCAGGATTAATGTTTTCGATCCAAAAAGAACGTCCATCTAAGGAAATAATCCAGCAATCGATCCAATTAATCAAACGTACCGATGAATTAATCGGTAAAGGTATCAGTACCATTGGTCTAACCGAATTTATAGCTTTCCTCAATACAAAAAATGACGGATCTTCGTTGCCCGATGTCCAACTCATGGCCATGAGGATCCCTCGCCAAACACTGATGCAGACTAAAAACCAACGAGGCAAATTATTCAACATGTTTGGCTTCTCAACAGCCACCGAATCCATATTCAAAGACTGGAACGACGAAACCGACATAATAATCGTATTTTTAATCCTGACCGACAGCATCAGCAAAGGTTACATCCAGCTCAACTCCACCCATCCCGAAGACCAGCCGAAAATCAACGCTAAATTCCTGCGGTACCAAAAAGACATACAGACCTTACTTGATGGCATCAAATTCGTCGAAAATCTCTCAAAAACTAAATCATTTCGAGACGCTGGCTTCATTTTGGAGCATATAGAATACCCGGCTTGCAAATCATACCCGCCTCATAGCGATAAATACTGGGAATGTGCCATTCGCCAGGTAGCCACCGGATTTCATCATCCAGCAGCGACAGTCCGAATGGGAGCCGAAGATGACCCATCAGCGGTGCTAACTCCTCGCCTGAAAGTAAAAGGAATACGAAATTTGAGAGTGGTGGATGCCTCCAGTATGCCCAAATTGATCTCGCGTGATTTAAACGCTGCTGTGATTATGATGGCTGAAAAAGCAGCCGATATGATTAAAGAAGATTATGGAAAGCAGATCGATTATTACGTTAATTTACGTAATACGAGATCTTACGCTGGTGCCGTAAGCCATATTTCAATTTATTGTTTAATTGTCGAGATTTACGTGATTTTCAAAGTATTGCTGATTTGAAAACTTTGAACTTATTATTTTTATGCATTAATCGTAATATTACCTACGTACGTAAGATTCTCGAATAAAACCCTTTTTTTGAGGCTATAATTTTACATTCTACGTATTTCAATTATTAGAAATTCGTAAATTGGGAAATTTACAGCTACGCAACAAAATAATATACAGATGGGTACCCAGTACCTGGGTCAGAATCCAGTAAACAGCTCAACGTTTATCTATAAACAGCGACATGTTGTCCTGTTTAAAATTCAATTTCCGAGAAGAAAATTAACACGATTTTGATATCGAGTTTGTTGAGATATCTTGCTTGGTAAGTATATAACTCGGCCATTGTCTGAATCGGAAATTTTCCCAGTCTTTTAATGAGAATAATCATGTTTCGATGCTTTAATTAATACAGATGACAAGGAGTAAAAATTTTATCAATTTTTTTTTAAAATTAATGAGATATCGTCATTTTATTCTTCATTTCGAACGTCCCCATCATCGTGGGTTTACCATCTCTAATCAGTTTCTTAATATAACTTTCGCAACAATCACGTTTCGCCGGATATAAAAATTCAAGCTCGATCGTTCAAATTTTCATTGCGTTTTTGACTCGAATTGTGAGTTTGTTTTTTGTGTTGGAATTCAAAAGGCAGCGAACCAAGGCAGAAAAATGGCGAGTAATTTATTTAAGGTGATTTTAAAATTTTTATATAATTTGATTGTGATTTTAGGTAGCAGAATTATTTTGGGGGTAAAAGGAGGTTATTCTTCGTCTGGGGTTGAAAAAAATTGTGGTGAATTTTTTTTCAGTGGGTTTGAAAATCATTTTTCAATTTTTTTTTTTTCAACGTTTATTCCTTTTTTAATTTATTATAAAATATCTTCTCCCACTGGTGAAAAAAATTATTCGAGCATATTCAATCACATTTTTAAACTTCCATAAATTCGAAATCCAAATTTCAAAAAAAAAAAAACATTAAATTTTTTCAAAATTATCGTTCATTTTTTTTCAAAATTAATTCAAGCTTTTCTAAAACTTATGTATTTTGATTAAAAAATTTTAAAAGTATTTCAATAAATCAACGTTCGATCATTTACCTCCTCCCTCCTCCTCCCCACTTCATTCTCCTCTCCTTCGAGTATACTCGAGCAAGGTGAGCAAGGTTAGCAATTTCGGACTGAAATTGCAATTTTGTTCATTCATGTTGCATTTTCCTTCCAAAACTCGAAATTTTTCAATATTTAGACCAAAATTATTTCATGTCTGAAAATCGTGAACAAAATTATGGTAGATATTTTTTGAAATTGATTTTTTTTTTTTTACAAATTGGAGAAAAAAAATCTTACTTTATCTTCTCCCTTTTTCCTCCTATCAAATAATGATATTATTGATTCGGTCTGGAAGCTTTATAAAAATTGCCTAAATCAAATCATTGATTTTTTGTGAGATACATATTTTTAAATTACCTAGGTGACTAAGTCATCACTCATCAGGCAATATAATGCGTTTCCATCCTCAATTATTAGAAAATGATCAGTGACTAATTCATGAAATTTTTTCTAAAAATACCCATGTATTGTAAGCAAATAATACTGATTCCGAATTAAATAAAATCGATTATTAATTTAGCAATAGAAAATGCCACCAATTTAAATGGACCTATCTAATACCTATATCAAACACCTAGGCAATTTAATTAAATATAAGAAAAAATTGTGAACCAAAAAAAAAGTTGGAAAGCCAATTTTTAAAACTAGTAAGAGCTTGATTCAAACTAAATGATAATTAAATCAGATGGCAGATGAGAAAGGGGGTAATAATTACAAAAGCTCTGATATGGTGGGGGTGATTTGTCCTCTGGTGAACGGTCATAGGCGCACCCAAGGGGGGCTCAGGGGGCTCAAGCCCTTCCCCCCATAAGCCCGAAAAAACAATTTTTTGCTTCAAAAATGAGAAAAAAGTCAATTTTTTTGCTCTTCAAAGTATATTTTTTCAAAAAATTTTCGCCCTCGCTTCGCTCGGGCAGTATTTTAATACTTTTATTTCAAAACTTGACAATTTTTGATTGATTTTTCAGTCAAAAATTTACAAATTCTCAATAAATTCTTCGTTTGTCAGAAAAAATTGATGATTTTTGATTGAAATATCAGTGAAAAAGGACTCAATTTGAAATTTGACCCCCTCCCCATTTTTTCTAAAATTCCCAGCTCCTCTCTTAATTAATTTCTGGGTGCGCCTATGTGAACGGTGGGTGAACTAGATCAAAATTTTTATTCCATTTGATTTGTCTTGGTAGAAAATGATTTCAGAGAAAATGAACGAATTTTCATCATACCTCTGGGGAGGGTTTTTCCAATCACATTAATGACTTTGAATTTGACTTTGAAAATTTCAAATGCCCTCGGACGTGACAATTTTGAAACTGGCAAAAAATATTTTTCCTTACAGCAGGAGCAAAGTGCTAATTTTCCTCCCTCTCGCAAATCGCCAGAGTGCTTAAAATCGCATTTTTCAATGTATTTCACACCTTTCAGATTTTTTCGGGGGGTGGAATCAAAAAACCGTAAAAAATTGATGAAAAGTATAATAATTTAAAGAACAAAAATAATTCTTTACACCGAATTTTTGAATATTTGATCAACTTCCAGTCTTCCACCACTCAAAAAAATTGGAAAAATTCTAAGAGATGTGAAATAGATAAAAAATTTGAGAATTTTTTTCCCCTTTCCGAAATTGTGTCCTCCAAGACGATTTAAATTTTTAATATCAAATTCAAGGTCATTAAAGTGATTGGAAAAATCAGAAAAAATTTCAGGGCACTCACCTTCAGTTCAGTACTCTCTTAATTTGAATTAGTCAAAAACGCCTAAATTGACTGATGAAATAGAGAAAATCAAGTGAATTTTGATTGTTGAATCAGATAAATTAATTGACTAAATAAAATCAGTAAAAATTTACTGATTCAAATCAGTGAATTTTCATTATTGAATCAGTAAAAAAATTCACTGATTGAATCGGTGAAATTAAATTTTTACTGATTCAGTAATGAAAATTCACCGATGGAATCAGTCAATTTTTTCACTGATTCCAACAGTGACTCAATTTTTTCGATTTTAATCAGGCAATTTTGACCGATTCAAATTAAGGAAGTACCTCTACCTACACGCCAAGTTGGAAAAAATCGGTTGAAAACTCGCGGAGATGATCATTGCTCAGTCTAGCAGATTCGAGTCAATTTTTCTTTCCCTGCTGAAATCGTGGCTTATCTCTTCAAAATGAAGCAATGAACTTAATCACGCTCACACTTTTCAATTCAAAATATTCATGTACAGGAAGTTTGCTTAATTTGATTTTCAAAAAATCTGAGAGAAGCAAACTCACATTTCGACCTCCTTTCTCCCACAAAATACTTACTCCGGGGTTCAAAATTTTTTTTGAACCCGAAACTCTTCTCTCAGCTCTTATAAGGGCCAATCTTACTCGGATACAACTTTTCCGAACTTATATCGACGTGGAAAAAAGTTTGGTATCAACTTAGGCTGATATTTACAACCAAATCTCACGAATCGATAAAATTCATAATTTCGATTAATTTAGATAATGTACTTCAAAACGCACGAGCAAACTATAGGATCGTTCAAAATATACAAACACACTTGAACAAACAAAGAAAAAAATTCACCTCGAAAATCACAATACTACATACCAATGTTGCCATAACAATCAACCACTCATGGATACGTTTTCATATTATAATAGCTCTACCTAACCCAGGTACGAATAAATTTCCCATTACAGAAATTCGAACTAAGCAACAACACCTTATCAAAAAATTTATTCAATTTCGAGCCAATACAAATAGAATCGGAGGAAAAAACCACCCAGAACGCACTCGCTTTAGAAAAATTACTTTCATCGGAACCAGCCTGTAATTACGTCTCGAAGCAGCAGCCCGAAGAAGAACCAGCGGAAAAGCAAGAAAATATCGAAAGTTCAACAATATCAGAGCTTCAGCTCGCCGGTCAGTTCATATTTAGAAATCCTACAACGTAGTAGTCTGCTTTGAAGGGTACTTGAAAAACGTTCTCGAATCATGAATTTCAATTAAAAAACATTTTGACCTATATAACACGACATTTGAAGTGGCCGTCTACAATTCGCCATTAATTTGATATTGGAAAACTGTGAGAAAATGCAGTTGTACCGTCTCGTCGCGTCGGTCGACCTAGATACCGTCACTCTCGTCTTTCGTTGCATAAAATTCATACCTACATAATACATTTGGTTTCAGAATATCGAGATGCGTTTTCTTTATTCGACAAAAATCAAGATGGAAAAATAACCAAAGAAGAATTACGCAGCGTTATGTTGAATTTGAAACAGAATATCAAATTAAACGAGCTCGATGTCGTACTGCAAGAACATAATATCATAGGTGAGAATCGCGGTGTTTGGTTCAACATGGTGAGTGTAACTTACGATACTTTTTTCTTCGATTTTGTACAGACGAGGATGTCAACTTTGAGCAGTTTGTACAAGTTTTACAAGCTACGCAAGTCGATCAAGATTTGAAAGATGTCTTCAGAGTGAGAAAAATGACCAATTTTTATTTTATTTTCGCATCGCATCGGTACCAAAAATCAATTATTACTAAGTATCTGAACTTGAAATTATCGAAGAAATGAGAATCATCCGCGAAATAATTTTTTTCTGTCTTGATATTTTTTGAAATATGGTAACAGGATAATTTCCAACAAAAAAAAAAATGGGCTACAAAAATTCGAAAATTGAATTTAGTTTTTCCATCTTCTGCCATTCGCTGAAATGCTGAAAATAATCTATTTCACATCCCTTCCCTCCTTTTCCCCTTCTTCTTTTTCCCTACAATCATTAATTTTTAAAATAGATTTTTCAAATAAGTAGATAAATAGATTTTGATCTGCAAGACTTTTTTGCAACCTGAATTCAATGGTACTTCTAAATTATTTCCAGAAAGTTTTTTAAATATTAGAGGATTTGAACTGATATCTCATTCAAAGTCCGTTTTCGGAATTTTAGCAAAATTGAGATTAAAATCTCATACATTGATTTTTTTCAAGTTTATATCATGTTTAGAAAAATTCGAAATTACTTTTGAAAGAACAAATCGCAATACCTGACGATTTTTCAATGATTAATTGATTAGGTACTCACCCATAATTCAAATATGAGAGATTTCAACTTCTAAATTCGAGTCAGCCGGAGAGTCAAAAACTGATCAATTTCTCATAATTAGTGGAGAGGAGGGAGGGAGAAGGGATGAAAATTTGAAAAACGATTTTAAGGTTTGTCACAGCCCCGATTCCAAATCTGAAACTGGTTTTTTGTTTAAATGTGATTTTCGACCAACAGAACATGATGAGTACTTTTCAAACGAGTACCTGGAGGGAAGGGGGCAAAATTACTATGAAAAATCAATTTTTGTGAAAATCGTCCAAAACTGATTCCAAAACCAAAAAAAATGAAATAAAATATTCTCTTCAATGCAACAAATTTTTCAAAATCCAATTTGGGGCCAAAAATGACTCTAAATTGTTTGAACATAATTCATGTTTGTTTTTTGTTTTTTTTAAATTTTTAATTCACAAGAAAGTCTGATGAGAAAGTATCCAAATTGTCCATCTACTAACATTTGGATAGAAAGACGATGTTGGAAAAATCAGTTGAAGCGATTTTTTTCCAAATTTTGGGGACTTTTTTTTTCAAATTTTGAAGTTTTTTTTTCGAATTTTGGTGATTTTTTTCGGATGAGGCTCCCCTTCATTCTACTCTTTCTGAAAAACCCACAATTGATATCAACTCAGAGTTGAAATTATATTGGCGATTTGAGTTGATATCAATTGTGGGTTTTTCAGAAAGAGTAGAATGAAGGGGAGCCTCATCCGAAAAAAATCACCAAAATTCGGAAAAAAAACTCCAAAATTTGAAAAAAAAAGTTCCCAAAATTTGGAAAAAATCGCCAATATAATTTCAAAATCAATTTTTATCCTACGGTTCACATATTTTAGTGGTCTATTCAAATCTTTTAGAACTATACAAATACATGCTTCAACAAAAAAAAAATCAAGTTAGGTGCTTGAAAAATCATTTGAGGAGTTTCGTTCAAAACGCAACATCTCCGAAGACCTGATTTTTGGGAAATTGCAAAAAAACTGTCATTCAAAATTGGGTGGGGGGGGGTTTGGCTCGGGGCGGTCTCATTGGGAAGCTTAGGACCCCAGCTACATGTTTTGGGGTCATTTCGCACTTGTACCTCAAGGAGGGTTGGAGGGGAGGGGGAAAAAAAGATGTTGCGTTTTGATATGAAACAAATTTTTTGTTGCGTTTTGAAACGAAACTCCTCATTTAACAAATTCCAAAAAGAATTTTGTCTTATTCATCAAACTTCATAATTACGTATGGCTCGTCAAATTTTTTCAAAATATGTTACTAAGCTCCTTAAATTTTTATGTGTTTGACGTAGAAATCAATCATCAAATTTTTCTCAATTTTCATAAGATTAGATTTTTTAAATGATTTTTTTTTGATCCAACACACTTTTGAAACCCTTAAAAATTTTCAATTGGAGAAAAAAATCATCGAAATGAAAATTTAGATAATTTGTACAATGTACAATCCATTTTCATTATTGAAAATAAATTTCAATTCAATGATTGCCCAAATAGGCAACAAATTTTTTCAAAGCTCAAGAAAATAAAATAATTAAAAACTGATATTTCCAGTTCAGATCATCAATTTTTTCAATCTTTGAATAATTTCAATGCCATGTACAAAAAAAAATCAAATATCTATCATGAAAATTCTCTGGATACCCAATCACTAGAAAGTGATACGTAGAAGTAGGTACAATATGTACATGCATGAATATGAGAAAAAAAAATGTAATGGGATATTTTACATTCCCCTCCCCTCTCATCCTTCCACTGCAAGTATTCATTTCACCAATTTCACAAATTCAATCCAAGAATCGATCAAGTTTTGAGAATTTACTCACAAAATAGCTCTCATTTTCACAAAAAAATCTATCGTTCGATTCGCATCACGATAACACTGATTTTTTTCCTCAAGGTATTCGATAAACGTAACATGGGGTATATTTACCCTTCCGATTTGAAAGCAGCTTGGCAATCTTTCGGTATTTCCTTAAGCGATCGAGAAAGTAAGCCGATTGGAAATTCGACCAACGAAAAAAAGTTATCAAAATTTAAGGACAAAAAGTACGTAAAATTCTAATTCATTTAATTATTTTTCAAGTTGACGAGATGATTAGCGAAGTTGACACCGATGGCGATGGAAGGATCAGTTTTACTGGTATGATCATCCAATATGATGGTAACGTTCAATACAATAAAATACTAATTTAAAACCCTCAATATTTTTCCAATTTCATTGTTGTAGAATTCGTTAATGCTTTAAATATGCTTACGGACGACGACAATATTTCTAATGAGTCAATTATTTGACAATAATTATAATTTTTATCATTATTATTAGCTACATGATTTTTGTGATTAAGTTTATTCGTAATTATTTTCTAAAAAGACAATTGAAATGATTATTTTTATGTGTTAATTAATTAATTCGAAAACATTCCTTTTAAATGATAATTATTTTTTATCTGTGTTAATTTCACCTTAAAATGTCATTTATCGATGATAAATTTCATAAATACTTCTTGTAGAATAAGATCGATAATTTTAAGGTAATTATCCTACTGAAATCAAATTAATTTATTTTTAATTTATTTTTATGAAAATTAACAATAATTCGAGATCAATTTCACACGCATATTTTTGCGTTTCAAACTTATTATTTTTTTCATTTTATTTTACTCTTTTTTTTAGAAAATTTAATCTATGGATAGATACGATTATATTTTAAGCATCCAAGTATCCATAACAATCAATGTTTATGGGTGGCACATGTGCGACGTTTTGCGTCACCTGTCACATTGTCACACCAAAATATTGACGAAATGTGGATTGTTAAAAAAAAAAATTCATCGCTCGCGACCCACATCGAATCCCTTCTGACCAGCCAAACGCAATGAAACCAATCGCAAGACCCGGTCTGAGTAAGAATTTCATCACTTTTCATATTAATTTAGATTAATTTTCCTTAATCCGATAAATTAGCAACTAGATTTTAGTTTTCATGGCTACTGTCGAAATACAGAGGACCCAAAATGTAAAATAATGTGAGTATCGTTCTAGAATTTCTTCATTTCTGATCCCAGAAAAGGCATTAAAATCGAGTATTTAAAATTTTAAAATAAAATTCTGCCCGTGACGAAGGTACCTGCATAAAGAAGAAAGTCAAAAAATCGACTCGTCTTTAAAAATTTTTCAATCAGTTGGAATCGTCTATAAAAATGGACCACGATCAGTACGAAAATTCGCTACGAGTAAGAATATGCTAAAAATTGGTGAAAATTTTTTAACCTTGTGTTTAATTTCAGTTCACCAAATCATCTTTGAAAATTCTAATCAAGCAAGAAAATTCGAGCATTTCGTTCAAAATTCCAGTAAACGAAAATCATCTTTGAGAATTCCAATTCATCAAGAAAGTTGAAGCATCTTCACCCACGATCAAAATTTCAATTCACAAAGTCTTCTTTGAAAATCCCAATTCAGCAAGAAAATTCGAGCATCGCCTACGTTCAAGTTGATGAAAAACTACACCAATACGAATTTCCCACCGACGGGTAAGTCTAATAAAAAATTAATTAAACCTCGATGGAAAAAAACGCAGTAGACTAAGCTGATTATGGGTTTTTTCACAGATGGCTGCAGACAATTTCCCATGCAACGAGACGTTCGACCCAGACTTAGATCGGCTCCCACACATTCCTTCATTTCTCATTTCACCGCAGCAACGTATTGGAAATGCTGATCTTAAAGTTAATTTCCTGCCTTGAATTTTCCAAACTCTTCGAGAATGAAATTACCATCTGGATAGTCGTCCATGTAAAATTTTCAACTCAGCAGAATAAAATGGATAAATTAATTCGTTGGGTATTTTCAACAACTAAGCTAAAACAGATTTCCTCTCTGAAACCGGCGAAATTGGGTACATTGTACAAAAGGTAGAAAAAAATCAATGAGTTGGCTAAGATTAAATCATCCAAATGAATTCTTTAACGTCTGGAAAAAATCATCAAGATATACCGGTCAGTTCTAAGAATACGACGATGTAATTTAATATACCTCGTGAGAATAAATATGAATTTTTTTTACGCCGTACCGTTTTTTTTTTCTATTAGTCGATGCAAAAAGAGAAAGAAAAAAACTGCAGGAATGGTAATACCGATCTATGTTTTCAGAGACACTTCTTTACACCCTTCGCCATCATTCGATTCCACATCTTCTCGGGTTGCGTTTACAATTACGACTTAATTCGGATCGAATATTTATACATTGGTGGAAATACTTTGTCGATAGGTTTTCCAACTGTTTCCTGTGCACGTAGTAACAATAAACAAGTCGTAGTCATCAATGGTATTCTGAGTTGAGCGGGTTATTGACATATTTTCGTAGCAGAAATATGTACACCTGCTTGTATTGTGCTATGAACCGATGGCCATATCTCGATCGTTTCCGATATTCCGATTAGTCGAGCAGAGATCCACGTGATTGAAGAATTTAGATATGCACGTGTACGACGTTTCTGTAGACAGTTGGGCTACTGTACCAATGAAATCGAATGGAGAGAGAAAATTATCGAATTAGTACTGATAGATCGATCATATGAGAGGAAATGTGTTTTAGATTTTTGCAGCTAAAAAAAAAATAGAAAAAATATTCAATTTTTTGAAAAAAAAATCATTCTAAAAATTCATGTTTCAAAAATTTACCTCAATCTAAATTTTGATTTTTACAAAATCCACAAAATCGTAGGACGCAAAGGGCAGATTGAGAGGAACAGAAATATCTTGTGAACACATATTGCCTAACTTGAACATAGAAGGAGCTACTCTTAGATGAAGATTTCATCTTCGGTGATTTTTTTTCAATTTAAAATGAGAAGATATTGAAATTATTTGAAAAAATTTTAAATTGAGCTCCTACAACTTCAAAGGAAAATGGTAAATTTTATTTTCATTTAAATGGGAAAAGCCACTAGAAATAAAATCGTTGATCAAGAAAAACTTCATATGATATTCTTTGCCACATATCAATAGGCAACTGTCTTGACCGGATTTGAATGAAATGTAGCCTAACCTATAGTAGGTAGGGGTAGAATATCGTGACTAAAATCTTAGGTGCTTGTATTGAAAGCAACTCCAAGTCTAGATGTTTAAAGTTGAACATCAAATACCATCCCTCTCTTCAAAAAAGTTTACAATTTCCTGTCATTTCAAAATATTTGGAACGATTTTGATGTCTTCCAGTAATATTAAAGAGCCTTTCCTAACAAGGGTCGAAAATGGCCCTTGACCCAAAATTGGTCAAAATTGACCTAAAATGTTACTTATGGCCTAGAAATGCCCCAAGAAATTTTGACCCGCTACCCCACTCCTTTCGGAATTATCGCACTTTGAATGTCGAAATTTCATCAGCCATATCTCTGGATGGGGTGGGTAAAAAAAAATGAAATTTTCACAGATTATACATCTTGCTGGGTAGTACAAATAAGAATTTTTTGAAAATTTTCGGTTCAAATTTTTCAAATTTTTTTTACATTGAAATTTTTAAAACAATTTATTATTTTGACAGGGGTACATGGCTGGAAAAATTTTTTATTAGTTCTGCTAAGTAGTCATGCATCACTTTTTTTTTGGAATCTAAAATTGGGTGCAACATGTTCAAAAAAAAATTAAAACCAAAAAAAAGTGATTTTTTACCTTTTTTTCTTAGTAACAAACAAAGTTTCATAACTCAAAAGTAAAATTTTTAGTTTCCGATCCCCATTTTTGACCTGCCAAATAGATTATCGGAACCCTTTAAATTAATTCAGGATTTCAACAAAAATGTATCTACAAACATTCAGCTTTTTTATCTTGTTGCATGAGCAACACGTGTGTTTTTAAATTTTCTGTAGGAAAGATTTCAAAATTCGCCAAAATTCGAGAAATGCACTTCAGCACTTCAAATTTTGGAAATGGAATTTTTTATGATGTACTTTCAATTTATGGCCATTTTGACTCAAAATTTTACTTTGAGATGGGATACTAAGCTTGTTACTACAAAAAAGTAGAAAAAATCTGTTTTTTTTGGTTTTAATTTTTTTTACCATGTTGCGCCCAATTTCAGAATCTAAAAAAAATAAATGTGATGCATGACCACTTGACAGAACTAATAAAAAGATTCCAGCCATGTCCCCCCTCAAAATTTGTTTACAATTTTTTTGAAACTTTTCAATGTGAAAAAAATTGGAAAAATGTGAAACAAAAATTTTCAAAAAATTCTCATAGATATATAATCTGTGAAAATTTCAAAATTTTTTACCGATCTGGAGATATTGTGTGTTGGAAATTCGACATGAAGAGTGCGATGATTCCGAAAGGGGTGGTGGTAGGGGGTCAAAATTTTTTGGGATATTTCTAGATTATAAGTAACATTTTGGATCAATTTTGACCGATTTCGAGTTTAGGGCCATTTTTGACTAGAAAGATTCTTTCGCCAAAATACACGGAAATCAGCTTAACAGCACTCGGCAGGTAAAAATTAAATTTTCACTTTCTTTCGAATTTCGACTCGATTTTTAAAAAATTTTTAACATCAATCTATTCAGACAGCAAAAAAGACTGATTTATATTTGGAAATGGATGGCACAAATTTCCAGGCCGAATAATTTTTGGACCGCATTCTTCCTTTAATTCATTTCATAGGATAATTTCGATAAACGATGAAATTGTTTAATGGTCTCGAACGACTCAAGGGTAAAAACTCTCAAGAAAAATTATAATTTGAATAATCGCAAAGCGAACGCGAAAATTTTAGAAAACTTCAGAGTCAAATTTCACCACCCCACCCCCCCTCATCACCTGGTGTTATTCGTGGATCTAGGCAACTATTCCGTCTTCAGATGGTCTTCTATACCGAGGGAAGTTGAGGACGTAAAATTTATCTCCTCAACGTCATAATGAAGCAAGTTATTTTAGATCTTTAAACATAATTTTTTCGGTGTATAATTGGGCGATTTTTCAAAATCCAACCCCCATAACTATCTCCTACCCATGACAACTTCAAGGGTCTGAGTACCTTTTTCACAAAATTTTAATTTTTTTCAGCTTTCAAAAATTTTCTTCTAATATGACTTTTTTTTAACCTCTCCGATAAATTTTTTCCTCCACTGAACTTTCATCTTCAACATTTTTTAAGATTTTTTTCAGTTTCTTCGATTTTTGTTTTTTACTTTTTGCTAACATTTTCATTTCATATTAAATATTTGATTTAAGTAAGTACTTAAATTAACAACTGTGAAATCCCGTTATTTGATCTCAAAATTTTTAAAAAATTTGGATATTTTCTCTCGATTTTTTCTGTCATTAAATTTCTTTAAATGTTTTCAAATCCAATTTTTTCAATTTTTTTATTCTAAAAATTCAAAGAAAAACATTTCAGTTGAACTAAGAAAAAAATCAAAAGGTGCAAAAATTGAACTTGGAAAAATAATTTCGAGAGCAAAAAAATTTGAGACAATATTTAATTTTGAGAAAAAATTTCTGGAGTTGAGAAATGAAAAATTGAAGGAAAAAATTTCAGAATTGGTAAAAATTTATTCCAGATTCCATATTGAAAAATTTTAGAGTTGAAAAATATTTTAAGGAAAAATTTTCAGAGTTGAAAAAATTCTGAAGAAAAGGAAATTGAAAATTGAAACTATTTTGAGAAAGGAAAAAAAGATTAAGTTGAAAAATTGCTGATTTCGGTTTTAAATTTTCAAATATCTTCCGATTAGGATCACGAGGTTAAAACGCGACGTCACGAGACAGGTTACGAAGTTACGATCGTGCGAACGATTTACATTTTATTGTTCATTCCGTGGGAGAAAAGGCAGACCCCAACTTCAAGGGTTGAAGATATTGACTGTGAAAGTTTCCTCTGATGCTTTACAAGGCTGTAAAAAAATTGTATTTTCCTTTCGAGTCCCAAAATATTTCAAAATAACATACATCACACTTTGAAATTTCAGTACCGATAAAGTAAAGATCTACCCTTTGAAATTCCGAACTCATCCTCCCTTTTCCTTTACCTCTCCCGGGTCCAGAAACAATCCATAAATATTAATCGATAAAAATTTTACAAAAGTTGCTCACCTAATCGTAAATATTTAAATGAAAGAAATCTCTAACATCAGCCTATTACTAAACTCCTGTTGAACCACCGCTCAAAATAAACTTCGATACCCAGATAAGTTGATTATTGATTACAACCGAATCCAATTCATTACCTAAAATGTTTTTATCTTATCTGAGAATACATAATAGCAGCCTCGTACACCACACACGTAAGGCAGGTAAGTTATGACTAGACGAAGAAAGAATTTACTACTCGGTACAAATATCCACGAGTTGGAATATTACGGAGTTAATTTCTAGTAAAAATACTTCATCGGTCGGATCGCGTGAATTGGTACTCCACAAATCACACAAATCAACTAGAAACACGAAAAATTGGAAATAAAATGTCGGCCGGTTGATAATTCGCAATGCACCGTGCATCACTTCGGCACATCCTTTTGATACATTTAATCCTGGCAACAAAAGGTTTCCGAAGGCTCCTGCGCCAGTTCAAATTAAAAGGGTATTTTTCTACGAATTTCAATAATTCGACACGGCTGGGTAGGGAAAAAATGACCGATGCGATCGGTTCGGTATTCGGCGGTGGAAAATTAAATACGGTTGGCAACAAAAGGACACAATGTAGGGGTCTCGGTAATTAAGGTCTACGGCATCCTACGCCTTGATTCTCGGAATCTCGTCAAAATAAAAAGGTTGCCACGCCGGTGTCTGGTCTTACTCCATTGATGAATCTTCAATGAACGGAATGGAAACTATAGCACGAGACGCGAGCCGAAGGAGGGGAAAAAAGAGACGAGATGTAGCTCAGATTAAGACGGAACATAAACAGCAGACATGGCAGATCGATTACAAAAGAATTATTCGCGAATACTCGTCCGGAAACTGGTTTATTTTTTAAATTCGCGCAAATGCATTGTGATAAGTAGTGCACTCATGTTGGATCGACCTTGAGCCATAGCCAGCCTAGACATCCAGACATACATTGTAGTAAACATCCCCTCTGGTTGGCTTTCTTTTGGTAAATGCAGGACACCTAAACAGGCAGATGTTCCTCTTTCTAGCCGAAAAATAAATCGAAGATGGCGAAGAATGCAAATTTGCAGCAGGGGGGTGTAATCTGGACTAGTTTTTGCATAAAGTTTTACTCTCGATCGATGAAAATGGGCCTGTCGAGTATCTCCGGAAATACTATTTAATTTGGAATGATGCATGTGAAAATGCCTCTTTGAAATACTAACCCCATGGAAGGGCTGACCTTGGCCCAAATAAACCATTTCGACGTGACTAATTTTCGAAATATTCGACGTTGGTCGTCGATTTTATCAAATTTTCTGGCTCGAAATCGTCTCGTCGAATCCAACTAGGTTAACGAGAGTTTATTTTCGATCGTACGGAATTCGATGATCGATCGAGATCCTCCCCCCACTGGCCACTTTCAAATTACACCGCGGCGGCGGGCCGCACACCGGTGCAAAGAAAAATAGCCTCTAGACACGTTCGATACGTATCTTTTCTAAGAATAAAAAAAATAATAAAAAGATGAGTAAAAAAGGTATGTTTGTCTGGACGTCTAGCCATCGGAGGGAGGACGTGCTCCTTTGATAAATAACTGTATAAAATGGCCAAACCGAGTATGAAAAATACGCCGAAACAATGTTATTGTCCGAAATTATTAATGCGTCTGCTGGCGATCGGCAAAAAGATTATGGACCGGAGCGGCGCGCGAAAAAACACCACCAGTATCACGCAGACGGTTTAACGGAGTCCGACGAATTATTAATTTTATTTCGCTATACTTTTTTTCCCCCACCCGTCGTCAATCTGTTTTTTTTTCCTCCGCAGATATGGTTTTGGTCGTCATCTTCGAACCGATTCGATTCGAATACCTTTACAAACGTAATAAGACTTGAAAATATTTCAAATTTGAAGGTTATATCTTAGCTATAACACCGCAGGTAAAATAGATGGGTAAAATGGTTATTTACTTTCCTGGTTTGAGTTCACAATTCGCATCCGTATCGTCTGCTTTGTAAAAGGTGGTAAGAATCGTAGTCGAGTTTAATTTCAAGTGCCAATTATCGCCCGATTATTTTACGTCAGCATGGTAATGTACCTCTCTGCCTGCTTTCTCTGTTTCTAATTTTTTTTTTTTTGATAGGGAAAGCTAATTTTTTTCGACGGCTGCGGCCAATCGAGTAATTGGCCGAAGCCTACGCAAGTGTGATTTTATCAGCAATCAAAGTACCAATCTAAAAATACATCGATTTATTGCATTCGTTTGATTTTTAATTTCATTCCTAATGTAACCCAAAGGTACATGAACTCGTGAATTTCGCAAGTTTTTCTATAATTTTTGCTGAACAGGAGGAATGGGAGAGAAAATAAATCGAGAAATGTTTAGGTACGTAGAAACATAGATCTGGTTCATTGTTGATAAGAAATTTAAAAAGGTTTGATCTGAAAAATGAAATTATAAAACTACAATTTGTACAGAATTGAAATTGAAGTGAAATTATTAAAAATTGAAATGGACGAAATGAAAACGAAAGGAAAAAATTATCGATTTTTTTTGCTGATTTCGTATTTTCAAATGATAATAAATTAAGGTCTTAGAAATATCATCTTCCTATTTAAAAATGAGCATTACTGGATGTCTCATTAAAATTTCACCAATAAAAATGAAGAAATCCAACTAGTGGTGTGATTTCATTTTTTCGAGGATTCAATTTCAAAATCGCATAGTTTGGAGGAATAAGAGAAAAATTTTTTAAACCATTTGATTTTTTTCTCAAAATTTCAATTTTTTCAAGTCATTATTTTGAAAATTTAATAAATTTATTTTTTAAGGGTATGCTCCACGTTTTTCATCAGTAAAAAATTTAGGATAAGATATCATGATCGTGAGTATTACTGAATAAAATATTCTGAAAATTTAATATGTGCTTTGGAGCAACATTTTTTTTGGAGGAAGTTTAAGATATTTTCAAAATATTCGTTCAATTTTCAGGAAGAAAGAATTTTCAAAAAAAAAATTGGACAAAAAATTTTGTTGTTGTTTGTCTTAACTTTTTCCAAAAAGTTTTCAAAGATGGGAGAAAATTTTTGAAAATATCTCGAAAGTCCTCCAAAGATGATGTTGTTCTAAAGTACATATTAAATTTTCAGAATATTTTATTCAATAATGCTCACGATATCTTGATTCTAAATTTTTCACTGATAAGAAAGATAGAACAGACCCTTGACCTTTTCGAAAATTTTTTATCGAAAGAAAAAAATAACTAAGTAAGTATTTAAAAATAAAAAAAAAATCAACATATGGTTTGATATTGCTGGCTGTGTCACAAATGGTGAAAATTTCACTGGAACTTGTTAAGAAGGAATATTTAGTTAATATCGCTGATTTTTAAATTGAACTGAACCTAGAAGATGTAGGTATTAGGCAATATCAAAATTGAAAACACAAATCATTTCAAGAGAAAAGCACACACTAAAAAATTTAATTGATTTTTTCATACTCCAAAATAGTAAAAAATTAGAATAAAAATCGAAAATAATTTTAAACAAAAATTAGACGAAAACTTGAAATCATAAAATTTAAAAATCAAAATACAAATTTAAAAAAAAAATTAAAAACTGTGGATAAAAAATACAATGATCGAAATGCGAAGAAAAAATGATCTTTTCTTTTATTTATAAATCAGTGAAAATCATGAATGAGAGAGCAGGGTCTATGTGAGTTAAAAATTTTAGTACATATGAAAATTTTATTTCAAGAGCTCAAATTAAAACTTGTGCGTAAAAAATTCTAAAATTTTCATATAGTAACAAGTAGGTACATGTACATATCCATTTTGTCTCCAAATAATGAAAATTTTAGATTCCCATCTCATTCTCACTTCTTTTTAGAGTCCAAAACGTAGATTTTTTAAACATTTTTATAACGTTGGCTAGCTTACAACTCGAACGAAAAGATTTGGGGGAGCCAAAATTTTGGATTTAGGTTACTGATTTGGACTTCTAGAATCATTATTCGAACGAATTTAACTCACGTTTCGAACGAATCTCGAATCGAAAAGATCTCAAATCCTAATTCGAACGAATTTTGAATTTCGAATCGAACGAATCTCGAATCTCGAATCGAACGAATCTCGAATCCCGAATCGAACGATTTTCGAATCCTGATTCGAATGAATCTCTCTCAAATCCTAATTCGAACGAATCTCGAATCCCGATTCGAACGAATCTCGAATCAAAAAGATCTCAAATCCTAATTCGAACGAATTTTGAATCTCGAATCGAACGAAACTCGAATCCCGATTCGAACGAATCTCGCATCCTGATTCGAACGAATCTCGCATCCTGATTCGAATGAATCTCGAATCAAAAAGATCTTCAAATCCTAATTCGAACGAATTTTAAACATCGAATCGAACGAATCTCGAATCTCGAATCCCGATTCGAACGAATCTCGAATCAAAAAGATTTCAAATCCTAATTCGAACGAATTTTAAATCTCGAATCGAACGAATCTCGAATCAAAAAGATCTCAAATCCTAATTCGAACGAATTTTGAATCTCGAATCGAACGAATCTCGAATCCTGATTCGAACGAATCTCGAATCCTGATTCGAACGAATCTCGAATCCTGATTCGAACGAATCTCGAATCCCGATTCGAACGATTTTCGAATCCCGATTCGAACGAATCTCGCATCCTGATTCGAACGAATCTCGAATCCCGATTCGAATGATTCTCGAATCAAAAAGATCTCAAATCCTAATTCGAACGAATTTCGAATCCCGATTCGAACGAATCTCGAATCAAGAAGAACTCATATCCTAATTCGAACGAATCTCAATTCACGAATCGAGCAAAAATCTAACAGAGCGAATCTCGAATCACAAATCATTTTTAGCCAGAAAAATTTTTAAGAACCGAATCGTTTTTCGAATAATAGAAAAAGTGATTCAAATTGTGATTTGAATACGTACAACTCTGCTTTAATTGATACCATTGGGGAAAAATTTATGCCCAAAGGTATCCATTAAAATATTCGTTCAATATTATTTTATTTAGGGAAAAGTTTTCCATTTTTTTTTTTCGATTTGTAGCTAAATGTTGAAAAAATGTAGAATTCTTTTTTTCAACATTTTCCCAAAAAATTTTGGTATTCTTTCAGGAGCTCATGATGAAAAATTGATTGCTAATTAAGTAAACACATCCACATTAACGAAATAATTTTTGAATACAAATAGATTTTAGGGTCGTATAATTATGGAAAGAAAATATGAAGTCAGAGGGTGGAATGCGATCTAGTAGGTAATAATTACTTACATGTCCAATTGTCCATTCTCCTCAACTTTCAAAACAAAAGTGTAAAACTATCACCCCCACAGTACCAACCTGTTTAATTTTTGAAATTCGATATAAAATATTTAAATTTGGATTTCAAAGTTGTAATTTGTATTTTCGTTTTCTGATTCCTGGTGTTCAATACCTGACTCTCCTATAGCCTTGCTTTAGACTGAAAGTAAAAGCTTTTTGAATTATGCATAAAAATGTTTTTAAAATGCTTTTTTTGTTATAATATTATTTTAAATTATTATTTTTTCATAATTTAAGTTTTTAATTAGATGATGAAGTTTCTCTCTTCTTTCATTTGATTTTCAAATTATTAAGCAAATTTAATTCATTGAAGAATAATGATTAAATTTGATAATTTTGTGACATTTTGACATTTAATTTAACTGAAGTTGTTTGTTTTAAGTTCAATTAAGTATTATTATGTTAGTATTTTTTTTAATCCCTCAGTAACAATTAATCCCTACTTTTATAGATTAACTTTTAATAGTAAGCATTAGTTGGCTCATTTCTCATTGATAAGTTTCGCACCTGGTGGTGATTCATACTCTCTTATCAGCTAACATTATGTGAACTTGACCTTAGAGAAAAGTTGAATAGGAGATGACTCATATTAGAGATTAAAATGATTCAGAATTATGGATTATTTTCTATAGAAGAATATTTCGGAAAAATATAGGAATGTCACATTCTATTCCAAAATAAAGAAATATGTCTAATTTTCTATATAAATAACATAACTCTTTGCCAGTATTTTATAATTACTATCCATGTACTGTGCACATATGTTAGTTTCATTATCATTACATATATACCTTAGTTACCTCGCGAATTCGCGAGCTCCGAAAGCTCGCGAACGCATTCGCTACTTGAGCTTCAAGGCATTAATACATGATTTCTTATGCTATAATTATCTTTAGTTATGTGATTTGAATTTGTCTACATTTGCAGTTGTTAAGTTTATCTCATTTATGGAGCTTTATTTCTGGAACATATATAAAATGGAAATACTTTTCTATGTGTGTAAATTATTTATCTTCAATTATTTCTCATTCCTTTCAATGTGTATTTATGAGAGCATAACAGTACAAATCATTAAGGATAGAAGAGTAGGGAAGATAGTGATTTGGAGAATAAGTCTTCAAGTACAAATCAGAGGCAAAAGGATTAATGCTTGGAGGAAATCTGGAAATCTCATATCAGGTAAATATTAGTTTTTACCTATTTCTTCAACTATTTATTAATTTATTACTTTATTAACCACTAACACATTACCAAAATTAACCTATCTTTTCTTACAATCAAATCAAAAATAATAAAATAACAGATTAAAGTAAAAAAATTGAAAACAAAAACTGAAAAATTAAAAATAATGAATTTCCATCAACTCTCCTCATTATCCTCAAAATTAAACAATTTTAAATCAAAAATATTCCAGATATGAATTAAACTAAGCAATGAAATTACACCAAATATAAAATTTAAAAACAAAAAAATAAAAAAATTGTTCATAAAAATTAAAGTGGATTGGTAATATTTTTTTACCAAAACCAATTTTACATTTTTTTTCATCACAATGCCAAAAAGGCATTTACTGTATTATTTTCAATTTTTGCAATGGATAGTTTTTTTATAAGTGTTGGATACATATTTATTTTAATTTTCAAAATTTGTGAAAAAAAACAAGAACTGAAAATTAAATTTAATAGTTTTATACCTTGTAAATTTTGGATATTTTTCCAAATACCATTACATAAATTAAGCAAAGGTATTAAAATTTTTCAAGCTTGAAAAAAATATTATACATATTTTGAAAAAATTAATAAATTTTAAAAGAACAAAATTTTAAGAAAAAGTTATTCAAAATTGACATCTCTTTTCTCTCCTGTGTGTTTTTTTTGAAAATCTAGCTCAGCAATTGAGAAAAATTTGGAAAAAAATGAATAAAAAATTGTTCAAACAATTCTACCACTTTTTTTACTTCTTTCAAGTAGTTTGGGGAGTACACTATATTAAATAAATGATTGAGAAATTGGAAATTTTAACCTCGCTTTTAGGTCTAAATTTGTGTACAATGAGTCAAGTTTAGAGCCCATGATGACTCTTGTTTAATTATTGGTTGGTAAGATTTTATATATAGGTATTAACCCAGTTTTTTTTCATTTGTGCAATAACCTATGCTTTAAGCAAAAGCCCCAGCTTCAGCCTCCTCCTCAACATCCTAGAGAAAAATTTTAAATCACAAAATTATTGGTTTTTTTATAGCTCCATAATGTTTGTTCCAACTTTTTTTTGCGTGAATGGGTAAGTTAAGTGGGGTAGCTAAAAAACCAAAATTTGAACCATCTCTCCTCCCAAAAGACGGTCAAAATACTCTTTTGATTTTAGAGAAATTTGGTCTGTTGAAAGATATACCTCATCGAAACCATAGCTCTCCTTGCTACTAATTTTTTAGTCAAAACTCAAAATTTCTGTACTATTAGTAACAGAGGATATATATTTTTTGACTTTTTTGCTTTCATTTTTTCACTATTTCAGAATATTAAAAAATTGTTTAGCAATCAAGGAACATAAATATGAAACCAATCATTTTTTCTAGGTAGGTATGTTTTATGAAAGATCATAGGCACACCCAAGGGGGGCTTGAGCTCCCCCTCCCCTTTAAGCTCGGAAAAAATAATTTTATTGCAAAAATATTTTAAAACTGCATTTTTTTTTTGTTTTTCAAATAGTATTTTTTCAAAAAATTTTTGCCCTTGCTCAATAAATTCCCAGTTTGTCAGAAAAAATTAATGATTTTCGATTGAAAAATCAGGGGAAAATGATTGATTTGAAATTTGACCCCTCCCATAATTTTTCTCAAATTCTCAGACCCTTCCTTCATAAATTTCTGGGAGAGATAATCGCTCACATTAAGAGAAAGAACAGAAAATTTTACATTTCACGTGATAAATAAATGATGCAGAGCTTAACCTTGTTTTATACATACAAAGTGCAGAAAACATCAATAATTACATAAAATGTATACATGGTATTAATTTGAAATGTTACGGTTCACTAATATGTTTCATCTTTTCTCACTAATCAACGATATTAATTTCCAATCTTTAAAGAAAAAGTGATAAAATCCCAAAAATTAATCAAATCTAATTAACACACTTACACTTCGTTTTAAGAAATGCATTACTTTTAAAAATAGCAAATCAACAAATCAATGGTCAAACATTTCAATAAATTGCTTTCTCAATCTGAGTATGAAATTTTATATAAAATATTATGTACCTTCATTCTCCATTGTAAGCCAAAAAAAATTCATCAATTAGGCAAACCGTTGCTTAATTCTTCCAATAGGTAAGGTTACAAAAATACCAAGATCAACTTCGACCCTTCTCCAAGATAGTAAAAAAAAAAATCACACATGGCCAAATTATGAGTTGATGATTCACTTTAATTGAATCGGTCGCGAACGACATAGAGTTATTCATGAACGAATTCTCCGTAATCAAGTGATCAAACCGTTCCCTCCAATGATTCATTCTTTTTCTATGTCTAAAAGTTAGTAAACGACTCAGTTTTCAAATTGTCAAAAATTATCACGTCGTTCGCAAATGATTAATTTATTTTCAATCGAATCGTTGGTGAACGGATATTTTCTAATCAAGTTATTAATGAAAGGATTTTTGGGGCAATTTAACCCGTTCGTGAACGATTCGCCAAGATTTGATAAAATCGTTTGTGAACGATTCACTGAAAATTAATAAAGTCGATCATTCATTTTCAGTCATGTCGTTCACGAATGATTACCTAAGTAATCAAATTTGAAAATCGTGTAAATTTGCCATGAACGCTTTCGTCAAATTTTTATTTTGAGGACTTTTATTTCCTAATCATTCTGTTCGCGAATGATTCTCTAATTTCTAATGCAATTTTAATGAATCATTCATTTTCGATCAAATTGTTCAAGAACGATGTACTGAGGTAAAAATGAACCGCTGGGGAACGAAATCGTTCATGAACCAGCCCTTTGATCCAAATAACTATTCCAAGCTGATTTTCGAATTTTTGAGCCTAGGATGAATTTAATATAAATTCAAGCCCGGGATAAATTTGCAACTCGAGATTCATTCAAAGCTAATTTTCTAATTTTTGGCCTAGGATGAACTTGGGATGAATTTTCATCACCATCATCATTCAAAGGTTGATTTCGAATTTCCAAGTCTGGGTCGAATTTAGAATTAACGTGGGATAAATTTTCACCCCAATATTATTTCCTAGTCGACTTTCGAATTTTTGAGCCTGAAATGAATTTGGTAGGTACATCTAAATATTAATTACCATTCAAAAATTAATCTAAAAATATTTTTAAAAATTTTTTAGCCCGAGATGAATTTGGCACGACTTCTCATCCCAAAATCCATCGAAATTATATTTTTCAAATTTTCAAGTCTGGGATGAATTTGGCAGGCATTTTCATCTCAATAATCATTTAAATCTTATTCTCGAATTTTTGAGCCTGAGATGAATTCTGAACCGAATAATTTACCCAAAATTTATGCCAAGATATTTTTTTTCAATTTTCAAGCCTGCTCTCCAATATTTATCCAAAGCTGATTTTCGAATTTTTAAGCTTAGAATGAATTTGGTACAAGACATAAATTAATTTTCATCCAAAAATTTATCCAAAGATATTTTTCAAATTTTTAAGCTCGAGATGATTTGGGATCAATTTTTATCCCAATTTTTATTCCAAACTGATTTTTCTAATTTTAGAGCCTGCGATGAATTTGGGATGAATTTTCATTCCAATAATCGCCCCAAGCTAATTTTCGAATTTTTGAAACCGAAATGCAACATGGGATGCATTTTCATCTTAATATTAATCCCAAGTTAATTTTCGAATTTTTGAGTCAGCGATGAATTTGAAATGAATTTTTATGCCAAGCTGATTTCCGAATTTCTGAGCCTGGGATGAACTTTGGAAGAATTTTCACCCCGATATTCACCCCAAGTTGATTTTCGAATTTCGGAGCTTGAAATGAACTTAGAAAGAATTTTCATCCCAATATTTATCCCAAGCCGATTTTTAAATTTGCGAGTGTGAGGTCTGGGATAAATTTGGGATGCATTTTCATCCCAGTATTCATTCCAAAATTTTCGAATTATTGAGCCAGGGATGAATTTAGGATAAATTCTCGAACCAAAATTCATCATTTTTTTCAATTTTCTATCCTGGAATGAACTTGGGATGAATTTTTACCCAAATATTAATCTCGAGCTTATTTTCGAATTTTTATGTCTGAGATAGGCTCGTCCCAGACAGAAAAAACAACGATTCATCAGATACCTTCTTTTAGAATTATCAAACCTGATATGAAAATATTGTTTTTTCAATATCTATCGATATTGAATCATTTTCTGTTTTCTTCTGGCGTCCTTCGCTTCTACAGACGCAAGTCTGGATCGTATGGAAAAAATACAGACGATAGGCTACTATTTTTATTCATAAGATAATTTGTCACTTTTATCGATTCGATCGATCAATCGGACAATAACCTTTGTTTCAACAGACAATGTTTTCCGTAAAACTACTTTAAATAGCCCACGTGGATAAATCAATAAAGAAATTCAACCCTGACATGATCAGATCGAAATCCAATATAAAAAGGCCCATTAATCAAAAAATAATGTAACATTGTACAATTGACATATCGAGCTCGAAAAATATTTTACTACTGCGTAAAATACCAATCAGTTGTAAAATTATTCAAATGACCTACAGATTCTTTGAAATGCAGAGGAGATTGCGAAATTGGGAAAATTGCATCCAACTTAATTTAAATTCGTTTTTTGATTAAAAATCGAATTAAGCATCATTTCCTTGAAAATGCATCATTAACTTGAAAAATGCATCATTAATTTGAAAATGTATCATTACAAACGAGACAAAATTATCAAAATTTTGGTACTCTTCGAATCTTCCTAATCTTAATGTAGCAATTAAACGAGAAGTAAACGAAAAATCAAACGCGATTACGAAATAATAATTCTCTATAATTAATCGAAAGAAACGAAAAAATACCTATAACACTTAAAAAATTGCTTATCTCGTTCATTATCGTAATCCGGAATAAAAATTTCTTATAATAGCTGCGTACCAAACAACCACACGAAATACTTTCTCATGCTACGTAATTTATCAAAATATAGGAAAATGAGGGGGAACCCCTTCCCTAGTCCAAGCAGGAATATTTTTTCAGTTATCTCGATGACGATGTAGACTTTTGGGCTGTTTTATCCAGAATATCGCAATCTATAGCACATGGCAATTAATCACGAACGAAATTTGCCCCTGTTACGTCTTTCTTAGCACCTTGGCTCGGAGTTTGACAAACTCGAGAATTATCATATTGACGGCGGCCGATCTTATCACCGGATCGGACATTGTAAAATGGTAATTTTCTATATTTTCGCCTAAAAATGGCGCGTAAAAAAAAGACCTACGCATGCACGTCAACTCCAGACAAAATAATCGCGAATCTAGAATTTATCATGATGACAAATTATTAAAGAGCTGGAAATATTTTCCATGTGTATAGACACCTCCCCTCCTCTTGTAAGGGTTCGCAACGTGGTATTAAGAGCTGCGCGCTTGGCTGGAACGGTGCATTCGTGGTCCATGTTTGTTAGCAACAAGAGTCAATTTCAGAATACCTAATTTTTATCGGTGTTAGGAAATATTTTCATTGACGCGACGATACGAGAGACTTGCACGCTGCACTTTTAACCGTCGAACTTTTTTCTTACGTATTGCATCGGTCGTGCGGATTTTTCCCCTTTGGAAAAAAAAGTCATTTTCGTATAAATTTGAAATTATCGTTTCGTAATCGTCAGATTTTGTTCGATCGTTGCAATTATAATCGTATTCGTATTTTCTTCAAAATGATGTCATTTTCAAGTTTTATCGTCAGTATTGTAATATGTCAAATTTTGGTTTCATCAGAAGCTGCCTCCATTCCATCGTCACGTAATTCTAGTGTTTTATGGGTAACCGAAGAACTTCAGTCGGCTGAAAATAACCCGGGTCAGGATTCGAATTTGGTTGATATGCCAATTTCGGAACTGACCCGGCAATTATTGCGTGTCCTGGAAGAAATGCAACGTTACATTGAAATTATGCCCGCCGATGATCCGAATACCGGAAATGATCAAAGGAACCAGGGCCCACCTTGCGCTTCTGGCGCAAGTACTAGAGAAGAGTGAGTAAATTTTGTTTATTTTTTATGTTATTTTTGGGGGATTATTTCTAGACGAATTGGAGAAAAAATTTACCTGGATTGAGATTTTAAAAAAGAAAATTATTTATTTTTTCTGGCAACGAAATGTAATTAGGGGTTGATTTATTTTCACCTAAAATTCCAGCGAATATTGTTTTTTTTCTTTATGGTTCATTTCGTTGTAAGCTGAAAAGAGAAGCTTTTTTGTGGTATTGTTACTTAATTCACAAAAACTTTACCCTGTCAAGTTTCAATATTCCAAGCAACAAGTGAGAATAAATGGCTTTTAAAATGAAGGGTGACGAAAACGTATAAGCTCTCAATTATTTAGCATACAATTTTCAAGAATTGTTGTTATTAAATTGACAAAAATTTTTACCATTTTTTGGGGGAATATCGAGCTTTTGTAATTCGAAAGTTTTTTTCAGCGGGAAATAAAAGGAGGGGAGGGTCTTTTTCGAAAAAAAAATCTAAAAAATAGCATGTACCTATTATTGTGTATTTGATCCATTTTCCTAAGAGAAAATTTCGATTCAAAATGTTTTCGATTTTATGTAACCATTAACCACCTACATAATAATTTTCAACTTTTTTTCCAAAAAAAAAAAAAAAACACATTGAAAAATGCGATTCTTCTTCAATTTTTTCAATTTAAATCGTATTTTCAGAATTTACAAACATAAATTATCGGTTGGTAGGGCGGAGCAGGGATCCAAACGATATACAATAAATTTTACAAAAAAAAATTCTAAAATTGATAACAACTCTTCACCGATTATTTACCTTTTCGGATTTTTTTTCGAATTCAAAAGTCCGAAGGGGTTTTTTCTTTCGCTTTTGTACTTCATTAAAATTTATTTTTGAAAAATATGGAACATGACTGATACGTAACTTCAGGATTGTTTTTTGAACCCATTTCTCTTCTCTTCTCGTGATATTACGAATACAATAATGTATAAACTCCCGTATAGAAAAAAACTAATGGTGATTAATGGTGGCGAAAAAACCATTAGTTTTTAGTGGTAAAACTATTAGTAACGATTAATCACCATTAGTTTTTAGTGGTAAAACTAATGGTGATTAATCGTTACTAATAGTTTTACCACTAAAAACTAATGGTTTTTTCGCCACCATTAATCACCATTAGTTTTTTTCTATACGGGCTGATATTGAAATGATAAAATTAATCAGCTGGAATTTCAAAAAAAAAAAAAGATTCCAAAAAAGTTGTCTCTTTTCCCCGTTTGTTTGTGTGTTGTTTTTTTTTTGTAAAATCAATAGCGTGGATTTGAAAAAATCAAAAATCAATTAACATATAAACGATTAAAAATATAAAACATTGTATTACTGGTTGATTCCAGGTCAGAAAAAGGGTGATTTTGAAAAATATCTAACTTTGGTAATTTTTGATGAAAAAATTTAAAAAATGAAAAATATTAAATTTTCAAAATTAAGTAATTAAATAATAATTTACAAAATTAAATATTTAAATATTAATATTTGAAAATTAAATAATTAAATATTAATTTTTGAAAATTAAATAATTAAATATTAATTTACAAAATTAAATATTTAAATATTTTCATACTACATTTCTTTAGGTTCTATTTCATTTCAATTAAAAAAATAAATAGTTGCAAAATTCAAATGAAAAGAACCAAAAATGATTCATTTGTGGTGCAAAAATAAAATATATTCGAATAAGATTACTTAAGTTTTCTTGGATTTTTATGAATTAAAATGCAATTTTTCGCCCATTCTTCTTCAAATTCAGCAGGCAAATCATTTTTGAAAATTTTTCGATTCGAATACATAAATTATTTCTTCGAATAAAACCGAAATAGTGCCAAGGTGCCATTATTATTGTGTCTCCTTGTTTCTACTCTCCAGGCATATTTTTACATTTTCAAGTTGTATTGAAAAACGGAACTTTCAATAAAAAGTTATCATATTTTCGAATCTAGATATTTTTTTCAACTCAAAATGCAACTATGGGATAACCAGAGGGGAGGAGCCGATGATGATATCGAAAAATATCAATTTATCTAATTGTTTGAAAATAATTTTTGAACAAAACGTTATTTGAAAATAAAATTTAATACACTTCAAAAACTGTCAAAAAATTCATTTCTGATGAGCTTAAAAATCAGATTAATTTCATCAAAGAAAATTTGATAAATTTTGAAAGTTCAGACTTTTCAAAATTTAAAAAAGAATCACTCATTCAATTATTCAAGAATACCAAATCAAGCTGATTTCATCAGAAAAAATTTAGAATTAAACTCAAAATTCATTTCGAGCTGAAATTGATGAAAAATGGTCTTCAAAAATACAAATTTTTCAAAATTCAAGGACAATCCCTTTCTATTTATGAAGATTGAATCAGACTGATACCAAAAAATTAAATATGTGACCCTGTCGTAAAGAAAGGACATTGTGTAAAAAAAATCGATGTTTTCATTTTTATGTGTTTGGTCCAGATTTTGTGTCATTTGGATCAAAAACGTGAAAAATGAGACATCGATTTTTTTTTTCACACTATGTCCCTTCTTTACGGCAAGGTCACATTATTTTGTACTTACTTCAATTTTTTCCATAGGTATTAAATCATTTAATTTTCTTAAATAACATGGGGTAAAGTTGTTCAACTTTTTTCCTCGCCCTTTCAATTCCAGCTCAAACTGCACTTTTTTTCAAAAAAAGGCAAAAAATGTCAATTTTTCAAATTTTTAAATATGAATACGAACGTAATTTTTTTCAAATTAGATGCAATTCTGTAATCATTGCAGCGAAGGAGAGGAGAATTCGAAATATGCCGTTATTCTTACGAAGAATGAGTTTTAGACAAAAATTTCTTAGTTACAAGTCGAAAAAATAAGAGTAATTTTAAATCTCAAAAGATGATATTTTTTTCCAATTGAAAAAATCCGAGAAAAAAATTGTAAGAAAATTAATATTTTTGCATAGCAAACTTTCCTCTTTATTTTACCTCATTTTTCAAATAAATCGTAGCGGAATGTAGGAATAGACAGAAAATATGCAAAATTACACATAAGAGTGGAGGGGGGGGGGATTGAAAAAATTTCGACTAAAATCGAGTTTCGCAGATTTTTTGATTCAATAATTCATTTTTCTTGACTCCTGATCAAAATTTGCCCAAAAATATATCATTTCCAAATTAAATTTTCTCGATTAGAACTGCAATTTCATCATCACGGAGACGGGAAATTCTAAAAATGATTTGGAACTTTTTCCAATTTTTCTGACTCAAATTGCATTTACATATTGTGGAAATGAAAATACTACGTGGAATCAAGGTGATCAACTTTGCCTTTTTATATAATAGGTGAACGCAATATTTTCAAAATAAAATGCAATTCTGTAATTATTGTAGCAAGGGGGGGGGGAATGATTTTGAAAAAATTATGGAAAATGAGTACTAAGTACGTGAAATCAAGGCGATTATAATCAACTTTGCCTATTTTTATAAAATAGGTGGACGTGATTTTTGAATTTTCAAGGTGAAGATCCAGAAGAATAAGGTTGATAAATGCATCAAAACAAGTGAAAAAAAATAATTTACGATAGCCCAAATTATAATAAAAAATAATACATTCGTAATTCCGAGAAATGAGAAACTAAAACAAATACCTACTTTTGATACATGAACATACTCGTATGTTTTATCAAAATGTAAAATTAATGAAAAAAATTCTACAAGCAGGTATTCAATTTTTTAGTTAAAAAATTAAAGCTGTTCTCAACAATTAAATAGGTGCCTAAAATACCTATTTCGAACCTCTCTTTTTTTAAAAACAAAATCATTCAATTGTCGACTGAAATAGGTAAGAAATCCGAAGTTCGTATTTTCGAAAAAAGAAAGATGTAATTTTCAATCAATTTTGATCATTTTTAGCTCAAATATTTGGTATCACTCTCTGGGAAAATGATTTTTTTCCACAGACATACATATAATTTTTAATTAATTTGATCCAAATTCTCAAATAGAAGAACACTAGAATTCACAAAAAAAAATTAATTTCATGATTTTTTAAAAATAAAAACAAAATAAATCTTATCTTAAGATTCAAAAATTTTCAAATTTGAATAATACTTAAAATTAAGGAAGAAATTATGGTACGATATGCACTTCTTCATTTCATTTTCGAAATTTTTCTTCCGAATCGACATCAATCATTTGACAAAATTCATTCTTTTATAGAACCAGTTCAATATCCATTCAATGGTGGTTAAATTTGATCTTCTAGAGTTCCACAGGAGAATTAATTTTCAATTTTTTGAGGAAATAAAGTCGAATCTTCACTATTCAAACGATTAATTCTAAATCCGTAATTTAATCGTAGAATTTTTATTAAACCATCGTTTTTTCCCGCCAATCACTGCTTACTGGAAATCTACTTCTCTTAATAAAACTGATGACTCGTTAAATTTCGAGATCGAATTCCACAATCCATCTGCACCGGTTGAAAAATCGCCTGACCGGCGGAATAATTCTTCCATATTGTAACTAAAACGTTACATCCGTTAATTAGTAACTGATGCTAATTGATATAAAAAACCGTTCGGTCTTGGAAACACATTGTCAGCTAGTATCGTTGATCTTTTCAGAAAAAACGGTTTCAATAAACATGTGTACGAGAACAAAACCGCTTACGAGGTAAAATATTGTATTCGATTGTAAACCCAGACGATGAAATCGTAGGAAGATCATTCAACTTGGCACGATGTCTGAATGAGGTATCGAGAGAGAGAAACTCCAGCGTTACTATTCCAGCCGCGTTTGCATATAAATTTATGATTATCAACGTGTCTGTCGCTGTACCGTAGACCGTAGGTACAGTTATATGGGAGACATTAGTCGGCAAATTCATCTCGTCGTCGCGGCAAATAAGAAAGATATACGACCATGATTCATAATTCGATTATAAAAAATTGAAGTGGAGAAAAAAAAATAGGTTAACGAATGTCTACACCGCGAATAGACGATAGAAAAGTCTGCGAAGATGAAACACCACGATGTAATTTAATATTACTCAGTACACGCGTTCGTATCTACGAGTACAAAAGTTTTGCAAAGTTTTGCACTTTTTTCTCATAATTTGAATGTTAATCCAGACAAGTTTACCTGCAAGCGACGTAGTTTAAAGCAAAAATTTATAGCATTTTACAATCGAACGAGCTTTTAGTAATTTTTACACGAAGGTCGCAGACGGTCATTCTCTATTTAATAGAACAACGCAGAGGGTACAGGAGCAGCGGTAGTAAAACGTAGGTACTTGCTGTGTACTCGTAGGTACCTACACTAGACAATTCTCGTTTGTATCTAAACCGTAATGAATTTTTATAATTCGTTATTGCAGTCGATAGTTGCAACCAAGTTGAGGGTAAAATTGATTTTTTGCAATGCAACTGCCACGATGACTTGCGTTTTCAAGATAATTCGACGTATCAGCACTGAGATCTTCTAAAGAATGCGAATCTGGATTACTTTTCAACCGTTGCATTTCGTTAGCAATTTCATATTGCCCTGGTTGGGTTGGAATTTAATGGAATTTAATTGAAAATTTCTTCTGTGCAGTTTCTTGATTCGATCAATCGTTTGAAGCTGACTCCGTCGATGCACAAAACCGTCTACAAATAAAAATATCAATTTGAATTACAGGAATAAAATAATATAGCTAGGAAAATGTATACCATTAGTTCTGGAATCCATATCTGTCTTCTTTTGAACAAAATCATTCGAAAAACAATAAACCACTTGATCGATACAAAAAATTATCGTCATCTGATTACCAGATTTGCTTATTCACTGTTTACAGATTGAAAAAGCAGTACACAGATTACTACTTAGGTAGAATTAAACAATTCACACAATGGGACAAATATCACCAATCACCGACGAAACCGATAGATAACTCGACTCTAAAAACTCAACAAGTAGAACCACTGAATCAAATAATGAAAAAGGTTGAGGAACGTCGAGCATTGCCTCAATTCGAAGGGCAGAGAAAAATGGTTAGCCTGTACCCGGACTGTAATTATCAAACATTTCAATTACTCTGAATTGCTCGAATACGACTTGATTTCGAAATTTTTTGCAGGTGATTATCCCAATATTTGGGGAGCTGGAAACACCATCGATTTTTCGTTCGATTTGAGTTTCTCGGAACCGTCTCCTGACATTGTGATTAATGTGACTTCCGCATTCGTGAGAATGTATAAGAAGCCTCTCAATATGGTGAGTACTAAATTTCAATCGATTAATAATATAAATCTATCCATGATGAGATCCAATAATGATGAATTTGGGTATAAGCCCACTTACCCAATTCGATCCCATAGAAACGTGTTCCTCTCGAAGTGATGATTGATTAGAACCACAGAAATTGCAATTAAATCGAGCACAAGAACGAATTATTTCACTTTTCGAACCATTTTTATCAATTCAAAATTTTAATTTTGAAATAAAATGTCTGCCATATTTACATTTTACTAATTTTACATAATTATCTTCCATTCCATATCAGGGAAAAACTGGAAGGGTGAGGGAGGGGTTGTTTTTGCTTATGACGTCACGTTAACGTTGTTTTTGTATTTTTATGAAAAAATGATTCAAAAAAATATGAAAATTTAAATAGAAATATGGAAAACAGAAGGAAAAGTGCGTAAAGTTTCTTCAATTGGTTCTCCACCATCCCTCCCTTACTTTGGAAACTCCTTCTGCGTAAATGAAATCCACATTGTGATCCTGTGATCCTTTAATTTCAAATCTCGAGGTACATAGTTTTGATTCTTGATCATTCGAGATTTTTCAATTTTATTTTTTCAACTTTTCAGAGCCTTGCCGAAGCAAATCATATTTCGCCCGATAGAAATATCTCTTTTTTGGCTGTCTACTACAAGAACCCTCTCAACAGAAAAGACCCATCAAAAAGAGGTACGTAATAAATCTACTGTTTAAGTTTAATCTTATTTGCATATTTCGAAATCCAAATCTAATCGTTTTCTATTTCCAGGAAGTAAATTAGTCGAACATATACTCCGAGCGGATGAAGAAAGATGGACGGAATGGGACGTGAAAAAGGCGATAGCAGCCGGATTCAATAATTCTATTAGATATAATGGAGTAACGATCAAGGTAGCAGACGACCAAATCCATTTGCCAGCTCGTGATTTTTTTACCTTGCCGATAAACTGTTCACATATAACCGGTAATCGGATTCTTTCAAACACCTGAAAAGTTTTTATTTCAATCACAGAGTAATTAATCAGTTCTTCTATCGCAGAAAGTTTTCGGAGAAAGTGGAGCCTCGACGGAGTCACGACTTGATACTAAATTACGTTGATTGATTTGTTCGCAGAATGGCCCACGTTGACTCCAGCGATTCTGAGAAAAAGTCTGCACGATGGTATGAGACAGGATTTACCGTTTATTGATATGGTTGTATTAGAGTTACCGAAGAGGGATGTCAAGTTTACCGAAAAAGAAGAAGAATTCTTGAATGGAGTAAAAACGATGAAACTGCAAATAGATGAAGGTGAGTGACGTTCGATATAAATTTATAATTTCATAGTTCTATGAATAACACGATTCGTATGTGTTTGATCAGGTTTTACAACGACGCAACAATCAGAACATAAAATTAGGCATAGAAGAAATAAAGAACCAGAATCCGAAGAGTGAATTGATGAAGAAAAGTTTTAAGAATTACATCGCTGGCTAGTACAACGTTATGTCGAAACATTGTTACGAAAATGAACCAATTTTGCGTTCAGATTTAATCCTAATTCGATAGCTTTACACCTACTGCTAGAGTACGATCATTGTTGAGCATTTTTATTCCTTTGATGTATAAATTTTACTTGATTTTTGTTCGTAAAATACCATGTTGAGATGTTATTGTGAATGCTAACTTTATAAGGTAGTTCATTTCGTACGCGAACCATGTATTTATTATTTTAAGGCCGACATAGTTCCTATTTGATTATATTTAAGTTATTTCTACATTTGTGCACTGTTATTAATTATAATGTAAATGATAATGTCCCTTTTAATCTAAATACGTATTAAATTTTTCAAGTTGGAAGATTTCATTTTTTGAATTATTAGAATTTTAAACTACAGCACCTTTCGGAAAAATATTCTGAAAAAAGCGTATCGTAGTTCCTATCAAATTATTGTACTTTTCCTGTAAATTTAGAAATTATTTTTTAATTGTTGAATAAAAATCAATTGTTGTTCTTTGAATTCTACATTATCGTTTCTTCGTTTGTTGTACATATGTAGAAGTTTATCTGTAGGTAGTTTTAAATTATTACGAATGTAGAATCAATATTACGTACTTAATAAAATTTATTGATTCGAATTTTCACATGATTTCATTCGATACCTAATAACAAGTTATTTTTCAACCTGCGCATTTTCTTGATTTTTTTGCTCTTTTTCTTGTAATTTTTTCGTCAACTTTTCATATTCTGCTTTGGTTATGATTTCCATTTCATCTTCGATTTGTTCGACGTTTTTAATCTGGAAATAAGAAATTCAATGCAAAATACTTTCAGATGAAAAATATCATGAAATGATGGCTAAAAATTTCAATACCTCGGGTATATAAAATTGCAGCATATTCTGAACACCATTTTTTAAAGTGACTACTGAACTAGGACAATTTGTACACGAGCCTTGCATTTTTAATTTAACGGTACCATCTTCGAATCCCTACAAATAGAGAACGATCAATTTAGTTCTTGAATTACTTAAACTAGATATGTATCTATATAAATCATTGTAAAATTAATCACCATGAATACGATATCGCCTCCATCTTCTTGAACGATAGGTCTTATTCGTGTATCGAGTAATTCTTTGATCATCATCACAGTTTCATCGTCTTCACTTTCTGCAGCTTCTTCTCCTAAAGTAAATAAAATCGATTTAGATGATTCATTGCCCAATATTTCAGGATAATTAATCACTTGGCTAAGGTTATCTAATATACCTTCTGTTTTGGATTTGGGTTCGGTAACGATGGGGAGACCGGTAGCAAAAAAATCCATTAATGTGGCGAATATTTCTGGTTTCAATAATTTCCATTCTACATCTTCATCTACCTTGGAGTGAAAATTGAAATTATTTTCATTTGTTCGAATTACAGAACAATTAAATAAATACGAATATCTTACTTTGGTAACTGTGATAAATTCGTGAGCTAAAAATACAGATTTCACTCCTTCGATACGAAATAACATTTTGCAAAGAGGACTGCACGAGGCTGCTGTTATATTAGGAAAATCCATGGTTTGCCCTTTTTCTAAAATTGTTTTCCCAGGAATGAATTTTAAGCTGTTGGGATTAGGTGTTTCTTGAGTTTTGATATATAAAGATCGCTTTGAAGACGGATATATCTTTGGTAGCGTTTGTAGGAATCCATTTGAAATGGAGCGGTTTTGAATGGCATTATGTCTATAAAATAAAGAAGAATTGGAGTAAATTCCTTCGAAATCAGAAAGTGAACATGATAAAAAAGAAATTTTAAAAAATTACCTCAAATTATGAACTATGCTTCTGACGACTATTTTTCCAGAATTTTGACAGGCTATCGTTGAAATCTTGAGTAATCTGTTGAGGAACATCGTTTAATATCATGAATTCACCTCGATTGTAAGAATACGTTTTTAATTCATGGTTTAAGAGAAAATTAATTGAAAACGGTTTTTTGGTTGACATTTGTTATCATTTTTTTGAACGAACATGTTTTCAATGATAAGCTTTATGTCACAGAAAAACTTTAAGAAATAGTCATTTTTGATTCCGTTCAATTTTTATTTTCTGTGATTGTTCGTTTTGCATTTTTATTTTTGAAATTTTTTTTTTATAATTTTTTTAGATTAAAATTTTTTTAGAATTTTTGTCTTTCTCTAATTTATTTATTTACCTAATATTCTAATAAAAACTTTAATAAATTTTCATCGACTTGAAAATTTTTTGATTTAAAAATTTTCTCGTTTCTTGAAAAAATTTAAAAAATGAAAAATTTCTGATTCAAAAAAAAATTTTAAATGAATTTCATTTCAACCTTTCAAGTTCCAACTTTTACCATCTCCAAAAAAAAGTAATTGAGTATTCAAACCTGAAAAAAAATTTCAATTTTCTTTCACATTCTTGTTTATTTTATTATTTCTCAATTTTAAATTATTGAACTCAAAAGTTCACATTTTTTCGAAATTTCAAAAGGAAGTACCTACATAACCAAGTAAGTAGCTAAGTACAAGGTACAAGACAAAATAATTATTACTTACATGGATTTTTTCGGTGTAAGTACGAAATAGAAACGTTCCTTTCCACGTTTACGTTTCCTTTTTGCACTTTTTCGATTTCGAAGTACAATTTTTTTGATAATTCTATAATTATCTATTTCTCAGAAACAAAATTAATAAATTTCTTCCTGTTTTCTGCAATTTCTCGTAAATGTTTCACTACTTAAGTATTCCAACTCCAAATCTAATTCAACTCAAGAATGTACTTACTTTTTCAAAAATTAAAAAATAATTTTTACTCAAGTCACGAGACCAAGAGAGAAAATATGTACGATTTTTCAATGAGACTATCATTTTCAACTATTTCTCGCTTCAAGGTAAATCTTAAAACTAATATTCTTAAATTTTGGTACGAATTATGTAGTAAACACGAGATTTTGAAAAATGTGATTTTTCAATCATCTTTTTATCCTTGGTGATGGCATTTTTCAGAAAAAATTTAAAATTGATATAATTTTTGCCAAAATTTTCTATTTTTGTAATTTTTTGAAAAGACTCAGATAGCTTTAATTTTGTAAAAAAAATTGTTTGATTTCAACTTAGTTCAATTTTCTTGGGTACTTGAATTTTTCAATTTTTCAGAGCTAAAAAAATTATTTTTCATCTTTTCAGATTTTTGAAAAAATTTGATCTTTGAATTTTTCATTTTTTGTTTGAAGAACGATTGTCGATTAGGCAGCTGAGACGGCAAAAACTAAGGGGGAATGAGTGAAATTTTTACCAAATCCTTTCAAAGTTTGAACAGAATTTGCTTACGACTCCTTGATTTAAATTTCTTCAGGAGCAAATGCTGCAATTTAAAATGCGTGATAACGATTCGCACAATTAAAACAAAAACCTAAAAAAATGAAAAATTGATAAGATAGAAGTATTTATAGTATATTCAGCAGATCGTACATTTTTACTTTTTCTTTTTCTTTTCATTTAATTTTTTTTTACAAAATATGCCTAATATTGTAATAAATAGCGCTTATGAATACTTTTAAAATTATATTGCTGCTTATGTACAGAAAAAAAAATGGACGCTACGATAAAATTAATTTAAAACATAATATTATGTACAAAATAATAAATTAATAAATAAATAACAAAATTATGTAATTACATAGATCTATTAGAAGGGTTGCAAACTCATTCTACAAAAAATTCAAACGATAAAAAAAAATCAAGACTGCGTCTAAAAAAAGCGTTTCGTAAAATAACTTCAAAATTTTACCACACAGTAACTTATATAAAAGAAAAATCTACCCATAGAATATTTTTTTTCGTCAATTATTAGGTAAAATTTTCTGGAATGTAATAAAATTTTCGCCTCGAATTGAATACTATTAAGAAACATGTCATTTCGAATAAAACTTCATTGGTATCACTTATTTTACTAGATTAAAAGAGAAGATAATGTTACCATTAAAACTAACTTACAAACGAAAAGCGATCTGTAACCGTCGTCAGATATCTGATGAAAATGTCGAATTCACGAAATAAACTAAGTTACGGTGGTGTTCACGGTATAAATTTAAACTACGATAAAAAATTCTCAGAATTATGTAATTTCATTTTAAAATAAAAACTCGATAGAACAAGACAAAGTAAGTTTCGTTCATTCAACATTTCACTTCATCACATCTTTTTAAGAACATTAAAAATAAACGTTTTGATTAGAATACTCGCAAAAATTTGGTAGATAAAAAGCGTCTGACAAAAAAGGCCATCTAAAAAAAAAAAAAAGTCAATTAAAATACAAATACCAACTCGATTTTGGAAAATTATAAATAAAAATGGCACAATTTAAAAACCTTTTGAACTTGGTGTTTCGAAAAACGAAATTTAAAAAAAAATAACTTACACACATTTACACAAAGCCGCCAATAATCTTTCAAAATCTACAGTCGAAAAATTATTTCATTCTAAAAAAAAAGAGAAAAGAAAAAAAAATCAAAATATAATACTTCAATGTGAAGGAAAATTTTTGTTCGTTTAAGAATAAAATCCACTAAAGCAAATTCTACTCCTTTCACACGATAAGTTACATAATAAAATTCAAATTAAAATCTACAACGTAAAGTTGATAGTTAAAAAGGAATAAAGGGTCAAAGTTAATAAAATCATACTCGGTTGCGCTTGCGCCTCGTTAAAATTTTTTTTAAAACTCCAATTAAGGTAAATTACATTAATGCAGATTTTCAATAACGTCGTACGTTTTAAGAAAAAATTGTATTATCCTTCGTACTTATAAAACAAGCTCTTTAGAGAAACAAATCGTCGCGCGACTAAACTTAAAGCTCAATTATCGAACCATTGGCTCAAAGCGGTCCGACATCGTCACGATTTTGGACGGATTTTCGACTCGATCAAAGGCGACTTTACATACAAATTTTAAAACAACGCTTGAAAACGTCAAAAAGTTAAAAATTTCCCGAAGCTTTTAATAAAACACAAGAGAATACAGACGAAAAGTAAGAATAATGGCAGCGTTTTCATCGTAGATGAAAAAAAGGAGAAAAAAATATCTCCGCAAAAAACTCTATTCTTACTTTTCACAGCAGAAAGGAAAAAAAATACTGTTATTGCAACGTGCACTGAAATAGTAAAAGAAGAAGAAAAGGAGGGGAGGAAAAAAGGAAAAACAAACCGAAGTCTACGTTTTAAAATTTTTATTATCGAGTAGGACGACTCGGAGACGCTCCGTCTGTCTCCTCTGTACTGTTTGACTGTGGAGGTGAAAATCTAGCCGAATTATGGCATTCCATAACTTCTTGGTAGATTAGTTCCTTCCACTGGTCGACTGTGTGCTCCCTTTCGTCGACCGAATGGTCGTAGGGGCCGGGAGCTGGCGCATTTACTTCGCCTTCCTCGTACCAAACGTTGATGTATGGGTGTAATAACGCGTCATCAACGGAGATACGTCTTTCCGGATCTATGACCAACATTCTGGATAATAGATCGCGAGCTTGACTGGCTGAAATATGGAAAAAAACAATTGTTATCATTTGAAATATTTCAACTTAAGTAAGAACATAATTCAAGTCTAGAGTAGATATGGATTGCTTCATTATCATGAGACAGGGGTAATTAATGGATTTTCTCAGCCCTCCAGAGGGAAACTTTCACAATTTATGCAAAACAATAAATACAAAATAATGTTGCATCTCTTTGTTTTTCAAAGTTCTATTCAGATCATGCTTTGTGGCTTAAAATATTCGATAAAATGCCCAGACGAGTAGGCAACTTCTCTTACACGAAACAACGTTAATAATTGAGTACATAGAAATTGGCAAATGGCGATGAAAACTTCAAATTACAGAAATGACAACTGACAAGAAAATAATTATAAGTACGTCACAATGTCCATCTTTTAAATTCAAAGGAAAAACAATAGAAGAAACGAACCAGGAAATTCAATTTTAGTGAATTTTAAAATTCATTACCTATTTTGAATTTTAGGGTCGAGAAAATTCAAACATTTAACATTTAGGAAATTTCATGCAATACTGAAGCTTGAAAGTTCACGAATTTGACTCGTATAAAAAACCTAAATTATTTTTAAATAGCGTGAAAAAGACTCCCCCCACCATTCTATTTTACTTTGATTATTTTTTGTTCAATCCTAAAATCTAGAGAAAAAAATCTGTGAATTACAAAAATTGGGTTTCATAAAAATGACAAATTAACAAAAATTTGAACCATTTTTAGGTTAATTTTCAAATTGAAAAATTGAAAGGGTGGGGTGACTCTTAAGTACAACGTTGAAAAAAATCTTTCGACTAGGAACAAAAATTTAAAATGTGAGAAACTTTTGCCAGAAATTCTTGAAATGAAGGAAAATTTGGAGATTTGAAAAAAAAATCCTCCAATTACTAAATTTTTGAGCATAAAAATAATAAAACTTATCACCATAATTTCAAGGGGAGGGGAAAAGGATTAGAAATTTATCCAGATTTTTTTTCATCAAAGGACCTCGTCTTAGGAGGTTAGAATGAAAATCTGAGCTAGAGCTGCCAATCAATTCATCCAACACCTCGAACGCACTCTAAAAAACAATACCAACTTGCATTTACCTTTCAATCTATTATGTTCTGAAGAATCAGAAGGGAACAATACATCCGGAAACAGCCTATCGAACGAATAGCCTGGATATCTGGGCCTATTCTCGACGTAATTACGTACTGTGGGTTGTAATCTATGCATGAAGTCGGCCGCTGGTGTACCTAATTGTTCTATAAAATTGAAATAAAAAAAAATCATAGCGTTAAACCTCGTATGAAATCTCCGAACAGTCAGGACAAAGCTGATCATCGATCGTTGCCAACTTACCAATAATTTTATTCCATTGATCTATATGATCGGTGCCAGGGAACAAGACTCCTCCACGGATCATCTCTCCCATAATACATCCAACCGACCAAATATCGACGTTTTCTTTGTAGCCCATGCCAAGTATCACCTAAAACATAATTTTAACGTTAAAATAATATACATAAGTCATAAAAGAATAGAAAAACTATTTCAAAAAAAAGTTTCTAGCTGATAATTATTTTTGCCAAAAAAAAAATGAAACTTCCACGATCTAAGGCTAAATTTATTCCAAGCTGAACAATTTTTAGCTTTATATTTTTTCAATTTCTTCAATTCTGAATACAAAAAAAATGTTTCCAATTTCAAAATTTTTCAACAATAAATTTTTTTCATTTCAATTTTTCGAAAAAATTTTCAACTTCGATTTTTTATGATGTCTAGCGTCTACTGGAATGAGAAAATGAAAATTCATGCTATTTTCATATTTTTCATGATTTTCATGCCCGGTATAGACACCATGTTATATTAAAAATTTTGATAATTACCGTAAATTACCGTAAATATTACAGTAATTATGGTAAATTATCGTAAATATTCTTATAATTATGGTAAATTACTGTAAATTATAGTAAATGTTTCAATAAAGATAGTAAATTACTGTAAATATTTCAGTAATTATGGTTTGTTAAACGAAGTTTAATTAAATACTTCAATAAACACGGTAAATATTTAAATTATTGCGGTATATTATCGTAAATATTTTAATAATTACCGTAAATGTTTCAGTAATTACGGTAAATTACCGCAAACGTTTCGTTAAATTACCGTAAGTGTTTCGGTAAATTACCGTAAATATTTCAGAAATTATGGTTAATTAGAGTAAATTAAATACTTCAATAATTACGGTAAATATTTTAATAATTACGGCAAATTACCCTAAATGTTTCAGTAATTACGGTAACTTACCGTAAATGTTTCGGTAATAATGGTAACTTACCGTAAATGTTTCGGTAATTACGGTATCTTACCGTAAACGTTTAGGTGATTACGGTAACTTACCGTAAACGTTTCGGTAATTACGGTATCTTACCGGAAAATGTTTCGGTAATTACGGTATCTTACCGGGAAATGTTTCGGTAATTACGGTATTTTACTGGAAAATGTTTCGGTAATTACGGTATTTTACTGGAAAATGTTTCGGTAATTACGGTATCTTACCGGAAAATGTTTCGGTAATTACGATATCTTACCGGAAAATATTTCGGTAATTACGGTAACTTACCGTAAATGTTTTGGTCATTACGGTAACTTACTGTAAATGTTTCGGTAATTACGGTAACGTATCGTAAATGTTTCGGTAATTACGGTAAATAATAGTGAATATTTTAATCGTTACGGTAAATTACCGTAAATGTTTCAGTAATTATGATTACTGTAAATTATAATACATGTACCTATATTTTGATAAGTAATAATTACGATAATTAATTATTGTAAAATATTCTTATTTTGACATTATTTGCCAGATCATTTTTATTTTGATTTAAATTTTGGTCTTTTTCTCCTGAATCTGAGCCATATTTTTTTTGACTTACTTCTATTGGCCCTTTGATTCGAATTTTGGTCTTTTTATTCGAATCTAAATCAAAGCTCTGCCCGAGAGAAGTGAGAGCAGAAATTTTTTTAATAAAAAAATGAAGTTGAAAAAAGATTTTAAAACAAATTCTTCAATTCAGAAATCAAAAAGTTCCATCAACTACTTATCTTTTTTTTTTTTAAATTCAAAGTTGGAAAAAATTTTAAGAGATTTTAAATTGGAAATGTTTTTGAATTATTAGGAGAAATTCTTGAATTGGGAGAAAATTTAAAGAATATGAACCTGAATGAAGAAGTCAAATTGGAAAAATATTTGAATACACATTAAAATTACACCCAATTTTAAATTTTTATTCCAACCATAAGTATAGAATTTTTCAAGAAATTTTCTTGACATTTTTTCATCTTTTTTCAACGCTGCATTTTTATAAAAAAAATTCAAATTCGAAATTTCTTTCCAATAATTTTACAACTTTTGTCAACAGATATTTAAAAAAAAATTCCAAAAATTTTAAAAATTAGATACAGTTTTGAAATAAATCCAAAAGAAAAGAAATTGAAAAAATTCTAAATTAAAATGAATCTGGACTCGGTTCATCGTCGAAACCCCATTTCTGGCGAAAATATAATTGCGAACTGGTAAAATAGTTACCTCTGGTGCGCGGTAATAACGAGTGACCACATATGGCGTCATCATGAAAGTAGTACCAGCAGTTCGGGCCAATCCGAAATCTAATATTTTTAAAGTACAGTCTGACTTGACTACAATATTACTCGGTTTTAAATCCTGCAATTACACCAAAACACCTCGGTTATTATCAAATTATCACGTCCAAAACGCATCCTCGCAATTTACCAAAACCTTACCCTGTGAATGATTCCAGCCGAATGTAAATGTTTAATACCGCACAGCATTTGATATAACAAATAGGACATACGTTCGTGATCCAAATCCATTTGGATCACCTGGCATAAATTCGCGTCCATTAGCTCCATTACTAAATAGACGTCTTGAAATTCTTCTAGAGATTTTTGCGGAGTGAACGCATTTAATAAACCTATAATCTGCACGCGAACCAAACAACAAAAGAGGTAAATGAAAATAATGCTACAATAAGGTATCTCTAGGATACATTTTCCTCCGGTGAGATCCCTCATTACAATCTCGACGAGCGAAAAAATTCACCCATCGTAAATATCGAAGCACCTTTTATGAAAAAAAAGACCTGTTGATTTTGAACAAAATCCAAAAAAATGTAACCTGTATTTTTTTTTTGTTTTAAACACCATACCACCTCGTGATATCTTTGTTCTCGCACGCTCACCCATAGTGAATTAGCTATTACCGTACATGGTTGAAAGTTTCGAACGTATACGAGCTTTCAACATGATCGTAAAAAGTTTTTCAAGCGCCCTTCTTTTTTACTGGTAGTCGTCGACTCTCTAATGGTATTTTGTCAAAGCTCGCTTCGGCACTGTGCGAGTTTGCTTTCGCGTCAGCAACATATTATATCGTCATCTTCATCGACGTATGTATACTTACATTCTTATGATTGACTAGTTTCATGAGCTTAAACTCCCTATAAGCTCTTTTAGCGTGAGTGACATTTTGAAATGGTCTTGAAAGTTTCTTTATGGCTACATTCTGTTGTGTAACGGTATCCAGGGCAGCGCTGAAATGCAGAAGGAAAAAAGAAGATAACGTTTGGTTAAAATAGATCGACGCCGGAAGAGAATTTCGTACACGTACGAGACTATAAAAAATTTCAAATCGAAATAGATTCGAGGAGGAGAAATGTTCCAACTATTTGGAGCTAATTTTATAAATTGTCGTCAACAGGTGCTCCAAGGTTGGTATCGAGGTACGATGCATTACTACAATAAAACGCAGAAGAAAAAAAACTACAGATAACTACTGAAAATAGGCTTACAAAAGTTGAACTTTGCTAAGCGAAAATTTCTAACTATTCGGCGGAAAAATCAACATTTCTGAGCATGTGAGAAAGAGGAGGAAAAATGCTCCGTTGAAAAATTGAAAGAGCGATGAAAGTTGGTCTGGTTACATATTCAATTCATCGGGAGTACTTTAATCCGAAGCTTCACAGAGTAAAAGTAAAAAAATTTCTACAAGGTGTCAAACAAAATTTGATGAAAAGAAGCTCGACCTAGCTAGACCTTTTGGAATGGAGGGTCACCCCAACAAAAAAAATTCTATGGTGCTGAATTTCATCATTTTTAAAAACTTTTCTCCAGTCAGAAAAATTCCGAAATCTTTGGATGCTCCAAAACGTCTCGTAACAGCTTCCATTTGATTCGGGAGGTAAAAAGTAGCTGGAGTATTTACCAGCATTCAGCTTTTTTCGTTGATTAGATCAAAGGCTATGACCGGATTAGGGGTGAATTTGGCTTTTATTGACGCTTTGGGGCCTCTAAGCACCTCAAATGGTGCGGATTAGGTCATTTCTCAGAAGTAAAGGCCGAAAATTACGAAAAATCTCATGTTGATTTTTCAAAGTTTGAGCGTTTTATGCAGAAAAAAATGGCCAAATGAAAAATCTAATGCCATATTCGTGTTCAGCAGGCCGAAATATTCAGATTAACACCCTTTATGCGATTATTTCATCAAAGGTTTCGAAATTCACTTTTTTCAGTTTTTTTTTTTTACCAACGATAAATTAACGAAAAAAATTAATTTTTGCAAATTCGAATAAAACTACGGCAAAAAGGGCGTCCATCGGGGTATTTTGACCTGCTGAACACGAAAACAGTATTGGATTTTTCATTTTGCCATTTTTTTCAGTATAAAATGCTGAAACTTTGAAAAATCAGACACAATTACAACATTTCTGTATGGTTTTTCGCAATTACTTCAAAAAAATGGCTAAAACGGAATACACAGCAGAATTCTACATATGAACGTAAAAACGCATTTTTCGAATAATTTTTCCAGGGCGGTTGCTCTTTGGTTATATGTTTTTTTTTTTTTACGATTGAAAACTTCAACTAGCCGAAAAAACATGAAAAAGTGCACCCGAAATGATTGCGATGGTCTAAGCGCCTCCTCTCGCGAGGAGAGATGAATCATAAATACACCTCTTTGAGATGTAACTTTGCGCCAAAGAATAGAAAATTTCCTTCACTACCATTGAAATTAAAAATTCTTTGCAATAAAATGGCTCCGAAAAGGCGGGGGCTGGAGTGCGAAATTATATGAAAATTTTTTCTAATCAATATACATAATTTGAAGAGCTTTAGGAGCCCAAAAGCGCGAAGGGCCGAATTCATTCCAAATTCGCCATACCTATTCAAAATTTTGGCAAGACAGTTACGATTAAGCACCTGTTTTGAAATTTAAAAAATTCGCAAAAATTTGAAAAATGAGAATTGCCTTGAAGTTTTGGATACGAAATTCTTTCACTGATATACTTTTGGATTTATTTTTTATCAGTTTTAAAATTTTACTTTTGATAAGCATAATTTCCTCATCAGACAACATTTTTTCAACTCGAACTGGGCTTAGAACCGGACAAGGGTGATGGAGAAAGCAACCTCTCCAAAAAGCACAGAATTTCTAATCTAGTTGGAAAATTTCAGACTGAGATGGACAATCATTTTTGCTCTCAACGAAAAAAAATCCAGTTCAGTCGAAAATTTTCATTTTTTCGTACTCAGCCGGCTACAGATCAACCCAACTGAAAATTATTATTCAATTTATCAAAAAAAATTTTAAAAAGAGGTCATACAGGAAGATCTTTTTTTGAAAAAATTTTCAAAATTCGTAAAAAATTTCAAAATTTTTGCACCATTTGCTTCAAATGCCTGCGTATGGTAACTCTAGCGAAGATTTATTGAAAACTCCATTCATGAATGTTGAAAAAAAAACACAGAAATTAAATTGCCTGACGTAAATTCATCTAAAACCAGAAAAATAATTGATAGGTTGAAGATGAACTAAAATAACAGTAGTCAACTGACTGAACTGACACGTTCGCTGAGAATATCAGTGCACTGCGCAGCCTTATTCAAACGCTTTGTTAGTCGTTATCTCAGAATCTTATCAAAATGGCTGGATATTAATCGACTAATCGAGGGGTAAATTGATAAGAAAGCAGATCCCAACTCATTCCGGACCTGGCGCATAAAAGGAGACGGCCGAGGATCGAGTTCTTTTTACGATTAGATCATAGATCACTGAAGTGTTGAATTGTATCGAGTCGTGTGTTCTGAGGAGATTTTTCAAACGTTTCGTAATATCTAATTTTGGTGAGTACCATTGTAAATACATATCTACTTAACAATAATTTCAAAAAAAATTTCACAATGTTTAATTTTAAATCATTGCAAGTATTTCCGAAAAAAATTCGAGAAAGTCTTCTTGAAATTTATCAAAAAAAAAATTGAAACATTTTGGGGATTTCTGAAAAACTTTACCGAATTTATGCTGAAAAACCTAAAGCTGCGTTTTTATGAAAAAAAAAAACAAACCCCAATTTAAAGGCACCGAAAAAAGATAAGAGCTACCTAACTGATTTGCCTCATTATTTTATCCAGACCCAGAGTTTCTCCTAATCGGAAAAAGATTTATGCAATTTTTTGCCTCCTCTCCTCGACCCCTCCGGGCTAATCCCTTCAAAACAAATTGTTCAAAATTTTCGAAAATTTTCAAATATCACAGGTAAAATAATTTTTTGAATCATAAATCCAAACGCTGATATTTTGATAGTGATTTTAAAATCGGTTTTGAAACAGCCAAAGAACTAAGTAAAAATTGCAGACCTCGCTAAATACAGAAGGCAAAAGAATAATAGAGAAGTTTTCACGAGTAAGGCCATTAAAAGTAGGTACGTGAATAATTGAATATTACTCTATGGCAGAGAACTTGCAAGAATCTATACGACTCAACAAGCAAAAACATTTACATACAGCTCCTGCTTCAATAACTTTATCGTTGACTAATATTTCGCACGATTCTGCAGTTTCGCAGTTTGATAATGCATATTTATAGTTTATCAGTGATTGAGTACCGCGCAAGAAGCCCACTGTCCAGCAAATAAAGAGACCAAGAGCACGAACAATAAAGTATCTTATGCACATTTTAGATGGTTTTGTTTCGTATCGAGTCGTGTGTTCAGGTTCAATTTTACAACGGGTTACTCAACTATAATAGGTAAGTCTTATATTTTCACATATTCAAAATATTTATGTACTCGAAATCTAGTCATTTAAAAAGTTTTGCAGTCGGGGTTTTTTCTAAGTATTTTTCCAATACGTACAAAAAAATGAAAAGTTTCAACTGTGACTTTATAATAATTTGAAATTGAAATTTGTCGTTACCATTTTAGAAAAATATGAACTTGGTAGAAGAAATATTGAAAAACTGTGATTACGAAGAGGATACGACTGTGGACTATTGTGAAGAAAGAAAATATAAAACTATGATCAAGAATACTTATGGAAACGTACGTAATTTTTTTGGCGTTTTAGTATCCTCCATTAGGGTCTGTTCACCTTCATACATCAAAAATAACAGATAATAAATAAGAATTCTACTTTAATCATCTCTAATTGGAATTAACAGGGTGGAAATATAGCTTTCAAGTTCGAAATCAAAATTTTTAAATTTCTTTCCAAGTTCGAATTTTTTCTCGATTATTTTTTCAAACTTGAAAATTTTTTTCCTAGTTTGAATTTTTCTCGATTATTTTTTCAAACTTGAAAATTTTTTTCCGAGTTTAAATTTTTTCTTGATTATTTTTTCAAATTTGAAAATTTTTTCCAAGTTCAATTTTTTCTCGATTTTATAACTGTAGATAATGTTAAAAAAATACAAATAAAGTTTGTTGTTCTTGTTCTTTCATTCTCAAAATTGAAATTTTTTCAAAATTTATTCAAAAATTCGTCAACGTTATCAAAAGTTTGTTATACAAGTTCAGGTTTTGGTGTTTTAGTTTTTTGTTCCAAGTATCTCGATCTCCTATCTCTATGGAAATTTTGAATTTTGAAAAAATAGCCGAAAAAAAATTCGAACTTGAAAAAAATTTGAAGTTTGAAAAAAAAAATCGAGACAGAATTAAAATTCGAACTTGGAAAAAAATTTGAAGTTTGAAGAAATAATCGAGAAAAAATTCAAAAATTTTGAACTTGAAAAAAAAAACAAGTGGACCACTGTGAGTCATAGAGTTGGAAAAAGAACGATTCAGTCGTTCGCAGTGTATTTTCAATTTCGTACCTGAAGCCTCTTTCGTGTAGATTTAGTCATAGGTAGTGGACGAAAATTTTTCATTTCTCATTTTTGATGTATGTGAACAGACTCCAAAACTTTTATTAAATAAAAAGTAATCCGGATTATTGTTTATTGCAGGTTGTAATCGACAAAGTGGAAAAACTCAATAATAAATACTTATACGCCGCTTTCATGCTGAAAAAATGCGAAAAAACGAATTACGAGATCATCGAACTAATACATTCGACAGCAGCTGAAAACGTAGAGTCGATCGAAAAAACTAATTTAGACTGGCGACTGGTCCAAAGGGCAAAATACGGTTACGGGGTATCTTTCTCTGAAGATGCTGATTACGCGAATTACCACAGTTCTTGGTCCGGAGGTGAGAAATTGGCTTCAAATTGATTTTTGCCACCATATCGGAATTATTTCAAATAAAATTGAACAATTTTTTAGGATCTAGAAGAGCATACATCATTTGTGACGTTTTGGTAGGTTCCAAAAAGGTTACTAATAAATGCGAAGAAGTACCAAGCGATGATTATGATACTGTTCAAAGCTCAAACGACTACGTTTTCGTGAAATTTGACGATTTTACATTCTATCCGAAGTATGCTTTATACTACGAACAGCCACCCCGCTCGCAATCTAGATTTTCTTGGGGATGGTAGGTATTAATTTTATGCACCAAAAGTAAACCTATTATCTATCTAGATTAATTTTTATAAACACATACACAGTATCTTTCTTCCGTTTCATTATCTATTCTTGCACATATATTTCCATATGAAATAAAATTTACCCATATCAAGCACACATTTTATAAAGAAAATTTTCATTAAAATATACTTAATATGTTTTCACTTTTTTTTTTTTTTTTTTTTGAAAAACTGACATAGGTAAGTACTTGAAAATCAAAACACATTGAAAAAAACATTAAACAACAAAAAATCTAAGATTTTTAGATCCAAGTATCCAGGAATAAATGAAAAAAATAATTAAAAAAAAATATGTAGATTGTCACGATAATTCGTTAAAGGTGTCTACACCAGAATGAAACAATTCAAAATTATAAACTAAAAAATCGTTCAAAAATGTCAAAGTCATAAAATACAATTGAAATGGTTTTAAAATGAGAACATTTCATTGGAAAGACCAATAAGTAGATGTCAAAATTATTTTACTTTTTATCCAAAGTACGCGTTGTATTACAAACGTCCAGGAAAAAGACATTCCGCATTTCATTAACCAATCAACAAATGTGACGATAGTCCTGATATTTAAATTATTCACAGGACAAAAAGTATCCTTTCTCATTTTAAATCAGCGAAATCACTGAGAAAAAGTCAAAATTGCAGCCCTGAGAGAATAAGCATTAATCATTCAGCACTTTCTAATGAAAAATGCAGAGCAAAGTGACGTAAACTTCAAAGAAAAATCTGAAAACTGCTTTAGGGGGAAGGGGGAGCTTCTAAAATTTTTGGGTTGAATACATACAGTAGGAAAAAAGTCAATTTTAAATAATGACAAAATAAGGAAAAAATTTTTGGGTCAACAGATTTCGAGAAATTTTGGAAATTGGATCGAATTCATTTTAATTTTCAAGAAATTGGCAAATTAATATTTTGAATAGAAAAATTCGTTCATAAGTGAGAAAAGATATTACAAAATTTTGAATTTTGTGGAAATATTTTAGAATATTGCAATGAAATAGTTTAGGAAAATATAAAAAGGGTTACTATTTTTTCATGGAAACCCAGTTTTTGATGACCCATTTTTTCAGAATCTACTTGATCCCCAAAGTCAATTTTTCTACCCATCATTCAGGGGCATCCCAGCAATACTTCAACGCGAGTGTTTGCTAAAATACCAATTTATCACAAAAATTTCGTAAAATTATTCAAATCAGTGTTCGATTACAGAAGTGAATTGAACAAAAAAAAAATTTTAAAAATGAAATCGAGAAAAAAATGGTACCCTTTTTCTATTTTTCTAAACTTTTTCAATCATTACTTACAATTCTAAAATATTTCAGCAAAATTTAATATTCTTTAATATCTTTTCTCACTTATGAATGAACTGTGCGAATTTTAAGGTGAATGACCATTTTCCAAAATTTCTCGTTTGTCGGCCCAAAAATTTTTTCCTTATTTTTCCATTATTTAAAATTGACTTTTCCTACTGTAGGTATGCATTCAACCCAAAAACTTTAAAAGCTCTCCCCCCACTAAAATTATAATATGAGTACATATTAACTACATACCTATCTAACAAACAAAAGAACAATAAAAGAGCAAATAAAGATCGTTGAGCAGTTCTTCGATAAAAGCCGATTTTAAAACCAAAAAAGAACTGATCATATCTACTTAATCCTTTTATGACATACTTACTTCATTTTTATACTATAAAATTTATTCTGTTTTTCAAAATTATAAACAGATTTCACGGAAATAAATATTTTTAAAGAAACAATTTTATACTTATTTCAACACACGAAGCACTGGATGAGTTATTTGTAGTATCAAATCGCACCAAAAATACCTACAGAAAAAGAAATTAAAATTTCGTGGACTCGGACTAAGTATGCGATATTCTATTTTCTGGAATCTTTTGAGTTGAATACCGTAATTTTCAAAAATTTTCCAGGCTTATAGTAGAAGAATACAAAAAAATATGTAAGTATCTAAGTACATAAAAAATTAACGTATTTTTTCCTTTAGGGTAAAAACCTTAGATCACGGATTTTTAAAATTGGATTCAATTTAAAAAATTCTAATTCGGATAAAATTCCAAGAAATTTTCAATGGGAAAAATTTAAAATTAATGGACACAATTTTCAAGTAGGAATACTTATAAATTTCAATAATTGTTGACCTCTAAGGGTAATTTCTACATCAAGGGGTGAATTCACTTTGGGGGCCGAAAATTGTTCCTGAAAAATTCAAATCGATCATTTGGTTACCTAAATAGCTATTTTATAATTTTATTAATCAAATAGGTGCTGATCCAGCAGATTCTGAATTTAGATAAAGGAATTTATACATGATGGAAGTCTGTTAAATCATATAAAATTGTGTATAATTTCAAAATTAAAATCCAATGTGAACGCAGCCCAGGGCTGCGTTCACATTCACAGTGATCCGTTTGTTTTTTTTTCAAGTTCGAAATCGAAATTTTTTTCATTTTTTTCCAAGTTCAAATTTATTTGTTCGAATTTTTTCAACATTTTTTTTTCAGAATTCAAATTTTTTCAAGTTTGAAGTCTTTCTTGATTATTTTTTCAAACTTCAAAATTTTTTTCCAAGTTAAATTTTTTCTCAATTTTATTTATAACTGTAGATAACGTAAAAAAAAAAATACAAATACCTAAAGTTTGTCGTTCTTGTTTTTTCATTCCCAAAATTGAATTTTTTTCAAAATTTATTCAAAAATTCGTCAACATTAGGTATCAAAAGTTTGTTATACAGGTTAAGTTTTGGTGTTTTACTTTTTTGTTTTAAGTAACTCGATCTCCTTCTGTATGGAAATTTTGAATTTTGAAAAAATAATCGAGAAAAAATTCAAACTTGGAAAAAAATTTTGAAATTTAAAAAAAAATCGAGAGAAAATTAGAATACGAACTTGGAAAAAATTTTGAATTTTGAAAAAAATGAAAAAATAATTGAGAAAAAATTCGAACTTGGAAAAAAATTTGAAAATTTCTAACTTGAAAAAAAAAAACAAGTGGACCACTGTGAGTCATAGAGTTGGAAAATGAACGTTCAGTGGTTCGCAGTGTATTTTCAATTTCGTGCCTGAAGCCCCATTCGTGGAGATTTAGTCATAGGTATTCTAGTGGAGTAAAGTTGAAAAAAATTCAATTTCCACCAGTAATTATTAAATTATCAAAATTGAAAAGAATGAATTTGCCCTTATGAAAGGTTGTTTACACCTTAAAAATAAGGTAAGTACTGCCTTATTTCAAACCCAAAGTGAACGCATCCCCTGTGTCACATAATATTTTAAAAAATTTACAGTTTGAAAAATATTTTGAAATTGGATAGAAAATTTTGAAAAAATTTAGAACCGAAAAAATCAAGGACGTCCTTCGACGTCCTTGAAAAAAATAAAGTTGAGTTGAAAAATGATAATTTTGATAATATTTGGCTGGCATGGTGGTGACAAAACGTCAATTTTTTTTGAAAATTGCAATCTTTTTCAACAAAAAAAAAAAAAAAAAAAAAAAAAGAAAGAAAGAACAGAACAGACGACAACGTCGTTATCAGAGATCGTTTCTACCATTTTTCGTCTTTTTTTGAAGAAATAGAAATGAGGTAGCAAATATCCAATAGGTACGTGAATATTACAATGATGCAGAGAACCGAGAAAACTCAACAGAATTCAAACAGCTGATTTCATCATTATCGTCAACACGATTGATAACAAGATGAAAATGTTTACAATTCGCACTTTACACTCTTATCTTCAACTTATTTCGCACGATTCAGCATTTTGATACTATTATGGATATTTATAGTCTATCAATAGCTCAATATCGCACACACAACTCAGTGTCCAGCGTTTTGTAAAGCCAAGTAGAAGACCGAGAAGTCATAAACAATTGAACGTTTCTCATAATTCACAGATCGTCGTGATTTGTATTTACTATCGAGTCGTGCGTTAAAGTAGAAGAATTTTTACAGCTGAGAATATTCAACGAACGAGGTAAGTTTCATTTTAATGTACGTTTTGCTCAAAAAATCACAGTGAATTAATTTAAAATGAGCCCAAAATTTACAATTAAATAAATTTTTTAGAAGCAATATTTTGTTTCATACGCAACAATGACGGATCTCGTAACGTCAATCCTCCAAACCTACAATTACGATGAAAATACGTCGGTGAGCGATTACGAACGAATAAAATATACAAATTTGATAAAAAGTACTTTTCAACACGTACGTAAATGAATTATTTTTCAAAATATTACAATCAACCGCTAGAATTTTATATCCAAAACTGAAACTTTTCTCATATCACCACAGGTCAAAATCGACAGAATAGAAAAACTCAACAATAAATATTTATACGCCGCTTTCATGCTGAAAAAAGAGGAAAAGAAGAATTACACGATTCACGAATTGATCCATTCGACAGCAGCTGACAACGTCAGATCGATCGAAAAAGACAATTTGGATTGGCGAAGAGTCCAAAGAGCCAAATACGGTTACGGAGTATCTTTCACAAGAGATGCCGACTACGCAAATTACCATAGTTCTTGGTCTGGAGGTAAGAAAATTGATTGTCAAGTTTAACTTTTAGCCAAACTGCCATAGTGAAATTAATTTTCGGATGAAACTAAACGATTTTTCAGGATCTCAGAAGGCATATATAATTTGTGACGTTTTGATGGCTTCCGAACAGGTTACGAATACCTGTTACTCCGTACCGAGTGGCGATTCCGATACCGTTCATAGTACAAATGGATCCGTTTACGTCAAATTTGATGATTTTACGTTTTATCCAAAGTATGCTTTGTATTATGAAAAACCATGCAGAGAACTTTCCAAGTATAACCGTGGCCGTGGCCGTCGTCGTTATTGGTAATGATTTTACACGACGAGTGATTATTGTTTTTTTTTTTCATCAATTATTCTTAAATATTCATAATTTACGAACAAATAATAATTACGTACATAAAGGCAACTACTTTTTTTAAAATAAAAAGTTACTATATTATTCCTATAACTTTTTTTAATTTTTAACATTTTTAAAAACACCGAATTTCTTTTCGCACTGCATTTTTTTTCCCGAATTTTTAACGAACTCAAAAATTAAATAATTTAAGAAATACCTACATACAAGAACTCGTCGTTTGAACAATGAAAATGATATTAAGTATTCAAAAAAGTATTAAAAATGATCTAAAATGGAGTGAAAACGTAAAAAATCTTGAATTTTTTTTAAAAAAATAACATGAAAAATATGCATTATAATTTCTCATGCTGTTCAAAAAAATTTCAATTGCATATGTTTTTGAAAAATTAGAGACATCGACTTTTGGATAAAATTTTGCAAAAATTTTCTGAAAAAAAAAACCACTTAAATATTTTCAGAGTTACTCTGATACCTTTTGAAAAATCGTTTTAAAAAATTCTTCATTTTACAAAATTTATAATGTATTTTGAAATTAGTTTTATGTACGAGTAGCATAATTTTCGTTTTTTGAGTCAGTACTTTTTTACTTTTTCTTTACAATTTTTTATGCAATAATGGTAGATTTTGTATTACCAATTATAGAAAGTCAATAAATTAAAGAACTTTTTTCAGTTATTGGATGATTTGACCATTTCTCAACGATCCATTGATTTTGTTTGGTTTTCCGAACAGAACTTCGAAATCGAAAAATTATAATTTTTCTACGGAAAAACCAAAACTGACATGCAGTACACGAAAAGGAACCAATTGAAAATGTCTCACTTGGCCGGAATTTTTTTCAAATCTTCTCTCTCGAAATCAACTTTTTCGGCTCAAATTGCAAATTTTATTCAAAAAAATTATCATAATTTCATATTTTTCCCAGATTAAAAGTACAATGCAGCGATTATTGAAAAACGAAACAGATGCTCCCTTACCCTTTCGTAAAATTCAATATTTACAATTCAGCTGATTAATGAAATTCAAAATAATGAATAGGTCGGTCAAATAAGGATCCAAAAAAATAGTAGGTGAGCAAAAAAAAATTGAATCTGGGTATTTGGGGGAGAAAGTGGTAAGAATAAGGGAAAAACTCAAACAGATAGGGAAAACTTGATTGAACCTAACCACGGAGAACTTTCATATTTGCATTCCGAATATTATAAAACTGAAAAATATAAATTCACACATTTTTTACTTTTCATAACTGGGATAAGGTGAATTTTCATTTCAAAAGAAAGTTAAAAAGAAAAAAATTTTCGATTTACAAAATTTTATAGTTTGGATTGAAAGAAATATTTTGAGAAAAATCTCTAAAAATAAAATTAGAAAAAAAAATTGAATAAAATATTCAGAAGTGGAATGTTTGTGAGAAAATCATAATTTATATTTAATAAAAATTCAAGATAAAATTTTGGAGTTGAATTATATTTTTGAAGACAATATCAAGTAGATACTTGAAACAAATTTTAAAAGTAGGTAAAACGTAGAGAAACAAATAAAAAATGAAAGCAAGAACAAAAAAAAAATTGATAGAAAAAATGAAGTCAAGTTTCCTCTGAAAAGAAAATAATGTTGATAACATGGATAGGTTTTTTCCTCTCATCCTGACTTCTGATAATAGGTTAATTTCAAAAATATAAAAATTTATTTTTAAAATTTAAAAATCGGCCTTTAACTCTCTGATATTTTTTTGTCATTCTGACTTTCTGATATATAATAATTTGATTTTGAAAATATAAAAATTTGTAAGTTTTTAAAAGTCAGCTTTTGACTTTCTGACATTAAATTAATTTCTAAAATATAAAAATTTATGAGTTTTTGACTTTTGGTGACGCAAAATAGGGGCTTAAAAATTTTGGAATGACCACCCCCCCTCCCACCCACCCAAGAGAAAAAACATATCCATGTTGGAAAATTTTAAGAAAATTTGGAGAAAAATTCAAATTTTTAAAATATAGAGTTGAAAAAATTGAACTTAAAAAATGAAAAATTTGAACATAGTCAACTTGAGAAAATCATAATTTATTTATTGTTTTGGATTAAATACAGAGCCAAGTCGAAAAAATTTGAAAAAATAATTATTATAGGATCAAAAACCCAAGTCCAAAGCTGAAGCATTGACTTCATGATCTGTTTAGGTAGAATCCAATTATAATTCATTTCTTTTTTTTTTTTTGCTAGCTGAGCTAGATCTGGACCAAATAATTTTTCAGGTAGGTCAACTCCCCCCCCCCAAGTCCACCTACTGGTTACGACTTTGAATATTTAATAAATTTTTTACATAAATAGAACAAAAGTCATTCAGATTGAGTGTAAACTTTTTTTAGTAAATCACGACTTCGCAAAATATTTCCAAAAAACAATTCTTACGTGTCCAATTTTTTGAAACAATTTTCATTTTTCCTTCATTTTTATTACTATAAAAATTCAATCTTTAATTCATTTCGACATTACTCATGAATTCATATCAACCATCTATTTGAAATTAAAAAAAAAAAAAAAATTAAAAATTCTCAATACTCACATTCGATAAAACTAAAAAATTTTCCACTTCACTCGAATGCGAAAAAAATCACCTCGCCAACATTCCGCACTCAAAACGCTTTAAATTAATTAGCGAGAAAAAATTTCACGTAGAATTAATTCAATTTACGTCGCTCGTAAGCCCTTACAGTTGACTTTTATTCAGGTTATAATATTTTTCCTTAATTTACCTTGGCGCTTGCGAGTAAAAACTTCTCATCACTTAGTTAATTAAACATCTACCGGGCAGCGTTCAATTAACCCGGCTAAATCTGACTTTATCAAAATTCAAAAAGAAAATTTTATACACGTTGTTGCTTATTCGCAAAAATAATTTATACGAGTTGGTATTAAACTTGAACCCAACGTTTTACATATTTAGCTACTCGAGAATATAAATATCAAGTACCTCCTTTAATATAATGCTCGTTTTAACGAAAAATACCTCAAAATCCACGACTCGATGGGAAAAAAATTGGTTAAAAACGTGTAAGGGTCAGGATCAGTACAGCTCAAAGGTAAATTAAAATTTAAAGCACTAACGGTGATTTTTCTCCCTTTCGAATAAAAAATTAAAATACCCAGCTTGAAAAAAAATTCACCATTGTACAAGGTCTCAAAACGAATATTAATTTTAATAAAAACTACACCCCGGCTGAGAACACAATAAAGCTGCCAAAATCTCGCTCGTGTAGTTCTATCTTAGGTACGAATTTTTCCACGTGTTTGGTTTTCGAAGGAGAGGAAAAAAAAATTGAAAATACTTACCAAACCATACCCTGGGCTCCAAAACCTTTAGGCATCAAGTCCGTGTATCTATTAGGAACCATGAACTCTGTATTGCCGAATATTCGTTTGTAGAAGCCATCAGGTACGTCATGCGAAGGACTATTAGAATAAGTAACGTCACCTCCCATTTTTCTCGCCCGAAATTAAAGGTCGTGCGTATGCTTCAGTCAACTACCAGGCGATTACAACAATATACCGTATACATAACAACACAACAGCAACGCAACCAAAAAAAACAAAAAACAAAAAGAAGGAAAAAATAAAAAATTAACAAAAATAAGCAAACAACAAAAACATCGGTAAAAAATAATACCTGAAGTGTGCACGCTACTTATACATAAAAAAAAAACTCGTCGAGCAATTTGGCCACTGTAATATTACCAAATGCACGCGAATAATTATACCTACTTAATCAGCCTTAAGGCTCAAAAGCAGCCGAACCATTGCGAATTTAGCGTTTTTTTCTACTCAGTTGGCATGCTCTAAGCATAATTCATTCTCACATAGGCAAATATCAACGTACATCTTTGATTAATCTTTCGAGTAAAGATTTCCATCTCATTCGTAAATCTATTCTCAAAGGTCTCACTTCATTTTTAATGCAAACTTGGTGGAAATTCTCGAAATACTAGACACGTTCCGAGACATTGTTGCTTTTTGAGCTTCTGATGACAAAAACCTTGGTAATTGTGGTTTGAATTTTTCACGCGAACACGTTCAATTGAAGGGATGAGATGATGAGTGTTTTATACGAAGACCAGGTAAATATTCCTGTAGTCAACTACGGATAAACTTTTTACTACGTAGGCAAATGTGATGAATCATGCAGTCTGTTCGTTAATACCGCTGAACTGATGAAAAATTCGACAATTTGACACGTGCTGGTTTGACAGCGACGATTCGAACATTTGGTAATTTGCAGATGTATAATTCGTACTGTTTTGATGAAGGATTAACAAATTGACGCTATCCCATGGAAAGGTGAGCTCGACTCGATCTATAAGTAAATGCTTGCTCATAATGATTGGTAAACAAGTGAACGAGTTTTAGGATTAGCTGAAATTTTCGGTTTTAACGAGTGGAAAATTTTATTGCTATCGTTTCGGTGTTTTTTGTAAGGAATGTGGAGGAGTTGAGGGGAAGAGGAAGAGACTTGAAAGGAGAAATTTGCCATCCAGTCATGACTGAAATCAAGAATCAGAAATTCATGATTTTTTTGATTAGTTTTTGACTTCTAAAAAAACCATTAGGTATGAGAGCATTAGGGGTAAAAAATTCGTTTTTGAGTTTAGGTTTTCCCTTGATTCTAATTTCTTCTAAAAGGTCCAAAAATCAGTACCAACTCGAAAACTAATTTTTTACCTTCCTATATCCAGGCTCTCATATTCTCCTTAACCTCATCCCCTTCCACAAAAATCAAAAATCTATCAAGTTTTAACAAAAAATTCATTGATACATAAATGAGGATAATAATTTTTTCCCCTTAAATTTTTTTTGGTGAAAGAGAAGAATTGAGCTGCGTATATTTCTCAAATTGGATTAAAAATCTGAAAATCAAAAGAGAAAGGAATTTTCAGCTCGGTACAGCTTATCCAAAGAACAAAGGTGGGAGGGGGAAATGATGACCAGAAAATTCAAAGTTATCAATAGAAAACTTCATTTTCGAAAAAATAATTTTTTCAAATCACTCAACCAGAGTCAATTGAGACTTAAATTTTCAAAATGAGCCATTCTTTGAAAAAATATTTTTCTGATTTTTTTGATGAGATGAAAATTACCTACCTATACTATTTTTGACTTCGAACGAGAAAATATGGCCGCACGAACTACTTACGAGTAAGATAAATAATCGACATTGAGTTTTGAAGGGGCTAGTTATTTAATCACGTAAGGAATGTTCTGATTTTATACTCCAGCTAGGATGTTTTCAATTTTCATCCGTAAACAGAATTGAAAAAAATGAAACTGAATAAAAAAAGACCATTTTTCAAAATGAAAATCATCGAATAATTTTTCCAAAATCGTAAAAATTAAGAAAGAAAAATTGCACGAGTATGTACATATGATGGGCGAGCAAAAAAAAAACGAAGCAAAATTTTAGAAATTTATGTCTGAAAGGACGAGAGGAGTAGTTGATACATTTACCATACTTTGAAAATCATTGAATTTTTCGATTTCCTCAAAAAATTTATTTAGCAATTTTTTTTTCAAAAATGATTTTTCCTTCATTTTTTTAGATTTTAGGGCCATTTTATCAGATTTTTCTAACCCTTTGTCTGAAAAAATGTACAGACTACAGAGGTCGATGAAATTTTTCTCATATCACAACATTCAAACTCAGTTTTCGAATAATATCTGCTCAAAAAAGGTCAAAACAAAACTTTGATTGCATAATTTTTTCATTACATAACGATTGATTTTCATAACATCAAGTTGATCTCATATTCTCGGAGCAAATTGAGAACTAAAAATTAAAAATTGTGATTTTCAGAAATGAAACTTCAATTTTGAATGTATTTTTGATGAATTATTCGGAGATATGGAACACATTTTTTTGGAAATGAGTCGGGCGCAGAATCAAACCGTGATTATAGAAATAGATAGAGATCTTAAATTTTTCCAAGACACGATTTATTTGAATTTTCTTCAAAAGAAGATTATTAATCAAAAAATAAGGGATAATCGAACTTTGTCCCAGAAAAATCAAAAAATCATGTTTGATTTAAAGTAACAAACGTAAAAAAAAAAGATGTTTAGAGAAGTAGAAAATCGCAATTTTTCAACATTTTACAAACAATTTTTAATCTATGGTGGGGGGGGGGGGTGGTGTCATTTTTTGTATCCTGGATTAAAGCCACCTATGGTGGCTGGATTCATGCCTGAAATATGAAGATAGAATGAATTTATAGAACACGAGTAAAGCAAGCTGAACATTTCTTTCTAATTTTTATTCATTTCAAATATTAAAAAAAGCATCATAAAAATCTTACTGTTTGTGGTTTTTTTTTGACATTTTTCGTTCTCATACAGAATCTTCTTTCAATCGTGGCATTGCTTTGAATAATAATTATAGACCTGACAGAAATGAGGGTCAAATAGACTACCTAACAAATTTTGATGAGCAGAAAACTTGACTAAACTTGACCTTTTCTCTTGACTTTTTTTGGGGGGCTTTTTTCACAGACTACCACACCCTGCCCATTCAAAAAAATAAAGTTTTACGAAATACTTCAAAAAAATCACAATATTAAGCTCTTTTTCTATGTAACTTATTTATTAAGGGTAAATGAAAATTGCTTTTCAGTTTCTGAATTTTTTTTTGTAAACTTTGAGTCAAAAAACTTATCCTTGCAAGCCGAGCACGATTTTTTGATCAAAAGCTAGATGGATAGACACTTTGTCAAATCCAACCCTTTAAAACGATTTTTTTTTTCAAAAAAAAAAATGAAAATTTATTTGAGAAAATGAACAGATTAGTAGTTGAGGATGATCAAACTTCGTTGTCACAAATTTTTTTCTGCCAAAACTAAATAGATAAGCAGAAATTAAAATTGAAAAAGTTAAAATACATAATTAAAATTTTTTGACATTTGCCAATATTAAATAAGTGCAGCTGTAACAATTTGACGTCAGTCAAAAAAAACATAATTTTTTTATTTAGCCTTCAAAGTAGGTATTGTTCAGTTTCTATTACGAGTATTATTTACTCATTTTCTTAAATTTTTTTCCTTTCTAGTCTTTCTAATTTTATATTGATAAAAAAATCATCGAAACAAATTTTTAAAAATTTTCATTAAATTTTTTTCAATTTTGATCTATAAAAAAAAAAAAGATTAAATTTTTTCTGTCATCAGTCCTTCAATTTTTAAGGCACGAAACAAATCATTAAAATTGAATTAGCTTATTTTCGAGGCACCCTACCAATTTCCATGTTCAACATAGATGTTTAGATTCAATTCTTTTGAAAAATTGATAACAATCTTTCAAATAAAATTGATCTTATCGTAAATATAGCAGGAGGGCGGAAGGGTTCAGGATAAAATATCCACACTAAATCCTAAATCTAATGTCGAGAATAATTTTCCACATTTTTCGTAAAATAATACAACTCAATCTTCAACTTTACTCTAGTTTGAAATGTTAAAGAGTTACGACATGACCTTTAAAAAATTTCAAAGGTTCACCGTTTTTTTTTTTAATTCGATACCACGTGAACTCAAATCATATAATCAAAATATTTCAAGAAATTTTAGAAATTCTATCAATACCTAATCCAAACCATATCCAAATTTTATCCACGAGCCATACCGAAGAGGCAAAGTGTAGTTGCATGTGAAAGAAATAACGTTCGATATTGGATACCTCCATCCCTTTGAATCTCAGAGAGGGTAAGCTTACTTACACTTGTGTAGTTTGGGTTGCTGCGTTACCATAGATGGAAGGCAGTGAACTGCGACCGACACACCCTGAACATTACATATAAACCAAATTACGTACACAATACATGATGAAATAATTTTACCAACATTTACAATTGCTGGTCAATGACCGAAAATTTCAAAGCCTATTTTTAAACCACAGTCCTCTATTCAATTTTAAAATATTTTTAAAATTTCAAATATCTATTTAAAAAAATTCCTATCTATTTTTTCAAAATCATTTCCACTTGATTGATTTTCAATCATCGATGAGACTTTTTTTTATTTTTTTGTATTTCAGGGATAGGTAACACTGCTGGTATCAAATACCCGACACACTGGCACAGATTACGAATAGAAAAGCTTTTATGAAAGGGATTGAAATGCAATCGGCTTATCTAGAATTTGCCATACGTTTGATTAGTTCGAGATTTCATAATAATTTAAAAAAATTACCGATATTCAGGGTTACCATCGATGAAAAAAATTTACCTTTTTTTCACATCTTATTCCATCAAACACGTTTCAAACGAGCTAAAAAAAATTCCTCTAAAGGTATTTCTATAATATTGCACCATGGCAGAAAAAAAAATTGATTTTAAAATTACATTTTGTCGATATACTAGAACTTCATCGCGACTGCACCGTATTGCATTGGCTTCGCTATATAAAATCACTATAAACACCCTGGCAGCGCATTCGGCTCGTAATATTTCATTTGAGAAATTTATTTCGGTATAAAAATTCCATCAGAAAGTTGAAAAGTCGAAACGACGAGAAAAAGTAAAGAAAAACCCCAAATGACGCACATCTTTTCTATTTCTTCTCATTGTGATTTACTTATCCGGCTTGTGTACGATTTTTAATCAACGAAAAAGTTCTTCCCGAATATTTCTTTCGTATTTTTCTAAAACGAGAAAAAAACTACGTACGGTTTAATAAAAGGATTATTATTTCGACGAATAATTTCTTGATGTTGGGTATTGTATTCATTTTTGGCCGACTTAGTAACTTCGCGATAAGCGTAACGCTTTCGTAGATTTTCATTCGCATGCCTTCTTCGCCATTAATGCGAAGGGTGATATTGAAAAGCTCTTGAATGTCGTTACAATCACGTTAAACTATAGATGAACTTCCGATACCAGTTTAACGATCGAATAAATAAATTTTTAATGAAATAACCCCCTTTTGACACGAGAATGCGATTACACCATCTTCGCCATTAAATTAATACGGATTCGTTTTAATGTTTTTTCTCCCCGGCTAATCAACAAACCGTAAAGTTGTCGTCAAAATATGATTCGTTTTGTTTAAATTACCAAATTAAAAGTACAAATCAACCGAACTACTTGTACTCTTATCTGAAAAAGGTAAACTTTGGCGAATACGTTGACAACGTTTTGCTCGCTTATTTAAACAGCAAAGGTAAAAAAAAACCCTCTCGAGAGATAAATTTCGCGAAATTCCGCCGCCGTCGTCGCAGACGAAATTAAATAACAAACAGCCTCCTCGTTTGCGCATCGTTTGATCCTGTAGATACTCGATACGAGTATCTCGGTGTTTTCCAATTTTACCACTTTTACCCCCTAACGTTTGTATGAGGTTGGTAAACTTTTTATACCGAATTTAATAATAAGCTTCGCCCGTTTTCTACATTTCTTTTTTCTTATTTTTTTCCCATCGTTCGTATTATATCAAAGTTGAAGTATATTTATAAAAAGATGAACGTACGGAATAAAACCATCGAATGTAACTTTTCGCCATAAGAATAAGAATAGAAACGAGTATAACTGACGTATAGACAATTCGTATGTGCGGTATCTATCTTTCCGTATGGAAATAAAACAAACGTATTTCGATTGCCAAGGAGATTTATTATATTTTTAATGCACGTATTTGTATTTTTTGTAAAGGATAAATCGCTTGACCTGTAAAATGCCACGTACTCCAAGTTCCAGAAATGGAATTATAAGTTGAAAAGTCGTAAGGATGCTTGAAAATATGGCACTGGTATTGGTAGATTTTTTTCACGATTGGTTCTAAATTCATCATTTTTTTGGGAGATAACTCAACCACTCCCCCTCCCTCCCCCCGGACAGCTACTTTCAATCATTAATGATTTTTTTTATTCCGAAATGGTTCAAACAAATTAACAAAAATATGAGCATTTCAAATAAGAAACTAGTTCCTATTTTTTGTATTTTTAGAATACATTTAAATTGGGCCAGAGAGATAGAAAATTCAAGGTACAGCCTTTCTTCACCTTTTTTCAACCTTTGCAAAATTGAATTTCTTTTATTTTCTAGTTGACTGCAGCCAATCGATGCCCTAAGGAGGTAGGAATTTTTCATCTTGACGTAAAGAGAATATGACGAGAGTAAAATTTTGAGAAATTTTTTTACAGGGTTTTCTTTTTCACTCGTATGTCGAATATCATCCTCTAGAGACCGTATAAACTCAGTTAAGAGTTGGAAAAGACTGAAATTTCGGATATAGACTGAATTAATGTCAAAGGCTGGGCTGATTTTGGATTTTTTCACAATACAGGTTTAAATTTTAAAAAAGGACTGATGGAATAGAAAAGTAAATCCTTGTTCAATTTAATAAAATTAAAGCAAATAAAAAACATTTTAAAAATTGAAAAATGATTTGTAAATTAAGGTCATGATTTTTAAAATACTGAACGTTTGGGCAATTGGGTTCGATCCGAAAAATTTACATTACTGATGACTGGTTACGAAAAATGTTTATTAAGGCCTCGAGTGTGGTAAAGGGCCATTTTGACCTATTGTGGAATTTGATCAAAATTTTTATGCCATTCGATTTTTCAATAATTTGAGACTGGGGCTATAAAATATGTAACTTTCAAGCTAAAAATAGTCTTCAATCCATTTTTTCAAGCATGACTCGTAGCTAGAGGTATTAGAATGAAGTACCCTGAAATTTTTCAGATTTTTTTACTGCTTTAATGACCTCGATTTTATCTTAGAAAATTTCAAATCGTCCTAGGAGAAAAAATTTTGGGACAGGCAGAAAAATATTTTTTTCAACCTTGAAAATTTTTTTAGATGCAATCATACCTCAAAAATTTTCCAATCTGATTTTATCAAATCATATCAAATTATATCTATCTAATTACATTAATTCATACAGGAGAAGATGATGAAAGTTCAGATACAGTTTGATATAATTTGATCAATTTTCATCTAGTTTGATCAAAATACATCTAATTTGATCAAATTATATTAGGAAAAAACTCAGAAGTAATTACTTGGATATGATTTGATTGAGATATTTTTGAAATACAATTTCATCAAAACAGATAAAATTTGATATAAATTAAGTATGATTTGATGTGATTATGTCTAAAAGTTTTTCATCGGGAAATTTTTCAATGTATTTCACATTCTTCAGAATTTTTCGAATGATGGAAGTTGATTTAGTTGATCATAAATTTGAAAAACTGGCACAGTTGATCATTTTTGTTCCTTAAAATTACTGTTTTTTAAATCAATTTTTCACGTTTTTTGAATATTTTACCAACTTCCACTACTCGAAAAAATCTGAAAAAAAATTGAAATACTTTCTTCAGAAAAAAAATTATTTCAGACCATCTCAAAATTATGTTTCCTGGAGCAATTTGAAATTTTCGAAGTCAAATTCAAGATCATTCAAGTGGTTGGAAAAATCTTGAGATAAAAAATTCGGGGTACTTACTCCTCCTACCTACGCGCCAAGTTCGAAAAAAATCAATTGAAAACTCGCAGAGGTGCAATTTTTAGTTAGAAAAGTTGGTATTTTGGGGCCAGAGCCCGCTTGAGGTAAGATAAAAATTCACTTATGCCCTCTAAAATCATCTTCTACCAAGATAAATCGATGGAATAAAAATGTTGATTAAGTTTTATCAAAGGCCAAATGACCCCCCCCCCCCCACCACCACCACCACATAAGCTTTGCATTTTTTGAATCATAAAAGTTGAAAAAATCTATCATATGATCTTTCAATTACAATTATCTCGGTTCGACCTTATTACCAATCCTAGATTTTTAAAAAAAATCATTTTATCTAATCTGAAAAATATCTGCTCTGCTTAAACGTTTTTCAAAAAGTTGGATAAATTTTGGATTAAAAATCTAATAATCCAAATCTATCCTTTGGAAATTCAATTTTTGGAAATCCAAAAATTTTTCCAATTTTTATGCCTCCTGCCCGAGAAAAACGTCAATTCGGTTAAATCTTTCTCAATAATTACGAAGAAAATACATTTAGGGTCAAATATTTGTAAATGGAAAAAGGTTCCTCTCTCGAAAATTCTAATTTTTTTTTAATCTTTCACCTCTTCAAAATATCGACTTTGAATTGTAATTTCTCCAATATCCAGCAAATAATTATTGAGAAATCCTCAACAGAAGAAGAAATTCTTGAAAATTCGAACCCTGGAACTTCATTGTACTAAAAATTTACGATTTTCTAATTTCTTCTATCTCTACTATGCTTTTGATTTCAGTTCATTGTTATTTCTGATTATTCGAGAAACCTTTCAAAGAAATATAATTTTCGACCCTTCTAAGATGTAGATTTTAGAGCAAAAAATCATCAGTTTTGGATTTGGCGTATCTGAAAACATCGAATTTGACATACCTGCTTGTCGAGTTCCAATCATTTTTCCAACTCACCCTGATTTTACTAAGCACTTTATTTTTTCCATCCCTTTGAAAACGAAAAATTGAGATTTTTTTCTGAAAATTTCATTTCCTTCGTTCGTATTGAAAAAATTTTTCATTTGAATTATTGTATTTCGATAAATGATTTGGGGTTGAACATTAAGGTTGAAGAGATTTTGATAAGGTTTGAAGGCATGAAGTTAGAAAACTTGTGCTGAATAAATGGAAAAAAGAGCAAAAGTTCGAAAAAATACATCTTGAATTAAACCAGAATCTCATATCATAGTAAAAAATTGGGCAATAATTTAATCATAAATAATCATTCTGACATCACAATATTGAATTCGCATTTGAACTGAGCTTTTGATCATTTTGATCAATTTTTTGGGAGGGTATTCAATCTTTTGCGACGAAATATAATTTTTGGTACTCTTTTTACTCCAAAGAAAGATATCAACAAAAATCAAATCTGAATTAAAATTCAATATTTCGTCAATTTTTTACCTAAAACAAAAAAATGTATTATTTTTTCAAAGTATTCAAAATCAAGAAAAACATCCACTGAGAGTGTTCGGATATTTTTCAAAAAAAGGAAATTTGTATTTTAAACAAAAAAATATCTCAAAATCAAAATTTTTCTCGTCAACTCGTATCACCATCAATATGAATTCATCCAAGATGAGAAAATTTTCATTGCAGTGATTTTAGAAATATTCAACTTGAAAATCTTCTTCTTCTTCAAAAGCCTTTCAAGGGAATCTAAAATGATTAACCCGAATAACAGATATCGCAGGACTACCTACGTGGAAATGCAACACTTTCATCCCATTCAAGTTCAAATTCAAACGAGCCACGAAAACAGCCTCAAGAAAATTTCTCTTCTCTTTGCGGGGAAATTTCAACCAAAAAATCCTTTATTTACTTTCCCGAATTAACTTCCCTCCCTTCCTCAAAACCACCTCTTCAAATCCTAAAGTTGTATAAAACTTGCCCAAATACTTACACCTCGTACATCACTATTCGAAATCGAGCACACCAAACACGTCGTTATTTTCAAAAACAAACTACGTATACCGCAAATACTCGCCGAAAACACCTATATAGATATCAAACTTTCGCCAACTTTATATACGTAAACAGCTTTCGCGTATACCAGTACAGCATCTCTGTAAAACCGATACACACAGGCTCTAAATCGAATTTCAAATTGCCAATACCGAAACGATAGAAAATTTCCATAAAATAAACACCGAGAGCATTTGTGGCCCGGCTAATGGTTTAATTTTTATCGTAATCCTTCGACCGATGAATTTGCAGTGGCGTAAAAAAAACACATCGTGTTACCATTTATGGCGTACACAATGTAAAATGGAAATCGATGCATAAAATATCGTTATCGAAAACCCATATCTGTAGGCAACGATAAGAAAAACCAGAAAAGAGATACAATTATTTCCAATTCGTACGGAAATAAAAACTTCAATAAGCGGAAAATGATCAGCGGTATCGCGGAACAGAACTACATGATTATTTCCAAACATTTGCAAACGTTTCATCAATAGAACGTATTTCACACACTTGCAAAAAAAATTTCATAGGTTTGTTCTACTCGTTTGTTTGACAAAAAAAAGTCGACTTTTTCTCAACTCTATAAAGTAAATGGAGAATGTTTCTCATACTACAGTGATTTTTTTCTTAAATTTTCGAAGGTTTTCTTTCTGAGATTGTTAATTTTCCATTACAAAATAATTAGGTATACATGCTGGGGTCCTCTTTTTTCTCATGGAATTAAAAATAGTGCAGAATGCTAAAAATGGGGGAAAAAATTGAGGAAAATAACGCAAAATCTTTAAATCTTATTGAAAAACCAAGATACCAATATAACGAAATTTTGATTTTTTGAGATGAATTTCGGGCTCAAGAAATCACCATAGGAGAATGAATTCGGAGGACCCACGAATTGGGTAAAAATTACTAAAAATTTGAAATCTTCCTTCGATTATTTCCCGAACATGGAATCTACTGGATCTACAAAATGAAAATTCTTGCTATACATTTTCTGAAATTTTTTTAAAGATATTTTCGTGAATTTTCAAGTACTTTTTTTTTGAAAATTTCATTCTGATGAGATATTACTTTTACAGGTATCGTAACAAAATTCTGAAGAAAAAAGTATATTTTTTTAGCAAAAAGTAGATAACCGAAAACTCAATTTTTCGGGATTTTTTTTACAGTTTTCTGAAGGGGGGGGGCAATTTATTCTGTAGTTTTTTGCAAGCACTTCAAATATAAATCAACTAAAAGGAATAATTTCGATGTTATTTTTAAAAAATTTTGAAAAATATAAATTTCTATGAAAAAATTCGAAATTTTGCCTGAAAATACGAAGAAAATGTAACTTTTGAGGAGAAAAATGTAACCAAAGCAACTTTTTAGACGTGAAAAGAAACCAAATGAGATTGAAGTTGAAACAAGTGATAAACACCATAAAAAATTGACCCGCTATGATGCCTGCTTTTTTCATTAGGGAAAAAATCATCCAAATTGATGAGCAAAATAAAACCGTTGAAAATGTCCAACAAATTCTCAAAATCAACAGGAAGGATTATAGTATGACCTTCAAACGTATTTTGTAGAACTTTTCCCCTGGGCTTTAAAAAAACATATCCTCCCCTCCTTGCTTTGCAAAAAAATTTTAATTGGTGAATTTTAATCGTTTTCTAATTGCATTCTCTTCCCCTTTTCCCCTCTCCACCCACCCTCTCCTCTCCTCTCCTCTTTCACCTCCCCCTGCTCCTTAAAATAAAATATTTCAATTCTTTTATAATTCAGTTTCAGCGAAAACAAGACAGCATTTTTAGATATTGAAAAATTTCAAATTATTTTAAAAAAATAATCTAAGAATGAATTTTTTAGATTTTTTACCAACACTTATTTAAGATAAACAATTTTTTTTTTAAATAAAAATTTTTTGATTTCAGGGAAAATAAATTATTCCACACGAATGGGAAATTTCAAACACCAAACTTATGTACTTCGTTTTTTAAAAAATGAATTTCTTGACTCTAATCTCAGAAAAACGAGAATGACAATTTTGAAAAATCCAAATATCAAATATTTATGCAAATAATAAAGCTGGTCATGAATATTTAATTACCCGAACCAAACTTAGCCTGAAAAACACTGAATTCATGAATTTATCAATTTTGATATGGAAACGTCTTATGACTGGTGGAGGGGAGAGGATATTCAAGTTATGGAAAATTGAAAAAAAAAATGAATTCTAGATCAAGATTTGATGATTAAATTTGAAATAATTGAAAAAAAATTGGAGTATAAAAATCGATTATTTTGAATTTATTTCATGGCCGGGAAAGGGAAGGAGAACCATTTTGTTACTTGGAAAAAATTTGGATGATCACTGATACATAAATTGGCATACCAAAATAAATGATTCGAAAAGTTGAAACTCAATCCAACGAGGAAATTTCAAGTCAATTTTTTCACCCCGTTCTTTCTTTAACCATAGATCAAAAGTACCCCCCCCCCCCCCCCAGAAAAAATTACTTACTTTTAAAATTGTCTCATTTACAAAGTAAGTACATTACATTTGAATATACCTATCCATGATTTTTCTAAATTCAAGCGGAAATAATTGAAAATTATTGCTTTTCTATACATAATGTGACCGTAAAATTAAAAATTCTGTACTGACTTATGGAGCATCACAAGAAACTTCCTCAGCTCAAATTTTATCCCCTGAAGTTGACTTGGAAGAAGGAAGTTGAGGGAAAGGGGATTCGAATTTCTAAAAATTTCCTAATAAGGTATACGAGTAAAAATTCACCTTGAGGTGTTATACCCGGATCCAGGCGACCAACTCTTCAGCAAAAGGCCAAAGGCAGGGTTAGTTTGTGATTGAAAAAAAAACAAAAAAACCAAAAAAAAAAAAAACGCTCTAAATGTCATCAATTTTGAAGTTATTTCAATTTTTCCATTTCTAAAATTAGATTTTTTAAAATTTTCAATCTACGTATTAAGCGATTTTTCGAAATTCAACCCCAATAATCTCCCTCTTTGCCAACATCGAGGATTAAAATTTCGGAAGCTCATCTCAAAAAATCAAAATTGAGCCATAGTTTCAAATTTTTTCAAAAATTTTTGAAGATTTCGCATTATTTTCCTTTAAAAAAAATTTTCAGCACATTATTCTATGTTGAATAACATGAAAAAAAAAAGCCCAGCACATGTCTCTTCATAGATACAGAGGATAATATTTCAAGAATTTCAGAAGCAAATGAACCATCTCAAAAAGTGAGACCTTCTAACCTCAAAAATTCAATTTCAGACTCCAACATCCGTAAAAATCTAATTCGCTCCTCACACAGCTGCTAAAAATACTTTGTCAGCAAAATCTAACCAACCAAAATACTACATTCTAAACTACTCAAAATATATAAATACTCGGCAATAGTGCAAAATAATCTAAAAACTCGAAAAATACTCACCAAACAATACCCTGAGCACCGGAACCGATCGGTTTCAAATTCTGATATCTTTCTAGAATAGTAAATTTCGTATCTCCGACCTCCACGGTATATAACCTGTTGGAGTGTCGTGAAGCGGACATCTTCGGGCTAAGGAAAGGCATACGAGCGGGCTTTTTTTGCAGCCTGCTCGAAACCTGCGAACAGAATGGAAAAAAACAGCGAAATCAGAGCTACGAAATATCGGTGCACGATGCAGACAGCATCGATTAATTTTCAGCACTATGTACGACTGTAAGTACAATTTCGATTACCTCTCCCATGGCAATGGCGTTTTCGCGACGTTAAAATCCAACGACGACGAAATATCGCTGGCAAACGTTTAAATAGCTCACTTTATACGATTACCGAAAACGACCCCACAAACCATGTTGATTTACACACCCTGCTGTCGTAATTTAACGTATCTACCGCGTAAACATTTAAACCATCACCGAGCCAGAGGTGGATCGTACGTAGATGTACCTTTATCTACGTACAAATGCAGATACCATACACACATCGTATTCACCCGTCACAGCACCACGACAGACTATTTTCGAAAGCAAAATACCAACAACGTTAACCAACCTGACCCGAGAAATCTCTTTTACATCGCAAACTCGCCGACATTTCACCGTCGCTGTATTTAATCACATCACATTCTATTCCGACACCATCGTCGAACATATTTTAATTCGTAGGTCCGAGAAAAAAAGGCCAGCTTGAAAAAAAAAAGGTAAAGGACAACAGAGATCCCTTGAAATCCGCCATTTAGGTAAATCACACCAAAGTCGTATATCGAACGCCTATCTAAGCAACAAGTGTTCGAGAGCTGTACGTCGAATAAATAATACACTACACGACCGAGCACTTTTAAAACGTAAACTAAACGTCGACCCAACGAAAGGGATACTATTTTCATATTTTTTATACTACCTGAGCTTTTCTTTCCTCCCACCCAGCACAACTCGTCATTTCAAAATCAACCCCCACCACTGAATTCATTTCTTCGAGCAATTTTCAAATTAATTTATACTTTTAGAAGGTAACTATAAAGGTACGATTCGACCTTTTCGCCAGAATATCATCGGGCTGGTGTATCACGTTCGGTAAACTTTTTTTTTTCTCATTAGCTGCTTCGCTGTGTTTTATACGGGTTTTATCGTAGCTTTGGTACGGGGGCGATTTAGATATCAATTTTCGTATTTACTTTGGAAGTTTACTGAGTATTATGAAGACGCGAGAATGCGACGGTGGCGCGGATAGACGACGGTGTTTTTAATGTATCAGCGTAGGCGTTGAAAAGGGACCGAATAGTTCGCAGAATTACCTACGTAACCGTTTCGTTGCCTTTGGTCTGGGATGTACAGGTAGGTGGCGAACGTAAAGAGGTATCTGGGATTGAAAATATTCCCCTGTTGAGCTGGCTCCATATAACGTGAAATTTTTTAACTTAATTTCGTTCGATGGCCTTGTTAGGTTTCATTTCTGATTATTTGACGACAGGTAGGCAACCGAGCATTTGCCGATAGAGGGTTGGCTGGATTGGCGTTTAGAATTTTCGCGACTTTTTCATGAGTCATGAGTTTTTTTTTGTCTCGTGATTCTCATTTTTTCTACAAAAATTTAGATGAGGAAAAATTGGATGAATTGACAAATGTTGTTGAAGTTGAAACTCACTGGTTCTGGTTGGAAAATTTGAAAATTAGATAGCTTGATCTCAAAAATGAAGGACGACATTTTTGGCTTAAAATAATTGGGACTTGGCTGTAGTAGAACAAAATTAAAGACAGAAATTAAGGGGATAAGCTTGAGTGAATGTGAAATAATGACAAATTCGAAATGATCGATAAATTACTCTCTAAATTTGAATCAGTTTAAAATTCACTGATTAATAAGACAAAAGTGTGCAACTGAAGAAATCAGTGAAAATTTTACCCATTTCATCAGTGAATTTTCATTTTTGAATCGGTAAAAATTTTAATTTACTGATTGAATCAGTAATTAATCACTGATTGAATTGGTAAATTTAAATTTTTACTGATTCATATCAGTAGTTGAAAAAAATTACCGATTCAAAAATGAAAATTCACTAATTGAATCAGTAATTTTTCACTGATTGACAGTCAAATTTTACTGATTAACAGTTGCACACTATTCGCTGTTTAATCAGTGAATTTTCAGTTTTTTGACTGATTCAGATTTAGAGAGTAGGCTTAATAATACTCTCTCATTCTGAATTAGTGAACTCTCTTAATTTGAATCAGTCAAAAATTCCTAAATTGACTGATGAAATAGAGACAATCAAGCCACTGATAATCAGTCAATTCCACTGATTCCCCAGTTAATCAGCGTCATTTTACAGCCAATCAGTGAAAAAATTACTGATTCAAATAGTGAATTTTGATTGTTGAATTAGTGAAAATCAGTTGACTGATTGAAATCAGTAAAAATTTGCTGATTCAAATCAGTGAATATTCATTATTGAACCAGTAAAAAATTTCACTGATTGAATCAGTAATTAATTTACGATTGAAGCAGTGAAATTTCATTTTTACTGATTCAGTAGTGAAAATTCACTGATTGAATCGTATTTTTTTTTTACTGATTCCTACGGTGACTTGATTTTGTCGATTTTAATCAGTCATTTTTGATTGATTCAAATTAAGAGAGAAAAGTCACTGACAAACAGTCAGAATTGCAGCAAAAGGAAAACCAGTAAAATTCACTGATTTTCAGCTAATTTTCACTGATTTTTCAGCTGAATCCATAAATTTCACTGACCATTTATTGAATTTTCACTGATTTTCCAGTGATTTTTCTCACTGATTAATGTAAATTTTTTCATTGATTTTCTCCTGTGCTGCAGTTCTGACTGTATCTCAGTGATTTTCGATAATTTTCACTGATTTTGATTATTATCGAAGAGAATCTAAATTTTCGTTTCGCATATTTCAATCGAAAATTCATATTTCAGCATTTCGACTATTTTTCTATTTTTTTTTTTTGCATATTTTGAGCATTTTTTTTTTTGGATAAGTATTTTGAGTATTTTTAACTTTTTTTTTCACATACTTTGAGAATTTTTCTCTTTTTTTTTTGCGAATTTTGAGTATTTTTTTCAAGTATTTTGCATAATGTTGAGCATTTTTCGGACATTTTTACGAAAATGTATCCATTTATGAGTCACTGTAGTTTTTTTAAAATGTATTTTACAAAAAAAAAAAAATGTACTTATAAGTACATAACTTCTCAAAACATCAACTATACTTAATCGAATATTTTCTAAAAATTGATTCATCTGAATATTTTTTCAAATTCTGATTATTTTTTCAAAAATCAATCAATCGATTATTTTCTTAAAAAATAGGCTAAGTACAGCTACATCTAATTTAAAATTCATTTTTCAGAAAAATTGTTGATCGATTTGGTATTATATCGAAAAACTAATTGATCAAAATTACTGTTATCGAAAAATCGATTACTTGAATTTTCTTTCATTACCTCGATGAATGAACATTTCCTTAAACATTGATCAATCGATTATTCACTTCATCAACAAAAAATCTTCTATAAATGCATAATTTTCTCTTCAAAACTGAATTAAAAGACTATTTTTCTTTTAAAAAGTCGATTAATTTGATTATTAAGTCAAAAAAACAACTAATCGATTGTTTTTTCGAATCTCAATGAATCGATTATTCATTTTTTTTTTATCGATCATTACACATTAATTTTTCTCAAAAAATTAATTAATTTATGAGTGATTCTTCTTTCATGATTGATGACTATTGTCGTAGCCAGACAATTAGAGCAGGTATATTTTTGGGGGGAGAGGAGGTTTTAGGTCCTAAAAATTTCCAATCCTTCTCCAAATTTTAGGAAGTATGAAAGATTTTTATTTTTTTTTCTAATTAATCTTGACTAAATAAGTACAAAATAGTACCCAACCTATCGAAAGTCACTCTGTTTGAAATGTTTTAAAAATCACAAAACTGATTATTCGTTGCAAAAATAAAGTAAAATCGATCATTTTTACAAAAAGGGTAAGCACCCTCCCCCCTCCCCCCGGTAAGATACGTGAATCGGCCTAAGACCTACTTTTTAAAACTAACCAGCAGACATAAACCAAGTACCCCCAAAATAATTTTAGGGTATTTTTTCCACATCACACCTCACACCCTTTCACCCCCCCCCTCAAAATATCGATTTTTTTGTCAAAAAATTCCATCTCGGAACCTAAAGAACCAAAAATTCTGAAATTTATGTGTTGTATAAAAAGAATCGAATGGTGATCAGTTTTTGAGAATTTTTTCAGATTTTTTTGCACTGTGTTCTAGCCACCTCCCCGTCCATTTGAAACTTTGAAATCGCCATGAGCGCATCTTCCACCTTTCATCTCACTTTGCCCCCCTCCCCATATCGAATTTCACCAAGAATCTCATCTTAATACCCAATGAACCAAAATTTTGAAATCTATCTATGGTGTAAATAGGGAATGGTAACAAAGTTTGAGAATTTTTTCGGATTTTTTTGCGCCATGGTGTAGATTAATCGATTATTCTTCGTCAAATTTTCAGTTAATTATCAAGTATCTTTTCTGTTCTTAAAAAAAAAAAAAAAAAAAAAAAAAAAAAGTATAATACACGGATTATTATTACCTACATATATTAAACAATGAACACAAATTTTATCTTCCATACCTTCATTAAACGATTTGAAACATTTCAATGTTACAAAATTGTAAAAAATTCATGAATTATAAAAAAATTGATGATGAAGAATTCTGGTATCAAGTAAGACGACGAATAAGTCGCCCACGATATTTTTTAACCCACCCTCCAGACCCTTTCACTTATAACAGAGATTCCATAAAAGCACTAAAAAATATTTTTTAAACACGATAAAGCAAAAAAAGATACATCGTTTGAAATAAGAAAATATTGTAAAAAAAAACCTTTCTCAACCATTGCGCATTACGCAAGTTATGATGATCAATTTTCAAACTTTTTAAAAATTTATAAAAAAAAAATACTTCAACGATCGATAGTTTCTTTTCAGGTTCGTTCTGTAATAAAAATTATGTAACTGTATCGACTTTGAAAAAAACACATCTTAACCTCGATAAAAAATAAAGTTATCATGAAGTTGTAATTTTAAGAGGGTTATTTTTCAATTTTTTTTCAACTCGACGGTACAAACCTCCTTTTTCTATAATCGTTGCTTTTAACAACCCAACACGTGTTCAGCAGAATGAAAATAAAATCAAAAAATTCATCTTGTTTACAGTCTCGGTATCCGACGATTTCTCCAGCGTTAAAAATAGTTCTCAGACAAGTAATCAACATCGAAATTTGAAAACTTTCAGAATTTCACTCGTAGGAGGTTTATTTTCGAAATGAAAAAAACACGAATAATTTCAAAGAGGATAAAAAAAAAACGTTCTAATGATCTCTTAGAAGACATGAGATACTTTGATAATGAAAATCGTGCTTTACACTGAAATTTTTTTTACCACGAGATTCGATCGATTTTATGAAGGCGTTTTCAATTTATCATAAATTACATTTTTCCCTGATATTATTTATATACCTATGGGGGAGCAATCACGACCGAGAAAAAGGATGCTGTAGTAATATTAAATGATGACAAAAACGAGAGATATTTTCTATTTAAATTTCGAGACGTTGAAATTTTATAATTTTTTCCCCTTTTCAAAAATCGTTATCTTTTCACGAACGTACATTTTCTTTTTAAAAATTAATACATCATTTCCATGTACCTAAATGCAAGGTATGTCAAATATGACATCGTCGTCAATAATAAATTCCACTTGTTTTTTTTTGTTGAGATATGCTAACGTCAAAATGAAAAAAAAAAATCTCATGTTCTTTATACCAACGAACCTAATCTGAGATTTCAAAGATGAATAATTCTATTATTATTTTTTTCATTTGATTGAATTAAAATTACATACGATACGGAATATAAAATACTTTAAAAATGTACCTTTGTTCATTTAAAAATACAGATTTTCAAAATGTGTAAGAGATTTGAAAAAAAACCTCTCAAGAGGAAATAAAAAATGGCTACGAGACGATGAAGTATTTTAAACGTATCTCTTGGTTAATCAGCATCGAAAAAAAAATTAAAATACTGCCTTACAATCCACAAGCATCATTTCATAGGAATATAATTTTAGAAACAGTAATTTAAATTTTATTAACACAGCGAGAAACTTGAATATAAAATACTTATTCATTTAATTAATGATACCAAACAAGATGGAAAAATTCGCTGATTCGAATTTTAATAAAAACTGAAGGGTATTCAATTTATCTCGGAATTTTCGATACTTCATTTCTATAAAAAACAATACGGACAACTGGATGCAGAAGGAAGGAAAAACATTTCTTGTTGTATCCGGTGACACAGAAGATTATTTTCAAGAATAAAAATTATTCAGCGAATTGAACCACATAAAATAAGCGATAAATATCGTACGATTTTAATGCATCAATGGACTTACGAATTCAACAAGAGGCAAGACGAAATTTAACGTAATAATTATTGAATGTCAAATACCTAATGACTATTTGGGATACTCGATGACACATCATATCAAGAATTATAAATCTTACGTCACTTTTTTATGCATTAATTTGCATATTTCGCTTGATAGGCTCATTCCAAGTATAGTCCAGTAAAATTATAAGTGTTTTATTCCAACAAATAAATCCTATGGGATATTTTTTTCGTCATCTTGTAATGGAAGGAGCCGTAATAGAAATTTAGGAGTGTCGTCTGTCAAGACGTATGCATCACGAGTTATTATGTAGATTGAAATGATATTTAATGTACTTATATTTTTAACCACGACGTCTTCGGTCATTACCTCTCAAAATATCAATTTTCAGGGAAATTTTTCGGGACAAAAAAGTCCTACATAAAATTTTTGATCAAAATAGCAATTAGGTACCAATTTTCCGAAAAAATCGTTTTGACCCCCCAGAGATTTGGAAGTAGGGTAATGGATTTCCATAATGAGGTAAATCTTTAAACACATAATTTTCCAAATTTTAACCAAGGATCCGAAGCGGAGCTGGAGGGAGAAAGACCCTCTAATGGCAATTTTTCGAAGTTGGAGGAATTTCCATGAAAATGCCAGAGCTAAAGCCATTTTTCAAAATCTCAGAGTTGAGTAGACTTGAATCAAAAATTTTGGAGCTGAAGACGGAGCCAGAAGGACCCTTGGACGATTTCTTCTGAGTCGGAGGTACTTTTATAAAAATCTCATAGCCGGGGCTGAAGCCACTCCTTAAAAAATTTCGAAACCGGGATTTTCTAATTTTTTAAATGCCTCAATCTTACCGAAAAATTGACTTAGGATGCTCATCCAAGTCTAAAAATGTTCCTCATAGTCTCCTCTATCATTTGGGCTAAAAAAAAAAACATTTTTGAAAAATCCGATTTTAGGTACCTTTTTCTTCCACTAGACACAATAGAAATTTACTACTGGATCTAAAAAACAAATATTTTTGCTATTTTCTCTGGGATTTTTATGTCATTTTCATACCAATTTTTTTGCTTTGAATTTGCATAAAACCAAGCCCCATCTTTTCTTTTTCCGATTAAAAAAATTCAAGGACTGGTGAATTTAAAAATTCTCAATTTTCAAAATAAAATGATTAGAATTCTTGCCAATTCCTGATTTTTTTTTTGGTACAAACTCTCTAAATGTGAATCAGTCAAAAAACTGAAAAATCATTGATTAAACAGCGAAAAGTGAGCAACTGTTAATCAGTGAAAAATTACTGATTCAATTAGTGAATTTTCATTTTTGAATCAGTAATTTTTTTGACTACTGAAATGAATCAGTAAAAATTTAAATCTACTAATTCAATCAGTGAATAATTACCGATTCAATCAGTGATTAATTACTGATGCAATCAGTAAATTAAAATTTTCACTGATTCGATCAGTAAATTGAAATTTTTACCGCTTCAAAAATGAAAATTCACTGATTAAATTGGTAAAATTTTCACTGATTTCTTCAGTTGTACACTTTTTTCTTATTAATCAGTGAATTTTAACTGATTCAAATTTAGAGAGAAAGTAAAATTCTAGCCAAATTACTTTTTTTTTTACTTTCATTGGTAGTAAAAATCTTGTTAGAAAGATCATCTCAAGAATTTTTTTGTTCTTCAATTTCATCACATATATTCAACTTTGCACACTTCTTTTCAACTTTTCAAATTATATGGACACCTTAGTTTTCAAAAAATTCTCTACAAATTCTTGAAAACTGTTGGGGGGGGGGGGCAATTTTTCATTCTTACCGAAAGTAAATCATAAATTAATCCACATATCCCAAATTTCAAACAGCTGAAGTTTCATTTTCCAAATTTTGAGCAATTTTAAAATTGTCTTGGAAAATATGAACATTTGATCTAATCAACGAAAAAAACTGATATTTCAGACATATCCTATTTTCGACCTTCCGAATTGATTGAAAACTGTTTAGAGAAGTTTCGAAGCCTCCAAAATTTTTTGAAATTTTCTAGCACTGGAGAAAAATTTATTAAAAAATGGTCCACATGAACTAACCGCACCTATGATCGTAGATTGTCTAGGTATATTGGTGACCCATTTGATCGGTTAAAGCATAATTTTTGGAAAGTAACTGTCTGATCAAATTCAAGTATTTGAATTTATTTTTTCGAAAAAAAATTTAAAAATACACCGGTACTAATTGCGTAAGCAATAAGCATGGAAGTAAAAATTGAAAGTAGGTAGATTTCCTATTTTCGATCTTCCAAATCGATCGGAAAACTTTTCGAGACGTTTCGAACTTTGGAGGGTCCAGGTATTTTTGGAATTTTTTAGCACTAGAAAAAAGTTCATAAAAGTGATCAAAAATTTTCCTCGGCTCTAAAATGCTTCGAACCGTCTCCAATCGACTCGAGAAGTTGGAAGTAGGGTACATACCAAAATGCAGCTTTTTCGTTGATTGAATCAAATTTTTATATGATTTGATTTTAAAATTTCATAAATCTTCCATTTTGAGAAATGAATTTCAACGCCTGTATAATTTTGGATATAAGGTTTTTGTGTGATGAACTTTCAGTTTATTTTTGTTTCGTCCCAAAATTTTGCTGCGGATTGGGTCCTCCCTCGTCTATCACCAACTTAAAAACGACTATAAAATTACTAAAAAAAAAAAAAAAATTGGATCATCAATTCAAATTTAGAATAGAATAGAAATACGTATATTGGAATTCAAAGAAACATTGATCAATTTTGATACTTCCCACGTTCTCTACGCTTCTTACTTCAAGTGAAATTCTACAAATTAAAAATTCAGAAAATAAGCCAATTCAATTTTTTCTCAATTCATTGAATTATACAAGAACCGTTTTCACTTTTTTTTTCGGAATTCGAAAGTTAAATATAAAATCATTTCATCAAATTTTCCATCCAGCTTTGCCCCCCCCCCCCAAATAAAGCGAAACATCCATAATCCCGTTCAACTTTCCCAACACACGCCAAAAAATTCGCACATGTTACCAATAAACTCGCTCAAAAACGACCCCTAAAAAATATCGAATTGAAAAATATCTCGCTGCAATTTCCGTTGATTTTGGAAATTCGCCTCTATAAATCATGCAATTTCGCAACACGTAGCCTTTACGGAACATCTCTTAAGAAAAATCAATTTCAGTTAGCGAGGCGAAAACGATCGTGCAGCAAAAAATGTACGAGATCTCATTTGTCACAAGGGTCTGGGGTCTCACTGAAAGGATAATTATTTAGCGACGAGCTCAGTTGGTATAATTCAAGCTGCACCTGCTCTCGAGTCAATAAAGGCACAATGCTCTTGATTTCATCGCTTGCAAACATATCCGTACATAACGATGCCATTTCTAAAGCTAATTTTCTTTTATGAAAATTACATACGAAATTGGGTATATCTCTGCGAACCATATTACGCGGACGAATTTCAACGCCATCGTAGGAAAAAAAAATACCGCAACGACTTTCATAATACGACAATACGACTACGGTATAAACGATCCGTTCTAATTCTCGAAATTATTTACTCACCATTAACAGGAGCTTTTTGTCATAACAGATACAAAATTTAATTTCAAATCCCCAAACGACACTTTTTCAAACACTCTTCACATAAATTGGCTCGAGTCACCTGTACAAAAAAGAAAATTTTTATTAATATACATCGTAAAAAATATTTCGTTTGAAAATCATCCGCTCGCATAACCTGTCAAAAGTTTCAACTTCGTCTAACACCTAAAGGCTGAAAATATTCTATTGAGGAATTTTTTTTTCGTTAAACATCTACGAGTATTTTTTTAATTTTCAGCATCGCGCCAAGTTTTTTTCTCCTGCGAAGAATTTCCTTTATTACCTTTGTTACACCTAAGTTTTTTCTCAACTTTCCAACGTGGCAGTCAGTCGAAGGACGTTACGTTTGAAACCCCTGATAAATACATTTCTCGCTGGCGAGCGTAGGCAGAGGCTTGTTTTTCTACAATTTAAAACCCCATCCTACGATCCGAATCGAATTCATCTGCCTTTCATTTCGCAGCCTTTTGTATTATTTTTATCGGGTAAATACGACGTCCTGGTCGTCGCCACGGCGTGAAATTTTTGCCGATATAAAAATACCTATCTGCGTACCAAATATCGCGGGCCAAGTAATTAAAAATTCATAAAGATACCCGCTCTGTCGATCCTCGTCGCAATTACGCCTTCTAAACAAAATGATAGAAAAAACCGCTTGAAATTTGAGTACGTCAACTTCAAACGAGCGCTAATTACGAGGAAACTCATTGTGAAATATTTTCAACGACTACAGACCCTCGCTCGCCTCGATCGTGTATTACGTATGTACTTAACTTACACCCATCGAAAATACCAAGCTGGGTTTATTTTCACAGCGAATTTCGCTCTCTTCGTCATAAATTAAAAGAAAAATCCGCGAATCGACCTATTTTATCAATCGCTGGTGCGAAAAAGCTGCAATCAGTTCATTCCTCGTCATTAATATGATTACAATTTAAACAGGAAACCGTGTAATTTCCGTCGATATAATAAAAATGCTAAAAAAACGACACGACGGAACACCGAGTGCTTTTTTTTTCAAACGACCAAAAAAATAGATCTTTTATTAAAGCGAAAAAAACATCGTAATAGAAATTCCAATTCTATGGGCATTATAATAAACCAAATCGATAATTTTTTTCGTACGTGGTTTTGAAAAATGTAGAATTTTGAAAAAAAAATATTCTTTCGTTTCGGAGGTTGTTGATATAATCGACTAGAATATTGAAGGGGAAAGGGGATTATGAAATATACGTGGGTATTTCGATATCGAATGAATATACAAATTCGATGGTTGAAATGACCTAGAGAATGCGACGTTAGTGCAGAAATTTTCGCTGCTATACATATTTATGGTGAAAAGTAAATTTCGATACGTACGATGGTGAAAATAAAGCGAATAGAATCACCCTAAATTCCCGAGTCGATCGTATACATAAAACAGAAAACTTTACACATAAACTAGCTCATATAGGAGTATAATTTAACATATATTTGTATCTGAACGGTGTGGGTTTTTAAACGAGACAAAATATTCATCAAGGCGAAGAATTACACTAGTAGTCTTCCTGGGATAGATTTTTACATGGATGATTTTCGATAAAAAAAATTTGCCGGGTAGATTTTCGAAACAGCTCGAAAAATAACCCGAGCCCAAGGTGAATACATTAACGATTTGAAATTCCCTTCGAACAATGTTGAACGTCAATTCCACAACATGACGTTTTACTGACATAACGTACCTCAGCGCCAGATACCTTTCATATAAATCTAACCTCGTATCTAAAGAGGTTACGAGTTGAAAGTTGATATAAGACTTATTTCCACGAATACTCGTATAGGGTGTTTCATCGAGTACTCTTTCTCTATGTATTTGAGTACCTATTTAAAGATGCAATAAATTAAAAATAATTCATACGAATTAAAATATTGTTCGAGGTTTTAAATTACTTGTTTGGAACACGAGCAGTATGAATGTTATTGAGGTTTGTGGTTTTCATCATTATAGAGACGATGTACGATAGATCGAAAATTAAAGCAATAATGTCGCGGTTAAATTAATGAACGAGTAATCAGCTACGTGTTGTTTCTTCGGCGGTTCGCGTACAAATTGGCGAATTTATCAATCGAGTGTTTATACGTTGGAAGCTGGGTAATCGAGAGAGATCCTAAACGAGTGCTTCCATCATAAATAACCATCTGTTGTCAAAGTTTGGGGCGGACTTGAGAATAAGAGAAAATTATTTCATGTCTTGTTTTTGGTGATTCAGATGCACTCAACGGTAATATAATGTGGATTCGAAGATTCGAAAATATTATTCAGTAGAATTATTCAATCCTATGTACGTACAATCAACTGAAAATAAGAAAAAGATAATTTTCAAAATACGATGCCTTTTTGATTTGAAAAATGTCAAAAATATGGATAAATAACAAATAAAGAAAACCTTCATTTCTGGAATTGAAATAAACAAAGTTGAAAAAAATTCTACGTTTTCACGCAGTGATATAAAAAATATATATTTTTTTAATGTGAATGAAGTATACTTACATTATTTCTCGAAAATATTGACACTAATGCCCAAAAATTTGAAAACTATCGATGTTTTCGACATCAAATCATACTTATCAACATTTTTGAAATTTCAATCAGGGCCGGATTTAACCTCACGACGCTCAGAGGCAGAATAAAATTTGCCCCCCCCCCCCCACAAAAAATGTGTAACTTCCTGCTTTATTTGGATAATCAAATTGAAAGAAAAATTAACGAAAAACGAATTAAAAATCAATTTTCTCAATCATTTTTTTGGTAAGGTACAGAGTGGGCATAGAGGCTTCGAATATCAGAAGGTTCCTAAAGAGGAGAATAGAGGAGAATTTTCTTTCGTACCAATGTTTCAAGTAGATCATAGAATTCTGATTCAGTTATGCCCGAGGGAAACGAGGGCGAAGCTTTGAAAAATTAGAAATTTAATGTTTAAAAAAAGACATTTTTTTCATATTTTAATGCTATGCCCTATGTAAATAAAAGTTTTGTTCAAAAAAGATTCTTTTTCAGTGGGTACAGTAAATTTTTTCATTTTTTTTTTCAAATCACAATTAAGGAAAATTAAAAAAAAACTGCTCCTCAAAATCTGCCGCCCCCTAAAATTTGCCGCCCGAGGCTGGTGCCTATGTAGCTTGTGCGTAAATACGGCCCTGATTTCAATCAATCTTACATTAAAATAGATATCGATATTATCTACATCGAACACCCAAAAGACATCGAAATTATCAACATCGAATCGATAAAATCGATATTTTCGAAATCGAACAATTTCGATAATCGATACGTTGAAAATCTTCTGATATCGATATTTTTAAAGCATCAAATATCGAAATTGCTCGAAATCAAAAATGATGATATTTGTCAATTTCAAGTTCATAAGATCGATTTTTTTTGTCTATATTCAACGTAAATAATATCGATTTTACTCTCTAAATCTGAATCAGTCAAAAAACTGAAAATTCACTGATTAAACAGCGAAAAGTGTGCAACTATTAATCAGTGAAATTTGACTGTCAATCAGTAAAAAATTACTGATTCAATTAGTGAATTTTCACTTTCGAATCAGTAATATTTTTTTCAACTATTGAAATGAATCAGTAAAAATTAAAATTCACTAATTCAATCAGTGAATAATTACTGATTCAATCAGTGATTAATTACTGATTCAATCAGTGAATAATTACTGATTCAATCGGTAAATTAAAATTTTTACTGATTCGATCAGTAAATCAAAATTTTTACCGATTCAAAAATGAAAATTCACTGATTAAATCGGTAAAAGTTTCACTGATTTCTTCAGTTGCACACTTTTGTCTTATTAATCAGTGAATTTTGACTGATTCAAGTTTAGAGAGTAGTCAATTTCAAAAATATTGATATTTTCCATACAAAACCCATCAATATTTTTGAAACTGTCTGATATTGATATTTAATATTGACATCAATCAGAAAATATCAATATTTTCGAAATTGATTTTAAAATAATCGATATCATTACATCGAACAATATCGATAATCGATTCGTTCAAAATCCACTACCAACGATATTTCTGACATAGAATCGGAAAATTTTGTTTTTTTCGCCATTGATTCGAAAAATACGAATACCTACTTTGACAGATAGGGATGAAAAATATCGATGTTTTTTGCATCGCGAAATATCGATAATTGACATTTTCAGAATCCCACTAAAATCGATATTTTCGACATCCAATAGAAAAGTAATGATTCTTTCTGCATCGAATCAAATTGATATTTTCGTCGTGAAATCATGCAAATATTTCCGACATTGAATTATATCGATATTATCGACATCGAATCGAAAAATATCGATATTATTGACACTGATTCAGAAAATATCAATATTTTTGACGTTGAAGAATATCGATGATACGATGATAGATACTTTCAAATCCACTAAAATCGATATGTTGAATTGATTCATTCAACACTGAATCATATTGATATTTTTGCCATGAAATGATTGATATTATCGACATCGAATCGAAAAATGTAAATATTTTCGACGTTGAATCATGAAATTTCGATATTTTCGACATCAAATGATCAAATCGAAAAAATCGATATTTTCGACATCAAATCGAAAAATATCGATATTTTCGACATCAAACCAAAAAATATCGATATTTTCGACATCAAACCGAAAAATATTGAAAAATATCGATATTTTTGACATCAAATCTAAAAATATCGATATTTTTGCTATCGATTAATATCGATAATCGATACGTTTAATATCTAACGTTATCGATAATTTCAAAATCGAATCGGAAAATATTGATTTTCTCGACATCGACTAACATTAATATATTCGACATGAAATCATAATTAAATCATTTTGATATTATCGACATTCATTTGAATAGATATTTTCAACATCGATTAAAAATATCGATATTATCGACATCGATGAAACATACCGATATTATCGACATAGATTAAAAGAATATCGATATTTTCGCCATCGATTAGAAAAAATATCGATATTTTCGCCATCGATTAAAAAATATCGATATTTTTACTTAGAACAACATCGTTTATGGATACATTCAAAAATCGCTAACATCGATATTTTTGACATCGAATCGAAACATATCAATACTATCCAGTCCATAGCGCACGTTTCCATTGGGGCATAAGCAGTTGTAAAAAAAGATGACAAATGTTACAGAGAGATTTTGGGAAAATAAGAGGGGAATACCAATTTGCAAATCTTCTTTCTAAAAAAATCATTTCTATACGAATAATTGAAAATTTTCAACCAAAATGGCATTTCTTCCGAATTATTTCTCCCAGTGTTTTACCTCATTACCAAAATTTAAGTCACCATTTTCGAAAACTTTCAAACTTCAGCCTTAATTTTTAGACTCGACGACAATTTGACCATCATTAAAAAGAGCCAGGTTGCCCTCTACATCTTCGGTTTAATCTGGCTCATAGTCAAAATATCAAGAATTGATTTTCTTAAAAATTTCATAGGTACCTAAATTTTTCGAAGTTTTTTCCATTTTCGTACAAAAAAAAAAAAATAGTATAGGTACTCTCATGAAAACTCGTCATATTGAAGGGGTGACAAGGGCAAAAATTGAAATTTTCAAAACGAGATGGATTGTTTCGATTCATATATTCAACTTTTCTCCAATTCAAAAAATGGACACCACTTTCAAGAAATTTCCGACTCAACGCTCAAATTTAATTTTTTTTAAATAAATTTTTGAGTTTTGCAACACTGCCTAGAAATTTTTTTTAGAAACTCCACAATTAACAGAAAGACCTACTTATATGTAGAGTTATTCGAATAAGTTATAGTACATATGAACCTGGAAAAAATTTCTCATACAAGGATGGTTGAAAAAAAAAATTAATAAACAGCATAATTTTACTTCGACATTTCTTTTTATGTAGAATTATTATTCAAGTTAAGCCTGAATTAATAAAATTGATTGAAACTTGAAGAATACATTTGACAAAGAGTAGGAGAAGGGATAAACAGAGTATTAAAATATCCTCTTTAATAAATCAAGTTTTACCAAAAGACCAAAACCAATCCACACGATCGTTTTTTTTTCTTTAGATAATCCAAGTTATTTCAAAATACCTTTGAAAATTTATACACAGCTCTCTCGCGAGTACACAAAACCCACCAGCGATTCTCACAGGTGTATTTTCAAAGTGCAAAATCGGTAGAGTAATTTGAAAAGAGGTTTTATCTTGGGAATATGTACATACGAGTAACCGAACACGTAAAGCAAACACAGTAATCCATCGTTTAGGTGATTTTTTTTTCTCCATATCAGGGTCATTTTTAGTGCATTGGCATTGCCAACGCAAAAGTCAGCTTAAAACAGATTACCCTGCGGGTATATCGAGTGGTTTGCAAAAGCACTCTCGTATGAGAGTATGTTTACAAATGGGTCGTCGATTGAAGAAGACACATATCAATTTCCAATGATGTAAATATTTCACAGCGAGTAGAAAATTGATAACCATTAATCACGAAAACTCTCAGCGTTTGATTTCTGTTCAAGATTAAACACTTCGTTTAAGTTTCGAATAAGGTCTTAGAAAATATTTATCGGTGAAAAAATCTTTTCTCGGGTGAGTTTTCATGCAGAAAAATACTGATTGATTATGATTTAAGAGACATTTTTACATAAATTGGTAGACGCTTGGAACGAATTATTACAATAGTTTTGTTGAACTTGGTTATTGTATGGAACTCCATTGTCTATAGATCGATTCCATTGCGCGAAAAAAAAGTGAAACAGTGGCGCGAAATAAATGGCGTGTAAAAGTTGGTGTTTTTCCGATACAGTAATGTAAAAGAATTGTAGTTGGAACTTGCCTTGGCGTTACAGTAGATTCACCGAGCCAATGTGTCGTAAGCCCTTGAGGCTTTAATACGAGAAAAATTTAGCGGGATTTTTAAAATACTCGAATTGATTGAATTTTAAAATAACTTGGAAGTTTGCTCATTTATCTGAAAATCACTCGTGTACTGATCGTGAGCAACGTCTTTCCTAACGAATCTAGTTTTCACATTTCAATAGTGAATTTGGTTCTGCGTCGAGAATTTGATAAGAGAAAAATTTTCGATCGAAAGTTTTCCAACAGATGAATAGCATTATGAAATTCTAAACAGCCATGTCCAAATTTGTACCAGTTCAATTCTTTTCAAAAGTTTTCTCAAATTCCACACAATAAATTTCAAAATTATTGTGTGATTAACGTCAGTTTATTGAAATGGAATAATTTGGACATACGATTAAGATAGGAATATTAAACTTGAGATACCTAATTCACACTGAAAAAAAATTATCCAAAAAAATAATAACGTGTCTCAATTCTCATATAATAGAGAAAATTTATTATTTTTTTGAATAAAATTTATTATTTTTTTGAATAAAATTTATAATTTTTTTGAATAAAATTTATTCATTTTTTTGACAAATTTTATTATTTTTTTCTGATGAAAAATATTATTTTTTTGGAACACATTTCATCTATTATGTGAATTGAGACACGTTATTTTTTTTTTGATAAAATTTTTGATAAAATTTATCATTTTTTTTGATAAAATTTATCATTTTTTGGGATAAAATGTATTCATTTTCGTAACTTCTGTTTTTTCCACGCATCCAACATCCATTTTCTATCTTTTTAACGACCCAAAATGTAAAGTTTTAAATTGAAACCCAATGCACAAAAAAGTAATGTGAATTGCGATAAATTTAAAACAAAAGCCATACAGAGACCTCGAATAGGGTTACCACCGAAGCTCACCATTTGCGGTGTTTTTACGATACACAAATGCTTTTTATGGTGATGACTTTTTCTGCCGATGTGAAAATGGACTGCTGGCGGATGTTTTTAAAAGAAACGTTGAAATGTTTCGCCTACTTACTCGCGTCGTTTTTATGAAAATAAATACACGGGGTGATTCGATATAAGCATCCATAATACGTAAGTAGGTGGAAAGCTAGGTAAAGTACCTGGATACGTTGTTACCTCATTTCAATGCATGCAGATGACGTATATATTTTTTGCAACTTCTTTCGTAGCATCAGAAGTGTTGTAAATTTGAAAAGCTGTAAATGTAAAAGTCCAAGATCGAAAAATTGCGCCACTTTTATCATAAAAATGGTATGAGAAATTGGCGTTTAAAAGTTCCAGAAAATGTTACGTTGAGTTATTCAACCTATCTCTGCTGACAACAATGGAAATTATAATGTTTACGAGTGCACTAAATAAGTTCCATTGAATCGAAAAAATTTAAGAAAAAGTAGGAAAGAAGGTAGAAATGACAAGATCTCAATACATATTGCTTATTTAATTTCAACATTTGCTTGTTAGAAAAATTCGAATTTTCTATTATAAAATCTACAACGAATGTAAAATGTATGAAATTTGATTCGAAAACCAAAATCATATCTTAGTTTTTAGCTACGGGTTTTCAACGAACCTTTTTCTAATTTCTAATGAATTTGTGCAGAAAAATAAAATTTATCTTGATTTATGATTTGTAGGTGTTTATTCAAAGTTTCATCTGAAAAATTCATTTTAATGTACTATTTTTTTTACAAACAAAAACGGATGAGTGGGTTTTGTTTTAGGATCAAACTGACTAGTGAGACATACGGACTTGTAAGGAATTAAAATACCATGAGTCGACTTGGAGATCTCAAGAGTCACTTCACGCTTTTACATTTTTGCATTTTTTGCATTGCCAGATTTCCACAAATATAGGATGATTCAGCGATTTGGAGAATAGAATTCAGGAAAATCTGTTTCATCGATTTTAAAGAATCAAATTCTCAAAAATAATGAATTTTTTTCCGAAAAAAATTACGATTCAAAATTAGATTCTGTTGAGGTTCTTTTGAGATTCTTCAGTGATTTTTATGAGAATAGAGGACAAAATCTCAAAATGAACAAGCAAAATCATAATTTTGATATAAATTTTAGAATAAAAATGAATTTTGACTTGCTAATGATTGGAGCAGTGATGATAGAACAAGATGTTTAACAAAATTTGTTGAGCAAAAATACTGACTTATACTGACCTTTTGGAGAGTCTACCCCCCCCCCCCTTCCAAAAAAATCGAGACATCAAGAAAGGGCAAATTATTCTGGTACAAATTCTAAAAAAATAAAATTTTGGCATTAATAGGTGAATTTTCTGTCAATTTTTCATGTAATTTCAAATCAGTGACTTTTCATCATATTGACCTTTCAGTCAAAATTATTGATTTCTTTGAAAAATTAAAAATTTATTGAATATCAGTAATATTTAACTGAAAGATCTGTGAAAAATTATTGGGTTTGTTTTGACTTCTAAAAAAACTTACATTTATTGCCTCATTTTCTAATCTCCTACCAAAAAAATCGATACATTTTTGAAAACTCCGATTGAGATTACTATCGGATCCTTTGATAAATAAGAAGGGGACAATTTCTTTCACTTGAGAATAATAATTGTCTAGTTTGGGATTTGGGAAGGTAGAAATTCCATACCATCAAATACTCGCTGGTGTCGACCTGGAGTTGCAATTTTCAAGGATTCGTGTCAACTCTGTACTGAATAAATTAGCAATAGAATCAATGCAGAGTGAAGAAATACTAAAATTTTTAAAACTTTTTTCAAGAATGAGTCAAGTATTCAACAAAGATTCCCGTTTCTTCGTACCAAAACTTCTTTCAGGGTGTCCAGCTGTCCACTATATCTCAGAAATAATTTTCCCTGACTTTTCCAGGTTTTAAAGACCAGTTTCTAGAAATTTTCCAGACCTTTTAAATATGTTTTTCCTGAAGGATGGAGGAGGCGATTTTTTCGTGCGTCCAACAATTTTATCTTTTTTAAAATCATATCCTCTAATGAAATTATTCGATGTTTTCTTTTTTAGCCACAGAAACAACTTGAATTCAGTTTTGGAATTTTTTTGATGCCACCTCCCTCCTCCCTCCTCCTCTCTTGCAATCAGAGAAAAATATGTAAATTAACTGAACTCGAGCGAAGCGAGGGTGAAAATTTTTGAAAAAAGGGGTACCCAGAATCTAAAAATTTTTTATTAGGTAAAATTTGTGCTTTTTTTGTGTTTTTGACTTTCAAAAAAAACGAAACATTTTCTGAAAATTGCAATCAAAAGCGTTACGAGTTCCTTAATAAATTACTAGGACCATTTTTTACTTTGAAGTATCAATTTTCTAACCTGGAAAGAAAGAATTTTCATAGGTAAGTACTGTAAGTTTGAAAATAAAATTATGCAAATTTACTGAGCCCGAGCGAAGCGAGGGCGAAAATTTTTGATGAAAAAAAAACATTCAAAAGTTGAAAATTCTTCAGACACCCAGTATTTTGGCGGGTGGGATCTCAAAATTGTTACAAAACAGGACTTTTTACTGAAAGAGCTTCAAAACAGGACCAAAACAGGACCGACAGGACCTCTCGGCCCAAAACAGGACCAACAGGACCTGTTAGACACCTTGTAAATGAAAAGCAGCCTCGAAATTCACAATTTTAGTTCTCTTTACAATCCAATTCCTCCTCTCACCAAAAAAATACCTCAAATTTATATGTAAATTCCAATGAAAACTTTCTTTTCGGCTTGGAAAAATAAATAATAGATTGATAATTAAATATTTTGATAAAAAATAAAAATATGCTGAGCCCGAGCCAATTTTTCGCAAAAGAAGACCTTTAAAAGTTGAAAATTCATCATTTAAGTTTTCCAAAATGTGACCGAATATATACAAATTCTTTTCTATTTCCTTTTCTTCTTTTCAAAATCGTGATCAGGAGCATTATGGTGCTTCGTTTTCATTATATTTCACAAAAAAAATACGAGTTCAAAATATCTCCGAGCGAGTAATTTTTTTTTTGAAAATTTTACAACTTAATGGACAAGAACATGCATCTAAATATTTTTTTATTTATAATTATAATCAACAAAAAATAATGATGAATACAAAAATTTTTTGAAAAAATTTCAATAAAACGAGTCCAGAAACTTTAGAAAATTGATTTTCTTCTGGATTTTTACAAAATTTCAGCGAAAATGTCAAAAATTCCAAAATTCCCTGACTTTTCCCGGTTTTCCAGAGAATGGACATCCTGTCTTTACTTTTATTCGAGGAAAAAAATCAGAAGATGGAAAAAAATTGTAAAACATATTTCTCCTATTTTTGGTACCTATCGATAAATTAGAGTAAAATATCTATATTCCCCTCCACCCTCCAATCCTTCAATCTTCCCAAATCTAATATACTTTTCTCGTTAGGTCGTCTCAAGCCAACAGCATATCGATTCACGTACATAACTTTTACGTCACAGCGAATCGTTGACAAATGTTACCAAAACACGACATCTCGTAGCAATTTACTAGCCTAAAAAATGAAATTTTTTCGGTTCGAAAAAATCAACCATCTCGAGCGCAAATTGTACTCCAAACATCCATCCCGTCGCAATAGTAACGATTCGTTCGAAAGTTCTCATATTCACGCCACCACTCGAGAAACTTCACCGCAGCCAAATCACATGCATCTATCGACTTGATACACTCGGTATTGTCAACAACGTCGCATGAAATAACAATGACATACGATACAAAAAAGAAAAAGAGGAAAACCTCTCCGTTGCTCCTTCCATTCTTCATTTCTGCAACGAAAATTACGTCGTAAAATCGTATTTCCAAACGTCATTATCAAACGCTTCTCGTCCAATTACTCTTCACTTCGCGTTTTCTTCGGCGGCAAAAAATCGATAAAAATCGATGCATTTGAAAACCAGCAACCGACATTCGATTCTTTTCTTTTCCTGCGGCGATGTTGGTTCTTTTTTGTTTGTAAAATCATCCTTTGGTATTTTGCTCGCGAAACTCGCGCGGCAAGTATCGTTTATTTTTCTTCACTCTGCGCCGCACCTTCGGCAAATTAAAGTGCCAAAGTAAACATCTCGTAGTGATAAAACGCTTTACCGAATTTCCCAGGTGTCGATTTTCATTTAAAAATACCGCTGTTCACTTCGCAAGAAAACGCCAATGAGTATTTACAATGTTTTCCCGATACCATCGTAGCTTTGCCATCGTCGCCGGTGCGGATACCGACCTTTTGAATCTTTTGTCAAATTATCAACGATAAAACAATCGCGTTCGGTTTAACGCGCCAAAACAAAATAAATACCGCGTATTATAAGCTCGATATTTGTGTCGTAAAATTTCCAACGAATTAGGATTTTATACGCTGCTTTGTCAAATATGTAACCGACCATTTTGTTGTTTAAATTGAAAATTAAAACAGTCGTCAACATTTTTACGACTTTGGCCGCATATATTGCGGGAAGAATTTTTTTATAACCGTTTACTCGAGTCTTACACCAATGAGGAAGACTTTTATTAAGAGGAGTAGAAGCATACGAAAAATAATGCGAAGTAAAAGAGGAAATTTTTTCTACAACAAAATTTTTCAGAGCTGAAACGATCCTCTAGACAATTTCTTAAAAATATATTTTGAAATTTAGGAGAAAGGCGAGGTTTTTAAAAAAATTCAACTAATCAGCTCGAAAAATTAGTGTCAAGTCGTGAAGAATGGCATTTCCCTTAAACTGTGTATCATTTCAACTCTCTTAAATAATTTTCAAAAGAAACAGCTTTCTCCATCAGACAACGTTTTCATCATTCATTTCTTCAGGGACTCGTTTTGCGGCGAGAATAGCCCAATAGTGTTTCTGTCTACACAAAATTTCTCACAATATTATGGAAACTATTTTTTTTTTACACGAGCAACAGCTGAAAAGATGAAATTTTACGTGTCCCATGAAACAACCTTGCTTCAAGGATGGCCATCTTTTCACCAGTTGCTCGTGGAAACAAATCTCTCTTAAAAGGGAAACGCTTTTAAATCATGGGAATGTACTTCGACTCGACTTTAATTATACAAAATTTCTAGGTCCAAAAATTTTTACAGAAATGTTGAGAAGAAGATTCTAGGAATGGTTTAACGAATTTGTATGAAAATATTAGTTGTTGATAAATAGTAAATGGAAATATTGTATTGATTTAAAATGAATCACGTTGAAAAAGTATTCAAAATGTTGGAAAGTGTTTCAAAGTCTGTTTTTCAAAATGAGAAGTTGAATGTGAGATATTGAAAATTTTGAAAAATTTTCAAGACTCATAAAAATTTGAAGAAATTATAATATTTTACATTTTCAGAGTCATTAAAAATTATGGTATTGATATCTAAAATAAGTAAACATTAGATATACTCAGTGTAGGTACAAAGGTTATTAATTAGTTTATGTTCATACCTATGGTAGCTGTTATCTCAAAAGCTACTGAACCTACAAAAAAGAATCACTTACCATCTAAAAGATAAATTTGGTTACAAGATTCGATATTTTATATTTGATCACAAATTCCGCATACCAGCAATGGATTCAGAGATTTAGAAAGAGTGCGACGTTGCCAATAGTAGATTTTGATATTTTGAAAAAGAGTGAAAGAAAATATTGCCACTTTATGATCTGATTTAATTTTAGTCCGAAAATGGCCTCGAGAATCGAGGAAATTTTTTTTTCGATTCTGTGATCATTTTCGTACCGAAATTTAATCAGTTATCAGTCATATTTACCTCATGAAATAAATTTAGTGAATGAATCAACGGGCAAAAAATTTTTCCAAAAAAATGAATCATCTGCTGAAAATATCAAAATCCATTTAGAAAAAAAATTGAATAAAAATTTCAATAAATAGGATGTTGAAGATCATTTGAAAATCTGAAGATATAATGAAACGTCATGAAAAATTCTGAAAATCAAAAAAAATTATACGAAATTTCACGTTTTAGGATCAGTAAAATTATTTTCGTCTAAAAAACAATGATTTTTCACTCAAAATTATCGATTTATCAAGTCAATGAATCCATACTGAATAACTTTTTATAAAAATCAGTCATTTTGACTGAAAAATCACTAATTTTCAGAATTTTGTTTTGCAGATTTAAAAAAAGTAAGATTTACCAGATTAACTAGAGAGCAACTATATTCCATTTTAAATTTTCAAATCATCAAATTAATTTTTTCCAATATTTATTCAGATATTTGAAAATTGATTTACCTATCAACAGTTTAAGAGAAGTTCATACTTACATCAAAAAAATCCGACAATTCGAGTAGATGAATGGAGAAAATTTTGAGAAACTGCGATTCGAATTAATTTATATAAAAAAGAATGCAGATACCACACGTTACAGAACACGTTGAAAAGTTAAACAGGAAATGTATCTATTGATATGAAATCAACCTAAGTAACCAAACGTACTCATTAAAATCCCATCCATGCAAGTATTAGTTAGTTCTAATAAATAGATGAGGCAAATTCACAGGAGAAAAACAGATAAGACATGAAAAATCTCATGGTGTTTTATAAATTAAAATTTTATCAACACGATTAAAACTAATTTAGACAAGTACATAATTATTATTTAAATAAAGTCAGTTCTGTAAAATATACTACTAGGCAATAGGCAGTTTGGGATTTTCGTGGAAAATTCTTCAAATCGTATTTTCTTTTTTTTCTATTCTACAGAAATTTGCCTCAGTATTTTTTTATTCGACGATTAAGATTAGAAAAGATTGCAATTTTATCAAAAAAATTCTAAATTACTTGGAATCATTTTTTCCAAGAAAACATAATTATTATTGATAAGCACCTAACATTTTCCATACAGTACGTAAGAAACACTCTGTTGAATTTTTTTCGATCTCTGAGAGGGATAGGGCAGAGGAGAGCGATATATCAAAAATCAATTTCTAGTTCTTTTACTAAATTTGATTACACAGGTCGACAAAAAAAAAAAATGTTCTGTTTCTGGGTTCTCATGCCAAAATTCTGTTTCTAGACATCAAAATACATCACCTTGCGGAATCCTGGCTTCCAAAGTTTGCTTTGGGGGACGGGGAGCCCAAAAAACTGATTTTTCGAGGGCAATAAGCCTGAGAATTACAAAAAAATTTGAAAAAAAATTTTTTTGGACCAATCTTATAGAAAATTTTACGGCGAATCCAATGCCGCAAACCGCAGACCTCCATCTCTTTTAGAAAAAAAGTTACAGCTCATTCTTTCCAAAATTTTGTGAAAAAAACGTATTTTTTGGGGTATTTTTCGCAAAAAAGTGAAATTTGAGAGAAAAGTAAGGGCTTTAAGGCCATACTGACCATAATGAGAGTTGTAGAAAATTTCACGGCGAATCGAATGCCGCAAACCGCGAACCTCTATCTCTTTTAGAAAAAAAGTTACAGCTCATTCTTTCCAAAATTCTGTGATAAAAATCACATGTTTGTGCCTTTCTTATGAAAAAATGGAATAAGATTTTTTCACAGAATTTTGGAAAGAATAAGCTGTAACATTTTTTCTAAAAGAGATAGAGGTCCGTGGTTTGCGGCATTCGATTCGCCGTGAAATTTTCTACAACTCTCATTATGGTCATTATGGCCTTAAAGCCCTTACTTTTCTCTCAAATTTCACTTTTTTGCGAAAAATACCCCAAAAATACGATTTTTTTACCAAATTTTGGAAAGAATGAGCTGTAACTTTTTTCTAAAAGAGATGGAGGTCTGCGGTTTGCGGCATTGGATTCGCCGTAAAATTTTCTATAAGATTGGTCCAAAAATTTTTTTTCAAATTTTTTTGTAATGCTCAGGTTTATTGCTCTCGAAAAATCAGTTTTTTGGCCCCCCTACCCCTCAAAGCAAACTTTGGTCAAAAAAAATATTTTTTTGTTCATTAGTTACATAAAAGTGACCCAAATTTCACAAGTAGGACCCAGAAACAAAAATCGTGTCGACCGGTGTTATTCTAGAAATGAAAATTCTGATTTTAATGTAAAATAAAAAGTTTATGGTTATTTTCATACTTTGCAGTTATTCTTCAACATTCGGATTGTTCAGAAGAAATTGACTTAAAATATATGAAAATTACAGTCGACTGTTTGGCTCTTTTCTGTTGAAAATGGAAATGGAAAGTGTAAGGAGAACCAGCTGGAAAGTTATATCTACACGCCAGAACGATAAGATGAAATTTTTACCCTCTTGACCCAATTTTTATAATTCTTCTAATGTCCTATAAGCTTTTAAAATCTGGGTTACATTATTTGAAAAAAAAAAAAAAAAAAAAATGCAGAGAATGGTTTTAATAATCATGTAGTTTTTACTCAAGAATACTAATTAGGGCTCTTTTTAGCATCATATTAAAAAAAGATTGAAAATTTCAATCCAAATGATTTTTGGTAAGAATATCTTAAGTCAAACATTTCAATGATCGTTTTTCATTCCATCATCACCCTAATCTTGCCCACGTTACGAAAAAAAATTATAAAAGGAAGAAAAATCAATTATGCGTTTTTTCAAAAAATGAGAAATACATTGATAGAAAATCGTCGTCTATGATCTTCAAGGGCCAATACTTTCGTAAAACTTTTTCAATGAAAACTGTCTCAAAATACTTTATTTAATTTTTCTTAAAGCATGAAAATGTTGATTTTTCAAGTACTTTTCTCTCAGAAATAGGGAAGATACCAATGATACTCACATCTACTGCAAAAGAAGAAATTCTAATTTTTTTTTTCTAGAACGGAGTCATTACGACTATTGAAAAAATTCAATAAATTTTAGTGCTGCAAAATTTAAAATTTTGTTCAAAATTTTCAAAAAAATTGTTAATTTTAAGACAGAAGTTTCTTAAAAATTTTCAAATTTCTGTCAAAACTTTCAAGCAAAAATTATGAAAATTCTCCAAGAAATTATGTGTTGAATTTTGCTGAAATTTCAAGATTTTTTATACAGGAGAGATTTACGATTAAACGAGGGGAGGATGTTGGAGAATGATTAAGGGTTCTAAGAGGAGGGAAGGTGATTGAAATTTTTATAAAATTGTTTCTAGGTTTGGACAGCTTTTGTACTTACAAGGTACTTCCTTACAAGAGAAGAATACACAAAAGATGAATGAGAAAAAATCTGCTCGACGAGCAAAAACAAGTAATTTCAGTGGTACTGAATCTTATTCTCTGAATTTTTTTTAATTTGAAAATTTTATTTCATTGCTCTGCAGTCTGCAAAACATGAAAAATGTGTAATCTAATAAATAGAAAAAAAACTGAAATTTGATATGCCTTCTTTTTGACCTCTTAAATCGATTGGAAACGGTTTGGAAACGTTTCGGAGCCAAAGCATAATTTTCCAAAATTCGTAACATTAAATTAAAATCCATTTTTTTTTTTTCAGCTGAAAATAAGATTCTTGACTCAAAGTCACCAATTTCGGAAAATATTACGTTTTCATCGATCAAATAGGTCATCAATATGGGATCTGCTGAAAGCCAAAGAATTTCACCGATTTTCCCTGTACTTTAATTTTGACTTTTTCAGTGACTTTTCACTGATTCAAAAAGAGAGAGTAAGTGCTCGAGTCCGTTTGGTATATTTTAATAGGATTTCTTCAGTCCAGCAGGCGCTGGAAAATTTCAAAAATTTTCTGTACCTACCAAGCAGTCTTGAAACTGCTTCTAATCGATTCGGGAGGTCAAAAGTAAAATATTTAGGCACCTACATTCAGCTTTTTGCCTCAATGCAGGAACTATGGGCGTACTTCTAAAATTTTTCCAGGAAAATTTTGTGCCCAAAAAATATGGATTTGAACTCAGTTACGAAATTCGGAAAATTGTGCTTTAACCGATCAAGTAGGTCACCAATATGAGTATTCAATTTGAGACAATGCATACTGAAGATCATACGGTTTTTTTTCATAAACTTTTCTCCAGCCTTGGAAATGGAAAAGCCCGAAAGTTCTTAGAGGGTCCGAAACTTTTGGAACCGGTTTGAAACGATTTGAAATGTCGAAAATATATACCAAATCACAGATTTTTTCCTTTACTACATCAAATCTTAATATTTTGCAGGAAGATTGTATTTGAAATTTACAAAAATTTGCCAAAATTTGAGAGGTGAACTTCTTCAGCACCTGTAAAATTAGAATTTGTTTCGATTTAAAATTTTTTGGTTTAGAGCACATCCCTTGTTAGTCAATTGTTCGGAAAAAAAAAAAACAAAAAAAAAACAATCTATCTTCTTGCGACAGTTCTATAAATTTCCATTTTCCACCTACTACTTTTTTACATTCCACAAAAAAAAATTATTCTGAATAAGAAAATAATCAATTTTGAATAATTTTGAATCAAAATCAAGATATTTTTCAATTTTTTTAAAATTCAGTTTCACTTCTTTTTCACCTTTATTTTGCAACAAAACGTAATTTCGATTTCCTAACACGTATTTTTGCGAATTTCATCAAAAAAAATATTGAAAAAACTTTGAAATTATTTTTCTCACAAAGAAAAAAAACATCCGTCATTTTTCTTGCAAATTATTCGCATTATAATTAATTCCTATTGATGGTTTATTTCGCAAAAAAAGTAAAATTATACACTTACATATTTCAAATTTAAAAATTTTCAGCTCGATCTGAAAAAGGGGGGAATGTCAACAGGTAACATGATCGATGATCTTGATTAAAAAATCACGCGAACTGTTACAATTTAATAAACACGACTCCACACGTAAAAAAAAAACACTGCCGAAAGTTTTTTTCATTTGTAGCCTACACGACGACATTGTGGCTTATAAAGGCAAAAGTATACAGGGGACACATACATGCTTTGAAACGCATCGATATGTGTATAATCGCGTTTCACGTATATTTCCCACAGGTTTTAGTCGGGCAATGGGTAAAAGCCCTAGATTAAGGTGACAAGTTTAATCTGTACATTGTGCCAAGGTATTAGAACGGTACCGGAGAAAAGTATACGCCGTCGTCGCATCAAATTTACACAGCACAACGTCGCAGCTCCAAAGTAGAAAATTCGCTTTACGAAGGTGAATTAATCGAATCAATTTTATAATTACCGCAAATAATGAACTTACGACTGAACGCTTACAGAATTAAACGAGAATACACCTTAACTTTAATCGACTCGTTAAAAAGAGTATTACTCGCAAGATTTATTCAATTGATAACCCAGCAACAAGCAGGGCAGTGCGGCGAGACGAGGAGGCGTGTTTTAGGGGAAAACAATTTGCATAGGTCGTGCGGCTTTTTGATTCGCGTGCGAACTTATCGATTTATTACAATTTACGTAATTCTTGTCAACGTTGTATATTTAGCGGTATTTTTAATTTTAATAATACATATTAACACCTCGACAAATGAAAATAGCACATGGCTTAGCAACGTTCCGCATCACTGGATTGAGGCAGCGTTGAAAAACTTTCTGCCTCGACCGCGTCAAATTTTTATTCCGTTGGTAACTTTCTTCTCGGTAATTTTTTCCCGCCGAAAATCAACTTTCAAAAATTTGTTTCGCTGTTTTCAAGTTCTTAAGAGAGTAAATTACTTATTTTGGGCCTTCGGTGTTAAAATATGGCAAATGACATTTTCATGAAAAATGAGATATTAATGTACCTTAAATGAGAATTTCACGATGGGTTTGAAAACAAAATTACGAGCAATTTTTGCCTGGAAACACCTGAGAAAATATAACCGAGAGAAAAATTTTCATTTTAAGGTCATTTAGAAGGCTGCATTAAAAATCAAATTTGTCTTCGTTTCCATTCTGCTCGAATGTGAAAATGAAAAATTCGAAGGGTATTCGCGAAAGAAAATGATAAAAATGATTCTAAAAGGTGTCCAACGTTTTTTTTTGTGCTCAAAAATCACTATACTTTTTGCAAAATTTTCGGAAACCACTTCTTCATCTTTTACTAAAATGACTTAGAATTCAGGTTTGAAAATTTCGGACCCCTTCCCTCAACACAAAAAACTAAAAACTTGGAATTATTTCGAAAAAAGGGAAATTTTAAGTACAAATTCAAAAAAAAAATGTAAATCTTAAAAATGAAAACGAATTATGTCAGAATATTAAAGTACTAAAATGGAGAATGAAAAGTAAGACTTTTTTGGGGCTGAAAGTTTTATATTTTCTTCAGAAATCATTGCTTGATCCTTCTTCCTTCAAAAAAAAGTTTCAAATCAATTAATTTTGGGCAGATTTTTACAGTTTTTCGGAGAATAAATGAAGAGGGGAGAATAGTGTGAGAGTTTTGAAAAACGTTAAACTGCATTAATTTTTGCAAGAACAAGAATTTTTGCGAAAACCGCTTGCAAAAGTTGAAATTTTATGATTTTTTTCATAATTTCAATTACTTAAAAGAGCAATTTGTCATAAATTGAGTTTTTCATTTTTTTCACATTCTTCTGAAATTTTGATTAGATTCGCAATATTTTCATTACTTCCACCACATAAAATTACTGCAGAATTAAGTTCGATATTCATCAAAAAAAATTCATCACAATGTCTTTTCCTCATGTCATTTTCTCTCAGCTTCAGAAAATTAATTTTATTGAAGAAAAATTCACTGCACAGTTCCCCTTCAATAGAATGATGATAACGTCTCAAAATTACCATCGCAAAAAAAAAATTACACACAAGAGTTGAACAGTGGCAGATCACAAAAATTTTTCAACGGACCAAATCTGATGTTGCAAAAAATTTTTTCAGAAAAAATATTTTTCATCGATCTATTTAGTAAAAGGGAAAAATGCGAAGATAACTTCGTCTACTGAATTCAAGAAAATTAAAATTCTTCCTAATAATCTTTAATTTTTCTTACCATGTTTCTTGTTTAAAATTTTGCCAAAAAAGAATCTCCTCTTTTTATCCTTCGATTTAAAAATTTAGGAACGAGTAAAAATATCAGAAAAAATTTCAATTCTCGCTATTTTTTGGTTTTCTGATCACTATAACAGTAAAATTCTGGCTGATTTCTAGTTTTTGTAGTTTTTATTACTACTAGACGCCTGCCTTCTTCCTTTAAAATTAGATTCGATTTTTTTGAGTTAGTAATGATGAATCTTCAAGCTCTATTTGAAATTCTCCAAACTGTTTATTCCAAAATCACGAACAATACACAGGTGAATGAGAAAAAAATCTGCTTCGCAGGTAAAAAAAAATTCAAGGTGCTGGAGCTTATTTTTCGAATTTTTGAAATTTCATTACTTCATCACCTTACAAAAAATGAAAATTTTATATACTTAATGAATGAAAAAGAAACTGAAATTTGAAAGATACCTTATTGTTGATCTCCCAAATCGATTGAAAGCAATTTCAAGATGTTTTGAAACCTCTAGAAAATTTTGGAATTTTCCAGTGCTGTAGAAGTCTATTAAAAATGGTCTTTTTTTTAAATTTTATTTTTCAACAAATCCTATATGAACTTCAACACCTAGAATCGCGAATTACCAAAACTGATGACTAATTTTATTGATTAAAGAAGAATTTTCCAACATTTGAAATTTTGGGTTCAAATTCATATTTTTTGATTGTAGGTCAACAACACCAATTAGGTATGGATTTGAATTCAAATTTTCGAATTTCATAAAAGTCTTCTTCAATCGATCAAATATGCACTTGGGTTATTAAAATTGATACTCCACGATTATAGATGTTGAAATTGATATGGATAATTTTATGGGCTTTTCTCTAGCACTAAAAAATTCAAAAAAATTCAAAAAGCTTCGAAACGTCTTGAAAGCGCTTCCAATTGATTCGAAAGGTTGAAAATAGGGTATTTACCAAATTTCAGTTTTTTTCATTCATTAGATCGAATTTTTATATTCTGCAGGACGATGAGGTACCATTTTAAAAATTGGCCAAAATTCGAGAAATAAATTTCAGTATACCTGAAATTTTGGGTAGGGGTTTGGTACCTACTCGATTTATTTTTGTTTGGGCTCAAAATTTTACTTTGAGTTGGAATATAAGCCTTGTAAGGGGGCAAATCAATAATTGCAGGCATCAAACTAAAATTTTGAAAAAAAAAAAAACTTTAGTAACCATTTTCCATGGAAACAGTAACCAAAAAGTAACCTCAGAATTGTTAATTCTTGGAAGTTTCGATAGAATCGGAAGGGGGGGGGGTGTTGCAAAAACCAAAAATTTTGATTTTTTTCGCACATTTCCGCTATTTCAGAAAATATTGAATTTGTGGAAATTTTTCAAGATTTTAAAGCTTTTGCACGTTTGGAAGAATTATGGTGAGCAAAAATACTGACTAATACTGACCTTTTGGAACGACTTTTGGCATAACTTTTTTAAAATCCCCCCCCCCCCCCCCCCACCCAAAAAATCAATATTTTAAGCAATGACGAAAATTTTTGGTAAAAATTTTTTTAAAAATGAATGAATTTTCTGCAAATTCTGCACGTTATTTCAAATCTGTGACTTTTCACTGATTTTTCAGTCAAAATTATAATTGAAAATCAGTGATATTTAACAGAAAGATCTTTGAAAAATCATCAATTTTTAAAATAAAGGGAATGAAATATGTACTGCCCGAGCGAAGCGAGGACGAAAATTTTTCAAAAAATACACTTTCAAATTTTTTAAAGTGAAAAAATTCTGCCTTCTTCATAATTGAAAAAAAATGAGAGCCTAGTACAAAAATATTCTCCTCTGTACCTCCCTCTTAACAGGCCTGATTGAGCTCTTGACTGAGATCGAGCATTGCGAAGGCGAATTTTTTTTGAAAAATGGGCACTCAGAATCTGAAATTTCATTATTAGGTCAAACAAATTTATGCTTTTTTCGTGGTTTGTACTGACTTCTAAAAAAACTATATCTATTGACTCATTTCCTGATCTCCTTCCAAAAAAATCGAAATATTTTTGAAAATAGATAAATATGAGAGGGGACAATTTTTCTCACTTAAAAATACTTAACATTAATTAGGATGGAAAAGAAGACGTTTCATATAATCATATAAAAAACTGAATATTTTTTCTTTTTCTTTTTGAGGAAAAATGAAAATAGTAACCAATAGTAACTTTTGAAAGGAAAAAGTAACTTTTAGTAACCAAAATCGAAAAAAGTAACCAAGTTACTTAAAAAGTAACCCAGTTTGACCCCTGTAAGTAATTGTTTCAGTCAAAAAATGAGCGTGAAATTATTGAGTCAAAAAGTGCCTTAATTATAATTTTAATTTTCAATTTGAAAAATTAAAAAAGTAATTAAGTACGTAAGCTTATTTTACAGGAGTGTTTTTCTAAAAAAACGACCATTCAAAGGAAATTATCAAAATGATTAAAACTCGCCCTTTAAATAATTTGAAACCCCGAAGAAAATGGTGAAATTTCACCTTAAATGTTGCACATAAAAATAAAGTAGTAAAAAGAATACCCAAAAAATCAGACCATCCCGTGCCAATAATAATTAGCCATGAAAGTGTAAACGAGGCATAAGCAGAATGAGCCGTTTTAATTAAAATTACCCTAATCATTAATAATTATTATCCTTCAACTTGAAACCGCCGCCCATTCCACCTTTCCATCCCTCCATCGGTCATCCCACGTGCACGTACAATATTCACCGAATACGATACCACCCCAGGTCAGCCAGGCCAAGCTGAGGCGTATCAATTCATTATACATTTCTCAATATTCTCGATACTGGTACTCGCCAAGCCGTCGAGAAATATTAAATTATAAAGGTAAAAAGACGAGGGGTTTAATTTCGAAGCGAGAAAATCGCCTAGTACGGTGGCTCAGCCATAACCACAGTCTAATGGTATAGCCCAATTCGATATAAACGCCGCAACAAAAAGAAAAGCACGCCGTTGGAAGATGGATGTAATATGTCGACATCTTAATGTGCACCTGACCGCAACGAAAAAGCTGGCGAAATTCGAAACTGAGTGAAAAAAAAAAACAAAACTAAATGTAAAATGGCTTTTAGAACGTACATTAAAGTTTACGAGGCGTTTCGACTTCAGTATCTTTTTTTTTCTTCCGAGAGCCTTTTTCAAGCTAAATTGTACGATGCTGCGGAATATTTTTCATAGATACGAGTAATGTGAAACATATTCGTATTGGACTGGGGATATGTAGACAGTGAAAACTTCCAGTCACTAATTACTCGACAAGCTGGAAACTGTCAATCTGACCGAAGGACGAATCGCGTTGTCGACGAATTTTTCACGTTAGGGTGACTTTTTCAGTTTGTTTGAAATTTTAATCAATCACCAAATGTAGCTAACTGGAAAAGGGGTAAGATGTAGGTGTTTTCACTTTATACGGAAGTTTCATCGATTATATCAAAGTAAACGAAAAGTTGTTGAGTTTGTGGTATTGCATTGCAGGACGAGTAAAAATGAAACAGAAATGCTCTATCCGATCCGATATTCATTTCAATAAGTGACCTAAACTTGGCCCTTTGGTGAAAATGGTACTGGAAGTTTTGAAATATAAGGCTGCGGTTGTCGGTAGCTCAGTTCCCTCGCTTCTCTCAATCTAATCATCGAGGAAAACTATTAAATCTGCAAGTATTTTTTCACTATTCCTTTCAAGTACCGACCCCATCGACGATGCGCTCACCCTTAAATTTACAGATTTTATTTATTTCAAAAATACCCTTCTATTAACAAATTAATACACAATATTTTTGGTTTTGTTTTTTATTAGTTTTTTTTTTATGATCTTTGGTCTCGTTTACTAAACGAAAGAAAAAATATTTAGGACGATTTAATTTGGATAAAATTTGCATTCTGCAATACTCCGTGAAGCTTTTCCAATCCATTCGGGATGCCGAAAATGGGATATCTACAAAGTATTCGACTTTTTGACTTGTTGTACGAGCAACTGGTGTGTTTTCAAATTTTTTGTAGGAAAATTTTCAGTCAAAAAATACGAATTTTAACTAAAAGTCACGAATTTCGGAAAACTGTCCATCAATTGTACAATTAGGTCACCAATAATGGTAATTGGCGATTATAGGTTGTGAAGTTCATTTGTACCATTTTTGTGGGCACGGTTCTTCAGAGCTGGAAAAGTCCAAAATTTTCTGAAGGTTACGAAATGTCTCGAAACGGCTTCCAATCGATTTGGCAGGTCGAAAATAGGGTGTATATCGAATTTTAGTTTTTTTTTTCGTTGGCCAGATTAGGTTTTCATGATTTACAGGTCGATAAAGTAATTTTGAAATTTCAAAAATTCGCCAAAATTGAAATTTCGGAAATTGAATTTTTTCATGATGTACTCTCTCATTCTGAATCAGTGAAAAGTCACTGATGAACAGTAGAAATTGCAGCACAGGAAAAATCAGCGTAATTCACTGATTTTTCAAAGGATTTCACTATTTTTTCAAAGACTTTCACTGATTTTTCAGCAAAATTCAAAAATTTTACTGATTTTTCAGTGAATTTTCATTGGGTTTTCAGTGATTTTTCTCACTGATTCGTTTTCAGTGAAAATTTTTTCACTGATTATGACTATTTTGGCTCGAAATTTTACTTTGAGTTGGGATACCTTGCTTGTTACAGGGTATCTAACAAAATTTATTGAGCAAAAATACTGACTTATACTGACCTTTTGAAATGACTTTGGGCATGACTTTTCTGAGTTCCCCTCCCCCCATCGAAAAAAAATCGATATTTCATGCAACGGCGAAAATTTTGGGGCAAAAATTCAAAACAAATGAACGAATTTTCTGCAATGCTAATTTTTTCGTATTATTTCAAATTGGTGACTTTTCAATGATACTTCGCTCAAAATTATTGATTTCCTTGACAAACTGAAAATTGATTGAAAATCAGTGATATTTAATTGAAACATCTGTAAAAAAGTATCAATAATTTTTAAAAAATAAAGGAAATAAAATTTTAAAAAAATTTTCAAACCTCATTTTAAGTTACTTGATGCGCGTTTTCGAAAAAATGCCTTTACCACACGGTCAACATAAATCCTTTCCTTTCCTTTTTTTTTTTTTTTTTTTTTAGAAAAAACACGAAACTGACGAAATGGGTCTTCTTCAAAAAATTTTCAAACCTCATTTCAAGTCACTTGAAGTGCGATTTCGAAAAAATGGCTATGTACAGGCTCTTAAGGGGGGGGGGGGGACATCGATTTTTCAGCCAAATGATGAGAAATGACATGAAGAACAATAGTACCAAATCTCAAGACGATCGGTTCATATGCGGAAAAAATATTTCACTTTTTTACTTTGAAAAACTTTAAACTCAATTTTCTCGACATTTTAAAATTTTGACTTCTCACATTTTCGAAATTTAGAATGCGATAATATCTCGGCGAATTTTGGACCTTTTGGGCTGGGATCGGTTTTATTCGATTACTTAGGGTCTCTAGTATTGCCCCATGGCACTAACTCCATTTCGACCATATGAGCCCTTTGCTAGCGGAACAACACATTTATGGATCGAAAAACTACAGAGCTTAGTCTCGAACTTCTTCGAATTTCAACAACTCCACATCAATATTACTCTCTTCACACTTCTTCCCCAATTTTGAAAAATTACCACCTAATCGTATCATAATCTCGTTAAATTTTTCACTCAGTTCGACAACCCCACGATCGAATCGAAACACCTGCACTAAATTTAGCGTGAATAAAATTGAAAAAATGTACACACCTAACCCTTGTATAAATTTTTCGCAGCTTATTCGGTCGCTATAACAGGCCGCTCGTTACATAAGCCATTTGGTAAATGCGTCGAGAAATCCGCAAATAAGCTGGTGTTCGCGGTGCGTTTCCTTCGAGGAAGCCATCAATTTAAATAATTTTGCAAAACGCGCGAATTCTCATCTGAAAATATTCCGCAGTGAACGAAATTCATGTGCGGTTTAATTTACATCGCGTTAGAATTTTGTAAATGTACGTACATCTCACCCTCGAACCATGCACTGAAAATTTCCAGCAATTCGGCTAAGTATACGTTTCTAACGTACGAAAATTAACACAGTACTTTGTACACACACGAAATATACATAAAATTTCATTTATTGTACCGAAATAGAAAATAAAAAACCACGTGGTATCTAGAAACCAACCAAGGAAAATTTTTTTAATCAATTTTAATCGATTCGCTTTCCAATTATCGTCTTTTCAGTTCGCCACATCTGGCGAGGCATTCTCGAGCAGCCTTTTCTTTCGTTCACTTTTTCAAGCCGTTGTACGCAGAAATTCCAATCACGTAAATTATTCCTCAACGTTTTTCAATTGTTTTATTACAGCGCGAGAAAAACACGACGCGAAAGGACGACAAATGATAATCCAACCGTTTTATTTTTTTCCTACTCATATTATCGTCTTCAAATAATCTGAAATCTCATTACAAAACGAACCCTTAGGTGGGATTTTTTTTTCAATTTATGTACATTCTACGACCTTGTAACTCATTTCAAATAAATATTCTACCTTTAAAAAAAAGATATGAAAAGACCCGAGCAATATGAAATTTCCAACGCAACGACAATTTCAAAGGTTTCAAAAAGGTACGAAAATTTTACACGTTTTTTTGCCACGTATTTGTACATATAAAGAAGAATCATAATGTAGAGATAATTTATACAAAATACAATGCATTTATCTCGGTCGACGAAGCAGCCTACGAAGATAAATTAATTAGTCGTAATTAACGATTCGGATTTAATTCGGCTTGCCATATCTTTTGTAAAAAGCATCGACGAGCCAGCTTTCGGGGAAATATCGTGCCGGCGTATAAATGAGAGATAGGTTAATATTTCAAGTACAGACTTCGGGTTCGAGCGGAGAACGCGATAGAGCTGCGAAGAATTTTAATTCGATATTCACCATACAATAATCTGCGAGCACTGAGTGCTTTTGAGCGTAACAAGCGAGCTTAATAATTCATCGAGTGAATTTCAAGTTCAAATACTCGACAATTTTACTTCACCTTTTTTTTCCTCTTTCGTTTCTTCGTCGCTTTTAACAAATTTCAATGAACCATTATAGTACACAAGGAAGACGAGGACGAACGAGAGAAAATAGCAGTACTTTTACAGCGTTTTATTTTTGATGATCGATGCTCGTTTTAAATATTTTAAACGGAAAGGAATAATGACACAAGTTGACTATTATTCATCAGCATTGTGTAATTCGTATCCGTATCTTTTCAAAGTCGCCTCGAGTACTTGGTAACTTGGATAAAAATCCATTATGTTTGATATGATAATTAGAGTAGGTGAATTTTTTCAACGTGCGAACAAATTCGCCCGAGGAGATTGATAACGAATATCCATTATCGGTGTATCAATGACACATCGTATGCGATATGTTTCCATGTTGTTAGATATTCTACCTACATTTTTAAAAAGTGACTCGTGACTAATAACACGTCATAGTCGTCATACTTTTCGGTACAATAATCAAAAACAGAGAAATACGCAGTGTAGGCATTGGTGACTTCATCAGAAATTTTTATGAAGAGTAACAAGTATTCATACTCTCTGAATTTGAATCAGTCAAAAAACTGAAAATTGACTGATTAACCCTTTGGTGCCCGGCGAAAAACTGACGAATGAAATTGAAAAATTTTCACGCTGATGAAATGCACCAAAGCCCAATATAGTAGAAAAAGCCAAAAAAATATTTGCTTCGGAGGAATTGATTTATTTTGAAATACCTATGACTAAATTTACACGAAAGAGGCTTCAGGCACGAAATTAAAAATACCCTGCGAACGACTGAATCGTTTTTTTTCAACTGTATGATTCAAGTAGTTCACTTGCTTTTTTCCAAGTTCGAAATTTTTTTTCAGAGTTCAAATTTTTTTTCAATTATTTTTTTCCAAATTACAATTTTTTTCAGAGTTCGAATTTTTTCTCGACTACTTTTTTTGAAAATTAAAATTTTTTCTCGATAATGTAAAAAAAATAATACAAATAATGTTTGTTTTCGTTCTTTCATCAATTTTTTCAAAATTTCCTCACAAATTCGTTAACATTATCAAAAGTTTGTATTTGTAATACAGGTCCAGGTTTTGGTGTTTTACTTTTTTGTTTAAAGTATCTCGATCTCCTATCTTTAAGGAAATTTTTAATTTTGAAAAATTAATCGAAAAAAAACTTAGCCTTGGAAAAAAAATTCGAACTCGGAAAAAATTTCAATAAATGATGGAAAAAAAATTCAAACTCTGGAAAAAAATTGTAATTTTGAAAAAAAAATATTCGAGAAAAAATTTACTTAAACTCTGAATAAAATTTTAATTTTGAGAAAAAGTAGTCCAGAAAAAATTCGAACTCTGAAAAAAAAATAAAAAATTTCGAACTTGCAAAAAAGCAAGTGGGCCACTTGAATCATACAGTTGAAAAAAAACGATTCAGTCGTTCGCAGGGTATTTTTAATTTCGTGCCTGAAGCCTCCCTCTTTCATGTATATTTAGTCATAGGTTTTGGACATGAATGATTTTTTTAATAAGTAGGTGAAATCGGCCGTTGCATCGTTTGTGCTGAAACTCGCCTAAAATGTTGGTATGGGTGTAAAACTTTCCCAAAATTTTTGGCTCGATCCCCCCACCCCAACCCGAGTAAAATGGCTGTAAATGTCCAAAATTGAAAAATTCATATCTTAGAAGGGGGTGGTTCAAAAATTTTGAAATTTTCACAAAAAATAGTTAGTGAATAGGTGTATCCGTGAGAATTTTTTCAGATTTTTTTGTGCATATTTGAGGGGTTTTGGGGGGTTTGAACATTTCAAAAATTCATAGAAAAAAAATCGGGGGGACCCACGGCCACGGTTGGATTTTTTTAAAAAGTTGGTATTACCCTTAGGTATAACATATATTTTTTTCAGACCCCAAGGGGAGGTGCAACATGGTCAAAAAAAATTAAAACTGAGAAAAAACGGGGTTTTGACGTTTTTTTTTTGCTATATTTACACCTTTAAAACTCAATATTTCGATTTTTCTATCGAAAAATTTTGCTTCCAGCAAGATCAAGTTTTGATATTTCCGGCGAAACGGTTCCACTTATTTTTGAAATAATTTTCGATTTCTTTTTCTAGGTAGTTCGATCTTTGAACAAATGCGTATTATTTTCACACTATTTAATTAAATTTGCAGTCCTTCACATTTTGGTGCAATTTTCACTTCAGTTGGAGCTTCTGTGGATTTGGAACCGAATATAGCGAAAAACCGAGACATTTACTGAAGGAAATTCGTATAAGTATTTAATAATTTTTAGAATTCAGATTTCAAGATCGCACTGAGGCCCATTTAAATGTATAAAAAAAATTATCAAAAATATGAAACATTTTTTCCGTTGAAAATGTTTACTCTTTTTTAATTAATGATGAGTTGACTTCGGTAAGAAATGAATTTTTTTTCCAAATTATAAGTACATGATTTGGAATATCAAAAACAATTTTTTTGTATTTTCTTTTTTTGAAAAAATTTATCAATTTTTTCAATTTTTTGTCAAACTTAGCCTTGAACCTCAATTTCCAAATATTATTCAATACTTACACAAATTTCTTTCTGTAAATATCTCGAATTTTCCACAAAATATTTTTCTATCGGAAAATTTTGCTTCCAGCGCATGATGAAATTTTAATATTTCCGTCGGAAAAGGTTCCATTTTTTTTGAAAAAATTTTCGATTCATTATTATTATTTTTTTCTGGTGATTCGACTTTTGAAGTAATACTTACATTATAATTTTCACGTTATCTTACCAAATTTTCAGTCCTTTACATTTTGGCGCAATTTTCAGTTCAGTTGGAGCTTCTGTAAATTTGGAAACGAATATAGCCAAATTTCAAAGATTTTTAAAATGAATTCACCCGAAGCAAATATTTTTTTAGCTTTCAGCTATTGGTCTTTGGTGTATTTCAGCAGCGTGAAAAGTTTTCAATTTCATCCGTTAGTTTTTCGCCGGGCAACAAAAAGAGTTAAACAGCGAAAAGTGTGCAAGTTAATCAGTGAAATTTGACTGTCAATCAGTGAATTTTCATTTTTGAATCAGTAATCTTTTTTTAAACTACGGAAATGAATCAGTAAAAATTTAAATTCACCAATTCAATCAGCGATCAACTACTGATTCAATCAGTAAATTAAAATTTTTACTGATTCATTTCAGTAGTTAAAAAATGATTACTGATTCAAAAAATGAAAATCCGCTGATTGAATCAGTAAATTTTTCACTGATTTCCACCTTCATATCCGCACCTTGTCCACCGCAAATAATTTCCGTAGCCATCCTGGAGCTTGCTTGTCGTCTCGTTTGTGGTACGAGTATTTGCAAAAGCAGCACCCTATTTTTTCCACCGTCCTATCTCACGGCCGCCAAAATCTCTCGAAATATACACGTGCATTATGTTGTGGAAATAGCCGTCGGCTTTCTCCAGACAAAAAATAACATATCGCGAAGTTTATTTTACTTTCGCCCTTCGCGGGATATTCGATCGGATTTCTTCTCTTTTTTTCGGGGTTTTAGAGCTTGCGATTGTGAAATACGAACGAGTAATTTATTTGGGAATAAAAAATTCGTCTTTGTCTTGTTGATCGTGCGCCCTAGTTTCGAGTTGATTAACTTGTTCAAGCTTTTGAATAATGTATGGTTACTTTAGCTGTACTAAAAAGGTTGCGAGTGACTTTTTCCCCTTCGCTTGGCCAAAAGTGATTTTGTTTAAGAGTCAAGTCGTGTTGAAGTGGTGTTTTATTGATACCAAGAAATCTGGCGCGATTTTTAAGATTAATTTTAAACGACCCGTCCAATTTTAATTTTTCACCTCTCTGTCAACTTTTCTCATAAAGTCTTATCGATTTTTAATTCTATTGAGGTTTTTGTCCAATGAAAGGATTTTTCACAATATTCAGTCATAATACGACGGATTAAAAAGCCAAAAGTGTGCAACGGTGTTGAAAAACATCGAAGAATTAGTTTTTTCAGCACATTGATGCTCAGCTCAGATCCTGTGACGAAACCTGGAGAGAAAAAGGATGGACCACTGCTACTTCAATTTCCCCAAAATTCTGCAAATTTCGTGATAAATTGACAAAAAAATTTGATCTGGATCGACAAATTTTCCAATTTACAACAAAATTGCCCAGTTTTACCAAAATTTGGTGACTTCTCGAAAAAATTTGCAAATTCACAACGATATTTGACAATTTTTTGAGAAATTTTCTCATAAAATAATGGAAAAATTTTGGTACAAACATACACAAAAAAAAGGCATGAAATGAGAAAAAATTACAAATTTATACCAAATAGCAAAAAAAAAAAAAACAAGAAAAAAACACGAAATTTTGTTTAAAAATGCCTTAAAAAGAATGAAATTTTGATTCCAAAGTAAGTAATAAAATTTTTCCAACCATGCAGCCAACAAACCATTGAAAAGCAAACTACATTTCGCTCGTGAATGTAAAGTCCAAAGGGATTGATTTCGCCACACTTTCAATACTAATGAAGAAATTTTAGCTTTTGGATTTCTTTTCTTGAAAAATTTTTGTTTTTGGTTTGATCGGACTTATCAAGGTCTTATTTTTTTTAATTTTTTGCTCTCATTTCGCTCGAGTTCATCCGTATCTTGAAATAAAATTTCACTTACAGCTTCAAAATCTTAACATGCCAACTTTTTACGATCCTCTCCCTTTTCTTTTTTGAGTTACCTATCTAATTAAAAACCGAACATGAGAAAATATGTTTTTTAGACATCAAAAATTCAATTTTTCAAGTTTCGCCTTCGTTTTTTCAGGCATATGAACATAAAGTCACAATTCTAGAAATCTCCCTTTTCACTTTGCCCTTAAAATCCTTCAGATATTTTAAGTCTTCATACCTATACCTTTGTACCCATCCAAAAAAGCTTCAGAAGTCATTATTTCTACCTCCTCCCTCCCACAGAAGGAAAGTCTTGTGATTCTGAGGAGTACATTTGTACCGGGTCCGCATTTTTTTCAAGAGCCCTTAAAGGAGATTTTTAAATTACAAAAATGTGAAAAAAAAAGGGTGCAGTTTGCTCTTTAGGCAGTAATTTTCTCCTCGCTTCACTTGGGCAGTATTTTGATCTCTTCATTTTGAAAATTGATGATTTTTTACTGATTTTTAAATCAAAAATCACATTTTTTCAATTAATTCATAATTTGTCAAAAAAATCAAAAATTTTGACTGAAAGATCAATGAAAAGTCACTGATTTGAAATAACATGAAAAATGAACAAAAAATCATCTGTGAAGCCAAAATTTCAGTTTTTTCAAACTTTTACCAAAAATTTTTACCCTTGCTTCGCTCGAGTTATATGTTTCCCATTTTCAAAATTCTCAATCAATTTCGATTTGATATACAGAATGAAAAATTCTTTCGCCTGGTTTCCAAATGTCACTTCAGATCCTTACTCAGGTTAATTCGAGTGATGAAGATGACTTGAAAAATGGTTTGAAAAAAGATGTCTACAAAAAGCTCTGTACCGGGCCCGCATTTTCTCTCGCCAGCCCTGATGCTACTGATAATTTAACAAAAAAAAAAGGTTCTCATTGATCAAGGAACTTGACAATTTCGAATGGAATTTTCAAAAATTTCCAATTTTTTGGAAGAAAAAGAGCTCGTCATTACAGAACGTATTTTTAGAACGTGAAAAAAGTAGCACGAAATTCAACGAAAAAAGTTCAGCTTCTGGATGCATTTTTCTTCAAAAAATTTTTTCCTTGCTAGGCTCAGGCTCGATGTACATAATAAATTCTCCAAATGATGACTCTTTTCCTTTCCATTCCAAATATTTGAATACTTCAAAACAGGAACAGTCTTTTTTTTTTTATCAGAATACCTATTCAATGATGACCTCGAATGAAATTTTCAAAAAAATTCAATTTTTTTCAAAAGATAGGAGGTCATTAAAAAATTAAGGCTTTTTTAGAAGTGAAATTTTCAAAAAATTTCAATTTTTTTAAAAGGTAGGAGGTCATTAAAAAATTAAGGTTTTTTTAAGAAGTCGAAAAAGTAACTCGAAAAACTGAAAAAGAACGAATTTTTGATATTTTCAATACGTCTGGTCAGTAAGTTTCCATTAAAAAAAATGAATTCGGTGGATTATTTTTTTCAAAATTATATCAGACAATAATTTTTCATTTTCATCCCCCCCCCACCCAAAGATTTTTGCCCTTGTTTCGTCCTTGCTTGTAGATAAATTACATGTCTGAGGAAAGATATGCGATAGCAATTTGCACGTTGAAATTTCACATTATACTCTCGAGTATCTCTATGGCGAGTCTAGGGGTCAATTTTGTACATTTTTGGAAACCACACAGACGTCTGTATGTCTAGAAGAAATTATGCAGCGAAAAATCGAATAACTAATTCTCTTGGTAATACCATCGAAACGATAATCTAACACGAGCTAGCACAAAGAATAATAAAACAAGATTTCAAAATCCAGATCTGCATTTATCGTCTCTCAAGCAAAGTGCGAACGTTGATACGAGTAATTTACAAGCTCGAAATTCCATCCCAATTGCGGCGTTTCTTACCGGCGTCGTGAGTAAAAAAAAAAGCCATCTGTAACCGCAGTAAAGGTCGACATCGACGTTAGAGCATAGAAATAGGCCACTCTCGCGCCACCGTCGCCCACCCTCCAGCTCGTTTCACCCTTTTGCCTTGTATAAAACCAAACCCACATAAAAACTTATCTCAAACAACAAATTTCACCTTGTTTAAAGCACACAGCACAGGTACATAGGTAGCGAGCGACGCCTTTAGGTAAATTTAGAACGCATACAAATACACATAACGCCGACGCGGTAAAAAATTTATACAAATGTTTTAAGGGCTCATTCGTATACAAATTCAGGCTGTTTGTGAGCGTCCCGTATACATGTACATTATCTAAACTAGATAAAAATCCCGAAAAATGAACGTACATTAGATTCGTATTTTGTACGAAGGGGTGCGAGGTGTGGGGCTGCGCGAAGCGAAAAGTTTTCCTTTGAGAGACTATGGCGCCATTCTATATTCGTACTGCGAAGCATTAACAAGTAGTATACGGATGATTTATAAATAAATAAGATCTTCAAAAGACGTGCGGTGTTTACACTCGATTCGAATAAATCTCATTTTACACTATTACATTTCCAGGATTTGTGAACTGTGTAGGGCGTGTGAGGTGTAGATTTAGCTAACTGGGATATAATTAAGCATACGTCGCTAATTAGAGTGTCTCTGCAGTGATGAAATATGTTGTCAGCGTCATGTGCCACAATACGATGGAATTTTCGTAAAAAAATTGTATAATAAGAATTTTGATGAGGGTAATAAGAGCAAATTATCATAAGTTTGCATCCTTTTTCAGAACATCTCCGGTTTCATCACATTACTAAAACTGAAGTAAGATTCTAATCTTGATTATTTGTCATTCATCATACAGATCAAAAATTTTTTTTTTGAAACTCGTATAAGAAAATTTTGAAAATTTGAAACAGAAAGACTGAAAAAAAAATTGGTCAAGGAATCCAAGGTCCAGACTCTGAGTCTCTTAAAATTGCATCTTGAATTAAATTCCATCATTCTGCTCCAAAAATTGAAAAAATTGAAAAAATCGTTTCTAAAAATCAGAATTTTTAGGATTTTGAAGACTGAAAAAAATTTAAAAGGAATTTTAAACTCAATCAATCAATGATAAAATTCATTGGATTTTAATACAAATGAAATTTCGATGATTCAAGCCCAACTTTTTTCTATGTAAGTTCAATTTTTTTAATCATATTTCTTCATTTTCAATTTTTTCAAATTTCTTCATTTTCAATTTTTTTTTAAAAACCTGTAATATCCAATTTTGAAACTGAATCCATCGGTAAATTCTTTTATAAATTTAAATTTTCCCAATTTTTCCAAAATTTTTCCAATTTTTATTTAAATTTTTTACAATTTTATTCAAGACGAAAAAATTTTAAAACACATACTTACATACATTATAAAAGCTGAAACCATTTTTAAAAAAATTGGAATATAAATAAAAATTTGTTGGAGTATTTTCAAGTTTGGTGGAAATTTGTAAGAAATATCTATTGGAAAAAGATTATAGCAGAATTTTTTCGAAATTTGATTGATCTTCAAAAGATTTGTTCTATATGCAAATGTCTCGCAGGAACAAGATTCAATTTTTTCAGTAACCTAATTTCTTAAACCAAAAATTAAGAACAAAAACATCAACTTTTTGGGTAGTTTCATTTTTAAAAAAATCAAAAAAATTTTATCTGTACCTGAATCATTCAAATTCAGGAGGGGAGGGGGTAATCTTTTCAAAATTTTTGGGTTAAATACATAAGGCAAGATAAAGTCAATTTAAAATAATGGGAAAATAAGGGGAAAAATTTTGGGCCAACAGATTTCGAGAAATTTTGAAAATTGGATTGAATTTACTTCAATTTGCAGAATTAGCAATTAATGAATTGAAAAATGCATAAATAGTTCATAAATAAGAAAAGATAGTACAAAATATTGAATTTTGTGGAAATATTTTAAAATCACAATGAAATTAGAGAAAGGGTACTGTCGAAAATTATCACATTTTGTAAAATTACAAAATGGATATTTTCGAAAGGTAATATTTTTTCCATGGAAAACCCAGTTTTCATTTGATGAGCCATTTTCTCAGAAACTACTTGATCCCTAAAGTGATTTTTTTACCTGTTATTCAGGGGTATCCCAGCAATATTTAAATGAGATGGTTTGCAAAAATACCAACTTTATCACAAAACTGTCGTCAAAATTATTCAAATCAGTGTTCGATTACAGATGAAGTAAATTCAACAAAAAAAAAAAAAAAAAAAATGAAATCGGAAAAAATCCTTGTATGGAATTGAAAAGGAAGCACCTCTTAACATAATTTTTAAAAAAATAAAGAAAATCGGTCGAGCAGTCTCAGAGAAAATGGGACAAGAAGTGAAAACTGGATTTTCCATGAAAAAAATACTTGGGGCCCCTTTTCTATTTTCCTCAACTCCTATTTCATTGCAATTCTAAAATATTTCCACAAAATCCAAAATTTTGTAATATCTTTCCTTACCTCTGAACTGTATGCATTTTTCAATTCAAAATATTAATTTGCCAATTTCGTAAAAATTAAAGTGAATTCAATACAATTTTCAAAATTTTTCGTCTACTGGTCCAAATTTTTTTTTACATTACCTATTTAAAATATATTAAAATTAACCCTTTTCCCCACTGTATGCATTCAACCCAAAAATTTTGAAAAGACCTTTCCCCTCCTCTCCCCCCAAGAAATTCTGTCTATTTGAATCAGTGAAATCATGAATTTTGCTAAAAATCAGTAAATGTGACTCTGCCGTAAAGAAGGGACCTTGTGTAAAAAAAAAATCGATGTCTCATTTATTTTCACGTTTTTGATCCAAATGACATCAAATCTGGGCCAAACACATGAAAATGAAAACATCGATTTTTTTACATAAGGTCCCTTCTTTACGACAGGGTCACATCACAAATTACACCGAAAAATTCACAACTGTTGTCTCAAAAATTAAAGAAAAATCACTGCTTTTTTCACTTAATAATCGTTCACTACTTTGAAAAGGCAGATTTTCACCAAAGATCGATTCAAAAATTTGAAGAACTTTTTTTACGTTTTCGAAGAAGAAAAATATTTGTGACCCTGCCGTAAAGAAGGGGCCTTGAGTGAAAAAAATCGATGTCTCATTTTTCACGTTTTTGGTCCAAATGACACCAGGACCAGGACCAAACACATAAAAATTAAAACATCGATTTTTTTACACTAGGTCCCTTCTTTACGGCAGGGTCACATTTACTGCATTCTGTTAAAAATTTTTTTTTCATGAATTTCAAGATTTTTATTCAGTGACTTGAAAAATGGATCAGATTTTTTTTTAGTTACTAAACTAAATTCAGACTATTTTTCCATTTTTTTTTTGTTTTTTGTTGTTTTTTTTGCAACAGTCAAACCAACTGAAATGCTTTTTTAATGATTTTACGTAAAATATACTAAAAATTCGTGGTTCTTCAGAAGTAAATTTAAAATTGGATCGGGCTCTAATTAAACGTACAGCACTCAGGGGTAGTATTTCACCGATGTTTCCAAATTTTGACAAGTCTCGGCAAAAAAATGTCACTAAATTATCTCAAAAAATTGTAGAAAAAAATTGAAATTTTTCAGCAAATACATATAAAATTTACATCTCGATATTTTAAAATTTCAAATTGTTTGAAACGTGTTTTCCACTTCTTTTTTTTGTCAATATCAGTTATAGATTTACCAAAAATATTCAAATTTGTATCAAACCATTTTATGGTCATTTTACAAAAAAAAAATTCACCTTTCATCAACATTCAAAAAAACGTGTAAAACGCAGCATTCCGATACAGCAAACTTTTCAAATTACTAAATCAAAAACCTTGAAAACTATTCGCTGGCTTCGGATCAAAATCAACCTCATTCATTTCCAAAACCAAAAAAATTATATTCGTACCAAAAAGCACGAAATACGAAAATTATCTCTTCAAAATAAACAAAAAATACATGAAACTTGTTGCAAAACTTTTGCTAAAGCTGGAAAGAGAGGGATTAAAAAAACCTGATCGAGTAAATAGTAATTTAAATCTAAATCCGAAGTTCAATGCGGTATCCCAATCCGCATTACGATACCGGAGCACTGAGCTCCGCTGCGTTATATTTGCTCGGTCGGCCTGAACAGCGCAGCGAATATGGCAAGTTTCATCAATTCAAACCTTGAGAATCCATTTTTGCAACATTGGCATTCGCATACACAGGGTAAAAATAAAAGATACACCGGGTATACATTTGGAAATTAAATATTTTTCTCATTCGCATACACACCGATGGCGATTCGAGGTAGGCAATTTTCAGGCTGGAAAAATCATTCATAAAAAAAAGGAACAGCAGTCGTTTTACGCATCCAGAGAACGGAGAGGGTGGAAAAGGAGAAAAATCACATTCTCGTCCAGCGACCGAGCCAAAAGCGGATATTATATTCAAGCATCGTCGGCAGCTAACAATGTTTGGTGGAAACAGTCGATAATGAAGAGAAGCGCACACAGAAAAGCAGTACGAAAATGCTCTACGTAGCAGGTTAAAAAGAGACCGAAACAGAACCAAGTCGAAAACGTTGCATTAGGGCGGTAGGGAAAAGGAAAATACACCGCTGACGTCACGGATAACCAACTTTTTATACCAGCCTTTGAAATTACCCTTTTCATTTTGCTTTCCTCTTCTTCTTTCGTAGGTCTACGTACATAAAACTGATGCGTTAACCTACCGTTAAGAAAATTTTCCGGCATTTTTGCCGCGTATTCGTGCGTATTACGTGAGAACGTTAAACTCGAGTCCGCATAGAGTATAATTTCGTATCGTCATTAAAAAAAAAAAGTAAAATAATTGACGTCGAAAATGAAGGAAAAAATACGCCGGAGTAGGTCGATTTACGAGCCATTTGTTCGTACGTAGGAATGTCTTGAAAAAGCGCAGCTCGACTGGATTCACGTGTTTCATCAAATCCAACAATTCGATCAAGTTTGAAGCTTTTGCGAATAAAAAGCATCCGCAGAAGGTGGAATTCCACCACCGATGAGGTTCCTCGACACGAAGACAGTCGAATGGACGATAAAAATAGGCAGAAAATTAGCGTCGATTGCGATTTCTATGAAATTTTAATGGATCGAAAATACGTACAGAGGAATTTCGATGGAATCGATCCGCGAATTAATGGCGAGGAAAACGCTGCTGTTTCTTAACGAATGATACATTGGAAAATTATCGTTTTCAACATTTGATACCAAATCCGTTCATACCAAAACCATCTACGTTAAATTTTCTAAAAACTTTCACCAGCTGTCGAAAAAATTTCATGAAAGTTCTCAAGGTGGATTCGATTCCCTTTTGAACCCGTGTCTAAATTGAAAAAATTGATTGCGAAAATTTTCTCCAAATTGGGAACAAGGCAGAAAATATAACTTTGTTTGCAACGTTCAATTGCATGATTCAGAGTAGTAACGTTGAATAAATTGCATAACCGGCTGATGTTGATTTGTTAGGGGATCGATTAGGCAATTTTTTGACATCTCGAATGATTTATCGAATTCAATTATGCACAATACAGAAACAAATTATTTAAAATTGATCAAAATTAGAGAAAAATTGAATAATTTCAAATTACCGCGTGAACTTTTCCACCACATTTGAATTTTTAACGCGAGAAAAAAAAATTGAAAAAATTGTAAGATTTACATCTCAAACCATCGTTTCTTCCTACAAACTGCATCACATCCGTACATTTCTTTCTATTACCGAGCGAACGATGAAAACGCATATATAATCTCATAATTGCTAGTTTTTTGCCAAAATCTTTCCAACCATTGCATAAAACCGGATGCAAATTCTTACCAGCAACGGCGATAAAATAATATAAGACAGATTTGAAATACGAGCGGAACGTTCATAAGAATTTTTAGAAAACGACCCATTTCACAAAAGGGTAAAACCTCCTACGCATTAAAAATATTAATATCGCCCGACTGACTTTTTAAGAATGGATGATAACCTTCAATATTTTTGTCCTTATAATTTTGACGCCATATTTCGATATAGCCAACTCGAATATCCATCTCGACGTGAAAGTATTTTTCTTTCGTATAAAAAAATATCTCAACCGAAGATTTATTTTCAAAAGATGGATTTTTATTTGAACTTCAAGGGCAACCAAAGTTGGGTAAATTTTCACAACAGTTTATAATCTCAGATTCCAGCAGGATATTCACTAATGACGTAAAGTCTTATCATTTTCATGAAATTGTTGATTTCGAACGAAAAAAATTGCACTGATTTTTATACGTGGGTTTACTTTTTCATGAAAAAAAAAATGCTATTTCTGAATGAAGACAGAACGGAGAATACTGGTACATTGATTTGAAAAAAAAAGTCTCAAAAAGATGGGTGCAATGAGATATGTTTTAGAGCTTTCGCCCTTTTAACAAAGTGCATTATCATAAATTTGGTAAATTCAACTACAAATCAGGCATGCAAATTTCGAATAATCTATCCAAATTGTATTTATCAATAGAAACAAAGATCGTTGAATTAAATCATCGAAAGATAACACTTTTCCATGAATTCTATCGATGATATAAACCACTTCATGAGTACGTACTTGTATTACTCTACTACGTACAAATCATTGCAATAAAATCAATCAAAAAGAATCTCTGGGTAAGTATACAATCAGTATTAGCAAAATTTGGCTAAAGAATATGTAAAATAATGGGTAAAACAGTACCAAAATACAATCGGCAAAAGTGAATTTGCATTTGATAAAAACATCAATGATGGCCTATTTAAGTTGGTCAAAGCGACCGATATATTGTTTGGAAATTAGATCAGAAGTTAGATTATGCTTAAAAGTAATGATAAAAGTTTAAAACTTACAGAAATAGGATGAAAATGCGAATTAACTGCAGTCGTTGAGAAGTGCAACATAAGTTATCAAATTCACAACATTATCAACACAAACATTTTTGAAGACCCGAAAAATGAACACACACAACGAATACACAAATTTAAAACAACACTAAGAAAATAATCACATGGGAAACAACGATTGATATTTACGAATAAATAAATAAATAAATATAAACTTTAAAATTCAAAAAAAAAATTACGAAACTTCATTTATAATTATAACTTCCACTATGTATGGAAAAACACCTATTTTCTTCTTGTCATTAAGTATCGCCACTGATAAAAAATAAAATATTAGGATGCAGAATGGTCACTACGAAAATATTCAAAATCGAATTCTGTTTTTAATCAGAAATCGGTAGATGGCGTGGAGGTCGATTTTTTTTTGAAATCCAGCTTTTTTGAAATTACCGAGAAATACGAAAGTAATTACCTATTCAGCTGGTCGTGCTGTTGGGTGAACTCACTCATCACATGATTTCATTTTAACCAATCACATTACGTTTCTGTTACGGCCACAGATCAAATAATGTAGTAAGGACTTCAAAATTTTTATCAATTATCAATAATTATTTGTTATCAATTTTTTATGAATTATTGAATTTTTTCTCAATTTTAGACCTGAAAACGTAATATGTCAATATTTCTTGATTGAAGTTGCCTTTGCGATACTAAAATTGATTAAACCATGGCAAATTCACGTCTCGAAAAGCTTGGAACAATTTTTACGAGGTAAATATTCATTTCATCGAACTTTCACTCTACTGTAACTATGCCATACCGGCACTATCTTTAATTCACAATTTGCAATCACTGATGTACCTTTGTTTTGAAGGGTTACATCGCTGATGAAATGCGGTGCGATGAGTCCCAACGATAAACCTCTTTGGTACGATGTTTATCAAAGATTTCCTCCCATTGATGAACCATCATTTGCTCGACGAGTCCATATCAGAGAAGTTAAACCAATTTTATATCCAGAAGACCGTATTCGAGCGTAAGATGATCTTTATATTAAAAATGTTATTCCTTCTGTATTTTAATTACTTAAATTTCTCATTTGTAGTAAATTTCACCGAGGCAACTATGTACGAACACTGAAAATAGAAAGCTTAGGAGGAGGAGCAACGACGAGCGATATAACTCAGAAAGTAATTTCATTAACGGCTGATATAATGAAACAAGAACCAAATCTGAAAGAAGATGACGCAATTCAAAAAGCTGTCAGTAAACTTGTCGCAGAAGATGAATCTGAATCAGAAAAACCAAGATCCATGTTTAAACCTCAACATCGTAAAACTGCCAACTTAACTACTTCTGTCGATATGGTAAAATTTCCTCAACAAGTAGACTCTAGTACGCTTAAGAATATTGCTCAAAAAGATGTAGATGTTACTTCTAATCTCGTTGACCAAGAAGAAGAAATAGTAGAAAAATCGAGTTTTACGAGAAGTTCGATATTGAAAGATTTTCAAAAAGCTTCGAAATCGGTAGCTGATAAGAAAATGAGTACAGATGATAGTCCCGAAGAAAAATGATGTGTATATTTTATAGTTGCGTAGTTAAATAAAGTTATTTCACGTTTGTTCTATTTGAAAGTGTTTTTCGAAAATTAAATAATTGAAAGTCAACGCGTGTTAAGTTGATTTTTTTTTACATGCAACGAAAACAAATAAAGATAAAAAATGATGCAGTAGCATAAAAAAATTAAATAGTTTAGGAAACATAAATATCGAGTACGAATTAGCTAAGCAATATTAAATTAACGTACACTACTTAATTTAATTTTTGATACTACTTATTTCTAACTTGCACCAATATTGGAATAAATACTAACAATCAAGGTTATACAAAAATTTAAACATTTTATCGATATAAACTGCATAAAAACTTTACAGAAACAGAAATACGACCGGTCCACGTGTTCTTTTAATTAACGTCATCATTTTAAACTGTCTTATGATTTGAAATTTCCATTTTTTTTTTCTTAATAAAAAAGCTCTGTAAATTTGTTAAGCATTTGAAATAAAATATCTTAAAAACATATCTATCCTTTCTTTCTGATGTCTAACGGAAATAAAATATTCTTTTTTCGATAATTTTGTGAAAATTTACTATAAAATCATTCTCTTTAATATAATTTGAAAAACTAAATTTGATACGTTATGCGGACTCTGATTAATAAAAATATTTAGATAATATTGCTAAAAAATTTCGGACATCTAACTACAACATAAGCTCTGCTTTAAAGAACAATCCGATCAAAAAAACAATTAGGTACATTTTCTAATAAATTAATTTTATAAAAAAAATAATAAATTAAATATGAAATAAATAAATATAAAAAATAAATTAATTAAATACAAAAAAGATAATTTATTCTCACATTTAATAAATACCATTCATGCTTTTTTTCTTCACCAGGAATCATTATGAGGGCTGGATGTAGACGATGAACTCTTTCGCTCTGCTCCAGGAGCTGCGCTTCCTCTGAATACGTTCAAATTTTCTCGTTTCTTAAGTTCTGAAATTTATAAAACATAATTATTATTATTCTGCATAATATTATGTATTTACAAAATTTTAAAATTTTAGTTTACATACCAGAGATAAAGAGCATCATTTTTTTTCGTGCTCCAAGAGCAGTCACTCCTATTTCACGAAGATCAGCCTCTGTCAATGTTTGAAAGGTACTAAGATCTATTTCGTGTGATTTAAACAACTCTGAAAAAACAAAAAATTTAGCTATATTAAACCACTTACGAATTTTTATTCGTTGAATTCCAATCAATAGCACGTACGAATATATTTTTGTAACCCGAGAGATGCCAGTTGAGTAGGAAGATCGTAATAATTGGTGGAAGTAACAACATTGAATGTCGAACTGGCTGCAGCGTCGAGATAATTACTGGCAGAGAAATTGTGATTATTGCTTTCTAAGCAATCGTTAAATAGACTTTTAGTATTACTATGTATTTCTTCATCGGTATTCTAAAATTTTTTAAAAAAATAAAATGAAATATTGATTGTCTCGAGTTAAAATTAATGTAAATTTTAAAGATTCAAAAAGTACCGTTACTTCTTCCTTCTTTTGAGTTTGGTTTTGTAGCACTGATGAAGGACTAGATTGACTGAAACCGTATCCAGACCATGTGTGTGTAGGTACTCGTACTTGGGTTCGACTAGGCATTCCTTGCATAGCTGAAAATATTCGAAATATTTAGTTTATCATCAATTCATATTCGATAGTATAAACTATAATGAATAAATTATTTTTAATGTACCTTGAGCAGCTCTAATTCTTAGATTTTGTAAATCTGGTAAACCGGTATTTCCAATACTTCTCTCAAATCCTGGAGCTTTTCTATCATTGGTTATATCTACATAATATCAAATTGATTAAGAAAAATATTCTTTAAAATCATAATTTTTTCCTTTATATTATTTAATTACCTAATTTATTATCAATCAAACTGTGCGAGGGAGACGTAGTTCGCGGACTAGCAGCAGGACTCGATAATGAACTGGTGTTACTACTCAACGACGATTCTGCCGAAAAAAAGAAAATAAATTTAGATTCCAGGTAATCAATTATCTCATAATGATGGCAAAGTAACTTACGTAAACTCTCTCTAACATCGGGCAATGAAAGCGAATAAGGAAGACACATTGAGCTAAGTACATCACACGACGTCGAATTATTTTGAGGAATTTTGATAGCTGTACCCGTGTCGGGTAACGAACCGAAACTTGTGTCAGGGGTTGTATCTCTTCTGGGACGAGGGCTGCTTGTTGGTGTTTGAAATGATGTTCCAAGTACCGTGATGGGTGAAAAGAATGAAGGAAACAAAGGTGGTTGTTGCAGAGGGAATCCCATCCTATTATTTGCAATCGGTAAACTTGGTAGGCTATAATGGTTACCTGCAACTGATGTTAGAAAATAAATACATTAAGTGAATTGGTAAATGGTTAAGGATTATCAGGTAGAGTCAAATTTGTAGAATATGAATAGAAGAAGTGAAAGACGATGGATTTAAAAGTGCCATATGGTGCCATCAATTGTTATCTTAGATCATTTTCGTTGAATTACATATTTTAAAAATTATTTCAAATACAATAACATTAAAAACAAATCTTCTGAATTAGGTACGTATTCTCAAAAAATGATGACAAAACCAAAACATTTCGGGTTTTGGCTATCATTTTATCAAAATTTCTGATTTTGAAATTAAAAAAAAAAATATGAATCGAAATTCAAAAATCGACCAATAAAAATCGATTACTTATTGATAAAAAAAAACGATTCTGATTGGCTCTATCGAAAAAAACAATCTCTCATTGGTTGAATACTGGGATTCAAACGATAATCGATAATCAATTTCAGCAACGTGAAAAAAATTTTGAGTTTGATAAAAATGTTCAAATTTTGGTAAAATTTTATAAAAAATGGACGAAAAAAATCATACGAAAGGCAATTGAATGACTGGATGACAAAAGGGCCTAATTTTGAAACCGCTGTTTAGAGAAAAACGCATTTTAAGTTTTCGCAAGCTGATATCGTTTAAATGTTTTGATGAAATGATCTGGTTTTTTAAATATTGTGTTGCCCAAACATTCCTTTCAAGAAATATTCATTTGAATTCCGTTTTAGTAGCCATATGATTGAGTTATTAATGAAACGGTGAAGGGGGAGTTAGGCCCTTTTGTCATCCAACGACTTTAAAATCGGTTTTAACAGTTTGAAATTATGAAAATAAATTTTAAAAAGTTGACAAATATTTAATGAAATCGAATAACATCAAAAATGAGAGTTATTTTCATGATTTCGTACTGTTAGAACCAGTGTCAAAGTCGTCGGATGACAAAAGAGCCTTCCTCCTGCAGGTTTTTAACACAGGTAGGAAACTTTGGTGGTTGATTACAGACAATGTACGATAGGTAGCCCTATGGGACCAATTTTGATAAGTAGTATATCCATTCTAGTATCCATTTTCACGGTGGATGACAAAAGGGCCTAATTCGAGTTAGGCCCTTTTATCATCCAGTTACTCAATTTTAATCTTAACAGTGCTCTGTGTTCTTAAACTTCAGTTGAAATACCTTTCGTATGATATCGCTACGCGTGATTTGCTCGTTGGCATCATTTTGAGTAAGTTCTCAACAGACCTTATTGTCTTCTTAGGTACCGAATATATTTTAAAATTGTTTTAAATTCTGATATATTTACCAGCAAAGCTGTTAAGAAACGTTGGAACTGCTCCAGGAACTTTATAAGTTTTCGGAATATCCGCCTGAATTATTTTATCTTTCGATCCGGTTAATCTGCGACGTGCTTCGTATATATTGGCTGTAGAAGAATTCGTAACAGGTTAGTGATAATTTTTGACGACGTAGACAATCAAAAACAACGTACTTGCGTTTCTTTCTAAACCTTTGATAACAACAGAATATATGCTCTGTTTAGTTTTCTCTCTAATGGATATGTAAACGTCAAGAGATTGCATCAGTTCTTCCAACGTTGTCGTATTCAAGGATACCGCTTCCGGTAGCAAATCGAACATCAATACTAAAGGTAAAGATCCCTGAGACAGTAACGAAGCAATTAAACCATCTCTCCTAATTGGAAATAATTCCATAGCCAGGTAAACGGTAAACTCTTACCAACAGCATTTGTCTAGCAGCATACACATTATGAATCGAGCTACCGGTAATCGTAACGCTGCTCTTTTTCAAAGAAGGTGTGTACGGGTCACTTAGATCAGGAAACATCACTTGTACTCCTGTACGTTGCATTATAGTTTTCAAGTTTTGGTGATGAGCACCCAGAACCAAACTGTGATATTGCGGTGAAATCTCCAACATCATTTGAATTTTCACTTGGCTCTGAAAAATACAACGTTCAAATCACAATATCCTTACAAATCAGTCGAATGAAATAGGAAATCTTACAGCGAATTTCCCACACATTTGGGTTATCAATTGCATAGTTGCTTCTTTCACCAAGTAGACTTCCGATTCGCAACCTTTCACCATTACCAGAGTAGAATGAAGTTTGGCTCTGGTACGAAACATGACTTGCACGTGATACGTATCTTGCACCGAAACTACAAATGTTGACGTCTGATCGGGGTATTTCTGAATTGTTCCAACGTTCGGTAACTCGAAGCAAAATATCAAAGGTGTCAGCTCCTACAAAAATAAAAATCAATCGCAGGTTCGGAAAAATTTTCAACCTAGACTGACGTCACTTACTCGAACACGTGCTCTGGCTTTTTCAATGTTGACCATTTCCCCAGCTATGGAAACCTGATTACTTTTTTCTTCTTCGTTGTTTCTGTTCGAATCCGGAAAATGAATATGGCATTTGGTTTCTTCCATCACCTGTTTAATCCTCTGACCACCTTTGCCAATGATATGAGAATGATCTGTGTAACTAACGTCCAATTTCATCGTTACTCTGTTACCCTGCGAAACAAACTTTTGTTCAGAATTCATAGATTTTAATTCGTCAATAGGGTGGTTTAGTTATAGAAATATTACCCTGGTGTCAAGCACCGCCATGACTTTATCTTTGGCCGAATTCGCATCGCTCATTAAACCGGCTATTTTTATATGCGGATCTGTTGGATAAAATTCGTATTAGAAAAGCGCGTTGTTGGAATCTAGCTCGTTATATTCGATTTATACCTTTCTTAGATTTAGCTCCTATTTTTAAGCGACTAGGCCACAATATCAGAGTTTGCGTTTCTTTCATGATCTACACAAAATGAAATAGGCGTGATCAAAATTACGTAATTTCAACCCATAGACGTATTTTTACGTTTGAACATTTCGAATGCTTACTTTTTCAAAAAATTCTTGAGCCGATTTAGCGCATTCCAATTTTCCTAAAATATCGACGAAACATTCGATCATTCGAAATTCGAGTTTTTTCTTACCAGATTCCCAATAAAAAGGCAATTCTTACCCAATAACATGTTTTCGAGTTTCTTCCTATCCACCCTGAATCGAACTTTGTGAAGATCATCTGACGAATTGAGTCCCAATGACGTGGCCAAATCTTGTAATTCATCGCGATAATCACTGCTATAACAACTGCCTCTTTCGGTGCCTGTCGTACTGGCTTCCGAAATTTCGGACAACGTATCCGAAGCGGCATTCGAGCTCGGTCGCATTTCAAAATTCGAACAAATAAATTACAAATATTACACGAAAAATGCTGACTAATGTGACGTAAGAGTGTAATGCTGGCCAGGTCAGACTGAAGAATGTCACTGGTCAATGCAAGAATTGGTTGAAAAATGCTTATCTGTATTCCCCACTTTGGGTAAAAGTTGAAAGAATATCATGTGTAAATGATCAGTTTCAAATGCATGTATCCGATAGACACACCCGCTCTTCTTCCTTTCAATGATATATTCACTCCTTATCGTTTCAAGTTTGATTGTTGTGCTTTTGTTGTTGTATAAGAGTGAGGTAAATTATCAACATTGACGATTACCTATAGCAACTAGTTCTTCTCAAGTTTGCTAAATATTTTCCATAATTTATTACCGAATATGGTAACGATGTGTGCAGTAATAACGATCTGCATGAACGTTGTTGTTGATTTTTGTACACATCTCGTACGGTACCTATTTTTATTTTGCTTCTTTCGTGTACCCATATGAAACGTTTACACTATCGATGGTTTGTTGTGAAATGTAAATGTGACGAGTCGATTTAGCTGTATAGAAAAAAATTCAAAATCGTAATTCGATGAATATTCTATTTGGAGAAAAATAATATATTCTCATTTCAATTCGTACCTATCTATGGTTTTGTATCAAAATCATAACACGTATTGCAATAAATCTAACGATATTTTCGCAGGCGACTTTACATAAATTATTCGAAGGTGGTATGATGTTGGCGTAAGTTTAATATTTTGCTATAGGTTATTTTTTTTTTTTTGCTAAGCTTATCGTTTTTTCATTGGTGCTGTGCTTGTGTAGTCGTGTTTGTAAAGATAGATAATTTTTTGTGATTGGTGTGATCTAAAAATCTGCTATGGCCAAAATGATAGGTTTAGCGAAATGAGAATATGGGGATTTGATAAATTTTTTGAGCATTTGCCCACTTCTGAATTAATGATTGTATTTCTCAAACTGATGAGTGAGAATGAAATTCTATAACCTTTGGAATTATTTCAGAAGAATTTTTCAAATTGAAATAACTTGCATATCAATTTTTTCCTCGTGTAGGTAAAACCAGGGTTTCTTTTTAGTGGAGAAATGATACAAAATAAGAATCAAGCAAATTCTCCCTTTCTTATTTCCTAAATTTATTAGAGAAAAAAACAAGAACCGGTTTAATAATTGTCGATGTTTATTTTTCGTTTTTTTTGCTATTTTTTAAAAATTGAGTTGTAGTGTAAAAAATTTTCCATAATATTTTTGAGTCAAAATATCATTTTTTCTATATCTACCTGTTCTGCAGTCTTAATTTTTGAAAAATTGGTTTGATTTCGATTTAGTGATAATTAATATTGATGTGAAGAACTTTGCCAAAATCAGCTATTTTTGTGTGGCCAAAATTTTGTATCAATTGAAAAATTTTCCTGAATTTTTTGAAAAAAATTCAATAGATTTAATGCATTGGAATGAATTTATCTATTTCATATTTAAATTTTTTCATAAATTTCAGCACTGATTTAAACTCAGAAGGGAATAGGAATTTTTATGGAACTACATAAACATAATACATATCAGAGGGTCTGGGGGTCTGACCGTGTAAGAGGTGAATTTGGCTCCCGTTCTGATTTTCGATCTAACCCTCCCTCTCTCAAATGACGTTTCTTGTGGTAAAAAATTTTGGAAAATTTTTAACCCCCCCTCCCCCGTCAGCCCCTCTCTTTTGGAGCTGTGCCAAGTGTGCCATTTTATTGCATTATTTCCAAAAGAATTTTTAATTTGAAGGAAATTTTCTGTTCTTTGGTATAAAATTACGTCTCGTAGGGGTGTATTTGAGATGATTTTTTCATTATTTCGGGTGCATTCCTTCGTGATGAGGTTTTGGTCATTTGATTATGGAAAACCCCTCAATAACAAAAGTTTGGCCAATATATGGAAATATTCTGAAAACGTGTTGAAAAATTGTTTTGTTCTCTTTTTTTTTATGTAATAATTCATTCATTTTTTTTTCTTGAAAACATATGGTACTTTTTAGTTGAGACAAGAAAAGAAATTCCATGTTCTTCACCACGCCACGATTCGAAAATAATTTGAAATTACTGGTCACGTTTTGAAAAACCTCAATGAATGAGTAGTGACGAAATTTCAACGTTTGGAGTTCGTTTTCGAAAAAAAAATCCTCTCGCTTCATTCAGGCTGAAGACTTCGATATATTTCATCAAAATAATTTTATACTTACACCCTCATCAAATTTCATTTTATGAGGCAAACCAAAAAATTGCTGAGGGTTGTGTGTAATTTTTCATTTCTAAACTTTTTTCAACGAGGGAAAGAGGGATAAATGATAAATTATGAAAAAAATTGAAAATTTTTCAATCAAGAAAAATCCTAATTTTCATTTGCATAAATTGGTTTTTAAAACTTTTTTATTTCACTTCAAAATAGAATTTCTCCTTTTTCTTTTTATTTGACTTTGTTTTTCTTTTACCATTCAAGTTCTCAAGTTCATGTGGGGGGGGGGGGGGGTCAAAAATTTTCGGAATTGAATTTGAATTATTTTTTGTGGACGGAAAATACAATACATTAAAAAGTTGTATTTTTTGAAAAAAAAAACTGATGTACTTACCTTGCATTTCCATCAATTTATCCGTAAAATATATGAAAAACTTCGAGTACATTTTCTGGAAAATTAATAAAAAGCACAGAAAATCTATTCTGAAATATTTATTTAAACTTCTAAACTATGTTTTTTTTTTCGATCCACCTCCACCCTCAATGCCCAGTTGACCTCCCTCCCTCTCTTCGAGTAAGCGTTCTATTGGTAACATTAGTTAAGAAAATTTCGATTGAAATGCTATTAAAAATTTTACAAAAAATGTGAAAAATCCATATCTTTTTTCAGAAAAATCTGACCAAAAAATAAGATTATCAACTCGGAGTTTAAAATTTTGGAAAATTGTGCTCTAATCAATCAAATAGGTTATCAAAACATGAAGGTAATCACTAATCAGCGATTAAAGGTACCGAAGTTCATAAGGATAATTTTTGTGGGCTTTTCTACCGTGCAGAAAAATTCCAAAATTTTCTAAAGGCTCCAAAACGTCTTGAAACTGCATCTAATCGATTCGGAAAATAAAAAAAAGGTATATTCTAAATTTCAAAAATTTTTTGTCGATTAGATCAAATTTTCATATATTTTGCATAGCGATGAGTTGATTTTGAAATTTCAAAAATTCGCCAAAATTGGAAAAATGCACTTCAGCCCCTTAAATTTTAGATTTGGGAGTTATTTCACGACGTACTTTCAATGCATTTTTTTTTGGCTCAAAATTTTACTGCGGCTTGAAATACTCACCTCTTTTATTCTTCATAAAAAAGTAGTGAAAATGAGTATTTTTTTTTCAGCCTGTTGCACCCAATTTCAGAATCTAAAAAAATATATGAATGTATCAACTTCTGGAATTATTTTCCTTTTAAGTGTTATAATTTTTTTTCGAATCATTATAAAATACGAGTCTGTTCAATGGCTTTGCTAGGTTACATAAAGAAGATTTTTTTGCGAAAAAAAATCACTGTAAAATTTTGAAATAATCATGATAAAAGAAGTAACTCAAATTAATCAAACGAAAGCAAAAATTTTCACAGGTATATAAATTCTAAAATTTAATAATTTTTTTCAATATTTCGGTCCCTAAAGGGTGTCGAATCATTTTTCTCTGTCTGGCGTTTCGACTTTTATTAGCGAATTTTTCTCACATGATGCCCCCTTCCCTTTCCCCTTGCATCCAACAAATGCTTCTCAGTCTCGTATTACTTAATCAAGAGTACCTACTCGATTCGAAAAATACAATTGTCCACGAGATATAATTTTTTTTTATTCATGATTCGATTAATTATTCATTATACTGCGATTATACTTACTGGATTTTTTTTCTTCAAGAAGAAACTCGATGTCGAGAAAATTACACTCGATACCGACTACGTACGAGTAATAATAGTAAAAATGTTGATAAATTATTAGCGAAACTAGCATCACCTGGAGCAATTCACAGTACCCAACTCGAAAGCTTTCCATTATGGAAAAGTTTTCTATGTTTTAATTTATTTTTCGTCGTATATTGTGTTTTTACTAACGAAGGATATTTTTTAAAATTAAATACGCGACTGAAAGAAACATCCCAAACGAGATCAGCGATTTTTTTCCCAACCCGCGTTGCTTTCGTAAAACAAACGTATAAAAATTTCTCACACGTATCTTGGCGTTTACTCCTCTGCTAAAATAAAAAATTAAACTAAGGCAAAAAAAATGACGAAAATGAAAATTGGCACGTTTAGGTGAATTTCATCGTTAAATTACGTGCTTCGTTGAATATCATGTAATCGACCTAACCTTTAGTGTAAAAATTACCCAGAAAACGGAATTATTGCTGGTTACATTGTATAGGTATAGCTACTCGTATTTGTCACATAAACAAACAACAGAGCCGGAGTGCCGAATGCTGTTAGCAGGTACCTCTCTCAACGACGACGAGAGGTAATTTTTAATTAAAAATGCTCACAGTAAGAAAATGTTTTGAGCAGATGACGTTAAAGCTATTTCATCGAATTAGGTGAAAGTGAATATTTCAGCATGTTGCCCTTCCTGCGAGACTTTCCGGCGCGATTAATCTGTGTGTTTCTTGTTCCGCATTAAGAGCATTATAGCCGTATCTTTATTTATTTTTTAAAGCGTATCTATTGTAGATGGTAAAATACGAGGCGCGATTTAGCATCATGTGTATAAGAAGGTCTAGCCGCGACCGATTACACAACTTTGCCAGAGCGATGGCATTGTTGCACGGTGATGTGCGTCTTGTCAGCATTCACACAATTTAATGAGTAGATTATCAACGGCGATATCCAATTTTTTTTCCTCTATCCAGACGCTCCGGATTTGAAAACCTAATGACAAATTAGAAACCCAAGTTCAATTGTGCCTATGGAACTTGTTAGCAGAACTGCTAAAGTAGGCGGTATTAATTATTATAATTAAAGTATACGAGATGTTTAGAATTTTTCAACGATTAGAATACAATTAGAGTATTAACGCTGCCGGATGACGCGGTTTCACTTTCTCTAAGGTTCGTTTATGTGCTCTTTGTTATGATGAATTAGGATCAACGGGGAGGGAGGACCACGTGTGAAAATTTCCGAAAAAAAGTGTACATGTGGGATCTCGATGAAAATTTTTTTCATCTTTTTACGTCTGATAAAATCTAATCGTATAAAAAATATTATATTTGATCAGATGTATTCAGATGTACAGGGTGTGCCAAAAGTAAATTTATATTTTTTGAGGAAAATGGGATGAGATTTTCAACGTGATTTTGACCCAACATAGACCACAAAATCGTCTTCAATTATCAAAATTATTAGGAAAATTCATTAAATTCAATAATATCTTGACATAAAATTGGTACTTATTAATTGGTAGGTAGCCTTCAATAATTTTAAATTTTTGATATTTTTAACCAAATTCATTTCTTGTGTTTTTTTACGATAAATGAAAAAAAAAAAAAAAAAAATAGGTGTGAACTTAATTTTGGCACACCCTTGTAGATGTATCTAAAGATGATGTCTTACTGTAATTGAGATTATTGGTGCTTGAATTGGAATAGATATAATCAGAAGTGATCAGATATGCCTAATTTAATGCATAAAATTAACATTTTGGTGAAAAATTGACATTTCATTGAAAAAATTGGCATTTCTTTGAAAAATTCACATTCCATCGTAAAATTGCCATTTCATTAAAAATTTTTTTTTTCGAAAGACCATCATTTTTTTTTGAAAAGGCAACTATTTTTATGAAAAATTGATGGATATAGCCATTTCATTTAAATTTTAACTCTTTCAGAATTTCAGAAAATGTCAAGTTTTTGAATAGTGGGCAATTTCGTTGAAAAAGACTCTTGACATTGTAATAACTGTTAGGTGTTTAGAAAAATAATTTTTGACATTTTGACGTTCAAAAATGTAACACAAAAAATTTTTTTGACTCTTTTTATGTTAATTTTTAAAATACGAATCGTAAAATGTAATAAAAACTGCGGTTAATAAAATTAGATGCAATCACATAAAAGCAAATCTGATTATCACTTGAAAAAAATGCCAAATTAATATTTATTCTAACGATAAGTCTCTCCCTGTCACCCCTCCTCTCTTAATTATGAAAAAATATCGCTAAATTCATTCCATAAATTTTGATTTAGGTAGGTCTAAAAAAAAAATGCAAAACTAAAAATTTTCAAGTCTCATCCTCTTTACCCCAACCCTTCGTTGATTGGAAAAAAACGTTGTCAAAATTATATTTCACCCCCTCAAAAATACAGATTTTGATGTTTCACTCAGGATAATTGTAAAATTCAAATCTTCCCCAACCTTACTCCCTCTTCACGCCAACACTTCATTCCTTGGAGAAAAATATTGTCGAATTTGCATTCTATTGCTCCCTCAAAAATATCAATTTTGATGTATCATTCGAGAAAATTATGTGAAATCCCATTTTTTTTTTCAAGTCTCCCCTTTGCTCCTTTTCTTAACTCTTCATTCTGAAGAGAAAAATATTTCTAACTTAGTATTCTACGTCCTCAAAGATTTAGAGTTTGATATATTCATTCGAGAAAATTGCAAAATTGAAAACTTGATTATCAATTTACTTTCCAGATCCAACTCTCCCGTTTCCCTCATTGACCCCCAATGAAAAAATATGTGAGCCTTAGATAAAGAAACCACCCTTAGGTGTCAAAAATTGGTCTTTGAGCTGGCACTGATTTTGGGCCTTTCAAGAATCAGAGAAGAACCGCAACTCAAAACTAATTTTTCCCCAGGGTGGTTTTTATATTCAGATTCACATATTTTATGTTAATTTTTTTGGTAATAAGGAGGTCGACGTTGGGCAGGAGAGAAGACGAATCGAAAAAGTAAGATGATAATCGAGTTCAGCACCCTCGAATTAGTAGAAATCGATATGCTACCCGTAATTTTCATTTTTTCGTGCCTTTTTTCAAAATCGGGGGGGGGGGGGGGGGGGGGGGGTAGGAGAGCACCAAAAGGTCAACTCCAGAAAGTAGACAAATATTCGAACTTAGCGTCCTCAAAGTCTTAACAAACGACTCGCCACATGCTATTTTTAATTTTTTTGAAGGGGGAGGGGGTGTCATAGGTGCTGGATGAAAAAATTTAACTCATATTCGAACTCAAGGCCTTAAATTAATTTTGTTTATTCGTTTTTTTCATTTTTTAAAATTTTGACCAAAATAGGGGATTCCTGTGCTCCTTTGGGATGTTGAGATCCAATCTTGAAAAGTAATTGATTAAAAACCAATGTAATAAGGTCTCCTCACTTCAATTTTTTCAAATTTTACATCTCAAAAGTTCAACTTTGAGTTTTTCAAAATGTGATCATATGTTCTGACTCTCTATTTCAAAAAAAAATCCCAATCATTCCAAAAATTACAAGAGTCACAGTCACCCCCGGCCTCTGAATGTGTAGGATCAATATGCTGGTAATTTCTTTATCAGAGCATCGAGAAAGATTGGTAAAAAAATTTTGAGCTGACATGGAATGAGCCACCTAAAAAAAAATATTGCCAAATTTGAATTTTTCTCCTCGAAAATATAGATTAGGTACGATCTCCTTTTCACTTCAATTCCACATCCTTGAAAAAATAGGTTTCAAGTTTCAATATATTGTTTGAAAAATTTTTTAATTCAGAATAATTTTTACTCTTGCCCCTCACCTCATCCTTCCATTCTTAGTTTTTGAAGAGAAAAAAATTCCAAATTCGTGGGATTTTGATATATTATTCGAAAAAATCACAAAAATTTCCAAAGTCCCCCCCCCCACCTCTTACCTTGATATTTCATTTCTAAAATGAAAATATTGTGAAATTTGTATTTTCGTCCTGGAAAACACGGATTTCAATTTTTTTAAATTTTCGAATTTTGAATTTTTCAGGTTTTTCTTCTCTTTTTTTCTGAGAATTGTGAATTTTGAGGCTTTAGCTTCCGAAGGAGAAACTAGAAATTCGCTAAATTTGTCCTAAAATTTTATTTTTATTTCAATATACCAAAAAGCAAAAACTCAAAAAAATCCTAATTTGATCGAAATTATTGAGAACATTTTTTTTCATCCGCTCCGTATTTAAATAGGTACCTACCTATTATTTTAATACTCAATAATCATCAGATATGAAAATATGAAATATAATGAGAGATTCAACTAAATACGATTTTATCAAACTGGGTACATTACAAAGATCTGATCAGATTTCATTCAATTGGGACATTTCTGAGATTTAAAAAAAAATTATCCATCAGACATAAATGAATCTAAAAATTTTTACATAGCATATTGGACTTATATTTTTATTATTTTTTTCTTCCATAGGCACCGGATTGTGTAATTTCATCAAATAGAAAGAATGACGGTACATCGAATCCAATTGAAGAGTTAATGAATTTTACAGACGAATGTATACGTACGAAATTATTATTATACAACGATTACTCAAAAGCGGCAAATGAAAGAAATTAACTGACCTAGAATAAGTATCATTGATACTGAGAACATCGGCATCAACCGATGATGTAAGTAACGAATTACTTTTATTATGTAAATACAAATGGACATTATAAATCGGACATTACTGTACGAAAATTTAATTTGAATATTCTATTATTATTTTTTTCCTTCCAAAAGGGAATATCTAAACCTCGCAAATTGAATAATTAATTGACGCGATTATTGTGTCATTGCTGAAGTAATATTTCCTACTTTCAATGTGGTAACTCCATCTCTATAAATAAAAATTGGTACAATTTCGTAAAAAATATATCACTCTATATTAAAAATGAAAAAAAAAAAAATAATAAAAAAAATTACAAAAAAAAATGATTTCATCAAACAAGAGAGAAAAAAAACCTTATAAAATCTAGACACTTAGGATAAAAATTAAGTATAATTACACTGTACAGTAAATTAGTAATAATTGATTTTTAAATGCTTATAACGTAACATTTCTTTTATATTTTCAGGGTATTGTGAATATATAGTAAGATACGTATGTTGCATCACGGATGGGATTTTCTATTCATCTGCAAGCGCGCATCGTCCATTAAAAAAAAACCTCCTCAACAAGTGCATACTCTAATGAACTTAATATTCAGTGTGCGCATTCGAGCGAAACTGGTTTGTAATAGGATTTTTTTGGTATTTTTTTCAAGTTACTAAAATAACGATCGATTTGCAACCTTATTCGTGCGAAATTTCGTAATTCGACTCGAAACGTACCAGCGAAATACACATATGGCAACTTTGGTTCAACAGTACCTCTTCTATAGTCTCCTCTTTTTTTCAAGATTTTTTATTTATTTATACCGTTTATAGGTGGATTTTTGGTATCTGATTTGTTTGCTTTGGAATGGTTCCATAGGATAATCTTTTACAAAGAGGAGGCGAAGAGTTTTGAAATTTAGTAAGGACTCGCGGATCCGCTTGGCGAGAATGATGGTGATGGCGCTGGTACTCCGTATGAATCACCTGGTGCCGATGGAGCTGATCCTCCCGATGGTGGACCGTATTCTGAACTGATCGAGTTCGGGTATCCTTCTTGTTTCTGCGAATTGGAGAAAATGGTTAGTAAAGGTATGTGTTTTGATTATGAAATGGTCAAGTTTTATGTACTGATTATTTTTGAACTTGGAATGGTCGCGTGACGGTGCTAGGTGACCTTACAAGGTCGATGTGTATTCGGTTCGCTATCGTGAGCGAGTTTTAATAATTCATAGGCGTCTTAGAAATATATCTTGGCGTGAAATTTATACGGTCAAGAGGTATTTATAGTGTGTTTAGAAAGTTCTGAACTGTGGGGTCATTTTTGTACGGGATGGAGGTATCGAAGAAATTTCAGAGAGTTGAAGAAATCGAAATTGGGAAAATTTTTGATGCTTGAACTTTTTCATTTTTAAATTTTTTTAATTCAAATTTTCTCAAATTTTTTACCCTGTATTTTTTAATTTTTTACTTTCTACAATTCTAAGGAGATTCGAAAATTTTCAATGGGGTGTTGAAGAAAAATTATACTTGAAGCATAAAAAATTCCAGTGGAAAAGAGGTATTTAAATTGAGTTTGAAAATAGTGCAAATTGCGACGGTTCTTTTGAGACCAAATTTTTTTGAAATTATTCAGTATTTTTCAAGTTATTCCTCATAATTTTTTTCTAAATTGATGGTAAATTTACTTATCTCTTCCTGGAAGAAAATTGTTTTTAACCCACTGCAAGATGGAAAAAAAATTGTAAAACATGAAGTGATGGATTTTCAGTCATTTTACAATCTACAAATTTTTGTTCAATTTTTGTTTTTTCATTTTTAATTTTGTTGAATTTTTTTCATCTTGGTGTCCATGTCTCAAAAAAAATTAGAAATACGTGAAAAATTACGATATGGAAAAATTTCTATTTTGTGATGAATAGACGATAATTTTTTTGGAAGAAGAAACTTTTTCCTCATTTTTAAGAAATTATAGTAGGTACTTATCAAAGTATTAATTTGAAAAATGTTGAATCGATTTCAAAAATTTTAGTCTTAGAAGAACTGTCTTAATTTGTATGTACTATCTCTGCATTTAGCTTGAATTTTTTGATAAAAACCGCATTTTATGATTTTTTGGGTACCCTGCAGTTGAAACTGAAAAAATTTGAAATTTTTAGAATCTTTTCGATACAGCAACGTATGGAAGAGATTTGGTATTAGATTCTGAAGTAAAAATTTTTCGAATATCTACATTTGTTAGGATTTTTTAAGGAGTTCTAAAAAAATTATTGCTCAATATTCAGCGAAAAAATGATTTTTTTTCTGCAACGATATGTTAGTTCCATCATTGCTTATCTTCTCAAGCTCCGGCCATTTTTTTCAAAAATAAAAAAAAATTGGAAAATTTTGGCTTAGATTACTTTTATTGGATAAAATATTCGTTTTTGCATCATTTCTAGGACAATTTTTTTTCTTGATTTTTTTTCAAAATTTATCATTTTTTACTTACTAATATTTCAACGTATAATTTTTAAATATTTTTTCGTTTTGTAGGTATATTATGAAAACTTTTCAAACTTTCCCTTCTTCTTACCGTTGCATAAGAATTGCGTAATCAATAAAAGACCATAAAAATGGGTAAATTGTAATTTATGCGAAATAATTGCCTATCTTCATGGAAAAAATGGTGTAAATGGAAAAATGAGGTTCAAGATGAAAAATTGACCAAAAAAAAAGTCATTTTAAGTCAGAGAAAAATTGATTTTATTTTCTATTTTAGTTTTTTACGTTGAACCCCTCCCCTTTCCCCCTCAAAAATTGAAACCAGTAGGAAGTAACAGCTCCTTGATATTAAAAAATCTCAAGTTACAATGTTCCTTTCGCAATCTTTCAATGGGCAGATAGATGTTGAGAGGATTCTGAAACATCCTTTAAATATGTCCTGAAAACATCTTATCCCCTCCCCTAATGGTCATTTATTTACACCAGGAAATTATTCATTAACAAAAAGGGATAATGTTACAAGCTCTTAGATATTTTATCAGCATACCTATTTAATTTTCGTGTTCGAGATTCATCACTTATTAGCTCATCAAATTCAATGGATAATAAATTTTGAGGACGAGAATCATTCTGAAGATTTTTTAGTTTTGAAAAATCATCACAACGACAATTAAGTACAATGGATTCTGAAGACACTCACAACAAGATCGACTACTAGAAATCATTTATAGAAAAATGCTGGGATATTGAATGTGATCAGGGTATCTAACGGGTAGTGAAAGTAGTGAAAGTAGTGAAAAAGTAGTGATTTGAAAAACCGGTCATGCCGGTAGTGAAAAAGTAGTGAATTCAGACGAAAATTTGAAAAAAGTAGTGAAAAAATGAAAAAATTCCAAAGACGCGAAATTCAATCATAAGTTACGTTTAGTTGGTAGTCACTACTCACTAGCAGGGTGTCTACCGGTCGCAAAAGTCGCGTAAAAGTCGCAAATTTTTCCCAAATTACATTTTTATTGAAATGTCAGCTTTTTGAACACAATTTTCTAAAAATTTTCACCCTCGCTTCGCTCGGGCTCATAAATTAACATTAGTCGTTTTTAAATAACAAACCTTTCCCCCACTCCAGACAATTGAATATTTTGAAACGAAAAATGAATTATTTTGGGAGACTTGATAGCAAGCGCGATTGTAATTTTCAAAAAAAAAATTTTGAAAAAATTGATATTTTGTATCCATTTTCTGAAAAATTGGTAAAAAATCGTAGTTATTTTTTTTTGATTTCACTAGGATTTTTTGAAAATTTAGAGGGAGAAATCATTTGAAAATACATTTCTTTTTTGTTGTTGTTATACTATACTCTTTCCACGGTAAGAATAGCATGACGTCAGATTGGTCAGACCAACCGTTCTGCACAATACACAATTTTGGGAAGATCGGTGGGACCGACCTCTCTGACGTCATGCTATTCTTACCGTGGAAAGAGTATAAATTCTCAAAAAAAATTCGCCCTCGCTTCGCTCGGGCCAGATCACATCATTATCTATACCTAAACTTAGAGGCGGTGCAATGGAGGAATTGAGGAAGTAATTCCCTCAGCCAATTTCTAGTCGGAATTTTCGGAAAAATTAAAAAATTTGGCGAAATCTTGAAAATTTTATCAAATTAGGTCTTGTGGTATTTTGTAATGTGTTTACTTACGCTCTAAATCAGAATTTTTCCAAGACTTCGGCCACGCGTAGCACGGCCGTATTAAATTTTAACATTAAAAAATTTAAAAATAAACGAAAGCTACAAAAGTGATTTTTTTTCAGCCAGATTTATTAATTTTTTTTTTTGAAATTACTTTTCAAGTTTTTGTTACATTATTCTCTAAAAATTGTGTTATTTTCTCTCCATGATGTTGCTTCACATGTAGCCCTCCCATGATTTTTTCCCTGAATTTTAGGTTCAGAATCGGCGAAGTTTATCAGCGACTCCAGCCTGTGAAAAAAATGGGTATTTGCAAGGGAGGGACTAAAAAGTGCTTCAAATTCCCTTTAAAACGAGTATACGCAAGGGGGGGGGGCTTTGGGCAAAGATTTTTTCTGATTTAATTTTTTTTCTCTAAAAAAATTTTGATCGTTTTTTTTTTGTATGTTGGAAAGAGAGTCGATTTTTTTTTGGGGGGGGGGGTTAAAAATTGAAAATTTAAAAAAAAGGTAGTGGAAAAAGTAGTGAAAAAGTAGTGATTTTACAAAAAAAAAATCAGTTAGATACCCTGGTGATAAAAAACGAAGAAATCCGAGGTGAAAAAACGATCTTGAAATATCAAACAGAAAACAGAACGAAAATGAACTAGTTTGATCTGAATCAGTGATGGCATTATTCGTGTTTTGTTAGATTATGGTTATTTAAGGTACAAAAAAAAATTGCAGAAATACGAATTTTTGAAAATAATTCCACAAGTACATACAAAATTCTGACAGAATTTGGTTAACGATGAGGGGTCTCCTCGTATATCGAGAAATTTGTGAATATTTCGATTTTCAATTTTTAGTACAAGGCCTGGTTATTTTTGGAACATTATCGTACCTCGTAATCATTTAAAATGATTTCTTTGGTTTTAATCCTTATTTCCTTTTTTTAATCAACTGAAACCTCCAACCAGTTAAATTGTTTTGAGGTTTATTTTCCGACTTGATAATTAGAAGAAAATTTTAAGATATTAAATTAAAAAAAAAAAAAAGTGAAAATCAAATTCGGAAAAGGTGACGAAAATTTCTGGAACGTCTAAAAAAGGTTGCTGCTGAAATTTTTTTAAACTTGGCACGTTTTTGAAAAACAATTAGAATTATAGAAATTGTGAGGCGTTGTGCGATAAGATTCCTTAAGGTGAAAAAAATTGACATAAAATTTGCCTAATTCGCCTCTGGAACATTTTTTCATTTCGAATCAGGCAAATTCTGAATTCGATTTTTTTTCTCACCTTAAGGTCTCGTATCGCACAACGTCTCACAATTGAAAAAACAGAGCTGAAAAATGATTTTTGAATTGTTAGAATGTGCTGACCAGCCCCTAATTATTTTTTCCTCGGATAGGATTTTGACCATCCCAGTCCAAATTTATTCTAATTTGTCAACTTTTTTTTTCAACTTCTATAAAGCTAATTTTTTTCAAGTTTTCTTCAAATTTATAAAATTTTCCATCGGTAAATTTTTTAGACGTGTCTTAAATTTTCGTCAACTTTTCCGAATTCGATTTTCAATTTTTTTTTTCATTTTCATCTTTTAAATTTTTTTTACTTATTGAGCCGGAAGAAATTTTTTTAAAAAATAATTGAAATAACTTTTGATTCAAAGTTGGAAAAAAATCAAAATTATTGGAAAAAATTTTGTGTTGAAAGGAATTAAAACTAAGATTTAAAAAATTGAATTTCACATTTGGGAAAAAAATTTGAGTAATTAAAATGGTTTTATTAGTCGGTAGGCATCTCCTTAGGGATTAGAAAATTTTCCAACTTGGATTTTTTAAAATTTTTTACAACTTTATATTTTTTGAAAATTTTCCAACTCAATTTTTGTTTTTAATTATTATGAAACTTTTCTTCAACTTTTTCCAAAAATTTTGTGTTGAAAGGAATTAAAACCAAGATGAAAAAAAAATAAAAAATTTGAATTTCAAATTTTGGGAAAAAAATTTAATTAGAATGGTTTTAGTAGACATCTACTTGGGGACTAAAAAATTTCAACTTGAATTTTTTCAAATTTTTTACAACTTCATATTTTTTGAAAATTTTTCAACTTAATTTTTATTTTTAATTATTATGAAACTTTTCTTCAAATTTTTCCAAAAATTTTGTGTTGAAAGGAATTGAAACCAAGATTTAAAAAATAAAAAATTTGAATTTCACATTTGGGAAAAAAATGTAATTAAAATGGTTTTAGTAGGCATCTAATTAGGGATTAAAAAATTTTCTAACTTGAATTTTTTCAAATTTTTTGCAACTTGATATTTTTTGAAAATTTTCCAACTGAAATTTCGTTTTTAATAATTATAAAACTTTTCTTCAACTCTTTCCAATTTTGAATTTTTCAAAAAAAAAAAAAAGGTCAAAAAAGAAGAAAAATAAAGAGCAGATATACCGAAGTATTACCTAACTGATAGAAATCGTAATTTTTTTTGAACGAAGTAATGATGAAATTGAACACCAATGTAAAAAAAAACACAACAACGAACAAAAGTCGTCATTGGTTCCATCTTAATTCTACTCGATAAAATTTTCCACTTTCAGGTATTCCCTATGCCATCACTTTTTCAGACTTATCTGCTAAACAACGAGAAAATTCATCTTGAAAATTATACAGAAATGATCCCAGCCGGTTAATTATCCCTAATTCTAATCATTGCAGAAAACAAGAATTTATAAAACGACACTTCAGAAACCAACACCAACATTTATACGTATCGAGAAATGCAGTACTTCGTGAGAAACCGAAGAAAGTCCAGATGCATATCGATGTTTTACCAATTGCACGCGAGCATTCGTAAATGTGGTGGCACGATAATTTTTCGAAAATGACATTACAAATGCAACCAGCTATCTAAATACTAAACCAGATACAGCTTCTGGGTGTAAATCGTGTATCACTGAAAAACACGGCGATGCCGATACCTAAGGTTGAAAATTCCATCGAAATGTTGTGGAAGTGAGAAAGGAAAAGTGCAAATTCACGCTGCGAAGCTGTCTACTTGTATGTAGGATATGAATAGGGACAATGTTGCGTCACTCGTAGATACCTTCGTAAACGACAACGACATCGACATGACGCTGAGCTGGGAGTACTGAGCGATGTTTCTCCATACTCATCCGCTTCCTCATTAAATTTATCTATATTTTTGCTCCGCCGTGCGTTGGTAACAAGGCGAGATAAACAAGCTGGGTTAATTGTCTCAGCGATTAACCGTTTCTTTAAGACGTTAATCACCTTCCGTCACGCGGACTACGTTTTAAGGTCTGAAACGCGTCGTACGCTTAGGACCTGTCACTTTCATGTAATTCGACAGTAACACGGATCGTCTTACCTGAGTCTTGTATCGAATAAAGTATACTTCTGGTTTAGATGGCTGAGTCGGCGCCGGAGTCGGAATCGTGATCTCGGGAGCTTCATCTGGTTTCTTGACCAGCACATAAATCAACGTTTTCTGTTCCGGTGGCGGCGGCAAGTTCGGGATATCTGGCACTTGCGGTGGCGGCGGCGTCGGAGCTTTGATGAATACGATTTTGTAATGTTTCTGAGGCGGTGGCGGCGGAGCCTGGGGTCTCTTCGGAGCGTAATACGTGGGCTCCGGAGGTGGCACGTGGACGTACACGTGTTTATGAATCACCGGCGGCTGGGCTGGCTGAGGAGGGGGTCCGTATTGGGGCGCCGGGCCACCCCCGCCGCCCGTAATGAATGATCCCGTGTTACCGTTTCCGATCGGCGCTGCGTAGCTGTCTAATTGAATTCCACCCCCGTTGCCGCCGCCGTTGAATCCTCCGACTGGTAATTCCGGCCGGCCAAAGGCTATTCCCAACGAGCTGACGACCTGTAAGATACAATTGTTCGTGGTTAGTTGGCAATTTATCCGAGTCTTCGGGGACTATTAAAAATTTCATTTTAATTTTTCGCCCCGACGAGCTCGAGAACGTGGGCACCGTGACCAGGTTAGCGAGAAAAATTATTGTTGTTTTTAACTTTTTATTACCCTAAAGTTGCCCGAAGCTGTTTCTCGGCGAAAGAAATTTTTCTTCGGGTTATTTGGCTACGAACGACGCTTTCCAAATAGAAACAAAAACAAGATTGTTCGAAAGTTAAACTAAACCATGAATATAAAAATTTAATGTCGGTTTTGACTTAAATTCGGTTTCACGCTGAGGTGCCATCGCTTTTCGCAGATTTTCACCGGAATTTACGAATAAACTTGACAGAGAATTGGTGAACCGTAAATGTAAAGAAATCGACGACTTTTTTTCAAAAAAAAGAGCTTTTTTCGACTTAAACGTTGGATTGTAGTAAACGAAAAATTAATTGGTTTGAAAAATCTCCCTTTTATTTGACTCATTATGCATATTTTCGTTTTATTAAATTTTTCAACTGGTCTGTTATTTTTTTCTGTTTTTTTTTTTTTTTTTGTTTGTAGATTCCAACCCTTTTTAATCTTATTATTAAAATTTTTCAAATTCATATTGTTCCTAACTGAATGCGATGTTAATGCTGCGGTAATGTTACACATTATTTAATTACGTGCGACTTGTAATCTCTCCCTCTCTTTCTCTTACAAGGCGCATACCAGAAGAAAGCTAAAAACAAGATAATTAAATATTCTTATCATATTCATAAATCGATGGTTATAATCTATGCTCGTAATGTAACAAGTGCTTCGTGGTTCGTGCATAATGTAAAAAAAATTCTAATTCGTACCTAGAAGATCCTCCATATACATAGTCAGATGTTACGTTATGCTTCGATGTGAGGTCTTTGAATTTCATAAAAAAAAAAAGAAATTACTCGCAAAAGTGAATTATTTAGGCAATTTTTTCTAATTAAAATTATGTAAATAAAATCATCTCGGCTCGAATTTAAATTGAGTATTTGATTTTAATTTGGTAACGATATCTAATTATCAGATTAACATACAATGTCCGGTGAGAGTTTCATGGTTTAGTGCTGTAATATGAAGTGTTTTTTTTGCTCGAGAAATCGAATGTTGGTTTCGAAATCTGGAGGTAGAAACAGAAGTAAAATTTTCAATTAGTAAGAAATTTATACGGAGTTGGAAAAAGGGATTTTTTTATGTTGGTAATTGGCTCGGATAATGATGAGATGTCGAAGTGAAAACAAATTTATACGTTTGTTTGTGTTTTTGGTTTTGAATGATACGAGCGGACGAATGTCAATTTTCAGGACAAATCAGCGAAAGTAAATTCAACATTGTGTAGTTTAGTGATCTAAGTGACTGAAGAAGTTCGGTATGGAGAGTATTTGAAGTGTAGGTTAATTTTATGGATGTTTTATTCAATAGGAATGAAAAATTGGCATAGAAAATTATTTGAAAGCGAAGTACACGATTTTGGGTTTAATCGTGTATATTTAAAAATCTTTCAATTTTTGTTCATTTTTTTTTTTTAAAAAATCCAAAAACAAAAATTATGATTTTTTACGAAAAAAAAAGTGAAATCAGATTTAATGTTCTATGCAGTAAAAAAAAAAAAAAAAAAAAAAAGGCGATCGTAAGGTACGTTAGAAAAAAATCTGCGATTTGTGATGAAAAAAAAATTAAAATTCACCAAAGCGTGGAATTGTATTTTGCACATTTTATGAGATGAAGATTTTTGATAATCGTTAAAAAAGTCCACTAATGATGAAAAAGACTTTCAGATTTTTTCCAAATGTATTTATTTTTTAAAAATCAGCTGATCTATAATTCTCCCTCCAAAAAAATTGAATAAGTATTCTAAATAACTTAGCATCAATATTCAATATCTGATATGAAAAGATCAAAAATCGTTGTAATAAATATGCGTTAATTTAATTGACTGCCTATTGAAGGAAATTGCCGATATTCAAAGAGAATGATAAGAAAGACAGTTCCAAAAGGTTTAAAATAAGTTTCCCCCATTCAATTTCAAGGAAGAAATTGACCATTCAATTCAAGAAACCAATACTCAATCTGCTTACTTGTATTCAACATGATTTTTTTTTTAATTTTCATTCTGAGTCCTTTCAAAAGCACAGAATTAGTCTTATGAGCAATTTCAAAATAGATAGGTACTCGATATCACTAAAAATTATTTTTACATGAGTTTCGCAAAAATTATTTTAAGTGCCTTTGTAATATCCAATTTTTTTCACGTTCTAAAATTTATATTAAATTATGTAAAATATTCTTGTTGAAGATAAGTAGGTACTTTGAAAAGAGATCAAAATAAGTATCATAGATACGCATCATCAGAATTGCTTCAAAATATTGAAAACTATAAGTATGGACTTTTTTTGCTCATATTTTTTTTTATCGAAAATTAAATGAGAGAAAACTACTTTTATTTGTACGAACGAAGAAAAATTTGACTACATAAAACAGTTTTTCAATACTCGAGTAAAGTAATAAACATTTTTTTTTTTTGAAAAATTATGTAATAAAAATACAAAACTCGCAGTTTTTGAAACATTTGACGAAACTTTTTCAATTGAAAATTGAATTAACGAGTAAGTATTTTTAAGAAATGAAAAATTTATAAGGATGCAAAGTACATACAATTGCACTTGAAAAAATTGAAAATTTTTTGTAAAAATAAATTAATGTACTTTTTACCCTCGTTCAGGGTAAAGTCCTCAGATTATAAAAATGTTCAAACTTACTTTAGAGATGACTTAGCGGCTTGTGAAGAGACAAAACTTCATAACTTTTTACCAGAATATCAATATCTGCTCATTACAAGTTAGAAAAGTCAAGTTGCCAATTAGAAGTAAAAATTTAAGCACCAAGATATCAAGTTCAAAACTTTTTAAAAATCATATTTGGCGAAACTGAAAAGAAGTTACTTACTCAAAATCTTTAAGTATACAAAAAAATTTTTTTTTAATTAAAAAAAATTTTAAAAAAAATTGGAGTAAGTATAAAAAAAATAAAAAATATTTTTTAATTAAGAAAGAGATTGGAAAAGTATCTAAAAATGTTGCAGATGAATTTTAAAAATTGAATGGTCAAAACTTCACTGACATCTAAAAATGTCACATTTTTCAATATTTACCCCTCTCCCCTCCCTTTAAAGGCGCAAAACATTTGCATGTCAAAAGGTTCGAAAAACACCTTTTTTTTTGTTTTATAAACGTAACTTTTCAACAAAAAAAATTGTCATGAAAATGCCACTTTCTCTTAATAAAGTGAATTTTCATCATTGAATCAGTAAAAATAATGCAAATTCACTGATTGAAATCAGTTAATTTTGACTGATTTCAATCAGTAAATTAATTTTTACTCATTCAATGGTGAAAATTCACCAACTGAATCGGTAATTTTTCACTGATTGGCAGTAAAATTTCGCCGATTAACTGGCGGTTCAGTGGAATTTGACTGATGATCAGCGACTTGATTTTCTCTATTAAATAGAGAAAATAATGACCATTCAATTCTTAAAATTCATTTTCACTATTTTTTAGATATTTTTACAATCTATTTCTTGATTATAAAAATATTTTTACTTTTTAAAAACTTACTCCAATTTTTTTGAACAATTTAAAAAATTTTTTTTTTAAATTTTGTTTTTTTGTTGCAGCATAAACTTCAATAATTTAAATGGACCTGTTCTTGCAAAATACCGGGGCATAGTCAAGGGGGACCCCCTTGATGTCAAGAATTTTTGTGAAAAATTAAAAAATGCCTTTACATGTCCAATTTTTTCAAAGTTTAAATCGCTATTACATTGAAGTGCAAAAAAAGGCTCCTTTTCCCCCTTCCTCTTCCCTCAAAAATTTCTCGTTTTTCAAATCTCTGTACTTATTTTTTATCCACTCAAAAAAAAGCTTCCGCTAGTTCAGACCCCCACTTTCAGACAATTCTAGCTACGCCGCTGGCAAAATACTTGAATCTTTTGCTGTATATCCACAATTCCGCATCTTTACAAAATTCAATTGAAAATACCTAGAGTCGTGAAAAAATTATTCAAACGTTCCTACTTTTTTTCATCGCAGTTTTGACCTTTTTTTTTTCATTTCCAATCATTAGATTAGGATTAGTTTATAACCCATTGTCTCCCTAATTAATACATTAATAAAATCACTATTCGAATGCACGTGTGTAAGTTCCTCGTATATTTTCTTTTTACAGATCGAGCATCATGAAGAGAAATCGTCGTCCATAATTGATGGAAAATTTTATAATTGTTTTAATTCGCTCAGCACGACATCAACAAATCAAGCTAATGGGTAATGGATCAAAGAAAAAGGAAAACCGACATCCGGTATATTTGCAGGTAAGAAAAAAAAATCAAATCTCTACCTACATATTCAAATTACAAACTCTAAGCACAATATCAATCCAGATCTATAAACCTTTTGGTCAGCACGTTTACCCGGTAACCCAATAGCAGCAAAAAAATAGCTCCACCCGCAAACCTGATTTTAAATCCACACTTCTTCCGTATGGCTGGCGTGATGCCTATTACTAAACCTAGTCGAGCAATTAAACCAGACGACTAATTAATGTCAAACTAGCTCTAAAACATAGTCCATAATGAAGAAGTTAATCAAGTTTGCCAATATCCAAATCGTGATTCGTTTTGGCATTTTTAATGCTAAAAAAAACACCGAAATTATCATAATCAATTTATACGATTGGCAATATAAAATATGCGGCTATCTGAGCTAAAAATTATACCAAATAGTTGTATTTCGTAATCGAAACGCATTCCTGTGTCCCGATCTATTCGCTTTGGCGCTGTTTTATTCCTCCTACGAACTGGTTTCCAAAACTATTGGCGATTCGTTTGTTATTGTTTAATTACCATTTGATCGAGATACCAATATTCCAGCTGGAGGAATTCCCATCTGGGTATTTCGCAATACGATTGTGCTACTTTGGAAAAAAAATTATCGTTAGCTATGTAACCAGCCCACCCACGTAATTGCAAAAAAAAAAGTACAAAATACACGGGTTTATGGGAACTCGATGGTTTTTGATTAAATTAATCGTGGAGAAAGTTTATAATTTTTCGTATTTTATTTCCGCAATGATAAGTTTTTATGGTGGAAGCTTATGTTAGGTTTATCAAAAAGAGCCTATTTTATCCAAGATGGTGAAATTCTTGCGGGGTAAAAAAAGTCACTCGAGTGTGAAAGCTTTTTTAGTAGAAGTTCTCGTGACTCGCGAACGTAATGCTTCGTTATTTGATATCTGAAAAATTAAGACGATGGAAGAGCTCCAAAAAAGAACGTATTCTACGCGAATTTTTCCAACAAAATGGAAACATTTATCATTACTTTGTATACGCCGACGCCGCAGCGATGGCGACGACAACCTCGGTAATTTCGTCTTATCCGCGAATAAAAACGTTGATATTATCTCGAGACTTTCTACGCGTCAAAAATTTCGCTTTCCGATGGATTATGAAATGGTTTGTGGAAAAGACCAAGACCAAGGTACCTGGAGACAACTCTAATTATATTTTAATTCACCTATATTTCCTGTAAATGAATTCCTCTTCCTTTCCTCCCCCCTTCGTCGATCGTATTTATATAAAATTGCATTCTACGTCCAGAGATAGGGAAACAACTCCGTACTATTTTGGTCTCCGGCTGACGCAACATGACCCGTATTATTTAGATGGTCTTTTAAAAGATTTCGCATTTTTATTTCAGAGATGTGGGGAAACTTATACACGGCTACATTTACGTACGTGGGTTTAATGCGAAATTTTCCTCAAAGAAAAATGTTCGAATTTCAGACCACTCATGTCCGGCGTGGCGCTTCGACGGTGCCCATAAATAACGTTTTAAGTTTTTTTTTTTAATGCGTTGTAAACGTAGCGAATGTTGGAATTTGGCCAAGTTATTTTTCAAAATGAAAATATCAACTGAGTAAATAACAAATTTTCGGGGCGGTTTTTATCCTTTTGTTTATGTACGTAGATGAAGCTCGACGGGTTCCCGATGGCGGCCTTTTATTCGAGTATTTGTTGCTGTTGTAACGTTTTATGGACGTGGTAAATTTTAATTAGTGGCGTAAATTAATGGATGTTATCGTCGTCGTCGCGGAAAACGATGAATAGATTTGCCGAATAGCGGAACCATTAATTATGAGTAAAAAATTGAGTTATCGGTGTTTAAGGAGTATTCAGCGATTTTCAACGGAAGTGGGAAGTATTAAAATGAAGAATGAGATGGTTCGATGTTTTGGAGATGAATTCAGCTAAAAATTGGTACCCAAGATTTTTTTTTGTAAAAACGAGAAATTCCTGGTGAAATACCTTCGTTAGATTTTAGGTACCTTATCTCAAAATTTGAATTGCCAGTTTTGATTTTGAATACCACAATGAAAATTTGAGGTTTGAAATTTCAAAAAATTCGAGTAGAAAATTTTTTCAACGGAAAATTGCTGTAGAAAATATGAAATTTGAAATAATTTTTCTTTTTAACCCTTTTAGTGTCACTAAGTAAAATGTGCTTCTCTAGACTGGAAAAATCATAGAAATACCAATTTTCAGGTTCAAAAAATTTTTAATTAAAATTTTTTGAATTATTGAATTTGAATTCTTGGAAGAGTCCAAATTTTTGAATTGATAGGCACATGGTGTCTATTGGAATAAAAAAACAGGAAAAATCAGAAAATTTGTAAAATTTTAAGAATTTTATTACAAAGAGGAAGAATTTTGAGTATTTTCTTCTTTTCTTTAATTTTTCAATTGTTGAATAAGAAGAGGCTCTTTTTTTTTTTTTTTTTAACAAATTGGAACTGAAAGAAATGGCAATTGAGTTCAGAAAATAGCAAAAATTTCTATTTTTTAAATCCAGAAAATATTACGAGTGAAAATTTTTAAGTTGTATCTGTACCTAGTGCTCGAGTTCAAAGGCCACTCATTAATCAGTTTATTCTAGAACAAAATGGGTAACTCAGTTTGTAAAGTTCCCAAGGTCCATTCAGTCAAAACGTCAGTCTACAAAATCGAAAAACTTGAGTGAAAAATAAATCGAGATTTTCAAAGTAGGTCAAGAAATCCGGGGAAAAAAAAGCGAAGTCGAGAAAATTATAAGAACGAAAATTTTAAGCACGAAAAAAGAAAAAAAAAGTGTAAACTTGAGTAAAAACCTAAAGATGAGAAATTTTACTTTCTTTGTCAATTTAAAAACAGAAAAAAATTACAAGAAAGAATTCACTCTCGCTTTGTAAACTTCCCTCCTTAATTAGTTCAGGAGAAAGGGATTAAAGACAGCTTAGCCGTTTCAGCTGAAATGAAAATTTAAATGTTGAAAAATGAATTATTTTGTTTCAGAAAATCGTAATTTTTCAATTTTCAGTGCTCACTTTGCGAGAAAGGTGGAATTAGTGGGTCGTGCAAATTCAATATTTCAAAAGTCTCTTAATTTCCGTTCATTACCTTTTTTTTTTTCAATGAAAACTAATTTTTGTATATTTCAAACAGAAAATTATTTTTGAAAATCTGTGGCATACATTTTCCAACAAGTTTGAATGTTTTACAGCTCGGAACGTTTTCTCTCTTTCTGATTCCTTGCGTATGCATTAAATTTTATGTTCGGTGGCGTTAATTTTTTTGAAAATTGAAAATGAAAAATCTTTTTTTTAATGTAAGGCTGGCTACGTGGCTACGTCACTAGAAGGGCGTTCAGATTGCAGAAAAGGAACTGAAGCAAACTGCATCCTTAAATTTAACAAAATCACATCTCGCGTTGCATAAATTAGGTTCAGAAAGTTGATGTGGGTAATTTTTGCTAAAAAAATTTGGAAAAATTACAGAATCGTAAAAATTTGAAATAAAAATTACATTTTTTGTTTGAGAAAAATTGTGTAAAGAGTATGGCCGGAAAAGGGATGAATTCGGCGCCACCTCCGATTTTCACTCTTACCCCTTTAAGTGGTGCTCCTTGATGTAAAAACATTCCAGAGAAATTTTTGATCCCCGAACCTTCTATTCTCCCTTTCGGAGATATGGCTATTTTATTGGCTGATTTTCAAGAATTTTCAATTTCAACAAAAGTGAATGTTCTGCTCTTTGGCATAAAGTTACATCTGGTGGAGGTGTATTAGTCATAATTTTTTCAAAAATTTTGGTGCATTTTTTCATGTTTTTTCGGCTATCTAAAGTTTTCTATCTTATAACACACCATGTAATCGAAGAGCGACCACCCTGGAAAAATTACTAAAAAATGTGTTTTTTCATGCAGAATTTCGCTGTGCATTCGGTTTTGGCCGATTTTTTGAACTAAGGGCCGAAAATTGCAAAAAACCATAAAGAAACGTTGTAATTTTAGCAGATTTTTCGAATTTCGAGCGTTTTATACAGGAAAAAAATGGCCATATGAAAAAACCAATACCATATTCGTGTTCAGCGGATCAAAATACCCCTTTTAGCGAGCGTTTTACTTGAATTTTCAAAATTTATTTTTTCACTGATTTTTCATGGTAAAAAAGCTGAAAAAAGGTGAATTTCGAGACCTCGAGTAAACCAATCGCGAAGAGTGATCTTGACCTCAGGGAGAAATAAATGATTTTTGATGAGTGCAAGGAACTGAAGACCATTGGCGTCGGAACTTCTTTTTGGGGTGGGGGGCACAAAGTGAGAAATAAAACTTATCAGAAATATTTTTGGGAGAAGGTCCAAAAAGCAGGATTCTTTTGCTCTACTGTCCCAAACAATTCATAATAATTGCGATTTTGTTTCGATCGAACTAATTTTTTTAAAAATTGTTTTTTAAATCCCCCCCCCCCCCCCCAAAAAAAAAAAATCTGTACAATCTTTCATTTTTTAATGCTTTGAAAATCCTTATCTGATGTGATTTGGAGAGGGATACTTGGCAGAATTTGGAGGAATATAATTACCCCTTGTACCCCACTTTCCTACATCACTGCTGAAGACGACTGTATATTGATTTTATGAATCGATATTTAACTGCCAAAAAATTACTACTTAGATTTTCATTATTGATTTAAGCAAAATTTCGTTTTTAGATGTTGGAAAAAAATTGAATAATTTGAAATATAGATTTTCGCAAATCAATATTTTAAATTCGATCATCAATTTCATCGACGTTGATTGGTTGAAAAATTTTTGGTAGTGAAGTATTGATTCATAAATTCAAGGTTTTAATGAAATATATGTGACCCTACCGGAAAGAAGGGGCCTTGTGAAAAAAAAAATGATCTCTCATTTTTCTCGTTTTTGGTCCAAATGACACTTAATCTGGACCAAAAACATGAAAATAAAGACATCGATTTTTTCTACATAAGGTCCCTTCTTTCCGGCAAGGTTACATGTAAAAAATTAAAAAAAAATTGAAAATGAAATAGTAATTGATTCTCAAAAATTAATACTTAAACAATTTGATTCTATGTTCCTATTAGTCATATTTTTTTTTTGAAATTCCGATTATTAGAAAATTTTCGTTGCTAAAACATTGTTGTAAACTTACTTCGATGGCACAATATTTAGTTTACTGAATACTGAATAGTGACCAGTTATTGGTAACTGAATTATAGGTATCTATCTATAGAATTTTGAATATTTTTAGCTTTGATTCATCAAATTGATGCCAGATTCGGAATAAGTACATACTTACTGATTTATTCTTTAAAAAAATTGGTCGAAAATTCAACGAACTGATATTTTTATTTGATATCACATCGATTAAGATAAAATAATTTTTTTTATTTTTGAAAAATTAGATCAATGTCAAATTTTAGAAAAATTGAATTACTCGAAATTAATATTTCAACGTTGTCGAAAACCCAAAATAACACCAAACAGTTTCTTCAAAAAAAACATTAAAAACCACTTCGAATCTTTTTTTACTTGTAAATTGCATAAAAAATGCATCTATGATTCCGGTTTCCAAGCTCGTGATTTTTTAATCAAGATACATCGATCGAATCGTGCATAGGAAATGCATCGAATAGCTATCAGAGTCAACAAGTCTGGCTGGCGCACCAGAAGCTGCAGCATAAAGGTATACTATATTACGGTAGCACGATTACATCGTGTAATCGATTAGACAAGGTGTTGAAAACCCCACTCGCCGTCTTAATTATCTTTAAATCAAATAAGAAGGCTCTACTCTGCATAGCAACTTTTATCCTGAAACTCTGGAGTTATGCCAATCCTAATTGATAATTTTTTTTCATCTCGTTAAGTCTTCGTTGAGAAGCATACCTGTTGATATAATTAATTGCTAATTCGATTGTACGTAATACTAATTGGTATAAAAGTTGTCATTTAATGATACCGAGTTGCACTGCCGACTATCGTCGCATACAGACGATACAATTTAATCCCATGTGAAATTATCATACCTACTTATCTATGCCTACAAACTATTAAAGATAATTGTTGTCGAGTTCGCGTTTAATTATTTTATAATTCTAATCGTCGAGCTCGTACACAAAACGAGTTATAATTTCTCGAGAAATTCTTCGAAAAATACCAACTTTTCTTCGAATTGTTAAGTACATTCGACCATTTAGAAATGAAACGAGTCGTCTGAATGATGGGAAAATTAAATCTAATAATTTCGAATTATCGGAGTACCTGCTCAATGGTTAAGAGCAAGTGAACGTATACAAATAGAATCGCCTGAGATATAGAATACGTTCTTGCATCGTACTTTTATATGCCTCCGAGGTAGCATAAGTACGTTATTCAAACTATAAAAAGACGATGACCGATCGAAAAATAATCTCGGAAAGTGAAGTAGAGGTAGTGAAATTTTAAGTATTGTGAAAGCGCGACAAGGCGTAATTGAATGAGAAAAAAAAGTTTTAAAATGGTACGCTTCCAAGAGATCCAACGAACGAGGTTGCTAAATTGGAAAATTCGATTTTCACTTGTTCTGAAAATTTCATTAATAGATTTTTTCACTTCGTGAAACGAACGCATGCTGTAAATTTGAACACAATTCGATGGTCGTTGGTTTAAATTACTCGGAAAAATTGTGTTTCATGGTTATTTTTTTCTCGTTGTTTTTAATATTGGAAGTGGTCGTATGATCAGTTTTGAATTAGGTATCAGAAAATTTAATATTTGTACGAGAAAGTTTATTTTAGGCTTTGTAGGTAGAATTTCGTTCAGTGGGAGGGAGATGGGAAGATTTTCATGTGAATGTGGAAGAAAATAAGAACATGTTGTATAATTGTATAAGTAAATATTAAATTTGAGCATTTCGTGAATTTAAGATCTCTCAAGCTTATATGATTAGATTATTTTTTCTTTCATGTACTCAAATTGATACAGTTTTTTTGTTGTTGTTTTTCTGACTTCTAAACGCGATTGAAACCGCCTAATCTTCTCTGTATATCAATTTGGTTTTTATTTCAGGCCCATTTATTTTAATTTTTGAAAAAAATTCCTATTATTTTTTGTTTTGCAAAAAATTAAAAATTGAAAATTTTTCTTTCCTGGTACCTATTTCATTTTTAGTATTTTATTTCATTTCAAAAATTAGCCTTCAAAAATCAATGTGTCTAACGTAGTTGAAAAAATGCTAAAATTTCAGTTTGATGGCTTTTATTTTCAAAATTTCTTGCTCTAGCATTTCAGTAATACGTATTTCTCAACAAAAAGATTAAATAACATCGATTTGAAGTGTGAGGGAGTTAAGTAATGAATTATCGAAACATTTAAAATTTTCAGTCCGAGATGGAAAATTTTTACTCTCGTAGATTGGTGGAAATCCTGATCGCAGAAAAACAGTCGAAATTCCAACACGGTAATAAATGAATGATAAAAATTTTTCTGAAAATCAGTGAAATTCTTTGAAAAATTAGCAAAAATCCACTGAAAATCAAAAGAATTTTGCTGAGTTTGATGTAATTTCCTAATTTCAACTTTATTTCTGTTATACTTTTTTCTAATTCAAAACAGAGAGTACTTGATTTGATTGATTTCTTGAAATTTTCGAAGTGCCTTCTCGATGAAAATTGTCGAAAAATCACTGGAAAACAGTCGGAATGCAACACAATAAATCAGTGAAAAAATTTCACTGAAAGCAAACAGTGAAAAAAATTGTTGAAAAATCAGTGAAAATTCACTGAAAAATCAGTGAAATTTCTGAAATTTGCTGGAAAATCAGTGAAATTTCTTTGAAAAATTGGTGAAAATCTGCTGAAAATCAAAGAATTTTGCTGATTTTTTTTTGCTATAATTTTGACCTCGTTTCTGTAACTTTTCACTGATTTAAAAAAGAGAAAGTTGATTTATTCGATTTTTGAAAAAATTTTAAATAGGTACCTTCTCATTTATGAATTGGTGAAAATTGTCAAAAATTACTGGAAAACAGTCAGAATTGCAACACAGTAATAAATCACTGAATTAATTTCGCTGAAGGCAAACACTGAGAAAAATTGTTGGAAAATCAGTGAAAATTCACTGAAAAGTTGGTAAAATTTCTGAAATTTGTTGAAAAATCAGTGAAATTTCTTTGAAAAACCATCAGCGAAAATCTGCTGAATATCATTATCAAAGAATTTTGCTAACTTTCCCTGTGTTTGCAATTCTGACTTATTTTCAAATGATTTTTCACTGATTCGAAATGAGAGAGTCGATATAATTTTGATTTAAAATATACTTGTGGAGTTTTCTTTTACTTTGATTTTTTTTTTCTATGATGAATTATTTTGTATGAGAAGAGGGGGAGAGGAGAAATTTTAGAATTGAATTGAGTCATGTTTATTGGTTAGAAAGCAAGTTTCTAAACATTTATAAAAGGTAGTAATTTTTGGATTTTTGAAAAAAAAATCGTCTCACACAATGAAAATCTGTTGAAAAATATTAAAAACCGCAAAAATCTGCGTTTTGGTCTCACTCTGTGGATCAGAAATGAGATCAGAAGGGAGAGGAGGGACGAAGATAAACCAAAGTTGAATTATTGCAGGATGAAGTTGAAAATTTTTGACCAAAGTTGAATTTTGTACAATTTCTCTGATTTATAGTATAACTTTTACCATTTTTTCGGACTCAGAACAAAAATTTCTGAGAAAAAGGTCATCAATTAATTTATTAATTTTCTAAATGTAACATAGCTAAAATTTTTCAGGCTAAAAATGTAATTTCGCGATTATGGTTGAGATAGAGATTATGTTCTCTGCTCCTTCCACTACCACTCCCTTTCCCATTAGTTCAATTCCTTGAATTCAAATGCCTACTATGCCTATAATCAAATATTTAATTTCGAATAAAATTTTTTTGCATTAAATATCGTTTTCAAAAAATTTTCAACATTTTTTGATACTTTTTTGCTCAAATCTCATTTTTTTTCCCTCAAATTTCTAATGTCTTCCTTTGGATAAATTTTGGCTTCAATTTCACTGTGTGGGTTGATTCTTTTTTTTTAATAATTATAGGTGATTGTGATTATTATGCAATGTAAATTATTAGCTTTGTATGATAATTGTGCAATTTTATTACAATTTTAATCTAAATTTTTTGTACCTTTTCAAAAATTAATTCCTTGGAAATGACATATTTAATTCTCAAAAATACAAAAAATAGTATGATTGAAGTCAACATTTTAGGAACGTATTTAAAAGTAATGAAAGTCATATTTGAAATAAATGTCCCAAAAAATCATGAAATTTGAAATAAAACTTATGCCATTAAAATTTAAATAAGTCTAAAAAATCGTAAAATCAGAAATGAAAATCATTAAAGTAACCAGATGTGACCCTGCCGTAAAGAAAAGACCTTATGTAAAAAAATCCAATGTTTTTATTTTTATGTGTTTGGTCCAGATTTGATGTCATTTGGATCAAAAACTTGAAAAAATGAGACATCGATTTTTTTTACACTAGGTCCCTTCTTTTCGGCAGGGTCACAGATAATTTAGCGTGCATAATGAATATAATTAATAAAATTTTCAATGATTTTCTTTTTCATCTCTTCGTCCCAAAGTATTCTCATCTTTTTTCCAACTTGAAAATAAATTCAACTTTTTTTTCGTTTGTCCAACGGTAACACTGATTTCGTTTCATTTTCGTCGTATTGGTGGTTTTGAAAAAGAAACCAAAAAATTCTGAACAGCAATCCAATCGCCATCGTGTATCAGGAAATGTTACAAATGTTGGGTTAGGGTCTAAATAAGGCACTTTACCTAATTTTTTCATAATTTTATTGATTTTTTTGAAAATCGATTGAAAACAGTTTCGAGAAATTTTTTGTTTAAAAGAAAATTTTACAATTTTTCAAATACTTTTTTCGACTTTTTACATGATTGCTTAATACCTTTCAAAATTTATGTTGTCACAATTACGAATTTAAAAAATTGTAATTCTATTTTTTGCCCAAAATCAAATAAAAATTATCACAGAATTTTTCTCGAAAAATATTTCAGGATCGAAATCGAAATTTGAAGTCCTTCCTCGAACATTCCCCATCGAAAACAGGAAAAACATATTCGACCCCGAAAACCATTCATTTCTCAATTCTCACAGCTCCTTAACTCTGAAAAATAATTTCAAACGTTGATATTTGAACTCAATTCAAAAGCACTCGAAACCGAATCACACGGACCTTTGTACTCTATAAAAACTTCGATCTCCACTTCCAAGTATACCTTTAATACGTAAAAAATCCGGATATAAATTTACAAAAGCCTGCACAATAGCTTTTCGAGTAAATAACCATCGAATAAGTACCCCGAGTTAAAAAAAGCCATAAACATAAATCAGTGTGTAAATAAATACCGGCTTACCAATATCAAAGTCCTCATATCGAATCCGAGGCTTTTAAAATCAACGGTGGACGAAACAAAAAAACTCGTGAGCACGCGAAACTGATCCACAAAAATAATATTATACAAAAAAACACCTCGATTCGGATGATCTACCGGCTTAAAAATTATAATATACGAGAAAATAAAGGTGAAAACGTATCTAAATGCAGCGAAAACAGGTAGAATGTCTCTACCGTAAACCGCGGTTTGGTCCAGTTATGTTATCAAACGTCTTAACACTTACACCACTGTATTGATCCGGTTCACTCGGACAGTACCGTTCTGTTTATACTATTAAAAAATATTTCACTTTCACATCTTTTATATATATATGGACAGCTTGCCTCCCACTATTTATACCTCGTGTACGATTTTTTTCCACATATTCTTCATTTAGGTGTAATTTTTTTTCACCCATTGTGGGTAAGCTGTTGAGGGCAACGCATAACGGAATATTTGCGCCATCAATTTAACCTGATTTCAGTTTCGGGGCGCCCACCATCGCTAATTAAAAGTCGTTTTGCAGTTTTCATTGTATCAATGGGTGCGAATTTTATACAAGGTCGTTTGCCTTATCGTAGGTCGCGTGAAAATTATTTTCGTATTAAGGGTTCAGCAGTCGACGATATTGGAAATACATTCGTAGGGTTTGATCATCTGCTAGGTTGGGTGGCAAGGAGCTGAAGAGGGGTGGATGGAAATGTTATGTAATGGAGGTCGATTTTTATACGTGGATTTTTTCGCGTATTTTTTTTTAGCTTGGAATTTTTCATAAGTTAGATTAATCGTTGTGTATCATTTTCGAGTATTTTTTTTTTATATTTCCAGTGAAATATTCGTACTCATATTGTACGTGTTCTTTTAGATGTGAAAAATACTAATGATGATACCTTCTGGCATTTTGAAAATAACTGAAACGAAATGAGGTCGAAAAAAGGGCTTGAATACGAAATTCTTTTTTAATGTTTACGGTCGGATGAAAAAAATTCCAAATTTCGAATACCTCGTTTTTTTTTTGTTTTTTTTTTTTGAAAATAGGTAGATAGTTTGCCATATTTATGAAAAATATTGAAAAAAATAGGCATTTGGTGTAGGCGTTGAATAGCTCGTCTCAAATTAATGGGGTTTTCCTTCTTCTCGTCAACATGATAATGATGCAATCGAAAGTAAAAAGTCGTGTTCGTTTTGGTTTGGTTTTCAAATTATGTATTAAATACAGTTTTATAATATGAATTCTACTTTCAGTTTTAATTATATAAATGGCGGTTGGCTTGTCAACAATGTAGCGTTGTGATAAAGCGAATAATATGTCGTTATGTAAGACACTCGTGAATTAGTTTATTGAAATAATATCATCTTTGGATGTTCCGTTTAGTGGCTTGCCAATTTTAGATAACCTTAATCCGATCAGTATTTTAATTGGCGGTTTAATTTCTTTATTCGATTCGAGTGGCTGGGTAATGATTTAATTGGTGTTTAGAGATGCCAAATGTGTAGCGAGGTGATTTTTTTGCATCCAGGGTTTGAAATGGTTGAAATGCATTATGCATTTTGATTGATTGAAAATACGTAATATGTGACCTTGCCGGAAAGAAGGGTCTTAGTGTGTAAAAAAATGAATTTTTTTTTTGGTCATCCCACTTTAACAAAAATATTGAAAAAGGGATCAGAAAACCACAAAAAAAAATTTTTCATTTCGTTCCATCTCAAGACCCTTCTTTTGGGCATGGTGACAATTCTAAATTTTGGCCAAGATTTTAATTTAAAAATGAAAAATTATTTAAATTCTTACTTCGATATCCCAACTTACCTTTTCATTTAACCGGAAGATGATCCTATTTGAGAACCCTGCCGGAAAGAAGGGCCTTAGTGTAAAAAAAAAAAATGAAAAAAATTTTTCGGTCACCCCACTTCAACAAAAATATTGAAAAAGGGATCAAAAACATTACAAAAATTTTTTTCATTTTTTTTTTACCTCAAGACCCTTCTTTCCTTCTTTTGGGCAGGGTGACAATTCTAAATTTTGAATAAAATTTTGATTTAAAAAATAAAAAATAATTTGAATTCTCACTTCCACATCCCAACTTACCTTTTCATTTAACCGGAAGATGATTTGAGAAAGATTTTCCCTCTTCAAAATGTCACCGACTTACTGAACCTTGAAAAAAAAAACCAACTTGGCAACAACCTGTCGTACGTCTCGTTCATTCCAGATGACAGGAGAAAATTCTCTATGTGATTTCATGATTGTCCGAGTGTCTAGTGACCGTTTAAGGTTCATTTTCAAACGAACACTCGACTTATAATCACAACGATCGCGTACTCGAGCCAGAGAAACCGCAGACTGGAACGTTGTTTTTATTTTTAATTGATTTAGTTCATTTATTAAGTAGGCTGAAAATGGCAATATTTGAAGGTCAATGTGAGAAGAAATTGTGTGTAGATTTACGCGAATATGATTCTTTCTCTGTTGAACCGCAGTCGCGACGTTGTAATTTGATATTTGGACGAGTGCGTAGAATTACAGAAACGTAACCTGTTTGTAAATGATTCGTTTGAATAATTGGCATCCAATTACGATCACCGCAGTGGCCAGACAAAATTGACATGAGGTGAACTTGACCTTGTGTAGGAATAAGGCGAATATGGATTTGAAATAGTTTAATGCTTTTCGTTCTATATATCACATCGAACAATAAATAAGCTTAAATATACGTTGAAGAGAGATTTTTTAAGTGGGGTTTGGGATTAATTCGTCGTTGGTAGGGTGACTGCTGATGTTGATTTGTTGCCATCGTCTGAAATTTGAAAAAAAAAAAAGAAATTAGTGGGATTTTAGTGGACTTGTTGAGTGCATTGGATACGATTTTTTTGACGGTTGTGGTGAAATCGAAAGTAGATACATAAAATATTTCAAAGAACTATATCGCCTGTAATAGTTGATAAAATCAGGGGAAACCATCTCGACCTCCTTGATTTTTCAAAAATTCACATTTTCTAGATACGACCTCCAAGTCCAAATTTTGGAATTTTCACCCATTTTCCAGAAAATTGATTTTTTTTTTCAAATTATATATTTTGTATAATTAAATGAGCATATTGAATTGAATCGAATTATTGCTTTTGAATAAAACGGTTTTTTTTAATTTTTGGATTTTTAAAAGTTGAAGTCAACATTTGAAAAAAAAAGTTGAAAAATACGTGTCTATCGGTATTACCAAACACAAATTAATCGTTTAATAAAATGCCCGAAATTCAGGGGTGCCGTGATCACCCTAAGTCAGTGACGAGTACTTCTCAAATTTTCCAAGCATACCCCTCCCCCCCACCATTTTCACTTTATTCATAATTTTTTTTCAAGCTTACTTTTTTGATCAATTTTTTTTTATTTTTTAGAAATATTTCGTTCCTTTTTTTAAAAATTAAATGATATTTGGAAAATTACTCTATTTTTCTGTATTTTTTTGTCGAGCCGAAGACCTTTCAGTCTTGATTGAAATGAATGTAAAAATTTTTAAAAATTTTCAAAAAATGATATTTTAACTTCCTACGGGTTTTTTTAGTCAATTTTTTCGAAAAATATGACCTTGATCGGTCCAATTGTTTGAATATTTTCACCCCAAAATTAAGGATTTGAAAAAAGGTATAGCAGGTTTTTTTTCGTCAGAAATGCGATGCCATTTTTTGAATCACTTTTTTAATTCTGTTAAGAGGGGGTTTAAAAATTTGAAATCTGTTGGAAATTTCAATTCGTCGTTCAATTTTGAAAAAAGAGATTTTGAATTTTCCGAGGTATCCAAAGTAGACATGAAAAAAAAAGAAAACAACTCGAGCCAGATTTTGTGAAACAAAAATTTCAACTTGATTTTGAGGTCTTGAAGCAAATATCATTGAAAATGGTACATTCAGTACAACTTGCATTTCTCAACTTTTCAGTGGTTCCCAAAATGTCAAAAGGTAATGGAAAACTTCGAAAAATTATTTTTTTGACTTTTTCAATTTTCAATGGAATGAGGGGGGGGGGGGAGAGGAAGGTTGGCGACATGATTTTCATCTATGACCAGAGATATATGCAAATAGAATGAGAGAAAAAAATTACAAGGTTTAATCGATAGAGGGTTGGTTTTTGTTTTTACTACAAATATCAACTTCTCAATGCGAACCCGTCAGAAAGAACCCCCTTTGTGTAAAAAAAATCTATGTATTTTTTTGCAAGGATTCTCAAAATTGCCGTGAAATAACCGATTACGTGAAATCACATTTCTTCCAACTGTACAGATTTGAAAACACATGAAAAAATGTAGGCTGGATCATCCTGTATTCATAAGAATGAAAATCAACCCTCAACATCAATCAAACCGGATGTAATTATTTTCATTCAGTTCTGGAAATTTCAAAAAATCTCAATTTTTTGGTCAAATTGTAAAAATATTGTGAACAGTGATCGATCCTCAACCTAAAAAATTTGGAGTAAAGTGAAATTTGTTTCTGTCCAACACAGCAATGATTTCAAAAAAAAAATCGCAATCTTTGAATTCTGATTTTTTTTTTTTGGGGGGGGGGGGTTAAAAATTGACTAAAAAAACTCAAATTTCTACTGAAGTTTTTTTGAGTCATTTTTCATGTCTGATGATCCATCAAAATTTGAAGTTGATTGGTATAGCGCCTTAATAGAAGATCTTTCAAGTACATTCGAACCTTAGTAGATAAATAGATAATTTTTTGATCAGAATTAAATAAGAAAGGCACAAAATGGAAAATTGATGAATTTTTGAAAAATTGCCACTTCAGACCCGTCCAATTTTGTCCAAAAATAGCCAATTACCCAAAAAATCACCTCTCACTAAATTCATTCAAATATTATAAATTATGACAGTACCTATCTCAAAAAAAATTAGGGAGTGGGAGTGACTATGAAAATTTTCAAAATTGTCAACTTTAAGGATAATTTGAAATCAAAGATGAGTCGAAGATGATTTATGAGAAAAGGAAAGGACAAAAATTTGACATCAATTTTTTCGTCTCGAAAGTATAATTTTCCCCCTTGAAAGAAATCCATAAAAATCATTCATTTTCGTAATTTTTTCGATTCAACATTGAAAACAAGCTGCTCCTTTGCACCTTCCTTCTCAACATTTAGTCTAAGCCTGCTTTAAAATTTGAAATTAAATCTAATTTTTCCGAAACACAAAGCAAAATTGCAAATACCCCAAAAATACTTCCAATCGCCAAGTAAAAATACTCTTTATAAATCAATATCGAATCACATACCTTTCAAAATCTCCTCTTTGGGTAAACTAGGATACACTGGATACGCAGTCGTTCGAGCTGGTGCGGGGACAGCTCTCAAAACCGTCCTTTTGGGGCCGGCAGATTGCGATTTCGAAACAATCGTTTCAGTACTGGTCACCACATTGTTAATCTTCGACGATTCCAAATCATTTTTCAAATTATTGCTGTTATCCGAAGCAACGTGTTCTTTTTTTTCAACATTTTCCGATCCAGCAGCAGCTAAATCGTTGGCCGACGACGTATAAAATTTATTCGGTTCTTGATTAGAATTTGGGTAGGATGCGACGTACCAAGGAGAAGGTTGAAATTTCGGCAAAGGTAACGATTGCTGGGGAGAATTAAACGATGGAATTTGATTCGATTGGTACGTATATTGAGGCTCATTGGATTGTTGGATTTTTGGCGCAGGCGTCGATGGTAATTCTGGCTGGTTGCCGGAGGCAAATTGACGAATAGCGTTGGGATCCTGGATAGCGTAGGTGCTGGCTGGAGGTTGTTTGTATTCGTAGGTTATCTCGTTTTTGCCTGGATCAGCAGATTGGGCTGGTAAAGCTGGGTATTGGTATTGATATTGGGTTTGAGTTGGTGGATTTTGAGCTGGTGCCGAATTTGATGGCTGAGATTGAGTCGAGGGAAAGTTGAAAGGGAATTGAAAAGCAGGTGGGAAGGCTGGAAACTGAGGAAGAGCAGGGATTTGCAATTTTGCTGGACTTGGAATCTCTGCTGGAATCTCGTTGGGTTGTTTTTGAACTGTCAATGATGGAAAACTAGGAGGAAATTGATCAGCGCTGGGTAAATTCTGAAAATTGATTGGATATTGAGGATAATACTGTGAAGGCAAGGATGGTAGAGCTGGTTGAGGAGCTGGAGTCGAATAAGACGAGACGAAAAGTGGTTTTCTTGGCACCAGGTATGGATTATAAGGACCATAAGTTGGATAAGTTACAGGAGTTGTTTCGGTATATGGCTCCTGAGTCGTCGTCGAAGTCGTTCCCCATCCCAATAAGTTTTTCTTCTTATGGACAATGCTGCTGCCCAAACTAGCCACGTATCTGAACGGTTTGAGTTTTTTATCTTTCAAGTATTTCAGATATTCGATGATTTTCAAAAGTTTTGATTTCTCTTTTGGTTTAGCCAACTCGATGGTATTTTTAAAACTTTCCAACGAATCTTCCGAAATCAAATCAACGTAAGGCAATACAGCACTAAGATCCATCTCCTGCAAACTGCCTTCTTCTGGAAGAAACGTCGACAACTTGTTGATCAAATCCAATTGCTGGATTTGTTCCTGACTCAGCTGCGTCGTCTGTCCTTCCAAATTATTCGATTCGTTGGGTACGTTTTGTAAATAAACAGGTGGTCCTTGAATGGGGTCAATTTGAATACCGGTATATTTTCGAACGTTTAAAATTGGCGAATACCCAGATATTTTTGGCTCTTTGGTTTCCGGCGAACTTCCCCATGAAAATAGGGTTGCTTCGCAGCTCACAGCTGCGTACAAGACGATCAAACCGATGACTAGATGGTTCATGGTGAACGTTTGTTTCGAGATTGAATCCTGTAAACGATAAAATTATTAGAATGGTGATCTTCGATGACCCTGGTATAGCATAATTTCGAAAAATATATCGATCCGTGCAAACGTTGCATGTGCATATTTCATCTCGATACCGAACGATAATAAAGTCTTAGGTAGATTAAATAACCAGGCCTTTCTGACCCGTCTTTAAAGTTCACGTGTAATTCTATCAGTTAAATGCAATTCATTTATGAAAGCTTTATTAGATAATCGAACCCGTTGACTTTATTTAATGTCCAAGATATGCCTCCGCGCAACATATTGTCGATAAATGTTAATGTGAGAAAGTTTTTGCCCCTTTTAATGATGAAATGACGTTACTTATGCGACCATCGTCAGCAACCACGATGACTGATTGTAATTAATTTATCGGTTTTAAAATGCAGCCTGCATAAAATACGATGAAAGAAATGCATATCTAAACAGCCGCATATCGGTCGAAAGAAAAACAACTTATTAGGAAACCTTTATTGGCGTATAAAATGTCATAAAATCTTTCGTTCATTTCTGATTTGAATTCAAACGAGCGAATGGACACTCGTAATGGTGGATTTTATCGTGTTATCGATGCTTAAAATAACCAATTTCGTCGTATTTATTGTCAAATTAATCGCAGATGGTATCGAACCTCGAATCGAGTTTATTAACGAACCAGATTTCCACCTGACAATTTTTATATTAGAGAAATGAATCGAAATCATAGACGTAATTCTAAATCTGAAAATAAGTAGATCGAAATTAGTATGAAATAGCCCTGGTTTTCTCATCACAGGTCACAATTTTTGAAAAATTGATTTTTTTCGTATAAAAATCTGGAGAGTTTCGTAAAATATTTCGTCATTCATAAATTTCAAAAATTGAAAATTTATTGTTAAAAAAATTGTAAATGATTAAATTTAAGACTTCTCAATTTTTGAGATTATTTTCTTGATGTATTTTAATTTTCGAAGCTTGAAAAATTGATAATAGATTATTTTTCTCATAACAACTCCCCCCCCCCCTCCTAGTGACTTAGAGACGCCAAATTTTGAAAATTCCATGTTTTTCTCTTGAATAGAATTTCCCTTAAATCGATGGGTCTAAAGGAGGTACCTAAGAAGGTAGTGATTATTTTATCCTTCGATAAAAAAGCTTGTAGAGTGAGAGTAATTTTTTTCCAAGGTTTCAAAAAGTCCATTGAAGAGGCCGAAATTTTCAAAAATGGAAGAAAATAATACGTAATGTTTTGATGAGTCGTTTGTTACGATGTCGAAGGTACTAAGTTCGAACTTCCACTAAATTCTCGATTTGACGCCCAGTTATTTTTACCTCAAAATTTGAATCAAAATTTTTAGAAAGTTTCAACAACTTCTGACACATTATTTGCAATATTTTCGAAGATGCTGAGATTAAATTTCAATTCAATTTTGAGATTTTACCTTTTCAGACTCTAGCACCCTTCCATTTAATTTTCAACTTGAGGCTGTAGGATGGAATTTAATGTTGCAGTAGGAAGTATTGCAGAATTTCTTTCTCAAGCACACGCATCCCAACTTTTTTTGAGTTTTCATTTGCAGGGATAGAAAGATCAAAGTCTGAATTTATGAAAAGTTCAAATTAAGTACTTCAACTTTGAATTTTTTCAATTCTTTGAATGAGCCTTTTTTTAAAGGAGTATCCGATTTAAAAATTTTCCCATCAGTGATTTTTAAAAATTTGAATTCTTTTTACTAAGCAGAAATTCCAAATATGAAAAATTTTTCAACTGAGAAAAAAAAATCGAAGGAAAATTTCAAAATTATTGGAAAGAATAAAATTGTAACGTTGAAAGAAATTTTCATGAATTACAAACTTGTAAACAATTTGAAGAAATTGAAGTCATAATAAATAATTTTTATTTTTAGAATGTTTTTCAACTAAAAATTTTTTCAACTTTTTTAACTTCATATTTTTCAAAATTTCTTTCAGCATGATGATTGGAAGAAAAATTTTGAAAATATGACTCCGGTAAAAATAATTTAAACATCAAAGTTGGTCTTTTGAAAAAAACTGAAGTTTATTTGCTGTTGGGAAAATTTTTTAAATCGGATATTATTTCAGTAAAAATTTAGAATGAAAGAAACTGAAAAAATTTACGAGTTGAAAAAAGTTGAACTTTGAATAAATTTGAACTTGCTGAAATATCATTTGCGTAAAAATTATTCTACGGGCCAGTCATTGAGTTAGTTTGGTTTTTTCAATTGTTTTCTATCAAAAATTAAATTTTTTCGATTAATTTACAAAAAAAAAAAAGTCAACATTTTTAACACTTGATTCATCTTTATAATCAACAATAATGTCAACACAATTAAATTCAATTTCATACAAAAACTACAACAGTGTTTCTGATGTGCTTAGTAACTGAAGACTTCACGTTCTCGAAGTGGCACAAAATCAGTCGAAAAAATTATTTCGACATGAGCGAGTTAAAAATACATTTTTTGCCTTTCAACTATAACTTTTCATAAAAATTTCGCCAGTTTGAAACAATCTGATGATTTATACCTTTTCAAATCACTAAAATAAATTTTTAAGAAAATTAGTAAATTTTCTCTGATCTTTTAGTCTAAAATCACTGATTTCTTAATCAACGCTTTCTTTTTCAAAAACGCAGATTTTCATCAAATTTGACTGATTCAGATTTAAAAAGTAATTTTATTGATTGTTTGTTCCAAAAATCCCAGCACAATTTGTCTTTTTTTTTTTTGCCAAAATCTACATAAATATCTAAGACTACGTCACTGAATCAACAAATAAGTTCAGTTTTTTTTCAGTAAATATTGGCACATTTCCATTTTTTCTCCAATTCAGTTCTTCATGTACATAATTTCTGAATGAATCGAAGTGACAATTAAAAAGCGTTGAATTTTAATAATCGACCAATAATTCATACCATTGAGGATAAAAATTTCACATTTTTAAAAATTCAACGCGGTACATTTGTTCGTAAAATTATTACACTACTTGGAAACTGAAAACCTCGACCAGAAACGTTTCAATAAAATTTACAACAGGTTAAAACCCCATTTTCTTGAAAAAATGCCAGCTCCTGTACCATTTTGGCAACCGAAACACCGTCGAATAAAATATCACAAGACGTAAAATACACGAAGAATGTAAAAATTACACCGCGAAGAAAAATTATCTTATTGTTATTTCACAAAAGCTCCACTTGATTTGTAAACAGCACCAACGAAAAATAAGAAAAACTTACCTAAATCAAATCTCCGAATAGCATTAGAAGTAACAACACAACTGAACCATTCACTATTGAAAACTGTCCTGTACGATGCTACCGGTAATTTTATTTATGCCTTTGCAGAAAAGGATAAGGATATTTTGGAAATGTGGTAATTTGGAATCCTCCACAAGTCGAGGTTAACCAATTAACGTAATTCTTAAGGGTTGAACCGGTAATTAGTTCCGTTAAGCGAAGGTAAAATGAAAGTCAAGGCGACGTAAGAATTCGCTAAAAAGGATTTAAAATTTAAACTAGCATGGTATGTAAAGATGAATTTTTAATGTGTTGTCGATGATGAAATTGCCTGTGGTTTGACTCAAGTGGATAGTACACAAGTGCAAATACATAGGTACCTAAGTACATCTGCTGGTTGACTTGTATTTTTTAGATCCTCATGAAAATTAATCAGCTCGGATGTTTGAATTTACGCAGCGTGTGGTGGAAATGAGGAGGAAGTATATAGATGCGCGAGAAGAAAAAATAATAAAGTAATTAAGGCTTATTAATGGTTTGAAAAATTTTTGTGCGGTGTGTGTTGAGAATAATTATTGTATGGCCCGGTAGCGAAAGTGATGCAGAGAGTTGATGCGCAATCATGAATTGTTTGCCAATTTAACAATTTTTTTTGATTAATTAGCGTTTGTTTTGAGATAAGTGTAGAGAAGATACTGCCGGACGGGGTGGTAAAGAAATGGACTGCTTACGGAGGACGTAGGAGGGAGTGTGGGGTCGGTAGGGTTGTCCCCTTCCTCACGAGTCCTCTGGCCGTTGGGTCCTTCTTCCCCCATTACACTGGTGCGCACCAGGTTCCCGATCTTGCTCTACGGACTTACCTCCCGGAGGATATTTAGGAGGAAGTCCCTTCGCCGAGGGTCCGCGGGGCCCGTCTGGGGTCTCGCACGTTGGAACGAATAAAAACACGGTTGACAGATACAAGCGTATATTTGCACGACGTATTTAATCGTACCTGTATGTGTGTGTGAGTGACGGCCGCGACCTACGGTTACGGATGGATCTAAATTGGCGATGATCGAGATGATTTTACACTCAATTCGACGCCACGCCGCTGGCTGCGGAGGCGGCAGCGAAGGAGCTATAGACCTCCCGATCGGTGCCATCGTATGGGGCTGAACTCCATCGTCCCCTACTTCACCCGGAGCTGCAAGGGGGTCGATGGATCAAGATGTTCTGAACGTGTCGAATAATTCGATCGGAGGGAATAGCAACGACGCCTCTGAGGATATCTCCGCATGGATATCTCCGCGGAGGGAACCGATCTCGCGGTGGCGAATTCCACCGGGGTCCCAGGGTCTCTATCCAGGCCTAGGTGCACTGGTACCTTGAAGGATCCCCATGGGCCCCCATCGAAATGAGGGACCAAGATGGAATCGCGGGTGAATTCGATGACGGGTAAATAAATCGAGCCGGATTCGATATTTTACGCGTTCCCGGCTAAGTCCGATTCCGGTGACTTAGCCGGGCGTCGTCTAAGCGAAGCGAGAGATGTTAAAACGACATACGAATACTTGAATTAGGGGTAGAATCGAAACTTGAAACTTAGCCTAAACGAGTATGTTTTTAGAACTGATTCGAGGGTTGAAAGCGCATCGAGATGAGCCTAAGCTCGATCCAGCAACGCATCAACCAGCTCGAACGTATAATCGGAACTAGTTTTACTCCGCTAACGCAGAGTTTATATAAGGGTTCGAATCAACTTGCTAGCAGGGTTGCCACCACCACTGCAGAACTATAGTCGTTTATCTTGGGTCGGGCCATATTCACTCTGACATATGCCCCATCGAGCTGTATTAGGGGAGCTGACCTCCCATAGTAAAGGTCGAACTTTTAGTACTGTGGTCAAAGTTAAGTTCCATAGAGAGGATATTGGTCCCTGCCCCATTCGACTTTTGCTGTGGGTGGTGGTAACCTAAGTAATGAATTTTGATCCGGTAAATCCGGTGCGGCTATTTTTGATTCAATAATTACAAATTTTGCGGTCTGCTGACCCTCGGAACGGCCGAAAGGGATCGCCGACGGGCCGAAAGTGCTGCTAGCTAGATGACTTGATATTGTGCTAAACAGAATGTTAAGCTAAACAGAAATTTTGATGCCGTATTTTGAAATGACAATAAAATTTACGGCGTAAGAACTATGGTAAAAAGAAAATTTGATATTTTTTGGTTAGACTTTGAATTTTGATTTGATGGTACGTGATTTTAAAATTGATAGGAAATGGTTGTTAAGTGTCCCTAAGTCATCTATTTGAACCCTTGTTAAATTTTGATTTGTGGTCACGGTACCACTGTGTGTGGAGGGGAGAAATTTTGCGATTTCGGACGCGAATTCTTCCATGCACGTACAGAGTTCAGCTTACGATTTTTTAAGGGGTTACATATATACAATTATATCTAGGTAGTTATTCAGAGCTCAGATCACAGAAAAATTGGGTTTGTATCATATTATTGTCGTCTCAGGGGTTAATATGGATCTTGAAGTGGGGTTTTACAATTTATGAGGCGTAAAAATATCAAAAAGGAAATTTACAAATGATTTTTGATTTTTGAAGGGGGGGGGGGGAGATTTGCAAATCTCTTCTTATAATTATGTTCACGCTCGCTGTTACATTTCATTTTTTTTTTTTTGATTTTTTCGTTTTACTATTTTTATTACATTTTGTGTATTTTTATTCACGCACTCTGTTACATTTTATCACATTTTTTTTTTTGATTTTGCATTTTTTTCTATTTTTTTGTGAGATTTGCATTAAGAAAGAAGAAAATTTTTGATTTTGTAGAGCTCTGAATATTGTAAAACTAAGTGGGAGGGTTTATGCGCGGTTTGGTACAGAACCTAAAAAAAAAAATATAAGCGAGGAAACTTATGATTAATTTGTCGCAGCCGTCAGTATATAGGACAACGTAAAATAACATATTTGCTGACATCAGCATAAGAAACGATCGTATAGGTATGTACATTGAAATTAAATACATAGTGTGACATGTGATCAGTTACTAATATCGATTTTTTGTTGTTACAGGTGCCGATGATGGAATGTCAATGGTCGAAGGTACAGCTGGTATCGAATGGTGAGTATCGACGTGGTGACGATAGTGGTGTTATAATGTCCACTTTTTGTTACAGGTTGATTGAGCACGCCGATTCATGGTGGTTTCTGCGACACGGATATGGGTTACTCAGAACATGGTATCAAAAGACTATTGAAAAATCAAAAGGTAATTAGTAATTTTTGTAATATTTAACCTATTAAGGGAAAAGCATGACGTGCAAAAGGTGAAAGAATTTTTTATCATATAAATCATGAAGTATTATTTTTCAGCTGTGTTGAGATACAGTTACTTTTTATTGGTTCCAGGTTTCCATGGCTCCGGTTGATTTGGTTCCAAATTGATGAATTGCTGTAAGAAATTTGATTAGTTTGCGAAAGGTGAGGTTTTTTACACGTCGTATGTATTTTGGTGCCGAAAAATGAATAGAAATTTTCTGGTTAATATTCAAAAATAAAAAAAAATAAAAAGCGAATTTTGATTGTTGAATTTTGGTGAAATAGTTTTGTGAATTTTTTGTTTCAGAATTTGGACGGTGTCGATAATCAAATTTGGAGTCCAAGTGCCCCATATGCCAGCGTCGTTTGGGCTATTTCGAATTTTGAAAAGGTGAGAATCAATTTTGATTTGAGTTTTAGAATATAAAATCGCCTATGGCGTGCCCCATATGCGCGTAGGGATGATTTTAGGTTGGAATGGTTGCCTATATGGAGTTTTTTACGGCGCATGTATGTTTTAATTTTGATTGTGAGTTTTTCAAAAGTGAAATCGCGTTAATTCTTCTATTGTATAAATTTTGGGATGGTAATGGGCGATTTTTGTATCAGAAATATTTTTGATTTCTGATGACGTCGAAAATCCCAAGAAGGGGGAAAAGAAGAAAAGAAAAGAAGAAAGAAAAAAAATATTTTTTTGGGTAAATGACAGACTGTTTCATTTATTTTGCGGAATAGTGAAAAGAAAGAAAAAAAAATAAATAAAGAAAAGAAATTTTGGTTTTGTGAATTTTATTGTGACAATTCTGCCCCATATGAACTTGATGTTCGTGGGCTGAAATTTTTCCAATTTTGGTTCCCATTCTTGATGTTTTCGATCATATCATTTTACCATTTTATTTCTGATGTCGTGGTAAATCAAATGTTCATAATTTTTTTGGAAATTTTTGTATGTGGCCAGAAAGTTTTTCAAATTTTGATTGGAATTTTGCCCCATTTGTACTTCGTTTGAATTTTGAAGATGTTGAATTAAATTTTGAGGTGTTGATTTTCTTCTCCTTCGCTCTGTCTTTATGTTCTTCGTATCTTGATTTCTTGATGATTCTGTATCGTATGTTAGAAATTTTTGAAACGTGAGCTTTTCTACGTTTCTACTTTTTTTTTTTTGCATTTGTTTGTGCTACCTTTTGTATAGGATTAGTTAACGATTTGTTGAGGTATTGATTCTATTTTTCTTTTTTATATGACCTCATTTGTATTTTGAAATTTTGATTGAATTTTGATTTTGATTTTTTGAATATGACGTCGAAATTATAAACTGAGTTGAAATTTTGAATCTTTCGAATGATATTCTGCCCCATATGCAATCAGGTGGCGAGTTTCTAAAAACAATTTTGAAGTCGTATAAAATTTTGTCATTTTGAGATTTTGATTGATACAAATGGCCAAGAATGTTGAATTTTGATGTGCTGTTTGATGTGTTTTTTAAGATGATTGTAGAAAGGATTGTTGTTGATATGAAATAAATTTTATTTGGTCGAGTAAAGTATAATTACGAGAAAGAAAAAGAACACTCGTGAGATGGGTGAAGCGAGAAAGCGAAAAATAGAGTGATTAAACGAAAATTGTTTTCAATTTGGTTATATGAATGGATTTAAGCGATGGATACAAAGTAAAGATAATAATAAGAATAAAAATTACAAGAAAAGAAAAAGAAAAGAAGAAGAGAAAAAAGAAATATAGGATATAGAAAAAGAGGGGGTAATTATTCTTGGACGATGGTATTGATGAGGTGTTCAAAGATCGTTTCAGGTTTCTCAATTTGGCAGGAACGCAATTGATTTTATTATTTTCGTCCGTCTTGCGGTTGTCTCGGTATATCTTTCCCATTGAGCACGATTTTTGATTGGCGGAGCCAGTATGGTTAATTTTGAAGTTCCAATTTCCGCCAGGATGTTTTTTATGGTTTCGATATCAAATGCAGTCTCTTCATGTGGTTTTTTGTCTTTTGAGGCGGATATTAGCACGTTGTTGCAATTTGTAGTACTCAAAGGGTTGATCAATTCTTCGAATGACATATTTTGTTTGTATAGCGTTGACGTTTGTAAGAAATTTTCAAATCGAGAGTTTTCCGTTAGTAATTTTACCGCTTCGAATATAAAACCATCGCCAGCAAGTAGTGTTTGCTTGATATAGATCTGGATTTGATCGCTTGTCGTGGTTATGGTTGTGTGGCCTATTGTATAGATTTTTGTTTTGGGTCGGAAATAAATGATTTCGTTGATAGCCTCCTCCGTCGACTCAATGTCGTGTTGGATTTTTTTGTCAATTTCTTATGTTTCAGGCGTTGAAATTTTGGATGATGCGGCGAGGTAGGATGTGGAGATTTTTGAATTTCTGCGGTTGAAATGTTTTTTGGTTGGATGAATTATCAAAGTCTTGGTAAGTTGTGCTATATCGATCCTATTTTTGGTAGTTTGTATTTTAATTGTGATCGAAAAGGGTGGTCGAATGTGTTTGAAGAGTCTTTTTCGAAAGTCGAATTTGTGCTATATTTTTGGGGTAGAAAATGATGATTTAGAATGACTGATGGTAATTATTAATGCTATTTATTGGCCGTGAAGGTAATGTTTTTGTAATTTTGAGGTCGTGAGATTGTGAAGAGGTATGCGTTTTGGTTGCTGGGAGTCTTTTTTGGAAGGGAGGTTTTATTTACGTGTTATGCTAGCTCTCTAGTAGTTAAGTAGTGTTACATACCTCCAAATCGTAGAGCGTGTCTGACATGTTTGCGAATAGTCGAGTATATATTGCGAAAACGAAAATAATAAAAAGGTTTTACAAATGGCGAAAGTGACGAAAAAATATTGCGAGTTTCAAAGCCGGTGTCGCACGTATTTTTATTTTCTTGAAATTGATTTGGAAATTTTTTATTGGCTTTGTAGTTTTGGAATAAAAATTATATTGTTTTTGGCTTTTCAGAGTGTGCTACTTGCGTAGTTTTTGTGATAGGTGGGTTTTATCCTATCTTTTTTGCAGTGTTGCCAGAAGTGGGTTTTTGTAGTTCGAATGTTTTTTTTTTTAATTTTGAGTTCCTGAAGGGTTTTGTTTGGGATTTTAATTTTGTGTTGTATTTTTTTGAGACGCAAGGATTTTTAATTTGATGAATCAGAGTCGTTGGGGTAATATTTAGTCGAATATGCAATTTTCCGGTCATGGCGAGATTTTAGTTCGCAGAGTGGAGGCGTCCGGATTCGGGTAGGGATTTTGATTTTGTTGGAGTTTCCAAATTTTGAGCATTTTGCAAGTCAAATTGTCGCTTGAAATATGTATGGAATTTGTAGTTTTTGAGTCTGAGTCGAGATGTGACCGATGATATCTTGTAGATCGGAGGCGTAAATTTTATTGAGACTGGTCGATTCTCGTAGGTGAGTTCTATTTCTTTGATAAAGTCGTTACGAATTATTGCGCCGGGGAATAGTAATTCAATGGTTGAACGATTGATCTTGAAATGGTGTTGTGCACGGTATATGGGTTTATGACTAGTGGTATCGTAAGGGTGTTATCGAGTTTGAAATAAATTTTGTCAAATGGGCGATAGGTTTTGCTTTTTGGTTTTGGTTTAAGGGTGGGGTTTTATTACGTCGTCCGTATCTAGATAAGTCAAATCGGTTTGAATTTTTATAGATTTCGTATTCGTATCAGGGTATGAGCCAGAAGCAATGATTTTGGGATTTTCTAGAGCCTCTTTTTCAGATTTTCGGTTTGGAGTATTTTTATCGATTTTTTACCAATATAGCACAACGGTTGGTGGAGAGGGATGATCGAAAACGGATTTTTATTTTGTAGCCTTTTACGGTGCCTTTTATGAAAGCTTTACGAGTCGAGAGAAAAGGTGTTGGGTGGTCTTCGAGTAAAATAATTTTGTGGATGTTCCTCACATTTATCTCCACCGCATGTGGTGTGTTCTGCATTATATCTTGCAGCGAGTGTTCGGATATAATATTTCTAGTTTGTTCAGGTTTTGTTTTCAGGATGAGAGTCGTTTTGTTGGAAATTGTTAATAGGATCGAGTCCGTTATTTCTGTGATTTCTGGCGTCGTAGTATTTTTTGTTATTGTTATTTGTATTGTCTTTTTGTGGTAATAATGTTTTTTCAGTTATCTATGTAAATTCGTTGGGCAGTCGATGGCGTCCGTGAGAAGAGTTTTATGTTTTTTAGGTGTTTTTCGATTTCTGTTCCACTTGTCTATTGGGCATTCGGCAATTTTTCTGGGTCGGGAGGATATTTATGATGTGTATTGATTTTTGACTTCGTCTAAGTCTGGCATTTCGTCACATGTCGTGGATGCTTTCGGTTGAAGATGATGAGGATTTTGATGATTTTGATAGGATATTTGGTATTGTTTTCGATTTTGGAGAAATGATAGGTATCTCTTCGGGGGTTTCAATTATTATTCCAAAGTTTTTTATTGTAGTGTCGCCGATAGTGCAGAATGATTTGAGACAGGTATTTTGAATCGTGAATTGAATTGTTTGTTGGGATATGCCAAAGGTACAATTGATGATAGCGGTTGGTTTGTCGTTTATGTACGTCGTAAGAATTTTTGTGGGTATTTATTCAAAATTTCGTCTGATTGGTGTCTACTGATGATGTTTTCATTTTTTGAGGGATTTAGGATTGTTTCTATTTCTATTTCATTTATTTTTAGGGTAATTTGATCGTGAGGTAGGTATTTAGTTTGAATTTTGTTTTGGTAGGTAAAGGGTACTAGGCCTTGATTATGTTCGCTGTCATCAGTTGTCGTTTTAGGTGAGGCGATTTTCTCATTTCTGTGATATGTTTTAGTATTATTGGAGAAAATATCTTCAATTTCGGAGTCAGTTTTGTAAAAATCGTGATTTTGTAACTCTGTTTTTAATTGGTCCGAAATTATTTCTATATGTTTGTTATTAATTTTTTCAGAGTTATTTTCAGTGCCGTGAGAATTTTTATTATCTGAATTTTGGGTTTGGGAAAAATTTTGATTTTTTAGGGTTTCGAAATTCGTGATATTTAGGTGGTCCAAACGGAGTTGTTTTATTGCGTTTTTACTTATATAGCACATCGGCTCTTTTGATTCGATAATTTTGAAAGGGATTTTTATATTGTAGGTACCTATCATTCCCTGTACTATTGCAATTTCGGAGAGAGGGCTGGGTATGAGTGGAGAAAATGGGAGTCCTATGTCTGAAGATGCGTGGTATTTTACTGGAACAGTTGCGCGGATGCTATTTAGGGTGCCTCTTGATATGGTATTTGCGTTGGCGTCGGAGTTTAATTCGATAGTTAAGGTTGAGTCGGAAGATATGTTCAATAAAAATGATTTTGGTTTGCCCTTTTGTTTTACTGGGTCCCAAAATGTGAAAAAGGTTCTGGATTTTATGGCTTTTTAGCCATTCTGTACATCGCTGTCTTCTACAGCATATTTTTGATGAATCTTGACGGGTAGGTGGGGGACCTCTGTGTGCTCGAATATTTCATCGTCGTAATTTTCTTTTGTCCGAGTCTATATCGTAATCATTTTCGTTTCTAGCTCGCATTTCTCAATTTTGTCATTAATTTCTGGAATTTCAAAAGGTGATGAGGAGGCTTTAGGGTTGAGAGTTGGCGCAGGGGTTGAAAAATTTGAGTGTATCAGGTTTAGGTCGACGTCAATACTATCCTGATTTTGAGATTTATTCTGGATGTATTTTTATTTCAGAATTTCGTTATCTATTTCAGTTTTTAGGGTGTTGAATTTTGAATCGATTAATTCGCGGATTTCTTTCAGATCGGAGGTAGTTTTGGTTTTTTCATTTGATGAGGCTGATTTACAGTCTGCGAGTTCGTGCGCCAAGTCTCCTAGTCCTTCCGCTAGTCCTTGAATTTCGTAGTCGTGATTATATAAAATGGAATCCGTTTCTGTTATTGCCTCTTGATGTTCAGTAATTTTTCCTTTTACTTCATCTATTTCGTTTTCGTATTTCTCCGCTGATGATATTAATTTTTTCTGTCATAAAATCAAATTTGTTCATGCTTTCTTGATGGGTGTCCAAAAGGTTTGAGAGGCGATTTATGTTTTCATCGATTTCATCATCTTGAGATGAAGTTTAGTATAATTCTTTTTTTAGTTTCTAGGTCGAAAAATTAGGTTATATTTTGCGATTTCATCGCACCATTTCGATGTTTTGTTTCTTGAAAGATAGCGGTATTTATTTACGATTGATTTCAGTTCTGTTCGGACGTGAATATATTGTCCGTTGAGCCAGGATGGAAGGCTCTGCAGATGAAGAAATAGGCTTAGCATTTCTTTATTCGCTACAGAGTAGTGTCGTTGGTGGGGTAAGAACTGATAGGAGACGCGCATAATAACGTTTTCGGAGCCTAATGAGTTGGTAAAGGACTGACTGCATGGTGTCTCCGGTCACCATGGTGTCTAGGTACGTGTGATGTTTTTTCCTTAGTAATTTTTCAGCTTCAAAAATTATGGATTCTGCTTGTTTTTCGTTTAAGAGGATGTCGTCTACATAGCAGGTTTTTGAATTTAGATTTGAGAGGCCTTGAGGGCTGCTTCATTTTGTCTTAATTTTCGAAATTGGGAGGGGGAATAATTTTTGTGATTACATTCGCGAGATTCTTTTCGATAATTTGAAGTTTTGAGTCTACGTTTTGAGCCCCGATGTCCAAAATTCGGTTTATATCTTTTTTGTTTTCCTTCCGGTACCGAAGTCACATTTAGGGTTAATTTTGCGTTCCAGAAAGCTGTTTCTCTTTGTGATGTTTTGAGATTTCGAGGGGGTTAAGGGGCCTTGCGGGGAGGGGTGTTTTATCCGAAATGTCATTTTTAGTTTGTTCTGTAGAAGAATTTTTCTATTTTTTTCAGAGGGTTTGTGATATCTTGAATGTAAGAAGCTATGCCTTTGCATCGTTTTTAGATTTGGGTTCAAGAATGGGGATTTTGGAGGTGTTTTAGATGTGGAAGGTTGTGGAGAAATTCGTTCAGGAGTTGTATCAAAAAATGGAGAGTCTGGGAAAGATTGTGGTACAATTTGTGAGTCGTCAGTATTTTGATCTAGAGAGGGGAGCCTTGAGGGTTGGTGTATTGGGAGGTACGTCAGACATTTTTGATGTAAGTGTAGAATCGAAGCTTGTTGAAATTTTTTGATTTGGAGATTTTATACGATGTTTAAAATAGAATTGCCTTGAAAATTGTTGATTTTGAGTTGTGATTTTGGGTTTTTATTCAAGTAGCGAAATAAGAAATGTTTTTGGAATTTTTCGTGGCTCAGATGTGTTAAGCGGATTGATAGCGAGTTAGAATCAGTGCCAGTGGTATTTGGCGATTTAAGCGAATTTTTACGACGTAAACTATGCGAGTAGTATGCAGAGGTGTAAATATGATCGAAAAAATCTTTTTAATAAAATTTTGATTTGCTCAAAGGGTGAGAGATTTTTAAATTTTTTATCCAAAGAGTTCAAAAAAAGGATTTCTAGTGGTTTTGAGGAAAATAAGGAATTAATGAGTCGTGGAAATTGGATAGAGGGTTTTTCGGAATTTTATTTTGCGATAATTGTGAAATTTTCAATTAATAAAATTTTGGATGATGACGTGTGAATTTTTTGAGAGGTAGAAAGGTGTTTTTGGGTCCACTACCAGGAGTGGTGTAGGAAAACTGATGAATTCCAGAGATCAGCTAAGTCGGATTCGTAATCCCACGCTAACCAACTGGGCCTTACCGACTCTGCGCGAGCAGAGAGGGGTTTTTGTGTGACTTTGAAAGGGGAGAAGAATTTAGAGAGCCTTTAATCCGATTGGCAATAAACTTCTCGTTTCAGGCTGGGTAATTTTAGGATGGTATGTGGAAAAATTTATAGGATCTCTCAAAAAATCAGGAAAAGAGGTATAGGTATCAAGTCCGCTGTTTCCCAGTCGTGTCTGATGCCTATTTTATTTTGGAGAACGTAAACGGATAGTTAATTTCTCAGATTATCTGGAAAATGCAATTTTCTTGAATTGCAGTCGTCGTTGTCCACGCATCGCAGTTTTCAGAAAATTGTAGGAATTAGCCGAAAATTTCCTATTAAATTTTGTAATTCTCTTTAATTGCAGTCGTCGTTGTACACGTACTGTCGCAATTTTCAGAAAATTGTTGAGTTTTTGGCTTAAAAATTTAGTTAAATTTTGCGAAATGAATTTAGATTTTGATTCAGAAAATTATTTGATCGAAAGTGACGCTGTATTTAATTCGCGAAAATTTTGTGGTGTGAAATTATTTGCTACGATGTCAGTTGTCCACGTACTGTTGTAGCTTGTAATTCCAAACTTTGATTTTTATGACGCTAGACGGAAATTGTTGAAATAATAGGTCGTACGTTAATTAATTCGCAAAAATTTTGAAGATGAGATTATTTACTGCAGTCGTTGCGCTTACTCCTACAGTTTTTATAAACTCAAAGAAAATTTGTAAAAAATAGTAGGTCGCGATGTATAGGTCGCGGAAATTTTTGAATATAGAATTGTGTACTGCGGTCGTCGTTGTACGTACTGTTACAGTCCACAATTTCAAAATTTGAATTTTGGATGAAAAAATCGAAATTATAAATTAGAGGAATTAATTAACTAATTTGGAAAGCGTAAAAATGTGAAAGTATTTACTGTGGTCGTCGTTTTCACGTACTGTTGCGGTATCTAAATTCACAAAATAATTAAAAGCAGAAGAAAAAGAAATACGAGATTGACTAAGTTAACCTTGAAGGTAGATCTAGTCAAGCGAGTTTTAAAAACAGCGTTTAAAAGTAGAGTAGAGAGGAGTGTACCAGATAGCTAGGTGTACTTGGTGAACGTTGAAAACGGCAATCTTTGCTGATAACCAAATAGCAGAAAAGAAAGACGTTAAATGATTTTCGAGTTTGAAAACGGGGTTTTATTTATTTGAGTTTTTAGGTAGCTTGATTTGCGAGAATCTATCCGGTTGTGAAGTCGTGTATTTTGGGGTGACCAGTTCTATTGTTGAAAATTCAATGGATTGTTCTTTTTTATGAATAGCGGACGCGATCCTTTTATTGTTTGAGTTGGTTTAGGTTCGAGAAATCGCACGATATTTTTGTTCTGTTTCTATCGGTGTTTCCGTTTTTACAAGGAAATTCTTGAATCTAAATATACCGATGTATGTACATAGATTTCGAAGGTCAATTCCTAGTAAAAGTATCAGGAATTTTTATTGATACAAGTAGAGACAATAGAATTGATTAAGTCAATTGATTGTGTCATTTAATATATCGAAGAGGTAAAAAGAGTTTGCCGAAATCAATAGAAGCTGTCAAGTTCAAGATGACATTTATATAGATTAATCGATTTTTAAATTTTGGAATATAATGGGGTGAACGTAAGTGTACCAAAATGTGAAAATCTTGATTTCCGGAGCTGTCAAACCGTGATATTATGTGGGAAACGGTCGTTGATTAATTGATTTTTCGATTTTTTGAAAATAATGGGGTGAAGATAACTGTGCCAAAATGTAGGAAATCTTGATTTTGCCAAGAAATGTAATTTCAATAGATTGAATTTTAATGAGTTGAAAGTATTGTTTGAGAATCGTAAACGGATGTATTTTTGAGTGGAAAAAAGGTGCATCGATGTACATACATTTGTATAAACAATGGTTTACCGCCACCGTTAAAAATAGAAAGAAGCGTCCTTTGAATTTCAAAGGGGTGAAAGCGTTTGTACCAAAAGTATGCCTTAAGCTTAAATAATGAAGCGGATATACATGGCGGCTTTTGCACATAAAAGTCGCCATTATTTTTATTTACAATAGAATTGAATTAATTTGACAGGTTGCTGTCATTTCTACGGATTTTAAAGTAATTGATTCTTTGTTGTAAAGAATTGATTTACGATTCTAAGAAAAATATTTTGAAAAGAATTAATTTGTCTTTATCGAGCCTATTGTTCTGAATGTGAGTATTGACTAAACCATTTGCGCATTGGACTAGTGAAAGGGAAGAAAGAAGATCTAAACTGGGAATTGGATCGCGATGTAATTTTGATCTGAATGGGCATGTTGGGCCGGAAATCGTATTGGCGCCAACGATTTATGTTTCGGTTGAAAAGTGGAAACAGGGTTACCATTATTTTCGGCGAAAAATATAATTTTGAAAATCGAATCGAAATATAGATCGAATCAATGGATTTTGACTTGATTAAATAAAAGAAATTTTGGAGATTTTTCGGGGGAATTTTGATTTTATAGGTCATGAGAATAGTAATTACGTTGATTGAAGGTAATGATCGAAAGAAATTATTGAATTTTTGAATGAAATAGTGATTTTTGATATTTTCCAAAGGTGAAAATGAATTTTGTTGATCGAAACGTTAAATTGATTTTTGAGTGTTGATTTTGAAATTTTGATATTTTTTAAGTCATGAAGAAAGAGATTTCGTTGATCGTGATTAATTATTGGAATTTTAAATGTAAATTTTGATGATCGAAAGGGTTTTATCGAATTTCTAAAAGGTGACTATGAATTTTGACGTTTTCTAATGTTTGAAATGAGATATGATGGCCAAAGGATTGAGTTTTTGAATTTTTTGATGTAGGTTTGAAAATTCTGATTTTCGATGTCATGAAAAAAGATTTTCGTTTATCAAAAGTAGTTAGTGAATTTTGTAATGAGTTTTGGAATTATGAATTTTGATATGTTTAATTTTGAGAAAGTATTTCGATGATCGATGTGTTAATTTTGAATATTTTTAGTGGAAATTTGCAAATTTTGATTTTTTAGGTCGTGAAAAGGGGTTACCTAGTTCGAAATTGGTTATTAAAAATTTTGCTGAGTGAAATTTTGATGTTCTCGATTGTAGGAGAAAATTGGTGAAGGGAAAGATTTTAATTGATCGGAATAAATTGTTGAATTTTCAAGTGATATAATGAATTTTGAGATTTTTAGTTTGAAAAAAAAAATTTCGTTGCTCAGAATAGTGAATTTTAAATTGTTGATCGAAAGATTTGAGAATTATGATTTTTTAGGTGGTAAAAAGGGGTTATGTGGTTCGAAAATTATGTCTATGAATTTTGATTTTCTCTTTTGCGAGAGGGTAGGGTTCTGGTAATCGAAGTGTTAATTTTGATATTTTTGAGTAGAATTTGGAAGATTTGAATTTTTTAGATCGTGAGATGGATTGTTTTAATTGAAACTTGAAATGAATGAAAGTGAATGAGTTTATGAATTTTGAATGATGGTTTGGTGATTTTTAATTTTTTGAAGGTCGAAAAAATTATTGTCAAGATGAAAATGAGTGTATTTATGAATTTTGAGTAATAATTTTGAATTTCGATTTTCTAGGTTGTGGAAATTAATTTTTGTTGATTGAAATGTTCGAAATGAGTGGGTATTTAATTTTTGACGAAAAGGGCCTGAAGTTTTCGGATTTTAGGGTGGGACAGTCCATTTTGAATTTTTAGGGTGTGGGAAAAATAAATTCATTTCGCCACAAATGGGTTCGTAAATTTTGGGTATAAAAAGAGTAGATATTGAATGCGTAGAGCATAATAAAAGGATTTCTTGCTGCCAACAAAAAATACCTAATTATTGTGATCGACACATTTTCAACTGGCGAATTAATAAAATTGCCATGATTTTACGTTACAACGGAAATGTACCGATATTTTCATTTGGCAGATGAAAAGTGGTGCATTTTTGGTTTTTTCACTTTATAGAAAGTGAGACTATTGGCTTATAATTAATTTTCACATAAAAATGTGAAATATCAGATTATCAGATCGTACGATTGATAATTTGATATCGGAATATATACATAGATTTACATATCCGGAAATTTTCATCATTTCTGATGACGTAAGTTATTATTATTATTATGCACTTCGGGTGCATGAGATGTCATTTACGTTAGTTACGTTACGTTAATGGCCAGGAGGGGGGGGTCGTAGTTTTCTACTTTTGACTCGTATTTTGGTGTGAATTTTTATGACCTTGATTTTCACACATTTTTGGCCGAAAATTAATGTTTTATGTTGTACTTAAGGTACATAGTCCGAAATTTTCTAAATGAGGAATTTCTATTTTGCACTTAGGTGCCTAGTTCCGAATTGACGTCACAATTTTTGATAATTGTCAAGGATTTTTTATAGAAAAAGTTTGATTTTTGGGTGCGTGCTTATCGAATTTTATGGCCTGAAATTTCGCAATTTTTTTGCATTTATGATGCTTACAGCCAGTGATTGTGATATGGTGCGAAAAGGTGACATCCTAATCACATGATTCCACATCGTTCGGGAAAGCCCAATATCCGGTACCATAACGGGGAAATGCCGCGTTCCCTTCATCTATCATGTCGCCATCCCTGGAATTTTGGTGTTGTTTTTTACGATGTATAAAATTTTGTGGCTGTATTTCGCCATAAAGGGAGAGAAAAAATGAAGGAATTTGTGGTTTGACTGAGGAAATGGGTTGAGGATACACTGAGGTTGCCGTGTACGTGCACGTTTCCGTCACAAACTGTTACAGTGGGGAAGACGTTTTAAGGATATTTGATAGGAATTACAATATCGTATTTACTAGATTTCCGCGTCACGGAAATTTAACTGTAGTTATTACTAGTAATTCGTGATATGGAGTTAAGGAAAACATTTTTGTTACATTTTTTCACTATTTACGGTGTCAGTTACGCCTAAATTTAATTTTTATGCACTTAAGGTGCGAAAAATTTTGTAGTCCGGAGGCCTAGAGCTTGGGGACAAAATTTTGAATAATGATATAATAAATATAGACGTTACCATATGCGATTTGTACCTAATTTTGCGTTTAGGACGCCTAAATAGATAATTTTTTACCTTGTTTCAGATTTTTACGAACATATGGTATACTTCCGACTTGCGGATTGGTGGAAAATCGGAAGATATACATACAGGATTTTGTCCGATGTGCTTCCAGCCTCTTTATCCTATGCACAGGTGGCCATCTGTGGGAGTCGTAGTCTGGAGAGTCACGTTATTTCGGGCGCCATTATGTAGAGAAGATACTGCCGGACGGGGTGGTAAAGAAATGGACTGCTTACGGAGGACGTAGGAGGGAGTGTGGGGTCGGTAGGGTTGTCCCCTTCCTCACGAGTCCTCTGGCCGTTGGGTCCTTCTTCCCCCATTACACTGGTGCGCACCAGGTTCCCGATCTTGCTCTACGGACTTACCTCCCGGAGGATATTTAGGAGGAAGTCCCTTCGCCGAGGGTCCGCGGGGCCCGTCTGGGGTCTCGCACGTTGGAACGAATAAAAACACGGTTGACAGATACAAGCGTATATTTGCACGACGTATTTAATCGTACCTGTATGTGTGTGTGAGTGACGGCCGCGACCTACGGTTACGGATGGATCTAAATTGGCGATGATCGAGATGATTTACACTCAATTCGACGCCACGCCGCTGGCTGCGGAGGCGGCGGCGAAGCGAGCTATAGACCTCCCCGATCGGGTGCCATCGTATTGAGCTGAACTCCATCGTCCCCTACTTCACCGGAGCTGCAAGGGGTCGATGGATCATGTTGTTCTGAACGTGTGGAAGAATTCGCGCGGCGGAATAGGAACGACGCCGCGGAGGATATCTCCGGATGGATATCTCCGCGGAGGAACCGATCTCGCGAGTGGCGAATTCCACCAGGGTCCCAGGGTCTCTATCCAGGCCTAGGTGCACTGGTACCTTGAAGGATCCCATGGGCCCCCATCGAAATGAGGGACCAAGATGGAATCGCGGGTGAATTCCGATGACGGGTAAATAAATCGAAAGCCGGATTCGATATTTCGCGTTCCCGGCTAAGTCCGATTCCGGTGACTTAGCCGGGCGTCGTACAAGCCGAAGCGAGATGTTAAAACGACATACGAATACTTGAATTAGGGTAGAATCGAAACTTGAAACTTAGCCTAAACGAAAGTATGTTTTTAAGAACTGATTCGAGGTTGAAAACGCATCGAATCGAGCCTAAGCTCGATCCAGCAACGCATCAACCAGCTCGAACGTATAAATCGGAACTAGTTTTACTCCGCTAACGCAGAGTTTATATAAGGGTTCGAATCAACTTGCTAGCAGGGTTGCCACCACCACGGAACTATAGTCGTTTCTCTTGGGTCGGGCCATATTCACTCTGACATAAGGTCGAATTTTCGATGATTTTAATGTGCAAAAATTTTCAGAAAAAATGAGATACGATTTTTTTGTCTGGTATTTTTTTTTTCAGTTTATCAAAAATGTGTTGCATTATTTCTATAGACCATTGACCTCTTGAGTACAGTTTCATTTTTCATCCCTTCTCTACGGCTTATAAAAGCTGAAAGGAAAGCATAAAATATATTTTCCCCTTTCTTTAATGAATGTAGTACTCAATGTGTGAATGCAAATTGCACAACCTCTTTTGAACCACGTTTTTCTAGATGAATTATTCTTTATTCGTAAAATTTACAATAAAAAGGGATTTTCAAAATAGAATAAATTCTTGTTGAAATTTCTTTTTTTGAAATAAGTGTACCTGCTTGGATGTTGAAAATTTTTTTTGTTTTTACGAATTTTTCAATATGTATTGCTACGTGAAAAGATTTCAAATCAAAGATTTTGAAATAAAAATACCCACTACAGAAATTAGTCAAAAAGCTGTAAATCTTTGAAATAGAAAATATATTTTTAAAAAATTCATTATAGATATTGATTTTTTAAAATTATTTTGTTCATTTTTATGTACATTTTTAGAAATCTTCATGCAATGTTCGTTGATTTCAATGAATTACCGATGATTTTTTTAAAATCTCATTTTTATCAAGTACCTGCCTATCTGTGTAGTATCTGTATTTTATTCAATTTTGTGGCTTGACAAATTTTTCAACATTTTGAAACCTATTTTACCATTTTTTGTGATCTAGTCAATTTTTATACTTATTTCGGGATCATTTTTGTGATTTTTTTTTTTGATAATAATTTTGACAATTTTGACAATTTTTTCATTTTCTAAGCAATTCAAATTCTTATACTTTAAAAATGCTTTTCAAATTTTAAATAATATTTTTTTAATGTAATATTTGAAGGGTTTTCAAGTTCTTTGACAATCTTTTGAACAATGTTCTACCCCTCAACTCGATAAATAAATTTTAATTACTGAAAAAAAATCTTGATGGAAACTTGGAAAGAGGGAGAAAGATCCCGTGTGGGGAAGAAAATTGTGTAACACCGATTTCGCTTAAATTCACGCAGAGGGTCTGTTGATGTGAAATGTAAAATTACTCCCCAATATTTTTAAGTCCTTCTCGACCTCAGGCAGCTGAGCCATCGCCTTCTTAAGTTGGACATTTTTTTTGGCTAAAACAACAAAAAAGAACCATTAATTTTTAACCGCCTCAAAATTCTAATTTTGAAAAAATTGATATTTTCTGTGTTCATTTTGAGATGATGAATTTGACTACCCCATCAAATTTTTCATTCGAAGTGTCTACTGTCTACCCCCCCCCCCCCCTCCGCCACCTCTTTGGAAGTGTACAGATCGTGAGGTTTTCAGCGAAAATGATCTCACTTCCAGGAATCCAGAGGGGGGTCTGGTCCTTCTGGCTCCAAAAATTTTTAAACAGTGCCTCTGACTCCAGCTCCGGCTCTGAAAAAATCATCCGGAGGGGGGTCCTCCTCTCTCTGACTCCGCTCTGGATCCCTTCTCGTTACATAGGGGACCCAAAAATGGCATTTTAAGGAAAAATGGACATTTTTGATTTTAAATGTTCAAAATGATGTTCCGAGTGTGTATTAAAAACGCTTCATCCCTACCCTTCGTTTTCAAGTGGGGGGGGCGAGGGAACCTATTTTTGTCAACTTATTTTTTTCGCCCTGATTTGGTTGTAAGTCACAAAGGAATTTGGCTTGGTGAGGGGGGGGGTTGAAATTGTCTTCCGATTTCCAAAATTATTTTGCTCAAAGCTAGGTGGTAATTTAAGTACTGGAAAAAATAAATTTTACACTTACGAATTTCTTATGGGTGGAGAGGAAAGGGGGTTATTTAAGTCAAAATTGATAGTTTATTGTACTAAAATAATTTTTTTTTATAAGTTGAAAATGGCGTCTTACGAATGAGGTGTTCCAACTTGAAATATGTTTTTGAGAAGAAACATAAATGAATTGAAAATATTTTTTCAGATAAAAGAACCCCATAAAAAATTTTAGGTTCTGAAATAATTCATTCCTCGAACTTCGGTGTATTTTTGAAGTTTAAAAATTATATCTCGTCGTCGGTGCAAAATACAAAAATTTCACATAATCGAAGAAAAAACTGGAAATTTGGTATGAGTACATTTTCGACCTCTCGAAACGATTGAAATCGATTTCAAGAAGTGGTGATTTTGTAAAGGAAAATCTGAGGAAGCCTGAAACTTGAAAGAAACTGAACATTTTTAAGTAACCACTCAAAATTTGAATAGGTTCACGTTTCTTTAATTTTTATTACTTTTTAAAAATTTCTTTCAAATACTTATTTCGTTTGGAAGACATTTTGAAAAAAAAAAATTTTGAAATTTTGAAATTTTTTCCCCAATAATTTTGAAATTTTCCTTTTTTAAAAAATGAATTTCAACTTCATGTTTTTAAAAATTTCTTTTGAAGAAATAATTGGAAAGAATTTTCAATAACATAAAATTGAAAATCGAGTGGAAAAAATCAAATTCAAGTTTAAAATAATTTTATTGGAAAAAAAATCACAAATTAGAAATTGGGTAAAATTTTTAAAAAAAATTACAATTGAAGTGATGGAAGAAATTTAGACTTGAAAAATTTTGGACTCAAAAAATTTGGAATAAATTAAAACTTTAATTGTTGAAATCTTGTTCAAGGTCTAGTTCCAGGATAGAATTTAATTTGATTTTCCATTTTTCTGTGCACATTTTACCAAAAAATTGGTACTTGAAAATCTCAATCTTGGAAAAAAATCGATGGAAGTCAGACTTCTCTAAATTCCCTTGGAAAATCGCCTCTGGTTTCAAGTCATTTCAGAGCCTCCAGAAAATTTTGGAATTTTTCCGAATTGAATTTTGGTGCCTATAATTGCTCGTTTCCAATCGATTTTAAATAATGAAAAATTAAAAATACAGTATCCATCAGTTTTCATTTTTTCAACACTATGCGTGTGATGTTGGCGAACATTTCTTACAAAAAATTTTCGATTTGAACTGGGACTTACGAATTTTAGAAAATTGGGTTTTTAATCGATGAATGAGATCAGGAAATCACTTTGCGATTCTAGGTCTTAAAGTTCGTATGTACCATTCTTATGGACTCTTCTCCGATGCTGAAAAATTTCAAAATTTTCTATGTAAAAGTCTGAAACGTACTCAATTCGTTTCCAATCTATTTGGGAGGTCGGTTGTAGGGTCATTGATTAAATCAAACTTTTATTTTTGTAGGGCATTGAGGTAATTTTGACCAATAATAATGAACTCTTAACACCTGAAATTTTGGGTATGAAATTCTTTCATTGTGTATCAGTTGAATTTTATTTCGGCTCAACATTTTCTTTCCAGTTGGGGTACCTCATTTTTTTGATCAATTTAATTTTGTAAACTTGAAAGCTTCTGAATCAGGATTACTCATTATATTAAATGAACGATCACTTCACCTATTCCACTATTTCATTTACCTACCAACGTAACTTACCCGTTTCCTCCTTTGTCTCTAAAGTTAATATTTGATTATTTATTCGATCCTACTTACGCATAAGTTTGTTGATATTCGATCCATCTGCTTCGGTTGACTCCATTTGCTAAAATTTCTCAATTTTCATCCTACATCTTCATACCTACTTACATATGTTCTCATCACCCTTCGTATAAATTATCCCAACGAATGAAATTTTTCTTAATTTAAATTTCGTGTTTGCCGCCTCCAACGCGCTAATAAGTTAAAATAAAGGTCTTGCTGATTTTCAAAGTTAACTTGATCCTAGGGAGTAATTAAGCTACAATGTCTGTGTATGTATTTGTCAGCAGATGTTTCTGTATATACTCTGTACGTTGTGGTATATGCAAAACGATACCAACAGAGAGTTTTCAGCTTCGCTGTAGAAAAACTTTCTCGCAGTTTGACGACTCTGCTTGCTGCGAAAAGAGAATACTGCAGCACGTGGCTCGAACGGCTTAAACGGCAGTTTCTTTTGTAAATACGACGCGATGATTGTGCCAAAGGAGGGATTCGCAGTTAGAAATGTTCAGTCGAGAACAAACAAAATTGAAACGTTTCGCCAATGCGATGAGTATTAATTTTTAGGTGATTATAGATTAGCTGCGAAATAACACGAAACGTGATGGTACCTTAATTTATACCTACGTCTACCTAAAGGATTATTATCGTTTTTAAGGCGAAGTAAATATCCGAATACATTAAACTGGTACGATTTTGTAAACGTTTTTGAGAAATACCCACAACCCAGGCAAAAGTAATTACATCCGATTAAAGGTTTTAGTCGATGGTTTCTCGCCTTCGTGAATCAGCTTCGAGATTTTCGAGGAGGTTACGATAAGTTGCCAATATCACAGCCTACGTATTCGCCAAACCGAGCTATAAATTATAAACTTTTTATAAAACTTTTACTGCCTTTTAGCAGTTTGCGATTTTAAAGGCCTGACTATTGTGCCCGCAAAGGCGAAAATGTGTTTATAAAAGCGATTTGAGATTTTGTGTTTGGATTCTCGTCTCGCAGTATGGTATTTAATTCCACATATAGTTTATAATTGGTGGAAAATTTCGCTGAAAGGGGTAACTTTTGATTTTTGAACTCGTGCTAAAGCTAAATTAATGAAAAACAATTAGTCAGATGGCTGGCGCCTCGGATTACTTTAAGAATGAGGAAAAACACTGAGTCATTTATTTTCGCACGATGGCTTATCGTGTTATAAGATGGATGCCCGTATGAAGCTGTGAGAAGAGAAAATAACGGCGAAATATTTATTTTTTTTTTTTAAAGCTTATACAAAGTTATAAGTTTGTCGTATCTTAAACTAGATCTACTTTAAAGCTAAATTTGGCCATTTATGTTTTGGTAATTTGTTGTTGTCTGTAAAAATTACGCGCCATTCTCGAATCAGCGTCACGTCTGTCGAAAGGCACTACATATCCTTCATCTTGAACAGCCGCGTATTCATCCGGAGCGTAATACCCGTTGCCGAATATCGCTGCGTGGTCTTTCATTTGCAAAATGTTCCTGTCTTCCGGTTTCAGTAACTGTAACTGAAAATATGAGAAAATATATTGACGATGATATATTTCCAAAGTTCACTCCCTCAAATGATAGACGAGTTCGTAAAAACAACGTTTTTCCGCTTCGATGTTCTCGCAATGATTTTTATTTAAGTCGAAATGTGTCTCGAAAAAAAGTGGGTTGGTCGAGGAATTTTCGCCGTTTCGATATTTGTTGTTCGAGATGGAAGTTGGGAAAAAATCTCGAGAGTTGGAAATTGAAAATTTTTCCGGTTCATATTCTCGAAAGGGGGCGAAATTCTAAAATTTTCTCGTGGAAGGAACAGAAAATGTAAGTGATTGAATAGTGATGATAACAAAAAAAAAAAAAACGAGGCTCAGATGAAGAAAAGTCAAAAAAATGACACGATTTTCCACAAAAATTTTTTCTAAAAGTAAAGGTTTTCCATACCAGAAAGATATATTTAAAAATTGTTACGAAAAATCATATTAAGTAGAACTGAAAATAATGAGCATTTAACAAGGTATTTTTAATTTCATACTGGCATAGGCTGATGGACTTCGTAGAAAATGAGCAAATTTTTTTTTCTATCAAAATGTCATGCATTTCAAATATTTTTTCATCATCGTTTCTGTTTTTTCAAGATTTTTTGATATTTTTCCAATTTTGTTCCATATTTTTTGAATTTTTTTCTTTTTTTTCAAAACATGAATCAATTTTTTTTCTGAATGAAATAAGTGTATCCAGAACCCCAAAAAACAATATTGCCAATAAAAATTCAAAATTCTGATTCTACACTTTTTTTTTAGAATAAAATGTACTTACCTAATTTTTTTAACGACAAATCGAACTTATAATTTTCTATCAAAATATGTATCTTGGGCTTTCAAAAAATCATAATTTTAACAACATTTTTGCATTGTATTCTATTATATAGCTTCTGAATCGTTATGACGCAAATGGGACTTCGAAGATTCAAGTTCGAAATGCCTTTGTTGAGAATTTTTCAAATCTCTAACTCTTAAATTTTTTCAATTTCTTCAATTTTAATTTTTTCAGTGCTGTATTCAATTTTCGATTTTTTGAATTTTTTTTAGACATTGGAAAGAATTTTGAAAAACATGAAAATAAAATTTTCATTAAAAATCCTAAATTGGAAAAAATTGTATCAAATTCTCAATTTTTGAAAAATTTTGTTTTATTGGCAGGTAACTATATACTTAGCTGAATGAATATTGAAAGGAGAAATTTTGAAATTAATCTAAACAGTTTTAGAGCTGAAAATTTTTTCAAAATATAAAATTGAGAAAAATTGAAGGAAATTGAAGATGAAAAAAAGGGAATGCTAATTTTTTCAATTCTAAATTTTTTTTCTTGTTTTAAGTGATTTTTTTAAATTTTGAATTTTTCAAAATTTTTTATCCTTGATTTCTTTTAAAAAATTCAACTTATTATTTTCAAAATTTTTTTCAACTAGACAGTTGATTGGAAAAAATAAAAAAATATGAATTTGAAAACGAAATATAAAATCAAAATTGAAACGGAAGTTTGAACTGTTGGAAATTTATTTTTTTGATACAATTTAAAAAAATAGAATTGAAGTATCCGTTGAAAAAAAATAGAGCTTAAAAAAGTCGAACAAGGAATAAATTTGAATTTGGATCCTTGTATTCCCATTTGCATCAGAATGATTTATGAGCTAGTTGTATTTCAATTTAAGAAAGAAATGTTGATTAAAAAAATGCATTAAACATCTAATTCATAACTTTTTCAACATCAAATTTGGCAGCACTTGAAAAGTTTTGCAAATCCCCTACGTAGACAATTATTTTTTCAAAAATTTCCCCCAAGCCTGGGACATTTCCCTACCAAAAAATTTCCACAGAGAAACTTAAGATTACAAATGTGTGATAATTTGGCTTGTTTGATGTGACAGCGAAGTTTTGTTTTTTGAAGACTTCATTACAAATATTTTTCATTGTTAAAACATTGAAGAAATATTTTCCAGATTACATATTTCTCCTTCTAGATTCCTAGAAAAGTCCCAATAAAAATTTTCAATTTTTTTAATCAACTTTTCTAAATTTTCCGAAATTCTTTGATTTTTTTTTTTAAATTAGACATTACACCATCTCTTTCAAAAAATCGAAATTCTTTCTAAAATTCCATTCGTAATTTCCACTACGTGCCAGAATGAATGAAAAAGATAATATCGTTCAGCATTCAGCTTCAATTCGGTTATTTGGGAATTGAGATAAAAGGAAGAGGGATTAATTATTCTGAAAATGAATTATGCTGAAAGAAAATAAAATTGTTTTTTGATGATTTCTTATTTGAAGAAATTTCATTATTTTGGGTTAAAATTTTCATGCTTTTCGTATTTTTAAAAATAAAATTTCGTGTTTTTTCATAATTTTGTGCTACGTGATGAAAATTTGTGACATTTTTTCATTTCGTGCAAAATTTTAGTACTTTTTGAGAATATAGGAAGAAATAGGGGTAGACTACCCCTCCACACCGTCCTGTTTCGTTTCTATTCTGTTAGGATGTAAAAGGTGTGGTGGAAGTAAAAGTGCAAATTGGCAATTATGTAAAGCAATTAGGATAAACATTTTATTGCAAGAATGTAATTTAAAACCTATTGTAAAACGATGATAATATTTCACGCGATGGCTCCAACCATGTGGAATATACGTATCTTTCACCTCGTTCATTAACAGCCCATCGCATCGTTTCGCCATTACATGATATTATAATATGAGCGAGATTATACATGGACAAGTTGTAGATTAATAAATTGTATCGTTCTAAGAAAAGATTATCTTGTTAGATCGTCTGTACTCTATGGCGTATTGTTTGATAACCGTATTAAAAAATGCACGTATTAAAACAGCTGACGCGTTAAAAGATCCCCCCAAAGGGGAAGAGTGATCATCCCGAGGATTTTTTACAACCGTTGTGAAATAAGCTTATCGTATCGTAAAACATATCTTATTACTCGTGTACTTTCCGAACCAATTTCTTTGTATTATTATAATAACCGGTTGGATTAGAACGGTGTAATTATTAAATTTTAGACTATGCTATTCGAGGTGTAATTTTTATATTGATTGATACGCATCGTCTAGTCAGAAGAAGAAAATCTGCGTAAGATTGGGATATGGATATTCTGATTTGCTAGAGATAGACATTGGAAGGTGAAATTAGAGAATTGGGTGGGCAAAGGTGTGATGAAATTTTAAGGTTTCGAAAAAAAGTTTGTTTTTTCCCCTTTGCTAGAATGATGCGAGGTGTAATTAAATAATCGCGGAGTATTAATTTCGCGCGTTTGATGGAGGTGAATTCAACCTCAAGGTATCTGCGTTACTCAATATTGAATTGAAAATCTGATCGAGTTGGGTTTTGTCTTGATATCTGTGTGTTTTTCGGTTTTGTTTCAAGTTAAATTTAATTGATGTATTGCATTAATTTTTGGCTTTATCGATTTATAATTTGGTAGTTTGTTTCCAAAGAAACTTGAAAAACAATTAGGATTCATTTTCAAAAATTTTCGGAACTGAGACTTGGGATGTCTGAATTTAGACCCGTCCGCAGGGGGTAGCAAAACTTTTCGTATTCTATTATTTTTTTTATTTTTTATTTTTTTGGATGAAAATCTACCCCAATAATCATTCCAAGCTTACCTAGCTTTTTAATAATATGTTCAATTGTTCATATTCAAATTCTTGATCAATTTGAGATTGAAGAATAATTTTTTGAATTGATTGATACCTACTTACTTCAGATTTCGATCGAATTAGGTGTTTTCTTCTTCAAAGTATTAGAATAAAATTTTATTAAAAATAAGAAAGACGGACTTTATACAGTATGACATAAGTCCCTAATCAAATTTTCAGTCCTACCTACAGGGTGTCCACAAATTGAGAAACCGGTTTTGGTCAAAAAATGGGGGGTTGGTGTTTTTTTATGGAAATAAAGTCTACACACTGAAATGATTGAAATGTGCTAATTTTTTTCGAAACCGGTTCGATAATTTGCAACCGGTTGTCAAAAATACCTCAAAAATCGAGATCAGAAAAAATTTTCCAAATCAAATTTGTAGAGCTTTGAAAACCAAACATTATCAGTGAACTAATTTTTTGAACCGGTTCCTTTTCTGCAACTTGACAATTTCAACGACAAAAAAGATTTGAAATTTTTTTTCAAACGAATGTTGTAGAAAATGTTCATAGAAAACTTACATGGCGTTGAAACCCGAGCTTTCCTGGCACATTCACCCCCCCCCCCCTAGTTATTAAAATGCAGTTGCGTCCAATTCACAACCGGTTATCGTTAGCGCCTTAAAAAATTGATTTTGAAATTTTTTTGAAAAGTATGAAAAATTGAGACGAAATAAGCAACATTGAACGTCAATGTACCATAATAATAATAAAAAAAACTGTTTGCGTGATGAATTTGTCGCAAAAAAGTATTTACTGTTCACTCTCTCGCTCCAATTTTTGATCCGCTGCAAATTTTTTTTCCAGTCAATTCTTTCAGGTGTTGGCAATAACTGGTTGCATATTTTCAGATTTTCAACGATTTACAACATTCATTTGAAAAAAAAATTCATATTTTTTTGCCGTTGAAATTGTCAAGTTGCCGAAAAAAAAACCGGTTCAAAAAATGAGTTCACTGATAATGTTTGGTTTTCAAAGCTCTACAAATTTAATTTGGAAAATTTTTTCCAATCTCAATTTTTGGGATATTTTTGACAACCGGTTGCAAATTATCGAACCGGTTTCGAAAACAATTATCACATTTCAATCATCTCAATGTGTAGACTTTATTTCCATAGAAAACACAGACCCCCATTTTTTGACCAAAACCGGTTTCTCAATTTGGGGACACCCTGTAGGCAGGACTGAAATTTTGATTATCAATCTTTAATTCCCTTGTCATCGGGAACATATTGCTGTTTGAATCATCCCCATATAGTATCTCTTTTCAGTTTCGAGGTATCTTCAAGAGTTTTTCGTGGACAAGTCTCTTGTCATAAGGTCCCTAAAAATGATCGTTTTTAGTCGTTTTTCGAAAATAAAAACGATTTGAGTGGAATTCGTTATTTCAGTGTGTTAAAAAATTTTCAATTTATCGTTTTTCAAAGAAACGACCGGAAACGACGGATCCAACATAACTCCAAATGACCGTTTTTAGTTGTTTTTTGAAAATAAAAAAGATTTGAGTGGAATTCGTTATTTCAGTATGTTGAAAAATTTTCAAACTGTTGTTTTTCAAAGAAACGACAGATCCAACATGCCTAAAAATTATCGTTTTTAGCCGTTTTTCTGGAATAAAAAAGATTCGAGTCGAAACCTAATTTCAATGTGTCGAAATTTCTCAAACTGTCGTTTTTCAAAGAAACGATCGGAAACTACGGATCCAACATACCTAAAAATGATAATTTTCAGTCGTTTTCCTGAAATAAAAAAGATTTGAGTCGTTGCTGTAATTTCAGTGTGTTGAAAAATTTTCAGTCTGTCGTTTTTCAAAGAAACGACTGGAAACGACGGATCCAGTGGCGTAGCCAGAAGAGTCCGAAAGGGGGGGGTCTGGGTCGGAAGCATTTTTTTGAGTGGTTGCAAAATGAGTAAAGAGACTTGAAAAACGAGTAATTTTTAGGGGGAGGGGAAGAGGGAGGGGTAAAAATGAGCCTTTTTTGCACTTTAGTCTTAAATAATCTGTAAAATAGCGAATTAATTCACGCCCCAGCGTAGCGAGGGCGAAGCTTCGAAAAAATTGGATATTCAATGCCCAAAAAAGGTATTTCTGAATGATTTTGTTGATGCCCGAGCGAAGCGAGGGCAAAGCTTTGATAAAATTAGATTTTTTAATGTCTAAAAAATACATTTTTCACAAAAATTCTTGGCCTCAAGGGGGGGGGGGGGTTCCCCCCTTGGCTACGCCTCTGGACGGATCCAACATAGTATTAAAAAAATTTTGATACTGTTCCTTTAAATTTTTACAGACATGTTTTTTTGAAAATTGCTTGTATAATGTTGATAAAATTGAAATAATAATTTTTCGATTCAAAGCTCGTAAAGGGGAAAAAAATCATGAAGAATCTAGTAAAAAAAAACTGGGCATAGGATACTTCTAATCCTTGGTACCAATTTGTCGTAAATTAGCTACCCCGATTAATTCCTCAAATTAAACGTATACTTCAAGGCTGAAAAATTAATCCTGAAAAAATAACGCAGTTATTCATACCTTCAGTAAAAAAAATATATCAATTTAGTTACCTATCTCACGGCAATCAATATTTACCTAATTTTTAAACAAGGGGTTGTAATGAAAACAAAATGAAATAAAGAGGCAGAGAAAAATTATCAAGGTACGAGATGGATTCGAAACTAAGTTCATCGTTAATTAGTAATATTATGAAAGACTACTTCATATAACCAAGAATTCAATTACATTTATACGTATACCTTTCTTAACTTAATTACATTCGCATTTTTTTTTTTTGTTGCTAATTTAAATGACTTCAAAATTAAGGTAAATTGAAATTTTTTCCAACCCGGAACAGTCTACTGTGTGTTTTTTTCCTGATATTGAAGTTTCCATCAGCACAGCGTGATAATGTACTTGCAATGTGTACACTGATGAATTACACGGATTTAGTAGTCGATTTAAAAAAAAAATTACCTACCAAGTGATTAAGAAAGTGTTAAAATTCATTCAGCATATTAATTAAAGAGTCTAATTAACGGTTAATATATCAAGTGTGTAATGTAAAAGTAATACGAAAATTAATGTACCTATAATTTAGAAAATTATGAATAATATTCCGATTGAATAATTCGCGAAAATTTCCCCCACAGGTATTATTTTTTACTTTGCTCGTTCGTGTCACAAAAACATTAAGTTATGTAGGAAATCGAATCACTAGAGGTTTATAGATTCAATCTATTGTTATGGCATATTTGGCTACTGTCCATCGGTCAGTAGGAGAATCAATATTGCTCATTTTATTTATTCTGGGTTTTCAATAACGTTCGGTACTTTCTACTTTTACTTTTAATACTTATTTAATATGCAACGTTGCCAAAACTAATTAATATCTGTGTCTCGTATGCAGATAATGTTCGAATATATTTCGTAACATTTATTAAAACCACGTAGCGTAATTTTTTTTACGGAAAAAACACGCATGGAGGTCATTACCATCACTTGTTTGATGTTCGTTTGAGAGAGGAAAAAAAACGTTTATCGCGAAATTTCACCTCAGGTGTTGAAAAATTTTTGAACAAGTTGAACTCTTCTGACCAGATATTTTAGATTGCATCAGAATATTCTGAATGTTTGAAATGCATAAGGGCTAATTACTGATGTGGTGCTGTAATATAAGACGTGAGTGCAATTTAAATGGTGTGATGTCAATTTTTTTTTCAAAAATCGTATTTTTCAAGTGGTAATTTTATTTATCGAACTGAATCGAAATTACTTTCTAATCATAAACTGCTATTAAAAATTTATCAATGTAAATTCCACATTCTAGATTTTGCATTTTTTACTTTCGAAACTGTAAACACCTTGTTGTCTTGGTACAATATCCATGTTGAATAAGTGTCCAGAGGTGTCGAGACAAAAGCGCGCGCATTGCTCTAATTCCTGTGCAAATTTATAAGCTAATTGAGCAGCTACAAGCGCGAAATTAGAAAAAAAAAGTGCAACTGCCGGCTTACGCTAAATGGAAACCTGCCTAACATTTTTTTGTTTTTAGATATGCGATTTAGATAACGAACACAATGTGGCTGTTTAACAACGTTATTGTGGAAAGTAAAAGTAACGAAGAGTATTTGATGAATATTTTAATGCAGAAAAGTATCCGTAAGAGAGGAATATGACGATGAAGAAACGTGCATCGGTAAATGCATTTTTATCGTATTGTCAGAGAAGCGGTGTGAAATCCGTGATGAGGCTCTGTACGTAGCTAAGCGACAACGATTATCGCATTTTTTTTTCATCATCGTATTAGTTGAAATGATGAAGTACTTGGGAGGATTATTAAGTGGTGATATGTGTGAAAGAATGAGTTATTGGATGGTTCAGAATTGTCTGACTTTAATGGGATTATTGGGATTATTTTCATGTTCTAGGAGTGTGCTTCTTGACCGAAGGTATGGCAATTCTTGTGTTTATGAGGAATATTCAAGTAGAGAAAAATTGGTGGTTTTGCTTCAGAGAAGGCTGAAGGCTTTAAAATATGGTTTTGGAAATAGCTTGATGAAGTGACATAGATAGATTACAACGTAATATTTTTTCAGAATTTTTAGGCGGTGAAAAAATGCGAAAAATTCTTTTTTCAGAACGTTTTTCACACATAAAATGGTCATTTTTGGCTGAATTTTTTTTTGCCACATTTGAGCGATACCATTGCTGCGAACATCAGTAACATTCTTGACAAAAAAGGTGCATTTGATTTTTATCAAATTTAGCTTGCTAGCTGAAAACAAAGTCAATTTTTTCGCCGTCTTGATTGATTTCTTAATGAAATTTTAAAAAAAAAATCACGACAGTGCTCTCAATACTGCATTTTTTTCATACAAATCTAAACATCAAAATTGACAAAATAAACATCAAAATCGAATTTCATAAAATTCAAGTTGTTGATGCAATGACTTAAAAAATATCTAATGATTGGAATTTGCAATCAATTTTGAAAATTTTTGGAGCAATGTTGATGAAAGAAATTTTACTAAAATTGCGTTAATCAATGCGTGGCTCGCAGCATTTTTGGAGGGTTCTGTCTATTCTCACACGGAATGAACAACAAAATGACCGAACTATGCGCGATCTCGTTCATTTTTTTCGTCATCTTCAATGCTGAATTGATCATCCCACGATTCACTATTAACTGTACCTTTTTCTCAAAATTTTAATTTTTTTCAGATTTCGAATTTTTTTCTAATAATACTCATGAATTTTTTTCAACTCCTCTAATAAACGTTTTCCCCCGCTAAACTTTCTTCTTCGAAATTTTTTCTCAGCTCTAAGATTTTTTTTTCAATTTCTTCGATTTTCATTTTTGCTAAAATTTTCATTTTTATAAATTATTTAAATTAACAACTGTAAAATCCCATTCTTAGGTCTTGAAATTTTAAAAATTCGACATTCTCTCGATTTTTTCTCACATTACATTTCTTAGAATGTTTTTCAACGCAATTTTTTCAATTTTTTTATTCCAAAAATTTCAGAGCTGGAAAATAATTTTAGAGAAACATTAGAGCTGAGCTAGAAAAAAACAGAATTTTAGGGAAAAAATCAAAAGGTGTAAAAAATGAACTTTGAGAAACAATTTTGAGAGCAAAAAATTTGAGAAAAGATTTTATTTTGTGAGAAAATTTCTAGAGTTGAGAAATGAAAAATATGTATTTTTAGGGAAAATGCCAGAATCGAAATATTTTCATATATTGAAGGAAAAAATTTCAGAGATGGTAAAAATTTATTCCAGATAGAAAATTTTAGTGTTGAAAAATATTTTGAGGATAAATTTTTGGAGTTGAAAAATATCTGGAGAAAAGGAAATTAAAAATTGAAACTGTTTTCAGAGTCGAAAAAAAATTGGGTTAAAAAATTGATTTCAGTTTCAAATTTTCAAATATCTTACGATTACGAAGTTACAACGTCACGAGACAGGTTGCGAAATTACGATTCGAGCGAACGATTTACATTTTGTTGTTCACTCCGTGTGAGAATACACAGATCCTTTTTGGAGATGGAATATTCTTGAAGAACAAATTTATCCTTCTAGAAAGTTTGAAGGTTGTTCTTGAGCAAAAAACATCATCTCTTTCAAAGCAGAATTATTCAGCTCATCTGCAAAAAGATTTAGAAAATTTGAACGATTTGTCCGGAAAATTTCCAAAAGTCAAGGAAAATTATCGTTTTTGAAAGAAATGGCACCGCGTTTACGGTTTACGGTTATTTCATTTTTTTGTTATACATAGGAGGAAATTATTCAAGATGAGAATTGTAATCTTTCACAAAGCTTTGTGAAAAAAATTGAAAAATTCTTTTTTTTTTTAAATTTTTGCAGACACTGGAAGAAGAGTGGTGTCTTACAGAATCGAAATTGCATTTTCAGTTAAAAATATCAAGTTCAAGTGAATTTTTTGATAGAAAATCTGCATTAGGTGTAGGTATTTTAAAATGAACGAAGTCTTAAAAAATCTATCAAGCCAAAAATTGAAACATTTTTCATCCCCTCCCCCCTCTCCCTTGCCTCCTCTTCCGCTTAACATCTCGAATCAAAAATCGAGCATATTATCGAACAATTTTTTTTTTCAATCCAAGTAGTAAGTAAGATACAAGGTAGACATAGGCACTGTAGGCAGGTTAAAATTTCTCGCGATAGCTCGTGGGAATTCTACACGATCTGGATTATTCTCTCAATGTCTGATTTTCATTCGGATGGGTTTTGATCAAATCTTGGAATTTTGTATCCCAAAAATTTTTCAAATGGGATAATTACCTATATTAAAATCTTTTCATTTACTAGAATTAGAGGTACAGTACAAATCGATGTCTTCGATTTCATTTTGGCAATCCCTGAAATCAAAGAGCTCAATTTCAGTAACCACTAATTTTTTTTTATTCACAGATTTCAAATGAGTATCAATTTTATCTAAATTTATGGAACGAATGTACCAATATTTGTTTTTTTTCTCAATTTCTGCCAAACATAATTCGATCTAACGATGTTGATGATCTCAATTTCAAAAAAAAAAAATCACCTTATTTCCTCATAGGTCGATACCCTACCTCAATTTCAAATTCCAATCCGTTATTGGGTAATTATTGAAGATTAAACATCAAATTATCAATATCTATGGTATACCTATCCATATCTCAATAGGTATATTTAATCGATACAGAAACATCGCATCGTCTGAAATGATGCAGCACAATTTTCCCCATTCATACATTGGTTTTTTGCCTACAAATGGTAATTTCATTCTGTCTCATTCATCAAAGAATGACAACAGAGAAATAAAAAAAAACCATGACGAGGCGTTCTCGCCATTCTGCAACCGTTTCAGTAATATCGAACCGTCCACATTAAAAAAAAAATGTACCATCGTCCAACGGCGGCGACTCGGCTAGATTATTAAATATTGTAAAAAACAATACGTCGTAAAATGTATTTCCAATCCCATAATGTACGATGGGTTTCCTCATCCTGTTACGTCGATCTAAGAAATGAGAAAAAAAAATTCCGCGAAAATATCGAATTAGGTTAATTATCGGTAGTACACGCGGCGTATGCAGATTTTCGGACCAAACGTTGCTATTCTTTTCGTCGTCGATGAATATTTATTAGTTGGGTGCGCGGATGGTAACACGTTGGAAAACCTGCTTATAGAAAAGAAGCGCGCGGACGTAATCGCGATTTGAATTTATAGCTTTGTCTCGAGCACGGTGCTATGAATAAAGCTCATCTAACACAGGTTAATGTCTTCATTAGACAAATCTATAGTCTAACAAGTATACAAATACACGAATGGTATGCCGTTTACGTTTAGATGGTTGTTGCTGAAACACTGACCCAAAGATACGTACGCGAACATTCATCTGTGTAAATAGATACTTCGAAACACCCGCTAGAATGAGTAAATTTCTATTTAAAAAAAGATGGAAAAAAGTCGTTTTTATCTTGGAACACGTTAATTATACATTTTATCGAGATTTAAGTGTCTGTTGGATTTGATTAGTGTTTCGTTTATGGGTTAAAAAGTCGTATATTGTTGAAAAATGTGTAGGAAATAAGATCGTGGATTTGAGGGTCCGAAAAATGACGACGGATTGGGAAATTATGTAGTAAAACTGATTAGCCAATAATTGTGAATTGTGACGTAATTTTCGACGCGAATCTTTAATTAAATTGGTGCGGAAATTAGTTTTTATACTGGATGCGTTTTAGGCCGTGAAGATGCCGTTTGATCGATTGGTAAACTCAGGTTAATCTGCGCTATCGTGTCTAATTTTTGGTAAACGTGTAATTTTTTCCAACTTTACGAAATTTCAAAGCGAGTGAATTTTGTATTTGCATATTTTTCTACTGACTTGTTGAGAGATGCTCTGCAATAGTAGTATGATGGAGGTTAAAATTTTACGAGCGGAACGAAATTACGTATTGATCGATTATAACCCATTTTGGGCCTCAAATTGGGCCAATTTTTGTGAATTTTCAAAAAATTTACTGGTGACCTATGAAAGTGAGGTGAATTTTTTAAGAAAATTGAAAATGTTGTACAATTTTTTTTGAATAAACTTTCAAGAATTTTGAGCCTCTGATTTAGTAGATTTATGGACTGACATATCAAAATTGATTAAAATTTCATTGAGAAGTCAAAAATCGAGATCAAATAATTTTCTGAGTGAAATGAAACTCGCTCATTTTTTCAATTTCTAAAATTCATCGCGGATCAGCAATGGTCGGGTTGTGTCGAGGTAGAGCAAAGAAATATAAAAGTTTTGGATGCCATTTTTAAATTTCCGATAAAATTTCACCCCACTGGTCACATGTCAATTTTTTTAAATTTATTTAAAATTGACTCAAATTGAGACGCGAAGTTCTCAAAAGTGGGTAAAAAAAAGTTTTGGGTGACATTTTTGAATTTCTGGTGAAATTCTACCCCACTTTCATAGTTCACATGTCATGTCAGTGTTTTGAATTTAATTAAAAAATGACCCAATTTGAAGCCCAAAATTCGAAAGTGGGCCAAAAAAAGTTTTTAATGGTATTTTTGAATTTTTGATAAAATTCTATCCCACTTTCATGGGTCATATGCCATTATTTTTGCAATTGATCAAAAAATGACGCAATTTGGGGCTCAAAATTTTCAAAAGAGAATCAAAAAAGTTTTTGGGTGGTATTTTTGAATTTTTGGTGAAGTTCTACCTTACTTTCTCAGGTCACATGTCAATTTTTTGAAATTGATCAAAGAATGACTCAATTTAAAGCTCGAAATTCTCAAAAGTGGCTCAAAAAGATTTTAAAGGACATTTTTGAATTCTTGGTGAAATTCTACCCCAGTTTCATAGGTCACATGTCAGTGTTTTGAAATCAATTGAAAAATGAGCCAATCTGAGGCTCAAAATTTCCAAACGTAAATCAAAAAAAGTTTTGGGCGGCGTTTTTGAATTTTTGATTTTTGGTAAAATTCTATCTCACTCGCACAAGTCACATGTCTATTTTTTGAATTTTTTCAAAAATTTACTCATTTTGAGACACGAGTGAAAATTTTTTGCATAACGTCTAATTTTAAAAATCGGGGGAAGGGGTGAGGGGGTTCAGACCTCATTTTTCTATAAGTGCAGTTTTTTAGATTACGAGAAGCACACCTGTAGGGTGACCTGAACTTTCCGGAAGGCAAAAATTGATTCGTAAAAAAAATTGTATGGGCCAGCAAAAATAATGGAATCTTATTTACAACGTAGCTGAAGCTCCATTCCCTTCAAAAAATATAAACTCATCCTCCATTGTTCAAAAATCTCTAAAAAATTTTCAAATTTTTCAGATTTTGAAGTTTTTCAAAAAAAAATTTGAAATCCAAAATTTCGAAAATTTTGAAAATTGAGATATTCAAAAACTAGGTAATATTTGCATATGAAACTTAATTCAGATCAACGTATGATAATATGGAGCGATTCCATTCTAAATTACGAAAAAAACGTTGCGTTCCGGAACTTTTGGGTCACCCTGTAGCCTGTACAATAAACCAACTGATCTTTTTTGTCCTCTGAAAATGCACGCTCAAGCTCAATGAACAATTTTTGCTTCTTAAACTGCATACTATAGTAGTATGTTTGTGCCGGTTCTAGGGCAGGGAGCCCGGGAGCAAAATGCACGTGCGCATGGCACCTCCCCCAAAACTAGTCCAACCCTAACCTTACACGCGCCCTCTCTTTAAACCTCACCCCTTTACCAAAAGTCAACCCAACTTCACGTCCACCCCATTTTCAAACCTAACTCTTTCCTTGAAAATGCCACCACCTTTTTTTTTTAAAACCTAACACCTAACCCGTCCGTGTTTGAATATAAGGTGAACTTCACTCCAGAGGGTGTTTACCATCCCGACCAGCTTCCTGTATGCTCATTTCAAAAAAATCTAGTTCATCCCTCTCTCTCTTCCTTGCAATAAATGTGATCACAACAAATTCCACACAGCTTGGTAATCTCCTGAACAAAAACCCCGAACAGCTTTTAGTGTTTTTAAGAGGTATGCGATTTGGATTCCTCCCCTCCCCCCATCATAAAAAAGGAGTGAACTTTTTAAACTCACCAATTAAAATGTCATTCATTTTAAACAATTTCACCTGTCAAGTTCTGTATTTTTAAAAATATTTCAATGAAAATGACGACTCTCAAGTCATGTTTAAATACACAAAAGGGCAAGTCGACCGTTCTAATTACATAAGAAAAACAGCAGCCGGAAAAAACCCTTATCCTACCATATGGTACCTTACGAGTACACGGATGACTAAAGAGGCATGGAAGGGGTCATAGAAACAAGATATAGCGTTGAAAATACTTTCTGTTTGGAACGAATACACTGTTAGGTACTTTTTCCAAAATTACACCAATATTATGATTGTGATTTTTCTGTATTTAAAAATTTACAGTTTCGATAAAGGTACAGAAGCTCAAAAAAAATTATATATAGAAATTGGTTTTGCTTTTTTTTAAAAAAAAAAACCGTAGGTTTAGGTATTTATTTGCTACTAAATCACTTCGAAATTCATTTAGAATGCGCGAAGAAGACGAAACTGGCGACATCCGGTTGTTAAAAAGGGTCGAGAATGGAATTCTTACGAGCAGACGAATTTAACCGTTTTCAAGGGGTTGGAAACATTGAAATGAAATATGAGGGTGACGATTCTTGCGTAACATATGGTCATTCGAAAAGGATGGGAATTGAATGCTAGCAGAAGAATTTTTTCATTGGAAGGGGTTAATAAATGGTAATACGATTGAAAGGAATTTTTCCGTTAAAAATGAAGTAAAAGCTTGAATTGAGGGTGGAGGAATTTTATATTTAAAAGGGTGTCGTGTAATGTGAGTTGGACCCGTAGGGGAATTTTTTCGTTGAAGAAATAGAATCTACTTTTCGGCAGTTGTAAAAGGTGTTCATGAAATTCTAGAGCAACGAGTCTTTGTGCGAGTTTCAAATTTCATATCTACGTATTTGTCAAAATATTACGCCATCTGTTGGAAATTCCTTTTTTTCCTTTTCAAAATAAATTTTTTCAACTTGAAAATTATTCTAAAAATTTTTTATATTATAGATTATTTTTTTAAGAAAATAATTTTTAAAAATTTTCAATTTCGTTAAGACGTTAAAAAAGTCACGTCATGATTTTCCAGGAAGGAAGAAAATATTATACTTAATGCGTTTTATAAATTAAATAACACCTCACTATACTCCCAATACAATATTGACCCATTTATTGAAAATTTGCGGCGCGATACTCATCAATAGAATACAACACAGAAGTTGGCTGATTACATAAATAATTTCAAAGCGTCGCGTCGCCGTACCCAAGTTTTACATTTGATTGATATAATTCGTATACCCAGTTGCAAAAGAATCATCTATTGTGAGAAATTAATATCGCACTATACAAACTGAAACTATACGGACGGACGATGCGAAAAATCCGCTTATTTCGGCTATCTATGCTCGTATTAGAACATGCATACCGTTAGAAAGTAGTATTGTCCTTCACGTTCTTCTATGGTGATGATTGACAGATCATTCAGGAACATTAAAATGTTGGCGATGTTAATGGATGCCAAGGTTCCTGTTTCCTATATTGCGATTAGTGTGTATGTTTTCGATGAGCGCACGCGTTTATGCATCGGAATAATTTAATTTCGATGAAACTTTCATTCGTTGCGCTTTTGATCTTCGTATTAGGAAGACTTCGTGATTCATAATTTTTTTTCACTTATGTGTACTTTGAGATTGACTTCATTATCCTTCATATTTAAGGGTTGAGTGAAAAGATCCTTAAATTTTGGTTGAGTTCTACTGGCATGGAAAAAATAATTGTATGCGTTATTTTAGTGAAAATCGACTCTTCAAGGGTATGGATGGAACCAAAATTGAAAAATTGCCACCGAATAAATTTCAATTTTGAATCTTTCCCCAAATTCCAGTAAACTTTTAGAGTTTGGAGTAGAAATGACCTTGAAATTAAGATCGGCCAGAGAAAAACATTGGATTTTGATACCTCATTCCATAAAATTGAAAAATTTTGATTTTGGCCACACTCCGCCTTACCAAAAGTCTAGTTTAGTGTGTTGAATGAAAATTACTCCAGAAATCAGAAAATGGATTCACGGAATCAAAAATATGAATTTAAACGCCTCACTCGATAAAGTTGAAACTGGAAATTCAGAAATACATACAGAAGTTTCGATATTCCATTGCCATCTGTTTAAAATTTTTTGGATGAGGAGAAATTAATTTTCAAAGTAATAAAAAAAATTGCGAGTATAAAAATTATCAGTGGAAAATTTTTACTGGGCATAAAAAAAATAAAAGTAGTAAAAAATTTGCATATCTTGACCAAAAAAATTTTCAAGTTCGAAATTCCAAAAAAAATTACTAAAATTTTACGAATAGCGTACGAAATATAAGATACAAGCCAAGTTTGGGAACCACTGCTCGAGAAAAAATTCACGATTTTGGGAACGGTTTGCAATTGGACTATTAATTAGGTAGGTAGTTGGGATTACTTTCGATACGTACCTACCTAATTGAGATACGCCTATTAACCCTGCATTTTTTTTTTGTAGGTACTTCTGAAAATTTTGAAAATTTCAAGAAGTCGAATGTCGCGAATCCGAGACTTCATTTATTTTTCTACGTCTGCGCCCCTAAAAATTTGAATATTGCTTTGAATGGCTCACTCTGTGTTCAAGACTTCAATGATAATTACAGTCAAAAATTTTCGTGATGGAAAAATTAATATCTTCCGATTCATAATAATTTCAATTGTGAAAAGATAAGAATTTTAAACATTTTTTGATGCCATCCTAATTCTTTTACGTGAAAAAAAAAGATACAGCTATTTCAGAAGCGGCATAATATAAATAAATGAAATGTAAACAATGGTACGCGAATCTTAACCGGTTTTCTTATATGCGCTCTAATCGCCCTATGCTGTTCTGACACACCATAGCCGAGTGTGTTAAGTCGCGGTTTACAAACCTGAAGAACACTGGTTCGAATCCCATCGGTGCCGCCTCCTGCGCATGGTTTTTAAATTGAAAGATGTGTGATTGAAAAAACAACGTTAACTATATGTGGATTATTGCCTCTTAAAATTTATTTGAAAATGTGGAAATAAATACGGAATTTAAAAACAGTCAACTTCAGGTGATGGAAAAGACTTGACGAGGGGAAAGAGGCGGTAGGATTTGCATACCATGTGGGACATTTCATAGGTTATTCAGTTTCTTGAAAAAATATGGTAGTAGTTTACTTCTCGCTCATAAAGTGTTGCGCGGATGGGTATATAAGGAAAATCTTGCAACATTTGTGGCAACATTAAATTATTCAGCACTGCACTTGATACTGGAAAGCATGCACTTCTCTCTGATTCCTGGCAGCTGTAGAATTAAGTCTTGGGTACTCCTTTGCTAGATAATCTATAAATAGAGCTTCGCAGATAAAATTAAATCAGTTGTAACTTTGCTCTTGAACAGTGCACATGTCATTTCGATTACGTAAAGTATCGTCCTGATTTAAAAATTTCTACATGCAAAATTAATTCATATCTTCCCTAACTAAATTCCCCTAGTGATAAATTAGTTGTCAAGCGGTACCAAACATCAAACCAGTGTAAAATAAGGGTGCGCAGCAACGGAAGTTCTTGCAAGTCTGAACTTGTCCTGGGATGACGTCATTCCCATGATATTAGATATTCATCTGGCGCTTGATTTCTGCATATAAATCAACTGTAGAACTCTGGCATTTATTTCTTCACTTGAAGACTGATCAAGAAACTATTAATAGAGCTGCACAAAGAGTAAGTATTTGGGAACGAATAAGAAAAATCCCCACTTAGTAAATATTGGATCTGCATCCCTCCAATCCCAATTTGAAGACTTCAAAAAAGTATAAATAGAGGTGCACTTCGAAAGAAGAATCATTTCCGATTTGGATCTTGACCTGTAAACATGTCTTACAAGATGATTCGCAACTTTGGAAAACTACTGAAAAAATGTGTTCAGATGACAGAAGAATCTGGAACAGGCGAATCTTCTGTTAACGAATGTGTTGTTTGCATGGAGAGAAGTCCTGAATACTTCGTACAAGAATGTGGGCATTACTGTCTTTGCAAAATGTGTAAAGAATTGACCGAATGTTTGGACAAAAACAAACATTGTCCAGTTTGCCGAACGCCAGTAATACAGAAATTTAAAAAAGTGAAGACAAAACACAATCAAAAAAATTGTGTGGTTTGCTTGGAAGAACCTAAGACATATGTAATCGTGGATTGTGGACATTACTGCCTTTGTAGAAATTGCAAATTTAATATCGAAGGAGATACTAGAAGATGTCCTGTTTGTGTTGATTGTAATCGGTATAATGGTGGAAAATGTCCAATTTGTAAAATTAGAGTAACGAAAATTATTCAGATTTTTAACTGAGGTTTTCAATCTTGTTTTGATTATTGTGTGATGTACAGTTGTAATATTAATGTGACTGTTTTTCACTTCTTTTTTTGATTTTTTTTTTTTCGTGTCTACATTTTAGATACTTTTATGTATTTTTATGCTATGTATGTGTCTTATGTACTTAGATATTAAGTTTGTCTTTTATTTTTCATTTTTTAAAAGACTCATGTTTTTTAATAATCTTATCTGTAAGTTGAGTTATGTATTTAGATATTCAGTTGTACTTTCTTTTTACTTTTTTAAAATTGGTGCTTAATATAAGTTTTTTTGTACCTATTTGTAGGCCATAAAACGTGAGTTCTTTTTTTATTTTTTATTTAAAAAAAAATAGACTGATAGGTATAATGATATAAAAAAATTACCTACGTATATTTAAGCTCTTGTTGCATTTTCTACTTTTTTTTACAAAAAAAAAATAATAAATTTTTTACGAAAGTAATCTGAAGTTCTTATTGAATTTTTAATAACTTAGTTTATCAATAAAACACCCAAATCCAATGATTTTTATAAGTACTTACTAAATTCTTAATGCAATATCGTGAATTTCATTGTGGTATCATCGAAGTCAGATGGAACTAGAACTAAAACGAATTCCAGTTTTATATCAGTTCCAGCATTTTTTCGCTAATTGCAATTTTTCGTCTTTTCTTAAAAAAAAATGTATAATATCATCTTCTCTACATTACACACCAATATTTCTTTCGAAAAATTCAGAGTTTTGCCAATAAATTTTCAAATGGAATAAAGAACAGAAAAAATAAATTTGACTTAAAAAGAAGGAAATTTAGGTGTTGATATCTACTACAGTACAATAAATTCTATTGAAATTTTTTTACTAAAAAACAAAACTGACTCAAACGAATCTTGAAAATTTGCGTGGAAAAATAAATAAAAAGAATTGTGATGTAGATTTGAAAATTTCATCCAGTTAAAAATATCCTCTCATGCATTCTTCAAATTTCAAATTTTTTATTGAAAAATTCAGGACCCAGGAAGTCAGGAGTCATAAAATTTCTAAAAAAAAAAAAGATTACTTCCCAGCTTTTCCCCAGAAATCTTTTGTGTTGAGCTTGAATGTACGAAAAATGAAAAAATTCTAGTTTAAAAAGGAAAAAAATATTCAAGTTCAATTTTTTCAGAAAATGTTGGATTTTTTGACTCTCAAAATTAGAAAAAAAAAACGGAATTTTGGAACTGGAATGGGAATTCAAAATTGAAACTAAAAAATATAGAGAACTAGAATTGGAGCTGAAACTAGAACTAGAACTTGAAAATTTTGAAAACTAAAACTGGACCTGGAATTGATACCATTTTAGTTTTCCATCACTGGTTTCAAGTGGGCAAAACTTGTGTCATAACCCCTTTGCTGCTGACATACTACGCCATTTTCTCCTGGAATAAAATTGTCAATATTTTTCAGGTCAGGCACTAAAATTGAGGAAGAAAGAAGGGGGGTGTCATTACCCATCACAATCTGTCGATTCTTCCAATACTGATAAAGAGTTTAAATTCTTACAAAAGGCAGTCAAACCTGGAACTTGATTAATAACTTCATGACGTCACTGATCATACCGCTGAATATAGGTAGTTTTCGACTTTTTTTTTTTGAAGTTCAGAATATTTACGTCATTTGCAAACAATTCAGAATTTTTTGAACAAGTTTTCCAAAATTTTCCCCGTATTTTTTTCAACTCTCACTTTTTTCTCTCAGAATTTTCGAATCTGAAATTTTTTTTCATGATTTTCTCAATTGAAATTTTTCTGACGTAATTTTTTGAAATTTTTTTCTTAAGAATTTTTTCATTAAAAAGAATGATTTCTGTTTGAGTGACGTCATAAAAAAAATTTCTCACAATTTTCGCCCCAGAAATTTTTTCCTGAAAATTTTTATGACGTCAATCAAGCAGAACTGATTTTTTTTAAATATGCAAGTCAGTGCAACTATGGAAAAATTCTTCAGAAAAAATTTCAGTGCAGAAAATTACGAGAAGAAAAATTCAGTCGTAGAAAAATAACATCAGAAAAAAAAATTCAAGGGTTGAAAAAATCGAGGAAAGAATTAGGACACATTTTTTCAGTAATGCAAAAAGTCTAAATCTAAACTGTTTAAAAATAATGTAATTAGTTATTCTGGACTTGAAAAAAAAAAAGTCGAAACGACATTCAGTGGTATGAGAAGCAACGTCGAGTTCCAGGTTTGACTCTTTTGTGAATTCTTAGTAAGTTTTAAACCAAAATCTCATTTTCATTTGAAAAAAATTTGACTTTTTTTGTCCTTGTGTGTGCAAAATCATGAATTTTATTTGTAGCTGAATTCGACAGAGGAAGAGAGAGTGGAATTGCAATTTCTTTATCAATGGAATGTCTTAATTGATATGATCAAAATTTTGCTTTGTTTTAATGACACCAACTATCTTACTCTGTACAAAAATTGACAACAGTGTCAAGAGTCTCAGACCCAAGATGAACTTGAGCTTACACTCAAATATTTTTTTTTATAGTATTTTTTATATGAATGAATATTTATTTAATATTTTATTATTTTTATTTGTTTTAGTAATAATTTTTTTAATTTTTAGTATAAATTTATTTAGTTTAATTTTATGATGAGATTTATTAGGTTTATTATCTTTTTTATTAGTTTTATTTTATAAAACTATTAAAATTATTAATTATAGACTTGCATTACGTTTACTTTAATCGATTACGAAGCAGTAAACCGTGATGCTACTTCCTACGACCATCTAATTTTTCAACAATGTCGATAAACGTGATCAAATATTTATTCGACAACGTTTTTATAAGCCCAGCGTGACATTGCGTCAAGCTGACGAAAGGCCATCAATCATACTCGCGTCGAGCAACCGGTCAAGAAAGAAATCTATTACCAATAGGTACTTTGACTTCATTTCGTGCATTCACTCAGCATCATACATTCAAACGTCAACATTTGCGGGCACACAGTAGCAAAAATAGCTCAGGTACATCGTTTACCCTTCCCCCAGCCCCTATTCTTTATCACGTTATTTGTACGACAACAAGATGATCTGAGATGACGTAAATGCAGATATTTTTTTACGATGATACAAGCAAACAGACGGGACTGCGCGAGCGCCTCAATACGCAATAATTATTCAAAACACAGACTTCGTACAACAGGATGCGCGGCTACCGAAGATTTTTTTTCATTTATGAAGTAATATTACGAGCACCCAGAAATACTATAAAGAGTGAAAGTGGTGGATTTGTGCTTACAACCTTGTTGACGCGTCTGATGGCCGCGATGTGTACCGCGAATATGCCCGTGTAGACCTATTTATTTGCCAGTGTGCCTATTTTATGAGGGCGAATGAAGACCGAACTGGCGAATCGAGAACTGGTTTTTTTAGATGAAAAAAGAATTATCTTTACAGGAACCTAATTTGGTTCAGAGTCGGAGTGTAATCATTACATTAACGCTGTATAATAATTATTGCAAGATGATACCGTTATAGAGTGTGTATGTTTGACAGGCTTGGGTCGTTCGTTCAAAAAGTGAACGAAAGTTCGTTCACGTTCACGAACGAAACACAAAAATGAACTGAACGAAATGAACGAACGAGTTGTTGGAAATGAACTGAACGCGAACGATGAACGGCTTAAAGAAAGAAAACGAACTGAACAAAACGAACGAACGAGTTGTTGGAAATGAACTGAACGCGAACGATGAATGGTTCCAAAAAAAAACGAACTGAACGAAACGAACGAACGAGTTTTTGATAACGAACTGAACGTGAACGGTAAACGGTTCCTTAAAAAAACGAACTGAATGAAACGAACGTGTCCAACGTTCAATTTTCATTCATTTTTTTCATGCAGACGCTAAAACGTTCAGAATTGAAAGCCAATAAAAGTGTAGACAAATATTTCGCGGTATTATATGTATCAGTGTGTGATGTGTGATTGCGATCACTTACGTGATTTGATTTTACTGATTTTAACTGTACTGGAACGAACGAACGAACGAACGAACGAACGAAACAACGAACGAACGAACAAACAAACGAACGAACGAACACGAACGAACGAGTTGTTGGAAATGAACTGAACGTGAACGATGAACGTAAAAAAAACAAAAACGAACTGAACGAAATGAACGAACGACCATTTTCAGAAACGAACTGAACGTGAACTGAACGTTTTGTGTTTTTTTTCGAACTGAACGAAATGAACGAACGACCATTTACAAAAAATGAACTGAACGAAAATGAACGAACGTGTGGGATTTTCAAAACGAACTGAACGTGAACGTGTTCACGAACGACCCAAGCCTGATGTTTGATACATGAAAAAAATTCTCGCCAACTGTGAATATTCGCATCGCAATCTACGGACAGCAGTCTAGAAAGAAAATGTGAAATTGCAGTCAACCTAACGATTAAATGTTTGTGTTATGCGTATTTATTTAATCGCCTGCTGTAACGCATACAGGTGCGTCTGCATTTGTGTAATATAAGTGAATAAATAATCGCAGATGCTCCGGTGCTGAGACGATTATGAAGCATTTATTCATTATAAAAGATGCAACAGCAGTAAAAATTGCCACAAGGTATACCATTTTTGGTCTAACCTGTCGTGTGGATCGGATTTATGGTCAGGGCACCATCATGAGTCGTTTTATAAAATGTTATATGTGTATGTCGACCAAGTATACAGGGTGTCCCGTGGAATTTTTTTCAGAAGAAGAAAATTTTATGAGCGGGTAAAGTTCATACTTGAAATTGAAGAGGTTTTAAGATGGTTCCATTTTCTACATTTCAACCTCTCACGCCCAAACCCTCATTTGGTCTTCACGATAACTTTTCTAATTATTTTTATTCTTCAGGGAAGAGAAATGTTTCAAAAAATACGAAGCCTCTCCTAATTTAAAAAAAAAATTTGAAAATGAGAAATTTGAAAGTGCTTATGACCCATCGAAAGAAAGTGGTGTCGTTGCAATAGGAGGAGAAAACAATTTAGGATTTTTTAAAAATATTTTTCTGACTCATGTTAGGTTTGAGCTTGATTATCAACTTATGTACTATTCTTCAAATTTCCTCCACTAATTTTTCAAAAAATTTCACAACTTTAAAATTTTTTCAATTTTAAAAATAAACATTTTTTTTGAATGAAAACCCCTTTTTAATTTACAACCTTTTAAAATTACAAGATTAAATTTTTTAAATTTCAGTTCAGAAAAAAATTTCAACGCCTGAAAATTATTTTTTTATTCAACGACAGACTAAAATATTTGAGAGTTCAGGGTGTCTAAATCAATATGGTCACGGTCAGTGTAAGCCAGTGTTTTGACTAATTTTTTCAAAAGGTCTGCATTTTTTTAAAAATTCCAAAAAATCAAAATATTTTTGTTTTGGGGCTAATTTTTTTTTAAATAACCAATTTTTCTAATCTTAGCTCTTGCTTTGCTCGGCCCATAAGGTCAAAACTTTATATGAGAGAATAGGGATTGACGATTTCGTCTCCTTAATATACCAAAACATTGATTAAATAATGAAGAAATTTAGCTTTTGAATTTAGTTCTCTTCAAAAATTTCCGCTCGGGCTGGCGCATAGTTGGAGGTGGGGGTGAGGGTGGCCTTCGAAAAAGTCATGCGAAAAGTCATCCCAAAAAGTCGGTGTCAGTCAACAAAGGCGCACCCAAGGGGGCTCAGGGGGCTCGTGACCTCTTAAGCATAGAAACATATTTTTTTATTGCAAAAATATTTAAAAAGTACATTTTTTTGCTTTTCAAACAGTATTTTTTAAAAAAAATTTCGCTCTCGCCTCGCTTGGGCAGTATTTTAGTCATTTTATTTTAACATTTTGATAAGTTTTGACTAATTTTTCAGTCAAAAATTGTTAATTTCTCCATAAATTCCCAATTTGCCAGAAATAATTGATTATTTTTGACTAAGTATAATATCAGTAAAAATGATGAATTTGAAATTTGACTCCCCCTCTATTTTTCTCTGATTCTCAGCCCCTTCCTTAATTATTTTTGGGTGCCCCAATGTTAAGTCAGTATTTTTGCTCAAAATATTTTGTCAGACATTCTAAAGTAGAAAAATTTTACAAAAAATTCTTGTTTCATTTTTTAAAAAAAAATTGAGAAAAAATTATGAAGAAATTGAGTAAAAACCGTTGAAAAAACAATTGAAAAAATTTTTCAAAAAAATTGAACGGAGGAGGTTCTCCAAGATCCCATAAGTTTTCAAAGAATTATAATTTTCTCACATAGGTACCTCCCTCACTCTCATTTTTCACACCACTTATTGTTTCGGCTCTCAATGACCATGAAAAATCATTCTTTCCACCTCGCTTATAATTAAGATTGTGTTTGATTTCTTATTCGTAAGTAAATTCTTCAAACACATTTTATTTTCGATTTTTCACGACTTTCCTTTGTCCAAACTTGAGAAAAGTTGAGAAAAAATTGCAAAAATTTGGGAATCCAAACTTTATCCAACTTTTTGTAACTTTATGGTTTTGGGATGCCACATCCCTCTCTCATCCGATCATTATACGCCTCTATCAATAAGAAAATTTCCCCGACTAAAAACTTGAACTGTAATTCAATTTCAATTAGATAGTTTTTTTTTTTTTTTTCAAGAATCGGAATCTCAGAGAATCGCAAGAAATTTCGACTCCAAGATTCTGCGAATCCGTTTCCCAAAACTGCAATTCTCATGAAATAAAGAATCCGATTCGGGAATCGGATTCGAATGGGATTTTTTTGTCGATTCAAATCGCTCCATATTTGGGTAGAATGCGATGAATTTTTTGTCAATTTTTAACTTTTCAATTTCCAAACGCCTCGAATTTCACTTGATATATTACAAATTTTAATTTTCCAAGTATCATTTTCCACAAAAAAAATGGTGAAATTTTGAAAATTGGATTAAATTATGAATTAAAAAAATTAGGACGTGATAGAAAATTTTAAAAAATTCATACTTACGTTAGTGTTTGAGAACTCCTCAAGAAAAAATTTTCGAGTTCAAAAAAATTTAGGGTTGGACCAGTTTGACAAATTTTGAAAAAAAATCAAGATGTAAAAGAATTCATAGTAAGTATTTGAAAACTCCTCAAGAAAAAATTTTCGAGTTAAAAAAACTTAAGAGTTTAACTAGTTTGACAAATTTTGAAAAAAAAAATCAAGATAAAAAAATGAAAAAATTTATCTGAATTTTATTTTAAAATGAATTGAAAAAATTTCAAATATCAGAGTTCGAAAAACTATTGAGAAAAAATTTCAGAATTGGTTCCTCTTCTGAGGGCTCCAGAGTCCAGATCTCCCCCCAATATGAACAGAAAACACAAAAAATATCAGGTTAGAATTTTTCAAATGTTAAATATTCCATGAATGACTAAACCAAGTACCTAAATTATTTCGAGTCGAATCAAAAACTTTACGTATTCAAAATAATATCAAACCACAGGTAAATTATACCTAATGACTGCTGACTTTTTCTCACACGTCGATTAAATAACCTCGTGTAATACCTTAAGCCACACGTACCTGTAGTTCACATTAACGATTAAAATTAGCCAAGAATCTTGGAATCATTCCCCTTGGGTTTATATTTAATTAAAATCCAATATACCTGAAACCAGTCAATCAGGGATGTGTACCGTTATTTCTGCGGTATCGGTATTGGTATCGGTACCGTACCGCTAAAAATACCGGTATCGGTATCGGTATTGGGATTATACCGCTAAAAATACCGGTATCGGTATCGGTATTGGGATTATACCGCTAAAAATACCGGTATCGATATCGGTATTGGGATTATACCGCTAAAAATACCGGTATCGGTATCGGTATTGGGATTATACCGCTAAAAATACCGGTATCGATATCGGTATTGGGATTATACCATTAAAAATACCGGTATCGGTATCGGTATTGGGATTATACCGTTAAAAATACCGGTATCGGTATCGGTATTGGGATTATACCGCTAAAAATACCGGTATCGATATCGGTATTAGGATTATACTGCTAAAAATACCGGTATCGGTATTGGTATCAGGATTATACCGTTAAAAATACCGGTATCGGTATCGGTATTGGGATCATGCCGTAAAAAAATACCGGTATCGGTAGCGGTATCAGTGTCAGGATCATACCACAAATAATATCGGTATCGAGATTATACCGCGAAAATACCGGTATCCGCATCGGTACCATTTTTTCGACATTCTTCCAAAACTTAAATTCTTTTGTTTAAAATTTTCAAAACTTTGAACTTGTTCTCAAATTTTTCAAAACACCGAATTTTTTAATCAAAATTTTTCCAACTACCTACCTAAAATTGAAAAGTTAGAGAAAATGAAAATTTTCGAACAAAAATCGTGGTATACATTTTAAATGCTGAAAAAACGTAGGATTTGTAAACATTTTAAATAAAAAAAATTGAACTTCGAAAAGTGATTGAAAATATTTTCTAAATGAAAATATTGATATAAATTCATTAAAAGGAGAGTTGAGAAAATTTAGAACTAATGTTGAGTGAAACATTTTTGAGAAAAAATCATGAGATTAAAAAAATTGAGAAAACATTCATTATAAAACTTATTCGGAATTTGAAAAGAATTAACTGAAAAATTTGAAGTTTTTAAAAAATGAAAAAAACAGTTTTGGTTGAATTTTTTTTAAATTTCTATTGGAAAAATTTTAAGAAGAAATTTTAAGAAAAAAAATTGGGTTTTGGAAGAGTTTAAAAAATGAGAATACATTGTGATTGGGAAAGAATTTAGAGGTGAAAAAAATTTGTAAGTCGAAAAAAGTTTAAAAATAAAAATGATGAAAATATTTTTAGCGTCATTGAAAAAAAAAAAATGTTGAAAGAAAAACGAACACACACACAAGAACGAGAACGAAACGATCGTAATTGAGAGAATCAGTCATTTTGCTCTTCAAAGTGAAACTCTTCAGATTTGCAAAAAATAACGTCTCGTTTCATTTCCCTGACTTTGACTGTTTTGGAATTTTGAGGAAAATTACAAAATTTGGTAAAAAATTTTGAGAAAATAATTTCAAGATTAAAAATTTTTAAAGAAAGGTACGAAGATTTCGAGAAAAAATTGTGATTGGAAAAAATATAAAATCTAGAGGTAGTGGAGGTGAAAAAATTAATAAGTCGAAAAAGTTTAAAAATAAAAATGATTCAAGTATCTATTTTTAGCGACATTGAAAAAAAAAAAATTGAAACTGTTGAAAGAAAAACGAACACTCACACACAAACGAGAACGAAACGATCGTAATCTTGAGAATCGCTCATGTGTACCGTTATTTCTGCGGTATCGGTATTGGTATCGGTATCATACCGTAAAAAATACCGGTATCAGTATCGGTATTGGGATTATACCGCTAAAAATACCGGTATTGGTATTGGTATCGGTACCGTACCATTAAAAATACCGGTATTGGTATTGGTATCGGTACCGTACCATAAAAAATACCGGTATCGGTATCGGTATTGGGATTATACCGCTAAAAATACCGGTATCGGTATCGGTATTGGGATTATACCGCTAAAAATACCGGTATCGATATCGGTATCGGGATTATACCGCTAAAAATACCGGTATCGATATCGGTATCGGGATTATACCGCTAAAAATATCGGTATCGGTATCGGTATCGGTATTATTCCAAAAATACATTGGGTACTGCTAACGGTAGCGGAACCATGCAAAAATAAAATACCGGTATGGTATCGGTATCGGTACAGCTTTTTCTCGCAAAAAAAACGTTTCGGTATCGGTACTGGTATCGGTATCGGTATCGGTACACATCCCTGCAGTCAATATGAAAACTCGACAAAATGCAGCCAAAGTTCATAGGTATCCAGGTATTTCTTCACATCTCCTAACACACATTAGCCCAATACCCAATACCTCGTGGAAATCACAACACATGAACGCGAAAAATTAGATAATATTGCGAAAATGAAATAATTGGTTCCTGCCGAACAAACCTGCCAATTAAAAATGATTTGCTATTCGTAAATAGGTATACGAGAAAATCAACGTATTTAGAAACGATTACCGCCATTCATTTGGACAACACTCGAATACGATATACCATTCTATCTGTATTTTTTTCCTCATTCCAAAATGTTAAAAATAATCGTCGTCTGAGGCAATCGGTAATAAATTAAAATTACGTGAATAACGTATCTACGTAAACTCATATGTAAAATAGAACGAAGCTGACATTCGATGTTTTTTTTCTTTCATTCGCTGACCTATACCTACATATTTTACACGTATGTACCGATCGTCTTACAAGATATTTTCATTTTCATTTTATTCGGTTTTATAAGAGTACTAAGTACCCAGCAATACGTTACACGTATTACAACGTATAGAAAAGATGAAATTTTTTCATTCATAAATAATTCAGTATTTAAATTACTCGCTTCTTGGGTTTCATCGTGATGTTTCGTCGGAATTTTCTCGCATACAGCGGTGTTTTTCGTGCTAGACTGTTTTTTTTTTCATCCTCTGGCTGGATCGTCGTCTAGACACCGGAAATGAATATTTTATCAGCACCATACGGCTGATTTTCAGTCTCGCGGAACGTCTGTATTGTTACCGCGTACCTAACCGAGCTGCAGTTTTACTTCACGATCGCGAATGCGAATTTCCATTCCGATGTTCGAATCACGTTGCAAATCTACACGTAAACGTTGACGGTCAGCGTGATAATGACATTTGTGATTGTATCTGGCTGCATATGAAGCTGTCATAAATCACACAGTTGTTGCTCGCCGGGCCTTCGCCATTATTTGAACATCATTAATGAAATTTCACATCGAGCGAATTAATTGCGCGGCCGAATCTTAAAATCGCACATGAAACGAATTCCAGCTTCTGTATCGTTTAATTATTAATACACATTCTCCGGCCTAACTGGTCAAAGGTGAAATACGTGTTTGAGGTTGTCCCTCGCGTGAAATTCGTGCTTTTCCTTACTATTTATTAATTGTATTCGGATTTATAAGCTTTCGTACGTATACAGGGTGTCCCAGTTTGGTTCGATGGGCCAGATTTGTAAAATTTTTTCTTGAATGGGTGGAAAAATTGGTGGAAATTTTTTGTCTGATTGAGATTCGAGGAACGATGATTTGGTGGAAAAAAATTCGCGATTGTGGATTTTGGTACGGAATTTTCAGGCGAGTAGATCAACAGTGTTTGATGAAATTTTCAAAAATTGCAGAACTGGGACATTTTATTATTTTTGCTCGAAAACAACTTTTTTACTGCGCTAAAAAAACATAAGTTTAATCCAAAATGTTTCAAATTGTACTTATAAAAATCAATTTGGTTGCAAAAAATAATTGGAATACTTGAGCAAAATTTTGCGTCAAAATGTAAAGAATTCAATACCTAACAAGAACACATAAAAATGGTAAAAATATACTCTTTGATTCAAAAAAAAATTCCTACAACAATTGGTACCCCTGAGCTCATTTATGAAACTTCTCTTTTTCTCTTGTTTGTTTTGTGTATTTTTTTTGGAGGGGGGGGGGCTGTCAAAATCTAAATTGACTTTACTTACTAATAATCCGATGTAGTTCCTACCCTTGGCTCAGGAATATTGCACTTTTTGTACGAGAGTTGAAATGTGGTTTTTATTTTAGTGTGGCCCGTAAAAAAATAATTGAAGATGTAAAAAAGACATCAAATATTTCCCTTTGAGCCGAGAAATAGGAGTTTCAGGAGAAAGTTGACCGGTTAACCCCAATTTTTTCACATAAAAGGATCGGGGTAGAAATTTTGATGTCATTTCCATTTATTTTCATCTCTTGAACTGGAATCTGCACTCAATTTTGTTGAACCATTGCAATGATGTAAGCAATAAATTCACTCAAAACATCATGGGCGTAAAAAAATTATAAATAATGGTAGAAATGAGACACGAAGAGTGAATAATGATATTTTTATCAGTAAACTATAAAAAATGAAAAATTGAAGAAAAACAATGATTTAAGCCACAAAAATGATGAATTACAGCGGTTTTTTGAACATTTGACCACATTTCACCCCCTGAAAAAATCGGAAAAAATTTTCAGGAATGTAAAATACATTGATAAAATTTAAATTAAAAAATTGTTTTCAGACAGACTCCAAACTGTGCTCCCCAAGAGCGATTTGAAATTTTTCAAAGTTAAATTCAAGGAAATTAAAGTGGTCGAAAAAATCTGAAAAAAATTCAAGAGCATTCTCCTATAGTACCACTACCTACGTGCCAAATTTGGAAAAAATCGGTTGAAAACTCGCGGAGATAGAATTTTTAAAAGTTTTGGGTTTGAAAGCCGCGTATTTTGGCCCCCCAGTCCCCCAAGGGTGAGATGAAAATTCGCTCATGGGCTCTAAAATCATCTTCTACCACGACAAATCGAACGTCGCATCGTAAGAATTTTTCCAAAGTTCGATCAGAGGCCAAATTACTTCCTTATCACACCAGAGCCCAGGGCCGGCGAGAGGAAATGCGGGCCCGGTACAAAGCTTTTTGCGGGCCCCCCTTTTCTTCAGTCCATTTTTTTCCATTTCTCAAATAAACTTGAGCAATGATCTGAAGTGACATTTGGAAACAAGAAAGAAGAATTTTTCCATTCTTTAGATCATGTCAAAATTGAATGAAAATTTTGAAAATAGAGAATATATTATAGTCCGAGCGAAGCGAGGGCGGAAATTTTTGGTAAAATTTTGAAAAAACTGAAATTTTAGCTTCAGTAGGTGATTTTTTCGCTCATTTTTCACGTTATTTTAAAACAGTAATTTTTCAAGGAGCTTTCAGTCAAAATTATTGATTTTTTTGACAAATTAATAATTTTGCAATTGGAAAAAAAGATTTTCAACTGAAAAATCAGAGAAAAATTATCAATTTTCAAAATAATGATGGAAATATTTACTGCCCGAGCGAAGCGAGGGAGAAAAATTTTTCAAAATACTACACTTTTTTTTACACTTTTGTATGGTAGTTGAACAATCTCCTTCAAAGGGCCCCTCATGCGGGTCCCTCTTAAAATGCGGGCCCCTTCTTAAATTGCGGGCCCGGTACAAATGTACCCCCTGTACCCCCCTCTCGCCGGGCCTGCCAGAGCCTTTGTCGCAATTTTCACTTTAATTGCTGCATCCCTCATTTTGTAAATTGAAGTAGGTAAATTTCCAAAATTATAAAAAAAGTTTTACTCCAAGTTGATTTTTTTTGGTCTTCAACTATCAACCCACGGTCAATTTCAGCGGTATTAATTTTTTAAAATTTCATCCAGCATTTTTTGCCTGGACTGAAGAGGGTTAATATTAAATTTTGGTGTAAAAAGTGGTTTTTTTTTTTTTAGAAAAAATTGAAAAATTTTGATAGGAAATTATACGTATGTCGAATACTATAATTCGATAATTACTCAATTTTGAGGCATATTTGAGAAGGTATTTTCAAAAATCCAAAGCATTTGTCACTCTTTTTCAAAGGTTCCAGAGTAAGGATCCGGAGAGGAGCCGGAGGCAGGAGAGAAGAGGGCCCCTCCGCACGATTTTTGGAGCCGGAGGGACTTCTAAAAAAATTTCGGAGTCGGAGCTGGAACTGGAGCCAGACGCCAGAGGCACTTTTAAATATTTTCGGAGCTGGAGCCGAAGAGACCAGACCAACATACCTTATGGGAAGGGGGGAGGTTCACGGGGTTCGAGCCTCTCCTTAAGCTCGGAGAAATATTTTTTTATTGCAAAAATCTGAAAAAAGTACATTTTTTGCTCTTCAAACAATATTTTTTCGAGAAGTCATCTTATTTTAAAAATTGATAATTTTTGACTGATTTTTCATTCAAAAATCACCGTTTTTTCAATAAATTTCCTGTTTTTCTGAAAAAATTGACGATTTTTGTCTGAAAGATCAATGAAGAATGACTAATTTGAGATTGGACCCCTTCTCCATTTTCCCCCTAAATTTTCAGCCCCTCTCTTAGTTAATTTCTGGGTGTGCCTATGAACCAGACCCCCTTCCTCCGCATCCCTGTTCCAGAGACATTCTCTGGAGCTGGATTTTTTCAAGCTATTGTACTTTTTTAAAAATCTAACTGGACCGACTCTCTCTCTCTTTTTCTCGATATCGTTTTTTAATTGCAATGTTAAACCGTTCGCCTAGACCTACCTACATATTATTTCACTCAACGTTAAACTCGGCTAGACAACTCGCAGCCAACATGTCTGGCCGAGCCATAAATCAACAGCAATACACTGTTCATGTATCACAGATCGTAATCACTGACTCATCGTGTTTCATCTTTGAAGATTAGTGGTTCAGTGGCTTATCTGATGGTCAACAGTGTTATGAAAATTTGTATTTAACGATGTTTGGGTTAAATCGCCAACAAACCATTGATCAAACATGATTGTATAAGGTTTTTTATGCAGAGAAGACGTTCATTGTATAAAAATTATTCGATACGTAATACCTACATGTAATGCAAAAATATTACTTATGCATGTTGGATAAAATAAAATTTATGCAAATACGTATGTAGGTAGGCAGGTGGCCTGGTAGTGTGGAAATTCGCAGAGTTGGGTGATTTTATAACAAGTTGACATTTTCGAAATCCTCTGTTCTCGTATTTCTTTCCAGTTTTTTTTTTTTATTAGTCACTGGAGAAGAAGAATTGAAATTTTCGACTTGAGTAGGCCTGGGTATCTAATTTTTCAAATTTAAGAATTCTTTACTTTCCTTGAAATTTATTTCGAGTTTTTTATTATTTGAAAGGGATTGGAATTTTTTAAACACGAGCTATTTGAATAATACTCGAGATTACCTTCATTACCTTGATACAAGTTTTCATTTTCAAATTTTCTTATTTTTCTTGATCCGAGGATAAGAAAACCTACGCTGTGCTAGGTACCTAAAGTTATCTTATTACGTGTAAAATCTTCTCTGTTCTCTCCTACGAATATTTCCGTTTAGAAAAAAAAAAACAAAGATACAGCGAGAGATACGCAATATTTTTGCAAAGAAATATGATTTAATTTCTGCTCGTCTAATCTACAAAACTTTTTATTCTTGTTTGTAATGCTACAGATTTTTAATTTTTAAAATTTTTGTCCACTTCGCATATTTTTAGACCTTACAGATTGTTTAAAATTTCAAATTTGAAATCGCGAACAATTTCGCAAAAGTATTTTAAAAATTACAGCAATTTTGTTCTTCAAGAGCTATGATGGAAAGAGATAGTGGATATTTAGAGAGAAAACAATAAGTACCTATTGTAAAAAAAAATAGGAGAGACTCATCGAAATTCCTCGGGATTTTTTTTAGCATTTCTGTATTTGTATGCCAAAGACGTATGAAACCTTAAAGGTACCTAATAGAAATTCTTACCTAACTTTTCTTCGAAAAATTTTGTTAAACGACCTCACTACATTATTTTTAGAACTCCATAACTTTCTGGTAACTAGCTAGCCACTTTGCTCTCTCATTCACTCTTCTAACTGTTTTCCTTTTTCCTTTAAAAAGAGGATTATTTATTTCAATTTTGTTGTGTTGTTGTTGTTGGAAAAATCCTTTTTTTTTCAACTTTTGGGTCAATATATTTTGATAAATTTTCATAGTGAATGGAGCGTTTTTTTGACACGAAAAGATGCGTCACAACAGGAACATAAATATAATGATGGATATTTTAAAAAAGGTTGAAAAAATTCTAAAAATAATTTTTTTTCAATAGTTTAAAAGGGACGTGGACGTATTTATTTTGCCAACTTCTTAGAAATAAAAATGAACAGTAAATTTCTAATTTATGAATCTGAACTCTAGTCCGTGGATTATAGTCCTGAGCTAAAACTAAAATCCACAGACGTTAAATTTTTTTCATCACACGATAGATTTTTTTTTAATTTTGGAAATTTTACCCTCCCCATCCTAGGATGGTTTATTTTTCTTTAAAAATCACATGACCAAAATATTTACCTCCTTTTTATTATGGAATTGACACGTAGAATGAGATGCTAAAAATTTGTAAAATAATGTGGAGGTTTCCTCTTGATTGTTCTCCTTTTGAAAGGTTCAAAATCATTGTCATTCAAAAATCAAATTTTGACTTCTGAAGGTGATTTCTATATCCAGACTCAAATATTGACTCAATTTTGATTATTAAGGACCCACTTTGGATACGAGGAGTCTCCAAATTGAATGAAATGGCTACGATGCATTTTTTCTCCAGTATCCTTTTTTAAAGGGTTTCATCTCCGAAATTAAAAGTAAGGTGGATTTGCATAAAAGCTGATGAATTTGAAATCAACGAGAATCAAGTGGCGGGAGAAAGGGAAGCTGAAGATTTCAAAATTGTGGAAATTTGATAAACTCAGCAAAAATCCATCTTTCACAAAAATGCTCGAAATTGAATGACGAAAAAACCATTCGATTGTTCATGACGAGATGATTCCAAAAATGTATTAGTTTTTGCATTTTGAGCAATTTTTGTCCAAATTACAGGCATTTTTCTTCACCAACTATCCACGCAGCAAAAAGCTATCTCTCGTCCAAATGCTCGAAATTGAATGATAAAAAACCCATTCGATTGTTAATGACGTGAGGATTAAAAAAATGTATTGGTTTTTGCGTTTTGAGCAATTTTTAGGCGTTTTTCTCCTTTCAACTACCGATTTCCGACCATCCATCAACTATCCGCGCCTTAAAAAATCCATCTTTCACTCAAATGCTCGAAATTAATATTAATTTTGAAAAGATCATGCTAAATGTCATGCTAGGATCTTTCTTTGGGGTTTTGATATTTTGTTAAACACCCCGTGTGTAAATTTGGGGTGGGAGGGGACAAAAATTGGGGAAGTTTATGATAGAAAATTACAAAAAATTATTTTTCAGCCAGTTGAAATGACACAGAGGTTTTCCTTACTGAATTTTTCGAACAATTTTACATCACTATTTGAGATCACGATGAATGAAAATTCTCATTATAAGTGGGCACAATATTTTTCAAGTCCAAATTTAAATTAGGATAGGTATCTTTCTTTTGTCTCTAAGAGAAGTTTCAATGTTCAAGCGTGAAACTGAAAATTTCATTAAACTGCTCGTGGAGCTACATTGTCTGGAAAATTTTATACTTATACTACTTACAGTCCTTACAGATATCTGTGTCAGATCCTACCACCCTGGGGAAAATTTCTAATGCTTATACTGTTATTTCGCTATCTACTTGTATATCCATGTAACAAAATGGACGAAAATTGAACTTCGTTGTAATTTTGTTTCAATTAGTTATCGGTACAACTCTTTTTAAATAAGTAGCTCTATATCCTACGTGCTGATGAATTATAAACGCTTCTATAACCTTGACCGTAAATCCAGATACAATATTTATTTAAAACCTCACCATTCAACAACCGATTGATCTACATTTTAAAATTCTTTTCGCGCATTGAAACATACCTATTTATTTATGTAAATCAGTAATCGGAATATTTCATAAAAAATAATTTTGCATTAGATATTCTTCTACTTTCCAAAAATGGAGTAATGATCAAAATAATGGAATCGTTATGTTAAAAAAAATGTGATACAATGACATAATACGGCTTGGTAAATAATTATGTTAATAATGAGTGGGTGTAGAATGTATGTTGATGGGTCCACTCTGGACGCGGTGTTGAATTTATGGTACGCAGTCATAAAAATGTGGTAATGTGGCAAGTACTTTGTAAAATGATGAGTATTTTCCGTGTAGGAGTATTTGGAATAAGTACGCACCGAAGTATCCGCAAGATTATTTCGTAGAATTTACTTCTTTGGCCATTTTTATTAATCGTTTAGGTCTTAAAAACCGACTCGATAAATTTCTTTATTCATGAATCGTTTTCTATGAAAAAGGTATAAAATGTGATTATCGACAGATGGAATTTATTCAGTTACATTCAAATTTAAGAAGTCATAGCAAGGCGGTGGGCCGCTGTAGGAAGGTAGAATTTTCAGTTTGGCACTTCTGTTTCAATTCATTACATTGAATAAAATTCACGTTTTGGGATTCCGGAGGCAATGAAATTGAGCTGAAAGGTTGAAATTTGAATGTGGGAGAAAATATCGATGTTTATCAAGGGTACGTTTTAAAACTCTTACTTAATAGGTACGCGACTCTAAAATCTAAACCTCCATCGGGTTAAAATGATGATTTTTATCTTCATCCCATGCCCTTTTTTTCTTCTTCGTCAAAGTATGTATTTTCTCAATTTTTTTCCAACTCTGAAATTTTTTTTCAAAAAATTTTCGCCGATTTTTTTCAACTCTAATGAAATATTTTCTCAATTTTTTTCACTCTAAAATTTTTTTGAAATGTTTTCCAGCTGGACTTTTTCAATTTTTTTCTAATTCTTGATTTTTTTTTTTAAATTCTAGAATTTTTCTCCATTCTTTTCCAGAACAAGTGAAATGGTTTTTCTTACTCAGAAATCTTGATTCATTTTTTATCTCAGAATTTTTCAACCTCCAATTTCTCTCCGGGGGGGGGGGGAATTACTGGTTCCTGCCCATTTTCCCGAATTCGTTTTCCAGAACGATCGAATTCCAGATTAGAAAAAAATCACGAAACATAAATTCCCGAATCAATTTTCGAACATACTGAAATCATGATTTCTACTTGATTATTTTCAGTTCTGAAAAATGACCAAAAACAGTATAATTTCTGAGTGTGTCAGATGCATTGTTTCCCGTCGTTTTTTTAAACGACCAAAACCAGAATTTACCAATTTCCTGAAATCGTAGTTTCCAGCACCATCTTTTTTTTTCAGAAAAACGACTAAAAACAATTTTTTTAAGTGTGTCGGGTCCGTCGTTTTCTGTCGTTTCTTTGAAAATTTTTCAACACACTGAAATTAAGGTTTCGACTCGAATCTTTTTTATTTTCAAAAAAAGACTAAAAACGTTTATTTCTAGGTATGTTGGATCCGTCGTTTCCTGTCGTTTCTTTAAAAAACGACAGTTTGAAAATTTTTTCAACACTGAAATTAAGGTTTCAACTCGAATCTTTTTTATTTTCCAAAAACGACAGAAACGACAATTTTTCAACTTACTGAAATTGGAATTACTTCTCCTAACTTTTTTGTTTCTGAAAAAACGACCAAAAACGAAAAGTTTTAGGTAGTATGTCGGATACGTCGTTTTCTGTCGTTTGCTCGTTTCTTTGAAAATCGACTATTTTCCAACATACTGAAAATGTGGTTTCTACTACAATTTTTTTTATTTTTGGAAACTATTAAAAACGAAAATTTTGAGGTATGTTAGATGCGTCGTTTCCTGTCGTTTCTTTTTTTTTTTTTGAAAAACGACAATTTTTCAACATACTTACTGAAATTGTGATTTTCACTCCATTCGTTTTCTTTTACATTTTTGAAAAACGACAAAAACGATAATTTTCCAGGGTTCTAAAATCATGGTTTTCACTCCAATCTTTTTATTTTTGAAAGACAACTAAAAACAAAAATCTTTAGCATGCTGAATGCGTCGTTTTTTGTCGTTTCTTTGAAAAACAAGAAGAACGGCATTTCATGGTATTCTGAATTATGGTTTCAAACTCTAATCTTTTTTATTTTTGAAAAACGACAAAAACGGCAAATTTTCTAACATACTAAAATAATGGTTTTTACTCCCAATTTATTTTATTTTTTCAAAAACTTTTAAAAATGATTAAGGTATTGATGAAAATGTCAGGTTTTTAAAAATTTTTGGATCAGTTCTGAAGTGTTTATTAAAGAAGGACTAATCTTACTTTAAAATTTAAACCTTTCAAATTTTTATAGAAAAATTTCTCATGAATTAATTTGATTTCTAGGAATTGGTACCAGAGGGCTAAAAGTAGGAAGAAAATGCTTGTTAAAAATTCATTTTTTGTTTATTTTACAAAAAATCTTACATTCAGTGGGGTAAAGATGCTGTAGAAGATTATTTTCATCAAAATTTTGATCAAAAGACGTACATATTTCCTTAAAAAAAAAAAAAAAACACATCAATATCAATCGAATCAAAAAATATAATTTTTCAGTCCAGGTAAAATAACATCTCGCCGAATTGATTAGAAAAGGAGAAAAAAAAGGGGTCGACGTATTACTTCGCGAAAACAACTCGTTTCTCAAATTGATTAAATTTCTCATATTCGCTGCGACGATTCGCCCAGATGAAGAATTTTCTACATTATTTTACCGAATATAATTTTTTTTCCTCTCCATATGACGCAATACTTCTTTTATTCAATTTTTAGCCCGTCCTAATGGGATCGCTGTATACCTTGGTTGCACAATGGCGGATTAATCTTCTCGACAATGTACAAATTCTCATTTAAAAATAATCTGAAACGATTAACGATGAGGTAAGGCGGTCAGCCGTTGGTTTTTTTCACTTCTGCCGACTGTGTATACTCATTAATGACCTTTATGTAATTTGTCGTATTAATGTGATGCAAGATGATGGTTTGAAATATTGCATTTTTTTTCTCCTCCAAATGTTTTCCTTATTTATACAATATTCTTATAGTTGGATATCTGAATTCTCTAGGAAGATCTGTATTTTAATGTGAAATTATGCGGTTAAATTGTATATACGCAGGTATAATGAACTTGTAAAAATTAATTAATACGGATGAACTCATTATATGTCAAAGTGATATTTCGCACTTGAAGAATGTAAAAAGGAGAAAGCATTCATGTTATTTCAATACGTCTCTAATTACTCTTTTTCGTTATTTCTTGTAATTCGCAAATACCCTTAATATTTCAAGGTTAGGAATTCATTTTTCAATGGTATCAACATCATGTAATAATATTTTTTACCTCCTGGGATCTTTTTAATCGATAAAAATGTATCTTGACCTATCTTACCAATTCTCCGGATAATCCAATCAAAATTAAATTGATACAGTTATGTTTGAAATTTTCCGCCTTAATAAAAGGTATATCGGAAATTTCCGAAATTGCATCCTGAGGAGCTTTTGTTATTTATACCCATACGGTACGATAATAATATCGAGAATTACGTAACATACGAATACTTCCTATTCGCGGTGAACTTATGTAAGCATATATAGACGTAAAAATTAAGTGTATAAAAGTATAGAGTACTCGATACGACTAATTTTTATTTAATTAAATAACGAAATCGGGATACCGATAATCGACACGTTAAGGTGGCTTATTAGTTATTATACTTTAATATCACGGCTAAATCAGCGCCGGATCGATCGCCCGAATCAGTCACCTCGTGGAAATTACTTATTATGGCGGCTATAAAGCGACAGGAAATTCTCAACGTGAATATTATCTCCATCGGAAGTGAATCTAATTGGGTGATTTGAGAGTAGAGACTTTTTTCTACGATGGATTTCGTCGTCGTGGGACAGATTTGTTGGGTTGATAAGCAGATGGAATTAAAATATTTATGAGCAATTTTAGGGGTATTGATATGGTGTGGTGGGGGAGGGTCTGTAGAAATTTTCTTTTGGAATTAGCATTGAATGAGGCATTTTTATGGTAGAATTTTTTAAAGTCATGATTAGATTATTGAGATCCAAAATTTTGAATTATAAGTTTAAATTGGACATATTCTCATCGTTTTCAAAGAGAATTCTAAATTTGAAAAATTCTGGTAGAATTTCAAAATTTTTGAAAAATAAAATTTATCAGGTGCTGAAGTTTATTTTTCTCGAATTTCGAATAAATTAAATTAACTTTTGAAAAGTTTGAAAAATGTGTTTTTACAGTATGCATTTTCAATGAAAGAATTTTTAGAAGAACTGAAGTCTGCTCTGAATTGTTGCTAAAAAAAAATTGAATAATTCATACTTAGATTGGACTTTGTCGCTGTAAAAATTTATCAAGAAATTGTAAACGACTTGATCTTTCTTGATTCATTTTGACGAGCTTCATCTTTATTGTTTTTCAAAATCATAAGCGCACTTGAGGGGACTCTGGGGCTCGAAACCTTTCCCCCTCTTCCCTTAAGCTGGGAAATTCGATTTTTTTGATTGCAGAAATTTGAAAAAATATGTGACCCTACCGTTGAGAAGAAACCTAGTGGAAAAAAATAGATGTCTCATTTTTCACGTTTTTAATTCAAATGACACCTGCAAATCTGAAAAAAAAACACATAAAAATTTTGAAAGGGTCCCATATATGCATTTTTTGGCCTTAAATGCAATTTTTCAAAAAAACTTTGTGTTCACTTCGATCGGGCAATATTTTAGTTGTTCTAGTTCTTGAGATTTTTTTTTTTTCTGAATCTAAATCAATTTTTGATGAAGTTCTGCCTTTGATGATCAATGAAATGGTTTTCATTCAAAATTAATTAAATATCAGTCAAAAATCATTAGTCTTTCAAACAATTTTAACTTTTCCCAAACAAAAAACAATCAAGTTACTGAATGATAAGTAAAAAAAATGCTGATTAAAGATAAATTCATTTCACTGATTCAAACAGGTGAATTTTATTATGTGATTTAGATTTGAAGAGTGTATATTTTTGATTTTCTTTGGTTCGAAAAATTCGAAAAATTTCCAATTTTTCTTTGATCTGATCTTTTATGTATTATCGGCCCACTAAAAACTACCTAATTGCTCCAGTTTCATTAAAATGAAGTTTTACTCAATTTTTTCATTTAAATTTGACCCCTCCCTTTTTTCAAATTCCAAGCCGCTTCTTTAAATAATTTTTGGGTGCTATTTTGTTCAAAATCGTAAATTTTGATGAAATGTCATTAGAAAAGATATTGAAAATCGTTGTCATCAATATCAAGTATGGCCTCGTAAAATTTTTCGTTGACATTCAATTTTTTAAAATCAATTTTCTTGTAATTTTACCTTCCTGCTGAATAATTTAATTCATTTCAAGAAGCTGTATTTTTTTGAATTTTTTTCAGGTGCATATCTAGGTACCTATTTTTTTTCCTTGTTTTGTAATAATTCTAACATTTTGAAAAGTTACTGCATAAGATATTTTTTCGTATCCTTTCCTTTCCATCTGAAAAAAGTAAGGTGTAAGTTCTCCATATCAAATTTTATTTCAATTAATTTAAAAGTGAGATTTTTATTTTTGACATGAAAATAAAAAAAAACCGATTGAATAATAATGTAAAAATATCAACAAGATTTTCTGCTAATTACTGAAGTCATGAATTTTTTAATAAAAAATTAACGAATTTCCATTCAATTTTCTGTTTTATTCAAACACTGGAGAGCTGTTCGTTATTTTTACAAAAATCTTTAAAAAATGGAAAATGAAATTGGCCACGAAAAGAATCCTGGATAAAAAATATTTCATAGAAAACAAAAATTCATCACTTTTTTCAAAATTAGAAGTGGCAAAGGAAAAATTCTGGTTCGTAATGGGTGACTTACGATAAGCGTAACAAGATCTAGATTTCGAGAAAAACGCGTTTAAAGTTTTGCCTTCAAAATTGTTGATAACGCAGCCCACATTGCGTGTTTTCGTGCTCATGGTAGCAGGGCATTCAAATCTATTTCGTTCATGTTTTCCACATGATTCTCACGAATTTCATGATCTCGATTGGGAGGGGGAAGCACCGCAACAAGTTGAAAATTTGGAACTAAAAAAAGTAATAGCTATTCAAAATTGAAGTCATCAATATTTTTCAATTTAGATCAGATTATGTAAATTTTTTGCTTTTTTTGAAAACAAAATTTTTGGACACCTTTTGCACGTTTGTATTCTTCCTTCGAGGGCTGGAGCCTTGAAAATCATAATTTGAGGAAAAAAGGAAGTTGAAACCTAGAAATATCAAAATTTTTATAATTTTTTACAAATAAGATTCAAGTTTTTAAATCCATATTTTTTGGGAAGGAAAAATTTGGTAATATTTTCCCCTTGGAGTTAAATATTCCGGATGCAGGTGGTATGGCCTGAAAAAATTTGAATTTTAAAACATTTTAAACCCATTTTTTGTAAATAAATGTAACAAAAGTTCTTCTTTTAATACTTCTTTGTATCAGCCTGATAATTATATGCTCTCCAATTTTTATTTTGAAATTTCAGAATTACCGGAAAAAAAAATGGAAAAATGTTCGAAGGAAATATTTTTCAAATAAATTTTTTGCTCCAAATTTCGATTATTTTTTGACATCATAAAAATTGATACAGAATCACTAAGTAGGCAGCTCTTCTTCGAAACTGGCAATTTTTTCCTATTTTTCAATGCTGACTTGAAAGTATGAAAAACTTATATGAGCTTGAAAAACGAATTACATATTTTTTATCATCCGGCAATTAATTTTGACATCTTCCTCGCCTCTTAAAAACCCATCTTCGCTAGCTATTTTTGAAAAAAAATCCAATTTTCTCCAACCCCTTTTTACATTACGTACAAACCTAAATTTGAAATTCAAATAAAATATTTCAAGGTAGTTTTCCTCTTTCGTCTCGAATAAAGCTACCAGAATCACGACCCTGACTTCAAAATCAATTCGAATAAAACCGCTAGATGCATAAAATGCATTCGTCGTTATAAAACTTGATTTAATTTTTTTTCACGTCGTTGCCATAATGGTAACGAGTATTTTAGGTGAAATAAAAATACTCGTAACGTCATAACTTCGTTCGGAAGCTTTGAAAAATAGATTTCAAATCCAAGTTTCCAAAGTCGTGAAATAAACTAGGCCATAAAAATCTGTCAACGGCGAGAAAAAAATTTTCAAAACAAATATCTAAACATAATATGGGTTATTTTATTGCAATAGTTTATACAAACTGCTTTCAGATTCGTATAAATTGATTAGGTCAGTAATTCTACACAGGGCAGGACATTTTTTTTATCCCATACGGTAATAATTTTTAAGGAAGAATGATGTGTTTATGTGTACTTTGTAACTTTTTTTTTTTACTTCATTCGTCTTATTTTTACGACAAGCTAAATAAAAAAAAGTCTGGAAAATCCAACGATGGGATATTCTTTGGAAATAATTTTATTAAAAAATTACTATATCAACGAAATGAGAAAAAATTGAAAAAAGATTACTTACATCTTGCAGTAATTCCTTCAATTTGACTAATCTGTCTTCTTGTGATCTAGTTGGTAAATATCTGGCTTCGCTGAGACTGATTTTTTGTCCAATTATTGCGAAAATTATTGCGATTAGTAAGAATGTGAATTTCGCTTCGGACATTTTCCTGCACACAGCACAACAATTCGTAATTATTTCACCGGTTTTTGGCGTCTGAAGGAAGTAGCAAAATCACGCGGCACGTTCGAGTGAATTAACGCCGTTCGAAGGGGTTGTGAAATTTTGAATTCCAGTCTCGCGTTCTAGCTTACTCGACAAATTTTCATAAGCGGCGATTATATATCGGCTGATGAATGCGCAACGACGCCGACGTACGCGTTTAAAGGAACAGATGCCCAAAGGAGATGTAAACACTTTTTTTCTCTCCCTTTGAAACCGTCGTCGTTGTCGTTCGTGTGGTAATTTCTATCACCGAATGTGGGCAACCGTTGAAGGGTTACAAAAGGCTGCAAATTATCGGCTACCCGCAACAAAACATCGTGCAATCCATTTCACGTGATGATCAATTTGATATTTTATTTATTACGGTAATAGTCGAGAAAAATTCCGTGGGTTTTGTGTACCATCTGAATAATATATTTGAACCCGGACGAGTATTTGAAAAAAGCTAGCGGGGGGGTTTTCTTTCCTAGGAAATATGACCATTGTATTGTGTCAGGCGTTGGTTCATTTTTTAACCGTCTGAATGGGCCAACGAGCGAATTTATTTCGAAAATCAATTTCTTTTTTGTCGTATTTTTTTGTGCTCGGTGCGAATATAAGAAATAGTTTCCTGTTTATTTGATGCGATTGCATTCGACAAATGATGACGAATCGCGTCAAAGGCGAAATTTTTCCACTTTGTCAAAATACCTATTTATTACATTGGGAGTATAAAGTTGTATGGGTATTAAAAATTGTGAAATTCAATTATTCCATTTTCAATTCAAGGTACATGTTTCTATGATGTCGTCTAAGAAAAGCAATATTACTCGATGGGCGATGAAAGTGAAGAAGTTGTCTCATTTCTTATTCAGTACGATATTATTCTCGGCTTGAAGTAGATACCTATATTTTTCAAGAGCTATTCGTGTAAAATAAAAGTGATGAGTTGACGTTTGAAGTTTACAGGTATCGACTACGTGATGGATATTTTTTTTTACTCATATTTCATTTCCATAATTTTTCTGATTTTTTGAGTGTGACCGGAGGGGAAGGAGGAGATGAGAGGGAAATTTCAAGTTTTTTTGAACGAGAAGAAATCGTCGTACGTTTTATTTAAAGTAAGGCAAGATGAATTTTTACGTTGGAAAATGCAGCTAAACTGATTTACTAGATTTGAGAGGATGGATAAGTAGGTAATTTTGGTTGCATAAGCTGGCAGTTTATAAGGCAAAAATTATGTTTTGATTTTTTTTTTTTATTATTAAAGGGGTTGAAATGATGGAACAAAATTGAACTTTTGCGCTTAAAAAGAACAAAATAGAACTGTTGAATAATTTCTATTGTTGTCAGTTCGTATAATCAATAATCATGATTATAGATTTGAAGAAATGAAAGATTTGACGCTGACGATGATTTTCGAAAGATTCCCCTGTGACTACTGAATTAAATTTTGATGAAATTTGGAGTTTAAAAGCAGTCCAAACAAGGTCACCGAGTCTGTTTTTTTAAATTTTTGAAAAAAATTGAAATGAAATTCTATTTTGAATTTAAAAAAAAAAAAATGAAAAATGATGAAAAAAATGCTTAGCTTGCTTGTCAGGAATATTTTTTCATTACTCGATGTATTCGAATTTCGATTTTCAAGAACTCTGGTTGAGCTGTCACAGAAAAATTTTGAAGTGCTACAAGCTACAAACAATTTTTTTGGGAAAAAAGCTCTCAAAGTTTTTTATTTCATTTTTTTTCAATTTCTACGACTTATGAAAGCGTAGAAATGAAATTATATGTTATAGAAAATTGGTGGTCCGGAAGTGAAATTTCTTGAGAATTCAATGGTGGAAGTTTAAGGTGAATATCTTGTCACCCAAAAATTGAAAAAAATTGTGCAACTATAAAATTTATTATTCAAAAAATCATAAACAGGGTATCTAACGGGTAGTGAAAGTAGTGAAAGTAGTGAAAAAGAAGTGAATTCAGACGAAAATTTGAAAAAAAGTAGTAAAAAAATGAAAAATTCCAAAGATGCGAAATTTATTTTTTTTAATTTCAAAAATTGTTCATTTTTCATTTATTATATTTAAAATGAAGATTTTTTTCTAATTTCATTTTTTTTCTTTTGATTGTTTTTTTTTTGTATGTTGGAAAGAGAGTCGATTTGGGGGTGGGGAGGGGGGGGGTACAAATTGAAAATTTAAAACAAAAGTAGTGGAAAAAGTAGTGATTTTACAAAAAAAAAATCAGTTAGATACCCTGATGAAAATGCTCGTACGAAGCGATAAAATGACGAAAATGAATAGATGGGGCATTTAAAATGCTCTTCAGAAATCAGAGAATAATTATGTTCCAGGAAAAAATCATTCTTGATAATGATGATAAAAATTAATCTGTTGACCTATCAATTTTGGCGTTTTTCTTGAGAACATCTTTTTTAACCTTAGGTATGGTTTATCGAGGAACGTCACATTATCCTTGAAAAAAAAAAAAAAAAAAAAACTTGAAAAAAAACTAATTCAATACATAATTTTGCCTTAATTGCCTGCATACGCAACCAAAAAAACGAAAGTTTCATTTTTCTTTCGATAAAATCACTGGTGGAGATTAGAGTTTTCAAAATTCAACTCATTTATTTGTTTTTGTGATTGAATTATTTTAAAGAATTTTTTGGAGCATCTTCAATTTTCAAGTTTCAAAAAGCCATTAGGTATTAGAAAAGTTCAATTTCCAATTGATTTTCTCTTCCTGAGCATGATTGAAGATGTTTGGTCTACTACTTTTGTTGACGAATTTGTCCCTTCAATTTTGAATTTCGGCAACTTGTTCTTCTCTCCAATATTTTCTTCGATATTTTAATGAATGGTATGAAAAAAAAATTATTATCTCAGAACAACTTTGTCAAAATTTTATACCGTGGCTCAATGCCTTCTCTCCCAAAATTGAAAATAAAAAAAAAAATAGGATAATTATTTTGAAAATTTTACTCTTCGAGTTATTTTGGTGTATTTTTCATCCTTATTACCTTTGAAAAAAGCAACGTTTTCAAGCTTTAATGACATTCAAAATTTTTACCAAAATTATTCTGATCAATAGATGAAAATCACTCATGGTAATTTTTTTTTATTTATTTTACTCGTCAGATCTTTACTTTTTTAATGATTTTTCAATTTCTTTTTACGTATAGAGAAATATAATTTTTTGGGGGGAATTATTTAAAAACTCTTTGTGAGAAAATACCTAGTCATTTGCTTAGGTACTTTTAAAAAGTTCAAAGTGTATTTTCGAAACTTTCAAATTGGTAAAATTCTAATTACAATTTTAGAAAAGTATAGCAATAAGCCAGAAAATGGTATTTTTTTCGTATTGTTTCAGTATGATTATTTAGACTTACTCTACACGTTGCATTTTCTCTTTAAGATTACGTCTGCAGTTCGTAAACAAAAGTTTTTTCTACACGAGATCAAAAGTCATTTTAAAACCTAATAAGCTTTAGCTTGTTTCGAGTAAATACCATTGTTGAACTTTCTGACCAATCGATACATTTTGTTACAGATGAAAAACAGAGGTTACTAATAAAAATTCTCAACTTACTGACCCCTCCCCCCCTTCATTCACTTATTTGAACGAATAACTGAAAATTTATAAATCTTTATACTTAGTATTTTTTAAATAAATACGAATTAGGTATTTTAAAATTTTAATGCCTCGATTATATCACAAAGTTGAAGAAAAATTGCCAGACCATCTAATTCTGGCACCAAAAAACAAGAAATTTTTCAAAGAGTTGAATCACAAAAGTAAATATTTTGTTTTTTTTTTACTTTTACTTTTTTGAAATTTCATTCCAATGTCTAGTCGTCGAATTTTTTTAAAAGAAAAAAACGATTCAAAATTTAATTAATCTTGTTCTTTACTCGCTAAAAAGCTTTGAAATTACGACTTTGGAACGTTTTTTTCTTGGAAAATGTTCGTCCATGTTCTGCGTGGGCAATTGGACTCGATGTAGTATTTATTTAAGAGAACTTTGAGAAGAAATTTCACCTAGCCTCCACCAAATCGTCTCAAACAATATTAATTGTCATGCATCTACGTATTTTGAAACGAAAAATTTGTTTCTTCTATTTTTTAAAAGACGATTTTTCTATTTGATTTTTTACGTGTGCCTGTAATTTGAGATTTTTATGCGAGTTGAAAAATTTGTACTTACGTAGGTATTTTTAAAATTTTGTTTGGGTATGAATTTTTTTTCCAAGACATCATTTTTGAAAAACACATCCTCTCGAATTTTAAAAAAAATCAATAAATAACGAGAAAAAATTAGAAAAAATTATAGAAAAATAAAAACTACAAGTCGTTCTCATTTTCTGTTTTTTTTTTCTTTTTTATAATAAGGTAATGATTTGCACTATGATTGAAATATTGAAAATTTTCCTTGTTACTGATTTAATGAAGCTTCAAGTAGATACTCAAGTAATATTAGATTGATTTTTTCATCTCTTCATTTTTGTATCGTATCTTTTCAGAATTTCTTGTTTAATTAAAAAAAAAAAAAAAAAATAGAAAAAATTAAATCACATAGAAATTTTTATCCAAACACAGTCATTATCCTACTGTTTTCAATTTTCATTTTTAAACTTAAATTACTATTTAAGTATCAATCAAGTCGTCGAAAAATTAATTAAAACAGAATTCAAAATGTTGAAAATTTAATTTTTAATAACGACTATTTTATCAAAAAGTTTCGAATTAAGGTACCTTTTTCGATGACTCGCAAGGCCTTTCGAAAATTTACATTTCTAACTCATTAAATAAACGAAACTTCCAACATTCGAATATTTCGAAAGAAAACTGCATAAGTAAACAAAACAATATCACCAATCGTTTAGCAAGCCATCCCATTGAAAAAAATAACCATTAATCAAAAACTACAGACGCCAAATAATGAGTAAATAGTTTTTCGTGGGACGTGGTAATTGCTTTTCTTATCCGCCAACTCTGCTCAAACCTGCGAAACTTTCTTTCCGTGAGTAAAAGTTGATTTACAAACTTTTAAAATCTCTTTTTGATGTTAAAAGTTGTACCTAAACCTTTAATCTTTGGTCGATTCAAGACTGGAAAAAGTTGACGATAAGTTAAATTTTCTTCAATACAGGTTTTGCATGATTTAACCCGAATATACCGAGTAGAATTAGGATTTCGTGGCTTTGATGGTTAACGCGTTAATTATGAAAACGACGGGATGCCTGCCTGCATTTCTCAGCTTATACCTACAATATCATTAACGCCATAGATGATTACTTCCTACAGGGGTTTTAGAATATTTCCGCATCTATACGCGTATGCAAACGATGGGAAAATTTTTTTAAAAGCGAATTAAGCTTTATAGAAATAAAAACGTAGATATTTACCTGGGCACTATATTATGAACAAAGGCAACACTAAATATGTACAAAGACGTGAAAAAAAAAGTAAACTAAAAAGGCTTCTGTTGCTCCGAGTTCGTTAACTTATAACATTCAAAAGAATCGGATGTTATAATGTTTCGGGTTTTATAGACGAACGAAGGGTTGGGAATGTTGGCTGCGATGGAACGAAATTTCGCACATTGCAATCCACCCACAATTTTCCCCAATGAGATTGTGGCGTCGGAAATTTTTTTTCCTGCGATAGGGTTTAATACGTGTTTATAGAAAACGAATCCGAGAACGTCTTTATCTCTGTAGTTTATGTCGAATGTTTGTGAAGAATTTTAAAAACAGTCTAGCTGTGTTTACTTACTTAAATAATTGGATTTTTGTAACACTGTCGTTGAAAAAAAGCTTATGAAAGCACGTTTCAATTTATCTGGTGATTTTTTTTCTCGCAGATTTAACAGGTTTACGAAAGTATTACTAGTTTTATCGAAATGTATTTTTAGGGTGATGAAATTCCTCCTTAGATGACTTGTTGATATCTCAAGGACGATTTTTTGTTTGATTTTTTTGAGTAAAAGGCACCCTCTGAAATAGGTGAATTTATTTTTTGAAATTAACTACCCTATCAGAAAATTTTAAAGACTCGAAAAAATTTTAGGGTGAATTTTCCACCTTCCATCTCACGTCGTTTCACCTCCATAGCCAAAATATCGAGTTTTGGTCAAAAATACCATTTTGGCACCTAATGAACCAAAAATTTTGAAATTTACAGGATAGTTTCGGGAAGTGGTGACCAACTTTTCACTGAAAAAAAAAATAATAAAATTTATCCAAACAAATGATAACGTGTCCCAATTCTCAAAATAGGTAAAATTTATCATTTTTTGAATAAAATTTATTCTTTTTGGTAAAATTTATTCATGTTTTTGACAAATTTTATTATTTTTTCTGATAATAAATATTATTTTTTAGGACAAATTTCACCTATTTTGTGAATTGAAACACGTTATTATTTTTTTGTCATTTTTTGAATATATTTCATTATTTTTTGATTAAAATTTAGTATTTTAGTAAAATTTATTATTTTTTTTGATAAAATTTATCATTTTTGGGGTAAAATGTATTCATATTCGTAACTTCTGTTTTTTCCGTGTTGAGATATTTTCAGATTTTTTTACATTGAGTTTTGGCCAAAAACCCACTAAGAAGCTTTGAAACTGCGCTGATTTCAAAACGAAAAAGCAAGTTTTTTTTGGTATAAATATGGTCCTATGGTGTTTACCATGCATGAAAATTATAAAAAATATGAAAACAGAATGGATATCAGTTTCGTTTTTTGGCATGAAAATGTAAATGTAGCATTTTTGACGAAAATCATGAATTTCTAGCATTTAATTTTTGATTTTTGTTTTTTAAATCAAAGAATTGTCTTTAAATGATTTTTCAGCTTACCACCCTCGCTTCGCATTTTATTTGAAATAAGTATCATTATTTGACTTTTTCAGTCAAAATCTCTCATTATGATTTTTTTTTGTCTAACGACGAAAATCATGAATTTCCAACATTTTCCTTTTGATTTTTGTATTTTAAATCAAAGAATTGTCTTTTAATGATTTTTCAGCTTATACCACCCTCGCTTCGCATTTTATTTGAAATTAGTATCATTATTTGACTTTTTCAGTCAAAATCTCTCATTATTATGATTTTTTTTAGTCTAAATTTTCCATTGCACCTAATTGCGTTCATATTTGGCTTTTCTTCTTTGAAAAATCCTGACTACCAATCATCGAAAACAACACGAATTTTATTTTTGGATTTGATTTTTCAAAATGTTTTGATTTTGGTTTAGGTTTTGGTCAAAGAAGCGATAACTACGTTATTACCAATCAATAATACCAAAAAAATATGAACGAAATGAAATAAAAAAATTTTTCAAGATTTTTTTCGAATTTTTCAACTGCTCCAGCACATTAAAATTCAGTTTTACACTTAAAATAGCGTTAAAAAGTCCAGGAATGCCAAAGCCAAAAGGATTTTCGATTTGATTATGGTTTTGGTTTCGGTTTTTTGAAGTTTTTTTTTTCGTTTTTTCCAGTTTTGCTTTTTGTTTTTGATTTTACTTCCAGTACTGCTGACTGATAAATTTTGTACTCACTCAAAACTTTTCCATAGGTACCTAATTTATTATTTTCGGGTAATAAAATATTCATTTGAAGTTGATAAGAAATTTCGTAAAAAAATTTAGACCTCGTTGAGAAAAATTTTGAAGTTGAAAAAAAATTCGTAAAAAATTTAGACCTTGTCAAGAAAAATTTGAAGTTGAAAAAAAATTTCGACCTCATTAAGAAAAATTTTGAAGACGAAAAAAACGTCGGAATATGGACTTTGAAAAAAAAAATCGCTCACCAACCTACGGAGATCCGTAAAACAGGCTCACGTTTAAAAACGTGAACTGTATTTCAAAAAAATTTTCAATAAAAAAATTGGCGAGTGAAGTTTTCCTCAAAGAAATTTTTTTTTGAAACATGGACATTTTGATTAGCTTCGTCATTCTTGCAACCAAAATTTTTGAAATTTATAGTATGAACGGGATGAGGTAACAATTTTTTGAAAATTTTTCGAGATTTTTTTTTGCAGTGTGTTCTAACCAAAAACCACCCTTAAACTTTGAAATCATTCCAATTTCAAAAAATGTTCATTTCGTTATTTTAATCAACTAAGAATTCTGAACTTTTTTTGGTAAATGTAGAGATTTTTTTTTTGGTTAGAATGCATTGAAAAAAAAAATTTAAAAATGTTCAAAAGTTTGTTAGCTCTGCCCGTTCATACCATATAAATTTCGATCACATAAATGACGAATCTGAAAAAATAATGTAGGACCATAATTGCACCAAAAAGAAAAAAAAAGGTCTGCCTTTTAGTTTTGATGTTTGAACAATTTTTAAAGTTTCAAGGGAGAAGGGTTGGCTAGAATGCGGTGCAAAAAAATATGAAAAATTCTGAAAAATTGGTTACTACTTCTTGTATAGGTAACCTTACCCTATAAATTTCAAAATTTTTTGTTCATTAGATATCAAAATGAGATTTTTTCCACGGAAACTCAATATTTTGGAGGTGGGTGAAACGGAGTGAGAAAAGGTAGTTGGAAAATTTGCTCTAGTTTTTTTTGAGTCTCTAATAATGTCAGATAGTTGATTTCAAAAAGTAACTTTTAGGTCGATTCACCGTGGTACCCTTTGTACAAAATCAAGGGAGAGTTTGATTTTCCAATCGTATAATTGCTCGTTAATGATGCATACCTACACCTTTGTAATGTTTTATTCATCTTGTTTACTCGGACGATATCTTATTTCCATTTCATGCGCCCAATTTGGCCACAAGCCATCATTACAAATAATACTAAAACATACCAGATCAAAGTACCCATCAAAGGTATCCAATTTGTGGTTTGGCTTTTGGTAATCGATATTAAATTAATATAATGACGTCAAATTAAACGGAATCTTTCATTGAACATACCAAAGTATCGTGTCGCAATTTAATTAATACACGTCTTATTCATTAGCAAAATTTTCCGGGTAACGAAAGAGAAGGCCTTTCGCTGTGATTTTTTTTTTGCAACCCACCAAATGTGGGTTTAATTTTATCGACAGCAAATCTCACCTCGAGTGGGAAAAGATCTAGAACAGATGTCGAAATATTTCGCAGCGTCCTCTTGTCAAATAAAAATTCAAACGTACGCCCATCAGCAGCGAATTTTATGCCACGCTGTGCGAAAAATGACGAGAAATGGTATAAATATTATACCACGTTAGGAAAAAAACACGTGGAAATGTATATAATAAATCAGTCTGCGACGTGTTGCGATTTCCGCTGAAGTTTTGCAAAAAAAAAACAAAAAAAAAACGATAAAAATAAATTTATTATGGTGTTTTTGTGAAAAATTTGCATGACAATACGAATATTAGAAAATTTGTCAACGTAATTTTTTCTTTTTGGATTATGATGATTCACAGTATGAGAAATAAAAATTATAATATGGCGTAGAGAGAAGAGAATCGATCAATTAGGTTATTATATGTAATGCAATTTTTGATTTTTTTTTTACGATTTGATAACTTCGTTATGGGATTTTATCTTTGGAATTTTATCGAGAAGAGGCAAAAGATAAGTGTTTAAGTTAATTTTTTATTCGAGTGTTCGGAAAGCTTCGCAGTTGGAGAAATATTCCAACGATGGAGGCGCATCATTCGAACGTAAACCAAGTCATGAGGGAAATCAAGTTTGCAAAATGTACGAAAAATGAATCTTATTCTTGTTCTAATGTTTTAATTTCTTATTCGATTTTTAAAACTTTTTTAGAGTTTTTTTAGTCGAAGTTGACTCGAGGTTTCCACATGCCATGGATTTTTTTCAGAAAAGTTTTCGGCCGCCGTTTTTATTTAAAACTGACTCGTCGAATAATTGTATAATCTATTCAATTTGAGAAGGGAACGCCTTGTAAACAATTTTTGTTTGCTATAACCAGTTAAATTCATTTTCAATAAATTTTGCTTTCGAAATTCATGATACTTCCACACCAAATAAAATTATATCGCTTTTAAATTTTATTCAAAAATTTTATTTCGAATGAATCCGACATGAAAAATTCCAAATCGAAGTTAAGAAAAGTTGAGCTGAAATATATCTATGTTCATTATTCTGCAAAATCTTGATCTAATAAAAACTTTCAAATCTCATGATTTTTATCTGAAGTATATGGAGGTACATTTAGTTTAGAAAGAAGAATTTACTGAAAATTGATATAAATGTAGTTGGTTAGCAAAGAGAAATTAGACTGTGTTTGGGAGAAACGAAAATAAAAGATTTGGAGACTTTTAATGAAAGATAATTTTATGTAAATTTTTTCCCAAATGTCCTACAAGATTGTAGAAATTGCATTGGAATTTTCATTGATTTTCAGCCAAAAGCTGCTATACAAAAATTTTCATTGATAGAAATCCCATTACTCTTTAATAGGTAGAGAAAGAGTTTTCTAAGTTTGTAATAAAGATTTAAAAAAAAAACAAAAAAAAAAAACATTGAGGTAGATTTCTAAAGTGAATTGATTTTTTTCAATGCGTTTCAGATAAAAATTATTCTTGATAAAAAATCATGACGCATCATGATCGGAAAGTTTTCAGTTTTTGGAAACGCACGTTTCAAATTTTTGGAAACTTAACTGGAAAAACTTTTTCAAATCATTCACAATTTTGTTAAAATTCGGATGTCCCAAAAATTCGTACTTGAGTTTCAAAAACATTGAAGAATTTTCTTAAAACTGGTAATCTGGTATACCTAATTTATTGAAAACTCGATATTTTCCAAGGACTCGAACCAACACTTTTTTCGTAATCTGGGCGAATTATTAAAAGTAGAAGAATTTTCTTAACTTGAAAAAAATCTTAATGTTCATTACAAAATAATATTTCGAACCTTCAACACTTTAAAAACCATTTACTTTATTTATAGGTAGGTACTTTTACTTTCCAAAAATTAGTCAGAATTTTCAAAAACAACGACCAAATACTTTAAGGAACCTATAAAGCATTGAGATCTTTTAAAAGATTATTTCACCCATTACAAAAAGTTATCAGTTCAACAAAAAATCGAAAAAATTCAAAAAATATCAAAATTTCTAAAAAAAAATTCAACAAAATAATTTTAAAAGCCACTGAATCTATCAAAACAAATAAAGCTCCTTTAAAAAAATGTAAATTTATAGAAAAGTTTAACATAATAATTGAAGTTTTGCAAAATTTTCAATACTTCAGATATCGTAATGAATATTTCATTTTTTTTGTTTGCCCAGATATTTTTCGAATCAAAATCATCGCTTTGAAAATATTCACTGAACGTTTAAGAAATAAAAAGAGGCTTGAGGATTTTTTTCTATCAGACCTCCACCCATTCTCGCCAACTCAGACCCCTGCCCCCTCCCTGTAATACAAACCTCAATAACAAACAGGCAGGTATTCATTTTTTTCAAGTGAATTATCTAAGAAATTATGTACATTTTTGAAATGGTTCGAATTTGATTTTTTTTTCAAATTTTAAAAATATGGCGAGGCCTTTGTAAAAAGGAAATGAAAAATTGATCGATTTTGATGAGTGATCTGCACTTTCGAGGTTGTAAAACGCGAATCTGCATCATTTTTAAATGTGGGAGGGGGGAGGCAGTTCTTTGAAGAACGAGAAAATATATGAATTTCATGAATTTTGGCCATGAATTAAGTATAAATATATGTACATATTATGTATAATATTCTTTTTTCAAAACGTCAAAAATGAAGTATCTCTCTGTATAGGAAAAAAATAGAAAATTTACTTATTCAGAATAAGGAAACAATTATTTCGATTAATTATTTTTTTAAAAAAAATTCGATCTGCAGTTTCTCAAAATGGTGTCACATTAGCCTTTTCCTTTATTTTAGCCCGAATCTCAACTTTCTTGTTATCCTATAGACACTTCAAATTCAGTGTCTTTCTACTTGAAAACATTGAACAACCCATCAATTATTATCTACATATCCTAAGAATAGGACAGGTAAATAAAAAATTTAAATGATATGCTTCGACGATTTTATTATTTAAGAAAAATTTACATTCAGTTAAACTGGGGCCACATTCTACCTATTTTACTTAAAAAATAAAATAAATTTCACAGAAAATCTGGGAATTTGCAGTCAAAATTCACCAATTTCGACATTTCTTAGTCATTTCCAACTTTGCCAAAAAAAACCATCAGTCTTTTTTGACTTGAAAGTCAGTAAAAATCGGTGCTTTTACTGAAATTCATTTCACTAAATGGAAATGGCGACTGGACTAGAATTTGACTGATCAAATTTCAAAGATTATCTAACTTATAATAATGGTTAAACTATGGATCAGTAATATCTGAATGTGGGTATAAGTATCGTAATAATTTTTCCAACTGTAGTTCATCTGGTTTGTGATTTGTATCGCATAACATTATTTTTTACTACCGCAGCTCTATTCCTCTGGTACTGTAGATCCTGGCATTGCTTCATCCAAATCTATGGGAGTCTGCATTACCTCGTCGTCGCCTTGTCTATCCTTTCTGCAAAACATACAAACAGCATTCAAAAAACGTTCTCTCTAAGGTTAAAGGCAGCTTTCCTTAAGACTTCATTCTTACATACTGATAGGTATTACATTTCAAAGAAAACTGAAAAGTTCATTGGCTAGAAAGTGGCCATTTCGGCTTTCCTTTGATTCTCCCCGATCAAAATTTAATCAGTTCTAGATAAAACCTATTGGAATACGTGATGAAAATTTCATCCCAATCGGTCAACTTTTCATGTTGTACCGAAGCATACCTACGTTAGATTTTCTCTGCGAGGCATAAATTACAAGATATTTTAGTTAAACACTAGTGTGGGTAATTGAGAAAAAGAAAATCAATTTTCGTTTTTTTCTCCCAATTTCCTCAACTAATGTTCAAATTTGCTCGAAAATGTTTTGGATTATATGTATCCCAGAAAAATCGAATCACTTCTACCAGTTTGGAAATTTCATTCTCCATAATTTTGTTATGGACGCTTAGTTTGCTCTGAAATATCGCTTTTTGGTGGACAAGACATAAAAAAATTGATTTTTTTTTTCAGAATTCAGGAAAGTTTCAGCTGTAAATTTTTTTTCTAAATTAGATAGAGGTCTGCGGTTTGCTCTATTCTACAACACGGGGCCAAAAGAATAGAATTTTTTTTCAAGCTCGGGCTTATTAGATATTCTCGAAAAGTCTTATTTTCTGACCCTCTACCCCAATAGTAAATTTCGGTCAAAAAAAAAATGTTTTCCATAGACAAGAGATATTCCTTACGATAGAATTCTTCCAAAGCCTGCAAACACCATTTGGCAAACAAAGCACAATGTCACTAAAGCAACAACGATCAAATAACGAAATTTCATTTTTTATTTTTCTTCAACCAACTAATTCACTGACGAAGCGCAACAAACACGTTGATTTTTTCGTAATGCTTTCATACGCTATTTTGCGAGTATTTGTATGGTTCTGCGTTTCGTAATTTGTTGGTGCATTTTTTAAAATTTATTGCTTTGATATACTTATCCGAAACTTTTGAAATATTTTTGCGACGTACCTAGACCCTACGTACTAGTTAGGTACATAGTACTGACAACGATGAAGTAATTTTGATGAATTCGCAAAATTATGAAATATGCTTATTTATATCGTTGAAGTAGAAAGTGACTGACATGTCTAAATGGTCAGGAACAAATTTTCAGGCATGAGTTGGTCTAAGTCATAACGATCATGTCTGCTCAGATCTGTTCATGCAAGAAATTTGGCCACTCATGAGCAGACATGGCTTTTTTAATTATTTTCAATAATGAAAATATTTATGTATTCGAAAGATTTATTTTTATTGACCTGCTCATGCCTGGAAATTTTTCCTACATACTTACTCAGTTGTGTATGTGAAATAATAATCTCACCAAAATTATTTCATTCCAAGTAAGTAATGCGTAGTGGACCATCTTTTGCGGTTCATCAATTTTATCTGATTTTACGAGAAGAGAAGGGTGTTCAGAAGTCATTTTCATTTTTTAAAACTTAATGAAAAAAACTAATTAAGGTTATATGGAAATTTAAAGATATTTTTGCGTCACTAAAGCAACCTAATTTTAAGCAGCGGCTCAATGACCATTGACCCCTTCCCTTCTCTGAGTAAGAATTTAAAAAATGAGAGTAACGTTTCTTTTGACAGGAAATGTTGTTAACATGGATATGTTTTTTCTTGTCATCTTGATTTCTGATATCAAGTAAATTTCGAAAATATAAAAATTTGTTTTTAAAAATCAGCTTTTAGCTCTCTGATATTTTTCCTTTCGTTCTGACTTTCTAATATTTATTCAGTTTTCAGCTTTTGAATTTCTGTTATTAACATGGATTTGTTTTTTCTTCTTGGGTTGGGGGTGGGGGGTCATTCTAAGATTTACGTGACCCAAATTTACGTCACGCTATTTAGCGAGACCGACAGTCAAAAAATTATGAATTTTTATATTTTCGAAATTAACTTGATGTCAGAAAGTCATAGATTGATATGTTTTTATTCAACGCTTTTTAAGAATAGGAATTCAATCTAATATCAAAAAATCAGAATGACAGGAAAAATATCAAAAAATCAGTAGATGACTTGAATATTCATGAATTTTCATATTTTCGAAATTCACTTCTTACAAATTCTATTTTCGAAATCAACAGATGATCAGAAGCTGAAAATCGACTTAATATCCGAAAGTAAGAATGACAGGAAAAATATCAGAGAGATGAAAGCCGACTTTTAAATTTTAAAAACAAATTTTTATATTTTTGAAATAACTGTCTTTCTGATAACAAGTTGGATTTCGAAAATATGAAAATTTATAAGTTTTTAAAAGTCAGCTAATGAATTTCCAATTTTTTTTTTCTGGTGTCACGGTAGGGATTGTCCCGCCGTTCTACAGGGCAACACTGCGAAGTGGCAACCCTGTAGGACGGATAAACGAAGCAACGAATACTCTACCGAGTAGTGCTCTCGTCAGTGGCAATTCTAACGTTTTCGCGAAGGTATTGTCGCTCATGTTCTCCGGCTCTCGCATAGCGACCCACCCGTTCGTGTAGTTGTACCTACACTTCTAGTGCCTGCTATAAGGTTATACTAGTCCTCCAGGGAGTCGCATAGCGGCAGTGAACTGGAGTTTTAATTGATAAGCTGTGAGTGGTATTCACCATACCTCATCGGGCGAGGTACACCTGTGATTACCACCATCACATTGGCGCCCGGATTCACATGCGAAGGTAAGCCCTTTTTAAAGGTCTATTTACGTTTTTTGCCCCTGTAACATCATATAGGTGGCCACGGGTATCGGATGCTGTAAGGCATTCGCAGCCTAGTTGGTGAAAGTCCAATATTTTTAACCTTACCTTATTTATCTTTTTTCTCTTTACTTTTTTCTATTTTCTTGTTATTTATTTATTTCTATGTTTTCTATTTGTTTGTGATTTTTCTAAGTTATTATTATCCTATATTTTTATTCTTATCCTAATCGCATGCTTTAGCCTACATAGTTACCTATTCGTTTATACAGTGCAATATCCTTCTGCTCTGTTAGTTTTGTCACACCTTTTTTACCCTATTTTGTCTTTTTTCGTTTTGCTAGGTATTGAGTCGTTCTCATACCTATTGCAAAGACACTAGATACACCAACTAGTGTGTAAGTCGAATACCTATCCGACTTTTACCTGTCAGACTTGAGAAAATACCATTCTCAAGTTTCTGACTGAGAAATTTCCACAAACCAGCGGAAATAGGTAAATTTCGCCATACCTAGCGATTTTTTCTGTTTGAAATCAATACAGTTCGCGATCCTTTTTCATTAGTGAAAAAGTAGTGAATTTGTGTTTGATTTCGCGATCTTTTTTCACAAGAAGAAAGTGCAAAAAGTGAAAAATCGCGATCTTTTTCACAAGAAGAAAGTGAAAAAATCTACACTAACCAGTGTAGAATAGAAAATCAACCGATTTTCGTCTGTTAAACCATTGTGTTTCAACAGAATATTTTCTACCTACCAAGTAGAAATAGGTACGATTTTCTATAGAAAATCCATAATTTTCACAAAACCAAAGTGAAAAACTTACACACCACAGTGTCAAACGAAAATTCAACCGAATTTCGTCTGTTAAACTTTCCAGTTTCAACAGAATATTTTCTACCTACCAAGTAGAAATAGGTAAAATTTTCGTACATAAAAACGGTCGATTTTCTCAGTGCAAACTTGAAAAATCGTATTCGAGATATTTTTACCATCATTCGATAAATTGGGCGTTGGCAAAACCAGCCTTTTGTCCTGCAATACATCCGAGCTTATCTGATTTAAAATTAGATAATTCTACCTCGGATACCTTGATAAGAACGCATTGCATTGCAATATTGGTTCGTTTCAAGGGAAAATAGGCGAGCTTGAATTTATTTTTACACTCGTTCGAATTTTATTATCAAAATTCCTATTAACAGAGAGCAAACCCCTCTCAAGTTAATACTTGAAGTTTCATCTGACAACGAAACTACTCCGCCTAATCGCAGGAATCGATTCTCGATTGATCCTTCCATTGCATCTAGCACTCCAGAAACTGAAGTGTTTAGATACTTTGGAAAGACAGTTCAGAAACACGATCGTTTTGGCAATATTATAGGTGAGTGTTACGACCTACATCCTGATTATTTCAGTATGACTGGCAAAACGAATACAGTACCAGTTACCACTGGTACAAGTGCGAGTTGTACTACATCAAGTACTTCTCAAACTACTTATAACCTAGTTGACATTACACAGTCGACTCAAACCCAACCAGGCGCGAGTCAACTGTCACAACCTGATAAAACAAATCAATCTGATACGCCACACCAGGCTATCAGCGCGAACGTCGCGAGCGCGACCAGAACCGCGCCTGTACCATGGAGCGCAGCTGCTCAGCTACCAGCATATCAAAATTCTGGTACTGTGGGAAGCACTTCAACGTCTGCTTCAGCGAGTGCGCAACCAACTGCACTCGCGAATGGGGCACCCGCGAGGTCAACCGCGAGTTCAACCGCGAATATAGTCGCGGCCGCGAGTTCCAACCAAGCTCCTATTTCTTTGAGCGCAGCTGCCTACCTTCCTGGATACATACCACCAGGAAGCTTTGGGAATCCGATAGATTACATTCCTGGCACTGCACCGCGACCTGATACCGCGAACATACCGCCCCCACCCGCGAATCAGGCCGCGACTTCAACCGCGAACCAAGTCGCACCCCAAACCGCGATCGCGACCGCGACCGCGAGTGGGGCAGCCGCGAGGTCAACCGCGAACTACCGTCCGCGACCTCCCGCGACCCAAACCGCGAACCAGTTCGCGGTAACCGCGAATCCAACCGCGATACCCGCGAATGCAGCTCCCTCCTTACCCACTATTGATGTTACTGCTTTAAATTCAAGCAATACTACTGATCAGATTCCTGACTCTACAATTTATGGTAATCTGAGTCAAAGTCAATCAATGTTTAGGGAGCAATCAATATTGTCCTCCACTGATAATAGTGGTTTTAGTCGCCATATGAGACCAATGACTCATATTAATCCTTATGGACATCACACGATTTCAAATGGGACATTTGCTAATTTACAAACGATCCCTGAGAGTCCTCAGCAGTCACTGCTTCAAGGCTCAGGCCTGAGGGCTGGGGACCCACCCCCTCCTCCGACCAGCGGTGAAATAGGCCAACCAGCTCATAATGTATCCTCACCGCCTGTATCTGCTGTACCAGCACCGAACCTCGCGGTTCCTCCGCCACCATTAGTGCAAAACACTAATGCAGTGAATACTCAGATGACGCAACAAACTGTGGCTGGCCAAAGTCAAGGCCAAATTATACAGCCTTTGTCGAATCACCAATCGGCATGCCTCGCGCAGCCACCGCCACAAGTTGCTATCCCTGGTAATTCAGTGCCGCGTACTCAGACACAAATCGCGACCTCCGCGCCCCCTCAGTCTCCGGTGCCAGCAAATCAGCCACCACCGTTGAGATTACCGATACATGATATCGTATGGCCGGCTTTTCCACCTTCTCAAGCGATACCGCAAGAGAGACCGCCGCAATTGCCGCAGGAGGGTTATATTTGCCCAGAGCTTGTATATCAAAGATATCAAACTATGCCAATATATGATGCACCACCAGCGATATACAGAATGGAGCCGGCGAGTCTGCATTCCCACCCTGAACAAGGATACACCCCTCTGCCTGAACCTCCATTGAGAACTGCTGAGAACGACCCATATGAATATTTCGAAACTCTTGCTAAAAATAATACCACTGCTCTAAATACCCAACTTGAGCGACTGAGCACCAGAATTGGTACTCAGGAAAATGAACAAGCTAAAAATCTCAAATGGTATGAACAAGTGCAAGAGTACATGGGTTTTCAACAACACCAAGTTGACACTTTGACTACGAATATTACCTATGCTAATCAGAACATTGACAATGTACGTTTAGAAATGCATGCTCTCAAAAAGACTGCAGACTTGCAAAACGATTGTAACGTACGTTGGTTCGAACATATCGCTCGAACTATGATTAGCGAATCAGAACTGACTCAGAAAACGATTCAAACGAATCATGCTGAATTTAAAGACCACAAATCGAGAGTGGAAAATGTAATTGGTACAATTACTAATCAGGTCCGTAATATGGAAGTTGTGCAAGATCAGCTTGTTGAAGCTGTGAATAACCAACCCACATGCCGATCAGCTTGTGGAGGGCACAAAGGCCCCTCTATTACGGCTAAAACTATCAAAGAGTCAGGAATACGCTTTGATGAACCAATGAGATATTTCCCGCACCTCTATGTACAACTTTTCTGCAATTTTATCAAAAATGCAGGATTATTGGAAGAACTTCAATGCTCATATTTTAAACAAAATATTGATCTAGACGAGGCTACGCTGTGGAAACAAGATAATTCTCACATAATACATTTACAAAGCTTAATCAAAGCCTTTTATCTTGAATTTTGGTCTGATCGAATACAAGAAATTGCATTACAGCGTTTCAGAAATATGACACCGACTGCAATATCAGTGCAGAACTTAGTATCAATCCTGAAACGTTGGATCGGTCAATTGCTAAATGCAAAGAAAGCTGACGTGCGCGAATTAATTGCCATAGCGCACAAAAAATTACCATCTCCCTACATAAGCTTGGTTTCAGCCACAGATTTATCAAATCTCGAAATGTTTTTGAAACGACTTGATGGCTTTGCTCAAGATTATGACCCAGGGGCAGTTGGAAGTATTCAACTCCAACCATTCCAGTCAGATACTCATTTATTTACTCATACCGATTATAAAAAGCAGACAGCGGAACAAAAACCGCCACCCGCAAAACAATCTGCTAATCTTGATTCGAGAAAATCACAGCCACTCAGACAGCCGCGTGCACTACCTGCAGGGGCAATCGAAGCTGCGACTGAATTTTCTGAGGTAGTACCAAATACCCCAGAACAAATTTTGAATGATCAAAATATTCAAGAAATACTCAGCAAACCAGCTGAAACAACCTCCCAGCCGTCGGAAAACTAGTGGGTGACAATCGCAAATCAGCGAGCTCTTCTGACAGCTTTCACAAAAATCTCAATGATGACTCAGCATCTTGCTTATTCGAGTTAATTGGTGACTCAATTGCTTGTTTCATAGCAAGATGTCGTCAACCAAACGCGAAATTACCTCCTTATTTGAGAGATCAAATTTCTTTTGAACAATTATATGCTGCCATACAAGGTGCTACATTTGAAAAACACATTGCATTAATTTCCATGGGATATTGGGAATTACAAAATGCGAACATGGAATATGAACTAGTGGAAGAATGGATGCAAAAAATTCTCAATTTACTTCTTACCAAGAAGAATTTTCAACAGATCATCATTCTCTTCCCTGCCATAAAGCCAAATGTGACTAAACAAAAGTCCATTACTATGACTAAATATTACGCATTTAAATCCATGATGGCTAAATTGACTCATGATAGCCGTGTGTATTTGTGGGATAAACCAGCTACGGTTCTATTACGATGTGACACATTTATAGACCCCGAGTATGGCGTAACCCACACAGCTGTAGCTACCGAATTCCAAAAAATGATAGCAAACGAGCATCGTTTTACATACAGCCATAAATACAACAGATATTTCATAAATGAATCTGCGTATTTACCAATAATGACTGAGATGCAAACTGAATTTGATGAATGGCTCATAAAGAGGGAAACACCATCCCATAATGGTCCATTACAGAAATCTTCGCTTCCTCCTCCCTACCAGAAGAGGAAAATCGACCCAAAAACGTTGACTGCGAAAGATTTTGGAAAAGTGACCATTCAAAAGAAAGGAAAATTTGATCTCATGGATAAGGAAAACGCTCCACCACTAATCGATGAGAACGTACTCAATAATTTAGATGACGTCGTGAGAGAACAGATCCCTTTAATGGAGGTAAAAAGTATAGACAATACTTCTCTCAAATATGATGACCTTGACCCATTGGTCAGAGCTCAGATTCCTACAGAGGATTCTGATGACGTCACCTGTGTAATTCCCATTTTGATAGGAAGGAAGGTGTACCCTGCTCAACTTGATACAGGGGCACTCCCTAATGTTATATCAACAAATATTTTATCAAGAATTCGATTTGAGGAACCCCGTCAAATCAAAAGTATTGCTTTGAACCGAAAAGTAACCTTAAAAATGGCTGACGATAAACTCGTCGACACAGAACGTTACATGGTTCAAGTTACCCTACGTTTCGCCCAACTAGAGTTAAAAATCCCATTTCATGTTATTGATTGTACAAATAAAATTGCAATCATTGGACGCCTTTCAATGTTAAAATTACACATACAACCGATGTTAAGAGACGGTTTTGCGTACTGCCAACCGCCAGGCGTCCTAAAACGTGCAGAACTTAAGTTCGTGACCCCTGCTGAATATTACCTTGACCTACATCTCGGAAAGGTCAGTGTGGATAAAAAATTCGAACATGAAATTATCCAAAACACGCAGGAACGCACGAAGCTTGTCGACTGGATGAGTCTTGACCCTGAAGACAGGGATAATGGCCCTGAAGTTTTCAAGCGGAGATGGGAAAATGTCTGTGACGGCTTGAAACGTAGAAAAATTGCAACCAATAAGAGAATTGATGAAGTTTTTGAATTAATTATGTCCGTATCAGACGTATTTAGCAAATATCCAGGTGCATATACCAGATGCAAAGTTTATTTCGAATTTGTGAGCGAGGAAGCAAAAACGACCTCGTGGAGAGGGGCAAAATTTCAGCCCTCCCAAAAATTGCGACCTGGATTACGTCATTGCTTCAAAGTTTGCGAAGCTTTAGGCTTTATTCGCCGTTCAAAAACTCCTTTTATCAATACTCTTGTACCGGTAGTCAAGAAATCTGGCGAAATACGACCTTGTATTGACCCTGATGAATTAAATCCACGATTAAAGCCCTATTACGTCGAGCCAAACCCAATCGAAACTATAATTAATGATTGTGGAAATGCAAAATTCTTCTGTACTCTAGATTTTGTATGGGGATTTATGCAGCTTGTACTCGACGATTTTTCGGCTCAATACACCGGATTTCAATTCGAAGGTCAAGTATATGAATTCACTAGATTACCCTATGGCATGAAAATTTCAGCCGCAGAATTCATTACTATGATCAACGAAGTACTTCCTGACCGGCCTGGTGTAACTAAATATGTTGACGACGTGTTACTCCGCGCAGCTGATTTTGAGACAATGGTTCAGCTACTTTTTGATATCCTCAAAATTATCAGGGATGCAGGCTTAAAATTAAATGCCCACAAAACTGAGCTTTTCCAAGAGAAAACCGAACACCTTGGTTTTGTCCTTGCTCACCAGCAAATTGGAAAGCAAAAACAGAAAATTGAGAAATTCGAAGAATTTGTTGCAAAACATACTAGACAAGGCAAATTTCGACTCAATACAGTTCGCGAAATTTTGGCCTTGGTGGGCTTGACTGGCCTGTATAGCAGGTTTATACCTCAATATCAGGAAATATTAGCACCAATCTACAATTTGACTCGTAAAAAACCTCCTGAAGGGGATATAAAAGACAAACCCCCCGATACGAGCAAGAAAAAGTCAAAAGCTCACGATGACCGAGTAGATTGGGGACCTGAACAAGACGCTGCTTTCGAAAAACTCAAGACTGAATACTTGAAAGACTTTCAATTGATGCCTCCGGTGCCTGGTCACGAATTATACCTAGAGACCATGACAACGGACAATGCAATGAACGCTGTACTGTTTCAGGTTATAAATGGTGATAATAAAGTAATAATGTTTACAAGTTATTCGTTTAAGCCTCACCAGAAAAAATTTACACTCATAGACAGAGAAATGCAAAATTTAGTCACAACGATTAAAAAACTGTCTATGTGGCTACATGGTAATAAAGTACATGTCAGAAAAGATCTTCACGCCATCGTTGAAGGTTTTGGAAAAATGGTACAAACCCATAGAAAAGCCGCATCATGGATTACCATCCTCAATGGCTATGACATCGTCTATGATTTGAAAGTTCAAAAGAGTAAACTCTTTCATATCGTGGCTCCCGAGCTCACCTACACCAGGGTGACGACGGAACGACCGTCAAAATTACCATTATTTTCACTACAAACATCAATTCAACCTTACTCAGTTGAATTTATGCAATCTCAAAAAGATCAACTTTTAGCTTACCTAGCTGAAATTCATCATGATCAACAAAATGATCAAGCTTGCATAAAAATAATGGAATTATTAGAAATGAACGTCCCCTCCAACATGACCAAGTTGAAAGCTCGACAAGATAATACAGCCAAGAAATTTACGATTTTGCCTGACCAAAATGGCAGAAAAGTTTTATATCGTAAATTTGACGAGAGAAATATGGTTCCATTTTTACCCAGAATCCTATTCTTTGACGTGGTTGATTTCCTACATGAAGAATATGGACATGTAGGGGCAGCTAAGCTTGAAATTATCTTCAAACGTCTGTATTTTTACCCAAATGCCTTAAAATATATAAAAGAAATAACCGGAACGTGCATAGTGTGCAAAGTAAATAAACACTATGGTCTCCGAAAAGTTTTAGAATATGCTCAAATTGAAGCATATTCGCTCGGAGATGTTATTTCGGCAGATTTATTTGGACCAGTAGTAAACGATTCAAATAGCCCAAGATACCTCTTGGTAGCTAAAGATGTTTTTACATCACGAATTTGGATTCGTCCTACTATGAATATCACGAAAACCTCAGTTGCGCACGCGATGGGAACCATAATTGAGAATATTGCCTTTCATGGAGTACAAATTCGAAAAGTAATCACCGACAATGGCACTCAATTCATAAGTGATACGTGGAGACATCTGTTGAATGAAAATGGCATAAAAGTAGGCCATACTACAGTCTACTCCCCCCACGCCTCCCTCGTGGAACGTTCCCTAAAAACAATCGGTGAGCGACTGAGGGTAAGAATTAATACTCAGCAAGATCCAAAAATCAAACACCATGGTTGGGATAAATTTATAGAGCATATTGAAGTTGAGCTTAACAATTCCCCCACTCCATTCGGTTTCAAACCATTCGAAGCGTGGGGAATCACCGATGCAATTTCTGGCCAGTTACCTACACCAGTAATGCAATTTGATTTTCGCGACCAGCTCAAAAAACTCAGAGAGCTGGCCAAAGCACAGGAAATACCATCCATCACTTCAGACAAGCTCTTAACTGAGAAAATTGACCCTGATGACCTTGATATTGACCGCGATGGTTATGTCAGAGTGACTGCCGATGGAGCTTGCTCAGGAAATGGCAATATCAACGCCATTGCAGGTTTCGGTATTTGCATGTCACTAAATCCAGACCATAATATTTCTGAAAGGATATACGAGTCAGAATATCCGAAAACCAATAATTTGGCTGAGCTTATTGCAATTAAGAGAGCGCTTGAAATTTTGAAATTCAACGAAATCAAAAAAGTCAAGCTTTTTACCGATTCTCAATATGCAACAAAAGCTCTAACAGAAACCTATAAAGTATGGGAACAAAATGGCTGGAAAAATTATGGCAAAAAACCGGTTAAACACAAAAATTTATTTTTGGAAATATTACAACTCCAAAAATCGTTCGATTCGATCAAAATTGAACATGTTGCTGCACGATCAATTGAATACACGAATATTATTGCAGACCAACTTGCAAAGAAAGCAGTTTATCAGTATGACACTGTTGAACTGGAAATTGACAAAATGACTGATCGTCAGTGCATAGAAAATTTTATTCGCGAAAAAAGACGCTTACAAGCTATTCATGAAGAGACCCTCTTTAATAAACTCCACGGTGACCCCACCCCCCTAGAAGAAGGGGCACTGGTACTCCTCACAAGTCACCGGCAGTCTAGCTTCAAAAAAGGGTGCTCGAAAAAGCTATACGCGAAAAGATTCGGACCATTTATTATTACTCAGAAAAAAGGTCATAACTGCTATCTCGCCACCTCGGTTGAGGATCCTCAGATTGAGAGAACTGTCAACGTGAGACAAATAATCGTATTCCTCACCAAGGAACAAAGAGAAAATTTCGAAAATGAAGCCTGTCTCAAATCGCGTTTAAACCATAAAACCATTGAACAGCGGCTGAGAGAATTTCTCAATTTACTTGAGGATGACGAAAGTGACGATGTTCAAATTGACATTGACCCGCAAGTGATCAGAGTAACCACTGATCAAATTGCGGAGGATGCAGACACGGCTCGAGCCATAAAAAATGCTCAAGAGCGTGGTCTACGTCCGAGAAAACAAATCCTACCTAAGACAGAGGTACCGAAAAAACGTCGCGGTCGCCTCCCAAAACCCCCCGTTTTTGGGCCCAAACGCCCACGCGGTCGACCCCGTATCCATCCACTACCGGATACCCCACCACCCGACTCGTCTGATAATACCAATCCGACATCGGAGGAAAATCAAAGTGATAATCTTGACCAACCGCAAGTAGGTAATTCTGAAATTTCATCAAATTCAGAATTAATTGAAATCTTACCTACTTTGCAAATTTCGGATGTAAATTACTCCCTTTATAAGAATAAATTTTCGAAAAACAAAAATCACTCTGATTTAGACAAAATTCACAATTTTGTTAAGTCTAAGGCTGGCAATAATTATGAGCAGATCAAAAACGAAGCTCATAATTACTTAAAAGATCGAGGTAAATATACTAATAAAACATTAGTCGCGGAAAAACGAACCGCTAATATTCCTATCAAAGAAATACAAACGAATAGGAAAAAGAAAATACCTCTCGAAATTGTCATGCTGAAATTGCTACAGTTTTGGGCAAATACCATTGCCAAAACTTTACAACTCGAAACTGTTGAAATACCATCAACAAACGAGAGAAATCCAGCTTGAAAAAGTCTAGATTTTATACCTATCTATTTTTGTCAAGTTACCTACTTGTACGAAATTATTGTACCGCATTTTAACCATTACTCCAATAGATTATTTTCCTACCTATTTACAAAATTTTCAAGTTTCAAAACACTCTGAAATAGGAACAATACCTATCCGACTTAAACAACTGATAGGATTAAAAGAAAAATCACCATCTTCTTGATCTTCAAGTCTTGTTACCATCACAACATCTTGAAAAATCGGTCAGATGTCTTGAAATCTCCTTCGATTGAAACCTACAAATCAGATAGGTAATTCCTATTCAGTGAATATCAATTGTTGATAGGTTGTATAAAACATCATACTTACTTTGGCAAAATACTGTTTGGATTTTTCTGTGCTTGGCGCGAGCAATCGGCACATCGTGCAGGCCAATCAGTGTTTTAAATCGAGCCACCTATCTTACAAGACATACACCTATCAAGCTACATAGCCAAATAGGTAACCATGTTATGGATGAACTTACCTTGATTGTTCCATGCTTGACGCGACCCAGTCTCGATGGGACGGAAGATTGGCCACCGAGCGTTACGAAGAGCCTCGCTTGTCGTGCCCTGTAACCGAGTGTTTGACAGTTGGAAATCCTGTCATTCTGTGTCGGTACATCGTGTGGGTCAAGGCGAATTCAAATTCGAGCCATTACTGCCTACCTACAAATACCTAAAACAATAGACACGATAGCATTACCATTTGAGTAGGTGATTAATGCGAATAGATAGGTACCTACTTGTTTGTTGAACAGAGCCCAAAACCATGTAGCTCATCCATCATCTCAAATTTGACCAGGCTCTTGTGTCAAAATTTTTCCAACCTGCAAATAAGAACTAGATTAGGGCAGGAATATTAATTTGGTTAATGGTGACGCAGATAATTACCTTATGTACTGTGTCCATGCATTTTTTATATATTTTCTTTGTCCATTAACCTGCATCATGTACTATTTTGAGCGGTGACGACCGCAGAATTTTCTTTATTTTTCTTTTTGTTTACAATAAACCAAAAGCCCACTAGGTTCACGAACCTGCTTAAATCCACCCTTTACCATTATGTCCATAGCTTACCGCAATAGAACCTATCCAATACATCTAACAAACCAATAGTTTACACCCATCCACTGCTGAGATTGCTTCTTGTCGGGCCACCCCCTGACCAAAAGTTGAAGGGGCAGTAGTACCGAGTAGGGATCCCTACCCTGGTGGTTTAGTTCACACTTTTCCCCAGGTAGTGGCTTTGAACCCCTTGTGCAAAGGTGTGAAGGGGCATATGTCACGGTAGGGATTGTCCCGCCGTTCTACAGGGCAACACTGCGAAGTGGCAACCCTGTAGGACGGATAAACGAAGCAACGAATACTCTACCGAGTAGTGCTCTCGTCAGTGGCAATTCTAACGTTTTCGCGAAGGTATTGTCGCTCATGTTCTCCGGCTCTCGCATAGCGACCCACCCGTTCGTGTAGTTGTACCTACACTTCTAGTGCCTGCTATAAGGTTATACTAGTCCTCCAGGGAGTCGCATAGCGGCAGTGAACTGGAGTTTTAATTGATAAGCTGTGAGTGGTATTCACCATACCTCATCGGGCGAGGTACACCTGTGATTACCACCATCACACTGGCATTCTAATTTTCTGATATTAAATTGAATTTCTATACTAGCGTTGAATACTTTATAAAATATATCGATCTATGACTTTCTGACTTTCTAACATTACTGAAGTTAATTTCGAAAATATATTATTTTATAAGTTTTTGACATAGCGTCTTAAAATTTTCGGAATGACTCTCCCCCCCCCCCAAACATATTCATATTAGTTAATAATAAATCTCCACGGTTTGAATCCTGAAATACAACAAATCACTTATCACTGCTGGAATACATATAATGTTTACAATTAGATTAGAAAATTTTTCAGTAATTTATTTGTATTCTCACGAAAGTTGTAACTTCTTACGTCTGTAGTCCTTAAATATGTTAATGGAAGCCATTAAACCTTTTTTTTACTCGAATTACAAACGTTTAAATAAACCGTACAAAAAACCATATTTCGAAGACTTTTTTAAAGGTATATTTTTCGCAATTTTCTTTCGAGAAAGGTAATTTATAAATACGTTTTTTTCACGATCATAAAAAATAATACAACTGTATTGTGTTTTTTAAAGTTTTTCGGTGATTACCGCATTTTATACTTGGTAATTTTTCATCTCAGCATCGTGATAATCTGTTTAATGTGAAAATTATGGAAAAACGTAAAAATATTTTGGAAATATTTGGACATGTGCCAAAAACTAGAACGTGTTTTTCTTAATGATCTCTAAAAATTCTCGTCTGTAAAAAGCTAAATTCTGATTTAGACCAAAAAATCAACACTTTTAACTCGTGACTGGATAAAAAGAAACAACTTCGAGAACGAAACTCGATCGATATAGAACCTCGGGGTAAATTAAAAACTATACCCTATGAATTTCTTAGAACAGTAGAAAAAAAATTTCGAACGAAGAAGAAAAAAAAACTCGGAATGTATATTTAAGAAGAAAACTTACACCAGAGGGGAGGAAAAGGTCAAGAAAAAGTATATAATTCTTCTAAACAAATAAAGTAGTAGGCGAATCAAAGCTACATCCGAACAAAAGAATTATAAAAAGAATTGAGGCTCGAATTGTGCAGGGTGGTTTACGTAGTAACGACCGAAATAAAATCCGGACGATGGTTCGTAAGGCATAGTTCACTTTCTGTAGTCGCCTTTGGTTATGTAACGGCATCCTTTGAATAAATATACTCAAAATGCGAGATAAATGAACGAAGGTTGGTATTATACTCGAACGACAAGTAATTAACCTACGCGAGGGTATTTGTTGGAGAGAAATATATGTAAGTGAGCTGGCATATTATTCACGAGCCGATGGACAGTGATTTATGCGAGCTGGATGGATTTCTGGGTTCATTATGCAAGGTACACGTCGGTAATTGGAATTACGCCGGGGTCATTTTCAATGCAACTTATTCTACGTAAATGTACGATAAGTTGGCTGTTCTAATACTCTTTATTTCTGTTCTCGAGTTGGGCGGTTTGACGTAGTTTGGAGTGTTTACCATAGACGTACTTAGCTGATATCAATTTACCTAGCTGTCGTTCAGTCAATCCATTTGACACCGATGTATTGTTGGTTTAATTTCACAACCAATGAAAATTACATCCATGAGCGAGTATTTTTTGCCCGAATGTTCCTTATTTCTTGGTTTATTCTACGGCACCTCGGATATCTCGACGAAAGGTAATGTAAACAGTGAAGAAATATCTCGATAGGTGCCAGAATTCTCCCTCACATACCCGATACACTTGAGCCAATTCCAGTTGAAAATTTTTTCCATCCTAAGATGAGCTTTATGGTGTTAAAAAAAACACGAGATATTTTTCCAGACCCACGTTGGTCCTTCGAGTCCGTCAAGATAACAAATTATTCAAAAACAATCTAAATTTTTTTACCCGAAAACAATATCGAATGATTTTGACAGATGAAGAAAAGCGTGGGAAAATAACGTGACCAATTTCGATACGATTTGATAGCCCAAAAAAAAGGGTATTATTTTTCGAGGGGATTTTTTTTCGAAGAATGATACTTTTTCGAATACACGATAAATCATTTATACGTTTGGATGAATTGTATGGTAGACAGATACGTCATAAAGGCGTCTTATGTATTGCCTAATGCTTGACATGAGGCAGAATTGTGTTTTTGTATTGATTAGTCACGTTGTACCGGAAGATACAACTGGAAATTATTTTTTTTTTCGCGAAGAATGGACTCTTATGTTGTATATTCGTCCCCAGCGTTCTATTAAAATGTTTATCTGAGTGAGATTTCCTTTTTGCAAGTTGAATAATTTGCTTTATATCAGTTTTTCGCTGCGTGGAAATGGTTTATTTTTCTACGCGTGCGAGCGAGGCGGGTTTTATTAGCAGAATTTTTCTTTCCTGTTTTCGCTGTCTCGAGAGAAAATAAAAGTGTAGTGAGATTACTCTTGTCATTAAAGGAAAGAGAGCATTACTGCAGGATTCCGGTATCCCCATTATTAATCTGTTGACAATCTTTTTTCCCCTATGTTGGTCTTTTGGACGTAATTCGAAATTCACATTTGTTAGAAATTGTTGGAGTTTGGAGGATGAGGCTGAGTTAGAGAAAAAATTTGCGATGAGTTGGAAATTTTATGAAATTGGGTGAATATTTTTTTTGTATGTAGCGTACGGAAAATGAATTTTATCTTACGTAAGATATTCAGAAATATTAGTTTGATAAATTGATCAATATTGATGATTTTTTTTTTTTTTTTGTTTCAGGTTAGTGTTGGATTTTCACCTTGAAAAGAAGGAAATGTGAAATGTAAGTTATCAATTTTTCTCTTTCATATTCGATGAGTTCGAGCAAAAGAATCGATTATAAACGATTAATAATCAGACAAAAACGGATTATTTACGAATGATCACTCGTGACCAGTGGAGGTGTTTATCAAGTTTAGTCTAAAAGATGTGAAAAAAGTTGAGAATTTCGACCAAAATTCAGCATCGAAAAAATAATGGGAACTAAAAATGAAAATAAATACAAAAAATTTGCATGAAACAGAGTGAGAAGAAATTGAAAATGCCTGAATGAAAATAGGAAAATATTTTCTCGTTAGATAACTATGTACTCCTGTCTACTTTTTTTTTTTTTTTTTTTGAAAAAAAAATGCAAAAATATTTTACAATACTCACTTTAGAGAGAACAATACGTTCAGTTTTGATACTTAATACGATTTTTAGAAATCGAAATTTTCAAATTTAATTATCCATGAATTTGACCACGCATGTAAAAGATTTGAACATGGAGAAAATTATATGGATAGGAATTTTCCACCAAAATTGCTGTTTCTAGAGTTCAGGAAAACCCGTAAAACTGTGGTTAATTTTATGGATATTAATTATCCATGAATTTTACCACGCATGGAAAAGGTTTCAACGTGTGGCAAACAGCAGTTTTGGTGAAAAAAACTGCTGTTTCTAGAGGTCAGGAAAACCCGTAAAACTGTAGTTAATTTTATTAATTATCCATGAATTTTGTAAAATTGTGGTTAATTTTATGGATATTAAATTTTCTGGAGTTTCTATCGTTTATTTATACTTATTATTTATTTGAAAATTTGGAATATTGTTTTGAAACAGATAATTCAAACAGATCTCTCAGAAAATTTGAATGTGTTAGGAAAAACATTCTGAAAAATCAAGAAATGTAAAAAAAATTTAGAAATATGTTTTCGGATTTTTTAGAGGGAGGGGATAGGTGGAGGGTCCATAGAGTGTATTGTCTAATAATTGCGATGAATATGATTTTTAAAAAATTGACAAAAAGGCCTGCAAATTCCTTTCTGAATGTTTCTCCTTGAAAAAAAAATTGTATCTACCATTTTTCTATTTTCCTGAACTATTTCATTGCAATTCTAAAATATTTCAACAAAATTCAAAATTTTGTAATATTTTTTTTCACTATTGAACTGTGCGAATTTTTCAATTCAAAATAATTTTTAATTTTTCATGAAAATTAAAGTGAATTTAATCAAATTTTCAAAATTTCTGGAAATCTCTCGACCCAAAAATTTTTTCTTTGTTTTCCCATTATTTCGAAATTGACTTTTTTTCCTACTGTACATATGTAGGTAAGTATTCAACCCGAAAATTTTGAAAGCTCCCCCCTCCCTTGAATGAAACACGAATTGTTCAAGAATGAATTGAACTGAAATTGAGAACATTTTGAGCGAACGATTCAACAAATGTAAGCAAATGTTTGGCTACAGAATTATTCATTAGGAACTGAGACTAATTTTATTTTCGGCGAAAAATATAATTTTGGATATTGAATCGAAATATGAGATCGAATCGATGAGTTTTGATTTGATTGAATAAATGAATTTTTGGAGATTTTTCGAGGAATTTTGATTTTATAGGTCATGAGAAAATAATTACGTTGATCGAAATGATGATCGAAAGAAATTAAAATCTCGAATGAACGATTGAAAGTCTTTGAGACCGATAAATAAAATCTGAATCGTCGGTGAATGATTTGGTGATCAACTGAATATTTGGGAAATTGTTTACGAACAAATTATCTCAAGAAATCTAAATGTTGAAAAGTTTTTAATTTTTTCCCTCGAAAATTCCCGTTTTTTTCAGTCCTCCTCCAAAAATTCATTTTCTTTGGAAAATTCTTTATTTTTCAAAAAAATTAAATTTTTTATAGTGTTGGAATGAAATTTTTCGAAAAAAGTTTCTGATGTACTTGATTTTTAATAATAATTTTGCTGCTGTTCTTCTCTTGAAAATTCTTCCAGTCCATTCCGAATTGATCCGAAGTGTTCAAATTGTTTCGCTCACTCAACGTTCAACTCTTTTAAACCTCTTCTTATCATATTAATAAGAGATCGACTGAAGAATGATGATTTACGTACCTACGTATTTGTTTTAAAATTTCATTCAATGGGTTCGGATTTGAAAAAGTACTTATGAGGTTCAAAAATATCCCAGGGCTGTGAGAACAAAAAAGAACGAAGCACAAAGAACCAAAAATTTAAAAAATGAGAACGAATTTTGGAAGTGTTGAAAGATCAAAAGGATAAAAATTTATGATTTTTAGTTGAAAAGTTCATTTTTTCAAAGTTTGCTTCTGTTTTGACGTCATATTTGAAATCAAACAAAGAAACTAAACAAATTCATTAATAATTTATCTTTCCAAAATTTGATTTTTAATTTCTGAACAAATCTCAAAAATGTTTTAGTTTTTTTTTTTTTTTTTAGCAAAATTTCATTAGAGTAAAGTATTTTGTCGAATAGTCTTTAAACAATAATTTTACTTTTCCATCGAAAATTTTGTTGAGAATTTGAGCAAAAAATTGAAAAAAATTTTACGACTTCTCCCTCTTTGAATTTTTTTTTCAATTTAATGACTACCTTGACTACAGCTCTTGACCCGTACCCCCTCCCTCCCTCCCTCACTCCCCCCATTGAACTGGATTTGAAAGAAATTCTAACTAAAAAATTGTATAGTGATGAAATGGCATTTTCACAAATAATAATGAATTTTTCTGAAGACTTTTTTTTTGTAGTCAGACAAAAATGAGAAAAGTTTGTACTTTCGGTGAAAGAAATTGTATGAACTTCCATCTCAATCAAAATTTCTTGATGTTTGTCCTTTTCCGACTTCGGAACATTCTCCACTTTTCTATTTAGCCCCTTCACGTGAATAATTATACTATTTATAGTACATGAAAGTTGTATGTGTAGCATGTACTAAAAAAAATATGTTTTAAAAAAAACATGATTTTGCTACAAATATAAACTTACGTTAGTATGATTGCTTTTTTTTTAAAAAAAAAAAAAAAGTTGACAAATCATGAAACAGTCAATTCGTTGTGAAACGAAATGTATTTTCAAAAATGCACAAAATATTCGAATATGAAAAATCAATTAAATTTTTTACATTTCATGTCGACCAAAAGGCTATTTCTATTCATGGAATATTTTCCAAGTTACTCCTCAGTCCTCAGGCGCCAATTTTTCTAGAATGAGACAATTCGATTTAATTTTTTCCAGCTCGAAGGCTGTTTTTGGTTGAATTTTGGCTCTAACGCAAAATTGTGTTAAACCGCCTTGCTTTTACTAATAAAAAAAATTGCATACTCTATCAACATGTTCATATTCATTTCTTTCGAAATCGCGTATCCATTTTAACTCGGTATGGTAATTGAATTTCAAAAATTGCGTTCAACAATAAAAGCGAGATTCGTACGAGAGTCTCGTCGTGTTGTATCAGCACGTCCAGCCAGACAGTCTGGTACGATGAATTTTCCTTCTTAATACTGACATAAATTTAAAAAGTCATATAATACGCGTGTTAAACAAATGTTTTCGTTTTTTTTTTTTTTTTTTGTAAAAACCTTTCGTTACACGATAGTAAAGTCTGAAAATGCGAGCGAATTTATGATACGAGATTTAATTTATTTCTGCTACGATGCGTCGTACATTTTGCAACACTTTTCCGTCGTGTAGGTGGGTGTTTTTGTTGGAAATGATTTTTTTTTCCTCGCTCGAGTCTCTTTGGGAAAATAAATGAGGAGATTTCAAGTAATGGTCAAATCACGTACATGTTCTATATTTCGTTACGATCATTTTATGTATTAAGTATTGTGATTTTAATATTATCGTATAAAAAAACGCAATTTTTACCATCGCTGACATATTTTTATAGCTCAAATGTTCCATATTTTCCATTAAAACCTTCCATCTAGTTTTTGCAATCTTGATTATGCAGTTCATTGCATAAAAAAGTGAAGTAATTGAATTATCAGGAAAAAAAAAGAAGCTACCTTATAATTTATTGCAAAGAGTTTTATATACTTCTGAGAAAATATTGTAGAAAGGGGCTCGTCTCGGATTCGTGGTCAAACAAGATGTAATTACGTGGTCATAGTGGAAAAACGAGATTTTGGAAAAAGGTTTGTCCAGTGTCCAGCTGGCCACTTCAGGAAATTTTTTTCCACTCGTCGTTAGCTCGTAAATCAATGTTTATTCGGAAATACCTTTTGTGAAAAGAACTATTTGCGAAGAAAGCAATTGCATAATGCACAACCGTACAGCTGGACCGGCCAGCGATTCTGTAAAAAAAATATATCCTCGGGCTGTGTAGATGAGTAATCCGATGTAGATTAGTTGGGACTCGTTTATACTTTTACTTACAGCCGAACTGTACGGAACTGCATTTTATGGCTGACAATTGTTTTGCAAATGAATTCAGGTTTTAAGTAGACGACTGACTGGTCAAGAGTCGATGAGTTGGCCAGTGTTATTAGCACGATGGTAGTTTAAAAAGGTGAAACTGGTTGTGGGTGTGTAGGTGTCGGATACTTGAGAATATTGGAAAATGGAAATTTTCGAGTTCGATATTGTTCTGGGTCGTGATGAAGAAATTGGGAGAAATATGGCTTGGAATGGGTATTTTTCGAGAATGTGCGTCAACATTTTTACTGATATTTTTTTATGACCAAATTACTCGTAAATTATTTCGAAAGAAGGATGATTTGATTTATTTACCTGTATATTTTTTTAATAAATTATGTTTTACGTAAGAATGGTAAAATATTCTTATCAATATTGCGATATGAATTTTACAAAATGTGGTGTAATGTTTTGAAAAATTTATATATTCGTATTATTATAAAAACCATTGGAAAATTTTTTAATTTCGAGGTAATATTTTATAAGAAAGTATTCGTAAAATTTTCCATGGACATGAGTCCTAGGCCACAGGCGTCAATCGAAGGTTACTTTTTAGCAACTTGGGACATTTTTTTCGAGCTGGCTATTTTTTGTTACTTTCTTGGCGAAAAAGTTACTAAACGTTACTTTTTTCGTTCGAAAGTATACCTATTTAAAAAGTGCAAGTATTTTTTTTTGAAAAAAAAAAAATATATGAAATAAGCACGAACTGATGTGTTCAGTTTTTTTTCCGGTTACTGAAAACTTTACTGGAGGAGAAAAGTATTTTTCGAGAAAAAAAAATTAAAAATTTGTTCAAATTTTTCAAAAAATACATATATTTGCTTGAATGATCAAAATGTGGGAAGTCGAAGAGAATTTATTTCAACATTTAGTTGATTTATACATATTTTTTAAAATTATTGCGACCCTACCGAAAAAAAAGGGTCTTCGTGTAAAAAAAATTCATGTCTTTTTTTTACGATTTTGGTCCAAATTACATCAAATCTGGATCAAACATATGAAAATTTTTTCATATTTGGCCCTTTTTTTTTCGGCAGGGTCACAATTTCTTAATAATAACGAACCCTTCAAAGAAAGATGCGAGGTCGAAATGATGATGTTTTTAAAATGATCGAATGAAAATGGAATGATCAAAATGATTTTTATTTCTTCGAGCATTTTTCTGCTGTGTTTGCTTTGTAGAAGTACCTACCATTGAACATTTTTTTGGCCAGTACCTAATTCTTTGAAATTTTGTTTCAGGTGAGGGAAGGGTTAAGATTTGTATATGCAAGGTGTCTATCAAGTTGGAAGTCGAGATTTTTGAGGTGAGGAAAATAGGAAAAACTTGAAAAATTTTCTCAAAAAGTTATGAATTATAAAATTTAGAAAAAAAAAACAAAAATCGTATGCAGTAGAGTAAAAATAGATTTGTCTATGGTCAAAGTGGCATCTTTTTTTTTCGTCTACAGGTAAACTGGCATCATTTTTCGGATGCCAGTTTTCGTTTGCTGTTATTTGGCTAAGATAAGTGCTATAGATGCCAGAAAACCTATCAGAAACTTGATGCCACTTTACCACTTATATTCTACTTCTTGAAGCAAAAATTTTTTTTTCGTGCCTACGGTCGAGATGGCATCTTTTTGTGAAGTTTACAGGTAAAGTGGCATCATTTTTAAAATTCGTTTTTAAAAAAACCTACGAAGTTTTAGATTCTGAACAATATCACAATGTCATTAATGTTGCATTTGATGAATTTGCAGGGGTTATGAAAAATGATGCCACTTTGACCATAGATGACTATTTATAAATTTTCAAGCTTAAAATACAATATAAAAAATGAATGAGGCACACTACTTATTGATTCTGAGATTTTGCAATGTTTTCAAATTTCTCATGAAGTTGAGATTTTGTTATTAAAATTATTCAGAAGGTATCTAATTGAAAAATTTATATAAATCATCTATCTATACTTTTTACCATAAAAATGTTTTGAAACAAAAAAATCTCAACGAATCTCTTGAAAAAAAAAACATGGAAAATTTCACTTTATTCGCCCCTGCACAATGCACATGTTATCCGCGCGATATTTAAAAAAAAAAAAAAAAGATGAAACAGAAATTTTTCGATTTTTACCTATTAATTTAGCGAGGAGTACGCTTGCTTTATTATTAAAAAGAATCTACAAGACGTAGAAATGTATTGTAAAAAATTGGAAACCTTGAAATGAGAATTTTACTAGATCAACTCATTTAAAATTTTTCTAGTCAAAAAACAATTTTATTATTGGTGAAGCTTTTACTATGACTTTTTTGTTACGTTTGGTCCTGAAGTCAAGGAGGGTAAGAAAAGTGAATTCCAAGCTTAAAAGTCCTGAAAAAGAATTGTGTTTTTTTGATAGATGCCTCAAGAATGGGAAGATGAGAGAGAAAATAAATTGTGTAGATTTATAACACAGGTTGATAAAAAAATTGTTTTTTGCTCTGTGTCTGGGTTCTATACCTAATATGTACCAAAATTCTCATTCTAGGCCTCAAAATATATCACCTTGCTCAATCCTGGATTTCAAAGTTTTCTGGAGGGGGGTGGGGGCAAAAAAACTGATTTCTTAAGGGCAACAAGCACGAACATTGGAAACTTTTTTTTCTAATGCTCGTGCTTATTGCCCTCGAAAAATCCGATTTTTGAGCCCCCGATGCTCAAAGAAAACTTTGGTCAAAAAAATTATTTTTCTCTTCATTAGTCGTGTAATTGATGATTTTCTATACGATTCTTTCAATTTTTCATTTTTCTTACGAGGTCAAACTTCAAATTGAAAGCAATAGAGAAAAAAATATGGAAATTTTTCAATAAAATGATATTTTTTCCGTTTTTTTCGACCCGATTTGCAAATTTTTTCAACTCGAGCCTGATTTTGCCATTAAAAGAGACAAATTTCATCACGGAAGGAAAATCTGCTCTTTTTTCATTTGGTCCAGCACTCATTCCTTATCATCGAATTTCGTAAAAAAATTGACTAAACTTTAGTAAAATTTATTGTTCATTTTTTAACGTTTTGAAATTAAAATTCAAACATTATTACAACATTGTTATTTAATGTATTTTGTATGATCGAACGTATTATGATTTTGATGATCCAGTTTATCGATGAAGAATATCTCATAATTACCTGCTTCAGTTCGTAAAAAATGTGAAATGTTCCCGTTTCATTCGAACTTCTAATTAAAACATTAAAAAAACACAATATTCATGGATAAGTTGATAAGTATACCTAACATTGGTTCATATTTGACGAGAACTGCATTCTGTAGATATCAATCAAGTTTTTTTTTTAGTTCCGAATTGATATGCGTGGCATAATGTATTTTTTTAAAACATCATTTCGCATTTAAAAAATACTCTATTTTTGTGTGTTTTTTTAAAAAAAATTTTTAATCTTTTCAAAAAATGTTGATCTTTAAGCCTCCTTTATCATGTTCTTAAAATGTGAATCCAATCAGATTTTTTTTTTCTTTTTTTAAAATTCTGTAAAGTTAATTTTTACATCATTTTACTTGACTTTTTTGAAAACAGAAAAAAATACCTTGGTACTAATTTCTTGGAGAAATTGGCACAACGTACTTTCGGTGAAATTAATACTTCGGTGCAATTTTGGCACTTTATACCAATTTTGATATTCAAGGTACTACTTACCTATCTACAGCACTTGAAATAATATTTTTATAATACTTACACGTAACTAGTATCATTTCGTTGTTGTTTTGAGGGTGTAAAATGAATGTTTTGCGACGACTTATTTTACAGGGAGTAAAACATATTTACAGGGAGTAAAACAATTTACAGGGAGTAAAATAAATTTCTCGTTGACAGCAGCGCTATATATTTGATTTGGATTGTGCCGATTATTTTATCAAAATTCAAAACATAAGTATTCATTAGCTGGTGATCTTGTAGCAGCTTGTTGCTTGTTATGAATTGAATTTTGAAGTTACTGTTAGAATTTGTATAAGAATATTTGATATTGTGAATGTTCCGGTTACTTTATTGACGAGTGTGTTTTTTCAATTGTATGTGTACGTCTACCGACACGTCTAATAAACAGATAATAAAAGTATGAAAATAATGTAAATGATTATCAACGAAGTGATAATTATTGTAAAATACATTTGCACAGTTGCCATACAACAATTGTAAACTGACCCGCTCTCAGTCTTTCAGTCAGAATCATAATTTTACACCCAAAACAACAACGAAATGATACTCGTTACGTGTAAGTATTATAAAGTATCATACGCCACAACGGGCTAAAATGCATGTTGTTTCAAAACTCGTGCTATTACAGCACTCGCCTGCGGCTCGCGCTGTAACCACCGCACTCGTTTTGAAACAACGCATTTTAGTCCCTTGTAGCGTATTATACTATTTTAAACGACTAATTTCGTTTTATTTGAAAATATATTCAAGTAGGTACCGAATACCTACACCTACGTACATAATAAATATGTACTACGCGTGTACACTGTACATAGATAAAAGGCATGATTTATTTTCATATAGGTACCTTATTATTTTACTTGCTCACTCGTACCCACAACAGCTTACCATTCTTATCAAATCGCTGTAAAAATTAATTGTTGGTCAATGGTCAATTTTTCATTTCGTTAAACACAGAAAATAATTTTCAGCGGTCAGTCAAAATTTGATCTACATATTATGAGGTTACTTATCAATTGTGAGATTAAATATGGGTACCTATTTTGCATCTGGAATTGGATAAACTAGATTTTTTTTTTTAAACAAGAAGGTCAATTGTGAAAAAAAATTGAGGTCTGATATTTGATTGGCTTCTTTTGATCAAAAAACTGATTGCAGGTTTGATGTAGTAGTAGGGTGGGCCGAAAAAACAATATTTTCGATTTTCAAAAATATATCCTCCGCAAAAGTTATTGGCTGATGAGACTTGAAGAATAAAAAAAAAATCCAAAATCGATTCATATCTTCCGATCGTGCATTGGCATTAAAATTTTCAAAAATTGGCAAAAATTTAATATTTTCAAAAATTTTAGAAAATTTTGAAATTCATTTAAATTGGTTTTAGAGCTCATCTATTGACTATTTAAACCAAAAAGCAGAATATTTTTGAAAAAAAAAATCGTTTACACCTTTTTTAAATTTCTGCTATTTCTTCATTTATGAAAAAAAATCAAAAAAAAAATCATAAAACGTTGATTTTTTCAAAAAAAAAGTGTTTCTCGGTCTATGTGATCACTAAATAAGCTCTGAAATTAATTTTAATCGATTTTTAATTTTTTCAAAATTTTTGCTAATTTTTTTGAAAACTGTAACGCCAATGCGTGATCGGAAGATATGAATCGATTTTGATTTTTTTTCTTCGAGTCTCATCAGCCAACCACTTTTGCGGAGGGAAGGGGGTATGTTTTTGAAAATCGAAAATATTGTTTTTTTTGGCCCACCTTAAAATGTAGCTCAAAAAATGAAAAAAATCAACGATTGGATTTAGTATTTTTATAATTTATGATTAGGTACCTGTTTTATTCTTTGACCATAATTTTTATGAATGGGATCTCTGAATGATCAGCCTGAAAATCTCTGATTATACTCACTCTCAAGTCATATCATAATTTAAAAATCTTTTTTGCGAATAAAAATTTTAATTAAAAACAGAGCAAATCATGATGAAACTCATTTTAATAAAAACTTATTTTTCTTAATTTCGTATAAAATTACGTTGTAGGTAAAATTAGGTGCATATTTATCGGAACTTTAAATTATTAGAAATACTCGAAGAATAAAGTTAGTCAACTAAAATCCGCCAAAAAAGAAATCCAATATCCATGGGAAAAAACCTTGGGAGCCCTCACCGACTAAAACAAACAATTGAATAATCTACGTTAATCTTACTTCGTGGAAAAAAATCGTAAATCATCTTACTTCGCAGCAAACCGTATTTTGGTTCATACTTCCATTCGAAAACAATAATTTATCATCTTTTACCCCATTTTCATCAAAGTCATACCAGAATCGGGAGCTGTCGATGATCCTGAGGAGGAACCTCCACCGGTACTCGACGCTGATCCAAATCCCTGAGTTGCTGCTTGACTGTTTCCTCCTGCTTGAGACTTTGAATCTGTAGTTGTGTCACCGAACACAGAATCATGTTGAATTGAAACGAGTATAACCAAAAACACGAAGCTGATTGAATTATAAATTGTTCTCATTTTGCGAGGTGTATTTTTACACGTAAATATGCAACAGAATTAATGTACGTAGTACGTACGGTCTTCTTATTGCTTCGGTGTTGGATTCTTCATTTTAAATGGTGCGAAGGTTTGAATAAAAACAGGGTCGTAAATTAATATGATTTTTTGCACAGCTATAAATTTTTTTGGAAGGAAAATGATGCGATAATATTGCGTTGAAATACTTGGGTTAAGTACCTGTTTTTTATGTGAAAATTTGAAATAATACCTAATGATTCGTTTTTTTTTGGCATTAAAATAAATATTGGTTGAATAAAATCGAGAAAAATTCGTCATAATCCTGAACAAATCAAAAGTGAAACTTGTCGATCATTTTTCAAATTGTTTTAATTTTTTTATGAAGAATGTATTAATTTTTATACCTATCTGAATATAATTTTTTTTTGTGGGGGGGAATTTGAAAAATTTTGAAATTTATTTAAATTGGTTTTAAAACTCATCTTGTGACTATTTAAACCAAAAAGCAGAATTTTATTTTTTACACCTTTTTTAGATTTCCGCAATTTCTTCACTTATGAAGAAAAATCAAAAAAAAAAATTATAAAACGTTGATTTTTTCAAAAAAAAAAGAAAGTGTTTTTCGGTCTATGTGGTCACTAAAAAAGCTCTAAAATTGATTTTAATCAGCTTTTAATTTTTGCTAATTTTTGAAAACTTTAACGCCAGTGCGTGATCGGAAGATATGAATCGATTTTGATTTTTTTTTCTTCAAGTCTCATCAGCCAACCACTTTTGCTGGAGGGGGGGGGTGTATGTTATTGAAAATCGAAAATATTGTTTTTTCGGCCCACCTTAATATGTGGCTCAAAAAATGAAAAAATTCAACGATTTGATTTGTATTTTTATAATTTTATGATTATTTTTCCTTGGGTCACAATTTTTGTGGTCAAGGTTTTTGACTGCAGCTTTGATTCATGTCTCAAAATATAAGAAGGTCTCAAGATTTGATTTTGTATTTTTATACTTTATGATTACCTATTTTACCTTTTGACCACGATTTTTATGAATGAAATCAGCTTGAAAATCTCCGATTATACTCACTCTCAAGTCATATCATAATTAAAAAAATTTTTTTGCGAATAAAAATTTTAATTAAAAACAGAGAGCAAATCATGATGAAACTCATTTTAATAAAAACTTCTTTTTCGTAATTACGTATAAAATTACGTTGTAGGTAAAATTAGATGCATATTTATTGGAAGTTAAAATTATTAGAAATACTCTAAGAATAAAGTTAGTCAACTAAAATCCACCAAAAAAGAAATCCAATATCCATGGAAAAAAACCTTGGGAGCTCTCACCGACTAAAACAAATAATAAAATAATCTACGTTAATCTTACTTCCTGGAAAAAAAAAATCGTAAATCATCTTACTTGGCAGCAAACCGTATTTATTGGTTCATACTTCCATTCGAAAACCATCTTTTACCCCATACCCATCAAAGTCACACCTGAATCGGGAGCTGTCGATGATCCTGATGAGGAACCTCCACCGGTACTCGACGCTGATCCAAACCCCTGAGTTGCTGCTTGACTGTTTCCTCCTGATTGAGAATTTGAATCTGTTTTTGTGTCACCGAACGCAGAATCGTATTGAATTGATACGAGTATAACCAAAAACACGAAGCTGATTGAATTATAAATTGTTCTCATTTTTCGAGGTGTATTTTTACACGTAAACATACAGCATAATTAATGTACGTACGGTCTTGTTATAGCTTCGGTGTTTGATTCTTCATTTTAAATGGTGCGAAGGTTTGAATAAAAACAGGGTCGTAAATTAATATGATTTTTTGCACTGTCATAAATTTTTTTTTGAAGGAAAATGATGCGATAATATTGCGTTGAAATACTTAGGTTAGGTACCTGTTTTTTATGTGAAAATTTGAAATAATAATGATTCGGTTTTTTTTGGCATTAAAATAAATTTTGGTTGAATAAATTCGAGAAAAATTTGGCATAAGCCTGAACTAGTCGAAAGTGAAACTTTTCGATCATTTTTCGAATTGTTTTTATTTTTAAAATTTATATTTTTTATAAAGAAATTATTAATTTTTGTACCTACCTAACTTTAATTTTCTGGGAGGGGAGGGGGTGGAGAAGGAGGAACCTTGAAAAATCTTGGCCATAAAATCTATCATTCTAATCATCTCATTCGTTAAAAATAGAAAACTCATACTTACAGAAATAAAATTGATTTTATTGAAAATTTCATTTTTTTTTTTACTTACATAAAATTACATAGGTACGGATTTATTAGAAATTTAAAAGTGTTTGAAGAATAAAGCACAAAATTCTACAGCAATCCATTTAAAAATTCATAAATCCATCCTAGAAAATTACCATAGCCCGCCTCAGCCACTAAAACAAACAACAAAAATATTACGCGTTAATTTCTGGAATTAAATTTTTTGAAAAATCAGTACACTATCGATCAACTCACTTCGTCACTACCAAAATTCTACATACTCCCGCTCATTAATGCTAATTTTCCACCTTTCAACGGATTCAACCCACCTGCGCCTCCTCCACTTTGATCGCCACTTGCTGGGGCAGGTTCTGAGTCATTTGTCGATGTATTTGCTGATGAAACACCTGAACCGCTACTCGACGCTGTTCCGGTTCCTACAGTTTGTGCTTGACTAGTTCCTCCTGCTTGAGAACTGGTCGAATCAGAATTCACAGGATCCAAAATATTAATTGCGAATAGAACCAAAAATCCGACACTGACCGAATAATGAAATTTTTTCATTTTGAAAGCGATGTATTTTATACGCACGATGAAATGCAACAAAGTATACTTATTACTGTGGTAAATTTGTTGGTTTGATTTTCAATTTAAATAGTGTGAGGTTTTGATTCGAAGTGGGCTCGGTATTGTCAACATTTCTTTTTTCAAGGAGAATGATTTGATAGTGTTGGCTTGAAATGGTTTTCAACTCGAGAATTACGAAATAAAATGATGATAAGGTTTCTTTTTGGAACGAAATGAAATAATTTTTGGTTTCGATGTAAATAAGTTCTGGGAAAATGACAACGGTGTGTAGATTAAACTGAAATTTTAGTTGGAAAATGTTTCGAAAGACTTAATTTTGTTTCATTTTTTTTTCTCTTTTTTTTTGATATTTTTTGTGATTTATGATTTGTTCAATTTTTTTTTGCGATTTCAACCCATTGGCCTAAATTTAATTAAAAAAGTATGTCATTTGAATATTTCAAAAGATGAATGTCTGAGGCCATTTTCGTGCTCAATATGAAGATGGATTTGAATTGTCCTAAATTACCAGTCCGTAGCTCCAATTTCAAAAATTGGTGATCAGTTTTTCAGGGGAAGGAGTTGTTTAGAGCACGAAGAAGGGGATAGAATCAAAAAGGACGTCTTTAAATTGATTTCTTTACATATTTTTTCCAAAAATTGGGAGGCAAGGGGTCATTAAAAAGTCAAATCTAAAAAATAAGTAAATATTCGAACTTATTGCCCCCAAATATCTAACAAACGGCAAGACTTACTTTTTTTTTCATTTCGACTTTGTAAAGTGGGCTAATAGGAGAGTTCAGATGGGTCGAATGAAAAGACTGAGTACATATTCAAAATCAGCACTTTTTAATTAGTAGAAATGGCACGTTACTTTACTTTTCCATTTTTTTTTCGAATTTTGGTCAAAATTGTGGGCCATTTGACCTTCCACCCCGCCCGAGTGAAAAATTCTATTATTGAAAATTGATTAGTTGAGAAACGGATAAAAATTGTTACATCTGTAATTTTTCCAGATTTTTAAGTAGGAGATTTCATATTTTGTACTCATCATGAAAGCTGAGTGCTCACTACCAAAGTTTAACTTTGAGCTTTTCGAAATGTGATTATCGTTTTTGAATCTCCTATCAGTTCTCCTCGAGATATGAACCTTCCAAGTTGGATAATTGGAAAATAAAAATCGCAATTTCATAAAAATTAAGAGTTGCAGTCCCCAGCCACCTTGAAAGTTAGAAGGAAAATGATTGTGGATTTATGAATGGAACACGTAAAAAAAATAATTGGATGAAATCGTAAGACTCGACTTAGTTTTCAGTCCAAATTATATAGTGTGGAATACTTAGCCCTTTTCCATTTTTTCGTTGGATTTCTTCCATTTTTTTCCACTTGGTAATGATTAAGTCTGTGATTTATAAATTTTATCGCATTTCAATTTTATTGAATTTATTGATTTTTTTTAAAAAAATCACAGTTTGAAGCCTCATAATGAAGGTAAGATTGTTAAAACTGATTTTAGGAAAATCAAAATAATATAAAAATTAGCATTGTGATAGTCAATCCAATTTGAAGGGAGGGAGGGTATTCTTATTTGAAAAGAGAACAAAAAAGTAACAAAATCTAGTTTTGAATGAGATATAATTTTTTTTTGATTATGCCTTCTCTTCAAATCTTCAACAGATGTGACCCTGCCATAAAGAAGGGACCTTGTGTAAAAAAAAAATCGATGATTTTATTTTTATATGTTCTTTGGATCAAAAACGTAAAAAAAAATGGGATATCGATTTTTTTTACACTAGGTCTCTTCTTTACGGCAGGGTCACAAATATTTTACCGACTTTTTTTTACTCCTTTTATCTTTGAAATTTTGATTTTATGAAGTCTGAAGGTTTTTTCGATGATTTTCAGTTATATTTTCAGCTATAGATATTGAAAAAAAATATAATTTTAATTTTTGATATTCTAGCTAAAAATGTCAATGAAATCATAAAAAGTCTGCTTAAAGTCAAAATGAACCGAATTAGCTCACATTTTAATTACAATCCTACCATCATCTCTCAAATTGGAAACCATCGTTTTTTTTTTCAATTTGAGTCACGAAGTAACTGGTACATATTTCTAGAAAAAGTTGGACAGGTTTTTTTTTTTTTGGGGGGGGGGGGGATTAATAAACACCTGAAGAATCCTAAATTGACTTATTCTTCGAACTAAAATTATTTTCAACCGATTTAGCTTGTCGATTTTAGATTTTTTTCATGATACCCAACAAATTTAACAGCGGGCATTACACAATTTTTGTTAATCTCTTGTACCTATTTTTTGTTGGAAAAAATTTTTCATCACTTCTTCGCCGTAGGAACTGAAATGCTTGTGGTTTTTATACGGAAAATTTGGAAAACCAAAAAGAAAAAAAGAAACTAGTTACATGTCATTCAGATACGTAGATTATGAGAAAAAATTGAAAAATATTTTCCTAATTTTTTCATGCGAGACGAAAAGTACTACTTTTATCAGTTTTAAATTTAAATTTTTCCAAATTTTTTGAATCCAATAATATATCAGTACCTTTTCATAATTGTTTTCAACTGATAAAAAAATCATTAAGTTAATTTTCTAAGATTTTCCCAAGATTTTATTTTTTATAAGTTGCTGAGAAAATCGGGATAAATTAATTTTTTCCAAGTTTTGAAATTCAACTCTACCTAAAGTCACATTAAGGTGAGCTGAAAAAACATATCTTGAATTTGAATGAAAATTGATAAAGTAGTTTTTTGTGTGGGGAACTTTCTAGAAAAAATTTTGAGCCTCCTAGCACAAAGAGGGTCTCAGAAAGGAGGCTTCAGAGTAGAGTATTTTTCTAAAAATAATGGAATTTTTTTGACCATATCCCTTAAGAATTTTAACTTGACTTGGGAGTTCTGTCTTGGCGCTTAAAATATGTGATTTGAGTTTTTACATCTCTTTAAACTGGGATTAGTGAAACCTTACCAAAAATTTTCTGTCTGGGTCCTTTGGAAGAAATTTAAAAATCCTTAAAATGAAACATTTACAATTTTTTTTAGAGGTTTTTGCCCAGTCATCCTTTTTTTAGGGTATAAAATTTCAATACCTAGAGTTTGAAAAGTAGCAGTTTGATTCAAGGTCATAAACGAAAACGAAACAACATATGAAAAAAAAAGATGAATTTATGTTTCAGGGTACAAATTCGCAGATTTATATAGCTCATTAATTTTTTCAAAAAACGCAAAGTCAGAAAAACGTTTTTTTAGTAGTATTTTCGAAATGTGATTTAACGATTATGAGAATCATGTTTGGTTAAATTATCCTAAATTATTGTGATGTCACGTTTCAAAATTGTTTTCAATTTTTTTCTTTTTACTTACTAAATAGCCAAGAATTTTGACTAAATTTTCTGAAGAGAGCGATTTGTGAATGAATTCAGTGAATTCGCATAGTACCTATGTAGGTATAAGATCACATAAAATACAATCATTTTTTTCGTTGTGTTGCGATTTATTTTCTAAATTTGCTACTAATTTATACTACAAATGGACACTTATGAATTTCAAGTTCTCTTTATCGCATTTTAATTATTATTGCTAAAATATCAAACCGAAGTTAGTTGTAAATTCTCGACTTAATTGCAAGGACGAATTCAATGCTGTTGAACTTGACCTTTCAGAAGCCATTATCATGGAAGTTCGTTCTCGGCGTCCGATGCCGTTGTTTCGGCATCATTTTCCAATTCTGAACTTTCTGACTCAGTTTCGTCTTCCTCTGAGTTTTCTTCGTTTTCAGTTTCGTCTTCCTCTGAGTCTTCTGAGTTTTCAGTACCACCGCTATTTGACTCCTCATCTTCGGAATCGTTTTCCTCTGAATCCTCTTCGTCCTCAGAATCCTCACTATCTGACTCTTCATCTTCGGAATCTTCATCTTCTGAATCTTCCTCTTCTTCATCTTCTTTATCGTCCTCCTCGTCATCTTCGTCTGAATCGGTTGCACTACTCGAAATACCTTCTCCATCACCCGAAGCGCTTCCATCGCCCCTACTGTCACCTCCTCCACCGCCACCTGCTTCGGAACTCGTTTCATCTGCGTGTATTTCTCGATTTAACGCGAACACCATCAATATCGTTATAAAAAACAAACTTAAATACTTCATTTTCGAATTTTTTTTTCTCGAATGTGATGGAAAAATAGCACCAAAAAAGGAAATTTGGCTAAATGAATATTTTCTCGACCTGAGAACCTTCTTTAAATAGTCCTAAAATTCGTCAAGACGTGTATAAATCAATACTGATTTTTTTTTCTGTCAGCCAACTTTTTTTTTTTTCAGAATTATCATAATTAATGATTCTTGTAAGGAATTTTCGTTGAAAAAGCAAACGAAACAGTTTAGAGTTGTGAAATTTCACGATAATGGGAGAACTGGCGTTTGTTTGACGTAAAAGTAATCTCAACTTGGTGAAGAATGGTATTTCTTGAAAATATACGACGGTGCGTAGGGACAAGGTTTATTTAAAATTGAAAAATGAGTAAAGTGATGCGAGATTTTCCAGGAATTGGTTTCGCTGCGTTGTTTTTTTTTTCGTATAGTTTTAATCATTTCAAATTTTTTAAAAATTGAAAAAATTAATTAAGTAAAATATTATGTTGAAAAATTAACCATTAGACAAATTATTTTAGAAGACCTTTTCCCAAAAAAATCAAGTATAGTTAGCTGCAGTACGATTTTGAACAAGTTACTCTGCAAAATTTTCGAGTTTTTGGCAAAAATGGAAAAAAATAATTATTATCGACCGATAAATTTTTCAAATATTGAATTTTAGATTCTGGTCATCTAACTGGAATATTTTCGACCTACTTAATTTCAATTCTATTTCGAATTCAAAATTGTAGAAATTTGCCTCATTTTCGGTTTTGATGTATCATACTTAATTATTGTTGAAAAATGAACATTTGCTGTAGTATGCAAGTAGAGGGTAATTTGTTTACGTTAAAATAAGTTTTGGAAAAATTTGAATTAAAAAAAAAAAAAGTCTGAAAATCTAAAGCAAACACTGTTCGAGTTTATCTGCAGGATGTTCAACTTTCGTGTACTTTCGCACTCATTTCTCTGGTTTGAATTTCGTGGGTGGAAGATAAAGTTACAAAACTTTTATGGCTATCTTGAAATTCAAGTAGGTAACAAAAATACAAAAAATTTAATTTAGGAGAACTTTTTATTGAAATTCTTTTTTGCATTTGATTTATATTTTGTAATGCATTTTCAAATTGAATTATATATTTTTAAAATTAATGAATAGTAGAAGAGATTTCCACAAGATTAAAAATAATTGAAAATTTCCGATAAATAGGTAATGGGTATCTATAATTTTTTTTTATTTGTAGAAGTTTTCGAAATGAAAATTTGAAGGAAATAAGATAAGTACTTTAGTTTCAAAACATGTGAATGTTTATTGTTCAAAGTGACATTTGTATATTGAAATCGTCAGATTTATTACTCTTTCTTCGAAGGGTTCTCGTCTTTGCTTTCTGTTTTTTCTTCACCTTTTTCCTCTGAAGCTTTTGCATCATCGTCTGCTTTTCCAGAGGGTTTTGTATCATCACTTCCTTTCTCTAGTGATTTGGTATCTGTGTCTTCTTCTGGAGGAATCTTGTTTTCTTCTTTCTCGATGGGTTTAGCTCTGAAATGTGAAAGTAATGTTATAATGTATGTATATGAGTAGTTACCCCAGCTATAATTTCTTGATGAATTCTTTTTTCTTTTTTTAAAAAAAAGTTGTTATTTTTTTGTTTTTGTTGCTTTCGATTCCTTCAAAAAAAATTCTTACATAGAACTGTTTTCATGCAGCTGAGGTGAAAATTGTATGAGAAAAATTTTGTCGTTATGTAATTAAATTATTACATTAATTTTTATAGATTTTAAATAAAGTGAAACAAGTTTTGAAAATCGGCTACGTTTTTTTGAAAAAATTATTCCGATGAAATTTTGTATTTTGGTACAATTTTCAACGCATTTCTTCTGTTTTTTTCTTTTTTATTTCATTTCAGTCAAGATGTTTTATTTTTAGTAAAGACTGCTGCTACAGATTAAGATTTCGTACCTCGAGAAAGGAAAGTTCGACTGAAAATATCAATCCACCTTTTTTTTTTTTTTTTTGGTAATTATTTCATTTTGAGTATTTTTAAATGTACTTCGAAGGGTTCTAAAACCCGAAATTTTTTTTTGGCAAAGTTTAAACTCAAAAAGGAACATATGTGAGCCTAAATGTAGAAACTACCCTTGATGTGAAGAAATGATTTTTGAATTTACTCTGATTTTGGGTTCTTTCAGAGGGAATAGAATCAAGGAGGAACCTCAACTCAAAAACCAATCTTTGACACTTGAGGAGAATTTCTAAATCCAGGCTCAAGTATTAAAAATTTTTCAAAATTTAAGATACATATATCTTGAAACCAAAATTTATTCTTACTCGTTCTGGGCATTTGCTTCCTTTGTTACTTCACAAATCACAACAAAATATATGAATGAAATTACAAAAATGTGAGCGAATTTCATATTGATACTCAATCGTACGCGTTGGTTGAAAAGAAATTACTCACCGAATAATTCAAGAATTCATAAAAAAAAATTTAAACCTAGTCTTTTTTATATGAAAATTAATCTGCGTCGGAATTTTTTTATTTAAGATGTAAACAATTTAAATTTAATTGATTCTTGGAAAAATTTAGCTTCCGTTGTGCTTTGAGATATTCAGAAAAATTCCACTCTTTTGACAGTTTATTGTGGAAACGCATTTTTCTTATCTGCATTGTTTTTTGCTTTAATTCGTACTTTCTGATGATAAATAATAATGGAATTAATCCAAAAAAGTATTCGGTTAGTAATACGTAGATATTCTAAAATGGTGTACAAGACAAAAGAAAAAATGTGCTTCATTTTTTGCTTGAACAAACTTTATTTAAAAGATGGTGATATGAATTACATTATGTTGAGTTAGTAAGTAAGATTTATTATACAAAATTATGATTGAAATTTACCAAAATAGGTACCTAAATTTTGAATTTTCAATACATTATAATTTTTACTTACCTGCATGAATATCTATATTTTCAAGTAGGTAGGTAGGTCTTGGTATATACTCGTGTTATATTTTTGTGTTTTAGAAATTTCATTTCAAAAAGAAAATTATCTTCGTTTTAAGGTTTTATTTTATCGGTTTGAATGTCTACGTCTAGTATACCTACAAAATGATTTACTAATTTAACGCAGTCGATGTTGAAATAACTTTTGCTCGTAATATTATGAAATTATTCAATTTTCCATTCGAATAATTTTCGGTCACTTTTTTTCCTGCAATGGTCACTAAACGTTATGATGAAGAGGAAGAATTAATGAATCGTCTAAATATATTACGAAGGGTTTGCTAAAGTGTGTTTCAATCAATTCGTTAGACAAATCAAATCGATTGGAAGTAGTTTTGACACAATTCGGAGCAGCCAGAAAATTTTGGGATATTCCTGCCTAAAAATGTTCGATCGAATAGGTCACCAATATTGGTAATCCGCGATCGTGGATGCTGATGAAGTGATGATGGACCATTTTTATAAACTTTTCTCCAGGATTGGAAAATTTCAAAATTTTCTGGTGGCTCCGAAACACCTCGAAATCGTTTCCAATCGAATAGGGTATGTACCAAATTTCAGCTGTTTTCGTTGATTAGATAAAAATTCTTATGTTCTGCAGGAAATTAGGTAATTTGAAATTTCAAAAATTCGTCAAAATTCGAAAAATGCACTTCATTATATGAAATGTTGGATATAAAGTTCTCTTATAGTGTACTTACCTACTTTCGATTTTTTTTTGTTTGGCCTCAAAATTTTATGTACTTCGAGTTGGAACACCTCCCTTGTAAGAATCTACCTACCTAATTTGTAATTTGTTGGGTATTCCACAGATAAAAATGAAAAATTATAGCACGTCAGCCATGGAAAACCTTGGATTAGAAGATGCCAGTTGATTTTTTAATTATAGGGTTCCTTTTTTTTTTTGTTTTGAGAAATTTTATACTGACCTGATGAACATCGAACATGTAGTTCAAATTTTTCCCTGCAGTCCGGGCAAATAAGAGAATCGCAATTTCTTTCCCTACTTCAAAGCCAGCATATTGCTACGAACATTTATTTGGTATTTATCAAACAGAGAGGTTTGGATTTTAATTTTAGTTATCTTTTACTTTTTTTTATGAGTTTTTTCAGTGATGAACATATCATTTTCAAATTCAGTTTTATTTTCTGTAAAGCTCCAAAATGGGCACTTTCTTGAAAGCCATTCATCTAGTCTAAAAACGAATATCTACTGGAAAAAAAAAGAAACGTAATGCAAAAAATGTCTCTATAATACCCAGGGTTTGGAAAAAAATCTGAGGCGGAATTGAGAAAATTATGTGAAGTACGTATGAAAACGAAAAGTTTTTGAAAGGGTAGGTACCGGCGGTCGAGATAGGCGAATCTGCCCCTGAGCTGAAATTTGAAACTAACCCACGGAATTTGGTTCTTAGGGTCTGAAAAACACCTGGTAAAATTGTTGGCCCCCTACCCCTCCTCTAGCCCGAGTTATGGGTCAAAACGTTACTTTTTTCAGCCTTTACATTAAAAATTTTTATCTTCGAGAGTTTTCATCCAAATTTTTTCAAAGGGTACCCCCGGATAAGATAGGCGAATCGGCCTAAGAGCTACTTTTTGAAATCAACTATTGGACATTGTTAAGGACCCCAAATAATGATTTTAGGAAATTTTTTCCACTCCCCAACTCACCCCCCTTTACCCCCACCTCCCCAAAATAGCGAATTTTCGTCAAAAAAACGTATCTTCGGACCTAATGGACCAAAAATTCTGAAATTTATGTGGTGTATACAGGGAGTGGTGGGCAATGGTGATTAATCGTTACTAATAGTTTTACCACTAAAAACTAATGGTTTTTTCGCCACCATTAATCACCATTAGTTTTTTTCTATACGGGTGACCCCTGCTGCGCATTGAACGATACCCCGTTGCGCATCATGCAGTGTTCCTCTAGGCCAATTTCTCAGAAAAAGGCAGAATTTGGCAGAAATTATCAGCAGTCTCCAGCAGAAAAAGGCAGAATAAATTCTGCTTTTCTTGCACACCGGAATTGTAGTGTTAATGTAGGTACCTATTTCTTTCATTAATTTAATTGGTTTGTACTAATATTATTTTGTTATATTATTGTATAGGCACTTGACCAAAACCTCCTATATATAAGGCCTGAGTGCTGGATGAATGACGTAATCCACATGGTTAATTTTTGACGATTCTGATGGGTTAACTATAGGTTTTCGCTAAATTCACACTCCGTACTCTCTCATTTACAATCAGTGAAATTTCACTGAAAGTCAGTAAAATATCACTGATATAAAAAGTCAGAATTGCAGCACAGGGAAATCAGTGAAAATCACTGATTTATTTCAGTAAAATTTCGCTGAAATTAAGTTCAGTGAAATTTCACTGATTCGTTCAATGAAATTTTACAGATTGAATCAGTGAATTTCAATCTCACTGATTTTTCAGGGATTTGCCTATACGCGAAATTATTCGTTGAAATTTGATTGTTTGATGGTAATAATTATTAATCAACCACCAAATAAATGAAAAACAGATTTGTTTTTTATAGTTTTACACATCTCAAATTTATTTACATTAAAAAGAAATCATTTAACTCATTTTGATTTTTAGCACGTAATTTTTTCAAAAATTTCAAAAGTGTTCACATTTACACATTCGTTAATTTATATAATAAACACGCGAACATTTTGTCTTTTATTACTTAACACATGCTCTCCGACATCGGTCACTCCGAGATATACTTTTCTTAAAATCAAAACGACACGAAATTTTCATTCATTGCTAAACACAAAAATGCAACCCCTTCAACACTCCGAAGTACAGTTCCACTTTAAAAATACGTGAAAGATTCATCCGTTTGCTTAACACAAACCCTACGTCAACCTATATTCGCATGAAGAAAAATCAAAAAAATTATAAAATGTTGATTTCTTCAAAAGAAAAAAATGTGTTTTTTGGTCTATGTGGTCACTACATAAGCTCTAAAATAAATTTCAATAAATTTTTAATTTTTTCAAAATTTTTAAAATTTTGAATTTTTGCTACGTTTTGAAAACTTTAACGCCAATGCGCGATCGGAAGATATGAATTGATTTGAAATTTTTCTATTTTATTCTTCAAGTCTCATCACCCAACAACTTTTGCGGGGGGTATGTTTTTGAAAATTGAAAAAATTGTTATTTCGGCTCACCCTACTGCATATCAAGTTGTAGAGAATTAAATTTGCTTTCGACAATGTGTCATTAGATTTTTTTGAGGATGCCTAGTTTTCAAATTATTCGAGCTTTAAGTTTGAATAAGCAACTGAAAAAAACTGTTGACGAATTTTAAGCCTACCGAGAAACGACAAACCTGAACCGAACAGGCTGAAAATTTTACTGTACGATCCCTAAACCTTCTTGTCACTCCTGAAAATTTCAGCTCAATCGGTTCAGTAGTTTTCAAGAAATCGAATTTTGAAGCGCACTGCAACTTTTACTTTTGTTGTTTCAAATTTCAACGAAGTTCCACCCCCTACCCCTAAAGAACACAAAAAGTGGTTGAACCGATTTTAAATCAGTTTGAAAATCTCAAAACTACATAAAAACGTCATCTTTTGGGATCAGTGTCCCCTTCTGAAAATTCACAGCTTTCGAGTTTAACCGCAGACAAAATTGTACATAAACATTAATATGTTGTAAGAGTGAATATGGCCCAACCTCCCTTCCATGTTGATATGACAACCCTGCTGCTCTGGTGGATGGTAGGTACCGGTGTATCTCACGATGCACTAGTGCATCAGTTCCTTGAAGTTCGCGGCTCGGCCAAGATCTACAGGGTGCTCGCTAAGTGGTGAGACAGCTGCCTATAGCGACTGGATCAACCCTTTTGGGGCATAGACCCATCATCTCGCCCAAATGTATCTCATTTCTTCAATATGATCTCAGCGTGAAAAAAAAATCAGAAAAACGCAGAAAAATTAGTAGAAAGGGCAGGCATTCTCACTTTTTGCTCATCTTGACCCCTGCTGCGCACTGAACGATACCCCGTTGCGCATCGTGCAGTGTTCCTCTGAGCCAATTTCTCAGAAAAAGGCAGAATAAATTCTGCTGTTCTTGCACACCGGAATTGTAGTGTTAATGTAGGTACCTATTTCTTTCATTAATCTAATTGGTTTGTACTAATATTATTTTGTTATATTATTGTATAGGCACTTGACCAAAACCTCCTATATATACGTAATCCACATGGTTAATTTTTGATGATTCTGATTGGTTAACTATAGGTTTTCGCTAAATTCACACTCCGTAGACATCGAATAAGTCACCATCTATGGGGAAAACATGGAACCAAACAAACCCATTATAAATTTTTTTCATTACATGTATGGAAGTTGCAACGAATTGCACTGCGCTCTGGCGGTATTAATATAAGCTCCCAAAACGGGAGTTTGTGTAACGTTATCATTCCCGGTAAACATTTTTTGCGTTTTTTTTTGCGATTTTTTTGCGTTTTTTCCAACCAAAACGCAGCCAAGAAACGCAGACTTAATGACTTTTTAACGACTTTTTGCATTTGTCGAAGGTGATGTTGACTGGTCAAACGAGTTTCTCTTGGCATGATAATGAGATGAAACTAGTTGTCTTTTGCGTTTTCGTTGCGTTTTCGATGCCAAAAACGCAACAAAAACGCAATTGCGTTTTGTCCAAGAAAACGCCTGCATTACGCAGGCGTTTTTCGTGTTCTTTGCATACCGGGTTGGGTTCACATGGAGATTCGAAATTGAAACGATAATTATGTAAATTTTTCAATTGCAATAGGGCTCAAATGATGTTTTTTGTAATCTACGTTAACTTCTCTACAAGATAGAAGAGATTTGAAAGTTGTCTCGGCGACCGAATGAAAGTTATTCAAGTTCAAAGATACAAAAGTGGGGTTTCATTAAAGAAAAACGTTTAATTTTTTCACTTTACATCAAAATAAATCGAAATTTTGAGTGAGGACATAAATGTTTGAGGTGAGGAAGATGATCACTGTTAAATTCTCTACAAAGTGGATTAGATTTGAAAGTTGTCCTGAAAGCTGAACGAAAGTTATTCCAGTTCAAAGTTTCAAACGTATGTTTTTATTGCAAATTTCATGCATCACTTTTGTAGCTTTGAATTGTAATAACTTTCGATCAGTCGCCCACACAATTTTCAAATCTATTCCAACTTGTAGAGAATTCGACATAGATTATTTTCCCTGCTTCAAACATCTATGTCCTCACTCAAAATTTCGAGTTATCTTATCAGCTCGTGGCTCGTGACGTCAGGAACAGTAGGCATAACAACCAAAAAATAACATTGGTTTAAATGGGAGAATACAAATTTTTGAACGTTTTCTCATTTTTGATTCAAAATAATGAGGAATTGATTGGTGTTTTATATTGTGAGTTGGAAAACATCTTGATCTTATGTAAAATTTAACGAGCTTTCCGATGGTATAATCATTTATGAATATTGATTGATAAGTTGTACAATATACAAAAGGTAGATATAGTTGCACATAGTACCTCAGTAAGTTGAGTTCATGCCTTTAAATTTGCAATACACGAGATGTTTACTAGGTTTTTGAGGTTATATTACAGAGTTTGAATATTTTTTGCTTATTCATTTATGAAGCCCTCGATTTTGCAAACTGTATGCAAAAATAATGAAAATAGCTCATGAGCTTATCAATCATTATGCCGCCAAGTTTAAATTTCAATTATTACTTATTAGACTTTCATTTTTTGGGTCTAAGATTTTATACCTATAAAGAATTTTTCAATTTTTAACCTTTGGAAGGACCTTTGAAAATTAATAGGAGGTTTAAAAAAAGGATAAAAACAGCTATCTGGTGTAATTTTTTTGATTTTTGAAATAGTAGGTAACCTTAATTTTTTGTTCCTATGATTAACATAAGCATTCTCTACAAAAGCCAGCTTAATTTTGAGTTTGAGCTCTTCATGTCTTCAACATTTAATTATCAAATTTGAATAATCAAGTAGATAGTTTTATCCTGAATGCAACCAATCTCAAAATCAAATGTTCGTAAATCGTAATCCTAGTTTGGCGAAAAGAAAAAAATTGTAACTTTTTAAAAGTCAAAAATTATGAGATATGAAATAAAATATTACTTACTTCTATTTCTGCTCAATGAAGGGCAAACTGAATGGCATAACGATACATTGAAAATTTTTTGTTCGTTATTATTATAATAATTTAATTCAATGTAATAATTCTACTTCCACCTGAAATCAGTGAAATCCCATTACAGGATAAATACATTATCTTATAATGGTCTATTGATAAAACAACAACACTAGCGAAACTGGAAAATGGGGACTTCCCAATTAACAAACTGTAAACCAGAAGCTAAAGGTGTCGTTTTATTGAAAAATAAATGAAAACAACTCATCATAGGGAAAAAACAAATGAACTATAGGTGGTGTCTGGTGTTGAATTTTCTCGTGAATTCATTAGAAGGAGATAAGACACTGTTAGTACGGGGGGGAGGGGAGGAGGAGGATGCAGTACATAACGTTGCCTAGGTTAGAACTGCAGAGTACAGAGCTAAATATATACTTGGCACAGGGGACCTCCGAGAGTGAATCCTATTACAACCCCTGTGAGCTTCTAGCACTAAGCCAGAGCTTTAACCATAATTCCCCTGAACCCTAACAATAAGTATATGGATTATACTATCATTGTGAGACCAGTTTAGCAATAGAAGATAATGGCATTGTCAGGCCCAAATTTTCAAAAATCAGCATAAATGAAGGGTCACGTTCAGGTATAAGGGTCGATACCCAACCGGGTCATTTTTCAGAGCTACATTGGATAACTAATGCTCAAAACTCGAGTGTGTCAAGTAACCCCCACTTACGGTACACATTATTAAAGGAATGAATAGAAATTCAGATAATATGCTTGATTAATTTTATTTTGGGGAGAAAAATTTACAATTTACACATATTCTTGAAAATTAAATAAGTATAATGAACGTCATTTATGTATCTATGTACTTATTATTATTAGATCTGTAATGGTTTGATTTAATCTATCTAATCAAAATAATTAATTTTAAAGTTTATTTTCTTCAACACTGAATTAACCCCATTTGTGAACAAATTTCAATTTTGAACACATCATTTACTTGCTGGTATACCCATGACACTATTAGTGTCTCCGATCCTGCATAGAGTAGGTATAACATTATTTCAATAACGTCATTTGTGAAGCTCTTAATTCAAAAATATAGTAAAATTTTGACATAGCAACTTATTACGCTGATTTGCTAAAAATCCGAATTTCTGCCAGTCTCCATACTGGCACTACTTATCTAATGCAAAATTTTTAGAAAAATTTTGCCAAGAAAATTCAGGTTTCTTTCAACGTTCAAAAATGTAATAAAGACAATTTGCTTTTTAAAGGGATCTCATCCAAAATACAATTTTTTCCAGGGGTGGTAACTGTAACCACTAACCGTAACCCATAACCCAAACGTAACCAGGTATTTTCACATTTAAAAACCTTAACCATTAACCCAAAACCAAAATAAGAGGTTTTCTTGAAAACCGAAACAAAACTGTAATCAAAGAACTAAAATTTTGAAATATTTAACCCTAACCACTAAAATTAATTTTGGTTAACAAAATTTTTACAAAATTTGAAAATTTTTCACATTTTTGGGGTTTTTTGATTTTTTTTTTTTCTATCAATTTTGACAAATTTCTGAATTTTTTCAAACGTATCATCATTTATAGTAGCTGTTAGCTACAGAAAATTTCAATTTTTTTTCAATTACAGGTGCAATGGTCAAGTCGGTCATCAATATCATTATTTTTTTTACAAAAAGAGAAAACCGCTAAAAACCTTAACCCTAACTAAATACCATTGATTTTATAATTTATATTAATCAAAGCTGAAAACTGCTATCCAAGAGAAAAACTGTAACCCTAACCCAAACAAATTTGACACGAAATTTCAGAACCCTAACTAGAACCTAACCATAAATATCCTCATCCAGAAACCACAAAAAACCATAACCATAAATTGAAAAAAAAAAGGTTACCACCCCTGATTTTTTCTGATCTCATGAGTGTTATAAGGAGATTTTATTGCAGATTCCTTTTTTATGTACTTACCCACCAACCAGGCCGTTAGAAGGGGAAGGAGCTACCAGACCATCATCAACACCTTGTATTGCATCGCCGGGGCCTGGAAACAAGGTTTGAGATTCAACATACATGGCTAGTTGAAAAACTGCTAAGGCTGCAAAAACTACGACGTTAATCAAATAAGCGAATTTCATTTTTTGGAACTTTTTTCGCACTGCTACAACAATTTAGTAATTATATAAACGTGAGAGCAAACACGAAATTGTATTGTGATTCAACTCCTACATTTCTCAGGTATTTATATGCTTTGGAATTGCAATTTTTTTTACCAAAATGTTGAAATTTTGAAAAATTTATTGCGTTGACAGTCGAGTGGTGTCCGAATTTCAATCTCAGAAGTTGTGATTTACGTTCTAAAATAATTTACAAGGTACGTTTTTCAGTTAAATAAACGTGTAACTTTTTAGGTATTACGCATTTCAGCTTGACTATAATAAAGTGGAATATGGTTACATTTGAAATGGCGTGATTGTCATTTATGTCCTCTGTTACGTTTGCAACAAAGTACATAGAATTATATGGTTGAAGGGACAAACCGCAAAAATAATAAATTAAAATTACCCATATAAAATTTCAAAAACTTTTCGTTTTCATTCTTCACATAGGTAGTTTGCTTAATTCCGCGTAAGATTTGTTTCCGAACCCTGGATATTATTCATAATTAGTCATTTAGTCAGCAAATTTAAAAAAAAATGAATAGAATGGGACACTCATCAATGTTTTAGGGGTTCACCATACTCTTAAAAATGCAATAAGGTCGAGAAAATGAAGGTCTTTTTTTTTTTTTGAAAAAAGAGATTGTTTTTCTACACCAAAATAAATCAAAAATTGTAACATTGTTCATTTTTCCCAATATTGGAAAAAATAGATAAGAATTGCCTAGGTATGAATTTTTCACAGAAAATTTTTAAAAAAAAATGAGAAAATACAAAATTTTGTGAATTAGCCCTACTCAACGAAATATGATTCCAATTATAAATTTTTTTTAGCGAAAAGGATAATTTTCTTAGTTTTTTTCTTGAATGTAATAATTTTCTGTGAGACAATTCACCACTTGATACATTCATTTTACTTTTTAAGGGGTTAAAAATTTAACCATACCTAGGTAAAAAGATATTTTTCATATAGTTTTCCAAGTTGAGGAAATTTACCATTTCAACTAGTAGTCTGGTACTTCATCAAGCTAGAAAAAAAATCACTGCAAAATCTATATACTTATAAAATTAAAGCCAAAATTTCAATTTGGGTACTATCTTGAAAAATGGCATACCTACCCTTTGGGAATCTAGGTTGCTTATTTCAAATTTGGCCTTGTTTTTTCAATTTGGGTCCCCTAGATCCGTAAAATTTTTAAATTTTTTTGTAACATTTTACCCCAGTTTTTATTGAAAAATTCACAACTTTATTTAATTTCTTTGAAAAATCATGGTTTTTATAACGTATTGTACGATGATTTATATGCGACTACAAGGGGAAAAGTCGGTTGCGTTACGCAGAATGCGTAAGGATTTTCTACAGTTGCACACTTTTGTCTTTTTAATCGGTCAATTTTAACTTATTCGAATTTAGAGAGCACCCTAGCTCGTTGGATGTGAAAAAAACCCAGTTATTCCCGTTTCTGTTATAAGCTTTTATTTGAAGGCGTACAAACTGTAAAAAAAAATCCTGCCGGAAATCGGTCTACACTTCGCTGAAATGAAATCGAAATTCATAGATAATTAGATTGTTTTGCTTTTTATTTTTTCCCAACAGCTACTCTACAAAGAAACGTAGGCTGTACAAAGTTACCAATATTCGAAGAGTTTTCTTATTACATTTTTATCGAATTTATTTACGTGGACAGTCCTAAAGCATAGGAAATTTGAAATTCGCCGAGAAATTTCTCATCTTGTATGCGGCGTAAGCACTTCAGTAGCACAGCCTGTACCTACATATAATATTGTATCATATAAAATGATAATTTTACAATCCAAAGAACTTAAACGTTTATCTATGCAAGCAGTAAAAAATTATTGCAATTTTTTGCAAATACACTGAAAAAAAAAAAATAAATAAAATTTATCCAAAAAAATAATAACGCGTCCCAATTCTCAAAGTAGGTAAAATTTATCATTTTTTTGAATAGAATTTATTCTTTTTGGTAAAATTTATTCATTTTTTTGACAAATTTTATTAGTTTTTCTGATAATAAATATTATTTTTTAGAACAAATTTTACCTATTTAGTGAATTGAAACACGTTATTATTTTTTTGAATACATTTTATTATTTTTTTGAATATACTTATTTTATTATTTTTTGATTAAAATTTATTATTTTGGTAAAATTTATTAATTTTTTTGATAAAATCTCTCTATTTTTTTTTTGATAAAATTTATTATTTTTGGGGTAAAATGTATTCATTTTCGTAACTTCTGTTTTTTCCGTGTAGATTACGAAATTTATATACGAATTTAAGTTGAAGAGCATAATAAACTCGACTGATTCGAAGCATTACTGCGTGTTATTCAGTGACAAGGTGGAAAGTATTTCAAGCACCTGCCACCACATCTACTTTCATTTCGATGCAGATTCATAATAAAAGTAAAATTTCCACATTATGAATGAATATTGCAGTTCCATGTTCAATTCGTGTAATTCAAGCTGACCATTACGAAATCGCGTTAATAAATCTTCAACCAGTCCAATCAGTCGAAAAGGTATCGCATTCGAGCCTTAATCAAGGTTAGAAATTACACGAGATGGGTAATTTTCAATTACGCGAGTGTATTTCCGCACGTGACCTTGTCGATTATGCGGCTGGCTCAATTCGAGTGCCAATACAAAGGTTATGGTATATGGGTACTTTCTCTGGTAAAGTTCAATAATCTATTTGACCTGGGAAATGGCCACTTGTTTGCTTATTACGAAACGTATTTCCATATTGGACATCGAGTATCGAGAGGAGAGTACATTTGCGTAAGATGTGCATAATTTCAAGAATACTCGTCGAGTTTAATTTGAAAATATGTCCAAAAATGGAATCAATTAGTGTGCGGTTAAAATTAAGCTAATAATTAAAACGGTTCGAGTGGTACTTGGGATTCTGTGAGTTTCTCGCGAGATGTACTTATTTTGTAATTTAAAATTGAAGATTCTTTCGACGAATTTTTACGTTTGTAGGTTCTCGAGAATAATGGAAACTTTAATACGCCTCGAGCGAATAATATGGGCAATTTGGAATCCTCCAAATTGGTTATTTTGGTATTACGACTTTTTTTTAAATAGGTACCTACGTATATTTGGTTAAACCGGAGAAAAATTCTCATCGGGGTATTCAACCTGGTGGGTGGAAATTCTCTCGAGTAAACCATTTCACTTTCACTGTACTGTTATCCAACGAAAGTATTTTTCAAAACGATGCGTCGATTACATTCTTGTAGATGATAAAAAAAAGCACGAAATCGCATGCGGGATGCGGTATCCATATGTTAAGTAACACCTCACACGCCGGTTCCAAGAGTCAGTTATTCTTTATAATGAACCCTGCTACGGTACCGAAGAGGCCACCATTTTTTCACTCTCGAACCCACGTACATGGCTGAAAAAAAAAAAATTAAAATACCGATAGTACCTATACAATGTCATTAGAACGGTAAATTTTGTTATTCCACAAAAATATAATACGTCGTTTAACGAGTTTTGTCTGGAGTACCCGAGTACAATAGCAGAGTCGATTGTAATTTTCACCTTGCAACTTCATTAGCATGAAAGTAAGCCGAACATTCGGTATATCTGATCTGCTCTATAACTATTATGTGACTTTACCGAATACTTGCTTAAGTTTGAATCTGATTTTTTTATGTGTTTTACCCAGCATTATGCTTACAAATGTTAAAACGACGGAGGCAGGTTGGTTTGGTAGCAGGTTCTTTCAGACGATTGTTTACTGGGTGGGTTTTCACAATAAATCCATTAGGTTTTGGTTGTGCAAGTTTTACTCGTGTTTCAGAATGTCATCGTGGTTTTATTTTTATTGGAATGGAGGACTGGAGGTTGATATTTTTTTAAAGGGATATCGTTGAATTTTTATGCTGATTTGGCAGATTTTCTTTGGAAAAAAATAGAAAAAACTGTATGAGTATGAATTAAAATCGAAGAATTCGCCAATATTACCTGAAGTCTTGAAAAATGGGAGGAAATAGTCTGTTTTGATCAAAGGTGATTAACCAATTAATAAAAGTAAAGCTCAAACTTTTTAAGTTGAAAGTTATGGCTTAATCATTTATTATATTTTTTATCAATGAGAAATTGAAAAATGAGAATACCCTCATCCCAAACTGTATTAATTTTCTAGTAGTTTCTGATTGATTTTGACGTAAAATCCAAGTCCAAATTTTTTCAACTATAAATTTTTTCAATTTCATTAACCCTACTTTTTTAAAAATCTGTATCCAATTTTGAAATTTTTCCATCATTTCAATTTTTTTAGAATTTTTCTTACACTAATTTTTTTATTTTTTTTCAGTTTAATACTTTGAATAATTTTGTTTTAAAACCGATTGAGTTGGTAGAAATTTTGAAAAATATTTAAATGTTACTTAACTCTTTTCTAAAAGATTATTGTTTGAAAATTGAAAAAGAAAAACTGAAGTTGGAAAATGTTAATTTTTTAAAATTTAAATTCAGAAAATACCTATAGGTAGTTATTTTTCTTCAAATATTTTTCAACTTCTTATTTTTTGAAATTTTTACAATTGTTTTCAATAGGTTCGTTCGAGCGCTTTATAAGATATGAAAAAAAGATATGAAATTCATAATTTTCAGAAAGTCTCAGGGTGCATCTCCACTAACAAGGGCTACCCATTACTATTCACTTTATGTACGTAAAATTTCATTACCATTTTTTCGATGATATTTTGTTGCAGAATTTTTTTATTGTCGATAAAATTATTGTTTAAACATTTAGAAATTAATACACGAAACTACACCTTTCAATTTTTATCAATTTTACTGTAAAAGATGTGAAGGTTTAGAAAAATAATGATAGGTAACCATTTATTTTTACACCATTGGCATTTGGTGAGAACGCACCTTTGGTTAACGTAAACAAAAAAATTATGAATTTCATATCTTTTTTTCATATCTTATAAAGCGCTCGAACGAACCATAAGTTTAAAATTTTTGTTCAATTTTTTTCAACTTTGTGTTTTCTAATAGGCATTTCTTCCACTTCAATAAGGGATTAGAAGAAAAAATTTCAGAAAGTAATAAATACATGTACGAAAAAATTGAAGAAGTCAAAGTTGGAAGAATTTGAAAATATTTATTACATTTGAAAACTGCTAGGACGATCTTGAGCCTAAAAAAGACAAATAGTTTAAACCTAAACTCGAAACTCGATTTTTTAAAAAAAATTTTAATCTCAATATTTGATTTGATTTGTTTGTTTGTTTTTTGTTTTTTTTTTGTTTTTTAAGAAGGACGAATCAAGAAAAAACCCGAAGTAAGTACATACATACTTTGAATTTTGACGAAAACTTGTGAAGTAAGTAATAGTTCAACTGTAGTCTTTAGTTGAAGACCTTCCAAAAAAATTGAAATTATTTTACTGTTCTCTCGTTTATAAATCATTGAAAATTATCGAATATCTCTGAAAAACAGTCAGAATTGCAGCACAGGAGAAAATCAGTGAAAACATCAGTAAAATTTTTGAATTTTGCTGAAAAATCAGTGAAAACTTTTGAAAAATCAGTGAAAATATTTGAAAAAACTCTCACGAAAATTGCGTGAGGAGATCGACTTTTCGAAGTTTGAAAATTTAAATCTGTAATTCTAGATGAAAAATATAAAACGAAAAGTCGGTGTGTAAATACTTATTTGAAAAATCAGTGAATTTTGGTGATTTTTCCTGTGCTGCAATTTCGACTGTTCATCAGTGTTTTTTCACTGATCCAGAATGAGAGAGTGGGTGAAAAAAATAGAACTAGCTGTCTTCGTATCTTCAACGTGATGTAAGTATCTAATGTAGAGGCGTAGCCGGGGGGAGGGATGGGGGTCTGGACCCCCCTGAGGTCAAGAATTTTTGTGAAAAATGCCATTTTTAGTCATTAAATGACTAAAAAATCCAATTTTATCAAAGCTTTGCCCTCGCTTCGCTCTGGCATTAACAAAATCATTTTAAAAAATGCCTTTTTTGAGCATTTAATATCCAATTTTTTCGAAGCTTTGCCCTCGCTACGCTCGGGCGTAAATTAAATCACTATGATATGAACTATTTAAGACTAGAATGCGAAAAAATGCTCTTTCTTATCCCTCCCTCTTCCTCTCTCCAAAAAATTTCTCGTTTTTAAAGTCTCTGTACTCATTTTGCAGCCACCCAAAAAAAAGCTTCTGACCCAGACCCCCCCTTCGGACGTTTCTGGCTACGCCACTGACCTAATGTACTACTTTGAAAAGAAAAAATTGTTTTTGTCAGATTTTTGAACAAAAGTTATGAAGTTGACCAGAGAAAATGGCAAGAATGAGGTGCCATAAAGTCTTATGCGAATCTTTCTCTTTTTTTTTCAATTTTCAAAAACCTCTTTGGAAGTCAAAAAATCGAAGTATTGAAAAAACTGCAAATAAGTAATTTTGGCTGAACTCGAGTTCAGTTTTTATTTTTTTATTTTTAATTGCCATTTTTAGTTTGTATAAAAAAAAATATGTGTTGTAAATTTGAAAATTCCGTCCAATTGAAAACATCCTCCCGAAAATTCTTCAAATTTCAATTTAAAGATTATTTCCCAGGTTGTTTTTTTTTTCAGAAATATTTTGCGTTGAGCTTGAATATATGAAAAATAAAAAAAAAAACAACAAAGTTCAATTTTTGCAGAAAATTTTGAATTTTTTTTCATTTCTCAAAATTTAAGAAAATGGAATTTTGAAACTAGTATTTGAAACTGGAACTAGAATTGAAAATTGGAACTAGAAAATTTTAAGAACTGGAGCTGGAATTTTAACTGGAACTTGAAAATTTTGAGAGCTGAAACTGAAACTAGAATTGGAGCTAATATCATTTCAGTTTCCTATCACTAATTTTTTGAACACCTTATGGATAGAATGTTATTTAAAAAAATCAACTCCAACGAAAGTATCATGTCAGCCAATTTTTTTGCTATCTTTATCTATTAGAAACACTGAAGGCATAGTACAAGACTTTTTGAGCGAAGTACTTACGTACATAATTCATTGGAATTACCTACCTATATTGTTCAGGTTTTAAAAAACTAGATGATTATTCAGTTTAATTTTTTCTTCTTTATTAAATTTATAAGTTTTTAGGCAGTTTTGACACGAGAGGTGCACAACTTATCAAAAAAGGTATTTTTCTTTTCAAAATTTTGATCAGATAATTATAAATGGCCAAACCATTTCTGTGGCAAATTTAAATTGAAAAACGTGGTAAATAACTTTTAGATAAAATCCACTGACGCAATTTTTGAAATAAAAATTCCCTTATAAACCAAAAGAAGTTTGTTCAATTGTTAGAAATAATACGTGCCTTTGAAAGAAATTATAATGGAAATAAAGATACAAAATGTAATGCACACGAGCCATAAATTTTATATTTAGTTGTTTTTCTTTTATATACTGGTTTGGGAGGTTGAACATGGACGAAATTTGTCACATTCTCATTTCCTATCTAACGAATCGAGATCGTTGGTATAAATCTACCCTACCAATTGTTCTTGTATTAATAGCAATTCGTGTTATCAGTAAATCGCCCAGTCAAAGCTTTCCTGCTTACTTTTATCTCCAAAGTAAAAAATAAATTGAAAAATAAAAACAAACTTTTATTAATGTTAAAAGAAAGAGAGGAAATAAGGTAGGTACAGAGAAATATACAAAAAAAAAAAAAAACGAGGAAGGGAAATAAAAAAAAAAAGAAGAAGAGAAAACACATTCAAGAATAAAATTTCGCTACGACAGTTAATCTTCTTAATATTAATTTACAACATAAAACCTACACAATTATCGTAATTTGAGTTTTAATGTAAAATTAAATGCCAACGAGAAATATTTACAAGTCTTTTTTCACGGTACCTTAAACAGTAGGTACGTTAATGAAGGCGTCGTCGCTTTTGAGGAACAATTTATACAAGAGGGCTTGATGAATTTGACACGATGAGCAATGATACAATTTACATTTTCTAACGCCCTCACGAAATGTGGCAGTGTTCACACTGTTTTCCTCCGCGTGTGTCCGCATAAAGATGAGAAAAATGGCAACCATAAATAACATCGTTTTTTTTGTATAAGTCTATATGAAAGGCTTTAGTCGAGGCACGATTTAGTAAGCGCTTCCACTCGGGGCACCGTAGCTGGACGATGGTCCTCCGGAGCTTGGGGCACCGTAACTGGATGACAACGAGCTGGAGCCGGATGGAGCACCGTAAGAAGAAGAAATACCGCCGCTGCTGCCGTGGGAACCGATGTCAGAACCGATACCAGAAGACGAATGAGAACCTCCGAATCCGCCATCGAGACCGCCAGCTTGGAAACCAGAATCGGCATAACCTCCGGCACCTTTTTGGGTCTTGTAACGAATAAAGTATACTTCTGGTTTGGACGGGGTGGTTGGAGCTGGAGTTGGGATAGTGATTTGTGGCGCGTCTTCGGGTCTTTTAACCAAAACGTAGATGAGGGTTTTTTCGGAGTCTTGTTGGATTTGTGGGATGACTGGGGCGGTGGGGGTTGGTGGAGTTGGGGCCTTGATGAAGACGATTTTGTAATGCTTTTGTGGCGGAGCTGGTGCGGAGTAGTGTTGAGGTGGCTGGTAGGTTTCCGGTTCTGGGGGTGGGACATGGACGTAGATGTGTTTTTGGACTACCGGAGCTTGGGAAGCGTATCCGCCGGATGAGTATCCGCCGCCGCCGCCGGAGTAAAGACCGCCGCTGGAACCGCCCGAGTAGCTGCTTCCGGAGAATCCGCCGCTGGAGTAGCCTCCGCTGGAGTGGCCGCCGAAACCGCCGGCCAGCTCGCTTCCCAGACTAGAACCGACGTAGCTGCCGCCGCCGCTGTAGCCGCCGCCGCTACCGCCGCTGCTGTATCCGCCGCTGCCTCCGCTGCTGTAGCCTCCGCCGCCGCCGGAGTATCCTCCGCTCGAGTAGCCACCGCTGCTGTGTCCACCGAAGGACGGGGCGCCGTAGCTGGACGAAGGGGAGAATGACGAGTAGCCTGCGTCAGCGACGACGCTGCTGGCTATGGCCAAGACTGATATCACCTGTGTAAATAAAGCA